>OY776111.1:3406278-6006278 GCA_963675035.1 Allygus modestus
AAATTTGGTCTGATGTACCACCTATCCTAAACATTACAATTTGTAAAAGAGGGTCCATGGACCAACAATATGATGTGCCAAAGAGCCTTTATTTTGGTAGTTTTAAAATAAAATTAATGGCTCTATTACACCATATCGATGGACTGCAGACCCTCTAATATTTATTAAATAAGAATGGGTCGAAGGTCCATTGGTATGATGTGTAATAGAATGTTCACTTAAGTGTTTAATTTCTTTGCTGTAGGTTCGATGGGCCATCGAACCACCTTCCTAAACAATAAATAACAGATCCGATGGACCATCGGACCGAACTTTATTTATCTACGATCTTTCCCACAAGCAGAGCCTCAAAAGCGTATTCTGACTGCAAGATCACTAGTGTTTTACAATAGTTTTTGCCTCCAATCACCATGATTGCTAGCGACTGTCGAGCAACTGTTGTGTCTGAAACCTTTCAACTGTTTATATTGGCCTTACTCTCCACAGCACAAAATTGGGCTGAGAAATAAGTTCATAGTGTCCACAGAACTTTCAGATTTTTCTCCTGACTTTTCCTGACCCAATTTTATTTTTTTTTAAATTTAGTTTTTTCTTCTTTGGCCATTTAAAACAACGGAATTAAAAAAAACAACATATTTTTTACCAAAACTCCTCTTCTAAACTCTATCTATAGCCTGTCACGGTTATGACTGTAATTTTATTGCAATAAAAAAAGTGTTTACAAAAGTACCTTAAATTATCAAACCCAAAGAAAAAATTAATACGAAATTTCACAAACCTACATAAGGTAAAATACACCCGTCGCAGCAAACCTGCGTACTCAGCGAATTTCCAATGCATATATATGTATCTTAATACCACATAAAGCCACATACAAAGTTTCATCAATATACATTCATAAACAAACGATTTATGACATTTTAATTATTCTCCATAAGAATAACATGGCGGCTGAGTATGCAGGTTTGCTGAAGCAAGGAACATAAAAAATGGGGTTTTATACAAATATCAATATAACTCATGTAGGTAAAGCCACATACCAAATTTCATTAATTTATTTTCATAATTAAGGGAGATAACACGTTACTTATTCTCCATAAGAATAACATGGGGCTGAGTACGCAGGTTTGCTGCTACGGGAGCCTTTGGAAAAAAATTGTTTTTTTGGGCAAATATCAATGTTCCACAACCAGATGAAGTCGTATACTAAGTTTCGTCAGTATACGTTCATAAATAAGCGAGATATAAAATTTTTCTTTTCCTCCATAAGAATAACATTAGACAACGTACTGTGTTTAGCACTTTCAATATCTCGGTAACCAATTGACGTAGAGAAATGATCAAAATACCAAATTGTGTGTTTTTTTAAGGTGAATCCAATGGAAAAAACTAAAGTTTGACTTTTTCCAAAATTATATATACAAAATTCGAAAAACCCATTTTTGGGGTACAAAACCCCCCCAAAATACCCCTTTGGATGGAGCGATCTGGCTGGTTTTCGAACTTAAAGTCATAAATGTTGCTTTACACGTTTATACCACATTTCATCAAAATCGGATAATTTTTACGAGAGTTATCATGCTCACGGACACATATATATATATATATATATATATATATACAAGCAATATATATATATATACACACAGGCAATATATATATATAGGCAACTGTATATATATATATATATATATATATATATATATATATATATAGATATAGATATATATATATATATATATACAGTTTCGAACGAATGGTGTTTTTGGGGTCTGGGGACCTCAAAACGAAAAGTTATCATGGTCCCGGGCCTAGGTCTTACCATGCCGACTACGGTAATAGCTTCTTCCCTATAGGGGAAATTCGCTAAAACGAAACCATACAAACTCTTAATACAAACCTACTATGGTACAAAAGTTAGGTAACACGATGTCGACAAAAATGAATAAAAACTATTTCTAGGAGTATAGTATTTCACAAGCAAACGTGGCCAACCAGTTTGTATTCAACTTCGGTCAATCATTGGTCCTTGAAAATCAAGATTGTTTCTTTCTTTCTCATATAAGTTAACTTAATTATGTTTACAAGCTTTTCGTCTTTAATTTGAGAGAGGAACCTTAGTTGCCTTTCATCCTCTATTTACAAACCTCTGATGTTAGTTTTCTTTTAACCGTAACAGTTTTTCTTCTTCACTTTTCTTCTGTCTATTAGCTTGTGTCTATTATCTTCACAGCACTTTATGGCAAATCTCACAGTCATAAAATTGTGTGTAAAATATGAATGTTAAGTCTGCCTTTATATCGTATAAGCCTAACAGCATCAAAAACCTTTCTTTGGACTGTGAGAGTTTCTTCATTATGATGTTTAAAAAATACCCTTGTCGCAGCAAACCTGCATACTCAGCGAATTTCCAATGGAGATATAAATGTCTTAATACTACATAAAGCCACTTACCAAGTTTCATAAATATTCACAAATAAGCGGTATATACAATTTTAATTATTCTCCATAAGAATAACATTGGGGCTGAGTACGCAGGTTTGCTGCAACAAGGAACACAAAAAATGTGTTTTTAGCGAATTTCCCTTATAGGGAAGAAGCTATTACCGTAGGTCTCATGGTAAGACTTAGGCCCGAGACCATGATAACTTTTTGTTTTGAGGTCCCCAGATGCCAAAAACACTATTCATTCAAATTGATATATATGTATATATGTATATATATATATATGTGTGTGTGTGTGTGTCCGTGAATGCGATAACTTGAGTAAAAAACGTCCGATTCCGATAAAATTTGGCTCAAATGTGTAAAGTGACGTTCACGACTTTAGTTCGAAAACCAGAAAAATCGGACCGTGGGAAAGGGGGTTTTATGGGGTTTTAAAATTTTACTGTCCAAAAATCAGTTTTTTTCAATTTTCACCATTAACTTTTTAAAACACACAATTTTTGTTTTAACCATTTTATAGAGCTTAAAAAAACAAATAATATAGTATTTCGAATCATTAACCTAGATTAAGCGGTTGCGGAGAAAATCCAAAAAACGTGTTCATAAAATCTCCCATGTTAATCTTATGGGAAAATGGTTTTTAGCTTTTCCTTAATTAATTTTACTGTACACTTCACATTTGCTTTTACCAATCAGTTTAGCTCTACAAAACAATCATTTTAGTGTTTATTCTACGTCCAACCGTTGCCGAGATATTGAAAGTGGTAAACACAGTACGTTGTCCAATTTTATCCTTATGGAGAATATTTAAAATTTTATATCTTGCTTATTTATGAATGTATATTGATGAAACTTGGTATGTGGCTTCAACTAGTACTGGTATATTGATATTTGCACAAAATTTTTGTTGTTGATTATCCTCTTAGCAGCAAACCTGCATACTCATCCCTAATGTTATTCTTATGGAGAATACGTTTTAAAGCTTTATATCTCCCTTAATAATGAACATAAATCATTAAAACTTGGTATGTAGCTTCACCTGGTTGAGTTATATTGATAATTGCAAAAAAACCACATTTTTATCTTCCTCGTTGCAGCAAACCTGCGTTCTCAGACTTAATGTTATTCTTATGGAGAATAAATAAAATGCTATACATCACTTATTTATTTAAGTATTTTTATGAAACTTGGTAAGTAGCTTTATGTGGTTGTAAGAAATATATTCATGCATAGGAAATTCGCTTAGTACGCAGGTTTGCTGCGACGGGGGTATTATGCTAATATCAATATAATTCAGTTAGGTGAAGTCTTATACCAGTTTTTATTCATTTATATTCATAACTAAGGGAGACATAGCATTTAATTATTCTCCATAAGAATAACATGGGGCTGAGTATGCAGGTTTGCTGCTACGGGAGCCATTGGCAAAAATATTTTTTTGAGCAAATATCAAGAAACCACAACCAGATGAAGCCTTATACAAAGTTTCCTCAATATACGTTCATAAATAAGCAAGATATAACATTTTTCTTTTCCTTCATAAGAATAACATTAGACAACGTACTGTGTTTAGCACTTTCAATATCTCGGTAACCAAATGACGTAGAGGAATGACCAAAATACAAAATTGTGTGTTTTTTTAAGCTGAATCCAATGGTGAAAACTAATATTTGACTTTTTAAAAATTATTTATAAAAAATTCAAAAAAACCCATTTTTGGGGTACAAAACCCCCCCAAAATACCCCTTCGGATGGAGCAATCTGGCTGGTTTTCGAACTTAAAGTCATAAATGCTGCTTTACATGTTTATACTGAATTTCATCAAAATCGGATAATTTTTACGAGAGTTATTGTGCTCACCAACACACACACACACATACATATATATATATATATACACATACAGTTTCGAACGACCGGTGTTTTGGGGGTCTGGGGACCTCAAAACGAAAAGTTATCATGGTCCCGGACCTAGATCTTACCACTACGGTAATAGCTTCTTCCCTGTAGGGGAAATTCGCTAAAAGGTTTATTGATTGAAAAACTGTCTTCATTTATAGCATTTCCATGGGGAAATATAAGGCTAATATTAAAACCTCTTAAGTTTCTTAGGCCTAGTTTTTACGGTGCGAAGTAACTCGCGTGAGAGTTGTTAAGTTGCTAGCGCTTTTTTTTCACTGTCAAACTGACTACTGACTTTCATTTGTCTAGGACCATTTACAACTCTTCTCTACTGTATGTCAGTTGCCTATAGATTTGTATTGATCGTTATAAGAAAGTGACAGTAGCCAGCTACTTCGCACGGGGGTCAGCTACTGTACTGTCTCTGCACAACTGTTGCATCAGTAACTCACACGTTTCGTTAACACGGTGCATAGTTGAATCCAATAGCAACTGTCACTGGCTACTAACATCTCTACTTGGACCCTGGAAACTAGGCCATAGAAGTCTGGGACCTTTGTCAAAAAATATACGGCTAAACATGCTAGCCTAATATCCTCACTTGTAAATCCACTAAAATGTCACCAAGTTAGTGTTTGTTACTGCATCTGACCAACTAAGACTTAAAAATAGAATATAGTAAGTTACGGTAGTCCACCAAAACAATCGAATGTAAAATATCTAACAACTAATGTTACATCAATATAACTTACCGGTACCGGTACAGATAATATCGCAAACAAACAAACCATAACAAAAACAGGGCTCTGGGGGGATAAGTAAGGTTAGTTTAACACAGTTTATATTAGGCCTATTTTAAGCTTATTACCATAGAGCACTGTAAAGTAAAAAACTTTGTGATCATGTATAACTATACAATAAAATGGGAATATGGCTATCGGTCTATCAATCATGGTAATCCGTTATTTATAATCGCTTATGAAGCTTATCGTTCTGTACCCTAGTCCTATAACTAGACAACCCTACAATTAAAAGAAACGTTGGTTCATGGTGAAACTTTCTTTTCATACGTAGGCATATGGTTTTGACTAGAATTAATTTCACGTCAATATGGCCTGTTCTCTTAAAGTAAGCATGTGTGGCCGCGTTTTGATTCTAGACCTATTTGTCACTAACCAAACAAAGTCTAGGCTACTTAACAAGACACAATGACCTAAGTCAACCACTATAAATAAAATACTTATTTAACATAAAGCTAACCAAAAAGGCTACCAAAAAGAAGAAACCCCTAAGTAAATCTGATTCCAGGCCTTAATAATAGGCCTACAGCTGAACTCAAGATATATCATAATGAGATTATAAGTAGGCCCTAGATCCAGTGCTAAAATTACTGTAATATGATTCTATATACAAATTAAAATTGTGACTATTAACAGCCTCATTAACATAAACCAGTTTTAAAATTGTTTAAAGTTTAACAAATTACTGATCTAAATAAACCTAATCATTCAAGCCTGAAGCTATCATTAGTCAGTGTTTTAGACTTACTTTCTTTTCCATGGTCGTAGCCGACGATTACAAAATAATCAGCCAGACGAGACATTTTTAAGAGTAAAAACTGCACAAAGCAATCGATTAATTATCACATCATAAAAATTAACCCTAACACAACACTAAATAATATTAATAACCATAATCCCTCTAGCTTTTTACTTTACCCAGATTTTATTTAGTTTTTCTTCCTCTTACTCGCTATACACCCTGCAAAGAGAAAGAATTGACAAAACTGACAAGTCGACAACATCCAAAGAGAAAACAGTTTTTTATGCTAGTGACGTTGATCATGTATATAGAGACAGTATATATAATAGTCTGGCTGGCGATTCTTCAAACATAGGAAATAACGCCCATTTACCATTCTTCTATCCCTTTCAAAATAGTGTTGAGTTATTAAGAGTTGTTATATAGTTATTCATGGGACTGTTTTTATTGTCATATATATTTCATTTATTAGTTAGATTTGTTCACAGTTTTACAGATGTATGTATGTATGTTTTAGTGTTAGATGACTGGATTTTCCTCATTCTACCTGTTTTATGCACTGCCTGTTACTTAATTTTCTAAAGACTGTTTAAACCGTAGTCTAAGTTATTGTTACGTTATTTACTTGACCGAAGCCTTTTAGGTACTTAGGTAGTATGTAATTTAGACAATTGCTAATAATACATGTAAAATGTTAACGGCAAATAAATGATTTGATTCTTGAGCCTAGTAAACAGGCCACTCTATATGTATCGGATTAAGAGCTCAAAGGGAAGAAGCATATGAAGATACAGTTACCAATTGGAAGCCATACTTTGAAAATTATTTAGTCATGTACGCCATGTGTATGTGTAGATATGTAAATATATGTTTTTGTAATGTAATACTATTTTTGAGAAACCTTTCTACGTCCGGGAGCTTGGGATGGGGGTAATGTCATCTTTGAGTGCTGAGGCCCATGTTGAGAAGGTTAAACTCAATTTAATCAACAAGTGCTTCTATAGTATACAGAAATTTATATCTGCTTAATTTACTTCTCATAATCTAACCTAACTACCCAACCCAACCCTAGTTCATCCACTGAGCTCTATGTTGTACCTGGAGTCACTACTCTCTGACTAAATATTTTCCAAAAACGTGCCGTCAACACAGACATTTTGCCCTGTTGTGATGCTTTATTGTATTGTGTTTGACGTTAACTGGACCAATCAGAATGCATTGGGTGGGCGATGTCAAAATTTAAACCAATAGGAAATAAAATAACTATACCACCAAAATGTCAAAAACACATCTAGCCAACAGAACGACCATAAACACAACAGCACGCTTTTTCACCACGAAGGGTGACTCCAGACATAACATAGAGCTCAGTGGGTTCATTCTGTGCTTCTTCGGTGTTTTTTTCGACCCTCGGATCTACATGTTGAACGAGAGAGGCGGCATTATTTCTACTATTCGCTCATAATATTATTCAATATAATCTTATGGACTGGTCCCATACAGTATCGCTGATGTGATCTATCGGACGACGCAGCAGTAAAATAAAGTAAAGAATAATGCATGGACAATCGTCAGAATGTTTTATAACATGTTAAAAACTAAATTAAAACAATATAATCATTATGTATTCCTAATATTATGTATAACGGTTAACAGTTATATATTTGATTACTAATCATAAATTTACAATCCGGTAATTTTCTGCGTTAAGCAACGAAACTTCCTCGTTTTCTGTTTTCGTGGAGATAATTTTGAATTAAGTTGGACACACTGTAGTAGCTTATTGTGTCTTCCTCCAAACTCCATCTTTCTTCCCTTGGTTCCTAATATCTGAAGCGGTACAAGGTAAATTTCATGAAGAGTTTCTAATTCGTATTCAATTTTCCTAGTTTATTATTTACTAACTTATATTTGAAGGTAGTGTTTCTCACTTAATGTAATTATCAATGTCAATTGCAAGTACTGGCGTAGTTCGGGACTCATTGACAAGTGCGTTTTACGATTTCACGTGTGTGATCATCGGTCGAGTTAATTTAATATTAAGCGTTATGTCCTAAATTGTATGTGTTAATCAACTATTAAGCGGCAATTCAACCTTTATGTACTTTCTTCTAAGATTACTTTTACATTTTGTTGTTGTGTTTTCTGTTGTATGACTATTTTTTCCTTGCAGCCAGTTTTTATTCATTTTATTAAATTTTTTATTTATTTTTTATAAGAAATTTAATCGAAAACAAAGAGACGAATGGATTGGGTATATTTTGGACAGGAACCTTTCCCGAGATGAGTGTTTGTGATTTTGTATTTAATCTTAGATCTTAATCGAGAAAGTGGGAGCAAGTTACATGCCTAGGCCTAGGCCTCCATTAGAACCAAGACCATGATCTAAAATATAAACCAAGGCCTAAATGACCTTATGTAGACTACCATTTAAAATTAGGTACAGCAAACTTAGGCTTCCATATGACCGGGATTTGACCTTGCTTCTGGGGAAATGTCTGCGGTTGATGTTTGTAAAGGATTTTTGTCACCCAGGGAAGAACACAGTAGAAAGTGATTTGGAGTGGAATTTGCAATGTGCCTTCCAGGAACACCGGCACCGGTAGTAAGAGTTTTCTTCATTATAGGAAATAGGAAGAGGGTGACTATCAATTTCCGTAGTTAGGGAACTTTTAAATATAAAAATAAATTAGTCGTGCTCAGACTTTATGGTGGAATAAAATAGCTAGGCCTACAATAAGTTAGTTATTCTTTCTCAAGTCATGTCCTCAGACTTAAAAAGTATAGGCCAATAAAAATTTCAACATGAAGCGATGATCTAGTTCTACGATCAGTTTATCAAGATACAAATAATTTTTTTAATATTTTATATATAATTTATAATTTAGATAAAAATAGAATATAAGAATCCCTCGTCTATTTTCAAGAATTCTACTCTTAAATGACAAATTTTACCTGCAAAGTAAGTTACCTTGGATAATCCTCGATTTTCCTTGCACTCATCGTTTTGATTGAAAATATGAACATTCAAAATTTATTATATTAAGGTGTGGAAGATTCCAATATTCGCTGGCGACTAACAATTGTAGGGGAGTAATGGTGGACTTACAATAAAAA
Organism: Allygus modestus; assembly: GCA_963675035.1. NCBI lineage: Eukaryota > Metazoa > Arthropoda > Insecta > Hemiptera > Cicadellidae > Allygus > Allygus modestus. The sequence goes on from OY776111.1 coordinate 3,415,288, forward strand.
TACAATAAGTTTAGTTTTAAATAAATTAATGATGTAAATCGCACAAATGACTGTTGCAAGTTTTGTTGGTAACAAAATAGGCCTACAGTATATGGAAATATTCGTCATACGACAGGAGTAACTAACCAACTGCGCGATGTTTAATGAGCATCGACAACATTTTTTTGATGTGATGGGCGATGCGATATACAGGACCTGATCAAAATGTAATGATAGGATTATATTTCTGATTTAATAATGAAAATTCTAATTTATTTTAGCTATGGTAAACCATCCAAAACTAACCTAAGTTAATTAGAGGTATGAGGTTACAGACACAAACAAATTAAAACCAATCTACCAGACCAAACTATCTTATAAGCCTTACCTAACCCAAGCTACTTAATCTAACTAGCACTCATGTCAACCTCACCAACCAACCATGCCTGTTTAAGTAGGCTATACTTGCTGATACACATCTCATGATCCACAATGATAGTACGATTTTTGAAGGTGGGAATGCTATTCGGACACCTCTGCTCCTGAGGGGGTAGTGGGGACTCTGGATATGTATCGTATTGCGATATCGCTATCGAAAGAATATTTGCTTGTATTAGTGTGTGTAAATATTAAGATTAGTCAAACTGTCAACTTTACCCATTGCAAAATTTCCATAGCAGAAAGGAAAGACATTTCTGTTTACTTATGTAGGGTGCTGGAAACTTATAAATACTGGAGAATAGTAAGTTTGCGCCGAAAACTAATCTGATTTATGAATTCTACACTAACAAATCTTTCAGAAAATGAAAAACACATATAACTTCATGAACGGTACCTTGTTTTGTATTTGAAAACAAGATAAAAACAATGAATTAAACCTTAATTAAGCCTATAATCATTATTTATTTCATTGCTTAGTAATGTGATCTTTTAATCTCTAACGTTTATGATTTATAAACTTAGCCTTATTTTAAAAAAAACCATAAATATTTGTTTCTTAAGTGAAAATATTATCTTCTCCATTTTTTGTAATTTAATTTGACCTATTCTAACATGTCATATTGCACCCCAACTGGCCCACTGGTACCGCCACCCCTCACACTCATGCCCATGTTCACTTCACAGTGTCTGGGGATGGCCCTTAAAAGTCATGGTAGGTAAGCCTAAGTAAACAAATTGGTTCAGTCAGTCCAAATTGCTAATTACCTAGTTTTAGGTCTACAAGTCCCCTGGAATACCCGCACTAAGTGGGCAAAGAGGGGTCCAATGTTTTTAGAAAACCTGAAAGTACACTAAGAGCTAAGTTACTTTAGAGCTTCCCCCCCCAAACTTAATCCCTAACCTGACCTCGGAAGCCGGTATTGGCCTAGCGACAGTTACTTCTCCGGAATATTTGTGTTAGTCGAGGCTGCATGTTCCTATACAACCCCTAGTTAGTCCGAAATAAAGTCTACCAACCTCCAAATGTCAAAGTAACTTCTACCGCAATCATACAATCGTTATTTATCGATACAATAACCTAACAACTGCAGCACGTTGGAAATTGATCAATAATTATTATGGATTGGGACAGCAAGTGAGGAATGTGCAAAGTTGGTATCGACTATCTTTACCCAGGAGATAAGTTATCGATAGCAGAAGGAGGTTGTATTATTTACTTCTACCCTATGTTCATTTAATTTGGGAACCGTTGACTCCGTGTGACCCGTGAGCCCCGTAAGTTTATTAAAAGTAAAATGTTGGCTCTTGTGATTACTTTGAGGATTAGATAGGTAAATAGTTAGGGCCTAGTTTCCTACTGTAATTAGGCTACGACGTAAGATTCATACGGAATACTTGCAGCCAGGCAAGTATTGCCTCTGCTGCTAATAAAAACCTAATAGGGTGTTATCGTAACTAAAACTTATCCTAATATGAAGCATGTTTTTAAAGTAAGTACCGTTTTTGAACACCGCCGTTATAGCGCTTTGGTTGACATTCCTGTGTGCTGTACTGTGTGCCTACATCTGTTGGCAAGCCTAGTACGCAACTACGGCAAAAATCAACTGGATCTTAATTTGTTTGTGAGCATTTAAAATAGCGCCGACAATTTAAGTTGCGCAGTGAATTAATTATAAGTGTTAACGTTGTGAAAGCAGCTGTAATTCGTCGGAATATTAGTGAAGTGTATGGAAAAAACAAAATAAGCAATAGAATGACCCACAAATGTGTTAGAACATCTAAAGATGGCCACATGAATGTTGATGACGAGAAACGAAGTGGGCGACCCTCTGTCATTACTGAATGTTTGGTGCATTCAAAACTTGAGAGAGAACAGACTGTTTACCATTTCGTCGCTATCTTATGAGTTTATTTTAGTGTTAAGAAGTATTTTTTTAGCGAATTTCCCCTATAGGGAAGAAGCTATTACCGTAGTCGGCATGGTAAGACCTAGGCCCGGGACCATGATAACTTTTCGTTTTGAGGTCCCCAGACCCCAAAAACACCATTCGTTCGAAACTGTATATATATATATATATATATATATCTATATATATATATATATATATATATATATCTATATATATATATATATATATATATATATATATGTGTGTCCGTGAGCACGATAACTCTCGTAAAAATTATCCGATTTTGATGAAATTTGGTATAAACGTGTAAAGCAACATTTATGACTTTAAGTTCGAAAACCAGCCAGATCGCTCTATCCGAAGGGGTATTTTGGGGGGGTTTTGTACCCCAAAAATGGGTTTTTCGAATTTTTTACATATAATTTTGGAAATAGTCAAATTTTAGTTTTTCCCATTGGATTCAGCTTAAAAAAACACACAATTTGGTATTTTGATCATTTCTCTACGTCAATTAGTTACCGAGATATTAAAAGTGCTAAACACAGTACGTTGTCTAATGTTATTCTTATGGAGGAAAATAAAAATTTTATATCTCGCTTATTTATGAACGTATACTGACGAAACTTGGTATACGGCTTCATCTGGTTGTGGACCATTGATATTTGCTCAAAAAAACAATTTTTTACCCAAGGCTCCCGTAGCAGCAAACCTGCGTACTCAGCCCCATGTTATTCTTATGGAGAATAAGTAACGTGTTATCTGCCTTCATTATGAAAATAAATTAATGAAATTTGGTATGTGGCTTTACCTACATGAGTTATATTGATATTTGTATAAAACCCCATTTTTTGTGTTCCTTACTTCAGCAAACCTGCATACTCAGTTGCCATGTTATTCTTATGGAGAATAATTAAAATGTCATAAATCGTTTATTTATGAATGTATATTGATGAAACTTGGTATGTGGCTTTATTTGGTATTAAGATACATATATATGCATTGGAAATTCGCTGAGTACGCAGGTTTGCTGCTACGGGGGTATTATGTTATTGTTACCGAATGACTAAATTATTGCAAGTTGTGCTCAAGCTTCAAAAATGTTGACTGAGGTGCACAAAACAAAGCGTTTGGGGCGTTGACTTCTCTTGAGCGGTACTAAGAGAAACTGATGATTTTTTAAGCCAATTTGTCACTGGTGTCGAATCACTTCTTGACACTAGAGGTGTCGGAACACTTTGCTATACACTTCACTAATCCTCTGATGGATTTCAGCCACGTTCACATCGTTAACACTTATTCACAGCGTGACTTCACATTCAGCATGGACCTCAGTCGTCGGCACCATTTTAAATGCTCACAAAAAAGTGAAAATCTGGTATATTTTTTGCCGTAATTGTGTCCTAGGCTTTCCAATAGATATGCAGGTACACAACGGAGCATGCAGGAATGCCAACTGCAGCTCTACAACGGCGGTATTCAAAAACGGCACTTACTAAAAAACATGCCTCGTAGCATTATCTAAATGTTGGACTATACATAGTTATTCCGGGATGTGTAAAGTTAACCCTTCGAGCGTCTGTATGACGTTAATTGTCATTTCAGGTTGGTTCACCGTTGATGATATGACGGAAATCGTCATATTTGCATTAAGTAATCAACTTTAAAGTAGGCCCTATTAAAAACGAACGAGTTAAGTGTAATACTGATATCAATAGAAAAATCACATTTTACACTTTAATTTTCTATGATAATTCTAGCAGCAGTAATAACATTTTAATAGAAATAGCCTGCAAAGTCGATTCTGCTTTGTTTAGGCTTAAGTTAGGAAATGGCACACTGGGGTAAATTTTAGTTTTATACAGAAGCACATGGTAACACTGTATTCAGCTTGAAATCGTCGTCTAGATGGTATTGTCCATACATTATTTAACAGTAACATGTGTTTCTGAAAATCTATTAAGTTAGATTAGTATGATTAACTTAGTCTATAACAACTTTTTAGGGGGGAAAAAATCACTATTTCAACTGTAATAATAGTATGATGACTAGGTGAATTTCCGCTGCTATTATTTTGTTTGTAACTTTAACCCTCAAGGGAAATAACAGTTTAGTTTTAACTAATCTAAGTTATTTATTGTTTTTATAGGTTTCATTGTAACTTCCAACAAACTGTGTTTACATCAACCATTTTTAATTTTTATATTTGTTAATTGTAATAATTCATGTATACATTTTTTTGTTTTTTTCAGCCTACTGTTTTATATTTCTACATAACATAAGGAATCAGATTAGGCTAGACTACCAACACTTTGTACCTTTATCATTTTCTCTAAAAAATATGGTTTAGGCGGTTAGGCCTACTTCTCTAAAATTTTACTTTTGAAAATTTGATAAAAAATTTGTTCAATTTTTCCATCATCTTTCCGAATTTTATTTATTTTACCACTGTCAAACTCTCTTGTCTTTTACAAAAAAAAAAGGAAAAAAAAGTATAATATGAGAATTGATTCATTCTGCAATTAACCGAATTTTTCGGAATGATGTCTGCAAAATAATCACAGGCACGCTGAGAAATTCACCATTGGGCTGTCGGAGGGTTAAAATACAAGAATTACAAATTCTTTGGGGCTTCACCCCTTTGGCCTAATCTGTTGCAGAAGATAATATTTGAACGGGTTAGGCCTATTATAAACATACAACATAAACATATTTATGTATGTCAGTTGTAAAAGTAATGAGATTTTCTATAGATTACAGCCCAAACAATTCTTTGTTGCACTTGATGAATCTTCCTGTTGTAACTCGGGACGTCAGCCCTAGTCTGTCAGATATTGGAAACCCAATAGTCCGGTTTATTCTAGGAATGTAAAATGATGGCGATATTTAAAGAGGATGTTTATTTGATGAAGTAGAGGATAAATTGATTACACCTGGTTATCATTATGAAGGAACTTTATTATGATTGTAGAAAAAGTAAGGGCCATGTGGTGAATTAAGTTAAAATCGGGCAATATTCCTTTGGCCTTACAACACTAGACTTTGACACTCTAGGGATAATTGGCGTAGGCCTAGTAGAGGGTTTGCAGAAGGTCAGGCAACACCGTCTTACCGGGTTACTAACCAATATATCACTGCTGAGCAGTCAAAAGGTACTTTGGTATTATACGGATGCCACTATTTTTGGAGGTTAATTTTTACCGGATACAAAGGATAACTACATAATTCGAAAAACGTACTTTTATTGACTTACTGTAAAAATTTTATATCATTCTGATGAGCGGTCTTTGTGTTGTGCCTCCCAAAAGCCAGCGATGTCCGCTAGGATCGTGTTGAATGCGTCGCCGCCGCTAGCAGCCACACCCGATCGCCACATGTACTCCGCAAAATATACAGCGCGCTGCGGCAGTTATGTTAGGATGGGTTATCATAAAAATACGTACGGTTTCCTCTTCATTCCGAGGTAAATCCCACACCAAAAGAACGTCACTCATTATGAAAACAAATGTAACGTAGTGCACGGCAATAAATCACTCATGACACTGACCCAGATACAGGCGGTGACAGCTGATTCGCGCGCTCCGGTCAACGACCTAACCTTGGCCTATTTGGAGGGTGTTTGGCGGCCGGAAGTATGACTCTTCAGGTATCATTCGATTTGTATCGAAACAAGGAAAGTCCTACAATCATTTTTATGATAACCCATCCTAACATAACTGCCGCAGCGCGCTGTATAAGGGTGGCATCCGTATAATACCAAAGTACCAGTCAAAATACTTAAATTCTTATGTACCTTTAGGATATAGATTATACTCATCACCATTGAAAATATATTAGAGAATCAAATTTTATAGAATATCGCCAAGTCGATAGACAAACTTATGGTTTTGTTTTGTGTTACATTTGTTTAGCAATCATATGTGTCAAAATCTGTAAAGCTATAAGATATTAACATTACATATTATTTACTTTCGTTTGTTCAATTGGCTGGCCAGAGATCACATTTCTAGTATAACCTTCTGATGCAGTACTTTAATTATCTTTTCTTCCTATATCATGGACATAAGAGCTCAATAACCAGGCTCCCAAACTGAATAACTTTGCATTGACTTCCCTTGTGGTATTGTTGATAGTTAATATACAATTCAAACGATTCTACGAGGTTTTTTATTCATCTAAATACCTAAAGCTATTACAATGGCACAACTTCTATGTAGATCTGTATAGCCTACTTTAAAATTTGATTTCGCTTGTCATTGCAGAGCCAAATAATTGATTAGGTATACGCCTAAACTAAATTGAATAACCACTTTGATGTACGTTCCAACCACAGCAGCAACAGAAGGCGTATTGGCCCCAGCAGAAATCATGTTGCCCTCCAAAAATGTGTCACAGATGTTTTATATCATGAAGGCCTTTAAACAAACGAGTTTGCACGCAGCACGCTGACGTAAGGGAAGTGAATTTCCATATAACAAACTTAAAAACTCAATAACTCAATATCAGTGTAAAAACATACATTTGTTCCAATTTTTATTGAAATCTGAAAACATTGAATTTTTGGCTGTTCTGGTGGTCCTGGTTTCATTTACCTGCCAATGCTAGGAATACAATTTTGTGCATTATAATTTTAGGAGAAGGTCCAGTCAGGCTTGAAAGTAGGTGAGAGATTGCTGGGGATGATAAAAGTACACCAACAAATTAATAACAGGCTTTTCTAATGTAAAACCCCCCATAAGTCAACGTACTGTGTTTGGTCGATACACATTTTCTTTAATAACTTGGTAAATATTTATGCTAGAACGATGAGAGAGGGCTTAAAAGTTTCGCCTCACTAATTACCATCTTTTAACCTGCATTAATTTTACATCCAGGGCTTTTCTGACCCTTTTCGGGCCCAAAAACTTGAAGAAAGATTAATCCCCAAAAAGGGGTTTAGAGTTTTCCGATTATTTTGCCCAACGAACTTGTCAACTGATTATAGAAAGGAAAGTCCCTACCAAATTTGAGGTAAATTGGGCAAAAACTGTGACTGCTAGAGTACATACACACACACACACACACACACACACACACACACATATATATATATATATATATATAAAACAAATTTTGAACGACCCCCCAAAACGTGTTCAGGGGGTCACGTTAGGAACTTCTATGGTGGTGTGTGTTGGTCTTAAGTTTCACGTGCAGGTCATGCTATAATAGTTTATTTTCTATAGGAAATTCATAAATAAGTGTACTAGTAGCCTGTCGCGGCTTCGCTCGTGTTCACAGTAAAGCACCTGGGGGACCGAGCTTTGCTTGAAAAGCCTGTCAGTTTGTTCAACATGCCTAGAATACTTATATTCATGGTTCCTTTCTATGGCTCGTTTATTTTAGTTTTGGACATGTCTGCTTTACAATCAATGTTCAGATTTAATGGTTCTCGTAATTTATACATAACTTAATCATGTATATTTACAGTTCTAATTATTATCCTACCAAAAACTAGATCATGCAATTGATTGGTTACCTTTGAATAGCTGTTAGGATTCTTTTGTTTTTATTTACAAATCTTAACCATAACCTGGCCTGACCTGACCTGGCCTTAATCTTAATGTGGCCTTCTGTATTAAAAAATGACTACTGAAACAAACTGATCTTTAAATACGATGTTTTAAGAGCTTATGTATTCCGTCCCTATTGTTTAATTCCGTGCCATTATTTTATATGATTTAGTATACCTTTGTAGATTAGTAAAGCAGATGTGTAACTTACATTCTGTGAAAGATAATTAGCTGACTAAATGCTCAATGGAACAAAAATGGTACATTATATTGTGAAAGGTTAAGTAACTTGGACCCTAAGATCTACTTTTTAGCAGTGCCGGACAAAGTGGCATAACTCTAATTGACGTACTATGATTAAAAACAGCCTAAAGGTTTTCTCTTTCACGAAAATGGGCAAAATGTTTTATTCCATTCTTTACAGTCGTCGTTTGTGAAACACGGAACAAATACGGCTCATAAAGAAACACAGCTAAAGAAATGTTATCTATAATTTAAATATCTCCGCTGCATACAACATTTCACTGCTCAAAACAATGTAGAAAAAACTAAATTTATTGAAATAGATGAATACATTCCTTACCTGAATCATCTGGCATGTAACTGTCCATAATGTATTAACAGCTGTAATTAAAATAAAATTATTCCCCTTGATATTCTTATGGACTAAAACCAAACTTTGAGGACGGACCGTGCCCTTCAGATTAAAAATATCGAAAAATGAAAACCCTTATGCACAATTAAGAATCAGGACGAAAATTTTGCTATCTCAATCATTAAAATCGGTTCAGAAATAACAGAGGAGTTCTAAAAAAAAATCGGCTTAGCTTATTAATATATAAGATTTACCGGCTGTGGCGTTAATAAACGTGATAATTTTAGTATACAATTTTTGTCGGGTCCCCAGTTTTAAGAGGTTGATTTTAAACTGTTGAAATGAGTTAATAAAATTGTACGATTGAGAATTACTCTTGCTGCCGGCGAAGTCTATTTCAGGTATTTAGTCGTCAAAGCCAGACTCGGTAAAATGGGCTAATTAAATTTGTATTTATTTAACATTGATGCTCTCGCATTTCTGAGTAGAACGATGAGTGATTGGTTTTGTATGAGTTGCAATCTGACCTTTGAAAAAATATTTTCATATAAATCCTTAGGAAATTAATACCAAGTAACTTTACACATCGGGACGGTTCGTAGGTAAATGTAACAGGTTGTTGTGTTGTTAAGGCCTATTTATAAACACTGGGCATAAATATTTCCTCAAACTAGTGAGGCAGCCCAGTTTAGCCAGATGTTGTCTCCCCCTCCAGGGGTTATTTATAGCCTCTGTCCTTCAACCGTGTAATTGGCATGTTTAAGAGTCTACACTAGCTATGGCTCACTAAACAAAATGGACCTAACAATTAATTTAAAACTAAAGAATTAACCACCTCTTTAACAATAGCAGTTGTATTTTGCCCTAAATTAAGATTTGTTTAGTTACTTGCTTGTAGAGATCCCACTGGTAGCCGTTTCAATTATGGTCACCCACAATTTCACTGGGGAGGAATTAAGACTACCTAAGTTTAGTTTAGAAAGTAAATGTTTTCTAGGTATTTTGACAACTAGAGAACTATTTATAAACAAATTACCGGCCAACCTTGGAAAACCCAGTATAATGATATGCTATAAGAATAACTAGATTAGGTTTACACTAGAATTTCCTACGCGCAGCTTGCACATCCCGTTTCAATAGTTAAAAAGTAAACAAAACAGTGACAGTCTGTAGTTAGATATAATCCTTATAACAGCTGTTTATTTAATTGAATTGAATTGAATCAAGAGAAAACACATGTGACATAAAGATATAATCCTTATAATAGCTGTTTATTTTATTTTATTGAATTGAATCTAGAGAAAACACATGTGACATAAACTAAATAAAACTCTCCTCCATTTGAATGACATGGGGACTTAGAAGTCCCGTGGGGCAGAGCCCTAAGGCCTATATAAAAAATCTAAATCCAGTTTGCACATCTGCACTCCTAGATGCACAATAGTGTACAATATGTGTTTTATTTTAGTGTACAATATGTGGAGATAAATCTTGAAACAAAAAAGCCTTGTTGTTTATAAAGTTTGCATGTAGTGTATTATTATAAATTTAAAAAAATAGCCTAAACAAAAAATTAAAAAATAGGATAAAACCTGGCTGAATCTAGCTACCTTCAGTTATCACATTTTTTCACTTTTCCCCTTTAGCTTATGCTAAGTAGTCTTTTGTTTGATGGCCTAATATATTTGTTTTGCCCTCTCATTTAATTTGATTTTATATTTAATATAAATCTTTATATGTTATTATCTCATTTTTTTGTCGGTAGGCCATAAGTTATCTCTCTCAGAATAGGTACTTCGACGAAACCAATAATTGAACTATCATATTTTGACATTGTCGAGTCTGTTATTGTTGTTTAATGTTCAAAATCTTATCATATCGTTATTTGGGTCTATTATTGTTAGGTGTTAATATTTGTTGTAATTTATTGATGACTACAACTGTTGTGCTAATTTATTACTGGTCTCAGCGCTGTCATTGTTTAGTTCTAGTCATACTTTTATGTTTTTCTTCAATACTACATAGCAGTGATTATATTAGACTGTATGTCGCACGTAGATATGTAAGCCATCTTGGATTCTATATCTTGTTTTTTGTATAACATGGTAAAAAGTGAAGTCAAGTTTTTATAAACCATTGACCAAGGTCTGTTGCCAGATAGCACTGTGCCTCTGACACGATATTCGACTAATTAAGTAGCCAGGACCAATGGCTTGACATGCCTTCCAAATGAATTAATCTTTAATTCTTAAAATTGTTAGGAATCTATTGGCCTAATCCCACAGATGTGTCTGATAGCTCTTTTAGTTTGTTTTAGTAAATCTTTTATAGTGATGACAGCCAAGTCAGAGCGAGTGGAAGATGCGTCCGAGGAGGATATGCATGATGAGGGGACCGGCGCAAGTATCAAAGTCCAGATCCTGCGCCGGCCCGACCTCCTGGCCTGAGCCCACTGTGTTGGTCAGTAACATCTTGTGTGTTGTAGCAATGGCAGCCGAACCCGAGCGAGTGGGAGACGCATCCGAGGTAGAGGATATGGAGGATGAGGAGGAGACCGGCGCCGACATCAAGGCCCAGATCCTGCGCCGGCCCGACCTCCTGGCCGCACTGCAGGGCCAGCTGCACCAGGAGATGCTGCAGGTAACCACGTCATACAAGGGTTGTCCAGAGAGTAGAATGTTTGCGCGCCAACGTCCTTTACTTTGTGGATGACCCTCATAATTTATAATAATATTTACTTTCAAATTTTGTAACTCTTTGTTAGCCGACCTTTTTTTGAGCAAAAAATATATTCTAGTTTCAAAAAAGGTTGGTAATTATATAAACTTAACACATATTTAAAAATTAAAATCATTGTACTATTTAATTTTAAAGGGTTTGATAAAAACTAAAAAAATACAAACACAGTAGGGGAACCATGCGTTCGGCCAATTTGGCATTGGGGCAATAATGGTGAATGAAATCTTGTTACCCAATGAAAACGTTCGGTGTTGTTTACAGATTGGCTTCATTTCGTTCCTTTAACTTATAGCCAATATACATAACTATGGATATAATGCCTGGTACATTATATGACGTAAAATGTATTATAAAACAACAAATTTAAACTAAGCACATTATTACACAACTGTGATTAAAAAGGGATCAGTTAAAATAATTTTATAACATCATATAATTACTCATATCAATCGATGTATGAATTAGGTTATATTTATTATGACAATCATCTATTCTATTATACCTATATCTGTACTATTCTTTTAAATTGTTTATTATCTTAATGTTGTTCTACTTTTAATGTACCATCGTTTTAAAATAATAAAATAAACCTTCTCTTGCCGAACTAATTAGAGAGATTTGTCCTCCAGTACTTATGTTGGTACTTATACAACAGAGTGTAAACATTGTCAATGAAAATATAGTAAAGACAGGTGCTTCGGCAAGCTAACAGCTGATTGGCTGTGATCGTTGCGGCGAGCTCGCGTTTGATTGGCTCCTCCAAACGGTACCTGGCGAGAGACTACCGTTGCCCCAATGGCTTGTCCCCCACAGTAGGCCTAGTAGGAACTTATTAGGTAATAGACAAGATAGATGCCTTTCAAAATGTTTATTTTGCAACTAAAACGGTCTCACAAGTGCTCGTGCGGGGGTTTGACGGACCCAAATGGACTTTTCATGCCAGTCGATTATTCAATGGCACGCCACAATGCGAAACACACACTGCATAGTGTGTATTTGTTTTATTTTTATGCTGAGTAATTATAATGTGGACAGCGGAAGAGCCACATGATTTTCAGCAGCTACCGAATTGCTCACCGATGCTGCCAACCCACTTATAGAAACAGAAAAAATGTCATTTGTGGGGGTGCGACAGACCCCCTGCACAAGCACTTGTAGAGGAATATCTCATTTTGAATTTGCAAGTGATGTTGATAGGCCTTTTCAATGTTGGTAAATCTCATTTTTTATTTTAATGCTAATTTAAGAGGCAACTTTAACGAGAAACATTTTTTGATTGTTTATGCATTCAACATTTTACTTGCCCTGCAGTTGATTGACTCAAGGTAAAATTGTTTATTTAAAGAAAGTAATAGCTTATAGCCTGCTGCGATTAGATAACAATATTAGTTGAGGTTGCACTCAAGGATGAAAAGACATTAACAATCGCTAGATTAAATCCTACTAACCTCTTAGTTAACTGGGAACTGAGTTTGTGTATCAGAGAATAGATTACACTTTCTCATCAAACTATCAGTAAACAACTACTAAATATTAAAACTGATGTAGATTTGAGTTTGTATTTGTTGTTTTAGTGTAAGTCGTAGGAGGGGAGGGGAGGGATTATATGTTATCTTGTTTCAAATGCTCATCAACATGTTTATATTTGCAGTTTGTGTAGTTGCACTTATCTAAACATGTTTGGTAATAGAAAAGTGTGAATTGGTTATTGTAGGTCATAAATCTTCTCATATGATAATGTAAATCTCTGATGAAATATGATTTATATGGTTATTCCTATGAGTTGTTATTTTTTTTTTTTGTTAAAATGGTTTTGGGAAACTCGCTTGTTTTATAGAATTTGATGCAGCTGAAAATGTCTTGACTGTGTTCAGGCATTATGATAGTCAAATTAATTTATTATGTATTATGTACATGCTATAAACACGATGTTAATCGAGGGATATTTGTCTTTTTCAGAATCTCCCTGCACCAGTCAAACGTAGAATTAAAGCTTTAAAAAAGCTGCAACTAGAAGCGACACACATAGAAGCAAAATTTTATGAAGAGGTTCATGAACTAGAATGCAAATACCATCAGTTGTATACTCCTCTCTACGAAAAGGTAGTCCAAATAAAAAAAAAGAGTTTACTTTAATCTTTCCACGAGCCATTAAATGGTCTACAGAGTTATTATTATTTATCAGAATTTGTCAATGGTAGGAACTGCCCATTGTGAGATCCCAGTGAAATTGAATTTGGTTCTGTGGAACATTGCGGCATGAAATTCATTACTCTCATCATTAAACAACAGCTGATTAGCTCTAAAGGCCAGTGTGACAGGATGACAATCGGCAAGGCTAGTAAAAATAGAGGTTAGGCCCCTACCTAAGACGAGTGCGCATCATATTCGGCCCGCTCCGTCAGCTGTGTCATATCGACAAACAATGACTGGACTTTTTACATAAAAACAGTGTATTCTTATATTGTCGATTGTATCTAAGTTTACTGAGTTGATTATGGGTGCTTTTGTAATATGCCTAGAGAGAGATGTGCAGTTGCTGTTTGTAACAAGAGCAGAGTTGAAACAGAAGTTGCAGAATAATAGAATAGTTTATCACCACGTAAACAGTGTAATCGTGACACTACTGCACTCGACTCGACTATCTAAAAAGTCACTACTTGCACACCTCTACCTATTAGTTTGTAACAGTAAGCTATATAGTGTTTCTTTCATTTCTCCTATTAGCATGAAAGTTCCGTACTACGACCGTTCTTGCTTTTTGGGGAGGTACAATAATGAAAGTCACCTTCGGTGCCTATTTAAGAAAATAATTCGGTACTATCCTCTAGGCTTTCTACATTCAAAAAAGTAGGTATTAGTATTCCTTATCAATTGTTTTTTTTTACCTTTTAAAGTATGTTATTAAAATCAGTTCATAACTTTTTTGTATCCTAGACAAAAATTTGGTTGAAATCCAGTTTTGCTGCAACAAAATAGTTTTACTGCAATCGTTGGATAACATTCATTAAGAATTTTGTTAAAAACTGTATAAGTAACTGTAAACTCGGACTGCCCATTAAAGATAAGAGCTTTCTTTGTTAAAAGCTTTGTTTATTATTTACTGTTTCATATTCTGATTTCTAACTTCAGCTGAAATTTTACTTTTAATCTGCTCTAGTGTCCTAACACTAGAGCAGATTAAAAGAAGCCCAACGTTTCAAAATAGTGAATGAGCTTTCCTCCTCCCTTATTGAAGGGAATATATTTTTATTTGTGTTGCACATTCGGCTTTAGTTTGTTGTAATACATATTTAAATAGCTTAAGTATATCTCAAAGAACAATAAAACTTTGATTAACTGCCATTCGTTATCTGAAATTGAAAAAAGGTGCAATTTGCAAGTTTATCAAGCGTTGGCTGTACGAGACACTGCCCTATGGTAGGAAGCGATGGTACTCCCCACACCGCAGCAGCAAGGCTAGTGACCTTGAGTTCATGCGCTGCTTAATTATCCACTTACATATGGTTTTATTTTTATTTCTCCCACAAACTATTCTCAATTTTTTTACTGTACACGTTTATGGTGAAATTTATGTCAACACCCAACGATGATAGTTAATCATAGTTTTAGATTATGGTTCTTTGTTTACTTTTTTTAAATGTAATAAGTAATCCGAAAATCAGTTGCATAAACAAAAATAAAATATGAACTACCTTCATCCGGTATGTCCTTACCAAAATAAATTAAATAAATAAAAATTTAAATATAAATAAATTTAAATTATTTATTTTACTGCCCAACCCAGCTATCAACAGCCAGCAACATTGCCATGCAACTTTGCTGGTGTCGTTCAGTGATAAGAAACATTAAAACAAACTAATAATGAGTTCAGTGTTTTTAAGGGGTGCAAAATTAGTGTTGCAATGTAGTGATTTGTGTTTCAGAGGTCCACAGTGGTCCAAGGCCAGTATGAACCCAACGATGACGAGTGTGACTTCCCCTCTGACGACGAGAAGGAAGAGGATTTGAGCAACGAGATAAAAACCAAAGTCAAGATAGAGGATGTCACTGAGACCAAGGAGCCGGTCACCGAGTAAGTGTCTTTCATCACCAACTTGCTTGTTCTCTATCCCCTCCCTGTGACACAAGAGTTCCGTACTACGAGCTCTCATGTTCACTGGAGGTACAGCATCGGAAGTTATCTTCGGTGCCCATCATTGGTTTTTGGGTACTATCCTCTAGGCTTCCTACATTGGTATTGATTTTAACTTTCCTACTATAATACAGCTTTATTTATTCCATTTTTTAAGATTCCATGATGTAGCTACATAAATAAAGGTCATACTAATTAATAATTCGGCCTAACTAGATTTACATGGTGTACAGGTTTTTAGCTTGACTTATAAACCTAAACTTAATATTGTTTAACAACTCCTTTAGAAAATAAAATGCATTTTTAAACAAGTATTCCTTTACCACTTTTAAAACAGTCTGTCTATTTTAATAACAAAAATTTGTTAAAATACATTTTGTATTAACAATTTTGTAAATTTTGAGTCTTAAGGATTTTGGTTTGTAAAGTTATATCTTGTATTATAAATTTCTGGAGCATAACTCAAATAAATCACATGATAAAATATACTTCATAAAACACCCATGTGCATACAATAGAAGCTCTCCTAACCGACCCTTACAGGACTGGACTATGGTCGGATAACGACCAAATGATACCGGAAACAGTCACTATTGAGAGCAACTGACTGAATTTGACTTTCTACGGAAAAATGTAATCGACCTGTTGTAACCTGAAAGTTATTTGCAGAACAATATCGCGATTACGGCTGCCGCGGTGGAGGTTTGTATATTCTTGAAAGGCACAGATAATGTTAATCTGATGGGCGGTTGATCCGAGGTCGGTTAAGAGAGCTTCCACTGTATTATAAAGACATTAATTTATACTTAGTTTTCAAGTTGTATTTTTTTTATTTTGTTGCTTCAAAGCGATGATATTATGTTATGACTGTTGAAACATGCTTCATGTATCACTGGACGATCAGTTCAAACTGATTCATGTATCACTGGACGATCAGTTCAAACATGCTTCATGTATCACTGGACGATCAGTTCAAACTGATTCATGTCGGCGAGCAGGGCTCTACTGAACAGCTCACCATGTGTTTTGCTGGTTTATCTATACTTGGCTAATGGGAAAATAGAACATACCTGTACTTTTATTTTAAAGAGCTGCAAACATTTGTCTTAAACAAAGAAGAAAGATTAGAGATTTGCTATTTTTAAATGCTGTTTTATCCGCAACATAAAGGAGGTAGGTCTAATTAAATACTTATTTATGGATTTGTTCATATTAATGTTGTTTTATTTATATTTTTAACTTGTGAGAGTAATCTCTTACTCTCACTGTGAAGATCAGCTGCAGTACAAATTATAATATTTTACCAATGTCATTGTTCATTGTGGGAGGGGAACCTTAGGATTCAAATAGAACTAAAGCTCAGTGATGACGTTTGACTCCCCTGGTGTTAGAGCACCTCCTACCTAAACTTTTTATATTTTTCAGTAATTACTTTTTACTGTGTAAATCAAGTGCAATTTTCCAATCCAACATCATTCCTCCCACTGACTCGAAAGTTCCGTATTACGATCTTTCTTGTCTTCTGAGAGGTACATCAACGGAAGTCACCTTCGGTGCCCATTTGTCATGTCTGGGTACTATCCTCTAGGCTTCCTACATTATTTCTGTGTCCTATAACAATATGTTTTTCTGTTACTACTTTTTGAATGTAGTGAAACTAGTTTTACTCAAAATCGTGATGATAATTGTCCGCATTAGAGTTTTAAAAACTGGAACTTATATGGTTAATTCTGTTTAATAGGTTTGCTTATTGTTTGATTTTTGTTTTAGGGAGGAAAAGAATAAGGCCAATGCCAATGGAATACCCGATTTCTGGCTGACTATTTTCAAGAACGTTGCCATACTCTCGGAAATGGTCCAGGAACACGATGAACCTATTCTCAAACATCTAACTGATGTCAAAGTCATATTTCTCAAGTCAGACCCCATGGTTAGTTCACAAATAATTTGTTTAAGAATAATTTTAGGGGAGGCCTTCTCGCAGGTAACCTTGCGACTGGTAACGTTAGGGCCGCCACTAGAGCGTTCCCCCCACACTGAGGAGTGCTCAATCTAGAGCGTTTCCCCCGTCACTCACTGAGGAGTGCTCAGTCTACTAGTTATTACCCAATATGACTGACTACATTACGGATTGAAGTTTGCTGCTTCCTGCCTATTTCTTTATTGAGGTACTTTAAGGTTAGATTAGGTATTTAATTATTACTGATCTAGCTTTTTCATTCAATTTTTACTCATCATACTGAGTTTGTCATTTCGATTTTTCTATTTAAATATAAAACATAGATTTGTGTTTTTATATGACATGAAACTCTAATTGCTCGCAAACATTGAAATGCATGAACTAAGTCAATACATGCATACTACACATTGAGTAAATCAAAATCAGTATGTTGTGCTAATATTCCCTACACAGATGTTTAAAATGTGTGCATTACTCTGAGAGGATTTCCTTTAGTAATCCATTTCAGCTGTCACACCTCTTCCCTGCTATCCCCGCTTGTCACGCTCTACAATGTATTTTATTAGTATTATCTATCTCCAGAATTATCGACCAGTCGTGTCTAAGCAGGGCGTGGAACATTAGCTGCCACACGGATTCTCAAATCCATGTGACTGGTATCATAACCACTCACAAACCTTACCTGCCCAAACCTTACCTTATATACACCTAAACGTTTCTTTATTGTAATTCAAACCGATTTTAACACTTCCATTGTATAGTCTTTCCTATAAACCTATATTTCTCTGTTACTTTATGTTATGTATTTGTTACAACCCATCTTTGTCAACATTTGCTTTTCAACCGAGATAATATCTGCTTTACATGATACGATTGAATGGACATAAACTGCTGTTTCAGGTCCTGGGAATTCAAATAGTACTTTCCCATTATATGCATTTTTCTGAAAAACCAGAATAAGTTATATGAAAACTTTTTTTGAATACTGTAAAGTTATAATAGTTGTGTAACAAATAATAATAAAAGGTAGATGTAGCTGATCTGTTGACACAGTTGTAGTTGGGCTGGTGGCGCAGATGTAGCTGATCTATTGACACAGTTGTAGCTGGGCTGCTGACACAGTTGTAGCTGATCTGTTGACACAGTTGTTGGTTGCAGGGCTTTGTCTTGGAGTTCTACTTCTCGCCCAACGACTACTTCACCAATTCGGTTCTGACCAAGGTCTACGAGATGAAGTGTGTTCCCGACGAGTCGGATCCGTTCAGCTTTGAAGGGCCGGAGATCTACAAATGCAAGGTAGACCTGACGATTGTTACTTGAGTAGGTCTTGGTTGCAACACGGTAAGCCAGTGTGGGGCTGTGTAGTCTCAACACACGATATTGTTGCTACATCAACGCGAGGCACAACTGCCGCAAGGTCGCATCATCTTGTGGGCTACATTCAGTACAGGGTGTGTACCCCTTACTTTATCTTAGTCCGAGGTTGTCACGATGGTTTTTAGATTTCCTCATTTTCAGTTTTAAAAATAAAATTGATGTCAGAAAATATTCGAGGAATGACGTGTTAGGGGCCACCATGTCTGGCCGGAACGGTTCAGTTCACAGAAAACTTTGTTTCACAACCGTTGCAACATACAAAGCCAGTGTGAGATATGTTTATCTCATCACACGATAATGTTGCTACATCAATGCGAGTTATAACTGCTGCAAGATGGTTATTTGATCTTGTGGTTTTAAAACTTGCTACAGCTGCTTTGTGTTTGTAGTTTTATTCGACTATTTTAGACTAGTGGCTTGAAGGGGCCATAGCTTCTAACCTATCTCAAATACTCTGCCTCATCTGATTTTTTTTACTCTTTACATGCTGAGGAAAATACAACTAAATAAGTAAGAACACATGTCAGTTTGTTAACAAAGTTGTCACATGTTTTAATGTAAACAGAGCAGACTTTTTTAAATCCCAAATTTTCTAAATGGGGGTGTTTTACGTTATTTCTTGTTTGTTGGTAACTTTTTGGAAATATTCTATTTTTGCTGAGTCCCTAGGATTGAGACCTTTAATTTGACCCATCTCCCTGCAATTTGCCAAATGCCTACAATTTTGACTTAAAATTTCCGCTTACAGAATTATATATAAGGATAATACTGTAAACCATAAAAACGAAATGAATTGTATATAATAAGTAAAGGCTGTTTGAGACTGCTGAATTTTACATTTTTTAATAACTAGCTATCAAGAGTAACAAGCTTCTAAACAAATCTGATAAAAGACGAAATATTGACATATCCTCGTATTTTAGCAAATATTCAGGTAACTAATCTTTGAACAGATTAAGTACTTTTTAAAATATAAAATTGATTGATGAATTTTTGTCAGGGAAGCCTCTTCTCACGCTGTTCAGTTGTTTAGTTACTGCTGCACTACCTGCAATAGTAGTGGACATCCCAGACTACTAGAAGTCTTATTCATATTTGTCCATCCTACAAGAGTAGTCAGTAATATTATTCACCCTACTGTAACATTCATATGTTCAAGGAGTTTTGAGACATTGTGGTCAATCCTGAGAAAATGTTGTGAAGGTTCGATACTGGATCCAGCTGTCATTGGTCATTGGGCTATTAATTAATTGCCCTGGCTAAAGAATCAGTCGGTGTTAGTCAGTAATGAAGCTACACAAGGCATCTCACCCATTCTAAACTCATCATTCATTCATATTCGCCTTAAAATACACCCTAGTTGCGTCGGCGTCTTACGTAGTGATTTAGTGACCTGTTCTAAGCTTTACTTAATAAATTTTAGTTAGGTTTCATACGTGATTTTACAAAAATGAATTCAGGCCTAATGCTAATTGCTTTAAAAGGTTAAGTAAGAAAATCTTAAAACACGCATTGTAATGTTTTCATAGACGGGGTTTTTACTCCCGAGTAACAACATACAATGCTACAATAAAGCGAGTCAAAGTGCCATTACACGTTTGTATGTATAGTGGCTCATACCTCGCAACAGCCCCCGAATGTCGTTGTGGTGTACTGCTTTCATCTTATCACCCGTATATCTCACTGACACTGCAACGTTGTGTTCCAGGGCTGCACAATAGATTGGAAAAAGAACAAGAACGTCACAGTAAAAACAATTAAGAAGAAGCAGAAGCACAAGTCACGGGGGTCGGTCAGGACCATTACCAAGACCATTCAGAACGACTCCTTCTTCAACTTCTTCTCTCCGCCAGTCAGTAAGTGTTATGTTACCGAGTGGTTGGTGTGAGGTAATACTGTTTAAGCTGCTCCCAGCTCCTGCGTTTCAGTGGGTCACTTGAAGTAGTCATTGGAGTTATTTGTTTGATTTCAGTCCAATTCAAGATTTGTTCTCACATGATCTGTGAATGAGTAGTTTTCACGAGGAGGCTTTAAACAGTTTTATTTTTCCTTGACATGAAGTATTAAGTAAGCTTTATTTGTTGATTTTTAATGATTTGAGATAAAAATTGGGTCGTGAGGGCCAGAGCGACGAATATACACATATTGCTACTAATAACTGCAATTACTATGTTCCAACAAGCGAGTGGTAGACGCAGGTAGGCTGTTGCCCGAGTGTCTGACGTGTGTTGTCTGTTACAGTGCCCGAAGACCCTGAAGCAGAGGTTGATGAAGACACCCAGTCGCTGTTGACCAGTGACTTCGAGATCGGCCACTACATCAGGGAGAGAATCGTTCCTAAGGCAGTCCTCTACTTTACCGGTAAGGCTACTTCACCATCATCCTACAGCATGTGCAGAAATACGTTGGGAAGTGCAATTAGTTTTATCATTTTTGTTTTTCTCTATATTTAAAAAAATCCAGAGACCATTGACCATATCCAAGTAAGTTCATATTTGTAATGATGTAGGCTGAATTGTTAACCACAATATGCAACATGTTAAGCCAGTGTGGGATGTTCTTGTCTCGACACACGATAATGTTGCTACATCAAGGCAAGCTATAACTGCTGCATGTCGTTCAATGATCTTGCAGTTTTAAATCTTGCGACATATTAAATCAGAATTTTTTTCTCTAGTATTACATCAGGAATTAGGCCTATTATGAATAAAATAAGGTACCGATGGTAACTCCATCGTATATAATTTAATAAAAAAAGTTTAAAATTAATTAGGTTTATCGACTTTAGAGGGTCCCTATTTTATTATTACTCCCTTTAATTAGGGCCGGTCACGAGTTAATTACTTATTACTTTCACATTTATGACTTTTTAAGGTTTGTTTTAACTTACCTGTGACTATAATAGCGGACAATTAAATTGCAGGTTGAGGGCGTTGTTTGCCAGGCTATCAACCAAGATCAGCCAATAGTAGACGTGCTGCATGCCAAAACTCCATACCAGCTGATCGGAATAACATTCGAGTAATATGTTTCTATGGCAACAGTGACAGCGTACTGCCATGCTATTGGCTACAGCCCAACTGTTAATTTAATCGTCTGCTGTTAGTGTTTGAAACTGCCTTGTGTTAAGGAAACTCCTCCCGTTATCAAGTTATACAGTTTTAACTCGCCTAGTTATCAGACACAAACGCATGTAAACAAAAATCCCTTTACATGTAAACAAGAACAAACAGAACAAATGACAATACATAACCTGTTAGTCCCCAGGCTGGACAAAAAAAGATGAATCGCTGGGTGGTGTATTACTAGTGATTTGTAAGTTTGGAAGACGCTTATGAATCCAAAACTGATTATTTCAAATTAGTTAATTAATTACACACACACACACACACATTTGAGTGATAACTCGGATTTAAAATCACTTCCTAACCTATGAATTTAAATCTCCCTCGTGAAAGGTAGAATAATACAAAGAGAAAAGCTATTTATTTTTTCCCAGAGAACCTATAGGCTATTGAAATATTATGACCCTGTAATATTTCAATAGCCTATACATACATATATACATACATAATACACAATATTACACATGTATTGTGTAATACATTGTATTATGTATGTATTACATACATAATATTATACATACATAATACACAATATTATACATGTATTGTGTATTGTGTACAGGTGAAGCGTTGGACGATGACGAAGAGGAAGACTTTGATGAAGAAGAGGAGGAAGAGGAAGAGGAGGGGGAAGGGAGCGAAGAGGACCCAGACTTCAACCCCAACGACCCTAGGCTACCCAAGACCAAGAAGAGCAACGGAACCCCGGCGGAATGCAAGCAGCAGTAACATAACGTATCTAGCTGGTGATATTTTAAATTTTAGGAATACTATTGTTAACTTTTCTTACTTTAGAGATGAGGTGTACTCACTCTTCATTTCAAGAGTAAATTGTTATTGTTAAGCCTATGTTCATAACCGACGTTCCGCATTCATGTGCAACATTATCGTTTGCTTACCCTCACCCTATACTATTATTTTTGGAAACATATAAATATAAATTTTTTGTAATATGTCTTTTTATTTTGAACCCTCTGTTTAATTGTGTGACATTTTTCCTTAAATTACCTGTGAAATAGAAAGGTTTGCAAAGGAAAAGCACTTGGCTTGGGAGTTTCATTGAACAAAGGTGGGATACACAGCTAACTCACCTGAAGAAACTGGTTCAGATGAGCACAGCAACAAAGAAAGTATTTTACAACACATATTACATGATATTTCGTCTCCATTTGAGACTTCTTCAGATGTAGAGGAACCTTTTTTCAATGAATCTCTGAAATAGAAAGAAATCTCAGTGATCCTGAATCGTTGATTAAGTTTCGAGAACCAAGAATAAAGAATCTTTATTGCCGTTGATCCATCATATAACAGAAATAGGCAAAGTCAATACAAGCTAAAACATGTTTGTCTTTACTGAAAAACATCTCAACTGATGCCATTGGCATCTTTGTCAACGTAAGAACTGCCAGAGCTAAAACATTTAAAAAAGATAACAGAATAAAAATATAATTGTCATGGATAAGCCATATTTACATACTTAAAATCTAATCAATACCTCAGACCAAAATCGTTTGGTGATGTCACATGATTTTTATGATTTGCAACAATGCACTATTCCAGCGGACAAGAGGGTTGACAGATAATGGCGTGGTTTACAGGCCTATCAACCAAGACCAGCCAATAGAAGACGTGCTGTGTTGCCAAATTGCACATCAGCTGATCGGGATAACACTTGAGTGATATTTTTATATAGTGACAGCGTAGAGCCATATCCCATCTGGAACTCTTGTCCGCTGGAATAGTTCCATCGGCTGGCACATAAGTTCGTGGAAGTCTGATATCGGGAGCAGGAAAGATGTTGGGTTCCAGCCTATAAAAAGGCTCTGTGTTGCCATTTTGCCTGGAAAGATATAACTCTAATGTTATGACGTTCAGTTAGGCAATGTCTTGGATTGGCTGGTCTCGGTTGATACCCTTGTAATCACACTCTCAATTGTCTTCTTTCCTGCTCGAGGGAAATAGCGTAGTGCTTAAAACGAAGCGAACTTTGATTAACTTATTTATATATTCAGTTATTTGTTATTCAGTTAGTACGTATTCACTTTTATCATATATTGTTGAGGATGATAACTGTCAATATAACTGCTGTATTTTGTGTTTATAAAAGTCACAATAGTGATGTAATATAATTATTTACATTAATATAATCCATAATTTTGAGTGTAAACGGAGCAAATCAGGATAGCTGTTTTTTTATTTGTCTAGGCTAACTCAATACAGAGTTTCTTTCCCCCCTAAAATACAGTCTAGTTTTAAAATTGAAAAAAACGGGGGAAATTCAAAATGCAGTTATGACATCAAAAAACTATATCATCAACTATCAGTTACAAGATGAAGCTGAGAGCAGAAACGTTGGCTTGTGGCTGTACACACTGCAGGATCCACGGCACCATGGCTGGCATGTTGACGTAGACCCCGGGCACGCTGGGCTGGGCGCAACCCACCCCCCACGCCACCAGCCCCGCCAAAGTCCAGTGGCCGGCGGGGCCCTCACACACCAGCGGGGCCCCCCCGTCTCCCTGTACACAACAACCTTAGGTATGCAGTGGAGAAGTTGCTCAAAGTCAAATAAATTTGTTAATCACAAAGGTATACTGCCTAGGAGGTATAATTTGTATAGAGGTCAATGTAATAATAAAATTATTTTGCCATACTACTGATAGGTAGGTAACTGTAAAACTCTTAATAACCCCTGATGCCCACAAAGAGTATTAATACTCTTTGTTAAACATTCATTGTTCGTGACAGCGAGTTTATGTTATTTAAGGAATTTTTGCGGACAGGGGTGAAACTTTGTTTTTACTAATAAGTGATGGAAAATATCTGTATTCCTTAAATAACCTGGTAATATGTTTATGAAAATGCTTTTTCATAGCAACTGGATTAGAAATACACTAACTGTAAATAATGGGAAAATTGTTATATTTCATAATGATTTGTAATTAAAATATAGTTAACCAGTGTACGTACCGTGCAAGCATCCTTATTCTTCTCACCGCCGGCACACAGAAAGCTACGATGGTCGAGAGTAAAGTGTCGCCCAAGCCGCGTGTGCCTCAAGCGGGTCTGGCACTCGGCCCCACTGACTACGCTCACGTCCACCGCCTTCTGGACACTCTGGTAACTGCCGCTCGCCCCCCAGGCATCCTTGCCCCACCCGCTCACCCAGCACCTGTGGTCAGTAGAGTATAAAGTGTCGCCCCAGCCTCGTATGCCTCCGACGGGTCTGACACTTGGCCCCCAAGTGTACTTGCCCCACCTACTCACCCAGCACCTGTGGTCAGAACAGTGTAAAGTGTCGCCTCAGCCCTTGTGTGCCTCTGGCGGGTCTGACACTTGGCCCCACTGACTACGCATGAGCTAACACATGAGGCAAGAGTCCACCGCCTTCTGGACACTTACGGACACAAGGTTTTTTTTAAAATTTTCTGATCAGAATGTAAGTGTATATAAATATTTATAAGGTGGTCTGTCTGAGCATCTAGTCAAAAAGTATGTTTGAATAAATATGTTATAGAAATAGTTGTAGAAAGGTGCTATGTTAAAAAAACAACACTTAAGCTATGTCAAATATTTGTAGTTAGTATTTCCAAATCCTTTGCAAAAAAACACCTGTAGAAGACCTGTGCCGGTAAAACTAGTTTGTTCTGAATATCACAAGAAGTATATTCTGAATTTGCTTTCCTACAGTGGAAGAACTCAGAACACTCTTTGCCACAAAAATAAAGACCTGTTTGCGCCCCCTCTCCTAACTAGACATGTCTTTGATACACCCGGAAGTTTGAGTTTACTCTCTCTTCTCTGAGCTAATATTGACAAAACTGAACCCTAGTCTACAATCTTAATGCTTTACACTGTAAATGTTTTGATTCAGTACATAAATTCACTTCTTTGATGCAGATATTCCAAGTACACAATTGCTAGAAGACCGTACCTTTCCCCAGTGAACTCTGTAGATGGCATTGGCAGGCAGATGCTGTTGACGTGTGGAACGTCAGGGTAGAGTCTCAGCCCCTGTGCTAGAGTCAGTACAGCCACGTCATAGGCCAGTGTCGAGCGGTCGTACTGGGGATGTAGTCGCACTGTTGTCACCCTCGAGTCTTGGTACGACAGAGGCTCTCGGTCAGACTGAACGTCCCAGTCCCCCACTCTCACCACTAGCTCTTGCCTGTCAAACAAGTATGTATTTTATTTAAGTAGCTAGCCACCATCAAGAGCCGGTTTCACCTGATAATAAAACCTGTGGCGTGTGCTGTATTCTGTGGTTAACCCGTGAAACTAGTAAGAATCATGATCAGCTTTTGGATATTCATCAGTTCAAACCAAAGTGAATGTCCATAAGAATAACACTGGATCCTCCCCGTGGGGCAAAGCCCTATGGGAATTTCCTAAATTTTTTTCTTAGTGCTTACCTACCTATGGAGGATTATACATGCAAAATTTTGTGGTTGCAGGTGTAGAGGTATGGCCTGGGGGATGATCGGTTTTTCGTAATTGTAGATATAGATATCAAGTGCAATGTCTGAAATTTTTCTTAAGAGTATTTCAAGTCTCCGATGAAAATAAGTGATCTCACTTAAATTTTAACCCCAGTAAATTTTATACACTGAAAAGGTAAATAAATATTTGTTTTTTATTAGAAAATCATTTTTGCAATCATTATTTTTAAACTTGAATACAGGAAATAAAGGTGGAAAAATTGCACGACGGTCGGAAGTATGTAGAATACTTATAAAGATATATATACCTACCCTTTACTTTTGAAATACCATAGCAATAAAATTAATTTATTCAAGATGAATAACAGTTCTCCAGAACTTGACAATATGTGAGCATCAGTCAGATGAACCTACCTGTTGTAGGAGGCCACCTTGTGATACATCGTGACCATTTCTGAGCATCTGTCAGTTGAGCCTACCTGTTGTAGGAGGGCCACCTTGTGATACACCGTGACCATATCTGAGCATCAGTCAGTTGAGCCCACCTGTTGTAGGAGGCCACCTTGTGATACACCATGACCATATCTGAGCATCTGTCAGTTGAGGCCACCTTGTGATACACCGTGACCATATCTGAGCATCAGTCAGTTGAGCCCACCTGTTGTAGGAGGCCACCTTGTGATACACCGTGACCATATCTGAGCATCTGTCAGTTGAGGCCACCTTGTGATACACCGTGACCATATCTGAGCATCAGTCAGTTGAGCCCACCTGTTGTAGGAGGCCACCTTGTGAGCAGCCGTGAGGATGTGGAATGCGCCAATAATCGCTCCGCTGCCGACGAAGTTGCTGTCCAGGCCCAGGATCACGGCCTGCCACGGGAACTCTCCGAACCTAGCCTGTCAGAAACACTCATAATGACTGTTCCTCGTAAATCACTTGTCGCTAAATACACTACTGATTATAATGTTTGGTTAAAGGGTATAGGCTCCTTACCCTTTCCAACAGGGCCTTACTTAGCTTTTGCGGGCCCTTGTTGCGCCCGGATCCAAGTTGGTGACCTTTGTTTCAGACGACAGGTTTTCCCAGGCCCCTGGGAAATTGTCCCTCTTGCCCCCCCCCCCTCTGGGCGGGCCTGGGACTGCCTAAGTAAGCTGCCTGAACATGGAATTTAGGTATCAAATCGTTTAATCTTCATTCTCGAGTTGTAACTGCAATAAAGCAAATTTCTACAGCAGCAACACTTAAAAACTGTGGTTGATAGGTGCTGCTATTGTTTGATAAATTCATATTTAAAATCACCACAATATCAGCAAAATTCTCATTTTAAATTAAATATAATGCCTCTTCGTTCTATCATTATGTTTAGTTATCAGTTAAAATTAAATTGTAAATAAAGAAAAACTGTGCAGTGATTACGTGAACAAAACCTTTTTTGGCTTTCCTTAAAAGGTAGCGGTAATGCTCGTGCTACACGTTCAAGATTCACCGGTTCAAATCTCGTAGTGGCCGTTCCAAGTTGTTTTACAACTTGACTAAACTCGAACGAGTCCCTCAATAAAATGTCGTGTCTTATGGGAGACAATTAAGAACTACCGACCTGTCCATCTGTCGTGGGCGGGGAGGAGATGTTGTCGCTGCGGACCCCGCACTGGTGCAGGTCGGAGAAGCAGCAATACACGGAGCCCCCGTCACAGTCCACACCCTCCGGTGGCTGCCACACGAGCAATGTCACATTAGTCATTAGTCAGCACAAACACAAACCAACAGGACCAGTGTGGGATCCATGCCCCCCACTAGAACCCCGCACTGGTGCAGGTCGGAGAAGCAGCAATACACGGAGCCCCCGTCACAGTCCACACCCTCCGGTGGCTGCCACAAGAGCAATGTCACATTAGTCATTAGTCAGCACAAACACAAACCAACAGGACCAGTGTGGGATCCATGCCCCCCACTAGAACCCCGCACTGGTGCATGTCGGAGAAGCAGCAATACACGGAGCCCCCGTCACAGTCCACACCCTCCGGTGGCTGCCACACGAGCAATGTCACATTAGTCATTAGTCAGCACAAACACAAACCAACAGGACCAGTGTGGGATCCATGCCCCCCACTAGAACCCCACACTGTTGCAGGTCGGAGAAGCAGCAATACACGGAGCCCCCGTCAGAGTCCACACCCTCCGGTGGCTGCCACAAGAGCAATGTCACATTAGTCATTAGTCAGCACAAACACAAACCAACAGGACCAGTGTGGGATCCATGCCCCCCACTAGAACCCCGCACTGGTGCAGGTCGGAGAAGCAGCAATACACGGAGCCCCCGTCACAGTCCACACCCTCCGGTGGCTGCCACACGAGCAATGTCACATTAGTCATTAGTCAGCACAAACACAAACCAACAGGACCAGTGTGGGATCCATGCCCCCCACTAGAACCCCGCACTGGTGCAGGTCGGAGAAGCAGCAATACACGGAGCCCCCGTCACAGTCCACACCCTCCGGTGGCTGCCACAAGAGCAATGTCACATTAGTCATTAGTCAGCACAAACACAAACCAACAGGACCAGTGTGGGATCCATGCCCCCCACTAGAACCCCGCACTGGTGCATGTCGGAGAAGCAGCAATACACGGAGCCCCCGTCACAGTCCACACCCTCCGGTGGCTGCCACACGAGCAATGTCACATTAGTCATTAGTCAGCACAAACACAAACCAACAGGACCAGTGTGGGATCCATGCCCCCCACTAGAACCCCACACTGTTGCAGGTCGGAGAAGCAGCAATACACGGAGCCCCCGTCAGAGTCCACACCCTCCGGTGGCTGCCACAAGAGCAATGTCACATTAGTCATTAGTCAGCACAAACACAAACCAACAGGACCAGTGTGGGATCCATGCCCCCCACTAGAACCCCGCACTGGTGCATGTCGGAGAAGCAGCAATACACGGAGCCCCCGTCACAGTCCACACCCTCCGGTGGCTGCCACACGAGCAATGTCACATTAGTCATTAGTCAGCACAAACACAAACCAACAGGACCAGTGTGGGATCCATGCCCCCCACTAGAACCCCGCACTGCTGCAGGTCGGAGAAGCAGCAATACACGGAGCCCCCGTCAAAGTCCACACCCTCCGGTGGCTGCCACAAGAGCAATGTCACATTAGTCATTAGTCAGCACAAACACAAACCAACAGGACCAGTGTGGGATCCATGCCCCCCACTAGAACCCCACACTGGTGCATGTCGGAGAAGCAGCAATACACGGAGCCCCCGTCACAGTCCACACCCTCCGGTGGCTGCCACACGAGCAATGTCACATTAGTCATTAGTCAGCACAAACAAACCAACAGGACCAGTGTGGGATCCATGCCCCCCACTAGAACCCCACACTGTTGCAGGTCGGAGAAGCAGCAATACACGGAGCCCCCGTCAGAGTCCACACCCTCCGGTGGCTGCCACAAGAGCAATGTCACATTAGTCATTAGTCAGCACAAACACAAACAAACAGGACCAGTGTGGGATCCATGCCCCCCACTAGAACCCCGCACTGGTGCATGTCGGAGAAGCAGCAATACAAGGAGCCCCCGTCACAGTCCACACCCTCCGGTGGCTGCCACAAGAGCAATGTCACATTAGTCATTAGTCAGCATAAACACAAACCAACAGGACCAGTGTGGGATCCAGGCCCCCCACTAGAACCCTGCACTGGTGCGTGTCGGAGAAGCAGCAATACACGGAGCCCCCGTCACAGTCCACACCCTCCGGTGGCTGCCACAAGAGCAATGTCACATTAGTCATTAGTCAGCACAAACACAAACCAACAGGAACAGAGTGGGTTATCTGCCCCCAGGCTTCTCCTGGGTGCTGACTAGGCCTGACAGGTTACCAGTTTAGCTCAAAATTCGGAAACCAATTGGGCGTAGAGGGCAGAGCGTCCAATCATTTAAATTGGCCAGAGGGCGAAAATTAGGGAAATAGAAAAGATTTTGGTGGGGAACTGAAAGAGGAGCGAGTTTTTTGGGAAAGGAAATATGTCAGTGTCCGGAAGGTTATCAAGAGGGTAGCGAAGAGTAGAGTTATGATCGAGCGACTGAATGGACCTGGATCGAGGAGGGTCCACTTGTCCTTGGCTGCGTTACATTGCCACTTGCCACCAAGGACTCAGACGCCCAACTACGACACTCTTCATGTGAAGCATCTCCGAGGAGCGACTGCGGAGAGTCCAGGACACCCCGAGAAAGGTGCGGCACATCACGTAGCTCGGGGATGTATCTGATAATTTTCCGTTGCACAAAGATTTAAAAATAGAAAGCAAAGAATTAAATAAAAGGGGAAAATACATGTGTATGATTGAGAATATTGGCCAGGAAGTTGGATGGATAATAAAACAAATTAATCAATTTTGAAGTAAAGTTGTTTAGAACGAAATAAAGTTGTGTCACTGTAATGTTAATTTATAATTTTATTAGCATAAGGACACAGAAGGTAAAAATATTGATGGAAATTCTCAGGCAGAGGGTCAGTGAATAGAAATCAGTGTACAATATTTAAATTATGAATAGTGTATACAGTATTGATATTTGAAATAACAAAGATTTTCTTAAATAAAAGGGAGCAATCCTTTAAAGCTAATTTTACTATGTTTTATGTATCTGAGAAAGATATATAATTTTGAGTGTTTAATTTATGCATCTCTGATTTATTAAGAGTTTAGAAGGATATCTTTGGGCAGTTTACGTCTTTGAATGCTTAACACGTGTTTCAAAATGATACATTAATAAATTAAGCTGAATCGACGGTTGAATGTGCAAATGATTACCGTGACGATCCTGATGTCAATGGCTGGTCCGAGAGCCGTCTCGCACAGTGCCTCGGCTTGGCAACCACACACCTCCCCGTCCACGTCTAAACAAGTCAAGGAAACACAACTTACACTGGATATTTGACATTTGAAGTTTCTAACATATTTAATCTACTACATACAAAACTAAAAATAAGAAACAGTAGGCGGGGATAAACTTTGTGGGTTACTTGATTTGATTACTCTGAAAACCGCATTTAAGTGTGGGAACAAAAATAAATAAAACAACCGAACCAAAAAGATTTTATACATACCTCTAAAATGAGTAGATTAGGTATGTATTTTAGTTACAACTTAACTTTATGTAATGGAAATAAAGCCTAGCATAAGGAGACAGAAGGTAAAAATACTGATGGAAATTCTCAGGCAGAGGATAGTGAGAGTATTCTCACTATCCTATACTATCCTATACTATCCTATCCTATTCTCACTATAGTATTCTCTTCTCTCTGTAGTATTACAGAGAGAAGAGAATACTACAGAGAGAAGAGAATACTACAGAGAGAAGAGAATACTACAGAGAGAAGAGATACTAGAGAAGAGAATACTACAGAGAGAAGAGATACTAGAGAAGAGAATACTACAGAGAGAAGAGAATACTACAGAGAGAAGAGATACTAGAGAAGAGAATACTACAGAGAGAAGAGAATACTACAGAGAGAAGAGAATACTACAGAGAGAAGAGAATACTAGAGAAGAGAATACTACAGTTCCTCTCGTCTTACGAGTGTGCACTGTGTGTCAATATATTTCAAAAAGTTGATACTACCGTATGTATTTACTGTTCAGTGATAATCTCATCTTGAATAATAGTTTTTTTGTGCCTCAACATGAGTGGAATTTATATTTTACAATAGGAAACAATACACACTTGCAAACCTCTGTTTACGAGGCAAGCACCAGAATAAATAGCACTGGCTCGAGAACCGAACCTTGAGGTACGCCTCTGCTACTTGGTACAAGAGGCGAATTGATTATCTTATACCCTGTGTAACTATTTGACTATTCCCTTCAGATAACTTGCAATCCATGCTTTTGCAGTGTATTTTATTCCCAAGTATTCAAGTTTTAGTAGCATTAGATCATGCCCCAGACAGTCAAATGCTTTAGTAAAGTTAAGCGAGATGCTGGTCACTAGATTTTTTGCTTCTAGGATGTCAATATTAAGAATTCAGCGAGTTCAGTTATTGCTTTGTCAATATTTATTCCTCCCACTATAATTAATTATTTATTTAGTGATGTTCTGCTCGTTTCCTCTGTGGTTGAAGATACAATCCTGTCGTAAGAGAAAAAACTGTACGATATTGAACACATGAATTACATAAACTTCTGAAAGGTCATGCATAGTATTATTCATATCACTGGCTCAGTTGTCCGTTTGAGGTCTGGTTTGTGACTGTGTTCTGCTAATTAAGGCCTTCAATTAAATTTACATATGTTCAATTACCTGT
Organism: Allygus modestus; assembly: GCA_963675035.1. Classification (NCBI taxonomy): domain Eukaryota; kingdom Metazoa; phylum Arthropoda; class Insecta; order Hemiptera; family Cicadellidae; genus Allygus; species Allygus modestus. The sequence continues at coordinate 3,447,847 of OY776111.1, forward strand.
TGTTTACATTCAATATTTTCTTCCAACCCCTTTTTGTTCAGGTGCAGGAATGTGGGTACCCTAAATAATAGATTTGTAAGCCTAAAAAAAGTAAATTGTGGAGATATTCTTTTCCAACTCATTCTGGAATTTTTAACACTCTGTATTTTTAATTATCCATGCCATAAAATAAAGCACATTCTTTCCAGTATGAAGTTATGATTAAAATTTACAGTAGGTGAGTACTGGCTGAGGAAAAATAGTTTCAATAGTACTAATTGTTTTGCAAAATATGAGGGTTTGTGGCAAATATGATCAAACATGTGACATTAAACATGATTTGTCCATGTTTTTGAGTGGTTGAAATTTTAAAATTGCATTTTTTTATTGGCAAAACACGTTTTCTGCTTTACAACACATAAAAAAAATTGAAGAATCTTTTTCCTATTACCAAATAGCATTTATCAGAACGCTGATGTGTACCAACAGTTTAACAATTGTTTTCATTTGTTTGCCAGATATTTGAGCATATTTTAAACACCTTTCCTGAGGGAGGACACTGAGTCAACTTGTCAACTTACCACTTCTCGGTGAAATGTTTTCAGTCTTGTCGAGAGTGCTACTGTTGTCTTCACACAAAAACTTTGTTGTGCAAAAAATACTTTTAACACTTAATAATAGCAAAACATGAACCAAATAAGATGACATACCGTACTCCTTGAAGGAAACCGTCGAGTATGTCACTTCCAAGTCAGGTATTCCGAGTATGATAAATACACACGCCGGATGGGTTTATGTCGCTGACAAGGTTTAAATCACTCAACCGTCATTACCCTATCATGGTACGTCCTCGCATGTCGACTCTTTATTGGAAAGTCCTGTAGCTATTCACCACCTAAGTAGAGACTTCCTATATCTATTCATCACATAATGAGGGATCATTATCCATGTATTTACCGACATTTCATACAAAATTAAGTTTAAACCATTGCTTGTTTACTCAGTGGAAATTCCCGCTAGATCCCCGTCTAGAACTTCTTACTGGAATAAAATAGAACCTAGTTCTGTGTTTCTGACTACAACTATACAGGGCAAAATTACCATATTTTAATTTTTAAATGGATTCTACCATTGAGCATACTACCATTTGATTCAAAACAATATCACCCATTAACTAAAAGAATAAGGGTTTGAGATGTTCGAAGAAGTGACGGGACCAATAAGAGTAGATGTAATCGCTACTGACAAGAATAGTAAATCGGCTTACATATTGGACCAACGGTCAGTTCCTAAGCTGGACCGGGACAGCATTTTGGATTTGAAGTGGGGAAAAAATATACAAGCCAATAGTTAATATATTTAAAGAAAAATATGAATGCAACAGAATTGAGTTATTGGATATTTTGGACTAGTTTCAAAAAGGTTTTTAGGACTTTTGGACTTGATTTAAATTGAAAAAAAGGTTTACTAACAATATCAACTTTAGCTGTAAATTTTATATATTTATGAAAAACTGAAAAGTAAGAAACCTTTAAAAAGCTGTAATTAATTTTAGAATGTTTACGATAAATTATGATTAGTAATCTTTGTTTTACAGCAACTTCAGTGGCATGGTAATGGGTTTGAATAAATTAAATTTATATTCAACAATTCTATCCAATCACAGCACATAAATCTATACATCTATACATCTTTACATGTTACCTCGAATAAAGATTCGATAGTGATCTACAGGATGTAAAATGTAAAATTTGCATTTGAATTAGCTCAAATCTGTTTACAGCCATCACAATGTCGCCTTTAAAGTTCGCTGCGGGTGTCCCGGAATCGGAACATTGCTCAACATTGAAACATACGAGATTTTCACGTTTAAACATGTCAAACAAAGTGAATGCGTTAAAAGCCGTTTCACAAATATTTTGTATCTCATATAGACATACCAGCTGGAGTTTGTTAAGTCTTTATATTTTCCTTCATCATGAAGGATTTTAATTTTAATTTAAAACATACATCTTCTTCTTATTCCTTTAATGTATTCAATGGAACCCAATAAGATTAAGATATCAACCCCTCATTGCCTATCTAAAGACACATTAACCCAATTTATTATTTCCTACAAGTGATTTTTTCAGACAGATATTTTGAAAAGCAAAGTTGTAATGGCCCAGGTAAGGTGTTGGGGTCATCTGTAATTTTCTTTTCATAGTACAAAGTTCTATCACGTTTCTTGTCAGTATTTGTTCTTAGTATTGGCCCTTCACCCGTTTTTGTTTGAGGTATTGATTTGATAATAAATAGGTACCGGTAAATGTACCTTGAATAATCTTGAAAAACATTTTATTTTCCCGCCGGTATCCCCAGAGTACAATTTTCTTCAAGGTCTTTTAACAGGCATTTCTGTAATATTTAACAAACTTTTACCTCCTTTGTCCATCCCAACATAAGAAATTGTTCTGTACAAGAAACTGAATAAATTCTTGTTGTAAAGTAATTTTTCCACACTATCTATGACTATTAAAGTTTAATGCAGAGCATAGATATTGCATCAGAGGGGCATATTCCCCCCCCCCCGCCCAACCAACTTTCAGTTTCTGATAGGTCGTCTTTCGGCTGAAACGACTCGGACCTGTCATTGGAGCAATTCATTGGCCGAGGTGAACATTGTCATGTGGCTGCATAATAAACACAGAGTAATAAAACTACAAAACTTTTATATTTCAACTTTATATAGCACATTTAACATGGAACTTAGTCCACCGTTCCACGAGTACAAACAACATTAATGTACAATAGCTAACACGTATGAACACCTTCACAAGTGCTTTATCGTATCCTTATATCTAAGACACATTCATAAAATTTATAAAACGTATTAATTTTTAACATTATACAATTGAACGAGTATTGAGATCCAAAAATAAACTTACAACATTTTTAATATTTTTGACAAACATTTTATGCTGTCTTATATACTTAAAAATAAAAATAAAACTTGACTGGCACGTAATCACATCACCGTTTCGACATCCTCATTTGCAAAAACAATGTATTATTGAATCATTAAATGTCAAACTAGATCATTGTGCCACACAATTCATTATTCTTATACATAAGTTATTTTCTTAATTATTAGAAGAAAAATACGCTAGTTATTACTTGTAACTGATTCATAGAAATTTATAATGTGAATAGGCATCACATCATCTTGAAACCAAATTCCACTTAATTTGCTAGTTTAAGGTCAATTGATTATCACAGAGCAAAATGGTGCTTTTTAAAAATCATTTGAAGTACGATAACCGATGCAAGGCCAACTAAACTTTTAAGGATGAATTTATTAATTTGTTTACCCTATAGAAAACAATGGTGTGTAAAAATGCATGCACATTCTGTGGAACAGAAATTAAGAGTATTAAGGGCGTTTTGTTGACAGAGTAAACTGAAAACACTTTCCATATGCAATATTTGATAAAAAAGGAGTAAAACTTTTAAAACTTACCAAAGTTATTTTTGAATTTTTATACTAAATTTTCAGCTTCAGTTTGTCCTCTAGCTGATTCACATGAGGCAAATATTCGGATTTTTTTTGTTTGAAGGATATCATCTGTTTTTGTAATAATACTCATACATCTGGTTTGGTAAAGTTTTTTTATAAAATCAAGAAGAATTTTGTTCTAATATACTGCTACTATTGGTTTCTGCCACCCTTGGATCTGTGAACAATTCATTAACCCATCCTGAATCAGGCTGAAATATCGACAGTTTTTTTTCAGCAGGCAGATTTGATCAAATAACATTTTGCATACACAAACTACTATTGTACCTTCAGTTCATGTGTTGATTCATGAACACAAACACAAAATGAAAGAGCCATTTATAAAATGTAAAGATTGTAACTTGAACATTTATTTATGCTAGCAATACAGTTATACGATAATTAATGCAGTACCCAACTAATGTTAGAACAATCAAGAAAATCTTGCAACTTATACCTGAACACATTATGTTGTGCATCATTCTAGCAAATTTATTTTTTGTTGTGTAAAAAATAGTTTTTAATGTATTTTACTTCTCATTGCAAAATTAGCGACGGTAATAATTTTTAACATGACAAACAACTTTTTAGCGAATTTCCTCTAAAGGGAAGAATGCATGATAACTTTTCATTTTGAGGTCCCCAGATGCCAAAAACATCATTCCTTCAAATTTGTATATATGTATGTGTCCGTAAGCACGATAACTCTCGTAAAAAAGGTCCGATCTTAATGAAATTTGGCATAAATGTGTAAAGTACCATTTATTTGAACGAGTTTGAAAACCAGACGAATCGCACCATCCAAAGGGGGTTTGGGGAGGGTTTTGTACCCCAAAACATTTTTTTGGGGTTTTCACATGTAATTTTGATTTAAATAAAATTTTAATTTATACCATTGAATTCAGCTTAAAAAACAAACAATTTGGTATTTTGATCATTACTCTACGTTAATTGGTTACTGAGATATTGCAAGTGCTAAAAACAGTACGTTGTCTAATGCTATTCTTATGGAGAAAAATACAAATTTTATATCTCGCTTATTTATGAATATAAACTGATGAAACTTGGTATGTGGCTTCATCTGGTTGTGGTTTGTTGTTGCTTGCACAAAAACAAAGTTTTCAAGTATGGTTCCCGTAGCAGCAAACCTAGGTACTCGGTCCCCATGTTATTCTTACGGATAATAATTAAAATGTTATATATCGCTTATTTATAAATGTATATGATTGAAACTTGGTATGTGACTTTACTTAGATGAGTTCTATTGATATTTGCAAAAAAAGTTATTTTGTGTTCCTTATTGCAGCAAACCTGCGTACTCATCCCCTATGTTATTCTTATGGAGAATAATTAAAATTGTATTTATCGCTTATTTGTAAATATATTTTTATGAAACTTGGTATGCGGCTTTATGTGGTATTAAGACATTGGAAATTCGCTGAGTATGGAGGTTTTCTGCCACGGGGGTATTTATTTTTTACTTTTGGTTGCAAAACTTAATCAAAAAGAACTGAAAGGAAATCGAATGCACTTTTAGATGGACTTTGAGAGCAATCTATTTGTAATTTGTAATGTAATGTTAAATAGGGAGCTGGACAAACTTGTACATATTTAAACAAGATGTAATTTATGTAATAACTAAACTTAAAAAGAGAATTTAAAAAATATAGTCACATTAATTCATTGAAGGGATTGTGTATTTTCTTGTTAACAAATGACATAACTAACTAAAGTTATAACTGAAAACAAAATCTGTCATTAAAACTAATAGTATTTTAGGATTTTGTCTTACCCACATGTATGTATAAAATAGTACAATATATTTGATATTTTAATGTCAATGTTTACATCCCATGTTTACAGGTTTGTAAATACTTTAAATATATCTGGAGGTGTTAACATCAGAACAACTGTACTTCAATTTTCTTGGAAAACAAAATGTAAAAAAATACAGCAGGGCCCATTAAAAATAAACTACAATCATAAAAAAATGAGACCGGGTGTACTGTACAGTATGTTTCATATTGACTTTCAATCATCGTGGAACATTATTTTGTATTTATGTATTTTAAGATGATAATGTTGATCAAATTCATATTATCTCCATCATATATAATACAAATTAAATGATATTTAACCATACCTTATGTATATTATATTCCCACGTCATAAAAAAATATAAGAAAAATCAAATTAAAAGTACAGCACCAAAAAAAGTATTAAATTTCAAATTAAATCGAGTAATCCTTTGACTGAATCGATCAATTATATATACAATATGCACTATAGGAAAATAACTGTAGCTTGTAATTTGTTTAATTTCATTGTCATTATGTACTTTGTATTTACATTTAAATGTAAAACAAAATAAATGTGTGATGATTTTATTTACAATAAATTACTTCAATAATGTATATATACATAACAATAAATAATAGAGTAACAAGAAAATAAAAATATAACTTACCATTAACAATAAAGTTAAAATGATAAAAAATGTTATGAATCGTACAAGACCCTCATGAAATATAAACAAACGCACAAATTTTTGTACAATTTATACAGAACCAGAGCAGTCATATGACCCTATGTAGGCTGACCCGACGTCAACGATATTACCTAGACATGGCATCGTCCTAGGCCAAAAGCATATCAAATATTTTTTCAAAGAACAATCAATTTCACTTTAATTTATATTAAACAACCATTAGTATCTTCAGTTGGCACAAACGTTGAGACGAGAACCACGCGGTAAACTCTCTTTGCTATCGAGACCATTCCACAATGGCAGTGTTTTATGTCACTTACAATGATCGTCAAACTGACAACCGTCAAAAATATAATATTGAAATGTATTTTTTTAAACAGTTAAAATGATCATGCACAGATACACTTTTTAAAAATAATCGTACATTGTTCAGATGCAAAGTAAAACTGACATCAATACATACAACAACAGAAACAAAAATGAGAGTCTTACCATAACACAACCATCAAAACAAGATCAAATATGTTGATGCAACATTTTTAAAATAATTCACAGTAAAATCTAAGAAATCTAAAAAAAAATTAAGATTTAAAGAGTTTCTGTTATAATAACCTTATTATAATACTTTGAAAAAGTGTTATTTACTGCTAAAGATCTTTTAGATTGAAGGATCATTCAGGCAATGAGAAGAAAAATACTATTTATTTGATGGCTATGAATAAAGACCTTCCTTTTTTCCTTTATCTTTGTGTTTATCTTTGTCCTTTATCTTTATCTTTTGCCAGGAAATAGAAATAAAACTGATAGAAAATTCCAGTAGAAAAACCTTAGAACTAAATTTATATTAAACATTGTACTTATTATCGATAATATAAAATTGTTTGATATTATTAAAATATAAATAGCACATAATGTTCTTATGGGACGTCTGGTCACCTAAGAGGTGGAAAATATAAAGCAAAATAAAAGATAGAAAAGGGTAAACCTACAAAAAGATTTACAATACTTTAGTAGTGGTGTCCTAGTCTTTTTTGTATATATTTTGAAACCTACATAAGACTAATACAATGCAGCAATTAGATAGGGGGATAGGATTTGTTTGTAAAAGACTTTAAAGGAACAAACATTTTTTGAAGCCAAATTGTAAATCTAAAGACCTCTAGCTGCAGATTTACAGCAGCAAAACAAGAAAGAGTTCAGTTGGCAGTTTATAAAGACTACATGGAAGATTTAACAATATCTGCCATCAAAGCCCTACAAGGGAATGGAAAGGTTGTGCAAACGTTTAAAAATAATTTAAGTAAAATCTGGTAAAAAGTAGTCAATACATTTCTTTACTTAGTGAACCATTTTTAAAACTAATGAGTTATCTTTAATTATTTGAACATTACTTGTTTGGGTTTTGACTACCCAAAGCGATTCTTCATGGCACTTATTGCTTTGAACTAATATTTCATTTTTACAAATTTAATCAATAACTATACTTTTAAGTTTAAAAATTTAGTTCTTAAATTACCTTAAAATCCTTAATAAAGATGCCATTAGCGACAAGTCTGCTAAAATAACAAACTAAAATATGTATATTGCTTAACACGATCTATTTGTACATACTGAAAATCAAATTGACAAGAAAGAAATGAGGAAATCAGTGAGGAAGTTGGGATCAACGTTCTTCAATTGAGTGGTCTCATGTAATCAGTGAGGAAGTTGTGATCACCGTTCTTCAATTGAGTGGTCTCATGTAATCAGTGAGGAAGTTGGGATCACCGTTCTTCAATTGAGTGGTCTCATGTAATCAGTGAGGAAGTTGGGATCACCGTTCTTCAATTGAGTGGTCTCATGTAATCAGTGAGGAAGTTGGGATCACCGTTCTTCAATTGAGTGGTCTCATGTTAAAGCTTCCAGCTTTTAAAGAAATTTTGACTTTGAATTGCTTAAATATTGTTCATGCAGCTAAGACTGCACCTTATACGTGAAATTGCTTGCTGATTTAACCACATTACAGTCAGTTCAAATATATGTTTTAGCGAATTTCCCCTATAGGGAAGAAGCTATTACCGTAGGGGGCATGGTAAGACTTAAGCCCAAGACCATGATAACTTTTTGTTTTGAGGTCCCCAGATGCCAAAAACACCATTAGTTCAAATTGTATAATATATATATATATATATATATATATATATATATATATATATATATATATGTCCGTTGCCACGATAACTTTTGAAAGAAGCGCCCGATTTTGATAAAATTTGGCACAAATGTGGAGAGTAACATTTATGACTTTAAGTTCTAAAACCAGATCGATAGGTCTATGGGAAGGGGGTTTTATGGGGGTTTAAAATTTTGCAAAAATCAGTTTTTTGAATTTTTTACCCCAAAATTTTAAAAACACTAGATTTTGGTTACAGCCATTTTATAGAGCTTAAAAAAACAAACAATTTAGTATCTTGAATCATTAAGCTAGGTTTAGTGGTTGTGGAGAAAAGTCAGAAAATGTGTCCATAACATTTCCTACGTTAATCTTATGGGAATACGGTTTTTACATTTTCCTCAGATAATTTCACTAAAAACTCCACATTTCTTTCTACCAATCAGTTTAGCTCTACAAAACAATCATTTTGGCGTTTTAATTGTTTTACGTCCAACCGTTGCAGAGATATTCAAAGTGCTAAACACAGTATGTTGTCCAATGTTATCCGTATGGATAATAAATAAAATGTTATATTTTGATTATTTATGTATATATATTGATGAAACTTGGTATGTGGCTTCAACTAGTTGTGGTATATTGATATTTGCACAAAAAAAATTATTTTTGTTGATTTTTCCCGGTAGCAGCATCTTACTTGTTGCAGCAAACCTGCGTACTCAATTATAATGCTATTCTTATATAGAATAAATAAAATGCTATGTATCACTTATTAATGAATGTATTTTTGTGAAACTTCGTAAGTGGCTCTAGGTAGTACTGATACCCATGTTTATGCATTGGAAATTTGCTGAGTACGCAGGTCTGTTGCTACGGGGTTATTTTTTATATTTACAAAAACTGAATTTTTTTAATTACTGCATGAAGAGACTTGAGTTACCACAGTTGATGTTCATAGAAACGTACTGCTAACTAGCTAACTGGCAAATATTTTAGGCTGATTTTTCTTTATTTCAGTCATATATTTTGTTAAACGTTAGTTAGCGGTGTAAATCTGGGTAATCGGCGGGAGTAGCTATACCATTTTCAACAACTCGACTCGAGTTTCCGATGGTCAGCAGCATAAATCTGTGTAAACGGCGGGAGTAGCTATGCCAATTTCAACAACTCGACTCGAATTTTCGATGGTCAGCGGCGTAAACCTGGGTAAACGGCGGGAGTAGCTATGCCAATTTCAACAACTCGACTCGAATTTTCGATGGTCAGCGGCGTAAACCTGGGTACCCGGCGGGTTAGCAGCCTGGAATCGACTTTGGGCCATCGATTGTCGATTTCGATTCTAAGCCTGAGAATGGGTGGATTCGAGAATCGACAATTGGAATCGACTCATCCCTAGAATAAACCTAGAACGGAGATTCATTAGGAAACATCCAAACCAGAGAGAAGTCCCGTAATCCACACTTCCTCGCTGATATCCACACACAGAGGCTCTTCATCAGCCACCATCACCCATCTCTCCATTAGCTTATGTCAAAAATCTTCCTTAACCGATGTAAAAACCTTATAAATTAAAGCGATTGTTTGCACCTTACTTTGTACTTCCAGCATTTGATCTAAGTTACACAGACTGCAGAACACTGACTGCAGAACACTGACTGCAGAACACAGACTGTAGAACGCTGACTGCAGAACACAGACTGCAGAACACTACACACAGCACATGGCAAACTCTCGACTAGTCAGCTTCTTTAGAAAAAAAGGTTCAATTTGTTATTCACAAACAAAAACTAGTGGATAGTTTTCACTGTCATCATGGATATATACAGGTGCTATTACTGTATTACGTGAGTGTTACAGTTCTTTGACAGACTGGTTGTTTTTTAACAGGTGTTGTGATTCTTTTGTTTTGATTCAAACTTCATAAGCCCGATTTAAATTTTCAGATTAGTTTTTACAAAATAATATTTTTTGTGGGATGGAACCTGCACAGAACACATTTTTAACTTAGGAAGAGTCGAGCAATTTGAATGAAATTCTTGGCCCAGTCTTTGAGATGAGAGTTGCAAGCATACACACAAACTTTACTCGTATTAGAGTATAACTTGCTAAACAGCTTAAAAATCTTAAATACCCTCGGTAGTAATTAGTTCATATAATCTACTCTCCTGTACTTCATTTATAGAACGTTCCAAAATACAATAATGTTTCAGAAGTCGGAGGGCGGATAGTTGAGAGTTTGCTTTGCGCGTGGCGCGATGTCGGCGTGAGGTCTAGTCGGGTTCTGTGTTCTCAGGTTTGATGGTTGCAGTCAGATCGGCGATGATTGCATTGAGATCAGTCGAGTTGTCCGTCCCCATCAGATTCCCCAGCTGTGAGTCCTTAGAAAATAACAAGACAACATTTACACGGCTGCACCAACTCAAAAGTTTAACATGGACTAGGCGTGTGTGAACAGTGATTTCTGGCTCGAGCCGAGCTTTTTTGATTTTTCTCTAGGGGTGTGCAATATACCATTAGGAATTTTCTGATTCGAGCCACGCCGGGCAGAATTTTTTCAAATTTCTCGAGCTTTGAGCTTTTTTGATTAGGCTTATATGTATTCTTTATTTATATTAATGTTTAAAAGAACAAAAATTTTATTCATTAGGGTAATGTCAAATAATTTATAACTTTCAATACTTTCCCTCTTTCATTCACTTATTCTATGTTCATTATTCCTACGTTAAATAAATAAAGGCCTACAGTGGGAAAATAGCGAAATAAGTAGGCTACTAAAAAGGAAGATTTATTGAGACCACTTGTTGATGGTAACGAAAAATTTGTCTTTAAATATAAAGTAGATAGCCTACACAGAGAAAAAATAACGTAAAGGAAGATAACTAAAAATGTTTAACTAGACTGATGAGCCCCGCAGGTTAACTAATGCAGTTAATACCGTATTTATTAATAGTAAGGGTGTGCGAGTAGTGATTTTTGTAATCGAGTCGAGTAGTGCCAATTATTTTCGAGTTTCGAGTATTTTCGAGTGAGTATTTGCCATTATTTACAGTTTAAAATGATAATGATGAATACTAATGGGATTTGGATCCCACCCTAGATTTGATAATCTAAACATGGTTTCTAACTAATACATGAGTAGCAATACAAAGTTTTGGCCAGAACAATCAAACTGGATTACGTATTGACAAACAAAACACGGTTTGACATTCGTTTCCGGCCGATGAAACAGAGCCCGGTTCTCATTTGGCCAGTTTCACCTGGTCCAGACATTGCTTATAATCAATATTAAATGACGAAATCGTTAGTTACAGCCAAAATTACGCAGACCGATGTCATTTTTGGCCGATTTTACGTGATGCGATCGCCTTTTGCGGCCGTTACTAAGCGTTTTGGCCGGTCGCAATCGTTCACGGTTGTCATTTTCAGCCGATTTTACGTGATGTGATTGCCTTTTGCGGCCGTTACTATGCGTTTTGGCCGGTCGCAATCGTTCGCGGTTGTCATTTTCGGCAAATTTTACGTGATGCGATTGCCTTTTCCGGCCGTTGCGGTTTGGCCGATCGCAATCATTAGCGATCGTCCGGAAATCGGCGGGAAATACTCGCTCAAACTTTCGAGTAGTTTTCAAAACTTCAAGTCGAGTTCGAGTATTAAAATACTCGGCCAAAAAATCGAAGTTTTGAGTACTCGCACACCCCTAATTAATAGCCATAATAATAATTGACTATATGTCAATATGTACTCTCCATGTAACCAAAGACTTAGGCCTAAGTTCACTTAGCCTTGGGAATTGCCAAAACCCAGTAGCCTACCTCTCATTCAACTATTTGTAAATACAAAATTTCAGGTTATCCTTTTATAAAAGGAAGTTAGTTAAACCAGTCTTTACATCTTATTGTACTCACCTAGCTTATGTTCTATCTAACCTATTACCTAATAGACTCAACCTATTATATCTGCTTTTGAAACAGATGGTTTCAGAAGCAGAAGGTGGAAGAGGATCGTCAATGCATTCTTCTTCCATCACAACTTTAACAATTTGATAGCATGCAATTAAAAATGATATGGTTTCTACTTCTACTGACGTTTATTTACAAATTCAAACAATCCCGTGGAGTTAACAATATGATTTTAATCGCACAGCTGTAGCGTGGCGAACTAAAACACTGCGCCATTTTGATCGCGTCTTGCTCTTGGATAGGGCCTTCGGCATACATAGAATATAATCAACCTTTAAAATAATATGACCACCAGAATGATAAACATGCATTATGTAACCATTACTTGGATTTTTATCCAAGTACTAAGTTGTCTCCACATTATAACGCCGTCATGATTGTTAGGCGTTCATCACCTACAGTCTTGTCCCTAGCTATTGGTCACGTTAAATTATTATTACATTAAAACCATCTTCACTCAACGTATTAAAGCAGTTCGCAATGTGGATATGCCAACAGTATTGCCAGAGACAATTTCAGACTCCAAGGAATATAATTATTGTGTAATGTACCAAGTTGTAAGTTGTATAAAAGACTGCACCAATGCAACAGTTAGAAAAAGTGTTTTCATGGATTTTAGTTTTTTTTTGCTGTGGTAATTTTTCTGGAGCAGAACGGTTGTTGTATTAATTATTATTAACCGTTAAATATTGCACAACTTAACTGGGCAATGGCAACACTGCACTGCAAACGGAATAGTGTGATAGGTCCACTCGATGTGATTGAGCGTAGTGAAAGAGAAAGTAGCTCCATTGCGTTGGTTATCACTGATCAGGTCGGCAGTTTAAAATATTACAGTACTTTAATGTTTTGTTATTTCTTTTACGAAGGACCAAAAGCATTAGCACTGCAGAATTATATTTGTTACGGAGCTCTACCGACGCAAACTACGAGAAATCTAACATTGATTCTGAAAAGTTTTTTGCTTTAAATTTACTTTTGTAGACGACTCTTTTCACTAGTCGGCATTTTAAATATTCGACTCGAACTTCGAACCTTTTTGCAAATCTCGAGCCGAGCCGAATACTGCATTATTCGGCTCGAAGTTCGAATACTCGCACACCCCTAACATAGACATTTTAAATATAAAATACACTAGGCCTGGCATTTTTCTCCATAATTCATCTTTCTGTAATACAAAAATTCTGCATTCCGTGGAAAACCTTATGTGTTCTCTCACATGTTTAAAATATCTTCTAGATAAAAAATTGTTGTACTAATTAGACAAATATAGAGAAATCAAAAGGAAGGAAGACATGTAGAATTTTTGAGTATTTCCTGTAATTTTATTTTCCTGTAGAGTATTAATGAAAACATTAATTACGCTTAATGTTCAGGTTGGAGGAAGGTCTACTATAGGAAGAAATGCAAAGATGCTCACCACATCTGAGAGACGAGAGTCGTTGCCCAAGTCTTTGATGTCCGTGTCTAGATTGTTGAGGAACGAGAACCCGCTCAGGGAGAGATCAGTAACCTGCCCAGACAAACAAGGTGAAATATCAATACACCACAGACCAACAATGCAAATAAAATACAATGTTTTACAGTCTTTACCCCCTTGCTTTTTCCATGGTCAGTTAAAAATACTCTCTCTTCCTATGGATGTCACACAAGGAGTCAGATGGTGTGTCTATAACAAATTAAAGGTATTCAATAACACAAACCTGACCTCCATTAACCGAGTCGCTTGTTGATCCTTCCCACTGCTAATATTATTCCAGAGCCCAGGAAATCCATTTTCTCCCAATGTTTTAGGTTATTTTGAATTTTTATTATATATTTATTGATAAATAATAGATTTTTGTCTTCATTTCTGGCATAAGTACTCACACATATGCAAACACATAGCAAAATTAACATCGATAAATATTTACTAACGTATTTTTGTTATTATTTTTGACAATAATAACTATTTATTACCTGTAATAGGCCCGTAACAAAAATCACCTAGGATTTCAAGTTACTGATGGATCTATTTCACTATCGCAAAGGTGAGGGTCACCCGCACTAACAACAACAACAACAAAGTGCTTTAAAATCAGCAGTAGTTTTTGCAGTATCGCGTTAGATGACTGAAACAACACAAAAAGTTGCCGAAATATAAAGAAAACACCTGGGAATATAACGACTATATGTGTCCACATTCTAAGGTTAATCTTTTGAACTATTTTTAATTATGAACATCTGTTTGAGTTATTTGTATTTATCTGATGAAATAAAAGTGAATGTCCATAACAATGGAAGTTGATAGACTCGAAGGGATGGTTTACGGTAAAATCGGAATCAAAAATTTTAGACCCAAAGAAACAGTGTACAAAATTTCACTTGTTCGGCATATCAAGAAGACAAAGAGTTATTGATAACGCAGAAAACACTTCGGCTTTTAAATATATAAATTCAGAATTTATTTAGTTAATATTTCAAACTCTACTCACATCCGAAGTTATCCACTGGTCCTTGGAGCCTTCATTGCCTTCGTTGTTGTCCAGCAAACCTGCAACAGTGACAACACCACGGTTACACAGTATCGTACCCTTTACCTTGTTGACTTTTAAATTTTGTAACTGTTACGACATAAACATTCCATCATATACACTATAGATTTATGACAATTCCATCAAACTAGGTACACATTTTTATGTCACCTAATTTTGGAATAAGTTTTATTATTTGATTTCACCATTTTGTGTTTTGTAATACAATCCCTTAGGAAGATTAATTTCTGTACAGTCTGCCGTCTAATCCTTCGCTGTGTCTTATCTGAGTCAGTGTGAATGGCTACAACATTAGGGATCAAACTATTATTTTAGTAATACGAATAGCGATCGCTAAGTGAATCGTGTTCCATGGAGAGCGACTTGAGAATAGAATAGAGGCAACTGGTCCGCCACAAGTGCTATGCTCGGCACACAACAGCATACCACATTGTTTTGTGTTGCGCAAGGCTTTAGTGAACAGCTGTCACTCTCACAACTGGTACTAAACACAACAAATGCAAATAAATGTTGAGGAATTATAAGTTTTTCATTGAAAGCTGCACCAAACTGACATCATACTGTTGTTGTCGGTTGAACCGAACAATTACCTGATATCGGTACCGTACACTGCAGAACCCAACTAATGACCATTGTTTTTCATTGAAAGCTGCACCAAACTGACATCATACTGTTGTTGTCGGTTGAACCGAACAATTACCTGATATCGGTACCGTACACTGCAGAACCCAACTAATGATCATTTTTTTTCATTGAAAGCTGCACCAAACTGACATCATACTGTTGTTGTCGGTTGAACCGAACAATTACCTGATATCGGTACCGTACACTGCAGAACCCAACTAATGACCATTGTTTTTCATTGAAAGCTGCACCAAACTGACATCATACTGTTTTTGTCGGTTGTACCGAACAATTACCTGATATCGGTACCGTACACTGCAGAACCCAACTGATGACCATTGTTTTACATTGAAAGCTGCACCAAACTGACATCATACTGTTGCTGTCGGTTGTACCGAACAATTACCTGATATCGGTACCGTACACTGCAGAACCCAACTGATGACTGTTGTTCCCAAAACCCAAAGAGCATCCCAACCCAACACAAGGTCTGTTACAAGGTGATCTAACTATGTAAACAATCTTGTAACTTATAAATGGTAATATGGTAAGATCTTCAGATGCAGTAAAGTAATAATGATACCGAGCCCTAAAAAAATGTTTATCACTGTGAACACTTAAAACCAAATCAGAACTTAGATATAATAACACTTACGATTCCAAAAGCGAGACCTGTCTCGCAACTACACTAAGTTTTAGGAGGAAGAATCTCCCATTGTCAAGGAGGCCCTTCTTGTGTTGATAAATGAACTGTTTAAAAACCCATAACTAACAAACTGATATTTTTCTTCTTCTTTATATGCTGCTGTTTTGTTTGTTGTAAGGGTTGTGTGTTGTTTTATAATAGAAAATTGACTTCTCGATGAACACAGCACGTGTTGTTTTGACTACGGGATGTAATTAAATACGTCTTAGAACACTGAAACACCTAAGTACACTTATAGCCTGCATTATTTACATACTAGACCGTTAATTTATAAAATATGGTAGAAGGCTTTCGATTTTGATCAATCACACCGATTATCTTCAGGCCCGACGAGAAAATGAAGTAAAACGGCCCAACTTATGGTAATGTTGATTCTGTAATTCTCTCTCTCTCTGGGCTCGATGATGTCCAGTGTGACCGATTCAAATTAATTGCCTCTTACCATTTTTGTTACCATTGGTTTTTAATGTTTAACATCTAGTATGTAAATGTATGTTTAAGTTTGTAAGTAGAGGTGTGCGAGTACTCGAAACTTTGAGTTTACTCAAACTCGACTCGAAGTTTTGAAAAATACTCAAAATTCGAACGAGTATTTCCCGCCGAGTTCCGAACGATTGTAACTGGCCAAAATGCGTAGGAACAGCCACAAAAGCCGATCGAATCACGTAAAATCGGCCAAAAGTGATGATTGCTAAGGATGGCGACCAGCCAAAACGCGTATTAACGGCCGCAAAAGACGATCAGACTGCTTAAGTTCGGCCATAAATGGCGACGGAAAACACAATATCAGTAAAAATGGCAACCGGGCACTTTATATCGGCTGTAACTAAGGATTTCCTCATCTAATATTGAATATAAGCGATGTCTGGACCAGGTGAAATTGGCAAAATGACATCCGGACCGTGTTTTATAGGCCGGAAACGAATGTCAAACCGTGTTTCTTTTGTCAATACGTAATCCTGTTTGATTGTACTGGTCAAAACTTTGTATTGCTACTCATGTATTAGTTAGAAACCATGTTTAGATGATCAAATCTAAGGTGGTATCCAAATCCCATTACACTATTTTAAACTACTAAATGATAGCAAATACTCCCTCGAAAATACTCAAAACTCAAAAATAATTGGCACTACTCGACTCGATTAAAAAAAAATCACTACTCGCACACCCCTAGTTGTAAGACATCCTTAATTAAATTCTGTAATTGGCTGGGTAGCACAGTGGTTAGCGTGCTCGCTTCATAATCTGAAGTTCGCCAGATCGATCCTGAGCAAAATCCTGAGAAAATGTTATAAAGGCTTGATAATGGATCCAGCTGCCATTGGTCATTGGGCTATTAATCAATGCTCCTGGCTAAATAATCAGTCGGTTTTAGTCAGTAACAAGGCTACACAAGGCATCTCACCCATTCTACACTCATCATTCATTCAAAATTCATGTGGGCTAGTGTAGTAGCCAGTAGGAGTAAGACTCACCCTGGAACGACGGGACGGGAGTGGAGAGGCGTGAGGACTGTGAGCCGCTGAGAGAGGGGAGGGAGAGGTCGTCTAGTAGGTTACTGAGGGAGGGGGGGGAGGGGACTCTCTCGACGACGGCGGCCGTGGACACGACGGTCGTGGCGGCCACCAACGCAACGGGAGCCACCTTCACATCTGCCAAGAACATCAGAACAGCAGAGTTAAAGATTGTACAGGCGATATAATCAAATCAAATGTACATGAATTCGTCAGAACTTTTCAATTTCCTAATACTAAAAGACAAAAAATAAACATAATCCACATTGCTATTTTATAATACATTTAGTTCTAATCTATTTTACATTAATTGATCGAGGCTATAATATTATTTTTCAATCAAAAATAATGTCAATTTCCTTTTAAATTGATTTAATTTTTTTCATTCCTGATGCTGCTTGGTACGTATTCCAATGTAGGAGGGAAATGAGAGAAATTCCTTAAAATGTTATTTTTTATGTTTTTAATTATGAAATGTTTGTTTATTGTGTTAGTGCTGAGTGTCTTTCGTCTCTAAGGTTTGTTTACTCAGTATTTTTAACGTATAAAATTGTTTAAAAAATGTAAAGGCCATAAACAGTCATCAACTCTAATCCTTGAAATTAAGTTTTGCAAGATTCATTTTTCCAAGATTTAGAATGCATCTTATGGCCGCTTTCTGTAAATGAAAAATTTGATTTAAATTAAACTTACTTGTGCCACCATACATTTCTATTGCATATGAAATATGTGAATAGATATTGGTTAAATAAACTATTCTTAAAATTTGTTTATTACATAATGGAGATGTACGCCTAATTGCAAAGATCCCGGAGCTAATTTATTACACATAATATCAACATGTGTAGTCAAACTAAGGGTACTAACAACAATAAGGCCTAGAAATTTAGTTTTGTCTACAAATGTCTCAGTTGAACCAATATTTTTTGGTCATTTGCATTAAAATTGTATTAAAGTATGTAGTTTTATTTTTATAGTATTTGAACACGCTGCTGTTGTACTCACCGATAGTGACAGGAGTGGGGGTGGAGGGGGCTGCGGTGGGAGCGGGGGCGGGGGCAATGGGTTTGAATCCCTGGGGCCTGGTGACAGAGTTGAACAGACTGATGGACGGGGGAACCTTGGGCAGCAGCGGGGCTAGGCGAAGGGGAGCGGGGGGCGGCCGCCGGGGCCTGCCTCTCCGGTTGCAGTATCTCGGCCTCATCTTCTGGAGATTCAAACAATCACAAAGTAGCTTGTGAACCACTAAAACCCTTCCTAATGGATAAATATGACCTACAAATGTGATTAAAAACACTAGATTGTCATTTTCATTTGACAAATATAATGGAATACTGTTAATCAATATATTGCAACCATCCACTTTCGATTAGTAAAGTGACTCGATAGGCCTACGAATCACCATAAGAATCACCTAAAAATTACTGATATTTTGAAAATAACAAACTATGTATTAAAAGTATGTAAAAAAAAATCACCATAATTCTTGTACAACACATTAATCCAAAATTATTTATTTTAGCGAACAGAAAATTAGAGTGGATTAGAGTGGGGGTCAACCGGTATAATTATACTGTGGCTGATTTTATAACTTTTTGCATATTCATGTTTATTTATTAACTAATTTAAGATACACAATTTATTATTTGTTTTCAAGGATAAATGAAGAGATTACTTTATAAGTAGGGCGGGGTGGGCGAGTAGTGATTTTCTGGATTGAGTCGAGTGAGCGAGTATTTGCCATGAACAATAATAATGATTGTTGATTGTTGGAGTGGTTTCGAATAACTTAATGGAATTTGTAAATCACTCCAGGCACAATTTTAGAGGCTTGTAACCAATACTGAATAGAAATACACATTTGTTCCCCAATATAATTAAACGGTTTTACCTTTTAGACCGACAAACATGGTTTGGCTGTTGTTTGCGGCCTAAAAATCATGGTCTATCACAGAGTACAGTCATTGCCTACAATCAATATTACATGATTAAATACTTTTTTTACAACTGATGTTATGTGGTCTAGCAGTAGTTTATGGCCAATATCATGTTTCCCATCGTCATTTAAACCGACACGGCTCGATCCGGTTGTCATTTTAAGCTGATGCTACACGGTTCGGTTGTGTCTATAGCCAATAACACTCCTTCAGTTGTCGTTTATGATCGATTCATGTTTTCCTTTGTAATTTTTGGCCTATTATACATGATACAGTCGTCTTTTGCGGCCATAACTACGCATTCTGGCAGTTTGTAATCGTTAGCGATCCTTCGCAGATCTGTGGGAAATATCGATCAAATTTTTAAGATTTTTTAAAACTCCAAGTTGACTTGAATATTTAAATATTCTAAATATATGAGTTACCGTCAATTACTAGCAATCCAGTGAAGCTATTCTGAAGCGTTTGGCAGCAATTAGGCTGCATCATCAGCAGAAGAGGTTCAGCTACAGTTGGAGCCGGCTGTCAACCACGTCCTCATGGTGACCGTTGAGGTTATGTTCGATCATATAATAGTTGGTGTAAAAAAGGGCATTTTCATTAGTGTTTTTTGTTTGTGTGATGTATGTGTGTGTCCAACAGATGTTTTGAACAGTTTTAACTTCTTGACAGGATTCTCACGGACCAACCTAAATATGTAGCTGAACCTCTTCTGCTGATGATGCAGCCTAGTATCTGCGAAACGCGTACAGAATAGCTTAAACCTATTCACTGGATTGCTAATGACTGACGGTAAGTCACATATTTACTTTGTATAAGCAATTATTAGTTGGTCATCATCTCATAATTAAATATTGGCAGAGGCTACGTACACGTCCGACGTGAGCCGCTACTGTTCACGTCCGTTCCAAATTATGCTCCGTACGATACTTTTCCTGTGATTTTTAAAACGAATTGAGAGCCAGAAAACCTCCTAACCTAACCTAACGTAACATAACCTAACCTAACCTAACGTAACCTAACCTAAGCGGTAGCGAAGTGAATTTGCCCTTACATTGGACGTGTACGTAGTCACTTCGTTAAATATTCTACCGAAATACTCAAATTTTCTAGTACTTGCACACCCCTAATTTTAAGTTTAAAATAACCATAGAATAACAATTTATATAAGAGTACATATTAGTTATAAGTACAAATGATACCATGACAGTATTCCAAGATTATCGTTACAATGTTCACACAGCTAACACGTATCAAATGTTGACTCACATCGATAGCCACAGTGCTGATGCTGGGGGCGTCGGTGGCCTTGACGATGGGTCGGCGGAACACCTCGTCCAGCGGCAGAGGACAGACCTCGAACTTGAGCTGGGCCTCCACCTTCTGGAACGGAACAGCAGTGGTATGGTGCTCTGATACAACACTCTAGTAGGAGTAAGGGTTACTTGCAACTCTCATCTCAAAAACGGCTCCACCAATTTCCTTCAAATGTTGAAAATAACTAATTTCTGGTATAGAAATAAGTTCGAGACAGGTCTCATCCCCAGATAAAATAAAATAATATAAAAAAACAAATATGAAAAGTGAAAAAATTAACATTGGGTTTATGGAGTTTAAAATATAAACAAAAGAATCATAAAAGCTGTTTATAATCAATCAGTGAACGGTCAAAGTAGTATTATTGTAGTTGAAGTATTAACATGTGGTTTCCTGAGAGCAGCGACTAAAACAAACTAAAATCATTGAACGAAAATTACACATAGAGTGTGGTCAGATCCAAAATGAGTCAAGGAACATCGAGCTATATATACAACAATAATAATGTGACACGGCAGCAGGCCTATTGCTGAACAATGACTTGTGTAAATGCTTGTATAAGCCTGTCAACAATAAAGCACACTATTCTTATTTTTAATAATATATAATAAATATACACCAGTAGCTCTCATTTTTCTAATCTCGAGACCCGTCTATAAGTGAGTTTTAATGCTTTTAGCATTCAAAGATTACAAACCATTGTCTTTAGTATCAAAAAAATAGTTTCAACTTCTATACCTTTTAAATTTATTGTACTTTTACGCCCTAAACCAACTTAACTGCCAGTAAATGTAGGTTTTACAATACATTCCTGAAAGTAATGTTTTAAGTGACATTTTGAGTGCATATTTTACAGATCATTACCGATTTATGACAAAAATATTGTTTTTCGTATTAGTTTCTAATGTTTCTAATGATGGTTTCAGTTTAGCAGGATTTTGTTGAATTAATATCGCTCTGATAAAAAATTACAAATAACAAGAGAATTGTTGTTGAAAAATAGTGTATTTTAGTGACATCAGTAAATGTTACATTGATATTACGGTACCGGTAATTGTAAAATTAGAAATCTTGGTTGTATAAAACTCATACCTGGGCGCTATCTTGGTGGGCTTTGGGTTTTGAGAGACGCGATTTTGATGCTTGGGAATCGCAGCCAACATTATTTGAAGATGAAGCCTGAAAAAAGATTATATCAGTTGAAATGTAAATATCACATTATGTGTAGATGTACCTATTGTATGTCAAAATATATTGGTTGATCATAATGTGCTTTTCGAGCATATTTAAATGAGATTAAATTACCTTACCTTACCCTGCTTCCTTTTTTACCCGCGAAACCACCGTCGCGTTACTTGGGTGTGGGTGCCGGCTAACCGGGCAAACGCCTAGGTTAACGTTGTGTAGTGTGCATTCTGTTGTGAGGGTCAATGTGTCAATCAGATCTCAGACACAACGGCGGTAGCTCGAGTGAGGGGGCGGCGAGGTGCAGGCAGAGTAGTGCATAGGCGACGTTACCATGGCAAAGGGAGTTTGACCGCGCATCCACTGGGTCCACATGATATTATTAGTCATCACGCCCTTACACTGTGCATCAACGCTGTTCTGTCTTCTCTGTCATAGTTCAGTTCACTTCAGTGCATGTTGGGTTTAACTATTATTTTTAGTATTTGGTTACTTTTTGATATTACAATTATTATCTGTAACAATAAAAATCGGGGGGGGATGTTATTCCACCACTAAGTTCGCCCCCCACTGACTCTAAAGCTGGATCCGCCACTGACAGTGATGGGTAGCAATGGTTTGGCTGTAAGGGACTGTAAGCTTGGAGGCACCATTAATGTACTCACATGAGCAATCAGTAGTTAAGAACGATAGTTAGATGTCATTAACTTTACAACGTGAGTTAGCTGGATCCATCCTAGAACAGTTATGACCACTATAATGCCCAAATGTTGGGGTAGTGTGTTACATTTCAGGACAGGGTGCTCATGGGTTGCCATGACCAAGGTGCCCATGTCCAGTTTGAAATGCACTCCTTGAAGGATTTTAAAAATTTCCTTTGTCTCTGGTATACCAGATAAATTGTAAATTAAAAAGTGTGTAAGGAAATAGATGGTTAGAAAATAGATATAAAGTTATTTTTCATAGTTAATTGAACCGGTTTGTGTGGCCACCAATAGATATTAATTCAGTAGGAACTAGTGAACAGACTACTGTGTACTGACCCTGGGTTTGGTGGCGTCCAGTTTGGCGACCGACAGCAGCTGGCGCAGGGTGGAGGCCAACGCCGCGGCACGGTCCGGCGCACCCTCCCACCAGTAGTCCAGGTGGATCTTGGCGTCGTTGCCAAACTGCCAACACAAGCAGAGCTGATGTAGACATACCGGGCCAGTTACTGTCGACCTATCTTCCAATTTGTGACGAATGCAGGTTGGGTTTGATAAGTTTTAATCAAAATAACTAGGGTGAGCGAGAACTCGTGTATTTGAGTACTTTCCGAGTGTTAAACACTACTCGGTGGTCGAGTCGAGTCATAAAACTTCAGTAAAAGCCATCATATTCTTTTTGGAATTTTAGATTAAATTATCTGTAATGTAATTTGTAGGGGTGAGCGAGTAGTGATTTTTTTTAATCAAATCGAGTCGAGTAGTTTCAATTGTTTTCAAGTATCGAGTATTTTCGAGCGATTATTTGCCATCAACTGGATGTTTCAAATAGTGTAATGGGATTTGGATATCACTCCAGATTTGATCATCTAAACATGGTTTCTAACTTATATATGAGTAGCAATACAACTTTTTGGCCAGTACAATCAAACTGGATTACAAATTGACGAACAAAACACGGTTTGACATTCGTTCCCGGCCGATAAAACACGGTCCAGTTGTAATTTGGCCAATATCACCTGGTCCGGGCATCATCGCTTACAATCAATATTAGATGACGAAATCGTTATTTACGGCCAATATTAAGTGGCCCAGTCGCCACTTTTGCCGATATTATGTATATCGTAATCATTTTTGCTCGATATTATGTTTTGCATCGTCATTTACGGCCGAAATTACGCCGTCCGGTCGTTATTTTCGGCCGATTTTACGTGATTCGATCGCCTTTTGCGGCCGTTACGACGCGATTTGGCCAGTCGCACCCGGGAAAATTGCGATTGTCCGGAAATCGGCGGGAATACTCGATCGAACTATCGAGTACTTTTAAAACTTCAAGTCGAGTTCAAGTATTGAATTCTCGGCCGAAAACTCAAAGTTTCGAGTACTTGCACACCCCTAGCAATTTGTTGTCTGTGATAGTATGTGTTCATGTTTTGATTAGGCTAATGAATCAAAATGAGGACTTGTTTCAGACTTCGAGTCCATAATCCTTTAGACAGTAGGCCTAGTGGATGAGAATTGGTGACAAGGCCTGCCTTGGTATGATTTGAACTAAAAATGAGTTCATTATTCATTCAAATTCATTATAAAAAGGTAAAAGGAAATAAATAACCTAAAGGTAATAAGTCAAAACTAGTCGACCCGTGCGGAATTCCGCACTGTGAACCAAATCTTGTCAGCTGATCAGAAGTTCTTTTGTTTACATTTTCGCTCCTGTCAAAACAAACAATTCCCTTTATTTATCTTTCATATTATTCAAATTTCCGAGAAGCGGTACATTTTTAGACTGTGGGTTTATTTTTCATCAATAGCCGGCACGATAAGCTTTAAAATGAGGGGTAAATCATGGAATTTGATAAAGGAATAAGGAAGATCTCGCAAAGTGACAGAAAAACAGGCTAGAGAAATAATATATAACATCTCCACTATTTCATTAAAACTCAATGTTTATTTTTATGGCAATAGCCTTCTTCGACATTTTAAAATACCTTTAATTAAGGCCTTAAATTATGCAAAGGTTGTTTATTTCATTGTTATAAACTTAAAAATGGCACTACTCCCCACCCCTAAGGATAACCTAAGAATTTTTGTTTTGATACAAATTATCAGCTGTAACCGTTTTATCATATGAGCCTCAAACCTTCCTCAACCTTCGTTACAGGTTCTCGCTTCTTAACCAACGAGCATAATTCTCAAACTTTCCTCAAACCTCGCTTAAGTAGCCAAATTATTCACTTGAACTGGGTGAAACTATTCCGCTCTTGGGCAATTCCTAAGAAAAATTCCATGGCAAAAATCATAATTAAAACAACTCTGACTAAAAAAATCAAAAGGCATGCTCAGCAGTTGTAGACATTGACGTTACCATGATGTAGAGATCACCGATGCGAGTGGCGCCGGCGGAGGCCAGGGACCACCCCGCCGAGGCTAGGGGCAGGTCTATGGCGGGGGCGGTGGGTGTGGCAGCTGGGGCTGTGGCGGCTGGGGCAGTGGTGGCGGGGGCACACTCAGGCACCGGGCTGCTGCTCACCTCCCCGTTGGCTCTGGGGCTGATGATGTCCGGCTGAGCATTGTCTGGCGACAGATCACACAAACGTTTACTATTGCTGGTCTGTTAATACTGTGAGTTTACTTAATTTTCATACCTAATTCAATTTCTTAGTGAGAATCATCTATTGGAACATAATCTATTGACTTTTGATCTAACCTTTTTATCCTGAAGACTATATCCAGGGTGCAGCCTAGCTTATCTGGGGTGAAATGGAAGGGATTTTGGTGAGCGGAAGAGAATTACACTCCTTCAGAGGAAAGCGTTTCAAATAATGAAAGAATGTTTGTATTTTAAAGCCAGACATTTTGATCACAACTGTTTATTTGTTGGGGAGCAGTGCAAACTCCAAACCTTCAATGAGAATCCAGGAATTGGACCCTCTCCAAATATTCAATGAGAATCCAGGAATTGGACCCTCTTCAAACCTTCAATGAGAATCAAGGAATTGGACCCTCTTCAAACCTTCAATGAGAATCCAGAAATTGGACCCTCTTCAAACCTTCAATGAGAATCCAGGAATTGGACCCTCTTCAAACCTTCAATGAGAATCCAGGAATTGGACCCTGTCCAAACCTTCAATGAGAATCCAGGAATTGGACCATCTTCAAACCTTCAATGAGAATCCAGGAATTGGACCCTCTCCAAACATTCAATGAGAATCCAGGAATTGGACCCTCTTAAAACCTTCAATGAGAATCCAGGAATTGGACCCTCTCCAAACCTTCAATGAGAATCCAAGAGTTGGACCCTCGACTCGTTGAAATAATGTTTGATTTGCTAACTCTGTCTAGCGAGATATCCTACTCATGTTTAAATACATTGTTTGTTCTGGTTTGTTTTATGTTGTTTAGGAAATTATTGCGGAAAACTGCCAGCACTCATTAAAAAAAAAAAAACATTCACAATGTTTCGGGATTTTGAATCTGACCCCTTATTCAAGAATCATAAAAATCAGGTGCAAAGAATACCTGGAACATAAAGAGATTACCAGCAACAATCCAAGCAAAGATGGAATAAATGCACATGATAGTTTAAACAGTGAACTGTAAAATCTGTCAGACAATCTGATAAAAACAGAATGATTACACACAGCACTCGAACCAACCATTCCGACACACAACACAGTATCACCACGAGAAGACTCAAAGGAGACTCAGGACACTGTTTATGTTTTATGTGATTATCATCCAGTATTACCTGGATGTTCTACAAATTCTTCGCACCTGAAGAAAAGGTCAGATTCTAGGTCCTGAAACGTTGTGAGGTTTGTTTTTCTCTAATCAGTGTTGCAATTGTCTGCAAGTAACATATATATATATATCCAACGTACATATCATTCACATTCTTATAAACTATCCAGAACCCAGCAGTGGTTCACCTCACCTGACACACAGTCCAGAGACAGCGCGGGCGGCGGGGGCTCTACCGGGTCCTGTGCCTCGCCCCCAGTCCCCGCCTCACCCCCGCCCCCCGCCTCGCCCTCCCCCCCTGCATCCTCCACCACACTGTCAGTCCGCGGCCGCTTGACACCTCGTCCCTTGCTGCGGTGGATCACTGGCAGCTGGCAAACAAATGTCACACCATGATGTTGACAATCCAATTATACTACATTAGCAGGAAAATATGGATAGGCCAGTGGCCTCGAAATACTCTGGTGTGTGTTTGTAGTGTCAGTGAGCTTTCATTACGATGCCTGTACTTTCCAAGGTAAGTCTGCTTGTCCTATCCATATTCTCCTGCTAAATTGGCAAAAAGCCCTATTATAATACATTTATATCGATGTAACTACATTAGCAAAAGGAGCAGCAGTATTTGATAGACATTGAGCACAACAAACAACAAAACCCTGAGGATAGTTTGGTGTTTAATATGTCAGCCTCTGATCTAGAATGTGAATGGCAAACAATATTTTATGGAATTATTTTGTATACAAGATTCAAGAGTCTTTTTTCACCTAGATTGAAAACTTACAGAAAATAGCTAAAGACAATATAGGCCTCAATATACTACTCTATAGATTAAAAACACTACATTTAAAATTGTGGATTGATCGATTTATACAAATTCAATCAAGATTTTTAGCGAATTTCCCCTATAGGGAAGAAGCTATTACCGTAGTCGGCATGGTAAGACCTAGGCCCGGGACCATGATAACTTTTCGTTTTGAGGTCCCCAGACCCCAAAAACACCATTCGTTCGAAACTGTATATATATATATATATCTATATATATATATATATATATATATATATATATATATATATATATATATATGTGTCCGTGAGCACGATAACTCTCGTAAAAATTATCCGATTTTGATGAAATTTGGTATAAACGTGTAAAGCAACATTTATGACTTTAAGTTCGAAAACCAGCCAGATCGCTCTATCCGAAGGGGTATTTTTGGGGGGTTTTGTACCCCAAAAATGGGTTTTTTGAATTTTTTACATATAATTTTGGAAATAGTCAAATTTTATTTTTTCCCATTGGATTCAGATTAAAAAAACACACAATTTGGTATTTTGATCATTTCTCTACGTCAATTGGTTACCGAGATATTGAAAGTGCTAAACACAGTACGTTGTCTAATGTTATTCTTATGGAGAAAAATAAAAATTTTATATCTCGCTTATTTATGAACCTATACTGACGAAACTTGGTATACGGCTTCATCTGGTTGTGGACCATTGATATTTGCTCAAAAAGACACTTTTTTACCCAAGGCTCCCATAGCAGCAAACCTGCGTACTCAGCCCCATGTTATTCTTATGGAGAATAAGTAACGTGTTATCTGCATTCATTATGAAAACAAATTAATGAAATTTGGTATGTGGCTTTACCTACATGAGTTATATTGAAATTTGTATAAAACCCCATTTTTTGTGTTCCTTGCTTCAGCAAACCTGCATACTCAGCTGCCATGTTATTCTTATGGAGAATAATTAAAATGTCATAAATCGTTTATTTATGAATGTATATTGATGAAACTTGGTATGTGGCTTTATGTGGTATTAAGATACATATATATGCATTGGAAATTCGCTGAGTACGCAGGTTTGCTGCTACGGGGGTATTTTTATTCCTCAGATTTTTAGAATATTCTGGTAAGATAGTTATACTATCACTAGAAAATATCAACTTTGCTGTTGCCTGAAATATTGCTTAATGACTGATATGCAATGCTCAACGATTACAACAATATTTCAAATAGGCTAATCACTAAATAACTGTGACCGAAGAACATTTGCACAAATGCTGTGCAATTGTCTGAAAAAGTCAAATAAATTGGGAAATGCCAAGCAAATAAACCACAGAACATCGCCTTCAGACAGTTAAGCTTTATTCAGCAACTAAAACAACATTGACTTATGATGTGTGATATCAAAATATAGCTCAATCATCGTTGAAGTATTCAGTCAATACCCCATAATATTATAAATGGACACCACCTATGAGAATTGTAGCTGAACATATCAATGGTACAAAAAATTGAAACTAATGAGAGCTAAATAACACAATTTAATTTCTTAATAAAGTTCCAAAGAAGGATTTGAAAGTGTATTTCCATAGATTGTCCGCTGATTACAATCACATCCCACATGACCCAACCGAACATTGTGATTCTTCGAGGGTTGCAGCTCAGCCGAGTAATATCACAACTAAACTGTACAGTGTCGCCAACAAGGGTACACATAATATTGAAAATTGCTACCACATCATGTAATATCACCAATGAAATTCACCGTACTACTGCCAATAAACACTTTCTATTTGCACAGCTTTAATCTGCGCATAATTTACACCTCTTTGCCAGAACTACAACATTCAGCACAAATCACCGAGGTGTTTCAGTCGTTGGCTTCTGGTTCCAGGTTTTCCCCCGTTTCTGCGGAGGCGTTATTTAAACTCAGGTGCAGTTCAGCACTACCATTTTTTTTTTACCAGGTTGAAATACCTTTTCCATCAAAACAGTTTGAACTAATCCTTCCACTTATTTTGATGACATGTTTCGGAATTTCAAAATTCCATCGTCAGGTCTAACAAAAACGTCCGTAATTCATTTCCACAACAATTTTTTTTACGAAATCTATAATGAACTACGAACCGTACGTTTTTGTTTTACCTGAAGACGGAATTTTGAAATTCCAAAACATGTCTTGATAATAGGTGATAGGATTAATTCAAACTGTTTGGACCGAAAAGGTATGCAACCTGGCTTTTAATTTCAATCCAACTGTTCAGTAGGCATTTCCAAAATGAATAACTACAGTAGACCCTCAGAAATGTGGACTATTGTGGGGACGGCCGGTCTGGATTTCAAAAATCCGAATTCCCCATGAATCATCAATTCCGCCTTTATTTTGAACAATTATGACAGTGTGCATTTACATTTATGTGCTAATACAAGAGTGAGCTTCCAGAAGAAAGTTATAAACACTCCGTAATACAGTAGTAACTCGTTAATCCATCACAACGGGACCGAGAGACCAACAACCGTCGGAACACAATAAAGGTTGAACTATCAGAGGAACACATTTATTACATGAAAACATGATGAAACTGTAGTTTCAACAGAAAATAAGCTATTGAAATGTATGTAAATTTGTAAGGATTTAACTTAACACTATAAATCATGAATAAACTATAGTGTAATCAAAACTATCACCGGTCTATTGATTTACATCGTCAGTGATGAGTCATCGACAGGAGAAGACCTGAACGGAGCAGCGCACCAGATACGTAAACAATAACATACCCCGATAATGGCACGGTTGGGCGTCTGAAGACGCAAACTGTATGACATTTGTGTATAAAAAAAATTAAGATCATCGATCCGGATAACCGGGAGTCCGGATAAGTGCGATCCGGATTTCTGAGAGTCTACTGTACCATTTTATCATAACAATTTCAGACAAGAACACGTGTTCAATCCGTGGTTACCTGCTGCAGCAGGAGGGGCACCTGGGGACAGGAGGGGTGGAAGCGCTGCTCGTAGGCCAACAGACTCAGCTTGCTGCTGGTCGCCACCTCACTGAGCCGCACGGTGGGGGGGCTGATGTGGGTCCCCGGGCGGGGGCCGACCCTCAGCTGGGACCCCCCGCCGTCCGCCCCCGTCGCCTCACCCTCGAGCTGCTGCCTCAGTCGGCTGTCCGGCGTCTGCCAACGACATAACAGATCAAATCCTCTACCAAAACAGTAGAGTATTTTCTAGATACACTTTGCCCCTAATCCAAAGACTGACAATATCGGCTTTTTTACTACACATTAAACTGTTGTCAATTGTACACAAAACCTATAAACACAATTGTACCATAATAATCAAGGTCTGCACTCTGAGGTCTGTGGCTGTCATGTTGTACAACCTGGAGGACTAACTCGTCCTTGTCTGGTGAGTTGGCTGGGTGGTCTGAGGCACTATCCTCCCGGCAACAGGGTAGCACTAGGAATTGCAAGCTAACAGGATAGGTAGATTCTTTGAGAATTTCATATGAGCAGGTGTTTTGATACGTTTTACCTACCCTCGACGTGTATGTATTTCACTATTTTTTTAAGTTTTAAATGTTCACAAGATAAAAAAAAATAGAACCACCACATTCAAATGCCCGGCAGTCAAAGGGATAAACGGGAGACAGGATGTAAATTTAAAATGGATGACTAATTTTACAACAGTACAAGTATAATGTTTTGTCGACAATATGATATTTTACAGTCACGTATAAAACCAGAAATTCTTATCCGTACTTTTACTAATAGTTTGTTGTTTTCATTGTTAACTTGTTATTGGTATTGTTATACAAAGACTACATTGTGAGACAAGATTTGTAAGCCTAACTGTGATTCTGATTATGCTTGGACTGTAACAGTTTTACTAAGAACTGTGTTTTTTCCTTAATAGTGTAATTACATTTTGTAAAAAACCCAAAATTAAAATTATTAATATATTGAACTTGAATTTAACCTCGTAAAGCAGTGTTTCGCAGAGACCTGCTTCTATAATATATATAAGACATTTTGATGATTTTTAAAATATGTTGGACAGTCTAACAGAATCATAATCTGATAAAAAACTTTAATCAACAAGATTTAGGCTAGTTTTTGAAAAAAAAAAACTCGATTCAAATAAGTTACAAAGTGTGCGAGAGAGATTTTACTTTCGTTATGCGTCGGTTACAATTTCTTCAGTTTACTGCTGGATTTGAATTAAAATAGCTCCTAGTTTCAAGTACGGTATTTTAAAACCAAACTTAGGAATAAAATACATTTTAAACTTTAGTAATTATTTTAAACAATAAAATATCAATTTCTTTAACAGCATGATATGTGTTGTTACAATTAAACAGGATAAACAAACTATAATAAAATATCCCAATTTGAATTTATGTCAGGGTCCCTACAGAATTTCTATTTTCTATTTCCCTGACTTTTCCCTGACCCTTCTGTAAGACTCCCCTGACCAACTTTTAAAATACGTCCCTCATAACCTATTTTGAGACTTAACATTTGTGAAGTAGCGTTAAGGTGGAACAGTAATCAATACTGTCTATAAGCTACAAATTTATTTTCATATCTTTAGTACTTAGGGTCGAGTCTGGGTTCCCTGACTGTAGAAACCCTGCCTAACTTCACCCCGAGGACCTACACTGACTACTGACCTGCCAGCGCTTAACCAGGTACGCCAACAGCGTCTCCAGCCGGCGGTGCAGTGGCAGCACTGATCGCACGCGAGGGTTTGTCGCCAGGGCCTGCACGCGACACCAGTCCTCGTTGTGTCGCGGTCGCAACTCCACCGTCACACACGACGGCAGCCGCAGCTCCTCCGAGCTCTCTGTAGCAACAAAGAGAAAAACGACAATCAGTAACATTTACATCAAACTTGTAAATGTATATTCATTTAAAGTGTTACAAGCGTTATTTGATTTAATTAATTACAAAACAGGCCATGCAAAAAAATGAAATTCCTAAAAGTATTTACTGATGCTAACCAAAATGTCACTATTGGCTACTTCTTATAATCATTAATTCGCTTTGTAGCATTATTATACTGAATAATATCGACTCAGAAATGTTTATGACAGTTTACTGCAGATTCCCAAACTGTGCCGCGAGGCCGCCAGGTGTGCCTCACGACATGACATTGGCCTTGCTGAAAAAACAACAAGCCCATGTGTCAAATTTAGCAAAAATGTTGTTATGGAATGCAACAAGTACGATAATTTGTTTGATACTTGTCTACTGTATTTGACTATTTTTATAAATAAGTTTGAATAAATTAAGTTTCTTTAAATATAAATGCAATGTTTTTCTTTTAATTTACCAAGAAAATTATATTATTTATTATGAAAGTATGTTTTTATTAGTTTAAAAACACGCTCAATAGCACGCAGTAATTGGTGTGCCGCGGCTATCGGCTTTCATTTATAGTGTCCCGGAGGCTAAACAATTTTGGGAATCACCGGTCTACTATGGTCATGATTTCCACTACCTTCATGCAAACAGTGTAACAACTCATAAATGATTTATATAGAGAAAACTTTGTCAGAACGAATGCAATTAAAACGCTATGATAGATGCTAGTCTAATATTGAAACGTCTGATAAAAGCAAACAAATGACTTGTGACGTCACGTGATTACCGTGACTATTCCACCAACATAGTCAGTCAGTTACACTCTTGTAGTTATCTCCGGGTTGTTTTGTGTAGATGACAACAAAGTCGGTGACGTTCGGATATAGCAATTCCCATTTTCATGGCGATGCTAAGTAATAGAGAAAACTTACTAAAAACTCGATCAGTATTGGAGACTTTCTAAAAGACAATGTCAATCACATGATTATATTTAGTTTGCATCTTTTTTTGTTGTAAACGAATCATGTTATGAAGTATGTTACAAACGTGTGCATTTGTGTTTATTATAAAAGATTTGTACGAATATTTAATTAATAATGTTTGATATTAAAGAGTCTTGATTGATGCAAGGTTCTGAGTGATTTTTTAGTCCCGTAAGTTTTCACTATTAATTCACGTCGCCCTGAAGATGGATATTGTAATATATCCGAAATGTCGGCCACCAACTTCACGGACAAACCCAGAAATAAAGTACAAGAGTATCTTGGAACCGTGGAACCTACACGATAAAACACAGTCAGTTATTGCCAGCACCTTGCTCCGAGTTTCGGTTACTGACCTTGTATCTGGTTGAGCCTTCGCAGAGACTTGCACAGTGGAGTCCGGACCTTGCGCACCTTCCCCCGGAACTTGAGCTGCGTCGAGCCGCTGTAGATCATCTCACTGAGCTTCTCGTAGTGCTTCTTGTTGGACAGGCTTATCTTCTTGCGAAGCTCACCAAAGTTTATCAGAGCGTAAAGCTCTTGTGTTTGTTTTTTTATGTCTAAAACCGAAACACAAAATCTTTTAGCAATCGTGTGGCCGCATTGAGCATACATCGATGGTAAGAACGGCTAAAGAGTTCCTTAGTTACACTAGGAGTGTGAGACATTTCAAACTGAAAGTTTTTCTTATTGGTAACATATTACCCATACTAATCAGGTCACATGTTATTGGTTAATCTGATAGTTCCCTTATAATATTGTGCTAGTTGCGAAATTCCTACATAATATCCTGATATATCTGGACAGTTAAAACCCTGAATCTAACCATATTTAACTGTTTAAAAATTACATTTAAGCCACATTTGATTGGCCAAAATTAAAGCCAGACTATGGATCATAGGTAAAAACACTGACTGAACAAACGTTATTGGCCAAAAACGCATTACAAACACACGCACACACATTGACCAACAACGAGCATTTGTATCTGCATACTAAATTCCCTCACTTCGATCCCTCGTCTCAAACTCTCTGAGAGTAAAAAACTCTCAGGTGTGTTCTGGGCTTTAACATTGAATTCAACTTCCTAGAGGAATGTTGTCAACCTCTCCCCTATTATATCCCGGGGAAGCTACAGCTTCTTTTGTGGCAGCTGACAGCGGTTTCCTGGTTTGCACATGCACAGTGATGACTCCCCCTCCCCGCGTCTCGGTACAATCAGCTTATCGATCCACAATTATTCATACAAAGCTTGTTAAAATTATTTTGGTCATTTTTTTAGCCTATGTTTAATTGACTACACACAAACATCGGAGGGGGATGACAGGGGGTCTCTCGGACTCCCTCCCCCCCACGTCGAGCACCGCAAAGGATCTAACATCTATTTAATTAATAATTTATTTGGACTTTACCTATAGCTTCTAGTGTTAAAACTACACTACGTTTCGATACGATAGATAGGAGCGATAGGTAAAGTAAAAATAAATCAATGATAAATTCAAATCCATCGTTACTATGAGTTTTTAAAAAAATCTATTTTTAACTAGGCCTATTATATAAGAGACACAAGAAAAAATACAAAACATACTTACAAGATGGGAAAGTAATGTGTTTGGACAATATGGACCACATTCTGTAGTAGAAGAACCTGACTTGGTCCTTGGTCTTGGTCTCCTGGCCGCCTCGCCGCTTGGCCTTCTGGACCAGGTAGTTGTGGATGGCGTCGATGTCCTTGCCGAACTCGTTGAGGGCCTCGAAGAACGCGGCCTTGTCCTCGGCCGACCAGTCCACCCGCTTGGACCGCGGCTTGCCCTCGGCCGCCTGAGGAGCCTCCACCTTCTTGTCCTCCTCATGACTGTGCTCTGGGAACAGCACAGTATTACAACAATATCTTAAGAACGCGGCCTTGTCCTCGGCCGACCAGTCCACCCGCTTGGACCGCGGCTTGCCCTCGGCCGCCTGAGGAGCCTCCACCTTCTTGTCCTCCTCATGACTGTGCTCTGGGAACAGCACAGTATTACAACAATATCTTAAGAACGCGGCCTTGTCCTCGGCCGACCAGTCCACCCGCTTGGACCGCGGCTTGCCCTCGGCCGCCTGAGGAGCCTCCACCTTCTTGTCCTCCTCATGACTGTGCTCTGGGAACAGCACAGTATTACAACAATATCTTAAGAACGCGGCCTTGTCCTCGGCCGACCAGTCCACCCGCTT
This sequence comes from Allygus modestus, assembly GCA_963675035.1. Lineage (NCBI taxonomy): Eukaryota > Metazoa > Arthropoda > Insecta > Hemiptera > Cicadellidae > Allygus > Allygus modestus. The sequence goes on from OY776111.1 coordinate 3,483,072, forward strand.
GGACCGCAGCTTGCCCTCGGCCGCCTGAGGAGCCTCCACCTTCTTGTCCTCCTCATGACTGTGCTCTGGGAACAGCACAGTATTACAACAATATCTTAAGAACGCGGCCTTGTCCTCGGCCGACCAGTCCACCCGCTTGGACCGCGGCTTGCCCTCGGCCGCCTGAGGAGCCTCCACCTTCTTGTCCTCCTCATGACTGTGCTCTGGGAACAGCACAGTATTACAACAATATCTTAAGAACGCGGCCTTGTCCTCGGCCGACCAGTCCACCCGCTTGGACCGCGGCTTGCCTTCGGCCGCCTGAGGAGCCTCCACCTTCTTGTCCTCCTCATGACTGTGCTCTGGGAACAGCACAGTATTACAACAATATCTTAAGAACGCGGCCTTGTCCTCGGCCGACCAGTCCACCCGCTTGGACCGCGGCTTGCCCTCGGCCGCCTGAGGAGCCTCCACCTTCTTGTCCTCCTCATGACTGTGCTCTGGGAACAGCACAGTATTACAACAATATCTTAAGAACGCGGCCTTGTCCTCGGCCGACCAGTCCACCCGCTTGGACCGCAGCTTGCCCTCGGCCGCCTGAGGAGCCTCCACCTTCTTGTCCTCCTCATGACTGTGCTCTGGGAACAGCACAGTATTACAACAATATCTTAAGAAAAGGACTTGAATTTTAAATCTTTAAAAACAATTTGCATTAAAACAAAAAGATTCTTGCAAATCTGCCTTTAGGGATTTGAACTTTTAACCTCCTTGCATTTATATCTATTACACGGTAGGATATTACAAGCAGCACCAAACTTCTCTAATCATTACTCCCAACACCCTTACAACCTAGACATTGTTTTCAATATATAGACTTCCATAGATTAGTCATGCATGATAAACTACCCCTAATTTCAGGAAGACATTTCTTTTTAGTTATTTACCAGGTGAAATCAAAAATATAAACATGAATAAATTTAAATAACTACTAAACTGAAACTAAAATACTACCTTATTAAGAATGCCTTTTATCTAACCCTAGAATTGGTTTTATGAATTAACAATCTACCAGTCTTGCATTGTGTGTATTGCATTGGTTTGCATTGCCTTGTGTTTCTCTGAGATATGACTACTCGTTTAGTCTTAGATTGAAGGAGAAATGTATAATCTGTTGTATACTGTTTGACGCAACCGATGCTTATCCAGTGTATAAGTTTTCGGAAATAAAGGAATTTTTGACTTGACTTTTATTATGGGTTCTTAAGAAGCAAGCATGTTGAAAAAACTGTCCGATCAAGTTTTACTAGCCTAGAGCAAAACAGATTTAATGTTTACTACGTAACAATGTAACTTACTTAGTTCAGTTCAAAGTACAGTAGAACCTCGATAGTTCGACACTTTTAGGACTAAAGGGGTGGCAGTATATGGAACACAGGAAGTATTAAAACTGGAGTTTAATTTAGAAAGTACAGTAATATAAATTTAATGACTACAGTAATTTAAAACTAAACAAAAATAAAATAAACGTAACTGAAATAAAATTAACTCCCGCAGCGTCTCGAGCGAACAGACTGACCTACTTACTGGGTCGGGCGGGGAAGGGGGTGGATAGCACAGGGTAGGGGGTGGGAAGGATGAGTTATTTATAAAAAAGGCGGTAGCGCACGTTCGCGAAAACAATAAGCAGGCTTCAGACACTGACCGGCGAACCCGTCATGGACACTGTCGGTCGCCGCTACTGTCATGTCATATCATCATGGCCCGTGACGAAGTATACAGACTGTCGAACTATCGAAGTTCTACTGTTCATGCAATTCAATAATAGGAACCTAGACAGATTGAAAACTTGAATTAAATGAAGATGAACTAACATACTAACTAATGAACTAACTAACAGCACTAACTAACCGACGCTGATTGATGAATATGTGGATTCACATTGTTATCAAGATAGGCTTTGTGGATGTGCCACTCCAGTCATCATGCCGGTTAATAAATAAACTCTTAATTGCAGATATAAAAGTGTGGGTTCATTTCATAACGTCAAGATTCATAAAGTAAAGTGGCTATTTTTCTTTAGTTATCTCATTGAGTGAATTCAAATCGTAACGTTTCAAAATGTCCAGTTTCAATGATAATGTTGTAAATATGCAGTGATTCACAAAGAAAAGTTTCATAAACCATAAAGATTCAAAACGTCCAGTTTGTAATTACAATGTTGTAAATATGCAGTGTTTCACAAAGAAAAGTTTCATAAACCATAAAGTTTTAAAACGTCCGGTTTGTAATTACAATGTTGTAAATATGCAGTGTTTCAAAACGTAACGTTATCAATGTAATATACAATGCTTGTCAAAATGTAAAGTTTCATAAGATAAAGAAGCTAGGCCTATTATAATTCAAATTATATATATAAGTGTTCCACACCATAAAGGTTCATAATGTCCAATAATATTTAATTTGTAATTATATTACGAGGCAGTGTTTCATAAGGTAAAATTTCAAAACATCAAGTTTGTAGTTTTAAAAAACCTGTTTCAAAATGTGAAGGATCATAACGTCCAGTTATAGAACTCAATCCAGTTTGAACCAATTTTACTTTTGCTGGATTGGAGTGAACCATCTTTGGCGTTTATGGTTATAGCTTGACGTTATGAAACATTTTTTATGAAACACCCATGTATTTAATTTCCATTTAAATCTAAGCTTTATGTTTTGAAACTGGACATCATGACATACCTGTTTTGGTTTAAATTAAACAAAATGCAAATGTTATGCCCCTCTACTTTCTGAACTGTTATATTAATTTAAATAGAGCTTTACGTTATGAAAATTTGTGCAAAACTACATATTTACAACATTATAATTAGGAACTGTACGTTATGAAACTTTACGTTGTAAAACCCTTACACATTTAATTTGGTTTAAAATAGTTATTTTACGCTTTGACAACCGATTTAATGCATTATATTTAAATGATAACTTTACGTTGTGAAATGTTGCTTTGCTTTTAATATAACTTTACGATATGGACCTTGACGTTGTGCAACGGACCCAAATGTTACGAAGTATTAGTGATGCCTCACCTTTCTTGTCGACGGTGGCTTGTGCGAGCGAGTCGAGCTTGAGCTTCTTGCTGACCCGAGCGCTGGTCCTGAGCTGGATCCCTCCCTCCGAGTCGGTGACGGAGCCGAGAACCTCCGAGCCGTTGGAGAGAGCCGCGTTGCTGGACGACACACAGTTGTCCTGCGGCTTGCATTCCGCGTCCATGCTGCTCACCAGAGTATTACCGGACCAGTGGCATCACTCGGCTGGAACTGATGTGAAGTCACTTAGAACAGAACGTTTCACAATTCAACTTTAAAATGTTGTACAAATTTGAAATTTGAGTAGCCCGAAAATGGGTGGTCTTCCAATTTTGTTTTCGAAAGAACTTAAAACTTTGCTTATTGAAGAACTTAAAACCACAAACAGTTAAAAAACAAACTAAAAATCAACAGTTTAGTAGTCACCAAGGCAGACGAAGGGAACCCAGTAAATAATGGAAAAAGACGACTATATTAAATAATGTAAAATACTACTACATTAACAAAACACTAGAATTCATGAGTAGCAACAACTGTACAGTTCTAAAAAGATACCCAACACCAGAATATCAAGATGAAATTAAGAAAATGAAAAAAATACGCAACTTTGATTTTCCCGGATATGAGGAACAACCTACTGAATACGAACCCTAAAGCGCCAAAACTGAGAACATTACCTAAAATACATAAAGCTAACGCGTACCCATGAGGCCCGTTGTCAATTACATAAATGCACCGGGATACAAGATGGCTGAGTACATGGCAAAATATCTCACAGACAACCTTCAATTAGCAAACACATACAACGTAAAAAACAGCATTGAATTAACAAAAGCAATACGAGATTTAACCGTAACAAATAATACTTATTTAGCTTCATTTGACATTTCCAACCTTTACACTAACATTCCATTAAAAGAAACAATACAAATTGTATATGAAAACTTAAAATACACAAAGGGACGAGAAGAAGCAACTCAACCAAAAAACATACTACTCACAACTGTACTTCATCAAAATTATTTCCAGTTCAATAACACATTATAGAAACAGAATGATACAAACGCAATGGAATCACCTCTCTCCTTCTTATTAAGCAAAGTTTTCTGCATTACATCGAAAATAGACAAATCCCTCTCCTAAAAGATAATTTTAACGTCAAAGCATGGTTTAGATATGTAGATGATTGTTTATGTATAACTGAAAATAATGAACCCGTACAGTGCCCGGATAACATACTGAGTAAACTGAATGAACAACATAACAATTTAAATTTCACAATAGAAATCGAAAAGGATAACAGCATAAATTTTCTGGACCAAACACTAATAAAAGCGATGCCCCTTATAAAATTTAAGATTTATAGAAAACCCACAACTAGTGACGTGCTAATTAACAGAAACTTCAATCATCCTAACCAACACAAACTAGCACCATTCAGGAGCATGATACATCGTACCAAATGTACCCCATTAGATCAAAAAGAGTATACTGAAGAAGTAAATGTTATATAAAGATAAGCAAAATTAAATGGATACATAAAAGAGGAGATTGAAAAGTTGTTTAAAAATCAAAAACCTACATCTTTAAAAGAAAAGGAGGATAAATGGGTAATGTTAATATAATGGGTAATATACAGGCCCGGAGGTTTATCAAATCGCCAAAGTATTTAGAAAACAGGGATTAAACGTTTCCTTCCGTACAAATAATAGTCTTAAGAGGAAACTACACATGGAATTAGAAAATACAGTAGTTTCGATATACAAACTATATATGTAGGACAAGCAGGAAGAAGTTTTAAACAAAGGTTTAAGGAGCAAATTTATTCGCTAAAATAAAAAGGACCAAAATCAAATTTTGCATAGCATATTTTAGAGGAAGATCACTGATACGGAAGTATCAAAGATACATTATAAATAGTAGAAAGTTTAAGCAAATGCAGAAAACTAAACATTTTTGAAAACCTTCATATTTTTAAAGAGAAAATGAAAAATAACATAATTAGGCTAACCAACAGACAGAAAGCTCCGAAAGTTAAACTTTTGAAATATTAAAAGAGCAAATTATAACAAACTAGAAACAGTGGACCGAATAAACTAGTAACTTCCCGTCCTGCGCGCCAACAATAGGATTCCACCCCGCCGCCGAAGCCCGAAATTCCTGGAAGGCCCAGTACCAGTGTTAACCCAGGGTACATTCTTTTAGAACCCGGCGAATCACATAAATAGACGAATAGACATCAATAGACGAGGACATCAATAATCAGTAGCAGTTGAGAATGGCGAGACGCTAAAAGCGCTTCTGCGACAACACTCCAAACAAGTGCAGTCCGACGGACCACATATCACCTCGATCAATCGTAAAGAAGTTCAATAATTTACGAAAGAGGATTGTTTTTACAGATTAGGTAAGCTTGTTACATTTAAGTTCTATGGACAAGTTGCAGACTAACAAGAGAGAAGTGCAGCAAGCAAAAATACCTCTAATCTTACCAAGCTCAACTGGTAACTGCACTCTGAAGAATGAGCGGTGACCACAATTACTGCCACACTCTCCTGGTTAGGGTTACCATATTCTCTTGGTTAAAAAAGAGGACACCCTTTCCCGTTGAGAGGCGGATTAATCAATCGCGAAAATATTACCCCCCCCCACCCAATTTCAGTATGAACGTCGGGTATTTAAAATAATTAGATGATGGTCTAGATGATGTTGTTTGATCTTTTTTCAAATCATAAAATTCATCTTTGGGGCTTTATGCTGCCAATTTCATAAAAAGAAAATTTGTTAGGCATTGCAACTAATTACGGTAACATAATTTTACGAATAATCAAACTATCTGCCAAATGCCGAACTTCTCAGACATAATTGCATAACCTCACTTGGGACTCGGCTAAATGAGAAGCAGCATATAGCGCTGATAAACACAGCGCGACGTCATAACGTAAACAACGAATACGTGCTGATTTAACTGAAAATGACGTATTTTAAAACTAAGTAATGAGTATGGGGCAAAAAACTGACGATCTTATACCTTCACAAAATATCAACGTAGGCTAATCATAACTGTAAAAGTCGATAAAAGCGCAATTATTCTCGATAATCAGTTTGCTGCTTATAAAAGCCCGGACAAAAAGTGGGTTTCTCAAGAAATCCGCCCGGACGTTTTCGAATGACCCAAAAAGGACATGTACGGGAAAAATAGGACGTATGGTAACCCGACTCCTGGTGTAGGGTAGCGGCATCAAGCCAATGTGGTGCTTAACCGTGGCAGTTGAAGCGTCAATAAGAATGTAATTGCTCAACTGAAAACGATCCGTTATATGATGGGGTTACCTGGTCAGCCGCATTATAGAGGATCTAGAACCGACTTTGTGAATATAAAAATGTAAACGATTCCTAGCATTTACTATCTTGAAATTTTGTAAACATGTAGGCCATAGGATATATCAAATCTCAGTAACTTATTTATAATAGCCTATAGTACCTTAGTAAGATATGCCTATTTGTCATACAGGAATATAAGTTAGGCTACCATGTTAAATTTAAGAGTACCGTACAATAATTGTCACTTGTAGCAGTATGGATGTACCATAATGGATGTTTTATATTGGAATAAATAAATAAAAAGAGCAGCCTCAACAAAATTTCTTAGATAGAAAGATATTATATAGACCAAGGGACACATCCCATGCTCACATTGAGTCAACGGGAAGAGGAGCAGCACGCAAGCACCTATACAGTAGACCCTCTCTTAACCGACCCTCACGGGACCGGGCCTAGGTTGGAAAACCTAAAAGGTAGGTTAAAATGGGCAAATATGTAATCATGTAAAATACTGTAGAAATAAATTTATTATTGGTATTATATGAATATAAAACTCAGCTGCAGTTTTGCAGTTTTCTCTTATGAAATATACTCAAGTAACAATGAAAGCTCTGTAGGTAGGTTACTCTGTCACCATACAGAGTTTAGTGAATAGTGAGTTTCCCATGTTATGTGATTCATAACAAAGCTTGACCTGAACGGATACGTTTCTATTTTAGTAAAGTGATAAGAAAGGGAAAGGAAGTCTCTCGATTCCTAGAAAAGGTCGGTTAAACCGACCAGTTTTAAAATTCAGGGCGGACAAACCGACCTCTATTTAGTGCCCGAGCAGAGGCACTTATTATGAGTGGCGGTTGATCCGGGGTCGGTGAAGAGAGGGTCAACTGCCCTGCCAAACCGGTACTTATGCATTTCACTGACCACCAACTTTTAGCAGAATTTCCTAGTATAAAAAATCAAATAAACTACAGTATCATTTTGATTTGCCTCCGGATCACTGATCGCTGATTACGGTACCTTAAAACTGTCAAGTGATCTACGTCATCTAGACCTGCATCCCGTACCTGCCGTACCGTGAGATAAAAAGTTGTTGTGTGGCCATGTTAATGTTTTAGTGTATGTTCATTTGTTTGCCCGTCTATGTATTTTAGTGTAGTTGTTTTAAGACTTTTTGACGGCCTCCTCGGAGTGAAATTTTACATCTTTTTGGCTTGAGAATGGCCCCCTAGTCGGGGCAAAACCGGTCGCCCAAACATAACGACGTGGATCACTTGACAGTGTTAAGGTAATTAAGTTAACCTCTTGATTCAAATAAACTATAGGCTATTGAACAAAAGTAGAGTCGTTTTCTTATTTAGCCTTACAGGGATTTTGAATGACTCGTAAAATTTCTGAGACTCCAGAAGATAGCAACATTGTCGAGGAGGGATCGAAATGGGATTTCCGCCTTCAGCTCCTATTCTCAATTGTCACATGTATTCTGCAAGATAATAATCTCAACGAACTCCTATGTTTCTTGTTGTGTTATTTAGCTAAGCCCTATATATGCATATTTGCAACGAGATGGACTAGTCGAGACACTGTCGCTGTGCGGGCCGATGAATGACCTTTCAACTTTCCTTGACTGAGTGAGGGAGGGAGGGGGGGTTTCGCGACATTACAAATGATAAATTCTGACAACAAAAGAGTTGTCTACACATGTACAGTAACCTCACCTATCATGACCACCACAGTATACCATTACAGGTGGTGGACGGTATAATGCATCATGATCTTGATATGACGTAGGCTACTTTACTGTAGGGCTATGAAATTGTCTTGCTACTGACTTTATGATTAGGTACAGTTTTACTTGACACATGTTTAATTAATATTTTAACTTACCTAGTTACAAAAACACTCATCAAAAACCTAAGTTATTATTTAACTTAACATAACTAACCTATACCCTATCTATATAAGCATTTAGCAATTTTTTACATTTTAACCATTATGTAACTAAGCATTCTAGACAGACATAATATTGAATATTTGACTTGTTGATTCATTTAATATGAATCATGTGACCATTCAATTTCTGATGTACCTATTATGAGTAGGCCTAGGCCCTAGTGGATTTTAGGCCCTATTGGTAATTGGCTAATAATCCCTCAACATAATGGCAAAGTTAATTAAATAGCAACTGTTTTTTTAGCTTACTTAAGGAAAGTTAATTATAATATTTTTCAGCAAAATAATGTCAATTAATTTCTTATGGATCTTAATTTGTTAATCTATAATAGCAATGAATATGTGATTAGTCATTCAATAAATTAAGATTAGATATAAATCAGGTCCATAGAGCATTTGAATTATCAAGGAATAAATGTTTAAAATATTGCATAGTCTTCAAAGTTTATGAAACAACAAGATTGCAAGAAATGTAATATAGGGTAAGCCAACGAACACTAGGCCCTAGCAGGAGTTGGTTGAGTAAGCCTTTTTTACTGGAATGTATATATGTATGAACATTATATATATATAGGCTGGGTTTGAACAATAGCGTATAATAATTTTAATTGGTTAAGCAGGAAATATGCCGAAAATAACTTTTATCTCAAATCCTTCTCAAATTGTAGCAAAATTTTAAGAAAGCTGTGTTTGTGTTCTTGCAAATGGCGGCTAAATAAGGTTGTTGTTTACAAATTTCATACGTGAATTAAAGTAATATGCTAATTACTTACCGACAAATTACATATAATTCTGTATTAGCACATCACATTTCATTAATAAACACAACAATATTCACAAACATACGCGGGAAATAACGGCACTTAACTTGTTTTTCATCAGCAACAACCATCTCGTCATTGCTCAATCTGAAATGCCATTCTCCGCCAAACCATCGTACAGTGTAAATTTTTAAAAATTAATATACTGATTTTAAAAGAGTAAATTAACATGTGGTAGACAAAATAGGTTGAATTATTATTTTATAACTCTACTTTAAAGATTCGACCGGCAAACATGAACGTTTAATAATTTTTAGTCCGTTTTGACGAGTCTCTCAGTTCAATATAAGAGATTAACCCTCTCTCTACAACGTTCGTTAACTTTAATTATTTTGAATTTAATACTTAGTGAACAGCTTATTATGAGATGATAACGTAATTTTATATTTTTTAACACATAAATACTCATATACAAAGCATAAATTCGAAAATTATAAGGTTTAAGCAGTTTATTATTGTGTTTCTTTAGACTTTTAAAAAGCCCGCCTCCCAAATATTTATTAACAGCAATAGAGCACTTGATATCATTGAAGGAACAGACTTAAGGTTAAATTTGTTCATTATAAATAAAATAAATGTATGAAAATAACCTAATCAGAAAATTTAAAAGGTTAATGTGAACTGATATATAATTTTCCTTTCTTAGTTTATTGCAAAAGTAAATAATTCTAAATACATTTATAAACAATATTGAACATATAAATATTGATTTTGTAATACATTCTGTCATGAAAACGCTCCATTAGATTGAATACGGTACAACAACAAGCTTTCGGAAGAGATTATATCGGAAGTAAGTTTATTGTATCAGATTATTCAGATTGACACAAAGCACAGGGCCGGATCTATGCATAGGCTATACATAGGCGCACGCCTAGGGACCGCACCTCACATAACCACATACAAATCCCCCATACAAGCAAAAAATAAAGAAAAAGGTCACCAACTTGAATCTGGATGGTAGCAAGGGCTCGCACCACTGGTTGAGCCTAGGGGCCCACAGCTCCTAAATCTGGCCCCAAGATAATGTTAACCCTTTGAGTGCCACAGCGTCGCTCACAGCGACGTAATGTGTTTACGCATAAATTGCCGAGCGTCGCTGACAGCGACTCTCGGTATTTTACGTAGTACTTCATATCAAAACAATGCACTGGCTTTCAAAGTATTTTGTTTTGATCCAGAAGCTTCCAGCTATCAGATCTATAGCAATTTCGTTGCCTTTGGTCTGTTAGCAGACCCTCATTTAGTCATCTCTGTCGCAGATGTCGTCTGTATTTGTTGTTGTGTAATGTTATGTTTGTTGTTGACATAAATATCACTTATATTATTGTTATTGAAGTTATATTTTAGTGTTTTTTACTTCCTATTTACGTATGAAATAAAAATAAGTAGCAGAATGGATAGAAACAACTTGAGTAACCTTCGGGAATTAGTTTACAATGATCTTGGAAACAGTGTCATTGTCTAGGTACTAAGTTTTTGTGAAAGTAAAAGATACACATACTTCTTTTGTTTTCTAGTTTATTGTGCATTTCATTTACTTTGGTAGGTCTTATGCTTATATACTAGTAATAATAAACATGTTTACCGACAACAAACTAAAAAATAATATTTGTTTATATTACAAAATTGTACTTCAACGTTGCTTAGTAACCACATAGCCTAGGCCTAGGGCCTTTTAGCGAATTTCCCCTATAGGGAAGAAGCTATTACCGTAGGTCTCATGGTAAGACTTAAGCCCGAGACCATGATAACTTTTCATTTTGAGGTCCCCAGATGCCAAAAACACCATTTGTTAAAATTTGTATATATGTATATATATATATATATATATATATATATGTGTCCGTAAGCACGATAACTCTCGTAAAAAAGGTCCGATCTTAATGAAATTTGGTACAAATGTGTAAAGTACCATTTATTTGAACGAGTTCGAAAACCAGATGAATCGCACCATCCGAAGGGGGGTTTTTGGGGAGTTTTGTACCCCAAAAATGTGTTTTTTGGGGTTTTCAGATGTAATTTTAATTTAAATCAAATTTTAATTTTTACCATTGAATTCAGCTTAAAAAACAAACAATTTGGTATTTTCATCATTGCTCTACGTCAATAGGTTATCGAGATATTGAAAGTGCTAAACACAGTACGTTGTCTAATGTTATTCTTATGGAGGAAATGAAAAATTGTATATCTCGCTTATTTATGAACATAAACTGGCGAAATTTGGTATATGGCTTGATCTGGTTGTGGTTTATTGTTGTTTGCACAAAAAACAAATTTTTGCCTATGGTTCCTGTAGCAGCAAACCTAGGTACTTGGTCCCCATGTTATTCTTATGGAAAATACTTAAAATGTTATATATCGCTTATTTATGAATGTATATGAATGAAACTTGGTATGTGACTTCACTAAGATGAGTTCTATTGATATTTGCATAAAAACCCATTATTTTGTGTGCCTTGTTGCAGCAAACCTGCATACTCATCCCCAATGTTATTCTTATGGAGAATAATTAATATTTTAAATATCGCTTGTTTGTGAAAAGTTATTCATTGGAAATTTGCTGAGTATGCAGGTTTGCTGCGACGGGGGTATTTTGAATTGTAACATCTTTTCATTTATTTTTTTGCAAACATTAACTGATATTGATGATTTATACATCAGTTTTGATCAGCATTTTCTGCTCTTTCTGCCTATTGGGTTGAAAAATATCAAATGAAATTTTTTAGCATAATTTATGTAAGTCAAAGTTGAAAAAAAACAAATTTTTAATTTGTTTTATATAAAAAAAATCTGTTTTAAGCCCCAATTTATTTTCTGAGTATAGTTACTTTATGCTATTTCATAGAGAATTTATTCATAACAAAATAAATAAAAAATTACATGGATACCGCTAAAATTGTATTTTATGATATTTTATGTAAACTACTACATTTTTCATTGAAATTAGCCCGGCAATTTATGCATAAGAAATGGCCATGATGCCGCAGCACTCAAAGGGTTAATTCTATTTTACAACCATTTCTCCTGTCGAGTAGTGCTTCTTGTTACGCTTGATTTACAGACTCTGCTTTAAACTTGGTGAGGTGGATTGATATATGTTAGATGCACTGTGAAACACCTCCCACATCACATCGTATCTGTTGCGGCTCATTGAAGATTATCTCTGCTCAGACTCTCATTTACGACATGAAACACGGAACGCGGGAGATGAATATCACTTATTCCGGTGCCACGCAGGGTTAAATACGCGGCCTGGTTCTCTGGAAAGTCCGTTTACGACAGCCGTCTGAGGTCCGAGATCCCTGAGGAAACCGTTTTGGATGGGTACGCCGATGACGTCGCGGCTCTCATCGCTACAAATGCACCGTTGAGCTGGCTCAGTTTAAGGTGAACCAAGTGATGCGTCTAGTTAACACTTTTGGACGTCTGACCACGGTCTCTCGGGGACAGAGATCGTGATCCTTACAAATAAAAGGTCAGTCACCGCTGTGTGCCACTGCGACTGGCAAAGGAAAGGAGGAAAGGAGGTGGCCCAGAGCATAATAATAATAACTCGGAGTTATGGTGGGAAATAAGTTAAGCTGGAGGGACCAGATCTTCCGTACGGCAGGCAAGGCTGCTAAGGGGGTCACATCTCTTTTAGAAATCAGAAATCCTTACTAACCATTGATCATAGTATTGCAAGCTTAACCAGCTGATGGCCAATGTCGGGGGTCCGTGGTCTAGAAGACTTTTGTTGATGACCGTGCTCACGCAAGTTGCACGTTAGTCCGTGCTCATGTATAGGGCAAATATGTGGGCAGAAGCTCTGCAAAAATATATACATACCGGATGACCGGATACGGCTCGCTCGAATACAGCTCAAGCTGCGCTCCGAGTGTGTTTCACCTACCGTACAGTGTTCGAACCGGCCGTTCTGGTAGTCACTGGAGTAATCCCATCAAACTCTCGACAGGAGAGTCAGAGATAAGGCGAAATCGGTAAGGACGCTGCCAGATCCGAATAGCACTCCCGGTCCTACCGGCAGTAGCAACCTTGCTGGGAACAGGAGACCCGGGGACGATGGACTGCGAGACTCGTCAAGCAAGTCCAACCGTGGGTGGAACGGCGGCATAGTGAGGTGGATATTACCTGACACGGTTCCTCACAGATCACGGCTACTTCAGGTCGTACTTGCACCTGATGGGCAAAGCCGTTTACCGGATTGTACCTATTGGCCGGGCGTACTCGAAAACGCGGAACATACCTTCTTCCGCTGCACATATTAGTGGCCGCACGTTCACTGGGTGCATTTTCGGTGGACACGGTCTGTGGAAAAATGATGGAGGGCGAGGGCAACTGGGACTGTGTGTTACGCTTTGTCCAGGGCATCCCCCGCAGAAAAAAGATTAGGACCGGGAAGCGGACTAGATCCAATGATCAGACTCCTGGAAAACAGAGCGAGCCCTGTGGGGTTAAGCTAAATTTAAGACAAGACTGGAAGTAGGCTAATGTGACAAAGAATCCCAGGTTAGAGTTCTAAAGAGTTGAGGAGGTTTTTAGTGGGTAGTCTAAATTTGTTTGTAGGAGTCTCACTCTACAGGTTAAGCACTCAGCTGGTTAAGCACTACCTGTGTGTGCGTAAATGAATTTTCCTCCTTTTACCTAAAAAAAATATATATATGTACGGGGTGCCTTAAAATTCCCATCTCCCTATGATTTTATTTTTGCCAGTGCAAATTAATGGATATACTTTGGGGACTGTTTACATGACTAAAGGAGGAGTTTTAGGTGTATTAAAAATGGACCCCTCTCCCAAAAAAGGGAGAAATGGGGTTAAGTTACAAATGTTAAATACAACCCCTATCGTAATTGAATAACTTATTTTAAAGGTTTTAATGAAAGAGGGAGAATGGTCCAAATTAGAGGTCTTTGTGTCAACTCTAACTGAAATGACAAGCACAATCAAAGTTATAATTATTCTAGAAACTCTTCATTTGAATTATGTTAATTAATTTATGTAAAGACAAAATTAATCTTTTCACCAGTTTTGTATGAAGTAGTGTACGAGACCTTGTCTAGTTGTAAAATTGCTTAATCAAGCCCCAAGTACACCAGCCAAGTTTTCAAATTAAGTAACATGAATAACTGAAAGCAAGAAAATCAAGCAATTCATGTTTTGGGTTTTTGTATTGGCTCTTGATCGACAAGTTAACACTTCATAAAAAAGGCATTTCTTGGCTTGAGACCAATCATCTTATTTATCACAACCCCTCATATATGTTAGATTATCAGTTCTTGATAAAACTTTAAAGTCCACCATATATATCATAGTGTATCAGATCAATTAGGGTGGTTGTATCCATTAAAAATACAAAAACCGTAAAGAAATTACTATGTCAAGAGTCTGTTATGGGTTTAAAAATGTGTCAAGCAAATAAATATTACCATATGAGGCTTATTATTTGGTATATATTCTCTCCTCAATATAGCTGCTATACTAGCACATCGCTTTAGCATTTGTTATCATTTCAACTCCTAAAAAAATAAAATTCTTAGATTTCTTAGATTTTACGTGTTTTTGTCCCTTTTCCGGGTGAGAGTCACGTAGAGGTAAACCCCCTTTTGATCTGGTCCTTTGACTTAAAACAAATGGCAACCACTAAATTATTCCTGAGACTAAAAGGGAATAATGCGATAATTCTTTGTTTATAGTTTTTTTCCTGAAATACTTTAACACTTCAACGAACGGAGGGGGTTCAATAACCCCTTTCGATCTTAGGCTCATTTTTCTTCCCTCACTGTCCCCTACCCAGGACATATATCAATGGTACGGTACAGTTTTTAGATTCGGTTTTGTCAAAAGATCCTTTGTACTAAGATTTTTTATTGCATAGGTTTAAGATAAAAACCTACAATTAGTATATACTAACTGTTTTTCTATATTTTTATTTGTTAACCCATTAAGTCTATTAACTATTATTTTTCTATTTCTTTTGTTCCTCCACACTCTGGCTACTCAGCCAGAGTGTAATACAACCGGACGCTAGTTGAGGGCGTGATTTGCTGGGCTATCAACCAAGATCAGCCAGTAGTAGCCGTGCTGCTTTGCCGAAACTCCACTCCAGTTGATCGGAATAAGATTGAAGTGATATTTTTCTATGGCAAAATGGCAACAGTGACAGTATTCAACCATGCTATTGGCTACAGCCCAACTGTCAATATAATTGTCCGCTATTACAGGGGAGGGGAGAGTGTGGGTGGGTAGTTCGCCTCCATGGTGTGAGTAGTACTACTTACAGCATGCAAGGGCGTAGCCAGGATTTTATTTTGGGGGTACTGAACCAGGGGAAAGGTTTACAAGGTTTATATTCATTGTTTAAAACATAATTTGATGATGGCTATACGCCCTTGACACCATAGTTTGCCTCCACTCACTGATCCAGCTGACTGTCTTTTCATTTATATCGACAAATGACTCATAACAAATATGTGACATTCAGAATTTAAATCAGATGACAGGAATCAACATTTGCCTGAAGCTTGTAGAAGTTAATTAAAAAGTACATTCCCATTCAAACATTTAAACCCTTATTGTGACATCTGAACATTGTCTTGAAATAGGTTAAGAATAGGAATGAATGAAAAACTCCTTTTTAATGTTTTATTTATCACAACGATAATTTACCATTAATACTGATATTTTTTACAAAAATAGTTGTTACACATTCTTTATTGAAATCGTACAGTAGATTCTCAAGTTACCAAACCACATTGAGGAGGAGTAGTTCTAGATTAGAATCAATAGTAAATGGCTCAATTACACAGTCTGAGATTTATGTGCGGTTGAAAGTCAACACTGATTTCTCCCCACAGGTAATACTGTCCCAAACTCCCCTGATTTGCTCCACATCACCCGAGTCTACTACCAGCTGTTTCGGCTAGCATGCAGTTATATTAAGCTTTTTGGGAGTTTTAATATAGAATTTGTGTTAATGGGCAAGTTATTACAGTCACAATTTAAATAATTCTTGTCTCCTTTTACTCATTTTTTAAAACCTTACTACCTATTAAATAAAAAAACTGTATAGATATAAAAAGCACGAGAGACGAGACTAAATAAATCTATAAATGCAATAATACACGCAATAGCTTTGTTTACATCTAATTTTATGTAAACAAAGCACCATCAGATAAAGGCGGTCCCACACTTCTCGCGAACACGCCTGAACATTTGGCCGAACAATTTCCCGAATGTTCACTAAATATTCTGTTCCGTATGCTCCCATATGTATTTCAAAGTTCGTGCAGCTCCCACACTCAGTAACACTGTTCGGGCGTATTCGCGAGAAGTGTGGGACCGCCTTAACAAATAAATGTAGATAAGCTGTTAGTGGAACTAATTGGTTAGAAAATGTGAAATGGGAGAAAATAAAAATTGAAATTCGCCTTTCGATCGCACATTACAATTTTCAGACATTAGAAGCGTAGGATTAGCTGTAGGATAACTATCGAGTCTGGTACCTGACAGCCAGGATATAAGCACACCTACTTGCACAGTTGGTCCAATCAGTCATCTGTACAAAGTAAAATAAATTACCAATCATCAATGTCAATGTGGCTTGTTCCGCACCATATGCTTGTATCCTGGCTTTGACAAAAATATACCATTTACCTTCGTAAACAAACTACAGTACCTCTAGTAAAAATACACCCTTAATAGAAAATAATTTATTTACCTCTATAAACTTCGTTGTACCATTCAGAATGGTTTTTTACTAACTACAGCGTATTAGTGACCATTAATTTGGATACTTGTGGTTCTCCTGTACTTTTGGAGTGAATGAGTTAAATGAGGTAAAATATTTGTCCTGTTAGCAGGGTTCAATGTTGGACCATTAGTTTGTGAGATCGCCCACAAACAGGGTTGCCACCCGTCCCGATTTTGACGGGACTATCCCGACTGGTTACTCGTCGGACGAAAATTGTCCCGATAATTCTGCTTTACAAAGTAAATTCATAAGTTATTGGAAAGGAATAACTTATTTTTTTTAAACGAACAGTGTGATGTATAGAATAAAATGTAACTAATTTGTGTTTTAATATGACTGATGAAAAACAATTAGCAGCTATTTTAATTTATAGTTATTTCCTGATTGTTTTGAGTTGACAATCCTGAAATCCATTTTTATTTGATTTGTTTTAACGACTCGCCGTAAGTGCACTCGTGTACTCGTGGGCGGGGGGGGGGGAGGTCCCCCTACAACACCGATGGTCTGTCCCGATTTTTTCTTAAGAAAAGGTGGTGGCAACCCTGTCCACAAAGTGACGATACAATACTTATCAGAAGTCTTATAAATGTAACATTTATAAAATATTCACATTGTACTGTTCAGTTTGTTCTTGCTTATTGCACACTTTTATTATAAAAATATAAATATAAATAAGATCCAGCGTTTCCATAGATTAAACCGTCTTTTTCATTTCAGTAATGCTACTTTACTTAAAAAATGTCTTTAATAAGATAAACTTAAATCATTTAAGTTACTCAGAGTAGTTTTGTTTAGTAATTTGTGTGTATTAACCGGTTATGTTGAAAGATATATGGGTTTGACACCAATGGTTGTACGTTAAAATGAAAGCTGATAAGAAAGTTTTGGTCAAAATTAATTGATTATCTGTGGAAAATATAACCAATTTTGTTTCCATAAGGCCCTTCATTTGAACAATATCCATGTCCCACCACTTAACGATTGTTTAACTTTACACAACTAAATTGTCTACCTGCGAAAGCCTCTTGCTCTGGATAACTCTCGCGATGCACGTGTTTCACTGCAGAGTGCAGTATCTTCCTACATTACTATATACTTCTACATCCTATCTCTCTATACACTTGTATGCGTCACACCACCGAATACTTGCTGTAATTTTGATTGTCACATGACGTTTATCCCTACTGAATCTTGTTCAAAGCCACCAGACAAATTTGAATCCATCCCACCAACCCGATATCAACCCTCGGCTCAGCCCCACAGCACGACTATCCAGTGTCCTGTGTTTGTGCGGCAACCAGTCGTAAAATACCCACAACAATTCTAGACCGTCCATTAAACACTATAGTAAATAAACTTAAAACTCTCACTTTGTCAAGGTTTTCTTTTCTAAAAAGTTGTTTGAAAGCATTCTGTGGGGAAAGCTTTGTTGTGTTCATATTGATTGTCTTGACTCCTAGTTGTTAGTTCAATTATTTAGCATGCTACCTATACTATATAGTAACCAGTACAGTTTATATCTAGTACCGGGGGGACCGAGCCATGCTCGATGAAATTAAATTAGTTTTCGTGAGTTAACAACTCAATGGATGGGTTAAAAGAACACAATAGTTGTATTAACAGCAGATTTGCTTCACTCAATTGCCTCTTTTCCGCATATTAGAATATTGTTATTATAAGTCAATCTCCAAAGTATTTTTTTATATACATTTGATTAATTTGTATATGCCTACCTATATGTAATTTTTATTCAATGGTTGTAGTCACTGTTTTAAGAAATCACTTGTTGATACTTCACCCTATGTAATTTTTACATAGTTGTACTATGTAAACTGGTTAATAATTCTTTTGTTAAAATTAAAAATTTTTAAATGATATTGTTAACAAAATATGAGTTTTTCTGGGGCTGAGGCTTTTACTAATCATTTTTTTAGGTCCAAAAGCCAAAGTTTTAACAAAACCGTTCTGCTGGGTTCCGAGACAAATTGTGCACACAATCAAACAGACAGACATTGCTCTTAGAAGAGTATAGCACAGTATAATGCAATGTTTTATATCGTTTTTTGACGAGCCTTATGTGTTTGAGCAGAATATTTTATGACGTTATACAATGTAAATCATCTTATATTGACTACAGAGCAAGTAGTATCAAATCTCCAACGGTGACAGTGACATCAACAAAGTATATATTAGTGACAGAGTATAGAAGTATATAGTAGTACGTAGTAGGAGAACTCCCTACCTCTAAAGACACTTCGTCTGCGGTGAACTAGAGGCTCTGTTGAAGCTACATGATATATAATTGTGTAAGTTCTTAAATCTGAGGACAAAACTAACAAATACATTAATTGTTGTGTTATTTAAATTTTACATTATTTCACATGTCTATGCTAGTAGCATTTTAATTTGGATTGCAACATCCATGTACGGTAAAGTAAATAAATGTATAATAGAGTGATATTTTTGCAATACAAAGGACAAGTATGTTATTTTAAATATATTTTTATTTAAAAAAGGTATTTCCTTATTTTGTACTTAAAAATGCCAAGGCCTAAAGCTTACTTAAACTCTGTGAGGCTGTTGGTCTCAAAAAAGCCATGAATAACATTGTGAAAGGTTACTTAATTAATGTTTCTGGTAACATGTCTCCATGAACGAGTAAATTATTAATTCAATTTTGTAGCTACAGCCCCCCCCCCCCCTAAAATTATGAGTGACTGGGAGCTGAAAATAAACATGTGTCTATGACATTCATCATGCTAAACAGGCGGTACATGTGGTTTCACCAATGTAATAACCATTTTTTCATCTTCTTCACAAAACACACCTAATCCAAATAAATGTCACTAATCTATTCATGTTATAACCTTACTGTCATAAATCCACTACTTTTTAAACGTGTGTGATTTGAAGTGAAGACATTTTTAACATGAAGACGACATTCAATTCACAATTATATTTACTCAGAAGACAACAGTCCTGAAAACAGTTATCTTTAGAAACTAGTGTATTTAAAACAGCAAGGTGAGTGACTCATCAATAGGCTGAACTTGTTATTAAGTTGGGTGCAGCAAACACGTTTAAACATGTTAATTACTATTTGATTCCATCTTGTCCTTTTCGTTGTACACCAAATAATCTCCAAAAGGCTTTGTTTTTTTAGTGTCTCAGTCAAAATTGTTTTCCTTTTATCTGTGTTCCTTACAGGGCCGTCCAAAGGGAGGGAGTGCGGAGGGGGTGGGGGGGCAACAAACCCAAACATTGTAGTTAGTGTGCCATAAGCGAAAAGAGCAAAATTGTTTATTCTTACAGTTTTTATTTGCTTATATTTTTACACAGATATACTGTATTTACAAGCTTTTTCATTAAAATTATAAAAGGAACATTTTGAACATCAACAAGATAAAATATTATTTTGAACTTGTATAAACCGGAATAGTGGCAGTATTTTTATTTTTAATGTAATATAATGGCAATATTGTAATCGTGACAGACACTCCTTTTGCCTACCATAGCAATGTCATTTCATACGGTGACGAAGACTGAACTTAAATTGTGGCAATCTTCTTTAATCATCTTCATGCAGAAACCTATTTAGCTGAAAAAGGCAGCATTCAAAATCAACAATTTACAATTTTCTGAGTTTTGGGGTTGAAGGGAGGGCATTATTTAAAACGTGTAAACAATTATATAGATAAAATATGAATAAATATGAAAGAATATTGCCACAGTTTGGGTTCTGGTATCTTCAAAACTGTCAGGGCTTCAGGGAGCATAAGTTTGATTTAGTACAATATGTTTACGGCCACCAGTTTCTTTTGTTGTTTTTCTTTTGGGTTTTCTGATTTGATTTTTAATGTAATTTTTCTTGTCTTACTAAGAAATTTAAAATGAGGTATTATTAGTCTTATTTGGAATATTTACGCTTACCCCCATCCTCCCTCCCCCAGATTAAAAATGTTAAGCTGGCCTTCATTAATGTAGCCCGTCATATCTTAGAAGATAGCTGCAAACCAATTTCAAACATCTAAAAAGTAAATAATATTGAGGGTGGTACCTATTTTTCACCCACCCTTAATGTACGCAATTGTGATTCTGTTTTCAGTATAAAAAAATTCTCTAACCATTTTTAACTAAAACTGCGCTTGACAGATTGAGGTGGGGGGAACTCCCCATCCCCCCTCCCCTCGAGGTAAGTTAGCCCTGGGTGCCTGAACACCTTGGGGGACGGCCCTGGTTATTCGATTTTGATTCAGCATAACAAAATAACAATAAATCCTATCATTTGGCACATCGGGAAACATACCCTTACAATAACATATTAAAATAGTTTTTACATGTCAAAATACTATGTACAACTGTCAGCGGCTCAGTCTTCTAGTGCGAGAGGCAGATGCAGGGCTGCTGCAGCGCGGGGGGCTATGAACAGCTGTCCAGCGCGCCAGGGAACCCATAGGGGATCACCTGGTCCTCTCGACAGCTCAGCTTCGTGTCCAGTGTTGCCAGTTCTCTGGCCGGGTCACCTGCCAATGGATTTTAGTATCAATCAAATTTCATGCACAACAGTTATTATTTCTATGAGCATTTTTATTGGGAAAATCCCTCCTCCTCGGTCTTTTCCCATTTATATTGACAGAAATTGATCCGATTAGGTGGATAAAAGCCTTTCTCAACACATTCGGTGATACAGTCGTGAAGTCATGACATGGCTGAAGTTCCCAGTGGCCTCATGTTTGTTTGTTTGTTTGTTTTTGGGGGGATTAGGAGGCCCTGGCATAGCCGGCTAGGCACGTCTCCCTTGGGATAGCATGCAGCCACCGGAAAGAGGGAAAAGAAGGACGAGAAAGGTGGTAGGACGGGGTCAGTCTGCCTCGCTCCAGAAAGGAAGAGAGAACCTTACCTAGCTCCCGGGCTCTGGGAGTGACAGAACCCCAGGACGATTAGCCCTCTAACCCGACGTCCGCCCAAGTCCACCAGACAGGGACCGATATCGCACAGAGCCTCCAATCTCTCAGGGGTCGGGTGGCCCCAGGAGGGTTCGTCCCCCTGCCCGGCAGACCGGAGACCGTCTGGTAAGAGCTCTTCCTCCCAGGCACCTGTCCCAGGCTGCAAGGAAGATCCACTACTCCCTCCAAGGACTTGGACTAGACTGGGTATCCAGGCTTAACTGGGAGTCAAGCCCCCAGAAGAGACAATGAGGAACCAAGGAAGGGAAGTTGGCCACACTGGATAGCCAAAAGACTTACCAATACTGTGACAGCTTCATTTTGTTGTACCCAATGTCAACCTCTGTACTAGTATAGACCAGTCAGAGAGCCGTTGAGGGATCAGTGGCCTCATGGCGGTTGAGGCTCGTGACTACCCGACACCTGGCCCAGTGGTCCAGTAGGAGGACCAATGACATCAGCAAGGAAGGATTGTAGTGGGGGTAACTTCCCCTCACACTCTTGTGTGCTAGCTCATCTCCGTACAGTACAGGATGAAGATCACACAAACTATCACAGTTTAAATCTCAAAACGCCTGGGACGGCCTACTCACCAGTCTGACAGCTGTCTTTGCTGTGGTTACTGTGGTTACTGTGGTTGCTGTGATTACTGTGGTTACTGTGGTTGCTGTGGTAGCTGGATGAGTCCGGCACCTCTGTCTGATTCACATCTCCGTTCTGCAGGCAGTCGGAGCAGTCCCACAGGTATCCTACAATCAACTCATCTTGTTACAATAAACCACCAATAATAACCACCGAGTTAAGAGGGTGGAACCGCTTTGGATGATGATTGAATAATCAATCGTTGATGTATAAAACTTTATTTGTTAAATAAATAAACCCTTCTTACGTTCAATGTTAATTTAACAATAGTGAATTCTAAAATCTAGAAATGTGTTCAGGGAATCAGTTTTTTAGGAAACTTGTCTTCTTCATATCAGTTGCAAGGAGCCGTATTTCTCGTCCACTTCTGTTTTAATAGAGGTTTCAGATCAGTGGAGTCCAGTTAACCAGGGTTTTTAAAATTCAGATTCATAAACTCAAAATTGTTCATTGTCATAAAACTGTATAAGTCAGGAATGACAAACGTCACATATTGCTCAGTTTAAAACAAAAGAAAAGTAATGCTAGATTGTAAATATTAAATAAACATTTAGTTGTAGTGTTTCTTTTTTTCTATCAAATGTTTGCTGGCAGGTCAATCTTTTGTTTCAATGCAAAATGACAATTATGATGGAAAAGCTAAGCTGGAAATAAATTTATTTATTTTGTTCTACCTAAAAACTAACATATTAATTTTATTCTGTACATCTCCATTTTACAGCAAAAGTTTTAAAACTTTTATCAACATTTTTTAATTTGCAGACATTTGCATGAGAGAGTGTGACTCACACATTCTGCATTAGAGTTGACCGGTCCAAGCAGAGCTTTGAAGGATTTTCAAAACATCAACGGACGTTTTTTCTGTTTTAATACTTGAATCTGTCTGCTGATGGGACTATTTAAATGTGACAATTCTGCTGTCATAAGAAGCACAACGCTACGAAAGGTAACACAATTACCTCCAGTTCTGGTGTCCTCGTCAAGAGTCATAAACTGATGCATCGGTATATCTGCAGTCTGTTTCAAATCTGGAATAAACAAAAGATTAACTTGAATGAAGAGTAATATTCTTGTTAAACATTTGAATTTTGAATTTATTCACTGCATTTCTTAGTATCCTACTCAAAAATTTCCATTAATATTCCATTTTACAGTCGGGCCGCTGATTAAGCAACCTTCTTACAGAAATTGTGCAAGATGTATGCGGTGGCCAAGCCAGGAAATGTCTGTCTGAAGTGTCACCCCTTGTTGCAAGGCATATGCGGTGGCCAAGGCAGGAAATATCTGTCTGAAGTGTCACCCCTTGTTGCAAGATATATGCGGTGGCCAAGCCAGGAAATATCTGTCTGAAGTGTCACCCCTTGTTGCAAGATGTATGCGGTGGCCAAGCCAGGAAATATCTGTCTGAAGTGTCACCCCTTGTTGCAAGATGTATGCGGTGGCCAAGCCAGGAAATATCTGTCTGAAGTGTCACCCCTTGTTGCAAGATGTATGCGGTGGCCAAGCCAGTAAATATCTGTCTGAAGTGTCACCCCTTGTTGCAAGATGTATGGGGTGGCCAAGCCAGGAAATATCTGTCTGAAGTGTCACCCCTTGTTGCAAGATGTATGCGGTGGCCAAGCCAGGAAATATCTGTCTGAAGTGTCACCCCTTGTTGCAAGATGTATGCGGTGGCCAAGCCAGGAAATATCTGTCTGAAGTGTCACCCCTTGTTGCAAGATGTATGCGGTGGCCAAGCCAAGAAATATCTGTCTGAAGTGTCACCCCTTGTTGCAAGATGTATGCGGTGGCCAAGCCAGGAAATATCTGTCTGAAGTGTCACCCCTTGTTGCAAGATGTATGGGGTGGCCAAGCCAGGAAATATCTGTCTGAAGTGTCACCCCTTGTTGCAAGATGTATGCGGTGGCCAAGCCAGGAAATATCTGTCTGAAGTGTCACCCCTTGTTGCAAGATGTATGCGGTGGCCAAGCCAGGAAATATCTGTCTGAAGTGTCACCCCTTGTTGCAAGATGTATGCGGTGGCCAAGCCAGGAAATATCTGTCTGAAGTGTCACCCCTTGTTGCAAGATGTATGCAGTGGCCAAGCCAGGAAATATCTGTCTGAAGTGTCACCCCTTGTTGCAAGATGTGTGCGGTGGCCAAGCCAGGAAATATCTGTCTGAAGTGTCACCCCTTGTTGCAAGATGTATGCGGTGGCCAAGCCAGGAAATGTCTGTCTGACGTATCACTGCTTGTTGCATATGTCATGAATAAGTCCTGTAAGAAGGTTGCTTATACAGTGGCCTGACTATATCATCATATACAAATATGTCAGACATCAGTTGATGTTAAACTACGACACCCCATGGATCACACTTTTATTTGATTAATGATTTCCCTGACCAAAAAAGTTAATTATTCCTGACTCTTGACTCACAATGTGCACTTTATTTTCAATAGGTAATATTTACAAAAATAATTGTTTTATTGGCTTTCACCTTCTCTATTAGCTCTCCAACACACTCTCCTCTTTATTATTTTATTTTAATGTTTACAGTTTGTTATTGTCCAATACATTTTTTGCCTTTTTGCATAGTACAGAGGAACCTCTACTAACCGTCACCTTTGGGACCAGGACTGTGACAGATAATAGAAATGTAATTATATAAACGTGGACAGTGTACAGTATCTAAATTTAAAATGGTTAGGAAGGGAAATTAAAATAAACCATGTACAAAAGGATAATACATCACAGTACATACATATTTACGTTGTTAGAAATAACATAATAGCTCATACAGAAGCTCAGACACTGCTGTACGGCGCAAATCCTGATGCTGATAAAACGTAAAATTGTCATAGACAGACGACAGATAACAGAGTGACGGTTGATCGAGGTTTTACTGTATTTTGCTTTTGCATTTTTTATGATTGAATGAAAACATGTTCCCTGACTTGTATAAAATATCAAGCGTTTTCCCTTGCTGTCGTGCAGAGTGGTAGTTACCGTTGTTGATCTTGTGGTGGGGACTCATGAGGTTGCGCCGGTAGTCGGGCGGCACACTGTCCTCCACGTTGTTGAGTGCGACGGCCGAGAACAGCTCGTTGTTGGAGCTGCAGGTGTAGGAGGTCGGGCGCGACGGCTGCGGCAACAACAACAACAACAACAACGGCATCAGACATCAGGTAACAGCGGCCTTGTAAGGCCCCTCACTGGGGCAGTGGAGACTCGATATATGGAACCTCATTGAGTCAAATGTACCAACAGATCAATTACACGACTATAAATAAAGTTTTGGTCTGCTGGCCGCTTTCCCCAACTCAGATTTAAACTAAACCTGGGGTTATTTTGAACTTGAGATTAAAGCAGCATTTGTTTTCCCCAAAATTTGATCGAACCAGTTTAGTTTAATCCAGAAAATATCTAGTTGGCACATTTTTCATATTGTTTAAAATCAAATCACTAAATCACTGTGCAAGATGCCGAAGCAACTATGGCGTATTTTAAGGCGAATATAAATGAATGATGAGTGTTGAATGGGAAAAATGCTTTGTTTAGTCTTGTTACTAAATAAGACCGACTGATTCTTTTGTTCACACTTGTCATATACACCATTATCAATTTTGTCTAAAACATCCAGGATTTTTTCCATTATTTTCTATTCTATGGGTTAGAATGTTTTACAAAATGTGGAGATAAATCGTTGATTTAAGTTCAACTGAAAACAAATGTTTATTACACAGTATAAAGGTTATGTTAACATCAATTAAAATCATTAAATAGTATTCTCTTTAGGTTTAAACTGCCCCATAAAACATTGGGAAAGCGTAATTTATCACAAACTTAAGTTTAAGTTAAACTGTACTTAGGGAAAGCAGCCCTGAAAGGAATAAAATCCAGACAAACCTCATGGTAATTTGAGTGGATATTGTTTGTGTCAGCACTGGTAATCCCCAATTACAGCTACTGTTATTCACTGCTTGTATCAGTTATTCCAGATCTGTCAGGTATTGCGGGCCTGGGGACAAGATGGGATCAAACAGTCACTGGGAGAAAGTGGCAGGAAAGACCAACAGAAATCAAACTGTGAGACGCTTGATTGTTTTCCTTTTCTACTCAGTAAGATTTTTACTAAAAACACCTTTTTGCCCAATAATAAGCTCGCCAAATGCATACAATGCTCACCATGCTCGATAAATTGCACCTTAGTATTTCAAAATCTTTGATACTGGTGGTTCAAATTTTTCCCCCTTTTCGTTCTCTGTAAGATTCTATCTATCGAGGTCCATCAGATTATGATAGACTAAATAAATTAATTATATTATTATAAAGTTAAAGTTACAATTTCAAAACTGATCTATTTTAGCAAACTTATCGACCTTCATGTTACAGATACTAACTGTGAATCGAGTCATATGCACTAGTCCCACAGGGAGGCTGTTTAACACATTGGGTGCGGCATGCCGAAATTTTTCGTCATCGGTTTCCTGCCACAGGGCCTGATGCCGAAATTTTTCGTCATTGTGCAGCGTTACTAACATTGAGTTGCTGAGAGCCCGGCTCTTGGCAGAATGCGTTGTTTATGTGTTCAGGCCGGCCGAATAATGTTTTAGGTTAGGTCCCTGGCGTCGCCCGCCACTCGGCCACGTGTTTCTATTTTGATGAGTCACGCCATTAGAGACCTTGCGTTAGTCTGAGCTCGGGGCGCGGCGGTGTCGGTGTGCGTGTGTTTTGAGTGTGTTTATGGTGTTTTATATGCATTTTTGAACTATGGCAAGTACATCTAGAGTTGTTGATGAACCGGTGTTATCTTCGGAGGACAGTAATAGTTCGGACAGTGAGGCTGAGGGTGATTTTGAGGAGGACGCCACAGAGAGTGAAGATGAAGCAGTGTACAACCCCGTATGGTCCCGTACAACACAAGGGATGCGTAATATCCCATTTACAGGTGACAACAAGTTTTTAGTTCCCACTCCTGGTCAAAACAAGGTAATTGATTGGTTTTTTCTTCTGCTTGACGTAGTTTTTCTTGAAGGTATTGTTCGTGAAACCAACAATTACGCTAGAAATGTGTTTTTTGCCCCGACATTGCAGCCCAAATCTCGTATCAATAAGTGGAGTGATATAACCGTAGAGGAACTGAAGAGATTTATTGGAATTCTTTTTCATATGGGGACGGTTCGATTGAACAGGCTAAAAGATTATTGGAAGACCAGTCGGCTATTCAATTTTCAGTTTTTTCGTCAGGCAATGAGTCGAGACAGATTTTTGCTGATACTTAGATGTCTTCATTTCAGCTCTACTAGACATGACAATAGTGACCGCTTACATAAAGTTAGGATGCTTATCAGTTATTTCAATAACAAAATGGACGAGGTGTATTATCCTGGAAAACAATTATCTTTGGACGAAGGAATGATTTTGTGGAGGGGGCGGCTCGTATTTAGACAATACATAAAAGGTAAGCGCCACAAATATGGAATGAAAATCTATGCTCTTTCGGAACCTGATGGCCTTGTCACAAATTTTACTTTATATTCCGGTAAAGGGGGTGAACTCGGTGGAAAGGGGCACGCAATAAAAGTAGTAAAACACTTGATGAAGGGAAAGTTAGACAAAGGACATGCGATTTATATGGACAATTACTATAACAGTTTTGTATTAGCTAGTGAACTACTGAAAAAGGGAACGTATTGTACAGGGACGTTGCGACAGAATAGGAAATTTATTCCAGAAGATATCAAATCCGCTAAGTTGATGAAAGGTGAGAAAATAGAGAGATATGCAGAAGGTGTAATGGTGGGGAAATGGCGAGATAAGAGGGTAGTGACGTATTTGTCTACAGAGTTTGAAAATACAATTAGCCAATCAAGAAACAGAAAAGAACAAATGAAAGATAAGCCTTTACCCATAATACAATATAATGCAAATATGAAAGGTGTTGATAGGTCGGACCAAATGTTGGCGTACTATCCTTGTGAACATAAGTCTATTAGATGGTACAAAAAAGTATTCATTCATGTCTTGCAGATGATCCTCATCAATTCATATCGCCTGTACAAAATCGGAAATCCCGAAAGCAAGATCACTCTGTATGAATTTAGACTTGAAGTTATTGACAATTTGATACCAGAAACCCAGGCAGAGCAAATGTCAAAGAAACCCAAGAGCTCCCCACATGTACTTTCGAAATTCCCAAGGAATGATAATAAAGTAGTAAAACGGAGATGCAGAGTGTGTTATCAGCAAGGGGTAAGGAAGGAAACAATTTATTTTTGTTCAGAATGTCCAGGTGAGCCAGCTATGTGCCCTGTGGCCTGTTTCAACAAGTTTCATACAAACTGAGAAGAGACTAAAAGTGGAGGTTGGTAGGGATGTAAATAGTTGAACAATATACAAACTGAGAAGAGACTGAAAGTGGAGGTTGGTAGGGATGTAAATAGTCGAACAATATACATATTTGTATTTATATAGTGTATAGTGGACCTGATGACGAATTTTTTCGTCATAACAAAATAAATGTAAAAAAATTATTTAAAAATATTTTACCCCCAAAAAAACTTTTTGTTTTATGGTACAAGAACTAATAAAGTGCATTAGGTTTATTTTAGTACCGAAATTTTATGTTTACAACACACAACCACATGTGCCAGCCTGATGACGAATTTTTTCGGCATCATAAATGACGTCATTCCTGACGTCATTTCGACATCCGGAGACCATCGAAATTACGTTTCCTGAAGATTTACACGTAAAGGTAAGATTTTATAAATTTGTATACGCTAGGCCCTCCTTATGGTATTATGATTTCAGGTTCAGCACCGAACGTGTTAAGGTGAAGGCCGTTTGAATGTGCTTAGCATATTATGATGTATGTGTTTGACTTTAGAAATATCAAAAATTCTGTTAGGGCTCACCCCACATTCAGTACTATGTCTGTCAGGATATAATTAATCAGTCAATAACTTAAACTTATCTCAATTAAGTTCTGCAACCCGGTACAATGCGGCACACAGCTGATTCATCTGCTCTCAGCTAATTGATAAGCAAAGTATCGTCTACAGGCAAACAATGGCGTAAAAAAATCAGCAGGTTGCTAGAATATGAATTAACCCCTAGTTACTTGTTGTTAACATTAAAACTTGCTTTGAGAGTGTAAACCAACTATAACATTGAGTTTGTTTATTTACTTCTATAGTGAATAGAATATAATGAGAAGGAACAGTCGAGCAAGTTATCCTTGTGGTTGCCAGTTGGGGAACGTTCCATTACCTGAGTGACCTGCAGGTTGCTCAACTTGGACGTCCGCTTGATGACGTGGTTCAGGCTGGACTTGTCTATCCTGTTGCCTGGACTGACTCTGTGGCAACGCCTTTGACACAAAAAAAACTATATTACTGCCACATTTCTTTTTTATCTTTTTATCCTATTCAAGTTTGTTTCTTTCAGGAAAACATACTATTGGTGACAAAGTATTAGAATTTAAAAGTAAAATGTAGAAAAATAAAAAATTGAAACATCTAGTTTCCTCATGTATTACTTCTAAGGCTTTCATCGAGCTTTTTTTAATATCAGAAGTGAATCTTTTTTGGGGTGTACTACAAAGCCGAAGTTGTAATTTTGGAAATCCCATTAGAAAACTGTGGGCTTTGATGGTGACTAATTCTTGGCTTTGACTTTTGTCTTTGGTTTGAGAAAATGACTGTGAAATATAATGATACTTATAATCATTTTAGATAAACGAATGAAAGAATTTTAAATTAAGGACTTCCTCTACGCATCTAGAAATTGAGTGATATTCAAGCCTGTTGTTGGCAAGTAATTTGACTGATCCATTTTATTTACCTGTTCTTGTTATTTATAAATTTCCAATATAACATATAAACCAAATATAAAATGTCTACTTATTAGACAGTTTTTTTATTTATTTGGACTTCCTATCCTTCTAGTGTTTAAAACTACACTACGTTTCGGGAGGTAATGAAACTCCTCCCGTTATCAAGTGAACTTACATCTAAATATTACATCTAAACGGGAGGAGTTTCCTTACCTTCCGAAACGTAGTGTAGTTTTAAACACTAGAAGCGATAGGTAAAGTCCAAATAAATCACAAAATAAAATAAAATCCATCGCTACTATGAGTTTCAAAAATACAGACAATTTGTATTGCATTTTATGTACATACGTTTATGTGTACATGTATAATTTGTATAAGATCTACTTCCCTCAAATTTTAAATTTGCTAACAACAATAATAGTCATCAATTGTAATTGACAATGTAAATTGTTGTGTAATCTGAAATAAATTTACTGGTATAAAATGATAAAAAACCTAATCAACAGCAGATAGCTTGAAGCTTACCTGTATAGTATGAAGACTAATATGAGGCAGATGATGATGAGTATGGCGATGATAGCAGCCACCACCTCCTCCCAGGAGAGGCTTGAGGTTATAGCGGGGGGGCAGGACTGGGTGGGGGGGCACGAGAGGGAACCACACACGTAGGCGGGGGGCCCACACATCTGCGGCGGGGCTCCGGCCAGGATCTGCTCACAATGCTCACCTGGGCACAACGGGGACGAGTATTAGGAATTAAGTGTCATAAAGTTATACAATATATTGCAACAATATATATTCCCAAATCCCATAGATGGTAATATTCATAATAATTTTGAAATTCAATTATCAATATTAGATTGATAAATAATTCTGATCTTGAAAACTTGTTATGATCTTAATAAATGGTTTTTATCGTTAGTAGTCTACCAGTTTTAATATGTTTTTCTCTTCAAGAAATATCTGATAAAATTACAGTTTTTTTATTAAAAGGTATCTTATTGCTCCTTTTAAATCCCTCTGCTCATGTCACGGATTGCATTTGATAAATGACTATACATTTTGATCCCATCGTGAAATAAATGCCTCTTATAGAAAGTGTTCCGTAACATCTGTTGGTAGGGTAATTAATTTACCAACATTTTATCCGCTACTCTTTGATTCTTAATTTGAATAACAGTTTATCAAATTCCACTTGAAGATTGACTAGTGAACACCTTATGGAGGCTTGTGTCAGATCTCCTCACCCGGACCAGGTTCCGTCAAGGTTCCATGCCAGGTTACCATCGTGGCACTTGCTTGAACCTGTTCCTGTCAATGGTCTTCATGAGAAGCGTCTAAAGCTTCTGCCAACCTTAGCAAGGTTTGTGGTAGCCAATTCTAAAGCAGTATAAACTACACCAGCCTGTACTCACAGACTTAAATGGTTCTCACCAAGTAAAGGTTCAACGATAAAGTGCAAGATGAAAATTTGATTGTTGGTAAATCTAGCTCATAGTTTGCCTAGGATGAATAATAATTCCAATACCTCATTTTTTTGGAAAAACAAACATGTGTAAAAACAACATTGATACACATCTTTATTCCTATTAAAAAAATGTAATGCTTCCTTAAGCGATATTTTATGAAAAAACTATCTATTTACCTGAAGGGTTTTCATTGAGACAGTCATATAGTTTATTTTTATTTTATCAAGGGTTAATGTCTCGGACCAAAATAAAAGCTTCAGCTAGCAAATAACATCAAAGATTACTAACCAGCAAAACCAAGATTGCAAGCACAATAAAGCTGGTGGGAATGACCAGGGCAAACAAAGCTGATGTAGTCAGTAGCAACAGTGAACAACAGATCCCGTTGCACCTGGACCTTCTGTTTACAGAGAGCTCCATTGAGGCAATCACAGGTCCAGTTGGCACCACTGAGCCCAGCTGACTGCAGGGCGTCACTCAGAGTCGCCAACTCCACACCCTGCAACACAGACAGCTGATGTAGTCAGTAGTGACAGTGAACACCAGATCCCGTTGCACCTGGACCTTCTGTTTACAGAGAGCTCCATTGAGGCAATCACAGGTCCAGTTGGCACCACTGAGCCCAGCTGACTGCAGGGCGTCACTCAGAGTCGCCAACTCCACACCCTGCAACACAGACAGCTGATGTAGTCAGTAGTGACAGTGAACACCAGATCCCATTGCACCTGGACCTTCTGTTTACAGAGAGCTCCATTGAGGCAATCACAGGTCCAGTTGGCACCACTGAGCCCAGCTGACTGCAGGGCGTCACTCAGAGTCGCCAACTCCACACCCTGCAACACAGACAGCTGATGTAGTCCGTAGTGACAGTGAACACCAGATCCTGTTGCACCGGGACCTTCTGCTTACAGAGAGCTCCATTGAGGCAATCACAGGTCCAGTTGGCACCACTGAGCCCAGCTGACTGCAGGGCGTCACTCAGAGTCGCCAACTCCACACCCTGCAACACAGACAGCTGATGTAGTCCGTAGTGACAGTGAACACCAGATCCTGTTGCACCGGGACCTTCTGTTTACAGAGAGCTCCATTGAGGCAATCACAGGTCCAGTTGGCACCACTGAGCCCAGCTGACTGCAGGGCGTCACTCAGAGTAGCCAACTCCACACCCTGCAACACAGACAGCTGATGTAGTCCGTAGTGACAGTGAACACCAGATCCTGTTGCACCGGGACCTTCTGCTTACAGAGAGCTCCATTGAGGCAGTCACAGGTCCAATTGGCACCACTGAGCCCAGCTGACTGCAGGGCGTCACTCAAGTTTGCCAACTCTAAACCCTGCAACACAAGACTGCAGGCAAATAGGGATGTAGTAAATAGGGACAGTTGGCACTACTGAGCCCAGATGACTGCAAGGCGTCACTCAGGGTCCCCAACTTCACACCCTGCAACACAAGTCAGCTGATGTTTAGCATTAGCCAAAGTGAAAAGAGACACAATTACAAAGCTACACGTCTCAAAGTACATGTTATAGCCTACTCTTTAATGTCTCACATGAGGAGAAATTTGTCTAGCTGTTTTCCAAATTGCTTGCTTATCAAAATTATGATTGGTTTGGACTATTATTATTTTAACACTTTCGCCTCTGTAAACATGTTTAAACATGAAATTTGCCTAAGTTTATGTGTTTAGAAAAAAACCCTGATCGGGATCCGCAGCAGCCAACGAGTTAAAATAATTACTATTTCTTGTATTAAGTATCGTAAGTTGTATTGATAGTTTTCCATTGTTTGATGAAGACTCGTTGGTAAGTGTTAATTTTCCCACTCTTCAGAACATGCAGTTTAATTTATTTTCATAACGTAACAAGTTCTATTGCAGATTTTTACCCCAGCAATCGTGAGCAGAATATCCAGATCCCCGTGAGGCACGGCTTGCAGACTGGTGAGAGCCACATGCCTCATCAGCGCCGTCTCCAATAGCTGCACTAGGCTCCTCCACTGGCGCAGCACAAAGTGGTGGGCTGTCATGCTGTGCAGTCTGTGGGGCAAGAGGGAAACTGCTGGTTAGTGAATGGCACAACGATACATAGGGCACAACTCAGGCAGAAACAAGTCGACTTTGTGGGAGTTACCTATATCCATGGGAACCAAATGCAACTTCATTCTGTAATTATATTTTACTTTTTCTGCATATTCCTCTGTACTTTCTACGCAATATTTAATTGGAAACAAACAAAAATATATCGCACATAGTAAAATAATTCTTAAGAAGCCCCATTTATCTCTTAGGTATTTTTATTTTATTTACCAAAAAAGAAAAAGGTCTAACCTCAACTTCATGTAGATGGTCAACAATTATGAAACAAGTAGGGTACGTTTATTTAGAGTAAAGTAATTATCATTAAATTTAGGTATGGTAATCAGAAAATTAGAGACATTGGAGACTAATATAGATCACCACAAACCGCATGTGGTGGCATACAAAAACCAATGTTCTAATTGGTAATTATTTGTTCAATAGCCACACAACCAAATGCTCATGACGTGTTTGTGGTTTTACAATCGCACTTATTGCCTCGGAATGCCAGAGCGTTTCACTTTTTTCATCAGACATTTACTTCAATCTTAACTGCCATGCTACGCAGCAAGCGGTACCTGATGCTGACACTGTTCTGCAGCATGTCATCCCACAGGGGAACGACGTGAACGGTGACAGTCGTGAACACTGTGAACTTGCCGTCACTGGCGGAGACGTTGAGCCGGTAGCTGCCCGCGTCCAGGCGGGGCCCGGCAGTCAGCACCCCCCGCTGCGGCTCTATTCCGAACACCCCCGCCAAGGCCCCGCCCACCTCCAGTCCGAACACTAGCGAGTCGTAGGGGTCTCTGTCCGAGGCCACCAGGTGCCCGATCTCCCCCCCGGGCCACCGCTCCTGGTAGGCGATGATGAACACCTCTAGCGGGGCCAACTCCGGCGCGAACCGTGACTCCTCTATCACCTGGTAAAAAACATCGTCATACTGATTCAAAAACAGCTGATTTCAACACACGCATTGAAACGCTAGTTGTTATTTTTATTCCTCGGATAACAAAGTATTGTTTCGATGATCTTTTTTATCCTAGGAAAAAATCATCAAATAAGTTGATGACAAGGCATCAAGTTTCGGTGACCCTTTTTCTCACTCGTATATTGCTCAAATTTCTTTCTGCAATCAATCAGTGATAGAAAATGTCCGCAATAATTTCTTAAATAACATAAAATCACCCTGACCAATAATGAATTTCAAACAAAAACTCGGTGAAATCTAATAATGTTTCATGCCGACTATTTGAAACGCTACAATGGTGTATAAAGGCTACTAATAACAGCTGCTTTAACTAAAACAGAGCTGCCAACAATACTAGTGATGATGAAGTCCGCACATCCTGCATGACTGACAGACCAGTCAACTCATTACTAATTCAACTTATTTCATTTCATCAATTGTACAAAAAAGGAAAAATCAAAGCCTTTGCACCACCAAACGAAAAAAATCAGCGGACATACATGACTAACACAACTGTCTGGACTTGGGATCCAACAGGTTAAATGATTTAAACCTTTAAGGAAAACTATTGATAAGATATTTTGATTGCCACACCCTCGTACCTTGACAGTGACCCAGGTGTCTGTGTGGAGTGGGGGAAAGCCGCTGTCGGTCACTCGGACCTGGAGGTAGTACAGAGTCCGCACTCGAGTGCTGAGCCTCCCCGCAGTGTACATAGTGCCGTCCGAGTGCACGCGGAACTCGAGGTCCGGGTTGCCAGAGAGGATGGAGTACGAGAACGGAGCTCCGTTGGGGAAGGCATCGGAGTCAGCCACCACCAACTGTCCCACCGGCCAGCCTGCCATCTTGTCCTCCTGCCAGAGAGAGAGGGTGAAGTTTAGTGAGAGCAACTGTTGATGGAACGGTTTAAAATACTTCAAAACCATCAGTTGAGTGTTAGTTGAAAATACATCCTACTAATGTTATAAATATGAAAGTTTGGATCTATGGATATTTGTAGTTCCATCATATATGAACTAATTGACCGATTAAGCTAAAATGTTGCATAAACATAGCTTACATATTACATTAACATATAGACCTGATAAGGTCCCCATCAAACCTTGGGGCTTCACCCCACGGGTCCTGTAAGTTCCAATGCGAATCTTATGGGAGGATATAATTTATAAGATTACCAGCTGTAGTTGTTTGTCAGTTAGGGCAAAGGAACTCATATGGTAAAACTAAACAATTATTTGGTAGTGGTGGTCAAGTTAGTATGTTTAATGTGTTTTAATTTGTCGCGAGTGAAGCCGCGGGTAACAGCTAGTTATTAAAAAAAATGCTCTGAGGTTTGACAACTAGAGAACATAACTTTAACAAACCAGTTTGTAAAATTACTTTTGAAATATTATGATTCTTAGGGAAAAAGCAGTCAGTTATATTTTAATTACCAACACATAACCTCTTCCCCCACCTGGACATAGAATGTGTAGTTGTCGCTGGAGAGTGTCGGTGGGTTGTCGTTGACGTCAACCACTGTGACACTGACGGCCGCGGAGGAGGAGAGGGGAGGGGAGCCGCCGTCGGTCGCGCGGACAGTCAGCAGGTACGACGAGGTCTGCACAACAACCAGGGGTAACTAGAGGCTGTTTGTTGCTGTGGTAGCTCTCCACAATGCCATGATGTTCATTGTTTAACAAATTCAAGACAATTTTCATCACACAAACAGTAAAGTTCATAAAGCATCCATTGATGTACATAGACGATAACTTGTTGTATATGATGTAATATTCTGAAGCACAACTTGACACTACAAACATAACATCGGTCAGTTTAACCCATCATAAATTTTGTTTACATTGGCAATTATTCTTTACTACACCTTCCTTCCACCTCACCCTTTACTTTAAATCTTTTATGCGACGTAGCTTAACAGAATTGTTTCGTAGCAGTAGCCTTTTCTTTTAAAATGTATCAAAGTCAAAAAGAAGTTAAAATGTTTAAACATGATTGCCACATCCAAAGAGTACAATGTAAAACCAGGTTATTGAAATGATTATTAGAATTGAACCTGAAAAATTAAAATTTCAAAATTATAACTCAAAGTTGGAGAAGTTTATTTACTAAAAATTCTTAACTCTTTTAATAATTTTTAGTAACTTCGTAAACCTGATTTACATAACGTCTGCTTAATTTCCTTTTTTGACTGGAAAAAGTTAATACAAATGATACAGATACAAGCATAGAGACGAAAAATACTTTGTAAAGTGATGTAGCAGCAAACTATTGTTAAAGTCTGAGTTTTTGCAGACTTCAATGTAGTTCTGTCTTACTCAGGGTTTAACACAGATAATACTTCTTTAGTCACTTACAGTCTCTCTGTCCAGGGTCTTTGCAATAGAGAGTTCTCCAGTATTAATGTCTAGGCTGAAATGATGATGAGGATCCCCAGACTCCAGCCTGTAGCCCACACGAGCATTGACTCCACTGTCAGCGTCCAGGGCTGCTACCTGCACCAAACAATCATACATCAGTGAGAGGTCCAGGATAAACTGATGATGAGGATCCCCAGACTCCAGCCTGTAGCCCACACGAGCATTGACTCCACTGTCAGCGTCCAGGGCTGCTACCTGCACCAAACAATCATACATCAGTGAGAGGTCCAGGATAAACTGATGATGAGGATCCCCAGACTCCAGCCTGTAGCCCACATGAGCATTGACTCCACTGTCAGCGTCCAGGGCTGCTACCTGCACCAAACAATCATACATCAGTGAGAGGTCCAGGATAAACTGATGATGAGGATCCCCAGACTCCAGCCTGTAGCCCACACGAGCATTGACTCCACTGTCAGCGTCCAGGGCTGCTACCTGCACCAAACAATCATACATCAGTGAGAGGTCCAGGATAAACTGATGATGAGGATCCCCAGACTCCAGCCTGTAGCCCACACGATCATTGACTCCACTGTCAGCGTCCAGGGCTGCTACCTGCACCAAACAATCATACATCAGTGAGAGGTCCAGGATAAACTGATGATGAGGATCCCCAGACTCCAGCCTGTAGCCCACACGAGCATTGACTCCACTGTCAGCGTCCAGGGCTGCTACCTGCACCAAACAATCATACATCAGTGAGAGGTCCAGGATAAACTGATGATGAGGATCCCCAGACTCCAGCCTGTAGCCCACACGAGCATTGACTCCACTGTCAGCGTCCAGGGCTGCTACCTGCACCAAACAATCATACATCAGTGAGAGGTCCAGGATAAACTGATGATGAGGATCCCCAGACTCCAGCCTGTAGCCCACACAAGCATTGACTCCACTGTCAGCGTCCAGGGCTGATACCTGCACCAAACAATCATACATCAGTGAGAGGTCCAGGATAAACTGATGATGAGGATCCCCAGACTCCAGCCTGTAGCCCACACGATCATTGACTCCACTGTCAGCGTCCAGGGCTGCTACCTGCACCAAACAATCATACATCAGTGAGAGGTCCAGGATAAACTGATGATGAGGATCCCCAGACTCCAGCCTGTAGCCCACACGAGCATTGACTCCACTGTCAGCGTCCAGGGCTGCTACCTGCACCAAACAATCATACATCAGTGAGAGGTCCAGGATAAACTGATGATGAGGATCCCCAGACTCCAGCCTGTAGCCCACACGATCATTGACTCCACTGTCAGCGTCCAGGGCTGATACCTGCACCAAACAATCATACATCAGTGAGAGGTCCAGGATAAACTGATGATGAGGATCCCCAGACTCCAGCCTGTAGCCCACACGAGCATTGACTCCACTGTCAGCGTCCAGGGCTGATACCTGCACCAAACAATCATACATCAGTGAGAGGTCCAGGATAAACTGATGATGAGGATCCCCAGACTCCAGCCTGTAGCCCACACGAGCATTGACTCCACTGTCAGCGTCCAGGGCTGCTACCTGCACCAAACAATCATACATCAGTGAGAGGTCCAGGATAAACTGATGATGAGGATCCCCAGACTCCAGCCTGTAGCCCACACGAGCATTGACTCCACTGTCAGCGTCCAGGGCTGCTACCTGCACCAAACAATCATACATCAGTGAGACCAGTGTGCTTTTTGGCGGTGGCGTGGCGTGATGCGTGTGGTAGGCCCACCGGTATTTGTTTGTGAATGTGTTTGTGACTGAATTAGTGACTGTTCCACTTTTCCTTCTGACATACTGTTTGGATTGTACGAATTGATAATGCTGTATTCACAGCAAAACATGTAGTGGGTTGCTTCACTACAATTTGAACTGTCAAGGTATGCATTAAGTTGTTTAAGCCCCAGACATTTAATATAAATTGATCCAAAAAATCTAACACTTTTACAAACAATGTGAAGATAACACAAAGTTAAAGTTGAATGATACTTGAAGCAATTATTCTAACTTATCGCTGTTTAAAATGTTTGACCCTTTCTGTCTTTCTACAAGCCATTTTCTAGCTTGCCTCGACTCTAACTTCCCTCTCTGATGAGTACTTCATTAATCAAACTTATTGACACTCTTAATCCCATACTTTTAAAAACTCTTCAAGCAAAGTTTTACTTTCAAACTAAGTCTTTTAATCTTAATTCTCAGTGTTAAAGCCTTTCTTTCAACAACGCGAAACCCTAATGGTCTGCGGTCTACCATCAGAAATGATATTTCAAATACACAGTGAACAGCCGCACCTTGAGGATGACTTGGCCGACCTCCACATCCTCCAGAACCTGGGAGTTGTAGGTGTTCTGGGAGAAGACGGGAGGATTGTCGTTGGAGTCCAGGACGGTGATGTTGACCACGGTCTGGCTGCTGAGAGGCGGCACTCCCTGGTCGGTGGCGAGGACGGCCAGCAGGTAGGAGCGGGTGTGTTCGTAGTCCAGGGCTTGGGCCACGGATATCACTCCTGCGACCGAGCCAAGACAAACAGTCACAGTGGTGCACAACAAAGTGGTAATCCACACCATTCAGAGACACCTTCATTCACTTGTTCAAAAGACAAGTTTTCTGCAAATGAGAATCGTCAGACTAATGAGTTTCTCAGGATTCTAACTAGATTCCTTACATCGATGTCGATACATTCGATTATGTTATGTCTGTACTTCCATAAAACCTCCAGCTCCCAACCTCTTCAGCAATAACCCCCTCCACCGATCCAATCTTCTATGGTTATCGGAGATTGGTTTTAATTAAGTGCCAGTATCAATATATTATAATGATAACAAATAGTTGTAGTTGTTATTGCCAAGTACTGGGTTGACTACCTGAGACAGGGTGCAGGTCGAACCGGCCGTGTTGGTTGCCATCCACCACGGTGTAGATGACCTGAGCGTTGACGCCGGCATCCTTGGACACCGCCTCCACTTGCGCCACCTCGGCGGCAATGGCAGCGCTCTCCGGCACTGCGACGGCATACACCCGCGACACAAACTCCGGTGGGTTGTCGTTGACGTCCAGCACCACCACCTGCAGCGTTGTGAGCGTCCACAGCTGCGGCATGCCTGCGACATGACAGGTGTAGGTCAGTGTCTGCTGCTAGACATAATACTCGTACTGTGTCGTTACTGACCTCTGTGTGGGTTAAACTGACCCATGCATGTGTTTAGTGTCCTATGTGTGTTTTACAACCTCTGTGTATGTTATACTTACCATGTGTGTGTTTTACAACCTCTGTGTATGTTATACTTACCATGTGTGTGTTTGTGTTTTAACAACCTCTGTGTATGTTATACTTACCATGTGTGTGTTTTAACGACCTCTGTGTATGTTATACTTACCATGTGTGTGTTAACCTCTGTGTATGTTATACTTACCATGTGTGTGTTTTAACGACCTCTGTGTATGTTATACTTACCATGTGTGTGTTAACCTCTGTGTATGTTATACTTACCGTGTGTGTGTTTTAACGACCTCTGTGTGTGTTGTAAAATATTCTGTGTATGTTATACTCACCCCCACATGTGTTATAATGACCTATATGTGTTTTTAACAATATCTGTGTGGGTTATGGTATCTTGTGCATGTATTTTACA
Organism: Allygus modestus; assembly: GCA_963675035.1. Classification (NCBI taxonomy): domain Eukaryota; kingdom Metazoa; phylum Arthropoda; class Insecta; order Hemiptera; family Cicadellidae; genus Allygus; species Allygus modestus. Next base: position 3,523,933 of record OY776111.1, read on the forward strand.
CTGACCAGAGTCCACCGCCTTGACGATGAGTGTGAATAGTGACTGCAGCTCCCGGTCCAGTGGCTTGGCCAGCCTCACGATGGCAGTGTCCTTGTCCACCTCAAAGTGGCTCTCCCCAGAGTTCACCAGGTAGTAGCGGATCTTGCGGTTTACTCCTGCGTTAACAATATGGATTAATATTTATAACGTCAAGTGATTTGCCTCACTTAATTGACTCTATACTAGAGTAATTTAATTGTTATAGTGCTGAATATTTTCTAGAGACTTTTTAAGTGAATTTATTTATATAGTGCAATTTATATCAAATTTCAAATCATTATAATTTCTTCCATATGTATACTCCATCACTGGGAAACAGATCGCTAGGATGGAGGATCACTGATATTTGATGCTGAAAGTCCCTTAAAAACTGCACCTTGACCTAACATTTACCCTAAAGATTAAAGAAAATATTTTATCAAAACATTCCTTATTATATAGCGGTATACAAATAAGTAAGAAGTTTAATCTACCTCTATCGGGATCATGAGCAGTCATCTTGGTGACAAAGGTGCCAGAGATGGAGTCTTCACTGACCGCTACTTGCTGGCCTGCCTGTTGAAACATGGGAGCGTTGTCGTTGACGTCACTGAGTGTGATGTGCAAGTGAGACACACAAGTCCACTCTGGCACACTGGCGTCGCGCACCACCGCTTGCAACCAGTACTGGGGCACAGTCTCTCTGTCCAGCTGCTTGCTGGTCTTGAGCTCTCCTGTAACACCAAGGCGAGGGATAGACATTACTGTGTGATGTGCAAGTGAGACACACAAGTCCACTCTGGTACACTGGCGTCGCGCACCACCGCTTGCAATCAGTACTGGGGCACAGTTTCTCTGTTCAGCTGCTTGCTGGTCTTGAGCTCTCCTGTAACACCAAGGCGAGGGATAGACATTACTGTGTGATGTGCAAGTGAGACACACAAGTCCACTCTGGCACACTGGCATCGCGCACCACCGCTTGCAACCAGTACTGGGGCACAGTTTCTCTGTCCAGCTGCTTGCTGGTCTTGAGCTCTCCTGTAACACCAAGGCGAGGGATAGACATTACTGTGTGATGTGCAAGTGAGACACACAAGTCCACTCTGGTACACTGGCGTCGCGCACCACCGCTTGCAACCAGTACTGGGGCACAGTTTCTCTGTCCAGCTGCTTGCTGGTCTTGAGCTCTCCTGTAACACCAAGGCGAGGGATAGACATTACTGTGTGATGTGCAAGTGAGACACACAAGTCCACTCTGGCACACTGGCGTCGCGCACCACCGCTTGCAACCAGTACTGGGGCACAGTCTCTCTGTCCAGCTGCTTGCTGGTCTTGAGCTCTCCTGTAACACCAAGGCGAGGGATAGACATTACTGTGTGATGTGCAAGTGAGACACACAAGTCCACTCTGGCACACTGGCGTCGCGCACCACCGCTTGCAACCAGTACTGGGGCACAGTTTCTCTGTCCAGCTGCTTGCTGGTCTTGAGCTCTCCTGTAACATCAAGGTGAGGGATAGACATTACTGTGTGATGTGCAAGTGAGACACACAAGTCCACTCTGGCACACTGGCGTCGCGCACCACCACTTGCAACCAGTACTGAGGCACAGTTTCTCTGTCCAGCTGCTTGCTGGTCTTGAGCTCTCCTGTAACATCAAGGTGAGGGATAGACATTACTGTGTGATGTGCAAGTGAGACACACAAGTCCACTCTGGCACACTGGCGTCGCGCACCACCGCTTGCAACCAGTACTGGGGCACAGTCTCTCTGTCCAGCTGCTTGCTGGTCTTGAGCTCTCCTGTAACATCAAGGTGAGGGATAGACATTACTGTGTGATGTGCAAGTGAGACACACAAGTCCACTCTGGCACACTGGCGTCGCGCACCACCGCTTGCAACCAGTACTGGGGCACAGTTTCTCTGTCCAGCTGCTTGCTGGTCTTGAGCTCTCCTGTAACATCAAGGTGAGGGATAGACATTACTGTGTGATGTGCAAGTGAGACACACAAGTCCACTCTGGTACACTGGCGTCGCGCACCACCGCTTGCAACCAGTACTGGGGCACAGTTTCTCTGTCCAGCTGCTTGCTGGTCTTGAGCTCTCCTGTAACACCAAGGTGAGGGATAGACATTACTGTGTGATGTGCAAGTGAGACACACAAGTCCACTCTGGTACACTGGCGTCGCGCACCACCGCTTGCAACCAGTACTGGGGCACAGTTTCTCTGTCCAGCTGCTTGCTGGTCTTGAGCTCTCCTGTAACACCAAGGCGAGGGATAGACATTACTGTGTGATGTGCAAGTGAGACACACAAGTCCACTCTGGCACACTGGCGTCGCGCACCACCGCTTGCAACCAGTACTGGGGCACAGTCTCTCTGTCCAGCTGCTTGCTGGTCTTGAGCTCTCCTGTAACACCAAGGCGAGGGATAGACATTACTGTGTGATGTGCAAGTGAGACACACAAGTCCACTCTGGGACACTGGCGTCGCGCACCACCGCTTGCAACCAGTACTGGGGCACAGTCTCTCTGTCCAGCTGCTTGCTGGTCTTGAGCTCTCCTGTAACACCAAGGCGAGGGTTAGATATTATTGTTTGGAGCAAAGTCATAATGATATGTTGAATCCTATAAGAATTTTAAACATGTGTATTTTGGTTTTACATGCTATATTTCTATGAAATTATTGCTAATTCAATCCAGTAGCTTGTAGGTGATGATGAAGTAAATAAACACATACTCTTGATATCATTACAACACTAAAATCAGAGGTATTTAAGATTAGAATAATAACTAGTTAAGGTTAGCAAAAATAAAATATATGTTAAATATTGACAAAAAAAGTTAGTAAAACTATTCCAATCTTTTCCTAGAGTTTACTTTACCTTTTTCCTTGTGAATGTAGAAGTGGTCAGCATCATCGCCCGTGAGCTGGAACGTGATATTGGGCTCAACATCGCGATCCTCCACGGCCACAGTCAACACGAAGGTGCCCGGTGCCACGTTCTCTGCCAGAGAGACAAAGTATCGGCTCTGGACGCACTCAGATGGCTCATCTACAACATGTTACGGTGTTTTCAATCTTTTTTGTAAACCAATTTGTTCATATGACTGATTAAAATTATTTTGAATTATAATCATGGCAAGAATATGTCAATCTGGTATAAGAGGCAACTTTTAAGTACATTTAAAAATATATTATGGAGATATAATGCATAATACAATCCGGGATGTAAATAAAATAGTCTTATATCACTTCAAAATATATTTTACTCTGAACTTACTTACAAGACTGTAAACATATAAGAAAGTTATTACGCATGAAAGATGATGCAGGATCTAGATGACGTGTGTAACAAATCTGACCAGTCTCACCACTCATCATATCAGGCCCAATGAGAGAATCTCTAATCCAAGAATCCAAGATCAGCAGCTCTCACCTCCACCAGCTTTGTGGCCAAAAAGCAAATGACCCGCAGTTTCTTCAAAATCCCCGTACCTCCTACACGCTGGGTCCCCATTGGAAATATCCACATGCAGCAGTTATCTCCCTTTCGATGGGATTATTTTAAATAATTTTAATACATAGTAAACACAAAAATAACGTGATAGTCTAGTGACAAATCCTACCAGAACATAAACTTACCGTTAACATCAAGAACGTTGATAACAACTCTAGCAGAGGTGGTGTACTTGGAGTCAGTGGCCACAACAGTGAGTGCGTAGCTGCTCCTGAGCTCTCGGTCCAGCCCCCGGCGCAGGTACATGACCCCAGGCAGGGCGTCGTCCATGGCGAACTGCAGGTCAGGGTCGCCCTCCGTGATGAGCAGCTTGAGGTGGGAGTCCGTGTCCAGGTCCGTGACCTCCAGCCTCACCACCTCACTGCCCTCCTGCTGGTCCTCGCCCACTACACACCGAGAAACTTACCATTAGAAACTTACCTTCATTGTTTGAGTTAACTTCTTACAAAATTGTAATGTCTGTTTTTTTTATATATATCCTTACCTCTTGAGTTTATCTATTTTGGTTTTATAGACAGGAGGACAGCTTCAAATGGGTTCAAAGCTGCTGCACCGAGCCACCTAGGTATCACATAACAACAGCTACTGGTAAATGGCCGGACTGTCCTCATGGTACCACCAAAAGAGGACACACGCTCTAGCAACTAAAACCATGCTAAGCCTTGTTCATCTGATCTGGCTGGACATAAACTCTATACCGATAACTTTCCCTTCTTTTGTCATCGCTTTAGTGTACAAAGATTGACTCAATTTAAATCTGATTGTGGTTACTTAATTTTATTTTATTAATGTGCTGTACCAACCGGAGACGGTGTACTCGGCTTGTGAGAACGCTGGAGGGTTGTCGTTGCAGTCCACGAGGTCCACCACCAGTGACACGGAGCTGTTGAGTGAGGGTGAGCCGTTGTCCACTGCCGTAACGGTCACGTTGTGCGAGGGAGAGTTCTCTCTGTCCAGAACCCCCGCCGTGGTCACCCACCCTGTGAACGTGTCCACGGCCAACAACCCCTCGCCACCCTCCACCAGGTAGTACACCTCGCCGTTCCTCCCCTCGTCTGCGTCCTCTGCCTCCACTGCCAACAGTCACATAGCTTTACACGGGTTGTGTCAGGGAAGTTATATTTGTAGTGAATTAGTTCTGGGTTTTATTTCATTTAGAATACATGACCAATAATTTTGTTGGTTTGCAGAGAACAACATTTCTTTAATTTTCTAACGGTTTTCTAACTGATTGAGTTCAAAAAAGACATTTTCATCACTCTGCATTTGAAAATAGCTCATTACTATGCAGCTGAGACCTACAAAATTTATCTATTTCCTCTTGTTAAATATTCAACAACACAAGAAGCACAAGATTTAACACAAGAAACAACAAACCATTCAGACTGACATCTACCTTGCATGACGGAAGTGCCTATCGCCACATCCTCAGCGAGTGTGACCCGGTACAGCCTGGAGTGGAACACAGGAGGATTGTCGTTGGCGTCGAGCACGACCACACGGACGGCGGTGAGGGTGCGGAGGCGGGGGTTGTCGCGCGACTGAGCCACGACGCCAACCGTGTGAAAGGGGGCGAGTTCCCGGTCAAGCGGCGCCGACAGATACATGACGCCAGTGTCAGGAGTGACGGAGAACGGGGAGTCCAAGTCTAGCAGCTGGAAGTCCACAGGATCTGTAGAGCTCAGGACCAGCTGAGTAATGTTGTGACCTGGACAGGAATGTCGGAGGAGTTACAAAACCAGTTAGCTCTGCTGAAATAATTGAGAACGACATATTTTTCATGGGCTAAAAGTTAAAAGTAATACAAGTATAGATTTTGATTTGAAACATTTAAAATATAATGACTGTTGGAAAAAGAACTCCCTAGGCTCAGTAAATGATAAAATATCTATAGAGTGATGCATTTGATTCCAGTTTCTTTATTTTTATTTACTAGTAGAGTTTTTCTCAAGAATATTGTAAGCCTGTTTACAAAAAGAATATATACGTGATGCGATGGATGCTTGGTTTTTTATGGAAAGTGCATTGTCAGGTAAGACTCAACTTCTTGGGATTTTCTTTAGTGATATGTAAACATTTGATCACTTCTAAAAATATCCATGACATCAACCATTTGTGTCAAAAATCATCTCAGCAGTTTTGAGAGTCAATCAGTCACGCCTATACCGTGTTGGAGAATGCCTGACGAGAATCGAAATATCATTTTGACTCGCATGGGCAAATAGTGCCTAATTCCAAGTTTATCAGGGCTACAGACAACTTGAATAATATGCACTCGTAAATTCGGCGTGTTTTACATTTCACTGGTAAAGGTTTCCTTAAAACTAGGGAGTTCTTTTTCAAACACCCAGTACTGACTTACATTTTGTAAAAGAAAAATGGTTGGGTTGTAGAGGTATTTTTAACAACGAATATTTTTGAAAACTCAATAACACTAGAAAATGAATGAGGCGTTAAGAAGTCTTAGTTAAATTTACTGTAGTTTTAGTTTTGAATTTGTGCTAGAACAGTAGACACATGTGGTATGGTCCAACCTATTGCCGCATCTTCGGGCACGGAGAAGCTCTCATCGGTCCTCTGGAAGACTGGAGGCTCGTCTGAGGCCTCCATGATGTAGACGCTGACAGGAACATCGGCGTGGAGTGGCGGCGCTCCTCTGTCTGCGGCCCTCACGAAGAACTCGTACGAACGACCCTCTGAAATGGCAGGGTTTGGATTAGAGTTTGAATTATTTGGAAGATGGGACTATCCTATAATACATGTCGATGAGATTGTTTTAATAAATAAGAATATGAGGGTTTTCAGGAACCAATAAGTAATTAGAAAAGGGATGAGGAATTTTGTGTTTTTTATCTCCTCCTAGACTAAATTACTTTACGTCTGCAGGTTTTTTTTTTAGGAAACAATCAAATTTTGAAAAATAATAAGTTAAATAACACAATTAATTTGTCCACTTTGCCAGCATTGACTAATGGAACGATTTCAATGGGATTTGTAGTCAATTAAAGGTCTTGTCCTGTACATGTGTCAGCAACACCTTTGTTGAAATGTGTTTTACTCCATCATACATGACCGTATATGATTTTTAAATTTTACCCCTTGTTTAAAATTAATGAGTCTAGCTAGACACGGACCTAGAGAGAGGGCGGACTGCTGCAGGTAGAGAGTACCGCTGGAGGGGTGGATGGAGAACAGCCGATGCACCTCGCTGTGCGACGGACTGTGCAGCGCATAGCTCACCTGCGCTGCGGGACCGTGGTCTGCGTCTGAGGCCCGAACCTGCGTCATACATTTGAGCGATCGGTTACAGGTGCACATAGATAGAAGACAGTTATTTTCTTTCAAAGATTCCGGTTTTGATCCAGCAGAAAGTCGGTCCTCCAACACTTGTCTGAGTCGCACATTTGAGGGTGTGACCTGGTGTGGATGTGATGGGTAGGTAGTATTTGTTCAGGCCTCCACTGAGTTTTAGAATGAGATTAAAAAGTAGGTAAATACTAAAGCTGGATCATCTGAACTTTATTTTTATGCAAATCGAGGACTTTAGAAGTGTCATATGTATGGTAAACTAACTATTCTAAAGTGATCAAAGAAGTTTATTTTGCAACGGTCGAATGCCGATACTGATCAGTGAGGGTGGGTAAGAGAATGAGTGTGTGGGACAAATTCCCTATAAAGCCAGTAGGATCCTAGCAGAGTGTAAAACTATATATCTTAAAAATACTGTTGTAACTCGACTCGCATAGGTGAAATTCATGACAGTAACAAATTTACTAGATACAAGGCTGGGAATCGTGCAACACTGAGCAATGCCCGACCTTGAGGAAGGCAGAGTTGGCGGTGAGGTTGCTCGGCACACAAGCGTAATATCGCTGGAGCGTGAACCTCGGCGCGTTGTCGTTGACATCGGACACACTGAGCCTCACGGAGGTGAACCCCGCGTGGCCCGTCTCGTCCACGGCCACCACCAGGATGTCGTAGGAGGCTCGCAGCTCGCGGTCCAGAGCTCGGCGGCTCCTCAACATGCCTGTAAACAGAGCGTAGTCGAGTACGACGGGGAAATCATCAAACCCAAATACATTTGTTATGTGTATCGTACTTGTCATGATTTCCAGATGATTTGGCTAACAACTTTTCATCATATATTTACAATATATGGACTACTTTGGAAGCTAAAACACCATGGTTCACTGTTACGAATATTTTGGGTTGAACTATATATAGATAAATATTGGCCCTTTTTCATAAGAGTTTTAAAAATTTGTAAAACACAATAATTTCAAATTCACCAAGCTTAACTGAGAGAAAATTAGGTGGGTAAATTGTGGACAGATTGTATTTTAATCTCTTTAATATCTTGAAAGTAAAACCAGTAGAACACGCTCTACAAGAGCCCCTTAAGAGAACAACACAGTCTCTGTGAGGTCACTGAATAGAATGACGATTTAAATAGTAAAATTGTAATGACTTTATTTCTACTCTCAACAAGTTTTTGTAATGAAACAAAGGAATACCAGTGTAAGGGTCGATGCTGACGAAGTCCGCATGCTTCTCGGAGGGGAGGGAGTAGGTGAGCTCAGCCTGTCCCTCCCCCTCCCCCTCCTCCGCCGCGACCAGCAGCAGGAAGCTGGGCTCAGCCATGTTCTCTGGGAGGGTCACCTGTAACATGTTGTTCATCTAATAAAAACATAAAGACGTGAAAAATAACAGCTTTATAAAAGATTTATCCAGCCCCAGGACAACATTAATACTGGTCTATACCAGTTTCAAGGCTGACATTGTAGTAGTCAGCCAGTAGTAGTTCTACCACCATGGTGCAGTAACTGGTGTGGACGCCATCACTCACTGATACGTTCAGCTCCAGAGGTGCTCCACCCATGAACTTGTGCACCTTCATTCAAATAAACTGCAACTTACCTCGTACTGGTGGGACTTGAAGACAGGAGGGTGATGGTCAGCCAGTAGCAGCTCTACCACCATGGTGCAGTAACTGGTGTGGACCCCATCACTCACTGAGATGTTCAGCTCCAGAGGTGCTCCACCCATGAACTTGTGCACCTTCATTAAAATAAACTGTAACTTACCTCGTACTGGTGGGACTTGAAGATAGGAGGGTGATGGTCAGCCAGTAGCAGTTCTACCACCATGGTGCAGTAACTGGTGTGGACCCCATCACTCACTGATACGTTCAGCTCCAGAGGTGCTCCACCCATGAACTTGTACACCTTCATTAAAATAAACTGTAACTTACCTCGTACTGGTGGGACTTGAAGACAGGAGGGTGATGGTCAGCAAGTAGCAGCTCTACCACCATGGTACAGTAACTGGTGTGGACCCCATCACTCACTGATACGTTCAGCTCCAGAGGTGCTCCACCCATGAACTTGTGCACCTTCATTAAAATAAACTGTAACTTACCTCGTACTGGTGGGACTTGAAGACAGGAGGGTGATGGTCAGCCAGTAGCAGCTCTACCACCATGGTGCAGTAACTGTTGTGGACCCCATCACTCACTGAGACGTTCAGCTCCAGAGGTGCTCCATCCATGAACTTGTGCACCTTCATTAAAATAAACTGTAACTTACCTCGTACTGGTGGGACTTGAAGACAGGAGGGTGATGGTCAGCCAGTAGCAGTTCTACCACCATGGTACAGTAACTGGTGTGGACCCCATCACTCACTGAGACGTTCAGCTCCAGAGGTGTTCCACCCATGAACTTGTGCACCTTCATTAAAATAAACTGTAAATTACCTCGTACTGGTGGGACTTGAAGACAGGAGGGTGATGGTCAGCCAGTAGCAGTTCTACCACCATGGTGCAGTAACTGGTGTGGACCCCATCACTCACTGAGACGTTCATCTCCAGAGGTGTTCCACCCATGAACTTGTGCACCTTCATTAAAATAAACTGTAACTTACCTCGTACTGGTGGGACTTGAAGACAGGAGGGTGATGGTCAGCCAGTAGCAGTTCTACCACCATGGTACAGTAACTGGTGTGGACCCCATCACTCACTGAGACGTTCAGCTCCAGAGGTGCTCCATCCATGAACTTGTGCACCTTCATTAAAATAAACTGTAACTTACCTCGTACTGGTGGGACTTGAAGACAAGAGGGTGATGGTCAGCCAGTAGCAGCTCTACCACCATGGTACAGTAACTGGTGTGGACCCCATCACTCACTGATACGTTCAGCTCCAGAGGTGCTCCATCCATGAACTTGTGCACCTTCATTAAAATAAACTGTAACTTACCTCGTACTGGTGGGGCTTGAAGACAGGAGGGTGATGGTCAGCCAGTAGCAGCTCTACCACCATGGTGCAGTAACTGGTGTGGACCCCATCACTCACTGATACGTTCAGCCCCAGAGGTGCTCCATCCATGAACTTGTGCACCTTCACTAAAATAAACTGTAACTTACCTCGTACTGGTGGGACTTGAAGACAGGAGGGTGATGGTCAGCCAGTAGCAGCTCTACCACCATGGTGCAGTAACTGGTGTGGACCCCATCACTCACTGAGACGTTCAGCTCCAGAGGTGCTCCACCCATGAACTTGTGCACCTTCATTACTCTCAAAACACCTGAAAATCAATTTTAAACTTTTAGATTATTGTTTCATAATGTATTATATAATTTTTCATGACAGTCTCTCTGATTTAGCCCTGTTAAGCTTGCTTTTAACTCGCTAGTCTTCAATCATTGTGCTTAACCTATGTTCTAGGTGTTATTCGTACCTGATACCAGGGTCATAAATAAGATTCGAAAACAATGTGATTGATTTTCCTTCTCACCAGTGTCGGGTTCCATGACGAACGTGTGGTGGAGGCTCCTGGTGACGAGGGTGTACTGCAGCCGGTCCAGGTCCGGGTCGAACGCCAGCACTCGCCCCACCAGCTGGCCGCGCCCCGCCGCCGCCGACAGCCGGGACACGAACACGGAGCGAGCCAGCTGCGGCGGGTTGTCGTTGGAGTCTTCCACTGGAACAGCAACAACCAGGGGTCACTTGGAAGGTGACGGATTGTGACATTCCAAGAATATAACAATAATTTTCAAATATATTATGTGGTTAATTATTTTTACAAATATGAATCTTGTAAATAGAAAAACTGTTTAGTAACTTTATTTTGATCATAATACCAATTTTAAAGCCAAAAACAAATTCATATATGAAAGAAATAGGCTATTTGCACAACAAAATTTGAATTAGCTATTTTCTTATAATGCCAACAGAAATTAAAAATATTCTTAGTAAATCAAAATATTACGATTAAAAGGAACAAAATCATATGTGTTATTCAATCGATTAATTTGAATTTTGTAATGTTATTAATAAGATTCCTACTGTGCATTCCACAACAAGTATAGTTGTAACACCTATCGATAAGTGAGTTATCCCAAGTGTATGAAAAGAACTCCCTCGTTCTAATAAGTAATAGACCTGCGCTAATCTAGTTTTTGAGTTCAATAACCGATCATGTACTAATGGGACTTTTTGCCTCCAATTAGGAGGTCTGTTTACATTGTTGTTTCCAACAGGCTGTTCAGTTCAGTACAATGGTGACTCCTGGTCAGAAGCAGAGAGCCATCTTCACTTTTACAGGACAATATATGGTTGCCTTATATAAGTTTATTAGGGCAAAAATTTTTTCCCTTGTTATAAAATTAATCTAGGAAGTACTGGTTTTTTTATCTTTTACCTCTAAAACAGTTGTGTAAGTAACACTTATGTTATGGAGTTGTTGTTCCTCTGACCTGTGATCCGCACGTGGACGGCCGTGGAGAGGTTGGGTCGGCCGGAGTCCGTGGCGACCAGTTCCAGGCGGTGCTCGCGACGCTGCTCGCGGTCCAGGCGGCGGCGGAGGTACACCGACCCGTCCTCGGGCTCCACCGTGAACAGCTCTGCCCCACTGGCGTTGTCCGGTCGACGGAGGGAGTACCTCACTTCCCCTCCGGCTCCTGGTGATCAAGAAGAAGTCAGGAGAGATTGCCAGAGAACTCTAGTTGAAAAACCACTAAAGAGCTTTGGGCGCAATTTATTGAGGTGGATCCTTTCTTTGTGTTATGATAATAGAACTTTACCATAAAGATTATTGACTTTATTTCTAACTTTCTAATTTTCAGTATCAACAAGTTCTATTTATGTCATTTAATGTGTGACATCAGTGGTACTTAAGTAATATTAAGATCAAATTAATAGTAAAGATTGTTAAAAGTGGATGTAGGGGAGGAACCTCTCACCACTAATTGCCTCCCACTTTTGTTACATAAGTCTAGTAAAGTAGTAGTCTAGTATTATTGCATGGATTAGGCCTAAAAGAATTCAATTTGTTTTCCTCTTTTTAAATTGTTTTCAACTCATTTAAGCAGTTTTTATGTCATGAGGTGACCGATGCCTGTATTTGCGCTTATGAAAAATTGTATAAGTTATTAATATGGTAAATAAACTGCCATTAAAATATGCCTTACTAAACATTTAGTGGATTTAAGACCTGTGTCTTTGTCAGTGGCGGTGACTTTGATGACGAAGGAGCCCGGCGCCGCGGCCTCGGACACAGTGGCGTGATACACGTTGACGGGGAACTCTGGGTAGCAATCGTTGACGTCCTCCACCTTGACCTTGACCAGTGTCTCGGCTGCCGCCCCGCTGTGCAGGTCCGTTGCCCTCACGGTCAGGCTGTGCTGCTGTGCGTCCTCGTAGTCCAGCTGATCCACCACTCTCAGCACTCCTAGAACAACCACCAGTTGAGGCTGTGCTAGTCCACATCCAGGGATTGCTCAAGAACTGTATTGCTGAATCATATCCTATGACGTCATGTGAGAGAGCGTTCATGTTTATTGTATACTCCATTATAACCATGATATTAGGTATAACCATAAATATTATATTTTGTTCATTTATGGTAAAAAAAACTATGAACGATTTCTCAAATTAAATGTTCTTAAGAAAACAATTTAATTGTGAGCACTAAACAAAATTTAAGTAAATTTTCGGCAATTAATAAATATTTTTAACTTTTTCCAAGTTTTTTAATCAAGCTTGTAAAACAATCACCGGTATTTCAAGTTAATTTTTGTTTTAATATTTGGTTAATTAGTTATAAAGAATCATGGATTTGAGTAGAAATGAAAACCAACAGTGACGATTTCTCACTGACGTTCAGTTGGCCCTTAAAAAACTGGCACCTCTTCTTGCAAATAGGAGTACACTCTTCTTGGTGAGAAAATTGGACACATATTATTTTGAGTTACCTCATAGTTTGTAATCAACATAGCGTATTCTGTGAGCTTTGTTTTGGGCAAAACACATACCCTCGTTAGAATTATGTAGATCGATACTTTTGTCTTTAGTAAAAAGAATGTGTTATCACATTAACAGGTGGTGCAACATGTTTGGTTTGTTCCTAATTTCATTGCCAGGTGCTTAAGAATACACAAACCATAGGAAGTTCAGGTCTTTTGGGCAAAATTCATGTAGAACAAGAGATAGCGTGTGAGTGTCGACAGCTGATTCTTACACATTCACTGACACTATCTCTAATTTAAGAGCAGAATGTTATCAACAACGCAAAACATGTCAAAAAGTTTGAATTTGTTGTCCAACAACAAATTCTTGTTTCAGATTTTAAAAATTAGTTTGTTTCTTTATTTAGATTACAGAGCAGATTACAGAAGTCAAAGGTACCTGAGTTAAAGTCAATGGAGAATATCTCGTACTCGTTGCCAGCGACGATGGTGTAGTAGAGCTTCATGCCGGAGGGGGTGTGGGCACGGAGCGTGAGGGGGAGGAGGGAGTGGGGGGCGACATCCTCCGGCACGGTCGTCGTGTAGAACTGCTGGTCGAAAAGCGGGAGCGAGCGGTCCACGATGGTCAGGTGAACCCACACCTCGGTTGAGCAGGGAGTCATGCCTGACACACAACACATGTACTGTGAGTTATGTTGTGAATAGCTTCACTGATCTAGGAATTACAATTTTGGTCCTTGTATAATTCGGATAGGCCTAATATTGGACTTGATATAAACTGTTGGTCCTCAGCTAGAAAATGTTTCCTCAATTAGGAGACGTCCTCCAATTAAATAAATAATAAAAGATCAGACTTTAAAAACACAGATTGTCTGATTTAGTACAAGTTTATTTCAGTAACATAAACACATAAATCCCGTAATTATTTTTACCATTTTGATTATTATTTATTCAAAACACCCTTGAATAAACACATAACTCTTTCTGTCTAACCACCATCATCTGAGATTTATAAATAATTTGGATATTCTATAATTGTTGAAAGAGTGTTCAAAAACCAAACACTTCGACCATAAAGAGGAGTAGATTGTCCTCTTTAAGCCCTTAATCAACTTTAAGCCCTTAATCAAAATTGCTTATGTTTTAATAAAATAAACTCTTGGTGAAACTTTTTAATTCAATGGGAATCAAATTTGAAAAAAGTCTAACCACACTCTGCTACCATATGACACACAATGTTATTTTGTGTGGGGGGGGGGTAAATGATGGGTTTGGCTGTGACCACATGAGTGCTGGGGTTAGTCAGCCTTTCCCTGTCTAGGTCCTGTGGTGATGTTACTATAGCGGTGCTGTAAGCTAGTTGAAGTATTGTGGAAACGTTACTGGGGTCCAGAGGAGGGGGATCTTTACCTAGGCCAGAAAACTGGTCCAGCCAGCTTTGATTTTAATATTATAATTCAAACTGAAACTATTCTAATCTAAAAACACCTCTGAACAAACAAATATAAGTGAGAATTCCCAGATAATTAAGGTTTCGGAATACTGAATCTAAATGGACTGAGAATTGAGGGATCAATTGAGGGATCACTAAAACATTTCTTGAAGATAATTTTAGTAATCTAAAAACGTAGTCATCTCCCCTACAGGAGTTAGGCGGTCGCTCTAAGCGACCAGCACCCATAAAAATATTATTTAATACTCTCCATATTCTGACGAAGGCCACTGATGGAAAACTAGCTTAAATTAAACCCTGGTATTTAACACTAAAACTCCAATGGACGACGAGTGCTGCCCAAAAAAGTTACCAAAGCTCGAGGAAGAAAGAAAGACAAGGAAGAACCGTTGCTGGCTAGATTCAGAAGTAAAAAAAACAGCTGACAGCTGCAAGCCCACGAATTCACAATGCAGGACAGACTAGTGGGCAAAGTGAACGTTTTACTGTATGAAAAGTACAGCGTAGAAATACTCCCTATAGGATTGTGCACGCTATGCGTCACAATTGATCCCTCGGTTATTGTCACCTGCAAACTAATGTCTGTTGGTATCACACCACCAGCCCCATGCTAGGGCTGTGACTGTTACCTCCGTCGTAGGCGGCGATGCTGAGCTGGTACTCGCGCACCTGCGACTCCAGCGCCTGCTTCAGCACGACCTCACCGGTCCCGCGGCTGACCCGGAACAGCTCCCCGTGGCCTCTCATCAGCTCGTAGCGCACCTCGCCGTTTTCCCCCGCGTCCAGGTCGATGGCGTGGACCTGTGGGCAGCGGGACTTAGCCACACAGAGGTCAAGGAATATGAGGAGCAACAATATGAGTGTGAACTGTTATTTCGTCTGTAGTTATGTTCTTCAGCCTGATAAGTTTGTGGTAGAGTAAATTTATGTAACCTTCTAGCCAAGTTTTCAGGTCGCACTAGTGCCTCTGACATAACCTGATGACTATAAATATTGTTGGGACCAACGGCTTAACATGCCTTCCGAAGCACGGTGGCAGTCTGAGTTTCTAAAGCGAAATGGTTTTCACCTGGAATTGAACCGAGGTCTTTTGGGTGGTAGGCCAGCACTCAACCCACTCAGTTATGACTACTATGATGTCAGTTTGTCGTTATTATTCTATTTATTTGAAGCATGCTTAACCGCACTGTGTCATAAAGTAAAGTTGTTGTACCTACACTGTTGTATAGGTAAATTAGTTTAGAAGGTAAAACTAATGATTTAAAAATATACATTTTACTCTATTATGGGCCATGGTTCACTTTGTTTGACTGCAATTCATATTTGATGTGTGTAAGCTGTTATGAATGTATAGTTTGTATCAGAGAGTTCAACAACATAAAAGTTATAGCAGTTAATAAAGCATGATACTGTACTCTTAGTGTACTGTTCAGTAGTTTGTAGTCAACAGAATAGTTATTAGGAATATTAATATGAGAATGATAAAACCTTACATGTGTGGTACCGTATGACTGATATAAATAATGAACTAGTTAAATACATCCCCAGATTTACCAACTCCAGCCCTAGGGTTACATTGGAGGCCAAACCTGGCACATGCCTTAGTGATGACATCGCCCTTGGTGGCGTCGACAGGCGCCGTGGCGTAGTAGGGCACGCCGAGGAACACCGGGCAGTTGTCGTTGATGTCCAGCACTGTGACGGCCACCAGCGCCTGCGCCACTCGCACCTCCTCACTCGCCACCTCACTGCGCGCCTGCACACAATGCCATAGTGCTTCAGTTGCTACAATTAGCAGTGATTATACAGTAAACTTAAGGTTACTCCTTTTCAATTTACAAATTGGCAGGGTGTCATTGGTGAACCACTGGGACCCAGCTCGTGGGTTCAACTGTCGCATTTGTTACTTTGGTCTTCATCTTAAGCAATCTATCCGTGGCACTTGATGTTGTAGTATTGCAGAACCAGAGTTTCGATTGTTCACCTTTGCCTTAACTTTTGATAAATACAGAACATTTAAAACAATAATTTTGCAATATCTTTCGAGGGGGTTTTTTAAACACTGTAGTGTAGGACGTTGTGTTTTCTCACCTGAACGATCAACTGATAGTGATCCTCTTCCTCGCGGTCGAACCGTATCCCCGTCGTCCGAACGGCCCCAGACGTCAGCCCGATGTGGAACATGGGTGAAGGATTGAGGATGGAGAAGAGGATGTGTTCGTTGAGCTCGGCCCCGACCACGGTTGCTACGGCCACCGTCACCACCTTGGTGGCGTTCTCAACCACGGCGGCCTCGTACACTGCCTGGGTGAACCTGAGGGAGGACTCGGAGCTCCACCTCCACTGGATGTTCACGTACCTGGCGACACAACTAATAACGTAAGACCACAGTCGCCACTACCACTGTCACCGCCTTGATGCTTGGCGATCTGAACAGACACTGCTTGAACATCTGTCAATAAACCGACTACTAACACCGTACCAACATGGCTAACGCAGCGGAAAGCACACAATCTCAGCCTTAGTAGGCCTTGCTGACTTCCTGATAAGCCAACATGAAGAAAGAAATACAACCACTACCATTCTACTCAACTTTAATAAAGCTGTTGACTGTCTCGACCACCTGGAGAACTAACAGCACTAGGGATAAAGGTCTGGTTCACAAACTGCATAGTAGGCCGAAGGTCGAAGCAAATTGTAGAAATTAAACACATAAGCAGTCAAAAACACAACAATCTAATAAAAAACAAGACTGATCACTCGAGGAGTCCCCCAAGGATTTGTACTAGGGCCTGTGCTTTTTTCCTATTCACAAATTGTTTGCTTGATGAGTAAATACATGGCTCCAAGTCAGGCCGTTCTAGACTTTGGCACAATTTTCAACCGGAGGGGAGAAGAGACATGATATTCAATCAATTGTTTAGAGTTTAAGTTAATGTGTCACTATTTATTGTTTGAAGATTGTAAATTAAGATGATTCTAATTCTGGTTTTACAAAACATCTGAAGTATCAAAATGACTGGCGGAGAATCAAACACATGGAATAAAATAGGCCCTGATTAAAAAGCCCCTATTTGAGTATAGTTAAATTTACACTCGATTTACAGTGTAAACACTTCTATAGACCTAAGAATTATACTAATGATTTTTAGAAAAAAAATGTACATTCAACTTGACTCACGCGAAGGAAGTGTGGACGCCATCGGACACCGCCACCTTGAGCCTGTGTGGCGACTTGTGTCTGCCTCTGGTCTTGTTCCTCAGAGTGATGACCCCGGAGTCGGCAGATATCCTGTAGACGTTCTCGTAGTTGCCGGTCACGATGGAGTACTCCAGGGTCGTGATGTTGGGCGAGTCCATGTCAGTCGCGGCCACCTGTGAATAGAACATTTTCAATACAAATTAAACTTCTGTTCTTAATTAAATTTGTTTTTTTTACATATATTTCATTACAACATACGACTGCATCTGAAGCACCGAGTCCCTACGAAGGTAGTTTTTTATTTTTTATATCCTAAAGGTGCATGCTAAAGCTAAATGTAATGGTAGTAATACATACATGTATAATTTTACTCAAATTATTTTATATATTTTGGAAATACGGTAACTTAATAACCTCCTTTAACAGTTAACAGCAAAGACCGAAGCACCAACCACCTTCAAGGGCGCTCCTGGAACCTGGGGGGCGCGTGGTCTGACTGTCGCCTTCAAGGGTGAGGTTGGGGGGCATAAATGCACTTTTGAAAAGGGGTAGTGAAAGCTAACATAAAAAATACCTACCTCTAGAACTATAAGCAGAACTGCAACTGTGCAAACATTTATGGAGTATTTACAAGGTATTCAAATACACATAAAAACAAAGGAATCACGTTAACAACAGTTTGAAAATAAGTAAAATGCAGATTATTAAATAAAGGATTTTAACAGGGAAATTAAAATCGTGTTGTGAAATTCATAATTTTAAATGTTTATCTTTTCTATATCAACGGATTTCTTATTATTTAATTGCACCCCAGTAACAGAGACTGACCTGTAGGACGGAGACGTTGTTGTAGGTTGGCAGCAGCAGAGTAACGTTGTACTCTGGACTAGTGAACCGTGGCGGGCAGTCGTTGGTGTCCTCCACCTGCACGAGGACCGAGGCGACGTCCCGCGACGAGAGTGGGGGTCTGCCGCGGTCCCGCACAGCCACGCGGAACCTCACCTCGCGGGTCGTCTCGTAGTCCAGGCGCTGCAGGCTCCTCACCGCACCTGCCACATGTCAAATGTATATCGGGTGACCCATATACACCCATCCTCTGAATTTTTGAACGACTGGCCATTTTCATACAATCCTTGGTACATGTTACTAGCATAAGTCAAAGTACGTTTTTAAGTGGTTAAGGGTTTTAATCCTCATCCCTAAATAGGGAGTTGGTGGGAGTAGTTTTTATCTTTCAAGTACCGACCCCTAACAAGTCGCATATCATTTTCAAGAGCGTAAAAAATATAATTAATGTTGCAAAATATACCTTTCTATGAAGTGATTTAAATTGAAGTTAAGGTAAAAAAGTAACCATCATATTGATTGTTCAACTATCCCTCCTGGAAATACGACAAACTCTAAAATAAGTTACAACCAAGCTTTAGACTGACCGTTGTCAGGAGAAATGTACAGCATCAGAGTCTGGCTCATAATGTCAAGTCGTACATTATTAAAAAGTGAACTAAATGAGACGCTCAAAATGGTCTCCATTCACCTTTTGGAAAAAGTAAAGTAAGGTTTTCCAGTTACTTTCAAGCACTTTGAAAGGTCTTTGTTCAATGGTTTGAAGAAAGGAAAGTTAGATTTTCCCACTCCGTGTCTGATTTCTGGTAAGGAGAGGAAACTTAGCAGTGCAAATAACAAAATTAATACATTTGTTGCTGGTCATAACATTAGATTAAATAAACGTAGATAGGGCTATTTATGATGCTACCGCTGTACCATCGCAGGAGAATGTACCTGTGGAGGAGTCTATGTAGAACAGCCGGCGCGGCGCGAGGTCCAGTATGTCGTACTGCAGCAGGGCGGAGTCCAGGTCGCGCGCCCCCAGCACCAGCGGCCGCCCGCGGTCCGACAGCACGGGTGCCCCGGGGGCGGCGCCCTCCGACACCCGGCCACGGTACTCGGTGGCCGTCCACTCGGGTGCGTGGTCGTTGCAGTCCACCACGTCCACCAGCACCACGAGCAGTGACTGAGCGCCCGCCTGGGACAGGGAGGAACGGAGTTATTGGCTGTACCCTCACCATGCACAAGGTTAGCACAACTCTAGTACAAATATTGTGTTCTATAAGCACAATTGGCCAACTCTTTTACTAATGCATATTTAACTGACAAAACACATTCTATTATGATAAATGTGGTGTGTTTTTCTCTTGTTATAAATTATGACAAATATTGAATATCGTACTTCATACATCTCTAGTACTCTTATTAGTTTTAAAATCTAACCTTGCAAGGCTTTTACGTTTTTTTTTTTGTCTTGTAACACTGGGCAATTATGTTTTACTGATGCCATTTTGGATTAAAATTAATAAACAACATATACAGGTTTTATCATTATATACAAAAGCAAAGTTCACATTTTACTGCTAACCGTACAAAGAAGGATTTAATAGTTCAGTGTTTTACAATTTAGAAAGTAACAACTGTAATTAAAAATGTATGAGCCAAACAATTAATTCAAAATTAAGTTTCATTGGATTTCCAGTTTACTCAATCTCTTCATCATTTTTTTGAACATTTCCCAAAGTTAAGTCTGATTTACCTTGATTAAAATCACTTCACTGTTTATCCAGCTGCATGCCATTCACATTACTCCACTACAAGACCCACCAGGTTAGTGGCGGAGACGGTCAGGTTGTATTCAGCAGTCGTCTCGTAGTCCAAGGGGTGTTTGACACTGACGACTCCGGTGGTGGGGTTGATGGCGAAGCGGTCCTCGGCATTGCCACGGACAATGTGGTAGGTGACGGACAGTGCGGACCTGGCGTGAGCCTGCCACACCACGCGACCCGCGGGGGCGTCCTCGGGCACCTCCACCACGCCGGGACCCTCCTGGAACCTGGGGGGCGCGTGGTCTGACTGTCGCACGGTGATGAACACTGGCAGTGTGGAGGCGAGGGGAGGGTCGCCCCCGTCCACCGCCCTCACCATCAGGTTGACCTCTGCCACCGCCTCCACGTCCAGTTCCCGCGCCACGAGGACGTCCCCTGCCACGGGGTCGATTGCGAAGAAGTTCCCGATGTTGCCTGGAGAATCACAGGCTACAGTCAAAACTGCGTGATCGTGCATTTACAACCAGATTTTATTCTATTGTCAAAGAATAAGTGGAAGGAAATTATAGAATTGGTGAAAAGGGTGAGAAAATTATTTGTCTGATGACACACAGTTAACAAGAGCGACTTATAAACAACAAAGTGTTTAAAGCCACGACGCGTGAGAAGAATTTAGTTCCAAAGTTTAAAAATAAAATAAATTTAACTTATCGGTTAAGGAATGAAAAATTTTTAACGAACTGCGTTTTTAGTGATCGAGTATAATAATGCCTTTGTGGAAAATTAATTCAAAATTGTGCTTATTAGCAAAACAACCTATTGCCTATCTGCTATGTATTAATACGCTAGGGGTTTTTTTCCTCACAGTCATAACTTGATAACGGCTGGACGGATTTTAACGTTTGAGAAGTAAAATTAAAGGTATTTTTACGAATATTTTCTAATACATCTCAGAATTTTAAGAAAGGGCATCGCTTAAATACAGTAAAGGGCTGAATTTTCGGAACAGTGGCCCTATACGATGGCGGAAGTCTAAACTACGTGTTGATTATCATCCGTTTTAATATCAGATGTTTTGTTATGTTTGTTTAGAACTGAAGTAACCTTTCTGTGGGTACAGACTTACTCGGATTCGAGCAACAGGACAACTAGTTATTATTAATAGGTGTTCATCTCTTATCACGTAATGTAACGATCTCACAAACACATATTTTAACATGCAACTTAAAGTGCACCAGAAAACATTTATGCAAAATTTAAAAAAAAAGATGCAGTTGTTTATCGTTATTGCATTAGACACAAGTTGGCTGCTGGACAGCTAATCACTTTCATCTCTAACACGTGGGCTCGCTCAATTAAATAACGAAAGATTCGAGTGAAACATTTAAACCTGCGTACGGATGGTTCATCTAACCCTCCTGACTGCTGAGACTGACCTGAGACGATGGAGTAGGTGATCCTCGCGTTGTCACCGTGGTCGCGGTCGGTGGCAGTGACAGTGACGACCCTCGCCCCCGGGAAGGCGCTCTCCAGCACGACGGCTGTCACGACGCCACTGGTCCAGAGCGGGGCGTGGTCGTTGGCATCGGCCACGGTGATGGTCACCCTAGCGAACCCCCGGGCCCCGCCGTCAGAGGCGCACACCGTCAACACGTGCTCCACCATGCTCTCCCTGGACAATCGTACAACAAAGTTCATCTGCCAAATGGTAGAGGTATAACAACAATATGACTGTCTATATGTTGTACATTGCTAGAGGCTCGAGTAGCTTTGCAAAAGTAAAAGTGGCATGATGTTATTGTCAAAACAAGATACTAATACTTCTTAAAAATTCAATATTTGTATAAATATACCTCGGATGCAGAGCTGCCTCGATGCAGTTAGAGGCCTGAGGCAAAAGTTCCACCTCAGAGACCGTCTTTTTACTATCTTGGTATTGTTTTCTTTGGCCAGAGGCCCCTTGAGGCCCCTTGAGGCCCCCTGAGGCCCATTGAATTCGGGGGACTGGGCAAAGTGCCCTGGTTGCTCCCCTTCGTGGTGGCCATGCTAGAATTTAACTACAAAGTTTGTTAACTTGGGTGACACGTAGCATCTGACTGCGTAAACGTAGAAACTTAATGAAAAACAAACTTACTGAACATAATATTATGTTTAGAACCAGAAGTGCTGTGTGACATTGCGTGAAGCGGTTTTTGAGCTGGTTTTGGCAGGGGTAGGGAAACATCTTAGTAGAAACTCGCTGCCTCAGAAAACAATGACCAGGATCACATCACTCCTGTACGAGAGTTCCCGAGGTAATTTCCCTATCATCATCCTTTACAGTGTTAAAAAGAGAAAATAGATAAAAAATAGATAAAAGGTCGAGCTATTCATATATAATAATAGATTCCCAGCTCCCAATCATGTTACTTCCACCTATCCGCACATAACAAATGCACTTTATAAAAGGATTTTGTGTGAAAACACCAAAAATGTATATTCAACATTTTAAGAACAAGTAAAGAAGCTGAAGCCAGTTTCAACCGAATAAACCACTCCACAGTTACTTTATCCTCTGTTTTTCTGGATAAGTAATCTGTTTCTGCTCTGATTGATCCTCTACAAATGATTTGACACCATTTTTTTCTCGAAAACTAAAATGAATGTCTAGATGAATGTATGTCTCCTTACTTAGGAGAATTAACGCCTCATAAGGACATTAGTACTATCTAAAGACTTGTAATCTTTACTCTAGAGTACCTGGAGAGACGAGCTTTGCTTGGGGAAGGTCAGTCAGTTTGTTTAGATACTTGGAGAAATTGTTCAACAAGTCTCATACTGACAAACAGATTTGCTTAGCTCATTTGCCTCTTTTCTGCATATTTAAGGTCACTCCAGTAGTAGTTGTAGTTGTATTGGGATACCCCAATATCCCTTTGATACATTTTGTATTTGACCACACTCTAAATGTAACCTCCATTCAATAATTTTAGTTTATTTTAGTCGCTGCTCTCAGGAAACCACATGTTAATACTTAAATTATGGCTGCAGCAGATATGAACAGAAACGGAAATAGCTCTACAATTCACTTAGAATATGGAACACCACATTGCAAGTAAATAGAATTGAACTCCTTCAAAGAAATTAAGACAATTCAGTTCATGCACTTTTGAACTTACTTTTATCTAGTGGATCACAGTTTAAACAATTATTTATTAAATTGTAATTATGATAGTGTAAAATGTTTATGTTTTATGGCTAGCCATGGCTATTTTTTTGTCATGAAGCTCCAGAATAAAGGTTAAAAAACAAAAAGCAATAATACTACTTGGACAGTGCACTGATTAATTATAAACAGCTGTTAAGTTTCTTTTGTTTTGATCCAAACTCCTTAAGCCCAATGTTAATTTTTATCACTTTTCATATTAGTTTTTTACATCATTTTTTCTGGGGATGAGACCTGTCTATACCTTATTTCGATCCCAGAAATGAGTTATTTCCAGCATTTAAACATATTTGGAGCCGTTTTTGGGATCAGAGTTGCAAGCGAGCAACCAGCCAACCAAACCTTACTCATACTAGAGTGTAGGATGTAGGATGGGTTCATTGTCACAGTGGCACTCCAGGACTAGAGACAGAGTCCTGGAGTCTGTGTCTGTCTCTAGTCCTGGTGGACTCTCTAGTTCCTACCGGTCCAGAGGCCTCGCCACGGTGAGCACGCCGGTCAGGTGGTGCAGGTGGAACAGCTCTAGGCTGGCGGGGCTCCTGGCGTGGAGCACGGTGTAGACCAGCTGACTGGTGCCGTCCCCGTCCTCGGCCTCCACCCGCACCAGCGCCGCCCCTGGGGCAGAGCCCTCCCCCGCCACCACCGAATAGTGGGGCTGCAGGAACTGAGGCCGGAACTCGTTGCTGTCTATCACCTCCACTGTCACCTGCAACACACACAGTTGTACTTCTTAGAGCCTTTTCATATCATAGTACTTTGGTCATATCACCGCACGACTAAAAATGTAGCGAAGGGGTATGACTTGCTGTGAACCACTGATTCAAAAGCCCCCTTCCTTTTGGTACGACAGCAGTCGTAGGGGTGCACGACTCGTTTTTCAGTCGAGTCCCTCTGCGTCTGGGTCACGACTGCACACTAGTCGTACTCCGTTACGACTGTGGTCGTGTGCATGTGCTTCCATACACGCGACCAGTCGTGCTCTATGAAAAGGCTCCTAGGAGTCCCACGTAGCGCGCTCGTATTCTGTGAATCAGAAATGTTAGTCTAGCACAACGCCAGGAGTCCCTCAGACAAATGATATACTCATAACGATATTTTGATCGACTGCACTAGGTTATGTGTTATAGGGGGAAAATTGATGCACTTGCCAATTTGACTTAAGAGTCCATTAATTTCATCCACACTCTTAATTATTTAATACTCAAAGAGCATCAGTTATCTTTCAGTGTAAATTTTATTTTGAGCTTCTGTCATGTGTCTTGCTCATAAGCCACATTGCAACTGGGACATGTAAAAGCTGGCCACATGAGGCTGCCTTGAGGATCAATATTTGGACGTATCATCCGTAAAGCAGATATTAAAGATGCGATCGACTTAGCAGTGGTTTATTCCCACAGTTTACTACCGAGATACCTCACCTGTGCAGACACTGTGCGATGGCTGTCCGACAGGCTCACAGACAGGTTGTAAAGGCTCTGTGTCTCGTAGTCCAACTGTCGCGTGAGGTGGATGCTGCCAGAGTCTGAGCCGATGAGAAACTCTCCTCTGGGATCACCACCTGCCGAGCAAGAGATAACATTACCCTCACAGACAGGTTGTAAAGGCTCTGCGTCTCGTAGTCCAACTGTCGCGTGAGGTGGATGCTGCCAGAGTCTGAGCCGATGACAAACTCTCCTCTGGGATCACCACCTGCCGAGCAAGAGATAACATTACCCTCACAGACAGGTTGTAAAGGCTCTGTGTCTCGTAGTCCAACTGTCGCGTGAGGTGGATGCTGCCAGAGTCTGAGCCGATGACAAACTCTCCTCTGGGATCACCACCTGCCGAGCAAGAGATAACATTACCCTCACAGACAGGTTGTAAAGGCTCTGCGTCTCGTAGTCCAACTGTCGCGTGAGGTGGATGCTGCCAGAGTCTGAGCCGATGACAAACTCTCCTCTGGGATCACCACCTGCCGAGCAAGAGATAACATTACCCTCACAGACAGGTTGTAAAGGCTCTGTGTCTCGTAGTCCAACTGTCGCGCGAGGTGGATGCTGCCAGAGTCTGAGCCGATGACAAACTCTCCTCTGGGATCACCACCTGCCGAGCAAGAGATAACATTACCCTCACAGACAGGTTGTAAAGGCTCTGCGTCTCGTAGTCCAGCTGTTGCGCGAGGTGGATGCTGCCAGAGTCTGAGCCAATGACAAACTCTCCTCTAGGATCTCCATCTACCGAGCAAGAAATAACATTACCCTCACAGACAGGTTGTAGAGGCTCTGCATCTCATAGTCCAACTGTCGCGCGAGGTGGATGCTGCCAGAGTCTGAGTCGATGACAAACAGTCCTCTGGGATCACCACCTGCCGAGCAAGAGATGACATTACCCTCACAGACAGGTTGTAAAGGCTCTGCGTCTCATAGTCCAACTGTGTCGCGCGAGGTGGATGCTGCCAAAGTCTGAGCCGATGACAAACTCTCCTCTGGGATCACCACCTGCTGAGCAAATGATAATATTACCCTCACAGACAGGTTGTAAAGGCTCTGCGTCTCATAGTCCAACTGTCGCGCGAGGTTGATGCTGTCAGAGTCTGAGCCGATGACAAACTCTCCTCTAGGATCTCCATCTACCGAGCAAGAGATAACATTACTCTCACTCAAGCATAATCATGAACATTACAATTCTAAACAGATTTAATATTTACTCATACTAAGCACTGTACTCGGAGTTACAGAAGACTCGTACACGTTCCGCCTCAACTGTTTATACGTCTGAATGCTGACTTATGAAGGGCTAATTATATTTAACAACTTACACTTACAGAACGTTCACATACTTCAAACACTGATAATGGTTAGATTCATCACTAGCTTAGTTAATCCATCAAACTAGTGAGGCGTCTGAACTGAGTTTGACAATTCCAATGCCGCTTCGGCCACTTGGAAGCTGCGTAAGGTCCAAAGTACAAGCTTAACGGTTAGAGTCCTGGTTGTCAGTGCAAAGGTTCGATTCCCGAGGCGCCCACGCAAGACTTTGAGAGGGTTTTTTTTCCGGAACCCTTCGAGGTGTTGTAGATCCCAATGAAAAAAACAACACATTAAAATATGTATTTATGAACATTGTAGATCTCACCAACAATGGTGAACCAGACGAGAGCCGAGTCGACGACCGGGGGCTGGACGATGGCGACCAGGTAGCCTACAGGGTCGAGCTCGGTGACCTGCGCGGTGACGGCCGGAGGGGGGGCGAGAGTGGAGGCAGCCCCCTGGACACCCATCACGTGGACGCTGGCCCTGACCGTGGAGCTGCGTCGAGGGCTGCCGTGGTCTGTGGCCCTCACCTGGTAGGGACAGTCAATGTGCAAGTCTGTGTCGCATATAGTTTAGAAACACCGTAATATAGTTTGTGGCATTAAGTCTTGGTAGTTTTCACACCACTCAATCGAGTGGTCGTATGGTCTGCCCAAATGTCAAATATGGGCATCACGACAGTTAACCCTTTGCGATCGGAATGCATATTTGCCGCTATTCCTCAGCGGTCGCGCGGCCAGCTCTACTGGCCGCCGCCATTAGCGCGCGGAAGTCGGATTTTTTTCCACAGCAGTTGTCCTTTGCGATCGGACGGCCAGCGGTGCTGGCCAACATGAAATCCAACGAACGCTCGGGCGTCCAGCAGGACTGGCCGACAACAATGATTTCGTTTGTAATATTCCAACTGTGGTATAATGCCTGTAGAGTGCTGCAACCTAGTGAGGAATTGTTAAACTAAACGATCAGCAGGCTTGCAACATTATATCGTCAGAATTGTGGTGTAAACAACTAAAATAAACACCTGTTTTTCTGGCACAAGTGTCATAATCTGTCATAATCATCATTGTTTTGGTTCAGTTTTATGTGATTTTAACTGTGTTTTGGTGATTTTCTCGAGAGATTTGTGTTTATTTGTATTTTTAATTAAGTTTCAAGTTTTAATGTACATGATTATAAGAACACTTGTACGTTTACGTATAGGCCTACACTTATATTATAATTAGGCCTACAATAAAATTGTTTTATCCCGTATAAACATTTATTAGTAAGAATGGGGTTATGTTTTCCCCCCCCCGTATATTTAAGTAAGTAATAATGAACGATCGTTAAAGATAAGACGAATTGAGAGACGTTTTATTAAAATTTAAATCCCCTATGCTAATATTGAAGGTTTTCAGTGAAAATAATTCCGAGCTGCGGGGAGCGAGCCGCCATGATAAATGCCGAGGTGACGCGTAGTGGGACGTGGCCAGTACAGCTGGCCGTCCGACCGTCGGAACCAAGTTAGTACGGAAAGAATTCCGACTGGCTGCCGACTGCGTTGTGGCCACTCCTGCTGGCCTTCCGATCGCAAAGGGTTAATCATGACTTATGTATATCATAACATCTTGCATACAAGATACCCATGAAACGCCTTGATAACCTAGGCTGGGTGATCACTGATCAGCATAATTATCCACACTAGATATAGAAATAGTATTGTCATCAATGCTGATTGATTGGAATTTCTATTTTTTTTTAAATTGTCCTGGAAAAATACTTTTGCATAAATTTTTTGCTGATTTGATCAAAACTATGATTACAACAAAATCAAGGAAATGTTTTAATTTTTAACTTGAAAACCATTATATCATTTGTAGGAATCATAATCATATTTTAGTGTCGTTGTCTAGTTGCCGTAAGTGACGCCATTCGATGTATTTATAGCAAACTCGATGAATAAAGTTATTTTCCATTCGATTCAGGAGTCACTTTACGAGTTGCCCCTTGACTTGAGTGTCGTTGGCATCCGCTTCCTTCACCTCCTCAGGCAGCATGTTGTGAAGCTTGCTCCAACGTTGCTACGCTCCCTGTTGCCCATGGATTGGAAGGGCGTCATTGTTGTCAGCTGTTGTACCCGTACATGTCTGATCCTCTCGTTATATTTTGTTTGCGCACATGTAGAACACTTTCTATGTTGCAAATCGCTGCTGTAGCTCTCTTATTATATCCTGACTGCTAGATCTCTTGCCAAATTTGATATTTGAGGAGTTGATTACGGGGCCGGATGACTTTTTGAACTTGAAGAAATTTTAAAATAAACACATTACTATCAGGACATTAAACGTAACAAATTAAAAACATATTCTGACAAGATATTGTTACTTAATATTATATTATAATTAAGTATTTTAAATTTACATATTTTAAATACAATTTTTATCGGGTTAACACATTTTGAGTCTGCAATGAAAACTCTCAAACCTGAAAACAAAAGTAAAAATGGTAAAATATTGAGAATATTTTCTTTAGCAATAACTTACTTATTATTGATCCCACTATACGATTTGAAACAAATCTTGATCAAACCTCAGAAGTACACCAAGAAAAAAAGAAAATTTATGAACAAACATTTAAATATTTCAATGAAAAGTACAACATAAGAAACTTTGAGGTCATTGGTATTTTAATTGGTGCAAGGGGAACAATTCCAAGTTTTGTTCAGGAAATGTGGAGAAGATTTAAATTAGATAACAAAATTTTGACATTAGTTGCTCAGACTGCAGTAAAATACTCAATTAGTATATTAAAAAATCATCTATACAACCAAATTTAAATACCAAAATTTTTGTACAAGTATTCTTTGTCTTAAGGCAATTCACATTGGTGAAAAGATGTTAATTTTGAAATAAATTATCTGTATATTGACTACAAATCTGATTTAACGTGGAAAATACAGAATGTATTCTGTGTATTCAGGCAACATCAAAGGAATGCGGTACGACTCGTCTAAAACGAGGTGAGTCAGAGCGTCTGAGGTGATTATAGAACAATATGCTAGATATCCTCCCTGCATGGATCTCTGACTAGACACACGGCAACAAAGTTATCACGGTCTGCTGGTCTCCGCGGTACGACTCGTCTAAAACGAGGTGAGTCAGAGCGTCTGAGGTGAATATAAAACAATATGCTAGATATCCTCCTTGCGTGGATCTCTGACTAGACACACGGCAACAAAGTTATCACGGTCTGCTGGTCTCCGCGGTACGACTCGTCTAAGGTGAGGTGAGTCAGAGCGTCTGAGGTTATTATAGAACAATATGCTAGATATCCTCCCTGCATGGATCTCTGACTAGACACACGGCAACAAAGTTATCACGGTCTGCTGGTCTCCGCGGTACGACTCGTCTAAGTCGAGGTGAGTCAGAGCGTCTGAGGTGATTATAGAACAATATGCTAGATATCCTCCCTGCATGGATCTCTGACTAGACACACGGCAACAAAGTTATCACGGTCTGCTGGTCTCCGCGGTACGACTCGTCTAAGGC
The DNA here is from genome assembly GCA_963675035.1 of Allygus modestus. Taxonomy (NCBI): domain Eukaryota; kingdom Metazoa; phylum Arthropoda; class Insecta; order Hemiptera; family Cicadellidae; genus Allygus; species Allygus modestus. The sequence continues at coordinate 3,553,486 of OY776111.1, forward strand.
GAGGTGAGTCAGAGCGTCTGAGGTGATTATAGAACAATATGCTTGATATCCTCCCTGCATGGATCTCTGACTAGACACACGGCAACAAAGTTATCACGGTCTGCTGGTCTCCGCGGTACGACTCGTCTAAGTCGAGGTGAGTCAGAGTGTCTGAGGTGATTATAGAAAAATATGCTAGATATCCTCCCTGCATGGATCTCTGACTAGACACACGGCAACAAAGTTATCACGGTCTGCTGGTCTCCGCGGTACGACTCGTCTAAGTCGAGGTGAGTCAGAGCGTCTGAGGTGACTATAGAACAATATGCTAGATATCCTCCCTGCATGGATCTCTGACTAGACACACGGCAACAAAGTTATCACGGTCTGCTGGTCTCCGCGGTACAACTCGTCTAAGGCGAGGTGAGTCAGAGCATCTGAGGTGATTATAGAACAATATGCTAGATATCCTCCCTGCGTGGATCTCTGACTAGACACACGGCAACAAAGTTATCACGGTCTGCTGGTCTCCGCGGTACAACTCGTCTAAGTCGAGGTGAGTCAGAGCGTCTGAGGTGATTATAGAACAATATGCTAGATATCCTCCCTGCATGGATCTCTGACAAGACACACGGCAACAAAGTTATCACGGTCTGCTGGTCTCCGCGGTACGACTCGTCTAAGGCGAGGGGAGTCAGAGCGTCTGAGGTGATTATAGAACAATATGCTTGATATCCTCCCTGCATGGATCTCTGACTAGACACACGGCAACAAAGTTATCACGGTCTGCTGGTCTCCGCGGTACGACTCGTCTAAGGCGAGGTGAGTCAGAGCGTCTGAGGTGAATATAGAACAATATGCTAGATATCCTCCCTGCGTGGATCTCTGACTAGACACACGGCAACAAAGTTATCACGGTCTGCTGGTCTCCGCGGTACGACTCGTCTAAGGCGAGGTGAGTCAGAGCGTCTGAGGTGATTATAGAACAATATGCTAGATATCCTCCCTGCATGGATCTCTGACAAGACACACGGCAACAAAGTTATCACGGTCTGCTGGTCTCCGCGGTACGACTCGTCTAAGGCGAGGTGAGTCAGAGCGTCTGAGGTGATTATAGAACAATATGCTAGATATCCTCCCTGCGTGGATCTCTGACTAGACACACGGCAACAAAGTTATCACGGTCTGCTGGTCTCCGCGGTACGACTCGTCTAAGGCGAGGTGAGTCAGAGCGTCTGAGGTGAATATAGAACAATATGCTAGATATCCTCCCTGCGTGGATCTCTGACTAGACACACGGCAACAAAGTTATCACGGTCTGCTGGTCTCCGCGGTACGACTCGTCTAAGGCGAGGTGAGTCAGAGCGTCTGAGGTGAATATAGAACAATATGCTAGATATCCTCCCTGCGTGGATCTGTGACTAGACACACGGCAACAAAGTTATCACGGTCTGCTGGTCTCCGCGGTACGACTCGTCTAAGTCGAGGTGAGTCAGAGCGTCTGAGGTGATTATAGAACAATATGCTAGATATCCTCCCTGCGTGGATCTGTGACTAGACACACGGCAACAAAGTTATCACGGTCTGCTGGTCTCCGCGGTACGACTCGTCTAAGGCGAGGTGAGTCAGAGCGTCTGAGGTGAATATAGAACAATATGCTAGATATCCTCCCTGCGTGGATCTCTGACTAGACACACGGCAACAAAGTTATCACGGTCTGCTGGTCTCCGCGGTACGACTCGTCTAAGGCGAGGTGAGTCAGAGCGTCTGAGGTGAATATAGAACAATATGCTAGATATCCTCCCTGCGTGGATCTCTGACTAGACACACGGCAACAAAGTTATCACGGTCTGCTGGTCTCCGCGGTACGACTCGTCTAAGGCGAGGTGAGTCAGAGCGTCTGAGGTGAATATAGAACAATATGCTAGATATCCTCCCTGCGTGGATCTCTGACTAGACACACGGCAACAAAGTTATCACGGTCTGCTGGTCTCCGCGGTACGACTCGTCTAAGGCGAGGTGAGTCAGAGCGTCTGAGGTGAATATAGAACAATATGCTAGATATCCTCCCTGCGTGGATCTGTGACTAGACACACGGCAACAAAGTTATCACGGTCTGCTGGTCTCCGCGGTACGACTCGTCTAAGGCGAGGTGAGTCAGAGCGTCTGAGGTGAATATAGAACAATATGCTAGATATCCTCCCTGCGTGGATCTCTGACTAGACACACGGCAACAAAGTTATCACGGTCTGCTGGTCTCCGCGGTACGACTCGTCTAAGGCGAGGTGAGTCAGAGCGTCTGAGGTGAATATAGAACAATATGCTAGATATCCTCCCTGCGTGGATCTCTGACTAGACACACGGCAACAAAGTTATCACGGTCTGCTGGTCTCCGCGGTACGACTCGTCTAAGTCGAGGTGAGTCAGAGCGTCTGAGGTGATTATAGAACAATATGCTAGATATCCTCCCTGCATGGATCTCTGACTAGACACACGGCAACAAAGTTATCACGGTCTGCTGGTCTCCGCGGTAGAAGCGAGTTTTATTTTGAATCGCTAAAATCAATATTTATAAATGTTATAGCTTTCTTGCTAAATACACTCCCTAGTCAGAGTTAGACATTTTGGTTGGTCCATTAGATTGAATAAGCAGACAAATTATTTTACAGAAAAATTAACTGCACCCTAAATAAAATTTTAACAAATAGTTTAAATAAATTAACTACCTAATTACCCACTTAATTTGTATAATTAACTAATTCATCCGGTGAAAATATATTGTGGCATATACTATTGGTATTGTGGTATATTGTTTACTATAAACTGTATGGTCAGTAATTGTTTTTCCGACAAATGTAGAAGTAAAGTTGCGTCATGGCTAAAGGCATGAGTATTACTATTGTTCATTAGTACCACATTGAGTTTATACAGTAGAATACTTTTTATTGAAGACTCATAGAAGATAGTATTTTAAAATATCCTGTTAAGTTTAATTTTTTTAATTATAAAATATTAATTTAGGACTTATAAATATATATTTTAAATAAATATATATTTTAAATAAATATAATTAATTTATAAGTGTTTGAGTGAAAACCTTTTAAAATAACAAAGAAATTACTCAAGAAATGTATTTATCGAAAGAAAACTAGTATAAAATAGACATTCAGAATGAAAATATGACTTAAATTTAATTACCTTTTTTAACTTTTTAATTGTTAAGAAAAATAAACAGCATGAATGAATTTTCAAACATCTTGGCTTGAAATTGTACAATGATGTTTCAGAATCAAAAGCATAAATAGAAAATAATTGTTTCAAATAGTCAGTCAGTCACTTGCAAAAAAATGCCACACTTTTGATTTAATGTATTCTGTTCAATGATTTGGCCGTAATACTACAAAATAGCCTTGAAGTATTGATTACTTTAATTATTTTACATAGTTTATTTTCTTAAAGTTCATTACGTTGAAGAAAAATGCAGCATCAAATATTGAACTGATCAAGCATCGAGCGATTGATTAAAAATGTTATTAAACAAAATAGTTTCGCAAGTAATTCCCAGAGAGGTTCAACGAGGCAGAAGCTCCTACTGTCTACTGGCCCCAGCACTTCAGTTGCCTTTTAAAATGTAATGTTCAATATAGTTTGTCTGATAAAGTAGAATAAATTGTGGTATATAAAACTCTGAAAATGATAATCTGAACTAAATCAACTGACCATACATCCAGCTATAGAGCGCATGTTATTTAAGAAATTAGTGTGTAAAAACTCCAATCCAATGGTAAAAACTAAAATTTGACTATTTTAAAAATTATATGTAAAAAATTCAAAAAACCCGTTTTTGGGGTACAAAATACCCCCAAAATACCCCTTCGGATGGAGCGATATGGCTGGTTTTTGAACTTATGAGTCATAAATGTTGCTTTACACGTTTATACCAAATTTCATTAAAATCGGATCATTTTTACTAGAGTTATCGTGCTAACGGTCAGACACACACACAACACACACACACACACACACACACACACACACACACACACACACACATATATATATATATATATGTATATACAGTTTCGAACGAATGGTGTTTTTGGGGTCTGAGGACCTCAAAACGAAAAGTTATCATGGTCCCGGGCCTAGGTCTTACCATGCCGACTACGGTAATAGCTTCTTCCCTAGAGGAGAAATTCGCTAATACAGGGAAACATTTAACCCAAACTAAACGAATGGAAGTACAGAGAATTGTTAAATAAATCTGTAAATTCCGGGAAATTAGAATGAATGGAGCGATAAAATAGAGATAATACCAGCTCAGGCGCCAGGGTGGCAGGGGGGAGGTGTTCCAGGAAATAGAATGAATGAGGCGATAAGATAGCGGTAGCGCCGGCCCAAGCGCCAGGGGGGAAGGGGGCAAGGTCGGCCGCAAGGTCACCGCGCTCCCCCTCCCCCTCCACCAGCAGTGCTGCGGTTTGCAGTCCGCCACGCGCCGGCGCACAGTCTGTATACTCACCCGCCTACTGCTTACGGCTCCCAGTGCCGCACGCCGCCGTTCTTTACATATAACAATTAAACGAAAGACTGGCAACTTTAATATATAGTGAACACTCGCAAATCGGCGTTATATCGAACAGTTCGGTTCGACCAATATCCAAATCATTCTGCCCGCTACAGAGGAGAACAAATGTTATAAAATTGTCTTGCAAAACGTCAATCTTTCATTAATCATTTTGCGTGGTTTTTGAAAATAAATGATAAGACATTAAGCCTTGTCCACTATAAGCAAATGTTTGACAAACATGTTTGCTCAAACAGTTTTTTTAGTGTTTTAACAAACATTGTGATGTGTGGAAATAAGTTTTCGATGTTTTATTCTAGAACTGGATTGTTTGTCAGAACCCGATTATTTTGTTGGTAAAACAAAACTGTAAAAACTTTTAACAATTTGTTTTCTGTTTTATTCTCAACAAACATGTTTCGAAACATGTTTTCTCGGTGGGGGTAAGGCTTTAAAACTTACTTCATAGTGACAAATTAACTGAGCTGAGTATATATGCTGGTTAGATTGCACCAGCCCGACATACTGGATCAGATCAATTGAGCGGAAATTTCGAAGAAAACAACTAATAGGCTACAGTTTCAGAATTTCTTTAGCTCTCTGCTCAATAGGTCTTCAAAGTTCAATTATTAATCTTATGTGGACATTTACATCGGATCAGATGATCAGGTGAAGTCTACCACCGACTGGGATACAAGCCGAGTAGAGCAGCTGTTGATATTGACAATAATAATGATAACCAGCTAATAATGGCAATATCATCATCGAGGTTGATGTGACCGATCTGGTCACAACGACAGCTTCAAAGTTTACAGAAGATCGTGAAATTCCACCTAATTGAAGATTTGGATATGGAATACTGAGGTCAAGCCTTCGCACAATGTTAATAAAACGACTAGGCAATTAAATCAATTTGAGAAGTTTCCACAGAGAGTTGTGAAGGCGCTGCCACACTCGTTCAGATTGAAATCAATATAAAGTCAGGAGTAATGACATAAAATTAGTGTTAGGTTATTATTTTACTCCGGCTTACACAAATATATATATATATATATATATATATATGTGTGTGTGTGTGTGTGTAAGCCGGAGTAAAATAATAACCTAACACTAATATACATATACATATGTGTGTATATATATATGTATATATAAATATATAGTGTTGGCTTGTTTGAACTAAAGAGACAGACCCGCGTAGCAACATCAGCGATGTCTGGTCCCAACACATTACCCCCGACATGAACGTGTTTGATACCGTTGTGTTACACCACGTAACATGTTCCACAACTGAATATTGGTTAGAAAACTTCCTAGAAAAAATATCAAATCAAGAAATTCCAGAAATTTATATCCTTTACAAAACATTGTTTTGGAACAACTTTTTAATATTATAGTCCTCTTCCGCGACTACATAGGATTTAAAATTAAATTTCTACAAGTTTAGATCAATTTGATTGTCACCTTGAAAAATTAAAGACTGGAGAAAACGATTATTAAACTTTTTTTTCATTTTAAGTAATTTAACAATTTAAGTTCTAATATACAATGTACTTTAAAAAAGAGTACTATTACCTACATAATGTTGTGCTACTTTGTGAATGGCTCGTCCGTCAATAAATGAATATTAATATGAATATTTTCGTTAGTTCATCAATGTCATTTCCGTTTCAGTATGAAAGTGTATATAAGATCATCCATATATAAGGTTCTGCAACTGTTAACACCTCGCAGCCTATTGAGGCTTCTTGGGCTACTGAAGGCGGGAATTTATGATATAAATACATTTTTAATGGTTTTCGAGTAGCTAGTATGCTACGCGTTGTTACAACTAAACAGGATCAAATACACTATAATAATAAATAATAAAAATTAATTTTATTCGCCAAACATAATAAAAAGGTTTCCAATTAACTAGACATAATAAAACTTAAAATATATTTTCACATTGGAAAATAATAGGTTTCCCCTAGGCAACGCCCGTTTGGGGTTACCTTCAGGTAACTAAACTAACAACACTACAAAATATATTTATACTTATACTGTACTTACAACACGGTAAATATACACAAAAGATGGTACAGGGCGATCGATTCCAACCAGTCACACCGGTCATCGTCAGGCCAAACCAGAGAACATTTTCACATTGGACCTGATGATGACCGGTGTGACTGGTTGGAATCGATGGCCTTGTATCATATTTTGTGTATATTTACCGTCTTGTATATAAGTTCAGGATGAGTGTAAATATATGTTGTAGTGTTTTGAGACGTAGTTACTCCATCCCTTTTGCTTGTTTATATATGTTGTAGTGTTTTGAGACGTAGTTACTCCATCCCTTTTGCTTGTTTATATATGTTGTAGTGTTTTGAGACGTAGTTACTCCATCCCTTTTGCTTGTTTATATATGTTGTAGTGTTTTGAGACGTAGTTACTCCATCCCTTTTGCTTGTTTATATATGTTGTAGTGTTTTGAGACGTAGTTACTCCATCCCTTTTGCTTGTTTATATATGTTGTAGTGTTTTGAGACGTAGTTACTCCATCCCTTTTGCTTGTTTATATATGTTGTAGTGTTTTGAGACGTAGTTACTCCATCCCTTTTGCTTGTTTATATATGTTGTAGTGTTTTGAGACGTAGTTACTCCATCCCTTTTGCTTGTTTATATATGTTGTAGTGTTTTGAGACGTAGTTACTCCATCCCTTTTGCTTGTTTATATATGTTGTAGTGTTTTGAGACGTAGTTACTCCATCCCTTTTGCTTGTTTATATATGTTGTAGTGTTTTGAGACGTAGTTACTCCATCCCTTTTGCTTGTTTATATATGTTGTAGTGTTTTGAGACGTAGTTACTCCATCCCTTTTGCTTGTTTATATATGTTGTAGTGTTTTGAGACGTAGTTACTCCATACCTTTTGCTTGTTTATATATGTTGTAGTGTTTTGAGACGTAGTTACTCCATCCCTTTTGCTTGTTTATATATGTTGTAGTGTTTTGAGACGTAGTTACTCCATCCCTTTTGCTTGTTTATATATGTTGTAGTGTTTTGAGACGTAGTTACTCCATCCCTTTTGCTTGTTTATATATGTTGTAGTGTTTTGAGACGTAGTTACTCCATCCCTTTTGCTTGTTTATATATGTTGTAGTGTTTTGAGACGTAGTTACTCCATCCCTTTTGCTTGTTTATATATGTTGTAGCGTTTTGAGACGTAGTTACTCCATCCTTTTTGCTTGTTTATATATGTTTGCAGTTTAAAAACGATCCAGGTATGTTCCACTATATATTAGTTTTGATACAAATATATTTCAAATTGTTGAATGTCATAATTTGTTTACTGCTTAAGAATTTAGTTGTTATTGATAATTTCTTCATTTTAACTGTGCAATACAACCAGCTTGATTTATAATGTATATTATGGGCTTATCTGTGCATAGCTTTAAACTATTGCAGTTGATTAAGTATTAAAGACGTACAGCTATTTTCAAAAGGTTGTCTGACTCCAAATTCGCTTTACAACCATTATTGACATAAATTTAATTCGAAAATCCACTAAAACATTTGATTTGCTCCATGGAACCAAGCGCCATAATAATAAACGAGCACCTAACTGAAGTTATAGGTACTTAGTTAGGTGCTAAGTTAGGTGGTATTGAGCTCAATACGTACACGATTTTTACTTTCATTAATTCGTTTTGCCATTTGTTTACTTTTTACTCTAAATTTAATTTAGTATCGAAACTATAAACAATAAAACAATAAACAGTTATGTTATAACCTCATTTCAATTAGTCATAAAATGATAGGTTGATTAATTATTATGTGTTACACGTAATAAAAAGCACTATCGATTTTTGAAACCTGCCTCAAGGAGCACAGCCTGTGATGGTAGTTACTCGTTATGATGATTATCAATATTATAATAAGATCGAGAATTTAAACAATAACTACGCAAAGGGTTGCATTTAGGTCAATATTTTTTTTAAATTTCACTTGTATCTAAATTAATTCTTAAGGGTCAACCAATCCGTAGTTCAAAATCTTACGGATGTTTACTAATAGTTGACACTTGATCTGACGTGTATTGCGACGATGGAAGCACATCGATGTTTACTACGGGGCAGAACACACTACACATCAAAACAACAACAACAGCGCGTCCGGGGCCGTGGGAAGCACCATTTGACACAGGGGCGGGCGTGTTGCGAGGGGAGGGCGCATAACCCCAAGCAAGGCTTTAGGCCTTCTTCCGCTACCAAGCTTTTACTTTTTCAATCAAGGAATATAATCCAATCCATTAGTGAAGGTCGTGGAATCTCAACAGATGGCAGTCACAAGCAGAGTACTCTTGGTGAGGCAGGATTGCCCGTTAGTGGGTAAAGCCACCTTCATGAAATGTGAGGGAAGGGTGTAACTAAATAAACGGTGTAAAGCTACAGTGGCGGAGTTCGATATAATTAACGACAAATTAGTACGCCTAGAACTATCTGTATCATAACCGTTACTAATTCTGTAAGCGAACATTTTTAGTCAAAATTGTTGGGAGTTTGGAAAATCGCAGGGTGAAGGAAAACGGCTCAAATTAAAGGTCTTGATCCCAGGGACTCGGGGAAAATAGCAGTATTTCCAAAAGGTTACCAGAAATCGAGGAATAACGTAAAACATCCCCCATAAGAAAAGCATGGGGATTTAAAAACGTCTGCTTTGTTTACATTAAAACATGTGATTAAGTGTCTACTTTATTTATGAACTGACATGTGTTCCTACTTAACACTGCTTTTCCTCAGCATTTAAAGAGTAAAGATTTGGAGCAAGGTTGCTATGACCCCTTCAAGCCACTAGTCCAGTATAAATAACGAACTGGAAATCATAAACATTCCGATTCAGACAATAACAGTACAAAACACCTTAAGATATGATGTAACATATCATAACAGTTGGATGAAGAAACATCCTTTTATACACGCTAAAGTGAGTTTTGTTAGAATTTGTTAATTATTTTCAAGATTGAGGTACAAAAATAACTATAATTTTAAGTTATTAAGGCCTTAAAACTTCAGTTTTTCCTGAAAAGCACACGCCGCCTTTAAAATAATATTTTTATATTTAAGATCTCAACTTACATAATATCGCATATCGGGAAGTCGAGGAATTAGCGATGAATCAGTGAAGGTTTTCGGCTTTTACAAATTAAAACTTTTGATTGTTGATTGATAATCAAATTTGAATCGGTTCGTTATCCATGCTTTGTCTTTTCAACAGGATTGCCTTTGTCTGTGTTTCATTTCATTTCCGACTACAAACATTTCCTGTATTCGTTGTAAGGCAACTCAATCGAATGGGAGCATTTGAGTTCCGACATAGATTTTCTTCACATAAACAAGCCACCGCGACCGCACCGGCCCGACCGTGTTTATACCCCCTACCTACAGTTATACCCCTACCTCAACCCGCTTGTGGCTAACCAGGCTCGGCCTTTACTTCTATAAATCTGCAATAACTTTGTTGACGCAAAAACGTGAATAAAACTTTTTCAAAATGTTTATTTAGATTAGAATAGTTTATTCTTGACAATCTGATGGTTTAAGTAATTATTTATATATTTTAAAAGTATACGAAACCTAGTGAGAGAGCTGTCCATCACAACCTCTTCCTCTTAGAACATTATACGCTGATTTGTACTCCTACATATTATGTAAGCGACCAGCTGACAGACCGCCGATTTGTCTTCAATTATGTAAATTTGCATTTCTTAAATAAGTTGACTAGTTGATTGGATTAGATATATTTTACTGACTGCTTATAAGCATGTACCAATCAACTGCTGCCAACTTTTTAGTAAGGTTTATTTGTTATCGTTTTATTTGGAGAAAATGGTGTATCCATTGGAAATAAATAAATACATTATAAAGCTCCCCTGTATCGAGATCACGACTGCGGGAAAGAAAGGAAGTTGCAACATGGGAGAGGTGGAACGGCCAGTTACTCCATTGTCTCGCCATGCTCTTTTAAGCTTAGCCAGTAACATTTCATAAAACTCAATTTGATCTCTTTCCAATCGACGCTGGTTCAGAACTAACAAAGGCTTCCAAGAAGAATAACGTTCCATCAGTTTAATAACTCTTGAACACATTGAACGCACTAGTAACTCATGCTGCTCCAACTCCAGCTAATGCTCTTCTCATGCTTCAGTTATAACGCACCTCTTATCCTATTTGGGCACATTTAAGTCTATTAGTTGTTTTATTTCCATAATGCTCTGCTGTTCTCGCTGTTGTGTTCTGTTAATACACTGTACAGTCTATTGTCACCACCTAGACCTATTTTTTTGTCTATAAAGATCATGTTACTTTCTGGTGTTTTTACACGCGCAAACAACTTGATAATGTGTCCATTTAAAATGTAGGGTAGGTTTACAACTATGACGGAAGGACACTGGTCAGTAAGGAAGTTGTTTATGTTTGTAAAGACTGGCTGCAGTGAGTGTTGGCTTTTCTAAGCCTCTAACTTCGGTAGAAGACATATTCACAATATATGAGAACATTACAATTTACAACCTCATGCTGTTTTACAATTTGGTAAAAATGGGTGCAAAAGCTAAGTTTCCTGTTCGTAGACTGACGGTTTCACAACAATTAAACTAAAAATATTTTTTTAATTATTTTATGGCAAGTTTATTTTAAGCTCAGATAAAAAAATCGTTTAATTATCCCCGCCTTTAAACGATAAAATGGATCTCTCACATCTAGGCCTATCATAAGTTTTAATAAAGACGTTACGCGTACGTTTTTAAGGGCTTAGAAGACCCACTGCGACTACAATGGTGTAAAGTTTCATGTTTCTTGCAAAGTTATAATTACCACCTGCATCTTCTTCGCTGCAGTTTTTGTTGATGGTAACGTTGTAATGTTGGAACGCGAGCGTCTTAGAAAGTAGTTTATTGCGATGTTTTATAACTGTGAACACAGATATAGGTATATTTTAATTTAACTTGGAATATGTTATAGTTTATATATTATTTTAGTAATGCAATCGTATTAAAATCAAAATTAATCCACAAAAACAGCATTTAAACCTTTCCTTATACTGTACGTGGCTTTACGTGGCTTCCATTCAACAACCAAACTAACCCAACCCAATCCAACACAACTCAACCTAACCCTACCCTAAACTAGCCCCTAACGTAACAAAACAGTTAAAAACTATTATTTTAATGTATCGCATATCAGGATGCAAATACATTTCATAAACAGTTGTATTGTTTTGACGATGACTGTTAGCAGCGTATAAGTGGTGACGGCACACCAGAGGTATTGTTGTTGACCCTCGTAGTTTACAGGGAGTGACAGTAACAGTAACAGTAACAGTAACAGTAGTTTCCTGTGACTGCGTAGTTTTACAGCCCTTGCTGGTTTCCTAGACACGAACGCCACATCCGAGTTGAATGCATTTGCATTACACAGAGAACACGTCCAATCAGCGGCTAGGGCGTTCTCCCTCCACAGACCTCGGTCTGAGCGGAGCTTTCTACTCAAGGACAACATTTCCTTTAATTTGGAACAATAGAAACTAAAATATGTTTTACTAAAATTGCATGCTAAAAGTAACGCTTTAAAACTATTTCTTAGACGACGCATGTAATTCTGTTACGTTGTGAAATCATCAATTGAACGGTGAGCTAAAAACAGAACATTCATAGCGGCGAGCACGGTGAGACTCAATGTTATTGAACTTGTAGCGCGATCTAACATATCATTAAATCATTGTCTAAGACGCTGACGCAACTAGGGCGTATTTTAATGCGAATATGAATGAATGATGAGTGTAGAATGGGTGAGATGCCTTGTGTAGCCTTGTTACTGACTAAGGCCGACTGATTATTTAGCCAGGATCATTAATTAATAGCCCAATGACCGATGGCAGCTGGATCCAGTATCGAGCCTTTATACAATTTTCTCAGGATTTTGCTCAGGATCGATCTGGCGAACTTCAGATTATGAAGCGAGCACGCTAACCACTGGTACCCAGCTATAAAGCTATGCCATAAACGCACTTTAACACACTTCAGTTATGACCTCCGCGTCCAGCGATATCATTTCTTTACTCATTGATAACGTTACTACATACTCCTAAAGTTATAAGTACGGTTGTTTATAATACTAATTAATAATAATATTCGTTTTAAATTTATTGTTTATTTTTCATTTGGCGGTGGAAGTAATCTTTAAAATGATCCCTCAATCATTTTGGTTTTGATAAAGTATTAAGGGAGATATGGCCTACAGACAAAACACCCTTGATAAATAATATATAAAGATGTTATTTTGGAACAAAGTAGAAAAAAGGCTAACAATAACCACGAACGAGTGGTTTTAATAACTATCAAAAAAAGGGTTTGAAAGAATTTCCAAAAAATAAATTCTTAGTTGAAATTAATTGTTTTAGTCATTAAATTGTGGTAATAAGTAGTTTTGTTACTGTATTTTTGCAATTAGGAATATATGAGTATTTTAAGTGAACAAAAATATTTTTAATTAGATAGTTTGTGAAAAAATAAAGAGCCATTGTCAATTAAAATAATAAATATTTCACTGTATTATATATACCTGACACAAAAAGTGTGTTTGAAAAGATTTACGATTTGTTGGCCTAAAATGAAGCGATGACAGACATTCTCCGGCGGAGACAATTCATATTTTATCGAGGAAGATCCGCGGCCGATATCACTTTGTGGCGGAACACGAAACACAAAATATTCCGCGGCGCTCCTCCACCAACATCAAAGGCGTCTTTTGTGTTCGCATTCACGTGTCGGAATACATGATAACATCTCTGATATTCTTGCCATGTTGCTCCATGGTTCTTACGTTATCACGCAACGATACGAACTTATGCGGGGAACTGCAAAGTAAATTACCCGTTGTTTGTTAAACAAGGTCGTTGTTTGTTAAACAAGGTCGTTGTTTGTTAAACAAGGTCGTTGTTTGTTAAACAAGGTCATTGTTTGTTAAACAAGGTCGTTGTTTGTTAAACAAGGTCGTTGTTTGTTAAACAAGGTCGTTGTTTTAATAAGTTTCTAAGTACGAGTTGCAGTTACTGGGTAATCTAAGTTTAGAGTTAAACTTCGCCACTCAACGGGTCTTGGAGAGATATCAACTGGAGGGTTCGTCTCGGTCATATGAACTCAGTTTGTGTTAATGAGGATATCTAATTTATTGTAAACATTTGTTTGGACTATCTATCACTTCTAGTGTTCAAAAATACAATAAAATTCGGGAGATAAAGGGACTTCTGCCATTTCCAAATGCAACAATACTATAATAGCGGAAAGTTAAATTGACTGTTGGGCTGTAGCCAATAGCATGGCTTTGCGATGTTACTGATGCCAATTTGCCATAGAAAAATATCACTCGAATGTTATTCCGATCAGCTTATGTGGAATTTTGGCAATGCAGTACGTCTCCTATTGGCTGATTTTGGTTGATAGCCCGGCAAACCACGCCCTCAACTAGCAGTTTATTTGTCCGCTATTATACATATTGCTCTACTGTTTGACGAGTCTTCAATTAAAATACATGGTCATTCGATAAGTCAAAGAAGTGCTAAGGTGGGGCCACTTTGGGGTTCCTTAAAAAACATTATTCTGTTTATCCTTGTTTATGAATGTGAAGGGTACTTTTTTCATGGTATTTTTTTCAATTAAAGTTAACAAAATATAGGCTAGTTAGATATAACGTGTTAATAATAGATGTAAGCAGTGGTAACTCGATAACTGAAGGACTTTTCTTACATCTCAAAACGTATCATAGAACTCAAGACACTAGACACACTAGACACTAGACATACTAGACAACACTAGGCACACTAGACACTAGACATACTAGACAACACTAGGCACACTAGACACTAGACAACACTAGGCACACTAGACACTAGACATACTAGACAACACTCGACATACTAGACAACACTAGGCACACTAGACATACTAGACAACACTAGGCACACTAGACACTAGACATACTAGACAACACTAGACACACTAGACACTAGACATACTAGACAACACTAGGCACACTAGACACTAGACATACTAGACAACACTAGGCACACTAGACACTAGACATACTAGACAACACTAGGCACACTAGACACTAGACAACACTAGGCACACTAGACACTAGACATACTAGACAACACTAGACATACTAGACAACACTAGGCACACTAGACATACTAGACAACACTAGGCACACTAGACACTAGACATACTAGACAACACTAGACACACTAGACACTAGACATACTAGACAACACTAGGCACACTAGACACTAGACAACACTAGGCACACTAGACATACTAGACAACACTAGGCACACTAGACACTAGACATACTAGACAACACTAGACACACTAGACACTAGACATACTAGACAACACTAGGCACACTAGACACTAGACAACACTAGGCACACTAGACACTAGACATACTAGACAACACTAGACATACTAGACAACACTAGGCACACTAGACATACTAGACAACACTAGGCACACTAGACACTAGACATACTAGACAACACTAGACACACTAGACACTAGACATACTAGACAACACTAGGCACACTAGACACTAGACATACTAGACAACACTAGGCACACTAGACACTAGACATACTAGACAACACTAGGCACACTAGACACTAGACAACACTAGGCACACTAGACACTAGACATACTAGACAACACTAGACATACTAGACAACACTAGGCACACTAGACATACTAGACAACACTAGGCACACTAGACACTAGACATACTAGACAACACTAGACACACTAGACACTAGACATACTAGACAACACTAGGCACACTAGACACTAGACATACTAGACAACACTAGGCACACTAGACACTAGACATACTAGACAACACTAGGCACACTAGACACTAGACAACACTAGGCACACTAGACACTAGACATACTAGACAACACTAGACATACTAGACAACACTAGGCACACTAGACATACTAGACAACACTAGGCACACTAGACACTAGACATACTAGACAACACTAGACACACTAGACACTAGACATACTAGACAACACTAGGCACACTAGACACTAGACATACTAGACAACACTAGGCACACTAGACACTAGACATACTAGACAACACTAGACACACTAGACATACTAGACAACACTAGGCACACTAGACATACTAGACAACACTAGACATACTAGACAACACTAGGCACACTAGACATACTAGACAACACTAGGCACACTAGACACTAGACATACTAGACAACACTAGGCACACTAGACATACTAGACAACACTAGACACTAGACATACTAGACACTAGACATACTAGACAACACTAGGCACACTAGACACTAGACATACTAGACAACACTAGACATACTAGACACACTAGACATACTAGACAACACTAGGCACACTAGACACTAGACATACTAGACAACACTAGGCACACTAGACACTAGACATACTAGACAACACTAGACACACTAGACATACTAGACAACACTAGGCACACTAGACACTAGACATACTAGACAACACTAGACACACTAGACACTAGACATACTAGACAACACTAGGCACACTAGACACTAGACATACTAGACAACACTAGGCACACTAGACATACTAGACAACACTAGGCACACTAGACACTAGACAACACTAGGCACACTAGACACTAGACATACTAGACAACACTAGGCACACTAGACACTAGACATACTAGACAACACTAGGCACACTAGACACTAGACAACACTAGGCACACTAGACACTAGACATACTAGACAACACTAGACATACTAGACAACACTAGGCACACTAGACATACTAGACAACACTAGGCACACTAGACACTAGACATACTAGACAACACTAGACACACTAGACACTAGACATACTAGACAACACTAGGCACACTAGACACTAGACATACTAGACAACACTAGGCACACTAGACACTAGACATACTAGACAACACTAGGCACACTAGACACTAGACAACACTAGGCACACTAGACATACTAGACAACACTAGACATACTAGACAACACTAGGCACACTAGACATACTAGACAACACTAGGCACACTAGACACTAGACATACTAGACAACACTAGACACACTAGACACTAGACATACTAGACAACACTAGGCACACTAGACACTAGACATACTAGACAACACTAGGCACACTAGACACTAGACATACTAGACAACACTAGACACACTAGACATACTAGACAACACTAGGCACACTAGACATACTAGACAACACTAGACATACTAGACAACACTAGGCACACTAGACATACTAGACAACACTAGGCACACTAGACACTAGACATACTAGACAACACTAGGCACACTAGACATACTAGACAACACTAGACACTAGACATACTAGACACTAGACATACTAGACAACACTAGGCACACTAGACACTAGACATACTAGACAACACTAGACATACTAGACACACTAGACATACTAGACAACACTAGGCACACTAGACACTAGACATACTAGACAACACTAGGCACACTAGACACTAGACATACTAGACAACACTAGACACACTAGACATACTAGACAACACTAGGCACACTAGACACTAGACATACTAGACAACACTAGACATACTAGACAACACTAGGCACACTAGACATACTAGACAACACTATGCACACTAGACACTAGACATACTAGACAACACTAGACACACTAGACACTAGACATACTAGACAACACTAGGCACACTAGACACTAGACACACTAGACACTAGACATACTAGACAACACTAGGCACACTAGACACTAGACATACTAGACAACACTAGACACACTAGACATACTAGACAACACTAGGCACACTAGACATACTAGACAACACTAGACATACTAGACAACACTAGGCACACTAGACATACTAGACAACACTAGGCACACTAGACACTAGACATACTAGACAACACTAGGCACACTAGACATACTAGACAACACTAGGCACACTAGACACTAGACATACTAGACACACTAGACATACTAGACAACACTAGGCACACTAGACATACTAGACAACACTAGGCACACTAGACATACTAGACAACACTAGGCACACTAGACATACTAGACAACACTAGGCACACTAGACATACTAGACACACTAGACACTAGACATACTAGACAACACTAGGCACACTAGACATACTAGACAACACTAGACACACTAGACATACTAGACAACACTAGGCACACTAGACATACTAGACAACACTAGGCACACTAGACACTAGACATACTAGACACACTAGACACTAGACATACTAGACAACACTAGGCACACTAGACACTAGACATACTAGACAACACTAGACACACTAGACATACTAGACAACACTAGACACACTAGACACTAGACATACTAGACAACACTAGGCACACTAGACACTAGACATACTAGACAACACTAGGCACACTAGACAACACTAGGCACACTAGACACTAGACAACACTAGACACACTAGACACTAGACATACTAGACAACACTAGGCACACTAGACACTAGACATACTAGACAACACTAGACACTAGACATACTAGACAACACTAGGCACACTAGACACTAGACACACTAGACACTAGACATACTAGACAACACTAGGCACACTAGACACTAGACATACTAGACAACACTAGGCACTCTAGACATACTAGACGACACTAGGCACACTAGACACTAGACATACTAGACACACTAGACATACTAGACAACACTAGGCACATTAGACATACTAGACAACACTAGACACAATAGACATACTAGACAACACTAGACACTAGACATACTAGACACTAGACATACAAGACACACTAGACATACTAGACACACTAGACACTAGACATACTAGACACTAGACATACTAGACAACACTAGACACACTAGACATACTAGACAACACTAGACACTAGACATACTAGACACTAGACATACTAGAAAACACTAGACAACACTAGACACTAGACACTAGACATACTAGACACACTAGGCACACTAGACATACTAGACAACACTAGACACACTAGACATACTAGACATACTAGATACTAGACATACTAGACAACACTAGACAACACTAGACACTAGACATACTAGACATACTAGACACACTAGGCACACTAGACATACTAGACAACACTAGACACTAGACATACTAGTCAACACTAGGCACACTAGACACTAGACATACTAGACAACACTAGACACACTAGACATACTAGACACACTAGACAACACTAGACACTAGACATACTAGACACTAGACATACTAGACACACTAGGCACACTAGACATACTAGACAACACTAGACACACTAGACATACTAGACAACACTAGACACTAGACACACTAGACACTAGACATACTAGACAACACTAGGCACACTAGACACTAGACATACTAGACTAAACTAGACATACTAGACAACACTAGGCACACTAGACATACTAGACAACACTAGGCACACTAGACACTAGACATACTAGACACACTAGACACTAGACATACTAGACAACACTAGGCACACTAGACACTAGACATACTAGACAACACTAGACACACTAGACATACTAGACAACACTAGGCACACTAGACACTAGACATACTAGACATACTAGACACACTAGACACTAGACATACTAGACAACACTAGGCACACTAGACACTAGACATACTAGACAACACTAGACACACTAGACATACTAGACAACACTAGGCACACTAGACACTAGACATACTAGACACACTAGGCACACTAGACATACTAGACAACACTAGGCACACTAGACACTAGACATACTAGACAACACTAGACATACTAGACAACACTAGACACACTAGACATACTAGACAACACTAGGCACACTAGACACTAGACATACTAGACAACACTAGACATACTAGACAACACTAGGCACACTAGACATACTAGAAAACACTAGGCACACTAGACACTAGACATACTAGACAACACTAGGCACACTAGACATACT
This sequence comes from Allygus modestus, assembly GCA_963675035.1. Taxonomy (NCBI): domain Eukaryota; kingdom Metazoa; phylum Arthropoda; class Insecta; order Hemiptera; family Cicadellidae; genus Allygus; species Allygus modestus. The sequence goes on from OY776111.1 coordinate 3,573,139, forward strand.
AGACAACACTAGGCACACTAGACACTAGACATACTAGACACTAGACATACTAGACAACACTAGGCACACTAGACATACTAGACAACACTAGGCACACTAGACATACTAGACAACACTAGACACACTAGACATACTAGACAACACTAGGCACACTAGACATACTAGACAACACTAGGCACACTAGACATACTAGACACACTAGACACTAGACATACTAGACAACACTAGGCACACTAGACACTAGACATACTAGACACACTAGACACTAGACATACTAGACAACACTAGGCACACTAGACACTAGACATACTAGACAACACTAGACACACTAGACATACTAGACAACACTAGACATACTAGACACACTAGACATACTAGACAACACTAGGCACACTAGACACTAGACATACTAGACAACACTAGGCACACTAGACACTAGACATACTAGACAACACTAGACAAACTAGACATACTAGACAACACTAGGCACACTAGACACTAGACATACTAGACAACACTAGACATACTAGACAACACTAGGCACACTAGACATACTAGACAACACTATGCACACTAGACACTAGACATACTAGACAACACTAGACACACTAGACACTAGACATACTAGACAACACTAGGCACACTAGACACTAGACACACTAGACACTAGACATACTAGACAACACTAGGCACACTAGACACTAGACATACTAGACAACACTAGACACACTAGACATACTAGACAACACTAGGCACACTAGACATACTAGACAACACTAGACATACTAGACAACACTAGGCACACTAGACATACTAGACAACACTAGGCACACTAGACACTAGACATACTAGACAACACTAGGCACACTAGACATACTAGACAACACTAGGCAACACTAGGCACACTAGACATACTAGACAACACTAGGCACACTAGACACTAGACATACTAGACAACACTAGGCACACTAGACACTAGACATACTAGACACACTAGACACTAGACATACTAGACAACACTAGGCACACTAGACACTAGACATACTAGACAACACTAGACACACTAGACATACTAGACAACACTAGACACTAGACATACTAGACAACACTAGACACTAGACACTAGACACACTAGACACTAGACATACTAGACAACACTAGGCACACTAGACACTAGACATACTAGACAACACTAGGCACTCTAGACATACTAGACAACACTAGGCACACTAGACACTAGACATACTAGACACACTAGACACTAGACATACTAGACAACACTAGACATACTAGACAACACTAGGCACACTAGACATACTAGACAACACTATGCACACTAGACACTAGACATACTAGACAACACTAGACACACTAGACACTAGACATACTAGACAACACTAGGCACACTAGACACTAGACACACTAGACATACTAGACAACACTAGGCACACTAGACACTAGACATACTAGACAACACTAGACACACTAGACATACTAGACAACACTAGGCACACTAGACATACTAGACAACACTAGACATACTAGACAACACTAGGCACACTAGACATACTAGACAACACTAGGCACACTAGACACTAGACATACTAGACAACACTAGGCACACTAGACATACTAGACAACACTAGACATACTAGACACACTAGACATACTAGACAACACTAGGCACACTAGACACTAGACATACTAGACAACACTAGGCACACTAGACACTAGACATACTAGACAACACTAGACAAACTAGACATACTAGACAACACTAGGCACACTAGACACTAGACATACTAGACAACACTAGACATACTAGACAACACTAGGCACACTAGACATACTAGACAACACTATGCACACTAGACACTAGACATACTAGACAACACTAGACACACTAGACACTAGACAACACTAGGCACACTAGACACTAGACACACTAGACACTAGACATACTAGACAACACTAGGCACACTAGACACTAGACATACTAGACAACACTAGACACACTAGACATACTAGACAACACTAGGCACACTAGACATACTAGACAACACTAGACATACTAGACAACACTAGGCACACTAGACATACTAGACAACACTAGGCACACTAGACACTAGACATACTAGACAACACTAGGCACACTAGACATACTAGACAACACTAGGCACACTAGACACTAGACATACTAGACACACTAGACACTAGACATACTAGACAACACTAGGCACACTAGACATACTAGACAACACTAGGCACACTAGACATACTAGACAACACTAGGCACACTAGACATACTAGACAACACTAGGCACACTAGACATACTAGACACACTAGACACTAGACATACTAGACAACACTAGGCACACTAGACATACTAGACAACACTAGACACACTAGACATACTAGACAACACTAGGCACACTAGACATACTAGACAACACTAGGCACACTAGACACTAGACATACTAGACACACTAGACACTAGACATACTAGACAACACTAGGCACACTAGACACTAGACATACTAGACAACACTAGACACACTAGACATACTAGACAACACTAGACACACTAGACACTAGACATACTAGACAACACTAGGCACACTAGACACTAGACATACTAGACAACACTAGGCACACTAGACAACACTAGGCACACTAGACACTAGACAACACTAGACACACTAGACACTAGACATACTAGACAACACTAGGCACACTAGACACTAGACATACTAGACAACACTAGACATACTAGACAACACTAGACACTAGACATACTAGACAACACTAGGCACACTAGACACTAGACACACTAGACACTAGACATACTAGACAACACTAGGCACACTAGACACTAGACATACTAGACAACACTAGGCACTCTAGACATACTAGACAACACTAGGCACACTAGACACTAGACATACTAGACACACTAGACATACTAGACAACACTAGGCACACTAGACATACTAGACAACACTAGACACAATAGACATACTAGACAACACTAGACACTAGACATACTAGACACTAGACATACAAGACACACTAGACATACTAGACACACTAGACACTAGACATACTAGACACTAGACATACTAGACAACACTAGACAACACTAGACACACTAGACATACTAGACAACACTAGACACTAGACATACTAGACACTAGACATACTAGAAAACACTAGACAACACTAGACACTAGACACTAGACATACTAGACACACTAGGCACACTATACATACTAGACAACACTAGACACACTAGACATACTAGACATACTAGACACTAGACATACTAGACAACACTAGACAACACTAGACACTAGACATACTAGACATACTAGACACACTAGGCACACTAGACATACTAGACAACACTAGACACTAGACATACTAGTCAACACTAGGCACACTAGACACTAGACATACTAGACAACACTAGACACTAGACATACTAGTTAACACTAGGCACACTAGACACTAGACATACTAGACAACACTAGACACACTAGACATACTAGACACACTAGACAACACTAGACACTAGACATACTAGACACTAGACATACTAGACACACTAGGCACACTAGACATACTAGACAACACTAGACACACTAGACATACTAGACAACACTAGACACTAGACACACTAGACACTAGTCATACTAGACAACACTAGGCACACTAGACACTAGACATACTAGACATACTAGACACACTAGACACTAGACATACTAGACAACACTAGGCACACTAGACACTAGACATACTAGACAACACTAGACACACTAGACATACTAGACAACACTAGGCACACTAGACACTAGACATACTAGACACACTAGGCACACTAGACATACTAGACAACACTAGGCACACTAGACACTAGACATACTAGACAACACTAGACATACTAGACAACACTAGACACACTAGACACACTAGACATACTAGACAACACTAGGCACACTAGACATACTAGACAACACTAGACATACTAGACAACACTAGGCACACTAGACATACTAGAAAACACTAGGCACACTAGACATACTAGACAACACTAGGCACACTAGACATACTAGACAACACTAGGCACACTAGACACTAGACATACTAGACACTAGACATACTAGACAACACTAGGCACACTAGACATACTAGACAACACTAGGCACACTAGACATACTAGACAACACTAGACACACTAGACATACTAGACAACACTAGGCACACTAGACATACTAGACAACACTAGGCACACTAGACATACTAGACACACTAGACACTAGACATACTAGACAACACTAGGCACACTAGACACTAGACATACTAGACACACTAGACACTAGACATACTAGACAACACTAGGCACACTAGACACTAGACATACTAGACAACACTAGACACACTAGACATACTAGACAACACTAGACACACTAGACACTAGACATACTAGACAACACTAGGCACACTAGACACTAGACATACTAGACAACACTAGGCACACTAGACATACTAGACAACACTAGGCACACTAGACACTAGACATACTAGACAACACTAGGCACACTAGACACTAGACATACTAGACACACTAGACACTAGACATACTAGACAACACTAGGCACACTAGACACTAGACATACTAGACAACACTAGACACACTAGACATACTAGACAACACTAGACACTAGACATACTAGACAACACTAGGCACACTAGACACTAGACACACTAGACACTAGACATACTAGACAACACTAGGCACACTAGACACTAGACATACTAGACAACACTAGGCACTCTATACATACTAGACAACACTAGGCACACTAGACACTAGACATACTAGACACACTAGACACTAGACATACTAGACAACACTAGGCACACTAGACATACTAGACAACACTAGACACACTAGACATACTAGACAACACTAGACACTAGACATACTAGACACTAGACATACTAGACACACTAGACATACTAGACACACTAGACACTAGACATACTAGACACTAGACATACTAGACAACACTAGACAACACTAGACACACTAGACATACTAGACAACACTAGACACTAGACATACTAGACACTAGACATACTAGAAAACACTAGACAACACTAGACACTAGACATACTAGACACACTAGGCACACTAGACATACTAGACAACACTAGACACACTAGACATACTAGACACACTAGGCACACTAGACATACTAGACAACACTAGACACTAGACATACTAGACACACTAGGCACACTAGACATACTAGACAACACTAGACACACTAGACATACTAGACATACTAGACACTAGACATACTAGACAACACTAGACAACACTAGGCACACTAGACACTAGACATACTAGACACACTAGACACTAGACATACTAGACAACACTTGGCACACTAGACACTAGACATACTAGACAACACTAGACAAACTAGACATACTAGACAACACTAGGCACACTAGACACTAGACATACTAGACACACTAGGCACACTAGACATACTAGACAACACTAGGCACACTAGACACTAGACATACTAGACAACACTAGACACACTAGACATACTAGACAACACTAGGCACACTAGACATACTAGACAACACTAGACATACTAGACAACACTAGGCACACTAGACATACTAGACAACACTAGGCACACTAGACACTAGACATACTAGACAACACTAGGCACACTAGACATACTAGACAACACTAGGCACACTAGACACTAGACATACTAGACACACTAGACACTAGACATACTATACAACACTAGGCACACTAGACATACTAGACAACACTAGGCACACTAGACATACTAGACAACACTAGACACACTAGACATACTAGACAACACTAGGCACACTAGACACTAGACATACTAGACAACACTAGGCACACTAGACATACTAGACAACACTAGGCACACTAGCCATACTAGAAACACTAGACACTAGACATACTAGACAACACTAGGCACACTAGACACTAGACATACTAGACAACACTAGACACACTAGACATACTAGACAACACTAGGCACACTAGACACTAGACATACTAGACACACTAGACACTAGACATACTAGACAACACTAGGCACACTAGACATACTAGACAACACTAGACACACTAGACATACTAGACAACACTAGACACACTAGACATACTAGACAACACTAGACACTAGACATACTAGACACTAGACATACTAGACACACTAGACATACTAGACACACTAGACACTAGACATACTAGACACTAGACATACTAGACAACACTAGACAACACTAGACACACTAGACATACTAGACAACACTAGACACTAGACATACTAGACACCAGACATACTAGAAAACACTAGACAACACTAGACACTAGACATACTAGACACACTAGGCACACTAGACATACTAGACAACACTAGACACACTAGACATACTAGACATACTAGACACTAGACATACTAGACAACACTAGACAACACTAGACACACTAGACACTAGACATACTAGACATACTAGACACACTAGGCACACTAGACATACTAGACAACACTAGACACTAGACATACTAGACAACACTAGGCACACTAGACACTAGACATACTAGACAACACTAGACACACTAGACATACTAGACATACTAGACACACTAGACAACACTAGACACTAGACATACTAGACACTAGACATACTAGACACACTAGGCACACTAGACATACTAGACAACACTAGACACACTAGACATACTAGACAACACTAGACACTAGACACTAGACATACTAGACAACACTAGGCACACTAGACACTAGACATACTAGACAACACTAGACACACTAGACATACTAGACAACACTAGGCACACTAGACATACTAGACAACACTAGACACACTAGACATACTAGACAACACTAGACACTAGACACACTAGACACTAGACATACTAGACAACACTAGGCACACTAGACATACTAGGCACACTAGACATACTAGACAACACTAGACACACTAGACATACTAGACAACACTAGACACTAGACACACTAGACATACTAGACAACACTAGGCACACTAGACACTAGACATACTAGACAACACTAGACACACTAGACATACTAGACAACACTAGGCACACTAGACACTAGACATACTAGACAACACTAGACATACTAGACAACACTAGGCACACTAGACATACTAGACACTAGACATACTAGACACACTAGACACTAGACATACTAGACAACACTAGGCACACTAGACACTAGACATACTAGACAACACTAGACACACTAGACATACTAGACAACACTAGACACTAGACATACTAGACACTAGACATACTAGACACACTAGACACTAGACATACTAGACACTAGACATACTAGACACTAGACATACTAGACAACACTAGACAACACTAGACACATTAGACAACACTACCGTTAAACACCAGCAGCGATCGGGAAACTTCTAACAATTACTAAAAAAAAAAAAAAAATACATCGCTACGTTGAGTTTTAAAACAAGAGTTAGTGTACTTATGTTGTCCATATTATAGTTTGGTGCCGATGACGCAGCCTATGGATGAAACCAACTCAATTGAGGAGCGTTTGTTGCCCCAGTAATCACCAAGGCTTCGTCTCACTAAGGAATCTCCTTAAACAATCAAGTAAGGAATGTTACTCGTTAATACAATAAACACCTAATGGGAACAGCTAGTAACACCGGCGACAGCTAGTTAAAGTTGAAGAAGTTCCTCATGCGGGACAAGGCGAGCGCATCACATCGCGGAGCTGCGACTGAGGCCCGCGGTAATTATAACTTTACAAGACGGGAAACTTTGCACCGGAATATGACAAGGTGTGCTTTAAATTATAGAGGAACTTTGTTATAAAGGAGAGCGGTTTCAAAATGGTGTTAGTAGATTTGATCTTTTCACTTCAACCAATTCTGCAACTTCTTCAAAAGAGGATTTTTTCATATTTTGTTAAGTATTTTCATCTAGTTATCAGTTTGGAGGTGTAAAAATAAGTTTTGATTACATCTAGGTTATTACAAAGTTGGTTTCGAGCTACCCGTCTTTTCGAGGAGATAGTATAGTTAACGTATATCCAGAGATAGTATAGTTGAGATAGTACGTCCAGTCAAATGTATTTATGGAAAGGTTCCCTTCTCTCTCGCAGAAGGTGATTCTGCTGTCATTCAACGGGGTTTATAGTGTTTTAACCGCTCAAAACACTATGTCACTTATGTCGCGGCTTTGATATGTACGTAATAATTTTTTAATATTGTAATTTTGTAAAAATAATCTATCAAGACAGAGAATAAGCTGGTTGCACCGGGTTGTGCGCAATAAGCCTGGATTCGATGATGCGATGCGATGTTGTACTGTATACTAGACTCGGCCTGGTCAGGTTACGGCCTACTTGTCTGGATTATGTGACGTCAGGCCGAGATTGCGGCATTTCTCAGACTAGTTCCTAGTGAGTGGAGTGTGTAACCTTGACCCACAGGCGTGAATGTCTTACATTTGGTGGGAAAGGTAGACTGAGACTGGCTGAACGTATTACATTTTGAGGATTGATATTACTTTAATTGTAAAATGTAAACGTAACAAAAACACGCAAAACCGTAAAACATTTAATTTAAAATAAAGCACTTCCCTCTTATTTATTTGTTTGAAATTGTTGGAGCCCTTTTCTACCTTAGAAATAAAACTTCAGTAGTCTGAAATCAACTATACTTTAGATTTTAATGCGATTCATTGGGAAACTGCAAATGTAGTCACCTCTTCGCTCTTCTGCCACTTGAAGAGGATAGGTTGAACCAACAGTTTTCTCCAAAAAGAGATGAATTCATATTTCATATTTGCTTCTTATAACTACCACCTATCACAGTGTCTTTGGCAGTTTATGCGAATCAATGTAATTCATTTGTAAATTCAATTACTCCCCTAAACTGAATAAAATACCTGAATTTATCCCGTTTTCGTCTACACTTAAAATTGGTAGACTAATTTTACGATTCTGCAGACAATGGTTTTATATAGCCGCTCAGAGTCTCGGTCGGCTGCCTCTATGCATGTTTCAGCGCTTGGCCTCGCTCGCCGCTCCACCGCTCCACCGCTCCACCGCAACCGCGCGAGCCGCGCCACACAGCCTCACAATCACCGCCGCTGTCGGTCGATATATCGGGCGCTCCTGCTTGTTAACACATTTAGTGGATACCGTCAACTGGGATAATTATTACATAGTAGTCCATAAGGTTAATTCAATTATTGTTCAGTTGTAAGTGTATGTATATTGAAACAATAATGCTGTAACCGTATTGTTTTGTTTTTGTCGTCCTAATATTCTTAAAGTGTTGGATAACTAGTATTTAGATTTCAGGTATTTAAGTTAGCAGAATTTACCAGTTATTGGGTATATTAATGAAAATAATACTCCGGTTTGGTACCAAATTTACGCGAACAGATGTGAAATAGGCTACTATTTGCCGTTTAATCCACACCAGGTAATTCACATACAATGGTGACCTTATACAGTCAGTTAAAATATCCAAATACTAGCAACTTAATTTTACCCGAAAAAAATCCGGAAACCCTTCAGTCGACCATTAGGAATTCGAATCTCAACACACCTTCCTTTATATTTCTTACTAACAACATAATTAATAACACGTAGTAAAAAGTGTAATATGTAGGGCATCCTTTATGATTGTGAAAAAACGGTAAAAAAATATAGACAAATCACAATAGATAGTACATAAAATGTGATTATTATCGTCGATTTCGAGTAGTAGTAAATAGACAGTAAACAATAATTCTTTATTCATGATTTTTTTGTAAATTGGTACAGTGAATAGTGTAATTTCTCTAGTATCTAAAAATAACATACAAAATTCCATTCTATACATTATGTAACAGTGATTTAACAGAGTCAAACATGAAGTTCCTCGAGTGACTCTGACCCATTACACCATTCGCGCTGACTAGCCGGGAGGACGAAGCGCAGATGCGCGCACCAGCCACTCTAGCCAAGGTGACGGACTTATATTAATTTATTAAAAAATATCTGTGTTTATTTAAAAATGACAAACGTTTACTAGCAAAACTAAGAAATTTTTCTTAAGTGTTCGCTGCTTTAAGCATACTAACCTTTGAAAATATTTAGTATTTGTCACTTTCGTTTTGTTCAAGAAAAAAATTGTCTAGATACAACAAAGCCCTGTCATATAATTGGTCTACCTATGAAGCAAGACATTAGCCGTTACCATTCAACAGCCGGGTCGTCTCCTGTGCGAGGCAGAGCACTCCCTGAGGAGAAGAAAATGGCGCTAATTTTGTACGACAACGTCTAAGTTAAGTTGAAGCGAGCGGGAATAACGTGTCAATTAAAACTTTACATGGAAAACATCCACCGGAATATCGTCACAAGACCTCCTCCCTTAATGCGCCTCAGCGGTGAAGTACGAGAATCCAACAACTCTCAGCGGTGAAGTACGAGAATCCAACAACTCTCAGCGGTGAAGTACGAGAATCCAACAACTCTCAGCGGTGAAGTACGAGAATCCAACAACTCTCAGCGGTGAAGTACGAGAATCCAACAACTCTCAGCGGTGAAGTACGAGAATCCAACAACTCTCAGCGGTGAAGTACGAGAATCCAACAACTCTCAGCGGTGAAGTACGAGAATCCAACAACTATCACCAACTTTAAAACTGCGTACAGCAAGTACTTTATAATTTAACGCTTATATTTTAACAAGAAAATACAAAATCAAATAATTTTGACAGGGAACATATCAATATAAACAATATTTGAACATATCTGAATACCTCTTTAAGACGCCGACGCAACTAGGGCGTATTTTAAGGCGAATATGAATGAATGATTAGAATGGGTGAGATACCTTATGTAGCCTCGTTACTAAGACCGACAGATTATTTAGCCAAGTTCATTATTAATAGCCCAATGACCAATGGCAGCTTCAACAAATTTTCTCAGGATTTTGCTCAGGATCGAACCGGCGAACTTCAGATTATGAAGCGATCGTAAATCTAAATACATTTTTCCAAAACTTTAAATATGTTTTATATTTATGTTTAACAGAATAAACTGATTTCTAATAAATACTTTTTTTACCGTATTAAAAACAGAAAAAATAACCTTTACGTTTTATTTGTTTACACTAAATAAAACGTAATTAGGTTTTGCAATTAAGTAAATGTTCTAAATAATTACTGACAGTTTTTATTTTTTATTTTTATATATGTCTTGAATCTCTATGTTTCCTCTGGATTGGAAAATTAATTAATTAAAATATAATGTTATACGTGTGTTAATATTCACTTATTACGCGCTTACGCGATGGCAGCGCCGTGAAATTCAAAACGCAAAATGAGTGCTGCACCCAAATTGCCGCAATGTTTTGCAGGCGCGACCAAGACGCGAGAACTATCCGGTTTTTAAACACTAAAGGAACCGTCGATTTTTATTTTGAACAGGTTTTACTCTAACAATTCTTTTAATAAGTATAAATTTAAACTTCCGTCGGTCAGGGCGCTTCTCTCACCCATCAATAATTTTATCTTTCACCAAACCTAATTAATTATTTACCCAAACTGAAACCCAAATTTGTATTATAATAAGTTGATTTATGTATGTTGAATTATATTGTTAAAAGTATTATAACTTATCAGATAGTGCATGTGGATTATATTACATCAGTTTATGTATGAAAATGGGTATTCCGTAAATAAATAAATATCCAAACGCACCCCTACTAAGACCATTGCTTTGTTATTATTTGATAGAAACCCTACCTAATTTAATACACCAAAATATTATGTCACAGTTTTAAAAGATCAACCACTATCCAAATTTATAACTGTTCGACATTAAACAAATTAATTTCGCTGTATTACTAGTACTGCACGAAATTCAATATAAGAGTAGTATTTCTAATTACTTCAATCAAATGTAGAACTGAACTCGACCTCTAGTCAGGTGGGTATAACAGCACCATCGGTTCCACCAAGACACCGCGCACCCCGCAACTCCACCACGGCTCGATACAGTTACACCGTTCAACCTCACTTTACTGCCAATGTGGTTTGGGAGGCTGCTTTAACTGCGCTCTAACCTTCAATCAAACGGTTTGTTTCGCATTGGCAAGTTTTATTGCCGAGTTGAGGATTTTGTTCAACATCAATCGTTTATTTAGTTCCAATTTTGAGGTAAATTGTTTTTATTGATGTGAAACGCTGATGAATGCGTATTCGTCAATCATTTAAATGACTAGATCGTCAAACTAAAAGGTGGGACAGAGGCCAATAAGTAAAATAATCGGGTAAAAATAAATTATGGTTATTAATGGTTGCCTTCGCGATTGGCACTCGGAGTTTCAAGTCGAAGGGTCGGTCAAGGCTAAACGGATAATGTTTCAACCTATTTTATTTTACATTTTTTGTTCAAATTGAGAAATACTACCCCAAAGTTTGAAATTTTCCTTTTTGAACACCTTGTATGTATTGAAATTGAATACGCCCTAACATTTTACCCGAGGATGAAAAGATGAGGCCTAAATCAACAAGGCTTTTTAAAACGATACCCTCACATTCCACTACTATTTGTTTGACCTTGAGACACGCACTGGTTGTAACGGCTCCCTACCGCAATGTTATTACACTAGAAGGGCTTGCTGCGCGAACTCGAACAAATGTTATTCTCAAGCTTCTGAACTCATGCCATATTGAGTTGACATTCCAGTAACTATTTATTTATATTATGTTTGCAACATATATCCTTGATCTTGCGTTGTGCTTGGTTAATTTGTCAAAATATGTTAAAAATTCGATAAATTTCAACTCATCCGTAAGATTTTAATAAAAGGTTTTTAAATGAATTTTTCGTCTCCTGTTAAATTTCCCGTTATAACACTACAACCTGGTTGTATCACTTCACTGCGCCACTCTCAAGTAGAATATTGTTGAGTCATCAAGCTAAAATCACATCAATCGGTCGAATCGACGTCGTTATTAATTTGAAAGCACACACACACACACAAAGACACGGACACGCACATCTTGACATTCAAATAATCGGTACGGGCGTTCACACGGAGTCTCAATGTTCTTTCCACTACTTTATAATCCATCGCGGTTGCCGGCACGGTGACACTAGGCACTGGTAAATCGTAAGATTTGCATTGATGCTTTGAAGGCTGCGGGGGCTAAAGATCCAAATATAATGACTTTTGTAGAATCTGAACATCAAATAGTGTTAATTAACACATAAAGCTTAAACATTTGTTCATCAGTTCTTTAGACTTTGATCTATTACGTAACTACTTACGTATTGAATTTAAATATTAAATTGGTTACTACAGCTACAGACACTCACCAGTAGGTCGTAGTCGTGGTTGGCCGGCACGGGCTTCTGGGCGTAGACGACGCCGGTGGCGGGGTGAATGCTGAACCACCCGTGGCGGCTCCTGACGTGGTACTCCACCCTGCCGTTGACACCCGCGTCATCATCCTTCGCCACCAACTAGGCAGAGGCAGAGGGTGGAACAACTAGAGTTGAATGAATGGTTTGATCCGGTTGAGAAACCATATCAAACCTCCTCAGAACGGTGCTCAGAAGCATTCCTGGATAACTGGTGTGTGCTCAACCACTCCGGGAAGCATACTCCTAATTGTTGTGCATTCAACCAGTTAAGATCGGGTAAGCATACTCCTAATTGTTGTGCATTCAACCAGTTAAGATCGGGTAAGCATACTCCTAATTGTTGTGCATTCAACCAGTTAAGATAAGGTAAGCATAATCCTAATTGTTGTGCATTCAACCAGTTAAGATCAGGTAAGCATACTCCTAATTGTTGTGCATTCAACCAGTTAAGATCGGGTAAGCATACTCCTAATTGTTGTGCATTCATCCGGTTAAGATCGGGTAAGCATACCCCTAATTGTTGTCCATTCATCCGGTTAAGATCGGGTAAGCATACTCCTAACTATCGTGCAGTCATCCGGTTAAGATCGGGTAAGCATACTCCTAACTGTTGTGCATTCAACCACTTAAGATTGGCTAAGCATATTCCTAACTGTTGTGCATTCAACCAGTCAAGATCGGATAAGCATACTCCTAACTATCGTGCAGTCATCCGGTTAAGATCGGGTAGGCATACTCCTAACTGTTGTGCATTCAACCAGTTAAGATCGGCTAAGCATATTCCAAATTGTTGTGCATTCATCCAGTTAAGATCGGGTAAGCATACTCCTAACTATCGTGCAGTCATCTGGTTAAGATCGGGTAAGCATACTCCTAACTGTTGTGCATTCAACCAGTTAAGATCGGCTAAGCATATTCCTAACTGTTGTGCATTCAACCAGTCAAGATCGGATAAGCATACTCCTAACTGTTGTGTATTCAACCAGTTAAGATCGGGTAAGCATACTCCTAACTGTTGTTTATTCAACCAGTTAAGATCGGGTAAGCATACTCCTAACTGTTGTGCATTCAACCAGTTAAGATCGGGTAAGCATACTCCTAACTGTTGTGCATTCAACCAGTTAAGATCGGGTAAGCATACTCCTAACTGTTGTGCATTCAACCAGTTAAGATCGGGTAAGCATACTCCTAACTGTTGTGCATTCAACCAGTTAAGATCGGGTAAGCATACTCCTAACTGTTATGCATTCAACCAGTTAAGATCGGCTAAGCATACTCCTAACTGTTGTGCATTCAACCAGTTAAGATCGGGTAAGCATACTCCTAACTGTTGTGCATTCAACCAGTTAAGATCGGGTAAGCATACTTCTAACTGTTGTGCATTCAACCAGTTAAGATCGGGTAAGCATACTCCTAACCAGTTAAGATCGGGTAAGCATACTCCTAACCAGTTAAGATCGGGTAAGCATACTCCTAACTGTTGTGCATTCAACCAGTCAAGATCGGGTAAGCATACTCCTAATTGTTGTGCATTCAACCAGTCAATATCGGGTAAGAATACTCCTAACTGTTGTGCATTCAACCAGTCAAGATCGGGTAAGCATACTCCTAACTGTTGTGCATTCAACCAGTTAAGATCGGGTAAGCATACTCCTAACTGTTGTGCATTCAACTAGTTACTTAGAATCAACATATTTGACACTTAATGAATATTTCAAATTCGATTTATGTTAAACTTATAAGCTACATCCTGAAATATAACTCTACAAAACTCTAACTTTCTTCACGTGGCTTTATATTTATTCAAAGTAAGGTAGGTCCATAGTATATGCTAAATCATTCGTGTAATCTGTTTTATAGGTTCCTTATCACTCCACCTATCACAGTTATCACTATACTTGCGTTGCTACTGCCGCTGCCTTACCCTGAACACTGGATAGCCGGTGAGGTTGTTGACGTCAAGGCTATGCCACGTCTCGCCCACAAACAATGCCTCGAACTCCAGGTCAGTGTCGCTGGCGTCTACTTCATTCTGACACAAAACAACACAAAGTGAGTGGGGGAGGCCCACAGGAAACTCTCAAACCTTAGTTTTTAAGAACAGATCTTACCTTTCACATGGTATATTTTGTAGATGGAATAAAATTCAAATAATTGTTATGACGTACAATAAAACTAGGCAGTATTGGTTTGACCGAACCAAAGTCAGATAAGGGATTTAAGATTTACTTCCATTTCTTCGAAAGCAAATACATTTAAGAACATAAACGTCTCCAGCCCAACCTTCAGCCTAGAGGAATGTGTTTTATCAAGATAAGTTAAAAAACAAGCAGTACATTATACAAACTTTCCTTTACATCGGTTTTACTATTCCTGCTTGGTCGGGAGATGATACTGGCCGAGGAATAGTGATCATTCAGATACTTTGAAAGACTTTCATAACTATCTCATAACGCACCAACATAATCTTTCTATGGTTAATTGTAATATGTGTGGGTTCGGAAAATTCCTAATTAAATTAAATTAGTAAAGATTAATTGACTGATTCACTCGTAATCGCGTCACTCGCACGTACTGGCACGTAAACAGATACAATTCTAGTTAGTTGTGCAATTGAAGCTTGTTTTTAACCACTTTATTTATTTTAAACTCAGCCCGAACAAATTTGATTTCTTTCTGTGAAAGGTAATATTCCCAACCTGTATGATGAAAGTAGAGTCTTTCTGGTGCATCTCCGGGATCATGATGTGGTAAAAAGTCTGGTCGAACTGTGGAGAGTTGTCGTTCTCGTCATCCACCGCCACGACCACCTGCACGGTCGACGATAACGGCGGCTCTCCGTCGTCTCTCAGAGTCACCTGGCAACACAACCTTGAGTGAGTGACATCGTGATGTGGTAGAAGGTCTGGTCAAACTGTGGAGAGTTGTCGTTCTCGTCATCCACCGCCACGACCACCTGCACGGTCGACGGTAACGGCGGCCCTCCGTCGTCTCTCAGAGTCACCTGGCAACACAACCTTGAGTGAGTGACATCGTGATGTGGTAGAAGGTCTGGTCGAACTGTGGAGAGTTGTCGTTCTCGTCATCCACCGCCACGACCACCTGCACGGTCGACGGTAACGGCGGCTCTCCGTCGTCTCTCAGAGTCACCTGGCAACACAACCTTGAGTGAGTGACATCGTGATGTGGTAGAAGGTCTGGTCAAACTGTGGAGAGTTGTCGTTCTCGTCATCCACCGCCACGACCACCTGCACGGTCGACGGTAACGGCGGCTCTCCGTCGTCTCTCAGAGTCACCTGGCAACACAACCTTGAGTGAGTGACATCGTGATGTGGTAGAAGGTCTGGTCAAACTGTGGAGAGTTGTCGTTCTCGTCATCCACCGCCACGACCACCTGCACGGTCGACGGTAACGGCGGCTCTCCGTCGTCTCTCAGAGTCACCTGGCAACACAACCTTGAGTGAGTGACATCGTGATGTGGTAGAAGGTCTGGTCGAACTGTGGAGAGTTGTCGTTCTCGTCGTCCACCGCCACGACCACCTGCACGGTCGACGGTAACGGCGGCTCTCCGTCGTCTCTCAGAGTCACCTGGCAACACAACCTTGAGTGAGTGACATCGAGATGTGGTAGAAGGTCTGGTCAAACTGTGGAGAGTTGTCGTTCTCGTCGTCCACCGCCACGACCACCTGCACGGTTGACGATAACGGTGGCTCTCCGTCGTCTCTCAGAGTCACCTGGCAACACAACCTTGAGTGAGTGACATCGTGATGTGGTAGAAGGTCTGGTCAAACTGTGGAGAGTTGTCGTTCTCATCGTCCACTGCCACGACCACCTGCACGGTCGACGGTAACGGCGGCTCTCCGTCGTCTCTCAGAGTCACCTGGCAACACAACCTTGAGTGAGTGACATCGAGATGTGGTAGAAGGTCTGGTCAAACTGTGGAGAGTTGTCGTTCTCGTCGTCCACCGCCACGACCACCTGCACGGTCGACGATAACGGCGGCTCTCCGTCGTCTCTCAGGGTCACCTGGCAACACAACCTTGAGTGAGTTTCACGAAAAAAACCAGAATGTAGTCGTGGTTTAAAACTACTTATGGGTTGAATATTCAATACTCCGCAGACGGCAGGCGAAAAAATAAGACATTCGGAAATGAACATTTTTAAACACTTTATGGAAAATTCTAAATATTACCAAGCTACAGTGACGAACTTCGGGATGTCAACCTCTTTCATCTGTAGGAACAGCACAACAGTGACTGTCAACACAAGCCTCTCCAAATGTTCAATTTATTTTTTAATCCTCTAATTTTTTTTGTTTAGCGTCCATACAACAAGAAGTCGTATTTTAAACAAATACATGTTAACCACTTCTAGAAATGTAAACTCAACGCGGAAATATTGCTCAAAATGTTTCTACTGCAGTTTAAGTTTTTATGAGCTATTCTGCCAAGAAACTTTCACGATATATTTTACGGACTGTGTTAAAACAAATTCCATACTTTAGGCTTTAATAGTTGTTTTACTAAATGTGACTAACTTATTTAACAGGTCTAATTTATTGTGTAAATGAGCTTTGCAGAATATACTGACTGTATCCGCATTAGATAGCCTTTAGTACATAAAATATGTGCGAAGCTACTGTAATTAAAATTATTTATGTCTCTCTGCAGTATTATGACTAAGCAACAGCTGAGACTTAACTGATCTCTGAACTGCTTCAGCAGAATTTCATTTCCAAGGAATAGTGTGAAGTCGAGGAAGGCGCATTGATTCTGTATCAAAGCAACATACAGACGCGGAAATTAATTAGTTTAATGAAGCTTTCACGTGCGCTTTATGCTGGCCTCTATTTACGCTGAACATTGCAAGACTTATTCACAGTAAACCTTCACAACCCAAAGGTTAAAAATTCGCCTTCACTTATAGGTTAAACATTAAATACCTTTAAGGAAAAATGTATTATAAAATATAAAGCACTATAAATTGATAAATTTACTGTTAAAATATTAACTGTAATGCTATTTAACTGTACTGTTTTAATCCTAACATTTATTCTCATATTCTGTGTACACACGTACAACCACTTAAATGGTATGTTTAAGCACGAGTTCGTGTAATTAGGAAATTTAATCATATAACTTTATAATTACTCACTGGGACTCTGGCGGCCCTAGCATAGCCCTAGCATCTGACATGCGAGGTGAAAGGGCGAACTCCACTGAGAATGTCGTCCCAGTGTTACATCCTGTCACTGAATCAACGATTCTATGCAGTGAACGCCATCCCTGTGTTACAGGCTCCGGTTGAATCAACGACTCTATGCAGTGAACGTCATCCCTGTGTTACAGGGTCCGATTGAATCAACGATTCAATGCAGTGAACGCCATCCCTGTGTTACAGGCTCCGGTTGAATCAACGACTCTATGCAGTGAACGTCATCCCTGTGTTACAGGGTCCGATTGAATCAACGATTCAATGCAGTGAACGCCATCCCTGTGTTACAGGCTCCGGTTGAATCAACGACTCTATGCAGTGAACGTCATCCCTGTGTTACAGGGTCCGATTGAATCAACGATTCAATGCAGTGAACGCCATCCCTGTGTTACAGGCTCCGGTTGAATCAACGACTCTATGCAGTGAACGTCATCCCTGTGTTACAGGGTCCGATTGAATCAACGATTCTGTGCATTGAACGTAGTCCCAGTGTTACAGGCTCCGATTGAATCAACGATTCTAAGCATTGAACGTCATCCCTGTGTTACAGGCTCCGATTGAATCAACGATTCTGTGCATTGAACGCCCCAGTGTTACAGGCTCCCATTGAATCAACGATTCTGTGCATTGAACGTCATCCCTGTGTTACCGGCTCCGATTGAATCAACGATTCTGTGCATTGAACGTAGTCCCAGTGTTACAGGCTCCCATTGAATCAACGATTCTATGCATTGAACGTCATCCCGGTGTTACAGGCTCCCATTGAATCAACAATTCTATGCAGTGAACAACATCCCTGTGTTACCAGCTCCGATTTAATCAAACGTCCTGTGTAGTTTCGAGTAGCTTTCTACTCGATCGCTTGATTTAATATTTGTTTAACACTTACCCAAAGGCCACACAAATCACTGATCAAAATACCGGTACTCAATATCATTAAAATTTTAAAGCGATAAAACATTTGCTCAATAACTTTAATAATTAAGGTTCAATTAAGGATGTTAAATGTTTGTTTTGTATACTGACCGTAATTACTGTACTACATAGTTTCAATTTTAACATGTTATCTTTATAGCAAACACTCGAAATGGAACGGTAATGATTACCTTTAAGCTATTAACTACTTAAGTGAACGGATGCTTTGGTCTGTTTTGACAAAGACTGTACTTATATTGTTTGCAGAAGCACCCTCGCGCACGACTGTCAGTGCAGTCGACGATCGACGCTGCAACACAACAATACCTTCCCAACAACAATAAGAATGACATCAGACCGCGATTTGCAAAGAATTGATTGTTCTCTGGAATTGACGTTCTTCAGTTCTGTGATTGACGAGACGAGGGGAAGAATAAATGAGTATTTTGTTCATTACAAAAAATATTAGGAATCGGGTTTAAATAATACAATCAAGTTTCTATGAATTGACTCTTGCATTTCAACAGGGTGTGATTAAGCGTTGATGTATTTTGTTGGAGTTTCTTTTGTCTTTTGTTGGTGCTCAAATACTTTTTTCATTGAATGTTTAAGACGACATCTAGACAGTTGCACACTAATAACAGTCGATTTATGCGTATAACAAAATGCTGAGTGTTTCTTATCGGCTAATGAAACAATCACGGATCAAAAAGATGCATTTACGGTTCTATTAAAACTACGTGTTTAGAATTCCATTGCAAAACAAAATTAGGTAAAGTATCTGAAAACTTCTTCATAGGGTTGACGAATCTTCGTAATGAACTTTTGTTCGATACCCAACCGACTGATTTGGACACACAATGTGTATTCTTTGATGCTATCAACATTCTCAAAGACTGTATAAAGTATTCTGATTTTATTTTAATAATTTAAATTGTAATACCAGTTTTTGTTACAGAATACAGTAAACATTTTCAGTTGTATTTCTTCATAACACTAATTTTAATACATATGGCGTGTATTTCTTAATATGTAAGTATTTCTTCCTTCACAATCAGTCATTAGGCCTGGGTTTATGACAGTAAATTACGGACGATTCCAATACAAAAAGTATGATTTATCTTGAAATTATTTTTCAATTTCAAGCATCAGACAAAGAGTGCTACAAATCTAAAAAATAAATAGCATCTCACCCATTATTAATAATTGTCAGTTATTATGATATAAATACTTATAGATTTAAAGTTTACATTTTGTGTGTGTCTTCTCTACTACAGAAATTTATTTTTTAAACATAAATATGCTTTGTCCAACATACACAATTAGACACAATACAACTCTTAGTTAGGGCTTAATATAAATCGTGTGTTTGCGATGTTTTAGGTAAACAGTATAATTTGTTAGTTTTAGATATGCGATTGATTTATTCCCACAAATATAGATAAACATAAACAACTAATCGAGATAAACCATTTGCAATGCATTGTTGTGAGCAATACCATTCTCTATTTGTACTGACCCTAGAACAACTTTCCGTATACAATTTTACAAATAATTAGAATAATATTATGTTACTAATAGAATAAATCCCTAAAAGCAGTAAGCCTGGCAGCCTACGCATATTATATAAGTCATTAGGCATTGTGCTATTGTTTTGTCTTTAGAAATATACCCAATTCACTTTCAAAGTTCAATTTTACCGAGCTTAAAGAAAGTTTAGCTTATGATATATTATAATTGACTACACAAATTACGTACAAAACAAATATTTTATTTCCAGATGATGAGATTAATGTTTGCTTATGATCCTTACAGGGTAAATCGACGGAAGGTTTTTTAATAAAGTTCATCTGCACAAGTCTTGTGGGTGCAGAGAATAACTGTCCATAGACAACAACTGACGCTGCAGCAAAACAATGCCTTCTCCAACAATAAGAATGATGTCAAAGAGAGAGAGAGAGGCCTCTGCAACCGACGTTGATGATCGATTGGGCAAGACGAAGAATAAATTTATGTTTTGATCACCCGGAGCAAAAGAGGAACTATCGGTCTACTTCAGGAGTTGTTTGTAGGACTTTTTATTTCTAAAGGTACAATATTTGATTGTACTAGCCAAACTTGTTTCATAAATAAAATGTGAATGTTGAGAAGACAATATTAATAAGGATACGAAATAATGTTACTTAGTATCTTTGACAGTTTTCCCCTTCACATTTGTAACGTTAATAATTTACGAAATACGAAAAGCCACAGTTCTAATTTTAGATGGCAAGAACATCAGCTAGTGCTAGAGCAGCGGGTCGTACTAGTGTACTAATACCCTGCGTTGTAACGGCGTGGAGTGTAAACAAATTGAGATTATGTTGTTATCTTTTTTTTTTTTTAATACAAATGTGAATTCTTCCTCGAGTAGTTCATATTGTCGCAAGAAAAACATGATAAGCTCAAGTGCGGGAGACATCCGGGTGGTTAAACAAATAGAAAGATGCTATCGCGGAAAATGTTTCTTCCCGGTTGGTGCTGGCGTTTCCCGCACCCCGCACCGTGATATAACTATTGCCACAGTTTCGCCGCAAAGCTATCAGGAGGACATCGTCACCCACCGAGACACTGTGACCACACCTATCCACATCGGCTCCACTCTCAGTACCACTCTATCGCTGTCAACCACGAGGCTTGTCCTAATTATGACGGTGATTCCAGACCGTACTGTTGTCCGTCAAGCTCAAGAAATAAAGAGAACGGAAAGTAAATAATAAGAAATTTACTCACGAATATTTCCAATTACATTTATTTACATATTACAATAAAATAAGTAGAATATAATATTGAAATATATACTATTATTTGTAAGTAGTTACGTATATTTAAGATGCCAAATCATATAGCACAAGAAACTGTAATCCGTGGTTTTAGTAAGAAGTGCAGGTATATTGAGCTAGGAACGATAGTATTAACAAAAAATAATTTTAATATTTGACATCTAAAATGATAGTATGACTCTAACGGATCTTGGTAAACTAGAACACGCACAAACCAAATGTCCGGGACTGACAGCGCCAATTCAACCGTCACACGTGTCATCGGTAACTCGGTATATCATGAGTGTGTAAATGTGGCCAAGCCTCGTCTTGCTTCTATATAAAAATTGTCTTTCGCTTGTCCCAGTTTTTAAATCAAGCTTAAATTTTATTTGTCTTTCATTTTCTGTCAGAAAAATTAAGATATCTACTTTAGCAGGATAAACAAGTGTAAATAAGTAGGGTAAATTCCATTTAAAACTACATTGTGAAGAAATCACCATAAATCTAGTATTTCATTTAGTAACATATTAAATAAAATAGATTAAAATATAGCGAATTTTTATAATTCAGTATACAATTACAATAAAACAATAAACCTTGAATAAAGGATAAATCTATTGCTAAACAAATATTTTTCCTTAAATTATTCATATTGTTTGAGTGTTTCAATTTAACCTTGCCTATTATCTTTATTTTAGTTACAATACTTCGATAATAGCCATGCAATATTTTATAAGCTGCAATATTTTATAGTCTACCAGGTTTATCTATTCTGGACATAAAATCTAGTTTTGTTTATAAAAAAAAATTATAAATGTTTACCGAGCCCTCGTTATTTTATTTTAGACAAAATGTCTACCTTAAGAGAAATTCTTGATGATTCAATAATAATCTCTCAATAACATGTGCAAGCTCTGGGGAAAAAATATTAAATTTTAAAAGTGAATAGACTTAAAGATATCACTAATCTGTTGAAAAGTATAAATAGATCGAATTTGTTTACGGAGTTTAATTCATCCAATAACCATTATAAACACTGCAATGAAAATTATTAAATTTCTATATCTGGAAAAATTGTTTTGAATAGAATGAGAAAGACGAGTTTAACTAATGCGTTATATTGAACTGAAAATGAAAGCGAGAATCTTTGAAATTCGACAAAACAACAACCAAATGTTTCTGATGTTGACGCCCACGGAGTTTCCTGTCAAAACAAGCGACAACGGACGATAAATACATCATGCAAACGAATAGGTTTATGCATGGGATTCTCAAAATGTATATCTTTAAACCGTTTTCGACAAATTATGTTTTAATACTGATACGATTGATTTTCAATGAT
Source organism: Allygus modestus (assembly GCA_963675035.1). NCBI lineage: Eukaryota > Metazoa > Arthropoda > Insecta > Hemiptera > Cicadellidae > Allygus > Allygus modestus. The sequence continues at coordinate 3,596,928 of OY776111.1, forward strand.
GTAATAGCCTAATGTATTAGCAATTTATATAAGTAATTTTTGCTTTAACACAATGTCTGACTCCTAATGGCCAGCACATGAGTTTTGCCCTTCCCTTTGAGTTAACTTGCCTTAAACAACTTTTGAAGATTAAGTTGATTGAAGTATCATCTTCAGCGTCAGAGATTTCCTGGCTGGCGGATAATTTATAAAGAGCAAGATTGGACGAATAAAGTATTTTTGTAGTTTTATCACAACTTAGAAGTAATTATTACTATATTTTAATTCTCTTAATGGATGTAATTGTTGTTTATACTTGTTACAACTGTTACTTAAGGAACCAATAGAAACTGTATATTTTGAACTGTGGAAGTGGTAAATTGACATAGCTAATTAAAATTTTAATCTTTTTACTTCTGGCTAGTAAATTACTTTATGAGTCGTATCCGTTCAGACCATGTTATGTAACGTGTAAGTTTGTATTAGTAAAATTGGCAACAAGTTATTATCGAAGGGGTTTTAATACGCCACGAACAATTATGATGCCAAATAAATTAGCGAAACTGCAAAATAATTTAGTTGTTGTTGACTAGTGACTCTTTTTGTACTTCAAGCGTGTTCCAGACCACAACCAGGCTAGTGCAACGCTAAACACTGCTCACCAAGGAAAATATAAAACATACAACTAAGGAAACTAGCGTGTGCGGAAAATGAGAAAGCTAAAAGAAAACTCCGATATTCAATCATAGTACGGTTTGTTTTCCCTCTATATTGAAGAATATATAGTTTTGCTTATAAAAACTATTAATTTTATTATTACTGAACTCCAACGCTGAGATGAAAAGAGCGGCTGTAAAAAGAGCTATAATCAGCTGTTGGTTATACCAAACCTATATGTTGAAGCAGTAGGTATGTAACTACTACCGTCGATTATGACATAATCAGTGCTACTACACCTGTTCTGTTCTGTACAATAAGCTGAATAATTAATTAATGATTGAATTGTAATTTAATTTAAATTAAATATGGAAAATATGATCTTAAAAATGAGTGGGAATGACACAAACTGGAAAATAAATAACCCTTCAAAACCAGAAGTCTCCTATCACTTAGAAAATTATTAACAATTTTAAACCTCTAAAGCAATTTTCAAAGTCGTAAATAGACCCAATAATGTTAAACTACTTCTTGGTGTTAAACTACTTCTTGATGTTAAACTACTTCTTGATGTTAAACTACTTCTTGATGTTAAACTACTCTAAATGTTGTTATAATTACGGAATCCTTTTAAATAAATAGGTATTTTATGTACATTTGTATATGTACACCTTTGATTTATATTTACCGGCTTGTATATGAGGACAGTATAAGTGTAAATACAGGTTAAAGTGCTGTAAGACTACAAATGTGTATGTGTATGACTGTGTTTTTTTAAATGCATACTGATTTCTACGTTATAAAAAAAGCTATTCTTAAGCAAATATTAATGGGGAGATCATAGTTTTCTTTGGGTAAAGCCAAATTGAAGTAGAACCTTTGAGGAAAATACACGTCACACCTCTATGACCCTTATTCTTTATCGGATCCATGTCGTTATCGCAAGGGTTCAAAACGATTGCAGAAAAACGATCGTTGCTTCATCAGATACTCTTTAAAAGCTTAGACTCATTTAAGTAGAAAACTAAAAAACTCAGTGATATTTTATAGACCAGATATATTAATTTCAATTACACTGCAGTGTAAGAGGACTCCCGGTCGAAAATAAAATTTGTTAAGCACAATAATGTAATTTTAAACTATCTTTTCCTTGAATTTATTGCTCGCAAATGATTTCAAATGAAGAAAGAAAGCTTCTGCATAAGGAACACTCGAGCAGTCGAGTCTCTTCTGGTTCATTCCATTACGACACAAAACAGACGCCGAGCGCCGTGCTAAGCTCCCGCAAACTTTTTCAATTCCATTTTAAGTTTTGTCTAAACTTCATTAATGCCTGTTGATTATTCATACAGCCATTTGAATCTTTGTTTTGGACAGTTGTGAAACACGAACATTACTTTTGTAAAGCATTTGTGTAATAAACCGATCCCGTGGTGTCTACCTTCAAGCTGTCTTTTAACTGTTCCCGATAGATTAATAACGTGTTTATTTGACTAAAATAACGTTATTCTCTGAATATCGATTACTACCTCTATGGTCTGTGATTACTACCAATTAGACAGTTTAAAATCGAGTACTAAATGTGCAGTTTTGAAAGCGAAAATGATGATCTGGTCCCGATTGTCACTACATCGCTAGAACGACAATGATTCCATAGGTGATACTCGTCAGGGTCTTGAGTGACTCTCCGGGAAGACATCAGTCTACTTGAGGGATTTTCATCCCGGTTTAGGGATATTTTAACGTCCCATGGGATAAAATGGGATCTTGGGATATTTGTAAACCTTCAGCTGTGAACAATATTTTGTATTTTACTAAAGTTCGTAATACGTTTCCGGACCTTCAATGAGTGTTGCCGGACCTGTGGCAAAGCAGAGTTGCCAACGACTTATTATGAGCGTTTTTCTGGAATAACTGCTACAAGAGTAAAACCATTCTCATACGCCAGGGTTCTAACATGTAATGTGGTTTAAAGCTTCCTCAATTAAAAAACTTGTCTAATTACGTGCCAGAATCGCTTATTCAACATAATCTTTAATACACTCATCAAAACAGTACATATATTAATATCAATAAATGTCTTACCTCCAAAACATATTCCTGCTGCAGCTCTCTGTCTATCTGGTCCGTAGTGGTGTATATCAGACCTGAAATGTACGGATCATTATTCTTTATTTGATAGAAGTATACTTATGTCTCAATCTGGATTATTGCTTTATCTATTATAATTGGTACCTAGTATCATTATTGACTATAAATACTGAAGTAGACTTCTCACTGCCATTATAAAATGTGTCCCTAGTTTTGTGTTTGCCAGGATTGAAAGAGGTCGTAGTTTACACCAATCACCAACAGAGTACACTGCTGTCAACTATTACTTATCCTCTCAAGGAGGGGATAATACAACAGTTGGAGTGTCAGGAAGCAAATATAAGTTGATTATTACTTGCTTTCTGGGGTGGAAATATTTTAAAAGTTAATGTAAATAACTAAAATAAATAGTTTACAGCAGCACAATCTGTCGGTGACCCAATCAAACTACTTCAATTTTCAATTCTAGCAGACATTAAAAGTGGGACAGCTGGACCATATGGATGGGATGTCTCCTTCAGTATTTATAGTCAATGCTAGTATTTATTACTCATATTAAAACTTAAAAATGGAAGCCTAAGAATAAGGAAGTCATAACTTACCCTTCGTTTAAACGAAAAGAAATTTTACATATTCGTCTAACGTAATAACAATTCGTAGTGATGATGTGCTCGTTCTCAAATCGTTAAGCATAAACACTAGTGATGGGCGAAAAGGCTCTTAGACGTGATCCGGTTCTTTCAGATCAGTTCAGCTCAATGATCCGGGTCATCTCGTTCATTCAGCTCGCGCGCGGTTCGCACTGATCTGTGAGCTGCTCTTGTATTTCAAGCGTCACAGGAGCTCGTTTTCAGTTATTTTGATTGGTATAGAGTCGTTCAGCATTTTAAATGACAAGATTTAATTTTTAAGCGAGGTATTAATGTTAGCTTATTGAAAATGAATGGTTTCTTAACTCCGCCTAATGTATCGAACAAAGAGTTGGGAAGCGACGCCTAACTAACTCATTTGACACCATTTCCCAAGTTCGTCTGTTTGTTTTGGTTATTTGAGGTTAGTGTTGTGGCAGGTGAATTTAGTTATTTTAATTGGTTGTGCCTGTGAGTTTCAATCAAAAACACAAAAGCTGCGGTGACCTAAAACAGCACCGTTCATATTTTTCGTCCAGCTACTACGCTAGAAAAACATTCCAATCAGTCTCAGATCAGGTAACAGCTCAGCTAAAGTCGTTCAAACAGCTCATAAGACCCACAAGATCTGTTAAATGGCAGTTTTCAGATCAATGAACCGGCTCATTTCAGAAACGAGTCACGGTTCATTCAGATCAGTCCGTGATCCGGATCAGTGATCCGGTTCGTTCATGAGCTGCCCATCATTAATATACGCAACAGTAACTTATATACAGTAGAATATTGTACTTACATTTAATTCCTAATTTATAAATAAAACAGATAGCAGTGTATAAACATATACATTTATTACGAAATAATAATGAAAATTATCTAAAATCATATCCACTAAACTATCTGCTTTTGATAGTTAAATTATCTTAAAATATATTTATAAACCTGTATATTGCTACTTTGTGAATAATTAGGATTTAACTTAACGAACTTACGTTGCGGTGATTGGTGTATTTTTCTCTCTTATAAGGATACAGAATCAGTGGTTCTGACTTTCAGTTTTAGGAAAGGTGGATCTATCCAAGCTCAACGTCCAACAATAGTGACCTGCCTACCAAGGTCTTGATGTACGAGAGTGTACTTCTAGCCAAAGAGATTTGCCCGTTTTTGTTTGTTTTAGCGAATTTCCCCTATAGGGAAGAAGCTATTACCGTAGTCGGCATGGTAAGACCTAGGCCCGGGACCATGATAACTTTTCGTTTTGAGGTCCCCAGACCCCAAAAACACCACTCGTTCGAAACTGTATATATATATATATATATATATATATATATATATATATATATATATATATATATATATGTGTGTGTCCGTGAGCACGATAACTCTCGTAAAAATTATCCGATTTTGATGAAATTTGGTATAAACGTGTAAAGCAACATTTATGACTTTAAGTTCGAAAACCAGCCAGATCGCTCTATCCGAAGGGGTATTTTGGGGGGGTTTTGTACCCCAAAAATGGGTTTTTCGAATTTTTTACATATAATTTTGGAAACAGTCAAATTTTATTTTTCCCATTGGATTCAGCTTAAAAAAACACACAATTTGGTATTTTGATCATTTCTCTACGTCAATTGGTTACCGAGATATTGAAAGTGCTAAACACAGTACGTTGTCTAATGTTATTCTTATGGAGAAAAATAAAAATTTTATATCTCGCTTATTTATGAACGTATACTGACGAAACTTGGTATACAGCTTCATCTGGTTGTGCACCATTGATATTTGCTCAAAAAGACAATTTTTTACCCAAGGCTCCCGTAGCAGCAAACCTGCGTACTCAGCCCATGTTATTCTTATGAAGAATAAGTAACGTGTTATCTGCCTTCATTATGAAAATAAATTAATGAAATTTGGTATGTGGCTTTACCTACATGAGTTATATTTATATTTGTATAAAACCCCATTTTTTGTGTTCCTTGCTTCAGCAAACCTGCATACTCAGCTTCCATGTTATTCTTATGGAGAATAATTAAAATGTCATAAATCGTTTATTTATGAATGTATATTGATGAAACTTGGTATGTGGCTTTATGTGGTATTAAGATACATATATATGCATTGGAAATTCGCTGAGTACGCAGGTTTGCTGCTACGGGGGTATTTATTTTGTTACGATACCAAATTTGTTTGAACCTGGTGTTTTCCCAGCATAATCAACGTTGCCACAACATATATGTGGCCAACGAAATTATTTAAGATATTAATTTAAACTTGTTAGCTTAGTTTTATAAATGTTACTAAGAGTTATTCAAAATATTTAGAATATCACCTCTAATTCAACTTATAAACCATCTATATTATGTGATGCTAAGTGTAAACAAAATAAACCACATTTATATGAACCATAACGTGTTCATGGTAACTAATAGATGATCAACGTGCACTGAAGGGAGGAACACAATTTGGCTATAGACTCTATGATGTGTCTGAACAATATTCTTGTAAACATACTACAACAGCTAATCGACTAAAGTCTGTTGGTCTGTTTTCTTGCGTAGCATGATATGTTTACACTATTACATAGGATAAAATAAACAACGTCTCACAACTCAAATTCAATTTGTGCTGAGTTTGTTAATAAACTAATACCCTTGTACACAAACAGTTTCACCAGTGTCGATGCTACACAGGGCGAGGGGGAGTCTCAGGAACAAACCCAATCCGCCAGCACGAGTTGATTGTTTTTATGGAATTATCAAAGGCGAGGAGCGTAATGAACGCACGGGAACTAACGAACGACACTAATCAAAATAAGAATGCTCATCGTGAATCTGCAATATGATTAGAGCGAACCCTCCCCCAGCAACAAGGCTATTTTGCTGAACAATAGGTTTACTAATCACCTAAAATATTGGACTTTGTCGCACCCAAATTGCAATAAGCAACGCCAAAAGGGACCCAAATCAATTTATTGCCTACTGACTTTTGCCATTTAGATTTAAAATTGTGTACAACTATTTTTAGTTCAAAAAGTTAAATCGTTAATTATTTATTCTGGGACTAAACTACTCGTTTACACCTTTTAATACATGTAAATTCCGTTAAAATACTAAAAATAAATAGTTATTATATAAAACCGAAAGGTATTGGGTATTGGGTGTTGGAAGGAAAAACACATTTTAGTATCAATGGCAAATTTGTCACCATAATGTAAAAAGCCACATAACATAGCCATGCACGCCGTGACTATTGAAGGACATAATAGTAATGAAATACCTACAGGAGTTCCAAGCTAGGATTTAGGAGGTAAGCTGTTTAAAACATGCTCAAGTAGTAGTTCCTTTAATTAAACTCCTTCATAAAGTTTTATATTAGAATAGTGCCAAACATACTGTAAGCATTAATGACTATGTACCCAAAATGAAAAGGTGTCAAATGTCTGTGGCATAGTATCTGTTAATGATAGCATTTGTTATAGGTTATTACATAGCAATCGAGTTGTTACATTGACAAAAAGCTGGTTCGAGGGATGACTCGTCTGAGCAATGTGTTTACTGTCAACTCCAGAGCTCTCGAGGCAATAGTCTCGGGTCCTCGGAGACGAACCCAAACCTACGATTCAAAGAAGATGAATCATATCCAACCGACGCCGACGCCATCTTGTAATACGTCTCCCTAATACATCTCTGTACTCTTCTTAATAAATTCATATCAGATGTGCTCCAACTATTGGGCTTATATACTCGGTGGCTACGGTTCACGTGAAAGCCAACGTTCTACGAACAGTTCCATCTCACGTGTAATTGTACTGACCTGTCTCGTCTATGGCGAAGTGGCCGGCTCCACGAACAGTTCCATCTCACGTGTAATTGTACTGACCTGTCTCGTCTATGGCGAAGTGGCCGGCTCCACGAACAGTTCCATCTCACGTGTAATTGTACTGACCTGTCTCGTCTATGGCGAAGTGGCCGGCTCCACGAACAGTTCCATCTCACGTGTAATTGTACTGACCTGTCTCGTCTATGGCGAAGTGGCCGGCTCTACGAACAGTTCCATCTCACGTGTAATTGTACTGACCTGTCTCGTCTATGGCGAAGTGGCCGGCTCCACGAACAGTTCCATCTCACGTGTAATTGTACTGACCTGTCTCGTCTATGGCGAAGTGGCCGGCTCCACGAACAGTTCCATCTCACGTGTAATTGTACTGACCTGTCTCGTCTATGGCGAAGTGGCCGGCTCCACGAACAGTTCCATCTCACGTGTAATTGTACTGACTTGTCTCGTCTATGGCGAAGTGGCCGGCTCCACGAACAGTTCCATCTCACGTGTAATTGTACTGACCTGTCTCGTCTATGGCGAAGTGGCCGGCTCCACGAACAGTTCCATCTCACGTGTAATTGTACTGACCTGTCTCGTCTATGGCGAAGTGGCCGGCTCCACGAACAGTTCCATCTCACGTGTAATTGTACTGACCTGTCTCGTCTATGGCGAAGTGGCCGGCTCCGTTGCCGCCGGTGATCTCGAAGGTGACTCCCACCGCCTCCACCCCCGGCCCTCGGTCAGCGTCCCCCGCCTCCACCCTCAGCACCGCCGTGCCCCGCGGACAGTTCTCCCGCACCCGCCCCCCATAGCTCACCGCCTCCGCCATGGGGAGGTTGTCGTTGTCGTCCTCCACCTCCACGTACACCTGGAACATGAACAAAGCAAGACGTCAGCACCTTCTACTAGCATTACTCAGAAGAAAATTTATGAGGGTACCAACCATTTAGAATCAAACTTCTAAGGGTAACCTTGACCCAGGACAACCTTAAAACTGGTCTATATTTAAACTGGTTGAGGCTGACATTGAGTACATCAAATGAAGTTGTCGTTACATGTGGTAAGTCTTGTGGCTGTCCATTAAGACAAACTTGCCTTTCACCTTTGGTCTCTCCATTTGCAGCGGGTAGGGAGAGAAACTCCGTGTTTGGTCCCTCCTGCCAACCTGAGAATGAAAGGTCCCTGGTTGTTGTACATGGATACCCTGTCAGTTGAGTTGACATTTGGGGGCAGAATGTGGGTCACCTGTTTGAGCCTCATCCCAGCTGTCACAGGGGCACGGGAGTTGGCCCTCGGAAGAGTCAATTTGGCTGCCGTCCCATCCCGCCCTTTCCTTTCCTGCTATATCCTATCCTTCCGATAACCTGCGCAATATCCCCTCTTGTGAAAGACGTGCCTAGCAGCTATGCTGGGGTTTCATAATAAAACAACAATGATGATGAATGAAGGGTACCCTTTTGCAATAGTATCATCTGTTCAAGTGGTAATGTACAAGGCAAAATAAAATAAACGTTGCGACGACATTTGACTCTTAGTAAACAACGACATGAGGGGCACATTCATTTTGTTTTTTGTTACGAGTCGAAAACAATTATTTAAAAATCAGAACATTCGACACGCAACAACACGCAGTAGGACAGACAAGCGGACATGAGTACAGGAGTGACTGTTGAGACCGACACGGCCACGTGATTGGTCAGCCTTGTTTTGCAGAGTTGATAAATACAACCTGAATCCTCCGACTCGCCCCATTTCTTCCGGCGCACGGCGGCCGCACAAGTCTAGACGGGATTAAAAGTCTCAAGTTTTACTTGGATGTTAATTAGTTTACTTCAACAAGTATTCATTTTATTTCTTCTGAAATATTTCCTCTGACGAGGTTGTAGTTCCGGCAATAAATTTTAAAAGAAAACATTTCTTGTTTGGACAAACTAATTTTTTTTGCGATAACATGTGCAACGCACGCGGGTCAGGAAAGGTTGCTACCTATCTAAATTGAAACAATTTTAAATCAATCTTAATTTAAATTCATTACTATTTAATAAGTGTCTCTACTTGTCAAGTGTGAATTGTTATAGTTTATCATTGTTATTTATTATTTTTACAAAGTTGTGAATTGTACTCCGACATGTGTGCCAGAGGAGGAAACTGTTGTAAGTAATTGTAATACGTTTGTTATTTACTGTTAATATTAGCGTTTCCTATGAAAGTTCATGTTTAATTGAAACAGCAGATTATTATATTCAGTTAAAACTGCAAACTTTCATATTGAGTAAACACTGCTAATCATAGTATCACATTTAGAATACATTACAAAACATCATCTTTTGTAATTGATTAATGTTACTAATTGATGGGAATAACTGAAAATATAAAGTTATAGGCTTTGCTTAAATTGAACATATCTGATCTTTCTTACATTTAAGTTGTTGTCAACAACACACTGTGAGTGGAGGATTTATATTGTGCAATCTGTGCTAATTTAAATTAAGAGAATTGTCATGAGAGCACCCCAGGACGATTAACTTCTAATAATAATATCATACAGGTAGTGGCAGTCGTCTCATCGCGAGGTTTTGGTTTTAGCGATGTTTTTTTTTTCAAATGTTAGGAGGATAATATCGCTAATGTGTTGCCCATTACACCACCCTCATTGAAGCGCTTCAACCCTTGTATTTGCACGTCCTGCTCTAAACTAAGCACAGTATAATCTTATTTCTATTGGAACTCCACTACCTTCAGTGTACGACACAATCAATTTAAATCACAACCTTATAAAAAATTAATTAAGAAGTGATCAGATAATAATTAAGTTTCTTAACAATTACTGGCCATTTAACACAGAATATGTTTTTTCCCAACATATTCGAGCAATGCAATTGTACTTAAATATTTTCAATAAACCAGCAATTGTTAACAACTCATGATTTATCTCAATTATTGTCTGCCCCACCAAGTGTTTCATTCACGGGCGCCTCACAGGGCCCAGCCACCAGCCTCACAGGGCCCAGCCACCAGCCTCACAGGGCCAGCCACCAGCCTCACAGGGCCAGCCACCAGCCTCACAGGGCCCAGCCACCAGCCTCACAGGGCCAGCCACCAGCCTCACAGGGCCAGCCACCAGCCTCACAGGGCCAGCCACCAGCCTCACAGGGCCCAGCCACCAGCCTCACAGGGCCAGCCACCAGCCTCACAGGGCCCAGCCACCAGCCTCACAGGGCCAGCCACCAGCCTCACAGGGCCCAGCCACCAGCCTCACAGGGCCAGCCACCAGCCACCATTCCACTGCAAAACAACCTCTGCTAGAAACCACTGTCACAATACTTGTGGATTAAATATAACTTGTACCACAACTATAATTTGCTAAGATTTTCTATTTTCATTTCAAGTGTTCTCGAGTACAATTGAAGCTGTAGCATATTTATCTTGATTACTTGCAATAAATAAATACATGTGTTTGTAAATGCAACATAGTGAGAAGACGAACGAAACAATTTTAACTTGTCTTATCATATATTTATTGTTTCATTAGAATACAAAAGATGAACTTAAAGCTACGTACAAATATTATGGAAACAATAACCACCTGTACTGGTGTATTTATCATAATATTTAAAAACTGAATAAACTGCAGAATAATACTGCGGAATAATACTGCGGAATAATACTGGCAGATTGAAAGAGACGGTTAACCGGTCGCTATTGTACACAGTCGTTATTGCAGTAGATAACTGACTTTGCTCTTCTTTGTTACATCTCGCACCTACATAATATCACAGCTTCATGAAAAATAAAAATAGTACACACTTATTACGCTAGTTTTAGGAATATATTCATCCCAAAAAACACTTATTTTTGATCATGGACTAAGATTGTAACTAATAAAAGATGAATCAGCATTTTCTACATCCAATAAGTACAGACATAAGTGGTTTACAAAGTCTATTCTATTCGGCCACATTTTTGGTTGCACTGGTAATTGGTTGTAAAATTTAGGTGCTAGAAATAAATCGATTATTTTTTTAAGTATTAGTCTAATAATGGAAACAAACAACTCGAAACCAATCACCCAAACAGGAATATATTCGATCACAATGCAATATTCGGGAACCTATCTTAGTGGATACAAAGGAGACGAGATGACGCTGAGATCGAATAACTGATGAAATGATATTTTATAAATATAAAATTGTTCCGTGGTTATTACAAAAAAGTTTACTGACGGCCCTTTAGTCGTTGTATTTAATTTGTTAAATTTTAATTTTGATCGTTTTAACGACCATTCATTTTAAAATTCATAAAAAGTAAATTCCAATGAAAACATAAAATAGATTACGACATGATTGTGTTAGTTATTTATGAGACAGTTGTAAATGTACCAATAAATAAAGCGCAAGAGCTTTTATTTAGATTTGTTTAACTTCCGCAACTTTCTTTTCATCTGAGGTACGACATCCACGTTTGTCTGCTTATCAGAACTCCAGTTACTCTGATACTACATAAAGTAATCAAACTTTTCACCAACGAGTTATGGTTATTTGTTAATAACTTATGCAAATATAACAATCTTAAAGAAGTTATTTTTGTATTGCAATATTTCTAACTAGAATAACTAAAAAATAACGAACATACGATTCTGTAGGGGTGTTTTGTAGTTGTTAAACACTATCCAACATTATGTGATAAAATATATTAATCACAACTATTCATAAATTTCCATCAAACACAATTATCCGATTTTAAGGTTCGACAACGATAAAAAGGTTGATTGGGATTCGTAATAAAATTACATTAAAAAATAAATTGGACTTTTAATACCAATAACATATTTAATTTCGCCGAGATCACGTAACAATATTAGGTTTTAATTGGCTGTTAAGCTAATTCTGCTTAATTTCAATCCGGTATAATTAATTCAATAATAACTAGAAATTTTTGTATTCAGTTTTTCTTTTTCTGTCCACAAGAGATATTTTCAAAATATATGCAACTGTTTTCAAAATGAATACATGAATGATAACACAAAATTATTCTTTTAAAATATTTTAGTTTATGCAATCCCTGAAATTATAAGTTCTAGAAACTCTTCACAAATGTCTTATAACTATGTGTGTATCATTATAAAATTGTACTTTTATGCAATAGGCCCTAGTAATAAGTCCGTAATCTTTATATTGCATAACGTTCTACAACGAATGCCATTATATTTGAACCAGCTTAAGTTTGATCCATCCGCGCATGAATAGAAAGTACATATCATTGTAACCCATTTGATTTACATTGGCTGCTCAGAATATTTTTCTTCATAACACTAAAACATGTTATTAAACTAGTACTTGTTATCGAACAGCAAACAGAATAACTGTACTAAAAAATATTAAATTTTCAAAATAAAATCTTTTTATAAACATTTGTAACTGTAGTTTCAAAGAATAATACTATTTAATGAATAAAGTCAGTGAGTGTAGTCATACCGTCACCGGTCATGGAGTGTAGTCATACCGTCACCGGTCACGGAGTGTAGGCATACCGTCACCGGTCACGGAGTGTAGGCATACCGTCACCGGTCATGGAGTGTAGTCATACCGTCACCGGTCAGTGAGTGTAGTCATACCGTCACCGGTCAGTGAGTGTAGTCATACCGTCACCGGTCAGTGAGTGTAGTCATACCGTCACCGGTCAGTGAGTGTAGTCATACCGTCACCGGTCATGGAGTGTAGGCATACCGTCACCGGTCATGGAGTGTAGTCATACCGTCACCGGTCAGTGAGTGTAGTCATACCGTCACCGGTCATGGAGTGTAGGCATACCGTCACCGGTCATGGAGTGTAGGCATACCGTCACCGGTCACGGAGTGTAGGCATACCGTCACCGGTCATGGAGTGTAGGCATACCGTCACCGGTCACGGAGTGTAGTCATACCGTCACCGGTCACGGAGTGTAGGCATACCGTCACCGGTCAGTGAGTGTAGGCATACCGTCACCGGTCATGGAGTGTAGGCATACCGTCACCGGTCATGGAGTGTAGTCATACCGTCACCGGTCAGTGAGTGTAGTCATACCGTCACCGGTCATGGAGTGTAGGCATACCGTCACCGGTCATGGAGTGTAGGCATACCGTCACCGGTCATGGAGTGTAGGCATACCGTCACCGGTCACGGAGTGTAGGCATACCGTCACCGGTCACGGAGTGTAGGCATACCGTCACCGGTCATGGAGTGTAGGCATACCGTCAACGGTCACGGAGTGTAGGCATACCGTCACCGGTCATGGAGTGTAGTCATACCGTCACCGGTCAGTGAGTGTAGTCATACCGTCACCGGTCAGTGAGTGTAGTCATACCGTCACCGGTCAGTGAGTGTAGTCATACCGTCACCGGTCACGGAGTGTAGTCATACCGTCACCGGTCACGGAGTGTAGTCATACCGTCACCGGTCACGGAGTGTAGTCATACCGTCACCGGTCACGGAGTGTAATCATACCGTCACCGGTCACGGAGTGTAGGCATACCGTCACCGGTCATGGAGTGTAGTCATACCGTCACCGGTCATGGAGTTTAGTCATACCGTCACCGGTCATGGAGTTTAGTCATACCGTCACCGGTCATGGAGTGTAGTCATAACGTCACCGGTCATGGAGTGTAGGCATAACGTCACCGGTCATGGAGTGTAGGCATACCGTCATCGGTCAGGGAGTGTAGGCATACTGTCACCAGTCAGGGAGTGTAGGCATACCGTCATTAGTCAGTGAGTGTAGTCATACGGTCATTAGTCAGGGAGTTTAGTCATTCCGTCATCGTTCAGGGAGTGTAGTCATATCTTCATTAGTCAGGGATAGTAGTCATATATTCATCAGTCAGGGATAGTAGTCATATATTCATCAGTCAGGGATAGTAGTATATATTCATCAGTTAGGGAGAGTAGTCATATATTCATCAGTCATGGAGTGTAGTCATATCGTCACCAGTCAGGGAGTTTAGTCATTCATTCCGTCACGTTCAGAGAGTGTATTCAAACTGTCATCAGTCAGTAGTCACACATATATGAGTTGTCCTTGCAATTTAAACTGATAAAGTAAAGGTGTTTTCAATTTAATGTGTTGTCACACTTATGTGAAGAAACAATGTAACATAAATACCTTTAAATGCAGTCAAATCGTGAGGAATTGTGGGAAAAATGTTTGCGCAATAGATTTGTTTGGAAGGAGTTGAAAAGGGGCGAAATTAGCGATACATTTATCGATGTGAGCCCATACGTTGTTAAAATACAAAGGGAGGCCGAGCGACCGACAGCGAGCATATCCAACTGATATTCTAACAGTAGGGAAGTATTTGCATGACAAACGCATTGTAGAAAACTCCCAACAATCGCGGCCTCCAACTTCAGAACCCTCCACTAACTTTTGGGTAAACACAGTTGCTACTGACTGTTCATGTGTAAATCACTCTGCACTGTTGGATTAAAACAACACTCGGTTAGACACGTACTCCGCACCCATCGATAATACCCTGGGACCCGGCAACGTCCTCCTCCATCAGTAGCGAACGTTACAACGGACGTTACACGTTGCGAGGGCAAACAGTTCGACGACGCTTAGAAATTTAGAATCTGATTTATTTAGTCACTCTCAGGTATTGTTGGCACGATGTGAAGGTCTGTTTCAACCTGACCCCTTCGTATCCAGCTAGATTTCCAGGACAATTTTGTGCCATTTCCGTTTTATTTAATTAACTCAAAACCACTATGTAGACATAAACATTTTAATAATGGTGTAATATTTTTAATGTCCAGCCATATAAGGGTGTGAATTATCTACTTAGTATAAACATAATACGAAACATGTTTTTGGTTATTATAAAATTTAATACTTCGAACATAACGTAGATATTCATATAACTCGAACCGAATTAAAGTTCCTGTTAAGCCCTCACCTAGTGAGAACTTACTATACTATCGATAGTTGAAAACTATCGATGGTTCAGAAAGTATTACTTGCAGTTTTTTTAATAGTGATTTATATTTTGAAACGGTTAAATTTCAAATTGAGAGTGTCATAAATTGTTATTCAAACAGCCTGATATTTGTTAATTCTCTATGAAAATCAATAATATTGCCATAGATCATGTGTTTCAAAACCCTTTATTTCCTAAGGTCATATGGATACAGTGTTTTTTACCTCTTTGCCTGCAAAGTTGTGCATTTCTAACTCTATGAACTATTTTTCTACACTAAATGAGGAGGGATTTTTATTTTTAGCGAATTTCTCCTATAGAGAAGAAGATATTACCGTAGGTGGCATGGTAAGACCTAGGCCGGGACCATGATAACTTTCCGTTTTGAGACCCCCAGATGCCAAAAACACAATTCGTTCAAATTCATAAATATGTATATATATGTGTGTGTGTGTGTGTGTGTGTGTGTGTGTGTGTGTGTGTGTGTGTGTGTGTGTGTGTGTGTGTGTGTGTGTGTGTGTGTGTCCGTAGGCACGATAACTTTCGTAAAAATGGTCCAATCTTGATGAAATTTGGTATACAGGTGTAATGCAGCATCTATTTTCATGAGTTCGAGAACCAGACAGTTCGCTCTACTTTAAGGGGGGTTTTGTACCCCAAAAATGGGGTTTTTGAACTTTTTATATATAATTCTTTTTGAACCCAAGTTTTGGTTTACACCATTAAATTCAGCTTAAAAAATGGTATTTTGATTATTGCTCTACGTCAATTGGTTACCGATATATTGAGAGTGCTAAACACAGTACGTTGTTCTATGTTATCTTATGGAGAATAAGTAAAATTGTATATCTCGCTTATTAATGTACATATATTAATGACACTTGGTATGTGGCTTTATATTGTTGGGTTTTAATGCTATTTTCGTACAAAACTCATTTTTTGTGGTCCCCATGGCAGAAAACCTACGTACTCAGCAGCTATAATGTTATTCTTGTGGAGAATAATAAACATGTAATATCTTGCTTGTTTATGAACATAAATTGATAAATCTTGGTATGTTGATTCATCTGGAGGTGATCCATTGGTATTTTCATAAAAACCACATTTTGTGGTCCTCGAACCACATACTCAGCAAACCTGCATACTCAGTCCTAATGTTTTTCTTATGGGGAATAAATAAAATGTCATATCTCGCTTATTTATTAATATGCTTTGATTAAAGTTGGTAAGTGGCTTCATGACCTAGTGAAGCACATTTGAAATTCGCTTGAGTATGCAGATTTGCTGCAACGGGGTTATTTATACATTGCCAGGCCTGAATTGAAGGAAAAAAGCTCAGTCCAAAGTGCAGTTTGTTAACTTAAAATGTGCAGTTTGTTAACTTAAAATGTTCCTCAATCAATGAAATGTCTTTTTTTATAAATTTGATACATTGAACATTTGTTTAAAACAACCTTTCTACGTAATAGGTAATTGCCCGCCTGTAAAACGATTGAAACTATCGATGATATCGATAGTTTTTCTTTGATATCGAAACCTACCGATAGTGTGACTATCGATAGGATGTTGTCCCTACCCTCACCTCTGCCCTGGAGTGTAGCGGCGCGACACCGTGGTCGTAGGCGTACACAGTGAGCCAGTAGTGGGCGGCGGTCTCTCTGTCCAGCTCCACATTGGTCCAGATCTGGCCTACAACAACCAAACAACGCGTTACCAACAAACAGTAAACCAACTATGAACAACTCAATGCAACTGCCAGTTGAAGTATTGCTGCAGATAGGTCACGAACCTTTTAGCAGAAACTATAAGTATGTGCCACTTAATTAGGATGAATAACGTTTTATTAATTTGTATTAATTTTGTACTACTTACACAATCAGAATTTGTTTTTAGATTAAACTTTGAATTTTATTATATTTGTATGTGGATATCAAGTGAACTCTGTTTCTATTATACCGAAACAATTTATTTCCTTCATTATGTGACATTCTTTACTTGTTAATTAACTCTACTATCACTAAATTGTTAATGTGGTAAGTATTAATAATGGGATGTACGTAGTCTAACCTAGTTAAATTACAATCCCCATTAATTCTAAAGCGACACTTCTTAAAAATTACTTAATTATATTATTCCCTATACTTAATAAATTGGTGTTTTTTCTCCCAAGATTCCGGATCAACTACACGATGGATTTTTATGAAACTTTCGGTAGCTTGTCAATCTTCTGAATGCTATTTAAAGTCGATTAGCTTTTGTATTCAAACGATTATTATATCGAGTAGTTAAACGTAATTAATTTTCAGCAAATCCACTGTGAAGCCGTCGACTTACATAAGTCACCCATGACGTCACTTCCGCCGAGGCGGCCAGACGGAGAGAGAGACTCAGTGTAGGGGGAGGAACTAATTAGATTTGACCGAGAGAACACCGATGATCCCACGTTGTAACAATGTTTGTACGAGTTGAACCTAATAAACACAGGGGCTCTCATCTGTAAAATGTAAAGGTGGTAGCAGAATATTATTTTACCTCCACTAATACTCCTGCCGCAAATAAATGGTGAAGCGGCGATAACATCCGAATCCACAATTCAAAAGGTCTGGTGTATCAAATCTGCCAGTAAACGTTGATGCCAATAAAGCTGTCCACTCCTCGTCGGAGTCTAGAAGAAGAAATCAGCTAGGTGGAGGAACTAATGTTCAGCGGGCAACAAGCTTCAGGGAGACTTTACCGATACAGCCACACATTGCAGGGGCATCCTGTACGATAGTGAAGAAAGGTGTGTATTGACCAATGGTAAAACTAGCAAAGGAAAAACAACTCAAGCACCACAGAAGATACTGGAGTTTACTGATACCCAAGGAAGGGGATGCCGGATAATCTGCAGCTAGCCTTGACGAATAGCCGCCGTAACTGTCAGTGAGCGAGTTGTGTGACACCGTCGTTGGTCAGGATATAAGGGAAGGCACTCCACAAACAACACTCACTTAAGAGGTTATAGTGGAGTTATATTCTTGGAGGGGAAGTGGAGGATGAATATTGTTCCCCAAATTGGATGAAGCTCATGAAAGAAACAAACTAACTCATCTTCCCATATTAAATTGGATGAAGTTCATGAAAGAAACAAACTAATTCATCTTATTCCGAGTAAAAGACTCTTTAGCAAATCACTGTAATCAAAGTAACTCATGTGTCAGCAACCAGCGGTTGTGAAAAGTAAAAATTACTCAAAAAACTTCCCAAGTTTCAGATATTAGTGTAGAGTTGTTGAAGTGTCTGGTAAGATAATTTAAGTTTAAGAGCATATCCTGAATGTAATTAGTCCTTGAAAACAGATTTAAAAGAAGGTTAACTTATAAATACATCCTATAAATTTAATAATAATATTTTGTAAATACATTCTGCGCTCAATAAAATGATGGTAGTGTCGTGCGTAAGAGATTTGAATGTTTCTAATATTTTCTATTTGTTATTCAATTAGGATATATTAATTGCCTACGGTAATTAATTACTGAAAATATTATCTGGAAGAATCTTATTACTTAATATTACATAATCGAATTTGAACCGATCTCTAACGAATATATTTGTTTGAATAAATGTAAATGTATTGAAAACATGAGACAGAACATACACCGAACATCAGACACAACTTAGCTAACAGAAATGTTTATTATAACCAACCGATTCGATTAGTTCTCACCGCGAACCTATTCAAATTTTGGTTGATTAGGCTTTAGTTTGACTTCACGAATTTACAAAACACTGTTTTAAAGGCAAACAAAACACATTCGTTCCGTGTTATATAATAATAAAGCTGAAAACGTAATTGGTATTAACAATTTAACGGCACAGTAGGACTATATTGCTCCCTTCCACCAATTCCATTCCATCCTCTTGCCGCTCGTTCAACATCCAACTGTTTTTTGTTGTTTTTCTATATATATATATATATATATATGTGTGTGTGTGTGGTCCTGTATTGACACACGTAAACCTGCCTTGCGATGCCAATGCTGGGTAAACTCTAGAGGTAAACTGGCAGTACGTTGTGTTGCTTCACCAAGCTGTGCCTATTCAGTTTAATAGCAACCTAGTTCCCTTACTCATAAGATTAGCTAACTCGACTTAAGTGTTCATGTTAAACCATTTGATTATAAACCTAAACGGTTAGAAGGGCTTCGGTTGTTTTATTAACCAGAAATTATCGCATTAAAAACCATAAGAATTATAATTTAACGGGTGATTCTTGCATACTTATTTGTCAACGTACTCGTGACAACATTTTACAACGAAAAGTTCTGCGAAAGCTGCGCATGGACAAAAGTTATACTTGTCATCTATGTACTTATTTCATAGGCTAGGATAAGGTTTTTTGTTCCTTCTACAATTTTAAACTGGTTTTGATGTTTTGACTTTTTGAGATATGAAGTAAGGGGAAGCGGACGGACACAGTCAGTTCTTGCTTAATTTTGAAAAACGATATGTTAAAGTTTTTTTGTATATTATTTTTTTATTGAATATATCAGGATATATAACTAATAGTTTCTTAGTTGACCGTGTCAACTATACTAAGTAGTGCGTGAACGGTGGGGGGTACATCCTCCCCTACCCCCCACTTGCCATTAGATCATCATCGTACAGCAATTGCAATTATATTAAGTTGTATATGTAACTACCGAGCATACTAGAGTAAGAGTCAGCTTCACTCAACTGGCGTTGAATTAGCTTCGTTGTTAATTCAGTAGTTATAGAGATACTGCATGTATTTCACTGTAGTGTTGTTCAATTAATAGCTTAGCCGTTTTATTAACTTCAATACAGCTTCGGTGCTCTTT
Source organism: Allygus modestus (assembly GCA_963675035.1). NCBI lineage: Eukaryota > Metazoa > Arthropoda > Insecta > Hemiptera > Cicadellidae > Allygus > Allygus modestus. Next base: position 3,616,892 of record OY776111.1, read on the forward strand.
TAAAAGGCGATTTAAAATAGCTTAAAACCTTATCATATACCTTTCAATACGTGCGATGTCAGCGTGCAAAATGGATTTCAAAATCCGGGGAGGAGGTTTACGTAACTTTGTAAACAGGTTTATGGGACTGGAAATCGACTGGCAAAATCCGCAACCTCAGGATCAATTATTAAACTTTACTGGAAAACTCATTTTAAAATTTCTACTTTGGCTTATATAGTTTCAAATCGTAACAAAAGATTCCTTTTCTATAATCAGGTAGAGACGTTCCTTTGTATAATCAGTTGGACGAGTTCGTTAGGCGAAATAATCTGTTAACCTTAAACCTTTTATAGGTTATTGGGCCTAAGAAGGGCAAACAAAGCCCTGGACTTAAAATCAAACAAAGTAACACTGACGTGATGAATTAATTTTTTATTTTATTTTCAAGAATATGTTGATCCTGTGGTATCCACTGGGAGTTATTTTACGTTTATTTTTGTTTATCAAGTTAACTGTGTGCCTTAATTAAACAAGTCCGATTGTATTTACTATTATTTTAAACCAGTAAATCGCTGTTTCTATTAATTGGATTAATTTACAAGCGAATCCAGTCACTCACATTTGACCAAATATATTAGTTTCCGATTACCCAGATCTTATACAGTTTATAGTGTGATAGTTCCATAAGTTAGCTTTAAAAAGCTAATCTTGCTTCTGTACTGTGTTTGTTAATATCAACACCTGCTAAATATTCAGTTTAATTGATTTCTATTCTACCACTGGAACTCTGAGAGCAAGCCCTGAAGGTGGATGATTTCCGAAACCGCAAAAGGCACATTTTAAGGGTTAAAGGCGGTCAAGTAACACATCAATAATCATTCAAGATGTAATAGTTTTGCCAGTACTAGTCACGAAAAGCTTATTCTTGTATTAAATAGACTGGCAGGTGTCCCGTTCTCCGAATGGGGATCACCCCATTCCCCTTATAGCAGCGGAAGGTAGGTAATTGATAACAAGGAACGTCTTAGCACTGCTTAGTTGTCCCTCGGCGCAGGCTGATGGCTGATGGTTGATAGGCCCCGGCGCGGTCGTAACTGACGGTTTATGACCGCTGGCGGCGCTGATAACAGGAACAGCTGGTCGCGGGTGGAGAAATGTAACTAACTGCCGTGGAAAACTGGAAAACTAGCTTCGGACAAACTCAATGGTTGGCATAAACACTCGGCGCTCTGTGCGTTGAGACCAGCTCAGAGAAAAAATACATTATATTTAAGGATATAATTTAAAAAATCTGTTTTATATTTTTAAAAATTACACTTCACTTATTCTAACTGTGGTAAAATAATAATAAACGGTATCAGGAAACTGACACATACTTTCTCCCTCTTAGCCCAACTTCAATGAATAAATTACTTTTTATTTACTAAAAATAGATTATAAAGTACAGTAGAATGTACAGAAAACCTTCTAAACAAGTTTTTTTTTTCATAAATATCCACCCAAATATCTTTTTTGGGGGCACTACAGAATCAGTTGCTAAACAAAGTGGTTTAAGAGGGGAAATGCCCCCTCATCTCCTCCCCCAGGGTCAAGTGCCAACATAATTCGAATATACTCTGTTGGTCAATGCTAACTTGACCTGCATATCAAGTTTTAACTAAATTGATCTGTAAACAAGTGAGAAATGGTAATGTTTGTATTCCCATAAGAACAACATTGGACAACGTACTTTTATCCGCTAAATGAAAATTTAAAATTTTCTCCGCAACCAGTAATCATAGAATAAAAATTCAAAATACTAAATTATTAAGTTTTATAAGCTCTTTTTAATGGTTATAAGTAATATTTCATTAACATTTATGGATTTTATTAACAAAATATAAAACTGATTTTTTGAACATTTTAAGTTTTGTAATTTCCGAACCCGAATTTTCCTAGAGCCGCGAATGGTGCCATTTTATTGGAAACCTAACAGCCTAAAAATTTCAAAATTTTAATCAAAATCGTTCGAGCCGTTTTTGATAAATTTGTATTTTTCATGTTTTTTAGCAGTTTTGGGGGGATAATTACTCTTAAAAATCTTAAAAATTAAAAAAGCCTGGATATATCGCACCTAATTTCATAAATGTCGGACAACTGGTTTGGCTCTAGCACTGTACACATCCAGGCCGACACACACACAGACAGACACACAGGCCATAAATATCGGACAACTGGTTTGGCTCTAGCTCTGTACACATCCAGGCAGACACACACACAGACAAACACACAGGCCATAAATGTCGGACAACTGGTTTGGCTCTAGCTCTGTACACATCCAGGCAGACATACACACAGACAGACACACAGGCCATAAATGTCGGACAACTGGTTTGGCTCTAGCTCTGTACACATCCAGGCCGACACACACACAGACAGACACACAGGCCATAAATATCGGACAACTGGTTTGGCTCTAGCTCTGTACACATCCAGGCAGACACACAGACAGACAGACACACAGGCCATAAATATCGGACAACTGGTTTGGCTCTAGCTCTGTACACATCCAGGCAGACACACAGACAGACAGACACACAGGCCATAAATATCGGACAACTGGTTTGGCTCTAGCTCTGTACACATCCAGGCAGACACACAGACAGACAGACACACAGGCCATAAATATCGGACAACTGGTTTGGCTCTAGCTCTGTACACATCCAGGCAGACACACAGACAGACAGACACACAGGCCATAAATATCGGACAACTGGTTTGGCTCTAGCTCTGTACACATCCAGGCAGACACACACACAGACAGACACACAGGCCATAAATATCGGACAACTGGTTTGGCTCTAGCTCTGTACACATCCAGGCAGACACACAGACAGACAGACACACAGGCCATAAATATCGGACAACTGGTTTGGCTCTAGCTCTGTACACATCCAGGCAGACACACAGACAGACAGACACACAGGCCATAAATATCGGACAACTGGTTTGGCTCTAGCTCTGTACACATCCAGGCAGACACACACACAGACAGACACACAGGCCATAAATGTCGGACAACTGGTTTGGCTCTAGCTCTGTACACATCCAGGCAGACACACACACAGACAGACACACAGGCCATAAATGTCGGACAACTGGTTTGGCTCTAGCTCTGTACACATCCAGGCAGACACACACACAGACAGACACACAGGCCATAAATGTCGGACAACTGGTTTGGCTCTGGCTCTGTACACATCCAGGCAGACAGACACACAGGCCATAAATTTCGGACAACTGGTTTGGCTCTAGCTCTGTACACATCCAGGCAGACACACACACAGACAGACACACAGGCCATAAATGTCGGACAACTGGTTTGGCTCTAGCTCTGTACACATCCAGGCAGACACACACACAGACAGACACACAGGCCATAAATGTCGGACAACTGGTTTGGCTCTAGCTCTGTACACATCCAGGCAGACACACTCACAGACAGACACACAGGCCATAAATGTCGGACAACTGGTTTGGCTCTAGCTCTGTACACATCCAGGCAGACACACACACAGACAGACACACAGGCCATAAATGTCGGACAACTGGTTTGGCTCTAGCTCTGTACACATCCAGGCAGACACACAGACAGACGGACACACAGGCCATAAATTTCGGACAACTGGTTTGGCTCTAGCTCTGTACACATCCAGGCAGACACACACACAGACAGACACACAGGCCATAAATATCGGACAACTGGTTTGGCTCTAGCTCTGTACACATCCAGGCAGACATACACACAGACAGACACACAGGCCATAAATATCGGACAACTGGTTTGCCTCTAGCTCTGTACACGTCCAGGCAGACACACAGGAATCACTCCGAAAACAATTTTTTAGAATAAGGATCATTAAAATGAATATTTCCACTTAAAACTCAAATTCGAAGAGGCAGAAAGTATAAAGAATGGTAACCTTTATGGGCTGTCAAATACTCATAACTTAAAAACGTCATATCCAATAAATACAAACGATTGCTTACAAAAAGCAGTTCTCTGGTTATTCGATCCAAACTTTCTTGTAAACAGTAAACGAATCAACTGTCACAAAAGTACTTAAAACACGGATATTAAACTCGAGTTGAATTTCGCTGAATATATACATAGTTATGCTATTCATTCATAAATCTTACTCAGACCTAAAATATAATAAGTAAGGAAAGATTAAGCTGGAAAATGTTTTAAACAGCGTTACCTGCAGTACAAATACATAGAGTATTGGCTACCTTCCCGTCCACTCAACACACGTGTTACGTAGTTGCTACTGACAGCGGGAGGGTCTTTGGGGTGATAGAACGGTACATTTTACGAGAGCTTGATAACGATTTTGCTGCGACCTATGGTAATACTAATAAGTTGATAAGGCGAAACTCTCTACCTCCTTAATGTTGGTCTTAAGCAACATTTTTGGATAACTAGCTGTTCCCGCAGGCTTCGCCTCGCAAATGATACTCTATAAAAACGATGACAGTTGTGTGTGTTGCATTCTGTGGTTATCCCGTGGAACTACTACGAATCAATATCAGCTGTTTGTATTTTCATCAGCTCAAACTTAAAGTAAATGTCCATAGGAATAACACAGAATTGGAACTTTGACTCCCCGTGGGGCGGAGCCCTACGGGAATTTAAACCCTTTCTTAGTGAGCACCTAAGACCCAAGAAGAGGGTATGTTCTAAATTTAATTGCAAGCCGTTCTGTGGTTTTTGAGATTTCGTGATGAGTGAGTCAGTCAGTGGTAATTGTATTTTATATACTAAGATTAATAACCTTTACAGACAAGACTCGATATTTATACTAGCCTTAAATATAACATGAAAACATAATGCCATAATACTAACCATTGAAAACATCCAAAAAGATCATGAAAAAATTCAATACCGTACAGAGAACAAACCCCTCCTTCTTAAAACATTTCAATCCTTTTCACTTGTCTTCAGTTACAGAGTTACTTCGACAGTAAAATTGGGAAGACAAGAAATTGGATGACAATCTTCATTTCTACGTTCAAAGCAAGTGCTTATCCCCAGGAAGTCTAGTAGGGAAAATAGTTAAATCATAGAAAGGTTTCCCTTTGGTAATCCGCTATTGTCCGAGAGTGTTCTTTAGAGTGTTAGAAATTATAGTCTTCACAAGTTTTGAATACGTAGACAGTAGGTATAGTAATTTAAAATGTGGCAACAAATGGATTCAAATATGAAGCTATGTTTACGTTATCTACCAGGTTAGTATGAAGTATTAGTAGGGAAAATATGATTGAAACTCATCCCCACTATAAAGCCGACAGACGCGTAAGGATCAGGTAATTTATTTTTATACAAAACTATAATTCGTTGTATAAATACAGAACAGGTTACTGCCTTTCACGGTAGAGTATTTTGACAGTAGCTGTAGGGGTTGACAATCACTCAATGCGCGGCCATTTCTCAGTGTCAAGTGCCGATTCCTCATATTTCCGTCACAGTGGCTCGGATATCGATTATGGGAGTGGCTCTCTTATTCTGTTGTTATACGGTTAAATATTTGAATTTACTTGAAATTATATAGTTTGCGTGTTAAATATAGTTAAATAAATGGTTATAATATAATCCAATCTTACAGGGCTATAACTAAAGACGTTTCAAATTAATAAGACATAACTAGAATTAACTTGAGGTACTCTAGAGCTCTTGTGTAAGGGAGTTCCAGTTAGGGTAGATTCCATAACTTGAGGGAGATTTATCCCATTTTAGAGATATTTTGATGTCCCGTGGGATGAAATGGGATTGCGGGATAGCGTGGGATATTTTGGTTGACCTTCATTTTCACATACTCCCAGCTTAGTACCAATTTGTGTCCTTTACCCACATTCTCAATTAATTTTGACAATGATAAATAACGTTATAATGTATTTGTAATATTTCCAATGAGCATCAACATTAAGAGCCAGACATTGAATACAACTTTGCTAAAAATCATACGTCTTACGATCATGCTTTACATAGAGGGTTTACAATGTTTTAACTAACTATAAACATATTTCATGTACAGCTTATTAATATATTCTTTTTATTAGGTAATTTCCTATGCACCAATCAGCAAATTGTTGTTATTTGGTTAACTTTATCCTAAAACAAAAAATATAAGTAAATGCATAATCATGCTTGCGTATAAACAAACTACAAGTTCAACATAATTTTAGAAATTCAAGAGCACCTTGGGTCGTTTTGAAGGATATTTCTGAGGGATATCTTTTACCCCTGAGTTATTTCATCTCACCTCCCTCGCCTAGTTTTAGCTAAACATTATAGACGCTGCCCAAACCGTAGTCCATGGCGGTTATACTGCAAGTTGTACTCTATGTGCCTTACAACAGAACGGTTGTTTATGGACCCGGAGACGTCAAGAGTTTATTTTCTTCTCACGCAACATTTTTAGTTTTTAGGCAGATCTCGCTGCATCATCAACCAGTTGTTAAAAAATGCGTGAGCTCAATAAAATGTCTGATCAATTTAAGGTATTTACAATACTTGGTAGAAAAATATTGTTTTGAAACATTAAATAGAACTATATTGTCGTTCCTTCAGCTAAAGCTTATCTTCAAAATGGATGTGACATGTCCCCCTGAGAGGTCGAGTGTGCCAGATCTGCAATACTTGTGTTCAATTGATCAATGGGCCTCTTTCTACAATTTCAAACATAAATTATTTGCTCTAATATGAAATACACTTTTTCTGTTATTTAACGATAATGTTTATTTACTTTTGTTTTTTAAATGCTTATCTATCACAAAAGGAATTCTTGAAGTTAATTTTGAAAACAATTACAACTATCTTAAGTTATTTTGTGGGTTACTGTTTAATAACTGTTATAAATTATAAATTTATTTTGGAACGGGTGATACACCATAAATCACTACATACACCAACCCCATATTGGTATTGTTTGATCAATAAACACCATTGAGCACCATTGTTTACAGTTTAATGTATTAAGGGAACAATAGCAATATTACTCTACCCTCATTAACAACAGCAATAATATCACCGTTAGGTTTTAAAGCTTTTACGAGATAATTTCAGTTTCAAAAGCTTATCAGTTTAAATGACCGCAACACATGCTCCATTTGCAATGTAAATGAGTCACTCCACCATAACTCACTGCGTGGTTTAAACCTGCCTCGTCATGAACTGAGCAAGGTAAAATATAGAAACTAGAACCAGTAAACCACGGAATATTCAAGGTTTATTGAATGTAGACAACTGTTTATTGAATTCAATATAAGGCAACATATATCCAGATTAGTCCACCGTTCCGTAAATTGCCAAGGTGGCAGTACAATGTGTTATCAATACTTCAATCAATTAAATTAGTGATTTGTTAACATGACAACAGATTTCTAAAAATAACTAGAATTTTAAAACTTAAAGAAATTTATTTAGTTTTTGTTCTATTTTGATTAATTATAGAGATCTGATTTTATTGTTAACTGTCATTTAATCAAAACTCGTATTATGTAAACATTAATAACGGAGGTCTCCTTTTTTGCGGTTCTTAAATATAAAATTGATCACTAAACGTGAAACAAAAAATAATAGTATTTTAACGAAAATAAGCCATTTAATCCTTATAATATTTAAATATCATCAAAAATAGGTTTTCTTGTAATGGATTCATCAAGCACCAAAACATTCTTATATTTTTATATTCACACGGATAAAATTCAACTAAACATGAAATTAATAAATTAAATAATATTACATATAAATTATACTATACCAGAGTGTATAATTCCAGAGTGAATAGTATAAAACTATTTTAGATGAAACTACTTGGAGGTTGTCTGGCATTTTATGATAATTCATAGTTGTTTGGAGAAGTTCTACACAATTGTCATTCACAAAATAACTTTGAGTTGGGGATTAACGCATAACAGCCAGTCTGAAAGCGTCTGCTGAGTTATGAATGTCAAATAACTTTCAATCCGCTCCCTTTATGGCATAAGGAGAGTTTTGAGATTTGTATGGCCCGAATCATAAAAGAATTTGGCTTTGATCAGTCATGTTTTTCCTATTAAAGTTACATGATTTCATTTGATCGACTTTTTAGTTGGTAAATCCTGCTTTCATTTTTTCCATTTTTAGTTGTTTGCCCTAAACGTTTTTTTGTGTAGATATGCGAGAAAGACCCAAAAATAATAACATTACTTATAAAATCATAAGAACCTCTTGCTTAAACTTGAGTATACGTTTTTCTCATAGTTCTGAATTTAAAAAAAAAAAAACTCATAGTGCATTGTGCATATTGTTGTCATTCCAGTTGTCATTTATTTATATAATGATGTTTTTGATGATGTTCTGCGTTTTGTTAATCTGTCAACAGTTGATAAATAATCCAATTGAGTTACATTCTTCCATAAGATTTGAACTGAATCTTCGAAGGCCAGTTTGGCGGATATAGGCGAATGTAGAATTTACATCCCATCCTCTTATTATTCATCAATCATAAACAAAACTCTTTAGTAATTTCTTAGATCTTGCTCTTTTAAACATCCTGCTTGTATATTAAACATTGCGATCACTCGGAACTTGCATTGTTCACAGTTGGTATCGCATTCTAAAACATTGCGATCACTCGGAACTTGCATTGTTCACAGTTGGTATCGCATTCTAAAACATTGCGATCACTCGGAACTTTCATTGTTCACAGTTGGTATCGCATTCTAAAACATTGCGATCACTCGGAACTTTCATTGTTCACAGTTGGTATCGCATTCTAAAACATATTTTTTACTTAAATATTTATGAGCGATTTACGTTTTGTATCGAAATATATTAAAATGTTAAATCGTTCAGGCATTGTCAAGGAGTAGAGTAAAGGTTAGCAGGCGATGTCACATTGTGTATGTCCTTTGTATCTGACGTGTGAGTGTACGCATGACCAGGCGAGACGCAAGTTAATGGTATACAATGATATACAAGTATCGTGGTGTAACATACTACTTGGAAAGTGTTTTTTTTCTTATTTTTAGTTGATGTAGATTAATAAGCTTTAAATACACTATTTTTTAAATTTTAGATATTATAAAGCCATTTTTGAGTTTAAATATGCATGTGTAAAACAACACTACCATTTTGTATAAATAAGAGGTGTTTAGTAATTAATAAAACAGAATCATTATAACCGATTTAATGCAAGTAATTAAAACTTCAATAAACCCGTAAACGATACAAATACACTAAGATAAACGTTTGGGCGAATTCAAGGTGATCGATATCAAAAATAATAATAAATGTTAACAGGACTCTTATTTCACTAATCATGTTATATTAAAATAATTATACAGATATTACTAAGAGAAACTCGATTTTAATGAGCGCGTAGTAAAATGCATCTAATAAAATGAAACTTTAAAAAGATTGGAAATTGTGGAAGGTCGGAGAGCAGATTGAAGGCGAGCTCAGAATATAAATGCCGAATGACAAGTTGGCCACAACTGTAGGGGATCAGTCACGCCAATCCGAGACATCGCTGATTGCTTTCAATATTAGAGGTAGATTAACTTGTGATATTATGATGAAGCGTTTACTAATCAGTATTGTACGGTCCCGAGAAGACGTCTCAGTGCGATACAACTCTCTACAGTGAACCGTTAACTTTAATACTCTGTGATTGTAATACTCTACGTACGTCACTACGCCAAGAATCACGAAGACGTCTCAGTGCGATACAACTGTCTACAGTGAACCGTTAACTTTAATACTCTGTGATTGTAATACTCTACGTACGTCACTACGCCAAGAATCACGAAGACGTCTCAGTGCGATACAACTGTCTACAGTGAACCGTTAACTTTAATACTCTGTGATTGTAATACTCTACGTACGTCACTACGCCAAGAATCACGAAGACGTCTCAGTGCGATACAACTGTCTACAGTGAACCGTTAACTTTAATACTCTGTGATTGTAATACTCTACGTACGTCACTACGCCAAGAATCACGAAGACGTCTCAGTGCGATACAACTGCCTACAGTGAACCGTTAACTTTAATACTCTGTGATTGTAATACTCTACGTACGTCACTACGCCAAGAATCACGAAGACGTCTCAGTGCGATACAACTGTCTACAGTGAACCGTTAACTTTAATACTCTGTGATTGTAATACTCTACGTACGTCACTACGCCAAGAATCACGAAGACGTCTCAGTGCGATACAACTGTCTACAGTGAACCGTTAACTTTAATACTCTGTGATTGTAATACTCTACGTACGTCACTACGCCAAGAATCACGAAGACGTCTCAGTGCGATACAACTGTCTACAGTGAACCGTTAACTTTAATACTCTGTGATTGTAATACTCTACGTACGTCACTACGCCAAGAATCACGAAGACGTCTCAGTGCGATACAACTCTCTACAGTGAACCGTTAACTTTAATACTCTGTGATTGTAATACTCTACGTACGTCACTACGCCAAGAATCACGAAGACGTCTCAGTGCGATACAACTGTCTACAGTGAACCGTTAACTTTAATACTCTGTGATTGTAATACTCTACGTACGTCACTACGCCAAGAATCACGAAGACGTCTCAGTGCGATACAACTGTCTACAGTGAACCGTTAACTTTAATACTCTGTGATTGTAATACTCTACGTACGTCACTACGCTAAGAATCACGAAGACGTCTCAGTGCGATACAACTCTCTACAGTGAACCGTTAACTTTAATACTCTGTGATTGTAATACTCTACGTACGTCACTACGCTAAGAATCACGAAGACGTCTCAGTGTGATACAACTGTCTACAGTGAACCGTTAACTTTAATACTCTGTGATTGTAATACTCTACGTACGTCACTACGCTAAGAATCACGAAGACGTCTCAGTGCGATACAACTGTCTACAGTGAACCGTTAACTTTAATACTCTGTGATTGTAATACTCTACGTACGTCACTACGCTAAGAATCACGAAGACGTCTCAGTGCGATACAACTCTCTACAGTGAACCGTTAACTTTAATACTCTGTGATTGTAATACTCTACGTACGTCACTACGCTAAGAATCACGAAGACGTCTCAGTGCGATACAACTGTCTACAGTGAACCGTTAACTTTAATACTCTGTGATTGTAATACTCTACGTACGTCACTACGCTAAGAATCACGAAGACGTCTCAGTGCGATACAACTGTCTACAGTGAACCGTTAACTTTAATACTCTGTGATTGTAATACTCTACGTATGTCACTACGCTAAGAATCACTCAAAATACACTCTCCATTACATTGGATTTTCCACCGTATATCGCAACCATAGTCCTAAGTTATTTTTACGGAGGCTGTTTGCAGTTTAATTGGAATAGCCGTATAAACCTTAACGGCTATTAAAACTGTAAATCAATTATACGACCTTCCCGGTTCACTACCTCTATGTACTACTAAAGCTATTCATTAAAACTTCATGAAGCAATTAAAGTCTTTCAATATTTACTAAATGTAATCAAACTCAAGATTCTTCATCCCTTTGAAATGTCGTTTTAAAGTTATCGAGTTACATTTTACAGTAGCAATTAAAAATAAAAACTTGTTCCGATTTCGAGCCAGATTTTACGAAGTCTATGAAGAAGTCACTACCCCCGCTAATAGTGATTCTAGAAGAAGTCACTACCCTCGCTAATACTGAGTCTAGAAGAAGTCACTACCCTCGCTAATAGTGAGTCTAGAAGAAGGTGCAACATTATTGAAATAAATAAAAATTGTGCAAAAAGTTTTATAGTTTATGCATCGGTAAGGTTAAATAATGACCAACCAAATAAAGTAAAGCAAGAACAGATTAATACTTACTCACCTACCGCTCAGTACTACAAAGAAAAATACTACCTAAAGGAAATATAAACTATTGGATTATTAATTGGATCAAGAGGCACAGTAACAAAATGTTTCGAGAATCTTTGGAGGTAATTCAGTTTTGATATCTTATCAGAATTGAAATATATCTAATTTCACTTTCGGCAATAAAAGGTTCTGTTCAAATAAAAAAATAAATTATTTTTATAATAAGTAAGTTAAAATTGTAAAATATTCTTTGTATAAGCAACTTGCAAGGAGTAAGAAGATGTAATTTATGTAAATTTTATATTATAAATAAATCTTCTTTAAACAAACACTATAAACCATACCTTTTACATAATTGACTAATGATCGGTCTGTCAAAGTAAACATTTTAACCTAGGAAATAATAGTATGAATTAAATAACAGAACACGAAAGAAGACGAGACGGCTACTAAATTAAGTAATATAACAAAAATATTGAGTCTGCTGGTATTAAGTTGATTTAGAGAGCTCAGAGCGCAAATAGACTCGGGACAATCTCAGCCTGTTATAAGTGTTTTGACAAAGAGAGAGACAGACGGCGTTGGACGGCTCGGGTGACTCGACTCCCCGCCGAGACCCACTGTGGACATCTTACCGGACTTTCACGAGAAAATGTTTTCTAAAGTTAAGAATATTGAAAATTATAATTAATTTAGCTAAATAATTGCACAGGGACCTTATTTCAATCTCGTCGTTGAATTTAAAATTGTGCCAGTAACCACAGGAGACGTGTTGACTTCCGACTGATTTCGTCATACCACTGAGCGGGTCGGTGCAGCTCGGTTTGTTGTTACTGGATGGAGGTTTGTGTAACTTTATTTGAACCGCGACTACTTATAGTAAGTAAAGGACCATTTTGTGCAAATACGATTATCATATGAGTTTAAAATCTTCAAGAAATATCCATATACGAAAATCAAACACAATAATGAACATTTCACTGTAAAAATAACGTTTGTTTACCGAATAACCTTTTAGACTGATCTGTATTGGTCATAAACTGTGCGCTGGCGCATTTATTAACAATTTACCTTAACTATTAGAAGTTTACGTGCCCGTTTACCGCCTTGTACTAGAGTACATAGATCAGTTCCAAGAAGAGTAAGTAGTAACGAGTGACCAATATCGAAGCTGTACTTGTGAACATTGAACACTGAACAGTGAAAACTGAACACTGAACACTGTACACTCAACACTGTACACTGAACACTGAACACTGAACACTGTACACTCGTCAGTTTCTAAAAAGGTACAAAGTCCTAATGGCCTGAGGCAGTCTAAACAAATCATATGTTAAACGTAAAGTATTTCCACGTAAAGGTTCACTTGATACTTATATCGTAGCTCCTACACGTGGTCATATATATCAACCAGATCTACTTAAAGGTAAATAACAAATCGCCCTACGATAGAACCTCCCACTGAACAAGCTAGAATGTCAAAAATTGAGTCAAAACTCAATACTGTTATTTTTTAAATATAAAGTATGAATGATTTAAAACCATTTACTTAGGTCCCGATAAAACTCAAATTATACCTATAAAATTAAAAAGTGGAAACATATAAAAATGCCTCCACATAAAACTATCAACATCTCCGACAACTATTGAAAAATTTAGAGGAAAAGAAGAGAGACGGGTGCATGTTGTAACAAATATATTTATCAATAAATAAAATAAAATCAATGAAGAATTTCAGAGTCAATTGCTGTTGGTTCTGATAAACAACACAAGGAATTGTTGAAACCGAATCTTCAGCCAGTACCGATGACGGAACGGCAAAAAAAAACCAAGAGGAAACACAAAGTGAAGGGTGGAGTGTCAATATATAAACCCAACAGTTTGGAAAGCGAAGTGGCAGATCTACATGTATAACACATTGGTAAACCACTTGTTGGTGAGATAACTACAATTTAAATACAACTATCGAGGAAAACTAAATATCATGTTTTGGGCATTTACAGACCTCCACTGAAGCCAAGTGAAGCATTAAGTGATACACTGCAAGTCTATTTAATGCTTTAAATGAATTTAGAACCCACAAATGTATTATTATAAAATCGTGGGTGGCATTAAAATAGACCCCACAAATCAATATAGTATGAATATTCAGTTGAGAGAAGTCCTAGCCTCTCATAACATTGAAAGAATTTCACTTCCACCTACATGACTAACCAACAGTTCAAAAACCCCAATAGAAACTGTTTATATTATTTTTGACAAAATGCAAGGCGTCGCTGTTCAGGTTGTTCATGGCATTTCAGATCACACTGGTCAACTTTACCAATTAAATGTGCCCATAAACAACAATATCTAAATATTCATTCAAAATACTATATACAACACAAAAGACCTCATGGAGGACAAAAACTCATCCATACATTAGGAAAACTGCAAGTAATGTCCTCCCTGGCTAAAATGCATTTAAATGTCATTCTTATTTACTCCATTACGATTTATTTTTAACGTAGATACTTTAACCTTGATGCAGTTTTCTCTTCAATATTTTTTTTGGTGTGAATTTATGAAACAACTAAAAACTTAACTACAAAATTAATTCATAGTAAACAGTAGAACAACTATACCATACAAACTAAAATCATCCCTAAATACTAAAACCTTATAATGGCAACAGCTGTGATGTGATAAACATGATAAATGTGACAAAGTGACAAATATGATAAATATATCATAAGTTTGTTTTGGAATCCCGCTCCGTTTAAACAGTCAATCTGCCTGTTTGTTTGTATTTTTCACAAAATCCCTTTTTATCTTAAGAAGTAAGTTTTTGATCTCTTCATAAATATATATTTAATAAACGGTATCAGGAAACTGACACATACTTTCTCCCTTTTAGCCAAACTTTAATGACAAAAATATTTGTTATTTACTAAATATAGAATATGAAGTATAGATAAATGTACAGAAAATTGTCTAAAATAGTTGTTTTCAGAAATATCCACCCAAATCCCTTTTTGGGAGGCACTATAGAGTCCGTTGCTACACACAGTGGTTTTGAGAGGGGAAATGCCCCCTTGCCCCCCCATGGTTAAATAGCAACACATTTTGAACATCATCTGTTGGTCAATGCTAACTTGACCTGCATATCAAATTTTAATGAAATTGATCAGTAAATAAGAGAGAAATAGTTATTTTTGTATTCCCCATAAGAATAACATTGGACAACGTACTGTGTTTACCGCTAAATGAAAATTTCAATTTTCTCCGCAACTAGCAATCGTAGAATAGTAATTTAAAATACTGATTTATTTAGTTTTTTGAGCTCTTTTTAATGGTGAGTAGTAATATTTTTTAACATTTATGATTTTTTATGAAAAATCCAAAAAACTGAATTTTTGATTTTTTAAGTCCTGTAATTTCTGAACCCGCATTTTTGCAGAAATGCGGGTAGTGTCATTTTGTTGGAAACCTAAATTTCTACAAACCACGAAAGTTTAATCAAAATCGTTAGAGCCGTTTTTGAGAAATTTGGATTTTTCATGTTTTTTGGCGGTTTTTGGGGGATAATTACCCTTAAAAATCAAAAATTCAAAAAAATGAAAAAAACGCCTGGAGATATCGTGGATTAGTACCTACATACCAAATTTCATAAAAATCGGCCCATAGGTTAGGGCTCTAGCTCTGTACACATCCACACAGACACACACACACACACACACGGACACACACACACACACACACACACACAGACAGACATCACGTAAAAACCACTTTTTTGGGTTCAGGGAGCACCAAAACGAATATTTCCACTAACAACTCAAATTCGAAAATTTTTACGAAAACAATACTTTCTCCATATACTATGTATAGGGGGAGAAAGTAAAAATAGCAAATAAAAAGAATGTTCGAAAAATTGATTGCGACTGTGAGAAGAGGATTTCATTGGATTTGTGTAAATGAAACGATATTTAACTCTTCCACGATTTTAAATATTGGAAGATTTCAGATGTTATTAAAGACGATCCCAGAATATAAATGACGAAAGTCAACCACAATTATTGGAGATGGGAATTAATGTCTCTTAAATGAAAAGAGTGGCTTAATTGCACAAATCCAATTGAATGCCATTCAATCCCCTAATAATAACTTATTGACATGCCAGATATACCGCGTGAATAAAAATGCCTACAAGACGCTGAAAATGGTTTATGTTGTAACCGGTTACTGCCTTACTTAGTCCAATTTTAACGGCATTGGGAATACCTTGGATAAGTTGTTGTCATTGTTTTTATTATATGTATTAACAACTATAGTCAAATATTACGGCTGTTAAATTGCAGCAAATTCTAGCTCAAGAAACGGTTAGTTAGTAAGTTAATAAATGAAATATTCTTCAATAGTTAAATTTAGTCAAAAAGTAAATGTTTGGTAACAACTGGTTGTGAGTTTGTATGTTACGTGTTGTAATTTGCTAAGCAAAGTTGAATACTGTACACCAGTTTTAAGGAATCTGCAGTCTAATAACATTCATATCTTTTACATTAATTACATTCATCGTTATGATGATTGGGAGACTAGGGGAAACTTACAACTGAATTCATTTTATACAAGAAAGCAAATTATTCAAATAAAAGATTCGATATTTTAGAGATTAAGGACCTTTAAGACAACAATAAATAAAGGCGGATGAATTTCAAAAAGCTGCAAATAGAAAATAGAAGTGACAGATGTTAATTAATAATTGTGGACACCGCAAAACAATAGTATCACTTTAAGTAAATACCACATGCGCAACTGAGTAAACTATCACACTTCCTTGAACGAACATGCACAAGCAATATTAGACGGACTGCGAGTGCCGCCCTACAAATGGCCTGATTACCATATGAATCCGGATGAAAAAGTTCTCTCTCGTCATGAGTACGGCGGGGTTTGTCAAAGTCTACTCCGCTACGCTGACCTCTAGCTCTAGTCGGCGTGAACACGCACTAAAGCTAGAGCTACGTACTAAAGCTTTCCAAATGTGTCAATCCAACGTATATCGTATAGTTGAATACATTGTAAGGAGATTATAACCCAGAGGGAATTCAACAGTAGAAATACGGT
Source organism: Allygus modestus (assembly GCA_963675035.1). Taxonomy (NCBI): domain Eukaryota; kingdom Metazoa; phylum Arthropoda; class Insecta; order Hemiptera; family Cicadellidae; genus Allygus; species Allygus modestus. The sequence goes on from OY776111.1 coordinate 3,633,852, forward strand.
TGCTATGAATAATCAGTTCACACTTTTGTTGGTTCATCAAATATTAGATAGCTTCTTAGGGCTTCGCCCTATTGACTTTGGAGTTGCAATATTAATCTAAGGTTATAAAAAATAACATGTAATTTTAAGGTACTTTATATTATTTTACTACTAAAAAGTAGGTTTAAAACCCCTTAATGGGGGGTTGTGACTTGTGGGGCCACCAGTTCGTGAGTTACTTACTCCTGAAGCTCATAGGAAATAATTAAAGTACAGGTTTGTTCTATTAAAACAATGTGGATCAACTAAACTCACTCATGAAAAATACCTAATAAAAATCTAATTTCAAAAATATATATTGAACGTAAATTGAAATATTTTTAATATTAAATGTTTTATTTTAACTTTTATTTGAAATATTTTGATCTTAATTTGAGAAGGCGACGCTCATTTATATTTACGTAATGCATAAAATTTTAACCATGAAACCGATTTTGTTCTAAATAATCAACAAGTAAATCATCTCAATTCACACCACATGGCGAGTCAATTTCCAATGATAATATTTTTTAATATTTAAAATGTGGCTGAATTGAGTGCTATACAAACTTTTAGTTTTGGCTGTGAAAATATGCGCGCCTTTTTAATACGATGTGTGCTTTCATTTTGACGCTGCTTCATTTCATACACACATTCACTCCACCCCCAGCAACGAGTCTCCCGTTCAACGTTAAATACAAATAGCCATAAGCAACCAGCCATAAGCTTCTATGCGCGTGTCAACCAGGGTGTATTTCTCTTTGACAAATCAGTTTTCAAATTCTAAAGTAAGCGGTTTTACTGATATCAATTGTTATGCTGTCAATACACTCCTAGATAACGTCCCGCGATGACAGACTTTTTGTGTGAGGGATTTGAAGCTTGTCAATTCACAATCCGGTTGTTAGGTTGACAAGGTATCTGGGACAAGCGGCTTTGTATTGGAACAAGAGTAGATTTGAACCGCCCTCAATCGTTGATAAAATAACGGATATAATTGACATTTACTAACTTTTACAAAATGTATTCTTCTTGTAAATAAAATAATATGTAAGCTATAAATTAGTAAAGAATTAGTAACATTGTTGAGAACGTTTAAAAAGTGGATTAACAGTGTCTATTAATCGACGCCGAGACTCAAAGGCGATGAATTGAATTAGCTTTGATATTAAACTCTTTGAAGAGTGTTTATGCATTGACCCACTTCTAGACTGAAACTATTGTATTATGTAATTAACATTTTGTAATCTAGAATCTTCTCTTAATACCTTTCATGAAATAAGTCAGTCTATTGTGTAACATATTTGCCTTTATTAATCACAAATTTCATAAAATGGAATGGTATAACAGCATAATTTAAAAAATATTGAGTCCAAAATCACTTATGTTTAGACATGTTTAAATAAAATGTTGAAATTATTTCGAGCATACTAATAGATAGTATTTGCCTGTGAGGTTCCCTGCGGAGAACGAGACACCTACTTGTTATAATATAGCAATGTTAAAGGACGAAAGTTGTTGGTTATATACTTACACTTAAGAAATATACTAGAATATATGTTGTAGTACTTGAACCTGCACTTTTATAACTTTTTCATTGGTTTTCATAGGTTCGTTTAACTTAACGATTGATTTTTTAAGGGGCTGGCGGCCTCTTTTTATACTTTGCCCTATTGCATGTAGAACCGGCCTGACCGTGGATCAGCAAAATAAAGGGAAAGCTGCTACACTACAAGATAGACAGCGCCGCTACACTACAAGATAGACAGCGCCGCTACACTACAAGATAGACAGCGCCGCTACACTACAAGATAGACAGCGCCGCTACACTACAAGATAGACAGCGCCGCTACACTACAAGATAGACAGCGCCGCTACACTACAAGATAGACAGCGCCGCTGCCACGGTTCCGAAGACCGTTGTCTTGACCGCCTCGCCAGCGATTCACAAGTTAGCTTTACAGATCTGTTGATAAGTTCCCCCACGGCTGCAACATTGCGATTCATTCAACTGTTGCACTTGCAAACCTTCCTTTCATTCAAATGACATTTGAAGTGGGAGAATATAATGACTGTATAGAATAAATAGACATAATCGAGTTATTACCCACAAATTAACGGAAAAGAGCTTTTGAAGGTTCCTGTAAAGCGGAGATTTGATTTTGCCTAATATACTATAAACGTATTCAGGACATACAATATCAGTAAACACTGTTTTTACCACACAGCCTGTATCATGTTTATCCGTTACTCCGTAACCCTGTAGTACGATCATGTTGAGACGCCGTCCTCCAGAGACGATGTGGTGTGATTCATCGCCAGTGAGATTGACACGCCATCCGTCACATCAGCTGATGACATTCATACCTGGGCTGGGCGGCGCTGATATTAATTGCATTAGGTTTGGATTAATTTACTTATGAATGATCACACAAACTGCTGCCCACAATAATTTATTAGTGAATTTCCTATGGAAAAGTGAACTATTGAAACGTGATATACGTTAACCCGCACGGTGAAACGTAAGCCCGGGACCATCATAGAGGTTCATAACATGACCCCCTGAACAACCCAACATATATATATAAGTGTGTGTGTGTGTGTGTGTGTGTGTGTGTGTGTGTGTGTTTGCACTCTAGTGGTCGCAATTTTTGTCCGATTTCCTTAAATTCGGTAGGGAGATTCCTTCCTATAATCAGTTGGACAAGTTCGTTGGGCAAAACAATCGGAAAACTCCTATCCCCTTTTCTGGGGATTAATCTTTAAAATTTCGGCCTAAAAATGGTCAGAAAAGCCCCGGATGCAACATTTAACTATGTAAAAAGATGGAGATTAATAAGGCAAAAGTTGTAAGGCCTCTCTCGTAATTTTAGCATAAATATTTACAGAGTTATTAAAGAAAATGTATATCGACTAAACACAGTGCTTGTCTTATGAGGGTTTTACATTAGAAAATCATGTTATTCATTTGTTGGTGTATTTTTATCATCCCCAGCAACCTCGCGCCTACTTTCAATCCTGACTGGACCTTTTCCTAACCTTATAATTCGCAATATTGTATTCCCAACATTGCAGGTAAATAGAACCAGAAGGATCAGAACAGCCAACAAAATTAATGTTTCCAGATTTCGATAACAATTGGAATAAATGCATGTTTTAACACTGATTTGGATTTTTAAAAGCGATTTATTTGGAAATTCACTTCCCTCACGTCAGCGTGCTGCGTGCGAACTTGTTAATTTAATATTATTGTAAAAGTGATATGACCTGATAAATGTCTATTAATTGTGCATAATATTTTCATGATCTAAGGAATAGTGGAATGATACAACTGCCTTTAGGGGAACATCTTAAGTAGTTTCTGACACCTATTGTCCACCAGTTATATTCTTATTTGCGTTACTGTCTTTGACCTAAAACATAAAAAATAATCAATTGAAAACATAACAGTTTGATGACAATTTTTTAACGGAACGATAATTATTGTGATACTCGTAACTACCTATTCTACCACTACCGCCTCTACTGCCACTAAACGTGATTGGTGACAAGTTCCGCAATTTAGATCGCTTAAAGTTTATGAATCTTAAGTTCACCGTCATGTCAACTAACTCACAACCAAAAAAAAAAAACTATTAAAAAGAAACCCCCGGCTAGGTCTGCTGCCTAATTCCAAGCCCCAATCTTCCGATATTTCCAAGACGACGAAAGCTTCTCTGTACGACGAAAGGTTTCTGCCGCCGATATTAGTCTTTAAGATTAATAATTAGCGTTTACTTTAATCAATAGATTTCGTTTCCGCCCTATCTTTACGCCCAGAGGTGAATAATGTTTAACGGTTCAGCTAAGGGCAAAATATATCTTCAAAATTGCTTAACCTACTCGTGAGACATAATTTGTATTATTTTGAAGTGACCGTAGCATTTTTTTAAATATAAAATGAAAGCGTTATTCCACATCAAATCCCATGAGCACGTACCGCATCGTAACATGGAAGGACTGTGGAAGTATTAATTAACAGTTATGAAGTAGTACGTTATTAGGCCAAGAGGTATACAGTTAATTACATAAGAATAAAAAGGTAATTAAGAATTAAAAAACTATATTTGAGTTGAATTTTTAAAATTTCAATATATTATTAAAATACCCTCGTCGCAACAAACATGTGTACTCAGAGAATTTCCAATGCATGCATATGTTTCTCACTACCACATAGTTTCATAAAAATACATAAATAAATAAGTGATCTATAGCATTTTATTTATCCTCCATAAGAATAACATTAGGGAAATAACTAGATTAAAATAATAACATAGTTTATCCATTTGCGCACAGTAAATGATGTAAAAAGCTCATTTTCCTCGGGTAACAAGCAGATTAGTGTGATACGTGGAACGATGTGATGGATTCACAAATGAGACATGTGCTGCGGCGTGTAACTGTGTGCTCATTATTGGGTAACAAGCAGATTAGTGTGATACGTGGAACGATGTGATGGATTCACAAATGAGACATGTGCTGCGGCGTGTAACTGTGTGCTCATTATTGGGTAACAAGCAGATTAGTGTGATACGTGGAACGATGTGATGGATTCACAAATGAGACATGTGCTGCGGCGTGTAACTGTGTGCTCATTATTGGGTAACAAGCAGATTAGTGTGATACGTGGAACGATGTGATGGATTCACAAATGAGACATGTGCTGCGGCGTGTAACTGTGTGCTCATTATTGGGTAACAAGCAGATTAGTGTGATACGTGGAACGATGTGATGGATTCACAAATGAGACATGTGCTGCGGCGTGTAACTGTGTGCTCATTATTGGGTAACAAGCAGATTAGTGTGATACGTGGAACGATGTGATGGATTCACAAATGAGACATGTGCTGCGGCGTGTAATTGTGTGCTCATTATTGGGTAACAAGCAGATTAGTGTGATACGTGGAACGATGTGATGGATTCACAAATGAGACATGTGCTGCGGCGTGTAACTGTGTGCTCATTATTGGGTAACGAGTTAGTGGATGTTTCAGGGAATCGCGTTTACACTTTTATGATAAAACTTGTTAATGGAAAACCTGAAACTTATGTTTGTTATCGTTTTTTTGTACCATTCAATTATTCTTTCCGAACTCTTTCTCTCTCATTGCAAGACCACAACTCAATCTTGTACAATTGTTTGTACAAATTTAAGTCTGTTCTAAATCAGGACAGGGAAAATAAAGACATTGTCAAATTCTCCCTCTCTCCACCCATGGTAAGGTCCCATGTTAAGACTTAAGCCCGAGACTATGATAACTTTTCGTTTTGAGGTCCCCAGATGCCAAAAACACCATTCGTTCAAATTGTTATATATATGGTACTTTGTTAAAATATGAAGATACATCTTATAACATTAGTAGCCCTAATCAATCATTATAACATTTTATATATATATATATATATATATATATATATATATGTGTGTGTGTGTGTGTGTGTGTGTGTCCGTAAGCATGATAACTCTCGTAAAAAAGGTCCGATCTTAATAAAATTTGGTACAAATATGTAAAGTACCATTTATTTGAACGAGTTCGGAAACCAGACAAATCGCACCATCCGAAGGGGGGTGGTTTTGGGGGGGGGGGGTTTTGTACCCCAAAAATGGGTTTTTTGAGTTTTCACATGTAATTGTTATTTAAATCAAATTTTAATTCATACCATTGAATTCACCTTAAAAAAACAAACAATTTGGTATTTAGATCATTGCTCTACGTCAATTGGTTAGTGAGATATTGAAAGTGAACACAAACTATTGAAAGTCAACAAACCGAGCTGCACCGACCTGCTCAGTGGTATGACGAAATCAGTCGGAAGTCAACACGTCTCCTGTAGTTACTGGCACAATTTTAAATTCAACGACGAGATTGAAATAAGGTCCCTGTGCAATTATTTAGCTAAATTAATTATAATTTTCAATATTCTTAACTTTAGAAAACATTTTCTCGTGAAAGTCCGGTAAAATGTCCACAGTGGGTCTCGGTGGGGAGTCGAGTCACCCGAGCCGTCCAACGCCGTCTGTCTCTCTCTTTGTCAAAACACTATTTTGTCTTATAACAGGCTGAGATTGTCCCGAGACTATTTGCGCTCTGAGCTCTCTAAATCAACTTAATCCCAGCAGACTCAATATTTTTGTTATATTACTTAATTTAGTAGCCGTCTCGTCTTCTTTCGTGTTTTTTTATTTAATTCATACTATTATTTCCAAGGTTAAAATGTTTACTTTGTCAGACCGATCATTAGTAAATTATGTAAAAGGTATGGGTTTATAGTGTTTGTACAAAGAAGATTTATTTATAATATAAAATTTAAATAAATTACATCTTCTTACTCCTTGCAAGTTGCTTATACAAAGAATATTTTATAATTTTAACTTACTTATTAAATAATTTTTTTTTTTATTTGAACAGAACTTTTTATTTCCGAAAGTGAAATTACATATATTTCAATTCTGATAATATATCAAAACTGAATTACCTCCAAAGATTCTCGAAACATTTCGTTACTGTGCCTCTTGATCCAATTCATAATCCAATAGTTTATATTTCCTTTAGGTTGTATTTTTCTTTGTAGTACTGAGCGGAAGGTGAGTAAGTATTAATCTGTTCTTGGTTTACTTTATTTGGTTGGCCATTATTTAACCTTACCGATGCATAAACTTTAAAACCTTTTGCACAATTTTTATTTACTTCAATAATGTTGCACCTTCTTCTAGTCTCACTATTGGCGAGGGTAGTGACTTCTTCTAGTCTCACTATTAGCGAGGGCAGTGACTTCTTCTAGTCTCACTATTAGCGAGGGTAGTGAATTCTTCTAGTCTCACTATTAGCGAGGGTAGTGACGTCTCATAGACTCACTATTAGCGAGGGTAGTGACTTCTTCTAGTCTCAATATTAGCGAGGGTAGTGACTTCTTCTAGTCCTCACTATTAGCGAGGGTAGTGACTTATTCTAGTCTCACTATTAGCGAGGGTAGTGACTTCTCCTAGACTCACTATTAGCGAGGGTAGTGACTTCTTCTAGTCTCACTATTAGCGAGGGTAGTGACTTGTTCTAGTCTAACTATTAGCGAGGGTAGTGACTTCTTCTAGTCTCACTATTAGCGAGGGTAGTGACTTCTCCTAGACTCACTATTAGCAAGGGTAGTGACTTCTTCTAGTCTCACTATTAGCGAGGGCAGTGACTTCTTCTAGACTCACCATTAGCGAGGGCAGTGACTTCTTCTAGACTCACCATTAGCGAGCGAGGGTAGTGACTTCTCCTAGACTCACTATTAGCAAGGGTAGTGACTTCTTCTAGTCTCACTATTAGCGAGGGCAGTGACTTCTTCTAGACTCACCATTAGCGAGGGCAGTGACTTCTTCTAGACTCACCAATAGCGAGGGTAGTGACTTCTTCTAGTCTCACTATTAGCGGGGGTAGTGACTTCTTCTAGTCTCACTATTAGCGAGGGTAGTGACTTCTCCTAGACTCACTATTAGCAAGGGTAGTGACTTCTTCTAGTCTCACTATTAGCGAGGGCAGTGACTTCTTCTAGACTCACCATTAGCGAGGGCAGTGACTTTTTCTAGACTCACCATTAGCGAGGGTAGTGACTTCTTCTAGTCTCACTATTAGCGAGGGTAGTGACTTCTTCTAGTCTCACTATTGGCGAGGGTAGTGACTTCTCCTAGACTCACTATTAGCGAGGGCAGTGACTTCTTCTAGTCCCACTATTAGCGAGCAGTTCTAGTCTCACTATTAGCGAGGGTAGTGACTTCTCCTAGACTCACTATTAGCGAGGGCAGTGACTTCTTCTAGTCCCACTATTAGCGAGCAGTTCTAGTCTCACTATTAGCGAGGGTAGTGACTTCTCCTAGACTCACTATTAGCGAGGGCAGTGACTTCTTCTAGTCCCACTATTAGCGAGCAGTTCTAGTCTCACTATTAGCGAGGGTAGTGAATTCTCCTAGACTCACTATTAGCGAGGGTAGTGACTTCTTCTAGTCTCACTATTAGCGAGGGTAGTGACTTCTCCTAGACTCACTATTAGCAAGGGTAGTGACTTCTTCTAGTCTCACTATTAGCGAGGGCAGTGACTTCTTCTAGACTCACCATTAGCGAGGGCAGTGACTTCTTCTAGACTCACCATTAGCGAGGGTAGTGACTTCTTCTAGTCTCACTATTAGCGAGGGTAGTGACTTCTTCTAGTCTCAGTATTGGCGAGGGTAGTGACTTCTCCTAGACTCACTATTAGCGAGGGCAGTGACTTCTTCTAGTCCCACTATTAGCGAGCAGTTCTAGTTTCACTATTAGCGAGGGTAGTGACTTCTCCTAGACTCACTATTAGCGAGGGTAGTGACTTCTCCTAGTCTCACTATTGTCGAGGGTAGTGACTTCTTCTAGTCTCACTATTAGCGAGGGTAGTGACTTCTTCTAGACTCACTATTAGCGAGGGTAGTGACTTCTTCTAGAATCACTATTAGCGGGGGTAGTGACTTCTTCATAAACTTCGTAAAATCTGGCTCGAAATCGGAACAAGTTTTTATTTTTAATTGCTACTGTAAAATGTAACTCGATAACTTTAAAACGACATTTCAAAGGGATGAAGAATCTTGAGTTTGATTACATTTAGTAAATATTGAAAGACTTAATTGTTTCATGAAGTTTTAATAAATAGCTTTAATAGTACATAGATGTAGTAAACCGGGAAGGTCGTATAATTGATTTACAGTTTTAATAGCCGTTAAGGTTTATACGGCTATTCCAATTAAACTGCAAACAGCCTCCGTAAAAATAACTTAGGACTATGGTTGCGATATACGGTGGAAAATCCAATGTAATGGAGAGTGTATTTTGAGTGATTCTTAGCGTAGTGACGTACGTAGAGTATTACAATCACAGAGCATCAAAGTTAACGGTTCACTGTAGACAGTTGTATCGCACTGAGACGTCTTCGTGATTCTTGGCGTAGTGACGTACGTAGAGTATTACAATCACAGAGTATTAAAGTTAACGGTTCACTGTAGACAGTTGTATCGCACTGAGACGTCTTCGTGATTCTTGGCGTAGTGACATACGTAGAGTATTACAATCACAGAGTATTAAAGTTAACGGTTCACTGTAGACAGTTGTATCGCACTGAGACGTCTTCGTGATTCTTGGCGTAGTGACGTACGTAGAGTATTACAATCACAGAGTATTAAAGTTAACGGTTCACTGTAGACAGTTGTATCGCACTGAGACGTCTTCGTGATTCTTGGCGTAGTGACGTACGTAGAGTATTACAATCACAGAGTATTAAAGTTAACGGTTCACTGTAGACAGTTGTATCGCACTGAGACGTCTTCGTGATTCTTGGCGTAGTGACGTACGTAGAGTATTACAATCACAGAGTATTAAAGTTAACGGTTCACTGTAGACAGTTGTATCGCACTGAGACGTCTTCGTGATTCTTGGCGTAGTGACGTACGTAGAGTATTACAATCACAGAGTATTAAAGTTAACGGTTCACTGTAGACAGTTGTATCGCACTGAGACGTCTTCGTGATTCTTGGCGTAGTGACGTACGTAGAGTATTACAATCACAGAGTATTAAAGTTAACGGTTCACTGTAGACAGTTGTATCGCACTGAGACGTCTTCGTGATTCTTGGCGTAGTGACGTACGTAGAGTATTACAATCACAGAGTATTAAAGTTAACGGTTCACTGTAGACAGTTGTATCGCACTGAGACGTCTTCGTGATTCTTGGCGTAGTGACGTACGTAGAGTATTACAATCACAGAGTATTAAAGTTAACGGTTCACAGTAGAGAGTTGTATCGCACTGAGACGTCTTCGTGATTCTTGGCGTAGTGACATACGTAGAGTATTACAATAACAGAGTATTAAAGTTAACGGTTCACTGTAGGCAGTTGTATCGCACTGAGACGTCTTCGTGATTCTTGGCGTAGTGACGTACGTAGAGTATTACAATCACAGAGTATTAAAGTTAACGGTTCACTGTAGACAGTTGTATCGCACTGAGACGTCTTCGTGATTCTTGGCGTAGTGACGTACGTAGAGTATTACAATCACAGAGTATTAAAGTTAACGGTTCACTGTAGACAGTTGTATCGCACTGAGACGTCTTCGTGATTCTTGGCGTAGTGACGTACGTAGAGTATTACAATCACAGAGTATTAAAGTTAACGGTTCACTGTAGACAGTTGTATCGCACTGAGACGTCTTCGTGATTCTTGGCGTAGTGACGTACGTAGAGTATTACAATCACAGAGTATTAAAGTTAACGGTTCACAGTAGAGAGTTGTATCGCACTGAGACGTCTTCTCGGGACCGTACAATACTGATTAGTAAACGCTTTATCATAATATTAATAATCTACCTCTAATATTGAAAGCAATCAGCGAGGTCTCGGATTGGAGTGACTGATCCCCTACAGTTGTGGCCAACTTGTCATCGGCATTTATATTCTTCAATCTGCTCTCCGACCTTTCACAATTTCCAATCTTTTTAAAGTTTCATTTTATTAGATGCATTTTACTACGCGCTCATTAAAATCGAGTTTCTCTTAGTAATTTCTGTAAAATTATTTTAATATAAAATGATTAGTCAAATAAGAGTCCTGTCAACATTTATTATTATTTTTGATATCGATCACCTTGAATTCGCCCAAACGTTTATCTTAGTGTATTTGTATCGTTTACGGGTTTATTGAAGTTTTAATTACTTGCATTAAATCGGTTATAATGATTCTGTTTTATTAACTACTAAACGCCTCTTATTTATACAAAATGGTAGTGTTGTTTTACACATGCATATTTCAACGCAAAAATGGCTTTATAATATCTAAAATTTAAAAAATAGTGTATTTAAAGCTTATTAATCTACATCAACTAAAAATAAGAAAAAAACACTTTCCAAGTAGTATGTTACACCACGATACTTGTATATCATTGTATACCATTAACTTGCGTCTCGCCTGGTCATGCGTACACTCACACGTCAGATACAAAGGACATACACAATGTGACATCGCCTGCTAACCTTTACTCTACTCCTTGACAATGCCTGAACGATTTAACATTTTAATATATTTCGATACAAAAACGTAAATCACTCATAAATATTTAAGTAAAAAATATGTTTTAGAATGCGATACCAACTGTGAACAATGAAAGTTCCGAGTGATCGCAATGTTTTAGAATGCGATACCAACTGTGAACAATGAAAGTTCCGAGTGATTGCAATGTTTTAGAATGCGATACCAACTGTGAACAATGCAAGTTCCGAGTGATCGCAATGTTTAATATACAAGCATAGAATGCGATACCAACTGTGAACAATGAAAGTTCCGAGTGATCGCAATGTTTAATATACAAGCAGGATGTTTAAAAGAGCAAGATGTAAGAAATTACTAAAGAGTTTTGTTTATGATTGATGAATAATAAGAGGATGGGATATACTCTACATTCGCCTATATCCGCCAAAATGGCCTTCGAAGATTCAGTTCAAATCTTATGGAAGAATGTAACTCAATTGGATTATTTATCAACTGTTGACAGATTAACAAAACGCAGAACATCATCAAAAACATCATTATATAAATAAATGACAACTGGAATGACAACAATATGCACAATGCACTATGAGTTTTTTTTTTAAATTCAGAACTATGAGAAAAACGTATACTCACGTTTGAGCAAGAGGTTCTTATGATTTTATAAGTAATGTTATTATTTTTGGGTCTTTCTCGCATATCTACACAAAAAACCTTTTAGGGCAAACAACTAAAAATGGAAAAAATGAAAGCAGGATTTACCAACTAAAAAGTCGATCAAATGAAATCATGTAACTTTAATAGGAAAAACATGACTGATCAAAGCAAAATTCTTTTATGATTCGGGCCATACAAATCTCAAAACTCTCCTTATGCCATAAAGGGAGCGGATTGAAAGTTATTTGACATTCATAAGTCAGCAGACGCTTTCAGACTGGCTGTTATGCGTTAATCCCCAACTCAAAGTTATTTTGTGAATGACAATTGTGTAGAACTTCTCCAAACAACTATGAATTATCATAAAATGCCAGACAACCTCCAAGTAGTTTCATCTAAAATAAATTTATACTATTCACTCTGGAATTATACATTCTGGTATAGTATAATTTATATGTAATATTATTTAATTTATTAATTTCATGTTTAGTTGAATTTTATCCGTGTAAACATAAAAATATAAGAATGTTTTGGTGCTTGAGGAATCCATTACAAGAAAACCTATTTTTGATGATATTTAAATATTATAAGGATTAAGTGGCTTATTTTCGTTAAAATACTATTATTTTTTGTTTCACGTTTAGTGATCAATTTTATATTTAAGAACCGCAAAAAAGGAGACCTCTGTTATTAATGTTTACATAATACGAGTTTTGATTAAATGACAGTTAACAATAAAATCAGATCTCTATAATTAATCAAAATAGAACAAAAACTAAATAAATTTCTTTAAGTTTTAAAATTCTAGTTATTTTTAGAAATCTGTTGTCATGTTAACAAATCACTAATTTAATTGATTGAAGTAGTGATAACACATTGTACTGCCACCTTAGCAATTTACGGAACGGTGGACTAATCTAGATACATGTTGCCTTATATTGAATTCAATAAACAGATGTCAACATTCAATAAACCTTGAATATTCCGTGGTTTACTGGTTCTAGTTTCTATATTTTACCTTGCGAATTCATGCTCAGTTCATGACGAGGCAGGTTTAAACCACGCAGTGAGTTATGGTGGAGTGACTCATTTACATTGCAAATGGAGCATGTGTTGCGGTCATTTAAACTGATAAGCTTTTGAAACTGAAATTATCTCATAAAAGCTTTAAAACCCAACGGTAATATTATTGCTGTTGTTAATGAGGGTAGAGTAATATTGCTATTGTTCCCTTAATACATTAAACTGTAAACAATGGTGCTCAATGGTGTTTATTGATCAAACAATACCAATGTGTGGTTGGTGTATGTAGTGATTTATGGTGTATCACCCGATCCAAAATAAATGTAGAATTTATAACAGTTATTAAACAGTAACCCACAAAATAATTTAGATTTTATAACAGTTATTAAACAGTAACCCACGAAATAATTTAAGATAGTTGTAATTGTTTTCAAAATTAACTTCAAGAATTCCTTTTGTGAAAGATAAGCATTTAAAAAACAAAAGTAAATCAAGATTATCGTTAAATAACAGAAAAGGTGTATTTAATATTAGAGCAAATAATTTATGTTTGAAATTGTAGAAAGAGGCCCATTGATCAATTGAACACAAGTATTGCAGATCTGGCACACTCGACCTCTCAGGGGGACATGTCACATCCATTTTGAAGATAAGCTTTAGCTGAAGGAAAAATATAGTTCTATTTAATGTTTCAAAACAATATTTTTCTACCAAGTCTTGTAAATACCTTAAATTGATCAGACATTTTATTGAGCTCACGCATTTTTTAACAACTGGTTGATGATGCAGCGAGATCTGCCTAAAAACTAAAAATGTTGCGTGAGAAGAAAATAAACTCTTGACGTCTCCGGGTCCATAAACAACCGTTCTGTTGCAAGGCACATAGAGTACAACTTGCAGTATAATTATAGAGACTATGATAACTTTTCGTTTTGAGGTCCCCAGATGTCAAAAACACCATTCGTTCAAATTGTTATATATATGGTACTTTGTTAAAATATGAAGATACATCTTATAACATTAGTAGCCCTAATCAATCATTATAACATTTTATATATATATATGTGTGTGTGTGTGTGTGTGTGTGTGTGTGTGTGTGTGTGTGTGTGTGTGTGTGTGTGTGTGTGTCCGTAAGCATGATAACTCTCGTAAAAAAGGTCCGATCTTAATAAAATTTGGTACAAATATGTAAAGTACCATTTATTTGAACGAGTTCGGAAACCAGACAAATCGCACCATCCGAAGGGGGGTGGTTTTGGGGGGGTTTTGTACCCCAAAAATGGGTTTTTTGAGTTTTCACATGTAATTGTTATTTAAATCAAATTTTAATTCATACCATTGAATTCAGCTTAAAAAAACAAACAATTTGGTATTTAGATCATTGCTCTACGTCAATTGGTTAGTGAGATATTGAAAGTGCTAAATACAGTACGTTGTCCAATGTTATTCTTATGGAGAAAAAGAAAAATGTTATATCTCGGTTATTTATGAACATAAACTGACGAAACTTGGTATATCGCTTCATCTGATTGTGGTTTGTTGTTGTTTGAACAAAAAACCAATTTTTCGCCTATGGTTCCCGTAGCAGCAAACCTAGGTAATCGGTCCCCATGTTATTCTTGTGGAGAATAATAAAAATGTTATATATCGCTTATTTATGAATGAATATCGATGAAACTTAGTATGTGACCTCACTTAGACGAGTTCTGTTGATATTTGAATAAAACCCATTATTTTGTGTTCCTTGTTGCAGCAAACCTGCGCACTCATCCCTAATGTTATTCTTATGGATAATAATGAATATTTTAAATATCGCTTATTTATGAATATATTTCTTATGAATTCTGGTAAGAGGCGTAATGTGTTATTAAGACATATATATTCATTGGAAATTCGCTGAGTACGCAGGTTTGCTGTGACGGGGTTATTGAAACTCATAACAGCGATGGATTTTAATTTATTGGTTTATTTAGACTTTACCTATCCCTTCTAGTGTTTAAAACTACACTATGTTTCTGGAGGTAAGGAAACTCCTGTATAAATTAAATTTGTTTAATTTATAATTATAATTGATTTTGTGATAGTGTATTGTATTTGAATTTGATAACTATTGTATTTGTAGGGTTCACTTGCTGGAGGAGTTTCCTTACCTCCGGAAACGTAGTGTAGTTTTAAACACTATAAGTGATAGGTAAAGTATAAATAAATCAATAATAAACAATAAATTACGAATTTGTTTCAATGTACGTCTTTCGTAGCCACTTTATTGATGATATAATAAATAAATTTGTAGAAAGAATGACAGAACCAGTGATTCTCTCAATCAAAAGTCTATGGGCGAGCGAACGTTCTTTAGGTAGCCAGAAAGTTTACTAGTCAGAAACCGCTAAATGTATGTCGGATAATATCTAGTGTAACTATGTTTTACGTTTTCTGCTAATATTATTGTAAATATGTGTTGTGAATGTTTGTTTGGCAATAAAATAAGTACACGCGTCGAATAATTCTGCATAATAAGAAGAATACGCGACTTTCAATTCAATCGAGTTGAAAGTTGAAAAAATATGCATCGTACCTAATTCTTCTAGATTCTTTAGATTTTAAATTCATTCGTCAGAGATTATCATAGAGAATGAAGTAAAAGAGTTACGAACATTCGTTTAACTTTCAACAGTCGTTTAAAATGATTTCAGTATAGAGTGTTTTGCAAAGTAGCCAGTTTTGCAAAGTAAGAACCAAGGCCGGTCTGATATTATGAGGGGGAAACGCGGTACCATAACTATGTGATTATGTTTTGAATTGATGCACTAAAAATGAATTAAAATGTGACTCAACTCCATTATTCCTTTAAACCTTCAAATGCTAGGAAATATTATTTTAACAGTTAAGTTATTTCTATCTAATAAAACGCACTTCGGCATGTAAGGTGATTTTTAGTAAAATCACGGCTTCTCAAAAACCAGTTAGGTAGAAAAAAATTCAATATAACCGATTTACTCATTTTGAAGTAATCGCAGGTATTGATTCGTAGATTGATTCACCGATGGTTTTATAAACAATTATGGGAAGCCAACATCGAGTAAGATAAAATGATATGAGCTCTATGTACTTCAAGTTCGAATGACAATCAGTTAGTTGTGGCGGCACGTAGCTGCCAGAGCAGTGCTCCCCCTCCCTACCCCCACCACCACCACCCCTCCTGTGGCTGCGACCACAACCTCTCCTCTGGAGCAACGATACATGGTGACAGATCTATGCTGGGGCATGCGTTTCCTGTACCATAAATGAAACGGGAAACTTATAAATTTAAATCAATTTACATATAGTTTTTTAAATTTTCTAAAGACATATTATATGATGGACACATTGATCAAGCGTTTAGGGTAATAAATAATAAACGGTATCAGGAAACTGACACATACTTTCTCCCTTTTAGCCAAACATTAATGACAAAAATATTTGTTATTTACTAAATATAGAATATGAAGTATAGATAAATGTACAGAAAATTGTCTAAAATAGTTGTTTT
This sequence comes from Allygus modestus, assembly GCA_963675035.1. Classification (NCBI taxonomy): domain Eukaryota; kingdom Metazoa; phylum Arthropoda; class Insecta; order Hemiptera; family Cicadellidae; genus Allygus; species Allygus modestus. Next base: position 3,650,156 of record OY776111.1, read on the forward strand.
CAGAAATATCCACCCAAATTGCTTTTTTGGAGGCACTATAGAGTCCGTTGCTACACACAGTAGTTTTGAGAGGGGAAATGCCCCCTTGCCCCCCCCCCAGGGTTAAATAGCAACACATTTCGAACATCATCTGTTGGTCAATGCTAACTTGTCCTGCATATCAAATTTTAATGAAATTGATCAGTAAATAAGAGAGAAATAGTTATTTTTGTATTCCCTATAAGAATAACATTGGACAACGTACTGTGTTTACCGCTAAATGAAAATTTCAATTTTCTCCGCAACTAGCAATCGTAGAATAGTAATTTAAAATACTAATTTATTTAGTTTTTTGAGCTCTTTTTAATGGTGAATAGTAATCTTTTTTAACATTTATGATTTTTTATAAAAAATCCAAAAAACTGAATTTTTGATGTTTTAAGTCCTGTAATTTCTGAACCCGAATTTTTCCAGAAATGCGGGTGGTGTCATTTTGTTGGAAACCTAAAGTTCTACAAACCACGAAAGTTTAATCAAAATCGTTAGAGCCGTTTTTGAGAAATTTGGATTTTTCATGTTTTTTGGCGGTTTTTGGGGGATAATTACCCTTAAAAATCAAAAATTCAAAAAAATGAAAAAAACGCCTGGAGATATCGTGGATTAGTACCTACATACCAAATTTCATAAAAATCGGCCCATAGGTTAGGGCTCTAGCTCTGTACACATCCACACAGACACACACACACACACACACACACGGACACACACACACACACACACAGACAGACATCACGTAAAAACCACTTTTTTGGGTTCAGGGAGCACCAAAACGAATATTTCCACTAACAACTCAAATTCGAAAATTTTTACGAAAACAATACTTTCTCCATATACTATGTATAGGGGGAGAAAGTAAAAACAATCATTCAGGTTACAAAAGTGTATAACTGTAACAATAGAACAACATTTAGCAGAATAGTTACGTATACGGTTGAAATCATAATTCGAACTTCAGTTATAAACTGGGTTTAGCTGACGTTAATTATTCGGTTATTAGTAGGCACAACAAATATTTATAAGACTTAAAATCTTGTTAAGGGAAGGTCGACTTGGGATGGTTACGAGAAAAAGTTTTGGGATGATGCTTATGAAAAAGTAAAAAACGCAACTGTGGAAATAGACAAAAAACAATTGAAAATCCCTTAAACCTGATAAAATGAGTCGAAAATCGGGAGTTGCGAAAGGGAGGGGTGGGGGGAGGGAGAGGGAGGGATGATCGAATTTGTAATCCCTACGCCACAAAGTTGATCCTATTACTTTAAATGCTTGTAAAGATCTCCAGCTGCTGTGGGTAAAGTTCGCTTTGTGATGAACTTTTATTTTATTTACACTTTTATTAGTCTAATTTTATTTAGTACAGAGTACTATTGTCAATGTTGTGGTTGTTATTCTTTCAATATTAGATAAAGTAAGAGGGAGCTATTGGATTTACGCTACCATAAAAATTCGTTTAGACTTTTAAGTAAATATTTTATTTTTTACAACATCGATTTGCGGATATTTAATAAATATAACTTACAATAGAGATATATTGAAACAAATTAGTAAACAATACAGGTTCTTAAGCATCAAAAACACTTTACCTTCAACTCAGTTTCCTTGAGGTTTAAGGGATTTTAAAACAACAATTACTGTTGCCCCTGACATCTACTGTGGCCCCCAACACAAAGAGAACAATGCTATGTCAATAACATAACTTGTCAATTCACAAGCTTTTCTCATACTGTGGAATGAAATGGTAAATTTAATACCAAACCTATAAAAGACACAGTTTTTTTTTTATTCAGGCTCACAATATCATCACATTTCCATCTAACTCCTGATGATTGAGTGGGGATTGCGGCAGTTGTTAAATTGGACAAACCAGCCGGAATTTTAAAATTAAAAGAGCATTTCCAAGCATTAAAATAAAGAAACATGACAACCTTGCGATCACGTTATGCTGACTGTCATGAAAGTCATGTCGTGAAGTTTTACAGGACATGAAAATAACAAATGTATCACATCAAAACGAACAAGAAAAGCTTAACGTAAAAGAAGCATATTTATATAAATAATAAACGATACCCAAAAATATCTGTAATAAAATACAAATAAGTCAAAACCAACCAACATTTTAGAAAGTCAATAGATGCCAAAAGTGAAGCGACTTTAATTAGTCATAATATATACAATTTTATATTCCCTTTTTCAATTTTAGATATATTATTCATTGTTTTCTTTTCTTTTAATTCATATTTATATGGATGTGTGAGGTAATTTAAGGATCTTGCACATGAACTAAAAGGACGAACATGTAAGTCAATTTATTTTCAATATTTAAAATCTATTAAAGGTAATTTCTTGAGGTTTAATAAAATAATGTGGGAAAATATTTTCCATTTGAGATTACAGGTAAAATGCTTACACGAGGTACGGCATCGCGGCTCATTTGTAATGCAAATGCTCTTTGTGTTTTGGTGATTTATACTGATAACATTCTGGAGTTATTCGTTGAAACTGTGAAATTATAAGTTTCACGATACAAAATTATACGTTTATTAACTAGATTACACCAACTCATGTCGGAATTTAACACATTTTGTAGTATTCTAGCAACATTGCAGTATTTATAATAACTAGAGATAGAAAATAAAATGGTTGAAAACGATAAATCCTGGCTTTTAGCTACAAGTTCGAGTACTTTGTTACATCGTATGGTGTAAGTCACATCAGCCTTGCTAGGAAATAATTACCATTCAAATCTTATATCTGCAACAGAAATGCTTTTGATCGTAATTTAGGTTCTGCTGTGAACCCTTCCTTCGAAATTAAACAAATGGCACTTGATCTTACTTTTCTTTCGAATATTATCTTTGTACTAATGAGTTGAATCAGTGTATATAATGAAGCATTGCTCTCTAACAATGTCTTCACTTTTCCCTCGCAAAAGGCAATCGTTGCAATTTCGTTTAGAGTTAACAAGCACTTGATATTAAATTTAAAATCTGTTTGATAAGAGAATATCGGTTCTGTACAATATCGCACGACTTGTATGTTAGAACGCTAACGCTCCCTGAAAGATAACAATTTGTTACAACGTTAACGCTCCCTGAAATATAACAATTTGTTACAACGCTAACGCTCCCTATAAAATAACAATTTCTATATCAAACATTTGATTTTTTATGACAATATATAAAATTGACATCAAACACTTTTTTAAAGTGTTTGTACTCTTAATACTTGTTCTTGTGCTTTAAAGCTAATCCCCTAGAAATACAATAAATTGATTCGATGGGCAAAATTAAAGGCTTAGATAGGCCTTACAAAAGAATCAAATTAATATCAAAATTACTGGACAAAAGGGGAATGGATGAGAAAAGTATGAGACATTGCGGAGGATTTAAAGGTGATTAAAGACAGCCTCAGAACTAATCAGAGACAGCCACAGTTGCTGTGCGACTTATATCTTGATTGTATCAGATTAAGTCTAGTAAAAGTGGAAATTAATATATCCATTAACATACCAAACAGAACTAAAAACATGAAATTAACGAACTAATAATAGTATATATTACTAAAGCTTAATTTAGTAAAATAAGAAATATAGATCAGACAATTTAAAGAGTGATTAATTATTACATTCTTTGTCTGCGTTGTATGTGGTAAATACATTGAGTCTATTTAGTGACGTACGCACACACTTTTAGTAGATTACAAATTAATTGACTATTTCATCAATTTATGTATCGATAACTTTTCCAAATTGATTTTTATTTGGAGGTATCGATTCTTAGATACGATTTAATCCAACCTTAACGTTTACAAAAATAAAATAAAAAACTGTTATTTACGAGGAATAGTAAAACATGCTGGAAAAGAAACTTATATATGAAGTTTGTCAATGAGCAATCCAAGAAAATAAATCATAATCAAGAAATTTTAACAAAAAAATAAAACTTTAAAGAGAAGAGTTATTTAACATCCTATTATAATTTCGTGGCTGTGATTTTGACATATAATTTTTTTTAGTTGGGTTTTTCTCACATTAGGGAGCGGCCTTGTGTAGCGGTAGAGTTCGTGACTGGTCAGCAAGGTACCGGGTTCGAACCACGAAAACTACTAAGGTAACCTGCTGTAACACTGCTGGTAACTGCTGGTAACACTGCTGTAGATCCACCTATCTAAAAAAAATTAACAAGTCTCAGAGGCAAAGAAAACTAATTTATCTTGAATGGTAACAAATATATTTAAACCACGGGGAACACGAGAGGTCTAGGATAATTGTAATTGTTAACAGAGAGCAATTGTAACACAATCAGAACAGTTGATAAGCGAGGAACGCAGCCAGTGCCAGCAGCCATATTGACTCCGCCGCCGCCGTGTTGAGTATAATTTCGCCTCACAGAGGTGATTGCTGTTTGCTCTTTACAACTGTCGACGTATTGCTCTGAAAATGTTGTTAACTGTAAAGTCGATGTTGTATGGAGTATGTCAAAGTACGTTAAAGTTCGTTTGCCAAACCGTAGAACATTTTGGCGGGGATTGAAAATTAAACCAAACATGATAAATTAAAATAGTAATTTAATTCAACTTTAAGCCTTCTAAAGAATCGATAATTTAAGGAATAAACGTTTTAATAGGGAAGTAAGGACTACCAGACTCAGTCTCGGCTTGCACCGCGGGAAACACAAGGCAGACCGAATTAAATGTATACCAGTAGCGCAGTGGAGAGTGGCATGTTCATTAGGAGACGTATCCTAATGTTATATTTGCTCATCACCACTTTAACTTCAGTTTTGTGTTTTATTCTTAAGTAAGGTCTACCAGACTCAGTCTCGGCTTGCACCGCGGGAAACACAAGGCAGACCGAATTAAATGTATACCAGTAGCGCAGTGGAGAGTGGCATGTTCATTAGGAGACGTATCCTAATGTTATATTTGCTCATCACCACTTTAACTTCAGTTTTGTGTTTTATTCTTAAGTAAGGACTACCAGACTCAGTCTCGGCTTGCACCGCGGGAAACACAAGGCAGACCGAATTAAATGTATACCAGTAGCGCAGTGGAGAGTGGCATGTTCATTAGGAGACGTATCCTAATGCTATATTTGCTCATCACCACTTTAACTTCAGTTTTGTGTTTTATTCTTAAGTAAGGACTACCAGACTCAGTCTCGGCTTGCACCGCGGGAAACACAAGGCAGACCGAATTAAATGTATACCAGTAGACCAGTGGAGAGTGGCATGTTCATTAGGAGACGTATCCTAATGTTATATTTGCTCATCACCACTTTAACTTCAGTTTTGTGTTTTATTCTGTAGTAAGGACTACCAGACTCAGTCTCGGCTTGCACCACGGGAAAAACAAGGCAGACCGAATCAAATGTATACCAGTAGCGCAGTGGAGAGTGGCATGTTCATTAGGAGACGTATCCTAATGTTATATTTGCTCATCACCACTTTAACTTCAGTTTTGTGTTTTATTCTTAAGTAAGGACTACCAGACTCAGTCTCGGCTTGCACCGCGGGAAACACAAGGCAGACCGAATTAAATGTATACCAGTAGCGCAGTGGAGAGTGGCATGTTCATTAGGAGACGTATCCTAATGCTATATTTGCTCATCACCACTTTAACTTCAGTTTTGTGTTTTATTCTTAAGTAAGGACTACCAGACTCAGTCTCGGCTTGCACCGCGGGAAACACAAGGCAGACCGAATTAAATGTATACCAGTAGCGCAGTGGAGAGTGGCATGTTCATTAGGAGACGTATCCTAATGTTATATTTGCTCATCACCACTTTAACTTCAGTTTTGTGTTTTATTCTTAAGTAATGTCTACCAGACTCAGTCTCGGCTTGCACCGCGGGAAACACAAGGCAGACCGAATTAAATGTATACCAGTAGCGCAGTGGAGAGTGGCATGTTCATTAGGAGACGTATCCTAATGTTATATTTGCTCATCACCACTTTAACTTCAGTTTTGTGTTTTATTCTTAAGTAAGGACTACCAGACTCAGTCTCGGCTTGCACCGCGGGAAACACAAGGCAGACCGAATTAAATGTATACCAGTAGCGCAGTGGACAGTGGCATGTTCATTAGGAGACGTATCCTAATGTTATATTTGCTCATCACCACTTTAACTTCAGTTTTGTGTTTTATTCTTAAGTAAGGTCTACCAGACTCAGTCTCGGCTTGCACCGCGGGAAACACAAGGCAGACCGAATTAAATGTATACCAGTAGCGCAGTGGGGAGTGGCATGTTCATCAGGAGACGGATCCTAATGCTATATTTGCTCATCGCCACTTTAACTTCAGTTTTGTGTTTTATTCTGTAGTAAACATGTTGAACTGGTTCAGGTAATGAAGATCGTAAATCAATATTTTGGTATGTAGTAGTCTGAAGAAATGTCGTGTGATTGTCATTGTATTTACGAAGGCTATGTGGCAAAAAGCTAAATAATTGTTTAAACTGAAAAATGACCTTCTTTATCCCCGGTGCAACCACCTTAATAGGCGTGGCCAAATATTCCTATATGTTTTACTGAAATTCATAGGATTGAGTGAAATTTATAGTATGAGATTTTCAAACGAGTTTCTTATATAAAAACTATATTTTTAATATTTACTTGTTACTAACTTAATTCGTACAACCTAATGTGACGTAAGGCTGTATGGTTTTACCTTCTGTTTATATTCTAAGAAGGTAAACATAATAATTTCAGACAACATAAATCTATCGACATTTTAGTTTCAAAATTGTTGTTTTTGTGATACTTTTCCCATGGCGGTTTATAGTTTTCTAATTTTTTTAAATCGTAATTTTCATTAAATAACAGTTTTGCTGCATCACTTGGCTGCAGGCCGATTTCTTCCTTTTCCAAAATCAATATTTACGCAGTTAATATTTTCCTTGGAACATGTAAAAGTAAAGTTCATGTAACCTTCTGGCCAAGGTCTGTTGTCAGGGTTTGCAGGGTTGGTGTCTAGTGCCTGTGATATGACCCGTCGACTACTTATGTACCAACAGACCAACGGCTGAACGTGCCTTCCGCAGCTTGGAATATGTAACGAATTACAGGCGTAATTAATGAGTGTTATTACTTTGTGTCTCACTGCAAGCTTCAAATATCAATAACGATTAAGTTAGTTAGAGGCCTAATGAATGGACTACAATAAAATAATATAAACCAATTGTTCATTCGGAGTTGTGTAAATGATCAATCAAGAATTTCTTTCGAGAATTAGGTGGAGAAAATCATTATCGATTAAGAATAAGATTGATCGAATTAAGAAAAGATAATATTCGAGCTAGATATTAAAAGTATAAATTCTAAAGAAAGCGCGGATCCTCGGGCATTGTTTCAGTTTACTCAAGACTTTAATTAATCACTTTAGATTAAACCCTAATTAAACTCCTCTCATCAGATCACGATCAGCTGGCGATAGGAAAGTTAAATAACCGTCACAACTCTCACTGACGAATGATTGACTCGATATTACTTATCAGACGATTAATCTTTTACGATTATCTTTATATAAAAAGATTTTCAAGGAACAGCCTCGGATTTTTCACTAAATTAATCTTTATAATGGTATATCGATAAACTGTCTAGAGATGGTACGTAGGTTTTTACACTCAAGCAATTTATGTTAACGTCCAAACAATATTCCCGGGAACAATCTCAATATTATACAACATTTACCTTTATTTTTATATGAAGAATATTTGATGTATCATACTTCAAACATAACAATTTTCTATACATAACTACAGGGCTTTCTTGAATGTCCCGACTGCCAATTCTTAAAATCCCAACATGTTAAATATTTCCGTCATCCCGGCATAGCACTCGTATTACCAGACACGTTTGTAGGGACTTTTTACTTGTCAACATTAACAACATTTAATGAGATGCAGATGAAAGTAAGAGTTGTCGAAGGGACCAGAAGAACCAAGCTTAGTGAGGGTAATTACGGAATGTAGGTAACTCTAGAATACCAAGTTTTAGTTCACGTTTGCTTGAAGTTTGTAAGCTGATATTGACACTTCCTTGAAAGTCATTAACGCTTTTCAATGAGTGTATGAGTGTAAATTATCAAAGTAATATTGATTTAGAATGAGTTTACAAGTTAAAAGCACTACAATGATTTTGGCTTATAAAATTTACTAATTTTTAAAAATTGTTAATTTATTGTAAACAATTTAAATTAAAATACTTCAAATTAAACTGAATTATATTTTCACACAGGGGGGTGAACGTCGACTGAAGGAAGGCGAACATGAATCAAGGCGGTGGCGTCAACTACAGGAAGGCGGACCTAAGGCAAGGCGGGGACGTCAACTACAGGAAGGCGAACATGAGTCAAGGCGGTGGCGTCAACTACAGGAAGGCGAACCTAAGGCAAGGCGGGGACGTCAACTACAGGAAGGCGAACATGAGGCAAGGCGGTGGCGTCAACTACAGGAAGGCGGACCTAAGGCAAGGCGGGGACGTCAACTACAGGAAGGCGAACATGAGGCAAGGCGGTGGCGTCAACTACAGGAAGGCGGACCTAAGGCAAGGCAGCGACGTCAACTACAGGAAGGCAAACATGAGGCAAGGCGGTGGCGTCAACTACAGGAAGGCGGGGACGTCAACTATAGGAAGGCGAATATGAGGCAAGGCGGTGGCGTCAACTACAGGAAGGCGGACCTAAGGCAAGGCGGGGACGTCAACTACAAGAAGGCGAACATGAGGCAAGGCGGTGGCGTCAACTACAGGAAGGCGAACATGAGGCAAGACGGTGGCGTCAGCTACAGGAAGGCGGAACTGAGGCAAGGCGGTGGCGTCAACTACAGGAAGGCGGAACTGAGGCAAGGCGGTGGCGTCAACAACAGGAAGGCGGACCTGAGGCAAGGCGGTGGCGTCATCTACAGGAAGGCGGACCTAAGGCAAGACGGTGCCATTAACTACAGGTAGGCGGAACATTGACATAGCGGTGTTATACACTCTCATTATGAAGTTTGTATGAACTCCCGTGAGGGCACAACTTGGGGTGGTGCTACTAACAGCCCGCATGGAGTGTTTCCTATTGTATTACTTGATGTCACTGGCTCATCTTAAGGCAAGGCGGTGCCACTAACTACAGGTAGGCGGAACATTGACATAGCGGTGTTATACACTCTCATTATGAAGTTTGTATGAACTCCAGTGAGGGCACAACTTGGGGTGGTGCTACTAACAGCCCGCATGGAGTGTTTCCTATTGTATTACTTGATGTCACTGGCTCATCTTAAGGCAAGGCGGTGCCACTAACTACAGGTAGGCGGAACATTGACATAGCGGTGTTATACACTCTCATTATGAAGTTTGTATGAACTCCAGTGAGGGCACAACTTGGGGTGGTGCTACTAACAGCCCGCATGGAGTGTTTCCTATTGTATTACTTGATGTCACTGGCTCATCTTAAGGTAAGGCGGTGCCGCTAACAACAGGTAGGCGGAACATTGGCATAGCGGTGTTATACACTCTCATTATGAAGTTTGTATGAACTCCAGTGAGGGCACAACTTGGGGTGGTGTTACTAACAACCCGCATGGAGTGTTTCCTATTGTATTACTTGATGTCACTGGCTCATCTTAAGGCAAGGCGGTGCCACTAACTACAGGTAGGCGGAACATTGGCATAGCGGTGTTATACACTCTCATTATGAAGTTTGTATGAACTCCAGTGAGGGCACAACTTGGGGTGGTGCTACTAACAGCCCACATGGAGTGTTTCCTATTGTATTACTTGATGTCACTGGCTCATCTTAAGGTAAGGCGGTGCCACTAACTACAGGTAGGCGGAACATTGGCATAGCGGTGTTATACACTCTCATTATGAAGTTTGTATGAACTCCAGTGAGGGCACAACTTGGGGTGGTGTTACTAACAGCCCGCATGGAGTGTTTCCTATTGTATTACTTGATGTCACTGGCTCATCTTAAGGTAAGGCGGTGCCACTAACTACAGGTAGGCGGAACATTGGCATAGCGGTGTTATACACTCTCATTATGAAGTTTGTATGAACTCCAGTGAGGGCACAACTTGGGGTGGTGTTACTAACAGCCCGCATGGAGTGTTTCCTATTGTATTACTTGATGTCACTGGCTCATCTTAAGGTAAGGCGGTGCCACTAACTACAGGTAGGCGGAACATTGGCATAGCGGTGTTATACACTCTCATTATGAAGTTTGTATGAACTCCAGTGAGGGCACAACTTGGGGTGGTGTTACTAACAGCCCGCATGGAGTGTTTCCTATTGTATTACTTGATGTCACTGGCTCATCTTAAGGTAAGGCGGTGCCACTAACTACAGGTAGGCGGAACATTGACATAGCGGTGTTATACACTCTCATTATGAAGTTTGTATGAACTCCAGTGAGGGCACAACTTGGGGTGGTGTTACTAACAGCCCGCATGGAGTGTTTCCTATTGTATTACTTGATATCACTGGCTCATCTTAAGGTAAGGCGGTGCCACTAACTAAAGGTAGGCGGAACATTGGCATAGCGGTGTTATACACTCTCATTATGAAGTTTGTATGAACTCCAGTGAGGGCACAACTTGGGGTGGTGCTACTAACAGCCCGCATGGAGTGTTTCCTATTGTATTACTTGATGTCACTGGCTCATCTTAAGTTAAGGCGGTGCCACTAACTACAGGTAGGCGGAACATTGGCATAGCGGTGTTATACACTCTCATTATGAAGTTTGTATGAACTCCAGTGAGGGCACAACTTGGGGTGGTGTTACTAACAACCCGCATGGAGTGTTTCCTATTGTATTACTTGATGTCACTGGCTCATCTTAAGGCAAGGCTGTGCCACTAACTACAGGTAGGCGGAACATTGACATAGCGGTGTTATACACTCTCATTATGAAGTTTGTATGAGCTCCAGTGAGGGCACAACTTGGGGTGGTGCTACTAACAGCCCGCATGGAGTGTTTCCTATTGTATTACTTGATATCACTGGCTCATCTTAAGGTAAGGCGGTGCCACTAACTACAGGTAGGCGGAACATTGGCATAGCGGTGTTATACACTCTCATTATGAAGTTTGTATGAACTCCAGTGAGGGCACAACTTGGGGTGGTGCTACTAACAGCCCGCATGGAGTGTTTCCTATTGTATTACTTGATGTCACTGGCTCATCTTAAGGTAAGGCGGTGCCACTAACTACAGGTAGGCGGAACATTGGCATAGCGGTGTTATACACTCTCATTATGAAGTTTGTATGAACTCCAGTGAGGGCACAACTTGGGGTGGTGTTACTAACAACCCGCATGGAGTGTTTCCTATTGTATTACTTGATGTCACTGGCTCATCTTAAGGCAAGGCGGTGCCACTAACTACAGGTAGGCGGAACATTGGCATAGCGGTGTTATACACTCTCATTATGAAGTTTGTATGAGCTCCAGTGAGGGCACAACTTGGGGTGGTGTTACTAACAGCCCGCATGGAGTGTTTCCTATTGTATTACTTGATGTCACTGGCTCATCTTAAGGTAAGGCGGTGCCACTAACTACAGGTAGGCGGAACATTGACATAGCGGTGTTATACACTCTCATTATGAAGTTTGTGTGAACTCCAGTGAGGGCACAACTTGGGGTGGTGTTACTAACAGCCCGCATGGAGTGTTTCCTATTGTATTACTTGATGTCACTGGCTCATCTTAAGGTAAGGCGGTGCCACTAACTACAGGTAGGCGGAACATTGGCATAGCGGTGTTATACACTCTCATTATGAAGTTTGTGTGAACTCCAGTGAGGGCACAACTTGGGGTGGTGTTACTAACAGCCCGCATGGAGTGTTTCCTATTGTATTACTTGATGTCACTGGCTCATCTTAAGGTAAGGCGGTGCCACTAACTACAGGTAGGCGGAACATTGGCATAGCGGTGTTATACACTCTCATTATGAAGTTTGTATGAACTCCAGTGAGGGCACAACTTGGGGTGGTGTTACTAACAGCCCGCATGGAGTGTTTCCTATTGTATTACTTGATGTCACCGGCTCATCTTAAGGTAAGGCGGTGCCACTAACTACAGGTAGGCGGAACATTGGCATAGCGGTGTTATACACTCTCATTATGAAGTTTGTATGAACTCCAGTGAGGGCACAACTTGGGGTGGTGTTACTAACAGCCCGCATGGAGTGTTTCCTATTGTATTACTTGATGTCACTGGCTCATCTTAAGGTAAGGCGGTGCCACTAACTACAGGTAGGCGGAACATTGACATAGCGGTGTTATACACTCTCATTATGAAGTTTGTGTGAACTCCAGTGAGGGCACAACTTGGGGTGGTGTTACTAACAGCCCGCATGGAGTGTTTCCTATTGTATTACTTGATGTCACTGGCTCATCTTAAGGTAAGCTTCGATGGAGTTATAAACTAAAACAAAGGACTTTGTTGTTAAACAATAATTACTACCTAACAGGGAATATTATGTCCGATATTGTGGCAGTTATAAGTTTAGATGCCAAAGAGTCAACCAATGAGAAGTGGCGTAGTGTTGTTTAATTATGTACAACTCGACCTCAGCGGAATATTCACCTTATATTGCAGTTAAGGGTAACCCAATGTGTCCCGTATGTAGGGACGTCATACTCTATGTAGAGTTGCAATGCGGTAAATATTACGTGGTTAATGTTCAACAAACTATTCATTAGCCGTACTATAAGCACCTTTATTATAGTACGGGCTATGGACAATTTGTCTTTGGCCTTCTCGTGTGTTCTAATTTTAAGTGATTCATGCCTCGGTTGTAAGTTGAAGTTGTCGTTGAAAATACTTGGAGTGTCAAATATTTTTACGTTATACGTTCTAGGATGTAAATATGATGTTCCATTATTGATATCAGATTCTTTGTGATATATTATTATATCAAATATAATATTTTAGAGTGACGTGGAATTGTTGAGGACAGAATATATTGGAAACGTTTACTCCAGGCGTGTGTAAAGGTATTATGTTGATATTGACATTCCGTAAAGACCTTATCAGAAAGCGTTAACATCGACTGGTTTGCTTGTTAAATAGTATTCAGTTATATAAAGTGTGAAAATAAGGGAAAATATATTTAATCCATAACTTGTCTGTGTTATTTTCAATTTAGCAGACGCTGAATAACGTTATAAACCCCAACATAGTGCACGTATACATTTTAAGATTAACTATACAAGTTTGAAACTATTAAGGAGTATATTATAATTTTAAAACTTCCACCTTAAGTTTTTATTACAAATTATTTTTAATCTTATTACAAAACCCTTGGTGAATCTGACAGATTTGTAAAGAATAATATCTTGCTTCTGGATCAGAATAAAGAGGTATACATCAAACATTTTACCTGGGTTACATTAGATTGTTTAGTGTGCGCTATGGGAATATGCCGCACGGGCAAAACTAAGGCATTAACCTTAAATCCGCGGCTCACAATCCAGCAGTAACGGGTCATTACCCATATCATTATGTGGACGACGCTCAACTCTGTTAATACAGTGTCACCTCAGTTACCAGGTGTTAATCCAGCTATGATTTGCTTAGTGGGTTCTTCTTAACTAGTTTTGCGGTGGCTTAAAATCATTTTTTCATCCGAATTACATTTCTTTCTTTAAAAATCATTTTTGGTAATGGTGTACTTATGGTGATAATTTCATTTTAGCGTTTAAAATTTAGCTATATGAGTAATATAATAAAATGAAATACCAAAAAATTACCAAAAAAATTTGTTGATGAATAAAACAGATAACTTATCAAACTCAACCTATTACGATTAAATTTGTATTTTAAAATGAAGAATATATCTTATTCTTAACTCGAATATAATATTGACACGGACGAAATAATTCAAATCGGGTTCCCTTACCTGAACATATCTGCATACAGATGGAATATCACAGGTTGTCAATACTGTTGATGTTCTGGAAAACCGCAGGTAAATATTTGAAGACATAAATATTCAGTGAAACCTCACTCTTACAAGGCGACACCGGTGTGACTCTCCTCCAACTGTGACGGGACGCGATATTTAATTGGAATATTTAAAAGTTGTCAATCTATTTTATTTTACAAACATATAATTAAATAACTAAATAAATTATTCAAGTTCATATATTGTTTAAATTTAAAGTTATCGGATCCAATAACTATGTCAGTATGGGGTACTGAAAGGGGTCACAATGTTTAATATTCTAGTGTTCCCTTATACCTTCATGATTTTCCATAAGAAGAAGAATGTTTTCTACAGCAAACAACACCAAAACGCCGACCGTCATGACAATAAAGAAACTATGCAACCCAAGACTTCCTGCTAAAAGTCATGATAAGATACAAATGTAAGAAAGATGTAATCAAGAATAATAATTCAGGTCTAATGTTTGATGTCTAAATTCAAAAGGAACCGTGTGGTTAACGTCACAGCGGTGCAAAATGCGTTTTATTCAATATGATATCGTTAAAATATCAAATAAAATTGTTTCATGGTTACTTTTAGGACTTTTTTGCCAGTAACTGATTCAACTGGTTTCAACTGATTATTTATATACGCCTACTTGATCACTTATACAAAACTAGATTATTAAACTCCAACGGAAGTAAGGTTTAGAATTTCCTAAACACCTAAAAAATAATTACTTTACATCCAACAAATATTTTCTACGAAGAATATAATATAAATAAATCGTTAAATAATTATTAATCCGAGAGTTCTGGATGGTCATGAAAATAGCTATAATTGAAGTTCCGGTGTACTGAAGAATCATCATGACAAAATTCCTCAAAACTAGTAACAGGATGGTAATATATTTGACACTGAGGAGTGTCGCTGGAGTTCATGTGTCTGTTATCTTATCTCGCTGTTCATTCTACGTTAATTTATATTATGCAATTCATCATCGTGATTGAAATTGTAAACGTTCGAAGGTCTTTTGTACATTTGATAACATCGTCATTGTAGTTTATAAATACGTACGTTTGTGCTTAACACAAACTAAAGATTATGAAAAGGGAGTCAGCGTGTCCTTAACAGATTTGGTTTCATAATGCAATTAAAAAGACAAATCAAAATGATCAATAAATAAATAACCTCATCCTGGGCTAGTTATAAGAAAATGGAAATTCACTGTTGTTTTACGTCTGCGTTTAAAATGTGTTTAAGTAGTGCTGCATAACCACATTTAAAAATAAATTTGTGGTTCGTCGTTCAGACGATTCCTAATTTCATAGTTATAATTTTTATGGTGAAGAAACAGCTGGATTGAGTAGAAAGATTAAACAAAGCAATTTACTCGCAAAATACATCTTTAAAAATTTGCCAAAAGCTTAAATACAGGAAATTAAAAAAATGTTTGTGTCCAGTTAGAGCCGCGCCGTCAAATATCGTTCCATCAAACTGCATTTAGCATTAATGCAAGGGACGAGTGTGGCGTATGAATGCGGCAATCTGCATGGTAATGTGCGACCCGTGTCGGTGGTGGTGGCCACTACTCTCGGTGTCGGTGGTGGTGGCCACTACTCTCGGTGTCGGCGGTGGTGGCCACTACTCTCGGTGTCGGCGGTGGTGGCCACTACTCTCGGTGTCGGCGGTGGTGGCCACTACTCTCGGTGTCGGCGGTGGTGGCCACTACTCTCGGTGTCGGTGGTGGTGGCCACTACTCTCGGTGTTGGTGGTGGTGGCCACTACTCTCGGTGTCGGTGGGACACGGCCGTAAACATGTTATAATTA
The DNA here is from genome assembly GCA_963675035.1 of Allygus modestus. NCBI lineage: Eukaryota > Metazoa > Arthropoda > Insecta > Hemiptera > Cicadellidae > Allygus > Allygus modestus. Next base: position 3,665,929 of record OY776111.1, read on the forward strand.
TAATGCTAATGTACACATATTTTAAATATAAATTTGTAACACCATTGCGTTACGAGTGCATAATGGCTCCATCTGATGACGTGTGACTACATTAACGTCAAATCGCCGTCTGGTTGGGTAAATATAAATTGTTAACGCGATACCGAATTGGTTACTGGTGTGGTTTTATGATTATAATGCCAACTTAATATCATTAATTTTAAAATGATTATCTTCGTCGACAGTCGCCCCCATAAAGTGAAGTATCGTTTACATATTTATTGATAGTATGAAGCTGTATTCTGTGTAAATGCTTTTACAAATATTTACTCAAATTAATACCAAAAATAACTTCCATATTACGAATTAAATCAATACATTGAATATTACGATGCGTTGAATATTACGATGCGTTGAATCAATTAAAAAAGGCGTGGCTTTGCAAAACCTATTACAATATTTTAACAAAACATTTTGATGACAAGAGATTTAAACTTTAAAACGAGACTTTTCATTTCCGATCACAAATGTTAAGAATTATCTGGACTGTATAACATATTAACTTTTATCTGGACTGTATAACATATTAACTTTTATCTGGACTGTATAACATATTAACTTTTTTTCCAACTGAGAGAAAGAAAATTATCAAAATGTTTGTAAAATATTTTAAAGACTACTTTGTGTTCGCTCTAAAGGTCGAATAGGCCCTCAGTTATCACCTTGTCACCGACTGTGGTCATTCTGCTGAGGACCGTCTAGGGTTACAAATCCACTGATCCCACAGCTCCAATAACACAACTGTCATTTCTCTCGTCGCCTTTCACCGCCGCGACGCCCGACGTCACTTGACACTTTCACCGCCGCGACGCCCGACGTCACTTGACACTTTCACCGCCGCGACGCCCGACGTCACTTGACACTTTCACCGCCGCGACGCCCGACGTCACTTGACACTTTCATTTCACAGGCTTTCACTGAACGAATGGACTTGCGATTGAAAAAACCTAAATAAATCAATAAAAACTCGATGTCTATAGTATTTATCGTTAAAAGAAGAGGGCTGAGAGTGGAAAATGGGTTTAATTCAATAGTGGAATGTCAAACGAAAAAAGGCAGTAAAGACTAATGGGTTTAATTCAATAGTGGAATGTCAAACGAAAAAAGGCAGTAAAGACTAATGGGTTTAATTCAATAGTGGAATGTCAAACGAAAAAAGGCAGTAAAGACTAATGGGTTTAATTCAATAGTGGAATGTCAAACGAAAAAAGGCAGTAAAGACTAATGGGTTTAATTCAATAGTGGAATGTCAAACGAAAAAAGGCAGTAAAGACTAATGGGTTTAATTAAATAGTGGAATGTCAAACGAAAAAAGGCAGTAAAGACTAATGGGTTTAATTCAATAGTGGAATGTCAAACGAAAAAAGGCAGTAAAGACTAATGGGTTTAATTCAATAGTGGAATGTCAAACGAAAAAAGGCAGTAAAGACTAATGGGTTTAATTCAATAGTGGAATGTCAAACGAAAAAAGGCAGTAAAGACTAATGGGTTTAATTCAATAGTGGAATGTCAAACGAAAAAAGGCAGTAAAGACTAATGGGTTTAATTCAATAGTGGAATGTCAAACGAAAAAAGGCAGTAAAGACTAATGGGTTTAATTAAATAGTGGAATGTCAAACGAAAAAAGGCAGTAAAGACTAATGGGTTTAATTCAATAGTGGAATGTCAAACGAAAAAAGGCAGTAAAGACTAATGGGTTTAATTCAATAGTGGAATGTCAAACGAAAAAAGGCAGTAAAAACTAATGGGTTTAATTCAATAGGGGAATGTCAAACGAAAAAAAGGCAGTAAAGACTAATCAGTGTTTAATTGTTTGAGTTTGTAACATACATATAAGGTGTTGCCAAACTCAAATACACAGACTTCAGGCAACTGTTCTTGGGGTTGAACAAACCGACGACACCCAGACACAGGGTCTATGTGTGGTTGCGTCTCTGCTTGGGTTTGCCTGGGTGGGTTCACTAATAATATTATTATATATTCGGGTTGTCCTAAAGTAAAAGTTTTACTAGAACAAATATATTTGTGATTTTCAAATGACACATTATATATTAACAGTTTTGCAAGGGCTTGTTAATTTGGCAGTAAGAAACGCTTTTTAATTTTTGTTTGCAGTGGTTATGGCTACTGTACTTTAGTATTTTTTATGTAAATTTAAAATACCACCGTCGCAGCAAACCTGCATACTCAGCGAATTTCCAATGGATATATAACATAACACATTAACACTTAACGGGATTCATAAGAAATATATTCACAAACAAGCGATATTAAAAATATTAATTATTCTCCATAAGAATAACATTGGGGATGAGTACGCAGGTTTGCTGCAACAAGGAACACAAAATAATGGGTTTTTATGCAAATATCATTAGAACTCATCCAAGCAAAGTCACATACCAAGTTTCATCCATATACATTCATAAATAACTGATATATAACATTTTAAGTATTTTCCATAAGAATAACATGGGGACCAAGTACCTAGGTTTGCTGCTACAGGAACCATAGGCGAAAAATTGTTTTGTTTTTACAAACAACAATAAACCACAACCAGATCAAGCCATATACCAAATTTCACCAGTTTATGTTCATAAATAAGCGAGATATACAATTTTTCTTTTTCTCCTTAAGAATAACATTAGACAACGTACTGTGTTTAGCACTTTCAATATCTCAGTAACCAACTGACGTAGAGCAATGATCAAAATACCAAATTGTTTGTTTTTTTAAGGTGAAATTAATGGTATAAATTAAAATTTGATTTAAATTAAAATTAGATGTGAAAACCCCAAAAAACACATTTTTGGGGTACAAAACCCCCCTTCGGATAGTGCGATTCGTCTGGTTTTCGAACTCGTTCAAATAAATGGTACTTTACACATTTGTACCAAATTTCATTAAGATCGGACCTTTTTTACGAGAGTTATCGTGCTTACGGACATAAATATATATATATATATAAATACCCCCCGTCGCAGCAAACCTGCGTACTTAGCGAATTTCCAATGCATTGATATGTTTCTCACTAGTACATAAAGCCACTCACCAAGTTTGAGAAAAATACATTCATAAATAAGTGATTTATTACATTTTATTTATTCCCCATAAGAATAACATTAGGACTGAGTACGCAGGTTTGCTGCAACGAGGAAGATAAGAAATGAGTTTTTATGCAATTATCAATGTAACTGAACCAGGTGAAGCTACTTACCATGTTTTATTAATTTATGTTCATAATTAAGGGAGATATAAAACTTTACTTATTCTCCATAAGAATAACATTAGGGCTGAGTATGCAGGTTAGCTGCTACGGGGACAATCAACAAAACATTTATTTTTTGTGCAATTATCAATATACCAGCACAACATGAAGCCACATACCAAATTTCATCAATATACATTCATAAATAATCAAGATATCAAATTTTATTTATTCTCCATAAGGATAACATTGGACAACGTACTGTGTTTAGCACTTTGAATATCTCTGCAACGGTTTGACGTAGAATCACAATTTAAACACCAAAATGATTGTTTTGTGGAGCTGAAGTGATTGGTAAAAGAAAATGTGAAGTTTAATGTAAAATTAACTGAGGAAAAGCCAACAACCTTTTTCCCATAAGATTAACATGGGAGATTTTATGAGCATGTTTTTTGGATTTTTTCCGCAACCACTTAACCTAGGTTAATAATTCAAAATACCATATTATTTGTTTTTTTTAAGCTCTATAACATGGTCTAAACCTAAATTAAGTGTTTTAAAAATTTTAGGGTAAAAAATGCAAAAAACTGATTTTTGGAAAATTTAAAACCCCCATAAACCCCCCTTCCCATAGTCCGATTTTTCTGGTTTTCGAACTTAAAGTCATAAATGTCAGTTTACACATTTGAGCCAAATTTCATCGAAATCGGACGTTTTTTACTCAAGTTATCGCATTCACGGACACATATATATATATATATATATATATATATATATATATAGATATATATATATATATAGATATATATATATATATAGATATATATATACATATATATAAATTTGAACGAATAGTGTTTTGGACATCTGGGGACCTCAAAACAAAAAGTTATCATGGTCTCGGGCTTAAGTCTTACCATGAGACCTACGGTAATAGCTTCTTCCCTATAGGGGAAATTCGCTAAAATTAGAACGAATGGTGTTTTTGGCATCTGAGGACCTCAAAATGAAAAGTTATCATGGTCTCGGGCTTAAGTCTTACCATGAGACCTACGGTAATAGCTTCTTCCCTATAGGGGAAATTCGCTAAAAATAAGCCTTTATGTAAAAAATGTAGTCAACTTAGTCATACACAACAATGCCGTGTCTATGTAGATACTAAGCCATAAATTACATGTTTTTTACTATATTTTATAAGGTTACATTTTACAATTGTCCTAAGTAGTATTAACCTGTTTAATCAAATGTACAGTTACTATAGTTCTACGATAATGCCCATAGATATTTCGCAGTGGCTACAAAATAACACATAATTTAAATTAAAACAGGATTTGTTGTAGGTGTTCGCTACCGTGAATTATAACAGAGGTGTTATAAAATAAAATATGGAAACATGTATTTTAGTTCCTATGACGATAAATAATAAAACCAATAAAAATGAAATATTTCCTCTTTGTTCGTATCCTTGTAAATAATTGATACGACTCTTTCTACGAGATATGTGCTATAAACGATCTGGTTAAAAACTCTACCATAACCTTGTTAGGGGTATGTATGGATGAGGCCGGTATGTTGGTGAATTATTCTGTCAACATTATGCCAGTCAAACACTCTGCATGTCTCTTTGATGTTAATCAAAGCTAGCTAGTGTTCTGTTTTCCGCACGGCTCAAAACTCCAGATGTTTACATGTTTTGACTATGGATAACAACATCCAAATGACATTATTGAACCACTCAACACCCTGGAACGAAGCCATAAAGGATGTTTAAAACGTCATCAACTCTATACGGAGCCGAAATGTGTTATCTATTTTAATACAAAACTTCATTGTTTTAGACAGACAACACTTTTATTTTATAATGGGATGGATGGATTTGTCAACGCTACGAATACTTGAAATTTGATTAAATATGAAAACCGAGCCAAAGTAATAAGAGGACACTCCCATAATCGATATCCGAGCCACTGTGATGGGAATATGAGGAATCAGCACTGGACACTGAGAAATGGCCGCGCATTGAGTGATTGTCACCACCAAAGGCAGTGGCGGGGTGTAAACACATCTACTGATCAGTGGGTATAAAACTATGGTTATAATAAGTAATATTACCTCTTACGTTTTGGTTTGTATTTAATCGCAGTCAATTATACAAAACTACTTCTTGGTCTGTTATTACACGGTAATCATTCTTGGTGAATCGATACTTAACAAATTGCTGATTTTGGGAATAACTCAATTCGTACAATACAGATATTAGAAACGAAATAACTTAAAGGTTTTACAGTGATCCTTTAGTTAATTATGTTGGAAGAAAAATAGTATAAACCAGAACTTGTTGTTTTTGTGTAGCCTGTGAAGACGAACGGTATTGGAACGGTTACTAATGCTACTGAGTGTGTACAGTTCCTGAGGCTTCATATTTATATTATCTAGTTTTTTATATATATCAACTAAAGGTATAACTTCTTCTCCAGCTATTTTTCCAGTGTTTTAGTAACTCGAATTCTTTGATTCAAAAATATGTATTGTCTAAACATAGTTTTTAGGTTGGGTAAATCTTCATATTAGTTAACCAACTCATCAAAGATGGCTTGACGTTTAACGCAGTTCTCTGTTAACTCCGATCCGACCTTTGGGTGATTCCGTCACCTTATAAGCGATTGATTTATGTATTTGCAATTTGTTCCAGATCCAATTTAGTCTAACAATCAATAGTTATAGGAAAATCTACTTATACAATCTACAACCAAGTATCAACTGGGTTTTATTGATATTTTTATTCGACCAAGTCATATAAACGGGGTTGGTTGCGTTACCATCGAAATTAAAATTAATTTGGGAATTCATTTTAAATGAAAACTCATTCCCACGGTTTATCATTGACTAATAATAATACTGCGATGCACAGCTCCTGTATAAAGGTACGGAGTTTCATTGGTGGCATGGTTGGTCCAAATATAAGCAAAACACTGGAATATTTCGAGTGTTTTATTATTCAAATCAGACCTAATATAATCTTGGTGATTTAATTAAACTGCCAGATGTTCCGTGATGAACGGTGTAGTTTGTCCGACTCACTGCACGGCGAGATTTATGATGCAGCGTTCCAGTGGAGATTTGAGCGAGCATTGTAGTTGACGCTAACCAAACATGTGACGAGTCACGATCTGGTTAGGTGATAAATTGGATTACCGAACCGATAATAAACACAAACATGTTTGACAAATATTTTTAATTAACATTTTTGATTGAATAGTTTGATGTTACTTTTTTAGTTCTAAAAATAAACTATTAAAATAACTTACTTTTCTAAAAAACATCATAAATTATTACTTTTATGTCTTTATATGTGAGATTTAACTAATCAATAAATCAGCAAGGGGAAAGGTTTACGTTTGAATTATTTAAATATAGCGGTTTGTCGTACGATTTCGCATGTAAAGGTAACATTATTTAAATATAGCCTGGTTTGTCGTACGATTTCGCATGTAAAGGTAACATTATTTAAATATAGCGGTTTGTCGTACGATTTCGCATGTAAAGGTAACATTATTTAAATACAGCCTGGTTTGTCGTACGATTTCGCATGTAAAGGTAACATTATTTAAATACAGCCTGGTTTGTCGTACGATTTCGCATGTAAAGGTAACATTATTTAAATATAGCGGTTTGTCGTACGATATCGCATGTAAAGGTAACATTATTTAAATACAGCCTGGTTTGTCGTACGATTTCGCATGTAAAGGTAACATTATTTAAATACAGCCTGGTTTGTCGTACGATTTCGCATGTAAAGGTAACATTATTTAAATACAGCGGTTTGTCGTACGATATCGCATGTAAAGGTAACATTATTTAACGTAGGTCAAACGTTTTTACCATGTTTTAAAAAAAGGAAGTTTTGTAAATATGCACTTATGTGAAATAACAAGAGTTTGTTAAAATATTTTCGAACTGAATGTGTGGATATTCCGTTCCACTAAAATAAATTGTATGTTTAGCTTTAAAAAAAAAAACAAGAGATATGTAAAAAGAATTTCCCAAGACAAAAAATAATACAAATTAAACAATTTGGATGAAAACCTCTTAGCTGATTTTTAAATAGGAGAGCAGAGAAACAGTGATTATGTTCCGCACAGCTGTGATCGCGACCCAACATCTGACACTTGATGTATCGCCACTCATGTCCACAACCCTGCAATACTGTAATACACTGTTACACTGCCACCGTGAACACTCACCCTCGTGACTGGTTTACACCAGTGGCATTTATACACACGTGTTGGAGGACTAGAGTCAAAACCTGTGTCGTGTGGACGCCGGGAATCACAGCTGTGATCGCGACCCAACATCTGACACTTGATGTATCGCCACTCATGTCCACAACCCTGCAATACTGTAATACACTGTTACACTGCCACCGTGAACACTCACCCTCGTGACTGGTTTACACCAGTGGCATTTATACACACGTGTTGGAGGACTAGAGTCAAAACCTGTGTCGTGTGGCCGCCGGGAATCACAGCTGTGATCGCGACCCAACATCTGACACTTGATGTATCGCCACTCATGTCCACAACCCTGCAATACTGTAATACACTGTTACACTGCCACCGTGAACACTCACCCTCGTGACTGGTTTACACCAGTGGCATTTATACACACGTGTTGGAGGACTAGAGTCAAAACCTGTGTCGTGTGGCCGCCGGGAATCACAGCTGTGATCGCGACCCAACATCTGACACTTGATGTATCGCCACTCATGTCCACAACCCTGCAATACTGTAATACACTGTTACACTGCCACCGTGAACACTCACCCTCGTGACTGGTTTACACCAGTGGCATTTATACACACGTGTTGGAGGACTAGAGTCAAAACCTGTGTCGTGTGGCCGCCGGGAATCACAGCTGTGATCGCGACCCAACATCTGACACTTGATGTATCGCCACTCATGTCCACAACCCTGCAATACTGTAATACACTGTTACACTGCCACCGTGAACACTCACCCTCGTGACTGGTTTACACCAGTGGCATTTATACACACGTGTTGGAGGACTACAGTCAAAACCTGTGTCGTGTGGCCGCCGGGAATCACAGCTGTGATCGCGACCCAACATCTGACACTTGATGTATCGCCACTCATGTCCACAACCCTGCAATACTGTAATACACTGTTACACTGCCACCGTGAACACTCACCCTCGTGACTGGTTTACACCAGTGGCATTTATACACACGTGTTGGAGGACTAGAGTCAAAACCTGTGTCGTGTGGACGCCGGGAATCACAGCTGTGATCGCGACCCAACATCTGACACTTGATGTATCGCCACTCATGTCCACAACCCTGCAATACTGTAATACACTGTTACACTGCCACCGTGAACACTCACCCTCGTGACTGGTTTACACCAGTGGCATTTATACACACGTGTTGGAGGACTAGAGTCAAAACCTGTGTCGTGTGGCCGCCGGGAATCACAGCTGTGATCGCGACCCAACATCTGACACTTGATGTATCGCCACTCATGTCCACAACCCTGCAATACTGTAATACACTGTTACACTGCCACCGTGAACACTCACCCTCGTGACTGGTTTACACCAGTGGCATTTATACACACGTGTTGGAGGACTAGAGTCAAAACCTGTGTCGTGTGGCCGCCGGGAATCACAGCTGTGATCGCGACCCAACATCTGACACTTGATGTATCGCCACTCATGTCCACAACCCTGCAATACTGTAATACACTGTTACACTGCCACCGTGAACACTCACCCTCGTGACTGGTTTACACCAGTGGCATTTATACACACGTGTTGGAGGACTAGAGTCAAAACCTGAGTCGTGTGGCCGCCGGGAATCGAACCCTGACCTCTTGCATCGAAATCAGCGACACTAATCTTGAGGTAGACGAAACCTAAATGGTAAACAGTTTTTGTAAGGATATACGCAAGTGTTTTTTCCAAGGGAAGAAAGATAAACTTGATTAAGTGGGGAGAGAGGAGGGGCGCTACCTCGCGGCATTAGCGGAGTGCCGCGTCGTTTGAACACTGATAAGACAACTGAAGCTCGCAGCTGTGAGTAGACGTTTACACAAACTGGGTGTGCTAGTCATGTACAGGGTGTGTCTAACTTCGAGACCTGATTCATGTGTCGTTTGAACACTGATAAGACAACTGAAGCTCGCAGCTGCGAGTAGACGTTTACACAAACTGGGTGTGCTAGTCATGTACAGGATGTGTCTAACTTCGAGACCTGATTCATGTGTCGTTTGAACACTGATAAGACAACTGAAGCTCGTAGCTGCGAGTAGACGTTTACACAAACTGGGTGTGCTAGTCATGTACAAGGTGTGTCTAACTTCGAGACCTGATTCACGTGTCGTTTGAACACTGATAAGACAACTGAAGCTCGCAGCTGTGAGTAGACGTTTACACAAACTGGGTGTGCTAGTCATGTACAGGGTGTGTCTAACTTCGAGACCTGATTCATGTGTCGTTTGAACACTGATAAGACAACTGAAGCTCGCAGCTGCGAGTAGACGTGTACACAAACTGGGTGTGCTAGTCATGTTCAGGGTGTGTCTAACTTCGAGACCTGATTCACGTGTCGTTTGAACACTGAAAAGACAACTGAAGCTCGCAGCTGCGAGTAGACGTTTACACAAGCTGGGTGTACTAGTCATGTACAGGGTGTGCCTAACTTCGAGTCCTGATCCATGTGTCGTTTGAACACTGATAAACAACTAAAGCTCGCAGGCTACGTGTAAACTATTACACAAAATGGGTGTGCTAGACATGCACAGAGTGTATCTGAAACTTCAGGAGCTGATTACTGCGTCGTTTATACACATATAGACAGCTGAAGCTCGCAGCTACGAGTAGACGTGTACGCAAACTGGGTGTGCTAGACATCTACAGAGCGTATCTGAAACTTCAAGAGCTGATTACGGCGTCGTTTGTACACATATAGACAACTGAAGCTCGCAGCTGTGAGTAGACGTTTACACAAACTGGGTGTGCTAGTCATGTACAGGGTGTGTCTAACTTCGAGACCTGATTCATGTGTCGTTTGAACACTGATAAGACAACTGAAGCTCCCAGGCTAGTGTAAACTATTACACAAAATGGGTGTGCTAGACATGCACAGAGTGTATCTGAAACTTCAGGAGCTGATTACTGCGTCGTTTATACACATATAGACAGCTGAAGCTCGCAGCTACGAGTAGACGTGTACGCAAACTGGGTGTGCTAGACATCTACAGAGCGTATCTGAAACTTCAAGAGCTGATTACGGCGTCGTTTGTACACATATAGACAACTGAAGCTCGCAGCTGTGAGTAGACGTTTACACAAACTGGGTGTGCTAGTCATGTACAGGGTGTGTCTAACTTCGAGACCTGATTCATGTGTCGTTTGAACACTGATAAGACAACTGAAGCTCCCAGCTGCGAGTAGACGTTTACACAAACTGGGTGTGCTAGTCATGTTCAGGGTGTGTCTAACTTCGAGACCTGATTCACGTGTCGTTTGTACACTGAAAAGACAACTGAAGCTCGCAGCTGCGAGTAGACGTTTACACAAACTGGGTGTGCTAGTCATGTACAGGGTGTGTCTAACTTCGAGACCTGATTCATGTGTCGTTTGAACACTGATAAGACAACTGAAGCTCCCAGCTGCGAGTAGACGTTTACACAAACTGGGTGTGCTAGTCATGTTCAGGGTGTGTCTAACTTCGAGACCTGATTCACGTGTCGTTTGAACACTGAAAAGACAACTGAAGCTCGCAGCTGCGAGTAGACGTTTACACAAACTGGGTGTGCTAGTCATGTACAGGGTGTGTCTAACTTCGAGACCTGATTCATGTGTCGTTTGAACACTGATAAGACAACTGAAGCTCCCAGCTGCGAGTAGACGTTTACACAAACTGGGTGTGCTAGTCATGTTCAGGGTGTGTCTAACTTCGAGACCTGATTCACGTGTCGTTTGAACACTGATAAGACAACTGAAGCTCGCAGGCTTTTGTGTAGACTATTACACAAAATGGGTGTGCTAGACATGCACAGAGTGTATCTGAAACTTCAGGAGCTGATTACTGCGTCGTTTGTACACATATAGACAGCTGAAGCTCGCAGCTAAGAGTAGACGTGTACGCAAACTGGGTGTGCTAGACATATACAGAGCGTATTTGAAACTTCAGTAGCTGATTACTGCGTCGTTTGTACACATATAGACAACTGAAGCTCGCAGCTACGTGTAGAATATTACACCAACTGGGTGTGCTAGATATATACAGAGCGTATCTGAAACTTCAGGAGCTGATTACTGCGTCGTTTGTACACATATAGACAACTGAAGCTCGCAGCTACGTGTAGACTATTTCACCAACTGGGTATGCTAGACATGTACAGAGCGTAATTGAAACTTCAGGAGCTGATTACTGCGTCGTGTGTACACATATAGACAGCTGAAGCTCGCAGCTACGTGTAGACTATTACACCAACTGGGTGTGTTAGACATATACAGAGCGTATCTGAAACTTCAGGAGCTGATTACTGCGTCGTTTGTACACATATAGACAACTGAAGCTCGCAGCTACGTGTAGACTATTACACCAACTGGGTGTGCTAGACATGTACAGAGCGTAATTAAAACTTCAGGAGCTGATTACTGCGTCGTTTTTACACATATAGACAACTGAAGCTCTTAGCTACGTGTAGACTATTACACCAACTGGGTGTTGTAGACATATACAGAGCGTATCTGAAACTTCAGGAGCTGATTACTGCGTCGTTTGTACACATATAGACAACTGAAGCTCGCAGCTACGTGTAGACTATTACACCAACTGGGTGTTGTAGACATATACAGAGCGTATCTGAAACTTCAGGAGCTGATTACTGCGTCGTTTGTACACATATAGACAACTGAAGCTCTTAGCTACGTGTAGACTATTACACCAACTGGGTGTTGTAGACATATACAGAGCGTATCTGAAACTTCAGGAGCTGATTACTGCGTCGTTTGTACACATATAGACAACTGAAGCTCGCAGCTACGTGTAGACTATTACACCAACTGGGTGTGCTAGACATGTACAGAGCGTAATTAAAACTTCAGGAGCTGATTACTGCGTCGTTTTTACACATATAGACAACTGAAGCTCGCAGCTACGTGTAGACTATTTTACAAACTGGGTGTGCTAGTTAAGTGCGGGGTGGATATGAAACTTAGGGAGCTGGTTTCTCCCGTATGAATGGCAAAGTTATAAAACCATTGGTTCTCAAGTTGTTGGTTTGCCTTCTGTTATAATGTACGCATTTGTTTTATGTATAAATCATATTTTCTGAGCCACTTGAAATTTTGACTTGTAACTTGGCACTTTTAGTTGTTCAGTACTAATTAAGGATGGCTTTTAAAGATTATAATACGAAGATAAAGGCAAGATTGAGTTTAATGTTGAGTGTGGTGCTGGAAATTAACCAAGAGGTCAACAGCGAAGGTAATTAAATTACGTTGAGTGCAGCGAGTCAAGGACTCTCGGCTCGTTACTGCAACTAATACAACGACTCTTAACTGAAGGAATGCAGTTTAGTTACATTAATTTAAGTAACAAATAAATTGTGTGTGCGATCTAACACGACAATTGACACGGTCTACTCTGGTATAAAGCATTATAACCGTTTTAACATGTTGTAAATGTTAGGGGTGGGGATGAACATTACACGAGAACATGTTTGTTATACAATCAGTGTCAGTTAAATTTATTATTCCTTGTAACAGACACAGAGACAGGCAAGGCGAACGTGCCGTCTGCCTGGGACGTGTCAGGCCGTTGTTTACTTCACAACACGGATTTATATGTACCATCACAAAGTAAAAAGACCACTGACATTAAAAGACACCGAAAGAACGGATAACTGTAGATGGCACATGAATGCAGCGACAATTTATTCCAAAAGAATTAAACTTTATTCACTATTTCATTAGCGAATACTTAGATTAACAATACATTTGTAATCAAATACTACGTAACTAATGGATTTATAAAATGTACTGTACACTACTTCCGTATGATACCTAAAATGATATCTGTTACCAACGTACTGGGAGTTACTCGCGATTTTACGGACAGGAAACACCTTAAACACACGAGATAATCAACTTGTTACTATATCGCGATATTTAATTGAAATAAGCGAAGGACCGAATATTTTTAGTCGGATTATTGTTACATAAAACGATGTAAAAGTAACGCTATCTCATTATTTCGTATTTATTTAAATACAAATTTACAATTTCTGACTAATAATACAAATTTAAATAAATACACTTTTAAAGTTTTTCGGCCATTACAAAATATACATATTGCTTAGAGCCATTGTCAAGCAAAATCATAATTTGTCCATCAAAGGCACTGTTAAATTATAGCAAGATTTCAACATTAACGTGAATACCCTTTTAATCTACAGACATACAAAATACCTAACAAATTTATTATTATATGGTAGAAACGCGATCGCTGATAGTTTTGAGAAGTAACACCTGCAATAACTTTTGAACATGAAATTACATTATTATTACTTGTCTTAATCCTTGTACGTTAATTTTCGAACGATTACAACAGTTTCTTCGGCTAGCGTATTTGTATCAATCAACCTACCATGTTCTCATTACATTACACGTTCTAACGATTACAACAGTTCCTTCGGCGAGCGTATTTGTATCAATCAACCTACCATGTTCTCATTACATTACCCGTTCTAACGATTACAACAGTTCCTTCGGCGAGCGTATTTGTATCAATCAACCTACCATGTTCTCATTACATTACCTGTTCTAACGATTACAACAGTTCCTTCGGTGAGCGTATTTGTATCAATCAACCTACCATGTTCTCATTACATTACACGTTCTAACGATTACAACAGTTCCTTCGGCGAGCGTATTTGTATCAATCAACCTACCATGTTCTCATTACATTACACGTTCTAACGATTACAACAGTTCCTTCGGCGAGCGTATTTGTATCAATCAACCTACCATGTTCTCATTACATTACACGTTCTAACGATTACAACAGTTCCTTCGGCGAGCGTATTTGTATCAATCAACCTACCATGTTCTCATTACATTACACGTTCTAACGATTACAACAGTTCCTTCGGCGAGCGTATTTGTATCAATCAACCTACCATGTTCTCATTACATTACACGTTCTAACGATTACAACAGTTCCTTCGGCGAGCGTATTTGTATCAATCAACCTACCATGTTCTCATTACATTACCCGTTCTAACGATTACAAAAGTTCCTTCGGCGAGCGTATTTGTATCAATCAACCTACCATGTTCTCATTACATTACACGTTCTAACGATTACAACAGTTCCTTCGGCGAGCGTATTTGTATCAATCAACCTACCATGTTCTCATTACATTACCCGTTCTAACGATTACAACAGTTCCTTCGGCGAGCGTATTTGTATCAATCAACCTACCATGTTCTCATTACATTACCTGTTCTAACGATTACAACAGTTCCTTCGGTGAGCGTATTTGTATCAATCAACCTACCATGTTCTCATTACATTACACGTTCTAACGATTACAACAGTTCCTTCGGCGAGCGTATTTGTATCAATCAACCTACCATGTTCTCATTACATTACACGTTCTAACGATTACAACAGTTCCTTCGGCGAGCGTATTTGTATCAATCAACCTACCATGTTCTCATTACATTACACGTTCTAACGATTACAACAGTTCCTTCGGCGAGCGTATTTGTATCAATCAACCTACCATGTTCTCATTACATTACACGTTCTAACGATTACAACAGTTCCTTCGGCGAGCGTATTTGTATCAATCAACCTACCATGTTCTCATTACATTACACGTTCTAACGATTACAACAGTTCCTTCGGCGAGCGTATTTGTATCAATCAACCTACCATGTTCTCATTACATTACCCGTTCTAACGATTACAAAAGTTCCTTCGGCGAGCGTATTTGTATCAATCAACCTACCATGTTCTCATTACATTACACGTTCTAACGATTACAACAGTTCCTTCGGCGAGCGTATTTGTATCAATCAACCTACCATGTTCTCATTACATTACCCGTTCTAACGATTACAACAGTTCCTTCGGCGAGCGTATTTGTATCAATCAACCTACCATGTTCTCATTACATTACACGTTCTAACGATTACAACAGTTCCTTCGGCGAGCGTATTTGTATCAATCAACCTACCATGTTCTCATTACATTACCCGTTCTAACGATTACAACAGTTCCTTCGGCGAGCGTATTTGTATCAATCAACCAACCATGTTCTCATTACATTACACGTTCTAACGATTACAACAGTTCCTTCGGCGAGCGTATTTGTATCAATCAACCTACCATGTTCTCATTACATTACACGTTCTAACGATTACAACAGTTCCTTCGGCGAGCGTATTTGTATCAATCAACCTACCATGTTCTCATTACATTACCCGTTCTAACGATTACAAAAGTTCCTTCGGCGAGCGTATTTGTATCAATCAACCTACCATGTTCTCATTACATTACACGTTCTAACGATTACAACAGTTCCTTCGGCGAGCGTATTTGTATCAATCAACCTACCATGTTCTCATTACATTACCCGTTCTAACGATTACAACAGTTCCTTCGGCGAGCGTATTTGTATCAATCAACCAACCATGTTCTCATTACATTACACGTTCTAACGATTACAACAGTTCCTTCGGCGAGCGTATTTGTATCAATCAACCTACCATGTTCTCATTACATTACACGTTCTAACGATTACAACAGTTCCTTCGGCGAGCGTATTTGTATCAATCAACCTACCATGTTCTCATTACATTACCCGTTCTAACGATTACAAAAGTTCCTTCGGCGAGCGTATTTGTATCAATCAACCTACCATGTTCTCATTACATTACACGTTCTAACGATTACAACAGTTCCTTCGGCGAGCGTATTTGTATCAATCAACCTACCATGTTCTCATTACATTACACGTTCTAAGTTAGTCAAAGGTAACAAGACTAACTTACGTTAGCACAATGTACATCATTTAGGAATAACCTCTGATTACATTTGTTCGAGGTGACCGATGAAAGGAGCCTTCGGTAAATCACCGGTCTGCAGATATTTTTAAATAATTATCTTAGTGTACAAAGAAGTTTTAGTTGATTTGTTGTATAACAAGAAAGTATCAAATTGACTTCAAAAATTTGTTTAAAACTCTATGTAATCTAAGTACATGTTCTTGTGCTTTAAAGTTAATCCCCTAGAACTACAATAAATTGAATCGATGGGCAAAATTGAAGGCTTGGATAGGCCTTACAAAAGAATCAAATTAATATCAAAATTACTTGAAAAAACAGGGAGTGGATGAGAAAAGTGTGAGACATTGCGGAGGATTTAAAAGTGATTAAAGACAACCTCAGAACTAATCAGAGACAGCCACAGTTTCTGTGCGACTTATATCTTGATTGTATCAGATTAAGTCTAGTAAAAGTGGAAATTAATATATCCTTTAACATACCAAACAGAACTAAAAACATGAAATTAACGAACTAATAATAGTAAATATTACTAACGCTTAGTTCAGTAAAATAAGAAATATAGATCAGACAATTTAAAGAGTGATTAATTATTACATTTGTTTGTCTGCGTTGTATGTGGTAAATATATTGAGTCTATTTAGTGACGTACGCACACACTTTTAGTAGATTACAAATTAATTGACTATTTCATCAATTTATGTATCGATAACTTTTCCAAATTGATTTTTATTTGGAGGTATCAATTCTTAGAAAAGATTTCATCCAACTTTAACATTTACCAAAATAAAATAAAAAACTGTTATTGACGAGGAACAGTAAAACATGCTGGAAAAGAAACTTATATATGAAGTTTGTCAATGAGTGATCCAAGTAATTAAATGATAATCAATAAAATGTACAGACATTTTAACAAAAAAACTTTAAAGAGAAGAGTTATTTAACAGCCTATTATAATTTACTGGCTGTGATTTTGTGATATATATCTTTTATGTTGAGTTTTTCTCACATTAGGGAGCGACCTGGGTAGCAGTGAGTGCGTGACTTTGGTCAGCAGGGTACAGGGTTCGAACCCCGCCAAATTACTAATGAATCCACCGCTGTAGGTCCATCTATCTAAAAAAATTAGCAAGTTTTAGAAGTCAATACAACTCATTCCACTTGAATGCGAACAAACATATTTCATCCACGGGTTCACGAGAGGGTCTAGAATAATTGTAATTGTTAACAGAGAGCAATTGGAACACAATCAGAACAGTTGATAAGCGAGGAACGGTTCCAGAGCTCGCAGCCATATTGACTCCGCCGCCGCCGTGTCGAGTATAATTTCGCCTCACAGAGGTGATTGCTGTTTGCTGTTTACAACTGTCGACGTATTGCTCTGAAAATGTTGTTGACTATAAGGTCGATGTTGCATGGAGTATGTTAAAGTACGTTAAATTTTGTTTGCCAAACCGTAGGACATTTTGGCGGGGATTGAAAATTAAACCAAACATAATAAATTAAAATAGTAATTTAATTCAACTTTAAGCCTTCTAAAGAATCGATAATTTAAGGAATACAAGTATTAACAAGGGAAGTAAGGACTACCAGACTCAGTCTCGGCTTGCACCGCGGGAAACACAAGGCAGACCGAATTAAATGTATACCAGTAGCGCAGTGGAGAGTGGCATGTTCATTAGGAGACGTATCCTAATGTTATATTTGCTCATCACCACTTTAACTTCAGTTTTGTGTTTTATTCTGTAGTAAACATGTTGAACTGGTCCAGGTAATGAAGATCGTAAATCAACATTTTGGTAAGTAGTAGTCTGAAGAAATGTCGCGTGATTGTCATTGGATTTTCAAAGGCTAATGTGGCGGAAAGCTAATTAATTTTTGAAACTGAAATGTGTCCATCTTTACCCACGGTGCAACAACCTTACTAGGCGTGGCCAAGGGTGCAACAACCTTACTAGGCGTGGCCAAGGGTGCAACAACCTTACTAGGCGTGGCCAAATAATTGTATATGTGTTACTGAAAGTCAGAGGATTGGGTGAAATTTATAGTATGGGATTTTCCAATGAGATTCTTATAGGAAAACTATTTTTAATATTTACTTATTACTAACATGAATGGTATAACCTAATGTAACAGAAGGTTGTATGGTTTTACCTTCTGTTTATATTCTAAGGAGGTACAACTAATAATTTAAGACAACACACGTCAGAATGTTGTATGGTTTTACCTTCTGTTTATATTCTAAGGAGGTACAACTAATAATTTAAGACAACACACGTCAGAAGGTTGTATGGTTTTACCTTCTGTTTATATTCTAAGGAGGTACAACTAATAATTTAAGACAACACACGTCAGAAGGTTGTATGGTTTTACCTTCTGTTTATATTCTAAGGAGGTACAACTAATAATTTAAGACAACTCACATCTACGACATTTTAGTTTAGAAATGGTTTTTTCCCCTATGATGGTTGATAATTTTCTTAAGTTCTTTAAATCGTAATAATCAATAAATAACAGTTTCACTGCATCACTTGGCTGCAGGCCGAATTTTGTATTTTCCAAAATAAATATTTACGCAGTTAAACTTTCCTTGGAATATTTAGCAAATTAATTCCGTTAATTATGAACGTTATTACTTTGTGTCTGCACTGCAAGCTTCAAATGTGAACCAAGATTGAGTTATGTAGAGTCCTACTGAGGCCTAATGAATGGAGTCTAATAAAATAATACCAAACCAATTGTTCATTCAAAGTTGTATAAATGATCAATAAAGAATTTATTTTGAGAATTAGGTGGGGAAAATCATTATCTAATCGATAATCGAAAAATATCCACCCAAATCCCAATATTGGAGGCACCACAGAATCCTTTGCTACACGCAGTGGTTGTAAGAGGGGAAATGCCCCCTCATCCCCCACCCAGGCTTAAGTTGCAACATATATTTTGAATATACTTTTTTGGTCTATACTCTGTTGACCAGTCTTTTTTTGTGAAACGCGGAACAAACCTTGTTCATAAACAGACAGATAAACAAAATGTAAATATCTTCACTGAATACAACATTTCACTGCTCAAAGCTATGTAGAAACAAAACTCGTTCTATTTATATAGATAAATACTTTCCTTATTTATTGTAACTTCTGGTATTGCTAATAACCTTTCCATTATGTGTTAGCAGCTGCAATTCAAATTAAATTATTCCCCATGTTAATCTTATGGGCAAAAAACGAACTTTGAGGGCAGTCCATGCCCTTGAGAATCACAATATCAAAAATTAAAAACCTTATTGCAAAACTACGAGCTAAGACGATTTTTTTACGCTTAAAACATTAAAATTGGTCAAGAAATAAGGGGTTTACAAAAACTGCTTCACGTATTATATATAAGGATTGTTCATTCAAAGTTGTATAAATGATCAATAAAGAATTTCTTTTGAGAATTAGATGGGGAAAATCATTATCGAATAAGATTAATCGAATTATGAAAAGATAATATTCGAGGAAGATATTATAAGTATACATTCTAAAGAAAGCGCGGATCCTCGGGCATTGTTTCAATTTACTCAAGATTTTAATTAATCACTTTAGATTAAACCCTAATTAAACTCCTCTCATCAGATCACGATCAGCTGACGATAGGAAAGTTAAATAACCGTCACAACTCGAACTGACGAATGATTGACTCGATATTACTTATCAGATGATTAATCTTTTACGATTATCTTTATATATAAAGCCTCGGATTTTTCACTACATTATGGAATGTTTCTGTCCTTTTAGGAATATTCAAATAAATGTGTAACTAAAATAAAAATACCTGTTGTTAAAACAAGTTAAAATCACTGCGTTATTTATTTAATGTATTATTTAAGAAGCCATTATTTGTAGAGTATTGGTTCAAACAGGTTTGTTAATCTGAGGTTTGCCATTGCCAAACCAAAGACTACTTATTAGATGTCCCTGAATGGCTCTCGAGCTGATCTATTTCAGTTTTGAGGTCGACATCGGGTACAACTGTCAGGTTCTCACAATATTAGTAAATCTATTTGTATATTTGATATAGCCAGCTTCCCTTTAAAATATGTAATTCATTGTTCCTCCAGGGACTGGCTTCTTGATATCTGGAACTCCCGACAGAGCCTGGACACCTTGTCAAGTCTGAGCTCTAGGAGTGAGTAGAACGTCTTCCTTCCTTGTTAGTTGTTCCTTTCCTTGTTGTTGTTGTTTTCCTGAAGCGAGTGGCTGTTATCAGACGAAATCAGGTTATTACAAACTGACGTGGAGGAATGAAAGTTTTTAAGGGAGAGTCTCTGCCCTTTTTCTAAAGTTGAACCAAGCTAATAACCGTTAATGGTAGAATAACATTTGTTTTTTTGTTTTTTTTAGATGCTTAGTACTTTATATTTTTGTATATGCAGATCTGTTAACTATAGGACTCCATATTAAATAGTATACCTCAAGTTGTTCTCTATTTTGTTGTTGTTTCATAACCTTTTTTTTACTCAAATGTTGAAAGTACTTCTTTACCTTCTTTACATAGCGTATTAAATATAATAATGTTTCAAATATTAGTTCATGAATTAGACATTCTTTATTTGCACAAAACATTCATGATGTGTAATTACAATATTGAACAGGTGCATCGTCAAGGTTTCATTTCCATACTATAAATAATAAAAAATAAAAAACAGAAACACACAATTAGAACGTAAAAACCTAAACACCCTCATATAGCCCAGATTCAAAGGATATAAATCTACCTTAAAGGGTTATCAAACAGTTCTTTAATTGAATAGAAAGCCTTATCAAGCAGATCATATTTAAGCTCTTCTTTGAATTTTTTAAGCTCCATTGTTTTGTGATGAGTTGGTAGCCAATTATACAATTTTAAACCGGAATACAGGGGACTAAAACCATAAAACTTGATCGGTGGTTTGGGAATCTATGAAGTGCACCATTTTGTGTGCTATAATTATGAACAAATTTTAATTTGTTTGGTAAAGTGATTTTTACTGAATTAATGTAAACTAAAGATTCGTAAGAACATAAGCTTGTTAACGTAAAAAAACTTAAATTTTTGAACAGTGATTTCAAGAATTTTTTGGGTGAGAGTTAGTCATGATGCGAATAATTCTTTTTTTAGTCTAAAGACTGCTTTTATTCCTGAGGCTTGTCCCCAAAGAATTAATCCATATCTCAAAATGGATTCGACATATGCGTGATACACTATTTTGCAGGTTTCAAATCACGCACTTTCCCTCAGATGTAAAAAAACAAAAGTAATGGATCTTAATTTATTTTGAATGTAGTTTTTGAATGTAGGTGCTCTTTCCATTTTAAGTTTTCATCAAACTGCAAACCCAAAAATTTATGTGACTCAGTTAAACTAGGGAAATTGTATTCTACGTTGTTGGTTCTAATTGAAAATTTGATTACTTGGGTTTGTCAATGTTAATCTTCAAACCATTTGAACTAAACCAGGTTTCTAGATCTTTCATTACCTCAGTGAGGCATGTGAATAAATCGGTATTGTTCTGACTTTTAATGATTGCTGTCGTTTCATCAGCAAACAGGATCAATTCCTTATTAATGGCTTTGGGGAGGTCATTTGTGTAGATAAAAAAGAAAAAGGGGAACCAGAACAGAACTTTGGGGTACACCCACACAAGTATTTGTCCATTCCCCGAAAAATGTTTATTTTGATCCATAGAGATGATGAATCTTTGTTTCATATTACAAAAGTAAGATTTTATTAAATTAAGGCAATTTACACCAATCCCATAATCATTAAGTTTTGACATTAGTACCGGATGATCAACACAAGCGAAAGCCTTGGAATTATAAAATTAAGTAGAAGATTATTTTATTTAAAACTATCACCTTCCCCTAGTGTTGTGTATGAGATGAGAAACGTTAATAAAGGAATATTTATAACATAAATAGGTGAAGGATCTGTCCAATGGAATCTGATTAATTGATTAATTAATTAATTGATTGACAAGATTAGAAACACTTACCTACTGAATCCTGTGTTGAGGGGGGGGGGTAATGGCATGGCTTATTTAAGTCACATTACACAGTTCATATTGATCATATTTGGCTGAGATGACATGATTGATAATTTCTTTGTTGATTTCGCAAATTGGGAGGTTTAGCAAATTAATTTTATGAAAGTTTTTAGCCACGGCAATTTACGAAAGTAGTCATGCCGCGCGCTTGGGGTCCAACATAGGGTCTTATGGAGAATAGAATAACATGGACTCTTATGGAGAATAGATTAACATGGACTCTTACGGAGAATAGAATAACATGGGCTCTTATGAGGAATGGAATTAGGGTGTAATTGCCTCCCTCTGTGGCTCTGTTGCTACCCTCTGTGGTTGATTATTTATCTTTTGCATCTCTCTGTGTTTAATTATCTACAGTTTTTGGTAATTAATTGATCCTCGTGTCCTTCTGTTGTTAATCATCTAGCCTTCTATGGTAATTATTTGACCCTCGTGTCCTTCTGTTGGTAATCATCTAACCCTCTGTATATCTAACCTCCACATCCTTCACCCCCTTCTGCGTATCTATCTACAGTTCCTGTTCTCTCAGCTGGTGGGTGTAACATTTTAAGTAACCTGACTGGCTGGTATGTTGATTCGCGTCCTTCTGTTGTTAATCATCTAGCCTTCAGTGGTAATTATTTGACCCTCGTATCCTTCTGCTGTTAATCATCTAGCCTTCTGTACATCTAACCACAACATCCTCAACATAGTCTCTGTCAGCAAACTCGTTGTAACTAGTTGTTACCTGTGGGCTCTGTGATTGAAAGAGACATAGCCCCCACCACAATACCTGCTATCTTGCCGCGCATTTTCTCTCTCTCTTTGCTCCCTGCTCCCGTTGCGATCGGACGTGTCTCTCCGTTCGTTGCTTTTTTTGCAAAGATAAAACTTGAGCGTTTGCTCCCCATAGCGGCTTCACTTTTCCTAACCTCACTTTTTGCTTTGTATTTTACATAACCTCACTTTTAATTTGTTTTATTCTGTGTAACATAACCTCACTTTTATTATAGTAATCTTGCGTGTCGTGTGATTTTAGGGTTATCTGACTTGCTAGTGTACAATAACATCAGTTTCTTGTTTGTTCTGGCTAAAGTAGTGTTGTGTTGACTAACATAACCTCACACCCAGTAACCTCAGTTTCTTGTGTCAAGAGTTGTGTCGTACTTGTATTTGTTGACTGACATAACCTTACATCTGTAACCTTTGAGAGTTACCATAACCTCACCTCCTTGTTCTTTTATACAGTAACTTCACCATTTTTGTTTTACTTGGTAGTGTTGTGTTTGTATGTGTTGACTAACATAACAGTAACCTTTGAGAGTCACAAAAGCCTTATTTTCTTGTAAGAGTAGTTTTGTGTGTTGTATTTAATTGTTTGATTTGACTAGATTAGTGTTTGTATGTGCTGACTAACATGCCGGTAACATTAATCCCACTTCCTTGTGTCAAGAGTTGTGTCGTACTTGTATGTGTTGACTGACAGTAATATCACTTTCTGTCCTTGTTCTTTATTAAGTAACTTCACCATTTTGTTTTACTTGGTAGTGACGTACTTGTATATGCTGATTACCATAACCTCAATCTCAACCGTTTTCTTACCATAACCTAATATGACGTAACCTCACTTTTTCTAACCTCACCCGTTACACTCCAACTTTACTGTGTTATATTAATTTTCCGTGTATGGTGTACTTTATTTTATTTTTGTGTACTGTTCGTGGTTATTGTCTTGGCTAGAGTAATGCTGTGTGGTGTATCCATTTAATCTGGCTTATTAGTTTACAGTAAGGAAAGTAAACATACCCTCACTTCTTCGGGGCTAAAGTAGTGTTGTGTTGACTAACATAACCTCCAGTAACCTGATTTTTTGCCCTGGTTCTTTTGTACAGTAAATTCGCCTCAGCAACCTCACTTGTTATTATTGTTATTTTATGCAGTTTTGGTTGGAGCAGTTTTTGTATGTATTGACTAACATAACCTCACTTTTCCTAACCTCACATCCTTGTGTCAAGAGTAGTGTTGTGTTTGTATGTGCTGCTTAACAGTAATCTAACTTTCTATTCTTGTTCTTGGTTAGAGTAGTGTTTGCTACCTTCATTAGAGTTAACCTGTAGTTCTGGTTTGACTTGCGTAGTTTGTGTGTTAGTGTTTTTCTGACTTGCGTAGTAATACAGAGGTACTGTGCTCTTTTGTAGATCCTCTGTACCTGTTCTTTTAGAGAACCTGATCGGTGACTTTAAAGTATCAGTTCCAAGTGTTACAGTTACATCATATATCTTGTTCATTTAATATCGATGAAGACTGCCACAAAGTAACAGTTCAAAAAGTAACCGTTCCAATAAAGTAACAGGTCCAACATTACCCATTCCCATTCCCACAGTTTTCAAGGTAACAGTTCCAAAAGTATCAGTTTCAGTAGATCAAACAGTGAAAAAGTAACAGGTCCACTCTCTATATATATCTCTTACAACAAGCTCTAGTTCTTCAGTCTGATTCCAGTCGTGACGCTGATCAGACGTGTTTTGTGCTGCTCTTGCGTAAGTGTTCTCTTGCACAGATTATTATTATTTCTGCGTAATTCAGTAATATCCTTGTGAGTTTGACTCTGGTTGGGGTACTTGCTCTTTTAAGCGTTAGCACAGTTTAGCTTGTTTTCAGTATTTAATTCTGTGTTGAAGGATGGATGTTTCTAAAAAGGACCCTCAAAACCCGGTAGATTTAATTAGTAAAGATGAAACCTACGTTAGTCACTTTAGACTTTACGGGACTAACACTGTTTTCAAATTCACTAAACCTCCCAAAGGTATCTCTGAGTTTGATTGGATTCGTAAAGGTTTTAATCAAATTGTAGAGACATCCAAAGCCAACGTTGCACCCACTGATTATCTAGGGTTTAAATTACAGTCTATAAATTTAAAAAGTGCTGAACCGGGTTACGTATCATTGAGACCGGTCTCTAAAGTTAGCGGTGATGTTCTCTGGGATATTTTCGGGGGCATAATTCAAAGCAATGCGCAATCTATAACCTCTAGTGACACGTTTAGAGTTGATGTTACGAGGATTAACGTCCCCGTAGGTAAAGGAAGGGCAAGACCCGACTTTTACAATACCTTTGATGAAGAATCTAAAGCGAGACGGGGAATTGTAGTAATTAATAATAAAGACAATTTATGTTTGGCTAGAGCGTTGGTAGTAGGCAAAGCGTATGCGAAAAATGATCCTCAGATCTACGCTATTCGAAAAGACAAGGGTAAAAGACAAACTTTCAGAGCTAATAAGCTCATAGCAAAAGCCCGTGTAGAAATGCCCGAGGAGGGTTCAGGAATCCCTGAGCTTGAAAAATTCCAGTCCCATCTTAAAAAATACAAAATTACCGTCTACAACTACGACAAAAAAAGCCGGGATGTTTACTTTGAAGGAGGTAATGAAGACGCTAAATTAAAAATTAACCTTCTTTTTCACAACGGTCATTATAATGTAATTACAAACTTAACTGCTGCGTTTGTTTGCAATTTCTTTTGTGAAGCCTGTCATATTCCCTACAGCAACAGACATGAGCATCGGTGCTCTAACAGATGCTTGTCCTGTCATACCATCTCCCCGCCCTGTAAACTAGAACACGGTGGCATCACATGCCGTTTTTGCAACCGCTCCTTCAAAAATGAGCGGTGTTTAGTAGCTCATCAAGGGCAAATTTGTAAAACTGTAAAACTCTGCCGTGACTGTAAGAAAATGATTTATCCAAAAAGACGTAAGACAGCTCATGTATGCGGAGAAGTTTACTGTAAACCCTGCGAAGCGTTCAAAGACCCGGCACATCAGTGTTTCATGAGGGTAGATAGGAGAAAACCGAAGGCCCGTGATTTTTTGTTTATTTTCTTTGACTTGGAAACAAGGCAGGATGAGTCTCTCCCCTCTGACCCTGATAAAAAAGTTCATAAAGTAAACTTGTGTGTATCACAACAGTACTGCTTTAAATGTATTAATGGGGGTGAGTGTGAAACTTGCTCGGAACGGCAAAGGGTATTTGAAAAAGAACCGGTAAAACACTTCATGGACTATATCATGGGAATTCGAAAAAAATTTAAAGATGTCTGTGTAATTGCCCACAACGGGCAGGGTTTTGACTTCCAATTCATACTACAGTATATTATGGAAGAAACTAAATTTACACCAAAAATAACTCCTCGGGGAACTAAAGCTATTTTGATTGAAGTAGCCAACGTAAGGTTTGTGGACTCACTGAGCTATTTCCCCATGGCTCTCGCTGCGCTCCCTAACGCCTTTGACCTGCCTCCCGAGAAAAAGAAGGGCTACTTTCCCCATCTCTTCAACACTCTAACGAACCAAGATTATGTAGGCCCTATGCCCGACAAAAAATACTACTGTCCGGAATCAATGTTTGAGAAACCACACAAGGCCTTTGAAGAATGGTATGACGAACGAGTCGCTGAAGACTACGTGTTTGATTTTAAGAAGGAAATCTTGGAGTACTGTATTTCAGACGTGGAGATTTTAGCTCAGGCATGTATTAAATTTAGAGCCTTACTTCTTCAAGAGTGTAACGTAGATCCTTTTCTCGAGGCTATAACAATCGCCAGTGCATGTAACTTGGCCTTCCGCCGTAACTTCTTAAAAGAAAATACTATTGGACTAATACCAAAATCAGGGTACCGACTTGCAGACAATCAGTCAGCTGTTGCTTTACAGTGGTTAACATGGGAGGAGGAGAAACGTGGAGTAAAGATTCAACATGCGGGCCGGGGCAGAGAAGCTAAAATTAATGGACTAAAAGTAGATGGGTTTGACGGGGAACGAATTTACGAGTTTCACGGGTGTTATTGGCACGGGTGTCCAAAATGTTATCAATATAGCAGAGAAGAACCTCTGCCGGAGGATCCCTCAGACAGTTTGAATCTCCGTTACGAGAGAACAAAATCCAAAATGGCAAAATTTAACGACTATGATGTTGTGGAGATGTGGGAGTGTGAATTTAGAGCTTTGAAAAAGGACAAAAAACTAAATCACTTGAACCAACTGTCCATTCTAAACACACTTCCGCTTAATCCTAGGGATTCCTTCTTTGGAGGCAGAACGGGTAATACTAAAACGTATTGTAAATGTGAAGAGGGAGAAACGATACAGTATGTCGATGTTTGCTCCCTTTATCCGTTTGTGAATAAATATTGTAAGTATCCCGTTGGTCATCCTACTGTTTACGTTGGAAATGAGTGCCGAGAGAGAGGCCTTGAAGTAGAGGGCTTGTTGAAATGCAAAATTCTACCTCCTTACAACTTGTATCATCCCGTACTCCCCGCTAAAATGAATAATAAATTAATGTTTGTTTTGTGTAGAACCTGCGGTGAGACTTTAAACCAAAGGGAATGTTTTCATGATAGTGAGGAAAGGGCAATGGTAGGTACATGGACCATGGATGAAATTAGAAAAGCTGTAGAAAAAGGCTATGTGATCTTGGACATGTACGAGTTGTGGGAGTACGAGGTAGCCACATACGAGAAAGATGGACTTTTTACCGATTTTATTAATAAATTCTTGAAAGTAAAGCAGGAAGCCTCAGGGTATCCCGCATGGTGTAATACCGAAGAGGACAAAGACAAGTATGTTTCTGATTTCTTTGAGCGTGAGGGTATTCAAATGGAGAAAGACAAAATTGCTAAAAATGGAGGACTCAGGTCAGTAGCTAAATTAATGTTAAATTCATTCTGGGGCAAGTTTGGTCAACGGGAAAACATGACAAAAACTGAAATCGTGAGGGACTCTAAAGAATTATTCAATTCGTTAACTCAACCAGGAAAGGAAGTAAAGTTTGTTGAAGTAATTAACCAAGAGGTTTTATTAGTTAATTGGCAGAATGTTAATGATGCCGGTGAGGCTCTAAAGACTGTAAATGTTGTAATTGCGGCCTACACCACTGCTCATGCCAGGCTTAAACTGTATGAACACTTAGATGCCCTTGGAGGGCAGGTCTTGTATTATGACACGGACTCGTGTATTTATCTATACAGGGGAGGATTGTACAGGGTCCCTACGGGAGATTACCTCGGGGAAATGACGGACGAATTGGCGAGTGAGTTCGGGCCCGGCTCTTATATCTTAGAGTTTGTTTCTGGGGGACCAAAGACCTACGCATACCTTGTCTGGTCAACCAAAAAGCAAAAGCTAGAAACTGTATGTAAAATCAAGGGCCTCACCCTTAACATGAAGACTTCCGAAACATTAAATTTTGAACAGTTAAAAAAGATGGTCCTTAGTGAAGCTGCTGAAATTTTAGAAATTGAAGAAAACAGAATCAGGAGAACAAAGAGACGGGAAGTCGTTACAGTAAGTGAAATTAAAAAGTTTAAAATTACAGGGCCCAAGAGAAGATTTAATGATGATCACGACACCCTGCCTTTCGGTTTTAAGAAACAAAGAGTTGCTTAATGGAGCTGTCACTCACACGGGTACTGAGCGTATATACCTCTAAACATCAGCTCTATTAACTCATTCTGTTCTGAGACGCGGTAGTGAACGGACGTGTCTGTGTCTGTTACTGTTTTATCTTGTTTGTCTCTTCTTGTAGAATGTCTGCTGAAAATAATACACTCCCTATTCAAGGGGTGTTTTTGAAGTTTATATCTAAAAGGAAGTTAAATGAAAATTCAAAGTTTCGCATTAAATCCTCAGAGTATGAGTTCTTTCTTACTGGGCCAATAAACGTATCGGAATGGCCTTTAGTGTTTTCGGAGTACATAGTAGATAAAATAACGGAGAACTCCTCATCAAACACCTACATTGGAGTATCAATAAAGTACGGTGATATCTCAGGAAATATACCATTCTTTCCTTTAGGGAATCTAACACCAACAGTCTTTGATGATCACTTTGAAAACATATTTTGTAACGTTAAGAAACTATCTGGTGTTTTACGTCTTGAAGTAACACTTGTCTCAATTCCGTGTTGCTACCTTCGATAAAGGTAGCACCTTTCCTTACGGCGCAATGTTACTCCTGTATATACCAAATGTCACTAGTACAGTTCATCATTCTGCTTCAAGACGCAGTACTGATCAGACGTTCTTCTGCGCTCCTTTTGCCTGTACTATTGAGTAAATTGTGACATGGCTGCCAAGTTCTATACATTCAATAACAAACCGGTATTGGTTCTGTTTGATAGTGAAGGAAATCCGTGGTTTAAAGCTAGAGACGTAGCTACTGCTCTAAAGCATGTTAATGGCTGGAGTGCAGTTCGGAAACATGTAGATAGCAGTGATAAATTAACTGTTGGAAGTTTTTCCGACGCTCAAAAACAGGGCGTTGGACCGATTGAGAAAACAACGGTTTTCATAAATGAAGCCGGATTATGTTCTTTGATGTTAAAGTCAACTACTCCTGAAGCAAGACTGTTAGTAAGAAGTCTGTTGCCGGAGAAGTTTTACCTTACTTACACAAATATGAAAGATGAAAGTTCACTTTAAATGTAGTTTTTCTTTAAAATCACAAGTTCCCTCTGTATGTGTGTGTGTGAATGAAGGTCACTGGCGCGGGTGACGAAAAGCCCCGTAAACCTGAATGAAGGTCACTGGCGTGGGTGACGAAAAGCCCCGTAAACCTGAATGAAGGTCACTGGCGTGGGTGACGAAAAGCCCCGTAAACCTGAATGTGTGATGAAGGGTTTAGTAGATTGAGGCGCCGGGCTAACACCCCGGCTACTCCTTCGAACAACCCGGTGTGAATGAAGGACTTTGTACATTGAGGAGCCTGGCCAACACCCTGGCTACTCATTGGAACAGTCCGTACGGTGGGACTTGTAAAAAAGTATAAAAAGTAAAATAAAAAAATAAACGGAGGAGACAACTATTTTGTTTTTGGAAGGTCTCCACGAGTCATGGCGGTGGAGGGGCCATGACTTTACTAAAAATTCTCTGTTTATCTTAGTAAATGTAGAGTTTAAAGGTGTTAAAATGAACGGACTTTGTCTAAGTAAATGACCGCCTTCCTCATACACAATGAACGGATTGACAGAGAATACAAAAAAATATAAAAAGGAGGTAGCATTTTTGTTATGGAGTGGCTACCACAGTGAGAGGCGATGGTCGGGGCCTCTCACCCCAGAGGTTAGGCCTCCAGGGGAAGCTCTGGGTAACCAAAAAGAACGCGCCGACGCTCCTACGGCCTAGCCTAAAGGCTTACCGTGGTGTGGAAACGCGAGCGTTCAAAATTATTTCATTGAGGTTAGCTTTCTTGCCTATCCATTTCTGCTAGTGTTCTGCTAGTATTCTCTCCTTTAAGTTACTGTTAGTAGAGGTTTTCCAAAATAATCCTGCTACCATAAGTATAAAGTTCCAAATATTCCTCAACGTAGAGTTTTTAAAGCAACTAATTACACCAAAAAGTCACATCTGAACTCTAAAATGTGTAATCTCTGTACCTTTTAACTTTACAAAATACCCTACTGTATCTTTTTACACATTAGTTTTAATTGATAATCAGCGGACCCTGCGTGTAGATAGGTCCATCCCATAGATCATCTACACGTGTAATTTTATCAAGGGGTACGGGGTAATGTAAGACCAAATTAATAGGAGAAATCTAACCCCGCCATTACGGTGGGGTTTGAAAGTAATACCATTACCACACCATATCCTACCCTGCCACTCCTCCCAATACCATATTCTACCATACTATAACTCCCAATACCCTTTCATACCATGCCATACAATACAAAACCATACCATACCCTACCCTACCGTACCTCACCAAAGCCATAACATCCTATACCAAAGCCACAATACCAATACCCCCACCAAAGGCACCATATCCTAACACCCCACCCAAATACCATACAATAACATGACATACCATACCCTACCCTACTATACCTCCCAATACCATATTCTACCCTACCATACCTCCCAATACCCTACCATGTCATACCATACCATACAATATCAACACCCTACCATACCTCCCAACACCCATACCATACCAAACCATCAAATCCCATACCATACCATTACCCTACCATACCCTACCCTACCATTCCTCCCAATACCATATTCTACCCCACCATACCTCCCAATACCCTATCATGCTATACCATACAATACAATATCAACACCATACCATACCCTACCATACCACACCAAAACCATAACATCCTATACCAAAGTCACAATACCAATACCCCCACCACCCTATCCTAACATCTTACCCAAATACCATACAATAACATGACATACCATACAATAACATGACATACCATATTCTACCCTACCATACCTCCCAATACCCTACCATGTCATACCATACCATACAATATCAACACCATACCATACAATACAATACCACACCATACCAAACCATCAAATCCCATACCATACCATAGTAATGTTATAAAAAGGGTACGGGAATTGCTCACCCTTGCTGGTTTTCATACTTTCGTTGGGGTACAAAATGTAACCAAAATACCTTCAGTTTATTTTATTAAAAGAGAGTTCCAAGTCCAGACCCATGGAGTGAGGGTATAGTTTTCTTGCCTAGCTATTTCTGCCAGCCTCTTCTCTCCTTTAAGTTACTGTTAATAGTACTTTGAGATTTCTAAACAATTAAATGCATAGAAAGTTTCCCAAAGTAATTCTTTAGTAACACTTAATTCACAGGCATACACAACAGCTACAATTATCCACTCATGAAGCTAAAATCCAGCTAATTTCCCCAATGCCTCAAGACAATGTCCCTAAATAACAGCTAAAACCCAGATAAAGCTTGATGCTCCTAAATAACAGGTAAAAGTCAACATACTTTATTAACAATTACCTTTCTTCATAACAGCTAAAAAATAGCCAGAGAGTCATTTTAGCGAAAGGGGGGTGTATTGACCCCCTTCAGTACATTCACGTTAAACAGTCAGTCAAAGTATAATTTATTTTGTGTTGATTTGCCACTAATTTTCTTTGTATGTAAGTTTGTTTCAATTACATATATTTTACAGTAGTATGATTTAAGAGTAGCTGAGATCTTGGATGATGTAGAGAAAACAGTGCTAGAAGGTCGGGGTAAGGCACTGACCCCCTTTAAACTATCAATCAAACACAGTTTACACCAATAAACCAGGCCTTTACTATATTTAACATAAAAACATAAGCTAAAACTTTCAAACACCCTGAAAAAACTAGAATGACAGAGCTTGTAGTCTGTCCAGTTTTTGTAATGTTTCTTCTTTACAGAGTTTAAATTGTAGTGTGGGTTAATAAGTACCAACAAATCTCAAGATATTACATTTTAAAGTATAGCAGCTGTCTTGATACTTACCCACAGTACAGGGTTTAGGTTTTGGTAAGATGTAGTGGAGGTTAACAGGTACGTACATTACAAGTTTCATGTAAATCGGCCCTTCCGTTCTCAATAAATTACATTTCAAAGTATAGCTCCTGCAATTGTTTTGATGCTTACCTGCAGTACAGAGTTTAGGTTTTGGTAAGATGTAGCGGAAGTTAACAAGTACATACATACCAAGTTTCATGAGAATCAGTCAAGCCATTCTCAAAATATTACGTTTTAAAGTTTTACACCCTCCATCATCCCTTAAACAACCTTTTCCTACCCTCCAACAATATTGAAAGTTAGAGGAGGTTAACAAGTACCTGCATACCAAGTTTCATTAAAATAAGCCCAATGGTTCTTAAGATATTGATTTTTAAAGTATGGCTCCTTCAATTATTTTGATACTTACCCGCAGTACAGGGTTTAGGTTTTTGTAAGATGTAGCGGAGGTTAACAGGTACCCACATACCAAATTTAATTCATATCGACTGAGCCGTTCTCGAGATATTTAATTTTGAAATTTTGCCCCTTCAATTTTTTGGATGCAACCCGCAACATTTTGTTTAATATTTTTCATTTGGGTAGCTGTCCCTCGCGCGCCTACACTACGTAGTAGGCGAAATCTGTTATCAGAATCGCTTTAGGACTTACCGTTTTCGAGATATTAGCGATTTTAGGATAATCAGACTCAAAAAAGAGAAGAATAAGAAGGAAAAAGAGAGAAACAGTGGCACGGAGTGGTGAGGGGGAGAGGGGAAGGTGAGGGGAGTAACATAGCATGCAGAAGACGAAGAAATAAATGAGAGGATGGCTGAGGGGGAGTGGGGAGGGGGAAGGTGAGGGGAGAGAGGAAGAAGAACACGCAAGTGCTAACAGAAGTGATCAGTAGTCTAGGCGAGAGATGAAGGCTAACATGTTTTGTTCTTTTATATATGTTCATTTGTTGGGAAGTGTTGGGTTGGCAACACTGCCCAAGCTTGGTCACGTTAGCGTGACGTAATTTTTGCTTGTTCACGTTAGCGTGACGTAAGTAGCCAACAGGTATTTTGTTTTCTTAAGTTGGTACCACTGGTATGTAGGTCATATTTTTTGTTTTGCAATTTTCTTAGGTTGGCTACACGTTTTCTCATATAAAACAATGTTAGCGCTGAATCATAGGGTAGACTACTGATCACTTCTGTTAGCACTTGCGTGTTCTTCTTCCTCTCTCCCCTCACCTTCCCCCTCCCCACTCCCCCTCAGCCATCCTCTCATTTATTTCTTCTTCTTCTGCATGCTATGTTACTCCCCTCACCTTCCCCTCTCCCCCTCACCACTCCGTGCCACTGTTTCTCTCTTTTTCCTTCTTATTCTTCTCTTTTTTGAGTCTGATTATCCTAAAATCGCTAATATCTCGAAAACGGTAAGTCCTAAAGCGATTCTGATAACAGATTTCGCCTACTACGTAGTGTAGGCGCGCGAGGGACAGCTACCCAAATGAAAAATATTAAACAAAATGTTGCGGGTTGCATCCAAAAAATTGAAGGGGCAAAATTTCAAAATTAAATATCTCGAGAACGGCTCAGTCGATATGAATTAAATTTGGTATGTGGGTACCTGTTAACCTCCGCTACATCTTACAAAAACCTAAACCCTGTACTGCGGGTAAGTATCAAAATAATTGAAGGAGCCATACTTTAAAAATCAATATCTTAAGAACCATTGGGCTTATTTTAATGAAACTTGGTATGCAGGTA
This sequence comes from Allygus modestus, assembly GCA_963675035.1. Classification (NCBI taxonomy): domain Eukaryota; kingdom Metazoa; phylum Arthropoda; class Insecta; order Hemiptera; family Cicadellidae; genus Allygus; species Allygus modestus. The sequence continues at coordinate 3,700,384 of OY776111.1, forward strand.
CTTGTTAACCTCCTCTAACTTTCAATATTGTTGGAGGGTAGGAAAAGGTTGTTTAAGGGATGATGGAGGGTGTAAAACTTTAAAACGTAATATTTTGAGAATGGCTTGACTGATTCTCATGAAACTTGGTATGTATGTACTTGTTAACTTCCGCTACATCTTACCAAAACCTAAACTCTGTACTGCAGGTAAGCATCAAAACAATTGCAGGAGCTATACTTTGAAATGTAATTTATTGAGAACGGAAGGGCCGATTTACATGAAACTTGTAATGTACGTACCTGTTAACCTCCACTACATCTTACCAAAACCTAAACCCTGTACTGTGGGTAAGTATCAAGACAGCTGCTATACTTTAAAATGTAATATCTTGAGATTTGTTGGTACTTATTAACCCACACTACAATTTAAACTCTGTAAAGAAGAAACATTACAAAAACTGGACAGACTACAAGCTCTGTCATTCTAGTTTTTTCAGGGTGTTTGAAAGTTTTAGCTTATGTTTTTATGTTAAATATAGTAAAGGCCTGGTTTATTGGTGTAAACTGTGTTTGATTGATAGTTTAAAGGGGGTCAGTGCCTTACCCCGACCTTCTAGCACTGTTTTCTCTACATCATCCAAGATCTCAGCTACTCTTAAATCATACTACTGTAAAATATATGTAATTGAAACAAACTTACATACAAAGAAAATTAGTGGCAAATCAACACAAAATAAATTATACTTTGACTGACTGTTTAACGTGAATGTACTGAAGGGGGTCAATACACCCCCCTTTCGCTAAAATGACTCTCTGGCTATTTTTTAGCTGTTATGAAGAAAGGTAATTGTTAATAAAGTATGTTGACTTTTACCTGTTATTTAGGAGCATCAAGCTTTATCTGGGTTTTAGCTGTTATTTAGGGACATTGTCTTGAGGCATTGGGGAAATTAGCTGGATTTTAGCTTCATGAGTGGATAATTGTAGCTGTTGTGTATGCCTGTGAATTAAGTGTTACTAAAGAATTACTTTGGGAAACTTTCTATGCATTTAATTGTTTAGAAATCTCAAAGTACTATTAACAGTAACTTAAAGGAGAGAAGAGGCTGGCAGAAATAGCTAGGCAAGAAAACTATACCCTCACTCCATGGGTCTGGACTTGGAACTCTCTTTTAATAAAATAAACTGAAGGTATTTTGGTTACATTTTGTACCCCAACGAAAGTATGAAAACCAGCAAGGGTGAGCAATTCCCGTACCCTTTTTATAACATTACTATGGTATGGTATGGGATTTGATGGTTTGGTATGGTGTGGTATTGTATTGTATGGTATGGTGTTGATATTGTATGGTATGGTATGACATGGTAGGGTATTGGGAGGTATGGTAGGGTAGAATATGGTATGTCATGTTATTGTATGGTATGTCATGTTATTGTATGGTATTTGGGTAAGATGTTAGGATAGGGTGGTGGGGGTATTGGTATTGTGACTTTGGTATAGGATGTTATGGTTTTGGTGTGGTATGGTAGGGTATGGTATGGTGTTGATATTGTATTGTATGGTATAGCATGATAGGGTATTGGGAGGTATGGTGGGGTAGAATATGGTATTGGGAGGAATGGTAGGGTAGGGTATGGTAGGGTAATGGTATGGTATGGGATTTGATGGTTTGGTATGGTATGGGTGTTGGGAGGTATGGTAGGGTGTTGATATTGTATGGTATGGTATGACATGGTAGGGTATTGGGAGGTATGGTAGGGTAGAATATGGTATTGGGAGGTATAGTAGGGTAGGGTATGGTATGTCATGTTATTGTATGGTATTTGGGTGGGGTGTTAGGATATGGTGCCTTTGGTGGGGGTATTGGTATTGTGGCTTTGGTATAGGATGTTATGGCTTTGGTGAGGTACGGTAGGGTAGGGTATGGTATGGTTTTGTATTGTATGGCATGGTATGAAAGGGTATTGGGAGTTATAGTATGGTAGAATATGGTATTGGGAGGAGTGGCAGGGTAGGATATGGTGTGGTAATGGTATTACTTTCAAACCCCACCGTAATGGCGGGGTTAGATTTCTCCTATTAATTTGGTCTTACATTACCCCGTACCCCTTGATAAAATTACACGTGTAGATGATCTATGGGATGGACCTATCTACACGCAGGGTCCGCTGATTATCAATTAAAACTAATGTGTAAAAAGATACAGTAGGGTATTTTGTAAAGTTAAAAGGTACAGAGATTACACATTTTAGAGTTCAGATGTGACTTTTTGGTGTAATTAGTTGCTTTAAAAACTCTACGTTGAGGAATATTTGGAACTTTATACTTATGGTAGCAGGATTATTTTGGAAAACCTCTACTAACAGTAACTTAAAGGAGAGAATACTAGCAGAACACTAGCAGAAATGGATAGGCAAGAAAGCTAACCTCAATGAAATAATTTTGAACGCTCGCGTTTCCACACCACGGTAAGCCTTTAGGCTAGGCCGTAGGAGCGTCGGCGCGTTCTTTTTGGTTACCCAGAGCTTCCCCTGGAGGCCTAACCTCTGGGGTGAGAGGCCCCGACCATCGCCTCTCACTGTGGTAGCCACTCCATAACAAAAATGCTACCTCCTTTTTATATTTTTTTGTATTCTCTGTCAATCCGTTCATTGTGTATGAGGAAGGCGGTCATTTACTTAGACAAAGTCCGTTCATTTTAACACCTTTAAACTCTACATTTACTAAGATAAACAGAGAATTTTTAGTAAAGTCATGGCCCCTCCACCGCCATGACTCGTGGAGACCTTCCAAAAACAAAATAGTTGTCTCCTCCGTTTATTTTTTTATTTTACTTTTTATACTTTTTTACAAGTCCCACCGTACGGACTGTTCCAATGAGTAGCCAGGGTGTTGGCCAGGCTCCTCAATGTACAAAGTCCTTCATTCACACCGGGTTGTTCGAAGGAGTAGCCGGGGTGTTAGCCCGGCGCCTCAATCTACTAAACCCTTCATCACACATTCAGGTTTACGGGGCTTTTCGTCACCCACGCCAGTGACCTTCATTCAGGTTTACGGGGCTTTTCGTCACCCACGCCAGTGACCTTCATTCAGGTTTACGGGGCTTTTCGTCACCCGCGCCAGTGACCTTCATTCACACACACACATACAGTGGGAACTTGTGATTTTAAAGAAAAACTACATTTAAAGTGAACTTTCATCTTTCATATTTGTGTAAGTAAGGTAAAACTTCTCCGGCAACAGACTTCTTACTAACAGTCTTGCTTCAGGAGTAGTTGACTTTAACATCAAAGAACATAATCCGGCTTCATTTATGAAAACCGTTGTTTTCTCAATCGGTCCAACGCCCTGTTTTTGAGCGTCGGAAAAACTTCCAACAGTTAATTTATCACTGCTATCTACATGTTTCCGAACTGCACTCCAGCCATTAACATGCTTTAGAGCAGTAGCTACGTCTCTAGCTTTAAACCACGGATTTCCTTCACTATCAAACAGAACCAATACCGGTTTGTTATTGAATGTATAGAACTTGGCAGCCATGTCACAATTTACTCAATAGTACAGGCAAAAGGAGCGCAGAAGAACGTCTGATCAGTACTGCGTCTTGAAGCAGAATGATGAACTGTACTAGTGACATTTGGTATATACAGGAGTAACATTGCGCCGTAAGGAAAGGTGCTACCTTTATCGAAGGTAGCAACACGGAATTGAGACAAGTGTTACTTCAAGACGTAAAACACCAGATAGTTTCTTAACGTTACAAAATATGTTTTCAAAGTGATCATCAAAGACTGTTGGTGTTAGATTCCCTAAAGGAAAGAATGGTATATTTCCTGAGATATCACCGTACTTTATTGATACTCCAATGTAGGTGTTTGATGAGGAGTTCTCCGTTATTTTATCTACTATGTACTCCGAAAACACTAAAGGCCATTCCGATACGTTTATTGGCCCAGTAAGAAAGAACTCATACTCTGAGGATTTAATGCGAAACTTTGAATTTTCATTTAACTTCCTTTTAGATATAAACTTCAAAAACACCCCTTGAATAGGGAGTGTATTATTTTCAGCAGACATTCTACAAGAAGAGACAAACAAGATAAAACAGTAACAGACACAGACACGTCCGTTCACTACCGCGTCTCAGAACAGAATGAGTTAATAGAGCTGATGTTTAGAGGTATATACGCTCAGTACCCGTGTGAGTGACAGCTCCATTAAGCAACTCTTTGTTTCTTAAAACCGAAAGGCAGGGTGTCGTGATCATCATTAAATCTTCTCTTGGGCCCTGTAATTTTAAACTTTTTAATTTCACTTACTGTAACGACTTCCCGTCTCTTTGTTCTCCTGATTCTGTTTTCTTCAATTTCTAAAATTTCAGCAGCTTCACTAAGGACCATCTTTTTTAACTGTTCAAAATTTAATGTTTCGGAAGTCTTCATGTTAAGGGTGAGGCCCTTGATTTTACGTACAGTTTCTAGCTTTTGCTTTTTGGTTGACCAGACAAGGTATGCGTAGGTCTTTGGTCCCCCAGAAACAAACTCTAAGATATAAGAGCCGGGCCCGAACTCACTCGCCAATTCGTCCGTCATTTCCCCGAGGTAATCTCCCGTAGGGACCCTGTACAATCCTCCCCTGTATAGATAAATACACGAGTCCGTGTCATAATACAAGACCTGCCCTCCAAGGGCATCTAAGTGTTCATACAGTTTAAGCCTGGCATGAGCAGTGGTGTAGGCCGCAATTACAACATTTACAGTCTTTAGAGCCTCACCGGCATCATTAACATTCTGCCAATTAACTAATAAAACCTCTTGGTTAATTACTTCAACAAACTTTACTTCCTTTCCTGGTTGAGTTAACGAATTGAATAATTCTTTAGAGTCCCTCACGATTTCAGTTTTTGTCATGTTTTCCCGTTGACCAAACTTGCCCCAGAATGAATTTAACATTAATTTAGCTACTGACCTGAGTCCTCCATTTTTAGCAATTTTGTCTTTCTCCATTTGAATACCCTCACGCTCAAAGAAATCAGAAACATACTTGTCTTTGTCCTCTTCGGTATTACACCATGCGGGATACCCTGAGGCTTCCTGCTTTAATTTCAAGAATTTATTAATAAAATCGGTAAAAAGTCCATCTTTCTCGTATGTGGCTACCTCGTACTCCCACAACTCGTACATGTCCAAGATCACATAGCCTTTTTCTACAGCTTTTCTAATTTCATCCATGGTCCATGTACCTACCATTGCCCTTTCCTCACTATCATGAAAACATTCCCTTTGGTTTAAAGTCTCACCGCAGGTTCTACACAAAACAAACATTAATTTATTATTCATTTTAGCGGGGAGTACGGGATGATACAAGTTGTAAGGAGGTAGAATTTTGCATTTCAACAAGCCCTCTACTTCAAGGCCTCTCTCTCGGCACTCATTTCCAACGTAAACAGTAGGATGACCAACGGGATACTTACAATATTTATTCACAAACGGATAAAGGGAGCAAACATCGACATACTGTATCGTTTCTCCCTCTTCACATTTACAATACGTTTTAGTATTACCCGTTCTGCCTCCAAAGAAGGAATCCCTAGGATTAAGCGGAAGTGTGTTTAGAATGGACAGTTGGTTCAAGTGATTTAGTTTTTTGTCCTTTTTCAAAGCTCTAAATTCACACTCCCACATCTCCACAACATCATAGTCGTTAAATTTTGCCATTTTGGATTTTGTTCTCTCGTAACGGAGATTCAAACTGTCTGAGGGATCCTCCGGCAGAGGTTCTTCTCTGCTATATTGATAACATTTTGGACACCCGTGCCAATAACACCCGTGAAACTCGTAAATTCGTTCCCCGTCAAACCCATCTACTTTTAGTCCATTAATTTTAGCTTCTCTGCCCCGGCCCGCATGTTGAATCTTTACTCCACGTTTCTCCTCCTCCCATGTTAACCACTGTAAAGCAACAGCTGACTGATTGTCTGCAAGTCGGTACCCTGATTTTGGTATTAGTCCAATAGTATTTTCTTTTAAGAAGTTACGGCGGAAGGCCAAGTTACATGCACTGGCGATTGTTATAGCCTCGAGAAAAGGATCTACGTTACACTCTTGAAGAAGTAAGGCTCTAAATTTAATACATGCCTGAGCTAAAATCTCCACGTCTGAAATACAGTACTCCAAGATTTCCTTCTTAAAATCAAACACGTAGTCTTCAGCGACTCGTTCGTCATACCATTCTTCAAAGGCCTTGTGTGGTTTCTCAAACATTGATTCCGGACAGTAGTATTTTTTGTCGGGCATAGGGCCTACATAATCTTGGTTCGTTAGAGTGTTGAAGAGATGGGGAAAGTAGCCCTTCTTTTTCTCGGGAGGCAGGTCAAAGGCGTTAGGGAGCGCAGCGAGAGCCATGGGGAAATAGCTCAGTGAGTCCACAAACCTTACGTTGGCTACTTCAATCAAAATAGCTTTAGTTCCCCGAGGAGTTATTTTTGGTGTAAATTTAGTTTCTTCCATAATATACTGTAGTATGAATTGGAAGTCAAAACCCTGCCCGTTGTGGGCAATTACACAGACATCTTTAAATTTTTTTCGAATTCCCATGATATAGTCCATGAAGTGTTTTACCGGTTCTTTTTCAAATACCCTTTGCCGTTCCGAGCAAGTTTCACACTCACCCCCATTAATACATTTAAAGCAGTACTGTTGTGATACACACAAGTTTACTTTATGAACTTTTTTATCAGGGTCAGAGGGGAGAGACTCATCCTGCCTTGTTTCCAAGTCAAAGAAAATAAACAAAAAATCACGGGCCTTCGGTTTTCTCCTATCTACCCTCATGAAACACTGATGTGCCGGGTCTTTGAACGCTTCGCAGGGTTTACAGTAAACTTCTCCGCATACATGAGCTGTCTTACGTCTTTTTGGATAAATCATTTTCTTACAGTCACGGCAGAGTTTTACAGTTTTACAAATTTGCCCTTGATGAGCTACTAAACACCGCTCATTTTTGAAGGAGCGGTTGCAAAAACGGCATGTGATGCCACCGTGTTCTAGTTTACAGGGCGGGGAGATGGTATGACAGGACAAGCATCTGTTAGAGCACCGATGCTCATGTCTGTTGCTGTAGGGAATATGACAGGCTTCACAAAAGAAATTGCAATCAAACGCAGCAGTTAAGTTTGTAATTACATTATAATGACCGTTGTGAAAAAGAAGGTTAATTTTTAATTTAGCGTCTTCATTACCTCCTTCAAAGTAAACATCCCGGCCTTTTTTGTCGTAGTTGTAGACGGTAATTTTGTATTTTTTAAGATGGGACTGGAATTTTTCAAGCTCAGGGATTCCTGAACCCTCCTCGGGCATTTCTACACGGGCTTTTGCTATGAGCTTATTAGCTCTGAAAGTTTGTCTTTTACCCTTGTCTTTTCGAATAGCGTAGATCTGAGGATCATTTTTCGCATACGCTTTGCCTACTACCAACGCTCTAGCCAAACATAAATTGTCTTTATTATTAATTACTACAATTCCCCGTCTCGCTTTAGATTCTTCATCAAAGGTATTGTAAAAGTCGGGTCTTGCCCTTCCTTTACCTACGGGGACGTTAATCCTCGTAACATCAACTCTAAACGTGTCACTAGAGGTTATAGATTGCGCATTGCTTTGAATTATGCCCCCGAAAATATCCCAGAGAACATCACCGCTAACTTTAGAGACCGGTCTCAATGATACGTAACCCGGTTCAGCACTTTTTAAATTTATAGACTGTAATTTAAACCCTAGATAATCAGTGGGTGCAACGTTGGCTTTGGATGTCTCTACAATTTGATTAAAACCTTTACGAATCCAATCAAACTCAGAGATACCTTTGGGAGGTTTAGTGAATTTGAAAACAGTGTTAGTCCCGTAAAGTCTAAAGTGACTAACGTAGGTTTCATCTTTACTAATTAAATCTACCGGGTTTTGAGGGTCCTTTTTAGAAACATCCATCCTTCAACACAGAATTAAATACTGAAAACAAGCTAAACTGTGCTAACGCTTAAAAGAGCAAGTACCCCAACCAGAGTCAAACTCACAAGGATATTACTGAATTACGCAGAAATAATAATAATCTGTGCAAGAGAACACTTACGCAAGAGCAGCACAAAACACGTCTGATCAGCGTCACGACTGGAATCAGACTGAAGAACTAGAGCTTGTTGTAAGAGATATATATAGAGAGTGGACCTGTTACTTTTTCACTGTTTGATCTACTGAAACTGATACTTTTGGAACTGTTACCTTGAAAACTGTGGGAATGGGAATGGGTAATGTTGGACCTGTTACTTTATTGGAACGGTTACTTTTTGAACTGTTACTTTGTGGCAGTCTTCATCGATATTAAATGAACAAGATATATGATGTAACTGTAACACTTGGAACTGATACTTTAAAGTCACCGATCAGGTTCTCTAAAAGAACAGGTACAGAGGATCTACAAAAGAGCACAGTACCTCTGTATTACTACGCAAGTCAGAAAAACACTAACACACAAACTACGCAAGTCAAACCAGAACTACAGGTTAACTCTAATGAAGGTAGCAAACACTACTCTAACCAAGAACAAGAATAGAAAGTTAGATTACTGTTAAGCAGCACATACAAACACAACACTACTCTTGACACAAGGATGTGAGGTTAGGAAAAGTGAGGTTATGTTAGTCAATACATACAAAAACTGCTCCAACCAAAACTGCATAAAATAACAATAATAACAAGTGAGGTTGCTGAGGCGAATTTACTGTACAAAAGAACCAGGGCAAAAAATCAGGTTACTGGAGGTTATGTTAGTCAACACAACACTACTTTAGCCCCGAAGAAGTGAGGGTATGTTTACTTTCCTTACTGTAAACTAATAAGCCAGATTAAATGGATACACCACACAGCATTACTCTAGCCAAGACAATAACCACGAACAGTACACAAAAATAAAATAAAGTACACCATACACGGAAAATTAATATAACACAGTAAAGTTGGAGTGTAACGGGTGAGGTTAGAAAAAGTGAGGTTACGTCATATTAGGTTATGGTAAGAAAACGGTTGAGATTGAGGTTATGGTAATCAGCATATACAAGTACGTCACTACCAAGTAAAACAAAATGGTGAAGTTACTTAATAAAGAACAAGGACAGAAAGTGATATTACTGTCAGTCAACACATACAAGTACGACACAACTCTTGACACAAGGAAGTGGGATTAATGTTACCGGCATGTTAGTCAGCACATACAAACACTAATCTAGTCAAATCAAACAATTAAATACAACACACAAAACTACTCTTACAAGAAAATAAGGCTTTTGTGACTCTCAAAGGTTACTGTTATGTTAGTCAACACATACAAACACAACACTACCAAGTAAAACAAAAATGGTGAAGTTACTGTATAAAAGAACAAGGAGGTGAGGTTATGGTAACTCTCAAAGGTTACAGATGTAAGGTTATGTCAGTCAACAAATACAAGTACGACACAACTCTTGACACAAGAAACTGAGGTTACTGGGTGTGAGGTTATGTTAGTCAACACAACACTACTTTAGCCAGAACAAACAAGAAACTGATGTTATTGTACACTAGCAAGTCAGATAACCCTAAAATCACACGACACGCAAGATTACTATAATAAAAGTGAGGTTATGTTACACAGAATAAAACAAATTAAAAGTGAGGTTATGTAAAATACAAAGCAAAAAGTGAGGTTAGGAAAAGTGAAGCCGCTATGGGGAGCAAACGCTCAAGTTTTATCTTTGCAAAAAACGCAACGAACGGAGAGACACGTCCGATCGCAACGGGAGCAGGGAGCAAAGAGAGAGAGAAAATGCGCGGCAAGATAGCAGGTATTGTGGTGGGGGCTATGTCTCTTTCAATCACAGAGCCCACAGGTAACAACTAGTTACAACGAGTTTGCTGACAGAGACTATGTTGAGGATGTTGTGGTTAGATGTACAGAAGGCTAGATGATTAACAGCAGAAGGATACGAGGGTCAAATAATTACCACTGAAGGCTAGATGATTAACAACAGAAGGACGCGAATCAACATACCAGCCAGTCAGGTTACTTAAAATGTTACACCCACCAGCTGAGAGAACAGGAACTGTAGATAGATACGCAGAAGGGGGTGAAGGATGTGGAGGTTAGATATACAGAGGGTTAGATGATTACCAACAGAAGGACACGAGGGTCAAATAATTACCATAGAAGGCTAGATGATTAACAACAGAAGGACACGAGGATCAATTAATTACCAAAAACTGTAGATAATTAAACACAGAGAGATGCAAAAGATAAATAATCAACCACAGAGGGTAGCAACAGAGCCACAGAGGGAGGCAATTACACCCTAATTCCATTCCTCATAAGAGCCCATGTTATTCTATTCTCCGTAAGAGTCCATGTTAATCTATTCTCCATAAGAGTCCATGTTATTCTATTCTCCATAAGACCCTATGTTGGACCCCAAGCGCGCGGCATGACTACTTACGAATGACCATAAATAAAGTGATCGAGGTAATTTTGAGAGAAGAAAAGACAGACCTGACCATTGCTGCCAGAAGGCATGTAAGAAGACATGTTCGATGAACATATTAGATAAGAGCTATTTGGCTTCTGTTGCAAACATGTGTTCAGCATCAATATTCAAGAAATAAAATTAAAATCCAGTTAAATGTTTAAGTTATATGCAATGGGTTCGTAATGGGACGGGTATATTTGTTCTGCTCTTATAGAAAAATTCTCTTAATCCCAAATAAAACTTGTACGCTGGCTTGCAGGTTTGACCAAGGAAGAAATCAAGTGGGTAGTGCTTCGAGCATTTAGGTAATTTTGAGAGAAGAAAAGACAGACCTGACCATTGCTGCCAGAAGGCATGTAAGAAGACATGTTCGATGAACATATTAGATAAGAGCTATTTGGCTTCTGTTGCAAACATGTGTTCAGCATCAATAATCAAGAAATAAAAATAAAATCCAGTTAAATGTTTAAGTTATATGCAATGGGTTCGTAATGGGACGGGTATATTTGTTCTGCTCTTATAGAAAAATTCTCTTAATCCCAAATAAAACTTGTACGCTGGCTTGCAGGTTTGACCAAGAAAGAAATCAAGTGGGTAGTGCTTCGAGCATTTTCAATGATTTTATCTCGAACTGCTCCCATGAAGTATACCTGATGGTGTGGATATGTTGGTCTCCAAGCTGAAAGACATTGCAAAGGCAGGTAATTTTGAGAGAAGAAAAGACAGACCTGGCCATTGCTGGCAGCAGGTAGGTAAGAAGACATGTTCGATGAACATATTAGATAAGAGCTATTTGGCTTCTGTTGCAAACATGTGTTCAGCATCAATAATCAAGAAATAAAAATAAAATCCAGTTAAATGTTTAAGTTATATGCAATGGGTTCGTAATGGGACGGGTATATTTGTTCTGCTCTTATAGAAAAATTCTCTTAATCCCAAATAAAACTTGTACGCTGGCTTGCAGGTTTGACCAAGGAAGAAATCAAGTGGGTAGTGATACGAGCATTTTCAATGATTTTGTCTCGAACTGCTCCCATGAAGTATACCTGATGGTGTGGATATGTTGGTCTCCAAGCTGAAAGACATTGCAAAGGCAGGTAATTTTGAGAGAAGAAAAGACAGACCTGGCCATTGCTGCCAGCAGGTAGGTAAGAAGACATGTTCGATGAACATATTAGATAAGAGCTATTTGGCTTCTGTTGCAAACATGTGTTCAGCATCAATATTCAAGAAATAAAATTAAAATCCAGTTAAATGTTTAAGTTATATGCAATGGGTTCGTAATGGGACGGGTATATTTGTTCTGCTCTTATAGAAAAATTCTCTTAATCCCAAATAAAACTTGTACGCTGGCTTGCAGGTTTGACCAAGAAAGAAATCAAGTGGGTAGTGCTTCGAGCATTTTCAATGATTTTATCTCGAACTGCTCCCATGAAGTATACCTGATGGTGTGGATATGTTGGTCTCCAAGCTGAAAGACATTGCAAAGGCAGGTAATTTTGAGAGAAGAAAAGACAGACCTGGCCATTGCTGGCAGCAGGTAGGTAAGAAGACATGTTCGATGAATATATTAGATAAGAGCTATTTGGCTTCTGTTGCAAACATGTGTTCAGCATCAATATTCAAGAAATAAAAATAAAATCCAGTTAAATGTTTAAGTTATATGCAATGGGTTCGTAATGGGACGGGTATATTTGTTCTGCTCTTATAGAAAAATTCTCTTAATCCCAAATAAAACTTGTACGCTGGCTTGCAGGTTTGACCAAGGAAGAAATCAAGTGGGTAGTGCTTCGAGCATTTAGGTAATTTTGAGAGAAGAAAAGACAGACCTGGCCATTGCTGCCAGCAGGTAGGTAAGAAGACATGTTCGATGAACATATTAGATAAGAGCTATTTGGCTTCTGTTGCAAACATGTGTTCAGCATCAATATTCAAGAAATAAAAATAAAATCCAGTTAAATGTTTAAGTTATATGCAATGGGTTCGTAATGGGACGGGTATATTTGTTCTGCTCTTATAGAAAAATTCTCTTAATCCCAAATAAAACTTGTACGCTGGCTTGCAGGTTTGACCAAGGAAGAAATCAAGTGGGTAGTGCTTCGAGCATTTTCAATGATTTTATCTCGAACTGCACCCATGAAGTATACCTGATGGTGTGGATATGTTGGTCTCCAAGCTGAAAGACATTGCAAAGGCAGGTAATTTTGAGAGAAGAAAAGACAGACCTGGCCATTGCTGGCAGCAGGTAGGTAAGAAGACATGTTCGATGAACATATTAGATAAGAGCTATTTGGCTTCTGTTGCAAACATGTGTTCAGCATCAATATTCAAGAAATAAAAATAAAATCCAGTTAAATGTTTAAGTTACAGTATATGCAATGGGTTCGTAATGGGACGGGTATATTTGTTCTGCTCTTATAGAAAAATTCTCTTAATCCCAAATAAAACTTGTACGCTGGCTTGCAGGTTTGACCAAGGAAGAAATCAAGTGGGTAGTGCTTCGAGCATTTAGGTAATTTTGAGAGAAGAAAAGACAGACCTGGCCATTGCTGCCAGCAGGTAGGTAAGAAGACATGTTCGATGAACATATTAGATAAGAGCTATTTGGCTTCTGTTGCAAACATGTGTTCAGCATCAATATTCAAGAGATAAAAATAAAATCCAGTTAAATGTTTAAGTTACAGTATATGCAATGGGTTCGTAATGGGACGGGTATATTTGTTCTGCTCTTATAGAAAAATTCTCTTAATCCCAAATAAAACTTGTACGCTGGCTTGCAGGTTTGACCAAGGAAGAAATCAAGTGGGTAGTGCTTCGAGCATTTTCAATGATTTTGTCTCGAACTGCTCCCATGAAGTATACCTGATGGTGTGGATATGTTGGTCTCCAAGCTGAAAGACATTTCAAAGGCAGGTAATTTTGAGAGAAGAAAAGACAGACCTGGCCATTGCTGCCAGCAGGTAGGTAAGAAGACATGTTCGATGAACATATTAGATAAGAGCTATTTGGCTTCTGTTGCAAACATGTGTTCAGCATCAATATTCAAGAAATAAAATTAAAATCCAGTTAAATGTTTAAGTTATATGCAATGGGTTCGTAATGGGACGGGTATATTTGTTCTGCTCTTATAGAAAAATTCTCTTAATCCCAAATAAAACTTGTACGCTGGCTTGCAGGTTTGACCAAGAAAGAAATCAAGTGGGTAGTGCTTCGAGCATTTTCAATGATTTTATCTCGAACTGCTCCCATGAAGTATACCCGATGGTGTGGATATGTTGGTCTCCAAGCTGAAAGACATTGCAAAGGCAGGTAATTTTGAGAGAAGAAAAGACAGACCTGGCCATTGCTGGCAGCAGGTAGGTAAGAAGACATGTTCGATGAACATATTAGATAAGAGCTATTTGGCTTCTGTTGCAAACATGTGTTCAGCATCAATATTCAAGAAATAAAAATAAAATCCAGTTAAATGTTTAAGTTATTTGCAATGGGTTCGTAATGGGACGGGTATATTTGTTCTGCTCTTATAGAAAAATTCTCTTAATCCCAAATAAAACTTGTACGCTGGCTTGCAGGTTTGACCAAGGAAGAAATCAAGTGGGTAGTGCTTCGAGCATTTAGGTAATTTTGAGAGAAGAAAAGACAGACCTGGCCATTGCTGCCAGCAGGTAGGTAAGAAGACATGTTCGATGAACATATTAGATAAGAGCTATTTGGCTTCTGTTGCAAACATGTGTTCAGCATCAATATTCAAGAAATAAAAATAAAATCCAGTTAAATGTTTAAGTTATATGCAATGGGTTCGTAATGGGACGGGTATATTTGTTCTGCTCTTATAGAAAAATTCTCTTAATCCCAAATAAAACTTGTACGCTGGCTTGCAGGTTTGACCAAGGAAGAAATCAAGTGGGTAGTGCTTCGAGCATTTTCAATGATTTTATCTCGAACTGCTCCCATGAAGTATACCTGATGGTGTGGATATGTTGGTCTCCAAGCTGAAAGACATTGCAAAGGCAGGTAATTTTGAGAGAAGAAAAGACAGACCTGGCCATTGCTGGCAGCAGGTAGGTAAGAAGACATGTTCGATGAACATATTAGATAAGAGCTATTTGGCTTCTGTTGCAAACATGTGTTCAGCATCAATATTCAAGAAATAAAAATAAAATCCAGTTAAATGTTTAAGTTACAGTATATGCAATGGGTTCGTAATGGGACGGGTATATTTGTTCTGCTCTTATAGAAAAATTCTCTTAATCCCAAATAAAACTTGTACGCTGGCTTGCAGGTTTGACCAAGGAAGAAATCAAGTGGGTAGTGCTTCGAGCATTTAGGTAATTTTGAGAGAAGAAAAGACAGACCTGGCCATTGCTGCCAGCAGGTAGGTAAGAAGACATGTTCGATGAACATATTAGATAAGAGCTATTTGGCTTCTGTTGCAAACATGTGTTCAGCATCAATATTCAAGAAATAAAAATAAAATCCAGTTAAATGTTTAAGTTATATGCAATGGGTTCGTAATGGGACGGGTATATTTGTTCTGCTCTTATAGAAAAATTCTCTTAATCCCAAATAAAACTTGTACGCTGGCTTGCAGGTTTGACCAAGGAAGAAATCAAGTGGGTAGTGCTTCGAGCATTTTCAATGATTTTATCTCGAACTGCACCCATGAAGTATACCTGATGGTGTGGATATGTTGGTCTCCAAGCTGAAAGACATTGCAAAGGCAGGTAATTTTGAGAGAAGAAAAGACAGACCTGGCCATTGCTGGCAGCAGGTAGGTAAGAAGACATGTTCGATGAACATATTAGATAAGAGCTATTTGGCTTCTGTTGCAAACATGTGTTCAGCATCAATATTCAAGAAATAAAAATAAAATCCAGTTAAATGTTTAAGTTACAGTATATGCAATGGGTTCGTAATGGGACGGGTATATTTGTTCTGCTCTTATAGAAAAATTCTCTTAATCCCAAATAAAACTTGTACGCTGGCTTGCAGGTTTGACCAAAGAAGAAATCAAGTGGGTAGTGCTTCGAGCATTTAGGTAATTTTGAGAGAAGAAAAGACAGACCTGGCCATTGCTGCCAGCAGGTAGGTAAGAAGACATGTTCGATGAACATATTAGATAAGAGCTATTTGGCTTCTGTTGCAAACATGTGTTCAGCATCAATATTCAAGAAATAAAAATAAAATCCAGTTAAATGTTTAAGTTATATGCAATGGGTTCGTAATGGGACGGGTATATTTGTTCTGCTCTTATAGAAAAATTCTCTTAATCCCAAATAAAACTTGTACGCTGGCTTGCAGGTTTGACCAAGGAAGAAATCAAGTGGGTAGTGCTTCGAGCATTTTCAATGATTTTGTCTCGAACTGCTCCCATGAAGTATACCTGATGGTGTGGATATGTTGGTCTCCAAACTGGAAGACATTGCAAAGGCAGCAGTCCGGGATCGCACAATTCACCTCGTGACTCCAGTTGTCACCAACATCCCTATGCAATTTAGAAACTTTGATGACGATTGAATCAGTGGGTAATGCTAATGCAATTTTACCTTTAACTTTAAAATAAGCCTTTTTTTATTGATCGGCCTTTTTATGTAATCATACTGAAACATTATTTTTGGACTGTATAATGTTTATACGTCATATGCATAATGTTAGTTAAATAATTGTTATCTAATGATAATAATGTGAGCTCATCTCCCTCCGCGATAATATAGCATACTCCTAGTTATAACATGTTTTTCAAGGTTAACAAAAAGGATCAGTACAAAAATGAAAATTGGTACACAAGTTAATTAGGCACCATGAAAGAGAGATTACTTATATGGATTACTTAATTGTCGTACAAACAACACCAATAATATACATCTCAGGTAGCATTATGATAAATTAAAACAACAGTACAGAAGTGCTGTTAATGAAGCTAAATTTGTTAAAACTTTGTCTATGATAATAATAATAACATTTATTTTATGACAATGATGTACAATGTCTCAGAATTTAAAAAAACAAATATGGGGAAATCTTAAAAACATATAAGGTACTATCTTCCCCTTCCTGGCGGGGTACGGCCCTTTTTCGTGGGAAAAAAAACATTGAAAGTAATAAAAATAAATGTAAAGCTGCTTGGGGAGTGATCAAAGTTAGTGCAATAGCGGATGAACAGGAAAGACATAGCATTGAACTTCATACTGTAATAGTTCACAAATATTTATATAGGCCTAATAACAATAATAATATGTTAATTATGTGAATAAATAAATAAAGCCTAATGTATATATAACCCCAACAGTAATAATTCCCTTTATGTTAAATAATTATGTTAATTTACTTATATAGACTTATTTCATCTATAATATAGGCTATGATTTGTTGTTTGTATTTCTAATAATTTCACATGGATACCATTTATTTAATTTTCCCCAAATTCACTATTTATGTTAGGTAATTTCATAGTTAATTTAAATTGTAAAGCTACCTCAAATACATTATATATATATATATATATATATATAATAAAAATTGATCTCCTTTGCTATTCTTACCACAACCCTTTTAAACATGTGGTTCATTGTTGTGAGTTTTGAACAGCAAGATTTCTCTCTCTCTGCGAGGCAATGGCCTAGTGATTAGATGTGTTTTATGGGCCCCAACCCAATAGTAAATAATTCCCAGTCACAAAAATATATTCAAATTTGAATGAACAACTGAAATATATTGGTAAGATCTGGCCAACTCAATAACAGCTACAGAAAAGAACTACTTAACTTATTTGGACAAAAGTAAATATTAACAAACTTTCTTCAATCTGACCTTCCGATGGGTTCTGGGTGCCACGTGAGTTGCAATAAGTTCCTTGTCTACGGAGCCAAAGCGGTCATCGACTTCGGGTTAACAAAACTAAATAAAAGGTATCAGGAAGCTGAACATACTTTCTCCTTTTTAGCCCAACTTTATTGAATACATTACTTTTTATTTACTAAATATATAATATAAAGTAAGGTCGAATGTACAGAAAATCTTCTAATCAAGTTGTTTTCAAAACTATCCACTAAAATCCCCCCTCATCTCCCCAGAGTTAAGTTGCAACATATTTTGAATATTCTTTGTTGGTCAATACTCTGTTGACCAGCATATCAAGTTTTAACGCAAGTGACCAGTAAATAAGACAGAAATAGTAATTTTGTTATTCCCCATAAGATTAATATTGGACAACGTACTGCGTTTACCACAAAATGAAAATTTCAATTTTCATCGCAACCAGTAATCGCAGGATAATAATTCAAAATACTAAATTATTTGGTGTATTTTTAGCTCTTTTTAATGGTGATAAGTAATCTTTTTAATATTTGTTTTTAATGAAAAATGAAAAACACTGAATTTAGGATGATTTAAATCCTGTAATATCTGAACTCGAATTGTTCTAGAAATGCGGGTAGTGTCTACAAACCACTAAATTTTAATCAAAATTGTTATAACTTCACATAAAAATCACTTTTTTATTCAGGGAGCAACAAAACAAATACTAACAACTCAAATTCGAAAGTTTTGACGAAAAAATACTTTCTCCTTATACTATCTATAGGGGGGAAATTAAAAACAGATACAATTTGTGTTTTTTTTTTGTAATTGTATGGTGATTTTTCTCAGGTCCACGTGCTGGATAGGTTGAAGAGTGATTCATTCTCCCTTTTGGGGTTTGTTGCTATCCTGTCGTATATTTCCTATTCCTGTAGTACTCGAGTGGATTCCTTCCGATGGCAGTACAATATTCCAAAGGGAGACTTCCCTAGCCCGAGCACACTCAGACCTCCAAATGATACAAATCTAACATATCTTTATCACACATTTAATATTTATAATGGTATATCGATAAACTTTCTAGAGTTGGTAAGAGGGTTTTTTCACCCAAGCAATCGATGTTAACTGTCAAACAATATTTCCGGGAACGACCTCAATATTAAACTACATTTTTCTTTATTTTGTATATGCAGGATATTTGTTGTATAACCATAATAAGTTTCTATACATAACTACAAGGTATAAATGTCCCGATTGACAATTTATAAAATGTTAAATATTTCCATCTTCCCAGCATAGCAATCGTTGCTGGACATTAACAGACACGTGTTATTGCCATTTTACTTTCACAACGTTAAATGAGAAGCAGTTGCATGTAAGAGTCTGTCGAAGGGATCTGAGACTAGAAGAACCAAGCTTAGTGAGGGTAATTACGGAATGAAAGTGACTTGCTCTAGAATCCCAACACTTAGTTCACGTTTGCCTGAAGTTTGTAAGCTGATATTGATTGACATTTCCTGGAAAGTCATTAACGCCTTTCAATGAGTGTATCTTTAATTATTAAAGTAATCTGGACTTAAAACTAGTTCACAAGTTAAAAGCACAGCAATGATTTTGGCTTATATAATTTTTTTTTAATGGTTTAATTTATTGTAAACAATTGACAACACATAAAATTAAATTGAATTATATTTTCACACAGGGGGGTGAACGTCGACTGCAGGAAGACGAACATGAGGCAAGGCGGTGGCGTCATCTATAGGAAGGCGGACCTAAGGCAAGGCGGGGGCGTCATCTATAGGAAGGCGGACCTAAGGCAAGGCGGGGACGTCAACTACAGGAAGGCGAAAATGAGGCAAGAGGGTGGCGTCAGCTACAGGAAGGCGGAACTGAGGCAAGGCGGTGGCGTCAACAACAGGAAGGCGGACCTGAGGCAAGGCGGTGGCGTCATCTACAGGAAGGCGGACCTGAGGCAAGGCGGTGCCACTAACTACAGGTAGGCGGAACATTGGCATAGCGGTGTTATACACTCTCATTATGAAGTTTGTATGAACTCCAGTGAGGGCACAACTTGGGGTGGTGTTACTAACAGCCCGCATGGAGTGTTTCCTATTGTATTACTTGATGTCACTGGCTCATCTTAAGGCAAGGCGGTGCCACTAACTACAGGTAGGCGGAACATTGGCATAGCGGTGTTATACACTCTCATTATGAAGTTTGTATGAACTCCAGTGAGGGCACAACTTGGGGTGGTGCTACTAACAGCCCGCATGGAGTGTTTCCTATTGTATTACTTGATGTCACTGGCTCATCTTAAGGCAAGGCGGTGCCATTAACTACAGGTAGGCGGAACATTGGCATAGCGGTGTTATACACTCTCATTATGAAGTTTGTATGAACTCCAGTGAGGGCACAACTTGGGGTGGTGTTACTAACAGCCCGCATGGAGTGTTTCCTATTGTATTACTTGATGTCACTGGCTCATCTTAAGGTAAGGCGGTGCCACTAACTACAGGTAGGCGGAACATTGGCATAGCGGTGTTATACACTCTCATTATGAAGTTTGTATGAACTCCAGTGAGGGCACAACCTGGGGTGGTGTTACTAACAACCCGCATGGAGTGTTTCCTATTGTATTACTTGATGTCACTGGCTCATCTTAAGGTAAGGCGGTGCCACTAACTACAGGTAGGCGGAACATTGGCATAGCGGTGTTATACACTCTCATTATGAAGTTTGTATGAACTCCAGTGAGGGCACAACTTGGGGTGGTGTTACTAACAACCCGCATGGAGTGTTTCCTATTGTATTACTTGATGTCACTGGCTCATCTTAAGGTAAGGCGGTGCCACTAACTACAGGTAGGCGGAACATTGACATAGCGGTGTTATACACTCTCATTATGAAGTTTGTATGAACTCCAGTGAGGGCACAACTTGGGGTGGTGTTACCAACAGCCCGCATGGAGTGTTTCCTATTGTATTACTTGATGTCACTGGCTCATCTTAAGGTAAGGCGGTGCCACTAACTACAGGTAGGCGGAACATTGGCATAGCGGTGTTATACACTCTCATTTTGAAGTTTGTGTGAGCTCCAGTGAGGGCACAACTTGGGGTGGTGTTACTAACAGCCCGCATGGAGCGTTTCCTATTGTATTACTTGATGTCACTGGCTCATCTTAAGGCAAGGCGGTGCCACTAACTACAGGTAGGCGGAACATTGGCATAGCGGTGTTATACACTCTCATTATGAAGTTTGTATGAACTCCAGTGAGGGCACAACTTGGGGTGGTGTTACTAACAGCCCGCATGGAGTGTTTCCTATTGTATTACTTGATGTCACTGGCTCATCTTAAGGTAAGGCGGTGCCACTAACTACAGGTAGGCGGAACATTGGCATAGCGGTGTTATACACTCTCATTATGAAGTTTGTATGAACTCCAGTGAGGGCACAACTTGGGGTGGTGTTACTAACAGCCCGCATGGAGTGTTTCCTATTGTATTACTTGATGTCACTGGATCATCTTAAGGCAAGGCGGTGCCACTAACTACAGGTAGGCGGAACATTGGCATAGCGGTGTTATACACTCTCATTATGAAGTTTGTATGAACTCCGGTGAGGGCACAACTTGGGGTGGTGTTACTAACAGTCCGCATGGAGTGTTTCCTATTGTATTACTTGATGTCACTGGCTCATCTTAAGGTAAGGCGGTGCCATTAACTACAGGTAGGCGGAACATTGGCATAGCGGTGTTATACACTCTCATTATGAAGTTTGTGTGAACTCCAGTGAGGGCACAACTTGGGGTGGTGTTACTAACAGCCCGCATGGAGTGTTTCCTATTGTATTACTTGATGTCACTGGCTCATCTTAAGGTAAGGCGGTGCCATTAACTACAGGTAGGCGGAACATTGGCATAGCGGTGTTATACACTCTCATTATGAAGTTTGTGTGAACTCCAGTGAGGGCACAACTTGGGGTGGTGTTACTAACAGCCCGCATGGAGTGTTTCCTATTGTATTACTTGATGTCACTGGCTCATCTTAAGGTAAGGCGGTGCCATTAACTACAGGTAGGCGGAACATTGGCATAGCGGTGTTATACACTCTCATTATGAAGTTTGTATGAACTCCAGTGAGGGCACAACTTGGGGTGGTGTTACTAACAGCCCGCATGGAGTGTTTCCTATTGTATTACTTGATGTCACTGGCTCATCTTAAGGTAAGGCGGTGCCATTAACTACAGGTATGCGGAACATTGGCATAGCGGTGTTATACACTCTCATTATGAAGTTTGTATGAACTCCAGTGAGGGCACAACTTGGGGTGGTGTTACTAACAGCCCGCATGGAGTGTTTCCTATTGTATTACTTGATGTCACTGGCTCATCTTAAGGTAAGGCGGTGCCATTAACTACAGGTAGGCGGAACATTGGCATAGCGGTGTTATACACTCTCATTATGAAGTTTGTGTGAACTCCAGTGAGGGCACAACTTGGGGTGGTGTTACTAACAGCCCGCATGGAGTGTTTCCTATTGTATTACTTGATGTCACTGGCTCATCTTAAGGTAAGGCGGTGCCATTAACTACAGGTAGGCGGAACATTGGCATAGCGGTGTTATACACTCTCATTATGAAGTTTGTATGAACTCCAGTGAGGGCACAACTTGGGGTGGTGTTACTAACAACCCGCATGGAGTGTTTCCTATTGTATTACTTGATGTCACTGGCTCATCTTAAGGCAAGGCGGTGCCACTAACTACAGGTAGGCGGAACATTGGCATAGCGGTGTTATACACTCTCATTATGAAGTTTGTATGAGCTCCAGTGAGGGCACAACTTGGGGTGGTGCTACTAACAGCCCGCATGGAGTGTTTCCTATTGTATTACTTGATGTCACTGGCTCATCTTAAGGTAAGGCGGTGCCACTAACTACAGGTAGGCGGAACATTGGCATAGTGGTGTTATACACTCTCATTATGAAGTTTGTATGAACTCCAGTGAGGGCACAACTTGGGGTGGTGTTACTAACAGCCCGCATGGAGTGTTTCCTATTGTATTACTTGATGTCACTGGCTCATCTTAAGGCAAGGCGGTGCCACTAACTACAGGTAGGCGGAACATTGACATAGCGGTGTTATACACTCTCATTATGAAGTTTGTATGAGCTCCAGTGAGGGCACAACTTGGGGTGGTGCTACTAACAGCCCGCATGGAGTGTTTCCTATTGTATTACTTGATGTCACTGGCTCATCTTAAGGTAAGGCGGTGCCACTAACTACAGGTAGGCGGAACATTGGCATAGTGGTGTTATACACTCTCATTATGAAGTTTGTATGAACTCCAGTGAGGGCACAACTTGGGGTGGTGTTACTAACAGCCCGCATGGAGTGTTTCCTATTGTATTACTTGATGTCACTGGCTCATCTTAAGGCAAGGCGGTGCCACTAACTACAGGTAGGCGGAACATTGACATAGCGGTGTTATACACTCTCATTATGAAGTTTGTATGAACTCCAGTGAGGGCACAACTTGGGGTGGTGTTACTAACAGCCCGCATGGAGTGTTTCCTATTGTATTACTTGATGTCACTGGCTCATCTTAAGGCAAGGCGGTGCCACTAACTACAGGTAGGCGGAACATTGACATAGCGGTGTTATACACTCTCATTATGAAGTTTGTATGAGCTCCAGTGAGGGCACAACTTGGGGTGGTGCTACTAACAGCCCGCATGGAGTGTTTCCTATTGTATTACTTGATGTCACTGGCTCATCTTAAGGCAAGGCGGTGCCATTAACTACAGGTAGGCGGTACATTGGCATAGCGGTGTTATACACTCTCATTATGAAGTTTGTGTGAACTCCAGTGAGGGCACAACTTGGGGTGGTGTTACTAACAGCCCGCATGGAGTGTTTCCTATTGTATTACTTGATGTCACTGGCTCATCTTAAGGTAAGGCGGTGCCATTAACTACAGGTAGGCGGAACATTGGCATAGCGGTGTTATACACTCTCATTATGAAGTTTGTGTGAACTCCAGTGAGGGCACAACTTGGGGTGGTGTTACTAACAGCCCGCATGGAGTGTTTCCTATTGTATTACTTGATGTCACTGGCTCATCTTAAGGTAAGGCGGTGCCATTAACTACAGGTAGGCGGAACATTGGCATAGCGGTGTTATACACTCTCATTATGAAGTTTGTATGAACTCCAGTGAGGGCACAACTTGGGGTGGTGTTACTAACAGCCCGCATGGAGTGTTTCCTATTGTATTACTTGATGTCACTGGCTCATCTTAAGGTAAGGCGGTGCCATTAACTACAGGTAGGCGGATCATTGGCATAGCGGTGTTATACACTCTCATTATGAAGTTTGTATGAACCCCAGTGAGGGCACAACTTGGGGTGGTGTTACTAACAACCCGCATGGAGTGTTTCCTATTGTATTACTTGATGTCACTGGCTCATCTTAAGGCAAGGCGGTGCCACTAACTACAGGTAGGCGGAACATTGGCATAGCGGTGTTATACACTCTCATTATGAAGTTTGTATGAACTCCAGTGAGGGCACAACTTGGGGTGGTGTTACTAACAGCCCGCATGGAGTGTTTCCTATTGTATTACTTGATGTCACTGGCTCATCTTAAGGTAAGGCGGTGCCACTAACTACAGGTAGGCGGAACATTGGCATAGCGGTGTTATACACTCTCATTATGAAGTTTGTATGAACTCCAGTGAGGGCACAACTTGGGGTGGTGTTACTAACAGCCCGCATGGAGTGTTTCCTATTGTATTACTTGATGTCACTGGCTCATCTTAAGGCAAGGCGGTGCCACTAACTACAGGTAGGCGGAACATTGGCATAGCGGTGTTATACACTCTCATTATGAAGTTTGTATGAACTCCAGTGAGGGCACAACTTGGGGTGGTGTTACTAACAGTCCGCATGGAGTGTTTCCTATTGTATTACTTGATGTCACTGGCTCATCTTAAGGTAAGGCGGTGCCATTAACTACAGGTAGGCGGAACATTGGCATAGCGGTGTTATACACTCTCATTATGAAGTTTGTGTGAACTCCAGTGAGGGCACAACTTGGGGTGGTGTTACTAACAGCCCGCATGGAGTGTTTCCTATTGTATTACTTGATGTCACTGGCTCATCTTAAGGTAAGGCGGTGCCATTAACTACAGGTAGGCGGAACATTGGCATAGCGGTGTTATACACTCTCATTATGAAGTTTGTATGAACTCCAGTGAGGGCACAACTTGGGGTGGTGTTACTAATATTACAGTATTTTCTAGTGATAACAATAATCAGCTGTATACAGAGACTTTTTCCCATAAATAAATCCTATAGACAATGCCTAAATCCACAGAATACTTAGACAAGTATAACCATAGCCTACAAGTCAATTTTGTAAATCCTATTTTAGTGTTAAGTAGTCAATTTATTTAGATAATAAGGATAATTCCCAACAAGTATATGTACAAAGAAGTAATAACCTTTAGATAATAAGCATTATATTAATCGATGTACTCACAGAATAATGTTAATCCAAATCATCCACTGGCCTATCCCAGGATACCAAATTTAATAACCATGACAAGGTTAAATGTGACAAATTGGTTCCGGTACGTTTATTTATTTTTATACCAGAACAAAAGAATTTTGTAATAGGATTTAAGTAACCCATGTCATTTGTAAATAGTATCGTAGAAAGATTTAAATTCCTTATGTACGACTATTTTTCACAACGGAAATAACATTTCTAACACTGCACCTTTCTGAGAAGATTAGCACTATTTCGAACTATATAACCATAATGATTGGAATTTAAGAGTAAGTAGGACACTTCTCCTATCCATTTTAACTATAAGATTTACACACAAATGTAATTGAAAACGAAATAAATGTAAATAGGTAAACATACAACACCATTCTCTTGATCCACGGAAGCCATCTTGTTGAACGAATGTCGTCTGTCACTTACCACCCAGCCGGTACATTCAGTGCTGACACCTAGTGGATAAACTCTGAACTACTACCGTATAATTGTCCACACAGCACATTGTATCCTACCGTTTTTTTTAAGATATTATTTTACATTTTTAAATTCAAGTGTACATTATAATGAAAAGTAAATATTTTAACAATTGAACTAAAATTAATTGTAAACTTATGGTATAGGAGAAATAACCTAAATATCTGAAGAAATTAAGTGTTTAACCAAATATTGTAAATATTGTGAAACTTGTGTGATTTCCCTAAACAGCTGTTTTTTGACATGGTCATTGTAGAAATGCAATTATGAGTATTTTAAGTTGAATTTAATATATTTTAGTAACTATTTCGATTCTTAATCATATTTTCTAGTTTTGAAGACCTAAATTCATGTTTTTCCAAATTCAATTATGTAGAGAATGATTTTATAAATTCAGTGAAGTGTACAACCAATTAAAAGTGTAATTTTCAGCTGTTAGCCAATAGAAAAATTAGACAGATCCTGGATTATTGGCAAGCGACGCTATTGGATAATAGACCTTCTTCTACAATTTGAACAAGAAGTGAGAGGAGTTGCCTTTGGCAAGTCTTAGGGCAAGGAGCATGTTGCTCTAATCCAGAAATTTAGAAGAAGAGAATTTGTCCAGTTTTTATTATTTAGTGCGGTTTAACAAATTTAATAAAGTTTCCCCCAGCTGTATTAGCCCACCTGAATCCTTTTTTATCTTTTATCGTTTATCATAGGCCATTAACAGGACTTTGGTGAGATCACTCCATTTTTCAGAACTAACCTTTTTCAGCTCCATTTGGAAGAACTTTATTGATTTTAATAGGAACTTTTGGACTCATCTAAACTACTAATTAATTATTTTGTCAACTATTTTAACTTCAAGAAAGGACAAGTGTAATACAATCTCAGCAAGTTTTTCGAAAAGCCTTTGAACATTATTCTTTTTTCAAAATTTAATATCTCTACATAATATTTTGCATTGGATATTCCAATTTGATCTTTATGATAACTTTTGTTAACAAGCCAGAAGCATTTGAACCCATGAATATATAATACCCTGAGTTATAGAGACATTTTGAACATTTTTCTGTGAATACTATTGATATGTTTTTTTTTAGTAACTGATGTATAGTTTTTCATAAGTGAGTAAATTGATTTTCTTTGTTCATTGTAACTAACAGCTGTGTCTTATTTCTCTCATAGAACTATTTATTTATTTTGAATAAAAGAGATAATATAATAGAAATATAATTATAATAAAATGGCGCAACAACGTGGTGGCTTTATGAAACAAAAGTTATCATACAAAAAACAAACTCAAAACTCATAATTGCATCTTAGTTAAGATATTTAATTAGAATAAGAATATTAGATTACTTGTACCTAAGATAAGAATATCCCCAGTAGGAAACCCCAGTAGGAAACCCCATTAGGAATTCCCCCATTTTTTTTGTATCCCCATTATTTATCTAGGACCTATCCCTATTTTTTGTGTATTCCCTAAGAAAATGACATCTCCTTATAACCTTAGAAAAAATCCCCGTAAAAGTGCCAAGTTAGCGGAAGGCGGCGAAGACGAAGACCTTACATATCCTATAGAAGAACTGCAACACTTACAGTTATTAGAAGACTACACAACTCCCAACATGAACACAAACACTATAGACACCACAAACACTCAAACAGAAGAGAATAGACACGACATAGCTGTAGGAGGAGAACCATTAATACCTAGCCTAGACAAATACAAAACCACAGAAAATCTAGACCCTTCCAACATAAACCCTATAGAAACCGAACAAACAGAGCTCAAGCACTTAATCTTACAAATGACTACCCAACTGACAAACCTAAACACTCAAATTGGTACAATCAATTCTAAAATCGAAAATTCCAATACCGAGTTGAAATCCCAAATCAACTCCGTCCATTCCAAAATAGAGACATTACAAACAGACCTAACTCAACAAAATATAAACCTAGAAAGTAGCCTAACTCAAAAAATGACTGAAAATCTAAACATGCTTGAAGATAGGATGAATGATAAAATCTCTAAATTGGAACTTAAAACTCACACACAAAACCTACAAATGAAAAACGAAATCTTAAAACAAGTTAATATTAATTTTGAAGATAAAAACATCAAACAGGAAACTCGTATTCAAGCACTTGAAGATCAGCTACCTAATCAAATTCAAAAACAAATCGAACGACAAACCAACCAAACACAACCTAACAGTCAACCACCAAGGACCATGTCAGAACTCTACATCCAAAACATCAAAAGAACCATGAAAATATTGCTTCCTAACCACCAACAAAACTGGACCAAATTTCAACCAGAAACCAAACCTAACCACACAGCTCATCTAGAAAACTTCACCCTAACTAGGCCACACAGTCAGACAAAGCTACAGAAGACTACCCTAAAGCGAAAAAACGAGCAGGAGCCCACTACCTTTAAAATAGGAGAGCAAATGTCAGACAGGAATGACAGACTGTCGAAGTTGTCGAACAAAGTCAATGAGAACCAGTTCAAACTAAACATAAGACCACACCTGATCCAGAAGGAAATCAACAAGATCACTCACTACACCGATACATTAAACCCAGTACAAAAGGGGCAATTAAAACAGTTAATAAATAAATTCGCAACCCATTTTCTTAAATCAACTAGAATTGTATGAAGGACCCTTCCACACCCAACTGCTACGCAAATATAATGACCCTGTAAATATTAGATAAGCGACCTGATCTTTTATTAATTTCATGTCATATTTAGTTAAACAATTTAGTTAGGTTACGTTTTAAATGTTCATCCCTTATTCCCATATATTCCATTTAAATGTCTTGTTACCATTGTGTTTAATGTTAGGTAAGTCATGTACAGTATATGTATTGAAATGTTAACTGTAATTTTTGTTTGGACTCATTTTGAACTGAACCATTCGCCAAACAAAAAGGGGCTTTATTACAGTATTTTCTAGTGATAACAATAATCAGCTGTATACAGAGACTTTTTCCCATAAATAAATCCTATAGACAATGCCTAAATCCACAGAATACTTAGACAAGTATAACCATAGCCTACAAGTCAATTTTGTAAATCCTATTTTAGTGTTAAGTAGTCAATTTATTTAGATAATAAGGATAATTCCCAACAAGTATATGTACAAAGAAGTAATAACCTTTAGATAATAAGCATTATATTAATCGATGTACTCACAGAATAATGTTAATCCAAATCATCCACTGGCCTATCCCAGGATACCAAATTTAATAACCATGACAAGGTTAAATGTGACAAATTGGTTCCGGTACGTTTATTTATTTTTATACCAGAACAAAAGAATTTTGTAATAGGATTTAAGTAACCCATGTCATTTGTAAATAGTATCGTAGAAAGATTTAAATTCCTTATGTACGACTATTTTTCACAACGGAAATAACATTTCTAACACTGCACCTTTCTGAGAAGATTAGCACTATTTCGAACTATATAACCATAATGATTGGAATTTAAGAGTAAGTAGGACACTTCTCCTATCCATTTTAACTATAAGATTTACACACAAATGTAATTGAAAACGAAATAAATGTAAATAGGTAAACATACAACACCATTCTCTTGATCCACGGAAGCCATCTTGTTGAACGAATGTCGTCTGTCACTTACCACCCAGCCGGTACATTCAGTGCCGACACCTAGTGGATAAACTCTGAACTACTACCGTATAATTGTCCACACAGCACATTGTATCCTACCGTTTTTTTTAAGATATTATTTTACATTTTTAAATTCAAGTGTACATTATAATGAAAAGTAAATATTTTAACAATTGAACTAAAATTAATTGTAAACTTATGGTATAGGAGAAATAACCTAAATATCTGAAGAAATTAAGTGTTTAACCAAATATTGTAAATATTGTGAAACTTGTGTGATTTCCCTAAACAGCTGTTTTTTGACATGGTCATTGTAGAAATGCAATTATGAGTATTTTAAGTTGAATTTAATATATTTTAGTAACTATTTCGATTCTTAATCATATTTTCTAGTTTTGAAGACCTAAATTCATGTTTTTCCAAATTCAATTATGTAGAGAATGATTTTATAAATTCAGTGAAGTGTACAACCAATTAAAAGTGTAATTTTCAGCTGTTAGCCAATAGAAAAATTAGACAGATCCTGGATTATTGGCAAGCGACGCTATTGGATAATAGACCTTCTTCTACAATTTGAACAAGAAGTGAGAGGAGTTGCCTTTGGCAAGTCTTAGGGCAAGGAGCATGTTGCTCTAATCCAGAAATTTAGAAGAAGAGAATTTGTCCAGTTTTTATTATTTAGTGCGGTTTAACAAATTTAATAAAGTTTCCCCCAGCTGTATTAGCCCACCTGAATCCTTTTTTATCTTTTATCGTTTATCATAGGCCATTAACAGGACTTTGGTGAGATCACTCCATTTTTCAGAACTAACCTTTTTCAGCTCCATTTGGAAGAACTTTATTGATTTTAATAGGAACTTTTGGACTCATCTAAACTACTAATTAATTATTTTGTCAACTATTTTAACTTCAAGAAAGGACAAGTGTAATACAATCTCAGCAAGTTTTTCGAAAAGCCTTTGAACATTATTCTTTTTTCAAAATTTAATATCTCTACATAATATTTTGCATTGAATATTCTAATTTGATCTTTATGATAACTTTTGTTAACAAGCCAGAAGCATTTGAACCCATGAATATATAATACCCTGAGTTATAGAGACATTTTGAACATTTTTCTGTGAATACTATTGATATGTTTTTTTTTAGTAACTGATGTATAGTTTTTCATAAGTGAGTAAATTGATTTTCTTTGTTCATTGTAACTAACAGCTGTGTCTTATTTCTCTCATAGAACTATTTATTTATTTTGAATAAAAGAGATAATATAATAGAAATATAATTATAATACTAACAACCCGCATGGAGTGTTTCCTATTGTATTACTTGATGTCACTGGCTCATCTTAAGGCAAGGCGGTGCCACTAACTACAGGTAGGCGGAACATTGGCATAGCGGTGTTATACACTCTCATTATGAAGTTTGTATGAGCTCCAGTGAGGGCACAACTTGGGGTGGTGCTACTAACAGCCCGCATGGAGTGTTTCCTATTGTATTACTTGATGTCACTGGCTCATCTTAAGGTAAGGCGGTGCTACTAACTACAGGTAGGCGGAACATTGGCATAGCGGTGTTATACACTCTCATTATGAAGTTTGTATGAACTCCAGTGAGGGCACAACTTGGGGTGGTGTTACTAACAGCCCGCATGGAGTGTTTCCTATTGTATTACTTGATGTCACTGGCTCATCTTAAGGCAAGGCGGTGCCACTAACTACAGGTAGGCGGAACATTGACATAGCGGTGTTATACACTCTCATTATGAAGTTTGTATGAGCTCCAGTGAGGGCACAACTTGGGGTGGTGTTACTAACAGCCCGCATGGAGTGTTTCCTATTGTATTACTTGATGTCACTGGCTTATCTTAAGGTAAGGCGGTGCCACTAACTACAGGTAGGCGGAACATTGACATAGCGGTGTTATACACTCTCATTATGAAGTTTGTATGAACTCCAGTGAGGGCACAACTTGGGGTGGTGTTACTAACAGCCCGCATGGAGTGTTTCCTATTGTATTACTTGATGTCACTGGCTCATCTTAAGGCAAGGCGGTGCCACTAACTACAGGTAGGCGGAACATTGACATAGCGGTGTTATACACTCTCATTATGAAGTTTGTATGAGCTCCAGTGAGGGCACAACTTGGGGTGGTGCTACTAACAGCCCGCATGGAGTGTTTCCTATTGTATTACTTGATGTCACTGGCTCATCTTAAGGCAAGGCGGTGCCACTAACTACAGGTAGGCGGAACATTGACATAGCGGTGTTATACACTCTCATTATGAAGTTTGTATGAGCTCCAGTGAGGGCACAACTTGGGGTGGTGCTACTAACAGCCCGCATGGAGTGTTTCCTATTGTATTACTTGATGTCACTGGCTCATCTTAAGGTAAGGCGGTGCCACTAACTACAGGTAGGCGGAACATTGACATAGCGGTGTTATACACTCTCATTATGAAGTTTGTATGAACTCCAGTGAGGGCACAACTTAGGGTGGTGTTACTAACAGCCCGCATGGAGTGTTTCCTATTGTATTACTTGATGTCACTGGCTCATCTTAAGGCAAGGCGGTGCCACTAACTACAGGTAGGCGGAACATTGACATAGCGGTGTTATACACTCTCATTATGAAGTTTGTATGAGCTCCAGTGAGGGCACAACTTGGGGTGGTGCTACTAACAGCCCGCATGGAGTGTTTCCTATTGTATTACTTGATGTCACTGGCTCATCTTAAGGCAAGGCGGTGCCACTAACTACAGGTAGGCGGAACATTGACATAGCGGTGTTATACACTCTCATTATGAAGTTTGTATGAGCTCCAGTGAGGGCACAACTTGGGGTGGTGCTACTAACAGCCCGCATGGAGTGTTTCCTATTGTATTACTTGACGTCACTGGCTCATCTTAAGGCAAGGCGGTGCCACTAACTACAGGTAGGCGGAACATTGACATAGCGGTGTTATACACTCTCATTATGAAGTTTGTATGAGCTCCAGTGAGGGCACAACTTGGGGTGGTGTTACTAACAGCCCGCATGGAGTGTTTCCTATTGTATTACTTGATGTCACTGGCTCATCTTAAGGCAAGGCGGTGCCACTAACTACAGGTAGGCGGAACATTGACATAGCGGTGTTATACACTCTCATTATGAAGTTTGTATGAGCTCCAGTGAGGGCACAACTTGGGGTGGTGCTACTAACAGCCCGCATGGAGTGTTTCCTATTGTATTACTTGATGTCACTGGCTCATCTTAAGGTAAGGCGGTGCCACTTACTACAGGTAGGCGGAACATTGACATAGCGGTGTTATACACTCTCATTATGAAGTTTGTGTGAACTCCAGTGAGGGCACAACTTGGGGTGGTGTTACTAACAACCCGCATGGAGTGTTTCCTATTGTATTACTTGATGTCACTGGCTCATCTTAAGGTAAGGCGGTGCCACTAACTACAGGTAGGCGGAACATTGGCATAGCGGTGTTATACACTCTCATTATGAAGTTTGTATGACCTCCAGTGAGGGCACAACTTGGGGTGGTGTTACTAACAGCCCGCATGGAGTGTTTCCTATTGTATTACTTGATGTCACTGGCTCATCTTAAGGTAAGGCGGTGCCACTAACTACAGGTAGGCGGAACATTGGCATAGTGGTGTTATACACTCTCATTATGAAGTTTGTGTGAGCTCCAGTGAGGGCACAACTTGGGGTGGTGTTACTAACAGCCCGCATGGAGTGTTTCCTATTGTATTACTTGATGTCACTGGCTCATCTTAAGGTAAGCTTCGATGGAGTTATAAACTAAAACAAAGGACTTTGTTGTTAAACAATAATTACTACCTAACAGGGAATATTATGTCCGATATTGTGGCAGTTATAAGTTTAGATGCCAAAGAGTCAACCAATGAGAAGTGGCGTAGTGTTGTTTAATTATGTACAACTCGACCTCAGCGGAATATTCACCTTATATTGCAGTTAAGGGTAACCCAATGTGTCCCGTATGTAGGGACGTCATACTCTATGTAGAGTTGCAATGCGGTAAATATTACGTGGTTAATGTTCAACAAAATATTCATTAGCCATACTATAAGCACCTTTATTATAGTACGGGCTATGGACAATTTGTCTTTGGCCTTCTCGTGTGTTCTAATTTTAAGTGATTCATGCCTCGGTTGTAAGTTGAAGTTGTCGTTGAAAATACTTGGAGTGTCAAATATTTTTACGTTATACGTTCTAGGATGTAAATATGATGTTCCATTATTGATAATAGATTCTTTGTGAAGACATAATATCAAATATCAATATTTTAGAGTGACGTGGAATTGTTGAGGACAGGAATATATAGGAAACGTTTACTTCAGGCGTGTGTAAAGGTATAATGTTGATATTGACAGTCCGTAAAGACCTTATCAAAAAGCGTTAACATCGAGTAACGTTTTGTTGTTAAATAGTATTCAGTGATATAAAGTGTAAAAATAAGTGAAAAATATGTTTAATCCATAACTTGTCGGTGTTATTTTCAATTTAGCAGACGTTGAATAACGTTATAAACTCCAACACAGTGCACGTATACATTTTAAGATTAACTATAAAATTTCGAAACTATTAAGGAGTACATTATAATATTAAAACTTCCACCATATGTTTTCGGCATAACATATTTTGTTATTGTTTATATTACATATTTAAAATACATACATATTTTTTGTAAAAATATTACATATTTTTTTTGTTATTTTGTATTGGTTTGTTATTGACAGTCATATGTTTTTGTGATTTTCAAACGGATAAACGAATTTTGTCTGAGCTTGAATTATAACGTCTTTGGTACGCTTTCAGCACTCCATTCATAGCACAGTTGATTACAAAATCCCTCGTGTGAAACCTACAAACACCTCCATAAACAGTTGCATTTTAATATAATGCCTGTGGCATCTCTCTACAGAATATGAATCACATTTATAACGTTGAGCTAACGATCTTTTAAAATAAAGCTCTTATCAAACTGGAAACAAAGTAGTTGAGACGTTTCAAAAACCATACAAATGTTTAGCATGTTACTCAAGTGACAAGCATCTGAAACACGTTTCTCAGCGATCTTTGACTTGGCCGTTATCTAACTCCAATATCCCTGACACTAGTCAACAGTCAACAGCGAAAAATGTCAAGGATAGGATGGTTTCAAAACTGCGTTTAATAAGTGGAATGACAGATCATTTTAGTACAGTAGAAGGGAGTATCCCTATATTTCTGACGCCAACACACGCTCACCCTCACTGCGTATTTTAAGGCAAATACATCGAACTGGTGGATCTTTACCTGAAACCGAACAACAAAGTTTTGTAGACGGCGCTGTCAGACGTAAAACTTCAACGTGTGTTACATTTTTGTTGTGTGTTAACTTATTTGTTAACATATTTCCTCACAATTTGTGGCGTGAAGCTTGCCTCGAGGGGTCGAGTGACTTCCCTTTTTGTGGTTGACGGATTATTGTACTAACTTAAGACTGCTAGTCACAATAAAATCAAATGGTACATTGGGGAAAAGGAGGTTTAATAAATGTTGTACAACACCTTACCCCGTCACTACTGGAATACACCTAATGGTTGTGGGTGAAGTATTATTGTGTAACAAACCATGTTGCTAATGTTAACGATGATCAGACAAGCCAGTAATGTACAACCTGTCACAGTGGAGAATGCTTGGTCCATACCTCAGCCCATCACTACTGGACTATACATAATGGTTGTAGGTGAAGTATTATAGTGTAACAAACCATGTTGCTAATGTTAACGATGATCAGACAAGCCAGTAATGTACAACCTGTCACAGTGGAGAATGCTCGGTCCATTATCTCAGCCTGTCACTACTGGACTATACATAATGGTTGTGGGTGAAGTATTATAGTGTAACAAACCATGTTGCTAATGTTAACGATGATCAGACAAGCCAGTAATGTACAACCTGTCACAGTGGAGAATGCTTGGTCCATACCTCAGCCCATCACTACTGGACTATACATAATGGTTGTGGGTGAAGTATTATAGTGTAACAAACCATGTTGCTAATGTTAACAATGATCAGACAAGCCAGTAATGCACAACCTGTCACAGTGGAGAATGCTTGGTCCATACCTCAGCCCATCACTACTGGGCTATACATAATGGTTGTGGGTGAAGTATTATAGTGTAACAAACCATGTTGCTAATGTTAACGATGATCAGACAAGCCAGTAATGCACAACCTGTCACAGTGGAGAATGCTCGGTCCATTATCTCAGCCCATCACTACTGGACTATACATAATGGTTGTGGGTGAAGTATTATAGTGTAACAAACCATGTTGCTAATGTTAACGATGATCAGACAAGCCAGTAATGCACAACCTGTCACAGTGGAGAATGCTCGGTCCATTATCTCAGCCCATCACTACTGGACTATACATAATGGTTGTGGATGAAGTATTATAGTGTAACAAACCATGTTGCTAATGTTAACGATGATCAGACAAGACAGTAATGTACAACCTGTCACAGTGGAGAATGCTCGGTCCATTACCTCAGCCCATCACTACTGGACTATACATAATGGTTGTGGGTGAAGTATTATAGTGTAACAAACCATGTTGCTAATGTTAACGATGATCAGACAAGCCAGTAATGTACAACCTGTCACAGTGGAGAATGCTCGGTCCATTATCTCAGCCCATCACTACTGGACTATACATAATGGTTGTGGGTGAAGTATTATAGTGTAACAAACCATGTTGCTAATGTTAACGATGATCAGACAAGCCAGTAATGTACAACCTGTCACAGTGGAGAATGCTCGGTCCATTATCTCAGCCCATCACTACTGGACTATAC
Source organism: Allygus modestus (assembly GCA_963675035.1). Classification (NCBI taxonomy): domain Eukaryota; kingdom Metazoa; phylum Arthropoda; class Insecta; order Hemiptera; family Cicadellidae; genus Allygus; species Allygus modestus. The sequence goes on from OY776111.1 coordinate 3,736,242, forward strand.
ATAATGGTTGTGGGTGAAGTATTATAGTGTAACAAACCATGTTGCTAATGTTAACGATGATCAGACAAGCCAGTAATGCACAACCTGTCACAGTGGAGAATGCTCGGTCCATTATCTCAGCCCATCACTACTGGACTATACATAATGGTTGTGGGTGAAGTATTATAGTGTAACAAACCATGTTGCTAATGTTAACGATGATCAGACAAGCCAGTAATGCACAACCTGTCACAGTGGAGAATGCTCGGTCCATTATCTCAGCCCATCACTACTGGACTATACATAATGGTTGTGGGTGAAGTATTATAGTGTAACAAACCATGTTGCTAATGTTAACGATGATCAGACAAGCCAGTAATGTACAACCTGTCACAGTGGAGAATGCTCGGTCCATTATCTCAGCCCATCACTACTGGAATATACATAATGGTTGTGGGTGAAGTATTATAGTGTAACAAACCATGTTGCTAATGTTAACGATGATCAGACAAGACAGTAATGTACAACCTGTCACAGTGGAGAATGCTCGGTCCTTATCTCAGCCCATCACTACTGGACTATACCTAATGGTTGTGGGTAGGGATGTGCGTAGTCGACTACAAATCATTCGATTAGTCGACTAATCAAAACTATAGACTAAATCGACTACTGAAAAATATTAGTCGACTAATTTGAACGACTAATTTTTGATGTCGCAGCTTGTCAATTTCAGAAAACAGGAGTCGACTATTATTCTATAAAACTTCAATCGACTAACGACTAATGTTTTATGCCAAAGAAGCTAGTAGATTTTAGTCGACTATTATTGCCGCTAATATGTTATTGTTACCGGGCTACTGGGATAGACGGCTAGACGTACAAGTTTCAACCTGTTCTCCCCTCCCCTATAGAATTACCCTTTTGTTTACCTCATCTGTCAGTATGTGTATAGCGTAAGTGACTAAATGGAGTACACTGCATTTGTGACAGTGAGTGAGTTATTAAATATTAGTTACTGCATTTGTGACAGTGAGTGAGTTATTAAATATTAGTTACTGCATTTGTGACAGTGAGTGAGTTATTAAATATTAGTTACTGCATTTGTGACTGTGAGTGAGTTATTAAATATTAGTTACTGCATTTGTGACAGTGAGTGAGTTATTAAATATTAGTTACTGCATTTGTGACTGAATGGGTTATTAAATATTAGTTTATTTAAGTTTTACTGTAGATTAGTGATAGTTTATGTTTTGTAAATGAAGAAAATAATAGACTAGTAAGTGGTATAGACTTATATTTCGTATTTATTTACGCAGAGTAGGGTATTTATGAGTAGTTATTTTGAAAATGAGTAGACAACGCTCAGATGTCTGGAAATTTTTTGGGAAAAAATCTAATTCTACAGCGGAATGTACTATCTGTAAAAATGTATTTAAAAGGTCAAATAACACATCAAACCTGCGAGAGCATTTAAAAATAAAATATGTAACTGCATTTCAAGGGGAACTTCAAACTACCAGGAAAAGAATTCTAGTATCACCTTCCCTTACTGCTGATAATAGTGATGATGAATCTTTGCTCAACTCTCTGCCAGACATCGAGCCTTTAAATTCATCAAGCTCTGGTCCTAACAGCAACCAAATTAATAATGCAGTAGATTTAGGTGACCCGGCCCCTGGTTCTAGCACCAACCTAACATGTAATGAAGTAATTTCAGACCCTGCCCCTGGTACTAGCAGCAACCAATCGGTTAAACGTATTAGTAATACAAAGCGGCAAACCCAAATTGTTTTACAAACCAAGAGCAAAACGTTACCAGTAGCAAGAGTAAACAAAATCAACTATCTTGTTCTCCAAATGATCACTAAAGACCTTCAGCCACTATCAGTTGTTGAAGATGAAGGATTTCGAGCTCTTATATATGAACTTGAACCGAGGTATAAACTTCCCTCAAGAAAAGTGGTAACAAACAATATGTTACCAAAATTATACGAGTCCACAAAAGTTACTGTTCAGGCGAAATTAAATTCGGCTGATTTTATCTCCCTAACTACAGATGTTTGGACATCACGGAATAACACTGCTTATATGACTATAACAAGCCACTTTTTCAATGACCAAACTGGACAGCTTTTACTATATGTTTTGGCCACAGAACCTTTGTCCGGAAGTCACTCATCAGCTTACTCGTCGGACCAAATCAATCAAGTGGTTGATCAATGGAAAATCAGAAATAAAATTGTTGCTGTCGTAACTGATGGAGGTTCTAATATTAAGGGAGCCATACGATTATCTGGATTTCAAAACATTCCATGTGTGGCTCATATGCTAAATCTGATAGTCCATGATGCTATTTCGAAATCTACAGAACTAGGAGACTTGTTAAAAAAATGTAGATCAATTGTAACTCATTTCAAGCACAGCGTATTGGCATCTGATAAACTGAAAAGTGTTCAGGCTAATTTGGGTTCAAAACAATTGAAACTGATTCAAGATGTACAGACACGATGGAATTCGTCTCTTTTTATGATAACCCGTTTGTTAGAGTTAAAAGAGCCATTATCGGCTGCCCTTGTATCACTCGTTAGCGCACCAGATCTGTTAACTAGTGAACAGTGGGATGTTCTCACCGACTGCTCCGTGGTATTAGGTTTTCATGCGATGACCGAGAAAATTTCGGCAGAAAAATACCCCACAGTGTCAATGGTCATCGCTCTCGTCAGAGGACTGATAAAAGAGTCGTTAACAACGCCGAAATGAAGACCGAAATTGGTCAGTCACTACAGGCAAATTTATTATTAGGTATTCAAAACCGATTAGGTGCTGTCGAAAAGTTTAAATTGATAGCCTTATCAGCGCTGCTAGACCCAAGATTTTAAAAAAGCAGGTTTTGGGAATGAATCTAATGTTACCGAAGCAGTGAAAGATTTGACCAATGAGCTAGGTAGCATTTATGAAGCAGATCACAGAGATTTAGAAGAAATAAATATCCATGAAAATGAAGAAGAAAAAGAAAAGATTTCGAAGAATACGAAGAAAGTAAATTTATGGGAATTTTTAGAAGAAAAGCTAAACGAGAAGAGAAAATAAATACTAATAATCCAACCAGTACTGCTGTAATAATGATGAGACAGTATTTTGAACACCCAAATGAAGACCGGAAATGTGTCCCAGGCAAATACTGGTTGAAGCACAAACACACATATCCATTTTTGAATAAACTAGCCATGAAGTATCTCTGTATTCCAGCGACTTCAGTGCCAGCCGAAAGATTATTTTCATGTGCAGGACAGATTGTGTCGGAAAAAAGAAACAGACTGAAACCAAAACATGTAGATATGTTGTTATTTCTCCATAATAACATGCAACCCCAGTAAAATTGTAACTGTAAGATAGTCAATAAATGGTGTGTATATCTGTATATCTGAGATTTTTTTCGTAGGCATACCTTATAGTCAATGATAAATTTAAGTCTTATATCCCACTTTAGCAACAAAACAAAACCATATTTTACGGGAAGGGGAAAACTATATTATAAAACTAACTATTATAAACTATTACTAAAAACTATATTTATATAGTCTATAACCAAATCCAAACAAATAAAACATTGGATTTATCAAATAATGAGATAGTTTATTGTTAACTAGGTTCATATAGGTGCATTAAATACATTTTATGTTTTGACAAACTTAAAAATACGTCAGAGTGATATAAGATAATAGCTTTAATGTACTAAGTCTATGTATTGTGCCATTGAAAATAATTTAGGCTTGTATTAGTCGACTAATTCGGCAGAATGATGAATTAAGTGAGGGTAGATCATTAAACTGCATAGTTAACTGATAATAAGCTTAAGAGTAGTTTCGACTAATATTAGTCGACTAATTAGTCGATAGTTCCATTCGACTAACGACTGATTAGTCGATAGTGAAAAGTAGTCGATAGTGCACATCACTAGTTGTGGGTGAAGTACTATAGTGTAACAAACCATGTTGCTAATGTTAACGATGATCAGACAAGCCAGTAATGTACAACCTGTCACAGTGGAGAATGCTCGGTCCATTACCTCAGCCCATCACTACTGGACTACACCTAATGGTTGTGGGTGAAGTATTATAGTGTAACAAACCATGTTGCTAATGTTAACGATGATCAGACAAGCCAGTAATGTACAACCTGTCACAGTGGAGAATGCTTGGTCCATACCTCAGCCCATCACTACTGGACTACACCTAATGGTTGTGGGTGAAGTATTATAGTGTAACAAACCATGTTGCTAATGTTAACGATGATCAGACAAGCCAGTAATGTACAACCTGTCACAGTGGAGAATGCTTGGTCCATACGTCAGCCCATCACTACTGGGCTATACATAATGGTTGTGGGTGAAGTATTATAGTGTAACAAACCATGTTGCTAATGTTAACAATGATCAGACAAGCCAGTAATGTACAACCTGTCACAGTGGAGAATGCTCGGCCCATACCTCAGCCCATCACTACTGGGCTATACATAATGGTTGTAGGTGAAGTATTATAGTGTAACAAACCATGTTGCTAATGTTAACAATGATCAGACAAGCCAGTAATGTACAACCTGTCACAGTGGAGAATGCTCGGTCCATACCTCAGCTCATCACTACTGGACTATACATAATGGTTGAGGGTGAAGTATTATAGTGTAACAAACCATGTTGCTAATATTGACAATGATCAGACAAGCCAGTAATGCACAACCTGTCACAGTGGAGAATGCTCGGTCCATTACCTCAGCCCATCACTACTGGACTATACATAATGGTTGAGGGTGAAGTATTATAGTGTAACAAACCATGTTGCTAATGTTAAGAATGATCAGACAAGCCAGTAATGTACAACCTGTCACAGTGGAGAATGCTCGGTCCATACCTCAGCCCATCACTACTGGAATATACATAATGGTTGTGGGTGAATATTATAGTGTAACAAACCATGTTGCTAATGTTAAGAATGATCAGACAAGCCAGTAATGTACAACCTGTCACAGTGGAGAATGCTCGGTCCATACGTCAGCCCATCACTACTGGACTATACATAATGGTTGAGGGTGAAGTATTATAGTGTAACAAACCATGTTGCTAATGTTAACAATGATCAGACAAGCCAGTAATGTACAACCTGTCACAGTGGAGAATGCTCGGTCCATTATCTCAGCCCATCACTACTGGACTATACCTAATGGTTGTGGGTGAAGTATTATAGTGTAACAAACCATGTTGCTAATGTTAACGATGATCAGACAAGACAGTAATGTACAACCTGTCACAGTGGAGAATGCTCGGTCCATTACCTCAGCCCATCACTACTGGACTATACATAATGGTTGTGGGTGAAGTATTATAGTGTAACAAACCATGTTGCTAATGTTAACGATGATCAGACAAGCCAGTAATGTACAACCTGTCACAGTGGAGAATGCTCGGTCCTTATCTCAGCCCATCACTACTGGACTATACCTAATGGTTGTGGGTAGGGATGTGCGTAGTCGACTACAAATCATTCGATTAGTCGACTAATCAAAACTATAGACTAAATCGACTACTGAAAAATATTAGTCGACTAATTTGAACGACTAATTTTTGATGTCGCAGCTTGTCAATTTCAGAAAACAGGAGTCGACTATTATTCTATAAAACTTCAATCGACTAACGACTAATGTTTTATGCCAAAGAAGCTAGTAGATTTTAGTCGACTATTATTGCCGCTAATATGTTATTGTTACCGGGCTACTGGGATAGACGGCTAGACGTACAAGTTTCAACCTGTTCTCCCCTCCCCTTCAGAATTACCCTTTTGTTTACCTCATCTGTCAGTATGTGTATAGCGTAAGTGACTAAATGGAGTACACTGCATTTGTGACAGTGAGTGAGTTATTAAATATTAGTTACTGCATTTGTGACAGTGAGTGAGTTATTAAATATTAGTTACTGCATTTGTGACAGTGAGTGAGTTATTAAATATTAGTTACTGCATTTGTGACTGTGAGTGAGTTATTAAATATTAGTTACTGCATTTGTGACAGTGAGTGAGTTATTAAATATTAGTTACTGCATTTGTGACTGAATGGGTTATTAAATATTAGTTTATTTAAGTTTTACTGTAGATTAGTGATAGTTTATGTTTTGTAAATGAAGAAAATAATAGACTAGTAAGTGGTATAGACTTATATTTCGTATTTATTTACGCAGAGTAGGGTATTTATGAGTAGTTATTTTGAAAATGAGTAGACAACGCTCAGATGTCTGGAAATTTTTTGGGAAAAAATCTAATTCTACAGCGGAATGTACTATCTGTAAAAATGTATTTAAAAGGTCAAATAACACATCAAACCTGCGAGAGCATTTAAAAATAAAATATGTAACTGCATTTCAAGGGGAACTTCAAACTACCAGGAAAAGAATTCTAGTATCACCTTCCCTTACTGCTGATAATAGTGATGATGAATCTTTGCTCAACTCTCTGCCAGACATCGAGCCTTTAAATTCATCAAGCTCTGGTCCTAACAGCAACCAAATTAATAATGCAGTAGATTTAGGTGACCCGGCCCCTGGTTCTAGCACCAACCTAACATGTAATGAAGTAATTTCAGACCCTGCCCCTGGTACTAGCAGCAACCAATCGGTTAAACGTATTAGTAATACAAAGCGGCAAACCCAAATTGTTTTACAAACCAAGAGCAAAACGTTACCAGTAGCAAGAGTAAACAAAATCAACTATCTTGTTCTCCAAATGATCACTAAAGACCTTCAGCCACTATCAGTTGTTGAAGATGAAGGATTTCGAGCTCTTATATATGAACTTGAACCGAGGTATAAACTTCCCTCAAGAAAAGTGGTAACAAACAATATGTTACCAAAATTATACGAGTCCACAAAAGTTACTGTTCAGGCGAAATTAAATTCGGCTGATTTTATCTCCCTAACTACAGATGTTTGGACATCACGGAATAACACTGCTTATATGACTATAACAAGCCACTTTTTCAATGACCAAACTGGACAGCTTTTACTATATGTTTTGGCCACAGAACCTTTGTCCGGAAGTCACTCATCAGCTTACTCGTCGGACCAAATCAATCAAGTGGTTGATCAATGGAAAATCAGAAATAAAATTGTTGCTGTCGTAACTGATGGAGGTTCTAATATTAAGGGAGCCATACGATTATCTGGATTTCAAAACATTCCATGTGTGGCTCATATGCTAAATCTGATAGTCCATGATGCTATTTCGAAATCTACAGAACTAGGAGACTTGTTAAAAAAATGTAGATCAATTGTAACTCATTTCAAGCACAGCGTATTGGCATCTGATAAACTGAAAAGTGTTCAGGCTAATTTGGGTTCAAAACAATTGAAACTGATTCAAGATGTACAGACACGATGGAATTCGTCTCTTTTTATGATAACCCGTTTGTTAGAGTTAAAAGAGCCATTATCGGCTGCCCTTGTATCACTCGTTAGCGCACCAGATCTGTTAACTAGTGAACAGTGGGATGTTCTCACCGACTGCTCCGTGGTATTAGGTTTTCATGCGATGACCGAGAAAATTTCGGCAGAAAAATACCCCACAGTGTCAATGGTCATCGCTCTCGTCAGAGGACTGATAAAAGAGTCGTTAACAACGCCGAAATGAAGACCGAAATTGGTCAGTCACTACAGGCAAATTTATTATTAGGTATTCAAAACCGATTAGGTGCTGTCGAAAAGTTTAAATTGATAGCCTTATCAGCGCCGCTAGACCCAAGATTTTAAAAAAGCAGGTTTTGGGAATGAATCTAATGTTACCGAAGCAGTGAAAGATTTGACCAATGAGCTAGGTAGCATTTATGAAGCAGATCACAGAGATTTAGAAGAAATAAATATCCATGAAAATGAAGAAGAAAAAGAAAAGATTTCGAAGAATACGAAGAAAGTAAATTTATGGGAATTTTTAGAAGAAAAGCTAAACGAGAAGAGAAAATAAATACTAATAATCCAACCAGTACTGCTGTAATAATGATGAGACAGTATTTTGAACACCCAAATGAAGACCGGAAATGTGTCCCAGGCAAATACTGGTTGAAGCACAAACACACATATCCATTTTTGAATAAACTAGCCATGAAGTATCTCTGTATTCCAGCGACTTCAGTGCCAGCCGAAAGATTATTTTCATGTGCAGGACAGATTGTGTCGGAAAAAAGAAACAGACTGAAACCAAAACATGTAGATATGTTGTTATTTCTCCATAATAACATGCAACCCCAGTAAAATTGTAACTGTAAGATAGTCAATAAATGGTGTGTATATCTGTATATCTGAGATTTTTTTCGTAGGCATACCTTATAGTCAATGATAAATTTAAGTCTTATATCCCACTTTAGCAACAAAACAAAACCATATTTTACGGGAAGGGGAAAACTATATTATAAAACTAACTATTATAAACTATTACTAAAAACTATATTTATATAGTCTATAACCAAATCCAAACAAATAAAACATTGGATTTATCAAATAATGAGATAGTTTATTGTTAACTAGGTTCATATAGGTGCATTAAATACATTTTATGTTTTGACAAACTTAAAAATACGTCAGAGTGATATAAGATAATAGCTTTAATGTACTAAGTCTATGTATTGTGCCATTGAAAATAATTTAGGCTTGTATTAGTCGACTAATTCGGCAGAATGATGAATTAAGTGAGGGTAGATCATTAAACTGCATAGTTAACTGATAATAAGCTTAAGAGTAGTTTCGACTAATATTAGTCGACTAATTAGTCGATAGTTCCATTCGACTAACGACTGATTAGTCGATAGTGAAAAGTAGTCGATAGTGCACATCACTAGTTGTGGGTGAAGTATTATAGTGTAACAAACCATGTTGCTAATGTTAACGATGATCAGACAAGCCAGTAATGTACAACCTGTCACAGTGGAGAATGCTCGGTCCATTACCTCAGCCCATCACTACTGGACTACACCTAATGGTTGTGGGTGAAGTATTATAGTGTAACAAACCATGTTGCTAATGTTAACGATGATCAGACAAGCCAGTAATGTACAACCTGTCACAGTGGAGAATGCTTGGTCCATACCTCAGCCCATCACTACTGGACTACACCTAATGGTTGTGGGTGAAGTATTATAGTGTAACAAACCATGTTGCTAATGTTAACGATGATCAGACAAGCCAGTAATGTACAACCTGTCACAGTGGAGAATGCTTGGTCCATACGTCAGCCCATCACTACTGGGCTATACATAATGGTTGTGGGTGAAGTATTATAGTGTAACAAACCATGTTGCTAATGTTAACAATGATCAGACAAGCCAGTAATGTACAACCTGTCACAGTGGAGAATGCTCGGCCCATACCTCAGCCCATCACTACTGGGCTATACATAATGGTTGTAGGTGAAGTATTATAGTGTAACAAACCATGTTGCTAATGTTAACAATGATCAGACAAGCCAGTAATGTACAACCTGTCACAGTGGAGAATGCTCGGTCCATACCTCAGCTCATCACTACTGGACTATACATAATGGTTGAGGGTGAAGTATTATAGTGTAACAAACCATGTTGCTAATATTGACAATGATCAGACAAGCCAGTAATGCACAACCTGTCACAGTGGAGAATGCTCGGTCCATTACCTCAGCCCATCACTACTGGACTATACATAATGGTTGAGGGTGAAGTATTATAGTGTAACAAACCATGTTGCTAATGTTAAGAATGATCAGACAAGCCAGTAATGTACAACCTGTCACAGTGGAGAATGCTCGGTCCATACCTCAGCCCATCACTACTGGAATATACATAATGGTTGTGGGTGAATATTATAGTGTAACAAACCATGTTGCTAATGTTAAGAATGATCAGACAAGCCAGTAATGTACAACCTGTCACAGTGGAGAATGCTCGGTCCATACGTCAGCCCATCACTACTGGACTATACATAATGGTTGAGGGTGAAGTATTATAGTGTAACAAACCATGTTGCTAATGTTAACAATGATCAGACAAGCCAGTAATGTACAACCTGTCACAGTGGAGAATGCTCGGTCCATTATCTCAGCCCATCACTACTGGACTATACCTAATGGTTGTGGGTGAAGTATTATAGTGTAACAAACCATGTTGCTAATGTTAACGATGATCAGACAAGACAGTAATGTACAACCTGTCACAGTGGAGAATGCTCGGTCCATTACCTCAGCCCATCACTACTGGACTATACATAATGGTTGTGGGTGAAGTATTATAGTGTAACAAACCATGTTGCTAATGTTAACGATGATCAGACAAGCCAGTAATGTACAACCTGTCACAGTGGAGAATGCTCGGTCCTTATCTCAGCCCATCACTACTGGACTATACCTAATGGTTGTGGGTAGGGATGTGCGTAGTCGACTACAAATCATTCGATTAGTCGACTAATCAAAACTATAGACTAAATCGACTACTGAAAAATATTAGTCGACTAATTTGAACGACTAATTTTTGATGTCGCAGCTTGTCAATTTCAGAAAACAGGAGTCGACTATTATTCTATAAAACTTCAATCGACTAACGACTAATGTTTTATGCCAAAGAAGCTAGTAGATTTTAGTCGACTATTATTGCCGCTAATATGTTATTGTTACCGGGCTACTGGGATAGACGGCTAGACGTACAAGTTTCAACCTGTTCTCCCCTCCCCTTCTGAATTACCCTTTTGTTTACCTCATCTGTCAGTATGTGTATAGCGTAAGTGACTAAATGGAGTACACTGCATTTGTGACAGTGAGTGAGTTATTAAATATTAGTTACTGCATTTGTGACAGTGAGTGAGTTATTAAATATTAGTTACTGCATTTGTGACAGTGAGTGAGTTATTAAATATTAGTTACTGCATTTGTGACTGTGAGTGAGTTATTAAATATTAGTTACTGCATTTGTGACAGTGAGTGAGTTATTAAATATTAGTTACTGCATTTGTGACTGAATGGGTTATTAAATATTAGTTTATTTAAGTTTTACTGTAGATTAGTGATAGTTTATGTTTTGTAAATGAAGAAAATAATAGACTAGTAAGTGGTATAGACTTATATTTCGTATTTATTTACGCAGAGTAGGGTATTTATGAGTAGTTATTTTGAAAATGAGTAGACAACGCTCAGATGTCTGGAAATTTTTTGGGAAAAAATCTAATTCTACAGCGGAATGTACTATCTGTAAAAATGTATTTAAAAGGTCAAATAACACATCAAACCTGCGAGAGCATTTAAAAATAAAATATGTAACTGCATTTCAAGGGGAACTTCAAACTACCAGGAAAAGAATTCTAGTATCACCTTCCCTTACTGCTGATAATAGTGATGATGAATCTTTGCTCAACTCTCTGCCAGACATCGAGCCTTTAAATTCATCAAGCTCTGGTCCTAACAGCAACCAAATTAATAATGCAGTAGATTTAGGTGACCCGGCCCCTGGTTCTAGCACCAACCTAACATGTAATGAAGTAATTTCAGACCCTGCCCCTGGTACTAGCAGCAACCAATCGGTTAAACGTATTAGTAATACAAAGCGGCAAACCCAAATTGTTTTACAAACCAAGAGCAAAACGTTACCAGTAGCAAGAGTAAACAAAATCAACTATCTTGTTCTCCAAATGATCACTAAAGACCTTCAGCCACTATCAGTTGTTGAAGATGAAAGATTTCGAGCTCTTATATATGAACTTGAACCGAGGTATAAACTTCCCTCAAGAAAAGTGGTAACAAACAATATGTTACCAAAATTATACGAGTCCACAAAAGTTACTGTTCAGGCGAAATTAAATTCGGCTGATTTTATCTCCCTAACTACAGATGTTTGGACATCACGGAATAACACTGCTTATATGACTATAACAAGCCACTTTTTCAATGACCAAACTGGACAGCTTTTACTATATGTTTTGGCCACAGAACCTTTGTCCGGAAGTCACTCATCAGCTTACTCGTCGGACCAAATCAATCAAGTGGTTGATCAATGGAAAATCAGAAATAAAATTGTTGCTGTCGTAACTGATGGAGGTTCTAATATTAAGGGAGCCATACGATTATCTGGATTTCAAAACATTCCATGTGTGGCTCATATGCTAAATCTGATAGTCCATGATGCTATTTCGAAATCTACAGAACTAGGAGACTTGTTAAAAAAATGTAGATCAATTGTAACTCATTTCAAGCACAGCGTATTGGCATCTGATAAACTGAAAAGTGTTCAGGCTAATTTGGGTTCAAAACAATTGAAACTGATTCAAGATGTACAGACACGATGGAATTCGTCTCTTTTTATGATAACCCGTTTGTTAGAGTTAAAAGAGCCATTATCGGCTGCCCTTGTATCACTCGTTAACGCACCAGATCTGTTAACTAGTGAACAGTGGGATGTTCTCACCGACTGCTCCGTGGTATTAGGTTTTCATGCGATGACCGAGAAAATTTCGGCAGAAAAATACCCCACAGTGTCAATGGTCATCCCTCTCGTCAGAGGACTGATAAAAGAGTCGTTAACAACGCCGAAATGAAGACCGAAATTGGTCAGTCACTACAGGCAAATTTATTATTAGGTATTCAAAACCGATTAGGTGCTGTCGAAAAGTTTAAATTGATAGCCTTATCAGCGCTGCTAGACCCAAGATTTTAAAAAAGCAGGTTTTGGGAATGAATCTAATGTTACCGAAGCAGTGAAAGATTTGACCAATGAGCTAGGTAGCATTTATGAAGCAGATCACAGAGATTTAGAAGAAATAAATATCCATGAAAATGAAGAAGAAAAAGAAAAGATTTCGAAGAATACGAAGAAAGTAAATTTATGGGAATTTTTAGAAGAAAAGCTAAACGAGAAGAGAAAATAAATACTAATAATCCAACCAGTACTGCTGTAATAATGATGAGACAGTATTTTGAACACCCAAATGAAGACCGGAAATGTGTCCCAGGCAAATACTGGTTGAAGCACAAACACACATATCCATTTTTGAATAAACTAGCCATGAAGTATCTCTGTATTCCAGCGACTTCAGTGCCAGCCGAAAGATTATTTTCATGTGCAGGACAGATTGTGTCGGAAAAAAGAAACAGACTGAAACCAAAACATGTAGATATATTGTTATTTCTCCATAATAACATGCAACCCCAGTAAAATTGTAACTGTAAGATAGTCAATAAATGGTGTGTATATCTGTATATCTGAGATTTTTTTCGTAGGCATACCTTATAGTCAATGATAAATTTAAGTCTTATATCCCACTTTAGCAACAAAACAAAACCATATTTTACGGGAAGGGGAAAACTATATTATAAAACTAACTATTATAAACTATTACTAAAAACTATATTTATATAGTCTATAACCAAATCCAAACAAATAAAACATTGGATTTATCAAATAATGAGATAGTTTATTGTTAACTAGGTTCATATAGGTGCATTAAATACATTTTATGTTTTGACAAACTTAAAAATACGTCAGAGTGATATAAGATAATAGCTTTAATGTACTAAGTCTATGTATTGTGCCTTTGAAAATAATTTAGGCTTGTATTAGTCGACTAATTCGGCAGAATGATGAATTAAGTGAGGGTAGATCATTAAACTGCATAGTTAACTGATAATAAGCTTAAGAGTAGTTTCGACTAATATTAGTCGACTAATTAGTCGATAGTTCCATTCGACTAACGACTGATTAGTCGATAGTGAAAAGTAGTCGATAGTGCACATCACTAGTTGTGGGTGAAGTATTATAGTGTAACAAACCATGTTGCTAATGTTAACGATGATCAGACAAGCCAGTAATGTACAACCTGTCACAGTGGAGAATGCTTGGTCCATACCTCAGCCCATCACTACTGGACTACACCTAATGGTTGTGGGTGAAGTATTATAGTGTAACAAACCATGTTGCTAATGTTAACGATGATCAGACAAGCCAGTAATGCACAACCTGTCACAGTGGAGAATGCTTGGTCCATACCTCAGCCCATCACTACTGGACTACACCTAATGGTTGTGGGTGAAGTATTATAGTGTAACAAACCATGTTGCTAATGTTAACGATGATCAGACAAGCCAGTAATGTACAACCTGTCACAGTGGAGAATGCTTGGTCCATACGTCAGCCCATCACTACTGGGCTATACATAATGGTTGTGGGTGAAGTATTATAGTGTAACAAACCATGTTGCTAATGTTAACAATGATCAGACAAGCCAGTAATGCACAACCTGTCACAGTGGAGAATGCTCGGTCCATACCTCAGCCCATCACTACTGGGCTATACATAATGGTTGTGGGTGAAGTATTATAGTGTAACAAACCATGTTGCTAATGTTAACAATGATCAGACAAGCCAGTAATGCACAACCTGTCACAGTGGAGAATGCTTGGTCCATACCTCAGCCCATCACTACTGGACTACACCTAATGGTTGTGGGTGAAGTATTATAGTGTAACAAACCATGTTGCTAATGTTAACGATGATCAGACAAGCCAGTAATGTACAACCTGTCACAGTGGAGAATGCTTGGTCCATACGTCAGCCCATCACTACTGGGCTATACATAATGGTTGTGGGTGAAGTATTATAGTGTAACAAACCATGTTGCTAATGTTAACAATGATCAGACAAGCCAGTAATGTACAACCTGTCACAGTGGAGAATGCTCGGTCCATACCTCAGCCCATCACTACTGGGCTATACATAATGGTTGTGGGTGAAGTATTATAGTGTAACAAACCATGTTGCTAATGTTAACAATGATCAGACAAGCCAGTAATGTACAACCTGTCACAGTGGAGAATGCTCGGTCCATACCTCAGCTCATCACTACTGGACTATACATAATGGTTGAGGGTGAAGTATTATAGTGTAACAAACCATGTTGCTAATATTGACAATGATCAGACAAGCCAGTAATGCACAACCTGTCACAGTGGAGAATGCTCGGTCCATTACCTCAGCCCATCACTACTGGACTATACATAATGGTTGAGGGTGAAGTATTATAGTGTAACAAACCATGTTGCTAATGTTAAGAATGATCAGACAAGCCAGTAATGTACAACCTGTCACAGTGGAGAATGCTCGGTCCATACCTCAGCCCATCACTACTGGACTATACATAATGGTTGTGGGTGAATATTATAGTGTAACAAACCATGTTGCTAATGTTAAGAATGATCAGACAAGCCAGTAATGTACAACCTGTCACAGTGGAGAATGCTCGGTCCATACCTCAGCTCATCACTACTGGACTATACATAATGGTTGAGGGTGAAGTATTATAGTGTAACAAACCATGTTGCTAATATTGACAATGATCAGACAAGCCAGTAATGCACAACCTGTCACAGTGGAGAATGCTCGGTCCATTACCTCAGCCCATCACTACTGGACTATACATAATGGTTGTGGGTGAAGTATTATAGTGTAACAAACCATGTTGCTAATGTTAACGATGATCAGACAAGACAGTAATGCACAACCTGTCACAGTGGAGAATGCTCGGTCCATACCTCAGCCCATCACTACTGGGCTATACATAATGGTTGTGGGTGAAGTATTATAGTGTAACAAACCATGTTGCTAATGTTAACGATGATCAGACAAGCCAGTAATGTACAACCTGTCACAGTGGAGAATGCTCGGTCCATACCTCAGCTCATCACTACTGGACTACACCTAATGGTTGTGGGTGAAGTATTATAGTGTAACAAACCATGTAGCTAATGTTAACAATGATCAGACAAGCCAGTAATGTACAACCTGTCACAGTGGAGAATGCTCGGTCCATACCTCAGCTCATCACTACTGGACTACACCTAATGGTTGTGGGTGAAGTATTATAGTGTAACAAACCATGTTGCTAATGTTAACAATGATCAGACAAGCCAGTAATGTACAACCTGTCACAGTGGAGAATGCTCGGTCCATACCTCAGCTCATCACTACTGGACTACACCTAATGGTTGTGGGTGAAGTATTATAGTGTAACAAACCATGTTGCTAATGTTAACAATGATCAGACAAGACAGTAATGTACAGTCACAGTGGAGATTGCTAGGTCTATTATCTCAGCCCGTCACTACTGGGATCTAACAGATTTTGTTTGGATTATATCATCTCCCACTTGTAATGAGGGTAAACATGTGAATTGTGATATTTATTTACTTATTTTCATTTCATGTTTGTCTCGCTCTGATTTTAGTAATGGACTCGAGTGATACCGGTAAATTGTGGGAAACTTTAATTATTATGAGTGTTATCAAACCTTATAAAGCCTAGGGGGTGAAAACTCCACAAGTTTGGTTTGTAGGGAATTTGGACGCTAAATTTGTTTAAATGAATTCATTTTAATAATAGTCTCAGCCTTATGTCTTAAAATTCAAATTCTCATCATTCAATTCATACTCATCATACTCTTACCAGTTAAGAACATTTTCATGTATGAATTTTTATTTTTTTTAGCCTCTTTTGTTTGCAACTGCCTTTAATAAAATACTGTTTCAATATTAATTACACTATTAATATCCTCTAAAGAATACCTCAAAATTACTAACAATCAAACATGAAATGAACAATGCATTGGTTGTTCAACAGTTCATTTCAATTTCCAATAGCTCGGTGATCAGTGGGATGAGCCCTCGACGCGGGAACGCCTCTCAAATAATTGTGATGTGAATGTACAGCAATCAGTGAAAACTGCGATCGCGGGAAAAGTTATGGCATATTTTACGAGTCGCATGTGCATTGTCAACATTTTAATCTTGTTTTTTAGTTTCCGAGATGTAGTTTTTTATAAGTGATATCCCCTAGCTTAAAAAATAAATATAAAATTAGCAACAATCAGGTATCATCAAACCTCCCTAGCTGATGTTCATGGTTATTATGGTATATTAGTAAAGATATTGTATTACGTATTGCCTTGTAACTTCATTTGACATGTTTACTTTGTTTAAATGAAATTAAGTGAAATACTTTAACATTCTCTCAACGTAATATTTGATGAAATATTGTACAAGTAAGGCTTTAATATACAGATTGGTTATTTTATCATGAGACATTGGCTTTTAAACAAATTTAATTGTACAATTATCTTAAAATCGGACTATCATATATATACATATTTTATTTTACTAATATTTAAACGCTACACATATAAGAAAAATATATTTTATAGAAAAAGATTAACATTGGCAATTAAAACTAAATATATAATTTGTTCCTGTATTCGAATTTAAAACGCGATGCCTCTGAAAAATAATAAATGAAAATAAAATTTCAAGCCAATTGTTGACGTATTATAATAGATTCATTTTAATAATCAGCTTTCTAACTATTAAATAGGTAAATAAATATATATTTTATCGTCATTCAGCTCTACAACGATATACAAAGTCAGTCATATTAAAATAGTGAGGATTCATATCAGAGCATAGTACAAAACTGTACATGAACATCATTAACTAAATCATTACCCTAACATAATTGACATAATAAACAACCCTAACAACATTAAAACTATCATCATAGTTACTCACACGTATGTATATACAATTGACATTCAAACCAATATATCAAAAAACTCTGATACGGAGTAAAAAGGAGATTACAGGAAAATCGTAGAGCCTACTTTTGAAAATATTCTCTGGCAATTTAGCTAGCTCCAGTTGTAATTTGTTATACAATTTTAGTCCCAATACTTCACAACAAGTTACCGATTTGGACAGTCTTTGAAAAGGTATGTCCAGCTTGTCTATTTCTTGTATTATGTTCATGAATACTATGTCTCAGGGAGTATTTAGAGATGTTGCATCTGGTATGTTGTAAAACATGATAAATGTACAGGTTGATGACTGCTAAACATTTAAGCCTAATAAATGGGGTTTACAGTATTCTAGTCTGTGAGAATCTGTAATTATTCTTACAGCCATTTTTTGAAGTAAAAGAATGTCATTGATGTGAGTACTATTACCCCACAGTAAAATACCATAGGAAATAATACTTTAAAAAAGGCAAAATATGCAGATCTCGCATAGTTATCTGATAAGGAGAAGTATTATAGTGTAACAAACCATGTTGCTAATATTAACGATGATCAGACAAGCCACTATGCTCAGATCAGAAGCTGAACGGTACCAAACGACAGATACAGGAAAGACAGAAATGGTGCTTGTGGCACATAACTTTTCAAACTTTTCAATAAGGAAATTACTCTAGAAATCTTGCCGGGTATATACCTTATATGCTGCTCCCATGACAATTTACTGTCAATATGCACACCAAGGAATTCAACACTATGAGATTCTGAGATTATCTCCAGATGGAAATAAAACATTTCTTAAAACATTCAAAGATGAGAAAAATGATACAAGTGAGGGAGCCGCCGGTCATATTGTTTTACAAAACGCTGGTTCTGGTACCTTTTGCTTAAATTGGCTGTAGTTCTGGGTTTTTTGAGTTTAAAGCTTTTTTTAACCAGATTGTTTTCCAAATTTAAGAGGTTTTTCTACATTTGATTAAAATAAAAAGAAGCATGTATAATTTGTAAGTATAAATTAATTTCTGGTAAATATTTCTAAAATGATTGCTATATAAAAATTAAAAATTGTATTTAGTTCTCAGTTTATTCTTAATAGTATAAGTAATAACGAAAGGTCTATTTGCCTAATGATAAAATACATTTTCCTTTATTCCATTATTCCTGAAATGATGTTACACAAACTTGAGTGAAATGTAATAATTAGTCATAAAATTACTGAGTTATACAAGTTAATTAATACATGTATAACTTTTTTCAAAATTTTAAATTACAAACTAATTTGAGGCTATGTGAACAATTTATTTTGACAGATATGTGAATCTAAATTAAGTTGTCCCATTTTATTGACCACTAGTTTAAACTATCATTCAAAGATGTAAAAATAGCGTCGACTATCTGCATGATTTCTATACTGTTTTCGGGTAATATGTCGAGAGTAATCTACTACTGTAATCTACAGCAGCCTAACGGATTACTGCATATAAAAATATGCATGAAGTAACAAAAACTGACCAACCACAGCTCGGTCAATCTCACTTGTCTGCCCCGTAAATTCTGCCAGGATGAATTGTACTTGATGCTTGGCGTGTCAGTTGCCTAGAAAGTCAATTACTTCCTAATTGAATTGTGGTTCAATAATTCTCAGACAAAAACAAGAGATTTATTTTAATTATACTTAGGATGTAATCCTAAATGTGATTAGTACATTAGATTAGATCAGATGAGCATATGAGGAACTTTGATGACTTTAAAGTAGGAATTTATGATACATTTGTCTCGTAGATGGTTTTATCTCGCATCAGAATGTTACGAGAAATGTTTTACGTAGTATTTAGTTATGTTTACTATCCAAAGAATTACTAAATGTGTTACTGATATGTTTATCTAGGAGTGAAGACAAGAAGAATGACTTTGGCCGTTCATTAAGTCAGATAATTGTGGACTATAGAGTTTATGATATTAAATCATAAGTCTCTGGGTCATAAAACTTACAAAATCTTCTGAACCTTCGACATTTACTCGTGATTTTTCAGGTTTTATAGTTCTGTTTTCTCCAAGCCACAAATTGTAGGATAAGAAGTCAAATGCAAGTACTGTATTATTAATCCCCTATTTAATACTTTTACTACAAAACAAGCTGTCCTGCTTGAAAAACAAATGTATTCCTCTACAAGTAGTGAAACGTGCCAGTGTGACCGCTCGTACGCATCATAACAGTCAGCCGGGATCGAACCTACGCTTGACCACGTCAGACTTGCGAGGCCAGCACTCCACCTCTGGACCGCGACTGTTGCACAACTGAGTCATTCAACTAAGCGTGAGAGGGAAGGGGGGCGTTGCTGAGCTGAGGGTCCGAAGAAGGTATTCCTGCTAGTCTTTAACAATTAATTAAAATAATTACATTACATCAATAAATTCACTTAGGATATCTATTACTATTCGCTCGCTTATAACTAACTTTTCAGCTTATGCCATTTGAAGTGTATAAAAAGATTTTCTTCACGGTTCACGGGTATATTGTTCATACTACAGTCCATGTATTAACAGTAACTACACACAAAAGCAACAAATATGCTATTCATGGCTTTGAAGTAGAATTAAGTACTGCAGATTCTGTCACATTAGAGAGAATGTTCATAGATCATACGAAACACTCATACTGCGCAACTGATACGCTATTGTCGTTGTACATGGGACCTAGAGTTAAAATCGAATAACAATAAATTCATATATTTATTGCCATAGTATATATTCACTCGTTGGCAAATCTATTACATTTTCCCAACATTTGGTTTACCCTACAGAATTAGATAAAGTCAAACCAAAAAGAGAGATATTATAGACTCCACGGCAACTGATCTGATTTGTGATCCTATTGAAATGATTAAATGTTTAATTCGGACAAGTCAGGTTACCAAACACTAACACTTTAGACCAATATTATATGTAGGAGAGCTTGGTGTTCTAGTTTTATCATATATATTAATTTTGTACTAAATGCGTACAGATCGTAACAATTTTAAATTGAATGTTTTTCTTCTTTAATTATAGGAATTAGTATGCAATTTAAACTGCGAGAGTTGCGACGTGTATGTCAGTTTTGTCATACAGTACGCATGGAAAATCGATCTTCTTTCAATTAAAAAGCAAAATCTACATATTTTCTACCAAAAACATTTTGTACGATGGAAAAATACGATGAAATATAACCGTACTGTGGTGATGACCTATGAAAATTGCACAAAATAACGTTCAAGTTTAGAGGTCGGTAATGTAGTTTCCTACTGTCGGTAACCAAAAACTGTTAACATTTTCTACTGCATTACTGATAAACATTTTTAATTGGCTTGGTTATTCATTTAGTTGTTAATACCTATTTTAGTGGTAAACTAGTAGGCACGCTGACATGAGTGGAGCGAATTCATATATTTAAATTATATTTTACCAACACTTAAACCAATCTTCTTAAAATGAGATACAATTATTATATTTGTTAGCTGTTAGGGTACACCTGTTCTATTTATTTACCTGTTAATGATAGGATTGTAATGTTGTGAATTATGAGGATGTGTAAAGTGGCTCAATCAGGTATAAACATAAATATGGGATGAAAATACTACGCCGAGTTATGGAATAAATATTTGTCTAATGCTATATTCCCGAGAGACGACGCACTGTGTTAAATCGCTTTACATGTTCTGTAATAACTCGGTAGATATTTGTACTAAAATTATTATAGAGGGTTTGTAATTTTCAAATGTTCATGTGATACTGTTTTCATGCATTAACTTTACATTCGGGACATATTGGACCCAATCCATTAACGAGTAGGTGATCTAGTTTGCCCCGACTATATAAAGTTAATAATAAAGTGATTGCGGTGTATTCCAAGTTTTGAAATAATGACGACAGGAAGAGATTTTGAACAGGAAAATGTATAACGATTTTGAATTTTTATGTAAAAGGAGTTTAAAAATATATCAATATCATCAGTTATATGAAAGGAAAAACTCTTCGACAGTTAAAATATATTAAATTTAACACTACATCTGTAGTTGTGTTGCAATATCAAACGTAGTGGCAGTTTCTCTGTCACACGGAGTCATTCAATATTTAGTAGTTATAAAATAATTAAGTTGAATTAAAATTTAACTCGTCTACGACAATGAATTACACGAAGAAACAGATTACCAACATTATATTTTACATTACAACTTAAAGCCACTGATTTTAGAAACAGTATTCTTTATCAATTGATATATTGCAGCTATTCAATGTCAAACCTTTCATCGGATTGAACATTGAATACAAGTCTACAGGATATATTCTCCATTCTTAGTTTCCGACCTTAATGCATTTCTTAACCATATATGTTAAGTGAAGTAAGCAATTTTAAACATTTCGATTTTTTTAATATTTGAGCAAGAAATAGAACAAGGTTCCTTAACGCTGATGAAGATACCCATTTCACTATGTGACGCAGTATAACATTCGGCGGGACCACACCTCACAGAGCGTTCCGGACATTGAGTTCCTAAAAGAAACGACTTTATTGCTGAGGGACGCTCTCATCGAGTTTCGGAATTAAGAATATAAAACAAAATAGGAATAAACTTCACTCGCTCTTCAGGATTTTCGTACTTAACATAAATCTCAATCTAAAAGCAAATTGGCCCTCCCTTAGACCCGGTAATGGGGCGAATATTAAGAGCTTTCTTAAAGAACGCTTGTAGCGGGGTTGAAAAACTGAGGAAAGGCTCGCCGTCTTGCTGGCATTCGAATAAATAACCCTCCATCTTCATCGTGGTGAAATATTCACAGGTTTTATTCTTACAATGTTGTAATGTAATGTATTTTTGAATAAACGTTTAATGTTGTAATGGTAATAATAATGTCTGAATAAAAATTTTACAACGATGTAAATGCTTTTTTTCTTTTATTCAAAAATATATATGTTAAATCACTGTTTTAATCTCGGTAAAATACTAGGCCTACTAACTTTTTACATATTTGATACTGCCATTGGTCACTGGGTTGTTAATTAATGATCTGGCTGAAGAATCAGTCGGTCTTAGTCAGTAACAAGGATACACAGGGCATCTCACCCATTCTACACTCATCATTCATTCATATTCGGCTTAAAATACGCCCTAGTTGCGTCGACGTTTTGCACAGTTATTTAGTTATTTATGAACGTGGGTCATTTCAGGTTAAATACCATGCGAAAATGTAATTTGTTGGATGAACCGATATTTCGCAATGATGTTTTACAATAAGAAAAGAGAAAGATCAACTTGCAACAGTTACTGTACGGTGACCAGCGCAACAATTGAAAACACCAATAGAAGTGTCGGCCTATAATAGCGGACAAGAGAGTTGTCAGATGAGGGCGTGGCTTGCAGGGCTACCAACGAAGATCAGCCAATAGTAGACGTGCTGCATTGCCAAAACTGCGCACCAGCTGACGGAATAGCATTCGAGTGATATTTTTCTATGGCTGAATGAAAACAGTGACAGCCATGCTATTGGCTACAGCCCAACTGTCACCTCTCTTGTCCGCTGTTATAGGCCCGCGTTGGGATTGTTATGCACTACACGTCACAAGCGACATTTCCTTTGCGATTACGTCTCAGTAAAACCACAACAAAGCTGTCGCTGTATCAGCGGTCAAATGTTAATTCGACATCGGACTTTTGTTTTCGTTGAATATGACCCCTAGCTTTATTGTTGGTGTATTTATATGGCAGACTATCTTTCACATAATATATTAATTTAAAAATAAAAAACTTTTATTTTACAATTGATCTCCGTCATTGTTTATGATAAGACATGATAAGGTTTTCTGGCCCATTTTCTTACTATTCAATTTCGTATAAAAACAAGACGAACATGGAATCCACTGATATATTCTCACTGTTTTTTTTTTGTCTGCTGCTTCACTACACTAGTACCATTTTTTTTATTTAATTAATTTGATTTAATTCAACTTTGAGAGCTCTCAAAGTTATGTTCAATGTCGTGTCAATCACATTTTAAATCCGATATTGAAATTAAACACTATTAAGGGCTCCCTCCATTTAAAATCTTTAACAGAAACATTAACCTTCGAAACGGTTTCATTAAAGTTATTGATGAACCCTTTCCAATATTACACCCAGCGATTCTCCCAGTGCGTTGTTGAGGTCGGTCATCTATCACCCCGCTACTGTCTGGGTAACTGCTCCACGTTACGTCGCCGTCGCCCCTTCAATACTGCATTCCTACTACAATACCGCGTACTACTGGGACTAGTAGAATCACAGAGCACAGATCTTCCACAGTGCGTTGTTGAGGTCGGTCATCTATCACCCCGCTACGTCTGGGTAACTGCACCACGTTACGTCGCCGTCGCCCCTTCAATACTGCATTCCTACTACAATACCGCGTACTACTGGGACTAGTAGAATCACAGAGCACAGATCTTCCACAGTGCGTTGTTGAGGTCGGTCATCTATCACCCCGCTACTGTCTGGGTAACTGCTCCACGTTACGTCGCCGTCGCCCCTTCAATACTGCATTCCTACTACAATACCGCGTACTACTGGGACTAGTAGAATCACAGAGCACAGATCTTCCACAGTCCGTTGTTGAGGTCGGTCATCTATCACCCCGCTACTGTCTGGGTAACTGCTCCACGTTACGTCGCCGTCGCCCCTTCAATACTGCATTCCTACTACAATACCGCGTACTACTGGGACTAGTAGAATCACAGAGCACAGATCTTCCACAGTGCGTTGTTGAGGTCGGTCATCTATCACCCCGCTACTGTCTGGGTAACTGCTCCACGTTACGTCGCCGTCGCCCCTTCAATACTGCATTCCTACTACAATACCGCGTACTACTGGGACTAGTAGAATCACAGAGCACAGATCTTCCACAGTGCGTTGTTGAGGTCGGTCATCTATCACCCCGCTACTGTCTGGGTAACTGCTCCACGTTACGTCGCCGTCGCCCCTTCAATACTGCATTCCTACTACAATACCGCGTACTACTGGGACTAGTAGAATCACAGAGCACAGATCTTCCACAGTGCGTTGTTGAGGTCGGTCATCTATCACCCCGCTACGTCTGGGTAACTGCTCCACGTTACGTCGCCGTCGCCCCTTCAATACTGCATTCCTACTACAATACCGCGTACTACTGGGACTAGTAGAATCACAGAGCACAGATCTTCCACAGTGCGTTGTTGAGGTCGGTCATCTATCACCCCGCTACGTCTGGGTAACTGCACCACGTTACGTCGCCGTCGCCCCTTCAATACTGCATTCCTACTACAATACCGCGTACTACTGGGACTAGTAGAATCACAGAGCACAGATCTTCCACAGTGCGTTGTTGAGGTCGGTCATCTATCACCCCGCTACTGTCTGGGTAACTGCTCCACGTTACGTCGCCGTCGCCCCTTCAATACTGCATTCCTACTACAATACCGCGTACTACTGGGACTAGTAGAATCACAGAGCACAGATCTTCCACAGTGCGTTGTTGAGGTCGGTCATCTATCACCCCGCTACTGTCTGGGTAACTGCTCCACGTTACGTCGCCGTCGCCCCTTCAATACTGCATTCCTACTACAATACCGCGTACTACTGGGACTAGTAGAATCACAGAGCACAGATCTTCCACAGTGCGTTGTTGAGGTCGGTCATCTATCACCCCGCTACTGTCTGGGTAACTGCTCCACGTTACGTCGCCGTCGCCCCTTCAATACTGCATTCCTACTACAATACCGCGTACTACTGGGACTAGTAGAATCACAGAGCACAGATCTTCCACAGTGCGTTGTTGAGGTCGGTCATCTATCACCCCGCTACGTCTGGGTAACTGCTCCACGTTACGTCGCCGTCGCCCCTTCAATACTGCATTCCTACTACAATACCGCGTACTACTGGGACTAGTAGAATCACAGAGCACAGATCTTCCACAGTGCGTTGTTGAGGTCGGTCATCTATCACCCCGCTACTGTCTGGGTAACTGCACCACGTTACGTCGCCGTCGCCCCTTCAATACTGCATTCCTACTACAATACCGCGTACTACTGGGACTAGTAGAATCACAGAGCACAGATCTTCCACAGTGCGTTGTTGAGGTCGGTCATCTATCACCCCGCTACTGTCTGGGTAACTGCACCACGTTACGTCGCCGTCGCCCCTTCAATACTGCATTCCTACTACAATACCGCGTACTACTGGGACTAGTAGAATCACAGAGCACAGATCTTCCACAGTGCGTTGTTGAGGTCGGTCATCTATCACCCCGCTACTGTCTGGGTAACTGCTCCACGTTACGTCGCCGTCGCCCCTTCAATACTGCATTCCTACTACAATACCGCGTACTACTGGGACTAGTAGAATCACAGAGCACAGATCTTCCACAGTGCGTTGTTGAGGTCGGTCATCTATCACCCCGCTACGTCTGGGTAACTGCACCACGTTACGTCGCCGTCGCCCCTTCAATACTGCATTCCTACTACAATACCGCGTACTACTGGGACTAGTAGAATCACAGAGCACAGATCTTCCACAGTGCGTTGTTGAGGTCGGTCATCTATCACCCCGCTACTGTCTGGGTAACTGCTCCACGTTACGTCGCCGTCGCCCCTTCAATACTGCATTCCTACTACAATACCGCGTACTACTGGGACTAGTAGAATCACAGAGCACAGATCTTCCACAGTGCGTTGTTGAGGTCGGTCATCTATCACCCCGCTACTGTCTGGGTAACTGCTCCACGTTACGTCGCCGTCGCCCCTTCAATACTGCATTCCTACTACAATACCGCGTACTACTGGGACTAGTAGAATCACAGAGCACAGATCTTCCACAGTGCGTTGTTGAGGTCGGTCATCTATCACCCCGCTACTGTCTGGGTAACTGCTCCACGTTACGTCGCCGTCGCCCCTTCAATACTGCATTCCTACTACAATACCGCGTACTACTGGGACTAGTAGAATCACAGAGCACAGATCTTCCACAGTGCGTTGTTGAGGTCGGTCATCTATCACCCCGCTACTGTCTGGGTAACTGCTCCACGTTACGTCGCCGTCGCCCCTTCAATACTGCATTCCTACTACAATACCGCGTACTACTGGGACTAGTAGAATCACAGAGCACAGATCTTCCACAGTGCGTTGTTGAGGTCGGTCATCTATCACCCCGCTACGTCTGGGTAACTGCTCCACGTTACGTCGCCGTCGCCCCTTCAATACTGCATTCCTACTACAATACCGCGTACTACTGGGACTAGTAGAATCACAGAGCACAGATCTTCCACAGTGCGTTGTTGAGGTCGGTCATCTATCACCCCGCTACGTCTGGGTAACTGCACCACGTTACGTCGCCGTCGCCCCTTCAATACTGCATTCCTACTACAATACCGCGTACTACTGGGACTAGTAGAATCACAGAGCACAGATCTTCCACAGTGCGTTGTTGAGGTCGGTCATCTATCACCCCGCTACTGTCTGGGTAACTGCTCCACGTTACGTCGCCGTCGCCCCTTCAATACTGCATTCCTACTACAATACCGCGTACTACTGGGACTAGTAGAATCACAGAGCACAGATCTTCCACAGTGCGTTGTTGAGGTCGGTCATCTATCACCCCGCTACTGTCTGGGTAACTGCTCCACGTTACGTCGCCGTCGCCCCTTCAATACTGCATTCCTACTACAATACCGCGTACTACTGGGACTAGTAGAATCACAGAGCACAGATCTTCCACAGTGCGTTGTTGAGGTCGGTCATCTATCACCCCGCTACTGTCTGGGTAACTGCTCCACGTTACGTCGCCGTCGCCCCTTCAATACTGCATTCCTACTACAATACCGCGTACTACTGGGACTAGTAGAATCACAGAGCACAGATCTTCCACAGTGCGTTGTTGAGGTCGGTCATCTATCACCCCGCTACGTCTGGGTAACTGCTCCACGTTACGTCGCCGTCGCCCCTTCAATACTGCATTCCTACTACAATACCGCGTACTACTGGGACTAGTAGAATCACAGAGCACAGATCTTCCACAGTGCGTTGTTGAGGTCGGTCATCTATCACCCCGCTACTGTCTGGGTAACTGCACCACGTTACGTCGCCGTCGCCCCTTCAATACTGCATTCCTACTACAATACCGCGTACTACTGGGACTAGTAGAATCACAGAGCACAGATCTTCCACAGTGCGTTGTTGAGGTCGGTCATCTATCACCCCGCTACTGTCTGGGTAACTGCACCACGTTACGTCGCCGTCGCCCCTTCAATACTGCATTCCTACTACAATACCGCGTACTACTGGGACTAGTAGAATCACAGAGCACAGATCTTCCACAGTGCGTTGTTGAGGTCGGTCATCTATCACCCCGCTACTGTCTGGGTAACTGCTCCACGTTACGTCGCCGTCGCCCCTTCAATACTGCATTCCTACTACAATACCGCGTACTACTGGGACTAGTAGAATCACAGAGCACAGATCTTCCACAGTGCGTTGTTGAGGTCGGTCATCTATCACCCCGCTACGTCTGGGTAACTGCTCCACGTTACGTCGCCGTCGCCCCTTCAATACTGCATTCCTACTACAATACCGCGTACTACTGGGACTAGTAGAATCACAGAGCACAGATCTTCCACAGTGCGTTGTTGAGGTCGGTCATCTATCACCCCGCTACGTCTGGGTAACTGCTCCACGTTACGTCGCCGTCGCCCCTTCAATACTGCATTCCTACTACAATACCGCGTACTACTGGGACTAGTAGAATCACAGAGCACAGATCTTCCACAGTGCGTTGTTGAGGTCGGTCATCTATCACCCCGCTACTGTCTGGGTAACTGCTCCACGTTACGTCGCCGTCGCCCCTTCAATACTGCATTCCTACTACAATACCGCGTACTACTGGGACTAGTAGAATCACAGAGCACAGATCTTCCACAGTGCGTTGTTGAGGTCGGTCATCTATCACCCCGCTACGTCTGGGTAACTGCTCCACGTTACGTCGCCGTCGCCCCTTCAATACTGCATTCCTACTACAATACCGCGTACTACTGGGACTAGTAGAATCACAGAGCACAGATCTTCCACAGTGCGTTGTTGAGGTCGGTCATCTATCACCCCGCTACTGTCTGGGTAACTGCTCCACGTTACGTCGCCGTCGCCCCTTCAATACTGCATTCCTACTACAATACCGCGTACTACTGGGACTAGTAGAATCACAGAGCACAGATCTTCCACAGTGCGTTGTTGAGGTCGGTCATCTATCACCCCGCTACTGTCTGGGTAACTGCTCCACGTTACGTCGCCGTCGCCCCTTCAATACTGCATTCCTACTACAATACCGCGTACTACTGGGACTAGTAGAATCACAGAGCACAGATCTTCCACAGTGCGTTGTTGAGGTCGGTCATCTATCACCCCGCTACTGTCTGGGTAACTGCACCACGTTACGTCGCCGTCGCCCCTTCAATACTGCATTCCTACTACAATACCGCGTACTACTGGGACTAGTAGAATCACAGAGCACAGATCTTCCACAGTGCGTTGTTGAGGTCGGTCATCTATCACCCCGCTACTGTCTGGGTAACTGCTCCACGTTACGTCGCCGTCGCCCCTTCAATACTGCATTCCTACTACAATACCGCGTACTACTGGGACTAGTAGAATCACAGAGCACAGATCTTCCACAGTGCGTTGTTGAGGTCGGTCATCTATCACCCCGCTACTGTCTGGGTAACTGCACCACGTTACGTCGCCGTCGCCCCTTCAATACTGCATTCCTACTACAATACCGCGTACTACTGGGACTAGTAGAATCACAGAGCACAGATCTTCCACAGTGCGTTGTTGAGGTCGGTCATCTATCACCCCGCTACGTCTGGGTAACTGCTCCACGTTACGTCGCCGTCGCCCCTTCAATACTGCATTCCTACTACAATACCGCGTACTACTGGGACTAGTAGAATCACAGAGCACAGATCTTCCACAGTGCGTTGTTGAGGTCGATCATCTATCACCCCGCTACTGTCTGGGTAACTGCTCCACGTTACGTCGCCGTCGCCCCTTCAATACTGCATTCCTACTACAATACCGCGTACTACTGGGACTAGTAGAATCACAGAGCACAGATCTTCCACAGTGCGTTGTTGAGGTCGGTCATCTATCACCCCGCTACTGTCTGGGTAACTGCTCCACGTTACGTCGCCGTCGCCCCTTCAATACTGCATTCCTACTACAATACCGCGTACTACTGGGACTAGTAGAATCACAGAGCACAGATCTTCCACAGTGCGTTGTTGAGGTCGGTCATCTATCACCCCGCTACTGTCTGGGTAACTGCACCACGTTACGTCGCCGTCGCCCCTTCAATACTGCATTCCTACTACAATACCGCGTACTACTGGGACTAGTAGAATCACAGAGCACAGATCTTCCACAGTGCGTTGTTGAGGTCGGTCATCTATCACCCCGCTACTGTCTGGGTAACTGCTCCACGTTACGTCGCCGTCGCCCCTTCAATACTGCATTCCTACTACAATACCGCGTACTACTGGGACTAGTAGAATCACAGAGCACAGATCTTCCACAGTGCGTTGTTGAGGTCGGTCATCTATCACCCCGCTACTGTCTGGGTAACTGCACCACGTTACGTCGCCGTCGCCCCTTCAATACTGCATTCCTACTACAATACCGCGTACTACTGGGACTAGTAGAATCACAGAGCACAGATCTTCCACAGTGCGTTGTTGAGGTCGGTCATCTATCACCCCGCTACTGTCTGGGTAACTGCTCCACGTTACGTCGCCGTCGCCCCTTCAATACTGCATTCCTACTACAATACCGCGTACTACTGGGACTAGTAGAATCACAGAGCACAGATCTTCCACAGTGCGTTGTTGAGGTCGGTCATCTATCACCCCGCTACTGTCTGGGTAACTGCTCCACGTTACGTCGCCGTCGCCCCTTCAATACTGCATTCCTACTACAATACCGCGTACTACTGGGACTAGTAGAATCACAGAGCACAGATCTTCCACAGTGCGTTGTTGAGGTCGGTCATCTATCACCCCGCTACTGTCTGGGTAACTGCTCCACGTTACGTCGCCGTCGCCCCTTCAATACTGCATTCCTACTACAATACCGCGTACTACTGGGACTAGTAGAATCACAGAGCACAGATCTTCCACAGTGCGTTGTTGAGGTCGGTCATCTATCACCCCGCTACGTCTGGGTAACTGCTCCACGTTACGTCGCCGTCGCCCCTTCAATACTGCATTCCTACTACAATACCGCGTACTACTGGGACTAGTAGAATCACAGAGCACAGATCTTCCACAGTGCGAAATTTGTTATAAGTAGAGCCATTGAGTTTCATTATCATATGTGTCTCTTGGAGGGTTTAGGTATAGGAAAGATCTCAAACGTTGTGCTATTAATTGAGCTAAAGTATTTGAATATATTTTAATGTAAACATAGGATGCTCGTATTAATGTAAGACTGAATAATAAATTCAAAAACAGAATACATTATTTTTACACTGTAAAAACGACGAGTCGTATTGACTTTTCCTTTCAGATTGTCTGGTTTTCGTTATCGTCAATGATTAATTTTCACGTAACAAAGCATATTTTTTTCGTAGGGTAACCGGAACATTAATAGAAGTGAAGAATGCATTGTGCGGTCACCAATGCTAAGATGCGGTTCCAAGTTACTAAGATGGCTTGCCGTTGTAGGTTTGGTTCGCCGTCCGGACATAAAGTTCTTTGTTTACATAAATATTCTGTCCACTTTTATAATCATCCTGAAACTTCAATATGTAGTTAAATACTACATAATAAATGTTTGTGTCTGATGGTATTAAAACTTATCCAATATATTTTTTAATTTGACTAAATTTTAGTTAAAATAATCCCAATACATAAATAACATGAGTCAGGAAAATCGATTTTTCAGTATAGTACACATTCCTAAATTGTATAAATAGTAATATTGTTCGGTGGAAAGGTCAGGCGTAACAATTCGCATGTTCGAACCTCAGTTGACGTCGCAGTCGCTCAGTCAAGCCGCGGAACACTCAACGTGTTGCATATTTAAGAATCATATTAATGTTCCGCCGTCTAGTTGGACGTTACGCCTGCTTGTAATATACCTACTAAATTGTACGCCTGACGTGTTCAGTACCACGTGTTTACTCTGTGTAAGTTAACTATTCTGAAGGCAAACTTCACGGTCACGTTGCTTATTATGGTTCTGGCAGTCTTAATGACGGGGGACGAGCTTTGTCGCATGAAAGGCTTGATAAGTGTTAAAACATTAATTTAGTTTCCACAGTATGGTTGAAAAAATAAACTTATTGGGATTATATGTTCTGGTATTTAAAGGAATTATACTGTAAGTGAAATTAGTTTAGGTGCAGATCTATTTAGTCGTGGGCAAGTAATACCTAAGGCCCTAGAAGTTGGTCACTTGAACGCAAACTTCAGTAGTAAGATGTCCTATGTTGGAAAGATTGTTTAGATTTCCCCTAGCATTAATCTAGCCCTAAATGACGCGTCACGCGCTTGAGTGACCTCCGGTGGCGTCATCAACTTGGGAATAATTCACAATGGTTATTAGCCACTGCATTATCTACAATCCTGACTACCTGTTTCTTGTATATCTCTCATACATGATCACTATGGAGGACAATTCACATACTGTCACACTGTACCACATACTGTCACACTGTACCACACTGTACACATACTGTCACACTGTACCACATGTACCACACTGTACACATACTGTCACACTGTACCACATGTACCACACTGTACACATACTGTCACACTGTACCACATGTACCACACTGTACACATACTGTCACACTGTACCACACTGTACACATACTGTCACACTGTACCACATGTACCACACTGTACACATACTGTCACACTGTACCACATGTACCACACTGTACACATACTGTCACACTGTACCACACTGTACACATACTGTCACACTGTACCACATGTACCACACTGTACACATACTGTCACACTGTACCACACTGTACACATACTGTCACACTGTACCAGATGTACCACACTGTACACATACTGTCACACTGTACCACATGTACCACACTGTACACATACTGTCACACTGTACCACATGTACCACACTGTACACATACTGTCACACTGTACCACATGTACCACACTGTACACATACTGTCACACTGTACCACATGTACCACACTGTACAAATACTGTCACACTGTACCACATGTACCACACTGTACACATACTGTCACACTGTACCACATGTACCACACTGTACACATACTGTCACACTGTACCACATGTACCACACTGTACACATACTGTCACACTGTACCACATGTACCACACTGTACACATACTGTCACACTGTACCACACTGTACACATACTGTCACACTGTACCACATGTACCACACTGTACACATACTGTCATACTGTACCACATGTACCACACTGTACACATACTGTCACACTGTACCACACTGTACACATACTGTCACACTGTACCACATGTACCACACTGTACACATACTGTCACACTGTACCACATGTACCACACTGTACACATACTGTCACACTGTACCACATGTACCACACTGTACACATACTGTCACACTGTACCACACTGTACACATACTGTCACACTGTACCACATGTACCACACTGTACACATACTGTCATACTGTACCACATGTACCACACTGTACACATACTGTCACACTGTACCACACTGTACACATACTGTCACACTGTACCACATGTACCACACTGTACACATACTGTCACACTGTACCACATGTACCACACTGTACACATACTGTCACACTGTACCACATGTACCACACTGTACACATACTGTCACACTGTACCACATGTACCACACTGTACACATACTGTCACACTGCACCACATGTACCACACTGTACACATACTGTCATACTGTTCACAACTGTACCACTTTATTTGACAAAGGATCCCTCTACAAAGGATTTTCGACAGAACTGCCAAATAACAATTTTACAGTTTAATCTGTATTCTTAAAGAACACTTTCGGAATTTTAATTTCAAAGAAAATGTAACTTAACATGAATATTAAGACTGAACACATTTACAGTGCGTTAGAATATTCTGACGATATCGCAGGAACGTACGATAAACACAACATGGCGTTGCCAAACTCAGTCCAAGTGAAGATAACTCCGCGAGCAACTGGGCTAATTACCGGGGCGACGATCGCCGACTTGATAGCAACTGTTGCTATCACATTGGTCGGAGCAACAGCGTTGTGGTGGTGTTGGCGCTGGTGACGGTGTCGCCCTCGCAGAGCTGTGTTGTTGTCTTAAGTCACATTCAGAGTAGTGAATAAAACAGTAAATATAAATACTAGTTATTTTTAAAATGTATAAACTACTAGCTGGTACCCGCGGCTTCACTCGCGAAAAATTAAAACACATTTAAAATATTAATCAACCAGCACCGTCAAATCTTTGTTCACGTTTTACCATTAATTTATTTTGTGGTAACTGACAAACATCTTAACTACAGCTGGTAATTGTATAAATTACTAGCTGCTGGACCGTGCTTCGCAACGGAGTGAAAATAAAGAGTAGACAAATTGTAAACAAAACAAAGACAGTCTGTAATTAGATATAATCCTTATAACAGCTGTTTATTTAAATGAATTAAGAAAAAACACATATTATATAAACCAAATAAAACTCTCGTCCGCATGAATGACATGGGGACATTGAAGTCCCGTGGGGCAGAGCCCTGAGAACTTTTCTAAACGGCAATAGGCCTATGACACTCCTAGGTACACACACTATATTTGTGCAAAGCTTCAGCAGAATTGGTCCAGTGGTTTTAGCGTGATGGAAGAGCAGACAGACACTACCTCATTTCTATAATAATAGTGATATCCTCCCATAAGATTTGCATTGGATCTTTCAGGACCCGTGGGGTGGAGCCTACCACGGTGGATGTGGACATTATCAGGTCTATACGTTAATGTTAATGTGATATGTAAGCTATATTCTTGCAAAATGTTATCTTAATTGGTCCAGTAGTTTTTGCATGATGGAACTACAAACATCCAAACTTTCACATTTATAATATTAGAAGGATTTTTTTCATGTTTACTTCCTGATGTTATAAAGTTTTCCCCTAAGATGAATTTATTCGGAATTTCTTAACTGATTTCATCACTGTTTAGCCAAACACACAATTTTAAAACAGGAAATGTTTCATATTTACCGTTTCGTTCCAGGCATTCTGCTCACCTGCAACATTTAATATTCAATTAGCTCAGTGAAATACGGAAATGTAAATAGGACTGTAAAAATACTAAACATCACTGGACCAATTAGTGGCTGCTAAACAAAACAGCAATTTGTAATATTCCTGCGGTCTCTCGGCTGTATAGTAGCATAGGAAATTGCAATTGGAATGTTCCAATCAGCGGAACACTAACTTTGAAACAAGTGATGTATATGTAACTGGGCTGGTTATCATTGACGATTATATTCCATTAAAATAATAATACTCCAGTAAAATACTGGATATTTCAATCAAAAACTAATTACAATATATAATCACAATAATTGATGATCATGATAATGTTGATGACAGGGATGAAGAACCTACTTGATTGATGAGTTTATTCAAATCACTTTTTCAATAATTACCAAGTGAATGGTCAAAACTTCACTAATTTTGCTTACTTATTCATAAACTACTTTGAATATAAATAACTTTAAAACCTATTAACTTAACAGTGGCCTTCACTCCACTGTCGACATTGCGCATGCGCAAAGACAAATCGCGCTTGTTGGACAGAGCAGAACAAAATACAAATTCATATACAAGCTAACCATGACAGAGGCAAAGAGCAGCCCAGTGATCGGTATTCGATAGAGATGGTCAACGGCCGTTACGTTCCGTTTGATCTACAGAATCTGGCGAGGTATGAAGTTTAGTGCAACTGGGGCATAATCAACTGTAAGGGGGGACAACAACTGTAGGGAACTAAGGCAACAGTCATATATCACGCATATAAAACACTAAACGAACAAGGTGAAGTAAAATATATAATGCTAACTTTTATTAATAACAAATAAGTTGTTACCTGTTTACCAATGATCTAAGTATCCAAGTATTAATGATCAAAATAATACACCATTATACTTTTTCACCGCCAACAGTTAATGAAAAATACTAAAAATCATTAATCTTTTAGTATTTGGTTATTTTTGAATCCATTTAATGGAGACTTACTTTTTTACACCAAATATGATTATAGGAAGGTTTTTTAGTCATGCCTAGATGTACATAACACGGTTGTTCTATGTAGCAAGTGTTTGTGAATATTTTTTGGGGAAATGAGAAATAAGATTAGAATACAATAATAAAAACAATCTGATCTTTATAACAAGCCCAAATGTGTCAAACTGAGAATGTTGTGATACGTTTGTTGCAAGCGCAATATTTTAAAATTCAAAATTTGTCGACATTAGTTTAATTATACTTGAAGCGTCTGGGGGACCGAGCTTGGCTTGTGCGTTTTCCCCATGACGAGTTCGTGTCGTCGCTCATTTGCTTTCCTTATGCACGATAGGGTCACTCCAAAGTTGTTATAACTCAGTGTTCCAACAGGTTAACTGGATATTTAATACACTTGATTATTTAGTAGATATGTTCACTCTATATGCAATCTTCATTCAATGGTTCTAGTAGTGTCTTCATACTGTAAGGTTATGAGAACAGTGGTTCGCGGAAATCATAATAAGTTTATATTATACCAGGCATGAGTTACATCTCTCGAGTCAGTTCACTGGTCGATAAAGAAGACCTGGTATAATTATTTAGTTTTGATTTAAAACTGCAAAAGCCTAGTATTGAAATACTGTATTTTTAAAACTTATTTTACTATAAATCCGATTTTATCTATGAACAGGACCAATCTGAAACATATTTTTTTATCTAAAAATTAAATAATATAACATTTGGAGGAAACTGCTAGAGCAGTTTCAGATATAAATGAGCTAGCAAACATCACTCGCATTAGAGTAAGAATATCCAATATATCGCTAGTTCTAGAGCGACTGGGTCTAAGAGACTCTCAGAGGAGGAGAAGAGCGAGTGGATGTACTTAACTGACTGGCTGGCTCAAATGGTGTGAATATCCAATATATCGCTAGTTCTAGAGCGACTGGGTCTAAGAGACTCTCAGAGGAGGAGAAGAGCGAGTGGATGTACTTAACTGACTGGCTGGCTCAAATGGTGTGAATATCCAATATATCGCTAGTTCTAGAGCGACTGGGTCTAAGAGACTCTCAGAGGAGGAGAAGAGCGAGTGGATGTACTTAACTGACTGGCTGGCTCAAATGGTGTGAATATCCAATATATCGCTAGTTCTAGAGCGACTGGGTCTAAGAGACTCTCAGAGGAGGAGAAGAGCGAGTGGATGTACTTAACTGACTGGCTGGCTCAAATGGTGTGAATATCCAATATATCGCTAGTTCTAGAGCGACTGGGTCTAAGAGACTCTCAGAGGAGGAGAAGAGCGAGTGGATGTACTTAACTGACTGGCTGACTCAAATGGTGAGCAGACGATCCAGTGGTATTACAGGATTTATAACATTATAACAATCGAATTTCAACTTTGAGAATATTAAGAACTGTAATACAATATCGTATCTCTTGCATACTGACACCGTGTTGACGTACATGTTAAAATGATCAATAGACTAGGCAATATAGAAAGTTAACGAATAACGTGAGTAACATTGACTGCATCAGGAAAACATTGAAATTAAAATGCCAATAATCGTAAAATTGTTAAGAATATTCTGAATTTTGATAGATGATTGAATCATATCGTACTTATACTCGGTCATGCTAATTGATTAACATCGTTATGAGTTTTTTCACGATAACACCTTCATATTTTATTCGGCGGACTTCCTATTTATTGTTTCGAAATTAAGTGTTGAAATACAGCGAGGTTTTAACTTCAGTTAAAACTATTTTCATTAATGAACAGAAAGTAACCACCGTCGGCAATTTAAACATTGCAGTACAAATAAACTCCCTCAAAACAGCAAAGTTGTCCTCCCCGCAGCTAACAATACTTTATACTTGTACAGAACGAGCAGTATCACAAACACACTTGGGCTAGAATGTATTCGACACGGTAGACGTCGCTGTGCAGTTGGCCCAGCCATCACACGAGACGGCGGCACAGCTACCGAGGGGGGGCGCAACAACTTTCCTGGTCGACACGGTAGACGTCGCTGTGCAGTTGGCCCAGCCATCACACGAGACGGCGGCACAGCTACCGAGGGGGGGCGCAACAACTTTCCTGGTTTAATTAAATTACGACTCCCATACCCGGAAAATAATGTCTCGCACCAACAGGCGTTTCTGTATATGGAAAGATTTGTCGCGATCCAAAATAACGTCAATGCGAAATTGATTTTGTCGGATATAAATAAAGTGCTGTTCTTGTAAACGACCTTTCTTAAAATACTAAGACAATACAACATACTGTAACAGGTGCAAAAATTATCTATTTTAGCACTACGTATATTTTTGTAATATTATGCCGATTAAAAATCTTAAGTATCCGGGGAATGAAACAGTTGTGGGAGCTGCATTTTGTGGTTGATCTTTGTAACTGTAACAAACATTTTTGCATGACCAAGGTAAGTGTCTTGCCCAGTTTTAAAACCTGTGGGATGAAGCTTGAACCGTTCACAAAAAGATTTTAAGCTGTAGCACTGTTGATATACACATAATATCAGCTGTAAAATTGTCTACGCCTATATTTTTAAATAAGCTGTCTGAACTGCTGGGGTTTAGGTTAACTTAATTTTCTTTCTTTTGCCTATTTTAATATTTTACTGACTCGGACTTGGATGCAGTGTCAGACTTGTAGTTTTTGCATTTCTCACAGTTGAGTAGCTTCTCCTTCGCCCTTCAATAGGACTTCTCTATGATGTTTATTTACAATCCTAAACCGCAAATATCAGTCCCGACATTCGACCAACGCCTCAATCTCCTTCGCCGCACCGTCGTGTCCACTCTCCTTTAGCGGACGTGTCTAAGGTACCAGTTGTTGTAGACGCCGCGCATCCACTGCGAGCAGTAAACACTTTGGATCACTGTACGACCCATTCTACATTAATTTAAAGTACAAGCCCTGATTCAAAACAATTTAAATCATATTTAATTTACCAAGAAAGACAGCACAACACGGACCGATGCTATTAGGTGTTGATCTACTCGAACGCTTCTAAGATATTTACTACGGCATCGAACAAATTATTATTTAGGTCATTTAGTTATTCAATTTCAATATTATGGGATTTAATCACTCTACCTCTACATAATATGTTACATAAGGTTCAACATTAAAACCATTATTACTTGTCTTTTAAAATCGTCTTTAAATTTGTCGTACACAAAATTATATAACTGTCAAGTTAACCTCTTCAAAAGTTCTTTGTCTAATTCCAAAGAAAGATTAGCTATGCTCAAATTAGAAACCGATGAAGATTATTACAGACAGACTTAAAAGATACGATGTGACACCTTACACTCCTCAGTGTAATCTCTTGCACCTCAGTAGGACTGAATGTGGTTTTGTTTCCGTTAAGTATGAGTATTTTGTAGGCAAACGTTCATCTCGTAAGTCCCAGCTGAAGGCAAATAAAGGGTCTATCAATGTCGAATATTGTTCGCTAGGTCATGAGGGTTCGTGGGTACGTGAGATAAGGGATACTGCGCACGGCTTTTACCATCGGAAATCATTTCACTGTTGTAGGATAGTGATGTTTGGTAGTAGTTCCTAATTGCATTTTGTGGCTATATTTATAAATAATACCAAATTATAAACTTCGGTACTTATGCGTTAAACCGACCACCAACTTTTTGGGGAATTTTCTAGTGGGAAAACCCAAACAAACTATATCGAATAAAAGTAGTCATTATCTTATTTAGCATACAACTTACAAGCATTTTGAATTACTCGAAAAATGTTTGAGACAGGCAAAAGACAAACATCGTCGAGGAGGTATTGAAATGGGTTTCCTCCATCAGCTCCAATTCTCGATTGCCACATGTATTCTGCGAGGTAAGAATCTAAATGAAGGCGACTTGGACCCCTGTGTTTCTTGATGAGATATTTAGCTGAGCCCCATATAAACATACACGCGACGAAATGGACTAGTCGAGACGCTATAGCCGCACCGGCCCTCAATACATGTGTCGTTAATATTTATAATAAATAATCCTAAATTAGAAAGTATTTTCCGTGCTATTTAAAAAAAAAATTGCCTGAACAACGGAGTTTTGCTCCCTGATAAATGGGTTGACATGAGGACGAGAGTTTGGAAGGTGGAGAAGTTATTGAATCTGTAATCCTCGCGCCACTAAGTTAATCCTATTACTTTAAATGATTTTAAACCCTTCCATCCACCAGCCTCTGTGTGAACAGTTCGAATTTTTAACTACGGCGAGCCGAGTTATCATAAACAATAGCTTTTAAATTGATTTTAAAACGGAAATATACGTCAAATGTTCAAGTATATAACGAAATTAATAGTTTTGTTTTACCTATTTAAGCTAAACATAGAAAGTTTTTGTTTCTAAAAAATATATTTTTGTTTAATCTTTTCTAAATTGTAATTTAATTCAAACAAGAAAGTTTACAGTTGACATTCCTCAATCCCATCCTATTGTTGGCGCCTCTGACATACATGTACAATAATACACGTTTCTGTCATGTTGGGAACAAATGGTTGAATGGTCCTTTTTAAACCGTAACCGAAAAAAAAACACTTTTTTGTTAATTGTCTAGTTTAATTCAGTCGACTCCTCACGAGCGCAAATATCTACATCGCTGTTCTTCTCTGTCCACATCTACATCTCTAGCTGTGCCAATGGAGAGCTATACTAAGTTTCTAACAAATATCTTCCTTTTTTGGGATTTATTTAAACTTACAAAGTTAATACTATTCTACTATTATTGTAAGTAATTAAAGTTTTAAAATGTAATAACTGTCGTTAGTTGGAACAGGTTTATCCAAACCAGGTACAATACAAAATTATAAAATTAAAAGAAGCAAGTATACGAAATTAGCACAGATTACATTGCCTAGGATATAATTTTAAAGTTATAAAAAACGTAGGTATTCAAGGAAATTAAGTAAAGCAATTCTATTAAAACCTAATTGTCTTGGAGTTGTATAAACATTTTTGCCGTAAATTAGTTTTATAATTAACCTGTGGCTTGAGGAAATTAGTCGTAATTAGAAGTACTTGAAAACAATATCGCTGAAGATGTATTATATAATGACATTACTGTTTGGTATTATTAGTAATTATTAATTATATAGTCTAATATTAAGATTTAACAACACATTTATTTTGATCCAAAAGCTATTAATTTAACTATTGAAGGCAATTGGGGTAAACAAATATTATTTTAATCTGAGTTACGTACGTATAGGTTGTAGAAAACGTGTTGACTGCATTAAGAGGAGATAAGCAGTCAATATTCTATCAAGATTAAACTTAAATATGCTTTGAGTGCTGTTCGAAGTTAAGTGATCTATTAATCAATACCACAGACTGCCACTGTGATATTAAACAGAAGCAACACTTCACAGGTTTTCTTGCGAGAACTGCTGTTTAATGTTTTTATCTGTTTACAATTTTTGCTTGGCGGTTTTTATTCGTTATTTTAGGATTTCTCGCATCAACATGTCGATAAACCACTTATTTAACCACTTGTCATTTGATAACGATAAAGTCAAAATAATCAATCGTAAGTCATAATTAAATATGAGTAATACATGTGCAACGTTTCCAATCAACATTTTAAGTTGTTCCTGTGGCATTATTAAACCTACTTATTACAAACATATCCAGGCTCACGGAGCGACTTGCTCGACATATCATGACTGATCGACTCCTGGAACAAAGAGCCCAAGTTTTTCTCCGGAAACATAAAAACTCGAAACTTGAGTTCCAACGCCCATTTAGAGTTCCCAGTTAGACTTTCCAGCAAACCTTTTGCAGTTGTTTACAGATATTGTTAGAGGTGCTTCCTTAGTGATTCATCCATTTTTCATTGATCTCTAATGGCAGCGTTAGCACCACCAGGTGTATCAGGACAGCTAAACTCTTATCCATATATATCTAAAAGCATCGCAGAAAAAGTATAAATAAAGATTTAATTAGTGAGACCTTTCAAGGTACATATTAAAGACAATCGATTAATCGACTACTGTATAACTATTTATACGTATGTATTCGACTGTGTTGATTTTATAGCTAAATTTTTTGTATTTAAGGAATTTCTTTTAGGTTTCAGTAGTTCAGCTAGACGCCATGCCAGAGCTCCCCGCGGACTCGTCACTCCACTGTCAGTTACACGCCGTCAGGGGTCGACCACTCGCTGTCTGAGAGCTCCCCGCGGACTCGTCACTCCACTGTCAGTTACACGCCGTCAGGGGTCGACCACTCGCTGTCTGAGAGCTCCCCGCGGACTCGTCACTCCACTGTCAGTTACACGCCGTCAGGGGTCGACCACTCGCTGTCTGAGAGCTCCCCGCGGACTCGTCACTCCACTGTCAGTTACACGCCGTCAGGGGTCGACCACTCGCTGTCTGAGAGCTCCCCGCGGACTCGTCACTCCACTGTCAGTTACACGCCGTCAGGGGTCGACCACTCGCTGTCTGAGAGCTCCCCACGGACTCGTCACTCCACTGTCAGTTACACGCCGTCAGGGGTCGACCACTCGCTGTCTGAGAGCTCCCCGCGGACTCGTCACTCCACTGTCAGTTACACGCCGTCAGGGGTCGACCACTCGCTGTCTGAGAGCTCCCCGCGGACTCGTCACTCCACTGTCAGTTACACGCCGTCAGGGGTCGACCACTCGCTGTCTGAGAGCTCCCCGCGGACTCGTCACTCCACTGTCAGTTACACGCCGTCAGGGGTCGACCACTCGCTGTCTGAGAGCTCCCCGCGGACTCGTCACTCCACTGTCAGTTACACGCCGTCAGGGGTCGACCACTCGCTGTCTGAGAGCTCCCCGCGGACTCGTCACTCCACTGTCAGTTACACGCCGTCAGGGGTCGACCACTCGCTGTCTGAGAGCTCCCCGCGGACTCGTCACTCCACTGTCAGTTACACGCCGTCAGGGGTCGACCACTCGCTGTCTGAGAGCTCCCCGCGGACTCGTCACTCCACTGTCAGTTACACGCCGTCAGGGGTCGACCACTCGCTGTCTGAGAGCTCCCCGCGGACTCGTCACTCCACTGTCAGTTACACGCCGTCAGGGGTCGACCACTCGCTGTCTGAGAGCTCCCCGCGGACTCGTCACTCCACTGTCAGTTACACGCCGTCAGGGGTCGACCACTCGCTGTCTGAGAGCTCCCCGCGGACTCGTCACTCCACTGTCAGTTACACGCCGTCAGGGGTCGACCACTCGCTGTCTGAGAGCTCCCCGCGGACTCGTCACTCCACTGTCAGTTACACGCCGTCAGGGGTCGACCACTCGCTGTCTGAGAGCTCCCCGCGGACTCGTCACTCCACTGTCAGTTACACGCCGTCAGGGGTCGACCACTCGCTGTCTGAGAGCTCCCCACGGACTCGTCACTCCACTGTCAGTTACACGCCGTCAGGGGTCGACCACTCGCTGTCTGAGAGCTCCCCGCGGACTCGTCACTCCACTGTCAGTTACACGCCGTCAGGGGTCGACCACTCGCTGTCTGAGAGCTCCCCGCGGACTCGTCACTCCACTGTCAGTTACACGCCGTCAGGGGTCGACCACTCGCTGTCTGAGAGCTCCCCGCGGACTCGTCACTCCACTGTCAGTTACACGCCGTCAGGGGTCGACCACTCGCTGTCTGAGAGCTCCCCGCGGACT
This sequence comes from Allygus modestus, assembly GCA_963675035.1. Taxonomy (NCBI): domain Eukaryota; kingdom Metazoa; phylum Arthropoda; class Insecta; order Hemiptera; family Cicadellidae; genus Allygus; species Allygus modestus. The sequence continues at coordinate 3,779,818 of OY776111.1, forward strand.
CGTCACTCCACTGTCAGTTACACGCCGTCAGGGGTCGACCACTCGCTGTCTGAGAGCTCCCCGCGGACTCGTCACTCCACTGTCAGTTACACGCCGTCAGGGGTCGACCACTCGCTGTCTGAGAGGTCCCCGCGGACTCGTCACTCCACTGTCAGTTACACGCCGTCAGGGGTCGACCACTCGCTGTCTGAGAGCTCCCCGCGGACTCGTCACTCCACTGTCAGTTACACGCCGTCAGGGGTCGACCACTCGCTGTCTGAGAGCTCCCCGCGGACTCGTCACTCCACTGTCAGTTACACGCCGTCAGGGGTCGACCACTCGCTGTCTGAGAGGTCCCCGCGGACTCGTCACTCCACTGTCAGTTACACGCCGTCAGGGGTCGACCACTCGCTGTCTGAGAGCTCCCCGCGGACTCGTCACTCCACTGTCAGTTACACGCCGTCAGGGGTCGACCACTCGCTGTCTGAGAGCTCCCCGCGGACTCGTCACTCCACTGTCAGTTACACGCCGTCAGGGGTCGACCACTCGCTGTCTGAGAGCTCCCCGCGGACTCGTCACTCCACTGTCAGTTACACGCCGTCAGGGGTCGACCACTCGCTGTCTGAGAGCTCCCCGCGGACTCGTCACTCCACTGTCAGTTACACGCCGTCAGGGGTCGACCACTCGCTGTCTGAGAGCTCCCCGCGGACTCGTCACTCCACTGTCAGTTACACGCCGTCAGGGGTCGACCACTCGCTGTCTGAGAGCTCCCCGCGGACTCGTCACTCCACTGTCAGTTACACGCCGTCAGGGGTCGACCACTCGCTGTCTGAGAGCTCCCCGCGGACTCGTCACTCCACTGTCAGTTACACGCCGTCAGGGGTCGACCACTCGCTGTCTGAGAGCTCCCCGCGGACTCGTCACTCCACTGTCAGTTACACGCCGTCAGGGGTCGACCACTCGCTGTCTGAGAGGTCCCCGCGGACTCGTCACTCCACTGTCAGTTACACGCCGTCAGGGGTCGACCACTCGCTGTCTGAGAGCTCCCCGCGGACTCGTCACTCCACTGTCAGTTACACGCCGTCAGGGGTCGACCACTCGCTGTCTGAGAGCTCCCCGCGGACTCGTCACTCCACTGTCAGTTACACGCCGTCAGGGGTCGACCACTCGCTGTCTGAGAGCTCCCCGCGGACTCGTCACTCCACTGTCAGTTACACGCCGTCAGGGGTCGACCACTCGCTGTCTGAGAGCTCCCCGCGGACTCGTCACTCCACTGTCAGTTACACGCCGTCAGGGGTCGACCACTCGCTGTCTGAGAGCTCCCCGCGGACTCGTCACTCCACTGTCAGTTACACGCCGTCAGGGGTCGACCACTCGCTGTCTGAGAGCTCCCCGCGGACTCGTCACTCCACTGTCAGTTACACGCCGTCAGGGGTCGACCACTCGCTGTCTGAGAGCTCCCCGCGGACTCGTCACTCCACTGTCAGTTACACGCCGTCAGGGGTCGACCACTCGCTGTCTGAGAGCTCCCCGCGGACTCGTCACTCCACTGTCAGTTACACGCCGTCAGGGGTCGACCACTCGCTGTCTGAGAGCTCCCCGCGGACTCGTCACTCCACTGTCAGTTACACGCCGTCAGGGGTCGACCACTCGCTGTCTGAGAGCTCCCCGCGGACTCGTCACTCCACTGTCAGTTACACGCCGTCAGGGGTCGACCACTCGCTGTCTGAGAGCTCCCCGCGGACTCGTCACTCCACTGTCAGTTACACGCCGTCAGGGGTCGACCACTCGCTGTCTGAGAGCTCCCCGCGGACTCGTCACTCCACTGTCAGTTACACGCCGTCAGGGGTCGACCACTCGCTGTCTGAGAGCTCCCCGCGGACTCGTCACTCCACTGTCAGTTACACGCCGTCAGGGGTCGACCACTCGCTGTCTGAGAGCTCCCCGCGGACTCGTCACTCCACTGTCAGTTACACGCCGTCAGGGGTCGACCACTCGCTGTCTGAGTCGCCTATTGACCATCGGGAAAAAATAATTGACAAGCCTATAAATTCAACTAATCTGATAACAGTTTTGGTCAGTTAACATTTATACAATCACATTTATATAATTAATCAAAATACAACTTTGGAGTGCTTGAAATAAAATGTTGTGTACAATAAATAACATTTTCTAAAACTACAACGTTAAACTTTATATTACAAATTATTGTACTATATTACGTTTTGTTAATAATTATTGTTTATAGGTACCAATCTAACTAAACTTATATTCACAATTAACACTTTAATTTCTGAAAGAACTTGTTCACTTATTATTACTAAGCAGTAACCTGCTCTGTTGTTGCAGCAAGATGTCGTCGTTCAGATACAACGTCATTCAATTATCACTTTTGGAACTGTACATATATGTGGAAATAATTCAAAAGATCGGTACCACGCGACTATAGCAATGAGGATGATAAGTTTTATGCCTAAAGTTGACGTCGAATTCAACTTCTTAAGCTGTTTATCTCTCCAACGCTGCCATCAGAGTCTCATCTCTTGTGTCTTGTGTCAGTTATTTTAATATTAACTTTATTTTGTTATTTTTAAACCTGGTTGTTGTTTGGTAACATTGCAGCATGTTAAACCTTATATCCATCGAGAAACACCGAACCTAACGATGTACACAAGCATCGTGAATCTTCACTGTATAAAGAATAACATTCGTGTGTATAATTTTACTTGTGTTTAAGAACAGCCTTAAAATATACATATTGGGTAAATTTATATATTAGGTCGTCTCATATTCCAAATTCCAATCAAAGACTTTCTAGTTGTATTTATTTATTTACTTACTTTGCTAATTCAACCAATTGTTCTAGTTAAATTTCTAACCTAGTGAATGCACTTCAAGTGCTTTTACTTACTTAAGTCGTTTCTTATATTAAACGTATCATACGATTGTACAGTGTATGAACATATGGAAGTAGAAACAAAATACATGAATCAGTTTCGCTCTGGGACTCTTTGTTCCAGCTCAGACCGATAGTCTATGCGGTAGAGATTATTCCCTGTACCAAATGTTTCATGTTTTACTTGTTAAAGGTTTTTAAAAGAGTTTCATCCTGGTTTCGTAGAATTTTCTTTCCTACAATATTTACTTACATTTTCAAACAAAAGCCTAATCGATACTTTTCCCTGATTCAAAATTTCAGATTTCTTGTACCAATTCTTACATATTATCTATCATTGCTCTCATTTGTCTGCAGTATACTGGAATGGTAAACTACTTCAACTGAACTATGCATTATGAAACGTTAAACCGTATTACCAAGTTAACCCAGTTCTTATCGCACCTGCAGCGAAGCAATCAAGTGATTAATTTCCTGCTGTGTAATTAATGTGTGAACGATCTTGATTAAACCGAAACTGGTTTAGAAACAACGGTGTCTTGTGACGTCTTACATACATTAAACCATGTTAAATCGTTTTACAAAGCATATTAAACTGTGTAATTGTACCAAGAGCGAGTTTCCGTTAGTTTAGTATCTGGCTTAATAATAATCTGTGATTCCGTCCCGTAGGATGAGATACGGTTTACAAATTCATAAATAACAGTTCGCTTAAAAATGTAAAGCAATACTATTTTTAATTTTTTAACGTTTGTAATTATTACGTAAATAAAATAGTGCTGCATCTGAAATAATATTATTCTATAGTTATGCAAAACTGTCCAAGATCACAACCCATGAATAGAAAGTTGTCGGACAATGTATGAAATAATTTACGTATTAATTAGAACCATTAATTACAATACTCGCGTAACTTTAGACTTTTATCCAGTAGATTCCCTTGCCCTAATTCATCTATGGCAATATCAAGATATTTTACCATCGAAGGTTTTGTCGTCGTTATATAATAACCCCGTAGCACTAAACATGCGTACTCTTGCAATTGTAAATGTACATATCTCACGAAAAGCCATTTACCAAGTTTCATCAAAATCTTAGTATATAAAAATGAATGCCTATCTCCCTTGGTCACGCCATCACTTGAGAATGAGTGCACCAAATTGAATAGTTCTTTTTCTGTTGAGTTCGTTAATGTCAGGACAAGGTGCTTATCCGACCTAAGGCCTCTATCCCACACGCCTTCTAAGTTCCCATTGATTTGATCAGTTAGTCACACCAAACCGTGTTAACAAGTCTTATAGCTAAACATACTTGAAATGCATAAACATATGTTCATTATGGAAATAAAATAACTACTTGAATGGCAACTCTCATTATGAAAATAAAATACTACTTGAATGGCAACTCTTTTTTCGATAGGCGAGTGAGCGAAGCGAACGAGCTCATCTTGAAAATGAACGAGTATTTGACATAAAACAAATTCAATGACATTAGGACAGGACAACGTCTGTCGGGCCAGCTAGTTATTCATAAATAAGCCAGATATATAATTTTATTTCGTATCCATAGGAATACCTAAATATTTGTGAAAGAAATAACATTGTTGGATAGTTAATGAGCAAAATATTTTTTCTTTAGACCAGGATATATGATTTGATACTTTTATTGAACACTCGGCTAGCCGTATTGTGCACAATGCCGCACAGCACAGCGTGGTAAAACCTGATATGCTGATAAGAGATGTTGGGAAGACAGGGTCCGCCGTGGAGAGAGGCCGCAATCGGCGAGATTTATGACAACAGATTGCCGGGAACGTCTTCCCTTACGTCAGGACTCGACCTTTGTATGAATCTGCGAATAAATCGTGCAAGTTAACGCATCAACTGTTAACTGTTAATAACAGGAGTGTGAGGATTACAGTTAACATATTCAACTACTCAATATGGATTCAGAATCATTTTTCCAAGAAAAATTAATATTTACAATTGTTTAAATAAGTACATCTTAAACTTACATTCACTAATGTAGGTAATGCTATTATGCTAATATTTTGAAAATACCCCCGTCACAGCAAACCTGCATACTCAGCAAATTTCCAATAAATATATAACATAACACATTAAGCCACTTAACAGGATTCATAAGATATATATTAAAAAACAAGTGATATTTAAAATATTAATTATTCTCCATAAGAATAACATTGAGGATGAGTACGCAGGTTTGCTGCAACAAGGAACACAAAATAATGGATTTTTATGCAAATATCAATAGAACTCATCTAAATGAAGTCACATACCAAGTTTCATCCATATACATTCATAAATAAGCGATATATAACATTTTAATCATTTCCCAAAAGAATTACATGGGGACTGAGTACCTAGGTTTGCTGCTACGGGAACCATAGGAGAAAAATGTTTTTTTTTGTGCAAACAAAAATAAACCACAACCAGATGAAGCCATATACCAAGTTTCATCAGTTTATGTTCATAAATAAGCGTGATATAAAATCTTTCCTTTTCTCCATAAGAATAACATTAGACAACGTGCTGTGTTTAGCACTTTCAATATCTCAGTAACCAATGGACGTAGAGCAATTGGTTAAAGTACCAAATTGTTTGTTTTTTTAAGCTGAATACAATAGTGAAAATTAAAATTTGATTTAAATAAAAATTACATTTGAAAACCCCCCAAAAAAACATTTTTGGGGTACAAAACCCCCCTTTGGATGGTGCGTTTCGTCTGGTTTTCGAACTCGTTCAAATAAATGGTACTTTACACATTTGTGCCAAATTTCATTAAGATCGGACCCTTTTTACGAGAGTTATCGTGCTTACGGACACTATATATATACATATATAAAAATTTGAACGAATGGTGTTTTTGACATCTGGGGACCTCAAAACGAAAAGTTATCATGGTCTCGGGCTTAAGTCTTACCATGAGACCTACGGTGATAGCTTCTTCCCTATAGGGGAAATTCGCTAAAAAAATATTATTGAAAAATAACCAAAGAAATAATCTGCCTAAATGGGCAGATTGCCTTTGCGTAGGTTCAGTGTTATGTTATGTCAGCCTATGGTTAAATAAAAAAAATATTCTAATAACGTTCTGATACAGTAATGTAATTCTGCAATTGTTCTGATGTTTGAAAGACAACGTCACGGTTCCCTATCTTCAAACAACCTTAGATATTAAACTCGTTGTTTATCAAATACCCGGTATTTCAAATGTTTCAAAATCACATTACGGGATCCACGATGTAGTGTAATCAAGAAATGTTACCATCCATGAAGAACGATACGTCCTTTAAAGCGTTAACAATTGAAATCTAAGAGTTGTCACACCATTTAGTGTTATTGTCGTGTCCAAACCACAACGGCAGAGCTCACTATGGGCGGTCAACACTGTAACAAAAACTAGGCCTGGTGATGACTTTCACGCCATTTGACCTATGTTTTTCTTGGGGGGAGGGGACGAATACTATTTGTTAATGCTGCTATCTTTGGTGAACAATGTTCTCCTTTTCGCTATACTCGCTTTTACGCATGGCTTCTGTCTTAAATGAGAGTTGTTCTCTACCTTATAAAGCTTATATGATTATGTTCAGAAGTTCCTGCTCATTCCTCACAGGTGATGAATACACCAAGCATTTATAATGGCCCCACAACAAAATACTGAGGTAGGACCTAAGCCTAAGCCCACCATGACCTATGCACGTTGCATAGAGGGTATTTATCTTGTATATCATTTGGAATGTGGTACGGCTCTATCTCAATGGGAAATTATTGCGCGCCTTTGACCTGCTTTAACTTTCTGGAGAATACAAGGCAATCCCCGACATGTGCTTAATTTTCGTTAATGTGCCACTAAAAATATCTTATTTTTTAGGTTAAATATTATTATTTCAACTACAATGTCGCCAAACCCCGTAGTAATAATTTTAATGATTATTTAATGACCAAGTTATTTACTATTTAAAACTCCTTAAAATAATTTAAATGGAGTATTTGAGCGCAAAAATAATTGTACAAATACTCACGCAAACGTTTGCTTTCGCAGGGTGTAAGCACATGATAATTTACAAATTGTGACGTAGTTTGATGGCAATAGTTTTCCCATGAACCTATTCCCATTACTACTGGATGCTTACTTTTTCACTTAAAACCAAATTGTCAAATCACTTACTGACTAATTCAACGTCTTTATGATAAATTATTTGCAAAATCCGACCAAAGTCTCTACTTATATCCCTGCATTCGTAACAGTTGATTTAATCTTCCCAATGCGAGACTACCGTTATCCTCGCCTGCTCGGAGAGCTGTGAGTCCGTCTCCGGATTGTCGAGTGCTTTTTCTCGTTCGGAACGGATTGGTCGCTGTCAAGAACTAAAGTCGCGAGAGCTTAGTCCCAGCAATATCACCACTCTCGACTTTATCATTGTGCGGCCAAAATTATGTCTTTATAGTACAACAAAACCGGTGACAGTTTTGGAATATTGGCTGTGAATATTAAGTATTAAACATGTCTAATACTTATATTTAATTCAAAATATTGTACAGACATATGTAAAAATCGTCGACAGTTTCAAGAAAGGTAAATTAACTAAGATTTGTAATTATTTGATTTAATAATTAAGTCGAACATTTGAATTTTTATTTAGCGCAAAGTGTGGTATACGGGTATTACACGAAAATTGACCTGTTATTATGTCTTATAAACTGTTATACGCGTCTGTTATCCTCCAAAAAACGTTAAAAGCTGACCTCTCTTAAGAAAATAAATAAATTAAGATGGATTTGCTTGGTTTGCTGACCGTTCACTGATTGTGTTTTATTTTTAGGTAAATAAGTTCTATTTTGACCATTAGTTGTAATGTAAATTAAAATGTTATACATGTTTACACTTATGCCATTCTTAGAGGCGTCCTCTCCTTCCTAGATGAAAGTGTTGGGTTGGCTGCTTACTTCGGTGTAATATTGCTTTGTTGTACTGTGCAATCGAGGTGTGAGGTTATGGAAACTGCAGAACTAAGTTCATATTCAGTATTCAAAAGAAATAAATCAGGGCAGTTTTCAAGAAACCTTACAGATTTTATTGTAGAAACATTTTATCAAGAAAAATAATATTCTAACTGTCCTCTCTTTACGTATTATCTTTTTTCGCAACAACCCAGATATTTTTAATTTTTTTACCATTCCAACTCATTCTTACGGTATTCATTCAAATTACAATTTAAGAATCTTGCAGCACAAAACCAGCTTAATATATATATATATATATATATATATATATATATATATATATATTGTTATAAAACTCCTCAACGCACTACAAAGCTTATTAAAATCTGAAGGAAGCGGAAATTAGCAAAAAATTCAATTCCTAATGCTTCAGGGAGCTTATTACTCCGACGTGACTTTCTAAGTGATTATATGTGTAAGAAACGTAACTGACATTTGTTATGTTAAGTTAGGTTTAGTAAATTGTGTGCTTTGTAATGAACATAAGTGTATTTTCATTTATATAAGTATTGATATAGTATAATAAATTTGACGGTAATATGCAACATTTAGTTGTTTTCCAATAAATAATATCTGAGTTATAAGTGTCTCGCATAACAATTATGTCTAACCAACAAAAAATTAATGTTTTTCAATCAATCGCCTTTGGAAAAATGAAAATGCATAGTATTACACACAAACTAAAAGATTAAAAAAGCAAATTTGTATTTTCACTTCAAAGTTACAAGAAATGAACATGAATTCGAAATAAAAATTAGTTGTTAATAAACTTATTTTTAAATACTGTATGCTTTAATAAGTGTTTGAGTAATATTTCCGTTTAAAAATTAAAATACAGTTGAAATCCAGTGTATAAAGTTTCATAAACATTAATTAAACTAGGAATATCGAATCCAATAACTGTCAACATTTATCTAAGACGGACGACGATGAAGATAACAGGAGGGACATGTACAAATTACTGACGGCGGAGTTTAAAAGCTGGGATAATGTCGAAGTTAGCATCTAGACTTGAAGCCTTCCCAAGTTATAAGCCATTAATCACACTTTGGAAAGGCTGTTGATGCCTCGATGCTTAGTACCAGAGTGAAGGGCACAGTACCTGCCTCAGAGACTTGGGGCTACGAGGATCACTTGGCAGAGTGAAGGGCACAGCAGCTGTCCTCAGAGACTTGGAGTTACGAGGATCACTTGGCACAGTGAAGGGCACAGCAGCTGTCCTCAGAGACTTGGAGTTACGAGGATCACTTGGCAGAGTGAAGGGCACAGCAACGGTCCTCAGAGACTTGGAGTTACGAGGATCACTTGGCAGAGTGAAGGGCACAGCAACTGCCTCAGAGACTTGGGGCTACGAGGATCACTTGGCAGAGTGAAGGGCACAGCAGCTGTCCTCAGAGACTTGGAGTTACGAGGATCACTTGGCAGAGTGAAGGGCACAGCAGCTGTCCTCAGAGACTTGGGGTTAGGAGGATCCCTTGGCAGAGTGAAGGGCACAGCAGCTGTCCTCAGAGACTTGGGGTTAGGAGGATCCCTTGGCAGAGTGAAGGACACAGCAGCTGTCCTCAGAGACTTGGAGTTACGAGGATCACTTGGCAGAGTGAAGGGCACAGCAGCTGTCCTCAGAGGCTTGGGGTTACGAGGATCACTTGGCAGAGTGAAGGGCACAGCAGCTGTCCTCAGAGACTTGGAGTTACGAGGATCACTTGGCAGAGTGAAGGGCACAGCAGCTGTCCTCAGAGACTTGGAGTTACGAGGATCACTTGGCAGAGTGAAGGGCACAGCAGCTGTCCTCAGAGACTTGGAGTTACGAGGATCACTTGGCAGAGTGAAGGGCACAGCAGCTGTCCTCAGAGGCTTGGGGTTACGAGGATCACTTGGCAGAGTGAAGGGCACAGCAGCTGTTCTCAGAAACTTGAGGTTGTGAGGATCACTTAGCTGAGTGAAGGGCGCAGCAGCTGTCCTCAGAGGCTTGGGGTTACGAGGATCACTTGGCAGAGTGAAGGGCACAGCAGCTGTTCTCAGAAACTTGAGGTTGCGAGGATCACTTGGCAGATTTAAGGGCACAACAGCTGTTCTCAGAAACTTGAGGTTACAAGGATCACTTGGCAGAGTGAAGGGCACAGCAGCTGTCCTCAGAGGCTTGGGGTTACGAGGATCACTTGGCAGAGTGAAGGGCACAGCAGCTGTCCTCAGAGACTTGGGGTTAGGAGGATCCCTTGGCAGAGTGAAGGGCACAGCAGCTGTCCTCAGAGACTTGGGGCTACGGGGGTCACTTGGCAGAGTGAAGGGCACAGCAGCTGTCCTCAGCAACTTGACGTTACGAGGATCACTTAGCAGAGTGAAGGGCACAGCAGCTGTCCTCAGAGGCTTGGGGTTACGAGGATCACTTGGCAGAGTGAAGGGCACAGCAGCTGTTCTCAGAAACTTGAGGTTGCGAGGATCACTTGGCAGATTGAAGGGCACAGCAGCTGTCCTCAGAGACTTGGGGCTACGAGGATCACTTGGCAGAGTGAAGGGCACAGCAGCTGTCCTCAGAGACATGAGGTTGCGAGGATCACTTGGCAGAGTGAAGAGCACAGCAGTGTGTTATGAAAACACACTGTGAAGGCTGGAACTAGAATTTATATATCTCAAGTTTCAGATGATTAGTTTAGATAATGAATGTAATACTTGTCGCTTAATTGGAAATAATCAAAATACCAAATACATTTTTTAATAATTTTTTTGTCCAAAAATACTATTTTTAAGAACCTTTCTTTACTAATTTCAAAGAGCTAAAAACGTTTGTGGTAATTTCGATCCTATCTTTTAATAATTGATTAACGTCTTAATGAAAAAAAGGATAAGCAAAAATAGTTTAATTAGTTAAGAAGTTAAATAATTCTATTCTGTCTAATTCAGAACATGAAGCTCTAATTAAATAGTTACTCCATTATCTTATTTTACACTCCATTAACTGTCATCGTCATAATTGGTCATTTCCATTATTTTCAATAATGGGATCCAGATGTGCTAATGAAGCAATAAACATCATACAAAGCACGACAACGTATTTACTTAACCATAATTAATCCCCTTTACATCTAAACAACTTCGGGAATTACAATGTTGTATACTTAAGTAAATTATTGACCTTATATTTCTTAGTAAATATATCAAGCTTTTGGAGTGTAATTTTTAATAATCGTCTATATCAAGAAACGTCTCGTAAAGACACAATAATTTAACTATAAGAATTCCTAACAATGCCTTTTAGGCCTTGTCACAATTCTTTCCCATATTTAAATAATGAACTTTTTCGGCTAAATATCGTGTATATTATCAATTAAAATGTTTATATCTATCATTTAACTATTGATTCTTGGAATTTTCTAACATCATTTTAATTTCTATCCACGTTACAGTCTTAACGTTTGACTATTCTATGTAGATTTTTGCCAAGATAACATCTTCAAATTTGGAACTGCTGATTTCCTATTTGGTTATAAGCTCTTAATATAGAGTATCCAGTCTGGGATGTATCCTGAGCAAAGTTTTGTATTAATTAATTTTCATACCATTTTTATATAAAATCTCTATCTTTTGAACACGAAGCAAAGTTTCCACACGAGCTTGTTATTAAACTACAATGTTTTATTACTGCCGTGATCGACGTCTTGAAGAGAACAGTTGGGAAAACTATTCAATCTTTCATTGTGTAAAGTTCTTTCAGAGTGCTTCTAGTTTCAAAGAGAATAATTCATATAAATATCGGGTAACAAACAGTGCAATTTCTTGACAAGTTTGTTTACAATAAAGTATACACCCGTTCAACAGATCCCTCTTTAAAACAACGAGCTAGTTGTAATATCTGGGGACCGAGCTTTTCTCGGAGAAGACCGACAACGTACTTATACTTTACTTTGCGAGCGTTGCTTTGAAAGTTTAACCCCTAGAAGTTGTGATAGTCTGGAGGTCTTTTAACGTTAACGGGAGCGAATAAAACCAAGATAGCTTTTAGAAACTGTAAAATAAATATCATTACAGACAGGAAATGATATCTCACAGTCGTCCACTGGCTCTAGTTGCTACGTCTACAACCAACGCCAACTCTTCGTTATAATTCTAATATCAACTTGAAAGGAACTAAATAATATTTTAATTTTATGTAAACAGTTACTTTATTGTATTACAAAGTTGTTATAAGTTAAATCATTTTTAAGGTTAATTTTAAAACTGATTAATGCATTTGAGAATTACAATACAGTTTTAATGTGTTTGTAATTTAGTGTTTATTATGTTTAATTATTATTTAAGAGTATTATTATTTAGTTGATGTTTTATCCTTAAATTTGAAATTTTTGCTGCAATAAATTATGCATTAACACTAACTCCAATGACATGGAATTCCACTGTAAAAATTGCTCGGCGTTATTTATATTTTCATTAGTGAAATTGTATTTTAATTACGATATCGCTGTAACATAATTTGTTATTTAAATCTAAAGTCTAAACCAATGGGTATAACGGTCTCAAAGAAAAACAAGACATGCAAATATTGTTGTGAAATTGACTAGAAAATTTCCGATAACAGAGATTTTAAGTTTGGTAAAGGCAAAGTTAGCGTCAAAAGTCGAAGTTCCTTCTAAGTTGAAATGCCATTAATCATACTTTGCGGTGGTTGACGCCTCCCCGACAAAACAAGAGTGGGAACAACAACCGGGATAACAGATCAACGAGGCGAGATCGTAGACAAAGGTTATAGAGCCGGGAGAGCGAGCTTTGCTCGGAAAAGGTCAGCCAGTTTGTACTCTAGGCCTCAAGTATGCTATTTGACATGACCCCGATGTTTGTTTCTGGTGAGGGAATATTGATAGTGGCTGATCCACCACAGAGTCTTTATGTTGTTACCGTCTGTTGTCGAGTGATGTTACACCGTTGCAGCAGCTACTAAACGCACTGGAACAGTGGCCACAAACATTGTAACACTACAGTTACCGTGTTACAACATTGTAACACTGACTACTGACTCTAACTTGTTGCCACTGTAGCCACTAACAGTGTGACAATGTATCGGCGTAACACTTCTACCAATACACACGGTAACATTACAACATTGTGACAGTGTAACACTCACGTTTGAGATGTTGCCTTCGCACTGACATCAGCCGTTGGCGTTCAACTAATTAGGTACGAAAAAGTATCTGACAGCTTGTGAAGCGATAACCCAGCTTGTGAAGCGATAACCCAGCTTGTGAAGCGATAACCCAGCTTGTGAAGCGATAACCCAGCTTGTGAAGCGATAACCCAGCTTGTGAAGCGATAACCCAGCTTGTGAAGCGATAACCCAGCTTGTGAAGCGATAACCCAGCTTGTGAAGCGATAACCCAGCTTGTGAAGCGATAACCCAGCTTGTGAAGCGATAACCCAGCTTGTGAAGCGATAACCCAGCTTGTGAAGCGATAACCCAGCTTGTGAAGCGATAACCCAGCTTGTGAAGCGATAACCCAGCTTGTGAAGCGATAACCCAGCTTGTGAAGCGATAACCCAGCTTGTGAAGCGATAACCCAGCTTGTGAAGCGATAACCCAGCTTGTGAAGCGATAACCCAGCTTGTGAAGCGATAACCCAGCTTGTGAAGCGATAACCCAGCTTGTGAAGCGATAACCCAGCTTGTGAAGCGATAACCCAGCTTGTGAAGCGATAACCCAGCTTGTGAAGCGATAACCCAGCTTGTGAAGCGATAACCCAGCTTGTGAAGCGATAACCCAGCTTGTGAAGCGATAACCCAGCTTGTGAAGCGATAACCCAGCTTGTGAAGCGATAACCCAGCTTGTGAAGCGATAACCCAGCTTGTGAAGCGATAACCCAGCTTGTGAAGCGATAACCCAGCTTGTGAAGCGATAACCCAGCTTGTGAAGCGATAACCCAGCTTGTGAAGCGATAACCCAGCTTGTGAAGCGATAACCCAGCTTGTGAAGCGATAACCCAGCTTGTGAAGCGATAACCCAGCTTGTGAAGCGATAACCCAGCTTGTGAAGCGATAACCCAGCTTGTGAAGCGATAACCCAGCTTGTGAAGCGATAACCCAGCTTGTGAAGCGATAACCCAGCTTGTGAAGCGATAACCCAGCTTGTGAAGCGATAACCCAGCTTGTGAAGCGATAACCCAGCTTGTGAAGCGATAACCCAGCTTGTGAAGCGATAACCCAGCTTGTGAAGCGATAACCCAGCTTGTGAAGCGATAACCCAGCTTGATTGGACAATAAATAGGTTTTAGTTTTCCTTATAACACGAATTAGATGTATTTTAAGCTGAGAGATTTTTTTACCTTTCTATTAACTTTAAACTTTACCTTTCAGCTCGCTTAAAGTATGCCATATTTATAGAGGAAGACAATTTTATTGACATGTAAATTTGAATATAACTTAATGAACAATTAATCAGTACATGTATGTACTAATGAAAGTATGCCATATTTATAGAGGAAGACAATTTTATTGACATGTAAATTTGAATATAACTTAATGAACAATTAATCAGTACATGTATGTACTATGGAATAGTATTTGTATAAACGTTAACTTAATTTCCTATTATAACTGATGAAACGCCAAACACTGCCGTTGGAGATAAACTTTTTCAGGTAACATTTTGAATCTGAAGTTTAAAACAGTTTTATTTTCTATTTATGTAAATAAAACAATTATTATGACTGTGAATCATAAAACTTCATCAATTCATTAGTTTTCAACTTAATTTGTCATCGAATGTCAGACACTCTTCCTGAGTATATTTCAGTTGTTTGACTAGCTGCTGCGTTACAGTTACATAAACCTAAATAACGATTCAATTTTAAAATAACTGACAAAATCAAAGTTAAATTCGAAGTTCGGCTCCAAAAATAAACACTATTCATCACACTTCTGAACAGGTTTTGTGAACATTAACTGAAGTCACATATACAATAGGACAATACACAGCATGAATTAAACATTGATTAGATTTGTATTTCGCACTTTCATACAATATAATTCTGACTACGTAACAAAATAGTATGATTCAGTTAATAGTATCACATATTATCTAATATATTTCAGCGGATGGCTGTCTTTCCAAATTATGATTTTGCGTAGTCTGCCTAGCCGCTTACAATCTATTCTTTATCTTTATAGATCTTTGCCATTCCAATAGTGCACCAAGAAAACGTGGAGGATTGACATATTCACCATGTAGGATTATTTTACATCGAAAATGTAGATTACTTCGCACGCGGTGATAGTGATTGTAGATTACTTCGCACGCGGTGATAGTGATTGTAGATTACTTCGCACGCGGTGATAGTGATTGTAGATTACTTCGCACGCGGTGATAGTGATTGTAGATTACTTCGCACGCGGTGATAGTGATTCTCCTCATCATCACACGGCTCGTGGAGAGAAATGTCTCCGGGACAGGAAATTAATCATATCAGTACTGCGATGCAGATTGGCGGAATCGCGGGAAATTACACACTTGCTGATTGGTAGAAAATAACCCCAAGTGGTACATTTACTTAAACTTTAGTTACACATTTATAGGGAGAAGTTTAATTCGTGTTTATATTAGTTCCCAAGAAGAAGGTCTGAAAAATATTTATTGTTAATAAAATAGATAAAACTTTTTTTAATTTCTAACATGTAAATATTTTATAAAGAAATATCATTCGTTGTTGTTCATCTGCCTTATTTAACTATAAACTAATTTTTAAATAGCTTCGTTAAATCATACTTAAAAACCCATAAACAAGTTTGAAACCCGTAGGAGTATGTTTTGTTTGTATAATGGTCAAACGTACTTTTAAACTTTTCACGTTGTCCATCTGGATTTGGACCGTATTTATATAAAATATGTTTGTATTATCTTAGCTTTACGTTTACAGAACTAAGCAGCCTTTCAGGATATTACTGCATTAGGAGGTACAACTGTGAACAATGTTTGATTGTGCTGATTTGTTTCAAGTCCGATGGCAAAAATAACAGAAAAAACAAATAGGACTTACAAATAGGATCTTACAGTTATAAATCGATTACAACTTTAGTTACATGTCTTCATATTACACAGGTACTGTAATGCCAAAGATCAATAATGTTCTCTGAACTGACATTATTTTCACAAAGTAATCAACAATGTTGCCAAAACACCAGATGAATTACTAAACTTACAAACGCGACGCTAATGGCGAAGCTGCGAGTGTGATAGATGAAGTTGAAGTCGAGCGAAGTTTAAGTTATGCAAACTTGATCCTCCTCGTTAGTGATGCCTCAGTTGTTGATCACCGGGGTACAACTCTGATGGTGATAAGAGTAAATACTCTTCACACTTGATAAAGACGTATGTTTAGTAGAGTAAAATAATTGAAACAAAGATATTCATTCGAAGCAAAAATATTCATGGAGAATAAACGGAATCTGAAGGTTAACTCCATTGTGAAGATATACTTGACTGTTTATGCTAGCGACTCGGTAACTCCTCCCTGCTGTTGTTGGACAACTCACTAGAACAAGCGACTCGGTAACTCCTCCCTGCTGTTGTTGGACAACTCACTAGAACAAGCGACTCGGTAACTCCTCCCTGCTGTTGTTGGATAACTCACTACAACAAGCGACTCGGCAACTCCTCCCTGCTGTTGTTGGACAACTCACTAGAACAAGCGACTCGGTAACTCCTCCCTGCCGTTGTTGGACAACTCACTAGAACAAGCGACTCGGTAACTCCTCCCTGCTGTTGTTGGACAACTCACTAGAACAAGCGACTCGGTAACTCCTCCCTGCCGTTGTTGGACAACTCACTAGAACAAGCGACTCGGTAACTCCTCCCTGCTGTTGTTGGACAACTCACTAGAACAAGCGACTCGGTAACTCCTCCCTGCTGTTGTTGGACAACTCACTAGAACAAGCGACTCGGTAACTCCTCCCTGCTGTTGTTGGACAACTCACTAGAACAAGCGACTCGGTAACTCCTCCCTGCCGTTGTTGGACAACTCACTAGAACAAGCGACTCGGTAACTCCTCCCTGCCGTTGTTGGACAACTCACTAGAACAAGCGACTCGGTAACTCCTCCCTGCTGTTGTTGGACAACTCACTAGAACAAGCGACTCGGTAACTCCTCCCTGCTGTTGTTGGACAACTCACTAGAACAAGCGACTCGGTAACTCCTCCCTGCTGTTGTTGGACAACTCACTAGAACAAGCGACTCGGTAACTCCTCCCTGCTGTTGTTGGACAACTCACTAGAACAAGCGCCTCGGTAACTCCTCCCTGCTGTTGTTGGACAACTCACTAGAACAAGCGCCTCGGTAACTCCTCCCTGCTGTTGTTGGACAACTCACTAGAACAAGCGACTCGGTAACTCCTCCCTGCTGTTGTTGGACAACTCACTAGAACAAGCGACTCGGTAACTCCTCCCTGCTATTGTTGGACAACTCACTAGAACAAGCGACTCGGTAACTCCTCCCTGCTGTTGTTGGACAACTCACTAGAACAAGCGACTCGGTAACTCCTCCCTGCTGTTGTTGGACAACTCACTAGAACAAGCGACATGGTAACTCCTCCCTGCTGTTGTTGGACAACTCACTAGAACAAGCGACTCGGTAACTCCTCCCTGCTGTTGTTGGAAAACTCACTAGAACATCACAAGTAGCGAATATGAGTAGATCTTGATAAAATATAATGTTGCTACTAACAAAAGGCTTGGCACTCAGCGGTATATACAACAGCTGAGTTTTTCGACAACAAGATAATGCGCATCGTGACGTCTATTACTCGGATCCGACAGCTTGTCTGGACCGCCAACAAAGGCAACAACATCAACAAGCTCATTGCCTATGTATTACAACCCTACGTGTTACTCTAGGCAACAGCTTGCATTATGGAGTGATGATTTATTCATATGCTTAGTAATATCCATTGTTACTGTACCTATTGGTGGTTTTAAAGGTACTTCCACCGTGAGATTATCTGCATCTGTTTACGCCATGACAGTTCTGTCACCATCTGAACCCATCAAACTTTTATCATTGTGGATTTTTAATTTTTTCAGATATTTTATTTGTATTATAGAACTCAGAACTTCATTTCAACAAAAACAAGTATCGTAGACTTGTACAGTTGACGTCAAATATAATGCAACTTTTACAGGACATGCAGTACGGTAAACAAAATTATCAGTACAGGATCACTCTGGCTAAAAAATGACAAGATGGTCTTGTCTAAATATAAAATATATAAAATACTTGCAACTAAATTTCTTCATGCAAACCTTCAGGTTGTTATTGATTTGGGCAATATGAAAAGCTAGTCTAAATATAATAAGACTGATATAAGACTTACATAGACGATAAAGATACCAATGAAATATGATATATAGGTAAGGAATGACTAATAACTACCACCCAAAGAACATGTTATACTGTTGATTAGAAAAGTTATTCCTAAATCACTCAACAATCTGCAAGATATGGCAATGTTTAAAAAATTCTCTACGGGTAAACTTGAATGTGGCACACAACAAGATGACGTTTGCAACCAATAATCGGGATGTAGGGCTTAACTTGATTTCCCATAGAAATCATAGGCTATAAAGTAGGAAATTCCCTTGTGCATCCAGGATCATTAAACCTTTTTTTTTACAAGAACCCTCCACTTTATGTAACGGTTAGAACACGTAACTTTAATCCGCAAGGCCCAGGGTACGATCCCCTCCAATGTGCAACAAGCAATGCAATATCGCCGCCGCCCGGTGGTTCGGAATCCAATTTAAGCTGCAGGTCTCAGTTTTTGGATTGCAGGTCTGCAGGTTTATTTTGAGGATTGCAGGTCTGCAGGCTTATTTTGTGGATTGCAGGGCTGTTGGTCTTATATCGTGGATTGCAGGTCTGCAGGCTTATTTTGTGGATTGCAGGGCTGTTGGTCTTATATCGTGGATTGCAGGTCTGCAGGGTTATTTTATGGATTGCAGGGCTGCTGGTCTTATATCGTGGATTGCAGGTCTGCAGGGTTATTTTGAGGATTGCAGGGCTGCTGGTCTTATATCGTGATTGCAGGTCTGCAGGGTTATTTTGTGGATTGCAGGGCTTCTGGTCTTATATCGTGGATTGCAGGGCTGCTGGTCTTATATCGTGGATTGCAGGTCTGCAGGATTACTTTGTGGATTGCAGGGCTGCTGGTCTTATATCGTGGATTGCAGGTCTACAGCTTATTTTGGTTGCTCATTTCCTCATATTTCCTACCGGGTTGCAATATCGGGAGCAGAGTCTTCTAAATGAATAAAATATTTTCACTGCAGAACAAATCCATTACACTGATTTATAGTAAGGACCTATACGTATCATTCGGAGACGTATTTTCAGCAAACAACTTATAACATTTTCATCTAATTACATTTTAGAGTTAATCATTTCTGGATAAAAACAAACATATTTTTCCTCAACGCATTGCCAATAGATATAATTTCTGCAACACTAGCCTAATCCATATTCCCCGACACAACACAAGTTCCGTTTTAAAACCAGACTTATTATTCTGCCATTAAGCTCTCTAATGTGTTCCCACAAGACCTGAAAACCGAGGTGTATGTTGAAAAATTTAGGTATAGATTGAAATAAATACTTGATTGTAAAAAAACACTAAATCGTTAAAGATTATATAGCCTTTCTGAAAGAAGAAATGTCTAGTTGGAAATTGTTTTATTATGTTAAGCAGCCATTTTAGCTATTTTAATTTGTATTTCTGACTATTAACAGTGCTGCATTTATATAGTCGTATGACATTAAAGTATTCTTAGTTCTTGGTCTAACTACGAAGAAAACAAAGAGAATAGATCTTTGAGGCGAGGGGATCTACCTCTGTGGTGAACATCTCTCTCCACTAAAAGCGCGAGGGATCCTCAGCACGGAGAGTAGTACGACAGGTAGAATGATGGGGTTGATAATTGTTGCATTACTACATCAAAACATAAAATAAGGAAACGAGGACTAGAAGTATTAAAACGAAGACAACGTTGGAAAAACGTCTGAAATAAAGACTTCAGCTTACAAAATTAAACATAATACTGTGCACGGTTTCTTCATTAGAATTGTATTATGATTCTCCCTAAAGGTGAATATTGAAAAGGCCGAACTAACCTTATAAATAATTTAAAAATATCAAACGGTTAGAAAGACCCAACTGATTGAAACAAGAAATCCCACTTTGAATTCGAAATTTTATTTTGAAAGAAAATACATCTCCAGCTTCCAAACCCTCCACCTTTGACCCTTATATTAGATTTTTACAGTAAAATGTAATATTTTCTTTTTAGATAATTTTCTGACAATGCAACTCTATTGATACATTATCACACATTTGTTAAGTATTGGATCAATATTGTATTACCCCATTGATCTATTAAAATGTTGAATACCTAAACATAACACAACTACAGTTTCTTCAGCAAGCTACAAGCAACATTGGCTACCCCACCGTCTAGAGTTAGGCTTCCCTACAACATCTAGAGTAGTGGTTTGATGGAACTAAGCTTGTAACGAACTGAGCTCTAGTCACTGGATAATCTGGTCCGAACGAGAAAAAGCACTTGAAAACCCGGGATCGAACTTACAAGGGCCTGAATCACACTGCGTCAAACCTCTATAGAGAATGATACTGAAATTGGTTTACTGTAACAAATTTATCTTTTACTTTCGCACTGAAAAGAAACATTTAACAAATGTTAGACATCAAAATGTGTTAATAAATATTGTTATTCGTATTTCAACTGAGAGGCACGTTATAAATGGAACGTACAATTGATAAATTATTACTAAATATTGTGTTTAACGCATCTATTATTAGTGAGGGCGTTGTCATTAGTAGACTCATTAATATCCTACGATAACGATGGATGGAAAATGTGTGTGTTAAATTATGTGGGCGATCCCCGGCAAATTGGAGTTTTATTGTGTTAAAAGCATAAACTGTTTTGTTCAAGCGTACTGATTTAGAGTCAAATAATATGTTTCAAATCTTTTTATTCACTAGACACATTATATACACGTTCCACGTTTTAAATCCAATTACATATAAGTTAGTTTGTAACTGGGAAAATCTGAAATTTGAGTTAAAAATAAATTGGGTTTATTATGTAATGGAGTGCAGCCTTAAACGGTTTCATTGCTTTTACCAAGAGAGAATTACAAAAACTGTAAAATATACTTAATACATGCATCGGGCGCAAAATCGATTTTAAATTATAATTTTATGTTTAAAACAATGACGCAAATAAAGTTTCTCATTAGCGAATTATTATTCCCAAAAACATTAACGTCTATATCATTGAGTAAAAGTAACACATTTATTTAACAACTTTCTTGTATTGTTAATTTAGTTGTGTGAAAATTAGCTTGATTAAATTAGTCAATGATGAATTATATTATTAACAAAACGTACTAAAGGTAGGAATAATGTGTATTCTATTTCATAGCTATTAATTTTATTGAACTCTATACATCACCTGGAGCTTGATAAATAAACGACGAATTTACCAAATCTATAAATAATTTGTGTGTCATGTCCTGACGTAAGGGAAACAGCAGCTTCAGAAAACATTTGTTATAAATCACATAAAATTGCGGCCCTTCCCCACATGCCATCGTCGTTGTGGCTCATTTATTTTAATGGTCAAACAGCGAGCAGCAGGTCCTACTTCCCCTTCCTACTTCCCCTTCCTACTTCCCCAACAGTCGTGAGGTATTCAACATTTTAATTTAATTTACTTTTGTACTACTTAAAGTGGCAAATGTTGCCTGATTATTAATGCTAAACCCTTATAGGACGTGACCATTCATCTTTAGAAACTCTGAACAATTAAACGTAATTTAGAAACCAATTAAAACAATTATTATTACAAAGTAAACTGTGTATACGATGAAATATTTTAATTTGTAAACAGACAAGTTTTTGGCAAACAGATAATTGTGCACTGAACCTACTGAAAGTGCCCAGTAAAATTGAAGGACATAAATTCCAAGCCCGGGATGATTTGTTTAAAAAATACCTCACTTGAGTTGAAGACAGTAAAATGGTAGAAAAATAGTGTAAGTATAATTCTCCAGATGTCAAAAAACAACAATGAGATAATAATAATCCCACGATTGAGACTGAAATGAATGGAATACGTTTTTAAGGATCTAATGACAAAGTCAAAGCTAGTCCTAAAAGCTACTATCTTTCACAATAAAATTCATCCCGTTACCGTAAAAGGAAACTTTGGATATTTGGATAATTGAATCCCGAGTTATCACTGGAGGCGCTGCCATCAGCTGAGCGAGCGATACGCGCCTCATTTCCTGGGTTGGAGTAGATTCTGGTAATGTCACTCTGAACCTAGCTTGTGCTAGTCAGCGGAACTCTTCGTGCGTCGCGACTGCGCGTTCTAACTACGGTTATCAATTCCGTAATACCCGTCGATTTTGGGTACATGCAAATTCTGGAATTTTTACTTTCAATCCCGGGATTATCGGGATTGTCAAATATTATTATTTTTGTGGTTTCTGATGTGTGATGCTGAAATACTACTGAAACTTACAAAAAATGTCTTTTCAAACAATTTAAAACCCTGATTTCCAAATGGTTAGCGATTATTATTTAATGAATATATAATACTTTATTTTAAAATTTCACTTGTTGTTCGGCGAACGATGAGAAGTGCTCTACTCAGAAATGCCATCTTATTGCCTAAATTATAAAGTTGTACCTGAATGATATTTTTCTTATCGCTCCCAACTTTCGGTGCGCCCACGGCTGACTTGATGAATTTATTTTAGGCTTACTTAACCTGAGTTATAATATTGTCGGTTGCAACGCATACTCGATACAATGTGGACTTCTTTGTAGTTTATTTATCGAAGGTAATGCTGTAATGCTATAAAAGGAGAGGGCTTTACAAGAATTGGAGACGCGTGAGGTGAGTTCAATAGCGGAGGCGCGGGTGGTGCGGCAACAACGATATTGTCGTCTTCCAACCGCGCATTAAAAACAAAAGCTGTCGGTTGTAAAATAAATTGTCCAGATAAACGTCCAGTTTCCCGGAGTGTTGAGTTTGTGAGACCTTGGTGTAATTTATTATAAATTTTAGTAAAAATGTATTTAGTGTTGATTTTACATAGTTGAATATTCTAGATTGTTATAATACAGGAATCCCGGGATTGAGACCCCTAGTCCTAACTCGCTCAGTCTCAGTAAAAGTAACTAAACAACAGTAAGAGAAGACACTCATCCCCCTCTGTATGAGACCTCAACTTGTATAGCAGGGTTCTAGAGGTCGTGCAGTGCTGCAACTCTTGCAATGAGCATGGGGATATGACACGCGTAAACAGGAGCTTTAGCCAAACAACAGTAAGAGAAGACACTCATCCCCCTCTATATGAGACCTCAAATTGTATTGCAGGGTTCTAGAGGTCACGCAGTGCTACAACTCTTGTAATGAGCATGGGGATATGACACGCGTAAACAGGAGCTTTAGCCAAACAACAGTAAGAGAAGACACTCATCCCCCTCTATATGAGACCTCAACTTGTATTGCAGGGTTCTAGAGGTCACGCAGTGCTGCAACTCTTGCAATGAGCATGGGGATATGACACGCGTAAACAGGAGCTTTAGCCAAACAACAGTAAGAGAAGACACTCATCCCCCTCTATATGAGACCTCAAATTGTATTGCAGGGTTCTAGAGGTCACGCAGTGCTACAACTCTTGTAATGAGCATGGGGATATGACACGCGTAAACAGGAGCTTTAGCCAAACAACAGTAAGAGAAGACACTCATCCCCCTCTATATGACACCTCAACTTGTATTGCAGGGTTCTAGAGGTCCCGCAGTGCTGCAACTCTTGCAATGAGCATGGGGATATGACACGCGTAAACAGGAGCTTTAGCCAAACAACAGTAAGAGAAGACACTCATCCCCCTCTATATGAGACCTCAACTTGTATTGCAGGGTTCTAGAGGTCACGCAGTGCTGCAACTCTTGCAATGAGCATGGGAATATGACACGCGTAAACAGGAGCTTTAGCCAAACAACAGTAAGAGAAGACACTCATCCCCCTATATATGAGACCTCAATTTGTATTGCAGGGTTCTAGAGGTCACGCAGTGCTGCAACTCTTGCAATGAGCATGGGGATATGACACGCGTAAACGGGAGCTTTAGCCAAACAAAAGTAAGAGAAGACACTCATCCCCCTCTATATGAGACCTCAACTTGTATTGCAGGGTTCTAGAGGTCATGCAGTGCTGCAACTCTTGCAATGAGCATGGGGATATGACACGCGTAAACAGGAGCTTTAGCCAAACAACAGTAAGAGAAGACACTCATCCCCCTATATATGAGACCTCAACTTGTATTGCAGGGTTCTAGAGGTCACGCAGTGCTGCAACTCTTGCAATGAGCATGGGGATATGACACGCGTAAACAGGAGCTTTAGCCAAACAACAGTAAGAGAAGACACTCATCCCCCTCTATATGAGACCTCAACTTGTATTGCAGGGTTCTAGAGGTCACGCAGTGCTGCAGCTCTTGCAATGAGCATGGGGATATGACACGCGTAAACAGGAGCTTTAGCCAAACAACAGTAAGAGAAGACACTCATCCCCCTCTATATGAGACCTCAACTTGTATTGCAGGGTTCTAGAGGTCACGCAGTGCTGCAACTCTTGCGATTAGCATGGGGATATGACACGCGTAAACAGGAGCTTTAGCCAAACAACAGTAAGAGAAGACACTCATCCCCCTATATATGACACCTCAACTTGTATTGCAGGGTTCTAGAGGTCGCGCAGTGCTGCAACTCTTGCAATGAGCATGGGGATGTGACACGCGTAAACAGGAGCTTCAGCCAAACAAGAGTAAGAGAAGACACTCATCCCCCTCTATATGAGACCTCAACTTGTATTGCAGGGTTATAGAGGTCGCGCAGTGCTGCAACTCTTGTAATGAGCATGGGGATATGACACGCGTAAACAGGAGCTTTAGTCAAACAACAGTAAGAGAAGACACTCATCCCCCTATATATGAGACCTCAACTTGTATTGCAGGGTTCTAGAGGTCGCGCAGTGCTGCAACTTTTGTAATGAGCATGGGTATATGACACGCGTAAACAGGAGCTTTAGCCAAACAACAGTAAGAGAAGACACTCATCCCCCTCTATATGAGACCTCAACTTGTATTGCAGGGTTATAGAGGTCGCGCAGTGCTGCAACTCTTGTAATGAGCATGGGGATATGACACGCATAAACAGGAGCTTTAGTCAAACAACAGTAAGAGAAGACACTCATCCCCCTATATATGAGACCTAAACTTGTATTGCAGGGTTCTAGAGGTCGCGCAGTGCTGCAACTTTTGTAATGAGCATGGGTATATGACAGGCGTAAACAGGAGCTTTAGCCAAACAACAGTAAGAGAAGACACTCATCCCCCTCTATATGAGACCTCAACTTGTATTGCAGGGTTCTAGAGGTCGCGCAGCGCTGCAACTCTTGTAATGAGCATGGGGATGTGACACGCGTAAACAGGAGCTTTAGCCAAACAGCTGCTATTCAACCCAAATCAGGTTAGAACCCTCACAAAATTAGCAATATTGCGCTCAGTTTCGATACGTTGAACTTAACATTACGAGGTGAGTGCTGAACTCACTATGCTATGTACTTTTTTTATTGTTTGTCCGGCTAAGCATGTATTTTGGGATATTATGCAGCCATCGGAAAGAGGGGATTTTCAGGGACGGGATAGATAGAACATGGGTAGTCTGCCTCGCTCCCGGGCTCTATGGGTGACTCAACACCCCAGGACGATTCCCCCTCTAACCCGACCCTCCCATCGTGTAAGGGCCCTTCCTCCCAGGCATCCGTCCCAGGCTGCAAGGAAGATCCACTACTCTCTCCAAGGACTCGGACTAGACTCAATATATAGGCTCAACAGTCAAGCCCCCAGAAGAAACAATGAGGAACCAAGGAAGGGAAGTTGATCACGCTAGTTAGCTAAAAGACTTACCAATACTGCAACAGCTTACCAATACTGCGACAGCTTACCAATACTGCGACAGCTTACCAATACTGCGACAGCTTCATTTTGTTGCATCCTCAGTCGACCTCTGTTGAACTCGTATAGACCAGACAGAGAGTCGTCGAGGGCCTGCTACGTACTGTACTCCTTTTTAGTGAATTTCCTACGGAAAGTGAACTATTAGCATGACCCGCACGGTGAATCTTAAGCCCGGGACCACCATAGAAGTTCCTAACGTGACCCCCTGAACACGTTTTGGAGAGTCGTTCAAAATTATATATATGCACTCAATGTATGCACAAAATTACATATATGTGTATATGCACTCTAGCGGTCACATTTTTTGTCCGATTTACTTCAAATTTGGTAGGGACGTTCCTTTCTATAATCAGTTGGACAAGTTCGTTGGGAAAAACAATCGGGAAACTCAAAAACCCTTTTTTGCGGAATATTCTTTAACATTTTGAGTCTTTTTACCCAAAAAGGGTCAGAAAAGCCCCGGGCACAAAATCAATGCATGTATTGAGATGGGAATTAGTGAAGCGAAAGTTTTAAGCCCTCTCTCCTCATTCTAGCGTAAATATTTACCGAGTTATTAAAGAAAATGTGTATCGACCAAACACAGTACGTTGTCTTATGGGGGTTTTACATTGGAAAAGCCTGTTATTAATTTGCGGGTGTACTTCTATCATTCCCAGCAACCTCGCGCCTACTTTCAAGCCTGACTGGACCTTCTCCTAACCTTATAATGCGCAAAATTGTATTCCTAGCATTGCAGGTAAACGAAACCAGGAGAATCTGAACAGCCAAAAAATTAATGTTTTCAGATTTCAATAAAATTGGAATAAATGTATGTTTTACACTGGTTTTGAGTTTTAAAAGTTTTGTATGTGGAAATACACTTCCCTCACGTCAGCGTGCTGCGTGCGAACTCGTTATCTGTTTAAAGCGACAATCGGCAGTAATACTTCATATTTCATCAAACTACTCCCCATTTCCTTAATGGAAGTATTGGGGAATTTCGGAGACAAAACAGTTTGTCATTAGGGCTATGACTCGGCGGTTCCCAACAACCAATTTAGTAGTCTCCATTGTTGCGGAGCTGACTCGCCGCGTTGCTGGGATGCCGCAGAGCCGTCCTGGTAACGCGGCGTTCAGCTGCAACTGGGAAACGGTTTAGCAGTCTCCATTGTTGCGGAGCTGACTCGCCGCGTTGCTGGGATGCCGCAGAGCCGTCCTGGTAACGCGGCGTTCAGCTGCAACTGGGAAACGGTTTAGCAGTCTCCATTGTTGCGGAGCTGACTCGCCGCGTTGCTGGGATGCCGCAGAGCCGTCCTGGTAACGCGGCGTTCAGCTGCAACTGGGAAACGGTTTAGCAGTCTCCATTGTTGCGGAGCTGACTCGCCGCGTTGCTGGGATGCCGCAGAGCCGTCCTGGTAACGCGGCGTTCAGCTGCAACTGGGAAACGGTTTAGTAGTCTCCATTGTTGCGGAGCTGACTCGCCGCGTTGCTGGGATGCCGCAGAGCCGTCCTGGTAACGCGGCGTTCAGCTGCAACTGGGAAACGGTTTAGCAGTCTCCATTGTTGCGGAGCTGACTCGCCGCGTTGCTGGGATGCCGCAGAGCCGTCCTGGTAACGCGGCGTTCAGCTGCAACTGGGAAACGGTTTAGTAGTCTCCATTGTTGCGGAGCTGACTCGCCGCGTTGCTGGGATGCCGCAGAGCCGTCCTGGTAACGCGGCGTTCAGCTGCAACTGGGAAACGGTTTAGTAGTCTCCATTGTTGCGGAGCTGACTCGCCGCGTTGCTGGGATGCCGCAGAGCCGTCCTGGTAACGCGGCGTTCAGCTGCAACTGGGAAACGGTTTAGCAGTCTCCATTGTTGCGGAGCTGACTCGCCGCGTTGCTGGGATGCCGCAGAGCCGTCCTGGTAACGCGGCGTTCAGCTGCAACTGGGAAACGGTTTAGTGTTAGTTATTTAAGAAACAGTAAAACGAGGCTACTGAAGTATAAGGTTTACTTATAGTAACTGTTATAAGTAATAGATTTGACGTGGTTTCTTTCTCTTACCTACTGAGACATACTTTCAACAGTTAAGTAAATTACATAAACTATTTTGAATATAAATATGTTATAAGTTATAAGATGTATAGAAAAAAAATCTACAACATTTATTTTAATTTTTCGTGGAATGATTTTACAGTAAAGATTAAAATAAATTAGTCTTTTCAAAGTATGAAACAACTATTTTGCTCTACTATCTAAAAAATTATTGTACTGAACGCTTAACAATATTTTATTTAGTACTCAATTTTATCAATTATAAATTATAAATCATAAAGTGATTATTATTAACTAATATGTTTAACTTTCGATACCAAATTTAATTAGGACTACACAAGTTGATGGTTAGTGTATAATCATGGTTCAATATCGATATATGTACTTCTTCGCAAAATATCTTAAAGAGACTGCTTGTAAACTAAATTATTAATCTCAAAACAATTTTTTTATTTAATATGTTATTGATTTTTTGTTTACCGTTACTTCATTAGGGACAGATGGACGGGATTTCTCAGCGCAGCACCGCGTAAACAATGAACTTTAATCAGCTGTTTTACATTGCCAGCTGTTTTCGTCCCCAGTCAAGCACTAGGGCGTGCCTATTAGAATGAACGCTCAGATTCCTATGTTAATTAAATGTAATACACATACACTTTCCGTCCATGTTCCAAAGTTTACGTTCACGCTGTTTTGTCCCGAGCAGTGAAACATCATTGTTTCCGGCCTTGTTTAAAGATTAGGGATAGGGATAGGGATCACTTCGGACTTCCCTAACGTTTGTCAGATAATCAAAAAGAAACAGACTTATTTGATTGTTTTTCATTTAAAGGCTTAAATAAACTAGATTTCTTCGAATGTAAAGGAGTTCTTCAAGTTTAAAAGGGTAAAATTCGTAGTATAAAAATTGATCATTAGTTATAAGTTTTTATTTTTTCAGTGCCTGACAAAGTAATATGTATTAGGCAAACATTAAAACTAAACAGTTAATCTTTGATTACACACAATCGCAAATTTGGAATTTTTAGTAGATACTTATCAATAGGTGTATTATAATTTAGCGTATTCTTAACAAAGCTGTACGTATATTTGGTTTAAATATTAATACAAATAAGTTTGCTTTGAAAACTTTAGAATATACAACTACAATATAGATAACTATATGAATAAATCATAGTTGTGTATTCCGCATGCATACGATACAGTTGCTTAGTTATACATAGGCAATGAGCTGGTTCATGAATGCAGCGCTCGCACCGTGTCTATCAGGGTGAGATATTGAATACGTCTATCCAACTAGTGAGACAATAAACTGCATCAGCATATTCAAAATAAATTGCAAGTATACACATTTACCGTCATTTAAAACACTTGTGAAGCGGTTGCAAGACTTTACATTCTAAATTATACATAACTAGCTGTTACCCGGCAGACGTTGTCATGCCTTTGACTATTACCAATTAAAACCAATACCACCAAGATCACCTGTTCAAGTAAACATGTCATTAGCTTTTATGTAAACAACAATATATATATATATATATATATATATATATCCACAAGGTTTACAGGGGAATCCTTTTGGGCCACTTGGGAGGAACCCTATTAAGTTAGGACGAAATGGATGGCTTAAAAACTGTCTCCGTGAAATTTTACATATATATACCAAGTTTCATGGCAAACGGTCCAACGGTGTCCGATCTATAAACTTCAAATATATATACAAACAAACAAACCAACATCATTTTTTATAAATATAGAAGATAATGTATTTTTGGTAATGTTACATAGCAAAGTATTTTTTGAAGTGTACATATTCTAGAATTTTAAAATAGTTTGGCTATAGTTCAAAACGTCCATGCTGTATTCTTTGTGCAGGTGATATTTAATTAACTGCTGTTTGAAAGTGGCGAGTTAATGAATATACAAATCAAATATCATACAATATCAAATGATATGGTTTGTTTTTGTTTAATTAAATATCATTGTGTTGTTTAAACAAAATTATGCAATACGAGTAGCAGTAATCATTTAAAGCATGAGTTTAAAAACATACAAACTAATAAACATGTTTTCGTGGGCAATCGAATTATTATTTCTAACCGTCTTAAATAATAACAACTTAATTGCAACTTTAAAATTAAACCTGATTTTAGTTCGAAAGATTTTAATAACCCATCAAACAAAATATCAAGTATATATAAGTAAGATGTATGCAGTCAAAAATTAAGAAATATGTCTCAATGTTGTTTTAGGTCATTGATAACTTTTTAGAGACGGAAATAAAGATCACGCGAAACTACCCCGATTTGGTAACTCACATATGTAAAAAAATCATAAAATGAGTTACAAGCTTAAATTGAGAAAGCAAGTAATTTAAACCCGCACTTTGCTTCGGTTGATGAGTTTGTTATTTTCTCAAGGTCAGTTTCATAGTTTTACCGTGACCTAGAGTGAGGTATCAAACGACCTCACATCCCATTAGAGTGAGGTATCAAACGACCTCACATCCCATTAGAGTGAGGTATCAAACGACCTCACATCCCATTAGAGTGAGGTATCAAACGACCTCACATCCCATTAGAGTGAGGTATAAAACGACCTCACATCCCATTAGAGTGAGGTATCAAACGACCTCACATCCCATTAGAGTGAGGTATCAAACGACCTCACATCCCATTAGAGTGAGGTATCAAACGACCTCACATCCCATTAGAGTGAGGTATCAAACGACCTCACATCTCATTAGAGTGAGGTATCAAACGACCTCACATCCCATTAGAGTGAGGTATCAAACGACCTCACATCCCATTTGAAAATGTTAGGATAACCACATCCTCTCACCTCCCCCGAGGGTAGCCTTGAACAACTACACTCGTCGATGAGGGTCCTCATATCCAGCAAGGATACCGCAACCATCATACGTATTTTTTTAAATTATGAAAAGTTGTAATAGTCCACTGGGAAGTTATGCCCGACTTTTATCTATCACCTTCAAAGCTTCATCGATTACGTTTTATATTCGATATGATAAGCATTTAAACGTATGTTAATAATTAGGATTACAAAATGTATAATTATACAGCCCACGTAATCAAACCTTTACCCTTAGTGTTGTAAAGGGGATTTTTTACGAGTTCATTTAAAAACATTACTAGTAGCCTGTCGCGGCTTCGATTGCGATCGCAACGTAATATTATACTCACATTCCCTTATAAATATTGTGTTACCGTTCCAAAGGCAACATAGCCTGCCGATTAACTGTGTTTACTCTATGCAGCTGATTGGTTAAAACTTATAGTTATTTATTTCCCAATGTTAACCTTATGGGAAAAAACTCAACTTTAAGGGGCCCTAGAGCCTCACTCACATATTATTTCTCTATAAAAAAAGTTTCCTGCCCAACTTCACGTTAGGTTCTTTCTAATGACACCGAAAACATGAATATAGGTTCAGTAGTTTAGGAGGAGTGATTGTCACAAAAAACCTGCTCGCCTATTAAATAAGTATAGAATAGATACCACCTTCACCAAATAAATAAATGCAAGTGCTGTATTCTGTGGTCAAACTTAAGAACTCGATCAAATCATCACCATATGTTTTGTTATAAACAAATGTAAATTGGAAAAAGTTCACAGGTTTAACAACAGATAGTAGCACATTCGCTGAAATTTCAAAAGCCTCCTGGACGAAGGCTTTTCTAGTGATATTTTCCAAACCCAAAAAAGGCACATCTAGAGAGAAATAGCTTTAATTTGATACCAAATATGTATATAAAAATAAATTTCTAGGGGTCGATATGCTGCGAAGAAAAATCGATAAATTCTTTTAATAATATAGATTCATGTTTTAATTGTTGTCTTTACTTAAAAAAGGTTATAACAAAGTAAACTCAAGTGTGTGGTTCCTAATTTTATGTTTTCCTAAATTCAACTATAATGAACCCCCGCACTCCCCTCGTCCATCGTGTTAATGTTGTAGTCAGTTGGTCCAGGGAAAGGTGTCCCTACACGATTGTACAACAGTTTTATCACGATACGTTACGGTTATGGGTACACAGGTATTCTGCGAGAGGTTTCCTCGTCAGATTTAAAATATTGTGTTCAGTAATAGTTTAATGGCGTTGGAAGAGGTGGTGGTAGTTACTGATATCACCCTGTACACGTCGACCTGCAGCTATCACCCACGACGTGTTTACTGCATCGCAGTTTGTCTAGGGTAAACCCAACAGCATGTGTTACATATGATAGACTGTCAGTGTCCACATCCGGTCTGAGGGTCGACATGGTAATTTCCTCAGCCCAGTCTCTCCTAACCGATCTTCTGAATGTATTACCTAACCAATCTTCTAATAAAATATGAAATTACGAAATAACATTTACCATTTTCAGCTAATTATTTCAAGTGTACTACCTATTTTTGCTCTCTTTATTTATATTGTTTTGTTGATTACTTTAAATTATTTTTATTGTGTTATTTTTTTAAATAAGTAAATAATGGGAAAGTGGTAAAATTAATGTAGGAAAAACTAAATAAAATATTATTTCAGTATATTACAAGAGTTGGGACATGACGCTTATTAAGTTACCGTTTATACTGAGCAAATTTCCCTGGAGGCGCTTGATACAAACTAGAACTTGGCAGAACAAGTATCCAAGACAAATAATCATGAAAGTTATGTTATGTATATACTAGCCATGCATCCCATTATCCAAGCTTTTAATGCATTCCTTAGAAAAGTTGTTTAAATTTGATATAGAAGTTTAAACTAATAAGTGCTGAATCCCACAGGTCACTTATGGCAGCTGAAAACTTTAAACCTGATATTTCTTTCCCAAAGGTCATTTAGGGCAGCTGAAAACTTTAAACCTGATATTTCTTTCCCAAAGGTCATTTAGGGCAGCTGAAAACTTATAACCTGATATTTCATTCCCAAAGGTCATTTAGGGTAGCTGAAAACTTTAAACCTGATATTTATTTCCCAAAGGTCATTTAGGGCAGCTGAAAACTTTAAACCTGATATTTCTTTCCCAAAGGTCATTTAGGGCAGCTGAAAACTTTAAACCTGATATTTCTTTCCCAAAGGTCATTTAGGGCAGCTGAAAACTTTAAACCTGATATTTCTTTCCCAAAGGTCATTTAGGGCAGCTGAAAACTTTAAACCTGATATTTCTTTCCCAAAGGTCATTTAGGGCAGCTGAAAACTTTAAACCTGATATTTCTTTTCCAAAGGTCATTTAGGGCAGCTGAAAACTTTAAACCTGATATTTCTTTCTAGTGTTCAATTACAATGGATCGGAAATTATATGCTGACATTTTTATTTAGTATACACTAAATCGATGTAGTAAAATAGAAGCGACACATTAAATTCGAAGTAAATCTGTCTAGTGTAGTGGGTGGTTGGAAAAGCAGCTAATTAGCTGTGAAACAGCCGCAACCGATCTGCATATTCACCCGCTACAACACATGTCTGTCTGAACACTACAGTTGGGGCGCTGAGGAGGGGTGGACCGACCCACAACACTTGAATCGCTGGCTACAATAGCGATATAGGGAGACTACTCAATATAAAGTAGGTGACTACAAGATCGATGTCGAGTGACTATCGGACAAACATTGTGTGAATACAACATCAATATTTAGTGATTGCCCTTCAAATCCTCGGTGACTACAATTTCGATATTGGATGATTACCGACAAACATTGTGTGAATACCACATCAATATTTAGTGATTTACCTTCAAATACTCGGTGACTACAATTTCGATATTGGATGACTACCGAAAAACATTGTGTGAATACAACATCAATATTTAGTGATTGCCCTTCAAATACTCGGTGACTGCAATATCGATATTGGATGACTACCGACAAACATTGTGCGAATACCACATCAATATTTAGTGATTGCCCTTCAAATACTCGGTGACTGCAATATCGATATTGGATGACAACCGACTAACATTGTGTGAATACCACATCAATATTTAGTGATTGCCCTTCAAATACACGGTGACTGCAATATCGATATTGGATGACTACCGACAAACATTGTGTGAATACCACATCAATATTTAGTGATTGCCCTTCAAATACTCGGTGACTGCAATTTTGATATTGGATGACTACCGACAAACATTGTGTGAATACCACATCAATATTTAGTGATTGTCCTTCAAATACTCGGTGACTGCAATATCGATATTGAATGACTACCGACTAACATTGTGTGAATACCACATCAATATTTAGTGATTGCCCTTCAAATACTCGGTGACTACAATATCGATATTGAATGACTACCGACTAACATTGTGTGAATATTGTTTTATAAATATATTATATTACTACAATATCATTATTTAATGATTATCCTACAACACTCGTAACTACAATAACGATATTGAGTAATTATCTAAAAACACTGGGTGACAAAAATACACTTATCAATATATAGTGACTATCTAACAAACAATAGGTTATTAACACATCGATATTTAGTAATTATCCTACAAACAGTCGGTGAACCCAACATCAATATTTAGTGATTACTCTACAAACAATGGGTGATCACAACACCATTATAATGTGATTATCCAACACACTGGTTCAATGACCAAATCTTTCAGTGACTAACCAATAATACTCGTTAGGCTACCCAATAAACAAACTTTGGATGGGCTAAGCAAGCCCATCCAAAGTATAAGTGACTTATAAGACTTATAAGTGACTACCAACAGAGTATTTTTTCGTTATTGTCTGTATATATAATTCTGTAAGTCAACTTTTTAAGTCAAAATTGTGGGAGTTTGGTAATTTTCAGGATGATGGGAGACAGCTTAAATTAAAGGTCTTGATTCCAGGGACTCGGGAAAAATATCAGTATTTCTAAAAAGCTATCAGGTAACAAGAAATAACGTAGAACACGCCCCTTAAGACAAGCATGGGAATTTAAAAATGTATACTTTTTTTACGAACTGACATCTGTTCCTACTTGGAGCAAGATTATGGGCTATCGCCTCTTCAAGCCACTATTTATAAATATATTTTTACAATAGTGAAGCCAGCCACAATCACAGACAGCGTGAGGGGCTTAGCCTTAGTGATAACGTGCGAAGAGAATTTACGTTAATCGTAGAGTTATGTAGACCCAAGGTAAAGGTGATCTCTTGACAAGGCCCTGTGGCAAGTTACAGGAGGGCATATAGGGCGAGTAACGTCTATACCAGCTGAGTCTTACAGCGTGAGAGCAGCTTTGTTTGGCCTCGAGTGACAGCTTTAATAAATAATTGCTTTTAAAGTATCTTGTAAGACATTGTTATAGCCCAGATTTCATCACTACTTAGGGTTAAAACCAGAAGAAAAATTAATAAAGTGTAAAACAAGTACTCTCCCAACTAATTAAGAATAACGTTAGTGTTGTGTGAATAAGACAGGCAAACTAGTTGTGTGGAAAATCAACAAAACCAATACAGTAGCCGTGGTAAATAAATAACTGTACCTTTTATAAAGAAATTTGCCTTTTTAAATACAGTAACAAGTAATTGTGTTTGAAAGAAAACATTTTAATTAAAAAATTCAGGTTATTTTACCTTAGTCTTCAGCTTTAATTTGATCCAAACTGGACTACCGCGGGTTTGGGTCGGCGTTCACTACCGGCCGGTAGGAGTTAATAGTGCACTTTAAATGTTTTTCGTTGTCGTATGTCGTGTGTGTATGTTCGGTGTTATTTGTCTTTTTAAACTTTTGATGACAGACATACCAATTCTGTTCAGATAATATTGAAATTTAAGACCTGAAGATGGAAACAATATAAGCTTCTGAAACCGCGGTAGTCCAGTTTGGATTAACTTAAAGCTGAAGGTAAAATAACCTGTATTTTTTAATTGTCTTATCAGCTTTAGAGGCTATTCAATATGAATAAAAAAAAAATATTTCAGACTTTTCAAATGTTACTTAGTCGAACTTGAGATAATGTCTGCCCTATTCAAACGACCCCAGTAACACACGAGACAACAGACAGGCCAGTAAGTCCATCTGGACTAATGTGGGTTGGAAGCCCCAATCTGGAGTCTCCCAGTCGGCCTCACCTCTCCACCTACTCTGCAACGACCCCAGTAACACACGAGACAACAGACAGGCCAGTAAGTCCATCTGGACTAATGTGGGTTGGAAGCCCCAATCTGGAGTCTCCCAGTCGGCCTCACCTCTCCACCTACTCTGCAACGACCCCAGTAACACACGAGACAACAGACAGGCCAGTAAGTCCATCTGGACTAATGTGGGTTGGAAGCCCCAATCTGGAGTCTCCCAGTCGGCCTCACCTCTCCACCTACTCTGCAACGACCCCAGTAACACACGAGACAACAGACAGGCCAGTAAGTCCATCTGGACTAATGTGGGTTGGAAGCCCCAATCTGGAGTCTCCCAGTCGGCCTCACCTCTCCACCTACTCTGACTTTTTGGTTTTTATTTTTGCCCAATCAGGGTGTCTACTCAGTCATTCAAACAAAAATCAGGGACTTTTCGGGGACTTTTAGGGGGCATTTGGAAAAAATCAGTGACCCATTCGCAAAACAACTTTAGAGCCTAGGCTACAGAAAAGCGAGTCATAGAATAATGATAGGGTACAATACAAGCCCAAACCTGAACAAAACCGTATCATCAGATTGTTATGAAATTAGTTAGCTAGTGTATGCCATTAATGAGATGAAAATGTACCACAACATAGCTCAATGTAGCCATAATTTACTGTTAACTTACCATAAAACTCTTATATAGGCTATATAAGTACTGCAATTAAACATAAAACACCATTTCACCATTTACCATGCAATAAAATAGGCCTAAATGAGAATAAAGTTAGGGCCTAGTTGCTTTCCACTTTTCAACAAGTTTTCTAAATTGACATGTTTTTTGCCTTTCATATGGCAGGCTAAGGCATTTGAAACTTGCACTTTCCCGGCATTTTAGCATCGGTCAGTAAACAATAGAAAAATCTTGGCAGGTTATTACTTTAAACTTTAGTTTCAAGAATGAGATTTAGTTAAAGGTAAAACACTTAAACACAAGCCTACACCAAATAATTAAACCATAAGTACCGTACTGCAGTTAACTACTAAAACGATTAATACTGAAAAGCAAAACAAAAACACAATATCATTCCTGGGTTATTTCGTTTCAGTCTTATACTAAACTTATACTTTGTCTTAAACAAAACTAGACGATTAAACGAGAAGGCAAATTAACCTAGGTAAAACGTTCTCACTTTCATCCGGCAACCGGGTTGGCGAGTTCGCGAAATGTCTGCGATAGCGATAGACAATGCATACTTATTTAAATGGAGCAATACGACTGGAGGGAACGATATGAAACTTACATCAACGCCAGCCACCAGGTTCGCTAGTACACTCAAGTTTGTTTAAAGATTAATTTAGCTTCCTACCACTAGGATCGCTAGTGCTTTCAAGGCAAGATACTATTTTTAACCTTCGTAATCGACTACGTTGGTGGCAGTTCATAACTGCGCACCAAAGGGAAACGCGAGTTACTGTTCTGTTATTCGATAGCTGTACAGGTCAGTAGCTAAGGCAGGCTTGGCAGGTCCCCGTGCCAAGTAGCTGGTTGTCCAAAAAGCGCCACAGCCAGTCAACAACGATCGCGCAAGTTACTTGCACCGTGGTACTAGGTTATTTTCACCGTTCCAAATAGCAGTTACTGATAACAGTCCTGCGTCCTCAGTTAATTGTACAACTAGTTATCAGTTTCTAATCACAGTTCTTTGCCATCATCGAACTTACATCATGAAAGATTTTTATAAAAAGCTTTAATTAATCTAATACAAGCAGATATTAATTATGTAGTATTACGATGATAAAATTATCATACTGCTTTTGTTCCAAATGTATTGCTTAGAGCTACATTAAATTAGGAAATATAATGGAACTTTATTTTCTAGAAACAACCGTTCTACCGTCACAGTTTTTCAATAAAATAATGCAAAAACCGCCAACCTATTACGTTTAGGAAAGTTGTCATTTCACTGTAACACAAATGGAACATTACAAGTTCTTGTTTCATGTCCTGTTTGCACCACAAATGGCGTAGACATATCGGCATATCCTGACATCAATAAATAAACTTAAAGTCTAGAAAGCAAATGTTGAGGTCGAAAATATCCTCTATCGGTTCGGCAAAATGCACCGTAAAAACGTCATGTAATGTGGGGGAAAAATAAATTAAATAACGTGATATTAAAAATTCGTGACTTCTGCACTAAAATCTGTGACTTTCCGTGACATCCGTGCCCGTTTACTGAATTCCGGGACTTTTCCGGGACTTCCGTGACTTCCGTGACCAGTAGACACCCTGCCAATGGCAATATCAATGACTCAGAAATAAATCCCCTATCGACCTAAGTAGTGGATAAACACCGGTTTAGCATCACTTCCGGCGCTTTTTCCCCATGTTATTCTTATGGGGATCAGTTTTTGGACCGACACCCGATCCCG
This sequence comes from Allygus modestus, assembly GCA_963675035.1. NCBI lineage: Eukaryota > Metazoa > Arthropoda > Insecta > Hemiptera > Cicadellidae > Allygus > Allygus modestus. The sequence goes on from OY776111.1 coordinate 3,818,339, forward strand.
CCTATAGAGCTCCCGCCTGCTGGCCTATATTAAATATACCCTTGCCTATATTAAATATATTGTCCCCATCCCCATCCCTCCTCTATATTTTTAAAAATTAATTTTCAAATTCAGGCTAAAAAACTATCTTTGGTGTTTACTGTCCGATTTGTCTGCAATTTGGATATGTTATTGTCCTAGGCAAGTGTTTTAATAAATTTCACTTACATTTCCCAAATTCACTATAACGGTCAAATTAAAAAATATTTTTGAAAATACTGTAGTGCCAATTGCCAACTTCTTTATTTACTGCCCGATTTGTCTGCAATTTGGATATGTTATTGTCCTAGGCAAGTGTTTTAATAAATTTCACTTACATTTCCCAAATTCACCATTACAGTCAAATTAAAAATATTTTGGAAAAATACAGCCAATTGCCAACTTCTTTATTTACTGTTCGATTTGTTTAAAATTTAGATATGTTATTGTTATAGGCAAGTGTTTTAATAAATTCCACCTACATATCCCAAATTCACTATTACGGTCAAATTAAAAAATATTTTTGAAAAATACTGCCAATTGACAACTTCTTTATTTACTGTCCGATTTCTTTAAAATTTAGATATGTGATTGTTCTAGGCAAGTGTTTTAATAAATTTCACTTACATTTCCCAAATTCACCATTACAGTCAAATTAAAAATATTTTGGAAAAATACAGCCAATTGCCAACTTCTTTATTTACTGTTCGATTTGTTTAAAATTTAGATATGTTATTGTTATAGGCAAGTGTTTTAATAAATTCCACTTACATTTCCCAAATTCACTATTACGGTCAAATTAAAAAATATTTTTGGAAAATACTGCCAATTGCCAACTTCTTTATTTACTGTCCGATTTGTTTAAAATTTAGATATGTTATTGTTGTAGGCAAATGTTTTAATAAATTAGACTTACATTTCCCAAATTCACTATTACAGTCAAATTAAAAAATATTTTTGAAAAATACTGCCAATTGCCAACTTCTTTATTTACTGTCCGATTTGTTTAAAATTTGGATATGTTATTGTTGTAGGCTAGTGTATATGCACCATCCACATTTTACAAATTCACTATTACGGTCAAATTAAAAAATTTGGAAAAATACTGCCAATTGGCAACTTCTTTATTTATGGTCTGATTTGTTTAAAATTTATATATGTTATTATTCTAGGCTAGTGTATATGTACACACCATCCACATTTGACAAATTAACTATAATGGTCAAATTTAAAAAATATTTTGAAATATATACTAACAATTTCAAACTTCTTTATTTACTGTCTGATTTATTTTCGGATATGTTATAGCTCTTATATAGGTAACAAGACCACACTACCACACGTTCCACCACCCCGTATAATACATTATTTTGTCTGTTTTGTTTGTTTATTTTGCTGTAATCCCAAAACTGACTTTGCTGTTTATTGTCCGATTTGCCTACACTTTGGATATAGTTGATGTGTTGTTTGTTTTGCCGCAACCTAAAAACTAACATTGGTATTTGTGTTTTTACAAAACTATATTTTGTAAATTACTACCAATAACTCCTTTTTTTACTTTTCGACTTGTTATATCCTCTTATATCTAAATTTACCGTATATTTTTTTTCTCTTTTAGTGCTGTTTTGTCGTAACCAAACTTTGGATATGACTGCAATATATTACTGGCCATTGCATAAGTAAATACCCCATTTCCAAAAGGGGGGTGTATCGATACACCCCCCTTTGCAGTATATGTTCAAAGCATTGCAAGCTTATTATATTCGCCACAAGTTTATTATATACATCCAGCTGTTATATTTGCCCCATTTCCAATATTGTTGTGACCCTCTCAACTACCTCTCATTGTAATAATATAATAAGTAATCCACAAAATATTTATGGTCAGAACTGCCTAAATTTTGGATATGTTGCCAATGCGATAGCAAAAAAATAAATTTTTAAAACCCAAAACAACTAAACACAAAACACTAATCTTTCTTTGTGCTTGTTTGGAGTAGTCTTTATTTTATCCAACTTAATTTTAATTTTGTAGTTAAAATCAAACTTCCCACATTCTAGCTCCCTTTCCAGCCAGTGGTTAGAGACATAAAGGTTACGAATATTTTCAAACTGTACAATATATCTTTTTCTACCCCTATGTTGGACTTGTTTAATAGCGCCTATTAATAATTCCGCACCATCTTCCAAATCCTCCAGTCTACTACATTCTTTAAATTTAATATTGCCTTTAATATCTTGCATCTCTATGTCTTCTTGTCCATCATCCCACACATTGTCATGGAAACTTAGGTTTTCTATTTTTGGAAAGGAATTACCATAAAATGTTGTGGTTCCGTTAGTGTTAAAGCTTGCAAGTGGCTCGTTGGTAGGTAGGTAAATAATGTCCAAATCACCTCTATATGGCAACACGCTATAACCTTCCCTATTCTTATTTATCTCTATAAACACAGTTTTACAGACACCTTTAACATAGTATACACCCCTCTGTCCATCCTTTTCTGCCAACACCCCCACAAACTTGTTGTTTACTACAAACGCATACACTATATAATGTCCATAATGCTCTAGATCCTCCCAACGTCGCAGGAAGTAATCTTTTAATTTATCCTCTCTTTCCCTTATTTCTTGTTCTTTAGCCAACTGTGCTTTGTATTCCTCTGCAACAGTATTTTCCACCAATTTACGCTTATTACTGTCGATGTCTTCTAATTCCAATTTCCTCTTTTTGGAACACCTCTCTAAGAAAGGCTTGGAAAGTGGCTCTATTTCTTTAATAGTGTATGGGTACAGGTTATTGGTCCGGCTTCTTAAAACGTAGGGAGTAAGGTTAGGACTTTCCACTAAGCCTAATTCTTCTAAATTGATGTTTTTAGGTATAGTGGAGAAAGGTGTATTTGATTTTGTAAAACACGTGCCCCCAGATTTGATGTAACACCTATGCTTTACACTTATGGCATCAGGAAATTCCTCTATTACCTCCACGTAGTTAGTTGGTAAACAGTTAAAGCTAAATGCAGATAGAGCATACTTTATTAACTTTTCCCTTTGTGTGCTATCTTTTGGCAGTTTTAGTTGTACTCCAGTTATCTTTTTCGTATTACAATTACCCCAATACGCGTATTGTAATAAATCGTTAAACACTAAACAACAACTGTTTTGTAATTGATTGGCAACTTTCACCCACATCTTATGCAGAGGGACAGCATAGAATGGAGCATTTTGGAAGTACCGTTTGTTGTCTTCTATTAGACTTAAACAATCTCTTAAAGGTTCAAACCCTTTACCAAAACCTCTACAATAGTTATAGATTGTTGCCTCTAACCTTGTTATTCCATTCTCTCTAGCTAGTTTAGACGAGAACGTTTCTTTTAGTCTCGCATCTGGACAGTTTATAAAGTTTATTATATGGTTTCCTATACTTTTAACTACTCCAGGGCTTGTAATCTGGCATATAAATTTATTATATATTTTTACCCTGCTATTTACATTAAACCATGTTAAACAGTCTTTACTAACATTATCTACAATAACATTATATCCATTCTCCCCTTGGTAGCAAAAGTCAAAGTTTTCTGTAAGATATTGGCACATTTCCTCTTTATTAAATATTCCAGCCAAATCTAGTGTTATATCGAAATCCATAAGATAGTACATTTCTTTTTCCAGATCTTGCAGCATCTTTGGAAGGTCTTCCAACAAATCCTTAATTTTAACATTTGCAAGCTCTATTTTATAGGGAATTGCTATAGGATCATCGTACTTTTGTTTAATTTGGTCAATATCTTTCTTTATTATTTGTAAGACACCCTTGCTTTGGACCCCAGAGGACCTCTCCAAGGAGAATGGTAGTTTGGCTACAACACCATGTCGAGCTAAAGAGAACTTTTTAAATATTCCTCGTAAGTAGCTATTAAACGAGCCACATATTTCCTTCTTAACTTTAAATTTATTCCGAACATCCCCATCACAATCCGTAACATTGGTTATCTTAACTAACATTATGTTATCACAAAACGCATCTGTTATAGATGTTAAGTTATTTAATTTTGGTTCGCCCTCGCAATAGTTTATATTACCTATGTCTGTAAGAAGGTTATTATTACGGAGATTTTCTAATAAAAACCATATACCGAATCTTTCATTAGTAGGTTTAATACAATTTCCCAATAAATGGCCAACAGAGTACATTTCTTTTATACAGAAAAAAGTAGCGGAAACATGTAAACAGGAGAGATTACACCATAAGCATATAGGTGTTGTGGAGTAAATATATTGTATATAAACACAGGCGAGCGGTAAGTGTAACATGTAAGTGGACACCCATGTGCAAATATGGAATACCCACTATTAATATAATTCCAAATTCGACTAAATAAGTTTATAGTCTCAAAATAATTAACATATTAACTAACCCACCCCGCATTAGTACCCAAATTGTCAAAATTCTATAACTGTCTATTCTTAGTCCTTGTATTAGGTTTTGTACTATTAAACCCTACATTCCGTAGAGTAATTTATGCGTGTTATTTAATACAGATACGCACATTCTACAAGACCATCTGTTGTATAAGCAGCAGAATAGACGTCTCATTGTGTTGTTGTAAAGTAAAACATAAATGTAAATTGTGCTGGATACAACTGGCCAGATATTAGACAGGAAATGTGTTGGAAGTGTATTGTCAAGTAAGACAAACACCACATAGTGCAGCATGTACGCAATCCATTACTAGACAAATGTATAAGGTATTGGTACAACATCCGATATATTAGCCAAATCCACAATCAAACAGTAAAAAATAAATATTATAGTAACAGAAATAGTAAGAGTATAAGGACATAGTAATATTTGAAGTTTATAAGACAACACAAATGTAGAGACACAATAAATAACACACTCCAACACATTACGACACAGGCACAGATACTGGTTTACAGCCATTTAACACAACTTTACAGGTTCTGTCAACCGACACAAAAATAGTTTGTAAATTGTGTAAGAAATATATGTAATATAAACAAATTTAACACAATCATAACATTTTGAAAATGTTATGATTGTGTTAAATTTGTTTATATTACATATATTTCTTACACAATTTACAAACTATTTTTGTGTCGGTTGACAGAACCTGTAAAGTTGTGTTAAATGGCTGTAAACCAGTATCTGTGCCTGTGTCGTAATGTGTTGGAGTGTGTTATTTATTGTGTCTCTACATTTGTGTTGTCTTATAAACTTTAAATATTACTATGTCCTTATACTCTTACTATTTCTGTTACTATAATATTTATTTTTTACTGTTTGATTGTGGATTTGGCTAATATATCGGATGTTGTACCAATACCTTATACATTTGTCTAGTAATGGATTGCGTACATGCTGCACTATGTGGTGTTTGTCTTACTTGACAATACACTTCCAACACATTTCCTGTCTAATATCTGGCCAGTTGTATCCAGCACAATTTACATTTATGTTTTACTTTACAACAACACAATGAGACGTCTATTCTGCTGCTTATACAACAGATGGTCTTGTAGAATGTGCGTATCTGTATTAAATAACACGCATAAATTACTCTACGGAATGTAGGGTTTAATAGTACAAAACCTAATACAAGGACTAAGAATAGACAGTTATAGAATTTTGACAATTTGGGTACTAATGCGGGGTGGGTTAGTTAATATGTTAATTATTTTGAGACTATAAACTTATTTAGTCGAATTTGGAATTATATTAATAGTGGGTATTCCATATTTGCACATGGGTGTCCACTTACATGTTACACTTACCGCTCGCCTGTGTTTATATACAATATATTTACTCCACAACACCTATATGCTTATGGTGTAATCTCTCCTGTTTACATGTTTCCGCTACTTTTTTCTGTATAAAAGAAATGTACTCTGTTGGCCATTTATTGGGAAATTGTATTAAACCTACTAATGAAAGATTCGGTATATGGTTTTTATTAGAAAATCTCCGTAATAATAACCTTCTTACAGACATAGGTAATATAAACTATTGCGAGGGCGAACCAAAATTAAATAACTTAACATCTATAACAGATGCGTTTTGTGATAACATAATGTTAGTTAAGATAACCAATGTTACGGATTGTGATGGGGATGTTCGGAATAAATTTAAAGTTAAGAAGGAAATATGTGGCTCGTTTAATAGCTACTTACGAGGAATATTTAAAAAGTTCTCTTTAGCTCGACATGGTGTTGTAGCCAAACTACCATTCTCCTTGGAGAGGTCCTCTGGGGTCCAAAGCAAGGGTGTCTTACAAATAATAAAGAAAGATATTGACCAAATTAAACAAAAGTACGATGATCCTATAGCAATTCCCTATAAAATAGAGCTTGCAAATGTTAAAATTAAGGATTTGTTGGAAGACCTTCCAAAGATGCTGCAAGATCTGGAAAAAGAAATGTACTATCTTATGGATTTCGATATAACACTAGATTTGGCTGGAATATTTAATAAAGAGGAAATGTGCCAATATCTTACAGAAAACTTTGACTTTTGCTACCAAGGGGAGAATGGATATAATGTTATTGTAGATAATGTTAGTAAAGACTGTTTAACATGGTTTAATGTAAATAGCAGGGTAAAAATATATAATAAATTTATATGCCAGATTACAAGCCCTGGAGTAGTTAAAAGTATAGGAAACCATATAATAAACTTTATAAACTGTCCAGATGCGAGACTAAAAGAAACGTTCTCGTCTAAACTAGCTAGAGAGAATGGAATAACAAGGTTAGAGGCAACAATCTATAACTATTGTAGAGGTTTTGGTAAAGGGTTTGAACCTTTAAGAGATTGTTTAAGTCTAATAGAAGACAACAAACGGTACTTCCAAAATGCTCCATTCTATGCTGTCCCTCTGCATAAGATGTGGGTGAAAGTTGCCAATCAATTACAAAACAGTTGTTGTTTAGTGTTTAACGATTTATTACAATACGCGTATTGGGGTAATTGTAATACGAAAAAGATAACTGGAGTACAACTAAAACTGCCAAAAGATAGCACACAAAGGGAAAAGTTAATAAAGTATGCTCTATCTGCATTTAGCTTTAACTGTTTACCAACTAACTACGTGGAGGTAATAGAGGAATTTCCTGATGCCATAAGTGTAAAGCATAGGTGTTACATCAAATCTGGGGGCACGTGTTTTACAAAATCAAATACACCTTTCTCCACTATACCTAAAAACATCAATTTAGAAGAATTAGGCTTAGTGGAAAGTCCTAACCTTACTCCCTACGTTTTAAGAAGCCGGACCAATAACCTGTACCCATACACTATTAAAGAAATAGAGCCACTTTCCAAGCCTTTCTTAGAGAGGTGTTCCAAAAAGAGGAAATTGGAATTAGAAGACATCGACAGTAATAAGCGTAAATTGGTGGAAAATACTGTTGCAGAGGAATACAAAGCACAGTTGGCTAAAGAACAAGAAATAAGGGAAAGAGAGGATAAATTAAAAGATTACTTCCTGCGACGTTGGGAGGATCTAGAGCATTATGGACATTATATAGTGTATGCGTTTGTAGTAAACAACAAGTTTGTGGGGGTGTTGGCAGAAAAGGATGGACAGAGGGGTGTATACTATGTTAAAGGTGTCTGTAAAACTGTGTTTATAGAGATAAATAAGAATAGGGAAGGTTATAGCGTGTTGCCATATAGAGGTGATTTGGACATTATTTACCTACCTACCAACGAGCCACTTGCAAGCTTTAACACTAACGGAACCACAACATTTTATGGTAATTCCTTTCCAAAAATAGAAAACCTAAGTTTCCATGACAATGTGTGGGATGATGGACAAGAAGACATAGAGATGCAAGATATTAAAGGCAATATTAAATTTAAAGAATGTAGTAGACTGGAGGATTTGGAAGATGGTGCGGAATTATTAATAGGCGCTATTAAACAAGTCCAACATAGGGGTAGAAAAAGATATATTGTACAGTTTGAAAATATTCGTAACCTTTATGTCTCTAACCACTGGCTGGAAAGGGAGCTAGAATGTGGGAAGTTTGATTTTAACTACAAAATTAAAATTAAGTTGGATAAAATAAAGACTACTCCAAACAAGCACAAAGAAAGATTAGTGTTTTGTGTTTAGTTGTTTTGGGTTTTAAAAATTTATTTTTTTGCTATCGCATTGGCAACATATCCAAAATTTAGGCAGTTCTGACCATAAATATTTTGTGGATTACTTATTATATTATTACAATGAGAGGTAGTTGAGAGGGTCACAACAATATTGGAAATGGGGCAAATATAACAGCTGGATGTATATAATAAACTTGTGGCGAATATAATAAGCTTGCAATGCTTTGAACATATACTGCAAAGGGGGGTGTATCGATACACCCCCCTTTTGGAAATGGGGTATTTACTTATGCAATGGCCAGTAATATATTGCAGTCATATCCAAAGTTTGGTTACGACAAAACAGCACTAAAAGAGAAAAAAAATATACGGTAAATTTAGATATAAGAGGATATAACAAGTCGAAAAGTAAAAAAAGGAGTTATTGGTAGTAATTTACAAAATATAGTTTTGTAAAAACACAAATACCAATGTTAGTTTTTAGGTTGCGGCAAAACAAACAACACATCAACTATATCCAAAGTGTAGGCAAATCGGACAATAAACAGCAAAGTCAGTTTTGGGATTACAGCAAAATAAACAAACAAAACAGACAAAATAATGTATTATACGGGGTGGTGGAACGTGTGGTAGTGTGGTCTTGTTACCTATATAAGAGCTATAACATATCCGAAAATAAATCAGACAGTAAATAAAGAAGTTTGAAATTGTTAGTATATTTTTCAAAATATTTTTTAAATTTGACCATTATAGTTAATTTGTCAAATGTGGATGGTGTGTACATATACACTAGCCTAGAATAATAACATATATAAATTTTAAACAAATCAGACCATAAATAAAGAAGTTGCCAATTGGCAGTATTTTTCCAAATTTTTTAATTTGACCGTAATAGTGAATTTGTAAAATGTGGATGGTGCATATACACTAGCCTACAACAATAACATATCCAAATTTTAAACAAATCGGACAGTAAATAAAGAAGTTGGCAATTGGCAGTATTTTTCAAAAATATTTTTTAATTTGACTGTAATAGTGAATTTGGGAAATGTAAGTCTAATTTATTAAAACATTTGCCTACAACAATAACATATCTAAATTTTAAACAAATCGGACAGTAAATAAAGAAGTTGGCAATTGGCAGTATTTTCCAAAAATATTTTTTAATTTGACCGTAATAGTGAATTTGGGAAATGTAAGTGGAATTTATTAAAACACTTGCCTATAACAATAACATATCTAAATTTTAAACAAATCGAACAGTAAATAAAGAAGTTGGCAATTGGCTGTATTTTTCCAAAATATTTTTAATTTGACTGTAATGGTGAATTTGGGAAATGTAAGTGAAATTTATTAAAACACTTGCCTAGAACAATCACATATCTAAATTTTAAAGAAATCGGACAGTAAATAAAGAAGTTGTCAATTGGCAGTATTTTTCAAAAATATTTTTTAATTTGACCGTAATAGTGAATTTGGGATATGTAGGTGGAATTTATTAAAACACTTGCCTATAACAATAACATATCTAAATTTTAAACAAATCGAACAGTAAATAAAGAAGTTGGCAATTGGCTGTATTTTTCCAAAATATTTTTAATTTGACTGTAATGGTGAATTTGGGAAATGTAAGTGAAATTTATTAAAACACTTGCCTAGGACAATAACATATCCAAATTGCAGACAAATCGGGCAGTAAATAAAGAAGTTGGCAATTGGCACTACAGTATTTTCAAAAAATATTTTTTAATTTGACCGTTATAGTGAATTTGGGAAATGTAAGTGAAATTTATTAAAACACTTGCCTAGGACAATAACATATCCAAATTGCAGACAAATCGGACAGTAAACACCAAAGATAGTTTTTTAGCCTGAATTTGAAAATTAATTTTTAAAAATATAGAGGAGGGATGGGGATGGGGACAATATATTTAATATAGGCAAGGGTATATTTAATATAGGCCAGCAGGCGGGAGCTCTATAGGCGGGATCGGGTGTCGGTCCAAAAACTGATCCCCATAAGAATAACATGGGGAAAAAGCGCCGGAAGTGATGCTAAACCGGTGTTTATCCACTACTTATATTTGTAATTACTAATTACTAATAATTGTAAATATTTGTAATCCACTACAATATTTATATTCTTTTTAAATGTCACATCAAGTTGTAAAATTTAAATGTGCTAAATAATTAATTAATAAATGCACTTTAATAATTAATTAATTGTTTACTACTGCTATATAGTTTTAACAAATTGTATTAATTAATTTTGTAAAATTAGCTACACTTTTGGAGTATAATAATTCTGAAGAAAATATTTGAATTTATATACATAATAATTAGTTCAAATTAGTAATGCTACTTTTAAAATTGTGTTAATACAGCATTGGAATTTATGTTTGGGTTAAAATTTAGTTTCAAAAAATATTATAAATAAACTAATTCATAAAAGGCAAAATCAAAGTTCATCAATGAGTTTAAACGCAACCGTATTACACATAACATCTGGTCAAAATCATCCACTCGGTTATAAACACGACATGGCATAAATGTTTGAACAGATGTTTGCGTCCACATTATTGCAATTAATTGTTCAAACCTTCAATACATTTTAAAGGTTTAGAAACCCCATCGATTACTGGATAAATAGTACATTTATTGAGTCTCCGCTCTTCACTTTGGTACCAGGTAACTCCCAGGACATTTCTAGTCTACAAAGGCTCTAGTGGAAGAGAACCTGACTGACATCAGTCGAGCACACCTTGCCAAGGGACCATATTTAAATTGATTTACTTTACTTTTTACATTTCTTAATGTTTTGTATCCGTATATTGCAGATGTGTTGGCTTATTTAGTTTATGCAGTATGTATTAAATTCGACGTTTCACAACAAGTTTGGATTATTTTGTACATACATATATAATACATATATATATATATATATATATATATATATATATATATATATATATATATATATATAATTAATGACTTAAATGATAATTGTTACGTTTCAGTTCTTTCCCTACGAACAATTGTTTAGTTAAAACTGCTTACACTAGTTATCATTTCATTGAGAAGCCTCAACGAAGACTTAAATCTAAACACGATATTAAATTTGCTTAGGTTAAGGTCAGTGACACACCTAGAATAGAAAAAAAACCTACATTATCAGTTTGGTTATTACTCGATTGAAAAAGAAGCTGTAATAAAAGTCTTCCGCTTAGCAAAAGTCTCTCGGTTCATAATGCTTACTTAGGCCCTCCTATATACATTTATAAACTGTTAATCAAAGACATTACCCTTGAACATTTGTGGGAACTGCTTGTAATCCAGTGTAACTTTTGTAATGCAGTGTTACATGAATTACACAACTACACAACTAAAGTTGATCTTTTAATGCGAACACTTTATACAACCATTGTAACATGTTAAACTATACTATAACAATAAGGAATTAATGCTGTTGAGTATTCTATTGCTTAATAGGACCATGAGGCAATTATATTTAAAGCTAAAATTATAAAAAAAACTAGCTGGCCCGACAGACGTTGTCCTGTCCTAATGTCATTGAATTTGTTTTATGTCAAATATTCGTTCATTTTGCTCACTCGCCTATCCAAAAAAATATACAAAAAAATAGTTTACGTCCTATTCTCATGCCTACCGAATATACACACAAAATTTAATAAGAATCGTTAAAGCCGTTTCGGAGGAGCTTTGTTAAAAACACTGTGACATGAGAATTTTATATATTAGATTACACTTACTGGATTTATGTTGATAGTAAACAGGTGGCCAACAGCACTGGCTCCAGTTTTGTGTCGGTTTTATATACTGTATTAGATTACAATTACTGGATTTATGTTGATAGTAAACAGGTGGCCAACAGCAGTGGCTCCAGTTTTGTATCGGTTTTATATACTGTATTAGATTACAATTACTGGATTTATGTTGATAGTAAACAGGTGGCCAACAGCACTGGCTCCAGTTTTGTGTCGGTTTCAAATACTGTATTAGATTACACTTACTGGATTTATGTTGATAGTAAACAGGTAGGCCAACAGCAGTGGCTCCAGTTTTGTATCGGTTTCATATACTGTATTAGATTACAATTACTGGATTTATGTTGATAGTAAACAGGTGGCCAACAGCACTGGCTCCAGTTTTGTGTCGGTTTCATATACTGTATTAGATTACACTAACTGGATTTATGTTGATAGTAAACAGGCAGGCCAACAGCACTGGCTCCAGTTTTGTGTCGGTTTCATATACTGTATTAGATTACACTAACTGGATTTATGTTGATAGTAAACAGGTGGCCAACAGCACTGGCTCCAGTTTTGTGTCGGTTTCATATACTGTATTAGATTACAATTACTGGATTTATGTTGATAGTAAACAGGTGGCCAACAGCACTGGCTCCAGTTTTGTGTCGGTTTTATATACTGTATTAGATTACACTTACTGGATTTATGTTGATAGTAAACAGGTGGCCAACAGCAGTGGCTCCAGTTTTGTATCGGTTTTATATACTGTATTAGATTACAATTACTGGATTTATGTTGATAGTAAACAGGTGGCCAACAGCACTGGCTCCAGTTTTGTGTCGGTTTTATATACTGTATTAGATTACAATTACTGGATTTATGTTGATAGTAAACAGGTGGCCAACAGCACTGGCTCCAGTTTTGTGTCGGTTTTATATACTGTATTAGATTACAATTACTGGATTTATGTTGATAGTAAACAGGTGGCCAACAGCACTGGCTCCAGTTTTGTGTCGGTTTTATATACTGTATTAGATTACAATTACTGGATTTATGTTGATAGTAAACAGGTGGCCAACAGCAGTGGCTCCAGTTTTGTATTGGTTTTATATACTGTATTAGATTACAATTACTGGATTTATGTTGATAGTAAACAGGTGGCCAACAGCACTGGCTCCAGTTTTGTGTCGGTTTCAAATACTATATTAGATTACACTTACTGGATTTATGTTGATAGTAAACAGGTAGGCCAACAGCAGTGGCTCCAGTTTTGTATCGGTTTCATATACTGTATTAGATTACAATTACTGGATTTATGTTGATAGTAAACAGGTGGCCAACAGCACTGGCTCCAGTTTTGTGTCGGTTTCATATACTGTATTAGATTACAATTACTGGATTTATGTTGATAGTAAACAGGTGGCCAACAGCACTGGCTCCAGTTTTGTGTCGGTTTCATATACTGTATTAGATTACAATTACTGGATTTATGTTGATAGTAAACAGGTGGCCAACAGCACTGGCTCCAGTTTTGTGTCGGTTTCATATACTGTATTAGATTACACTAACTGGATTTATGTTGATAGTAAACAGGTGGCCAACAGCACTGGCTCCAGTTTTGTGTCGGTTTCATATACTGTATTAGATTACACTAACTGGATTTATGTTGATAGTAAACAGGTGGCCAACAGCACTGGCTCCAGTTTTGTATCGGTTTTATATACTGTATTAGATTACACTTACTGGATTTATGTTGATAATAAACAGGTGGCCAACAGCACTGGCTCCAGTTTTGTGTCGGTTTCCAACGCGAGTCATTAAACGGAAGGAAGATTAATTCTCTTGGTCGGAGTTTGCTTTCAATCTTTTGACCGATGTTGGGTTTCAAACAGCTGAAGTACACAAATGTTTACCGGTCAGAAAAACCTCAACATTTTTTCCGATAAATACATGACAGGTACGAAATTGATTTTATATTAATTAAATAAAAATAACATAGTTTGTTCGTATAACTATGATATAACTCTATAAGTTCTTATAACTCGTAATGACGTTGCCTAACAAGATAGATGTTCCATTAATAGTACCAAACCCAATATAGTCGTTTAGATTTGAATAGCAGATGTAATATGAATTTGATTTCTCACATTAGTTTCATAAATAGTTAAAATCTTCAGAAACAGTACGCATTTTTTTATTTATGCGGGTTGTGATATGACAGTATTTGAAGAGACAGCAAATCCTGGCCTAATAGGTTGCCATGTTGAAACAACAACGATGATCAACTTAACCTAATTTTTTTGTAGAGTAACAGCTAGCTAAAAGGTCACAATTCTTAAAGATTTGATACAAATATAGTGTAATTTTCTTAAGAAATATAATAAAAAGAGTTCGCACGCAGCACGCTGACGTGAGGAGTGAATTTCCACATAACAAACTTTTAAAACTCAAAATCAGTGTAAAAACATACATTTATTCCAATTTTTATTGAAATCTGAAAGCATTGATTTTTTGGCTGTTCTGATGCTTGTGGTTTCATTTACCTGCAATGCTGGGAATGCAATTTTGCGCATTATAAGGTTAGGAGAAGGTCGAGTCAGGCTTGAAAGTAGGTGTGAGGTTGTAGGGGATTATAAAATTACACCAACAAATGAATTACAGGCTTTTCTAATGAAAAACCCCGTAAGACAACGTACTGTGTTTGGTCGATCAAATTTTCTTTAATAATTCGGTAAATATTTATGCTAGAATGACAAAAGATGGCTTAAAAGTTTCACCTCACTAATTCCCATCTTTTTGCATGCATTAATTTTACATTCGGGGCTTTTCTGACCCTTTTTGGGCCCAAAAACTCGAAATTTAAAAGATTAATCTCCAAAAAAGGGGTTTCGAGTTTTCCGATTGTTTTGCCCAACGAACTTGTCCAACCGATTATAGAAAAAAGTCCCTACTAAATTTGAAGTACATCGGACAAAAAATGCAACCGTTAAAGTGCAAACACAACATTTTGAACGACCCCCCAAAACGTGTTCAAAATGTTGAGGGTCATGATAATAGTTCACTTTCCATAGGAAATTCAATAATAATTTAAATCCAAGTAAGATGATCAAATGAGTCAATATAACTTTATTTTGACTCATACTGTCGGGCAGTCGAACAAAAAGCTTACGACTATTAAGTGTGTAGAGCACAGGAAGTAACTCTGCATGCAACAGTTGGCACGAGTAATCTGCTACTTCATCAAATGGCATTAACGTTAAACTTACTGAGCTCATTTAATCTCAGAATATCTGGACGATTTTATTTACAGGTACACTTTGATCCACATAATAGAATGATATTAAATCTACAACAGCTACAAGTTGCGATTTTAATTGTTACAATTTATGAGGATATCCAACTGATCAATATCTAATACTAACCTACAAATTAACTCCAAAATAAATTGTATTTACTACAAAATAAATCGTAACCAAAGAGGGAACTCCAAGAGCCGCTAACGCCGCTAACGTGATTGCCCGGACATTACAATCGCCTTACTCAACCGCTAACGCCGCTAACGTGATTGCCCGGACATTACAATCGCCTTACTCAACTGACGGTCGGTGGTTGTCTCTCAGCTGATTCTTGTGTTGCGAGATTTCCTTGAAGGATTTTTACCAGTTTTGCTTGGATTGTGCCACTAGTTTTATTATGTTCTGGGTATACTTCTCACCTGAAGACGGGAACAGATTCCAGATTTCGAAACGTTATGAAACTTATTTTCTCTATTCAGTGATGTAAATTGTCCGCAAAAAATTCTTAAATAACATAAACTCAGCATTACCAACAATAAATTTTAAACGAAGAATTCCTATACGTTTTACTTTGGATTTATATATCAGGATTAAAATACGATATCCCGTAAATACCACGATTGGTGATATGTCAAGTTATTTTGATAACACTGGACCTAGTTTCTTGTTATAGGGTGTCACTATACGCTTCAAAATGCATTTCAATATGCAAAATACCTGGAGGCCTGAGAAAATAACAGTTTCATATGAAGCAACAATTTACTCTGATATTTTTTACAAAATGAACTGCCTTTTAGGCTGCGTATAGATAATGTTTAAATAAGCTGCAACCTTGAGTATAAACCGAAAATAAGTTTATATTTTAACTCGCTGTGTGGAAGAAGGCAAAAATTACAAATACATCACAAAGGCGGTATATTTTACCGTACAGAACCTAGATGACTCAACGTGAATTGACGTAACAGTAAAATATCGTTGTTTGCTAATAATAACCTCTGTAGTTTGAGAAACTATAACATGTTGATAAGGTCCGTCAACTTGATGTAAGGTACATTCGAATATCACCAAAGTGATATTTCACGTTACATATATAATTTAATAATACCAGTATTTCATTACAATATTATATTTGTTGCATTTAAGTTATAAAACTTTAATAGAATTTCATACCTAGTGGAATAAGCGAACATCAACGTAGACGTTAGAGATGTCAAGTAAGACGTGATAAATACACAGCTATATGTTATAAACCGGTTCCTGTCAAAGTGATGTATTGAATAACTCGATTTCCTCTGAGAAGACATCCAATCAGAATTTGAAAACGGGAGTGACAACTTATACCTCTCATTACCTTAAAATGATTTATTTTCATATCAAATCATAGTAGATAAGTGCCATCTCTCAAATCGTTATTAATTATACTAGTGTTATAAAAGTAAACACTTTAATTAGGTGTATTATAAACCAATGACTGAACCGATTGATCTAAAGTGTGGTAGGAATGTGGTTAATTCATTCTAGGCACCTATATTCCCGTTCCGAAATATTCGTTGGGCCTCCGCCCCATTGGTGTTTGGAGTACCGTGAGGGTATTTGAGGAATAAGTACCAGGCAATCTAATAGACGTTACAATTTGTATGTAATAACTCGATTGTTAGGTATAAACTGTAATCACACATTTTTAAAAATATGCAACTAGTTACTGTGTGATAACTAATACAGGGCGTTAAAAACAACTTTCAAGACTTTGGGATATGATATACAAAGAAACGATAAAGTACCTATGGAGGTATGTCCTAAAGTGCTTAGTTTTCCGTCTGACAGTATGTGTTTCAACACGTTATATATTGCGGATATCTTAAGGTTTCAATTGACAACCAGGTACATAGATTACATCTAATAAGACCCATTTTGCTATGGTATATCAAGTTTTTACTTTGTAGCATTTCAAAATTGCGGCCATTCTGGTTTTTCAAAGCTAAATATCTTAAAAACCGTAATATTTAGGAGAAAGTTCAAAAATTCAAAAAAGTTGTGTTATTTTATCCTAAAAAATTACACGGAAATCTTCACTTTTGGATCATAAATATCTGAGTAGTTGTAATTTTTACAAGTTTAACATTTCCGGTCTAAAATATCATGTTTTAATTTATATAACTCACAATTTTTAAGTTATTTATGATCTTATAGTTAAAATCCCTATATCGTTATTTTTATGACAAAATGACAAAACTTTTTCCTTTAAATATTACAAAAAAAATATATATATATATTGTATATGTATATATATATAGTATATGTATGTATATATATATTGTATATATATATATATATATATATATATATATATAGAATAAGAAGTTAAACACGCGAGAGCCAGCGCCCGGCACGGTGGCTGTCCTACGGTTTTATGATTTACTAATCCGCGAGTGAATAACACTCTCAGCTTATCCGGGCCAAACTAATTGTGTTGCTAATGGCGGTGTTGTAGATTCCCTCAGTGATAAATAGCCTCGCGTCCCACCTGGAGGCTCCGACTTGGCAATACTTTTGGGGGATTTTCTTATAAATTATTTAGTTCAGCATCTAAAACCATAAAATTAATATGGTTTATAACCATTCACACTCTTAAACGTGTTAGAACACAATATTTTACAGTTGTAAACATTCAGAGTAAATGTTGTGTTAGTTCCAAGGTTATAATATATGGTACAATGTATGTTAGCATTAAACAACAGAGCATAATCAAAATCATGAAATTAACAACAAACCCTTTTACGCCAGTGACGTATAAACTAAAAACAGGATTACAATGATTAGTGTTAATTGTATCAGAATAAAATAAGAATACCCCCGTTGCAGCAAACCTGCATAGTCAGCAAATTTTAAATGGTACTTAGTCATTAAGCCCCTTACCAACTGTCATCGAAGCATATTCATAAATAAACGAGTTATGACATTTGATTTATAAGAAAAACATTAGGACTGAGTATGCAGGTTTTCTGCCATCAGGGACTAGAAAAAATCTGGTTTTTATGCAAATACCAATGAATCACCACCAGATAGAGCAACATACCAAGTTTTACCAATTTATGTTCATAAACAAGCAAGATGTCACATGTTTCTTATTCTCTATAAGAATATCATTATAGCTGCTGAGTACGCAGGTTTGCTGCCATTGGGACCACAAAAAATTGGTTTTGTTTGCAAATATCAGTAAACCCCAACAATATGAATCCACACACCAAGTTTCATTAGAATATGTTCATTAATAAGCAAGATATAAAATTTTACTTACTCTCCATAAGATTAACATTGGTCAATGTACTGTGTTTAGCACTTTCAATTTCTCGGCAACCAATTGACGTAGAGCGATGATCAAAATACCAAATTGTTTGTTTTTTTAAGCTGAATGCAATAGAGTAAACTCAATTTTGGCTTTAAAAATAATTATATGTAAAAAGTTCAAAAAACCCGTTTGTTGAGTACAAAACCCCCCTTATAATGGTGCGATCTGTCTGGTTTTCGAACTCATGAAAAAAGATGCTGCCTTACACGTTTATACCAAATTTTATCAAGATCGGATAATTTTACGAAAGTTATCCTGCCTATGGACATGTATATATGGTGTTTTTGGAATCTGGGGGCCTCAAAACGGAAAGTTATCATGGTCACGAACATAGGTCTTACCATGCCACCTACGGTAATAGCTTCTTCCCTGTAGGGGAATTTGCTAAAAACTTATATAAAGCCAGAATAACAAAATTTTATAATTCGACTTTTCCTATGGACCGATTAGTAAAAATATTCATTGAAAACAGCTAACGCACCCACATGCACGGGGTTTTCCCGTTTAGAAACCCCGTAAGATCCCTTGAGTTCCTTTGGTGTAGAAATTTCTAAAATTAACGTGAATATTAATTAATTTCTTTTAGGAATACAGCTAACGCCTTGTACCATCTTTTGTGTATATTTTACCATCTTGTATGTAAGTACAGTACAAGTGTAAATATACTTTATAGTGTTGTAAGAGTATTTTATTTATCCTGTTTATTAATTAATGCTAATGATTAAGTAAGAGCAAATAAAGAACATACGAACCAAGTCACAATAAAGTACCAAACAATTTCTGAATACACATTTTTGAGTATCACAAAACACTCTTGCCTCAATCTGCAGGATAAACATTTTCTGCAAGTCAAAGATCCAACGAAAAGCATGTTTTATGGCGCTATGTTTAGAAAAATAGAACGCTGGGCATCTCGTTCATCACACTGAGGTCTCGTGGACATAAAGCGAGACGATATGTGATTGTTTTACATGTTTATGGTTTTGGTGTGGTGGTGGTTATTGGGCATTCCCAAAAACTGTTCATTTGTTTTTGAATTTTCAAGTAAACAATATAACCAAACGTGGTATTAACGGAATTACCACCTTCTTAAGCTTAAGCTTGATATCAAGCGTGATGACATGACATTTCTTACTGTCCAGAACGGCAGAAACATATATATATACTGACCGACCAAATTAAAAAATACGATTGTAATGACTATAATTGTCTTAGGATCTATCAGGCTCACTATTCAATTATGTTTATATTGTTACTTCCTTAAAACATCATCACCACTTGAACGTCATCAGCAATTTTTACATTTTGCATTGCTTATTGTAACCTAACCTAATTTAATTTTGCACTTTCTCTGAGATTTTTATTAATGGTAAAATTGGGTAAGTTTAAATTGTATCTTCAAGGTTAAAGAACGGTCAAGGTTAGTCCTGTGAATAAGGATATTTTAATCTTCTAAAATGTAGAGGAACATTAAAAATATATACATTTATTTAATTATGAAATATCAATAAAAGGGCTACACATTCAGTTTTGTGAGTTAATTCCAGAACACAAAATCAATAGTCCACCCAGAAGTTTTTAAGCATAAATTATATGTTAATTCAATTTGCTTGAGGGATACAATTAAACTTCCTTATCTTCAATAACATTATTTCTAAACAACGGGTATTGGAAAGTGGACTTCTTAATTTTTAAACTTAGTCAAATTGAACTGTTTCAGCTATCGTTGTATTGTTGTTTTCTTTAAGCTCTAGTGCTACAGTAATGTGATTTATTGAAGTTGTTAACCCTGTCCATAGTTGCAACTTAGAAACAGTTTGATATTTGTATTAAACACAAATCATCTCGTTTGCAATTGAGATCCTGTAGAGAACTTGTTAATGGTAACGAAAACCCCATGTGTGATGTTGGAATACATATTTCTAAATGTATAGGACTATAAAACAACTTTACTTACCAACCGAAATGTGCAGTAACCATCCGGCACACTCACCTAAAAAACAACAAAACTTATGTAATAAATCAAACAATCGGTTCTAGGGAAAGATCTTCGTCTTATAATTATTTGGTGTTTGTATAGTGAATTTAAGTGAATTTATTGGTTTGAAAAGTCGATAATTGTTGAAACGCTCCCAATAATTGGACTCGCAAAAATTCGTATTGGCTGCAAAGGGGAAGTTTTCTCAATCAACCCTCAGTGTAAGGCCATTACTGTAAGCGAGACGCTCCGTTCTTTATGTTCGGGGCTCGGATGTTCGACCGGGAGCGTTTCAAACCATAAAATAACCGATATTCACAGCTGAGTTCCTGTTGATGGAAGTTTATATTTCACTAGTTAATAGAGTTATATACAAAGGTAGGGGGGAAGGGGGTTTACAACTTGACAACCCAGTGAATACAGAAAGTATTAAGAATATTGATAATGCTGATATTTATTTTGTATATTTCGGGCAGATAAAAGTGTGTTCAACTATTAGTCATATGAAAATATATTTTCCTACATTATTTAGATTTCCGAAGTTTCTAAAACAACTGGAAAGCTGTTAAAAATTACCCCGAATCACCGTTGATAAACAAACATAACCTAAACATAAACTACGGTAATATATGTAAGAATTTTAGTGAAAACAATTTTTAAAAAAGTTTCAGTTTAACCATTTTCCCCCAATCCTTTTTTGACGTATTAATAATTCAAAAGGCAATAAGTAAAAATATCTGTTGTTTACAAATACATCGAGAGAGATTCATAAACATAGCATTCAACATTAATTACAATCCACTTGCTCGGCAACAAAAGTGGGTAGTGTTTAATTAAAATTCTGGTTCGCTATTCGCTTTGAGACAATAGGCGCTTTAATTTTTGTAATCGATTGTTATTAATTAAACATTTTCAACCAGTTATGATCATCTTTGGAATTTTTGTTTTAGTCTTTGAAATATTTCCAACCAGAAATGAAAATAAAACTGATGTTGCTGTAGTTTCCCATGGTACGAGGAATAATAAACTAAATAATTAAAAAAGATAGAAGTAGATCAGCAGTTTCTTTGAAAGTAAGGAATACCATTCGGTTTATAGAACAACGGTTCAATTAAGTAAAATATTCTACCAACTGTGGCTAAAGAACAATTGCGAATGTTTTTGTTAGTGTACAATAATTCAAAGTAAGCTTTGGAATTAGTTAAAGTTTTGGGCAAGTGTCGTTGAGGAATAACGACTCACCAAATGAAAACATTCTAAACATTACAAGAGGGGGGAGATCTCATGAGTTCTAAATTTCATTAAAATTAACTCTTTGGTGAAGTATCTGGGACTGTTCATGTCCAAACAGATAGATAGACATACAAACATCACAGCAACAATTTTTTTCGCTGCTCGCCTGGTAATAGACTAATGTTGGGTCGGATGATCCATTCTGGAGTCTTACAAGGCTCATTCTCACGTCACGCTGCTCGCCTGGTAATAGACTGATGTTGATGCCTGGTAATACACTAATGTTGGGTCGCATGATCCATTCTGGAGTCTTACAAGGCACATTCTCACGTCACGCTGCTCGCCTGGTAATAGACTGATGTTGTCGCCTGGTAATAGACTAATGTTGGGTCGGATGATCCATTCTGGAGTCTTACAAGGCTCATTCTCACGTCACGCTGCTCGCCTGGTAATAGACTGATGTTGTCGCCTGGTAATAGACTAATGTTGGGTCGGATGATCCATTCTGGAGTCTTACAAGGCTCATTCTCACGTCACGCTGCTCGCCTGGTAATAGACTGATGTTGTCGCCTGGTAATAGACTAATGTTAGGTCGGATGATCCATTCTGGAGTCTTACAAGGCTCATTCTCACGTCACGCTGCTCGCCTGGTAATAGACTGATGTTGTCGCCTGGTAATACACTAATGTTGGGTCGCATGATCCATTCTGGAGTCTTACAAGGCTCATTCTCACGTCACGCTGCTCGCCTGGTAATAGACTGATGTTGTCGCCTGGTAATAGACTAATGTTGGGTCGGATGATCCATTCTGGAGTCTTACAAGGCTCATTCTCACGTCACGCTGCTCGCCTGGTAATAGACTGATGTTGTCGCCTGGTAATAGACTAATGTTGGGTCGGATGATCCATTCTGGAGTCTTACAAGGCTCATTCTCACGTCACGCTGCTCGCCTGGTAATAGACTGATGTTGTCGCCTGGTAATAGACTAATGTTGGGTCGGATGATCCATTCTGGAGTCTTACAAGGCTCATTCTCACGTCACGTTGCTCGCCTGGTAATAGACTGATGTTGTCGCCTGGTAATAGACTAATGTTGGATCGGATGATCCATTCTGGAGTCTTACAAGGCTCATTCTCACGTCACGCTGCTCGCCTGGTAATAGACTGATGTTGTCGCCTGGTAATAGACTAATGTTGGGTCGGATGACCCATTCTGGAGTCTTACAAGGCTCATTCTCACGTCACGCTGCTCGCCTGGTAATAGACTGATGTTGTCGCCTGGTAATAGACTAATGTTGGGTCGGATGATCCATTCTGGAGTCTTACAAGGCTCATTCTCACGTCACGCTGCTCGCCTGGTAATAGACTGATGTTGTCGCCTGGTAATAGACTAATGTTGGGTCGGATGATCCATTCTGGAGTCTTACAAGGCTCATTCTCACGTCACGCTGCTCGCCTGGTAATAGACTGATGTTGTCGCCTGGTAATAGACTAATGTTGGGTCGGATGATCCATTCTGGAGTCTTACAAGGCTCATTCTCACGTCACGTTGCTCGCCTGGTAATAGACTGATGTTGTCGCCTGGTAATAGACTAATGTTGGGTCGGATGATCCATTCTGGAGTCTTACAAGGCTCATTCTCACGTCACGCTGCTCGCCTGGTAATAGACTGATGTTGTCGCCTGGTAATAGACTAATGTTGGATCGGATGATCCATTCTGGAGTCTTACAAGGCTCATTCTCACGTCACGCTGCTCACCTGGTAATAGACTGATGTTGTCGTCTGGTAATAGACTAATGTTGGGTCGGATGATCCATTCTGGAGTCTTACAAGGCTCATTCTCACGTCACGCTGCTCGCCTGGTAATAGACTGATGTTGTCGCCTGGTAATAGACTAATGTTGGGTCGGATGATCCATTCTGGAGTCTTACAAGGCTCATTCTCACGTCACGCTGCTCGCCTGGTAATAGACTGATGTTTTCGCCTGGTAATAGACTAATGTTGGGTCGGATGATCCATTCTGGAGTCTTACAAGGCTCATTCTCACGTCACGCTGCTCGCCTGGTAATAGACTGATGTTGTCGCCTGGTAATAGACTAATGTTGGATCGGATGATCCATTCTGGAGTCTTACAAGGCTCATTCTCACGTCACGCTGCTCGCCTGGTAATAGACTGATGTTGTCGCCTGGTAATAGACTAATGTTGGGTCGGATGATCCATTCTGGAGTCTTACAAGGCTCATTCTCACGTCACGCTGCTCGCCTGGTAATAGACTGATGTTGTCGCCTGGTAATAGACTAATGTTGGGTCGGATGACCCATTCTGGAGTCTTACAAGGCTCATTCTCACGTCACGCTGCTCGCCTGGTAATAGACTGATGTTGTCGCCTGGTAATAGACTAATGTTGGATCGGATGATCCATTCTGGAGTCTTACAAGGCTCATTCTCACGTCACGCTACTCGCCTGGTAATAGACTGATGTTGTCGCCTGGTAATAGACTAATGTTGGATCGGATGATCCATTCTGGAGTCTTACAAGACTCATTCTCACGTGACGCTGCTCGCCTGGTAATAGACTGATGTTGTCGCCTGGTAATAGACTAATGTTGGATCGGATGATCCATTCTGGAGTCTTACAAGGCTCATTCTCACGTCACGCTACTCGCCTGGTAATAGACTGATGTTGTCGCCTGGTAATAGACTAATGTTGGATCGGATGATCCATTCTGGAGTCTTACAAGGCTCATTCTCACGTCACGCTGCTCGCCTGGTAATAGACTGATGTTGTCGCCTGGTAATAGACTAATGTTGGGTCGGATGACCCATTCTGGAGTCTTACAAGGCTCATTCTCACGTCACGCTGCTCGCCTGGTAATAGACTGATGTTGTCGCCTGGTAATACACTAATGTTGGATCGGATGATCCATTCTGGAGTCTTACAAGGCTCATTCTCACGTCACGCTGCTCGCCTGGTAATAGACTGATGTTGTCGCCTGGTAATAGACTAATGTTGGATCGGATGATCCATTCTGGAGTCTTACAAGGCTCATTCTCACGTCACGCTGCTCGCCTGGTAATAGACTGATGTTGTCGCCTGGTAATAGACTAATGTTGGATCGGATGATCCATTCTGGAGTCTTACAAGACTCATTCTCACGTCACGCTGCTCGCCTGGTAATAGACTAATGTTGTCACCTGGTAACTCTATGCAATTAGACGGGGCGCGGCGTGTTGGTTAAAGGCAACCACGATACTGAAACCACCGCCTTGTCTAAAACAAGGTACCAACATTCGTTTCCCACACTAGATCAAGAGAGAAGTTATAACTATTCGTTCAAAGCTTAACTAGTTACATCATTTATAGCATCGAAGTGAAATAAGGAAAATTGCTTAAATATTAACGTTTGTGAACTTCACCTGTTAGAGGTGTACGAGAATGTTTTAAATAATTTAGTTATGTTTGCTATAATGAACATTTTTAGATTTAATAATAAATAACGATTACAATAAATGTTAAAATTTATTAAACTAATTCATGAGAATCGGAACGTTAATATATGAAGTATTATTGTTGATTGCATTGAGTTTGGTGAATTGCATAATTAGTGTTACACAATTAGAAATATTAATTAATTTGCAATTCAGCAATTTCATATTTAAATACAATTGTCTTTAGGAGCACCTTTATTACCGATCAATTTAATTACACTTCAGACTTAAATATCTTTTATATATACAGAGTATTTTGTTAGGTTTATTTTACCAACAATATTCGTGGAGTTTTTAAAATAAAAGCTAAAATTATGGAACACATAGAAATCAAAATAAGATAAGATATTATAGAACTATACTTTTCATTATTACCATTATTACCAATAATATCTTGAAACTGTACACATTATAATATTAGGAATATATAAATAGTATATTAATATATAATATAAGCAATAATCTAATGGTCTGTAATTAATTATGAATGTTGGTATGAATGATTGCCATTTGAGCCTTGTCAAAGGAAACACCAGAAGTGCGATTAGTTATTAATTAAAATCAGCTCCGTAACAAAGACAGAGCCAGTTTTAATTATAATTGTGGATTATATGGAAACTGCTCCGTTTTGTTATCTTTTAGATCCCAGAAAAGCCTGTTTCCATGTTGTGCCGCAAGCAATACTGTTTATATTTGTGTTTTTATTGATTTTAGTGATTACCATAGTTCCACAAGTATTACAGTTTGTAAACTTATGTTAAAACAACAATTTTTTCCGATGGGAGGAACAGGTTCTATCTTTTTAATGGTTCAGGTTTATATGGTCAAAGGTCTAAGAATTACCTTAAAGACATTGCCACAAACCCGACCTCGAACGAACGACCAAGTTGAAAATGACAGCCGCTAAAACTTTACGTGCAATTTATAAACCATAAAATCTGGATTATTTCCGATACAATAGTCATGTTGAAGTCCACTGAATAATATCATGCGAGGCCTTTCTAATGACCCCAACCACTCCCCCCTTCTTATCCACCTTCTAATGGTCCCTTTCCAATTTGACCCTTACCACATCAGTACGTCAAACGCTAGGCTCAGGTCATATAACACGTGATTAGAATGGTCCTACATTGTATTATACAATGCTAAAAATCGGATCTTGAAATTATTTTATTTTAAAACTTCGCTAATCGTGCTAGGATACCCTCTGTCATTTTTGACTTAGTCGACCGTTTGTAGTCCGGTTGTGACAGCGTGCTCTTCTGGTAAGAACTTGAAAAGAAAAATTGATTAAAGTTTACATTTGAAATGTTTAAGAAGACAGCTACCATGTTGCAAAAGCCTAGTAAAATACGTATCGTATCGGTTATGGTCGCCAATTCACAGCTTCAAAGTTGCTTTATGTTAAACAATTCAGTTTTGGAATTATTAAAGGCCCAACCCTCTAAAAATGAGTTTAGAAATTAGATCTGTAATATATTACAAATTCAATAAACGATTTTAAAATATCCCTATTCTAATAATACCCTAAAAAGAAAGAGTAACAGTAGTTTTTAAGCGCTTTTAGTTAAGAAAATGTTACATAACTTTAAAAGTGTTTAAGTGAAAATTCAGCTCGGCTATTGTGGTGTGGCATATAAACATTCCTCGCTGGATGAAAACAAGGATTATAGTTTAATCCTATCCTAAACTTGTGCCTAGTGTGATGTGTTTGAAAACACAGCCAGATGGGTTCTTGGCATTGATGCACATTACTGTATTACATACGATTTTAATTACATACTACAATATATTTAAAATTACATAATTTAAAATATATTTTTGAAATACACTAATGGCAATTTAAAATGCAAAAAAGTACGTAAATGGTTTAAATTACCTTTTTCCTGGGCCATACTAACACAAGAATGAAGCTAAAAACGTGTAAAATACGAGTTCGATATTATTCAAAATGAATATTTCATTCCAAGATTGTTTTTTACATAACTCAATAAGTTAAGGAAACTCGGACTTAATTAAAGCTTCACTAAAAAAATTGGATATTAATAAGTGAGTAAAATAATTTTAAAATAGCATAAAATCGAAATATTTTGTTAAGTACATGTATATTTATTTGTAAATTAGTTTGGTTTTACATTATATTATTCACTTGGGATGATTTGAAAACCAATTAATGTACATTTGAAATCCGCTTGTCAATAAAGGTCATTTTATTGATCTATATATTAAATTCCGTAAGCGAATCGGTCCCAACATAATATCTTGAGCAAGGAAGAAGTTAAGTTAGGTTGTGACGATTCATTTTAAAGCTTGAGGGCGAAGGAGGTGGGAAGAATTTCAGAAATGTTAAAAATTACTTGGGTTCCGCCCCACTGGACTTCAAAGATCCAATGATTTTCTTGTGGAAATATCAGTACAGTGTTTTTATTAGTAAGAAAAATGAACTAATGATCAGCTGTGATTATCCACTTACCCAAAAACTATTTGTTAGGGGCTATAGCCCCTGTAAGCCACTAGTTTATTTTTATTTAAACTTCAGGATGAGGACGTCTCGAACACGTAGTTGCAGGGAAAAGCTCAGACAATGTCGGGAAGTCCATTTAGGGAGTATAATCAGTTTTTGACACCTCAAAGCTGTTATCATTTTCCGTACCTACTGGAAACTGTAGTTCAAAAAGAATTCTTAGAGTAAATCTTCGTCTTAAAATCTTAATGTTTTATAACCTAAGGAACTTTAAATTCCAAAAGGGCCTTATTAAATTTGTTTACACGTAATAAGTCATTTTATTTCTTAAGTTTTGAATTTGTTGATGCCTTCGAACAACGAACCTGTCCAAATATTTTCATTAAGAACTTTTTCCCAAGTTTGAAGTCGATCTATGAAACAATTATGACGGGTCCCAAGCCAATGAGACAGGCAACGGAGATGTAGATGTAGGATGCGTTAAACATTTGATCGGTCTCAACCACCGGTCCCAAGCCAATGAGACAGGCAACGGAGATGTAGATGTAGGATGCGTTAAACATTTGATCGGTCTCAACCACCGGTCCCAAGCCAATGAGACGGGCAACGGAGATGTAGATGTAGGATGGGTTAAACATTTGATCGGTCTCAACCACCGGTCCCAAGCCAATGAGACAGGCAACGGAGATGTAGATGTAGGATGCGTTAAACATTTGATCGGTCTCAACCACCGGTCCCAAGCCAATGAGACAGGCAACGGAGATGTAGATGTAGGATGCGTTAAACATTTAATCGGTCTCAACCACCGGTCCCAAGCCAATGAGACAGGCAACGGAGATGTAGATGTAGGATGCGTTAAACATTTAATCGGTCTCAACCACCGGTCCCAAGCCAATGAGACCGGCAACGGAGATGTAGGATGCGTTAAACATTTGATCGGTCTCAACCACCGGTCCCAAGCCAATGAGACAGGCAACGGAGATGTAGATGTAGGATGCGTTAAACATTTGATCGGTCTCAACCACCGGTCCCAAGCCAATGAGACAGGCAACGGAGATGTAGATGTAGGATGCGTTAAACATTTGATCGTTCTCAACCACCGGTCCCAAGCCAATGAGACAGGCAACGGAGATGTAGATGTAGGATGCGTTAAACATTTAATCGGTCTCAACCACCGGTCCCATGCCAATGAGACAGGCAACGGAGATGTAGATGTAGGATGCGTTAAACATTTAATCGGTCTCAACCACCGGTCCCAAGCCAATGAGACAGGCAACGGAGATGTAGATGTAGGATGCGTTAAACATTTAATCGGTCTCAACCACCGGTCCCAAGCCAATGAGACAGGCAACGAAGACGTAGATGTAGGATGCGTTAAACATTTAATCGGTCTCAACCACCGGTCCCAAGCCAATGAGACAGGCAACGGAGATGTAGATGTAGGATGCGTCAAACATTTAATCGGTCTCAACCACCGGTCCCAAGCCAATGAGACCGGCAACGGAGATGTAGATGTAGGATGCGTTAAACATTTAATCGGTCTCAACCACCGGTCCCAAGCCAATGAGACAGGCAACGGAGATGTAGATGTAGGATGCGTTAAACATTTAATCGGTCTCAACCACCGGTCCCAAGCCAATGAGACAGGCAACGGAGATGTAGATGTAGGATGCGTTAAACATTTAATCGGTCTCAACCACCGGTCCCAAGCCAATGAGACAGGCAACGGAGATGTAGATGTAGGATGCGTTAAACATTTGATCGGTCTCAACCACCGGTCCCAAGCCAATGAGACCGGCAACGGAGATGTAGATGTAGGATGCGTTAAACATTTAATCGGTCTCAACCACCGGTCCCAAGCCAGTGAGACAGGCAACGGAGATGTAGATGTAGGATGCGTTAAACATTTGATCGGTCTCAACCACCGGTCCCAAGCCAATGAGACCGGCAACGGAGATGTAGATGTAGGATGCGTTAAACATTTAATCTGTCTCAACCACCGGTCCCAAGCCAATGAGACAGGCAACGGAGATGTAGATGTAGGATGCGTTAAACATTTGATCGGTCTCAACCACCGGTCCCAAGCCAATGAGACCGGCAACGGAGATGTAGATGTAGGATGCGTTAAACATTTAATCGGTCTCAACCACCGGTCCCAAGCCAATGAGACAGGCAACGGAGATGTAGATGTAGGATGCGTTAAACATTTAATCGGTCTCAACCACCGGTCCCAAGCCAATGAGACAGGCAACGGAGATGTAGATGTAGGATGCGTTAAACATTTGATCGGTCTCAACCACCGGTCCCAAGCCAATGAGACAGGCAACGGAGATGTAGATGTAGGATGCGTTAAACATTTGATCGGTCTCAACCACCGGTCCCAAGCCAATGAGACCGGCAACGGAGATGTAGATGTAGGATGCGTTAAACATTTGATCGGTCTCAACCACCGGTCCCAAGCCAATGAGACCGGCAACGGAGATGTAGATGTAGGATGCGTTAAACATTTGATCGGTCTCAACCACCGGTCCCAAGCCAATGAGACAGGCAACGGAGATGTAGATGTAGGATGCGTTAAACATTTGATCGGTCTCAACCACCGGTCCCAAGCCAATGAGACAGGCAACGGAGATGTAGATGTAGGATGCGTTAAACATTTGATCGGTCTCAACCACCGGTCCCAAGCCAATGAGACAGGCAACGGAGATGTAGATGTAGGATGCGTTAAACATTTGATCGGTCTCAACCACCGGTCCCAAGCCAATGAGACAGGCAACGGAGATGTAGATGTAGGATGCGTTAAACATTTGATCGGTCTCAACCACCGGTCCCAAGCCAATGAGACAGGCAACGGAGATGTAGATGTAGGATGCGTTAAACATTTAATCGGTCTCAACCACCGGTCCCAAGCCAATGAGACAGGCAACGGAGATGTAGATGTAGGATGCGTTAAACATTTAATCGGTCTCAACCACCGGTCCCAAGCCAATGAGACCGGCAACGGAGATGTAGATGTAGGATGCGTTAAACATTTGATCGGTCTCAACCACCGGTCCCAAGCCAATGAGACAGGCAACGGAGATGTAGATGTAGGATGCGTTAAACATTTGATCGGTCTCAACCACCGGTCCCAAGCCAATGAGACAGGCAACGGAGATGTAGATGTAGGATGCGTTAAACATTTGATCGTTCTCAACCACCGGTCCCAAGCCAATGAGACAGGCAACGGAGATGTAGATGTAGGATGCGTTAAACATTTAATCGGTCTCAACCACCGGTCCCATGCCAATGAGACAGGCAACGGAGATGTAGATGTAGGATGCGTTAAACATTTAATCGGTCTCAACCACCGGTCCCAAGCCAATGAGACAGGCAACGGAGATGTAGATGTAGGATGCGTTAAACATTTAATCGGTCTCAACCACCGGTCCCAAGCCAATGAGACAGGCAACGGAGACGTAGATGTAGGATGCGTTAAACATTTAATCGGTCTCAACCACCGGTCCCAAGCCAATGAGACAGGCAACGGAGATGTAGATGTAGGATGCGTTAAACATTTAATCGGTCTCAACCACCGGTCCCAAGCCAATGAGACCGGCAACGGAGATGTAGATGTAGGATGCGTTAAACATTTAATCGGTCTCAACCACCGGTCCCAAGCCAATGAGACAGGCAACGGAGATGTAGATGTAGGATGCGTTAAACATTTAATCGGTCTCAACCACCGGTCCCAAGCCAATGAGACAGGCAACGGAGATGTAGATGTAGGATGCGTTAAACATTTAATCGGTCTCAACCACCGGTCCCAAGCCAATGAGACAGGCAACGGAGATGTAGATGTAGGATGCGTTAAACATTTGATCGGTCTCAACCACCGGTCCCAAGCCAATGAGACCGGCAACGGAGATGTAGATGTAGGATGCGTTAAACATTTAATCGGTCTCAACCACCGGTCCCAAGCCAGTGAGACAGGCAACGGAGATGTAGATGTAGGATGCGTTAAACATTTGATCGGTCTCAACCACCGGTCCCAAGCCAATGAGACCGGCAACGGAGATGTAGATGTAGGATGCGTTAAACATTTAATCTGTCTCAACCACCGGTCCCAAGCCAATGAGACAGGCAACGGAGATGTAGATGTAGGATGCGTTAAACATTTGATCGGTCTCAACCACCGGTCCCAAGCCAATGAGACCGGCAACGGAGATGTAGATGTAGGATGCGTTAAACATTTAATCGGTCTCAACCACCGGTCCCAAGCCAATGAGACAGGCAACGGAGATGTAGATGTAGGATGCGTTAAACATTTAATCGGTCTCAACCACCGGTCCCAAGCCAATGAGACAGGCAACGGAGATGTAGATGTAGGATGCGTTAAACATTTGATCGGTCTCAACCACCGGTCCCAAGCCAATGAGACAGGCAACGGAGATGTAGATGTAGGATGCGTTAAACATTTGATCGGTCTCAACCACCGGTCCCAAGCCAATGAGACCGGCAACGGAGATGTAGATGTAGGATGCGTTAAACATTTGATCGGTCTCAACCACCGGTCCCAAGCCAATGAGACCGGCAACGGAGATGTAGATGTAGGATGCGTTAAACATTTGATCGGTCTCAACCACCGGTCCCAAGCCAATGAGACCGGCAACGGAGATGTAGATGTAGGATGCGTTAAACATTTGATCGGTCTCAACCACCGGTCCCAAGCCAATGAGACAGGCAACGGAGATTTAGATGTAGGATGCGTTAAACATTTGATCGGTCTCAACCACCGGTCCCAAGCCAATGAGACAGGCAACGGAGATGTAGATGTAGGATGCGTTAAACATTTGATCGGTCTCAACCACCGGTCCCAAGCCAATGAGACAGGCAACGGAGATGTAGATGTAGGATGCGTTAAACATTAGATCGGTCTCAACCACCGGTCCCAAGCCAATGAGACAGGCAACGGAGATGTAGATGTAGGATGCGTTAAACATTTGATCGGTCTCAACCACCGGTCCCAAGCCAATGAGACAGGCAACGGAGATGTAGATGTAGGATGCGTTAAACATTTGATCGGTCTCAACCACCGGTCCCAAGCCAATGAGACAGGCAACGGAGATGTAGATGTAGGATGCGTTAAACATTTGATCGGTCTCAACCACCGGTCCCAAGCCAATGAGACAGGCAACGGAGATGTAGATGTAGGATGCGTTAAACATTTGATCGGTCTCAACCACCGGTACCAAGCCAATGAATGAGACAGACAACGGAGATGTAGATGTAGGATGCGTTATACATTTGATCGGTCTCAACTACCGGTCCCAAGCCAATGAGACAGGCAACGGAGATGTAGATGTAGGATGCGTTAAACATTTGATCGGTCTCAACCACCGGTCCCAAGCCAATGAAACAGGCAACGGAGATGTAGATGTAGGATGCGTTAAACATTTGATCGGTCTCAACCACCGGTCCCAAGCCAATGAGACAGTCAACGGAGATGTAGATGTTGATGCGTTAAACATTTGATCGGTCTCAACCACCGGTCCCAAGCCAACGAGACAGGCAACGGAGATGTAGATGTAGGATGCGTTAAACATTTAATCGGTCTCAACCACCAGTCCCAAGCCAATGAGACAGGCAACGGAGATGTAGCTGTAGGATGCGTTAAACATTTGATCGGTCTCAACCACCGGTCCCAAGCCAATGAGACAGGCAACGGAGATGTAGATGTAGGATGCGTTAAACATTTGATCGGTCTCAACCACCGGTACCAAGCCAATGAGACTGGCAACGGAGATGTAGATGTAGGATGCGTTAAACATTTGATCGGTCTCAACCACCGGTCCCAAGCCAATGAGACAGGCAACGGAGATGTAGATGTAGGATGCGTTAAACATTTGATCGGTCTCAACCACCGGTCCCAAGCCAATGAGACAGGCAACGGAGATGTAGATGTAGGATGCGTTAAACATTTGATCGGTCTCAACTACCGGTCCCAAGCCAATGAGACAGGCAACGGGGATGTAGATGTAGGATGCGTTAAACATTTGATCGGTCTCCTCACGAGAGGTTCCTCTCCGATCACTTCGCATTGTCCCACCGGTCATGAATGTATGTTTAGCGACGCGATTGTTAGTGAGTACAGTAAAAGTGTGAATATATTTGTCAGTGTTGTAAGACTCATTTTGTTTAATCCCGTAACTACAATATTGCATAACGAAGGTTATATCAGATTTACCGTAGACGGTTTCAAAATAAAAATACTCGTGTGAATTTCCAAACCTCTAGAGTCTGTCGCGTGTGAAGATCATTTCATCTAATAATTCGTCATCCCTCTTTTTTTATTTTTTGGAAAGGATGGAGCTTCTCACTAATGTTTAACAGACACAAATATGAAGCTATCGTTGTATTAAGGATTTTATCTGTTTTTGTAAAAAAACAAGCGTTAGTGTTGAAAAGAAAGTGTGGTATGAATTTATGTTATATATGTTTTATATATAGAAGCACATAATGAGACCTTAAACATTTTTCGGTTTGGATGTTCTTTTTTTTGAGTTTGCATGTTGGGTTTTCTCAAACGCTACCCCAATCAAACTAACCAACCAAGCAGGGCCGAGGATGCTGGGCAAAGAGTTAGAAACCTCTACGCCTTGTATCCGCGGATGTCCTCGTTTACAAGAAATCATCTTCGATGTAACAAAGCACGTCCGAGTTTAAATACGTATTACTTGAGATTCCTTTGTAGACTTAAATTCCTTTTTGCGCTCATTTCTGTAGACTCGACACAAGACCAAGGTTCTAGATTTATGAAGCAGCCTAAAGTTCTATTTTAAATGTTAGGCGACTTTCAACTAATTGTAGATTGTCTAGACGCTGTTGGAAGGTTATATTCCGGATTACAAAAATAAAACTAGAAAGTAAAACTTAATTATATGACTCGATAAAACAAGTTGAAATAAAAGTTGATGTAAAGTCCGTGAAACAACATAGTTGTTCGTTGGATCTAGCATTCAATGTGAGAAATTCACCGTTAGATGGAATAAATTGCTTTATATCTGAGTGATTTATTGAATAATTTAATCTCCTTGCGCCAGACACCTGGCAATGCTGGATGACAACTTCCATTTGTTTTCTGTCAATCTAGTTTCGAAATTATTCGATTCCCCAGCAAATGTCGTTCGATAGTTTCTGGCTTTTGTCGAATTATATTGCAACACTACATTTTTAAGTAACATCAACAGGTTTTATCCGTAAAATGAATTATGGTACTTTTCTTAACAATACAGACATTAACGTGAACTTTGTTTGTTTTATCCTAATTTTCACATTTTAACAAATAATTGAAAAAAAGTGTTTTTGTTAGTATGTAAAATTTCCCTAACTTTTTTTATTAAAGGCAATATAAATTCATATAGCATAAGTTACAATGAGTGTCAATACTACATTTTGATAGTTTGAATGACATAATTTAGAGAAATCATTATTAAATATTTACTATTAACAAATCTGAGTTGAATATCATAAAATGTAGGTGCTTTGGAACAAAAATGAATTTAATTATTAAAAACCTACTGGCAAAGAGAATACCACGGCAATACTTGTTACCAAACTAAGTAAGCAGTAGCCAAGAGAATACCACGGCAATACTTGTTACCAAACTAAGTAAGCAGTAGCCAAGTAATTGAGAATACCACGGCAATACTTGTTACCAAACTAAGTAAGCAGTAGCCAAGTAATTGGTGCGTTCAACAATTTAAGTTTACCAATCTTGCAATAGAATCAACAACAACAAAATCATCATTCAGACATTCAACTCGAAGGCTGCCCCAGGTGACCACGTTGAGCTCCCTTCTACTCTTAAAAATCAATGCTTAACTCCAACACATTTTAGAAAAAAAACTTCATCATGCTTGCTGTTTACACAACGATTTTGACACCATCCACAAACATAAAAAGGCAATAGAAAACATACAATAGAACTCTCATTCAACACTGCATCAGAAAACTGCAATCCCATATATTTAAAGGACAAAAGCTAAACGATTTTATATAATTTTTATATCTAAGAAAAAATATAACATAATTAATTTGAACCCCCGATCACGAATAAGACCAACCACTAATGGCCGGCATGCGGGATGACAATGATCTCGTTATCGTAATAACCCTTTATTTGTAACAAACATAACAAAAAGTTGTATTTTATTTCAATCAGGCAAATAGTGTGTATTCTAGGGAACTGAGATGTTATATTTATTATTCATGTATCGACATATAGAAATCAACCACCGTAACTGCCACACCGGGACGCTACGTTTGCAGCTCCGTATATCTGAATCAACATATTTCAAAATCAAAAATATTAAAACTCTTTAATATTTTCTAAATCCAAAATGTGTATGGAGAAAATATAACAAACAATGCAGTCACTATAAAAAATAAAAAATAAACTAACGCGGTTTTATGTAAAATTCTGTAAGAGTACACCAAAAATTAGAGGTGGAATGTAATACCGTAAAAGGAACAACAAATTTTAAACTGATTCTTTTTTATAATATATCCTTCAACTCGTTTTATAAAATGTAATCCCGTAGAATATTTAGGTTAGCTTCGACCAACATCAGTACTGTTAACTGCTCCCATTAAGGACGAGCGGTTGATTAAGACAGTGAGCCGCTCTTGATTATTCGTTTTTCGTTTGTATTAAATTTTTTATATAAATCGTTACAGCATAACATGTAGTCCAGTAAATAAAGAATATACCTTTTTCAGATTGAACTTCTAATTATTGAGTAATTAAAATGTTCCAAAATAAAAATGTTTTGTCTTTTATGGTATAAAAATATAAAACCGTTGAAAATCCATGTTTATGATATTTCAATAATTAGTCTTACTGAGTGTAATATTGGTTTTGGAGTGGTTAGTCCTGGTGAGACCTCGTTGTCTGTGTGACCGGTGCAAATGTCGATGTGATGCTCGCCGACTGTTGCATGTAGAGCAGCTGGTGTGATGCTCGCCGACTGTTGCATGTAGAGCAGCTGGTGTGATGCTCGCCGACTGTTGCATGTAGAGCAGCTGGTGTGATGCTCGCCGACTGTTGCATGTAGAGCAGCTGGTGTGATGCTCGCCGACTGTTGCATGTAGAGCAGCTGGTGTGATGCTCGCCGACTTGCATGTAGAGCAGCTGGTGTGATGCTCGCCGACCGTTGCATGTCGAGCAGCTGGTGTGATGCTCGCCGACTGTTGCATGTAGAGCAGCTGGTGTGATGGTCGCCGACTGTTGCATGTAGAGCAGCTGGTGTGATGCTCGCCGACTGTTGCATGTAGAGCAGCTGATGTGATGCTCGCCGACTGTTGCATGTAGAGCAGCTGGTGTGATGCTCGCCGACTGTTGCATGTAGAGCAGCTGGTGTGATGCTCGCCGACTGTTGCATGTAGAGCAGCTGGTGTGATGCTCGCCGACTGTTGCATGTAGAACAGCTGGTTGGAACACGAAGCTCGTGGGCAATGGGCAATCCTACTCGTTTGAATTAAAAATGTTAGCTATATATTTTAAATTAGATTCTAATTCTGTGCCAAGCATGTTTATCCATTGGTCAGATATGACAGTAGCGCAAATACTTATTAACAATTAGTTTTCCGTAATTCCGTAGAATATTTAGGTTAGCTTCGACCAACATCAGTACTGTTAACTGATTCCATTACGAACGAGCGGTTGATTATGACAGTGAACCGCTCTCGATCTGTCGTTTTGAGACCCTGCAGAGTTGTTTCTAAACTTGCCCCAAACATGTTTCCCCGGGTGATGATGAAGCAACTCTGAGTTGATCTGCGCTCTCTGAAATATTAAACTGTTACAAACATGTTTCCCCGGGTGATGATGAAGCAACTCTGAGTTGATCTGCACTCTCTGAAATATTAACTGTTACAAACATGTTTCCCCGGGTGATGATGAAGCAACTCTGAGTTGATCTGCGTTCTCTGAAATATTAACTGTTACAAACATGTTTCCCCGGGTGATGATGAAGCAACTCTGAGTTGATCTGCGCTCTCTGAAATATTAACTGTTACAAACATGTTTCCCCGGGTGATGATGAAGCAACTCTGAGTTGATCTGCGCTCTCTGAAATATTAACTGTTACAAACATGTTTCCCCGGGTGATGATGAAGCAACTCTGAGTTGATCTGCGCTCTCTGAAATATTAACTGTTACAAACGATTTTCCGACACCTGGAATCACCCAGCAGCTAAACTGAGTGAGACTCGGCACTCCTTGTCGATTGGTAGCGTAAATTCCTAAGTATAGGATTATGCTATCAACCCAAACATTTTTCGCTACCGGAGAATTTAAAATTCACACAATAAGTCTTACGAAAAATAAACATACATTTCCCTGCAACTTCGCCTAAGTGCTTCTTTGCGATCTAAAAACACGACATAAAAACGCAGTTTTCTGTTCAACAAGCTGACCGCTACGTCTTTCTCCTTCGCTCTCTGACAGATAATAAACATGTGATTGACTGTTGTCTTGGACCAAGCTAACTGATCCGGCGTTTATAAGCTCAGTGCCGTGAATTCACTCACAATGGATTCAAGTGAGGTTGTGTATCGCGTAGTATCCAGAATGCGGTTGTAGGAACAATTATGTGTGTAATTCAAGCGTTAAGTGTCACTTCGGCAAACTCTCTCAAGCGATAAAGTCATACTTTACGCTCTCACTACATAAATAACCACTATATTAAGTGACCTTTCAGCCAAGAGAACAACACGAGAGCAGTGGGTG
Source organism: Allygus modestus (assembly GCA_963675035.1). Classification (NCBI taxonomy): domain Eukaryota; kingdom Metazoa; phylum Arthropoda; class Insecta; order Hemiptera; family Cicadellidae; genus Allygus; species Allygus modestus. The sequence goes on from OY776111.1 coordinate 3,856,833, forward strand.
GGCTATCACGAGTGTTCAGGCGGTTTATGAGGCTACAACATCAGCGGGCAGCAATTGGTGTTTATGGCGTGGAAACCTGTATTCCCCCTTTACCATTGTAGTTGAATGACGTTCACTACAACAGTTTGTGTCATCCTTTAGTTACAAGGAATTATAGCACAGTTATAAATCTAATTTTCATCTATGTCTATGTTGGTGTTTCTTACGATTTGATAATAAACGGTAGACACTCTAGTTTTGCTGTTATAAGAAGTAGAACTTGTTTTCAAAGCTAATTAATTATTAGTCCAATAATAAAAAGCATCCCGATCCATTTTCAAACCTTTACAACATTTTCAATTACTAGCATTAGTTTGGAAAACCCAATATTTCAAGGCGATTTATAAAAATGTAAAACTAGTATAGATTTTTCACAACAACATAAAGTCACCATCCGTAACAATGAACTTTAAACAAAGTATCCTTCGAATAAGCCACTCTTTTCACTAAAACCGCAATGATTTTTATATACAAGGTTTAAAACGCTACTTTTGTTTCGTGCGTTTATATTCGCCTTTGACATATTCAACTTTCTCATAGGTAACGGACCGAACACTCTTGGTGTTATCTGAGGTCGACCTGTTCTTGGATAATATCAATAATTGATAGCCCAATAACAAATTAATTTTCACGATTTCATCATTTTCCTGAGTAACCATTTCAAAAACCATTCTTCATGGTTCAATTAACTAGATATTGGGAGTAACTTAATATTTATTAAACCTTGGAATATAGATTTTGGATGCAAAGGGGTGCTGTAAAATTGGGCAACAATTAACAAGCCAAATTAAAACACATAAAATAAACGTAAAACACGTTTTCCTTATCATAACTCACGGCTGAGTTACACGTGGTGGGTGGTGGAAGAGATGAGGGGAGGGGTGATGTATGAAGGGAGGGGGGGTCAAACCTCGCTTGCCAGACCTCATATGTTACTGAAAGATACGCAAATGTAAGGCGATGTAAATAAACGTCCGAAGTAATAAAGCAGTTGGTTTGTACTTGTTTCGAACCAAGCGACGCTACTGTTTAGCGAACATATTTTTGGAATTTCTCTGATTAAATCAAATCACCGTCATAAGATTAAAATAGAAAATTAGGAGCGCAATGGGATGATTTTTTTTTAAACACGATCATTTATCAGTAAAAACCTATTGACATACATGAGTGCCAACAAATTAGATACTATTGAAATAGATTAGTTATCTTTAGAAAATCTTAACTAGGTAAATCGACCAGAACAAATTAGCAGGAAGATAAATGTATTTTGATAATAATAAGATAAGGGAGGACAAATAAAAAAAATAATCTAAATAAATGGTAGTTGGCGAGAGATGTTGAAATTTCAACAAAACAAACTCAACGTCAACTGCGCGCCATCTGCTAAGTTGACATTTGACTAAATAAGGAGTTTACCCTGGGTATAACTTGGAAGTTTAAAACACTGAGGAGTGTTCTTGTACCTACAAAGATTAATACTGTTGTCAAATAATCATAAATAAAGAGAATTGCTTTGTAATGGAATTTGTGTAATGATGATAATTGCTGAAATGTAATCGTTATTTAGAACATGAATAATTTTTTAAGAGTATGTTTGTTGGCTAAATTGGGATGCGTTAAACATTTGATCGGTCTCAACCACCGGTCCCAAGCCAATGAGACTGGCAACGGAGATGTAGATGTAGGATGCGTTAAACATTTGATCGGTCTCAACCACCGGTCCCAAGCCAATGAGACAGGCAACGGAGATGTAGATGTAGGATGCGTTAAACATTTGATCGGTCTCAACCACCGGTCCCAAGCCAATGAGACAGGCAACGGAGATGTAGATGTAGGATGCGTTAAACATTTGATCGGTCTCCTCACGAGAGGTTCCTCTCCGATCACTTCGCATTGTCCCACCGGTCATGAATGTATGTTTAGCGACGCGATTGTTAGTGAGTACAGTAAAAGTGTGAATATATTTGTCAGTGTTGTAAGACTCATTTTGTTTAATCCCGTAACTACAATATTGCATAACGAAGGTTATATCAGATTTACCGTAGACGGTTTCAAAAAAAAAATACTCGTGTGAATTTCCAAACCTCTAGAGTCTGTCGCGTGTGAAGATCATTTCATCTAATAATTCGTCATCCCTCTTTTTTTATTTTTTGGAAAGGATGGAGCTTCTCACTAATGTTTAACAGACACAAATATGAAGCTATCGTTGTATTAAGGATTTTATCTGTTTTTGTAAAAAAACAAGCGTTAGTGTTGAAAAGAAAGTGTGGTATGAATTTATGTTATATATGTTTTATATATAGAAGCACATAATGAGACCTTAAACATTTTTCGGTTTGGATGTTCTTTTTTTTGAGTTTGCATGTTGGGTTTTCTCAAACGCTACCCCAATCAAACTAACCAACCAAGCAGGGCCGAGGATGCTGGGCAAAGAGTTAGAAACCTCTACGCCTTGTATCCGCGGATGTCCTCGTTTACAAGAAATCATCTTCGATGTAACAAAGCACGTCCGAGTTTAAATACGTATTACTTGAGATTCCTTTGTAGACTTAAATTCCTTTTTTCGCTCATTTCTGTAGACTCGACACAAGACCAAGGTTCTAGATTTATGAAGCAGCCTAAAGTTCTATTTTAAATGTTGGGTGACTTTCATCTAATTGTAGATTGTCTAGACGCTGTTGGAAGGTTATATTCCGGATTAAAAAAATAAAACCAGAAAGTAAATCTTAATTATATGTCTCTATAAAACAAGTTGAAATAAAAAGTGTATGTAAAGTCCGTGAAACAACATAGTTGTTCGTTGGATCTAGCATTCAATGTGAGAAATTCACCGTTAGATGGAATAAATTGCTTTATATCTGAGTGATTTATTGAATAATTTAATCTCCTTGCGCCAGACACCTGGCAATGCTGGATGACAACTTCCATTTGTTTTCTGTCAATCTAGTTTCGAAATTATTCGATTCCCCAGCAAATGTCGTTCGATAGTTTCTGGCTTTTGTCGAATTATATTGCAACACTACATTTTTAAGTAACATCAACAGGTTTTATCCGTAAAATGAATTATGGTACTTTTCTTAACAATACAGACATTAACGTGAACTTTGTTTGTTTTATCCTAATTTTCACATTTTAACAAATAATTGAAAAAAAGTGTTTTTGTTAGTATGTAAAATTTCCCTAACTTTTTTTATTAAAGGCAATATAAATTCATATAGCATAAGTTACAATGAGTGTCAATACTACATTTTGATAGTTTGAATGACATAATTTAGAGAAATCATTATTAAATATTTACTATTAACAAATCTGAGTTGAATATCATAAAATGTAGGTGCTTTGGAACAAAAATGAATTTAATTATTAAAAACCTACTGGCAAAGAGAATACCACGGCAATACTTGTTACCAAACTAAGTAAGCAGTAGCCAAGTAAAAACCTACTGGCAAAGAGAATACCACGGCAATACTTGTTACCAAACTAAGTAAGCAGTAGCCAAGTAAAAACCTACTGGCAAAGAGAATACCACGGCAATACTTGTTACCAAACTAAGTAAGCAGTAGCCAAGAGAATACCACGGCAATACTTGTTACCAAACTAAGTAAGCAGTAGCCAAGTAAAAACCTACTGGCAAAGAGAATACCACGGCAATACTTGTTACCAAACTAAGTAAGCAGTAGCCAAGAGAATACCACGGCAATACTTGTTACCAAACTAAGTAAGCAGTAGCCAAGAGAATACCACGGCAATACTTGTTACCAAACTAAGTAAGCAGTAGCCAAGTAATTGAGAATACCACGGCAATACTTGTTACCAAACTAAGTAAGCAGTAGCCAAGTAATTGAGAATACCACGGCAATACTTGTTACCAAACTAAGTAAGCAGTAGCCAAGTAATTGAGAATACCACGGCAATACTTGTTACCAAACTAAGTAAGCAGTAGCCAAGAGAATACCACGGCAATACTTGTTACCAAACTAAGTAAGCAGTAGCCAAGTAATTGAGAATACCACGGCAATACTTGTTACCAAACTAAGTAAGCAGTAGCCAAGAGAATACCACGGCAATACTTGTTACCAAACTAAGTAAGCAGTAGCCAAGTAATTGAGAATACCACGGCAATACTTGTTACCAAACTAAGTAAGCAGTAGCCAAGTAAAAACCTACTGGCAAAGAGAATACCACGGCAATACTTGTTACCAAACTAAGTAAGCAGTAGCCAAGAGAATACCACGGCAATACTTGTTACCAAACTAAGTAAGCAGTAGCCAAGTAATTGAGAATACCACGGCAATACTTGTTACCAAACTAAGTAAGCAGTAGCCAAGAGAATACCACGGCAATACTTGTTACCAAACTAAGTAAGCAGTAGCCAAGTAATTGAGAATACCACGGCAATACTTGTTACCAAACTAAGTAAGCAGTAGCCAAGTAATTGAGAATACCACGGCAATACTTGTTACCAAACTAAGTAAGCAGTAGCCAAGAGAATACCACGGCAATACTTGTTACCAAACTAAGTAAGCAGTAGCCAAGTAATTGAGAATACCACGGCAATACTTGTTACCAAACTAAGTAAGCAGTAGCCAAGAGAATACCACGGCAATACTTGTTACCAAACTAAGTAAGCAGTAGCCAAGTAATTGAGAATACCACGGCAATACTTGTTACCAAACTAAGTAAGCAGTAGCCAAGTAATTGAGAATACCACGGCAATACTTGTTACCAAACTAAGTAAGCAGTAGCCAAGTAATTGAGAATACCACGGCAATACTTGTTACCAAACTAAGTAAGCAGTAGCCAAGTAATTGAGAATACCACGGCAATACTTGTTACCAAACTAAGTAAGCAGTAGCCAAGTAATTGAGAATACCACGGCAATACTTGTTACCAAACTAAGTAAGCAGTAGCCAAGAGAATACCACGGCAATACTTGTTACCAAACTAAGTAAGCAGTAGCCAAGAGAATACCACGGCAATACTTGTTACCAAACTAAGTAAGCAGTAGCCAAGTAATTGAGAATACCACGGCAATACTTGTTACCAAACTAAGTAAGCAGTAGCCAAGAGAATACCACGGCAATACTTGTTACCAAACTAAGTAAGCAGTAGCCAAGTAATTGAGAATACCACGGCAATACTTGTTACCAAACTAAGTAAGCAGTAGCCAAGAGAATACCACGGCAATACTTGTTACCAAACTAAGTAAGCAGTAGCCAAGTAATTGAGAATACCACGGCAATACTTGTTACCAAACTAAGTAAGCAGTAGCCAAGAGAATACCACGGCAATACTTGTTACCAAACTAAGTAAGCAGTAGCCAAGAGAATACCACGGCAATACTTGTTACCAAACTAAGTAAGCAGTAGCCAAGTAATTGAGAATACCACGGCAATACTTGTTACCAAACTAAGTAAGCAGTAGCCAAGAGAATACCACGGCAATACTTGTTACCAAACTAAGTAAGCAGTAGCCAAGTAATTGAGAATACCACGGCAATACTTGTTACCAAACTAAGTAAGCAGTAGCCAAGTAATTGGTGCGTTCAACAATTTAAGTTTACCAATCTTGCAATAGAATCAACAACAACAAAATCATCATTCAGACATTCAACTCGAAGGCTGCCCCAGGTGACCACGTTGAGCTCCCTTCTACTCTTAAAAAATCAATGCTTAACTCCAACACATTTTAGAAAAAAAACTTCATCATGCTTGCTGTTTACACAACGATTTTGACACCATCCACAAACATAAAAAGGCAATAGAAAACATACAATAGAACTCTCATTCAACACTGCATCAGAAAACTGCAATCCCATATATTTAAAGGACAAAAGCTAAACGATTTTATATAATTTTTATATCTAAGAAAAAATATAACATAATTAATTTGAACCCCCGATCACGAATAAGACCAACCACTAATGGCCGGCATGCGGGATGACAATGATCTCGTTATCGTAATAACCCTTTATTTGTAACAAACATAACAAAAAGTTGTATTTTATTTCAATCAGGCAAATAGTGTGTATTCTAGGGAACTGAGATTTTTATTATTCATGTATCGACATATAGAAATCAACCACCGGAACTGCCACACCGGGACGCTACGCTTGCAGCTCTGTATATCTGAATCAACATATTTCAAAATCAAAAAGCTCTTAAAACTCTTTGATATTTTCTAAATCCAAAATGTGTATGGTGAAAATATAACAAACAATGCAGTCACTATAAAAAATAAAAAAAAAACTAACGCGGTTTTATGTAAAATTCTGTAAGAGTACAGCAAAAATTAGAGGTGGAATGTAATACCGTAAAAGGAACAACAAATTTTAAACTGATTCTTTTAGCGAATTTCCCCTATAGGGAAGAAGCTATTACCGTAGTCGGCATGGTAAGACCTAGGCCCGGGACCATGATAACTTTTCGTTTTGAGGTCCCCAGACCCCAAAAACACCATTCGTTCGAAACTGTATATATATGTGTGTGTCCGTGAGTACGATAACTCTCGTAAAAATTATCCGATTTTGATGAAATTTGGTATAAACGTGTAAAGCAACATTTATGACTAAGTTCGAAAACCAACCAGATCGCTTTATCCGAAGGGGTATTTTGGGGGGGGGGTTTTGTACCCCAAAAATGGGTTTTTTGAATTTTTTACATATCATTTTGGAAATAGTCAAATTTTAGTTTTTACCATTTGATTCAGCTTAAAAAACACACAATTTGGTATTTTGATCATTTCTCTACGTCAATTGGTTACCGAGATATTGAAAGTGTTAAACACAGTACGTTGTCTAATGTTATTCTTATGGAGGAAAAGAAAAATTTTATATCTCGCTTATTTATGAACATATACTGACAAACCTTGGTATACGGCTTCATCTGCTTGTGGACCATTGATATTTGCTAAAAAAAAAACAATTTTTTGCCAAAGGCTCCCGTAGCAGCAAACCTGCGTACTCAGTCCCATGTTATTCTTATGGAGAATAAGTAACGTGTTATCTCCCTTAATTATAAAAATAAATTAATGAAATTTGGTATGTGGCTTTACCTAAATGAGTTATATTGATATTTGTATAAAACCCCATTTTTTGTTTTCCTTCCTTCAGCAAACCTGCATACTCATCCGCCATGTTATTCTTATGGAGAATAATTAAAATGTCATAAATGTTTTATTTATGAATGTATATTGATGAAACTTGGTATGTGGCTTTATGTGGTATTAAGATACATATATATATGCATTGGAAATTCGCTGAGTACGCAGGTTTGCTGCTACGGGGGTATTTTATAATATATCCTTCAACTCGTTTTATAAAATGTAATCCCGTAGAATATTTAGGTTAGCTTCGACCAACATCAGTACTGTTAACTGCTCCCATTAACAACGAGCGGTTGATTAAGACAGTGAGCCGCTCTTGATTATTCGTTTTTCGTTTGTATTAAATTTTTGTATATAAATCATTACAGCATAACATGTAGTCCAGTAAATAAAGAGTATACCTTTTTCAGATTGAACTTCTAATTATTGAGTAATTAAAATGTTCCAAAATAAAAATGTTTTGTCTTTTATGGTATAAAAATATAAAACCGTTGAAAATCCATGTTTATGTTATGTCAATAATTAGTCTTACAGAGTGTAATATTGGTTTTGGAGTGGTTAGTCCTGGTGAGACCTCGTTGTCTGTGTGACCGGTGCAAATGTCGATGTGATGCTCGCCGACTGTTGCATGTAGAGCAGCTGGTGTGATGTTCGCCGACTTGCATGTAGAGCAGCTGGTGTGATGCTCGCCGACTGTTGCATGTAGAGCAGCTGGTGTGATTCTCGCCGACTGTTGCATGTAGAGCAGCTGGTGTGATGCTCGCGGACTGTTGCATGTAGAGCAGCTGGTGTGATGCTCACCGACTGTTGCATGTAGAGCAGCTGGTGTGATACTCGCCGACTGTTGCATGTAGAGCAGCTGGTGTGATGCTCGCCGACTGTTGCATGTAGAGCAGCTGGTGTGATGCTCGCCGACTGTTGCATGTAGAGCAGCTGGTGTGATGCTCGCCAACTGTTGCATGTAGAGCAGCTGGTGTGATGCTCGCCGACTGTTGCATGTAGAGCAGCTGGTGTGATGCTCGCCGACTGTTGCATGTAGAGCAGCTGGTATGATGCTCGCCGACTGTTGCATGTAGAGCAGCTGGTGTGATGCTCGACGACTGTTGCATGTAGAGCAGCTGGTGTGATGCTCGCCGACTGTTGCATGTAGAGCAGCTGGTGTGATGCTCGCCGACTGTTGCATGTAGAGCAGCTGGTGTGATGGTCGCCGACTGTTGCATGTAGAGCAGCTGGTGTGATGCTCGCCGACTGTTTCATGTAGAGCAGCTGATGTGATGCTCGCCGACTGTTGCATGTAGAGCAGCTGGTGTGATGCTCGCCGACTGTTGCATGTAGAGCAGCTGGTGTGATGCTCGCCGACTGTTGCATGTAGAGAGCTGATGTGATGCTCGCCGACTGTTGCATGTAGAGCAGCTGGTGTGATGCTCGCCGACTGTTACATGTAGAGCAGCTGGTTGGAACACGAAGCTTGTGGGCGATGGGTATCCTACTCGTTTGAATTTAAAATGTTAGCTATATATTTTAAATTAGATTCTAATTCTGTGCCAAGCATGTTTATCCATTGGTCAGATATGACAGTAGCGCAAATACTTATTAACAATCAGTTTTCCGTAATTCCGTAGAATATTTAGGTTAGCTTCAACCAACATCAGTACTGTTAACTGATTCCATTACGAACGAGCGGTTGATTATGACAGTGAACCGCTCTCGATCTGTCGTTTTGAGACCCTGCAGAGTTGTTTCTAAACTCGCCCCCAAACATGTTTCCCCGGGTGATGATGAAGCAACTCTGAGTTGATCTGCGCTCTCTGAAATATTAACTGTTACAAACGATTTTCCGACACCTGGAATCACCCAGCAGCTAAACTGAGTGATACTCGGCACTCCTTGTCGATTGGTAGCGTAAATTCCTAAGTATAGGATTATGCTATCAACCCAAACATTTTTCGCTACCGGAGAATTTAAAATTCACACAATAAGACTTACGAAAAAGAAACATACATTTTCCCTGCAACTTCGCCTAAGTGCTTCTTTGCGATCTAAAAACACGACATAAAAACGCAGTTTTCTGTTCAACAAGCTAACAAAATTTGTTTCGCTCGCTACGTCTTTCTCCTCCGCTCTCTGACAGATAATAAACATGTGATTGATTGTTGTCTTGGACCAAGCTAACTGATCCGGCGTTTATAAGCTCAGTGTCGTGAATTCACCCACAATGGATTCAAGTGAGGTTGTGTATCGCGTAGTATCCAAAATGCGGTTGTAGGAACAATTATGTGTGTAATTCAAGCGTTAAGTGTCACTTCGGCAAACTCTCTCAAGCGATAAAGTCTTACTTTAGGCTCTCACTACATAAATAACCACTATATTAAGTGACCTTTCAGCCAAGAGAACAACACGAGAGCAGTGGATGGGCTATCACGAGTGGTCAGGCGGTTTATGAGGCTACAACATCAGCGGGCAGCAATTGGTGTTTATGGCGTGGAAACCTGTATTCCCCCTTTACCATTGTAGTTGAATGACGTTCACTACAACAGTTTGTGTCATCCTTTAGTTATAAGGAATTAGAGCACAGTTATAAATCTAATTTTTATCTGTCTATGTTGGTGTTTCTTACGATTTGATAATAAACGGTAGACACTCTAGTTTTGCTGTTATAAGAAGTAGAACTTGTTTTCAAAGCTAATTAATTTTTAGTCCAATAATAAAAAGCATCCCGATCCATTTTCAAACCTTTACAACATTTTCAATTATTAGCATTAGTTTGGAAAACCCAATATTTCAAGGTGATTTATAAAAATGTAAAACTAGTATCGATTTTTCACAACAACATAAAGTCACCATCCGTAACAATGAACTTTAAACAAAGTATCCTTCGAATAAGCCACTCTTTTCTCTAAAACCGCAATGATTTTTATATACAAGGTTTAAAACGCTACTTTTGTTTCGTGCGTTTATATTCGCCTTTGACATATTCAACTTTCTTATAGGTAACGGACCGAACACTCTTGGTGTTATCTGAGGTCGACCTGTTCTTGGATAGTATCAATAATTGATAGCCCAATAACAAATTGATTTTCACGATTTCATCATTTTCCTGAGTAACCATTCCAAAACCATTCTTCATGGTTCAATTAACTAGATATTGGGAGTAACTTAATATTTATTAAACCTTGGAATATAGATTTTGGATGCAAAGGGGTGCTGTAAAATTGGGCAACAATTAACAAGCCAAATTAAAACACATAAAATAAACGTAAAACACGTTTTCCTTATCATAACTCACGGCTGAGTTACACGTGGTGGTTGGTGGAAGAGATGAGGGGAGGGGTGATGTATGAAGGGAGGGGGGGTCAAACCTCGCTTGCCAGACCTCATATGTTACTGAAAGATACGCAAATGTAAGGCGATGTAAATGTAAACGTCCGAAGTAAAGCAGTTGGTTTGCACTTGTTTCGAACCAAGCGACGCTATTGTTTAGCGAACATAATTCTGGAATTTCTCTGACTAAATAAAACCTCCGTCATGAGATTAAAATAGAAAATTAGGAGCGCAATGGGATGATTTTTTTTAAACACGATCATTTATCAGTAAAAACCTATTGACATACATGAGTGCCAACAAATTAGATACTATTGAAATAGATTAGTTATCTTTAGAAAATCTTAACTAGGTAAATCGACCAGAACAAATTAGCAGGAAGATAAATGTATTTTGATAATAATAAGATAAGGGAGGACAAATAAAAAAAATAATCTAAATAAATGGTAGTTGGCGAGAGATGTTGAAATTTCAACAAAACAAACTCAACGTCAACTGTGCACCATCTGCTAAGTTGACATTTGACTAAATAAGGAGTTTACCCTGGGTATAACTTGGAAGTTTAAAACACTGGGGAGTGTTCTTGTACCTACAAAGATTAAGACTGTCGTCACCATAATCATAAATAAAGAGAATTGCTTTGTAATGGAATTTGTGTAATGATGATAATTGCTGAAATGTAATCGTTATTTAGAACATGAATAATTTTTTAAGAGTATGTTTGTTTGCTAATTTTAAATAAGTTTTATTGCTTTTTTGCTGCTTACATATTGTAAAATACCAGGTCAATACGTTAATGCTATACTGGAAACAAACTTATTTTGTAATTTTTACAACTCTGTAAAGGGTGTTCGGTGTCAGTATTAGTTATTGGCCACTCATTGCCATAGGGTGGAAAAGAAAATACCCTCGTCGCAGAGAACCTGCGTACTCAGTGAATTTCCATTGCATATATATGTGTCTCACTACTACATAGAACCACTTACCAAGTTTCAGAAAAATATATTCATAAATAAGTGATATATAGCATTTTATTTATTCTCCTTAAAAATAACAATGAAAGCTGAGGACGCAGGGTTGCTGCAATAAGGAACACAACATATGGGTTTTGATGCAATTATCAATATAACTCAACCAGGTGAAGCTGCATACAAAGTTTTATTAATTTGAATAACATGGGGGCCGAGTATGCAGGTTTGCTGCTACGAGGAAAATCAACACAAAACTTTTCTTGGTACAATAATCAATATACCACAACTAGTTGAAGCCACATACCAAGTTTCATCAATATAAATTCATAAATAATCGAGATCATTTGATCGAGAATTTTGTTTGTTCTCCATAAGGATAACATTGGAAAACGTACTGTCTTTATCACTTTGAATATCTCTGCAACGGTTGGACGTAGAAGAACAATTAAAAAATCATAATGATTGTTTTGTAGAGCCAAACTTACTGGTAAAAAGAAATGTAAAGTTTTCAGAAAAATTATCTGAGGAAAATCTAAAAACCATTTTCCCATAAGATTAACATGGGATATTTTATGGACATGTTTTTTTTACTTTTCTCCACAACCACTTAATCTAGGCTGATGATTCAAAATTCTATTTTTTAAGCTCTATTAAATGGCTATAACCAAAATTGAGTGTTTTTAAAATTGTATGGTAAAAAATTCAAAAAACTGATTTTTGGAAAATTTAAAATCCCCTTCCCATAGTCTGATTGATCTGGTTTTCGAACCAGATAAGAACGAAAAACGAATTTATATTGTGTAGTCATAAATGCTATTCTCCACATTTGTGCCAAATTTAATCAAAATGGGTGTTTCTTTCAAAATCTATCGAGGTAACGGACACATATACATAAATTTGAACGAATAGTGTTTTGGCATCTGGAGACCTCAAAACGAAAATTTATCATGGTCTCGGGCTTAGGTCTTACCATGCCACCTACGGTAATAGCTTCTTCCCTATAGGGGAAATTCGCTAAAAGTCGTTGCAGTAGTACAAGTCAGCTAATTTATCGTTTTGAGAGTAAAGGATTAACAGTTTTACTTGCAGTTCAATAACATATAATTTAAATAATACAAAGAACGAAAAGAGCGGCCAATAAATATTCAGTTCTACGTGGTTGGTGGTTCTAGTTATTCACATTTGTCACATACCTTTATTGAAGATCACACCAACTTTCATTTAGTTCTTAATTAAGGGATTAAGTATTATTATTTTAAAACATAGCACCTGAGATTTTGGTGACTGCATAGTAGATTTTAGCAGATTGTGAAATAAATAAATAGTTAAACCCAAAACTCGTACATTAAAACGAGTGTGAAACAATAAACCGGTTTCAGACATTAGTAAATAAATTTAAATACCTAATGCACAGGCATATTATTAGTATTTACAAACTCTAAAAAAAATCAACAGGTTTTTAATCAATTTTAGAAGTATCAGGAATTTAACAATTTTATATATTCATAGGTAAGAGATATAACAATCAAGATAGACTGTGCACCGTGCTTATAAGGAGGATAATGTGTAAATATCAGGAGCTATCCCTGGGGCAACATGTAATTAGGAAAATAATATTAATTTTCAAAATCTCAACTTAAGAATATTGTCCTGCCTCGCACGGTATTTGATGGTAAAACTTGAATGTTTTCCGTAGTCCTCCACAGTAAATAAATATAATGATATAACGTATATAAATAATTTTAAACAATACCTAGTCATTTAATACTGCTAATAGTAGAATTATTTAGAATTACTTTACCATTGTATACATTTTCGTTAGGAACTATTTTGGCTTGATAAGAAATTGTAATTTTTCCACTGAAACTGAATTTGTTGTAACTTTAGGGCAAAGCATTTAAAACGCTTTGTTCCCAACTCTTGACTATAATACGATGTGCAGTCGAAAATGTAACTAGGACAACTAATGACGAAGTTAATGAATAATTAAGTGGAAACATCAATGGAGAGCTATGTCAATTCAATTCAAAATATCTTTATTAATTTTTAGTAATATATACATCCATGAATAGTATCTCATTTCAGTATTGAATAATTTTAAACAAGTGCGTAGGTATTAGAATTTAAATAGTAATGAAAACTACAGCCCTTCGAAAGAATACATAACTGAAGTTGATGAGTAATTGCTTTAATTTAATTTTGAATCTTTTATTTGAAACCTCATCTGTGACATCTTTTGAACCAGCATGTTTAGAGTTGCAGAGTGTGGGAACTTATTGCGAGGTGTCCCCGATTTCTGGTGTTATTGTTCATGATTATTACCAACCATCTCCATTTCCTGGAATCTATTTTTTATGGATAAAACTGCTTCAAAAACATACATTCCAAAAACTGTCTTGATGATTTCTGATTTGAAATTTTCCTTAACTAATGTTCTTGGTTTTAAATTACAAATTACTCTTATAGCTTCTTTTGCATTATCAAAATGACATTTAAATTATTTTTTAGCTGTTGCACCATACAGTGATATCCCAAAGGATATCACTGAATGGGTGTAAGAAAAATAAATTGATATCACTGAATGGATGTAAGAAAAATAAATTGATATCACTGAATGTATGTAAGAAAAATAAATTGCTTTCAGGGTTTCTTTTTCACAATAATTTGTTAACCTAATCAATGCGTAGAGGCCAGAAGAAATTTTCGTTAGTAATTTTTCAACATGACGGTTCCAGTTGAGTGTGTTTACTATTTACAATCCTAAAAATTTAATGCTGTCCATGACTTCAATTTTCTTGTTAAGGACGATAATATTAGGTTGAATTGTATTTTGAGCTGATCGAGTTTGGAAATTAATAATGTAGGGTTTTTCAAGATTTAAAAGCAAATTGGCAAGAATTAGCAAATTCAAATAAACTAGCATGATGAAATTGTTATAAATCACAATCATTCCGCCAAAACAGCCAATGTTTTGCAATGATTGCTATGATCTTTAGTCAATGTTTGCAAAGTGCTTTTGGTAATGCAATCTTGGTTAATAAAACGTTTGGAATATATTAAACTTAAAAGACTCAGCATCAGTTTTATTAAAACAGCAATTGAAGTGCCGATTGATCCCTCCACACGTTTCAATGGTGGAGGTCATATAAAGCGCAGTTTACATTAGTGATATATGAGAGTATTAAAAATAAGTCGTTTCTTTGAACACTCGATTGCATTATTGAGTAATGTTCGGAATCTAGTTTACAATAGTGAGGAGGAGGTGACGCTTTGAAAGATACGATCAGAAAATACTCACACATTTCTCTCTGATGGTATTTGTATTACTAGTGTCCCAATTCCTAACACCTCCCTCCACCTAGTAACATTGATAGGTCTCTGACGAGAAGACAACTGATCTTGGAGAATAAATCTCCCTCTATTAAAACTGATTCGTACAAAATTATGTATAAATGCACCATCACAACTATCATAACCATCCGTATACGTACCACAAACAGATCAGATTCACTATGTAGTATTGTTGTGTGGCACTCGATTTTTAATAGTAAAATTGGTTTGAATATGAAAATAGAGAAAACTTTGGAAGGAAAGTTTTCAAAAGGATGTTCAGTTCAACAAAGGAAGTTGCCTTGAGTTTAAGAAAGCACAGATGGACTTCGTTATGGCTTCTAACTCCCCCTTTCTTCCATAAGAAATTAAATAAGCATCACAATCAAGGAAATTGTATTAGGCGACTAATTGAAAATGGTGTTAGGAAGGGTTTGCAATGAAATATGAACAGACTATGCACTAAGAAAGTCCTTTGCTCCTTTGATGACGCAAGTTTATTTATTTTACTTTCTCCCCCTATAAGTAGTATAAGGAGAAAGTATTGTTTTCGTCAAAATTTTCGAATTTGAGTTGTTATTATGTGTGTGTGTCCGTGTGTTTGCGTGTTTGTGTGATGTACGGAACTAGAGCCCTAACCAATGGGCCGATTTTTATGAAATTTGGTATGTAGGTACTAATCCACGATACCTCCAGGCGATTTTTTATATTTTTTTAAATTATTCCCCAAAAATCGCCAAAAAATATTAAAAATCCAAAATTCTCAAAAACGGCTCTCACGATTTTTATTAAACTTTAGTGGTTTGTTGAGCTTTGGGTTTTCAACAAAATTACACCACCCGCACTTCTGGAAATACTCGGGTTCAGAAATTACAATACTTAAAACATCCAAAATTAAGTTTTTTGTATTTTTACTTTCTCCCCCTATACATAGTATATGGAGAAAGTATTGTTTTCGTAAAAATTTTCGAATTTGAGTTGTCAGTGGAAATATTCGTTTTGGTGCTCCCTGAACCCAAAAAAGTGGTTTTTACGTGATGTCTGTCTGTGTGTGTGTGTGTGTGTCCGTGTGTGTGTGTGTGTGTGTGTGTCTGTGTGGATGTGTACAGAGCTAGAGCCCTAACCTATGGGCCGATTTTTATGAAATTTGGCGTGTAGGTACTAATCCACGATATCTCCAGGCGTTTATTTCATTTTTTTGAATTTTTGATTTTTAAGGGTAATTATCCCCCAAAAACCGCCAAAAAACATGAAAAATCCAAATTTCTCAAAAACGGCTCTAACGATTTTGATTAAACTTTCGTGGTTTGTAGAACTTTAGGTTTCCAACAAAATGAAACCACCCGCATTTCTGGAAAAATGCGGGTTCAGAAATTACAAGACTTAAAACATCAAAAATTAAGTTTTTTGGATTTTTCATAAAAAATCATAAATGTTAAAAAAGATTACTATTCACCATTAAAAAGAGCTCAAAAAACTAAATAAATTAGTATTTTAAATTACTATTCTACGATTGCTAGTTGCGGAGAAAATTGAAATTTTCATTTAGCGGTAAACACAGTACGTTGTCCAATGTTATTCTTATGGGGAATACAAAAATAACTATTTCTCTCTTATTTACTGATCAATTTCATTTGATATGCAGGTCAAGTTAGCATTGACCAACAGATGATGTTCGAAATGTATTGCTATTTAACTCTGGGGGGGGGCAAGGGGGCATTTCCCCTCTCAAAACTACTGTGTGTAGCAACGGACTCTATAGTGCCTCCAAAAAAGCAATTTGGGTGGATATTTCTGAAAACAACTATTTTAGAAAATTTTCTGTACATTTATCTATACTTCATATTCTATATTTAGTAAATAACAAATATTTTTGTCATTAAAGTTTGACTTAAAGGGAGAAAGTATGTGTCAGTTTCCTGATACCGTTTATTTTATAAAAAAAATGTTAAAAGAATAATTCTTCACCATCAAGAAGAGCTCAAAAATTAATACGGAAAATTAAAATATTTGTTATTGAATGTAAAATGATTGAAATATTTAAAAACTTATATAATTTAAATTCAACAAAAAACACGAAAGCTGTGCGCCATCTGCTTGGTTGACTTTGATGAATAACCAGTTTATAGCTTCGAAGATTAGGAAGATTCATCTGCAAGAATACATATTTGTTATCACATTAATAAGAATAGTTAAGTATGTATATTACACATGATACATTTATTTATTGTATTTTGGTTTTTATATTCACAGTCTAAATGTGAAATATCCTATACTCTAATATGAGTAAGGTTTGCTTGCTTGCTTGCTTGCGACACGGATCTCAAAAACGGCTCCAACGATTTCCTTCAAATGTTCGAAATAACTAATTTCTGGGATGAAAATAAGTTCTAGACAGGCCTCATCCCCAGGAAAATCAAATAATGTAAAAAAACTCAAATGAAAAGTTTAAAAAAATAACATTGGGCTTATGGAGTTTTAAATAAAAACAAAAGAATTGTAACAGCTGTTCATAATCAACCAGGGAACTGTCAAAGTAATACTCATGTTGTATATGATTATTAACATGTGGTTTCCTGAGAGCAGAGATTAAAAGATTTGGTGAAGATTACATAAATAGAGTAGTAAAATAAATCAAAGGGACATTGAGATATAAATAACAACTGGAGTGACCTTAAAAATGTAGAAAAGAGGCAAATGAGTTATACAAATCTCATTATCAGTAGGGGGAAGTGGTGAGATATTACTCCAAGTCATCTAAACAAACTGACTGACCTTCCCCTGAGCAAAGCTTGGCCCCCAGGTACTGTATACTTAAAACATAAAGGCATTCGGTAACATTAAATAAAAAAAAAACATGATTTAAGTCATTAAGCTACGCTTCATTCTTTGTTTAGGAAAAAAAGAGTTTTGTAAAATTAATAAATCACCAACACTTATTATTTAAAAAAATACACACTTTAGAAAGCTTTGTGTAATTTTACCCAAAAGAAGTATGTGTTTATTCAAAACAAAAATGATAGGCTAGAGTGATTTTACTATAAAGTCTTAACTTGAAAACTCGAGGATGCTGCGAATACTCGTTAAATTAAATAAGCACAAACTAAGATAAGTTAACTGGTGATTTTGAACAACTTCTTATACACATTTTTACTCCAGTATTTAATTTACTGAATCATATTTTCACAAAGAATATTATATTTCAAATGTGTCTCGAATATACAAACTTCTCAATTGTAATAACGTGTCGTCGTGTTTGTATAAAGAGATGAACAGACCGCCTAATGAGACATGTCGTCACTAATGAGAGGATCTCGCGGCATCAAAGCGGTGGCCGAGGAGTGGGGGGAGGCACACGTACACGCACACCACACACTGTCACACCCACGCACGCACACGCACACGCACACACACACACACGCGCGCACACACACAAGCTCGCACGCGCGACCCGGGTAATACAACGTCTCGTGACAGAATATAATTTGCTTGATTGCTGTCCGGTACATTAGATCTTTACCTCCTCAGTCACTAGATACATAGAGCATAATTAAGTAAAAGACAAAATAAAACATTGTAGAGATATAAGTTAACATTTATCGTAGTTGAAACAAATCACCCTTCACCATTAATAAACTACTTATGCCTTCGGATTTAAATTATGATTGAAATTCGTTTTAGAAGAGTGTGATAAAATTCGATACTGGATCCAGCTGCCATCGGTCATTGGGCTAATTAATGACCCTGGATGAATAATCAGTCGGTCTTAGACGGTAACAAGACTACACAAGGCATCTCACCCATTCTACACTCATCATTCAATCGTATTCGCCTTAAAATAAGCTCTAGTTGCGTCGGCGTCTTACGCAGGGATTTAGTGATTTTTGGTTTGAATTAAACGTTTTCACCCTTAAACAAAATTCAGGTGTTAAAAACTATTAACTAACAATCACCATATTGCCTAAAAGTCAGTTATTGCAACATTATAAAACACGCTCAGGGATTCTCCAGGTTTTAACTCGCAATATTTAAAAACCCACCAACGGCTTGTGTCTCAATGCAGCATCGCTATGTGTTTGTAGTGGTGTTGGTAAAACAAAAATAAACATGGGAAAAGGAAACATGGGAATAAATATGTTAGCTTTAGTTGGATTTCGTTTCCTCGAGCTTCAAATATGAAAAGAGAAAAGGCGCCCGAGAGATGGCCGGGCTTACCAGTCCGAGCAAGAGATCCCTGGAGGGTTTGTCGAGCTGCGGAATCTCTGATTTTCGTCTTTTTTCTGATTTTTTATAATTTAAGTAAGTCAAAACCTAGGGTTGACAGTAGCAAATAGTTCGATAGCAATTTGCATACAATGTATTTGAATATATCAAAATTCGATAAACCGATATACTTAGGAAAAACTGCTTTATCGTTGACGTCACGGCGGTCCCGTCGGCGTCACCATCCCGACATCAGCTTGCTGAAGCACTTTACACCCTATTACTCTATGACAACTGCACTAACGGCGGCCCGTCGGCGTCACCATCCCGACATCAGCTTGCTGAAGCACTTTACACCCTATTACTCTATGACAACTGCACTAACGGCGGCCCGTCGGCGTCACCATCCCGACATCAGCTTGCTGAAGCACTTTACACCCTATTACTCTATGACAACTGCACTAACGGCGGCCCGTCGGCGTCACCATCCCGACATCAGCTTGCTGAAGCACTTTACACCCTATTACTCTATGACAACTGCACTAACGGCGGCCCGTCGGCGTCACCATCCCGACATCAGCTTGCTGAAGCACTTTACACCCTATTACTCTATGACAACTGCACTAACGGCGGTCCCGTCGGCGTCACCATCCCGACATCAGCTTGCTGAAGCACTTTACACCCTATTACTCTATGACAACTGCACTAACGGCGGCCCGTCGGCGTCACCACCCCGACATCAGCTTGCTGAAGCACTTTACACCCTATTACTCTATGACAACTGCACTAACGGCGGCCCGTCGGCGTCACCATCCCGACATCAGCTTGCTGAAGCACTTTACACCCTATTACTCTATGACAACTGCACTAACGGCGGCCCGTCGGCGTCACCATCCCGACATCAGCTTGCTGAAGCACTTTACACCCTATTACTCTATGACAACTGCACTAACGGCGGCCCGTCGGCGTCACCATCCCGACATCAGCTTGCTGAAGCACTTTACACCCTATTACTCTATGACAACTGCACTAACGGCGGCCCGTCGGCGTCACCATCCCGACATCAGCCTGCTGAAGCACTTTACACCCTATTACTCTATGACAACTGCACTAACGGCGGCCCGTCGGCGTCACCATCCCGACATCAGCTTGCTGAAGCACTTTACACCCTATTACTCTATGACAACTGCACTAACGGCGGCCCGTCGGCGTCACCATCCCGACATCAGCTTGCTGAAGCACTTTACACCCTATTACTCTATGACAACTGCACTAACGGCGGCCCGTCGGCGTCACCATCCCGACATCAGCTTGCTGAAGCACTTTACACCCTATTACTCTATGACAACTGCACTAACGGCGGCCCGTCGGCGTCACCATCCCGACATCAGCTTGCTGAAGCACTTTACACCCTATTACTCTATGACAACTGCACTAACGGCGGCCCGTCGGCGTCACCATCCCGACATCAGCTTGCTGAAGCACTTTACACCCTATTACTCTATGACAACTGCACTAACTCTTTTTCGTTTCTGAATTTTAACTAAACACTCGACCTGTAGTTGAAACTTGTCACTACACCACAGCATTGTGGCACCTTCAACCGCACAAAGCCCTACTTCATTGTCTCGTCTCATGTTCACTCTATGTCCTTGCTACGTCTCTTATATAATACTTAGCTTCACTCAACAACGAGGATTGATTTTTCAAAATGACTGAGTGGTTTACTTCATATCATATGGGGATTTTTTGTAATTAATACTCATCTCTAAACTCCATAAGACACATCATACATTATCAGTTCATGACATTGTGACATTCGTCAATTCGTATTAACTTACTTCTAATCCAACCGATATTTTTATAAACCAAAAATACTGTTTTCTCAAGCCTTACAAGCAAAAGTACTTTTAACAAATGTATGTAACGCAATCTATTAACATAAAGTAAAATAATAGTTAAATATATTTCAAAATGTGCTTAGCTTATCCCATCAGTTAAATGACTAGTGACGGTTGACATTGACGGCTGTGTTGCGGATGCTGTTGTCAATAATGCGCGACGATCACTCCCCTCCTGACGACTGACAGGTGTCATTGACGGTTGTGTTGCGGATGCTATTGTCAATAATGCGCGACGATCACTCCCCTCCTGACGACTGACAGGTGTCATTGACGGTTGTGTTGCGGATGCTGTTGTCAATAATGCGCGACGATCACTCCCCTCCTGACGACTGACAAGTGTCATTGACGGTTGTGTTGCGGATGCTGTTGTCAATAATGCGCGACGATCACTCCCCTCCTGACGACTGACAAGTGTCATTGACGGTTGTGTTGCGGATGCTATTGTCAATAATGCGCGACGATCACTCCCCTCCTGACGACTGACAGGTGTCATTGACGGTTGTGTTGCGGATGCTATTGTCACTAATGTGCGACGATCACTCCCCTCCTGACGACTGACAGGTGTCATTGACGGTTGTGTTGCGGATGCTGTTGTCAATAATGCGCGACGATCACTCCCCTCCTGACGACTGACATGTGTCATTGACGGTTGTGTTGCGGATGCTGTTGTCAATAATGCGCGACGATCACTCCCCTCCTGACGACTGACAGGTGTCATTGACGGTTGTGTTGCGGATGCTATTGTCAATAATGCGCGACGATCACTCCTCTCCTGACGACTGACAGGTGTCATTGACGGTTGTGTTGCGGATGCTGTTGTCAATAATGCGCGACGATCACTCCCCTCCTGACGACTGACAGGTGTCATTACAGTTCATGTCTTCAACATACTAGTTCATTATTCAATTGAATTGTTCGTCTAGCAATATTTATTACACTACAGGGTACATAAGAGCTTACAAGTAAAGTACAACAAACACAACTTTTAAATATGTTTACAAAACTGTTTGGCTTTAAGTATTAAAACTATTTAGTGTTTTTTAACAAGTTAAATACATTTACTCGGTGTGTTGTCTGCAGTTAGCAGGTGAAATGTCCAGGCAACAACGGAACAAACCGTCACACGGAGCCGCTTGGCAGTTATCAGGATTTACACCCGCCTAAGGCGCTACGTTATTGTTTGTGAAACGTTTGATTTGTGGGTCTGGCAGTTTTACCAGGAACACAACAGTTCTGTACTCATTCCTGTGTGCAGTAAGTTAATGTTGACAGTCTCTGATGTTAGAGAAAGTTTTCTTAGGTATAAAAAACCAACGCGAGTGTAAGTTATAATAACTAGACTAACTATAGTGGTTTGCTAGCTTGATTCTGAACATCTCAATGTGTTGGGTGTTCGACTCTGGACCCTGGAGCCACTTTTCATTGGGCTTTTTACTGACGATGCTTTCTAGCTAAAGGTCGACGTTAGTTAGAAACAAGTTCAGGGTTTGGATGTTCCCTAAGAAAACTTAAAACTTGACATCGGATTACGTTAAGACACAAAGTTCAGGATAACCTAATTTGAAACCCTTGGAATATTAGACAATCGAAATAAAAATACCGTGCTGAAGTTATATGTAATTAAAGATGTTATTAAGCAATTCTACAACAACATGGGAATAAAACTCAAAACTTTCTTATGTCTCTGTATTAAAAAAAAATAATAATAATAATGTTTGGGTAAAAGTGCATTTCAAAAACAAAACTAAACATAATGCTACAGTAAATAGTTTGTGCATTCATTTTTTTATATTTTACGAGATACGACTTTTTGCTGGAGTTTGAAATATCACCGGCGGAAGGTTTTACTAACGACTACTGCGACGGAAATTCATATTTTAATAGAGTTCAGCTGAGAAAATAAACACAGGAGATACGAATGACAACAGTCCCCGGACGTTTAGTTGATGGATGAACTCCGCAAACAGAATAATAAATCTATAAACTCATTAGTTTATTTGGTTATTTACGATACAATATGCACTGAAGCTTAATAAAGTATTTGTAGACTGTTTCATCCAGCTGGACAGGGGATGCGTTTGCGTTTGTGGGTTTGTTTGAATAGTATCCGAGTTTATTCTTGTGTAAAACCGTGTTTTAAAGTAATTTATTATTTAAAATTAAACATTTACCATTAACATGCCTTTTTAACGACTTTGTATTCTTTATTTAAACAATTATTTTGATTCACAGTACAGTTAGCGTGCTGATATTAATTATTTCGTAATTACAACGTTTTTAAAGTCATTAGTTAAAGTGTTTTTTAGTGTTAAAAAGGCGATGTTAATGTTACATTACCATTATATCAAACGTTACATTTAGTAATTGTTTCGTTTACCAATTATTTTATTCTGAAAAATATGTCCGTTTTAGTGATTTTGTAACTTACATTCAACTTTAAACGAACAATCAAAAGTTTATTTTCCTTAATTAGTTATTTTTGTATGCTCCTGATGAGGGGAATATCACGGATTCATTCCAATATTTGTATATCTATCAATACATTTGTAATATTAAAAATGCGAAGGAGCAAGTTAGATAATCGACGAAGTAACATTTATATTTGGTATTTTAAAACAGAATAGGGAAGAGAACATCTAATATACATAGAGTCCTTACTCTCCCGCAGCGGAGGCCTCGCACACACAGGCTGCCAATCCGGGATTATCCAACCTGGACTTTCCCTTTACGGCTCTTATTTTAAGGAAATCATTATATAAGTCAAATATATTTTATACAACAGCTTCAAAAATATTTTAGCTTCATACAATCTTTGTGATTCATATTTTAAGTATACCTTTAGGACTAACTAGGCTTATCGCCGTTGGAGGCTTCGCCCCCAAACCCCCTTTCGGAGTTCGCTTCGCTCACTTGCATTCCTCAGTCAACTCAAGTTTAAATCAAACGCGTAGTTCATTAACCAAAGATAAACTACACAACAATGACCATTGGTGAGCACATTAACACCTACACAGGCGGGCGCATGTCGGTTCGATATCGAATCATTTTACCAACCGGCTGCTTGTTCGTTTTAGCGAATGAACTCCCGACTACGTTGGTTGTTTCGAAGTGTATAAAAGCAAAAAATAAAGTGCTCACTCAATCAAAGTCAATCAGATATAAATAAAAAGTTGTGGTTACAATGTTAAATTGGAGTTCTACAAATGGATTTACGTGTAAAGAATTCACGACAAAATTATAGTAACCTAACCTAACCTATCTCCGCAGAGCGCTGTATGGTGGCTGTTCGTTGAGCAACATAATTACAAATAAATGAATTTGTAAAAACAAAATAAAGTCAAATTAAACATTAATTGCAGACCTCAAAAAGTAAGCATCAAAATTAGGATTCAAACCCGTGACCACATGATCTTGAATCATCTGACAACATATCCACTGGGCCACTGGGTTAAATTCATTCGATAGAACAAACAACCGGTTTGATTACATTTTCCAATCTCGTAACAAACGATATTCGCGATACTGAACCTCCCGTGTAAGCGATAATGTGCTCACCTTGTTTTGTAACAGCTGATTTAGATTCACCAAATGTCTGCAAATTATTATCGCCTACACTACTAAATAAATCAGCAATTGTTTATTTAAATCAGCTGATACAAACATATGGTATTAGCCAAAGATAGTGTGCTTTCATTTAAACGGCTTCCCAAAACTATACACATTTAAATGGGCAAAAATACTCAAAATTACTCCTTCTCCGATGAATAGCGGCTAAACGGATGATCGGATCTTAAATCTGACGAAAAATCGTCAGTTGGATATTAAATTTTCTACAACTTTTGTGTTTAACATTTTTTGCCATCTCTTACCGTTTCCGTACAAAACGCGCTCAAAGTGGAAAAACAGAAAAAGTGGAATTTTCCCTGCCCCAAAAATCCCTCAAAAACTCAAAAATGTTAACCTTTGGCAATTTTTCTGGCAGTTTCTCGTCAAGAGCTTTAATTCCAGTACGATGTAGTAGGGGGTTAGATTACGGGAAGTGCCTCATAGTTTATGTCAGTGAATGAGTGAACCCGTCTAGCTTTATATAAGTAGATAGTCCTGATCTTAGTCTCTCTGGACTAATGATTTTTTTTAGTTCGCAAGGTTTTTGTTCACTCAGGTAAAACTTTAAAAATAAGTATAGAAATTACAATTACACGCAATCATTTCAGAGACACTTAAACTACTTTAAGTTAATTAATGAAGCTCATTAACGTAACAGCTCACCTTACGTTTGTATGTATCAATGACAGGAGTTATTTACAAAATGGTGTCAGCGATAATGTTAACTAAAACATAATTTAATAGAAGTTGTCTAGGAATCTGATTTGCGTGTAGTTTGTTGCGTGTTGTTTGACAACATCAGTTATATAGTAGTCTCAGTTTCCTGGACGTTTCAGTTGCGTGTTAGTCTCTTTGATAGTAGTAACAGTAGTGAGCAGTCTCAGTTATCTAGCACTCTATCCGTCTCATTTGCCTAGCTGCTATCTATTGCCTAGTTTGTACATTTTTGTATAATTTCCTTTGCAAGTTCAGCCTCAGATTAAAGGAAATCGAAATTACAATGCACATCATATGAATAATAACAATTTACATGTAAAGTATTACGAAATATTTGCATAATTATATTTAATCAGTGCTGTATCCTAAATGTGTAAATAAAAACAATACTTATGTGGTTTATTTTGATCAATTAGTTTGAATTGCTATTTTAATGTATACATTATTTTTTTGAATCCCTTAAACGACTCACAGCTTATATGAGAAATATTGTACAAGCTGTAACAATCTTACGGCTTCCGACTTCCGACTTGCTTATTGTACAAGCTGTAACAATCTTACGGCTTACGACTTGCTTATTGTACAAGCTGTAACAATCTTACGGCTTACGACTTGCTTATTGTACAAGCTGTAACAATCTTACGGCTTACGACTTGCTTATTGAACAAGCTGTAACAATCTTACGGCTTACGACTTGCTTATTGAACAAGCTGTAACAAATCTTACGGCTTACGACTTGCTTATTGAACAAGCTGTAACAATCTTACGGCTTACGACTTGCTTATTGTACAAGCTGTAACAATCTTACGGCTTACGACTTGCTTATTGTACAAGCTGTAACAATCTTACGGCTTACGACTTGCTTATTGAACAAGCTGTAACAAATCTTACGGCTTACGACTTGCTTATTGTACAAGCTGTAACAATCTTACGGCTTACGACTTGCTTATTGAACAAGCTGTAACAATCTTACGGCTTACGTCTTGCTTATTGTAAAAGCTGTAACTTTGTTGGAATAAACGTTTTGTTCATTGTTCATTCACTAGAGTTTTAATAACCGACCATTGAATTTGTTGGAAAGAAGCAACCCTGTACTGCTACTAATTTGGTTCTCACGGGTTTGCTGTAACACGAAAATTAAATACAACCTTTTGGGACTTTTAGTATGACTTATCAATCATTACGAGCGCAAGAATTCTCATAATTCATTAATCCCCCTCCACAACACCGAAAAAACAACTAAAATGTGTATATTGTTCTGAGAGTCATAAAAATATTTGTCCTCTATTCTGATTGAATTGACTGAATAAGGGAAAGGAATAGGAAAACAGATTGGGCTGTACGTGATGGGCAGCAGGAGGGGGCATCTGGCCACATGGTTCCCTCTGTCCCCTCCCCCCTCCACCTGCTCGAACACTTCCCCTCACCCCGCACAAGGCTAAATTATCTCTAGTATTACAAGTTGTAGGACACCAAACACATCTTACAACCTGAAAAAATTAGGCATAGTAGCATAATGGTCATAAAACTAAAATAAATGTATGCAACTCATTACATTTTAGAATTGTAAATGTCATAGAAGAACTCGAGAGTTTGCATTATCAACAACACGTTTTCAGAGGTATTAGCAAACCATTAAACATTCCAAACATCAGATTAGGCGAAGTTATCCCTGGACGTTTTATGGTTTCAAAGATAAATGTTCCTTCCCAGATTCCTAAAGTGTTCGCATATTTTTCATTATATTTGTAACTAATGTATTTCAGTTCCGACGCTGTTTAAGTTTCCAGAGTGCTGCAACTTGTGATAAATGTGAGTTGTCTTCGCCTCAGAAATATGAAACAAAGAAGAAGTAGACTTGAGAAGCACTATTGTTAACCGGATCCTTCCGTGGAGTAGCGGAAGCATTCGTTGTTGTCAAACAAAGTGCATTAATTACGGGGGAGCTTACTCGAATCGTGAGATATTGTCCTTGTAAGTTGACTTTTCATTTATACATTTAGCAAATCCGCAGTCTTGGCGAATCCAAAGAGACTGTTTAGTAAACTGCGGAAATGCAATGGGGAGAAATTTCCAATGTACACATAATGAACATATTTTCACTGATAATTTACTAGCCGGATACTCTAAATTAGTGCTTTACTTCCCAGCCCTTCAAGACATTTCTAACATTGACTATACACACTACCTACTGTAAGAGCGCAAATGCATGTTAGGTAGGAGAAGACAATCAGTAACAGCGACAAGTATCAGACCTCATGAGAGAAGTACAGTATCAAACTATTGAAATCAGTTGTGTTTAACATATTTACTTGGTAAGGACATTAAACGGTTTGTTAGCCAATGGATGTTTGTATCTCGAAGGGTTTCGAAATGTATTTGAATTCATATTGTAGATTAAACAACAAAAACTGTACGTGTTCAGCTGTTTCTTTTAACATGTACACTTACACATAGATTTAGTTTGTTTTAATTAATATAACGTGCGTATATTTGTAAAAAGTAATTGATACATTTCAACTCCTATCATGTTTAAACATAATTGTTTCAGTTTTTCAAACACATTGTCGAGCAACCTAATTGACAGATATATTTACATTCCTCCGAGATTTAATTATATAAGAATATAAAAAGTATACGTTTTTACAATAAACAAAACTTAAAACTTTATTTTAAGGAAAACATTTCTTTAATAACGATTGTCTATTTTTTTACACAATTTGCTAAAACAAATCACACTTATAAACAAACAGCTGTGCTGATTCATGAATTATGCACCACATGTTCTTAACACTAATATTTATTTTGTTTGGATAATTTTAAACTTAAACGAGTTCAGACGCAGCACGCTGACGTGAGGGAAGTGAATTTCCACATACAAAAAACTCCAAATCAGTGTAATAACATACATTTATTCCAATTTTTATTGAAATCTGAAAACAGTGATTTTTTGGCTGTTCTGATGCTCCTGGTTTCATTTACCTGCAAAGCTGGTACAATTTTGTGCATTATAATGTTAGGTAAAGGTCCAGACAGGCTTGAAAGTAGGCGTGAGGTTGCTGGGGATGATAAAAGTACTCTAACAAATGTATAACAGGCTTTTCTAGTGTAAAATCCCCATAAGACAACGTACTGTGTTTAGTCGATACACATTTTCTTTAATAACTCAGAAAATATGTATGTTAGGATGACGAGAGAGGGCTTACATCTTTTGCCTCACTAATTCCCATCTTTTTACATGCATTAATTTTACATACGGGGCATTTATGACACTTTTTGGGCCCAAAAATTCAAAATTTGAAAGATTAATCCCCAAAAAAGGGTTTAGAGTTTTCCGATTGTTTTGGCCAACGAACTTGTCCAACTGATTACAGAAAGGAATGTCCCTACCAAATTTGAAGTAAATTGGACAACAAATGCGACCGCTAGAGTGCAAACACACATATATATATATATATATATATATATATATATATATATGTCTATATGTATATATATATTTATATATATATATGTCTATATATATACATATATACATACATATATATATATAAAATTTTGAACGACCCCCCAAAACGTGTTCAGGGGGTCACGTTAGGAACTTCTATGGTGGTCACCGTGCGGGTCATGCTAATAGTTCACTTTCCAAAGGAAATTCACTAATCATATTTTAGATACAGTAGAAAGTCAGAATAATGATTCTATTTTATTCTTCTGTTTCATTTTGAATATATAATCGTACAAATGTAAGGAAAATGTTATTTTGATTTGTATCAATGTAAATAAAAACGATTGTTTAATGCTTTACGTCCTGATACAACATGGATATACTATATGTTATCCGGGCGTGCATTAATAAGTATATCTATATAAGTTATGTTTAATAAACCTTACATTTCAATACCAGAAGTGGATTTTTATTTTAAATCCAAAAAGTTTTTAAACTACAAGTTTTTTTAACTGAAACTTAATCAGAATAAAGCAAATATTACGCTTTTGTATTCATCACAATTGTGTTTCCATTTTTATAACTGATAGTACTAATATTCACAGAGGGCGCGTTTGAAAATATTTAAATATTTACAATAGATATCAAACGTAGCACTGTGGTATTGTATTATCACGCCACAAAGGGAATATTAAAACTGCAATATTCAACAGTCCCGCGCCTCAACCCAGTCTCGCCGTTCTTGGACTTGTAATTCTTAGCAGATCATAAAACTCATTTTGTAAACATATGCTGTACTATAATAAATAATAAGAAACGAAAAGATATGTTTATAAACAAATCTATAAATTGTGTTCCACAATATGTAAGAGAAGAAAACCGGCCTTCTTCCATAAAAATGGTTATACTTGTAGATTTTATTTAGTTTAATAATTTATGTTAGAAACATCCAAAAACTGTATCAGATAACATAAAAAGGTATCGGAGTGATCATTACATTATCAAGTGGAGAAGTTCAAGATTGTTTTAAACATATGAAGCGGGCATTCGGTTTTTCTATTTGCAAAACATACTCCGTTTTTATTTTTGTACGGAAATTGAAATAGTTATTTATGAAAAAAGCACATTTGGACAAATAAAACATAAACGAGTTCGCACGCAGCACGCTGACGTGAGGGAAGTGAATTTCCACATAAAAACTTTTAAAACTCAAAATCAGTGTAAAAACATACATTTGTCCAATTTTTATTGAAATCTGAAAACATTGATTTTTTGGCTGTTCTGATACTCCTGGTTTCATTTACTTGCAAAGCTGGGAATACAATTTTGCGCATTATAAGGTTAGGAGAAGGTCCAGACAGGCTTAAAAGTAGGCGTGAGGTTGCTGGGGATAATACAAGTACTTTAACAAAGGAATAACAGGCTTTTCTAGTGTAAAACCCCCATAAGACAACGTACTGTGTTTAGCCGATACACATTTTCTTTAATAACTCGGTAAATATTTACGCTAGAATGACGAGATAGGGCTTAAAACTTTCGACTCTCTAATCCCCATCTTTTTACATGCATTAAGTTTACATATGGAGCTTTTCTGACCCTTTTTGGGCCCAAAAACTCGAAATTTGAAAGATTAATCCCCAAAAAATGGGTTTAGAGTTTTCCGATTGTTTTGCCCAACGAACTTGTCCAACAGATTATAGAAAGGAATGTCCCTACCAAATTTGAAGTAAATCGGACAAAAAATGCGACCGCTAGAGTGCATACACACACACATATATATATATATATATAAAATTTTGAACGACCCCCCAAAACGTGTTCAGGGGGTCACGTTAGGAACTTCTATGGTGGTCCCGGGCATAAGTTTCACCGTGCGGGTCATGCTAATAGTTCACTTTCCAAAGGAAATTCACTAAAAATAATAAAAATTAATATTTAAACGTAAAACTTGTTTAGTTTCCTTATTTGGGACTAATTGACTCCGTACAATAAATAATGCAACTTTTCCCACTCAATCATTATATTCGATCAATATTTCTTTTAAAATGTAAACGAAAATTGGTTGCAGAAGAATGCAGTAGGAGGCGCTTCTCCAGCTGGAGTGGTGAGAGATGCTTGAGCGTGATATTGACCGCCTCTGACCCTAAACGAGAGAGTCTGACATCGATCATGATTTGATGCAGTAAAATGCAACAGGAGGCGCTTCTCCAGCTGGAGTGGTGAGAGATGCTTGAGCGTGATATTGACCGCCTCTGACCCTAAACGAGAGAGTCTGACATCGATCATGATTTGATGCAGTAAAATGCAACAGGAGGCGCTTCTCCAGCTGGAGTGGTGAGAGATGCTTGAGCGTGATATTGACCGCCTCCGACCCTCAACGAGAGAGTCTGACATCGAACATGATTTCATGCAGTAAAATGCAACAGGAGGCGCTTCTCCAGCTGGAGTGGTGAGAGATGCTTGAGCGTGATATTGACCGCCTCTAACCCTCAACGAGAGAGTCTGACATCGGTCATGATTTGATGCAGTAGAATGCAACAGGAGGCGCTTCTCCAGCTGGAGTGGTGAGAGATGCTTGAGCGTGATATTGACCGCCTCTAACCCTCAACGAGAGAGTCTGACATCGAACATGATTTCATGCAGTAAAATGCAACAGGAAGCGCTTCTCCAGCTGGAGTGGTGAGAGATGCTTGAGCGTGATATTGACCGCCTCTAACCCTCAACGAGAGAGTCTGACATCGGTCATGATTTGATGCAGTAGAATGCAACAGGAGGCGCTTCTCCAGCTGGAGTGGTGAGAGATGCTTGAGCGTGATATTGACCGCCTCTGACCCTCAACGAGAGAGTCTGACATCGGTCATGATTTGATGCAGTAGAATGCAACAGGAGGCGCTTCTCCAGCTGGAGTGGTGAGAGATGCTTGAGCGTGATATTGTCCGCCTCTAACCCTCAACGAGAGAGTCTGACATCGATCATGATTTGATGCAGTATAATGGAACAGGAGGCACTTCTCCAGCTGGAGTGGTGAGAGATGCTTGAGCGTGATATTGACCGCCTCTGACCCTAAACGAGAGAGTTTGACATCGATCATGATTTGATGCAGTAGAATGCAGTAGGAGGCGCTTCTCCAGCTGGAGTGGGGAGAGATGCTTGAGCGTGATATTGTCCGCCTCTGACCCTCAACGAGAGAGTCTGATATCGGTCATGATTTGATGCAGTAGAATGCAACAGGAGGCGCTTCTCCAGCTGGAGTGGTGAGAGATGCTTGAACGTGATATTGTCCGCCTCTGACCCTAAACGAGAGAGTCTGACATCGATCATGATTTGATGCAGTAAAATGCAACAGGAGGCGCTTCTCCAGCTGGAGTGGTGAGAGATGCTTGAGCGTGATATTGACCGCCTCTGACCCTCAACGAGAGAGTCTGACATCGAACATGATTTCATGCAGTAAAATGCAACAGGAGGCGCTTCTCCAGCTGGAGTGGTGAGAGATGCTTGAGCGTGATATTGACCGCCTCTAACCCTCAACGAGAGAGTCTGACATCGGTCATGATTTGATGCAGTAGAATGCAACAGGAGGCGCTTCTCCAGCTGGAGTGGTGAGAGATGCTTGAGCGTGATATTGACCGCCTCTAACCCTCAACGAGAGAGTCTGACATCGAACATGATTTCATGCAGTAAAATGCAACAGGAAGCGCTTCACCAGCTGGAGTGGTGAGAGATGCTTGAGCGTGATATTGACCGCCTCTAACCCTCAACGAGAGAGTCTGACATCGGTCATGATTTGATGCAGTAGAATGCAACAGGAGGCGCTTCTCCAGCTGGAGTGGTGAGAGATGCTTGAGCGTGATATTGACCGCCTCTGACCCTCAACGAGAGAGTCTGACATCGGTCATGATTTGATGCAGTAGAATGCAACAGGAGGCGCTTCTCCAGCTGGAGTGGTGAGAGATGATTGAGCGTGATATTGTCCGCCTCTAACCCTCAACGAGAGAGTCTGACATCGATCATGATTTGATGCAGTATAATGCAACAGGAGGCACTTCTCCAGCTGGAGTGGTGAGAGATGCTTGAGCGTGATATTGACCGCCTCTGACCCTAAACGAGAGAGTTTGACATCGATCATGATTTGATGCAGTAGAATGCAGTAGGAGGCGCTTCTCCAGCTGGAGTGGGGAGAGATGCTTGAGCGTGATATTGTCCGCCTCTGACCCTCAACGAGAGAGTCTGATATCGGTCATGATTTGATGCAGTAGAATGCAACAGGAGGCGCTTCTCCAGCTGGAGTGGTGAGAGATGCTTGAGCGTGATATTGACCGCCTCTAACCCTCAACGAGAGAGTCTGATATCGGTCATGATTTGATGCAGTAGAATGCAACAGGAGGCGCTTCTCCAGCTGGAGTGGTGAGAGATGCTTGAGCGTGATATTGACCGCCTCTAACCCTCAACGAGAGAGTCTGATATCGGTCATGATTTGATGCAGTAGAATGCAACAGGAGGCGCTTCTCCAGCTGGAGTGGTGAGAGATGCTTGAGCGTGATATTGTCCGCCTCTGACCCTAAACGAGAGAGTCTGACATCGATCATGATTTCATGCAGTAAAATGCAACAGGAGGCGCTTCTCCAGCTGGAGTGGTGAGAGATGCTTGAGCGTGATATTGACCGCCTCTAACCCTCAACGAGAGAGTCTGACATCGATCATGAATTGATGCACTATAATGCAAAAGGAGGCGCTTCTACAGCTGGAGTTGTTAGAGATGCTTGAGCGTGATATTTTCCGCCTCTGACCCTAAACGAGAGAGTCTGACATCGATCATGATTTCATGCAGTAAAATGCAACAGGAGGCGCTTCTCCAGCTGGAGTGGTGAGAGATGCTTGAGCGTGATATTGACCGCCTCTAACCCTCAACGAGAGAGTCTGATATCGGTCATGATTTGATGCAGTAGAATGCAACAGGAGGCGCTTCTCCAGCTGGAGTGGGGAGAGATGCTTGAGCGTGATATTGTCCGCCTCTGACCCTCAACGAGAGAGTCTGATATCGGTCATGATTTGATGCAGTAGAATGCAACAGGAGGCGCTTCTCCAGCTGGAGTGGGGAGAGATGCTTGAGCGTGATATTGTCCGCCTCTGACCCTAAACGAGAGAGTTTGACATCGATCATGATTTCATGCAGTAAAATGCAACAGGAGGCGCTTCTCCAGCTGGAGTGGTGAGAGATACTTGAGCGTGATATTGTCCGCCTCTGACCCTCAACGAGAGAGTCTGACATCGATCATGATTTGATGCAGAAGAATGCAGTAGGAGGCGCTTCTCCAGCTGGAGTGGTGAGAGATGCTTGAGCGTGATATTGTCCGCCTCTGACCCTCAACGAGAGAGTCTGACATCGATCATGATTTGATGCAGTAGAATGCAACAGGAGGCGCTTCTCCAGCTGGAGTGGTGAGAGATGCTTGAGCGTGATATTGTCCGCCTCTAACCCTCAACGAGAGAGTCTGACATCGATCATGAATTGATGCACTAGAATGCAAAAGGAGGCGCTTCTCCAGCTGGAGTGGTGAGAGATGCTTGAGCGTGATATTGTCCGCCTCTGACCCTAAACGAGAGAGTCTGACATTGATCATGATTTGATGCACTAGAATGCAACAGGAGGCGCTTCTCTAGCTGGAGTGGGGAGAGATGCTTGAGCGTGATATTGACCACCTCTGACCCTCAACGTGAGAGTCTGACATCGATCATGATTTGATGCACTAGAATGCAACAAGAGGCGCTTCTCCAGCTGGAGTGGTGAGAGATGCTTGAGCGTGATATTGACCGCCTCTGACCCTCAAAGAAAGAGTCTGACATCGAACATGATTTGATGCAGTAGAATGCAACAGGAGGCGCTTCTCCAGCTGGAGTGGTGAGAGATGCTTGAGCGTGATATTGACCACCTCTGACCCTCAACGAGAGAGTCTGACATTGATCATGATTTGATGCAGTAGAATGCAACAGGAGGCTCTTCTCCAGCTGGAGTGGTGAGAGATGCTTGAGCGTGATATTGTCCGCCTCTGACCCTCAACGAGAGAGTCTGACATTGATCATGATTTGATGCAGTAAAATGCAACAGGAGGCGCTTCTCCAGCTGGAGTGGTGAGAGATGCTTGAGCGTGATATTGACCGCCTCTAACCCTCAACGAGAGAGTCTGACATCGAACATGATTTCATGCAGTAAAATGCAACAGGAGGCGCTTCTCCAGCTGGAGTGGTGAGAGATGCTTGAGCGTGATATTGTCCGCCTCTGACCCTCAACGAGAGAGTCTGATATCGGTCATGATTTGATGCAGTAGAATGCAGTGGGAGGCGCTTCTCCAGTTGGAGGGGTGAGAGATGCTCGAGCGTGATATTGTCCGCCTCTGACCCTCAACGAGAGGGTCTGATATCGATCATGATTTGTTGCAGTATAATGCAACAGGAGGCGGTTCTCCATTCTTGAGCGTGATATTGACCGCCTCTGACCCTCAGCGAGAGAGTTTGGCATTGATATTAATAAGAGTGAAGTTATGAAAATAAAAAATCGGACCCTGTTGATGAAAAATGTTATACATTTGAACAACTCCTTATTTTTCTAAAAATCTTAACACTGCGTGAAACGCACTACGATTTAATCCTACTACTTAAATTGCGAAAGAGGCACGGTAAAATTAATTTGATAATTTTATATGATAATAATTTCTTAAAGAATAAACTATTGTGACATCCTCTTAGAATACAAACAAACTTAACCTAACCTAGTTTGAAGACATATACAATTGTTACAGAGCGATTTAGATGTTATGTATTGGTATTTACAACATGAATCACAACGTAAAACAAGTGAAATTTTGTGAGTATTTGACGATAATTTTATACCTTTTTTTAGGCAAACCTCAGCCAAAATCATCTTTAAAATGCAATATTTGTATCACATTGTATTCAGTTAATGACAAGGACCCTCGATGGATTTCACTACTGGAGATATTTGCCACCGTGAACTTGACCCGACTGAGATAGCAGACTGCAACAAAGACCAAATCAGTGGAAGTTTCAAGACCAAGCTTCAACTGTGCTCGTGGCATGCATTTTCACAGCAATGTAAATCACCTGTAACTGTGTTTTATGAGTGACCTTAAAGCTGCAATTGATTGGACTCTTTATTAACCGTTCTCCTCAGTCAACCGCTCAACGCATTCCTATGACAGTTGCAGTTATGTCAACAAACAACAGCTTAGACGAAGTC
Organism: Allygus modestus; assembly: GCA_963675035.1. NCBI lineage: Eukaryota > Metazoa > Arthropoda > Insecta > Hemiptera > Cicadellidae > Allygus > Allygus modestus. The sequence goes on from OY776111.1 coordinate 3,892,731, forward strand.
GCTACAGTTAAATATAGATTTACTAGACGCTTTAGAACCTGGTTCACTCGGGGTATACAACAGTTGTGAGGTTTTCTGTGGCAAACCTTATGAACGATTTCAAACAATGAACAAGTGTTTATGTTATCATCTGTTAAAATAAATTGAATGACCATAAGAATAACATTGGAACTGTGACAACTGTGGTGCGGAGCCCTACGGTAAAATCTGAATTAAAACACTTTTCTTTTCCTATTTTATACATAACAAATCAAATTTCACCTCAATATTCCGGGAATTTGTGGAACTTTTCATGAACACCCCAGGGCTTTCGCTTTGATATATTAAGTTTTAATTATTCATCTTGATTGATGTATGACAAAACAGACGAGTGCAATCAATCGTTTTGTGAATCTATCCAAGATTAGAAGCTATTTTAAAACTCACTATACAACCGTTAAGAGTTTGGCTTAAAGTGATATCGACAAACAAGTTCATAGCCACATGCACTCGTTTCCTATAGAGGAGTTACAAACGTAACGGTTTCGCATAAACTACTGCGTTACTACCGATATTCTCAATGGTATATAGTAGTTTAATCGCTTATATGCGTTGAAACACCTTATCACACATCCCCCCTCTCATCACGATATTATGACTAACTTACATGTTCTCAGATTCCCAAGAACGCGGGTTAAATGTAACTAGAAATAATCTATACAAATTTTCATAAGATAAGAAGGTGAAAGACACCTGAAAAGGTTCATAATAATTAAATATATTTTTTAAATGACGATTTACCTGAGGTATTATTAGTAATTTAAAGATTTTAATTAAATTAAATTTCAGAAAACATATAGGTAACTTTAATGGGTTTTGTGATTATTTTTACCTATTTGCATTTAGTCCATGTAAATGACACCAATAATCATACGACTGAACAATCAGTGATACAGCGTCCAATGCAATTACAATAATGTATGATAATTGTATTGCTCATAATTACCAGAGATGATGATGGCATGGGGTCACTCTAATACAAACAATGTTGTTGATATGACACAGATTCGTATTATTTCCGATCGTGATTGCGTTTTATCGTTTTCTACTCACTAAACTTTGTTTTGGATGCTTTCTAGACTTTCTACCAAGCTCGTTGAACATGGTCTATGATTTGGCAGAAAAACATTTTATTGATTTAAAATTTGTTTACATAATTATAAAGTATTTTAACCATGGGAGCGAATAAAAACGTCTTAAACACTTCGACATATATTTGATCTTACACTTTAAATTCGCGATTGCGCGATGCAGGTTAGGGTGAAGGTGACCTTGACAAGGTAGCCTTGCGCAGGGCGTAGGGTGTGGGGACAGAAACATGATGAGCAGTCTGCACGGTATTTGACATAGTTCTGTCCACACACCCTCCGAAAGTCTACCTTGTCAAGCTTACCTTCCCTTCTCCCTAACCTGCATCGCCTAATCGCAGCTTGACCTCTTAAAAGACGGTAAATATATCTATTTTATTAGTGTGTATGTGGCAAAGAATTATATAAACTTACCGTCTTGTGATTATAGTGAAGTATTGATACATATTTAAGTATTATAATACAATTTCATTTATATCCCGTAATTATACCATGCTATTATAAAAGGTGTTTGTATTTTAACTGTATTTAAAATTCTCTCGACCATAAACCTAATAGTCTGTCAAGACAAATTTTAGATTTGGCAGAAATAATTACATTTACTTAGCAATAAATATATGAGATTTTTTTTATTGAATAATAATGTACAATTTTTGCATGACACAGAATGAACATATGGCAAATGAACGTTACATTTGTTTGAGTTATTTTAGATCCGTAATTTTATCAAAACTTGTTACTACAACGATGGGTATGCATAATATCTCCTTAAAATTTTAAATAAAGATATAATATGTTACACAAGTCACGATTTGGTCAAACAAAGGAAGAACAACTCAGTAAGAACTGTGCCTCATTGGAGCCCACTGCAACATATCTCGGCTCTGTGATCGGAATATTCCGCTACTTTAAGTAGCCTTGTCTTTAAATTCTCTGCCTTTTCTTATTTACAGAAAAAATTGATTGTCTCTCACTTACCTAACCGAATTTAAAACTGACAAAATTCAAATCTGTAAATGAGACGAAATATATTTTGCTCAGTTCAATTCAATATAGGGAAAAATGTGGTAGTGAATTAAAAATTCTAGAATCTCGTGTCACTGTCATTATATATTGTTAGAAAATTATGATTTTTATCAATTTTAAATTATATAATTTAAGTAAATACGAGTTTTAACGTCCAAATGTAATACAGATTGTGCAATCAATGTTTTCTCCTGGGAAGTGAACATAACATGATTACATAATTATGTGACCGAATCAAATACTCTCTACCCTATTTTACTTACTATTATACCCTACATACTATATACCCTATTTTAAATACTATACTCTAATATAAGTAGGGTAGTTATCTTGCTTGCTTACAACTCTGATCTCAAAATAGGCTCCCCTAAAATTCTGAAACTAACTAATTTCTGGGTTAAAATGTGTTCTACACAGAGCCTATCCCCAGAGAAAATCTAATTTCATAAAAACGAATTTAAAAGTAAAAAATATCGTTGGTTATCTATCTATCTATATTATTAATATGCAAGTATGATTTTTGTCGTACGTTTTTCTCAGCTCGTACGCATCGTAGGAAATATCTAAGCACACCGTTAGAAATGTTTTTCTGTAGATGTGCACAATACTATCGTAATTTACCTTGGTTTCTGAAAATGGAGAAAATTTAATTTGATATTAAAAAAAATAACATTGGCCTTATGGGTTGCCACGTTGGTTACGGAATAACAAATTAAAATAAATATGTAGAACAACAGCAAGAACAGATGATTCATAAATAAAACATTTTACTGACTACTGGAATGGTAACACCATTCTCTAATTAGTTTACACTCCACATTAAAACTAATTAAACCTGTTTGTGATGGGGGAGGATGAGGGATGGGAGAGGAAGAGGTGGAGGGGTTTCAAACATAAATAAAAAGGTTACTGGAATGGTAACGCCCTTCTGTTACCGTTTTAACTCCACATTAAAAAAAGTTACCTGTGGGTTCGGGTGGGGGAGGGGGAGGGAAAGAGAGATTTATGAGCGCCACAGAGCCCACTAGATATGAAACTCTTATGTTTTTCAAATATTTGGTCGAATTTCGACCACTAGGCCTAGACCTAGTGAAGTTTAAATCTAAAGCAAAGTATCATAACAGCTGTTCATGAACAATTAGTCAACTGTCAAAGTAACACTGGTAACTTCCTGATAACATTGCCAAGCACCATGGAAGAAAACTGCACATTTAGAGAGGAAATATTCAAAACGGATACGTGCATTTAAACCTACGTGAAGGGATATGTAAACCACTGCTATGTAAACCACTGGAGCTCAATTAACAAGCAGAAAAGAGGAAAATTAGCAAATAAGCATCGTCATGGCGGGAGGAGGATGTGGTGATAAACTACTCCAGGCCTATTGAACAATTGACTTCCTTCCTACGAGGAAAGCTTGGTCCCCTAGGTATTATGAATAATATAGCTCTAGTATTATTATTATTATTATTATATAGCTCTAGTAGTTACCTTGCTATATATCTTGTGCAAACGTTGTTGTTTAAATGCCGGATTCTATATCTGGACATAATAACTATTTTTTTGAAATATAATAGCCAAACAGGCCGGGGTACCAGCAAAGTTTCAATTAATGAACTGAGTTAATATACATCATCCTTTTGCTGCCTTTAAATGGTTGTTTATTTACAGGATCCAGATGTATGAAAAATTAGATTTTTAGGTCCCACTGTTTTATGTTATAAAACAAATCACTAAACCCTTGTTTTATGGTTTAAACTTGTATGTTTATGAAAACCGTAACGGTTTACACTTTTTGCTCATTCATGCTTGATTGTAAGGTTGAAATGTTTTGAGTGTTGTGACTTGATCAGCTATCGTTATCAATCCATGTTAGGTTTTACTGATTATTCGTTATAAATAGTATTATTAATTATTCGTTATAAAAGTAAAGAATCCTCAAGTAAAAAAAGTTACATTTCCGAACATCCTGCTTCTGTTAGGAATTCAATAGTGCTCTTGTGGCGTCTGTCAAAGAAGGAATCCAAAGGTTCAATGTAATGTGCCATTAAAAAAAACCGATACCATCCGCATACCGCTGGCCCTGGAAGGCGCTCCGGTGGTCTTGTCATAGGTTCATGTTGCTTTAGTTCAATACTGGTTTGTGTAATGGGTGTGCTCAAAGGTCTGCTATAGTAAAATGAATTAAGACAGTTTCACCAAATTACGAATTAGCAACTACTTGCCGGAAAATATTGCATCGATATTGCAATTGTATCCAGAATTGTATGCAGTAAAATGTGCTTTTTAGAACATTCATCGCAGAGAAATGACCAAAACGCCAAAACTACACGGTCGTAAAATATTCTCTATTAACGAGCCTTTATCACAGGTTGTGAGAGGGTGTGTTTGTGTCTTTAGTGGTGATTTGTAAAATTTTTTCATAACTTATACCTTTGAAACTTTAAAATCTGTAAATAGGCTTAATTTAAAAAAAATGTACAAGCTGTAAATTTGAACTCCGTATCCCAAATAAGACAGATAATTGTAACTTTGAGCAAAACTTCGCAAAGTTTTAAATGAACACCTAAAGTGGCTCCGAAGGTATGATTTATGTTTAGTGAAACATATGTCGAACACAGACGGAAACCGAGCGAGATAGACTTTGTTAGTTTGATATTTATACCGGTACTTGTGTTACCTATCAATCAACACGACAAATCATTTCACAAAATCCGTGTAACATTTAGATTTGTAATCAAAATAGGACACTCAGACACAGTTTAGGTATGTTTTACACTTGCAAGCTTGGGGAGGTACTTGGTGGTCAACATACAAAGCGAAGGCAGCAACTTTAAGCATTTATTCCAAGAAATACATCATTGACGTAAAATGAAGAATGAGCTGTACAACATATTATGAGGAATGTTTTAGGCAGCGCCAAACAGAATGGCGAGATCGTTAGTCATCGAAGCAATCACAAGAGAAGACTCAGACATCAGTGAGGAAATTACGATGACGTCTACATTTATCAATCTTTACCCAGAGTAATTCAGCTGAAAAATAAATTACCTTGTACCATCTTATATGGATACTTACCGACTGGCGTGTGAGTACAGTGTTGTACGTGGTAGTTAAAGTGATGGCATTAGTGACAATAAGTGTTGTAAGTAGAAGAAATGTAGTGACTGTCATAGTGAAGTAGTAATGGGTGCAAGTGATAAGTGGTCGCGTTAGTAATAGTAAGTGTTTGTAGTTCTGTAAGTACTGTAGCGATAGTGTTAATGTTTGTAAAGTGGTATACGTAGTTGATAGTGATAATCTATGAGTCTGTGCTGTAGGTGTTGGTGTTAGTTTTATAACTATTGCATGTATATATTTCTTCTAGTATTATTTTGTTATGCCCCGATAAGTCATCAAGTAAAAGGCACTTTTTGTACATTTCTTTCTTACAGCTTAAAACTTTCAGTGAGATTTTAAGGAGAACAAATTATTCCATCAGATTTGTTTACTTGTGTTTGTTCGTTTCTACTCAATCGAGTTCATCAGGCTTATCACATAATAAAAAGCGTACTTAAACAACACGTTGTATTCAGAATGTCACATTATTATTAACAATTATTTTAAAAGGACGAAGTCTTATTTAATTAATCTAAAATAATATTGTTACGGTATAATACAATCTATAAATTGATAAGGTTTATATAAATAATATTTTTAAGGTTATTAAATTGAAGTAAATACTAAAGGGAAATCGAAGAGCTAACCAATATTTGAAGCTTATATTCAAAGACTTGTTGCTTTCCATGGGCATTTTTTAATGTTTACTACGTTTTTTTTAGAAATAGTACCACGATGTAATACCACACGAATTCTTAGAAATGTAAAGAACAGAGATACTGTTCGAACACAGCAAGATGCCCTCGAGGACTGATAGGGCTGATAACACGCACACCGAAGGCCACTGTGAGGATGATAAGAATGGCCGAGTCCCTTGGGCTTGTGACTTACCTTCATATTCCCTCTTCCCTGCTATCGTGAACAATCCCCCCCCACCTCATCTCACTACCCTCTATACTCAACGGGATGTCTCCAAGAATATTATGGAACAATTCTTCTCTAAAATATCTTTGAACATGACAAAATAAACTACGTCTCACAACAGTACAAAATATATTTACACTTATACTGTTCTTGCATACGAGACGGTAAATATAAAAAAATATGGTACAAGGCGATCAATTTCAATCAGTCACACCGGTCATCATCAGGCCCAATCCGAGAATAATGCTAGATAATTTCTCTAATTGGGTCATATCACATTGTACCATATTTGTTTATATTTACCGTCTTGTTTGTAAGTACAGTATAACTGTAAATATATTTCGTAGTTTTGTGAGACGTAGTTTCTTTATCCTGCTTAGTTGTAACAACACGTATTATGCTACTCAAGAAATTCTATACCTTTAACAAAACAATGACACAAAGTCCCATCGTATTAATAACACTATAACACTGAGCCAGTCCAATCTGTACCCTGCAGTCGGGGCTTCTCACTGGTTCCCCACACAGCTGCTGCATCGCCGCGCTCTCGGTTATTAGTGGAAGCGCCACGTGTGGATGTATTCCTCTCCTGGGGCCGGTACGTCAGCCCAAAATTGATGCATACGCTGTCGGTTGCCATTCCTATCTTGGTTTTCTAAATTCACTGTTTTTTCCCCCAATAGAAATGAGATCAAAAAGTGATATACGTGTTTTTTCAACGGTATATTACAGTAATGTTTTAACGATTGTACCATGGAATTTCTAACGTACTTGTTTTTAATTAGGTTTAAGTTGGTATATTGTTACACAACGGAATACATTAATTCCATAGTTTTACGTAAACAGTGTGCAAAATAACTTTTATTAAGTGTTGAGAAGTCATGATTTTTTAACTGCCTATAAATAAATATTACTTGTCAAGGTAACCAAAGTGTAATTTATCCGTATTATGTGAACTGTAAATATTCTCAAGTTAGCTTTTCTTGCATATGTTTGGGAGTGTTTTAATTTCCTTCTTTAATTTGGAATATAATGTTAAAATTTGGTTATATTCATACAAAAAGATTGTATGGTTTTATAAACATTGTTTGAAGATTGTATACTGGCCCTGCCTAATAGTGTGCAGGTTTAAAGTCTCTAAAATACCGTACGGTACTTTCTTCATCCAAACTCTCTCTTAAAGCTGTACATATAAGTACTTTCACAGGAATAACAGCAGAAACGAAGGGGTAGTAGTCACAGAGGGTCTTTTTCTAAGGGGTAGTTGTCGCAGGGGTAGTTGTAGCAGGGGTAGTTGTAGCAGGGGTAGTTGTCGCAGGGGTAGTTGTCGCAGGGGTAGTTGTAGCAGGGGTAGTTGTAGCAGGGGTAGTTGTACCAGGGGTAGTTGTAGCAGGGGTAGTTGTAGCAGGGGTAGTTGTCGCAGGGGTAGTTGTAGCAGGGGTAGTTGTCGCAGGGGTAGTTGTCACAGGGGTAGTTGTAGCAGGGGTAGTTGTAGCAGGGGTAGTTGTAGCAGGGGTAGTTGTAGCAGGGGTAGTTGTAGCAGGGGTAGTTGTCGCAGGGGTAGTTGTCGCAGGGGTAGTTGTCGCAGGGGTAGTTGTAGCAGGGGTAGTTGTAGCAGGGGTAGTTGTAGCAGGGGTAGTTGTAGCAGGGGTAGTTGTAGTAGGGGTAGTTGTAGCAGGGGTAGTTGTCGCAGGGGTAGTTGTAGCAGGGGTAGTTGTAGCAGGGGTAGTTGTAGCAGGGGTAGTTGTAGCAGGGGTAGTTGTCGCAGGGGTAGTTGTAGCAGGGGTAGTTGTAGCAGGGGTAGTTGTAGCAGGGGTAGTTGTCGCAGGGGTAGTTGTAGCAGGAATAGTTGTAGTTGTAGTTGCCGAAGGAGAAGTTGTCGCAGGGTTAGTTGCCGCAAAGGTAGTTGTCACAGAGGTAGTTGTCGCCCATTCCTCTAACAACTTCGTAACCTTCGTGTTGGTCGAGTGTTCAAGTTCAAAGCACTCTCGCCGATGGTTGGCGCGAAGCGATGTTCCACTACGAGGTATTTCTGTAGACAATGGGGAGTGATTCAGCGACGACCGGCCCTCAATCTCCTCAGTCTGGCTCCAACCCAGACCTCCGCCTCGCGACAACACCGACTCCGTCTAATTTGATGGTGATAAACGCTCTCTCTTCCCTAAAAAGTCAAAGCGTAAGTATTTTCTACTTCAGTCGTTTAAGATACTACTCTGGACATTTGCCAACACTGATTAGAAGAATACAAGTCCCTCGACGTCCCGGGATGTGGATGCTGGTCCCGCCTTCCCGTGATAAGCATATCCGGGACGGCCTACGTGTCTTGGCGCTGTCAAGTCTAGCCAGAGTCGACAATTGTTCGTTTGGTTTTGGGAAATTCTTTTACTGCTTTTACAGTAAGGATTTGTATTATTTCAGTGATTTATTTCCAGCTTTTCCTGTATTGTAGCCAACTGTTTTGCTATGTCCTAGGTATTCATCTTACTAATGTTTAGCAATTTAGTTTACAAGATGATTTAGGACTCGTGATAGGAAAAGGAATTTAAAAGATTGTTAGTTTAAACAAAAACATAATAATTGCAAACATTTTAAAATCATGTAAAGACAATTTCAAAATTATAAATTAACTCTCTATACCAAGCATTTATATATTAGAAACAATAATTGCTTTAACAGTAACAACGTCTGAAATTCATCAACAATTATTGCTTATTTGTAATCTTAAGGATGAAACGAACTCTGAGGGCGGATTGTATCCTTCGGAGTGAAAAAAAAATGAAAACCTTAACAAGATGTGAAACAGCAATACAACACTAAATTCAGAAGATATAAATGTAGGTAAGCATTCAGAGATTGGCATTTGTTGATGTCAGAGATACCGAGAAAATAATCGATGCTGAATTTTAGGGAGAGGAACAAATATTTGGGAGAGGGAATTTCTAGAAGAGTGGATGTCGTATATATCCCCCACTTGAGTGTGTTTATAGTTTATATTGACTCATGCCACGTCCTTCCTTAGCCCAGCCAGGTTTATGAGGCGCTGTACTAGTGAATGTAAGGTCAGAGTCCCAGACAACATGAGGTATACATGAGCTGCTCGCGCCTGCGACTCCGCAGTCAACAGTGTCAACCCAGCCGTCCATTCATCATTCACTTGCATCTCTCAAATATTCCCACCTACCAGTGTTTCCCTGTGCTGTACTGTGTTTCCCTAAGTTATCCTGTATTTCCCTAAGTTATCCTGTGTTACCCTATGTTATGCTGTGTTTTCCTGTGTTATGTAGCGTTTCCCTCTGTATTACAGTTTCCCTAAGTTTCCCTATGTTGTACTGTGTTTTCTTATTTTATGCTAAATTTCCCTTTGTTATTTTGTATTTTACTAAGTTATACTGCATTTTCCGATGTATACTGTATTTTCCTATGTATGCTGTACTTTCCTATGTTATGGTGTGTTTTTTTCTAATAATAACCTATCTTATTACATTTCGTATTCAATTTACTTATATTTTCTATAAACTACTTATTATTTATTAACCCTATACATTCATAGTTCGTAATACTGTTAGTAGTGTTTTCCCCTATTACTGGTTAAAGTGAACGGTAATCATACAAAGTCTGATCAAAATATTTTAATGCAAATTCAAAATAGTAATGTTTTTTAAATGTAACTCTAATCCCTTATTTCATATGTAAAACGTTTATCACTGTTATAGATTAATTTAACATTGTGAAATATATTTATAAATTAGTTTAAACCCATAACAAACTATGCTAAAGAAGTTAATTAATCGATTTGGTATTGGTTTAACGGATAAATCCGTTGACTAAGTTTTAAAACCACGAAGGTTCACCAACGACAATGGAGCGTCCACCACAGTGTTCTTTAGATCAATCAAAATATCTTGTTAAATTTTAATTGATTTTAATCAAACACACAAAACAGAATTTTTATAAAATATTTAAAATAGGTTTTGCCCGAATATAGGCTATTATGTTAAGATTATTCTAATTGCCACGTGATTACCATGATCTTGGCCCCGCTTCAATACATTTGTGTGACGCGGCTCTTGGCTGAACGCCCTGCATCGCAGAAATGTAAACTTTTGCGTCAGTGAACAGCGAACGTTAACAATAATGTTTACTACTCAACAGTTCGTGGGAACGAATCATTCTCGTGATAATTACCAAAATACGCCACACAACAATGGCCTGTTCTGGGATAAAGACGATAATTGACAATTGTGCTTTAGAAACACCTTAAACCTGGCTGATAAAACTTTCCTCGTTGTTTCTTGCCGCTTATTATGCTTTGTTCTCTAAGTCTGTTTTCAAGATGATCCGTTGGTCTCGAAGCATCGTTATGAATGCACAAGGTACACATGAGATTGGTAAAACACTAAAGTAGTAATTGAGGGAAAAATGTTTTATTAGTGAATTTCCTATAGCATGATCCGCACGGTGAAACTTAAGCCCGGGACCACCATAGACGTTCCTAACGTCCTTGAACACGTTTTGGGGGGTCGCTTTAACCTTGATATTTATATGTATATATGCGGTCACAATTTTTGTCCCATTTACTTGAAATTTGGTAGGAACCTTCCCTTCTGTAAACAGTTGGACATGATCGTTGGGCAAAACAATCGGACAACTTCAATCCCCTTTTTGGGGATTTTAATTTTTAAAATTTTCATTTTTTGGGCCCAAAAAGGGTTAGAAAAACCCCGAATGTTAAATTATTGCATATTAAATTATTGTTCGTAAAATGCCAAAACTTTAATCCCTCCAACATCATGCTAACACAAGTATTAACCGAGTTATTAAAGAAAATGTTAATTGTCGTAGCACAGTACGTTGTCTTAAGGGGGTTTTACACTGAAAAATGCTGTTTTAGCGAATTTCCCCTATAGGGAAGAAGCTATTACCGTAGTCGGCATGGTAAGACCTAGGCCCGGGACCATGATAACTTTTCGTTTTGAGGTCCCCAGACCCCAAAAACACCATTCGTTCGAAACTGTATATATATATATATATATATATATATATATATATATATATATATATATATATATATATATATATATATATGTGTCCGTGAGCACGATAACTCTCGTAAAAATGATCCGATTTTGATGAAATTTGGTATAAACGTGTAAAGCAACATTTATGACTTTAAGTTCGAAATCCAGCCAGATCGCTCTACCCGAAGGGATATTTTGGGGGGGTTTTGTACCCCAAAAATGGGTTTTTTGAATTTTTCACATATAATATTTGAAATATTTAAATTTTAGTTTTCACCATTGGATTCAGCTTAAAAAAACACACAATTTGGTATTTTGATCATTTCTCTACGTCAATTGGTTACCGAGATATTGAAAGTGCTAAACACAGTACGTTGTCTAATGTTATTCTTATGGAGGAAAAGAAAATTTTTATATCTCGCTTATTTATGAACGTATAATGACGAAACTTGGTATATGGCTTCACATGGTTGTGGTCTATTGATATTTGCTCAAAAAAATAATTTTTTGCCAAAGGATCCCGTAGCAGCAAACCTGCGTACTCATCCCCATGTTATTCTTATGGATAATAATTAAATGCTATGTCTCCCTTAATTATGAACATAAATTAATAAAAACTGGTATATGACTTCACCTACTTCAGTTATTGATATTAGCATAAAAACCCATTTTTTGTGTTCCTTGTTGCAGCAAACCTGCATACTCAGCCCCAATGTTATTCTTATGGAGAATAATTAAAATTGTATATATCGCTTACTTGTGAATATATTTTTATGAAACTTGATAAGTGGTTTTATGTAGTATTAAGACATTTATATCTCCATTGGAAATTCGCTGAGTATGCAGGTTTGCTGCGACGGGGGTATTTTATATCTTGATGTAGTTTTATCACCCCCAATTCCTCTATACCAACTTGTTATCCTGTCTATACCTCCTAACCTTATAATTTACAACATTGCCATCCCAATTGTCAATTTAAATATAACCAGGAGCATCAAAACAGCCAAAAAATAACACTTTTAAATGTTAAAAAAATGTTACCAGGGTTGTTTTAAACCCTTTATTAGATTTTTTTAAAGGTTTGAATGAGGAAATTCACTTCCATCACGTCAGCGTGCTGCGTGCGATCTCGTTATTCTTGCAATGATACACCTCTAAAAACCAAAGAAATGTATTTTGCTAACTACTTACATTTTTCATTTATTTTATAATCAAGATTTCATATTTTCAGGAAATTAAAAAAAATAATTGTTGTATCAGAAACATATTAAAATTTAAAACGTTTAAATTACTATAAATTTAACATGTTTCCATTATTTTGCCAATTATATTTCAAAACATATTCAATCATTCTTCTTTTAAACCTTGATAAATTTATGGTAAACCCATAAAACTCGGAAGAGTATCCTAGCAATGAAGCCTAGATGTTTTAATATTTGTTTTCTTGAATATATTGTAATTAAAGTAACAGATTAAGTACCATGGGACGGAACAACCCCAATATTGCGACGGATTCGCTGCGCTCCTTGGCTTGTTTCTCTTTGCGGAAGATTTCGCTTTGCTAATTCCCAGTCTTTTGATTTGCTAAATGGACTTTACAATTCTTACTATTAACTTTGGTGCCTTTTGCATAATACTTTATCGCCTAAAAAAATAACTTCGAAAACTTAACTTGTTACTCGTATCGTGCGAATTCGTCTCATTTATTCGCCTCTCAGTTGCCGGCGACTTCGCTCTGGTCAGATGCCATTCCTCCGAATGACATTTATAAGGCTGTGACTTCAAAATCAAATTTATACGTACTAAAGAGCACTCCACAAACGATTCACATTTTGATATTAATGTTATCGATAGTTCGATACACTGTAATTCGATGTTACATATGCATCGATGATGTGATGGTTTGATATTTCTAATAGATTTCCCATCCATCATGCATGTTAGCATGTTAGAGCCATTGTGAATGATTGTGTTGATGCAGAGACATTAGACAGACTTGATGAATACACTCGCATATATAGTGAGGAGTTACATTATGAAAGTTTCATTTTTTCGATCGACCTGTCAAGACGGACAAACTCTACTCCGACAGAGTTACGTCTCATCCCAGCTTTCAACCCATAAGCAACTGTAGCCGGAGTGGCAGGGGTTTGGTTGGGAGGAAGTGGTTACGGGGAGTAACGGTTAAGAGAGTGACAGTTGAGGGGGAGACAGTTGAGGGAGTGACAGTTGAGGGAGTGACAGTTGAGGGGGAGAATGGTAATCAAGATAAATGGGTGAAGAGCGTTTGTATATCATGGAAGTTCATGCATAAAGTGAGTTAAAGTAAAGGAGAACCTACGAGATGACGCAACCCACAGTTGTGTAGGTTTGCGGACCTTCGACACCACTGTTGGTACTACTGACTACTGTTCACTGATTATTTGAGGTCGCGACACAAAAACTTATTTTACTCATTTTAAACAAAAATTTATTTGAATATTACGAACAATTTTCTACTAGCCTGTAAATTTAGTGCTGAACATGACGTAATTTCAGAGGTGAACAAGTCACAAGTACAAGATTAGTTTTTATTTAAATTTAGATAACAAAATGTCTTTAGATTCTAATAACATAACAAATGAGTTGAAAAATAATACATACAGGGTGGTCATTAAAGAATGTAACAAACTTCGTGGGCCAATAGTACTCATCAATTTGAACAAAAAATGTCCTCTTAACATATGTCGAAAAATCCTTCGTTTAGCCGCTAGCCGCCATTTTGTATTTTTTACAAAAAAAATTATATCTAAAAAACTACTTTAGCCAAAATAACCAAACCTTGCGCGGACGTTTACTAAACATCAAAGGAAATTTAGAAAATTTTTGTTGTTTGATTTGCATTTTTATTTTCACAATGGCGGCCATTTAAAGTTTTTAAAGTCAAATAATAAAAAAACTGTACATTTTTCAAAACTTTACCTTATAACAAAAAAAGAAAACATTTTAATACTAAATCCAACGGTATTTTGTTTATCAAAATCGGACCACAAATAAGCGAGAAAATTCACTTTTTCGGTTAGCCCGCAGAAGCTCCGGTCCCACCAGCAGCCCCAAGTAGCGTGGGCGGCGGCGCGCGGTCCGGCACAACAATGAAAATTGTATTAAGAGAAACGCACTACTGTCCGCGAGAGGAAAGAGCTTCTGCGGGCTAACTGAAAAAGTGAATTTTCTCGCTTATTTGTGGTCCGATTTTGATAAACAAAATACCGTTGGATTTAGTATTAAAATGTTTTCTTTTTTTGTTATAAGGTAAAGTTTTGAAAAATGTACAGTTTTTTTATTATTTGACTTTAAAAACTTTTAATGGCCACCATTGTGGAAATAAAAATGCAATTCAAACAAAAAATTTTCTAAATTTTTTTGATGTTTAATAAACGTCCGTGCAAGGTTTGGTTATTTTAGCTAAAGTAGTTTTTTAGATATAATTTTTTTTGTAAAAAATACAAAATGGCGGCTAGCGGCTAAACGAAGGATTTTTCGACATATGTTAGGAGGACATTTTTTGTTCAAATTGATGAGTACTATTGGCCCACGAAGTTTGTGACATTGTTGTTAGTATTTTTGGTGCTAAAATAGCTAATTGTGTCATTTATTCTAAAATAGGTACCTTATAGGCACTAAAATTGAATTATAAAATTAATACGGATGATGATTATTATTTAATAAAGAAATCATAGTAAATAATTGTTACTGTATGTCTTTAGGAGTGAATAGTACAAATCCCACTAATAATGAGCGTCCAACAATAATGAGATAAATTACTCCGTTCACACTGATCATTCGGTGCAATCAAAAAATCGATGCCATGTATCGGTACTTTCCGCCTTGTACGTAAGAGAGGGTATTTTTTTAGCTACTGAAATTGTACTTCATATGTTATGAGTGTATTCTGGGGATTAAACATCCATTTATGACAACATTTTGTTAATCAAACTGCCAATTTGCTGGCATTTATGATCTCGCTTTTGTCCCTAGATTAGAGAGGGGCAAATAATTGGGTTCTGATGATTGCCTGAAAACATTTATGTTGTTTGGCCCTGATGTTTAGTTTATTTGATTATTGTAGGTAACGAGTAACAGTTTTTAGACAGTTTCCACTCTCGGATTATTTTTTTGTCATTGCGCTTATAGACATTTGCTACATTAGAATAATGGTGAGTCACGTTATAACGTATAATTGTATCTTTTTTTATTTCTTGCTAAGTAGCAGATTGTAGAAAGTTTTCTAGCCGTTTCATTGAGGGCTCATATATTCCTCGTCACTGAGATCAAACACCTTTTACTTTTTTACCTTGAAAATCAACGATAAACATAAATTAACAAGCAGCTACACCTAGAGCTACTACACCGTTTCAGAAAATAATCCCGACTTTTCATAATATGTTTTTGCCATTTAGCTAATAGGCATAAAGGTAACAATTTAAGTTTCAATAAGTAGCCAACCCAGTGAGGTAGCTGTAAGGTACATGAGGTTAGTGCCGGACGCTTGGCGGCGAGACACAGCCCTGCTTAGCTCATTGGACACCAACCCAGTGGCCCGCTGTAAGGTACATGAGGTTAGTGCCGGACGCTTGGCGGCGAGACACAGCCCTGCTTAGCTCATTGGACACAATTAAGGCACTATCTATATCACTTATATTATTAAATCAGACTCCTCTTTACTAATCCGTATTTCTATAAAAAAATGTGAGAGCGTTTATTCTCGATTATTTAACTCGAAACAAAAGTGTTAAAATTGTCCATCCTGCTACGGAGGTTTTTATTTAAAACAAGATTGTACGGTTAGCCGTATTTTACAGTAAATCACTGTAACTTAAATTTTGAAAACAATATAAAATTCTGCTCACAGTTGTAAAAGCCTGTTGGCGTCAGTCCTTTTCACCATTTTAACTTCCTTGTCAATTTTAGACGTGCCTTGTCAAAGTCTCGACTGACAACGAACATGTATCACTGTCATCAATAGAATAATTTAAAACCTGTCTAACGTTTTAATAAAATCCGCGATATTTTTCCCTTGTTCTGCGGAATAACGTGAATGTCTCCAGTGTTTCGGTGGCTAAATCGTCTAGCCTACTCTTATTGCAATTATAGGTCGGACATTTTCTAATGCGTAGCTTGTTTTTAGCGAACAGTATTTTTATCATTCCTCTACGTCAATTGGTTCCCGAGGTATTGAAAGTGCTAAACACAGTACGTTGTGTAATGTTATTCTTATGGAGGAAAAGACAAATTTTATATCTCGCCTATTTATGAACGTATACTGACGAAACTTGGTATAACTTGGTAAACTTGGTGGAAACTTGGTATCTGGTTGTGGTCTGTTGATATTTGCTCAAATTAATAATTTTTTGCCAAAGGCTCCCGTAGCAGCAAACCTGCATACTCAGCCCCATGTTATTCTTATGGATAATGACTAAATGCTATGTTTCCCTTAATTATAAACATAAATGAATAAAACTTGTATATGACTTCACCTAGTTGAGTTATATTGATATTAGTATAAAAACCCATTTGTTGTGTTCCTTGATGCAGAAAACCTGCGTACTCAGCTCCAATGTTATTCTTATGGAGAATAATTAAAATTGTATATATTGCTTATTTGTGAATATATTTTTTAGAGACTTGGCAAGTGGCTTTGTGAAGTATTAAGACATTTATATCTCCATTGGAAATTCGCTGAGTATGCAGGTTTGCTGCGACGGGGGTATTTAACTTTATAGTCGTTTGACTGTTTTCTCAGCATTTTTCTTGCTCTGACATATTCCCTAGTTAACCTAATCATTTCCAGGTATCAGTAGATTAGATTCATGGACCGACGAAACTCCTCCTTCAACTTAATAGTTTAAACAAATAATTACTGCTAATAGATTAGGAGTTTCCAATACACACTTTGACGTGAAATTATTTTGAAAATTTCCAGGTTTTCTGTTGTCGATTTAATTTTATTCTTCAGTGATATGCACACGACATGGATGAAAATATGATTTACATTCAGTAAGATTCGCTTTACTTTAGTTAGACACTTCTCAAAGCACTTTTTACAAGTACGTTCCAATAATTTCAGGTTACAATTGATGATAGAATGGCAACTCCATAAACTGATAACACTTAGAAAAGACGCGATGGAACTTACTAAATGTCTGCACAAAAAGGGCAGTTCGACCGAGGACGACGCCAGCAAAGTTACTATATATATATATATATATATAATAAACGATGAAGCTACAAGGGTAAGCATCCGACTATCCCGGCGGCAACCTTGACTGTCTGGTTCATGTATTGATTTCATATTGATAAACAGAGAGTTTACAGATGTCTATGACGACATCCATCACTCCTCCAGTGATAAATGATCACTCCATGTTATTGACACCAACACTAATTCTGACACCAACATTACTGCCAACTGTCAATATCTCATCCATCATGTATCATCAATCTACGTAGATTACATAATCGAACAATTTAATAATACATACACTATTTAAATAACCTATTTAGTAATACACGTTCATGGCATTCTGTTTTGTTTTTGTTGTTCGTTTTAGAAATTCAGTTTAGTTTATTTTTATTTCGCTCCAGATAAAAATGGTGGGCAAATATTTACACCGATTGAGAAAGGTCGGTGGAATGTATATTATTGTATCGTATAAACAAGAAATTTGCAAGAGGATAGTGACAAACTTCATGAATTATCAAAAATAAATACCAAACCCGAGGAGACTCCGAGACTAGATGAAGTTCCATGTTTGGCTGTCGATGTATTTTACGCGAGTGTTCTAAAGCTCCGTGAGAACATTGATCATTGATCAACCCTCAAAGTTTACCTCTGTGACATTTATATTCGTAAAATAATTCACAGCTAAAGTTAATGAATCTTAATCACGGCAATTAGTTTCAAATAAAATTCCATTTAAATATGTTCCAAGGTTTAAATCGTTCATACCCGTCCCAACTCATCATGTCGCATCGACCACTGATGAATCGGATCGAGCCACGAAGGTATCTCGGGTTCGTCCTCACTGAGTTCCAAAATACCCTTCTGATGAGAGCCGAGGGGTGGATAACGCTGCACTCGGCTCATGGTGGCAGTGTAGGCTTGTGACACTTCTCCCGAACAGGCCTGAACATTCTGCCGAACATTCTCCCGAATGTTCACTGAACATTCGGTCTCGATGTTCCCGTATGTATTCAAACAATAAGTGTAGACCACCTCTGCAATAGATCGATTTATTTAAAATTTATATCAATAAAAATTCACTAATTAATAAAACTAATAAATGGTTCTGCTTCCTTTCAAACCACTACTCTCACTCATAACTCTCCCCTCGGATTTAAGAACCCCTTCATATTCGAATCAACGTAGCTATCCGTCACCTGCAATGAAGTTTCTCACCGTCATGATATAGAAGTGAGGCCTTCTCACAGGTAACCGTTGCAACTGGTACCGTTTGTGGAAGGTAACCTTAGGGCCGCCTATTACTCCCAAAGTAGAGGCCATCTCACAGGTAACCGTTGCAACTGGTAACGTTTGTGGAAGATAACTTAGGGCCGCCTATTACTCCCAAAGTAGTGCATTTCTCTCCCTACTACCGTCAGACAAGGCAGTGTGATCCACCGCCAGAAAGGCGTGGTCTACCGGGAAGTACAACAAGGAAGTGCAGTATCAACGCCCCCGCAGCTTTTATGGCGTTGTCCTCTGGCGGAGAATGATGGGAGTCAACAGTCAAATGTGGCATTGTCCTATAGCGGGGACTGATGGGAGTCAACAATCAAATGTGGCATTGTCCTATAGCGGGGACTGATGGGAGTCAACAGTCAAATGTAGTGTTGTCCTCTGGCGGGGACTGATGGGAGTCAACAGTCAAATGTGGTGTTGTCCTCTAGCGGGGACTGATGATAGTCAACAGTCAAATGTGGTGTTGTCCTCTAGCGGGGAAATGTGGTGTTGTCCTCTGGCGGGGACTGATGGGAGTCAACAGTCAAATGTGGTGTTGTCCTCTAGCGGGGACTGATGGGAGTCAACAGTCAAATGTGGTGTTGTCCTCTGGCGGGGACTGATGGGAGTCAACAGTCAAATGTGGTGTTGTCCTCTAGCGGGGAAATGTGGTGTTGTCCTCTGGCGGGGACTGATGGGAGTCAACAGTCAAATGTGGTGTTGTCCTCTAGCGGGGACTGATGGGAGTCAACAGTCAAATGTGGTGTTGTCCTCTGGCGGGGACTGATGGGAGTCAACAGTCAAATTTGGCGTTGTCCTCTGGCGGGGACTTATGGGAGTCAACAGTCAAATGTGGTGTTGTCCTCTAGCGAGGACTGATGGGAGTCAACAGTCAAATGTGGTGTTGTCCTCTAGCGGGGACTGATGGGAGTCAACAGTCAAATGTGGTGTTGTCCTCTAGCGGGGACTGATGGGAGTCAACAGTCAAATGTGGTGTTGTCCTCTGGCGGGGAGTGATGGGAGTCAACAGTCAAATGTGGCGTTGTCCTCTAGCGGGGACTGATGGGAGTCAACAGTCAAATGTGGTGTTGTCCTCTAGCGGGGACTGATGGGAGTCAACAGTCAAATGTGGTGTTGTCCTCTGGCGGGGACTGATGGGAGTCAACAGTCAAATGTGGTGTTGTCCTCAGGCGGGGACTGATGGGAGTCAACAGTCAAATGTGGTGTTGTCCTCTAGCGGGGACTGATGGGAATCAACAGTCAAATGTGGTGTTGTCCTCTGGCGGAGACTGATGGGAGTCAACAGTCAAATGTGGCGTTGTCCTCTAGCGGGGACTGATGGGAGTCAACAGTCTAATGTGTTGTCCTCTAGCGGGGACTGATGGGGGTCAACAGTCAAATGTGGTGTTGTTTTAATGTTTGTTTTGTTATTGTTACACTATTACTTGACAGGATGACTCCGATCAGTTTACGCTAGGGGATAAAACCGTATAAACCTGAAGGTAGATTCTAGCCAAAAAAGGAGAAACTACTATTTTATAAATTATTATTTATACATTGGGGTCAGATAATTAAAATTAAAAGAACTTGAATCGGGTTCCATTTGAAGAACCATTGTTTTTTTAAACCAATAAAACCTTCTATACTGTATGGACTAACAGCTAAAAAAAACACGAACCTCTTGAAGTGGAGACTTTGCCACCCGAAGGAAGCCGATGTCGAACGAACTATCCGCAACAGATGCTTTATTATGATAAAACAATGTGTGTCTTAAATTACCAGTGAAATGTAGTATTTTCAAATGTAAACAGAAGAAACCTACTTGTATTATATAAAATTAGGCTTCATTTTTGACAAAATGATAGTAAACTAACCTAACCTAACTCCGCAGAGTTCTGTTTGGCCGCTCTTTTCTTTGAATTATATTACCAAATTGGGTTCATGTAAAATATAACAAAAAATGGTACCTCATAAAGTAAACACGAACAAGTAGAACTGCACATGATCGTGAATCCAGTGCCATATCCATTAGACTACCCTAGCATGACAAACTAAGTAGAAGTAGTCGGCGCGGCGCTGTGATTTTAAAATTTGCCACAGGTAGCGCTCGGTGTGATTTCAAAGTTATACACTGGGTGCGCTAATATAGAAAATTTCTCCAATAATTCACTAGGTTCGTGCCTCTTTTTAGCTGCTAATACAGTATGGTACATAATATATGCAAGATGTTATACTGAAATTTAAATAATTCATTAGTCTTACAGTTTAGGTTTTTACTCAGTTTTAAGAGCGATTGTTTTGCAAATTAAAATAAGTGCAACAAACGGTGATTTTAATAAATATTTTTAGTAAGGTATTTCTAGTAAACCGTTCAAAAGAAAACTACCCAAACGTCAAAACTACATTTAAATACCTCTCCTTGGTAATAACCTGAAGTAATCTTCAATGTTGTTACAAATAATAAATATCATAACTATAGATGTTTTGCTTTACTCAGATGATTACTCCACCAGTTGCTCGCGGGAGGTGGTAACAAACATTGCGCTGCAGACACCTTACACGTCGCAATTAAAACTTCTCTCTTTAGCTCTCGATGTTCAAGCAAGCTCGGTTTTCTAAGTCAGAAAATGTATATTAATTAGCTTTTAAGTCTTTGTTTGAAACTGAGTCAAGCATTGCTTAGCATAATTACAAGTTACTTCGGGGAAATAATTACTCACGATGATTAAACTATTTATTTCCATTGGTAATTCTTTATAATTCCTTCCCACTTATGTGTTATTGGGATACTTGTGTTGTTAAGTGCGATTTAGAATGTAACCAGAAGCGTGCATTTTATGGTAAAGTGTCGGTTTTCTTGCAATACCGCGGATGCCCGAGTTCACCAGTGCCACCTGGGCTTGAGAACGGCCGGGTCCGTGGCACAGATCCCCTCCACGCCGTCAAACTGATCACACGTTAGGCCATAACAACAGCGGGCCGCCGGGTAGGAGCACTGCAACACAGCTGGAGGTTAGTGGAGAGGACACGACTGGAAACAGCCGAGTAGACGGTAGTTATCTTAGCAATAAACTGAAGTATTCGTTCAGTCATTCCTTAAAATAAGCCAATAATGATTGATAGTCACATTAGACAGTTTTGTATTTTAATAAAATTAATGAAGACACCTGCGATTTCGTAGACAGTATGTCAAACAATGAAATTTAGTCATGATCGTGACACTTATGACATTACAGTCATAAGTCAGGAGATTGATTGTGACTGAAAACAGCCAAACCGCGGCATTTGGCTGAGGCGATGGACACGAGTGAAACATTTGGTACGGATTGCGGTAGTTGGTCTGGTCGGCTGTTCCATTCGGTTGGCATTTTCAATCAGTATTCATCACTATTGCAGGTGAGAATGAAACGACCGGCTAGGAAAAACCGCGAGGGACATCTTTTTTTACTTTTAAATTACATGCTTTTTAGCTTTTAGTATATGTGTTCGTGTTTCAATTTTAAATTTATATAACAAATCTTGAAGATTTATATAACAGGCATAATTGCCACTGGTGGTCAGCAGAGAAACCTGGCACATCGTTCTGCATTGAGAGAATGCAAGCAAGACCTAAGTTTCCAGTTTGGTGTGGGTTTTCGGCTAATCAATTTATTGGCCCATTCATTCTTCACGCTACCATGAATAGGGAGAGATATTTGAATATGCTGCAGACGTTTGTGTGGCCTGAAGTTTCAGTATGGTATAAAGTCAATGACATTAATTTCATGCAAGATATAAAGATTATTTTTGTTGAAAGATATTGTTCGAGATTGGCTCAAGCAACATTCCCGGACAAATGGATTGAACGAGGAGGTCCACATCACTGGCCTTTTGTAGCCCAGACTTTACGCCCTGTGATTTTTTTTGGGGGGGATGGTCAAAATAAGAGGTTTACAGAAGGAATCCAAACGACGCTCCGCTCCATGATTTGGAAGTTTCCATTTTAGATGTTTTTGTAATGTTCCACAAGATTTTATCAAAAAATCTGTTCAAAATGTATCTGTTGGATTAAGAAAATGTGTTGAAAATGCAGGTTCATATGTCGAGGTTTGATGTGTTTCATAATAAATGGTATTAAATCGATGTTTAAATGTGCATTTTTTCTAGTACCATAAAAAGTCATGACAATAATCATTTTAAAATCGGTAGTGACTTTTCAGCCATTCTGTATAAATATTATACAGAATGGGAAAATATACGAGTGTTAAGCAATCGAAAGCGTAAAAGCTCAAAAGAAAGGAGGCTTAAAGCATGGGCAAGGTCACACTCTATCATGCACTAGACTATGGTTGAGCTGTACTGGGAGGTGAGGCCTTTGATCTTTGGAGACGTGGTTCTGGGAAGAGTGGTCCTATGAGGAGTGCAGTATAATAGCCTGGGCAACTCCCAGATTGACCTTCAATATTGGCACTCCTTCCTATTGCTTCATCTTTGTCAATTTATGCTTTGAGGTTATTAAGGCTAAATCACTCTTAGGCAATGACTCTAAACGATTTGTATCTTTGAAATAACATCACAATCATTATACGGGGTTTAAAGTAACCAAATTAGGTTTTCAATTGTTATTATTGAATTAGGAAAAAAAATAAAATTCACTGGGTTCTAAGTTAATTTGGGTTACAAAGAAAGTTGGATGCACACTCATAGTAATTGTAGGAAAAAGTTCAAATGAATAATACCTTGATAGAAAATGGGACATTTAATGTAGTGTCTACCCTGCCATCAGAGGAAACTTATAACGTTTAGTTTAAAAACCCTGTCTTAACAAGGTGCCTTGGACACTTGCCTCGATGCACATGTTGATAATGAAATAACTTTTAACCAAGCCCTTACACATTTTTGAGTACTCACAGTTTCCTCACGAAGTCTACACTTTTTGGTTGAACTGGCGAGAGAAGAGGAAAGGAATAAGATAAAAACAGAGATAAAAAGAACCATCATTTTGTAAGCCATTTTACACAGCACTGTCAGAGAAGTTGCACTTGGAAAGTGATTCTGTGGATAAATAATGAAACGAAATTTACGGATGAAACTTAACTACCCGTATAATTAGCGAGTTATTGCTTTATTGATAAAGGTGGGTTCCAAGACTGTAAAGTAATTTTCTGCATGGATAGTTGCAGTAACGAAAACGGCTCCAATTATACACATTGTCGCCACACTGTTGAGTTATTGGATTCGATGCAAGTCAATCGAATGATTGTTGACAAGGGAACCATGCAAAATCGAGTTAATTTTCCACCTTGTGGCTTCAATTTTAACTTTCTGTTACAGCATAACGTGAAAAACAATCGAGGCAAAAAATAATGTAGTTGGATATTTGCGAGTATTCAAATCGTGCGATATTTATTCGAGGCAACATTAGTATTTAACCACTCGTACCAGTAATTACGAAAGCGGCATTGTGTTATTTGAGAAATTATTGCCTACATTTTAGATCACTGACATGTCAACAGTGATGGGAAATGCCCGAACTAGTTTCTTAAACGAGTTCACACGCAGCACGCTGACGTGAGGGAAGTGAATTTCCATTAACAAACTTTTAAAACTCAAAATCTGTGTAAAAACATACATTTATTCCAATTTCTATTGAAATCTGAAAACATTGATTTTTTGGCTGTTCTGATGCTTCTGGTTTCATTTACCTGCAATGCTGGGTATACAATTTTGCACATTATAAGGTTAGGAGAAGGACCAGTCAGGCTTGAAAGTAGGCGTGAGGTTGCTGGGGATGATAAAGTACCTACAAATGAATAACAGGCTTTTCTAATGTAAAACCCCATAAGACAACGAACTGTGTTTAGCCGATATACATTTTCTTTAATAACTCGGTAAATATGTATGCTCTAATGACGAAAGAGGGCTTAAAACGTTTGCTTCACTAATTCCCATCTTAATACGTGCATTAATTTTAGTCCGGGGCTTTTCTGACCCTTTTTTGGCCCAAAAACTCGACATTTGAAATAATAATCCCCATAAAAGGGGTTTAGAGTTTTCCGATTGTTTTGCCCAACGAACTTGTCCAACTGATTATAGAAAGGAACGTCCCTTTTAAATTTGAAGTAAATCGGACAAAAAATGCGACCGCTAGAGTGCATACACATATATATAGCATTTTTAACGACCCCCCAAACGTGTTCAGGGGGTCGCGTTAGGAACTTCTATGGTGGTCCCGGGCTTAAGTTTCACCGTGTGGGTCAAACTAATCGTTCACTTTCCATAGGAAATTCACTAATAACACAACATCATTCTGTGGAAATTTGTAAATAAGTGGTAAAAGGTAAGCAAATCTTGCTTCTTATTGATATAAAGTATATAAAGTGCAGCACTATGTGCAGTGCACTCGTTGGTTACACGTTGAACTACAATTTTCTAAGTGCATTTTGATTCCAATTCAGGTATCGTTTATGCAAACAACCAAACAGCGTTGGTGGTACATCTAACTTAAGTGATTAGTTTCAAGGAGGCGTTCGGCCCTCGAGCGTTGAAATCAAAACCCTCACCATTTTAACATTTTTACACCTCAGTTTTCTTGACCCGTTAAGATAAAAAAATATTTATTTGCCGTTAACAAACCCCATATTGAGGTACAGTGTACACTTTCATTCATAGAACGATAACGTACATGCAATTCAATTAACAAGAATATTACTACAGTATTGCATACACGTGTTAACAAGTATTTAGAAAACTATAACTGACTGTTACCTATAATATACGAACACAAAATGCCAAACAATAATTACATTATAAAATAACTACCTCGACAGCTCATATTTCAATTCTTGTATTATCTCAGAGTGAAGTTACACATATTTATCTAGATTTTTTTAAATCTTTGCCGTTTAATTGTATATAGAAATTCGTTAAAAATGTAATATCGTGTGTACACAATTAACAGTTAATTTGTTAAAACTGATTCCACCGTCGAAAATATTACTTTGTTCAGCGTTTGTCCCGTAAATAAAATATTTAAAAATACACATAAAATGTTGATGTTTAAAAACAAAAAACTGTTTTACGTACTTGGCTCTTTTTTAAAGTTCAAGGGGAAAATATTCTGTTCCAAACAAAATTACTAATGTACAAATTTAGTTTTTCATTGATATTAGAATATTGTAGGTTGAAACCGGTGCCAAAAATCCATCGTAAGTGTATCATATACTATAATTTTTAAAATAATATAACTTATTTAATATAGGTACTTGGGACTTTTTTTTAAAAAGGACAACTTTTCATTCGGTTGAGTCAGATTGTTATTGTTCTCTCTCAACCGTGCATATTTCTTATCGGACCGTTCAACATTAACTGTAAACTACCGGTAATTATATTTTGAAGGAATATTGGTTTTATTTGTCAGTAGCTTTAATCGACTCTAAATATAAAACTCGAGTAAAATTTAATTCCGTAAGAAAATGTTTAACAGGGCGTCAATGCTAACACTATGAACATGTATGTGATTCCGGGACTGAGGGATTGAGTCTTCACAGTTTGGACCATTGTATGTTCTTTTTTACTTTCTCCCCCTATACATAGTATATGGAGAAAGTATTGTTTTCGTGAAAATTTTCGAATTTGAGTTGTTAGTGGAAATATTCGTTTTGGTGCTCCCTGAACCCAAAAAAGTGGTTTTTACGTGATGTCTGTCTGTGTGTGTGTGTGTGTGTGTCCGTGTGTGTGTGTGTGTGTCTGTGTGGATGTGTACAGAGCTAGAGCCCTAACCAATAGGCCGGTTTTTATGAAATTTGGTATGTAGGTACTAATCCACGATATCTCCAGGCATTTTTTTCATTTTTTGGAATTTTTGATTTTTAAGGGTAATTATCCCCCAAAAACCGCCAAAAAACATGAAAAATCAAAATTTCTCAAAAACGGCTCTAACGATTTTGATTAAACTTTAGTCGTTTGTAGAACTTTAGTCCTCCAACAAAATGACACCACCCGCATTTCTGTAAAAATGCGGGTTCAGAAATTACAGGACTTAAAACATCAAAAATTCAGTTTTTTGGATTTTTCATAAAAAGACATAAATATAAAAAAATATTACTATTCACCACTAAAAAGAGCTCTAAAAACTAAATAATTTAGTATTTTGAATTACTATTTTACGATTGCTGGTTTCGGAGAAAATTGAAATTTTCATTTTGCGGTAAACGCAGTACGTTGTCCAATGTTATTCTTATGGGGAATACAAAAATTATTATTTCTCTCTTATTTACTGATAAATTTCATTCAATCTTGATATGCTTGTCAATTTAGCATTGACCAACAGAGGAAATTCGAAATATGTTGTCCCTTAATAACCCTGGGGGGGGGGAATAGGGGGCATTTCCCCTCTTAAAACCACGAGTGTATCAATGGATTCTGTAGTGCCTCCAAAGCAGGGATTTGGGTGGATGTTTTTTAAAACAACTTGTTTACAAGATTTTCTGTACATTCGACCGTGCTTTGTATTCTATATTTAGTAAATAAAAAGCAATTTATTCGTTAAAGTTGGGCTAAAAGGGAGAAAGTATGTGTCAGTTTCCTGATACCGTTTATTTAGATAAGTTATTAATTTGTTTTAACTTGTTTATGATTCTTTTAATGTTCCGCTTTCAACGTTGTGTGTCTCAGTTAGCCGTACTTTTAATTACGATGAAGCATTTACAGTGAATTTGTATTTATTACGAAAATAATAGATGAAACGAAGCAACTGGAATATTAATTTAAAAATATTTAATTGTTTTGCTGTGACATATTCGGTACCTATTTCATGTAAACAGCTTCCAGAAAAATAATTGTGTGTGTAAAAAATACCTGAGTCATCCGGCAGCCTCCTTTTAATCCGAAAGTGATGAAAAGGTGAAAGGTCCAAGATTGAGTGAGAGAGCAGGAGAGGGGTTGCGAGATGGCGGGGGGTGGGTGGATGGCGGGGGGGGTGATCTTATTGTTTAGTGGGATGAAGCCGCAAGGAGTCGCCGACAGATAACGTTGACTTATGGCCGTGTCATATATCTTTGGCCGTGACAGTCCCACAACACCTCGGCCCGATCTTAACGAGTTTTTTCTTAATCGAGCAATAACTTTACTCGCCTTTTGTTTATGTGAAAAGAAAACCCGACGGGTAGAAAAGGTGCAGATCACTCCGAAAAGGAATTCCATTTGTATTCTGTAATAAAGAGTGGAAGAAATGTGCATACTCTAAAAAAAAATCAATTTATATGACTTTAAAATCTTTGTTTTTCTTCTTGCACTAATTTATTTCTGAATGAAAGGCAGAATATGCGATCACGTATAAAGATTTTGTATGATTTTGTTGAGAGTCGAAGGAAAACTAAAATTTATAGTCAATAAATTTAATGAAAGGTTTTAAGGATTTTGACTCATTATTTTCCCGTTAATGTAATTTAAAAAGTTTTTCCCAAAATGATGGTTTGATACGAAACCATCATAGTTAGAAGGGTTACAAGGTTTGATACGAAACCATCATAGTTAGAAGGGTTACAAGGTTTGATACGAAACCATCATAGTTAGAAGGGTTACAAGGTTTGATACGAAACCATCATAGTTAGAAGGGTTACAAGGTTTGATACGAAACCATCATAGTTAGAAGGGTTACAAGGTTTGATACGAAACCATCATAGTTAGAAGGGTTACAAGGTTTGATACGAAACCATCATAGTTAGAAGGGTTACAAGGTTTGATACGAAACCATCATAGTTAGAAGGGTTACAAGGTTTGATACGAAACCATCATAGTTAGAAGGGTTACAAGGTTTGATACGAACCCATCATAGTTAGAAGGGTTACAAGGTTTGATACGAAACCATCATAGTTAGAAGGGTTACAAGGTTTGATACGAACCCATCATAGTTAGAAGGGTTACAAGGTTTGATACGAACCCATCATAGTTAGAAGGGTTACAAGGTTTGATACGAAACCATCATAGTTAGAAGGGTTACAAGGTTTGATACGAAACCATCATAGTTAGAAGGGTTACAAGGTTTGATACGAACCCATCATAGTTAGAAGGGTTACAAGGTTTGATACGAACCCATCATAGTTAGAAGGGTTACAAGGTTTGATACGAAACCATCATAGTTAGAAGGGTTACAAGGTTTGATACGAACCCGTCATAGTTAGAAGGGTTACAAGGTTTGATACGAACCCATCATAGTTAGAAGGGTTACAAGGTTTGATACGAACCCATCATAGTTAGAAGGGTTACAAGGTTTGATACGAAACCATCATAGTTAGAAGGGTTACAAGGTTTGATACGAAACCATCATAGTTAGAAGGGTTACAAGGTTTGATACGAAACCATCATAGTTAGAAGGGTTACAAGGTTTGATACGAAACCATCATAGTTAGAAGGGTTACAAGGTTTGATACGAAACCATCATAGTTAGAAGGGTTACAAGGTTTGATACGAAACCATCATAGTTAGAAGGGTTACAAGGTTTGATACGAAACCATCATAGTTAGAAGGGTTACAAGGTTTGATACGAAACCATCATAGTTAGAAGGGTTACAAGTTTCCATTAATGAAAAAAGTTAGGGCCACCATATTCTCACAGGTCTCGATGAAATACATGATTCAGGTCGGATCGTGTGAGCCATTTAGAACCGTTTAACTTAAAAATTGTTTGTAAACGTCTGCGTCATCGGATGAAGAGCGATGGGAATAGTCATGGAACGCAAAGGAATTTAGTTCAACTTATTCATAAATGCAATACTGTATCACTAGTTCAGTACCTGGGGGCTGAGCTTTGATCGGGGAGTGTCAGTCATTTTGTTTGGATGAATTGGAATAATTGTTCACCACGTCCTACTACTGTTGGGCAGATTTACTTAGTTCATTTGCCTCTTTTCTGCATATTTAAGGTAACTCTAGTATTTATTACAGCTCAATGTCCCGTTGATTCATTTTGGATATGCCATGCCCACACTGTATGTAATCTTCATTCAATGGTTTCAGTCAATGCTCTCAGGAAACTAAAGGTTAGTACTTGAGTACTACAAGAGTATTACTTTGACAGTTCACTGATGATTATAAGCAGCTGTTATGATTCTTTTGTTCTAATTTGAAACTTCATAAGCTCAATGTTAATTTTTTAACTTTTCAAATTCATTTTTTTATAGCTAGATTTTCCTGGGGATGAGACCTGCCTACAACTTATTTTTAACCCAGAAATATTTTTTTCAAACTGATTTAATGAACGTTCAGCTCATCTAACTGCAATAATAAAAAATGCACTAATGGTCATTATTTAAAAGAATATTATCATAACTAATATTGTCTGCTCAGATAATATTGCACTGAGTGAACTGATAGTGTTAATTAATTAACACATTTGAAGGTAATCTTGGAGCCGCTTTTGGGATCAGAGTTGTTATCAAGCAATCAAACAAACCTTACTCATATCAGAGTATAGGATAATGTTTTTACTCACAAATAGGCAAGACTTATTAGTCTGAAAATTAAAACATATTACAGCCGTCAATCATATAATACACACTACAATTCCTAACTCTATAAGGTCATTCTGGAGGGACATACCTTTATCGTCAATGGTGAACAACCCCAGCCCGGAGCCGCCGGCGATGAGGTACGAGACCCTGGAGTCCTCCCCTGGCGCATCCATGTCCGCGGCGGTAACCGTCGCCACAAGCGTGTCCGCCGGCAGGTTCTCGCGCACTCTCGCGGAGAACGCCACGTCCGCAAACCTGGGAGGATGCACGTTCTCGTTCACGTCTGTGATTTCGATAGTCAGATTAACGACCGACCAGAGCGAGGGCACTCCGAGATCTTCGCCTTTGATCACGAGCTCGTACATCTGCCTGTCCTCGTAGTCCAGCCGCGCCGTGGTGCGCACCGTCCCCGTCTCCTCGTCCACGCCGAAGGGCAGGTCGCCCCCGGGGTGGACGATGGAGTAGCGCACGGTCCCCCCCTGGTCCGAGTCCGGGTCCCAGGCGTCCATCGTCACCACCACCGTCCCCACGGGGAGGTCCTCGCGGATTTTCACCAGGCAAGTCTGCGAGGGAAACATCGGCACTTCGTCGTTCACGTCTTCGACGATCACTCTGGCCAGGGCGTACGAGTGAAGAGCATTGGGGTCTTTCGGATCCGAAGCGCGATCCGATGCTTTAATCCTCAACTCGTGCGAAGACTGCGTTTCCCGGTCCAGTGGCTCCGCTATCGTGAGCATCCCGGACCTGCTGTCGATCGCGAAGTTGTCGGTTTCGGTTTCGATTTGGTACCGAATATGAGAGTTCTCACCGAGATCGTTGTCGCTCGCTTTAAACTGAAATATTTCGAATCCGCTGAGTGTATCCTCTCTGATTCTAAAACTGACGACGTTCTTATCGAACACCGGTGCGTTATCGTTGACGTCGAGAACCGCCACTGACAGTATTCTAGAAGACGAGAGGCGAGGCTGACCGAGGTCGAACACGGTTATATTTAACAAATATCTCTCCCTGTATTCTCTGTCCAAGTAGCCGGTTACTCTTAAAGCGCCTGTTTCTCGATCGATCGAGAAAGTAGAGTCAACATCTCCGGAAGTGATTCCAAAAATCAGTTTGCCGTTGTAACCCAAGTCCTTATCTACGGCTTTCACCTTCAAAACCACGAAACCCAGAGGAACAGATTCGTTTACTTCGACCTCGTTGGGCATACTGATGAACTTCGGTGGGTAAACATTCGCCCCGTAACGGTTCGGCAAAGTGACCTCGTCCTCCTCTCTGCTTTTGAGACCGTTGTTTTTCTCGGCTAGAGCCAACACTTCAGTCAACCTCTTCGCCACTCCCAGATCTTTGCAGTTGAAGCTCGCCGACTCGCCGTTCACCAAGAAGTCCCTCGGGCGCTCGGAGTTTATGAGTTTGATGTGAACGCGCGCGAAGTCGGCGAAGTGCGTGCCGTCGTAGGCTGTGACGTTGATGTGCCGGTCTGCCGTCCCCACCTCCGTCAGGTCACAAGCCACTGACAGCATGCCGGAGGTCACGTCCAGGCTGAAGCAGCCGTCCTCGTTGCCGGAGGCTATGCGGTAGGTTATTATGTTCCCGGCATCCAGATCTATGGCTGACAGAGTAACAATCTCGGTGTCGATCGGCACTTGTCTCGGTAGGTGCCCTATACAGTCCGTTTTCTCAAATAGAGGTTTATTATCGTTAATGTCTTTCAGCCTCACGCGCAGTTTCATTTCGGACTGCCTCCTGTAAGGCGCGCCCCAGTCGGACGCCCTGATGTATAACTTATATTCGCGTCGCATCGATTCGTAGTCCAGCACTTTAGTGGTTCGTACTAGCCCAGTGAAGTGGTCTACCTCGAAGGGCACGGGGTTCAGATTGGCGATGCTGTAAGATATATAAGCGTTTTCTCCGGAGTCTTTGTCCTTGGCTGTTACTTTAGTCGTCGAAGCTCCTGCAGGTTCGTTTTCGTTGATCCAGACATCCATTACTGAAGACTCGAAGAGAGGATCGTTGTCATTCGTATCCACGACCTGTATCTTCACCTTCGCCGAAGACTGTTTCCTAGTGCGTGCTGTCCCGTGGTCGATCGCAGATACCGTCAGCGTATAGAACGTTTTCACTTCGGCGTCGAGAGGAACCGCCGTATACAAAACTCCCGTTCTCGAGTTGATTCTGAACTCACCGGCTTCATTACCTCCGACGATTTCCAACAAAACTCGAGTAGAGTATAAAGTACTTCGTTCGGCAATTTTAAGTCTTATAATCGACGAATTTATAGGAGTGTTTTCCGAAACATCTACCTCGTAAATTTCTCGTTCGAAAATCGCCTTATTGCGATACGTTTCTTTTACTTTGAAGGGGACCGAAATATATGTCGTTCTCGCGGGAGTCCCTTTATCTATCGCTCGTAAAGTTAAATTGTAACCACCCGGATTGCTATTCTTGTCAGCTAGTTTTAACACTTCTATATTAAATTCCTCCCCTTTCACCCCGGGCGTCGGATTATCCGCCTTGGTTATCCTGAAGTGTCCGTCGTCGTCGCCGTCCACGACCTCCAGACTGTGTATCTCCCCGTTGACTCCCTCGTCCCGGTCGATCACCCTCGCGATGGCGTACACGTCCACGTAGGAGTGCTCGGCCAGCTCGGGCAGGTGGTACACGTATATCTCCGGCCCGTGCAGATTCACCTGAGTGACCACCACTTGCACCGTAGCCTTGCTGCTGGGCTTCCTCCCTCCCCGGGGGTCGACGCCCCGGTCCCGCGCCGCCACCCGCAGGTCGTATACGGACCTCTCGGCGTACCTCAGCGGCCTCATCAACGTCACCACCCCCGTCACCGGATGCACCGCGAACTGCTCCGACGGCTCCACCAGGCTGTAGTACACCTCCCCGTTGCTGCCCAGGTCCGCGTCCTCGGCATACACCCGCGCCACACTGCTGTGCACGGCAAGGTCCTCGGCCACGGTCGCGGAGTACTCCGTCGCGTAGAACAGCGGACTCAGGTCGTTGGTGTCGACGATGTGTATCACCACCTCGGTCGCGTCCTCGTGGGCGGCCGGGCCCGCGGTCACTGTGGCGTTCACTGTCAGCACGTACTTGTCCCTCCGCTCGCGGTTCAGGCTGGAGGACCGCGCGCGCACCACCAGGAACCAGAAGTCCCCCACGAGCCTCTCCTCCACGCGGAAGTACTTGCTGGGGTCCCCCGCGACTACGCGGTAGCTCACGGCGGTCCCGGGACCGTAGATGCCCATCTTGTGGTCCGTGACGGCCGCCGTGTCACGCGGGGAGTTCTCCGCGATGCTGGCGTTGTAGGAGGGCCGCGTGAAGCGGTACTGGGACTCAGAGGTGGTGGCGGTCCCGGCCAGCAGCAGCAGCGTCACCGGCCACAGCGTCATCCCTGCAACACACCACACAGTCAGATCAGAAAACCAGCAGCGAGAACTAGGGTCCTGGAAAAAGTATATAAACTGTGGATTAGAATGTATTAAACGGGGAGAATAAAGTCGAACAATTCTTAATATACAATTAACCCTCTACTCAAACAATACGATGATTATAAATAACACATTCGACTTTGTTTGACAGTAAACCTTCAAAAACTAACCCCAATCTTCCATAAATAACCTTATTTTTAATAATAACCAGACATTAACACACAATCAGTATGGAACGCGAATACATATTTCAAAGATGTGATCAACGACTTGCAATTTATTTACCGTTTCTATTGGTGTCCTGTAAATCGCGCCCAGCCCGGTCTCTACCTGGGCTATTTTTGGCTAAAACGGAATTCCTCCGTCGATCGAAGAAATTTACAAGGGTCTAGACATTCCTTCTTCCGCCACAAATATGTCTAATTCAAACGTTCAAAATGTCCACCATATCTAAAATATGTGAAAAATATAAAAACCCTCAGTACAATATCCGAAATACCTTCGTTGCAGCAAACCTGCGTATTCAGTGATTTTTTCTGAGCATATTTTTATGAAATGTTTTGAGTGCGCAGGTTTGCTACAACGGGATATTTATATAGAAGTTAAAAACATGTAACGTTCTCTTCGTTACTGGCTGTTCCGGTATCTCCGTGACAAAATTATATCCTCGATTACGTAGGTCACCTAACTTCTCTGAATATACGGTAAAAATCGAAGTATCTTCCTCTCGTGCTCTCTTCTTCACCTTGGTTGCAGCCTTCTGTACTTCTAGGCGAGCGTCATCCGGAGGTCCACAATTGTGATCGTTTGAAGTGAGTGCGTTGGTGTGACTCGTCTTAAGCATTCCTCGGCGCTACTTCGATCGCAGTTTCGAACATCGCCAAACAACAGTTCCGCCTTGATGAGTTCTTTTTATGGGCACATCCTTTGCAATCCTTTGTAGCGGGCACATGGCTTACCCTGGCTAGCCGTTGAAAGTTCCATATCAGCTGAAGCACACGAACCCAACTGTAGTAACGTTGAGAGTTCTGGAGGAGGTTGGTAAGAAGGAGTTTCCAAAGCTGTTCAGATGGCATACTCTGGGGTGGGCTGTGGTCGAAGGGCCAAACATCTGGTACTTGGAACGCAAAACTACGCCTCAGCTGGTGGAGCTGTGACTCGTGGGACGGGTGGTCTCCAGGAAGATTTCTAAACCGGGTGGAAACAAATTAAAACTAACTATAAAAGTAAAATAAATAAAAAGGTGCCATCCAATAATGTTATACTTACAAAACAAAACGAATCGCCCGGACACTCTTAGATGCTGAACATACACCTAGGCATTGAAGTCCTACAACTCCCACACGGTGTGGAATGTGTGGTCAGATAACAATGTTTGTATTCGGTACTTGAATTTTCTCTTTCCTTTTTCGAAGTATGCCTCGAGGCATACTCGACTTCCTCAGAATATTGGAAGTCTGACACCAGCTTGAGTGGGCAGGTTCAAGGCCTGCCTCTGAATGGGAAAGAATGCACTCTGGGCCAGGGTACACTTGGAATTGCATGCAGTAGCTGCTTCGAGAACCTACATGAAGATATGCGTTAGTAAACTCAGATAGGCGTTAGTAATCCCTCCTCCCTCTGAGCTGTAGCTTTTCATGGCTCTTTTTAAAAAGAGCAATTAATTCATTAATTTAATCCTTTTTACTTATACCTGTTATACAAGTACTAGTTAGACCCTTACTTAATGTTATAATGATTCCTTTGTAGTAACGCTTAGATATGTTAAACCCTTTTATTTGTTGCTATAATATTTCATTACATTTTGTTGGAAGTTTATTATAACAATTGTTATTTTAATCATCTATTTAAACAACTGCAGCAGGTTTTCAAGGCCTAGTTTTCGTTAATACGCAATATTATTTGTGTGTATTGGTACGTTTGAGTATTCTGTCAAGACGTTATTGTTTAACCTCAAGAAACATTAAATTAGAGTTAGAAAATAGTGTATTCGAAGAAATATTAAAAACGTTCATTTATAAATTTATCCATACTTTCATAAAGTTAGCTATTATTTTTTGTTAATCAGAAGAAGCAAGTAAAGGCTGTCATCACACCTGGGACTTAGAAAGTCATAAACAAGGATGGTTGGTTCTTAGGATGGTTGGAAAATTAATTATTTTAGTCATCATAATGGTAGAATAATTAAAAACTTAAAAAAATATAATGCTGTAACATTGAAACGGTCATTGCAATTTTATACAAATCAAATCAATAATTGGTAGGAAAATACACATGGGAAATAATAGGTGATGTTATTTGTTAGGCTCCAGCTGGAATATGTGAGGCTGGCTACAGCGAGGCTGGAGTACAATAACCCCACTCCCTCGGGTGTCGCAGATGTGGCGGGTTAGTTGAGTTCTGCACCACTTCACTTAATGTAATCATATTTTTCAGTGTTAATTTAACCTTTAATCCGATTTTTAGACATCAAACGTAACTTGAATAGTGCAGTAATCACAAACATGGACTGTATGCCCTATTTAAACTGTTTTATAATTGAATTGCTTGTAATAAGTTGATAGAGACGGACATCAAAAAAGGGAAAGACCGATTTTCCGGAAAGTATGGCACTGGATCCATGAGTAACGGACAATGATTGATGGTCAACTGGTGACAAGAAATGACCATATCTCTTGGCTACCAGAAAAGAGCAATAGACATTGGGCAAAGAGTAATGACTACCGGAATTTGAGCTATCAATGGCGGATATTGAGCAATGATTGCCGGGCAATGATCAATGACTAACAGGAAACGAGCAATGACTATCAGGTAGTGAGTAATAAAAATACCGGGCAATGAGCAATGACTGCCGGAACTTGAACAATGACAACCGGAATTTGGGCAATGAATGTCGGATATTGAGCAATGACTGCCGGGAAATGAGCAATTTCTGCCGGGCAATAAACAATGACTACCGGAATTTGAGCAATGAATGGCGGATATTGAGCAATGAATGCCGGCCAATGAACAATGACTACCGTGCAATGAGCAACTGATGCCGGACAATTATCAATGACTGCCGTGCAATGAGCAATGACTGCCGAAATTTGAACTATGACTACCGGAAAATGAGCAATGAATGGTGGGTATTCAGCTGTGACTGCCGGGCAGTGATCAATGATTAACAGGAAATGAACAAAATGTTACCGGGAATTACTAATAAAACTGACGGACAATGAGCAATGACTACCGTGCGATGAGCAATGACTGCCGGGCAATGAGCAATGACTACCGTGCAATGAGCAATGACGCCGGGCAATGAACAATAACTGCCGGAATCTGAGCAATGACTGGCGGACACTGAGTAAAGACAATCAGCAAGGTGGACCGGTTGCGCAAGTGCTAACGTATAACGCATCAATCATAGGAAATTATATGCTAATTTTTGCTTATTAATGCAATTAGTTAGTCCATATTATAATTTAAGGATACAGTTTTTACAAGCGTAATCAAATTTTAAATGCATGCTCACTGATAAAATCTCAGAACCATCAGCGGTCGTCGCGTCACATTGAAACACACTGTTCCACCCGCTCGCGATACACTGTAGTTACAGTTGCGATAATGTGGTGTTTGGTGTATTACATCGTCCACATTGAAACACACTGTTCCACCCGCTCGCGATGCACTGTAGTTACAGTTGCGATAATGTGGTGTTTGGTGTATTACATCGTCCACATTGAAACACACTGTTCCACCCGCTCGCGATACACTGTAGTTACAGTTGCGATAATGTGGTGTTTGGTGTATTACATCGTCCACATTGAAACACACTGTTCCACCCGCTCGCGATACACTGTAGTTACAGTTGTGATAATGTGCTATTTGGTGTATTACATCGTCCACATTGAAACACACTGTTCCACCCGCTCGCGATACACTGTAGTTACAGTTGTGATAATGTGCTATTTGGTGTATTACATCGTCCACATTGAAACACACTGTTCCACCCGCTCGCGATACACTGTAGTTACAGTTGTGATAATGTGATATTTGGTGTATTACATCGTCCACATTGAAACACACTGTTCCACCCGCTCGCGATACACTGTAGTTACAGTTGCGATAATGTGCTATTTGGTGTATTACATCGTCCACATTGAAACACACTGTTCCACCCGCTCGCGATACACTGTATTTACAGTTGTGATAATGTGCTATTTGGTGTATTACATCGTCCACATTGAAACACACTGTTCCACCCGCTCGCGATACACTGTAGTTACAGTTGTGATAATGTGCTATTTGGTGTATTACATCGTCCACATTGAAACACACTGTTCCACCCGCTCGCGATACACTGTAGTTACAGTTGTGATAATGTGCTATTTGGTGTATTACATCGTCCACATTGAAACACACTGTTCCACCCGCTCGCGATACACTGTAGTTACAGTTGCGATAATGTGCTATTTGGTGTATTACATCGTCCACATTGAAACACACTGTTCCACCCGCTCGCGATACACTGTAGTTACAGTTGTGATAATGTGCTATTTGGTGTATTACATCGTCCACATTGAAACACACTGTTCCACCCGCTCGCGATACACTGTAGTTACAGTTGTGATAATGTGCTATTTGGTGTATTACATCGTCCACATTGAAACACACTGTTCCACCCGCTCGCGATACACTGTAGTTGCAGTTGCGATAATGTGGTGTTTGGTGTATTACATCGTCCACATTGCGACACCAGAGAGCAGCTTTGTTAGGCGATTGTTCTTTATTTTAAAGCTCCATACAACAAGAATCACGATTTATCCTCACAATTCTTACATTTAAATGTGTTCGAGTTTTAATCAAAACTGTTTGTGTTTGTTTATTGTTTTATTCATTCACGGTAATTTAAACAGTTAAAATATTTATAAATATATTTCAAAAGCGTGTTTTTATCCACCAAAAGTATTTTATGTACAGGAGTGCGGTTCGCGTGACATGGGTTTGTAAACCACAGCGGCGATCTGAGTGTGGTCCTACAGTGAGGCGCCACTTCTTCGCCTTCCGCGCCCCACAATGGTCCCGCGTAGACCAGGGGCTGGTGATAACTGAGGCACAACACTAACAACAACATTCACACCGTTTGAAAAGTTGTACACGTTATATTGAAAGCGAAATAATATTACAAATAAAGCTTTTGTTGAGGCAGAAATGGCTTCCTTTTTAAAGCAATTCATTCTCAGTGTTGACTTTGAGAATTGTGCCTTTTTCCACTCTGGCTCCGATGTTTTTAAGTATATCAATATTTGTTGACGGTTATTTTATCAATATTTATTTCTCTAGCGGAAACTCGTCAGTCCCATAAGCCAGACAAATAAATCGTCTGCAGATAAAAAATAAATTATAAATAGGTAGCCCGTATTTTCAGTTAGTGTTTTACAATGAAATTTCCAACTTTCGACATCACAATTTATATATACTAAATACTTTTACAGAAATAACATATACCAATGTTATTTGATTTAACAACATATTTTTTCTTTTTGCTTACATATCACGGATGGAAATGATTAAATTCGTAAAAAGGTGACATATTCTGGTTACGAGAGTAATTTAGACTACATCTATTGTTCTCAAACCCTTATTGACAAATACATGCTAACTAGTACTTTTTTTAAGTTGCTGAAAATACAAATATAGTTTCGAATATGAATCTTAAGTTTTGTCACCAAACAACACGCGCAGTATTCAAGGTTGACAGAATCAATATTAAAATACAGAGCTTTCCAATAACGCCACCAAAGCTGTCAAGGGTTTCACTACCATTTGTTGTCCCTTTGTCGGAAGCACCTGCATCCATCTGTTGAGCATAATAATTGCCCTCTTGGGGGCATTTCGGTTGTAAAATGTCAAAAATAATTATTTTTTTTTAAATCAATAAACACAAATCAATATTTCTTTAAACAACTCACCATTTCAACACCCCTTAACTAACTTTACAAGTACCTTAATTTCGGATTATTGTTCCTAACTGGTTTCTCATACTTAGAAATTCAATCTATACAAATTTCCCTCACAACGATTTAGCGGAATGTTGCTTAATACTGAAATAGTCTCATCACAAGTGGTTTTCTGCGATAACCAAATACATATTTGCATCCTCCTGCTGTGACTAAACCAACTTTCAGTGTTAATATGTCTATCAAATTGTTCCTAAACACTGTAAATTCCAGAGTTTACAAGTGCGCACGTGGTTTTTTTTTAGTTTACGAAACAAGAATATTGCATCTGCATATATCAGTTCCCACAGAAAGATAGAATATCTGCTCCGTTCTAAGTTTAAAATTCATTGTTGGTGATGGGTGAGTTTATGCTATTTAAGAAATTATTGAGAACATTTTCCATCACTGATTAGTAAAAAACTTTCAAAACGTGTAGAATTTGTTTTTACTAATCACTGATGGAATATGCCCGCAATAATTTCTTAAATAAATTCTGCTCCGTGTCTATCGAAAAGTTATTCAAAATAAAGTGTGATTCATACAATAGTAGAGGATTCAAGCTTTCCGAAATAAATCTTTCAGTTTCTTGTGAATTCACTCTGGTCGTACAAATGAAAGAAGTTTTAATGTTACAAGCTTCGTGACTTCACTCTACAGAATACCTTTTATACAGCACTGCTCTTTTAAATGAGGGTTTATTACAGTCATACAAACTGCTTTCACTGAATTACTAATTAGGTGGCATTTAGCGAGGGCGAATTTATTGCTACAATGTATTTTAGAGAAGAATCACCAAACATGATTATTTATAATTTACAATAAGTGTTTAAAATAATGATATATTTTTGCCCTAGCTAAAATAGTTATGGTTCTTAAGTCGGGTGTTTTTTTGGGTCGCTTGTTGCATATTTGCTTCAAATAGTAACTTTCATAGGAGAAGAACAAAATGAAAATAACACGTAGCTTAAACTGTCATCTATACCATTCGGACTTAATTAGAAATCCTAGCCTATGAGAATGAACACGACTACGAAACATGGGAAACAAATTGAGCTGGAATAAACAGCAATCACGAAGTATACATTTCACATTGTAAGAATGAATAACATGTAAATTATTTATAATTCAGTACGCATGCGCATAAGGTATAACATATTCGAGTTCACTAGAATTTCAAATGAGCCCCATTATATATGTTTTACGGGAAATTTACAAAATTGATAAAATTGTTAGTTGATTTTTGTTGAATGTAATTCTTATATGTTTTCTCATATAAATCGCTAACCAGATTCTTATATTAAAAAAGGAAGTCCTGAAAGTAACTAATATATTTTTAGTTACGTCAAAATAATTGGGAATGAAAATAAGTCTCATAAATTAAAAAGTATGTAGCATTAATTTAGAGCACAACTTGTGAAAACCTATGATTCCACGGTGAGGACCCCTCGAAAGTCAAACTGATATAAATAATAAAAGAAGTTGTCTTGCTTGATAAATGATTGGTTGAAAGGTCCGGTGGGAAGATATAGTCGTCTGAAGGTAAGGCTAACTCGGGAAAAGGAAGGTGCTTTTAGCTTACGTCAATAACGCGAGGGATCTCACGTCCCGCACCTTGTGGATGCGGATAGCTACTTCCACATGATCAAATATTACACCTGGTATCTCACATCTTGTGGATGTGGATAGCTACTTCCACATGATGAAATATTACACCTGGTATCTCACATCTTGTGGATGCGGATAGCTACTTCCACATGATCAAATATTACACCTGGTATCTCACATCTTGTGGATGTGGATAGCTACTTCCACATGATCAAATATTACACCTGGTATCTCACATGTTTTGGATGTGGATAGCTACTTCCAAATAACCAAATATTACACCTGGTATCTCACATCTTGTGGATGCGGATAGCTACTTCCACATGATCAAATATTACACCTGGTATCTCACATCTTGTGGATGTGGATAGCTACTTCCACATGATCAAATATTACACCTGGTATCTCACATGTTTTGGATGTGGATAGCTACTTCCAAATAACCAAATATTAAACCTGGTATCTCACGACTTGTGGATGTGGATAGGTACTTCCACATGATGAAATATTACACCTGGTATCTCACATCTTGTGGATGCGGATAGCTACTTCCACATGATGAAATATTACACCTGGTATCTCACATCTTGTGGATGCGGATAGCTACTTCCACATGATCAAATATTACACCTGGTATCTCACATCTTGTGGATGTGGATAGCTACTTCCACATGATGAAATATTACACCTGGTATCTCACATCTTGTGGATGCGGATAGCTACTTCCACATGATCAAATATTACACCTGGTATCTCACATCTTGTGGATGTGGATAGCTACTTCCACATGATCAAATATTACACCTGGTATCTCACATGTTTTGGATGTGGATAGCTACTTCCAAATAACCAAATATCACACCTGGTATCTCACGACTTGTGGATGTGGATAGCTACTTCCACATAATCAAATATCACACCTGGTATCTCACGCCTTGTGGATGTGGACAGCTACTTCCACATGATCAAATATCACATCTGGTATCTCACGACTTGTGGATGTGGATAGCTACTTCCACATGATCAAATATAACACCTGGTATCTCACGCCTTGTGGATGCGGATGGCTACTTCCACAAGATCAAATATCACACCTGGTATCTCACGACTTGTGGATGAGGATAGCTACTTCCACATGATCAAATATTACACCTGGTATCTCACGTCTTGTGGATGTGGATAGCTACTTCCACATGATCAAATATTACACCTGGTTTCTCACGCCTTGTGGATGTGGATAGCTACTTCCACGTGATCAAATATTACACCTGGTATCTCACGCCTTGTGGATGTGGATAGCTACTTACACATGATCAAATATCACACCTGGTATCTCACGGCTTGTGGATGTGGATAGCTACTTCCACATGATCAAATATTACACCTGGTATCTCACGCCTTGTTGATGAGGATAGCTACTTCCAGATGATTAAATATCACACCTGGTATCTCACGCCTTGTGGATGTGGATAGCTACTTCCACATGATTAAATATCACACCTGGTATCTCACGCCTTGTGGATGTGGATAGGTACTTCCACATTATTAAACATCATACCTGGTATCTCACGCCTTGTGGATGTGGACAGCTACTTACACGTGATTAAATATCACACCTGGTATCTCACGACTTGTTGATGTGGATAGCTACTTCCAGATGATCAAATATTACACCTGGTATCTCACGCCTTGTGGATGTGGATAGCTACTTCCACGTGATCAAATATTACACCTGGTATCTCACGCCTTGTGGATGTGGATAGCTACTTACACATGATCAAATATCACACCTGGTATCTCACGGCTTGTGGATGTGGATAGCTACTTCCACATGATCAAATATTACACCTGGTATCTCACGCCTTGTTGATGAGGATAGCTACTTCCAGATGATTAAATATCACACCTGGTATCTCACGCCTTGTGGATGTGGATAGGTACTTCCACATTATTAAACATCATACCTGGTATCTCACGACTTGTGGATGAGGATAGCTACTTCCACATGATCAAATATAACACCTGGTATCTCACGCCTTGTGGATGCGGATGGCTACTTCCACAAGATCAAATATCACACCTGGTATCTCACGACTTGTGGATGAGGATAGCTACTTC
Organism: Allygus modestus; assembly: GCA_963675035.1. NCBI lineage: Eukaryota > Metazoa > Arthropoda > Insecta > Hemiptera > Cicadellidae > Allygus > Allygus modestus. The sequence goes on from OY776111.1 coordinate 3,936,038, forward strand.
CACATGATCAAATATTACACCTGGTATCTCACGTATTGTGGATGTGGATAGCTAATTCCACATGATCAAACATTACACCTGATATCTCACCCCTTACTTTACTTAGATGGTAAATTGCGGAAATACCAAGTACTTTGATGGTTTACTTGTGGAAATGTTAAAAGTGTTTATTTCTTGTTAGCCTACATACAGGCCACTTGTGTTTATTTCATAAGGGATCTTTATGAACCCAGGATATATTAATGTAGTTGTTCCTTGATTTTTGTTGGGACTAAACACATTGAGAAACAATTTCTGAATGAATTACAACATAGAAAACTTGTATAAATATTCTGAAAGACCATCCCGCATTTCCTGTGCAAAGTATAGGGGAAAACAAGCCGTTAATCTTTTATACAACCGAACCGTCAATTTCTTTTCCCAAATAAAAAAAAAACAGAAACTACCATTTTTCCTGATCAGTCTCTCATCACGACATTGATTCCTTGTCATCACAATGTTAAACTCAGACAAGCGTTTTGTTCGCTGAGAGCATAACAAACACCAAACTAAGTGACTGGACACGGCACACGGCTAATTAGTTTAACCAATATTCGTCGATAAGGTATTTTTTTTAATAACCGCGCAGTAATAATTAAGTTACCTTGAACATTACCTAAGTAAAACCCCAGGAAAGTCAGCAAACTATATCACTAGCGATTAACTAGCTGAGTTGAGTAGTTCGTCTTAAAACAAAAGTAACCAAGTAACGTAATTTCGGTTACCTTGAGCGCAAACACAACCAAGCAAGCGGTTGGGCAGCCAGCAACAAGTTAATGTTGTTTCTGTTAACCGAGTTGAGTCAATTTACAGTTTATACTCTGACCTCCTGAAACCCCTCAGTTGATTCTCAGTTTCAATTTATTGTTTGCTCAACTTTTAACGTTTAATAACTTTTTATGGTGCGTTAAGAGATCGTGTTGATATTTTTCAGATTTTATAGAATTCATTCAATAGGGATTTAAACTTGACTATAGCATCTTATAAGTACAATACTCGAATACGTTTAGGCTATAGCAATCATATTTAAACAGCATGGGGACTTTATGCTATACACAAATTTTACATAATGTCGAAGCGTTCAAACACAAGTTACAATTTTTAGAGCTGCTGACGAAAGTTAAACCCATATCTAGTTATGTAACAGCTCAGGGGCTAGTTGACAGGAATTTTAAAATAAATTTTTCTTTTATTATTTTGTTTAATCGGACTTTAATGAACGCATTTTAATAATACCCAATAATTCCACTACTCTTGCAAGGATTGTGTTGATAATCTACATTGCTGCAGTAATCAGTTCCAAGAACACCACCTGAGCCCCCACCCCACCGGACCTTACAACATTTCAATAGAGACCCATTGATCAATTCATCGCCTCACCTGGCGTCTCTTCACGTACAATTATAATTTTCTTTTTCAAACATTTATATTTTTACAGTCAAATTACTTAATTTAACCGTAACGTTTTAAAAATAAAATGTAATACTACAGTAATAGTTAATTTAAACAAAAATGTTGTCACTAATACTCGCCAGTAAAATTAAAATGGCCTTTGTCTTAAACCGAACGGTCATTATCATTGACGACCCTTTTAGGAAAAAAAGACTTAAGAAGGGGGAACTGTTAATAAGATAGTAAATTGTAACCGGTGGAAGATGAGAGCCACTCATACCGTGAATACAAGACTTGAATAACAATTTGTTGAATAAGGAAGATAAACGATACGTAATGAAACAGTCTGACTTATTACCATCAGGTATCGAAATGCAAAAAGAATCGTCGAGTGGTTATTATTAGGAAGCTAAAGAATTTTACAAAGCTTTATCAATAACGTTTTGGTCAACATGGTTAAGTATTAGTAAATTTGAGTAATCAAAACCGCTGGAGTTATGCTCTTGAAATCTCAGACCGTTACAGTTTGCCAGGTGAGTGGTCTCAACATTGACTCAGTGCGAGGTGATAACCCTGTAACGAAATGAAATGGAATTGTAATTCTGGCTTGCACGGGGCTATTGCCCTCAACACGTTCTTTGAGATCTCATATTAGTACGTAAACAAGGCAGACGGTTAATCCCCCATGCTTTTACTGTGGTGAAAATGTGTCGTAGTTACTAGCTGTGATACAGTTTAAAAAAACCTACTTTTCGAAGTGCCTTGAGCCAATATCTTTAATTTAAGCCATCTCCTTCAGTTTGCGATTTTCCAAACGTTCACAATTAATGTTTCAGAATTTCGTACATAATTAGACATGTCTAGTGTATACATTTTATTATTCTTCATAAATATATAATCGTTTGGCCTTACCACAGGACAAACTTATAAGCAAAATAAGACAAAGCTGAGGTTCTAACAACAAATGGACATCTCGCTTACCTAAAGGCGATCATCTTGAACTTCGGTCCATTGGATCAAGGGTTCGAGTCCTGATTTGTCTAAAGATATTGAGGGATTTAGACTACTTTCCCTTAAAAGCTTTTAACAAACAAAATCTATGGCGTAGACAAAGACAATTTTAAACCATCCTTTACTATTAAGTAAGAGCAAAACCTAAAAGTTAGTTATTTAGGTAAAAGTGTCTACCTTTAATATTCATGTGAACGGCCAGTCAGTTCAAGACGGCGCAAGCTAGACCCAATATCAGGCTGTCAGGTCCTAACCCTCGCAGCGACTGTGTTCATATCCTCTATTGAACTGCCCCGAAGCGGGACACGTTTCAATAACACCTGCTCCAGAGCTGGAAACCTCTTTAAACTAATGTATTGAAAATAAATATATGTGGTTCTCATCGTTTAACCACTTTACAAGTCTTTAGCCGTCTGCTCAGGTCCGTAACACAACGTCTCACACACAAGCACACTGCGACACAGTCTCGCTTAACACAACGTCTCACTCAAGCACACTGCGACACTGTCTCGCCTAACACAACGTCTCACACACAAGCACACTGCGACACTGTCTCACCTAACACAACGTCTCACTCAAGCACACTGCGACACTGTCTCGCCTAACACAACGTCTCACACACAAGCACACTGCGACACTGTCTCACCTAACACAACGTCTCACTCAAGCACACTGCGACACTGTCTCGCCTAACACAACGTCTCACACACAAGCACGCTGCGACACTGTCTCGCCTAACACAACGTCTCACTCAAGCACACTGCGACACTGTCTCGCCTAACACAACGTCTCACTCAAGCACACTGCGACACTGTCTCGCCTAACACAACGTCTCACTCAAGCACACTGCGACACTGTCTCACCTAACACAACGTCTCACACACAAGCACACTGCGACACTGTCTCGCCTAACACAACGTCTCACTCAAGCACACTGCGACACTGTCTCGCCTAACACAACGTCTCACTCAAGCACACTGCGACACTGTCTCGCCTAACACAACGTCTCACTCAAGCACACTGCGACACTGTCTCGCCTAACACAACGTCTCACTCAAGCACACTGCGACACTGTCTCACCTAACACAACGTCTCACACAAGCACACTGCGACACTGTCTCGCTTAACACAACGTCTCACTCAAGCACACTGCGACACTGTCTCGCCTAACACAACGTCTCACACACAAGCACACTGCGACACTGTCTCACCTAACACAACGTCTCACTCAAGCACACTGCGACACTGTCTCGCTTAACACAACGTCTCACTCAAGCACACTGCGACACTGTCTCGCCTAACACGTCTCACTCAAGCACACTGCGACACTGTCTCGCCTAACACAACGTCTCACTCACAAGCACACTGCGACACTGTCTCGCCTCTACCAGACACTCCGCTTGTGAGGGAAGGCTGTATTATGTTATTACTAGCTGCCCGTACCCGGTTTCACTCGGGAATACAACAGCTGTGTGAGCTGCATCCAGTGGTTAACCCGTGGAATACTACGAATCATGACCAGCTGTTTGAATTTTCATCAGCTCAAACTAAAGTGAACACCCATAAGAATAACAAAGGATTGAACCTTTGAAGCCCCATGGGGCGTAGCCCTGTGGGAATTTCTTAAAATACCTTCTTAGTTTCTATCTACGTTATTGAAAGAGTATACGTGCCAAATTTCGCGGTGTAGGTGTAGAGGTTTGGCCTGGGGTATGGGGGATGATCGGTTTCTCTTATTTGTAAAATGACCATAAGAATAACACAGGATTGAAACATTGACTTCCCGTGAGGTGGAGCCCTATGGGAATTTCTTAAAATCCTTTCTTAGTGGTTACCTACGTTATGGAAAGAGTATACTTGCCGAATTTCGTGGTTTTAGGTGTAGAGGTTGGGCCTGGAGGATGATCGTATGTTTGTTTTATAGATATATATGAAGGAAAGTCTCATATGGTTAAAAAAATTGTGTTTTCTAAAATAATGAGGACGTAGTGAGATGTTTGAATGCTACAAGAATAGTCTAAAACTCTAATAAATTAAGTAGAATAGTGCGACATTTTTAAGAATTATATTCTATTTTATATTAATCTAAAATAAGATTTGAAATAACTAATACATACCTGATACTAATATAATCGCGCAGTCAGTATTTTAGAAACTTTCTGTCTAGCGCAAATTCTAATGAGGATTTATAGAGATTTATTAAGTTAAGAGAAACAGTGATATTTACGAAGTAATATATTATCTCTTATTTTTATTAATAAAAATAACGTACTAGACTTTCTCACAGAATATTACAAACTTAAATGCAGTTATAAAAATGGTTATGAAATTAATCAAGCTGTTAAAAGTTATATTAATAAATCGCAAAACACCAATACTTAATATTCATAGTGTGGTAAAACGGCCTGGCACACATGAATGACGGAAGTAGTTTCCGAGCCTCAGTAAATATTGAACTGTAGGCCAATACCTGGCCGTGTGAGGCCGCAGTCGCGGTGGCAGCAATCAACTCCACGCTTAAAAACTCTTACCTCGCGTAAATGTTGATTATTTTATGTTTCTGTATTAATTTTAAGTTTTAATACGATCTATTGTTAAATAAATAGTGAAATTAACTAGGCATTAACAGCGGGTACGTTTGCAGGATATTATTTATAAACGTTTTCTCTAAAACCCATAACATTTACCAACAAGAATCTAACACTCTCGACTCTATTTCACTCAAGTACAAGTATGCATCTTACGCCTTTTATAAATGTAACTCAAACCAATATCGCGAAAATCAATTTTAATTATAATAATTTGCTTTCGCACAATTACACTGAGTGAAAATTAAACAGAATAATGCATCGTTAGTTAACATCAAGCGAAATGTAACGACTGGTGATCTCTTCATCATTCATTAACTAATCACATTTACTGACGACTTGACGTTGCTCTCCGTCGCTAATGAAATGTTGAAGGAATTGAATACAGGTTATAAATATTAGAATTCAATAAGGATACAAAGATAAAAGTTACCAAAATGGTTAAATTACCTGGTGATGCTGAAGAATGATCCTTTACCATACTACCCCCATCCACTTTTAAGAGCGATCCTTTACCATTGTATTACTACCACTGCTTTCAATCCTCAAGGGTTCATTTTCAAGTTGGACATCAAGCTAGTTGAACATACTCTAGAACTATTTTCGTACTGGTAAGTTTTTTATGCGTTCGATGTTTACATGTTTAGTTTTAGTTTGTAATCGTTTTATAACTTTGAAACCTTTTCTCACCACCAGTGATGGAGAAGAAGATATAGCTTGATGTCCAACTTGAAAATTAACCCTTGAAATGTGAAGCCAGTGGTAGTTGGACCATGATACCCTTGAAATGTGAAGCCAGTGGTAGTTGGACCATGATACCCTTGAAATGTGAAGCCAGTGGTAGTTGGACCATGATACCCTTGAAATGTGAAGAAAGTGGTAGTTGGACCATGATATAAGATCACTCGGCAGTATCACCACGTAAATTGAACCTTGTTTGGTAATATAAAGTTATTCAGAGGTTATTATATCATGAAAGTAAAACTTACGTTAAAATTTGCTTATTATTCGAACAAAAATTACGTTAAACCATTCTGAAAACCCCACTCGCTACATTCCTATGGGTTTGCCATTCATCCGATGGTTTTCAGACGGATGTTTCTCATTGGTGGGAGAACTGCCCATCTGCACGCACTGTTTGATGAATGAATAGATGCAACATCCATATGCCACGAGATAGTAGAGTGTATACAGGCTGCCTCGCAACTGTAGACGCCACATTGTTTGAGGACCATAGCTGTGTTTGATGGTCATCAGTCATTCCCCGCGGCACGACAACATGTTGACTGTTTGTGTATGCCACGAGATAGTAGACTGTATACAGGCTGTCTCGCAACTGTAGACGCCACAAGGTTTGAGGACCATAGCTGTGTTTGATGGTCATCAGTCATTCCCCACGGCACGACAACATGTTGACTGTTTGTGTATGCCACGAGATAGTAGACTGTATACAGGCTGTCTCGCAACTGTAGACGCCACAAGGTTTGAGGACCATAGCTGTGTTTGATGGTCATCAGTCATTCCCCGCGGCACGACAACATGTTGACTGTTTGTGTATGCCACGAGATAGTAGAGTGTATACAGGCTGTCTCGCAACTGTAGACGCCACAAGGTTTGAGGACCATAGCTGTGTTTGATGGTCATCAGTCATTCCCCGCGGCACGACAACATGTTGACTGTTTGTGTATGCCACGAGATAGTAGAGTGTATACAGGCTGTCTCGCAACTGTAGACGCCACAAGGTTTGAGGACCATAGCTGTGTTTGATGGTCATCAGTCATTCCCCGCGGCACGACAACATGTTGACTGTTTGTGTATGCCACGAGATAGTAGTGTATATGCATGCTGTCTCGCAACTGTAGACGCCACATTGTTTGAGGACCATAGCTGTGTTTGATGGTCATCAGTCATTCCCCGCGACACGACAACATGTTGACTGTTTGTGTATGCCACGAGATAGTAGAGTATATACAGGCTGCCTCGCAACTGTAGACGCCACATTGTTTGAGGACCATAGCTGTGTTTGATGGTCATCAGTCATTCCCCGCGGCACGACAACATGTTGACTGTTTGTGTATGCCACGAGATAGTAGAGTGTATATGCATGCTGTCTCGCAACTGTAGACGCCACATTGTTTGAGGACCATAGCTGTGTTTGATGGTCATCAGTCATTCCCCGCGGCACGACAACATGTTGACTGTTTGTGTATGCCACGAGATAGTAGAGTGTATATGCATGCTGTCTCGCAACTGTAGACGCCACAAGGTTTGAGGACCATAGCTGTGTTTGATGGTCATCAGTCATTCCCCGCGGCACGACAACATGTTGACTGTTTGTGTATGCCACGAGATAGTAGAGTGTATACAGGCTGTCTCGCAACTGTAGACGCCACATTGTTTGAGGACCATAGCTGTGTTTGATGGTCATCAGTCATTCCCCGCGGCACGACAACATGTTGACTGTTTGTGTATGCCACGAGATAGTAGTGTATATGCATGCTGTCTCGCAACTGTAGACGCCACATTGTTTGAGGACCACAGCTGATTTTGATGGTCATCAGTCATTCCCCGCGGCACGACAACATGTTGACTATTTGTGTATGCCACGAGATAGTAGGTTGTATACAGGCTGTCTCACTACCGTTTGATTTAACATTACTATCTCATTCAGGAAGTGAAAACTTGTAAATAATACAGTGTAACACGTGTTCTATCTCGTTCTGTTGTCTATCTATAAGGATTTATGTGTTTTATGATACAACTTTATTATTTGAAAATTTGTATAGATCTAAGAATCACGATATGACTATTGACCTAGGTGGTCTACAATTTCCGTCAAAGTTTAGCTTCCGTAACACATTCAGATTCAAAAATAATAATATGACAATAGTATCTCATTCTCGTACATATCCTCCTTTAATCTCACCAGGTTCAACAGGGTTTTCAACATGTTTTTGTGAAGTCTGTAAAAATGTTTTAACCATCTTAATAACATCATAGGAGTTTATGAGAAATAAGTAATATATAGTTTAAAAAAGGAAAAAACGCATCCTATCTAAATTAAGGTTTGGTGTGACAAGCCGCATGTGATGAGAATGTAATAGGATGACGTGTAGATCATTACTGTAAGAGGCGTGAGTTGCCGTACAGCGAATTTAATAGTAATTGTGGTAGGTAAATCAAAATATGAAATTTCTGATTGAAATAGATTTTTTTATTTAGGAAAAGGGTACCAAAATGTTTCATTTAACATATTTCTACAGTATGTGTCTAGGGTTCATAAAGCCAAGGTTTTCTCCAATGCCATATTTAATTTATCCACTTTTTATCAACTTGTTCATATTTCACCCGATTATTTTGACAACGCTCTTAAACTAATAACGAAAATCTTATCAAGCAGAATAAATATATAAACACATCACTGATACAGAGGTTGGGACGTTATGACATGGTTTAAAATATGCTCGGAATTGACTTTTATCCGAATAAAATTAATTTAATAATTAATTATTATTTATTTTGTATTTTATTTCAGTTTTTTCAAACGATAAAAACTATGAAACGAGAGAAAAATGTTTAAATGTCCATTTCATATTACATTTAATAAGTGTAATTTAATTTGATAATTAGAATAAAATTAAACAATTTCATTGAAGGAGGAGAAAAGTCGTTAGATCAAGCTTATACCCTTTATCTAGGCTCTGGAATAGATGTATTTGAAAATCGGGATGATTTTAATCAAAGTAATTGTCAAACCACTCTTAAACTATCTGTCAGACTTCTTACTGTTCTCTGTCATACACAAGAATTTATGTATTTAAATTCGTCAATTTAATTTTACTAGGATTTTTTTCTAGTAAATTTGGATAAACTACAGAAGAACAATTCTTAACTGGCCTAAATTAATTGAAGAATTCACTACAGGATTTTTTTTAACTATATTACAATTGTAGTAGAACAGCAGTCTTTTTAATGTTAAAACTATTTTGTATGCTACCTCTACTATTATTTTAAACTAATTTTGCTATTTAAAAAGCCATTTTTACACCGAATTGTGTATGAAATATAAGTACGAGTTCGTATTATGTAAGAGTTATTGAAATGTTCTGCAAAAGGAGGTCCGCTGTCAGAGGAAAGGCTAATGCCGGCATGAATAGCAGCTAGCGGAGAGTGAGGCACGTTGGCAGAGCAGAGTGAACCCTTTGGCAGCTCTACATCACAAACTGACATCCCCGTGACTGCTGAATGCAAGTTTTGTAATTCTCAAAAGGTAATTCGCCAAAAAATAAGAGCTTCTATTTTTATAGGTTTAATTTTGTGAGATTTGTACTATCAATATAATATTCCTGTTAAAAATATAAAGTGGCTGATGTAACAAATAGAATTCTCACAGATAACAGTTTACTAAACAATAAATAAAATATATTATTTTTAATTTGTCCTTCATTACCGACTCCAGTTGTTCAATTTACTGGCAACGGTTTGCACAATATTACAGAACGTATGGTTTGTTTTACTGTTGGGAGTAGAATTTAAGAGCGAAATAATAAAAATACGCTTTTAAAAAGATTAGATTGGGAAATATACTTCTATTTTACGACCACTCGCGCACTGCAGTAGCTTTATCTCATGCCGCAGACGCGACTGTATTTGTGTTATACCCGGCCAAGTGTATGTTCCATCGTACTGCGCCGAATATAGATATTTTCGAAGTAACATCCAATTGCGAACAAAACTGTTTCCGGATAATTAATATAAGTCCGCCGAATATTTTTCGTGCACATTTTAGCTGATTTATAAAACGAGTTTGCACGCAGCATGCTGACGTGAGGGAAGTGAATTTCTACATAACAAACTTTAAAAACTCAAATTAGTGTAAAAACATACATTTATTCCAATTTTTATTGAAATCTGAAACCACTGATTTTTCTGGCTGTTCTGATGCTCTTGGGTCATTTACCTGCAATGATGGGAATACAATTTTGCGCATTATAAGCCCCTTTTTTGGGCCCAAAAACTCGAATTTGAAATAGTAATCCCCAAAAAAGGGGTTCAGAGTTTTCCGATTGTTTTGCCTAACAAACTTGTCCAACAGATTATAGAAAGGAAAGTTCCTACAATTTGAAGTAAATCGGGCGAAAAATGCGACCGCTAGAGTGCAAACATATACAAACACACACACACACACACACACACACACACACACACACACACACACACACACACATATATATAAATTATATATATATATATAATTTTGAACAACCCCCCAAAACGTGTTAAGGGGGTCTCTTTAGGAACTTCTATGGTGGTCCTGGGCTTAAGTTTCTCCGTGCGGGTTATGCTAATAGTTCACTTTCCACAGGAAATTCACTAATAAATTAAACTGACAAAGGTTAGAAGAAAATGGACGTGAACACGCAATGGATTCAGTTCAGGTTTTTTTTATGACGAAAACAACTGATTGATTGTTGTTTATTCACAAACATGTGTTCAAAACGTATCATGAGGTTTTCTTGTGTCATTTCGCAGTATGATCTAAATTAAAATTCATAACTCGTTCCAAAAGAGTTTTCCAGTGCTTGATAGAATAATTCCCGTGTTCGGCTCCAACTCATGCGAACTTTGATCTTGCACCGGGGAAGCCCACTTTCGGTAGTTGTAATGAAATATAGATTACACTATCTCAACGGTACTTTCATTGCGTTATTTTACTTACAGTTTTTCATTATCTTCATGAATCTAAGTTTGGCGAGCTCTGTGTTCAAATTTTTTAATTTACAACTAATATTTAAATTACAATTATATTCCACTTGAACATAAAATATCCATAATAAAATGTTACCAATAGAACAGTTATTCTGAAAATTTTACTGGATCTTTGGAGCTGTTTTTAAACAATTCAAGAAACTGAGTAAACTTGATTTGTGTAGAATGTAGAATATCAGAGAACACTTTGCTTACATAGAGAATGCATCACTTTGCTCGCATAGAGAACGCATCACTTTGCTCGCATAGAGAATGCATCACTTTGCTCGCATAGAGAACGCATCACTTTGCTCGCATAGAGAACGCATCACTTTGCTCGCATAGAGAACGCATCACTTTGCTCGCATAGAGAACGCATCACTTTGCTCGCATAGAGAACGCATCACTTTGCTCGCATAGAGAACGCATCACTTTGCTCGCATAGAGAACGCATCACTTTGCTCGCACAGAGAACGCATCACTTTGCTCGCACAGAGAACGCATCACTTTGCTCGCACAGAGAACGCATCACTTTGCTCGCACAGAGAATGCATCACTTTGCTTGCATACAGCGTACATTATTAGGGTTTGACAACTATTGTGTTTGGACATGGCCAGTCGTGCTATCTTGACAGGCTCCTTTGATTGTGCCAGTAACAGACGATGTAGAGTGCATGGCCTAACTATCACATAGTTCGTGGTTGGTGACAATTTTAAGAGGCTTTTGAGTTATAGTTTTTTATGTTTAAAAAGTCCTGATATTAATCATTTATTGTGTCAAACATGCTATAGAAAGTTAATGTTCTTATATTATTATAAAGTTTTATTTAAGAAATAAACGTATATGTCCCGTGTTATATGCAACTATATTATATTATTTGCACATTTTTTAGTTTATGCATTGACGTAGCTATAATATTTAGCTTTGCCTGACTTACTTTACATGTAAACCTAATTTCATTTTAAAGGCAGTTTGTTTGGAATATATGTTAACCAGTTTTAAATGTACTTAATCACTAATAGTTTTTCTACAGTGATAAAAGGCATGGGACAATACATGGTAGAAATAACGTTAGGCAATGTAGGTACAAGGGGTTAGTTTTTAACCTTCCTTATTTATTCAACATCTGTTCTATCTCTGACCACTGCCGATCATCGTTAAGTAATAGTACATACTTTTGCTGAATATAAAGTTTCGGTCACCAACTTTGATCATATTGGAATGAGATAATGTTATTCAAATAAAAGGTGCTAACAAAAGGTGTTCTACAAATAATTTCAAATCTTTACTCAAACTGTCACCATCCACTTTTAGTGGCTTAATTCTTTCTGTAATTGTTGTTACTTTATGAAAACTTACTTTAAGAGCGAGTTTTAAATGACAAAACCTTTCTTATTTCTACGACAATTCAGATTAACACTCAGGAGCACCGCTATTATTTTTTAGTAGAGAGTACTTAGTTTGACTGCGCTTCAAGTTTTAGCCACCAACATTTAGTCTGCCATATGTAAGCAAAGAAACCAGAAGTTCCAGAACCAGAAGGTTCTGCAATCCCCGCCCTTGTCTGGCGTGTACCTCGGTGGTGTTGTACTGAACGAGTGTAACTCTCCCAAACTTCTTGGATTTCAGTTTGATGCCAGTCTTTCCTTCTCTGGACATGTAAGCATTGTATTCTCTGTATTGTAAGCATGTAAACATTGAGAGCTATGTCCCGTTTGAGAATGTTGTACAGGTATCGGCACTTGTTCCCCGCACCTGCTAAGCTTCGGCTTGTGCAGGCTTTGGTGCTCTCTATACTTGAGTATTGTCTTCCGGTATATGGCAATGTTGTATCTCTAGGTGACATGGACCGGTTGCAGAGAGTGCAGAACATGTGTGTCAGTTACGTTTGTGGACTGAGGAAATTTGACCACATTTCACTTGAGCGGAAAACCCTTGGCTTATTGACGATGGCTAACTTATGCTTTCTCCGCTCTTCTTGTCTCGTACATAAAGTCCTAACTGAGGAGAGACTGCAATATTTGAGAGAGAGGCTCAGAACCCGTTCCAAAATGCATTCCCGGTGTACCAGGCAGGACAAAATGCTTGAGATGCCTCGTGTGCGCTGAGTCCGCTCGTAAGGGGTTTTCTTATTTAGCCCCAAAGCTCTCTGTCGTCCAGTATCGGCCATGAATTGGTCAGTCAAAAGACTTTTAAAAAAATATTGCACAATGCGTTATTAAGTGGACAGATTTAAAAGATTTTGTTTTTGATCAGGTCAATTTTGTTAGTTTTAAGTCATATAAAATTGTATAATATTATTAGATAATTTTTTTGGTAAATAGCTTTGTGTTAACAATTTTATGTGACTCGAGTTGTTTTGAAAACTATGTAATGTTCATGAAAAACGCTCTAAATAAAAGACCATTTTATTTATTTATTTAAGTTCAGATTCAGACATACATTCAGGAAAGCGGCGTTCAACAACTGAATCGATTGAACATTGATTTAAACATGATTTATCCGACCACATATGGAATGAATAACAAACATGCGACGTATAAAATTATGATATTAAGCTCAAGAACAAACTATGGAGATAAACCAATCACGGAGCGGACTTTTATAACCCGCCGGAGTTTCGTCTGCACAAACAGAGAATAAGTAGGGCGAAAATAACTATGTTTCAACTCAGTCTGTCGTGTGACTGATTAAGTCTCGCAAACGTTTAGGAACACTGCTAATACGCAAATAGTGGATAGAAAAGACACCGCATAAACTTGAGTGTTACTGTGGAGTAGTAAGAATTACAATATTACATTGTTGAACGAACTGCGCAGACAGTGTATTGATTGAGCATTGTTCCTTGTGTTGTTAATTGTGCATTGCTTTTGATTGATTGTGGCATCTTTTGTTGTTTTGTAATGGAATTATTCTGAAGAGGGTGAAGAATTAAGTTAACCTAGGTGGGTAAATGGTTCACCCTGGGACTACAGTATGTTACATCCAGGCTAACCTCAAACTTAGGTTACTGGCTGTGGCTCCAGGATTGTACACGCACAATTAGAGTTTTGAATGTAAACGTTTTTATCATAAGAAACCGAAGTCGTCCTTGTCCTTAGTTAAATCCGTAATTTCGGAACCAATTTCAATCTTCTTCTAGATTTCGTGGGAAAAGTTACTGTGTAATAAACCTCACTCATAAACCCGTATAAAACAACAGCGGTTGGCATCAATAACTAAAAAAAACTCGGCCAATTTCAATTGAAACGATAAAATAGCAATAATAAAAGACGTATTAAACGTATGATCTCGTTACTTTTGAGGATATAACTGAAGTTTCAAACAATTGTTTTACACTGGTCATCAATCAGACGTTCTGGGAGGGCCTCCTGGCAATACTGCCCTGAGGAGCGTGATGGGGAACAGTGCGACGAGGCGATACTGCCCTGAGGAGCGTGATGGGGAACAGTGCGACGAGGCGATACTGCCCTGAGGAGCGTGATGGGGAACAGTGCGACGAGGCGATACTGCCCTGAGGAGCGTGATGGGGAACAGTGCAACGAGGCGATACTGCCCTGAGGAGCGTGATGGGGAACAGTGCGACGAGGCGATACTGCCCTGAGGAGCGTGATGGGGAACAGTGCGACGAGGCGATACTGCCCTGAGGAGCGTGATGGGGAACAGTGCGACGAGGCGATACTGCCCTGAGGAGCGTGATGGGGAACAGTGCGTCGAGGCGATACTGCCCTGAGGAGCGTGATGGGGAACAGTGCAACGAGGCGATACTGCCCTGAGGAGCGTGATGGGGAACAGTGCGACGAGGCGATACTGCCCTGAGGAGCGTGATGGGGAACAGTGCGACGAGGCGATACTGCCCTGAGGAGCGTGATGGGGAACAGTGCGTCGAGGCGATACTGCCCTGAGGAGCGTGATGGGGAACAGTGCGACGAGGCGATACTGCCCTGAGGAGCGTGATGGGGAACAGTACGTCGAGGCGATACTGCCCTGAGGAGCGTGATGGGGAACAGTGCGACGAGGCGATACTGCCCTGAGGAGCGTGATGGGGAACAGTGCGACGAGGCGATACTGCCCTGAGGAGCGTGATGGGGAACAGTGCGTCGAGGCGATACTGCCCTGAGGAGCGTGATGGGGAACAGTGCGACGAGGCGATACTGCCCTGAGGAGCGTGATGGGGAACAGTGCGACGAGGCGATACTGCCCTGAGGAGCGTGATGGGGAACAGTGCGTCGAGGCGATACTGCCCTGAGGAGCGTGATGGGGAACAGTACGACGAGGCGATACTGCCCTGAGGAGCGTGATGGGGAACAGTGCGACGAGGCGATACTGCCCTGAGGAGCGTGATGGGGAACAGTACGACGAGGCGATACTGCCCTGAGGAGCGTGATGGGGAACAGTGCGACGAGGCGATACTGCCCTGAGGAGCGTGATGGGGAACAGTGCGACGAGGCGATACTGCAAGTACCACACTCAGACCGAGTCATGCTAACGTGTTATGTCATGAGCCCCGTGAGTGGGAAGTGTGGCGAGGAGTGCTGCAGCCCAAACAAGGAGCAGGCCGCTAGTGGATCGTCGGAACCCAAGTACCACACCCAGACCGAGTCATGCTAACGTGTTATGTCATGAGCCCCGTGAGTGGGAAGTGTGGCGAGGGGTGCTGCAGCCCAAACAAGGAGCAGCCCGCTAGTGGATCGTCGGAACCCAAGTACCACACCCAGACCGAGTCATGCTAACGTGTTATGTCATGAGCCCCGTGAGTGGGAAGTGTGGCGAGGAGTGCTGCAGCCCAAACAAGGAGCAGGCCGCTAGTGGATCGTCGGAACCCAAGTACTACACCCAGACCGAGTCATGCTGACGTGTTATGTCATGAGCCCCGTGAGTGGGAAGTGTCATGCAACCAGCTATTTTTCACCAGCAACAGTGTGAGCTTTTAAATCCTTTTTTACTTAAAATAAATATACAAGTTACTACAAACATGAATGAAAAGGAAAATGACCAATTCTTCTACATATTTTTATGTTGTAAATTAATCCAGGTTTTCTCACACTACAATATTTTTTGGAAAACCAAATTTAACTATAAATAATACGTTGTGTGTTGAAAAGTACTTGACCGGTTGACAGTTGCTCGTGGTCCAAGTGTCCGGAGACAAGAGGTCGTGATATCAGTAGCGGAGACGTCGCCTCACTTCCGCCGTGATAAGAGAGGGACGCGTCGGAACCTGGGCGGTCGGCATCAATCCACGGTTATGGACAGCAATCTGATATCAAGGAACTTGATTTGGAAACAAGGGAAATTTTGATTGAATTATGAGTATAATCTGAAGTGATATATCATTAAATATGACAAGTTTATTTCTTTGAAAACTAAATCCTGTACATTACCCCTCTTGCCGTTCGTTCAACGGTCACCTTATACTTTCTGCTTCTTTATGTTTCCTGTCTGTTAGATAATACAATTCTTAAGCGTATGAAAGTAACTTTTAATTCAAGAATAAAATACATTAAATTCGTGGAGTAAGTATGTTAATTTTGAGCTCTCGCAGTTAAAATTAAGTGTTGTTATTCTTTTATTGTTCATGCTCAGATATTTTATCGTAATCCTCATATCACACGGGTAACGAATATTTTCAACAATATTAAATTGTTATTTACCTTCAAATGGAAATGTGGTTGATATATTTATATGAAGGATGACCATTTTATACTGACACTCAGGATTTGTACTGAGTCACGCGTAAATATTTAGTTTTAATAGAACAAAACAAAACTTATTTTTCGTATGTATCTTATAGACCTACTCTTATTTCTTCCTTTTACTTTCGAATTAACTTCTTTAGGTTCTCGTAATGAAATCCTAAGAGAGAACAACAACAATAGATTTATTATACATCGTTTTAATAATATTTTACAGCAAAAATTAAATTTTACTAAAACATTTCCGCTAATGTTTAAGATGTCTCGGGTCAAATCTTAAAAAATAAAACTCAAACATACGTTGCCATATTTTTGTTGAATTCTAAATGAAGAAACTGTTTTAACAAACGCGTATTTTACAAATAAGATTTTTATTCAATTTTATCGAAAATAGAACAAAGAGATAATAAAATGCATTCCTGTTGTCTTCAATTACAATCAAAGAAACAAATAAAAAGAAAACTAAGCGTTCAATCAACTGTAGATTACGTCATAACGGTATTTCGGTATTTTTTATATTATTAAACATGTTCGAATCGTATGACTACTGATAAAGTGGTCACCTTGTACGGCGATGTTTAAACTTGTAATCAATCTATCATAGCCAATAGTTGCCACTCGTGTTGCTGTTGACAACCGTCGTGTTTAGGCGTAATCAGTCGCGTGTTTCGATAAGGGAGGCCTCCTGTTGTGTGATCACCGTGATAATACTGCCTGTTGTGTGATCACCGTGATAATACTGCCTGTTGTGTGGTCACCGTGATAATACTGCCTGCTGTGTGGTCACCGTGATAATACTGCCTGTTGTGTGATCACCGTGATAATACTGCATGTTGTGTGATCACCGTAATAATACTACGTGTTGTGTGATCTCCGTGATAATACTGCCTGTTGTGTGATCAACGTGATAATACTGCCTGTTGTGTGATCACCGTGATAATACTGCCTGTTGTGTGATCACCGTAATAATACTACGTGTTGTGTGATCTCCGTGATAATACTGCCTGTTGTGTGATCAACGTGATAATACTGCCTGTTGTGTGATCACCGTGATAATACTGCCTGTTGTGTGGTCACCGTGATAATACTGCCTGCTGTGTGGTCACCGTGATAATACTGCCTGTTGTGTGATCCCTGTGATAATACTGCCTGTTGTGTGATCACCGTGATAATACTGCATGTTGTGTGATCACCGTAATAATACTACGTGTTGTGTGATCTCCGTGATAATACTGCCTGTTGTGTGATCAACGTGATAATACTGCCTGTTGTGTGATCACCGTGATAATACTGCCTGTTGTGTGGTCACCGTGATAATACTGCCTGCTGTGTGGTCACCGTGATAATACTGCCTGTTGTGTGATCACCGTGATAATACTGCCTGTTGTGTGGTCACCGTGATAATACTACCTGCTGTGTGGTCACCGTGATAATACTGCCTGTTGTGTGATCACCGTGATAATACTGCCTGTTGTGTGATCACCGTAATAATACTACGTGTTGTGTGATCTCCGTGATAATACTGCCTGTTGTGTGATCACCGTGATATACTGCCGTTTATATTGAGCTGATGTAATCCACGCTTGGTATTGACAGTGGGTTTACTGTCCTTGTGGAACGGAACTGTTGGGTAGCCACCTTTAGATGTTGTTTACAGCGAAAGTGTTTCCATCAATGTCACCAGCCATTCATTTTAAACAAAGAAAATGTTTACTTATTGTACTGCTTCGTAGTAAATTTATAATATTTTTGATGAAGCAAAAATAGTATGCCAGAAAGAAAAGGCTTCATTATAATACGTGATGTGAAACAACTTTTAGAATGATGAATATCATGAACACAAATTATAGAATCAATAATCGCAATGGTTTGGTTAGTTTAAACTGAATACCTACTGCTGATGTAAACAAAGCCCTCGAATGTGCAGTCAGCAGAGCGCGTCTTGATTGCTTGAACCTCCTTAACATCGTCTCTTGTGCGGCAAATTACAGTTTGTTTCGTTAATGCACTTATGATTTGTCGAACCAATTTCAGTCATAGTGTGTCGGATCATTTTGTATACATCACATTTGTATAATGTGATAATAAACGATCCGTTTTGATCATCAAATGGACTTATTAATTATTAACAATTTAATTCTGCTTGTATGTGATAATGACGTTAATTGTTGTTTGGATTGTGGCTTTATCATGTACTTCTTAAAACCATGAGTAATTGTAACACCAACTAAATCTTTATCATTGTTAGCTGCTTGCTCTCCCCCTCTTAAGCATTTTAAAGGTTTGTGACTAAAGACCAGGTTTTACTGTACAATAGTGTATTTTTTAAGTATTTCTTTATATGCCACTAGCGTATAAAAATAAGCCCTGCGTATTGTGATGAATTTGAACATACAAATATTTCTTTTAACTAACTAAAGGTCAAACGAGAAATTATCACTATATTTTTACGAATTATTTTATAATAGTAAAAAAGCCCAGGCCCAGGTAATGAGATGGGCCTTCTATGACTCACAATGTTCTCGATTGACTCAGCAGGAGACCTGATAGGGTTAAACGGACAATGGTTAGCTGAATATGTATAAATAAACGGTATCAGGAAACTGACACATACTTTCGCCCTTTTAGCCCAACTTTAACCCATTGAGGTAGTAATTTTGTAGTAGCCTATAACGGGAATTGATTGGTGCTGCACTCTAGTATCAAAATATGTAACTAATGACCGCGGGCGTCTACGGTTCTATCCGCTAGGGGCGCGGACTGACTGAAAACCCTTAATATCGCCGCCAGGCCTTTGGTCGTGTTAGCTGAGTTGGCTACGTCGTGGAAACACCTTGGCCAGGTGGCGATACGATGTTCGTGGGTTCGATTCCCGCACACGACCAAAACTGACCAGTTGTGCAACTCTCAATGAGTTAACCGGTCTGTGGCAACGTTGGTGGGAGGGCCCAAGTAAAATTAACGGTGGCAGGCTTGCTTGGAAGTTGACGGGATCGGTTAATTCTTTGAGACTTGCACATGGTCAACACTGATTTTGCTAATTTTTACTTATGTCTACTGTGTGTGTGCCAATGCGACTCTCTAAACTGAAAGAAAACAATATTTTAATTAAAATATGCCATTAATCCATTTAAAAACACCAATTTACTTATTGTACTGCTTCGTAGTAAATTTATAATATTTTTGATGAAGCAAAAATAGTATGCCAGAAAGAAAAGGCTTCATTATAATACGTGATGTGAAACAACTTTTAGAATGATGAATATCATGAACACAAATTATAGAATCAATAATCGCAATGGTTTGGTTAGTTTAAACTGAATACCTACTGCTGATGTAAACAAAGCCCTCGAATGTGCAGTCAGCAGAGCGCGTCTTGATTGCTTGAACCTCCTTAACATCGTCTCTTGTGCGGCAAATTACAGTTTGTGTCGTTAATGCACTTATGATTTGTCGAACCAATTTCAGTCATAGTGTGTCGGATCATTTTGTATACATCACATTTGTATAATGTGATAATAAACGATCCGTTTTGATCATCAAATGGACTTATTAATTATTAACAATTTAATTCTGCTTGTATGTGATAATGACGTTAATTGTTGTTTGGATTGTGGCTTTATCATGTACTTCTTAAAACCATGAGTAATTGTAACACCAACTAAATCTTTATCATTGTTAGCTGCTTGCTCTCCCCCTCTTAAGCATTTTAAAGGTTTGTGACTAAAGACCAGGTTTTACTGTACAATAGTGTATTTTTTAAGTATTTCTTTATATGCCACTAGCGTATAAAAATAAGCCCTGCGTATTGTGATGAATTTGAACATACAAATATTTCTTTTAACTAACTAAAGGTCAAACGAGAAATTATCACTATATTTTTACGAATTATTTTATAATAGTAAAAAAGCCCAGGCCCAGGTAATGAGATGGGCCTTCTATGACTCACAATGTTCTCGATTGACTCAGCAGGAGACCTGATAGGGTTAAACGGACAATGGTTAGCTGAATATGTATAAATAAACGGTATCAGGAAACTGACACATACTTTCGCCCTTTTAGCCCAACTTTAACCCATTGAGGTAGTAATTTTGTAGTAGCCTATAACGGGAATTGATTGGTGCTGCACTCTAGTATCAAAATATGTAACTAATGACCGCGGGCGTCTACGGTTCTATCCGCTAGGGGCGCGGACTGACTGAAAACCCTTAATATCGCCGCCTGGCCTTTGGTCGTGTTAGCTGAGTTGGCTACGTCGTGGAAACACCTTGGCCAGGTGGCGATACGATGTTCGTGGGTTCGATTCCCGCACACGACCAAAACTGACCAGTTGTGCAACTCTCAATGAGTTAACCGGTCTGTGGCAACGTTGGTGGGAGGGCCCAAGTAAAATTAACGGTGGCAGGCTTGCTTGGAAGTTGACGGGATCGGTTAATTCTTTGAGACTTGCACATGGTCAACACTGATTTTGCTAATTTTTACTTATGTCTACTGTGTGTGTGCCAATGCGACTCTCTAAACTGAAAGAAAACAATATTTTAATTAAAATATGCCATTAATCCATTTAAAAACACCAATTTTATACTCCAATTCACACGTTAATAAAATTACAAGTAAGGAACGAGACCTGCTCGTATGTCTACGCCAATGGGTTAACGAATAAATTACTTTTTATTTACTAAATATATAATACAAAGCACGGTAGAATGTACAGAAAATCTTGTAAACAAGTTGTTTTAAAAAACATCCACCCAAATCCCTGCTTTGGAGGCACTACAGAATCCATTGCAACACCCGTAGTTTTAAGAGGGGAAATGCCCCCCAGGGTCATTAAGGGGCAACATATTTCGAATTTCCTCTGTTGCTCAATGCTAAATTGCTCTAGTATCAAAATATGTAACTAATGACCGCGGGCGTCTACGGTTCTATCCGCTAGGGGCGCGGACTGACTGAAAACCCTTAATATCGCCGCCTGGCCTTTGGTCGTGTTAGCTGAGTTGGCTACGTCGTGGAAACACCTTGGCCAGGTGGCGATACGATGTTCGTGGGTTCGATTCCCGCACACGACCAAAACTGACCAGTTGTGCAACTCTCAATGAGTTAACCGGTCTGTGGCAACGTTGGTGGGAGGGCCCAAGTAAAATTAACGGTGGCAGGCTTGCTTGGAAGTTGACGGGATCGGTTAATTCTTTGAGACTTGCACATGGTCAACACTGATTTTGCTAATTTTTACTTATGTCTACTGTGTGTGTGCCAATGCGACTCTCTAAACTGAAAGAAAACAATATTTTAATTAAAATATGCCATTAATCCATTTAAAAACACCAATTTTATACTCCAATTCACACGTTAATAAAATTACAAGTAAGGAACGAGACCTGCTCGTATGTCTACGCCAATGGGTTAACGAATAAATTACTTTTTATTTACTAAATATATAATACAAAGCACGGTAGAATGTACAGAAAATCTTGTAAACAAGTTGTTTTAAAAAACATCCACCCAAATCCCTGCTTTGGAGGCACTACAGAATCCATTGCAACACCCGTAGTTTTAAGAGGGGAAATGCCCCCCAGGGTCATTAAGGGGCAACATATTTCGAATTTCCTCTGTTGCTCAATGCTAAATTGGCAAGCATATCTAGTTTTAATGAAAGCGATCAGTAAATAAGAGAGAAATAGTAATTTTTGTATTCCCCATAAGAATAACATTGGACAACGTACTGCGTTTACCGCAAAATAAAAATTTCAATTTTCTCCGAAACCACGATCGTAGAATAGTAATTCAAAATGCTAAATTATTTAGTTTTTGAGCTCTTTTTAATGGTGAATAGTAATATTTTTTTTACATTTATGTATTTTTATGAAAAATCCAAAAAACTGAATTTTTGATGTTTAAGTCCTGTAATTTCTGAACCCGAATTTTTATAGGAATGCGGTTGGTGTCATTTTGTTGGAAAACTAAAGTTCTACAAACGAATTAAGTTTAATCAAAATCGTTAGAGCCGTTTTTGAGAAATTTTGATTTTTCATGTTTTTGGCGGTTTTTGGGGGATAATTACCCTTAAAAATCAAAAATTCCAAAAAATGAAAAAAAAAAACCTGGAGATATCGTGGATTAGTACCTACATACCAAATTTCATAAAAATCGGCCCATTGGTAAGGGCTCTAGCTCTGTACACATACACACACACACACACACACACACACAGACATCACGTAAAAACCACATTTTTGGGTTCAGGGAGCACCAAAACGAATATTTCCACTAACAACTCAAATTCGAAAATTTTGAAGAAAACAATACTTTCTCCATATACTATGTATAGAGGGAGAAAGTCAAAATTGAAAATACGATATGTGATGAATGTATGTGTGATCAACAAGAATCTATAATATTTCTAAAAATTAGGTTACGCTCCATGGGATACAAAATTGCGAATTAGTGTCTCTCAAGTGGAAACCCAGCTCCCCTGCTTCAGTTATATAAACATACTCTGTTA
Source organism: Allygus modestus (assembly GCA_963675035.1). Taxonomy (NCBI): domain Eukaryota; kingdom Metazoa; phylum Arthropoda; class Insecta; order Hemiptera; family Cicadellidae; genus Allygus; species Allygus modestus. Next base: position 3,959,015 of record OY776111.1, read on the forward strand.
AAACAAATATTCGTCCTAGTGTGTGACACATACTTTCGCCCTTTTAGCCCAACTTTAACCCATTGAGGTAGTAATTTTGTAGTAGCCTATAACGGGAATTGATTGGTGCTGCACTCTAGTATCAAAATATGTAACTAATGACCGCGGGCGTCTACGGTTCTATCCGCTAGGGGCGCGGACTGACTGAAAACCCTTAATATCGCCGCCTGGCCTTTGGTCGTGTTAGCTGAGTTGGCTACGTCGTGGAAACACCTTGGCCAGGTGGCGATACGATGTTCGTGGGTTCGATTCCCGCACACGACCAAAACTGACCAGTTGTGCAACTCTCAATGAGTTAACCGGTCTGTGGCAACGTTGGTGGGAGGGCCCAAGTAAAATTAACGGTGGCAGGCTTGCTTGGAAGTTGACGGGATCGGTTAATTCTTTGAGACTTGCACATGGTCAACACTGATTTTGCTAATTTTTACTTATGTCTACTGTGTGTGTGCCAATGCGACTCTCTAAACTGAAAGAAAACAATATTTTAATTAAAATATGCCATTAATCCATTTAAAAACACCAATTTTATACTCCAATTCACACGTTAATAAAATTACAAGTAAGGAACGAGACCTGCTCGTATGTCTACGCCAATGGGTTAACGAATAAATTACTTTTTATTTACTAAATATATAATACAAAGCACGGTAGAATGTACAGAAAATCTTGTAAACAAGTTGTTTTAAAAAACATCCACCCAAATCCCTGCTTTGGAGGCACTACAGAATCCATTGCAACACCCGTAGTTTTAAGAGGGGAAATGCCCCCCAGGGTCATTAAGGGGCAACATATTTCGAATTTCCTCTGTTGCTCAATGCTAAATTGGCAAGCATATCTAGTTTTAATGAAAGCGATCAGTAAATAAGAGAGAAATAGTAATTTTTGTATTCCCCATAAGAATAACATTGGACAACGTACTGCGTTTACCGCAAAATAAAAATTTCAATTTTCTCCGAAACCACGATCGTAGAATAGTAATTCAAAATGCTAAATTATTTAGTTTTTGAGCTCTTTTTAATGGTGAATAGTAATATTTTTTTTACATTTATGTATTTTTATGAAAAATCCAAAAAACTGAATTTTTGATGTTTAAGTCCTGTAATTTCTGAACCCGAATTTTTATAGGAATGCGGTTGGTGTCATTTTGTTGGAAAACTAAAGTTCTACAAACGAATTAAGTTTAATCAAAATCGTTAGAGCCGTTTTTGAGAAATTTTGATTTTTCATGTTTTTGGCGGTTTTTGGGGGATAATTACCCTTAAAAATCAAAAATTCCAAAAAATGAAAAAAAAAACCTGGAGATATCGTGGATTAGTACCTACATACCAAATTTCATAAAAATCGGCCCATTGGTAAGGGCTCTAGCTCTGTACACATACACACACACACACACACACACACACAGACATCACGTAAAAACCACATTTTTGGGTTCAGGGAGCACCAAAACGAATATTTCCACTAACAACTCAAATTCGAAAATTTTGAAGAAAACAATACTTTCTCCATATACTATGTATAGAGGGAGAAAGTCAAAATTGAAAATACGATATGTGATGAATGTATGTGTGATCAACAAGAATCTATAATATTTCTAAAAATTAGGTTACGCTCCATGGGATACAAAATTGCGAATTAGTGTCTCTCAAGTGGAAACCCAGCTCCCCTGCTTCAGTTATATAAACATACTCTGTTAAAACAAATATTCGTCCTAGTGTGTGACACATACTTTCGCCCTTTTAGCCCAACTTTAACCCATTGGGGTAGTAATTTTGTAGTAGCCTATAACGGGAATTGATTGGTGCTGCACTCTAGTATCAAAATATGTAACTAATGACCGCGGGCGTCTACGGTTCTATCCGCTAGGGGCGCGGACTGACTGAAAACCCTTAATATCGCCGCCTGGCCTTTGGTCGTGTTAGCTGAGTTGGCTACGTCGTGGAAACACCTTGGCCAGGTGGCGATACGATGTTCGTGGGTTCGATTCCCGCACACGACCAAAACTGACCAGTTGTGCAACTCTCAATGAGTTAACCGGTCTGTGGCAACGTTGGTGGGAGGGCCCAAGTAAAATTAACGGTGGCAGGCTTGCTTGGAAGTTGACGGGATCGGTTAATTCTTTGAGACTTGCACATGGTCAACACTGATTTTGCTAATTTTTACTTATGTCTACTGTGTGTGTGCCAATGCGACTCTCTAAACTGAAAGAAAACAATATTTTAATTAAAATATGCCATTAATCCATTTAAAAACACCATTTTTATACTCCAATTCACACGTTAATAAAATTACAAGTAAGGAACGAGACCTGCTCGTATGTCTACGCCAATGGGTTAACGAATAAATTACTTTTTATTTACTAAATATATAATACAAAGCACGGTAGAATGTACAGAAAATCTTGTAAACAAGTTGTTTTAAAAAACATCCACCCAAATCCCTGCTTTGGAGGCACTACAGAATCCATTGCAACACCCGTAGTTTTAAGAGGGGAAATGCCCCCCAGGGTCATTAAGGGGCAACATATTTCGAATTTCCTCTGTTGCTCAATGCTAAATTGGCAAGCATATCTAGTTTTAATGAAAGCGATCAGTAAATAAGAGAGAAATAGTAATTTTTGTATTCCCCATAAGAATAACATTGGACAACGTACTGCGTTTACCGCAAAATAAAAATTTCAATTTTCTCCGAAACCACGATCGTAGAATAGTAATTCAAAATGCTAAATTATTTAGTTTTTGAGCTCTTTTTAATGGTGAATAGTAATATTTTTTTTACATTTATGTATTTTTATGAAAAATCCAAAAAACTGAATTTTTGATGTTTAAGTCCTGTAATTTCTGAACCCGAATTTTTATAGGAATGCGGTTGGTGTCATTTTGTTGGAAAACTAAAGTTCTACAAACGAATTAAGTTTAATCAAAATCGTTAGAGCCGTTTTTGAAAAATTTTGATTTTTCATGTTTTTGGCGGTTTTTGGGGGATAATTACCCTTAAAAATCAAAAATTCCAAAAAATGAAAAAAAAAACCTGGAGTAGTACCTATCGTGGATTAGTACCTACATACCAAATTTCATAAAAATCGGCCCATTGGTAAGGGCTCTAGCTCTGTACACATACACACACACACACACACACACACACAGACATCACGTAAAAACCACATTTTTGGGTTCAGGGAGCACCAAAACGAATATTTCCACTAACAACTCAAATTCGAAAATTTTGAAGAAAACAATACTTTCTCCATATACTATGTATAGAGGGAGAAAGTCAAAATTGAAAATACGATATGTGATGAATGTATGTGTGATCAACAAGAATCTATAATATTTCTAAAAATTAGGTTACGCTCCATGGGATACAAAATTGCGAATTAGTGTCTCTCAAGTGGAAACCCAGCTCCCCTGCTTCAGTTATATAAACATACTCTGTTAAAACAAATATTCGTCCTAGTGTGTGACACATACTTTCGCCCTTTTAGCCCAACTTTAACCCATTGGGGTAGTAATTTTGTAGTAGCCTATAACGGGAATTGATTGGTGCTGCACTCTAGTATCAAAATATGTAACTAATGACCGCGGGCGTCTACGGTTCTATCCGCTAGGGGCGCGGACTGACTGAAAACCCTTAATATCGCCGCCTGGCCTTTGGTCGTGTTAGCTGAGTTGGCTACGTCGTGGAAACACCTTGGCCAGGTGGCGATACGATGTTCGTGGGTTCGATTCCCGCACACGACCAAAACTGACCAGTTGTGCAACTCTCAATGAGTTAACCGGTCTGTGGCAACGTTGGTGGGAGGGCCCAAGTAAAATTAACGGTGGCAGGCTTGCTTGGAAGTTGACGGGATCGGTTAATTCTTTGAGACTTGCACATGGTCAACACTGATTTTGCTAATTTTTACTTATGTCTACTGTGTGTGTGCCAATGCGACTCTCTAAACTGAAAGAAAACAATATTTTAATTAAAATATGCCATTAATCCATTTAAAAACACCATTTTTATACTCCAATTCACACGTTAATAAAATTACAAGTAAGGAACGAGACCTGCTCGTATGTCTACGCCAATGGGTTAACGAATAAATTACTTTTTATTTACTAAATATATAATACAAAGCACGGTAGAATGTACAGAAAATCTTGTAAACAAGTTGTTTTAAAAAACATCCACCCAAATCCCTGCTTTGGAGGCACTACAGAATCCATTGCAACACCCGTAGTTTTAAGAGGGGAAATGCCCCCCAGGGTCATTAAGGGGCAACATATTTCGAATTTCCTCTGTTGCTCAATGCTAAATTGGCAAGCATATCTAGTTTTAATGAAAGCGATCAGTAAATAAGAGAGAAATAGTAATTTTTGTATTCCCCATAAGAATAACATTGGACAACGTACTGCGTTTACCGCAAAATAAAAATTTCAATTTTCTCCGAAACCACGATCGTAGAATAGTAATTCAAAATGCTAAATTATTTAGTTTTTGAGCTCTTTTTAATGGTGAATAGTAATATTTTTTTTACATTTATGTATTTTTATGAAAAATCCAAAAAACTGAATTTTTGATGTTTAAGTCCTGTAATTTCTGAACCCGAATTTTTATAGGAATGCGGTTGGTGTCATTTTGTTGGAAAACTAAAGTTCTACAAACGAATTAAGTTTAATCAAAATCGTTAGAGCCGTTTTTGAAAAATTTTGATTTTTCATGTTTTTGGCGGTTTTTGGGGGATAATTACCCTTAAAAATCAAAAATTCCAAAAAATGAAAAAAAAAACCTGGAGATATCGTGGATTAGTACCTACATACCAAATTTCATAAAAATCGGCCCATTGGTAAGGGCTCTAGCTCTGTACACATACACACACACACACACACACACACACAGACATCACGTAAAAACCACATTTTTGGGTTCAGGGAGCACCAAAACGAATATTTCCACTAACAACTCAAATTCGAAAATTTTGAAGAAAACAATACTTTCTCCATATACTATGTATAGAGGGAGAAAGTCAAAATTGAAAATACGATATGTGATGAATGTATGTGTGATCAACAAGAATCTATAATATTTCTAAAAATTAGGTTACGCTCCATGGGATACAAAATTGCGAATTAGTGTCTCTCAAGTGGAAACCCAGCTCCCCTGCTTCAGTTATATAAACATACTCTGTTAAAACAAATATTCGTCCTAGTGTGTGACACATACTTTCGCCCTTTTAGCCCAACTTTAACCCATTGAGGTAGTAATTTTGTAGTAGCCTATAACGGGAATTGATTGGTGCTGCACTCTAGTATCAAAATATGTAACTAATGACCGCGGGCGTCTACGGTTCTATCCGCTAGGGGCGCGGACTGACTGAAAACCCTTAATATCGCCGCCTGGCCTTTGGTCGTGTTAGCTGAGTTGGCTACGTCGTGGAAACACCTTGGCCAGGTGGCGATACGATGTTCGTGGGTTCGATTCCCGCACACGACCAAAACTGACCAGTTGTGCAACTCTCAATGAGTTAACCGGTCTGTGGCAACGTTGGTGGGAGGGCCCAAGTAAAATTAACGGTGGCAGGCTTGCTTGGAAGTTGACGGGATCGGTTAATTCTTTGAGACTTGCACATGGTCAACACTGATTTTGCTAATTTTTACTTATGTCTACTGTGTGTGTGCCAATGCGACTCTCTAAACTGAAAGAAAACAATATTTTAATTAAAATATGCCATTAATCCATTTAAAAACACCAATTTTATACTCCAATTCACACGTTAATAAAATTACAAGTAAGGAACGAGACCTGCTCGTATGTCTACGCCAATGGGTTAACGAATAAATTACTTTTTATTTACTAAATATATAATACAAAGCACGGTAGAATGTACAGAAAATCTTGTAAACAAGTTGTTTTAAAAAACATCCACCCAAATCCCTGCTTTGGAGGCACTACAGAATCCATTGCAACACCCGTAGTTTTAAGAGGGGAAATGCCCCCCAGGGTCATTAAGGGGCAACATATTTCGAATTTCCTCTGTTGCTCAATGCTAAATTGGCAAGCATATCTAGTTTTAATGAAAGCGATCAGTAAATAAGAGAGAAATAGTAATTTTTGTATTCCCCATAAGAATAACATTGGACAACGTACTGCGTTTACCGCAAAATAAAAATTTCAATTTTCTCCGAAACCACGATCGTAGAATAGTAATTCAAAATGCTAAATTATTTAGTTTTTGAGCTCTTTTTAATGGTGAATAGTAATATTTTTTTTACATTTATGTATTTTTATGAAAAATCCAAAAAACTGAATTTTTGATGTTTAAGTCCTGTAATTTCTGAACCCGAATTTTTATAGGAATGCGGTTGGTGTCATTTTGTTGGAAAACTAAAGTTCTACAAACGAATTAAGTTTAATCAAAATCGTTAGAGCCGTTTTTGAGAAATTTTGATTTTTCATGTTTTTGGCGGTTTTTGGGGGATAATTACCCTTAAAAATCAAAAATTCCAAAAAATGAAAAAAAAACCTGGAGATATCGTGGATTAGTACCTACATACCAAATTTCATAAAAATCGGCCCATTGGTAAGGGCTCTAGCTCTGTACACATACACACACACACACACACACACACACAGACATCACGTAAAAACCACATTTTTGGGTTCAGGGAGCACCAAAACGAATATTTCCACTAACAACTCAAATTCGAAAATTTTGAAGAAAACAATACTTTCTCCATATACTATGTATAGAGGGAGAAAGTCAAAATTGAAAATACGATATGTGATGAATGTATGTGTGATCAACAAGAATCTATAATATTTCTAAAAATTAGGTTACGCTCCATGGGATACAAAATTGCGAATTAGTGTCTCTCAAGTGGAAACCCAGCTCCCCTGCTTCAGTTATATAAACATACTCTGTTAAAACAAATATTCGTCCTAGTGTGTGACACATACTTTCGCCCTTTTAGCCCAACTTTAACCCATTGGGGTAGTAATTTTGTAGTAGCCTATAACGGGAATTGATTGGTGCTGCACTCTAGTATCAAAATATGTAACTAATGACCGCGGGCGTCTACGGTTCTATCCGCTAGGGGCGCGGACTGACTGAAAACCCTTAATATCGCCGCCTGGCCTTTGGTCGTGTTAGCTGAGTTGGCTACGTCGTGGAAACACCTTGGCCAGGTGGCGATACGATGTTCGTGGGTTCGATTCCCGCACACGACCAAAACTGACCAGTTGTGCAACTCTCAATGAGTTAACCGGTCTGTGGCAACGTTGGTGGGAGGGCCCAAGTAAAATTAACGGTGGCAGGCTTGCTTGGAAGTTGACGGGATCGGTTAATTCTTTGAGACTTGCACATGGTCAACACTGATTTTGCTAATTTTTACTTATGTCTACTGTGTGTGTGCCAATGCGACTCTCTAAACTGAAAGAAAACAATATTTTAATTAAAATATGCCATTAATCCATTTAAAAACACCAATTTTATACTCCAATTCACACGTTAATAAAATTACAAGTAAGGAACGAGACCTGCTCGTATGTCTACGCCAATGGGTTAACGAATAAATTACTTTTTATTTACTAAATATATAATACAAAGCACGGTAGAATGTACAGAAAATCTTGTAAACAAGTTGTTTTAAAAAACATCCACCCAAATCCCTGCTTTGGAGGCACTACAGAATCCATTGCAACACCCGTAGTTTTAAGAGGGGAAATGCCCCCCAGGGTCATTAAGGGGCAACATATTTCGAATTTCCTCTGTTGCTCAATGCTAAATTGGCAAGCATATCTAGTTTTAATGAAAGCGATCAGTAAATAAGAGAGAAATAGTAATTTTTGTATTCCCCATAAGAATAACATTGGACAACGTACTGCGTTTACCGCAAAATAAAAATTTCAATTTTCTCCGAAACCACGATCGTAGAATAGTAATTCAAAATGCTAAATTATTTAGTTTTTGAGCTCTTTTTAATGGTGAATAGTAATATTTTTTTTACATTTATGTATTTTTATGAAAAATCCAAAAAACTGAATTTTTGATGTTTAAGTCCTGTAATTTCTGAACCCGAATTTTTATAGGAATGCGGTTGGTGTCATTTTGTTGGAAAACTAAAGTTCTACAAACGAATTAAGTTTAATCAAAATCGTTAGAGCCGTTTTTGAGAAATTTTGATTTTTCATGTTTTTGGCGGTTTTTGGGGGATAATTACCCTTAAAAATCAAAAATTCCAAAAAATGAAAAAAAAAACCTGGAGATATCGTGGATTAGTACCTACATACCAAATTTCATAAAAATCGGCCCATTGGTAAGGGCTCTAGCTCTGTACACATACACACACACACACACACACACACACACAGACATCACGTAAAAACCACATTTTTGGGTTCAGGGAGCACCAAAACGAATATTTCCACTAACAACTCAAATTCGAAAATTTTGAAGAAAACAATACTTTCTCCATATACTATGTATAGAGGGAGAAAGTCAAAATTGAAAATACGATATGTGATGAATGTATGTGTGATCAACAAGAATCTATAATATTTCTAAAAATTAGGTTACGCTCCATGGGATACAAAATTGCGAATTAGTGTCTCTCAAGTGGAAACCCAGCTCCCCTGCTTCAGTTATATAAACATACTCTGTTAAAACAAATATTCGTCCATCACGCTTTCTGTTTGTGCAGTCGGAGCTACGAGGAAATCCAAGAATTGTCTCGTGATTACCTGGTTCATCCCGGCATAGGCTCGTGCAGAACACGTGCGTTGTATCGAGTGTAATATATAGAACACGTGCATTGTATCGAGTGTAATACATAGAACACGTGCGTTGTATCGAGTGTAATACATAGAACACGTGCATTGTATCGAGTGTACTACATAGAACACGTGCGTTGTATCGAGTGTAATACATAGAACACGTGCGTTGTATCGAGTGTAATATATAGAACACGTGCATTGTATCGAGTGTAATACATAGAACACGTGCACTGTATCGAGAGTAATACATAGAACACGTGCATTGTATCGAGTGTAATATATAGAACACGTGCATTGTATCGAGTGTAATACATAGAACACGTGCGTTGTATCGAGTGTAATATATAGAACACGTGCATTGTATCGAGTGTAATACATAGAACACGTGCACTGTATCGAGTGTAATATATAGAACATGTGCATTGTATCGAGTGTAATATATAGAACACGTGCATTGTATCGAGTGTAATATATAGAACACGTGCATTGTATCGAGTGTAATACATAGAACACGTGCGTTGTATCGAGTGTAATATATAGAACACGTGCATTGTATCGAGTGTAATACATAGAACACGTGCACTGTATCGAGTGTAATACATCGAACACGTGCATTGTATCGAGTGTAATACATAGAACACGTGCACTGTATCGAGTGTAATTCATAGAACACGTGCATTGTATCGAGTGTAATACATAGAACACGTGCATTGTATCGAGTGTAATACATAGAACACGTGCACTGTATCGAGTGTAATACATAGAACACGTGCACTGCATTGAGTGTAATACATAGAATACGTGCATTGCATCGAGGGTAATAAATAGAACATGTGCATTGTATCGAGTGTAATATATAGAACACGTGCATTGTATCGAGTGTAATACATAGAACACGTGCACTGCATTGAGTGTAATACATAGAATACGTGCATTGCATCGAGGGTAATAAATAGAACACTTGCATTGTATCGAGTGTAGTATATAGAACACGTGCATTGTATCGAGCGTAATACATAGAACACGTGCATTGTATCGAGTGTAATACATAGAACACGTGCATTGTATCGAGTGTAATACATAGAACACGTGCACTGTATCGAGTGTAATACATAGAACACGTGCATTGCATATAGGGTAATAAATAGAACACGTGCACTGTATCGAGTGCAGTATATAGAACACGTGCATTGTATCGAGCGTAATACATAGAACACGTGCACTGTATCGAGTGTAATACATAGAACACGTGCATGGTATCGAGTTTAATACATAGAACACGTGCACTGTATCGAGTGTAATACATAGAACACGTGCATTGTATCGAGCGTAATAAATAGAACACGTGCATTGTATCGAGTGTAGTATATAGAACACGTGCACTGTATCGAGTGTAATACATAGAACACGTGCATGGTATCGAGTTTAATACATAGAACACGTGCACTGTATCGAGGGTAATAAATATAACACTTGCATTGTATCGAGTGTAGTATATAGAACTCGTGCATTGTATCGAGCGTAATACATAGAACACGTGCACTGTATCGAGTGTAATACATAGAACACGTGCATGGTATCGAGTTTAATACATAGAACACGTGCACTGTATCGAGTGTAATACATAGAACACGTGCATTGCATCGAGGGTAATAAATAGAACACTTGCATTGTATCGAGTGTAGTATATAGAACACGTGCATTGTTTCGAGCGTAATACATAGAACACGTGCACTGTATCGAGTGTAATACATAGAACACGTGCATTGTATCGAGTTTAATACATAGAACACGTGCATTGCATCGAGGGTAATAAATAGAACACTTGCATTGTATCGAGTGTAGTATATAGAACACGTGCATTGTTTCGAGCGTAATACATAGAACACGTGCACTGTATCGAGTGTAATACATAGAACACGTGCACTGTATCGAGTGTAATACATAGAACACGTGCATTGCATCGAGGGTAATAAATAGAACACTTGCATTGTATCGAGTGTAGTATATAGAACACGTGCATTGTTTCGAGCGTAATACATAGAACACGTGCACTGTATCGAGTGTAATACATAGAACACGTGCATGGTATCGAGTTTAATACATAGAACACGTGCACTGTATCGAGTGTAATACATAGAACACGTGCATTGCATCGAGGGTAATAAATAGAACACGTGCATTGTATCGAGTGTAGTATATAGAACACGTGCATTGTATCGAGTGTAATACATAGAACACGTGCATTGTATCGAGTGTAATACATATAAAAAGTGCACTGTATCGAGTGTAATACATATAACACGTGCACTGTATCGAGTGTAATACATAGAACACGTGCATTGCATCGAGGGTAATAAATAGAACACGTGCATTGTATCGAGTGTAGTATATAGAACACGTGCATTGTATCGAGTGTAATACATAGAACACGTGCATTGTATCGAGTGTAATACATAGAACACATGCATTGTGTCGAGTGTAATATATAGAACACGTGCACTGTATCCAGTGTAATATATAGAACAAGTTCGAGTGTAAAGTACCATGAGTGTAATAATAAAACACGTGAATTGTATCGAGTATAGAACGATACTACACACATTTTATCTTTAGAGAAAATATTATATTTGTATAAATTAAGGGAGGTTTTTACTATTAAGGACTATAAACTCCAGATCAAATTGTAACTAGGTTAGGACTGGGTCATGTTGACTCTCAAATAAACCTTACAAACAATTTAAAAACATCTTACATTCAGATTTTCAGTTGAACGAACCGTCCGAAAACGAAATTTCATTTTTAAATCATGTGTTACAAAGCTGCAAACACCGTTTGGGAAAGGCGAGAATTTATTATTATCAAAAGGCACAAAGAGCTGAAAGCAAATGAAACATTTGAAAACCTGTCGCCTGATTGGATCACCACGTGGAACAAACATTACAACCTGGTGCTCCGCGGAGGCGGGGGTGGGAACAGTCTGATGGGGTTGCCTATTACGAAATGTAGAGTGTCACGAAAATAACTGATAGAATGTGTCGGAGCGTAAATAATTTGTTGACATAGATGTATAAAGTAGCTTTCATTACAAGTGACACAATTTTGCTTAACAACGTCTTTAAGATAATACAAAGTTACTTGCTAAAGTTCCGGAGTCCGTGGAGAGAGGATGTGGAACTGTGAGTGCGTTCTTAGCGCCTGAACTTACTGTAGGTTCCGGAGTCCGTGGAGAGAGGATGTGGAACTGTGAGTGCGTTCTTAGCGCCTGAACTTACTGTCAGTTCCGGAGTCCGTGGAGAGAGGATGTGGAACTGTGAGTGCGTTCTTAGCGCCTGAACTTACTGTCAGTTCCGGAGTCCGTGGAGAGAGGATGTGGAACTGTGAGTGCGTTCTTAGCGCCTGAACTTACTGTCAGTTCCGGAGTCCGTGGAGAGAGGATGTGGAACTGTGAGTGCGTTCTTAGCGTCTGAACTTACTGTCAGTTCCGGAGTCCGTGGAGAGAGGATGTGGAACTGTGAGTGTGTTCTTAGCGTCTGAACTTACTGTCAGTTCCGGAGTCCGTGGAGAGAGGATGTGGAACTGTGAGTGCGTTCTTAGCGTCTGAACTTACTGTCAGTTCCGGAGTCCGTGGAGAGAGGATGTGGAACTGTGAGTGCGTTCTTAGCGTCTGAACTTACTGTCAGTTCCGGAGTCCGTGGAGAGAGGATGTGGAACTGTGAGTGCGTTCTTAGCACCTGAACTTACTGTCAGTTCCGGAGTCCGTGGAGAGAGGATGTGGAACTGTGAGTGCGTCCTTAGCACCTGAACTTACTGTCGGTTCCGGAGTCCGTGGAGAGAGGATGTGGAACTGTGAGTGCGTTCTTAGCGCCTGAACTTACTGTAGGTTATTTTTAAGGTTTTCGTTTAAGTGCACCAATGAATCGGGTGGTCTTAGAAAAACCACAAAACAAATTTGTTGAGTTTTCCTATCACTTGGCCATCCCTATTTACCTACAGTGCTGGAAAAGTTTATATTAGTATTTAAAGTTGTTCAGGTTTTTCTAACACCCGGGAGGTTCACACTGCTGTTGTTAATCGAAATTCAAGTTAAGGTAAATATTTATGTTTTGAAGACTTAAATATGTAAGTTAGAATGCGAATAATTACTTTGATTTAATTTTCGATTAATAAAATATGTTCTTTTAATAATTAATAATGAAAAATGGAAAACTAAATTTTATAATAAAAAAATCAAATTGTTGAGAAAATCGGGATGTCATAAAAAACGTATTGCAGCACTTAAAAATATATTTAAAAAAATATATTTTTAAGTGTTGTAAGACGTCTTTTATTACATCCCGTAAGCAATAACAACACGTAATATGCTAATCAAAAAGTTGTTTAGTAAAGCCGAATAAAAATCGAGTTATATAAATTTAAATTTGTAAAATAAGTAGATATACGTTTGCAAGATTAAAAGTTTCTAAAGAAAAGGATAATATTTTGTTTTCTAGAGACATTTTTGAACGATTTGAATATGGAACTCCATAATTCACAAATTAACTTTCACAGTATGATTCGTCAATTCTATGATTTCAATTTAAAATCCACTGTACAATGTTATGTGTAGTCAAAATCTATAGGACTATATAAATTACGTTTTCAATATTATGCCACCTCAGTTTGACTATATACAGTATAATTTACTATATTCCTATACTGTATTTGTATTTTATGGAAGGTTTCTTTTCCTAGAGAAGTGAAACATTGTCCGAGGAAAATAAGCAAGAGAACGTGAGGTAGTAAAAGTAAACCTCAGATTGCGTTCCGGAAGTGCCTAGCATGCCGGCGCGCGGACATATTGTTTCCGTCGACACACACACACACACAAGCGCGCGCGATGAAACAATATCAACGAATAAAAAAGTGCTGTACTCTAAAGCTGACAAGAAGTTTATTGCAGATCAAAGTAACGTTACTTATAAAATGTATCCAACATCACTCTGTATTTATTTGGCGTTTCCTTATCTATTACAAAAAATCCAAATATAGACCCATTCCAACATTGGTAGCAGAGATTTATAAATTCTTGAAATGTCCTCCCTACGTGATTGTTGTAAATATGTTATAGATTTAAATCACCTTGTTTAAATAGAATAAGACCATTTCGTAAATTATGTTGTACTTTACCATAACATTGTCACAAATAAAAACTGTTAATATTTCTAAGTCTACCCTCTGAGAAAGTTTCTGCAATTCTGGGACTACTTATGTTGTCAAACACAAAAACTGAATGATTTTCCATGTCTTATACTTACAGCCAGAATAAGTGTGTAATTTAAAATATTATCTTATTAGTCGAAAAATATTTCCTTATTCTCTTGTCGAAAAATATTTCTATATTATCTTGTTCTAAAGATTTATATATTAAAAATAAAATAGTGAATATCAATCATTCTTTTTATCCAATGGATTTTATCAGCCATTTTTCCGCAAGTAGCCATATTATAAACCGCTATACTGCCACCACAGATTTCTCAAATATAGTTTATTGAATTTAAACAATCCACTCTTTCCTAAATATGATTTAAGTTCCGAAATGCAAAAAACGAGGTTTTCTGAAGCGACCAGACACGAAGGTCAATGGCAGTTTTGAGGTGTAGAGGTTTAAGATGATTGGATTCAAGACAAGAATGTGTCATTATATTGTTAAATCCTCGATACCACTTAGTTTCTCCGGAAGCTGGTGTCTTGGAATTGTGATAAGATGCAACTCTCTATCACTGCGAACAACCATAACTGTTATTAACTATAACTGTATTACACCTAGCGATAAGTTGAATCGTTAGTTTAGTATGTAAAACAAAGAAACGTTTCCGTTTTATAAAATGTTGAAAAATAAATTTTGTTGAAGTATTGAGCCGGTTTGATATATCTGAGATGATAGAAGAGGGTCAAAATAGAAGCTAAGAGTCAAGAGGAAAGTCATAACGACATTCGATATTTTGTAAAATATCTCTCAAGTCACATTTAGGCAATATACAAAGCTTCTACACGATATGTTCTTCATGTATTGTTATACGAAGAGACACGGAAACTGTTTAAAATACTATCAACGTCCACCAACAATTGTTAAATAATGTTAAGATCTCCATTAGCCACGAAGCGACGCGATGGCCACAAATGAAACGTCTTCTCGTAGTTACCAGTGTAGAACACCGCCTTCGACATTCGCCGCAAAACCACCATTACATTGTGTGGCCTAAGAGAGTCATTTCGATTATTTTACCTTAAAAAAAACTGATTTTTACTAGTTTTTAAATAAAACAATATTAATTTGAAAATGAGTTTTTTACTTTTATATTGTTCATGGAACAGTTCTATGTTACTTGTTCCCATATAGTTAGGATCTAGCTGTATCTTTATCTTTTACTAGATATTAAAAACACCTGAGAAAGGAGTTTTAAAAGAGGAAGCCGAGTTCTTAAAATAGTAAAAGTACGTATTTATTACTAAATCTGAGAGTAATTAGTTTCTCCCTTTTGATATTCGTGAAACATGTACTGATTCACTGTAGGGAGGTCAGGGTTATCAAAATAAGATTTATAACTTCACGGGATATTGGGGGTTATGTATCAGAGATACAGATTCCCTCACGGTTGAATATAAACCGTATGATAAATTTAAGTTGATATTTATTAGTGAATTTCCTTTGGAAAGTGAACTATTAGCATGACCCGCACGGTGAAACTTAAGCCCGGGACCACCATAGAAGTTCCTAACGTGACCCCCTGAACACGTTTTGGGGGGTCGTTCTATATATATATATATATATATATATATATATATATATATATATATATATATATATATATATATATATATATATATATATATGTGTGTGTTTGCACTCTAGCGGTCGCATTTTTTGTCCGATTTACTTCAAATTTGGTAGGGACGTTCCTTTCTGTAATCAGTTGGACAAGTTCTTTGGGCAAAACAATCGGAAAACTCTAAACACCTTTTTTTGGGATTAATCTTTCAAATTTTGAGTTTTTGGGCCCAAAAAGGGTCAGACAAGCCCCGTATGTAAAATACATGCATGTAAAAAGATGGGAATTGGAGAGGCGAAAGTTTTAAGCCCTCTCTCGTCATTCTAGCATAAATATTTACCGAGTTATTAAAGAAAATGTGTATCGATCAAACACAGTACGTTGTCTTATGGGGATTTTACATTAGAAGAGCCTGTTATTCATTTTTTGGTGTACTTTTATCATCCCCTACCACTTCACGCCTACTTTAAAGCCTGACTGGACCTTCTCCTAACCTTATAATGCGCAAAATTGTATTCCCAGCATTGCAGGTAAATAGAACCAGGAGCATCAGAACAGCCAAAAAAATCAATGTTTTCAGATTTGAATAAAAGTTGGAATAAATGTATGTTTTAAACTGATTTTGAGTTTTTGTAGTTTTTTATGTGGAAATTCACTTCCCTCACGTCAGCGTGCTGCGTGCGAACTCCTTTTAAATTTCGAAATGCCCTGATGCTAACCCCTCACTCATGTGTCCCTAACCTTATACCTCCCCTCCCCACAGATCTAACAGTCACGAGTCGTTTTCTAGTGATTTATTAGAATACAAGTGTGATAACACAATTTTTTCACCACACTACTCTGTAATCACCTGTGTTCGGAACGTCATTTGAATACCGAAAGTAGAGTTTTTCCGCCCAAGGGCCGAAAATTTTGGCCCTAGGGCCGAAAGTCAGCTGATCTATTTAGCCAGTGTTGCCAAGTTGTTTTTAAGCGAACACGACGTTACCTGGTTAATACGTGCATACTATTTTGTGTTCTTTGGTTGAAACACTGGAAAAATAACAACAAAATTCAAAACATTGTACTATCGATGTTTTGTTTATTGGTTAATTTTTTTTAGTCCGAGAGACCACTCGTTTTTTATGACCGATCACATTCAACCCGTTAATAATTGTAGTATGGTGAAAAATAGGTTTCGCACCTCTGCCGAAAGGGTTTTGCATAGCCCTCGAACGATTTCTGACCTCGACTTCGTCTCGGTCATAAAACACGATCTCGGGCCAGCAAAACCCCACTTTCGGCCCTTGGTGCGAAATCTACTATTATATCACAGCTGATAATTGTTCAAAACAAATCCAAAATTTTCAACATTGGCGTTTTTTACGGGTTGAATACTTGTTATATACAAATCCTGCCTACTGAAAACATTAGGTATTTTTGACTATTTAAAATAAGCCTTACATTGTTGATCTCGGATAATCCGTTGGGTAGAGGTCGGATTTGAAAGTTAACATTGGCCTTATGGGAGAAGCGTAGAAACGAGAAAGGCGTCGTGGCTATAACACATTCTCAAGCATTATTTACGTATCAGAAAACAATATCTCTCTGTAAAGAGATTAGTTTTACGTCTGGATACCAGCGAATGTAAAACTATCTCTCGCCTGGCCAGATCGTGTCGCTATCACCCCGGATCCAATCACGGCGCTGCGAAACACTGGTGCAGATGTGAAAAACAATTTTAGATGGTTTTGTGAGGATCAGATCTCTGTCCGAAACAGTAATTGAGTTTTCCGATTTCTATCTCTCAAATAAAATACAACCCGTGTAGATTAACTTATCTTTGGAAATGTAACAATAAAAATAAATATTTTAGTGTTTGACTACAACTGTCTAATACTACCTAAATTATTTGAGACAACTAGACAACTTTAATTACCAGACATAAAAGGTAAGCTACGAATCAATACTCCAATTCCAATTTTTGTTAAATAATCATCTTGAAAAATATACGATACGTAAAACGGCTTCCAGAAAAGTTAAAGCATTAAATCACTATTATGAAGCTAAGTTAAAACAATTCAATACTTAAAAATCATTCCTAAAATTTTGGACAGTATAATTATAAGATAAACTATTTATCGTTTTTCATGTATATATATATATATATATATATATATATATAACCGTGTTAAACAAATAAAAATAAATTGGCATCAAACTACAAATGACGGGGTGAAGTTAAAAACATGTTACACTTTAATATAGATTTACAATTATTATACTGTAGTCACGTACAAGATATAAGGCGATTGATCTCGCCCGGTCACACCGATCATTATCAGCTTGCGACTGATAATACAGAGCGCGCTGCAGTGGTTGGTTTAGGTAGCATTTTGATGAATAACAGAATCTATCACAAGTTAACCTAACTCAACCGCTTCGGTATAGGTAGGGAGTCGCTACAGGGTGTCTCACGAACGGTGTCTTAGGCATTTCACAGAAAACCACTTGCCCTAGAAGAATGAAGGAAAATGATTCCCCACTACATCGAACACAAGGAATAAAGTAAATGTATATTTGACTTTTTCCTAAATACATTTAACAAACTAAGGGTCACTAGTGTAATACTCTGAATTGTCAAATGTGCTGAGTCATATTATTCAAAGTTTTAAAGCCTTAGAAAATATCCACGTTATAGCAAAGGCAGATCACTTTTCTTTATCCGTTTCAAAATAGCGGTCATTTTTACTAAACATATTGGCATTGATAGAATACTCGGTATCTTCTAAACCACTAGGCACATCTTGTTCCGATTAAAATTTCTTACTTACAATTAACTCTGATATGCTTTAAACAATGCTTTACACGAAAATAGTTTTCGAACAAAATTAATATTTCCATACAAGTCTTAAGTTTTATTTGAAAAAAACTTACAATAACACTTTTTAGAAATTAATCTTATAAGATTTTCTTTTAAAATATAAAACGGTGTTTATCGTTTAAAAGTTCAAATACTTGTAACTTATATTATTAAAGGTTTATAATGACAAAGATACTCCCACACCAGAATTTAAAGTTTACAAATTACACCACACCACTGTTTTTTTTGCACAAATTAAAAATATAATCATTTCCACAGTAACTCGCTTCATCTAGCAAAATTTTAATAACCTAGCATTATTGGAGTAACATTTTATAATTGGAACGTCCTTTCACTTTGTATTGGGAACCAATATAAACGTATCAACCATCAGATTCTTTATAAAGACCGATTCCAATTAAACTCCACAAAGAGTCCGCCAGAATGTTTTGATTCCCTTGCGGAGAGGTCTCGGGTATACATTCCGGCTCCTCAATACTGAATATCTTTGCACTAATCTGTCAAATCATTGTAAATTAAATTTTAATAAATAAAGTATTAGTCATTGGTCCTTTGAGGTCATATTATTAGGTAATGTAAAGCTACCGTCCGTCCGATGGTATGTAAATCAATATCGATTAAAAAACAAGAATCTACCACCCAAAATATTGGTCTCAATTACAACAATACATCGAACAATTTAATACCTTAATTAACTAACTTTTAAAAGTTGACTTGCATGCTTTTCCGTAGATTAACGTAACGAACCAAATTGTATTAGTTTTGGAAATTTTACAGAAAAGAACCTACGCATTGGGAACTTTTCTACATTGTGCGAATAGCTATCTACTGAGGGAGAGTGGGAAAGAGTGGTACAGGGCGCCGATGAGTCTGCCGCATCTCTTGCTGAGGCTTGTGTTGTAGCTCTGACGTGGGAGGTTGAGCCATAAGCTGCGATCGTTCTGTTTGTTGTAGTTACAAGATAGCTGTCTACTGAGGGAGAGTGGGAAAGAGCGGTACAGGGCGCCGATTAGTCTGCCGCATCTCTTGCTGAGGCTTGTGTTGTAGCTTTGACGTGGGAGGTTGAGCCATAAGCTGCGATCGTTCTGTTTGTTGTAGTTACAAGATAGCTGTCTACTGAGGGAGAGTGGGAAAGAGCGGTACAGGGCGCCGATTAGTCTGCCGCATCTCTTGCTGAGGCTTGTGTTGTAGCTTTGACGTGGGAGGTTGAGCCATAAGCTGCGATCGTTCTGTTTGTTGTAGTTACAAGATAGCTATCTACTGAGGGAGAGTGGGAAAGAGCGGTACAGGGCGCCGATGAGTCTGCCGCATCTCTTGCTGAGGCTTGTGTTGTAGCTCTGACGTGGGAGGTTGAGCCATAAGCTGCGATCGTTCTGTTTGTTGTAGTTACAAGATAGCTGTCTACTGAGGGAGAGTGGGAAAGAGCGGTACAGGGCGCCGATGAGTCTGCCGCATCTCTTGCTGAGGCTTGTGTTGTAGCTCTGACGTGGGAGGTTGAGCCATAAGCTGCGATCGTTCTGTTTGTTGAAGTTACAAGATAGCTGTCTACTGAGGGAGAGTGGGAAAGAGCGGTACAGGGCGCCGATGAGTCTGCCGCATCTCTTGCTGAGGCTTGTGTTGTAGCTCTGACGTGGGAGGTTGAGCCATAAGCTGCGATCGTTCTGTTTGTTGAAGTTACAAGATAGCTGTCTACTGAGGGAGAGTGGGAAAGAGCGGTACAGGGCGCCGATGAGTCTGCCGCATCTCTTGCTGAGGCTTGTGTTGTAGCTCTGACGTGGGAGGTTGAGCCATAAGCTGCGATCGTTCTGTTTGTTGAAGTTACAAGATAGCTGTCTACTGAGGGAGAGTGGGAAAGAGCGGTACAGGGCGCCGATGAGTCTGCCGCATCTCTTGCTGAGGCTTGTGTTGTAGCTCTGACGTGGGAGGTTGAGCCATAAGCTGCGATCGTTCTGTTTGTTGAAGTTACAAGATAGCTGTCTACTGAGGGAGAGTGGGAAAGAGCGGTACAGGGCGCCGATGAGTCTGCCGCATCTCTTGCTGAGGCTTGTGTTGTAGCTCTGACGTGGGAGGTTGAGCCATAAGCTGCGATTGTTCTGTTTTTTGTAGTTATAAGATGTATAGCTCCATTAATATAGCACCGAATGAGTGTAGCATAAAACTCATGCAATAAATGTTCTAAATCCATAATTTGTCATGATTGTTTCATTGATTTTGATTTAGTAAATAGTGGAAAATAAGGAACCTTTTCAATCGCTCGCGTTTTCGCCCCAACGGAGTTTTCTGAATGAGTCTCTTCAGGGATTTGATGCTGTTGCATTTCAATAGGAAACGCGCGGCATGCATTCAAATAATCCGAGTGAGCTCTCTGGGGGAAGGGGAACTATAACCAAACTGGCTGTGGAGGTGGTTTAATCTCAAAATTACGTTAAGAAAATAAATTACATTTGTGAGAGTGGCGTTAGAAAAAGGTTAGAAAACGACATTAGGTATTAAAGTAGGAACAGAAATATAAATTCTTGTATTTCCAGATGACACTTTTCATAGCAGAAAGAAGGGGAAATATTTAAGAAATTGATGAAGCATTGATCAATATTTTATTGATAAATAAAAAAATTGGACTAAATATTAACGATTTTAAAACAAA
Organism: Allygus modestus; assembly: GCA_963675035.1. Taxonomy (NCBI): domain Eukaryota; kingdom Metazoa; phylum Arthropoda; class Insecta; order Hemiptera; family Cicadellidae; genus Allygus; species Allygus modestus. The sequence goes on from OY776111.1 coordinate 3,980,127, forward strand.
ACTAGTTCAATTTAGAAGTGTAAGAAGATTAAAGTAGGACATTATGAATTTGAAATTGTCAATGAACTCAAATATTTAGGAGTAATTTTGAACAAGCTGAATAATGAAAAATGTAGACATACAAAGTAGAATAAACCCAGGTAACAGGAGTCAGTACGATTAAAACAAAACATTATCGTCAAAATTATTTTCAAATTCTAAAAAGTTAAAGTTATACAAAACTATCATTCGACCTATTTTATTATACGGTGCAGAAACATGGATTCTAAATAAGAACACAGAAAGAAACATAGTAACCTTTGAAAACATAGTAACCTTTGAAAATAAAGTATTGAGAAATATATTTGGGCCAGTTAAAGAACATGGATTATGAAGAAGAAACATAAAAGAGGAATTCGACATTAGTTCAATGCGCCAGACTTTGTAGCGGAGGCAAACATTAGTCGATTAAGATGGGCAGGTCATGTTATCAGACGAAGAGAAGAAACTAACTGTCATTAAATAAATCTGGCAAGGCAATCCAGAGCGAAGACGACCCTCAGGAAGACAGAATACCCCGGTATCAGCAAACCTGCGTGCTCAGCGAATTTCCAATGCATATAATATGTATCTGAAAGCCAAATACCAAGTTTCATCAATATACATTCATAAATGAATGATTTATGACATTTTAATTATTCTCAATAAGAATAACATAGCGTCTGAGAATACAGGTTTGCTGAAAAAAGTACACAAAAAATGGATTTTTATGAACATTTTTTGATAACTCAACTAGGTGAAGCCACATACTAAATGTTATTAATTTATGTTCATTATTAAGGGAGATAACATTTCACTTATTCTCTGTAAGAATAACATGGAGGCTGAGTATGTAAGTTTACTGCTACGGGAACTATCAGCAAAAAAATCGTTTTTCGTTCAAATATCAAAAGACCACAACGGTATGAAGCAATATACCAAGTTTCATTAGGATAAGTGATAAATAAGCAAGATTTAGCATTTTTCTTATTCTCCATAAGGATAACATTGGACAACGTTCTGTGTTTAGCACTTTCAATATCTCTGTAACCAATTGGCGTAGAGCAATAATAAAAAAACAAATTGTTGGTTTTTTTTAAGCTGAATTCAATAGTGAAAATTTCAATTTGATATACTAAAACATTATAGGTAAAAAACTCAAAAACCCATTTTTGAGGTACAACCCCCCCCCCCCCCGAAATACCCCTATGGATAAAGCGATCTGGCTGGTTTTCGAACTTTTAAGTCATAAATGTTGCTTTACATGTTTTTACCAAATTTCATAAAAATCTGACCATTTGTACGAGAGTTATCGCACTCACGGATATATATATATATATATATATATATATATATATATATGATTTTGAACAAATGGTGTTTTTGGCATCTGGGGACCTCAAAACGAAAAGTTGTCATGGTCACGGGCCTAGATCTTACCATGCCGACTACGGTAATAGCTTCTTCCCTATAGGGGAAATTCGCTAAAAATAGATGAAAAGACCAAGTGCTGAGAGATATGTGGAAGCTGCAGGAAGGTGCAGGTCGTTGAAGCAGATGCTAAAGACCAACGATCTCGGAGGCAGCTCGTTGGCGAGGCCAAACACCACTTGGCCTTGGGAGTAAGTAAGAGCTTACTAAGTGATATGGCGTGATTTAAACAAAAATAAATAGCTTTGCACGGCTAAATATTGATGTTAAGCGAACTGTGAAACACCTGTGAACCCGGGACCAACGCAGCGGTCATCAATACCACCAATACACGACTACATCCACTGATTATGGTTTATTAGTGGTATTATTTTACTATGTAACCGGTCATGGTATTAGACCGCACTTCTCAGCTCAGGTTCATGTTGTTTTTTAATTCTTGTCATATTGTTTTAAAATGTTTTCTTACTCGTATATACAGTTAAATCTAACAAATACAATTTACCTGCATTTTATAGTACTTATTACAGTATACTGTGTTTGGCTGAAACTAGTAGTTTCGAAGATCTCCAGGGTTTAAACTTAAATAAAAGGTCTTCATTTTAGTAGCAAATGAAGATATAATAATAAATGATCAATTATTTAATTGAGCCATTCAGTATACTAGGTACAATAAGCAAAGTCATGCCAAACTAACTAAAGCTAAGACAAACCATGCGGCACTCAAAACAACACTTGTTGCTTTGTGCAATACAAACTTCTCACTTATGAAAACAATTCCTACAGTTATGCAATGATTTAAACTCACATGTAACTAAGATGATTATTCGGTCTTTGTATCACCTTTGACTATGTATACTTCAGTATGGTGATACGACAGAATAATCACCTTAGTTACATGTCCGTTTAAATCATTACTTCAGTATTTATAGTCAATGGTATCACCAACTTAAAATGCTATTGAAATGAAATGCAAATGCGTAACTTTGATTTATATTGAGAATATAGTCGATAAATGCATTAAACTGCTTAAGTATATATCTGTCACTACTATTATAAAAATGAGGTGGTGGTTGTCTGTCTGTCTGTCTGTAGTTCCATCACGCCAAAACCACTGGACCAATTCTGCTGGTATTTTGCACAAATTTAGTCTATGTACCGAGGAGTGTCATAGACCTATCGCCGTTTAGAAATGTCCTCAGGGCTCTGCCCGACGGGACTTCCAAGTTCCTATGTTATTCATATGGAAGAGAGTTTTATTTGGTTTATGTCACATATGTGTTTCACTAATTCAATTCATTTAAATAAACAGCTGTTATAGTGAGTATATATAACTACAGACTGTCATTATTTTGTTTACAATTGTTCTACTCTGAATTTTCACCTCGTTGCAAAGCACGGGCATAGCAGCTAGTAATATTATAAATAAGAGGTGGTTTCTGTCTGTGTGTCTGTCTGCTGTTTCGGGTAAACGCAAAACTTACTGAACCGACTTGGCTGAAACCTTACACAAAGGAAGATCTTGAACCCATGCAACACATAGGCCTATTCACTTCCTTAAAAACCCCTCAGGCTACGCCCCGTGAACGTCCTAAGTTTCAATGTTTACATTTCAGAAGAAAGTAAACATTCAGAAACTGTAATGCGAACAGCTGTGGATACTTCCATTAACAGCTTAAAGGGCAGAAGCAAGAACAGCTGTTTCAAGCTAACTTACGTTTCTAACCCGTGCGAAGAACGGGTACATTCTACTAGTTATAAATAACAGGTGGTTTCTGTCTGCTGTAATGCGAACAGCTGTGGATACTTCCATTTGAAAGCGAAGAGAGCAGAAGCAAGGACAGCTGTTTCAAAACCTTTCTAACCCGTACGAAGAACGGGTACATCAGCTAGTCCATCTAAAAAAATAAAGCAGAGGTCTTGTCTGTGTGCGGATCGCTGTACGGCTAAACTACAAGGAGTTAAGACATGACATTTTCAGGGTAGGTTCCTTTAGGTTACAGCTGTTGTACCTGACTCTCAGTTTCCTCTACTAAATCCTCTAGGGCTTCTCCCCGTGGGACATCCAAAACTCCAACGTTAATCAAATGCGACCATAAGGTTACAGTTTTCTGCTATTTATTAAATGTTATTAAAATAAACAGCTGTAATTACCCGGGTGAAACAGGTATAATCAGCTGGTCTTAAATAAATCGTATCCAACTTAAGGCATCATCAGAGGTCGGAGCCCAGTTCAGGCTTTATTGGTTGTGCAACTGACACTGACCGGCCGCGCTGTCAGACGCGTCACGTGGTCAGGGCACAGGTCGTTCGTCGTTGGCGGTGGTGTCCCAGCTAGTAATAATGTTTTAGGGATAGTTTGTTTGTTCATGGGATTACCTACCACAACGAGTCTGCCTGTAATTGTTTTAACAGTTGCGGATTACTAACTAATTATCGGGTCTTAATTGCTTAACTGATCCGAGGACGGCGATGCCTCATTAGGCGTATAAATCGCATGGTAAACTGTTGTTCGAAATATTAGCGATCCTTCATGCAACTCTGTCACAACGGAAACACTATAACGTAATTTCTTCAACACTATATCCTGGCATATATAATTTTACATCAGTATCATATCAAATTACCTCATACCTCATACGCAGTATAAGCAATAAAACGTATTTTTTAAATAACACTATCCTTACTTCTAGATTTGTTAACGTCTCTGATGTACCTCAAGTGTTCTTTATATTACTTTTACTTTACATTTATCGTATATGTTGACTTTACTACAAGTTCAATAATAACTCAATCGTAGAAGCCAGACATTTGTTAGAGACGTTGTTTAAATAAACCTCTAATACAATTTTGATCGTACGAGGTAGTAAGGTATCCATCTTAGCATCCCATAGACCTACCTGGACTAGTTAATCCATCTTAGCATCCCATAGACCTCCCTGGACTAGTTTCAATAGGGTTACTGACGGGGGTCTGCGGCAAAGCGAGTTATTTGGATATAACATCTACACTTCAAAAACTTTCAATAATATTTTATCAACATTATTGTTACTATTGTTAAGATTTTAAATCAAAAACTGGGTCGCTTTATACTAAATTAGAAGTTTCATTGACCTCAAATTCTATTATACTGCCAGTATAACAAGTGATTTCCTAAACATTTTTTTCAACTCTTAACATCATAATAATATTATAATGTACATGTCCGAAAGTACATTTTGAAAATATCGCAACAACAGTTGAAATTTTGAAGGTGTGCGCCTGTAAAGTGAACATTTTAATATATTTCAATAGACTTACACTTGTTCATAGACTCGTCCGTGTTGCCGTACAAAGTCAATAGTACATTACACTTGTTCATAGACTCGTCCGTGTTGCCGTACAAAGTCAGTAGTACATTACACTTGTTCATAGACTCGTCCGTGTTGCCGTACAAAGTCAATAGTACATTACACTTGTTCATAGACTCGTCCGTGTTGCCGTACAAAGTCAATAGTACATTACACTTGTTCATAGACTCGTCCGTGTTGCCGTGCAAAGTCAATAGTACATTAAACTTGTTCATAGACTCGTCCGTGTTGCCGTACAAAGTCAATAGTACATTAAACTTGTTCATAGACTCGTCCGTGTTGCCGTACAAAGTCAAGAGTACATTACACTTGTTCATAGACTCGTCCGTGTTGCCGTACAAAGTCAATAGTACATTACACTTGTTCATAGACTCGTCCGTGTTGCCGTACAAAGTTAATAGTACATTACACTTGCTCATAGACTCGTCCGTGTTGCCGTACAAAGTCAATAGTACATTACACTTGCTCATAGACTCGTCCGTGTTGCCGTACAAAGTCAATAGTACATTACACTTGTTCATAGACTCGTCCGTGTTGCCGTACAAAGTCAATAGTACATTACACTTGCTCATAGACTCGTCCGTGTTGCCGTACAAAGTCAATAGTACATTACACTTGTTCATAGACTCGTCCGTGTTGCCGTGCAAAGTCAATAGTACATTAAACTTGTTCATAGACTCGTCCGTGTTGCCGTACAAAGTCAATAGTACATTAAACTTGTTCATAGACTCGTCCGTGTTGCCGTACAAAGTCAAGAGTACATTACACTTGTTCACAGACTCGTCCGTGTTGCCGTACAAAGTCAATAGTACATTACACTTGTTCATAGACTCGTCCGTGTTGCCGTACAAAGTCAATAGTACATTACACTTGCTCATAGACTCGTCCGTGTTGCCGTACAAAGTCAATAGTACATTAAACTTGTTCATAGACTCGTCCGTGTTGCCGTACAAAGTCAATAGTACATTACACTTGCTCATAGACTCGTCCGTGTTGCCGTACAAAGTCAATAGTACATTACACTTGCTCATAGACTCGTCCGTGTTGCCGTACAAAGTCAATAGTACATTACACTTGCTCATAGACTCGTCCGTGTTGCCGTACAAAGTCAATAGTACATTAAACTTGTTCATAGACTCGTCCGTGTTGCCGTACAAAGTCAATAGTACATTACACTTGCTCATAGACTCGTCCGTGTTGCCGTACAAAGTCAATAGTACATTACACTTGCTCATAGACTCGTCCGTGTTGCCGTACAAAGTCAATAGTACATTACACTTGTTCATAGACTCGTCCGTGTTGCCGTACAAAGACAATAGTACATTAAACTTGTTCATAGACTCGTCCGTGTTGCCGTACAAAGTCAAGAGTACATTACACTTGTTCATAGACTCGTCCGTGTTGCCGTACAAAGTCAATAGTACATTACACTTGCTCATAGACTCGTCCGTGTTGCCGTACAAAGTCAATAGTACATTACACTTGCTCATAGACTCGTCCGTGTTGCCGTACAAAGTCAATAGTACATTAAACTTGTTCATAGACTCGTCCGTGTTGCCGTACAAAGTCAATAGTACATTACACTTGCTCATAGACTCGTCCGTGTTGCCGTACAAAGTCAATAGTACATTACACTTGCTCATAGACTCGTCCGTGTTGCCGTACAAAGTCAATAGTACATTACACTTGTTCATAGACTCGTCCGTGTTGCCGTACAAAGACAATAGTACATTAAACTTGTTCATAGACTCGTCCGTGTTGCCGTACAAAGTCAATAGTACATTACACTTGTTCATAGACTCGTCCGTGTTGCCGTACAAAGTCAATAGTACATTACACTTGTTCATAGACTCGTCCGTGTTGCCGTACAAAGTCAATAGTACATTACACTTGTTCATAGACTCGTCCGTGTTGCCGTACAAAGTCAATAGTACATTATACTTGTTCATAGACTCGTCCGTGTTGCCGTACAAAGTCAATAGTACATTACACTTGTTCATAGACTCGTCCGTGTTGCCGTACAAAGTCAATAGCTACCCTCCCTCCGCTCTCCTGGTGAGCACTTCAGCTGATTTCACCTCCACTTCGCTTCTGTGAGATTTCTATCGAGACTCATTGATCAATCTGTTACTGTTGGCTAATACTTGTCGGGTTTTCAGAGTTTGTCTGACCTAAAACCACTTTGATATATTACATTTACAAATTATTTACAAAACTATTATAATCAATACAATAGATTTCTTTATCATTTGAGGTTTACTAACTAGTGAAAATCTTAACTTTGTTTTAGTTTTAACTATAGTTTCCAAGGAAGACGTCTCATGCCGAGGAAAGTTTGACTGGTAATTTATCCTCCTATTGCATCAAGTCTCGTTTTGGCTATGAAGTTTATTACATTTAAAATGCAAATTGAGGATTAAGTCAAAACATTATTACTTTTGAAAAGTGTTTAACACGAATATCCTTGGGGTGTTTAATAGTAGAAAAGTGTTTAACACAAATATCCTTGGGGTGTTTAATAGTTGAAAAGTGTTTAACACAAATATCCTTGGGGTGTTTAATAGTTAACAGTTAAAATCGATTAATTTTAACATTCAAAGAAATACTACAAAAATAGAGAAAGTTCATACACGTTTTAAATCTTTGCATAAACATTAAAATATAGTAATTCCGAAACTATTTAAAGAATTCCCCCAAAAAATCTGTTGATCAATAATAACTTGGTTGTGTCATTTACCGTTATATGGGATGTGGAACCCTCATCGTGCAATTACAAATTCCCACGTGTAATTTTATCAAGGAAGTTTTTGTAAGACGCTTATACTTTTAAAACCATCGAGGAACCCTCCACAGTAAATTACATTAACATAACAATAAAAAATAAATGAATAAAAACTGCAATTGTAAATGTGTGGCCGACTACACGATTCCGGTAAATACATCGTTAAACTGTTCACCGTAAGACTAATATGGCAACCCCCCCCCCCCCGACGGAAATGGGACATACCCATTAGAATAATTATAGTTTAGAAGTGTGATGGCGTAAAAACCCTATAATGAAAAAATATGCAAATCGGCTAGTTAGAACTACTTGCCAAAATGTTCTTGGATATCGTTAATATATTATGTATCATTAACCCTTTAAGTAAGTTCAAAGGTTTCGATAAACAACAATAATAATCTAAACTAATGTTTGTTTAGTTCATCTCATCAATTTGAAGTAGTGTTTTCAATTATGATTGGGAATTCCTTTCCATCAACACTAGGTAATTGTATGAATATTGTCGTCCTATCGCGATATAAACAATATACTGACCTAACTGCCTAAAGCTTGTAGCTGAGCCCTGAACAAAGCTGTAATGAGGCTTTAGATCAGTCTGGCTCCACGCCGTTCCAAAACATATTACATAACTTTTCCCCGTAAGGAGATACTATAATTCTTTTAATTTCTCAGTGACTATCAGAGAGTTTTGTTGGTAATCTTGTGTGGGGCCGGTGAACCGCGGATCTGGAGAGACAGGCAAGGCTCACCACCAATGCTCCTTGCTGTCTTTTCCTGGTGAATATTGAACCTGCAAGTCTGCAGTAGGATGCAATTAGCTGTTACATCGGGACCCCTTCCGCTCATGTAGTCTAGTTTTGCCGGATTCTGGTTCATTCACAACATGTTTGTATTGCTCCTAACTCACTGCCAGTCGCTGGTAGCCACGCGGGCCACGGTCGGCTGTACAGCGGCAGCGTGGCGCCGTAGAACAGATTAGCCGCCTCAACAGTGATGACAGCCTCTCGTGTAATTGAACACCAATCTCGGTAAACATTATACTGACGATGACCATTTAGACTGTCCTCACTGCGTCCAAGGCCTAATTATTGATCACAACTTTACTCCAACTTATTTTTTACTTATCCGGATTAATATACTACCATCCTCATGGCACTCGCAAGCTCATATATTAGCAAGCTTATATATATTAGCTATAGTACGTTACACTTTAGCTAAATTAATATAAAAGGTTTAAGGAACTAACATAAAACACGACATGATGACAACTGACACATTACGGAACTAGACAGTCTTACCGATTCCCGAAATTATTCCGCGTTATAAATTAACAGTTCGTAGGGGTTAATTTACTGTGGAGTTGGTGAAAAATAAGAACAAGAATTTAAACAGTTCATTACTCGGAGAAAAATATATCAAAGCTCAGAGAAAACGTGCCACTACATAACGGGAAAAGAGTTATGCAAGAAATGTAACTATATTTTTTCCGTCTCGAAAAGCGAAGAATACTTTGTTAGCTGCTTGCAAAAGAATGTGTTTAAAAACTTACTTCTCATACTGTAATGTGGATTAGGATTCATCGCCTATATTTAATACAAATTGATCTTATATCTAATAAACTATCTTTTCAATCAATCGATGAAAAGTGTAGATTTGCCTAAAGAAGAAAAATTATATGTATAAATGCTATTTATGAAGACAAAATTGAAAGATAACTATGACTATTTATACAAACAATCAAAAGAAAATACCTACGCATTATTGTTTGTACTCTGTTGTTACTAGTCAGCCAAAAATATTCCTGATCAATAAAAAGTTTCCACAATTTTACCAACCGCAATTTTAAATTACTTGGGGGCAGTATAAGCATAAACCTGTATAATAGTGGTTAGCCAGGGATCAGGAGGTACATTTTCATTAAATCATATCGATAGATCGGCCTTTCATTCTTCTGGGTTTGGCAATCAAGTAAATAACAAGTTTTTAAAACCAGCGCGACCGCGACGCTCAAATGATTTCACAGTGGTTCAGGTACAATAGCGCTCTTATTGCCATTGCCAATCGAGTCCAACAGCAACAGTAATATTTGGGTCCGGCGAGACAACTAACTAACAATTGGAGCAATTTGGCGGCAGTAGCGTCATAAACAGGCCTCTGAGCGACGCAGTTGGATAACTCTGCACCGATGACCCGGTATTGAGCGAGTATTGATGGCTGAGGGACTGGCTTATTGTTGGACACAAGTAGGAACTGAAGCGAACTAATGTTTTATTGAAATACAATTAGAATGTCAACTTAAAGGCGGACAGTAAACTTTAAATTAATACCTCAAAAGATGTAAAAATAACATGAAACATGTTGATTTTTATATTTACTTTAGTGAGAATTTGCTATACTTATTTTAAATTAGCACTGTTTTCTACGGAACAAATATTTAAAACATTAAATTTCAAAGTAAAAATTGCTAGTATTTCAAATAGCATTAAAACTGCCTACTGAAAAATAAACTTCCAAATCTTCAGTTGTAGTCTTTGGTGTTAGGTCATTAAAATTTAGAATACTCGAAATTACGTTAAATGCTCCAAAATTGTTTTTAACAGCGATTAAGTGAAAGCCAACATACGACGTCAGGTGTAGACGTGGGCACTTTAATTGCTTATGATGTTTTATCATATTAGCCTATTTTTCTGTACGTAGTGCAAACAAGTGTCATTAATGGTCCAGCAATGTCACTAATTATGGTGACCATTAATTGCAGTACCTACCGCATGAAATTGAAAATCCACTTCATATGATGACTTAACAACCGACTAGACTTACAAAGCTTGTTCGAATTTCCTCTTTAGATTGGCCATTTTTAATTTAAGTTTTAATAATCATTTGAAACACCTCACGATAATGGTTTCGGCAAGTGTAATTCATTAAAACCATCTTAGATGCAATATGTCAGCAATAATTTAACAGGATGCACTGCAGATGCCCAAAAATACGTGCTGACTTTATATTACATAATTAATGAGAATACACTTATGCAAATACAAAATTAATATCGATTCCTTATAATAAAAATGCAGACTTTATATTCAACTAGAAGGTTTTTATGCGGCGGTCAAACGTCACAGAAATACATTTGAATGAAAAACAGATTTCCCTCTCAAATAGTTTTGCTAGGATGTAATATTCTGTTTTACTAACAACGTTAACGTTAACTAAATAGAAAGAGTCATAAAACTGGTGAAACTGGACTGTTCCAAATGCTGTTACTGAACAAAGGTAGACCACGTCACAAAATATATTATTTCAATTTACAATATGAACAAACCAGGCTGCAGTGTTTCAATTAACTATGTGCTGTACAGGGTCATAGCAAAAGAATGTCCTTTTTTAATAGATCATTATTTCAATTAGAATGGACATAGAGTCGGTCGGGGCCTTAAAATGCAGGTGAAGGTTGAGAGTTTTTTACATACCGAATATGTTTCTATATGTGCTCCATTAGTTGCACAGCAGTTATCAAGTCGGTAATCTACTTCTGCTGGACTGTACACTGAATTATTGGTCCATTATTTGTTGTTGAAAGAACCATTACAGTGGACGTTTCTCTAGATATGCTTGGGTTGTTAGTTTTCCCTCAGATTGAATTAATTGAAAAGAAAATGTTTTCCGGGTTATTTTCATGCAAGATGGGGCGCCGCCGCATTTTAAAAGAAACGTTTGCACAACACTGAATGCCCTGTTGCTCAATGGTTGGGTTGGTAGAGGAGGCTTATACACTGACGGTGGGGGGAGTCCGGAGCTCACACCAATGGACGTCTCCTTCTGGTGATACATTAACAATTTGTGTATAGTGAAAAAATAGGTGACTTGAGTTAATGCATTTCAGAGAAAGGATTTTTACTCCTGTCGCAAGTGTTGCTCCGGCGTACTTGGGCAGAGTTAGATTATCGAATTGATGTCTGCCGTGCAATTAATGGTGCAGATAAAAAAAAAACTTATTAAGTATGTCAAGAAACCCCCAACTTTCACCTACATTTTAAGACCCCGACCAACTCTATATGTACGTATGCACCCTGTATTTTATTATTTGATGAATGTTATACGGTAGCTTTGAAAAATTGTTAGTTATATCTGTTTGTTTAGTTTAATTCCTATATATTAAAATAAAACATTGGAAAGCTTCACGAATTTCTTACCTAGTTAATTTGTTAACATTCTGCATTTGTCACAAACTAGCATAACAAATTTATATAATTTAATTTGTATGAACAATAACGTGGTGCGACACACTGATATAGACCAGAGACAGATACAACAAAGAGCTTGGTGTTCTGTCTTTAGCTGTGAGTAAAATGTAAGAGTATCCCGTGTAAACTTGTGATTGATTCGTAAAGTTCAATTTAATCCTCACTGGGCACACGCAAGAGTTAATAAAACTAAAAAAACTCGTCAGTTCAAATTAAAAAGTAATGAGTGTACGTTGAACAAATCAAGTGAATTCCCGCGCGGGTGATAATTAATCACATCGTGTTGACAACCCGAGCTAATGTCGCTGTCCAATGGCGTTACCTCTGCCGCAGCAAACTGTCCACACTGATTTTATAAATTATTATTTTTCAAAAAAGTTAACTTTAAACCTAGTAAAACATAGGTTAATTTTTCTATCGGCGTTGACATACTTGCATACTCGCAATCTTGGGCTACATTGGGGGATCTCCGTGGCTTATGTCTTGTGACGAACCGATACCATCGGCTTTAATGGAAAGTAACTCTAAAATAATCCCAATACTTTAAAAACATCGACTAAGGCACCATTAGGCTGCTTCTATTGCCGTTCGCAGTGGCCACTGCCAAATGCGTTATCGTCCTAATAAAACGATGCATGTATTGCATGGCATTCGTCAAATAATACATTACATGATAAAACGTGAAATACTGACCGATACAATTTATACTGTAGACAAACGTTAATAACCGGTGCGGTACGTTCCTTCTGTGCGGTCCACAACCCCGTACATAAGAGTGTAACCCCGTACATAAGAGTGTAATACGTTCAGCACTGAAAGCTTTCTTCCTTTTAATTTAATTTTCGTCAGCATTATTGAAATATAACGCTTCCGTAAATGTATTCAAAACGCCAACACCTGCCGGAGCCGGTAGCCGTTCCCCACTGGCTGACCAGTCCTGGACACATTTATATAACATTTATAAATATATATATATATATATATATATATATATAAATATATATATTTATACATATATATTGTGTTATATGATAAACAAATGTATCTACCTCTATTCTGGCACAAGCAGATTTGATTCTTAAATAAAAACATAGATTCAAGAATGTAAACTACAGCTCATATGCAATGAAACAATCTATGAAATACACACTTGTGCCGTAGAAAATGCATGATTCCAATTAAGCCCTACTTCGAGTCATAACTTAAAGTACCTATCTTTTACAGATTAAATACAGCAAACGACTATATTTCTTTGAAACGTAAACAGTTGCATCAACCCGCCTTGGAACATCAGTCAACTGCAGCGCAGGTAGCATTCTGCAATCTCCACACACTGTCAATATCAGACAACTTCTGTGTGCACAGTTTCATTACCCCACCACGGAACACCCGTCTACTGAAACACGGGTAGCATTCTGCAATCTCCACACACTGTCAATATCAGACAACGTCTGTGTGCACAGTTTCATTACCCCGCCATGGAACACCTGACTACAGTACCACGGGTACCATTCTGCAATCTACACACACTGTCAATATCAGTCAACGTCTGTGTGCACAGTTGCATTACCCCGCCATGGAACACCTGACTACAGTACCACGAGTACCATTCTGCAATCTACACACACTGTCAATATCAGTCAACGTCTGTGTGCACAGTTGCATTACCCCACCATGGAACACCTGACTACAGTACCACGAGTACCATTCTGCAATCTACACACACTGTCAATATCAGTCAACGTCTGTGTGCACAGTTGCATTACCCCGCCATGCAACACCCGTCTACTACATTGCGGGTAGCATTCTGCAATCTCCACACACTGTCAATATCAGTTAACGTATGTATGCACAGTTGTATTACCCCACCATGGAACTCCCATCCACTAAATTGCGGGTACCATTTTGCAATCTCCACACACTTTCAATATAAGTCAACTTCTGTGTGCACTGTTGCATTACCCCGCCATGGAACACCCGTCTACTGTACCACGGGTAGCATTCTGCAATCCCCACACACTGTCAATATCAGTCAACGTCTGTATGCACAGTTGTATTACCCCACCATGGAACTCCCGTCTACTACATTGCGGGTACTATTCTGCAATCTCCACACACTTTCAATATAAGTCAACTTCTGTGTGCACAGTTGCATTACCCCGCCATGGAACACCCGTCTACTGTACCACGGGTAGCATTCTGCAATCTCCACACACTGTCAATATCAGTCAACGTCTGTATACACAGTTGTATTACCCCACCATGGAACTCCCGTCTACTACATTGCGGATACTATTCTGCAATCTCCACACACTGTCAATATCAGTCAACGTCTGTATGCACAGTTGTATTACCCCACTATGGAACACCCGTCTACTACATTGCGGGTACTATTCTGCAATCTCCACACACTGTCAATATCAGTCAACGTCTGTATGCACTGTTGTATTACCCCACCATGGAACTCCCGTCTACTACATTGCGGGTACTATTCTGCAATCTCCACACACTGTCAATATCAGTCAACGTCTGTATGCACAGTTGTATTACCCCGCCAAGGAACACCCGTCTACTACATTGCGGGTACTATTCTGCAATCTCCACACACTGTCAATATCAGTCAACGTCTGGATGCACAGTTGTATTACCCCACCATGGAACTCCCGTCTACTACATTGCGGGTACTATTCTGCAATCTCCACACACTGTCAATATCAGTCAACGTCTGTGTGCACAGTTGCATTACCTCCGCATGATCAGAGCTAATATTAGTCCTCGTTGTTGTCCCGACCACTACACTACCTTCGTGTTGACTCGCTTAGTTATTGTCACGTCGTTGTATAAATAAATCATGTTCTAATTACAACTGTTGGCCCTGTTTTCTCTTTTGATGATTGTTAACTTTACATTACCATCGGCTAATGTTTTCCCATGGGAATATGTTAGAACACTAGTTGTTCGCATGATTACAGGAAACTGATATGCAGAACAGTAAACAATTACACCCATAACAGCTATAAATTAGCTTTAATTTGCGCTAATATTAGAGGGATATAATGAGGCGAAGTCAAATAAAAATGTTAGCAATGTTCGTTAGTTCGTTAATAAGTGACATATACAACTTTTTTCACTCTCCATAAGAATAACAATTGCTAATTTATTGTGTTAATTTAACCCAATTATTGGTGTCACTTGCATTAATTCAATAACCAATTAAGGTAGAGGAAAAATTAAAAACACAAAATTGTATTTTTTAGAAAACCTAGGTTGCAAACCAAAATTTAATTTAAACAAATTGTATGTAACAAATCAAAATGCTATCTTTGGTTGAAAAAAATCAAAATGTATATTTAAACTAAATCGTTTATTAAAGTAATAAAAATAAAAAATAAATACCTATATTTTGCTTGGGTTTGAACGATATTTAAATGCTGGAAATGAAAATACATGTTGGCAGAAATAACGTGTTAACATGGAATCGTTTGTCGTTCACAAAACTCGTTAGCGACTTCGCGTGAAAGTGCAACTTCAATGAATAAAATCTCTGAAAAATGTTAAATATGCAGTTGGAAGCGAATGTCCAATTTGCTTCAAGATACGGGACAAAATAAAGCTACGTAAATTTAGTTATAGTTTTCAATGCCTTTATGGTTTCACAACTATTACATGTAATGTAGATTATACTTTTGTATATATTTTACCCGAGAAAATCGTAGAATATATGAAAGAAAGTGTACAGAAGTTTCTCATCGATAAAGTTACGATTGATCAACGTTCTCAATGGAACCGTTCCCAAGTTTAATGGCGGGGAAGTTAATTGAAATACTCGGGGGAGGCGGGGCGTCGCGGCCTGCACGTTGCGGTTGCATCACTGGCACCGGTAGTTATTTGGAACGGTTACTTTTATATATTTCCTAATTAATGAGAGTTTTCTTAAACCCATTACAAGGAAAGGTTTTTAGAAATTACGTTTTAACGTAAAAATGAATGAAAACAACTCTATTTTTATTTTTTATTTAATACATATCCGATACAAGAACGGGATTTAAATAAAAAACGTCTTACAACACTTAAAAATCATATACAAGTTGGTAGATATACTTTAAAGATGGTAAAACTATCGATTTCGACCAGTCACACCGGCCATCCAACGATGATCCAACGATGATGATCAGGTTTGGGCCCGATGATGAACGTTGTGACTGGTCGAAATCGGGCATTTGACCATATTTTATTTATACTTACTATCTTGTATATGAATACAGTATAAGTTTAAATATATTTTTAAGTGTCGTAAAACTTACTAAAGTGTCGGGATTTTTTTTCGATCCCGTAATTATAACAATACGTATCATGGTAATCACAATATTATCTTCCGATACAACAAATCTTTCTTTTGCTGCAGCTTAACGATCCTAACAAGAAATGGTTATAGTACAAGTGGCGTGATGAACCCGCTGTAGCTATTTTGAGACGTAGACCTTAAGACCTCTGTTCTTCGACCCGAATCCAAAGATAGGAGCCACAGAGTATTGGCATACCTAACACCTATACTTAGACCCCACAGATACCAGCCCAAAATAACTGTCCACGAAATAAAAGCAACAAACAAAATGTAAATAATAATAACATTATCTGATTTAAAACAATATTGAATACCCAAGATTTTTTAGGTTGTTTTATACTGCTTCTAATGGCTTGTACCGCCTAAAGCATATTCATACATATATGCTTTAAACGCATCTAAATTTCTCAGCAGTATCAAACCAATTGCTAGTCCCAGCGAGAGTTTCGTCTTTGAAGGCTTCTTCTACTTCGTTCTCGGTATTTTACAACATGTAATTAAGCGGATAAGTTAAATAATATTGAGTCTACGCTGTCTCTCACACAGCTTTTAAACCATGCAAGACAAGAAGGGGAAATAGCTAGGTGGATTTCCTTTATTTTAAAATAACAATCTGCCACACCAAAGGAAAGGAAAACGTACTTATTTACTGTCTTTTTCCTCTTTCTGAAGCCACATAGTCAACTGAGCCCAAAGTCACCCACACCCGAAAGCCCTCGAGGACATAGAGGTACTCCAGGGAGACGACTTGAAACTCCCGTAACCAAAGAAGGCGCTCACAAACCACAGAGCTATTCTGCCCGAGATTGTGTTATTCTGCGCCACCTCCCGAAACAGTCCAACCCCAGAGCAGTAGTCCCTGTCAAACTTGTTAGTATCCGCTTACTTGTGCTGATCCGCTATTATCACGAATCCTCTACCATTTGACCCAAGACGCTTGCCCGCATTGACTCATTTTTCTGTGCACCTAACGTAAAGCAGTATATCACATACGCTTTCTGGGTATTGTTTTATAACACTCCATTTCAATCCACCTCGAACACACTGAGCGCAAAGATAATTGTACAGTCCCTGAGAAACATACAGCACCTTAATCGATATTTGGCAATGACCGACTTTTACGCCCGTCTCATTAAAGTAATGTCACAATAATTTATCAATCACTCAATGCCGATTACCATACATGAGACAGCTCGAGGGCTACTGTTCAAAAACGGAAGGAAAAGTCAGAATAAATTTCAACTACTTAAATACATTACTAACATTATTATAAAACCAGAATCAATATGATTTTATTTACTTTTTATAAGCACCCCTTTTCAATCACGAGTTTATCTCGGTTTGATGGATATTTTCTTTTTGCAATCTAATACTTCAATGAAACCCTTAGGCTCTTGGATCTTAAATTAGGAAGTATGTTAATGCAAAGTACCATTTTTACGATAGATAAATATTCAGAAAGTTCGACAAACAATATTTATATTGGACTTTTATAATTATTGGACCCGAGTGAAAATGGAGTGTAAATGGAGGCGCGGATACGGTATTTTACAGCCAATTCACAAAACCTTTCCTTGTGAAAAGGAAGCCATTCCGGGGAACACAAAAGGTTCGGAGACGACGGTCTGCAAGGCCACCTCTCCCACGTTATTGATGATTCGTGTTTTGATGATTTAAAATATTGAAACTGAGAAAAACCTTCTCTCAAGATCCTTTCCATCGCCTCCTGCATTACTAAATGGTGAACACGTGATGTTAATTATGTAGCAAAGTTAAGAACCGTAGTTGTGCCTTGGAACGGGTTGTTGTGAACAATCCCGAATTTTGTTTGGGAAAGTGATGCTTTTTGAAATACAAACAAACTGTCAACACAATGGTCATTAGCGTTATTACTTTATTGATATTAGACAGAAGCAGTTAAACTGGAAATGCTAAAAACGACTCAACATAAAATATAGATCCATACGAAAGAGAACATTACGACAGTCATAAAGTTTATGTTTCCCATGTTGCAATAAAACCCTATAACTAACTCTATACTAAAGCCATACCATTTGCAATGGAAACAATCCAATATAAAACTTTACAAATATAATTTAGCTTGTTTTCCGTTAGATATTAATTTTTGAAATTTAGCATTTGTAAAATCGGCCTAGTGTAATCAACATAGCAATTACAACATTTCCTGTTATTTTACGTGGTAAAGATTTGATGGCATTTATTAAGGAAATAATTAAATATAAGAATGTTTCATATATTTTGCCAGTTTTATGTATAGACAACTCTTTAAATTATGTTGAATCGGAGGAACACGATCACACATTGGTGTAAATGAATTTGTATCTTCCATGCCATACAGCAAGGAGAAGGATGGACCAATATTAATTGTAATTAGAATACAAAGAACTCACTTTCTTCTGGATTTAAAATGCTCATATTAAATTTAGAAACTGAGTCTTTTCGAAGGAACTTGCAGCTGTTTTAAGCAAAAAAATGTTATCTGAAAATGGAAAGCGAATACGTTTGACCATTTTCTAAATTACAGCACAAAGTCGTCTCACTTATTATCTACATTGATGGCATACTAACTTTCTACTTATATGTCAAATCGGGGTTTCAAAATACCCGAAATATGTCGTTTTAATTGTTTGCGAAATAACTTTTGTTTAAAGTTTGGAAGGATATAAGAAAGCGGCTATAATGTATTCCCTAAATTTTCTTACACCAACAATGTTACTTAAATACGCTCGGCACTAAAAACAATTTATTATTGCTATCTTACCCGATGTTTTACAATCACTTTTATTATATTCTAGATAAAATTCCAGATTTTGTAAACGATTATATATTTTAAGGACAGAGAGTAAAAATTTGATAAATGAATGAAACAACTATTTTTTTAATCAAATTCCATGTTAACAAATTTAAATAATTTTGTATTAATAAAACATGTTCTATAAATGATATTTTTTTGTACAGTTGTGACTGCTCAAAAGAAATGGAGATTGGACAAAATGCGCTACATCAGAGAAGTTCAGAATAAGTAGAAAATCAAAAGTCGCAACCAAGAAAAACATTTACCTATTTTTTACAAGTTATTAAAAAGGATTGAATCCGATCTTTATAAATAATTATTTCTATAAACAAAGTTAAACTAGCTGACTACTCTGTTTTTAAGTAAATAGGAAGATAGGATAAATAACAGACAACGACTACTTGTTTAGTTATCTGCATGTAAGCATTTAAAGTATAATTGACCTGTGCAAACTGTACTGGATATTTGCGAATCCAACCAAGCGAATTGCTACGTTGATTTTTCAGAGAGAAGTCGGGTAGTTCTGGGACTGAAAACCTATCTGGAGATGGCTTCTTTGCGTTTGGAAATCCGTCACTGCTTCGCCCCTTTGGAATTCGTACAACTCTTATCATCAATGATTTGTTTAAATTATTTAAAATGCTAACGGTATACGATGCGATATTTTACAATCACCTTGCTCTCTGCCCGTGAGATCCACGCACGCTAGTGGAGAAACGCATCGATCGATTGGGTACTGATGAAATAACACCTGGCTCACACAAAAGTGCAGCCAGAATCAGCATAAAACAAGCAGTCTTACCCTTATGGCATTGCCTTTGTTTACTCTTTTATTTTCAATGACTTTTTTATGTCCGCAATGTCTCATGAATATCTTATAATACAAATATTGAATTTGAATATGACCTTTGGCAGTGATAGTCATAGTCAAAATACTTTGTTCACTAAGCAGTAAAGTAGGGTTCAGGAATGGCGTCTATAAATAAAACAAACAAAAAATACTTGTAACTCAACTCCTATAACAAGTGATTCTTAAACATTATACAATAAAACATACGGTTAACTTTGAAGTTAAAAACCTCTGGGATTAAAGCGGCTTTTGAACTAAGAACTGTTTTAAATGTATCTTAAAAGAATTTAAATGGTCTATCAATTTTGTTTTATTCGGAAAATGATTAAACATGGGGAGGGATATAATAAGTGTTCGCCACAATTCCGACGCCTTTGCCTAGCAAAATAACCGGTACATTTTCTCTTGCATTTAAACCGTAAATGTTTGATACATAAACCATAATTCAACACTATAACAGGATTTCCCACGATTATAATAATGTAAATATAATGAGTGTTCAGTATTTTCAGGTTAAAACTCGTATTTGATTTTTGATTTTCAAACTTATATTTAATCCCATCAGTGATAAAGTACACTCATGATTACAATTAATAAATAACAATATGAACAGATAATCTAAGACGAAAACCAATTAGGTAGAATTAACAGAGGAAAGCGATCAGGCCAACACCAAACAAAGTTATATAATTAGGACTAACTGGGTTGACCGAGACGCTAGTTCTCGTCTGTCCCCCACAAATCTCCTACCTTGGTTGGATGGACCCCTGGAGAACACTTCGCAAAAAAAGGATCGTATTACTTTGACACTGGCCAAATCGTATTTGGTTCTAAGTATAAAGATATTCTTGTTAAATAAAACTAGACTCATTCACTCCATTCAAACCACTCATACGTAGTATTGTTGCGATTAACACAAGTCACGAAGTAACTAATAAAAAACCATCAAAACGCATCCTCCCAGTCCCATGCACACAAGACATTTATTTGTTATGTCTCGCTACTTTTATAGAGGACTACAGACATAATGCACCGTAATAAATAATAACAACAAAAGGGACGATATAACCCCAAGTAGCCATTCAGTCCCTTTAAACAAGGGTGGGCCGAGTTGTGATGGGATATCTTATATATTTTACTGCCCTAGGTTATTGTGAGTATAAACGTTCACTGTATCGATTAGGTATTTTATATTATTTTCAGAAAGATTGGAAATTGCCACTTTCAAAATTATCATTAAGTTTCTATCAAATAAAAGTGAACTAATATTTAATACAAAACCTAAGAATAGACGAATTAAATTGTTTGCCACCTTGTGATGATCGTAATTAATGAAATAAATATGATAAATAATAACTAATTTTGTTTTATTGTTTGAATTTTGTATTTTTTTTCCACCATCCTAAGTATTATACGTCGGGTTTATAGAACATAAAATTGTTTATAAACATATATTTCTAAGTCTACGCTTATTTTATTCCACAAAAAAGGAAAAAAGATTTTTTTGTATATATATTTGAAGTTTATGGACTCGGACACCGTTTGACCGTTTGCCATGAAACTTGGTATATGTATGTAAAATTTCACGGAGAAGGTTTTTAAGCCATCTATTTCGTCCTAACTCAATTGGGTTCCTCCCAAGAGGCCCAAAAGGGTTCCCATATAAACCTTATGGAAAGATATTGTTGTTTACATGTAAGCTAATGACATGTTTACTTCAACAGGTGATCTTGGTGATATTGGTTTCAGTTGGTAATAGTCAAAGGCATGACAACGTCTGCCGGGTAACAGCTAGTAAATATATATATATATTTTTTTTAACAATCTAAATGTGTTAAACGAACACACGATCGGAAGCCACGGCTAAGGTTTGTAGATGTAAAAGTTGACCTTGAATATCCCTCGCTAATCTAAACATAGCCCCTTAGAGCGAATCTCAATTTCACAGGTCTAAGGACGACGACGAGTCTAGTGCAAGTTCAAGTGCCTTGGGAAGGGGGAAGTACTCCGACCTGTAGTAGAGTCGGCCTTGGGAAGGGGGAAGTACTCCGGCCTGTAGTAGAGTCGGCCTTGGGAAGGGGGAAGTACTCCGGCCTGTAGTAGAGTCGGCCTTGGGAAGGGGGAAGTACTCCGGCCTGTAGTAGAGTCGGCCTTGGGAAGGGGGAAGTACTCTGGCCTGTAGTAGAGTCGGCCTTGGGAAGGGGGAAGTACTCCGGCCTGTAGTAGAGTCGGCCTTGGGAAGGGGGAAGTACTCCGGCCTGTAGTAGAGTCGGCCTTGGGAAGGGGGAAGTACTCCGGCCTGTAGTAGAGTCGGCCTTGGGAAGGGGGAAGTACTCCGGCCTGTAGTAGAGTCGGCCTTGGGAAGGGGGAAGTACTCCGGCCTGTAGTAGAGTCGGCCTTGGGAAGGGGGAAGTACTCCGGCCTGTAGTAGAGCCGGCCTTGGGAAGGGGGAAGTACTCCGGCCTGTAGTAGAGTCGGCCTTGGGAAGGGGGAAGTACTCTGGCCTGTAGTAGAGTCGGCCTTGAGAAGGGGGAAGTACTCCGGCCTGTAATAGAGTCGGCCTTGGGAAGGGGGAAGTACTCCGGCCTGTAGTAGAGCCGGCCTTGGGAAGGGGGAAGTACTCCGGCCTGTAGTAGAGTCGGCCTTGGGAAGGGGAAGTACTCCGGCCTGTAGTAGAGTCGGCCTTGAGAAGGGGGAAGTACTCTGGCCTGTAGTAGAGTCGGCCTTGAGAAGGGGGAAGTACTCCGGCCTGTAGTAGAGTCGGCCTTGGGAAGGGGGAAGTACTCTGGCCTGTAGTAGAGTCGGCCTTGGGAAGGGGGAAGTACTCTGGCCTGTAGTAGAGTCGGCCTTGAGAAGGGGGAAGTACTCCGGCCTGTAGTAGAGTCGGCCTTGGGAAGGGGGAAGTACTCTGGCCTGTAGTAGAGTCGGCCTTGGGAAGGGGGAAGTACTCTGGCCTGTAGTAGAGTCGGCCTTGAGAAGGGGGAAGTACTCCGGCCTGTAGTAGAGTCGGCCTTGGGAAGGGGGAAGTACTCCGGCCTGTAGTAGAGTCGGCCTTGGGAAGGGGGAAGTACTCCGGCCTGTAGTAGAGTCGGCCTTGGGAAGGGGGAAGTACTCCGGCCTGTAGTAGAGCAGGCCTTGGGAAGGGGGAAGTACTCTGGCCTGTAGTAGAGTCGGCCTTGGGAAGGGGGGAGTACTCTGGCCTGTAGTAGAGTCGGCCTTGGGAAGGGGGAAGTATTCCGGCCTGTAGTAGAGTCGGACTTGGGAAGGGGGAAGTACTCTGGCCTGTAGTAGAGTCGGCCTTGGGAAGGGGGAAGTACTCTGGCCTGTAGTAGAGTCGGCCTTGAGAAGGGGGAAGTACTCCGGCCTGTAGTAGAGTCGGCCTTGGGAAGGGGGAAGTACTCTGGCCTGTAGTAGAGTCGGCCTTGAGAAGGGGGAAGTACTCTGCCCTGTAGTAGAGTAGGCCTTGGGAAGGGGGAAGTATTCCGGCCTGTAGTAGAGTCGACCTTGAGAAGGGGGAAGTACTCTGCCCTGTAGTAGAGTAGGCCTTGGGAAGGGGGAAGTACTCTGCCCTGTAGTAGAGTAGGCCTTGGGAAGGGGGAAGTATTCGGGCCTGTAGTAGAGTCGGCCTTAGTAAGGGGGAAGTACTCTGGTCTTTAGTAGAGTCGACCTTGGGAAGGGGGAAGTACTCTGTCCTGTAGTAGAGTCGGCCTTGAGAAGGGGGAAGTACTCTGGCCTGTAGTAGAGTCGGCCTTGAGAAGGGGGAAGTACTCCGGCCTGTAGTAGAGTCGGCCTTGGGAAGGGGGAAGTACTCCGGCCTGTAGTAGAGTCGGCCTTGGGAAGGGGGAAGTACTCCGGCCTGTAGTAGAGTCGGCCTTGGGAAGGGGGAAGTACTCCGGCCTGTAGTAGAGCAGGCCTTGGGAAGGGGGAAGTACTCTGGCCTGTAGTAGAGTCGGCCTTGTGAAGGGGGAAGTACTCTGGCCTGT
This sequence comes from Allygus modestus, assembly GCA_963675035.1. Taxonomy (NCBI): domain Eukaryota; kingdom Metazoa; phylum Arthropoda; class Insecta; order Hemiptera; family Cicadellidae; genus Allygus; species Allygus modestus. The sequence continues at coordinate 4,003,945 of OY776111.1, forward strand.
AGTAGAGTCGGCCTTGGGAAGGGGGAAGTACTCTGGCCTGTAGTAGAGTCGGCCTTGAGAAGGGGGAAGTACTCTGGCCTGTAGTAGAGTCGGCCTTGAGAAGGGGGAAGTACTCTGCCCTGTAGTAGAGTCGGCCTTGGGAAGGGGGAAGTATTCCGGCCTGTAGTAGAGTCGGACTTGGGAAGGGGGAAGTACTCTGGCCTGTAGCCTGTAGTAGAGTCGGCCTTGGGAAGGGGGAAGTACTCTGGCCTGTAGTAGAGTCGGCCTTGGGAAGGGGGAAGTACTCTGGCCTGTAGTAGAGTCGGCCTTGAGAAGGGGGAAGTACTCTGCCCTGTAGTAGAGTAGGCCTTGGGAAGGGGGAAGTATTCCGGCCTGTAGTAGAGTCGGCCTTGAGAAGGGGGAAGTACTCTGCCCTGTAGTAGAGTAGGCCTTGGGAAGGGGGAAGTACTCTGCCCTGTAGTAGAGTAGGCCTTGGGAAGGGGGAAGTATTCCGGCCTGTAGTAGAGTCGGCCTTGGTAAGGGGTAAGTACTCTGGTCTTTAGTATAGTCGACCTTGAGAAGGGGGAAGTACTCCGGCCTGTAGTAGAGTCGGCCTTGGGAAGGGGGAAGTACTCCGGCCTGTAGTAGAGTCGGCCTTGAGAAGGGGGAAGTACTCTGGCCTGTAGTAGAGTCGGCCTTGGGAAGGGGGGAGTACTCTGGCCTGTAGTAGAGTCGGCCTTGGGAAGGGGGAAGTATTCCGGCCTGTAGTAGAGTCGGCCTTGTCTAGCAAGTTTCGGCCACTCTACCTGAAGTGCGTTGAAGGGCACTCTGTGAAAATTCCCTCTCAAGCTAGGGATTAAAAATGCAACAATACAATTGATTTGACAAGTTGAAGCTATCGTTTGTCAGTTGCACCCAGTGATAAATAAAAAGTAACTCTCAAACAGAAGACTGAAAGAATACAAAATATAATTCTTACGGAGTAAATTTTGCTTGGTTAGCAAACGACAAATCACGCTTATAAATATGTATATATTGACTTACTCTACCACACCTTGAATACTTTATTCTAAACATTTAACTATGTGGACACGCGATAAAGGGACGTAGTCGATGTTATTGGAGACTGTGCTTCGATTTTAACATCTTCTTCTGTGTACTCTTACTCTTCTGTTTTATATTGTAATTAATAAACGTAGTTGAGCGAAAACTGAGAAAATAAAGAGCAAAAACCAAATCCAAAATAACTAAAGAGTCCAAAGTGTCGCAAAAAGTTGGAATAAAACGAAGATTAACATTTTACCTTGGGATAATTTGTGTTTAACCTCAGATTAATATTAATTTTCAACCCGATTTAAACTCTGGCGAATGGCACAGTTTTTATTGTCTGTTAGTCAAATTATAGGTTATCTCTTCAGTCAGTTTTTCCTTCCACTGGGTTTGTACAAAGTAGTGCATATCACTCGAGCCACGTCAAACTTCACTTTTCAACAAATTTGCCAGATAAATTATTGAATAGCAAATGTAATTTGTATGTTCGAATTAATTTAGTTGAGTTTGATAATAACTGCTAGATGGAAGTTATTGGGAGACAGAGTTTAACTGAGTAATAACAAGATCCAGTGGGCCGCCGCAAGACCGAGACGCCAACATTGAGAGCTGAATCTGGGCTGATTGGCTGTTCATGAATGTCGGGCTGCCACGGCGGGAATAGATTAACTCCAGTAATTTGTCATATTTGCGGTAATTTTATACTTTATTAAACATCGGATCAAATGTTAGCCGATAAAATTACTTCCAGCACATTTTTCATTTATGTTGTTTGCAAATGTAATTTTACTTAGTGTAACATTGTGCTAGATAAACATAAAAACTATAACGAATTACATAGAATTGTGTTGAAGGTTAGTTTTAACACCTCAAAGATTTAACTATTTATTAAATAACTGAGGTCCAACTTTGAATATATCTTTAAATGATAAACTAAATCTAATGTAAATTTAATTAAGTGAGCGAACCCAAATAATGAAAGCAGGAAACATATTTGACAGTAAAATTTTGCGAATTGTAACGTGTTATTTTGCAGCAATTTTGTTGAAAAGCGAAATGACTGCCAATCATAGCTGCTGAAAGAAAGAGAAACGTGTCACAATTATTAAGATTCAGTATCAAAGAATGGGCGACTTAGTGACTCAGACGTCTTACTCCTGGAGTGGTTCCAGCCGGCGACAGCCACTCAGAGCGGTCACTTCCTGTTTACTTCCAACTTCTCAAACTTAGTACACTGTCTATAAAATAGTGAATAAACGAATAAGTTGTAAGTCTTTAATGAAGTTACGTAACTTAAATAGTTTACAATAAACTTAATGAGAACTTTTTGGGTATTTCATGGTTCTTATATGTATATCTTAAATTGCATAGCTAAATGTAAATCTATAATTTAAATGCTCTACATTCTAATTACGTTACACAAATAAAAAATAATTTCGGCAAAAGGTCCGCGTAAATATAATATTCCTGATAAAATGTTTAAGAAATATTTCAAATTTGAATTCTTAAGAATTCCAGTCCAAAATATAACAATGAAAAAGGAGTGCGACGAAATGATTACTCAATTTTTGTTGTTGTTTGTTTTGACATGCTAAACAACAACGTTCAATGCATTTAAAAGAGGGGGAATTATCTATTTTTTTGTTAGTATAAGTTGTTTATTTTAAAGAAGCTATTATTATAAATAGTATTACAAACTTCCATAATGTCAATCATAAAGGTTCAACAAAACAAGAATTCAAATTAACTAACTTTCCCTAAAGTTTATTTTTGTCTCCTTTAATTATTATTCTATAACTATAAAATATTAACTGTGATAAAATGAAACCAATAAGAACATTTGAAATTGACTTTATTTTATTTATATTTTGAGAAGTATCGTACGAAGGAAACCGGCAACTCCGCAAGTGGGACAGCCCCAGACTCAGTTCACTTGGACAACTCTAATTATATTAACTTGTTTGTTGGAAACTTTCACAATCAACTTAATTGCTTTGCACCGAGAATGTCCAAGGTCGCCGCCAATTTAGTGTAAATCATTTGTATCCTACGTTTAACCTTTTGCTACACTTCATCACTAGCGAGTCGCTCAGTTCAAAAGAAACAATTTGGTCTTACCAGATTGTCTAACATATCCTTTATTTGAAGATCGTTATGTTATTAAAAGGGTTAAAACTACCAAAATGATAATATCTGTTGGGCTAAAATTCATTTGTAACTAATATAAGCTTGTTTATAAAGAGATCTAACCACCATGTAAGGCCGACAAATTCAGAATACCATAAGAGGCGAAAATATCACAAAACCTCAGGTTTGGTTATTTTTAAGGGGTTGATTATTTTAAACTGATCATAAGACTGCTATATTCAAATCATGAAAAAGTCAATTTTACAACTATTTGGTAAGGAAAACGGTGTGGATATATTGTGTGTACAATATTAAACCTCCAAAAGTAGCATATTAGAGACACATAAAATTAAACTCCACGATGAAACCAAGAAGGTTCGCGGACTGTTTAAAATCTATGCTTTCCCGTAGGGTGAAGAAAGCGATAATGAGCTTCATTAGCGTTAATACATCGAACACAGTTAATTGTTAATGAATGTTAGTTTTAATTTTATAAATGTTGAAACCAAGGGGGTACAAAATGCACAAGGTGATGTTACTAGCTACGGGAATGCTGTATTTCTCACTTGTATCTCATTCACATATAGCAGTGGGCCTATAGTTTATTAAGAGACACTTCAGAATATGACAATTTGGACGGGTCAATCAGCCACTGAGATGCACATAAGTCGTATACATATATTTATACTGAATAAGCATTGTAGAATATAGACTAATACAATCGTGATGTACATTACGTAACGTTAAAGAGCCACAGACAAAAAGGACAGTAATAGTTACAGAGTTGATAATATCGTAAACTAATCGCGCTAACACAAATTAAAACATTAAATATAAACAAATAATGCATGTTTACGGAATTTGATTTTATAAGAATACGAGATGTAAAAGTAAAACACCCAGAAAACCAATAAACAAACGCTGGAAAAAAATAGCGACAAAGACAAGCGGCACTCCAGCCTGTGAAACAAAGAGTCCAAGAATAGGGCAAGGCTCCAGGAATAGTTGCAAGCATCGCGACGCGACGCCGGCAGTGTAGGGGACGTGGTTAATGGGCCTAGAGTTATTGCACGGGGGAGCGCACGTCAACGGAGGAACCACCATTACTGAATGTGCTTCGGGGAGAAGATGAAGTGTACACTAACATATAATGCGTGAATAAAACTTTCATTGGTCATAATCAGGGTGTCTTGTCAGATTTCAACGCAGAAACGGCTTGTGTGTGTGACTGGGGTTTTTACATTACAAAACTTAAACTAAAAGCAAATTGCGTTGCTTCTTCTATAAATTATTGTTGTTAATTCAAGGATTTGTAGAAAACACATCAAGTGGTAAAGATTTCATTAATTTAAGGAATATACATTCTTTAAATAAAAAAGTATTGTTTCCTTACTTCACACCGCAAGGCGTCTGGCGCCAAAATACGTCTTTGAGTCTAGTGTGCGGCCACATAAATACTTATAACTGCGAACAACAAGGGTCGGCTGCCATTACTTGATCGCATCTATCACCAGCCAAACATTCTATGATATGTCTTGTTCCAAAGTGAGGGCCATTGTTCTAGAAGCTGGTCTAACGGTTTCGATCAAATCTTGTATTCCACCATTGTTTGAAGTAAGAATAACAATCACGTTGACTGGCCAGTATCACATTCTCTGCACGCTTTAGAGCCATGCGTTTTGGAGATTTTACTTTATAACCAGTTAACTGAGTAAATAAATCCATAACTTTTAAAAGACCATGGGACCGAGCCCTGGAGGTGAATGTTTTTCAAACACCCAAAAGGCACATCCGGAGAGAATAGATTTTGATATATATCATAAATGTATGCAAATTAAGATTTAGAGACTTAAATTCACCGTACAAAAATTAGTTTTACTTCAATTGGTTGCGCAATAATTTAAATGGCAAATAAATACAGTACGATGGCTTATGTTTTATTATGCGAAATAAATAAGGTTGAATTCAATGTTGCTCCTACGGTTACAGCCGATCTTGATACAATTTTCCTAAGAGGTGGAGTAAGTTGTAGGGTTTATCTCATTTGTCTGTTAATCTTTCAGCAATTGATCTTATGCGTATTGGAATCATTTTCCCAATATTCCGTCATCTGAAGTAATGGGGCATAAAAGAAGCATGTCTAGATTCGCAACCTGTCAGATATTTTAGTTTTCTTTCTTAGCGTATCCCAAAACTTTCATGCGGAGAAAGAGGCCGGCATAGTATGGTATTTCTGAGGCATTCCTGCAATTCTGAGTGTTATTTTGAAGAACTACGTTTCAAGAAGTTTTATGAGGATGCGACTATAGTTCACTTTCAGGACTTGACAACTGGATTACTGTGATATTAAGCCAGAATATTTGACATGAAATTACTTCTTTTTCCCATTCTCATAGCTTCCAATTGTAATTTAACCTTTTCCTTTGAGAATAGCTGACAACATCTGCAATACGTCAGTTTTTAAGATACTATCAAAAGAACTCGTACTCACGCTATTTCATATAATACAATACTTAAGTTTAATACTATATAATACATTCCCAGAGGATAAAAAATATATATTCTTAAACAATCGATAGATAAAAAATTAACCTAATAAAAAAGTTGCTTCAATGTACAAGATTATTTAAAGGCAATGTAAAAAACTTTCTATCTTTCATGCCAATACAATTTTTAAATTGTCACTGGTTGAATATAGTTATGTCCTCCTGTTGTTTGTTGAATTTTCTTTTCAATGTTTAATCTTCTTATCGTATCTGAGCAGGTGAGAAACTATCAATTATTGTTTCTGTTGCACCAACTGGCTGCGTTCAGAATGCGTATCTAGCCATGTTAGATATGTTGTATTTTCTTTTCAATGTTTACTCTTCTAGTTTGTTTCTGAGCAGGTGAGAAACTATCAATTATTGTTTCGGTTGCACCAACTGGCTGCGTTCAGAATGCGTATCTAGCCATGTTAGATATGTTGTATTTTCTTTTCAATGTTTAATCTTCTAGTTTGTTTCTGAGCAAGTGAGAAACTATCAATTATTGTTTCGGTTGAACCAACTGGCTGCGTTCAGAATGCGTATCTAGCCATGTTAGATATGTTGTATTTTCTTTTCAATGTTTACTCTTCTAGTTTGTTTCTGAGCAGGTGAGAAACTATCAATTATTGTTTCGGTTGCACCAACTGGCTGTGTTCAGAATGCGTATCTAGCCATGTTAGATATGTTGTATTTTCTTTTCAATGTTTACTCTTCTAGTTTGTTTCTGAGCAGGTGAGAAACTATCAATTATTGTTTCGGTTGCACCAACTGGCTGTGTTCAGAATGCGTATCTAGCCATGTTAGATATGTTGTATTTTCTTTTCAATGTTTAATCTTCTAGTTTGTTTCTGAGCAGGTGAGAAACTATCAATTATTGTTTCGGTTGCACCAACTGGCTGCGTTCAGAATGCGTATCTAGCCATGTTAGATATGTTGTATTTTCTTTTCAATGTTTAATCTTCTAGTTTGTTTCTGAGCAGGTGAGAAACTATCAATTATTGTTTCGGTTGCACCAACTGGCTGCGTTCAGAATGCGTATCTAGCCATGTTAGATATGTTGTATTTTCTTTTCAATGTTTACTCTTCTAGTTTGTTTCTGAGCAAGTGAGAAACTATCAATTATTGTTTCGGTTGCACCAACTGGCTGCGTTCAGAATGCGTATCTAGCCATGTTAGATATGTTGTATTTTCTTTTCAATGTTTAATCTTCTAGTTTGTTTCTGAGCAGGTGAGAAACTATCAATTATTGTTTCTGTTGCACCAACTGGCTGCGTTCAGAATGCGTATCTAGCCATGTTAGATATATTGTATTTTCTTTTCAATGTTTACTCTTCTAGTTTGTTTCTGAGCAAGTGAGAAACTATCAATTATTGTTTCGGTTGCACCAACTGGCTGCGTTCAGAATGCGTATCTAGCCATGTTAGATATGTTGTATTTTCTTTTCAATGTTTAATCTTCTAGTTTGTTTCTGAGCAGGTGAGAAACTATCAATTATTGTTTCGGTTGCACCAACTGGCTGCGTTCAGAATGCGTATCTAGCCATGTTAGTTATGTTGTATTTTCTTTTCAATGTTTAATCTTCTAGTTTGTTTCTGAGCAGGTGAGAAACTATCAATTATTGTTTCGGTTGCACCAACTGGCTGCGTTCAGAATGCGTATCTCATGATCTTCCGCCTTATGATCTACTGCCACTTTGTCCTGCGTCTACTTAGCTAGTGACAGAGGCAAAGTAATGTGCAAAGCCTTCCAAAATCGTGTTCCAGCCAAAGCCATTACACAGGGCCGCCTTATGATCTACTGCCACTTTGGCCTGCTTCTACTTAGCTAGTGGCAGAGGCTAAGTAATGTGCAGAGTCTTCCAAAAGCGTGTTCCAGCCAAAGCCATTACACAGGGCCACCTTATGATCTACTGCCACTTTGTCCTGCGTTTACTTAGCTAGTGGCAGAGGCTAAGTAATGTGCAGTGCCTTCAAATAGATACTTGAGACGGTCGTTAGTATAGGTTTGTATACTACTATATGTAATATGTACCGTGTCCCCCCACAAAAAATAAATATGAAAGCTTATAAATTGCAAATTATACATTAAGTAACCCCAGACGACAAAGTTAATCGTAAACACTGCAAATATAGCCACATCAACTTCGAGAATGTATTCCAGACAGGCCTAAGTGAGAGTGTGGTGCGCTACACACCTTATGACAGACTAATTGGTCCGTTTTTCCCCTATGGAAAAATTCATGGCAACTTTTATCTAGATATGCCAGGAGACCTTGCATACGCCTTAGACACAAGACGTACAGCCTAATGAAATGTTCCAACAAGATAGTGCCCCGCCACACCGGAAATCATATGCACTCAACAACACCTTCCCCTCTTGATGGATTGGGCGTGACGGTCCGGTACGCTGGGCCCCACGGCCCGGTACGCTGGGCCCCACGGTCCGGTAAGCTGGGCCCCGTGGCCCGGTACGCTGGCCCCACGGTCCGGTACGCTGGGCCCCACGGTCCGGTACGCTGGGCCCCACGATCCCCGGAACTATGACCATGTGATTTCTTCGTCTGGGTTGTGTCAAAATTGCATTTTATTTAAATAGTTGGGTAGGTTTGTGGGGAAAACGTGAGAACCAAAATTAATTTGTTGGTACAGTTCGGGTCACAGTGCTTGGCGTCTGGTTAGCGTATGCTCTGGAATGAATTTTCGCCTCTATCTGCCTCAGTATTGTTAGTATTACAGTGTAATTTTGTCAACAAAAAGAAAAATTAATTAATTTAATTTTAAAACATTGGTTGGTTGGTTATTTTCGTTATTGTCTGCTTTTATTTACAAGAGATTTGATTTGTGCCTCGCCTTTCCAAGGCGCCAAGCACCTGGCCCGAACTGTATGGGACGAAATGTTGTTTACTTAAAGGCTTATTTACTTCATGTAAGTCGACTAAATTACAAACAATTCTGAGTTGTTGCAATAGCGGTTGAATTGATTAAGTTCAGTAGATTATAAATATAGAGATTGATATAAATAGATTAAGTTTAGTTAACGAGAGACGCAATCTATCGAGCTATCCTGGTCAATGGTAAAGGAATCGAGTATCAAGCCCAGGAGAAGTCGTCTGATGCCAGTAGTCTGTATGTGGATTCCCAGTCTAAATTTGCATACCATATACTTAACGGTATTTGTAAGGTTAAACAACCAATTACCATAAAATTCATGATTTTTATTACGCCTAAAACATCTCCTCCATTTCTTACTTCACAGGTGGACCTTTCGATGCTCAACGATTCCATTATTACTTTAAAGAATTATCGTGTTGTTGATTATGAAAAGCCAAAATTCCTCGATTTAAACTGTTTTTTATTTATTTTTCTATTGAAAAACTTACTTCTCTTTTTGTGTCAGCGCAGGAATTAGCAATCGATTTTTGTGATAATCTAAGAGTTGAAATGAAAGCGTCAACAATATACAAACCAAGTAAAGCTATATCAAAGAGTAGCAAATTAAAACATATTTGAACAGGCTGGAGGTGCTGTATATGTTTGTCCCGTTGAAAATGTTTAAGACTTTTACTAAAATACACAGGAGCTTTAAAATAACGACGTATTATCTTTTGTCCTTTTGTTTCGAGCGAAAAATATTATTTCAAAACACATATCACAATAAACTGCAACCAAGCGAAATTCAAATTATGAATTATATTATTAAAACTCTGTTCACTGAATTTTAATCGTTTGGAACATTTTTGATGAAATCGTAATCATTCAGCGATGGAGTCACTAAACATGCTATCGAACCTTTATTTTAAAATAATCATAACGTAAGACACTAAATCTCACCCAGAAAAATATTTTTTTTTTCTTAAAGTCAGATTTTATGTGGCCATACGTTGTTTAAAATCAACTAACTGACTCATTGCATAACATACACTACAGCCTTTACATTTATACTTAAATCGGCTCAAATGGTGGAACTGGTTCTAAATATAAACATCTACAATACATAATTATATTACAGTAAATAAATCATTTAAATTAATTTTATAAGCAATGAAATCTAAAGTGTATTATGATATAAACGCTCAAACAGGAGCAAAATATGTATGTTGAACTGTGGGTCGATAGTCAGGTGACCGGACCAGCTAAGCACAAGATATTTCACACAAACTGCATATCGGAGAGCTCCCTACAACACGCTGACCTGGTATAATCTATCCCATAAAACACGGTTCAGCCTTTAGTCGAGCAGTAGCTTGGAACGTGTAAAGCGAATTGAAATAAACCGTGGTAACTGACGTAGCAACGGAATATGTGTAAACTCTATGACCGTGTTAACGAGGATATGTTAGTTAAATTATACGAGTAGAGAATTAGATTCATAAGTAACTTAATTGATGATGTAAGGAAAGATAGATTCTAGCTGTGTGGAGCGACTTATCTGGGTAGTGGAGCGAGTGATGTAGTGTAGAGGCGGTATGGCCACTCTGTTGCTGCAGTATTTATATGGATTTATCGGCTTTGGAATTAGTCCTCGCGGAGCGGCCAACTGCGACCTGTATACGAACTCGGGGTTGAGGAAGGTAGTACATAACTTCAAGCCAATTAACACATAGGGATTCTACGTAGTATATAATCAAACTTAATTTGCATGTCAAAATAAATCAGAACGGGATTTTAATCTTTGAACAGAGTTGACAAACGGCTGAAGTCAATATTTACACAAGATTCGTATTTGAAATAACTAGTAGCCCGTCGCGGCTCCGCTCGCGATCATAGTTCAATAATAAATATTTGAAAAGATGGATAGATTTTTAAAACACTTCATCACCTGGGGGGCCGATCTTCGCTTTAAAAGCCAGTCAGTTTGTTCAAAATATCTATCGGCACGGTTTCTTTCCAAGGCGAGCATATTTAATTTCTTTATTTGCTCGTTTCGTTTTATTTTGGACATGTCCGCTTTATATTCAATTATTTTATCTTAATTTGTAGTGGTTCTAGAAATTTATACATAACCTAATAATCTATACGTTAAATTGATGTATACATTGGTTCTAATCACTATTCTCACAAAAATCAGATGCTGATACTCTACCAAGTGAGTGTTGTTTTTAAAACTGACCGGTTGTTTTTGAACGGCTGTAAGGATTATTTTGTTTTTATTTACAAATCTTTCTCAAAATTATCCCAACGTTGTTTTTTCGAACAAATTTGTATACACAACTGTATTTTTCCAGGGATGAGGCCTACTTAGAACTTATTTCTTTACACACAAAATTGTATAGCTCCAACATTTGGAAGGACCTAAAGCAGTTGGGAACAGAGGTAGGCAAAGGTCGTGGTTTTATTGTAATGCATTAACTATCTTCCTACAAATGCATGTTCAATCGGTGCAGATAGGCCTAACTAATAACGGTGTTGTTTGCATTAACATGTTAAAGGGCTACGGAAGGGACGGAAAGTGTAGGCCTATTTCTGCTTATGGTGCATTACCACTGCCTGCTGTCTTTCTACAAATTATTTGTTCAATCGGTCTAGTAAGTACATGATTAACATGGAAATTTTGAAGGTCATTAATAGGGCCGAGCCTGGAAATGCCTGGAATGGAAATGGGAATAAGCCCATAAATGATTTTTGGGATGGACCTATCTTCTTCCAAATATCTGCTCAATAACTCATGTAGTTTGTGCATGATGGGCTTAAAAACATTTAAAAAAATCAGCATTATAATCACAATCACTCCAAAAATATATAATGGCTCAGACAAACTGAGCTTTAAATACCATGTTGCAAGGGCTTATGTGTTCCCTACCCAATGTTTCGTTGCCGTGCCGTTATTTTACATTGTTGAGTATACCGTTGTGGAGTAGTTAGTAAAGCACGTGTACCCTCCATTCTGTAGTAAAATATAAATTAGGTGACTAGAATAAATTAGAATAAATATGGTGCATTCTACAGTGAAAGATTGAGTAACCTGTACCCACAAGAACTTCTTTGGAACAGTGACGGACCCTAATGACGAGCGTAATGATTTACAGAAGCCTAAACGTTACCTGCCCCACACCTAAATGGGTAAAATGGTTTATTTCGTTCACTTCATTCTTTTTTTGTGAAACGCGGAACAACCATGGTTCATAAACAAACAGACAGATAAAAAAAAAGGAAATATCTCCGCTGGATACAAAATTTATCTGCCCAAAGCTACGTAGAAACAAAACTTATTTTATTTAAATAGATAAATACTTTTTTTACTTCTAATATATGGTATTGTCCTGTCCATAGTGCGTTAACAACTGCAATTCAAATAACATTATTCCCCATGTTAATCTTATGGGCATATGTATGTGCATAAGCATGTGTATGGGCATCATACACATTTATAAACTAACTTTGAGAATAAAAATGTCGAAAATTAAAAATCTTATTGCAAAACTAACAACTGAATCGAATCGTTTGATACTTCAAACATTAAAAATGGTCAATAAATAAGGGAGGAGTTGGGTCTACAAAAAACGGCTTCACGTATTATATATAAGGATTCATCCTTAAAATGAGGTAATGAAGTAAATCCTTGGGGTTCCAAAGTCAACACTGCATTTTGTAATCTGAAACGTATTTAGAAAATACTAGATACTTCGGTACCAGGCATTTCTGAAGAAAATAACAAATAAAAAAAAAACAAATTTGTGTGTTTTTGTTGTTGTCAAATTGAAAATAACAGCAAAATGATGAGACATTTGTAAAAAGCACTGTGAAATAGTTATTATTATAAATGTATTGTATGTTTCATAAATAAAGGGTGCAACGTTCAGTGGTTGAGTGCAGTTTTACAAGAGTTCTCGATACAAGTGCATCACCACGAACAATGAGCAACATCGATGGGTGGTGTGTGTGGCGAGCGCCCCATGTTCGCGGCATGTTTTCCTTGTGCTGTCATTGGAATAAAATAAAGGGTATCAGGAAACTGACACACACTTTCTCTCTTTTAGCCTAACTTTAATGAAAAACCCTTTTTATTTACTAAATATAGTATACAAAGCCCGGTCGAATGTACAGAATATCTCGTAAACATCACCTCTTTAATCTTTTAAGAAACATCCATCCAAATCCCTTTTATGAAGGCACTACAATATCCTTTGCTCCACACAGTGGTTAAAAAAGGGGAATGCCCCCTCATTCCCCCGCCCCACAAGGTTAAGTGGCAACATATTTCGAACATCATCTGTTTGTCAATGATAACTTGACCTGCATATCAAGTTTTAATTTCATTGGTCAGTAAATAAGAGAGAAATAGTAATTTTTGTATTCCCCACAAGAATAACATTTGAAAACGTACTGTGATTACCGCAAAAATGAAAATTTAAAATTTCTCCGCAACCAGCAATCGTAGAATAGTAATTCAAAATACTTAATTATTTAAATTTTTGAGCTCTTTTCAATGGTGAATAGTAATATTGTTTATATTTATGTTTTATTATGAAAAATCCAAAAAAACTTAATTTTTTATGTTTTAAGTCTTGAAATTTCTGAACCTGAATGTTTACAGAAATTCGGGTGGTGTAATTTTGTTGGAAAAGTAAAGCTCTACAAAGGACTAAAGTTTAATTAAAATCGTTAGAGCGGTTTTTGAGAAATTTGGATTGTTCATGTTTTTTGGCGGTTTTTGGGGGGATAATTACCCTTAAAAATAAAAAATTAAAAAAAACACCTGGAGATATCGTGGACCTACATACCAAATTTCATAAAAATCGGACCACTGGTTAGGGCTCTAGCTCTGTACACATCCAGGCAGACATCACGTAAAAATCACTTTTTTGGGTTCAGGGAGCACCAAAACAAATATTTCCACTAACAACTCAAATTTGAACATTTTGACGAAAACTATACTTTCTCCATGTACAAGGGGGAGAAAGTAGAAGGATGCACGTTTTAGAGGTGGCGTTTATTCTCCGGGTGGCAATGCTATTCAAATTGTCAGTGTTATTGGGTGGTGAAGTACTTTTTTCAAATTCCAATAATACACATATACCATTGTAATGTAGTCGGATTAATATCCTAAATAAAATATGATGAAACATAAAATTGTAGATACTTTTAGTATTTTTCTTAAAATCATGAAATACATTTTATTATTCTATACTTAATAGGCTATGTTGATTTATTTAATGTAATGAGACAGCAACATCAAACGGTTGTATTTAAACAAACTCAGTTAAATTAAAAATGTATTGTTTTGATCCTGTTGACTTTGCGCTTATTCCGAGAATAAAAACTAACACATTTGTGGTTGATGTTTTTTATTTGCTTGTATTATAATCAAAAAGGTGTTTCCAAACTATTGTAACATATTCTATAAATGCAAAATAACTATACATCTAAGAATACAAATGTGTTATGATTCTTCACCGAATACAAGGACTAATAGAATTTAATATTGTAACCCACAATAAAGGCTGAAGCGAAATCCTTTGTTTGCAATAAAGGCCGAAGAAAATAATTCTTTTGGATAAGAAAAGTCGAAAATAAAATAAGCGACAAAGAAAATATTTATTTAGATATTTTGGTTGAAGCGTGGACAAACACGTTTCCTTGTTTATCAAACACTTTTCCTCGTCCATTTCCGTTGCTATAGTCGTGTTGCAAATAATATTCGTTGATGGAGAGAAACGCATCAAACTACATGAAAGACAACATTTCTCCCGCTCACATGACGGCAGACGGCATCCTAATAATTGAGTAGCAACCTGGTCAACAGCACTCGATAGCAATAGTGATTAGCATTACATAACAATAAGTGTGAGTAGCAAAATTAATGCCATAACCAGTCAAACCACCTTTAAAAGAAATGACTTAACGAAAGTGAAATAAATCGATTTATTTGAGAATAATGGTAGAATATGTGAACCTCGCAATCCGTGGTAAAAGAAAGCGTGGAATCAAATTATATAATTTACAAAACCCCTATAAGTAAAACGATAAGACATCATATACTATCACAACAAAACACGGAAATAAAACTTAATCAGTAAGGTATTAATTATTGACTACAGCTATTTTTATTTGCTTCATAATTCGCTCGTATTCAGTCAATTTGAATATTGTTTGATTGTTTGTTTGATTCGCCCAACTGTTTATCTACTCTGAACTATTTTTAGATTTTCCTTTTAACTCGCAAAATCTTTTAAGAATTCGCAGCCTTAGCAAGAATTCAAATTTAGAAGGTTGGAATATTTGTGAGCTAAGAACGTAGGAACATGCCGCTAGCCCGCCGCCGCCACTTATCAATGTTTCCAGGGCCATCAGTCTCCGTGATGGGGGTTGTAAGTCAGTCGAGCAGACATGCACTCACGGAAAGCTAAATACAACGGTGAACTGGTATTCACATTTCCTGCAAATATACGTAAAACCAAGTTAATTTACTCAAAATAAAAAAGTGTCCAATTTTGTTCACTAATTTCGTTGTAAGTTTATGGACGAAAATGTTGTGTTAATGTTTATTTCTTTGCGATTTATATTTGCTTGACTTCAAAGCTGTATTGTAGGTTAGATTACAAATTCCTTTATAAGACACGTTGAATTTTGATTTAATTCAATTTCTTGGTGTGCCTGTATGTGAGGCCTCCGCCATTAGTTTGATGTGTGACATATACAAGTTCTTTTTTTCCTGTCCAATCACACGGGACCGGAGGTTGTGACATCGCCTTCCACTTCCGAGATCCCTCCTCGCCAAGGCACAGTTGTAACGGCCCACAATCACGCGGGACCGGAGGTTGTGACAGCGCCTTCCACTTCCGAGATCCCTCCTCGCCAAGGCACAGTTGTAACGGCCCACAATCACGCGGGACCGGAGGTTGTGACAGCGCCTTCCACTTCCGAGATCCCTCCTCGCCAAGGCACAGTTGTAACGGCCCACAATCACCCGGGACCGGAGGTTGTGACATCGCCTTCCACTTCCAAGATCCCTCCTCGCCAAGGCACAGTTGTAACGGCCCACAATCACACGGAACCAGAGGTTGTGACATCGCCTTCCACTTCCGAGATCCCTCCTCGCCAAGGCACAGTTGTAACGGCCCACAATCACACGGGACCGGAGGTTGTGACAGCGCCTTCCACTTCCGAGATCCCTCCTCGCCAAGGCACAGTTGTAACGGCCCACAATCACGCGGGACCGGAGGTTGTGACAGCGCCTTCCACTTCCGAGATCCCTCCTCGCCAAGGCACAGTTGTAACGGCCCACAATCACACGGGACCGGAGGTTGTGACAGCGCCTTCCACTTCCGAGATCCCTCCTCGCCAAGGCACAGTTGTAACGGCCCACAATCACACGGGACCGGAGGTTGTGACATCGCCTTCCACTTCGAAGATCCCTCCTCGCCAAGGCACAGTTGTAACGGCCCACAATCACACGGAACCGGAGGTTGTGACAGCGCCTTCCACTTCCGAGATCCCTCCTCGCCAAGGCACAGTTGTAACGGCCCACAATCACGCGGGACCGGAGGTTGTGACAGCGCCTTCCACTTCCAAGATCCCTCCTCGCCAAGGCACAGTTGTAACGGCCCACAATCACACGGGACCGGAGGTTGTGACAGCGCCTTCCACTTCCAAGATCCCTCCTCGCCAAGGCACAGTTGTAACGGCCCACAATCACACGGGACCGGAGGTTGTGACAGCGCCTTCCACTTCCGAGATCCCTCCTCGCCAAGGCACAGTTGTAACGGCCCACAATCACGGGGTACCGGAGGTTGTGACAGCGCCTTCCACTTCCGAGATCCCTCCTCGCCAAGGCACAGTTGTAACGGCCCACAATCACACGGGACCGGAGGTTGTGACATCGCCTTCCACTTCCAAGATCCCTCCTCGCCAAGGCACAGTTGTAACGGCCCACAATCACACGGGACCGGAGGTTGTGACAGCGCCTTCCACTTCCGAGATCCCTCCTCGCCAAGGCACAGTTGTAACGGCCCACAATCACACGGGACCGGAGGTTGTGACAGCGCCTTCCACTTCCGAGATCCCTCCTCGCCAAGGCACAGTTGTAACGGCCCACAATCACGCGGAACGGATAACCTGAATTCATCAGCTGTAATTTACTTCACACCATCTTGCCAGCTAATAGGAAACCAACCTTAGTAACAAGTATTCATTCAACCTTAGTAAATTGTCGTTCAAGCAAACTAAACAAAAGAGTTTCAAATTATATTTTACTAGTTTAAATTTTATTTGATATTAGAAACACGTCAAATCATCACTCTCTTTCTCAAATTTACCGTTTTAGCATAAAATACGATGTTTGGTGTAATAGATTGGAAAGATTAAACTATTAGTGAACAGTTTTCTCATAAAAATATATTTGTCACTTATTAAAATGTAGTAACTGTTTAAATTACACTTCGCAGAGAAAAACTTAAGGTTATCTTATAATGTTAATTGCTCGAAGTTTAGGCGGACGGTTGCAACATTTATATAATCCAATGATAATAACATGAACCGATAACTATGATCACAATACAATTCATAAAGCACCGACAATTTTAAAAGCACGTACTACGTACATTATCAGTTAAGGAAAATTAAATATTGTACAAGTGTAAAAAGCCTTCGCTGATGTCAGTATTCAAAATGTAATAATCGTTTACCGTTTATTTATGGAGTCAACACGTCCTTAACTGAAAATGGCAGCTGGTCGATGCCAAAAAAAATCATAAGTATTATTTAAAATTCTAGCTCATATTTGTAGGTGAGTAATTTGCATCGTAATATCATGACCCAAATGTGTCATTGCTACTATATAAGTGGTTACAGAACTAATTTAATAGCTGTAGAATTAACATTTTGATGAGAGAAGAAGCTCCTCGGTGTCGACCACCGGAAGCGAGTTGTAAACAACGCCAAATCTTTCCTCTTCTAATATTTTGCTTATTTTACGCTCTGGTGGCTATCTTATAAATATACACCAACCATTTCCCGATAGTACTTTTGTGAAATTTATAGGTTAAATTATTTCGTTGAACATAAATACTTTGCTAAGTGCACAAATAGAAAACTGCTAGATTTTGAAAATTGTAAGTGTTTAAACTAAAGCCACCAATTTGCTTAACGTATTTCGATAGTCACTTTTTACTTAGCTTGTATCATTATCGAACTTTAAAAGCTTTTGAGGCACGGTTTAGGTTTCATATTATAAACATTGTAACGTCTATTAGTTCTTTGAGGAGAAGGTAAGGTGCTAAGAAATATAATAATTACTGTAATCTTGAACAATATTCGGTTCAAAATTTAGATTTTACAAGTTTCACTGTAGGTTGAGGCTTCACTGGAAAACAGAGCCAAACAATTCCGGAGTGACTGTAACGCTAAAACGTGTCTCGGCAATAAATTACAATATAACTACATTAAGAAACCATCCAATATATCTGCACAGTTATAGAAGGTTTTTGTTTGATTTCTTTACCTATAAAGACTGAGGTTTCACAAGAATTGAACAAGGCCATTGTCTAAACATTAAAACGCTTACATGTATTTAAGGTCCAACCGCAACGGTTTACACAACCGCACCGCTGTTGCGGTTCACCGGCCATAATCGGTTCTTGCGTTAATATGCGTCACAATCAGCAGTGCACATTCCACAAGCCGCAGTGAGAAAAGGCCTGATGACCGGCGGCTGATCATAATCGATAGTCTTGTCACATCTTCTGCATATTTTTATCGTCGTGAGTATATTTACAGTCCAAGTAAAGATGGGTTTGGGTGTTGTAAACAATTTATTCAGTAGCACGATACGTGTTGTTGCTACATTTAAACTGGGTACAATAAACCATGTCCCACAACGCTACTTAATGTATGTACGTACGTATACTATACGTACTTACAAGACGGAAAATGTAAATAAAATATGGAATGGTTTCTCTGGTTGGGCCTGATAACGACGATAAAGGTGTAACTCGTCGAAGTTCATCGCTTTGTATTGTCATTTAAGCACATTTACCGTCTTGTATGAAATTATATGTGTAAATATATTTTATAATGTTGTAAAACACTTTATTACATGCCGTAGTTACAAAATACGTACCAGGCTCATCAATGAGTTATTTAGTGATATCGCTGAGGAAAATCGAGCAGCGTGTTATAAAAAAGTAAGAATAACAAGATCCACACGAAGACTGATGTTAGACTAAAAATAAATAAAACCCGGTTTTCATTAATCTTAACTGGATTGATGATTGCCAGAAGGAGAGCCGGCGAGCCGTGAGCGGGCAACCGATAACAGTTGTATTGGTACAGTTTATCTCTGTTGCACCTTTTGAGTCATTCTTTAGAAATGCCTTCAACTGACCAATGTGCTGACCAATGTGCTTCCAAGACCTGATATGGTAATGGTTGATTTCGAAGATGCCGCAATCATATCGAGTTCCAAAGTTTACAGTGAAGGTGTCAAGATAAAATGTTGTTTTTTTACTTGTGCCAAAGCACTTGGCGTCATCTGCAGTAATAAGAGTTGGCGTAATATGCAGTAATACGAGTTGGCGTCATACGCAGTAATACGAGTTGGCGTCATATGCAGTAATACGAGTTGGCGCCATACGCAGTAATACGAGTTGGCGTCATATGCAGTAATACGAGTTGGCGTCATACGCAGTAATACGAGTTGGCGTCATATGCAGTAATACGAGTTAAGTCGGCGCTACAAGAGCCTGGAGACTCTAGGACATTTTGCGGAATGATGGACGGCCTAGTCTAAGATGTGGCAGAGGGGATGATGCTCTTGTGGAGGTCAGCACCTGGAGAGGCAACTGATCTCCTACATTACTTCGATGTAAACTACGTAAGTGGAGTCACCTAGGATAAATCTGTTCCTCCAGTTCCCTCCCCATCTGTGGAAGTGCACCATGCCACGGTCTCAAGAATTTGGTTGATCTCGGGATAATGTCTTCAAGAACTTGGTAGCCAAACCAATCCATCTACCTGGACGGTAGTAGAGGCGATAGAAAGAACGAGAATATATCAGGGCGGTGGACCGGCGACCCTAAGAACACTCGGAAGTTCCAACGAAAGATGAAAAACCTCTGCAGTTGGTATAATCAGCTGGGTAAACCAACCTCCTAAGTTTTCAAAAAAAGGTCGGGGAAACTGTAAGGTATATTTAAATTAAGGTAGCGTTTCTCAACCTTTCAACCTTTTTATCCGACTATTAATAGTTGGTACCCCCCCCCCAAACACACAAATAGTTTTTAATAATTACCCGATAAAAAAACAGTAAGATTTATCTATATGCATAAGCGTTATTTACTTATCTATTGAAAATAATTGAAAACAGTTACAAAGCATGTATTTAAACCAAACTTGCTGTCAAGCATAAATAAGTTTATTTCGTTTCAGTTCCCAATATTATATTTTTGCTTTTGAAGGAAATGTTTAGTTTGATAAAGTATCCATGAAGTTGGGCCAGTTTTTATGACTTTATTTTCATATAAGTATTTAGCCAACACACTTGTTACCGAATGCAAATAATAAAATCTTACATTGAAATTCACGTATTCGTTTCAAAATTTACCACTTTGCTGAACACGCATGAATGATGAATCATGCTTATTATCCTCCCTCCCATTATAAATTCCCAGCACTTAGGCGAGGAATGTATAACATTTATTGCTTCAACAACGGAAAACTTGGTTTAAAAATAAACTGACTATTCATCAATACAAATTATAAGTATTTAAAAAATATGATTTCGCGCTTTTACTAGAAATTAATTTATTTTTTATTATTATTACTGTTAGAGACAATCGTGATCATTAACACGTAACAAGTCACGTTAAATAACTGTGTCCCTCGTCCCACTATCTTAAGCCCCCCTTTAGGGTAGCGCCCCTCTGCTTGAGAACCGTCGAATTAAGGAACAACAGAAACATGTAAATTAAGTCATATATTTCAAGAGCCTTTATATTCATGATTGTACCATATGATATTTTCAATAATTGTAAATAGGTATTAATACGGTTTGCTGATTTGCTTAAAATAGTATTATATTTAAAGAGCCAGTGGTAATTTTAAGTCGGAGATTATAGCCTGGCTCAGGTCAGTTTAGGGGGAAATAGACGCGCATCTCGTCAGCGTCCAAGTCCTCCCCCGGTGAAAATTATATATGGCCCTCCTCAGCAGCGGGTAATACGGGCGACTAAGCTCTAGATTATAATCAAACAGACGCCGCTGTTATATCATGCAACATGTAGTCGAGTAAACAGGTGTTAGTACTATGCCGCTCACAGAAAATAAAAAACCAACACCACAATCGCGTAGTTTAAACATAATTAGGGAATTTGCAAAAATGCTGCAAAGTCCCGGAGAGGGTAAATGTATTTTTAACGAGTAGAGGTAGAAACTTTATATTTAATTCCTTAGTCCCGCTTACGTTTTTATGATGTCTCAGGGGATAGCCAGAGAGAGAGAGAGAGAGAGAGAGTTTGGTAGAAGATATTAAATTATACATACATAAATAGGTAATTTTTTATACAATTTTAAAGAGCTATTTAAATCTAACATTTCGCTGTGTTAGCTAGCACAATCAATATCGCAGTAATCAAAACAACTAAATTATTTTATAAATCCTATGATGCAAACCAAAATTGCATAGCAAATTAAAATTATTGGTTGTTATATTTTTGTTATACAACTCTCCCGCTCTCACCAGATAGGAGCATCTGTCTGGTTTTCAATCTCGTGTAAGTAGATAGAAGCTGCTTATCACGATTGTGCAAATTGTTAACGAGATCGGGCGTTTTTCTTTAAACAAATTAACCGTGCCTGCAGACATCCGTAACGAATGCATACGGATTTGTGGATTTATAGAAATTTTAACGAATATAATTGTTGGCATTAAAAATACGTGTCCCTCAAAACGAAAAGTTGAAATGAACCCTGACCTATATCTGACCATGCCAACTACGGTAATGCATTCTCTTTATAGTAACTAAGCTAAAATAAAATACGAATGTAGATGGCTCTTGGTTTTTAGATTTAATCGATTTAATGTGAGTAAGACCCTAAACTATAAACGGAAACATTAATAACCAAAGCCTGAGAACATCTTATAATGGGGTTGTGTTTGTTGATAACAGCCACGAGTGCCACCTGGCAGTCTTGGCAAGTTGCACTGTTGATGTAACTTTATGGCGTTATGGCCTGTGTTCGAGTTTGTTTTGCTGTTAAAGTTATTTATTGCTCTATTAGCTATTACGTGCGCCATTTAGATGTTTTTGATTTTTCAAGCTTAGGTATTTCTTGATAACGTAAGATAAAAGCAATAATCTTTTCGTGTATGTTTCACTGCAAGTCGCATTTGTTAAGGTTTTAGAAGGAACGGTATAAAACTTGCTCTTGGTACCGCTAAAAGTCACAACATTTGTGAAGTTTGTAAAACATGATTGATAGCTAAGCCAATATAGTGTATAGTTTATAGAGTTCCCGAAGGATTTAAACTTGACTCCTTCGTCAGACTGTTTGTCCGTTCGAGATTTCCAGTACATACACTTGGTACTGTGTGTATCACATATACAGCACTTGTGTGGCCAATATATATATCAACTTTAAAATCTCTTCAAGGCCCAAATAATGACGATAATTCTAGGTAATATGACTCGACTTTTTGACACGAAACGGAATTAAAGTTTGGGCTCTGCTGAAGAGTCAAGATTGGCCAGTGGGAAAGCAGCATAAATGTGGTACGTGGCAAAAACTACTAACTTTCTGTAACTAAAACCAGGAAAGCATTTAACTTACATGAAACTTTGTTTCGAAACTAGTTAGTGTTGGTCCCATATTACGTGATACGAGTGACGAGTGATGAATGTGAGTTATGTAAAGAGCCTAATGGTAAAGCACTCAAAACAGTATATACATATGTGCAACAAGTACCGTGCCAAGCAACCAGCTGAAGTGAAGTTAGCAAGGGACTTTACGGTATGTCGACTATCGTGCAGTGAGAAAATTACGGTTTTGACCGATCTAACTCTTAATACGATAAAAGATCAATTAGATTTAAGTGACAGTGTGATAGTAGATGAGAATAAGCAAATATAAGACTCGGTTATAATCAGCATAAATTTGCTGGAAAACTGAAACAAAATCTAGGAAAGAATAAAATTAAAGCGCCTGTAAAAGAGAGGATTGTATCAACTCAAGGAATAAATAATTAGGAAGAATTCTCAAGATGTCAGTCAGGTTGTGACTACTAGTTTTGACAGTTTGTATAAAAGAAAGCAAACATTGACTTGGCCAGTTAAAAATTGTGATGACTTTGAAATGCGTAAACATAAAGTCGAAGAATTGCGAATGTTGGAGTTGGAAGATTACGATTACGTCAAGAAAAATAAAACTTCTGAAAAAAGACAGGAACTTTCAATCTGTCCGTCCTTACCGGAATCAAACTGTGTTTATGAAGAGTCACACAAGTCAGACAAACGGAACGCTGGATTTGAGCATTGATTCTGTTTCTTTTTTATCAAAATATAATAAAATCCTATGATAGTTGTATGGAGATCCAAGCGCCCGAAAGACAATCTTTATTTTCACTGTAGTCCGTCGTCGGCGGCACTGCCCGTTGTAACGTCGTCGGACCTAGGTGCATTTAAGGTAGGTGTGCTATTTTGCATCGTAGCGTGACGTCACCTGGTGGCGGAAGCGCGTCATCAAGGTATTCTGACTATCCTATGTGAAGGATTGGGGGACATGGGGTAGTCCAAATATTTCAATGGCACAGTTTTATAGGAATTAGTTTGCAACCAATGAGAAACTTTAGCACTGGCTGCTATAGCCTATCCAAAAACTCAGGTCGGAATCAGAACGTCCACTCTAAAGTAGACGGTCTGATCCTGACCTCGGTTTTTGGATAGGCTCTAGCCGAGGGTAACTTCAGCTGTCACTGTAAACCAGCTGATCAAATAAACACCGTGACGTCACCTGGAAGCTGCGCAGAACGTGCTAAAATTCGTACTTTTGAATAGCACACCTCACTTGAATACACCTAGGTAGAACCTTGGTCTCGGCGATTTGCCATCTTTCACTACTCTGTAGGTCAATTGTTCTGTTTGGAGATGGAAAACCACCTAAACCATGGTTTTGCGACGTTACAACGGACAGTGCCGCCGACGACGGACTACAGTGAAAATAAAGATTCAAAATATAACAAGATGAAGATGCAAGAGTAAGATGATGAATTAAGGATAGAAACAAAGACAAATTTAAATCAAGAAGACAGCAACCAAAATAATGGGAAGATATATTTATATTAGTCAAAGTCAAGCTGATAACCCTTCAAACAGATTCAAGAACAATTTTATTACTTGGGAATCTGGTGATAAGTCAAGCACGACACGGTAGAAAAATGGGTGTCTCATTTGTATACAGTTCTAGTACTATTGCAGAGTTTCATGAGGATCCGAATCTGACCACTTAGCGTAGTATATTAAATGATTAATCATACACATCACTTGACTTACAGTTTTGTTATGTTTATGTAACGTGACAAGCCACCAGCTACTTCTCTCGTACATGTTTTGCGTACGTAAAGAATGTTACTTTGGTGTTGCTCGGGATTGGTCTTGCAACAACAGATTACGAGGCGAGCGCTGTAGCCTCTACTCTACTTGGCCGATCGATCTCGTACATGTTTTGCGTACGTAAAGAATGTTACTTTGGTGTTGCTCGGGATTGGTCTTGCAACAACAGATTACGAGGCGAGCGCTGTAGCCTCTACTCTACTTGGCCGATCGATCTCGTACATGTTTTGCGTACGTAAAGAATGTTACTTTGGTGTTGCTCGGGATTGGTCTTGCAACAACAGATTACGAGGCGAGCGCTGTAGCCTCTACTCTACTTGGCCGATCGATCTCGTACATGTTTTGCGTACGTAAAGAATGTTACTTTGGTGTTGCTCGGGATTGGTCTTGCAACAACAGATTACGAGGCGAGCGCTGTAGCCTCTACTCTACTTGGCCGATCGATCTCGTACATGTTTTGCGTACGTAAAGAATGTTACTTTGGTGTTGCTCGGGATTGGTCTTGCAACAACAGATTACGAGGCGAGCGCTGTAGCCTCTACTCTACTTGGCCGATCGATCTCGTACATGTTTTGCGTACGTAAAGAATGTTACTTTGGTGTTGCTCGGGATTGGTCTTGCAACAACAGATTACGAGGCGAGCGCTGTAGCCTCTACTCTACTTGGCCGATCGATCTCGTACATTAGCAAAATATATTGAGGTAATTATTAATTGTAAACACACATTGAAGTTTAGATACGAATGGAAGGTATTAGAAGGTTGGCAACAAATTCAATCCATAATTAAGCAATTTAGTTCCTGCAAAATATTTACAACGAGAAGTATTTGTGATCCGTGTTTTGTAAACAGATTTTTAAAACCAAATTGTATAGTTATGTTTTTGTAATTTTGTTTATAAAAAACTCTTATCGATCGCAACAGTTCTGCTGACGCCGCTCAGTGTTCAATAACCTCGCAGGCCCTCCACTGTAAGCGGTCCGGGGCAATATCAGCTGGCAGTTCTGTGTTTGTACGGGGCGAGGCCAATACTTTACTTTAGAACTATCGCTTATTTCTAATATATTTGTATTGATATTTCAAAATTGGCCGGTTAGCTGTAAACATATTTCAGCGTATTTCTAGGTATAAGTATAGTGCAATACATAATTTAGTTGTTGTGAATGATGATTAAAAAAGATTTGTACGATAATTGTTATAGTCAGTTGACGATTTTAAACCAACAATTGCATTTTATCTGTATAAATTTAGGATTTTCAAAGCTAATACAACTAGGAATTACGGCCTCTGGCCCGTCAATCGAGCCGAGAGAGAGCTTGCGATGTTCACATAAGTAAATAATGCGTAACTTAAAAAGAGTTTGAAGCATAGCTGTTGCAGCATATATATGTTTAAACAAAACTACACGTTTCACGTTAATCAAGAAACTGTTTAAGGTTGAGTTACAACTAAAAGCTTTAAGCTAGTCAAGTTTACTAGCAAGACTCAGAACTGCTCAAGTTAAATCAGCAATGTAAGACATAACGTTTGAATCCCACTTCGCCAGAGTTCCGTTCATTTAGCATCAACTCAGAGTTGTGCATGTATACTTTGCTTGTCGTACAGTAAAGATATGTTATTTAAAAATGTCAAGATCTAAAACAGTTTGGTTAACAATGAGCCAGATGTTACCCACTCGGCTGATAACAATAGTTATTACGTGTGTTGACCCTGCAGCCCTCCCACGGCCAGCAGAACTGCGGTAACGGGGACTTATATTAAGAAACAAGTCTTAAAAAATGTATTAGAGCTGTGAGAAAAGTTACCTTATATTGTAATGTTACCTTATATTGTAATGTTACCTTATATTGTAATGTTACCTTATATTGTAATGTTACCTTATATTGTAATGTTCAATCAGTTGCTGCCATCCTGAAACATAATTTGTTGCGTTAGTTTGAATGGATTAAATCTAGGTAAATCTTAATTAATCACAATGATATTCCACGAAACACATACTATTAATATGTTATATCCTCCAATCGAATTTTATAAATACAAGAGTTTTATCTCAGGCGTTAGTCACGGGCTAAACCAACGGTGTTTGATGAAACCACAGAGAGAACATAAAAGATGAAAACGAAGGGCTAAAAAGAACTACTTTAGCCCCACAACGCATGTATTGAAAACAGCCGTTTTCGAAGCAGTATGACGAAAAGTATTTTTATTTCAATTCCCTTGGATGTTTACATTTCATCCCACGCCAGCTATTCTATGAGTTTATGCGGTTTCTCATTTCACTTAGGCAATTGCCCGAATGGTTCCCACAAGGAGCCGTACCCCGGCAGGAAGGGTAAGATAGAACTCAGGTCTAACTTACCTGGTTAAAAGATTTCCCCATACTTTGCCATTTCCTCAATACATTGTAAATCATTGTCATACATTTTATTATGTACATCTACAACATCTTACTGCAGCCTTGGACTAAAACACGTGTTACACTCCAACATATTGGGTTGATAAATAACACAACCAGGTTGTGTAGTATTTTCCAACCAGGAAGGCAAGGAGGTGTGGTTCTCTTTACTATGCTGTTGTTCTATAGGACTTCCTTGACGATCCCCATATCACAATCCGAGTGAAACCTACTATAGGTGCTGTGTATTGTTTGCTGTATCAGGTCTATAGGGCAGACACAAACTCCCAGTGTTGTCCTTATTGTCGAAGGTACTACCACAACGACGGTCATGTACAGACCTGCCATTGACCGTCCTACAATACCTTTGTCTCCTACCACGAGCTCTGTGAAATGCCCAGAGCATGTTTACAATAGCAGGTCCGTGTGGCGGCAACAGAACCCACAAACTCCCAGTGTTGTCCTTATTGTCGAAGGTACTACCACAACGACGGTCGTGTACAAACCTGCCATTGACCGTCCTACAATACCTTTGTCTCCTACCACGAGCTCTGTGAAATGCCCAGAGCATGTTTACAATAGCAGGTCCGTGTGGCGGCAACAGAACCCACAAACACTCAGTGGTGTGTTTATTGTCCGAGATGCTTCCATCAGCTGCTTCGATGATCGACTGGCTAAAAATATATCCTATCGCAGAAGCCGACACGCTCGGAACGTCTGCCAACCCGTCAGTGATATTCGGCTCCCAGTAAATACTTGTAATGTGTTTATGTGACTGGACTAATGTTACTACAACATTTGAGACTATCAATAAGTTTGATTGGTTCTAATACTCTAAGGTCATGTAACGTCGTACCATTCTTCATTTTAGTTTAATTTAATATCACAAAATATAAAATAAAATAAATGTATCTGTTAGTGTAGTATTGTTAAATAAACAAATAATGGAAACAAATCAAATTGCAGAGTTGTAATTAGAGAAAACCAGTACTTATACAGGCGCATTTCTTACATTTGTCAATTTAAATATGGCAAATTCAAGATTGAAGCCGAAAACATGAACTTAGTCAAAACGAAGAATATAATACTCAACAAAGATTGGCAGATGTCTAGGTTCAAATAACAAAATGAAAGAGGCCATTTAAACTTACGGGCGTTTATTCTAAGACAAATGAATATAATTCAATTTAATGTTAATTAGTAATCTGACCCATGTAATGCGTGTTTTAAATAGAAACAACGGGACAGGTCGTGTCCATTAGAGGCGGAATGTATCCGATTTGACTGGTCGTCCGGATACTTCAAAATGTATGGAAGCCAATCATAACCACTTCAAAGTAGGTTCAATCATTAAGGGGATGGTATTGAAATAGTCGTCGGTCCCGGCCCCACTGCAACACTTGTCGGGGAGTATTTGTGGACTCTGTGTGTCGCTCTGGAGTCTGACAGATCTCACTTCCGCCGCCAGTGGTATCAACATCCGGCTCCGACAGGTGGTACACTAGTAACAGGTCAGCAATGGTAATGGTCAAAGTCCTAATTCAGTATCAAAAGACTACGGTGATGACTGAGGTTTTTACAAACCTATTTAATTAAAAGATACGTCGTATAAGTTCTTCATCAAAAATTTGTAAACCTGGCAAACAGGGTTTTGTCACAGTATAGGACAATTTTGTAGATTTTGAAATAAAGTAGTTTTAAATTAAAAATTGTGTATCAGAGAGACAACAATCACAGGTAGCTTTCATGTTGATGGACGTTGCGCGTAAATGCTACACACCACAAAGTAGTACATAAGTTATTGTGCCGCTCTGGACACCCGGACCGTCTACACGAGTAGTTCCTCTTAACCACATTTCTGCGACAAAAATTAATTCATTAGACAGGCTACCAAACATTCCGTAGCACTTTTCAAATCAATTACACCGTCCCGAAAACATTTCACCCCCTCCGAAAGCGACAAGACTAATCACTTATCCAATTACAATGTAAATTTTTTGTAGAGCTGAACTGATAGTGATTCCAAGTCGAGGACAAGACTATAAACCGCCGGGAAGTTCTCCCCAAACAAGACAATGCAATTACAACAGGCTAAGTTGACTCAATCCAAACTTGCTCTTCAGCCACTTTTGAGGAGTTGCTAAATAACTGTGTGCGGGAAACAATAACACGAGCGTTCAGTGAGATTAACTACTGTAAATATTGCTGGTCAAAAATAATATTTACAGTTTTCATTAAAAACTTGTTTATAAATTAATTTCTATATGAATTCTGTGGGTCTATTTTGTATTAATTGTAACTGTAGTCATAATAATATGAATTTTACTATTATTGACGTTAAAAATATTAGGAAGGGTCAAAAATTGAAATTTCCATAGTGAAACTTCATACCTTAAATAATGATTGAGTTTTTTTTTTATATATGTACTCAACCAGACAATCTACACACAGACATCACTTTGAAAACCACTTTTAGGTTTTTGAGAGCGTAAAACGAATATTTTTACTTGTAATTGTATCTCAAAATTGTTAACAATACTTTTTTAATGTAGTGCACGTAGGGACAAGAAGTTAAAAAACAACGACTTCGAGAGGAAGGTCCGTAGCGACCATTGAGGAAAATGTCATCGAATCCTCCCTCCACAGAAAACCTAACGAGTAAAGTGAGTTCTGAACACTGCGAATTTATGGTAAGACCTTATACACTCAATGGCCGTGATTGTGAAGAGAATTTCCACATCCGTGAGGGCAAATGAAATTACGTTAAATGTGTAAAGTAAAAGCAAGACGGAGAATGTGTGAAGTAAAAGCGTGACGGAGAATGTGTAAAGTATAAGCGTGACGGAGAATGTGTAAAGTAAAAGCGTGACGGAGAATGTGTAAAGTAAAAGAGTGACGGAGAATGTGTAAAGTAAAAGCGTGACGGAGAATGTGTAAAGTAAAAGCGTGACGGAGAATGTGTAAAGTAAAAGCGTGACGGAGAATGTGTAAAGTAAAAGCGTGACGGAGAATGTGTAAAGTAAAAGCGTGACGGAGAATGTGTAAAGTAAAAGCGTGACGGAGAATGTGTAAAGTAAAAGCGTGACGGAGAATGTGTAAAGTAAAAGCGTGACGGAGAATGTGTAAAGTAAAAGCGTGACGGAGAATGTGTAAAGTATAAGCGTGACGGAGAATGTGTAAAGTAAAAGCGTGACGGAGAATGTGTAAAGTAAAAGCGTGACGGAGAATGTGTAAAGTAAAAGCGTGACGGAGAATGTGTAAAGTAAAAGCGTGACGGAGAATGTGTAAAGTATAAGCGTGACGGAGAATGTGTAAAGTAAAAGCGTGACGGAGAATGTGTAAAGTAAAAGCGTGACGGAGAATGTGTAAAGTAAAAGCGTGACGGAGAATGTGTAAAGTAAAAGCGTGACGGAGAATGTGTAAAGTAAAAGCGTGACGGAGAATGTGTAAAGTAAAAGCATGACGGAGAATGTGTAAAGTAAAAGCGTGACGGAGAATGTGTAAAGTAAAAGCATGACGGAGAATGTGTAAAGTATAAGCGTGACGGAGAATGTGTAAAGTAAAAACATGACGGAGAATGTGTAAAGTAAAAGCGTGACGGAGAATGTGTAAAGTAAAAGCGTGACGGAGAATGTGTAAAGTAAAAGCGTGACGGAGAATGTGTAAAGTATAAGCGTGACGGAGAATGTGTAAAGTAAGAGCATGACGGAGAATGTGTAAAGTAAAAGCATGACGGAGAATGTGTAAAGTAAAAGCGTGACGGAGAATGTGTAAAGTATAAGCGTGACGGAGAATGTGTAAAGTAAAAGCACGACGGAGAATGTGTAAATTGAAAGCACGACGGAGAATGTGTAAAGTAAAAGCGTGACGGAGAATGTGTAAAGTAAAAGCATGACGGAGAATGTGTAAAGTAAAAGCGTGACGGAGAATGTGTAAAGTAAAAGCGTGACGGAGAATGTGTAAAGTATAAGCGTGACGGAGAATGTGTAAAGTAAAAGCACGACGGAGAATGTGTAAATTGAAAGCACGACGGAGAATGTGTAAAGTAAAAGCATGACGGTGAATGTGTAAAGTTAAAGCGTGACGGAGAATGTGTAAAGTATAAGCGTGACGGAGAATGTGTAAAGTAAAAGCACGACGTAGAATGTGTAAAGTAAAAGCGTGACGGAGAATGTGTAAAGTAAAAGCATGACGGAGAATGTGTAAAGTAAAAGCGTGACGGAGAATGTGTAAAGTAAAAGCGTGACGGAGAATGTGTAAAGTAAAAGCGTGACGGAGAATGTGTAAAGTAAAAGCGTGACGGAGAATGTGTAAAGTAAAAGCATGACGGAGAATGTGTAAAGTATAAGCGTGACGGAGAATGTGTAAAGTAAAAACATGACGGAGAATGTGTAAAGTAAAAGCGTGACGGAGAATGTGTAAAGTAAAAGCGTGACGGAGAATGTGTAAAGTAAAAGCGTGACGGAGAATGTGTAAAGTATAAGCGTGACGGAGAATGTGTAAAGTAAAAACATGACGGAGAATGTGTAAAGTAAAAGCGTGACGGAGAATGTGTAAAGTAAAAGCGTGACGGAGAATGTGTAAAGTAAAAGCGTGACGGAGAATGTGTAAAGTATAAGCGTGACGGAGAATGTGTAAAGTAAAAGCATGACGGAGAATGTGTAAAGTAAAAGCATGACGGAGAATGTGTAAAGTAAAAGCGTGACGGAGAATGTGTAAAGTATAAGCGTGACGGAGAATGTGTAAAGTAAAAGCACGACGGAGAATGTGTAAATTGAAAGCACGACGGAGAATGTGTAAAGTAAAAGCGTGACGGAGAATGTGTAAAGTAAAAGCATGACGGAGAATGTGTAAAGTAAAAGCGTGACGGAGAATGTGTAAAGTAAAAGCGTGACGGAGAATGTGTAAAGTATAAGCGTGACGGAGAATGTGTAAAGTAAAAGCACGACGGAGAATGTGTAAATTGAAAGCACGACGGAGAATGTGTAAAGTAAAAGCATGACGGTGAATGTGTAAAGTTAAAGCGTGACGGAGAATGTGTAAAGTATAAGCGTGACGGAGAATGTGTAAAGTAAAAGCACGACGGAGAATGTGTAAATTGAAAGCACGACGTAGAATGTGTAAAGTAAAAGCGTGACGGAGAATGTGTAAAGTAAAAGCATGACGGAGAATGTGTAAAGTAAAAGCGTGACGGAGAATGTGTAAAGTAAAAGCGTGACGGAGAATGTGTAAAGTAAAAGCATGACGGAGAATGTGTAAAGTAAAAGCGTGACGGAGAATGTGTAAAGTAAAAGCATGACGGAGAACGTGTGAAGTAAACGCATGACGGAGAATGTGTAAAGTAAAAGCATGACGGAGAATGTGTAAAGTAAAAGCGTAACGGAGAATGTGTAAAGTAAAAGCGTGACGGAGAATGTGTAAAGTAAAAGCATGACGGAGAATGTGTAAAGTAAAAGCATGACGGAGAATGTGTAAAGTATAAGCGTGACGGAGAATGTGTAAAGTAAAAGCATGACGGAGAATGTGTAAAGTAAAATCATGACGGATAATGTGTAAAGTATAAGCGTGACGGAGAATGTGTAAAGTATAAGCGTGACGGAGAATGTGTAAAGTAAAAGCATGACGGAGAATGTGTAAAGTAAAAGCGTGACGGAGAATGTGTAAAGTAAAAGCATGACGGAGAATGTGTAAAGTAAAAGCATGACGGAGAATGTGTAAAGTATAAGCGTGACGGAGAATGTGTAAAGTAAAAGCATGACGGAGAATGTGTAAATTGAAAGCACGACGGAGAATGTGTAAAGTAAAAGCATGACGGAGAACGTGTGAAGTAAACGCATGACGGAGAATTTGTAAAGTAAAAGCATGACGGAGAATGTGTAAAGTAAAAGCGTGACGGAGAACGTGTGAAGTAAACGCATGACGGAGAATTTGTAAAGTAAAAGCATGACGGAGAATGTGTAAATTGAAAGCACGACGGAGAATGTGTAAAGTAAAAGCATGACGGAGAACGTGTGAAGTAAACGCATGACGGAGAATGTGTAAAGTATAAGCGTGACGGAGAATGTGTAAAGTAAAAGCATGACGGAGAATGTGTAAATTGAAAGCACGACGGAGAATGTGTAAAGTAAAAGCATGACGGAGAACGTGTGAAGTAAACGCATGACGGAGAATTTGTAAAGTAAAAGCATGACGGAGAATGTGTAAAGTAAAAGCGTGACTGAAAATGTGTAAAGTAAAAGCGTGACGGAGAATGTGTAAAGTAAAAGCATGACGGAGAATGTGTAAAGTAAAAGCGTGACGGAGAATGTGTAAAGTAAAAGCACGACGGAGAATGTGTAAAGTAAAAGCATGACGGAGAATGTGTAAAGTAAAAGTGTGACAGAGAATAAGTAAACTAAAAGCGTAAAGGATACGACAGTTCAGGAAACATGAGCGGTCAATAGAGCTCAAACAGTTAATACAATAGAACAAGTTATTTATGTGCTCGCCATAGCTTGGATCTGTGCGGGAAACATACAGTAGGATACTGCCCTGGAGCCATACCATATTCAAGCGTTGTCGAACAAGTATATACAGTGTTTGGTGGATCATTTTTAATCGTTTGATGTCTTAAGAAATAACATAGGTCGTAGATAATTTGATAGTTTTTCGAGTACGGGTGTAGATCATTTTGCCAGCCATCTTTCTGATATCGTGAATGCACTACATCGATTATATGATAAATACCCTTCTAGTAAATACTTTTGATTAATAAATGTCATCGAATTCTCCCACCACTAAATAACCTAATGATTAATGGGAATTCTATACGCTACGGATTTATGGCAAGAGCTAATAGACTCCATGGCATGATTGTGAAGAGAATTTCCACATTTATTAGAACAATTGAAATTACGGCATTTGTGTAAAGCGTCCGTTCCGATAAGGGGTGGTAGAACTGATTAAATATGGGCTGCTGGAACCTAAAACGCCTTTTCAAAACAGAGTCCGGTGATATTACTAAAACTAAAGCAAATTAAAACTTCGTGAATGTATTGTTACAAATATAATTTAGTAAGGAGGTCTTGTGGAAATAAAATAAGTTTGTAGAAGGTGTCGGTTCTCGAAAATTAATCCGATCTGTGAATAGTTGGTTTTGAAGTAAAATAAACAAATTGTGAAACAATTCTTTTAGTGAAACATGAGGCTGGAAGGTTCAAAGCGGTAAATATATCTGTAAACCCCGTTACTGACGAGCTGAAATGTGGGTAATATCACAACAAATCGATCAATCGCAAGTTGGGTGGGCAGGAGTTTATTACATTAACAAGTCGCGGTGGCTAAGAGCGCCCTTGTGGCAAATACGGAAACTAAATTTGCCAAATGCTCACTCACTCTGTGTTAGTGGTGTTTGCCGCAGTAACTCGCGGTGACAAGTTGTCCGACCTCAAACAACTCGGAACAAATTCTATTACTACATTTCATCGTCAACATTGTGTTCTGCACTCAATTCCGAGATAACTATTATGCTTTACAGTATTGTTAATAAAGTTGATAAACATCCTATGGATGTGTAAAGCCAAGCTCTCTGCTTATGAGCGATGTTATTAGCATGGGTAATCTACGAGTCTGCCCAAACGCATTCTTCAACATTTAGGCCTACTTCAGAAGTACAACCTGTGATGAGTTTTATGATTACAAAGTACAACAAAGTGTGGATTTTAGCGAACTATAACAACAGTTGAAATAAATCGGTCACTCACCCGCGTAGATCTTTGCCGTCAGCTACAACATGCATGTGCTTACAGTTTGCATGTGTTTACAGTTTTATTTATGAAATCCAACCGTCATAACTCATACTCTAATCCGCAGTATCAATCAATTTGCCACACAACAATAGAAATGTTCTAAATGAGCAATCGACACTGCGCCGCGACTCATTTTCTGATGAACAAGAACAAAAGAATATTGAGATCAAAGAGCAATTGTGATGCCAGACAGAGCTACAGCCCGGCCTGTAGAGTCGTTGTTGCAGATTAATGCCACTCCGCGACACTTACGGCCCTCGACAAATTAAAACAATCTTATAAAGTATTCTCTTCAACGTCTTTGCCTATTGTTAACTGATATCTTCATTTATGGAGAGTTGAAGTATTCCGTAGAAGTCTATTGATAACACTTTGGGTCAATCAAATTAGGTTATTTATTTATTTTACCTAATAATAGTATGTTTTATCTCGGACTTACGTGAGAAGGAACTAACATAGCGAATATTATTCTCAAACTAATATATTTACATCTTACTGACAGCTAGAAATTTAACACTATCGTGTATTTTACTAGTATTTCTAGCTTCTTATTATTACCCTTTACAAAACCGATTAGCAAAATTTAAGTAAGAATATATACCTGCAGGAGCAGCAAATATATTGCTTGGTTTTTATTTAATTTCTAATAAGAGTAAAACAATAATAAATAAAAATAAAAATGTTATAAAAAGAGTAAAACGAGTTCGCACGCCGCACGCTGACGTGAGGGAAGTGAATTTCCACATAAAAACGTTTAAAACTCAAAATCAGTGTAAAAACATACATTTGTACAATTTTTATTGAAATCTGAAAACATTGATTTTTTGGCTGTTCTGATGCTCCTGGCTTCATTTACCTGCAAAGCTGGGAATACAATTTTGTGCATTATAATGTTAGGAGAAGGTCCAGACATGCTTGAAAGTAGGCGTGAGGTTGCTGGGGATGATAGAAGTACTTCAACAAAGGAATAAAAGGCTTCTCTAGTGTAAATCCCCATGAGACAACGTACTGTGTTTAGTTGATACACATTTTCTTTAATAACTCGGTAAATATATATGCTAGAATGACGAGAGAGGACTTAAAACTTTTGCCTCACTAATTCCCATCTTTTTACATGCATTAATCTTACATACGGGGCATTTTTGACCCTTTTTGGGCCCAAAAACTCAAAATTTGAAAAATTAATCCCAAAAAAAGGGGTTTAGAGTTTTCCGATTGTTTTGCCCAACGAACTTGTCCAACAGATTATAGAAAGGAACGTCCCTACCAAATTTGAAGTAAATCGGACAAAAATTTCGACCACTAGAGTGCATACACATATATATATATATATATATATATATATATATATATATATATATATATACATATATATAAAATTTTGAACAACCCCCCAAAACGTGTTCAGGGGGTCACGTTAGGAACTTCTATGGTGGTCCCGGGCTTAAGTTTCACCGTGCGGGTCATGCTAATAGTTCACTTTCGAAAGGAAATTCACTAATAACACGTTGTTTGTAAAAAAATAAAACGAGTTCGCACGCAGCACGCTGACGTGAGGGAAGTAAATTTCCACATAAAAAACTATAAAAACTCAAAATCAGTTAAAAACATACAATTATTCCAATTATTATTCAAATCTGAAAATATTGATTTTTTGGCTGTTTTGATGCTCCTGGTTCTATTTACCTGCAATGCTGGGAATACAATTTTGTTCATTATAAGGTTAGGAGAAGGTCCAGTCAGGCTTTAAAGTAGGCGTGAGGTTGCTGGAGATGTTAAAAGTACACCAACAAATGAATAACAGGATTTTCTAATGTAAACCCCCCATAAGACAACGTACTGCGTTTGGTCAATACACATTTTCTTAAATAACTCGGTATATATTTATGCTAGAATGACGAGAGAGGGCTTAAAACTTTCGCCTAAATAATTCCCATCTTTTTCCACGCATTAATTTTGCATCCGGGGCTTTTCTGACCCTTTTTGGGCCCAAAAACTCGAAATGTGAAAGATTTATCCCCCAAAAAATGGGTTTAGAGTTTTCCGATTATTTTGCCCAACGAACTTGTCCAACAGATTATAGAAAGGAACGTCCCTACCAAATTTGAAGTAAATCGGACAAAAAATGCGACCGCTAGAGTGCATACACATATATATATATATATATGTCTATATATATATATATATATATATATATATATATATAAAATTTTGAACGACCCCCCAAAACGTGTTCAGGGGGTCACGTTAGGAACTTCTATGGTGGTCCCGGGCTTAAGTTTCACCGTGCGGGGCATGCTAATAGTTCACTTTCCAAAGGAAATTCACTAATAAAATAAAAAAGTAAAATTAAAACCTCAACTAAAGAAAAACTATTCTCCAAATATAATTTATTACGTTGAATAAATACGAAACACATTATATTACGTTACAATTTGTTCTATTGTCGAACTATTTCAACATAGGCGAAATAGTATTTAGTTTTATTGCAAATGTTACTAATAATTATCAATAATATTTTCACTATGACTGTCCGAATTGACACTCAAAAAGGACCACGTGACACGAGAAGGCCTCGCCGCCATCTTGGGTAGTCATAAATTTGTCTGCATTAAAAACTTGAGAGTGTTTTAATTTACTTTTGGACTACATTTAATCTGCAAAGACACCTGAGTTTAGCAGGCGATGTAACTACATATCAGTTTAGCGCTGGCGGGGGAGATTACAAAGTCGTAAAGGAAAGTGTCCATTACAAAAGGGTTAACAACTTACCAAGGGTTCTGGTGAGAGAGCATCGCCCTTTGTAAGTTAGCCTAACTGTATTGACCACAATATTGTCTTTGGACTCTTATAATTCAGTTTTCTATGGTCCATTATAAATTATAAATGCTGAAGTTGAATTGTGTTGGTAAATAAAATTGACAAATAAAGGTTAAAAATCTGAATTGAAGTAAAAAAATGAAATTAATTCTAATGAAGATGGGATGATGGTAAAATTAAATCGTTTACTGGTCGATTTATTTAGTACTCTGGGGCTTGGGCTTCAACTCTAAAAACCAATAATACAATATTTCTGGTGTAGATACAAATGTTAGTGTAAAACTGCCTACATAAAACCGAATGTCCTTTTAAAAATGTTGATGTTCCCAATCATGAAAGCACTCATAGTATGATCGATTTTCTTCTTTATTTTCTTGTATGCTGATGAACGTAAATGAAATCTGCTTAGGACTTTTTAGAATAAGTGTAAAAATAGAAAATATTTTATATTTAAGAAATGATCTCATACCTGTGGTAATGTATAAATGTAATTTAGCCATACATTCTTATAAACACATATTTTACAAACACTAACAAACATCTTTTACATATCACGATTAATATTGGACAATCAATACAGTCATACAGTATTTACTGTGTTATTGTGTTTTTGAAACTCATAATAGCGATGGATTTGAATTTATTTTTTGATTTATTTGGACTTTACCTATCGCTTCTAGTGTTTAAAACTACACTACGTTTCGGGAGGTAAGGAAACTCCTCCCGTTATCAAGTGAACCCTACTTACATCTAAATATCAAACTCTTACACCTAACTAACCTACATTTTTTTTTTTGGATTTTTTTTGATTTTTCTTTTACATTCTAATTTACACTAACACAAAGATAACAAAAAATCAAATACAATACACTAACACAAAATTTATATACACACCTAACTAACCTACATTTTTTTAAATATTTTCCTTTACAATTTAATTTGACTAACAGAAAGATAACAAATATATATACAAAAAATCGAATACAATACACTAACACAACATTTATATACACGAACAAATGAAAAACTGACAATACATTACCTGTTCTGCATCGTGGCCTCCAAGCTGACGGGCAAACACGGGAAACGGGCTCACGTCCATCCACAACCAAACCGCACACTAGACTAGTGGCTAGCGGCAGAGGAGGGGGGAGAGCCGTTACCCCCACCTACCGACAGGGGCACGTGACGACACAGCTGTGGCTACCCACACGTCTTTGTCGACGGGAACATGACACGGAAACCAAAAACTGCACGATTCCTCCTAGAATGCTACACGGGCACCAGTACGATATTCTCATAGAGATTACCGCATGCCTCCAAGGTGAGCATTGGGAACTGGTCATGCAATCAGGTGGCCGTGTTTCCTCCAAGGGCGATCACGGACGCATGTGTCGTAGCCGCATTGGATGGACTCTAGACGCAGGAGCAACTGTAACACAAGGAACTGGCGTGTGTTTGCGGGGTGATTTTTGACTGAAATGGTTTTTAATTAAGGGAATCCATAGTGGCCTGACATCAATACTACTCTGACTTATTGGATTTTCATGTAATTTAATTAATGCCCTTTCAACAAACTTTCAACAAACGCCTGGGAAAATGATCATAAATTTAGTTGGGAAGAGGCAAAAATTATACATCATGAGCCTCACTATTATAAAAGAAAGTTTGTTGAAGGGGCATTAATTAAATTACATGAAAATCCAATAAGTCAGAGTAGTATTGATGTCAGGCCACTATGGATTCCCTTAATTAAAAACCATTTCAGTCAAAAATCACCCCGCAAACACACGCCAGTTCCTTGTGTTACAGTTGCTCCTGCGTCTCGAGTCCATCCAATGCGGCTACGACACATGCGTCCGTGATCGCCCTTGGAGGAAACACGGCCACCTGATTGCATGACCAGTTCCCAATGCTCACCTTGGAGGCATGCGGTAATCTCTATGAGAATATCGTACTGGTGCCCGTGTAGCATTCTAGGAGGAATCGTGCAGTTTTTGGTTTCCGTGTCATGTTCCCGTCGACAAAGACGTGTGGGTAGCCACAGCTGTGTCGTCACGTGCCCCTGTCGGTAGGTGGGGGTAACGGCTCTCCCCCCTCCTCTGCCGCTAGCCACTAGTCTAGTGTGCGGTTTGGTTGTGGATGGACGTGAGCCCGTTTCCCGTGTTTGCCCGTCAGCTTGGAGGCCACGATGCAGAACAGGTAATGTATTGTCAGTTTTTCATTTGTTCGTGTATATAAATGTTGTGTTAGTGTATTGTATTCGATTTTTTGTATATATATTTGTTATCTTTCTGTTAGTCAAATTAAATTGTAAAGGAAAATATTTAAAAAAATGTAGGTTAGTTAGGTGTGTATATAAATTTTGTGTTAGTGTATTGTATTTGATTTTTTGTTATCTTTGTGTTAGTGTAAATTAGAATGTAAAAGAAAAATCAAAAAAAAATCCAAAAAAAAAAAAAAAAAAAATGTAGGTTAGTTAAGTGTAAGAGTTTGATATTTAGATGTAAGTAGGGTTCACTTGATAACGGGAGGAGTTTCCTTACCTCCCGAAACGTAGTGTAGTTTTAAACACTAGAAGCGATAGGTAAAGTCCAAATAAATCAAAAAATAAATACTGTGTTATGTTTCAGTATATAAGTCTCCTGTTTACCTATTCATTTATTCTTTTTCACTATATCCGTCTTCTTTTTCCCTTTCTTGTACACAAACTCTCTCGATTACAAATAAATTAAATGTTTAGGTTTAATTTTCTTAATAATGTCGGATGTAGATAAAATGTTGTATTTTTTTTGTTTATTAGGTGAAGAAGAAGTGGAGGCAGATCGTTGGCGTGACCAAATCCCACCTTGGGTATTAAATGGCCATGGGAGTAAGTAAGTAAGGTGATAACCAAAAAATATGAAAAAAAAGAGAAGGGACTCATTTCCACACATGGACCAATAATCTATGCGGGTATTAGTTCCAGATTTAACCATGATATTGTACACTGGTTTCCCCTGTATTTTTTGTGGAATGAATAAGAACTTGGTAAGCTAACAACTGGCTCGGTAGCACAGTTGTTAGCGTGCTCGCTTTATAATCTGAAGTTCGCCAGATGGATCCTGAGCAAAACCCTGAGAAAATGTTGTGAAGGTAAACCTGCGATTCATCATTGGAATATTAATTAATTACCCTGGCTAAGGAATCAGACGGTCTTAGTCAGTAACAAGGCTACACAAGGCATCTCACCCATTGTACACTCATCGTTCATTCATATTCGCCTTAAGATACGCCCTAGTTGCGCCGGAATCTTAAAGATATATTAAGTATATGTTATTTAGTAAATTATAACAGGCATTTGCCACCATTAAATGACAAAATCTAGATGCCCTTTTAACGAAGTTCTCAAGCAGTGATAGCAAATGTATGCAATAATTTCTTTAATTACACATAACACCCTCACCAACAATAAACTTTAAAACAAAGAGCTTATAATTAGTGTTATGAAACAGTTAGGACCGCAATACAAGAGGCCAACCCTGATGATGCACGATGCAGCTGCCTCCAGGGACTAGGGACTCCGCCAGGACCACAAAACAAGAGACCAACCCTGATGATGCACGATGCAGCTGCCTCCAGGGACTAGGGACTCCGCCTCTTTACAACTCACAACCACGATTACATCCAGCCACGCCCAAGCGACTGGTAATTAATATCCCTGAGGTGTTAGTAGTTTTGTCCTTTTTAACCATTTCCAAAATGTTTACATAAAAATGCCGTTGCCTGTGAAACGTCAATGTCACATCATGTCAAGAGAGGTGCCGTTGTTGTATGATTTCTTTTGTCGGTTCTACAAAACAATTATTTCATATAATTTTTTTAATGTCAGATATTTTTACATAAATAACCACAAATGAACAATACTCAAGACTAGTATTTATTTTGTTGCTATTAATTAACGGAATGTAAAATACAACGTCTCGAAACGCTTAAAATTACATCAATAATTATCACACTTAAATAAACGTGCGAGTGTGAATTTCTTTTATGTTTTGAGACTGTTATTATTACGCTCCGTGGTTATAAGCACCAGCAAAATGAGTACCAACAATTTGTTTTTATTGACAGTGTAAAAACCATTTTGATGATTTTTACTGGAAATAAAAATTCTGTGGAAGCTTTGAACAGTTTGATTTAATATACCGGACTAAGAGACTTGCACTGCACAACCCCGGGCGGCGGGGAAACTGCGTTTGGATGTGCTTCCACAGAACGAATACGACTGCTTTGTGTTGTAAAGTTTTTATAAAAAAGATCCACGATAACACGCTATATCATTTTACTCAGCGATAAATCGTTTTGATTTGCATTTTAAACCATACATTCGAGGTATGAACCTGATATGCCAAAGGAAGAAATAATTATGTAGGAAGTTTTATTGTAGGTACCGAGTTTGTTATGTTGTGCGAAAGCATGTCCGCTGAAGATGTTTGCATAAACAATTCAACATATAATACCCATTATATAATTTAATATTTATTCAACCATTACAGTACAATATTACTGTCACAT
Source organism: Allygus modestus (assembly GCA_963675035.1). Classification (NCBI taxonomy): domain Eukaryota; kingdom Metazoa; phylum Arthropoda; class Insecta; order Hemiptera; family Cicadellidae; genus Allygus; species Allygus modestus. The sequence continues at coordinate 4,045,724 of OY776111.1, forward strand.
AAATACAATTAGACATATAAAAATTATAAATACCAATTTAAATATATGTATATGGGAAAAATGTATGAACACATATATTTTGTAAATTTGAGTTGTTTTGTAACGAATTTGACAACACAAGTCAAATATTAAAATCTATAGATCTTTCTACCACATCCACATACCTAATAATGGCTTATTCTTTCTAAATATGTGTGTATGTCACTTGATTTTACCTTCTTAGGTGGACAATTTAGTGTAGTAATTTAAAATTGATGGAAATATAACAATAACAAAGTCGTATTGATATAACAATTTTACAAAAAGTGGTTAGCAGTCGATCAGTTTAGGTCATCAATTACACCCAAGAGTAAAGTCAACTGCCCAACCTACACACGGTACGAGGTATTTGATTGCAACATGGCGATCAGTTTACATTTATTATCTTGTAGTTTAACAATGATCAGTTTAGGTCATCAATTACACCCAAGAGTAAAGTCAACTGCCCAACCTACACACGGTGCGAGGTATTAGATTGCAACATTGCGAGCAATTTACATTTATTATCTTGTAGTTTAACAATGATCAGTTTAGGTCATCAATTACACCCAAGAGTAAAGTCAACTGCCCAACCTACACACGGTACGAGGTATTTGATTGCAACATGGCGAGCAATTTACATTTATTATCTTGTAGTTTAACAATGATCAGTTTAGGTCATCAATTACACCCAAGAGTAAAGTCAACTGCCCAACCTACACACGGTACGAGGTATTTGATTGCAACATGGCGAGCAATTTACATTTATTATCTTGTAGTTTAACAATGATCAGTTTAGGTCATCAATTACACCCAAGAGTAAAGTCAACTGCCCAACCTACACACGGTACGAGGTATTTGATTGCAACATGGCGAGCAATTTACATTTATTATCTTGTAGTTTAACAATGATCAGTTTAGGTCATCAATTACACCCAAGAGTAAAGTCAACTGCCCAACCTACACACGGTACGAGGTATTTGATTGCAACATGGCGATCAGTTTACATTTATTATCTTGTAGTTTAACAATGATCAGTTTAGGTCATCAATTACACCCAAGAGCAAAGTCAACTGCCCAACCTACACACGGTACGAGGTATTTGATTGCAACATGGCGAGCAATTTACATTTATTATCTTGTAGTTTAACAATGATCAGTTTAGGTCATCAATTACACCCAAGAGTAAAGTCAACTGCCCAACCTACACACGGTACGAGGTATTTGATTGCAACATGGCGAGCAATTTACATTTATTATCTTGTAGTTTAACAATGATCAGTTTAGGTCATCAATTACACCCAAGAGTAAAGTCAACTGCCCAACCTACACACGGTACGAGGTATTTGATTGCAACATGGCGAGCAATTTACATTTATTATCTTGTAGTTTAACAATGATCAGTTTAGGTCATCAATTACACCCAAGAGTAAAGTCAACTGCCCAACCTACACACGGTACGAGGTATTTGATTGCAACATGGCGAGCAATTTACATTTATTATCTTGTAGTTTAACAATGATCAGTTTAGGTCAGAGTAAAGTCAACTGCCCAACCTACACACGGTACGAGGTATTAGATTGCAACATTGCGAGCAATTTACATTTATTATCTTGTAGTTTAACAATGATCAGTTTAGGTCATCAATTACACCCAAGAGTAAAGTCAACTGCCCAACCTACACACGGTACGAGGTATTTGATTGCAACATGGCGAGCAATTTACATTTATTATCTTGTAGTTTAACAATGATCAGTTTAGGTCATCAATTACACCCAAGAGTAAAGTCAACTGCCCAACCTACACACGGTACGAGGTATTTGATTGCAACATGGCGAGCAATTTACATTTATTATCTTGTAGTTTAACAATGATCAGTTTAGGTCATCAATTACACCCAAGAGTAAAGTCAACTGCCCAACCTACACACGGTACGAGGTATTTGATTGCAACATGGCGATCAGTTTACATTTATTATCTTGTAGTTTAACAATGATCAGTTTAGGTCATCAATTACACCCAAGAGTAAAGTCAACTGCCCAACCTACACACGGTACGAGGTATTTGATTGCAACATGGCGAGCAATTTACATTTATTATCTTGTAGTTTAACAATGATCAGTTTAGGTCATCAATTACACCCAAGAGTAAAGTCAACTGCCCAACCTACACACGGTACGAGGTATTTGATTGCAACATGGCGATCAGTTTACATTTATTATCTTGTAGTTTAACAATGATCAGTTTAGGTCATCAATTACACCCAAGAGCAAAGTCAACTGCCCAACCTACACACGGTACGAGGTATTTGATTGCAACATGGCGAGCAATTTACATTTATTATCTTGTAGTTTAACAATGATCAGTTTAGGTCATCAATTACACCCAAGAGTAAAGTCAACTGCCCAACCTACACACGGTACGAGGTATTTGATTGCAACATGGCGAGCAATTTACATTTATTATCTTGTAGTTTAACAATGATCAGTTTAGGTCATCAATTACACCCAAGAGTAAAGTCAACTGCCCAACCTACACACGGTACGAGGTATTTGATTGCAACATGGCGAGCAATTTACATTTATTATCTTGTAGTTTAACAATGATCAGTTTAGGTCATCAATTACACCCAAGAGTAAAGTCAACTGCCCAACCTACACACGGTGCGAGGTATTTGATTGCAACATGGCGAGCAATTTACATTTATTATCTTGTAGTTTAACAATGATCAGTTTAGGTCATCAATTACACCCAAGAGTAAAGTCAACTGCCCAACCTACACACGGTGCGAGGTATTTGATTGCAACATGGCGAGCAATTTACATTTATTATCTTGTAGTTTAACAATGATCAGTTTAGGTCATCAATTACACCCAAGAGTAAAGTCAACTGCCCAACCTACACACGGTACGAGGTATTAGATTGCAACATTGCGAGCAATTTACATTTATTATCTTGTAGTTTAACAATGATCAGTTTAGGTCATCAATTACACCCAAGAGTAAAGTCAACTGCCCAACCTACACACGGTACGAGGTATTAGATTGCAACATGGCGAGCAATTTACATTTATTATCTTGTAGTTTAACAATGATCAGTTTAGGTCATCAATTACACCCAAGAGTAAAGTCAACTGCCCAACCTACACACGGTACGAGGTATTAGATTGCAACATTGCGAGCAATTTACATTTATTATCTTGTAGTTTAACAATGATCAGTTTAGGTCATCAATTACACCCAAGAGTAAAGTCAACTGCCCAACCTACACACGGTACGAGGTATTAGATTGCAACATTGCGAGCAATTTACATTTATTATCTTGTAGTTTAACAATGATCAGTTTAGGTCATCAATTACACCCAAGAGTAAAGTCAACTGCCCAACCTACACACGGTACGAGGTATTAGATTGCAACATTGCGAGCAATTTACATTTATTATCTTGTAGTTTAACAATGATCAGTTTAGGTCATCAATTACACCCAAGAGTAAAGTCAACTGCCCAACCTACACACGGTACGAGGTATTAGATTGCAACATTGCGAGCAATTTACATTTATTATCTTGTAGTTTAACAATGATCAGTTTAGGTCATCAATTACACCCAAGAGTAAAGTCAACTGCCCAACCTACACACGGTACGAGGTATTAGATTGCAACATGGCGAGCAATTTACATTTATTATCTTGTAGTTTAACAATGATCAGTTTAGGTCATCAATTACACCCAAGAGTAAAGTCAACTGCCCAACCTACACACGGTACGAGGTATTAGATTGCAACATTGCGAGCAATTTACATTTATTATCTTGTAGTTTAACAATGATCAGTTTAGGTCATCAATTACACCCAAGAGTAAAGTCAACTGCCCAACCTACACACGGTACGAGGTATTAGATTGCAACATGGCGAGCAATTTACATTTATTATCTTGTAGTTTAACAATGATCAGTTTAGGTCATCAATTACACCCAAGAGTAAAGTCAACTGCCCAACCTACACACGGTACGAGGTATTAGATTGCAACATGGCGAGCAATTTACATTTATTATCTTGTAGTTTAACAATGATCAGTTTAGGTCATCAATTACACCCAAGAGTAAAGTCAACTGCCCAACCTACACACGGTACGAGGTATTTGATTGCAACATGGCGAGCAATTTACATTTATTATCTTGTAGTTTAACAATGATCAGTTTAGGTCATCAATTACACCCAAGAGTAAAGTCAACTGCCCAACCTACACACGGTACGAGGTATTAGATTGCAACATGGCGATCAGTTTACATTTATTATCTTGTAGTTTAACAATGATCAGTTTAGGTCATCAATTACACCCAAGAGTAAAGTCAACTGCCCAACCTACACACGGTACGAGGTATTTGATTGCAACATGGCGAGCAATTTACATTTATTATCTTGTAGTTTAACAATGATCAGTTTAGGTCATCAATTACACCCAAGAGTAAAGTCAACTGCCCAACCTACACACGGTACGAGGTATTTGATTGCAACATGGCGATCAGTTTACATTTATTATCTTGTAGTTTAACAATGATCAGTTTAGGTCATCAATTACACCCAAGAGTAAAGTCAACTGCCCAACCTACACACGGTACGAGGTATTTGATTGCAACATGGCGAGCAATTTACATTTATTATCTTGTAGTTTAACAATGATCAGTTTAGGTCATCAATTACACCCAAGAGTAAAGTCAACTGCCCAACCTACACACGGTACGAGGTATTTGATTGCAACATGGCGATCAGTTTACATTTATTATCTTGTAGTTTAACAATGATCAGTTTAGGTCATCAATTACACCCAAGAGTAAAGTCAACTGCCCAACCTACACACGGTACGAGGTATTTGATTGCAACATGGCGATCAGTTTACATTTATTATCTTGTAGTTTAACAATGATCAGTTTAGGTCATCAATTACACCCAAGAGTAAAGTCAACTGCCCAACCTACACACGGTGCGAGGTATTTGATTGCAACATGGCGAGCAATTTACATTTATTATCTTGTAGTTTAACAATGATCAGTTTAGGTCATCAATTACACCCAAGAGTAAAGTCAACTGCCCAACCTACACACGGTGCGAGGTATTTGATTGCAACATGGCGAGCAATTTACATTTATTATCTTGTAGTCTAACAATGATCAGTTTAGGTCATCAATTACACCCAAGAGTAAAGTCAACTGCCCAACCTACACACGGTACGAGGTATTAGATTGCAACATTGCGAGCAATTTACATTTATTATCTTGTAGTTTAACAATGATCAGTTTAGGTCATCAATTACACCCAAGAGTAAAGTCAACTGCCCAACCTACACACGGTACGAGGTATTAGATTGCAACATGGCGAGCAATTTACATTTATTATCTTGTAGTTTAACAATGATCAGTTTAGGTCATCAATTACACCCAAGAGTAAAGTCAACTGCCCAACCTACACACGGTACGAGGTATTAGATTGCAACATGGCGAGCAATTTACATTTATTATCTTGTAGTTTAACAATGATCAGTTTAGGTCATCAATTACACCCAAGAGTAAAGTCAACTGCCCAACCTACACACGGTACGAGGTATTAGATTGCAACATGGCGAGCAATTTACATTTATTATCTTGTAGTTTAACAATGATCAGTTTAGGTCATCAATTACACCCAAGAGTAAAGTCAACTGCCCAACCTACACACGGTACGAGGTATTTGATTGCAACATGGCGAGCAATTTACATTTATTATCTTGTAGTTTAACAATGATCAGTTTAGGTCATCAATTACACCCAAGAGTAAAGTCAACTGCCCAACCTACACACGGTACGAGGTATTATATTGCAACATGGCGATCAGTTTACATTTATTATCTTGTAGTTTAACAATGATCAGTTTAGGTCATCAATTACACCCAAGAGTAAAGTCAACTGCCCAACCTACACACGGTACGAGGTATTTGATTGCAACATGGCGAGCAATTTACATTTATTATCTTGTAGTTTAACAATGATCAGTTTAGGTCATCAATTACACCCAAGAGTAAAGTCAACTGCCCAACCTACACACGGTACGAGGTATTTGATTGCAACATGGCGATCAGTTTACATTTATTATCTTGTAGTTTAACAATGATCAGTTTAGGTCATCAATTACACCCAAGAGTAAAGTCAACTGCCCAACCTACACACGGTACGAGGTATTTGATTGCAACATGGCGAGCAATTTACATTTATTATCTTGTAGTTTAACAATGATCAGTTTAGGTCATCAATTACACCCAAGAGTAAAGTCAACTGCCCAACCTACACACGGTACGAGGTATTTGATTGCAACATGGCGATCAGTTTACATTTATTATCTTGTAGTTTAACAATGATCAGTTTAGGTCATCAATTACACCCAAGAGTAAAGTCAACTGCCCAACCTACACACGGTACGAGGTATTTGATTGCAACATGGCGATCAGTTTACATTTATTATCTTGTAGTTTAACAATGATCAGTTTAGGTCATCAATTACACCCAAGAGTAAAGTCAACTGCCCAACCTACACACGGTACAAGGTATTAGATTGCAACATTGCGAGCAATTTACATTTATTATCTTGTAGTTTAACAATGATCAGTTTAGGTCATCAATTACACCCAAGAGTAAAGTCAACTGCCCAACCTACACACGGTACGAGGTATTTGATTGCAACATGGCGAGCAATTTACATTTATTATCTTGTAGTTTAACAATGATCAGTTTAGGTCATCAATTACACCCAAGAGTAAAGTCAACTGCCCAACCTACACACGGTACGAGGTATTTGATTGCAACATGGCGATCAGTTTACATTTATTATCTTGTAGTTTAACAATGATCAGTTTAGGTCATCAATTACACCCAAGAGTAAAGTCAACTGCCCAACCTACACACGGTACGAGGTATTTGATTGCAACATGGCGAGCAATTTACATTTATTATCTTGTAGTTTAACAATGATCAGTTTAGGTCATCAATTACACCCAAGAGTAAAGTCAACTGCCCAACCTACACACGGTACGAGGTATTAGATTGCAACATTGCGAGCAATTTACATTTATTATCTTGTAGTTTAACAATGATCAGTTTAGGTCATCAATTACACCCAAGAGCAAAGTCAACTGCCCAACCTACACACGGTACGAGGTATTAGATTGCAACATTGCGAGCAATTTACATTTATTATCTTGTAGTTTAACAATGATCAGTTTAGGTCATCAATTACACCCAAGAGTAAAGTCAACTGCCCAACCTACACACGGTACGAGGTATTAGATTGCAACATGGCGAGCAATTTAAATTTATTATCTTGTAGTTTAACAATGATCAGTTTAGGTCATCAATTACACCCAAGAGTAAAGTCAACTGCCCAACCTACACACGGTACGAGGTATTAGATTGCAACATTGCGAGCAATTTACATTTATTATCTTGTAGTTTAACAATGATCAGTTTAGGTCATCAATTACACCCAAGAGTAAAGTCAACTGCCCAACCTACACACGGTACGAGGTATTAGATTGCAACATGGCGAGCAATTTAAATTTATTATCTTGTAGTTTAACAATGATCAGTTTAGGTCATCAATTACACCCAAGAGTAAAGTCAACTGCCCAACCTACACACGGTACGAGGTATTAGATTGCAACATTGCGAGCAATTTACATTTATTATCTTGTAGTTTAACAATGATCAGTTTAGGTCATCAATTACACCCAAGAGTAAAGTCAACTGCCCAACCTACACACGGTACGAGGTATTTGATTGCAACATGGCGAGCAATTTACATTTATTATCTTGTAGTTTAACAATGATCAGTTTAGGTCATCAATTACACCCAAGAGTAAAGTCAACTGCCCAACCTACACACGGTACGAGGTATTAGATTGCAACATTGCGAGCAATTTACATTTATTATCTTGTAGTTTAACAATGATCAGTTTAGGTCATCAATTACACCCAAGAGTAAAGTCAACTGCCCAACCTACACACGGTACGAGGTATTTGATTGCAACATGGCGAGCAATTTACATTTATTATCTTGTAGTTTAACAATGATCAGTTTAGGTCATCAATTACACCCAAGAGTAAAGTCAACTGCCCAACCTACACACGGTACGAGGTATTTGATTGCAACATGGCGAGCAATTTACATTTATTATCTTGTAGTTTAACAATGATCAGTTTAGGTCATCAATTACACCCAAGAGTAAAGTCAACTGCCCAACCTACACACGGTACGAGGTATTTGATTGCAACATGGCGAGCAATTTACATTTATTATCTTGTAGTTTAACAATGATCAGTTTAGGTCATCAATTACACCCAAGAGCAAAGTCAACTGCCCAACCTACACACGGTACGAGGTATTAGATTGCAACATTGCGAGCAATTTACATTTATTATCTTGTAGTTTAACAATGATCAGTTTAGGTCATCAATTACACCCAAGAGTAAAGTCAACTGCCCAACCTACACACGGTACGAGGTATTAGATTGCAACATTGCGAGCAATTTACATTTATTATCTTGTAGTTTAACAATGATCAGTTTAGGTCATCAATTACACCCAAGAGTAAAGTCAACTGCCCAACCTACACACGGTACGAGGTATTTGATTGCAACATGGCGATCAGTTTACATTTATTATCTTGTAGTTTAACAATGATCAGTTTAGGTCATCAATTACACCCAAGAGCAAAGTCAACTGCCCAACCTACACACGGTACGAGGTATTTGATTGCAACATGGCGATCAGTTTACATTTATTATCTTGTAGTTTAACAATGATCAGTTTAGGTCATCAATTACACCCAAGAGTAAAGTCAACTGCCCAACCTACACACGGTACGAGGTATTTGATTGCAACATGGCGAGCAATTTACATTTATTATCTTGTAGTTTAACAATGATCAGTTTAGGTCATCAATTACACCCAAGAGTAAAGTCAACTGCCCAACCTACACACGGTACGAGGTATTTGATTGCAACATGGCGATCAGTTTACATTTATTATCTTGTAGTTTAACAATGATCAGTTTAGGTCATCAATTACACCCAAGAGTAAAGTCAACTGCCCAACCTACACACGGTACGAGGTATTTGATTGCAACATGGCGATCAGTTTACATTTATTATCTTGTAGTTTAACAATGATCAGTTTAGGTCATCAATTACACCCAAGAGTAAAGTCAACTGCCCAACCTACACACGGTACGAGGTATTAGATTGCAACATTGCGAGCAATTTACATTTATTATCTTGTAGTTTAACAATGATCAGTTTAGGTCATCAATTACACCCAAGAGTAAAGTCAACTGCCCAACCTACACACGGTACGAGGTATTTGATTGCAACATGGCGAGCAATTTACATTTATTATCTTGTAGTTTAACAATGATCAGTTTAGGTCATCAATTACACCCAAGAGTAAAGTCAACTGCCCAACCTACACACGGTACGAGGTATTTGATTGCAACATGGCGAGCAATTTACATTTATTATCTTGTAGTTTAACAATGATCAGTTTAGGTCATCAATTACACCCAAGAGTAAAGTCAACTGCCCAACCTACACACGGTACGAGGTATTTGATTGCAACATGGCGATCAGTTTACATTTATTATCTTGTAGTTTAACAATGATCAGTTTAGGTCATCAATTACACCCAAGAGTAAAGTCAACTGCCCAACCTACACACGGTACGAGGTATTTGATTGCAACATGGCGAGCAATTTACATTTATTATCTTGTAGTTTAACAATGATCAGTTTAGGTCATCAATTACACCCAAGAGCAAAGTCAACTGCCCAACCTACACACGGTACGAGGTATTAGATTGCAACATTGCGAGCAATTTACATTTATTATCTTGTAGTTTAACAATGATCAGTTTAGGTCATCAATTACACCCAAGAGTAAAGTCAACTGCCCAACCTACACACGGTACGAGGTATTAGATTGCAACATGGCGAGCAATTTAAATTTATTATCTTGTAGTTTAACAATGATCAGTTTAGGTCATCAATTACACCCAAGAGTAAAGTCAACTGCCCAACCTACACACGGTACGAGGTATTAGATTGCAACATTGCGAGCAATTTACATTTATTATCTTGTAGTTTAACAATGATCAGTTTAGGTCATCAATTACACCCAAGAGTAAAGTCAACTGCCCAACCTACACACGGTACGAGGTATTAGATTGCAACATGGCGAGCAATTTAAATTTATTATCTTGTAGTTTAACAATGATCAGTTTAGGTCATCAATTACACCCAAGAGTAAAGTCAACTGCCCAACCTACACACGGTACGAGGTATTAGATTGCAACATGGCGAGCAATTTAAATTTATTATCTTGTAGTTTAACAATGATCAGTTTAGGTCATCAATTACACCCAAGAGTAAAGTCAACTGCCCAACCTACACACGGTACGAGGTATTTGATTGCAACATGGCGAGCAATTTACATTTATTATCTTGTAGTTTAACAATGATCAGTTTAGGTCATCAATTACACCCAAGAGTAAAGTCAACTGCCCAACCTACACTCGGTACGAGGTATTAGATTGCAACATTGCGAGCAATTTACATTTATTATCTTGTAGTTTAACAATGATCAGTTTAGGTCATCAATTACACCCAAGAGTAAAGTCAACTGCCCAACCTACACACGGTACGAGGTATTTGATTGCAACATGGCGAGCAATTTACATTTATTATCTTGTAGTTTAACAATGATCAGTTTAGGTCATCAATTACACCCAAGAGTAAAGTCAACTGCCCAACCTACACACGGTACGAGGTATTAGATTGCAACATTGCGAGCAATTTACATTTATTATCTTGTAGTTTAACAATGATCAGTTTAGGTCATCAATTACACCCAAGAGTAAAGTCAACTGCCCAACCTACACACGGTACGAGGTATTAGATTGCAACATGGCGAGCAATTTAAATTTATTATCTTGTAGTTTAACAATGATCAGTTTAGGTCATCAATTACACCCAAGAGTAAAGTCAACTGCCCAACCTACACACGGTACGAGGTATTAGATTGCAACATTGCGAGCAATTTACATTTATTATCTTGTAGTTTAACAATGATCAGTTTAGGTCATCAATTACACCCAAGAGTAAAGTCAACTGCCCAACCTACACACGGTACGAGGTATTTGATTGCAACATGGCGAGCAATTTAAATTTATTATCTTGTAGTTTAACAATGATCAGTTTAGGTCATCAATTACACCCAAGAGTAAAGTCAACTGCCCAACCTACACACGGTACGAGGTATTAGATTGCAACATTGCGAGCAATTTACATTTATTATCTTGTAGTTTAACAATGATCAGTTTAGGTCATCAATTACACCCAATAGTAAAGTCAACTGCCCAACCTACACACGGTACGAGGTATTAGATTGCAACATGGCGAGCAATTTAAATTTATTATCTTGTAGTTTAACAATGATCAGTTTAGGTCATCAATTACACCCAAGAGTAAAGTCAACTGCCCAACCTACACACGGTACGAGGTATTAGATTGCAACATTGCGAGCAATTTACATTTATTATCTTGTAGTTTAACAATGATCAGTTTAGGTCATCAATTACACCCAAGAGTAAAGTCAACTGCCCAACCTACACACGGTACGAGGTATTTGATTGCAACATGGCGAGCAATTTACATTTATTATCTTGTAGTTTAACAATGATCAGTTTAGGTCATCAATTACACCCAAGAGTAAAGTCAACTGCCCAACCTACACACGGTACGAGGTATTTGATTGCAACATGGCGAGCAATTTACATTTATTATCTTGTAGTTTAACAATGATCAGTTTAGGTCATCAATTACACCCAAGAGTAAAGTCAACTGCCCAACCTACACACGGTACGAGGTATTTGATTGCAACATGGCGAGCAATTTACATTTATTATCTTGTAGTTTAACAATGATCAGTTTAGGTCATCAATTACACCCAAGAGTAAAGTCAACTGCCCAACCTACACACGGTACGAGGTATTTGATTGCAACATGGCGAGCAATTTACATTTATTATCTTGTAGTTTAACAATGATCAGTTTAGGTCATCAATTACACCCAAGAGTAAAGTCAACTGCCCAACCTACACACGGTACGAGGTATTTGATTGCAACATGGCGAGCAATTTACATTTATTATCTTGTAGTTTAACAATGATCAGTTTAGGTCATCAATTACACCCAAGAGTAAAGTCAACTGCCCAACCTACACACGGTACGAGGTATTTGATTGCAACATGGCGAGCAATTTACATTTATTATCTTGTAGTTTAACAATGATCAGTTTAGGTCATCAATTACACCCAAGAGTAAAGTCAACTGCCCAACCTACACACGGTACGAGGTATTTGATTGCAACATGGCGAGCAATTTACATTTATTATCTTGTAGTTTAACAATGATCAGTTTAGGTCATCAATTACACCCAAGAGTAAAGTCAACTGCCCAACCTACACACGGTACGAGGTATTTGATTGCAACATGGCGATCAGTTTACATTTATTATCTTGTAGTTTAACAATGATCAGTTTAGGTCATCAATTACACCCAAGAGTAAAGTCAACTGCCCAACCTACACACGGTACGAGGTATTTGATTGCAACATGGCGAGCAATTTACATTTATTATCTTGTAGTTTAACAATGATCAGTTTAGGTCATCAATTACACCCAAGAGTAAAGTCAACTGCCCAACCTACACACGGTACGAGGTATTTGATTGCAACATGGCGATCAGTTTACATTTATTATCTTGTAGTTTAACAATGATCAGTTTAGGTCATCAATTACACCCAAGAGTAAAGTCAACTGCCCAACCTACACACGGTACGAGGTATTTGATTGCAACATGGCGAGCAATTTACATTTATTATCTTGTAGTTTAACAATGATCAGTTTAGGTCATCAATTACACCCAAGAGTAAAGTCAACTGCCCAACCTACACACGGTACAAGGTATTTGATTGCAACATGGCGAGCAATTTACATCTATTATCTTGTAGTTTAACAATGATCAGTTTAGGTCATCAATTACACCCAAGAGTAAAGTCAAATGCCCAACCTACACTCGGTACGAGGTATTTGATTGCAACATGGCGAGCAATTTACATTTATTATCTTGTAGTTTAACAATGATCAGTTCCATGTATTTAAAAAAAATATAAAACTAAAGTATAAACTAACAGTATTCGGTCTACACTTGACGACGTATAATACGAAACACAATCAACTAGTCATTATTAATTTTTTAATCTACATGTATGTATCCGTGTAACTGAACATAGTTTAAAATAAACATTGCTGAATAAGGTCGATCGTTTTATCCGCACAGGAGAACATTTTTGTTTCGTTATTTTTCATATTCACTCACTTGCGCTCATAATATTCTAGTAACTGTAGTATAAAATAATAGTAGTTGTAATACAAATTGAAAACCCAGTCCACCACAAAAAAGGGATTTAAAATTAAGAGCAGCGGCCAGTCAATTCAAAACAATAATTTGTCGACCGTCAAAAACAACAGTTGTGAGATCAAAGGACATTTGTTTTGTCATACCCTCGGGACCTTCCTGTGCAGAGGAATCTCGTTGGACGGCAACATTCTGAACAGGACCTTCTTAGATCATATTGTATAATCAAGACCACAAGTCGTTGAGCATACAAATTAAAACTGGCATTTAGTTTGTTACAACTGTAACAAACTGTTGTTCGTAAAACTATAAATGTAGTTTCTTTTAGTACATATAATTTGTTTTAATAATGTTGCTTCACAGTTTTACACGATAACGATAATTATAATCGCGATTACATTAACACTCTCGGGACTTATTCCACGAGAATTCTTCCATTAGCAACAAAAATAATAATAAGTTGAATACATTAGAACGGGAACCGAAATATAGACAACCTTTGGAGTTTACCTTTCTTACGTTCTTAGTGTCGTAAAGAACACATAAATTAACCCTCAGCAGCCAAAGTTCGATACGCACTTTTTATCTTGGGTGGGTTGAAGAATACTCGGTTTATTAAAGAACTATACAAAATTAAAATTCTTAAAAAGGAATAGATAATTGTAACAACTTAGTGTGAGGTACCTAACTCAGATTATGCCGATAAAGAACCAATAATTAGTCAAGTTACCTCAGTGTGAAGATCAGTTGAAACAACATGAGTAATTTATATTTAACTTAACTATTTTGACTTTTTTATATACATGTGAGTTCATAAAAATGATTTACAAGAAAAGGAAGATAGTCTCTTTATAAGGCTTATAGAATGTCTGCAGTCACTGGCTCTAATGATGACCGGTGTGACAGAATGAAATCGATTACTATCTTGTATGTATATTGATGTGATGAGTGCAGTATAAGTGTTAAGATGTGTTTATTTACATCCCTTGTAGACAAGTCTCTTTATAAGGCTTATAGAATGTCTGCAGTCACTGGCTCTAATGATGACCGGTGTGACAGAATGAAATCGATTACTATCTTGTATGTATATTGATGTGATGAGTGCAGTATAAGTGTTAAGATGTGTTTATTTACATCCCTTGTAGATATTACAAATGCTTACCTATAATATAGACATGAGTGTCCGTACTTATCAGAAACACTACTTATGACATACAACTAGGAGAACCACACGAATAGAGCCGCATAGGTTGTAGATTCAAGGGTTTAATATCAACAAAAACTTATTAAACAGTCGAAAATCCAATCATAAAAGGGACAAGTGGAATAGCCCTAAGAAAGGTTATTTTTGTGTCGTTCAAGGAAAGGTAAATTGCTCTCAAAGTTTTTAAAAGTTCGCTGATTCAGTCTTGTTCAACATTGTTTGGGGATCGCAGGTTTCACTTAAATTAAATTGTCATCCCTTTAGTACTTTGGGAACTAACTGTTAGTTAATTCAGTTTAATCAGTACAAAGATCTTTGAACTGGCTCAGTTAATGCGTAATTGATGTAATTCGATGATTCAGAATTTTGCAAACAAACTTTCTAATATTTAATCGATGAGATATTTCAAGAAGTCTCTTTGATTTGCTATGAAGCTGAATGCTTTTGTTGGCGATTGAATGTTAGACTGTGTTAACATTACAAGTTAAAAGCTTTCAAAATGTATACTTATTATCTTATATATTAAATAATAAAATGTACATGTACATTAATACCTTAAAATATATCTGTTTAGGCTCTGCCCAAACAGTTTTCAAGTAACTAATGTGGTCCCAACTAGCGCTCCCGTTGCTCGACACCGACCTTCTCATTATTTAAAGATTAGGATGTCATAGACACTTTAACAACTAACCTGTTGTTCAGTTATGTGAATTTATATTCCGCTCATATAATATGTTGATGCTACATTACCAGCTTTTTTAGAATATAACTGAATTAAAAAATTATCTTTTAGGAAACATGGAACTTTAAGGACGCCTGTGCCCATAAAAATGGAAGTATCGAGAATTAAAAGCCACTTCGCAAAAATTGAAATAAATTTAATTTTGTTGACATCTTAGTTGTCAGAATAACGGAAATAACGGACGATGTATGTTTACAAAAATCGCCTTAGCGTTTCGCATAAAATATGTTAATCAAAATGCAAAAACGAATTAGTTTAGATAATTGTTTGCACGTTATTTAGGGTAATGAAGTGTTATTGGCTCATCACATATTTGCCCATAGAAAGCAACGGTAATCTACAGAGCAGTGTTCGTCGTCACCGGGATAATCAGGCTGATCACACCACCACCGCTGTCGCCTGGAGCAGTGAGAAACTATCGACTGATAACACACAGTTCGTGCTGATAACACGGCTCAGGGTGTCTCCTTGCACCTCACCAGATCACCGCCTATCTCACCTCGGTAGCTGGCGGAAGGTCTTTGTCTTATCTCTGTGTGAAATGAGATTCTGATAATCCACTGGTAAATTTGATAGTATTTGAAAGAACATGTAATAATTCACTTATTACACATTCTATATAAAATAACCTTCTTAATGTAAAATATACTTTAAGAAAAATCTATTTAATGCTGTTATCGGTAAAAGATTTAGCTCAGAATACCTTGTTATCTTTTTTATAGTTTTATTGAATTAAAATTCTTTCTTTTTACCATACATTTTGTAAAAACATACCTGTAATTGAAGAAATTTTAATATATGAAACATTAATTTTTTTAAAATTATGAATATCTTTAGAATAATTTTAACTTAAGTCCTTTATTATTTAATAGTATATTTCGTCACTAGGATCAAAAGTGGATCTTTTTAATACGAGCTCCAGTTTAACTGCCGAGGCGAAGCCGAGGCTGGGAAATGAGCGAGTATTAAAAAGACACTTTTGATCCGAGTGACGAACTATATTTGTCGTCATACTGCCAAAAAACTTAAGGTTTAAACAAAAACAAAAGTAAAATTTACGTACTTGTGTCTTCATAACCTCAAATGTTTCTTTCAGCTTGTCTCTTGAAACAATCAGCTGTTGCACATGCATAACTTCGGTTCATTCATATCTATCGGTTGTTGAGTCGATCATTCAAACCAATCATTGTGGTTCGAATCAATCGGTTGTTCTTCAAATAACAATACAACAATGAATGTTTCGATAATAACAATGAATGATTCGATTATTTATAATCGAATGAATTTTAATCGATTTATGACGACCTCGAATCAAAAGTATCATCAACAATGATCTTTTTAGTCCTAGTACGATAATGATCATCAAAACATATGTTATTATCCAATGACTAAAAAGAAGAACTTTTGAATCTCAACGCATCTGTCAAAAACAGATGTTTTTGAAGCAGTATGACGAAAAAAATATTCTTTCATAATACCCGTCTTTATAACATCCTCTAAACTGCACAAAACTCTAAAGATTTACGGACTGTAATTTTGTAGGTATAACAAGAAAGGCTGGACAAATTTAATGGCCCGTAAAACTATGTCATTATGATATCGCTGCGACCTTGATAACGACACGCCATCCCCGACTGCGAGCGTCCTTCTGCTGTCCGCGCCGCTCCAAGGCGCAGACCTCTAGTCTCTAGTCCACTGTTATCTCCTGAGGTAAAGGAACCTGTAAAGGATGAGTTGCTGCGTGGTAAGAGTTGCCTCCGCTTTCTAATGTTTGTTGTTAGCGAAGTAATTTATTTATTTTTTTTATTGCAAGGTTACACAGCTCATTGTTATACACCGTTATTAAAAACTTGTAGCATTTAAAACTGACATTAAATTTAATAAGGAGCCGAAGATAAACTAATGAAAAGCGTTAATTGAAGCCTTTAAAAGGTATTCTCCAGATGAACACATCGCTGCAAGGCAACCTCCGGATGGTATAAGTCTAAAAATATTGCCGGTTAAAGTTTAGGTTTTGCAAATCAATCTAAATTAAAATACCCCCCGTCGCAGCAAACCTGCGTACTCAGCGAATTTCCAATGCATTGGTATGTTTCTCACTAGTACATAAAGCCACTCACCAAGTTTGACAAAAATACATTCATAAATAAGTGATTTATTACATTTTATTTATTCCCCATAAGAATAACATTAGGACTGAGTACGCAGGTTTGCTGCAACGAGGAAGATAAGAAATGAGTTTTTATGCAATTATTAATATAACTGAACCAGGTGAAGCTACTTACCATGTTTTATTAATTTATGTTCATAATTAAGGGAGATATAAAACGTTACTTATTCTCCATAAGAATAACATAAGGGCTGAGTATGCAGGTTAGCTGCTACGGGGACAATCAACAAAACATTTATTTTTTGTGCAATTATCAATATACCAGTACAACATGAAGCCACATACCAAATTTCATCAATATACATTCATAAATAATCAAGATATCAAATTTTATTTATTCTCCATAAGGATAACATTGGACAACGTACTGTGTTTAGCACTTTGAATATCTCTGCAACGGTTTGACGTAGAATCACAATTTAAACACCAAAATGATTGTTTTGTGGAGCTGAAGTGATTGGTAAAAGAAAATGTGAAGTTTAAAGTAAAATTAACTGAGGAAAAGCCAAAAACCTTTTTCCCATAAGATTAACATGGGAGATTTTATGAGCATGTTTTTTGGATTTTTTCCGCAACCACTTAACCTAGGTTAATAATTCAAAATACCATATTATTTGTTTTTTTAAGCTCTATAACATGGTCTAAACCTAAATTAAGTGTTTTAAAAATTTTAGGGTAAAAAATGCAAAAAACTGATTTTTGGAAAATTTAAAACCCCCATAAACCCCCCTTCCCATAGTCCGATTTTTCTGGTTTTCGAACTTAAAGTCATAAATGTCAGTTTACACATTTGAGCCAAATTTCATCGAAATCGGACGTTTTTTACTCAAGTTATCGCATTCACGGACACATATATATATATATATATATATATATATATATATATATACATATATAGATATATATATATATATAGATATATATATATACATATATATAAATTTGAACGAATAGTGTTTTGGACATCTGGGGACCTCAAAACAAAAAGTTATCATGGTCTCGGGCTTAAGTCTTACCATGAGACCTACGGTAATAGCTTCTTCCCTATAGGGGAAATTCGCTAAAAGAAAACTTAGGATTTCTGACACAAATTGAACGCTCCGATCAATTTAATCTATACCGAGAGAAAGTTTATGTACGATCCGTATTCAAGTTAAATTCCAAAAAAATGCTTGGTTAGCCAAACATTCCTAGTGTTATTTTGCCAGAATAAAAGCTACTGAATTACGCGTCGTGTCTAGCAGCAAGAATGTGCAATTCTAAATTGTTAAAAGTTGTTGATGTTGGTCTATCCCTGAATGTCGCATTAACCTTAACGTGGGCCACGAAGGTGCTGCAACACTGGCCGAGACTCAGACAGTGAATGTTGAAGTTGAAGCCGATTGTTCAGTCAAAGGTCGGACCTCAAAGGCAGTGCGGCACCACCTCAGTGACCCTGTAATCGGTTGTGACAAGTCTCTGGTGGCGCATCATTCCCTCTGTAGTGTCTTCAGGTACACCGAACACTGATGAAATGTTTGTGTTACCTTGTTTACTGGCCGAGACACAGGTAGTGAATGTTGAAGTTGAAGCCGACTGTTCAGTCAAAGGTCGGACCTCAAAGGCAATGCGGCACCACCTCAGTGACCCTGTAATCGGTTGTGACAAGTCTCTGGTGGCGCATCATTCCCTCTGTAGTGTCTTCAGGCAACACCGAACACTGATGAAATGTTTGTGTTACCTTGTTTACTGGCTGTGACACAGGTAGTGAATGTTGAAGTTGAAGCCGACTGTTCAGTCAAAGGTAGGAACTCAAAGGCAATGCGGCACCACCTCAGTGACCCTGTATTCGGTTGTGACAAGTCTCTGGTGGCGCATCATTCCCTCTGTGGTGTCTTCAGGCACACCGAACACTGATGAAATGTTTGTGTTACCTTGTTCACTGGCCGAGACACATATAGTGAATGTTGAAGTTGAAGCCGACTGTTCAGTCAAAGATCGGACCTCAAAGGCAATGCGGCACCACCTCAGTGACCCTGTAATCGGTTGTGACAAGACTCTGGTGGCGCAACATCCCTCTGTAGTGTCTTCAGGGCATCACCGAACACTGATGAAATGTTTGTGTTACCTTGTTTACTGGCCGAGACACAGGTAGTGAATGTTGAAGTTGAAGCCGACTGTTCAGTCAAAGGTCGGACCTCAAAGGCAGTGCGGCACCACCTCAGTGACCCTGTAATCGGTTGTGACAAGTCTCTGGTGGCGCATCATTCCCTCTGTAGTGTCTTCAGGGCATCACCGAACACTGATGAAATGTTTGTGTTACCTTGTTTACTGGCCGAGACACAGGTAGTGAATGTTGAAGTTGAAGCCGACTGTTCAGTCAAAGATCGGACCTCAAAGGCAATGCGGCACCACCTCAGTGACCCTGTAATCGGTTGTGACAAGTCTCTGGTGGCGCATCATTCCCTCTGTAGTGTCTTCAGGCAACACCGAACACTGATGAAATGTTTGTGTTACCTTGTTTACTGGCTGTGACACAGGTAGTGAATGTTGAAGTTGAAGCCGACTGTTCAGTCAAAGGTAGGAACTCAAAGGCAATGCGGCACCACCTCAGTGACCCTGTAATCGGTTGTGACAAGACTCTGGTGGCGCAACATCCCTCTGTAGTGTCTTCAGGGCATCACCGAACACTGATGAAATGTTTGTGTTACCTTATTTACTGGCCGAGACACAGGTAGTGAATGTTGAAGTTGAAGCCGATTGTTCAGTCAAAGGTCGGACCTCAAAGGCAGTGCGGCACCACCTCAGTGACCCTGTAATCGGTTGTGACAAGTCTCTGGTGGCGCAACATCCCTCTGTGGTGTCTTCAGGGCAACACCGAACACTGATGAAATGTTTGTGTTACCTTGTTTAAACACAACTAATTTATCACAATCATTATTTGTTTTGACACGATTTTTGAAACAGAAGGTAAATCAAACACAAAAAAGCTAAAGTAGAAACATTTGGTGTCTTAGTTTTTAAAACCTCGGTGAATTTTCGATGATTTTTTTTATTTTTTACGTTGCCAATGTTGTAATGTTTCCATACATTTATTATAATTAAAGGAATCATGGATAAAGCTACTTTCAACTTTTACAAAATTTTGACCACAAATAACTGGTCAAAAGAAATTGTATGAAGTAATTAAAAGGAAACCCAGAAAAAAACTGTGAATTTCAATAGGATTAATTATCTCTATGAGGAAGAACGATCAATCATATAAGACTTTGAAAAGAAGACCATTTAACTTTATTCTAAAACATTACTGCCTAATATAGAATATAGGTATGGTATATAAGATTTATTATTTGAATATATAGATAAAAACTAAATAATTTATTTAAATTTTCAAAAACACAAAAAAAATAATTTGCTTTAGTTAAAGGACATCTGAACTCAAACCCGAAAGCTCAGTGAAAAATTATCAATGTACCGTAATATCAGTAATCAATCATTCTAAAACAAAATTTCCTCTTAAATATTTTGTCAAGCGTCGACCAATTCAATGAAGGTGTTGGTCATTGCCCGCGGTCGCGCCTGTGTTAATACTACTACCTAGCTTTTTGGATGAAAACCCTCTTATTGTATTTTTCTTATATAACTGTTTTCTTTAACATTTTCTTGGAGGCAGTATATCATTTCAGTGGTCATTTAATTTTAATATATATCATTGTACATGATGATTTAATTTAGTGTGAATCGCCTACATTATTTATTAGTTTCAATTTAATCTCAATCAAGAGTTCTTATTTACCACATCGCTATAGATACCCACTGGATTATCTGGCCAGAATTGATTCACTCTAATTAACTGTTTTGTCAATACTGTTTCAGTGAATTTTAGAATCGGCTGGCTTGTGAAGTTGGTGCGAGGTGAAAACGAAATTTGGTTTTTTAATTTGACTTCATCTGAAGTGCTAACCTATTCCATTTAACTCTTTGCTTTTGTACCTTATTTGTAAAGTTACATTTTACTGGTAATTTCAGGCAGAGGTGGATACAGCCTATCATTTTAGGGGGCTCATGAGTGAAAATACACAGTATTGATTATGTTATTGTCTGAGGGGGTTTGGGTTCAAATAATTTCCCCCAAGACTATTTACCAAGACATGTTGGATCTATTCGCCATACTGAAACTTCAGAATATTCCAAAAATATTTTATGAGCTATGAAAACAATAGCTGCACTCGGAAGTACTGGATCTTGGATGTCCGTGATTGTCTAAACGATGATTTCCCACACCGTTGGACTGGACGAGGCGGACCGATACAATGGCCAACTCGACCCCCCGTTACAACACCTTGCGATTTATTATTGTGGGGCTTCAGGAAGGACACAAATAGACTCAGAAAAAAACCTGAGAGAGAGAATTACAGCAGCGTTCCATTAGTTTTCATACTAAGTGTTTGGATAAAACACGAAAGGAACTCGACCACATTCTTAATGTCCGCACCACAATGCCACCGTGTAGAATTAGAATTATAACGAGCGGAAAGATATTTTTTTTAGAACCTTTATGTTATTAAGAAAAACTGTTAAAATAAACCAAATTGTTTAAGTGCAAATGTGTTATTACCAATCAAAGTTTTATTAGCAATCTGTGGACACTCTGTTTATTTGTATATAATTAACAAAAGGGGCTCATTTACGCACCAAATAAATTATTAAAGGTGGAAGCCGTGTGACATGCAATGGTACTTTCAAACTATATTTGTTGTGAAATGTATAGAAAACGAGTGAAAATGTATAGTTATTTAAATAGTGGATCCGTTTCTCAAGTTCGCATCTGAAACATGAGCTAAACATCTGTCTTCATTATTAACAGTCTCTTTTAAAGAGTATTGTGTTCAGAACAGAGTCGCTCGGAAGTCTCATTTAACATAAAATAGCTTCTATTTCCAGTGCATTTGTACTAACTAAGTCGTTTAATACAAATTTTTGTACTCTCCACCTTCGTTGATTTGTTCCCCTCAACCGCAGAACAGTTTACTCGACGAGGAGCGTGTTCTCGCCAATTGTCCCAACCCTTGTCTTAGTCCCAATAATGTTTTGTAGATTGCAGTGGGGCGACCCCTCGATGTATTGTCGTATCGGCTTATGAGTATTTATGGCCATTGTGTCCTAGGGTTAAGAGATTTTCCTGGCGCCCTTGTTCTGTGTAGGGTGTTTAAAAGTATCCTCGGAAGTAAGTGATTGCCTTAAAACTATTGTTTTTATTTTTTACAGATTTTAGGTTTAACATTTGTACATAGTTATTTGACCACATATACATGCAAACTGTTAGATCACTCTAGAATCTTCTTTATAAACGCTGCGTAATCACTTGACCTCTGATTAATCACTAACCGTCAGATAGTTTATAAGTCTCTACACAGAGTACATAAAATGAATATGCTTTAACAATTTAAAATATTAATTTATCATCATCAGGAGTCCAAAAGGTTTAGCCTATCTAGTAACCCTATAACCCTTTGTAACTTGTGACATTTTTACAAATAATAACATAAATCTTTATAAGTTATTACAATATTGCAATAATAAAACAGTCTATTTACTGAGGAATACACTAAAGCTTGCTAATTATCTTTTCAAGCAGTCATTTATAGATTTAATTTCCCTTTGAGGTATATTTTGATACTGAACGACAAAGGTGCTCATTTCAGTGTTCAATGCAAGTCGTGACGTCAGTTTCAAGAGAGCGTTCCATAAGGTTCGCGTTCCGTGCATCACTTTAGCAGTAACTCATCTGAATTACACCATTCCAACTTGGTTCCTGTGTATTATAATATCTCGGCCGTGCTGACTCGCTGTGTTGTTGTCTCTTTGTTTCTTGCGGGTTTCTATCTTCAGATACGTTTAGAACAAACTCTCAGAAATAGATTGTTCCATCTGTTACGCGATATAAAGCAATGCGTGCTGGCGCCACGTCCAGGCGCCACGTTTGATTTAGTAACTGAAGATGCAACAGAACTAGAGTCTATCCTAGACTAGTATTTTTCATTACATGTTTAAACTTGCACATTTCAACCATAAATATAATTTTATTTATTACGATCAATCTTTTTTCATTCTATCCAATCAGTTTGGTTCTGCGTTAGCCAAACTACAAACTGCTATTTCTCTCGATAAAACGATTGCGTTCTTTTATTGTGTACGAATTAAAAAATCTTTAAGTTATACACATGTAAAATAAACATTATGTCCACGCATATAAACAAAAAGTCAATTTAAAGTGGAAATAGTAATTAAAATCCCCTAATGTAGCCATCACAGCAAGTTCCCCCTCAATCTTTGTTTGGAATATGGACGTTGATTTTAGTTTAAATAATAAAGCCTTTGTTGATTAAACTTAATAGGGATTAAACTTCGTTGATACTCTTAGGGCAGTTACCCGATACGCATAATATTAACAAATGTACCATGTCAATAGCTTATTACATAGACACGTCACTCTCTTGTCGTATTACTTACCAAGACAAATTATAAAAATTAAAACACTTCTGGGGCGGATTCATATTAATAGTCAGACTCTAAAACACTCCTATTTACCACTCCAAGGAAAAACCTTTAAAGATGTTATTAATATTTACATTTGTCTACACTTTCCAACCATAGACATTCTAAAATCACATATTTTTAAGAAAAAAGTGACTTAAGCATCAAAGTTTAAAAAAATTGTTAAGTCTTCAAAGCCTTCAATTTTGGTTAAATTAATAATTTAAGGTCTAGACTCAGGTAAAATTACTGTCTATTATATAACAAAATGTACTTCATGTTTACAAAGTTAAACTAATTACACTACTAACGCCCAAAATTTAACATTGACCAAATACGACTGCAGAGGGTTGACATTTCTAAGACACAACATATCCCTCAAGGCGGTCCCACACTTCCCACGAACACGCCAAAACATTCGGCTGAACATTCTCCCGAATGTTCACTGAACGTTCCGTTCCGTATGTTCCAGCACGTATAAAACTCCGAACATTCGGTGATCGGCCGAATGTTCAAGCCTGTTCGCAAGAAGTGTGGGACCGCCTTTAGTTCGGTCGGACCTTTGTTTGTGAATCGACGTTACAATGCGCAAGCCAAACGCCACAAACAGACTGAGGGAGGCGCATTAGAGAGGAACGCAGACAGATAATGAACTGCTGCATTTGGTGGGAATGAGGCGAGACTCTCAAGTTTACAACTTTACTTTTAGAACCTCATAACGAGGAGAGTTTGTTAACCTAAGAACATGTTTTAAATTATAACTATGCATTGTTATTAATTCCAGGACGACATAGATAAGCTGAAATTGGTATAAAATAATAAACGAAACAATAACATTTTGATCATTAATCATGTATGTAAAAATGTATCTTCCGAAGAAATTCATAATTCTTCCTATTCTCAGAAAACCAAGATGTAAAATTATAAATTACACCACATTTCTTTATTAATGTTAACACAATTTCACAAATAAAATCTCAAACTAACAACTGGAAGTGGAAGCTGGGCAAGTACGGCTTTGGCATCCATTCTGTCAGACCAAGACAAGATTTTGATCCTATATGCAGACATCTACGAACTGTGAAAAAATCTCTAACATGTTCTGTGGTTGCCCTCACATACTGAGGCATGATCTACAGTGGAATCCTCCATGCTTAGTTCCTATCGTGTCAGTCAATGTACAGTCGGATGTGCCATCAGGCACCAAGTAAAAAGAAATCAAATGTACATTGGATGAAAATGTGAAACTGTCATTAACGTTGTTTCTTCACACTCGTGGGAGAATTAGTAGTATAGGTTCGTCATATTCGTGAAAAAATACTACCATAGATTTATTTTTCTACAAAAGTTTGTGTTAGATATATCAAACAAATCTTCAGTGTAACGTGTTGACATTAGCGTTAAAAATAATGTAAGGTTTAAGATGAAGCAAAACAAAATAGAAAAATGAAACGAGATATTTCCTAGAAAACGTTCAATTAAGAGAACTAATTGCTTCTTGGTTTTGCAGCACTTTCATTGTAAAAGCAATTTTCTTCATTTTCGATTGAAACCACAATACCTGACAAGAACGTGAAGTAAAATTGGTAATATAGCTTCTTTTAGCGTTGAGTTGTAGCTAATAATAATAATAAATATACAGCACCTCCAAATAACAATATCATTCCGTAAAATGACGTCGTTCTATGATATATATTTCTGAAAGTAGCCTTTAACCATTACTGGGTTTTCTCATATACACATTGTGATGTGTATTATGTATCTTAAAGAAAACTTCAACTGAAAGATAAAGATACATATGTTGTTGAACCATATTGTTATTTAGAACACAATTTATTTTAAATTACTGTACAAACATACAAAAAACGCGTGATATATTTTGCAAAATACAAAATCCTGAATGTTTCAGCTATAGAACTCAAAATTTTTTATTCTTTAAAAATACAAAACACATTTGAACATGTTATCAACACTACTGACTAAGTACAGGATTTTCTATTGTAATTACCAAAACTGTTAACATATTTTATTACTCTAGATTGGTTTAGAAACGGATATTCGCATGTCGATCTCCGCTTCTCGTCATAGGGTATGGAGTTGGACGTACAAGTTCCGCACTATTGTGTTGATATTTTGTTGAAGCCAGATGGTTCGGTGCCAGATGTTTAACTGGCTTATAAATTACCTTCCCTTCTTGCCTCCCACGCTTCAGAAATGCACATGTTGTAAGAATCATAAAGGTAAAATAACATTCTGAATAATATTTTAGAGTACTAATTAAATGAATAAACCCGTTTTCATATACTTCTTTATATGAAAACTCTAATTGAAATCAGTTTAAACTACCTGACGGTTTAAATTGTTAGATGCATCCCAAACTAGGATATCTCTAAATTACATATTCTTTATCAGCTGAAGTAACTGACGTATCAATAAAACAAAACTAATCGTTAAAATATTAAACAATAATTTGTTTAACAATCCGTTAAAAAATTGCCTTAAAATCTTACAAAAACAAAGATTTTTCGATACGCATTAACCTCATATCACTTATTATATTATTTGTTTAAATAGGTAATCTTTGTATAATTATTTATGTAGAGTGACTTTATTGCTACAAAATAATCGTTTTATTACCAAAAAACATATATTATTATGTTGTTTAAGTAAATTGGAGCTGGTTATAATGTTGTTTACGACGAAGATGATACGCCAAACACTATTGGTAATCAAAAACAAGATAATAGTTATTTAAGGTGTCGCGAAACTGTTAATGTTATCTGCAGTCTCTAGTCTCTTCTTGAGAATCACATTACATGTAGAACTCATTAGACGAAACCGTTTCAATCTGAGAAAGAAATTACGTTCTCAATGCAGGTGCTGCAACATTGTGGAAACTATTATTCCGCTTAATTAAACTTATTCTGAGAAAACGTGTTTTCCTTTTGTATCCTTTCAAAATCAACTTTAATATTTCTTTAATAACTTTGTTTGAAAACTAACAATAATTTGTATTTGACTTTGTACGCCAAAGTTTTGTAAATGTTAAAAGACTTATTTTATAATTAAGTGATAAGCTTGCATAACTAAAATATCCATTTAATATATACATATATGTCATATGATAATAATATTAGTTTGTGATTATGTTTTGTCTGGTTGGCAGCATGTTACTACCCCCCCCCTCTCTGGCTACTTGTAAACCCATAATTTAGTTGCTCTCTCTGTTAAAACTGTCCTACGATCAAGATGTCATGTATCTTCTTTGCTCTGCACACAAAGCCATAAATTACTTATGCCCGACATGGCGCAGTCGGTAGGACACGAACCTACGCTCTAATAGGGAATCTGATTTCCAAGTAAGAGACAAGAATCTTTTTCAGGGTTTACAGCAATTGTATTGTTGTTAAAGTCTGTTATTCTAAATGCCTCATCAGTTCTCTCTCTATCCGAACATTGCAGTGCAGGGCTCACAACGATGTGTCACGCTCAGTTGGAATGATTGGCCCTTTATTCCAGTGATAGAGTGGGTGAGGAAGTCTGGAAGCTATTTCTTCTACTCTCACGATTGTTTCAGCGAACGTTGTGTTTACCTCACCCAACACTTCCCCCAATAGGGAGTTATGAAATGGACCTTCCCTCCCGGTCCACAATGTCACTCTCCCCTCTCCAATGTCACTTCAAGACCTCTCCAAGTCCAATCCCTAGCTCCGCATTGGGGGAAGTGTTGGATGAAGTAAATACAACGGCCCCTTAATGGTGAGAGTCGAAGAAATATCATCCAGAACTTCTCACCAATTCTATCACTGGAATAAAGGGCCAATCATTCGAACTGAGCGTGACACATTGTTGTGAGCCCTGCACTGCAATATTCGGATAGAGAGAGAACTGATGAGGCATTTAGAATAACAGACTTTAACAACAATACTGTGATTGCTGTAAACCCTGAAAAAGATTCTTGTCTCTTACTTGGAAATCAGATTCCCTATTAGAGCGTAGGTACGTGTCCTACCGACTGCGCCATGTCGGGCATAAGTAATTTATGGCTTTGTGTGCAGAGCAAAGAAGATACATGACATCTTGATCGTAGGACAGTTTTAACAGAGAGAGCAACTAAATTATGGGTTTACAAGTAGCCAGAGAGGGGGGGGTAGTAACATGCTGCCAACCAGACAAAACATAATCACAAACTAATATTATTATCATATGACATATATGTATATATTAAATGGATATTTTAGTTATGCAAGCTTATCACTTAATTATAAAATAAGTCTTTTAACATTTACAAAACTTTGGCGTACAAAGTCAAATACAAATTATTGTTAGTTTTCAAACAAAGTTATTAAAGAAATATTAAAGTTGATATTGAAAAGATACAAAAGGAAAACACGTTTTCTCAGAATAAGTTTAATTAAGCGGAATAATAGTTTCCACAATGTTGCAGCACCTGCATTGAGAACGTAATTTCTTTCTCAGATTGAAACGGTTTCGTCTAATGAGTTCTACATGTAATGTGATTCTCAAGAAGAGACTAGAGACTGCAGATAACATTAACAGTTTCATTTTAGCGAATTTCCCCTATAGGGAAGAAGCTATTACCGTAGTCGGCATGGTAAGACCTAGGCCCGGGACCATGATAACTTTTCGTTTTGAGGTCCCCAGACCCCAAAAACACCATTCGTTCGATACTGTATATATATATATATATATATATATATATATATCTATATATATATATATATATATATGTGTCCGTGAGCACGATAACTCTCGTAAAAATGATCCGATTTTGACGAAATTTGGTATAAACATGTAAAGCAGCATTTATGACTTTAAGTTCGAAAACCAGACAGATCGACCTATCCGAAGGGGTATTTTGGGGGGGTTTTGTTACTCAAAAATGGATTTTTTGAATTTTTTACATATAATTTTTGAAAAAGTCAAATTTTAGTTTTGACCATTCGATTCAGCTTAAAAAAACACACAATTTGGTATTTCGATCATTCCTCTACGTCAATTGGTTACCGAGATATTGAAAGTGCTAAACACAGTACGTTGTCTAATGTTATTCTTATGGAGGAAATGACAATTTTTTTATCTCGCTTATTTATGAACGTATACTGACGGAACTTGGTATACAGCTTCATCTCATTGAGGTCTATTGATATTTGCTCCAAAAAATTGTTTTTCCATAATTCTCCCGTTGCAGCAAACCTGCGTACTCAGCCCCCATGTTATTCTTATGGATATTAATTAAATGCTCTGTCTCCCTTAATTATGAACATAAATGAATAAAAACTGGTATACGACTTCACCTAGTTGAGTTATATTGATATTAGCATAAAAACCCATTTTTTGTGTTCCTTGTTGCAGCAAACCTGCGTACTCAGCCCCAATGTTATTCTTATGGAGAATAATTAAAATTGTATATATATATCGCTTATTTGTGAATATATTTTTATGAAACTTGGTAAGTGGCTTTATGTAGTATTAAGACATTTATATCTCCATTGGAAATTCGCTGAGTATGCAGGTTTGCTGCGACGGGGGTATTTCTATTTTGTTTTGCTTCATCTTAAACCTTACATTATTTTTAACGCTAATGTCAACACGTTACATTGAAGATTTGTTTGATATATCTAACACAAACTTTGTAGAAAAATAAATCTATCGTAGTATAATTTTCCACGAATATGACGAACCTATACTACTAATTCTCCCACGAATGTGAAGTAACAACGTCAACGACAGTTTGTACATTTTCATCCAATGTACATTTTCTTTTTACTTGGTGCCTGATGGCACATCCGACTGTACATTGACTGCCACGATAGGAACTAAGCATGGAGGATTCCACTGTAGATCATGCCTCAGTATGTGAGGGCAACCACAGAACATGTTAGAGATTTTTTTCATAGTTCGCAGATGTCTGCATATAGGTTCAAAATCTTGTCCTCGAAAGGACAATCAGTCTTGGTCTTACAGAATGAATGCCAAAGCCGTACTTGCCCAGCTTCAACTTCCAGTCGTTAGTTTGAGATTGTATTTGTGTAATTGTGTTAACATTAATAAAGAAATGTATTGTAATTTATAATTATACCTCTTGGTTTTCTGAGATTAGGAAGAATTATGAATTTCTTCGTAAGGTATATTTTTACAGACATGATTAATGATCAAAATGTTATTGTTTCATCTCTTATTTCATACAAATTTCAGCTTATCTTAGTCGTCCGGGAATTAAGAGCAATATATAATTCAATAAAATTTTAGTGCAATAATAATTTTAAAACTTTTTTAGGTTAACAAACTCTCCTCGTGATGAGGTTCTAAAAGTAAAGTTGTAAACTTAAGAATCTCGCAGCAGTTAATTTCCTGTCTGCGTTCCTCTCTAATGCGCCTCCCTTAGTCTGTTTGTGGCGTTTGGCTTGCGCATTGTAATGTCGATTCACAAACAAAGCTCCGACTGAACTAAAGGCGGTCCCACACTTCTCGCGAACAAGCCTGAACATTCGGCCGAACACCGAAAGTTCGGAGTATTCATACATGCAGGAACATACGGAACGGAACGTTCAGTGATCATTCGGGAGAATGTTTAGGCGTGTTCGCGAGAAGTGTGGGACCGCCTTAAGGGATGTGTTGCTTCTTAGAAATGTCAACCCTCTGCAGTCGTATTTGGTCAATGTTAAATTGTGTGTGTTAGTAGTGTAATTAGTTTAACTTAGTAAACATGAAGTACATTTTGTTATATAATAGATAGTAATATGACCTGAATCTAGACATTAAATTATTAAGTTAATTTAGCCAAAATTGAAGGCTCTGAAGACTCAAAAAATTATTGTTTTTAAAAGCTTTAATGTTGGAGTCACTTTTTTCTTAACAATATGTGGCATTTAGAATGTCTATGGTTGGAAAGTGTAGACAAATGTAAATATTAATAACATCTTTAAAGGTTTTTCCTTGGAATGTTCAACAGGAGTGTTTTAGTGTCTGAAAATAGGACTGTAGCCGGTCTATTAATATGAATCCGCCCAAGAAGTGTTTTAATTTTTCTAATGATTCTTGGTAAGAAATAAGATGCGAGACATAAGCTATTGACATGGTACATTTGTTAATAGTATGCGTATAGGGCAACTGCCTTACGAGTATCAACGAAGTTTAATCAACGAAGTGTCTGTATTATTTAACTAAAGATCAACGTCCATATTCCAACCAACGATTGAGTGGGAACTATGATGATAGTTACAATAGCAGATTGTAATTAATATTTCCACTTAAAAATTGACTTTTTGTTTATATGCGTGGACATAATGTTCATTTTATATGTATACAACGTAAGGAGTTTTTAATTTGTACAAAACCAAAGAACGCCATCGTTTTATCGAGAGAAATAGCAGTTGGTAGTTTGACTGGCGCAGCACCAAACTGATTGGTTTAGGATAGAATGAAAAAGCTTTATCGTAATCAATAACATTATATTAAATATAATGTTATTGATTACGATAAAGCTTTTTCATTTAAACAAGCATGTTTAAACATTTAAAGAAAAATACAAGTCTAGGATAGACCCTAGTTCTGTTGCATCTTCAGTTACTAAATTCAACGTGGCGCCTGGACGTGGCGCCAGCATGCATTGCTTTATTTCGCGTAACAGATGGAACAATCTATTTCTGAGAGTTTGTTCTAAACGTATCTGAAGATAGAAATCCGCGAGAAACAAAGAGACAACAACACAGCGAGTCAGCACGGCCGAGATATTATAATACACAGGAACCAAGTTGGAATGGTGTAATTCAGATGAGTTACTGCTAAAGTGATGCACGGAACGCGAACCTTTTGGAACGCTCTCTTGAAACTGACGTCACGACTTGCATTCAACACTGAAATGAGCACCTTTGTCGTTCAACATCAAAATACGCCTCAAGGGGAAATTAAATCTATAAATGACTGCTAAAATAAATTTATAACGAGTTTTATTTTATTATATGTCTTCAGTAAATGGAATGCTTCATTATTGCGATATTTTATTATCTTACAAAGATTTATGTTATTATTTGTAAAAATGTCATAAGTTACAATGGGTTATAGGGTTACTAGATAGGCTAAACCTTTTGGACTCCTGATTATGATAAATTAATATTTTAAATTGTTAAACCACATTCATTTTATGTACTCTGTGTAGAGACTTATAAAATATCTGACGGTTAGTGATTAGTCAGGGGTCAAGTGATTACACAGCATTTACAAAGAAGATTCTAGAGTGACCTAACAGTTTGCATGTACATGTGGTCAAATAATTATGTACAAATTTTAAACCTAAAATCTGTAAAAAATAAAAACAATAGTTTTAAGACAATCACTTACTTCCGAGGATACTTTTAAACACCCTACACAGAACAAGGGCGCCAAGAAAATCTCTTAACCCTAGGACACAATGGCCATAAATACTCATAAGCCGATACGAAAATTAATCGAGGGGTCGCCCCACTGCAATCTACAAAACATTATTGGGACTAAGACAAGGGTTGGGACAAATGGCGAGAACACGCTCCTCGTCGAGTAAACTGTTCTGCAGTTGAGGGGAACAAACCAACGAAGATGGAGTATAGACATTTGTATTAAACAACTTAGTTAATACAAATGCACTGGAAATTGAAGCTATTTTATGTCAAATGAGACTTCCGAGCGGCTCTGTTCTGAACACAATACTCTTTAAAAGAGACTGTTAATAATGAAGACAGATGTTTAGCTCATGTTTCAGACGCGAACTTGAGAAACGGATCCACTATTTAAATAACTATACATTTTCTCTCGTTTTCTATACATTTCACAACAAATATAGTTTGAAAGTAGCATTGCATACCGCACAGCTTCCGTCTTTAATAATTTATTTGGTGCGTAAATGAGCCCCTTTTGTTTGTTAATTATATAAAAATAAACAGTGTCCACAGATTATTAATACATCTTTTGGTTGGTAATAACACATATTCAATTAACAATTTGGTTCATTTTAACAGTTTTTCTTAATAACAAAATATCTTTCCGCTAGTTATAATTCTACACGGTGGCATTGTGGTGCGGACATCAAGAAA
Organism: Allygus modestus; assembly: GCA_963675035.1. NCBI lineage: Eukaryota > Metazoa > Arthropoda > Insecta > Hemiptera > Cicadellidae > Allygus > Allygus modestus. The sequence continues at coordinate 4,078,960 of OY776111.1, forward strand.
GTGGTCGAGTTCCATTCGTGCTTTATCCAAAAACTTAGTATGAAACCTGATGGAACGCTGCTGTAATTCTGTTCCCAGTTCTTTTACTGAGTATTTGTGTCCTTCCTGAAGCCCCACAATAATAAATCGCAAGGTGTTGTAACGGGAGGACGAGTTGGCGATTGTATCGGTCCGCCTCGTCCAATCCAACGGTGTGGGAAATCATAATTTAGAGAATCACGAACATCCAATATCCTGTACTTCCGAGTGCAGCTATTGTTTTCATAGCTGAACGAATAAGTTGTGAATATCCTGAAGTTTTAGTATGTCGAATAGATCCAACATGTCTTGGTAAATAGTTCTTGGTAAATAGTTGTATTATTTGACCCTCAAACCTCCTCAGAAAACAGATAATCAATCATGATTTTCACTCATAATGCCCGCTAAAATTATAGGCTGTATCCTCCCCTGCCTGAACATACCTGTAGCTTAACAAATAAGCTATGAAAGAAAATAAAGGGTGAATTTACTAAAGCCATTAACGGTATATATAAGAGTAGTTTATATTGTATTCTTTGGTATACTTTTATTACAATTAATTATGGTTGTTTATGATTAAATTACAACATTTCCCTGTTTTATCGATTTTTCATATTTTTCGTTAGTATATGTGGAATTATGATTTGTGAACTCCATGACACAAATAGAGCATGAATGAACATTTTATCTGGTGTGATAAACTTTTGTTATAAATGTGGAAGAGGTGCCAGATCAAGTTCACTAACTTACAGTAAATGTAGGTCAGTTTTAACTTTAACCATACAAAAATTAACGGAAATAGAAGATTAGGTAATACTGTCCCTTGTCTTAGTATACCTAATTCTGATAGACAGCCTGAATTTTAGAAAGATGATTCAAAAGTTAGCAGTTGTATATTTGTCTTTTCATGGCTGTAGATAAAATTTGATCAGCTGTTTGTGATTGTTATACAGTTCTAATTACATCGTGCATGAAAAATGGAGATAAAACTGGCTGGCGTGCAACTTCTGTTTTCATTCTTTATTCATGTAAATATGTTTTACAATAGTCAAATATAAACAGATTCCCTAGTTTAGCTTGGGGTTGGTACACTGTCGTGTTATGTGGGGAATTGTGGGGAAATTCTGTGATGCCTGGTGGGCATTTTTATATTTTTGACCTGGGCACCCAGGGACAGCTGAATAAGGACGCTCGCGGTCGGGGATGGCGTGTCGTTAGCAAGGTCGCAGCGGGCCCTCGACGGCTCTCTGACTGGTCTATACTATTACAGAGGTCGACATTGGGTACAGCAAAATGAAGCTGTCACAGTATTGGTAAGTCTTTTGGCTATCCAGTGTGACAACTTCCTCCTTCCTTGGTTCCTCCTTGTCTCTTCTGGGGGCTTGACTCCCAGTTGAGCCTGGATACCCAGTCTAGTCCAAGTCCTTGGAGGGAGTAGTGGATCTTCCTTGCAGCCTGGGACGGGTGCCTGGGAGGAAGGGCCCTTACCCGACGGTCTTCGGTTTGCCAGGCTGGGGGACGAACTGTCCTGGGGCCACCCGACCTCTTGAGAGGTTGGAGGCTCCGTGCGATGGCGGTCCCTGTCTGGTGGACTTAGGGGGACGTCGGGTTAGAGGGCGAATCGTCCTGGGGTGTTGTCACCCACAGAGCCCGGGAGCTAGGTAAGGATCTCTCTCCCTTTCTGGAGCGAGGCAGACTGACCCCATCCTACCACCTTTCCCATCCATCTTTTCCCTCTTTCCGGTGGCTGTACAATATCCCAAGGGAGACGTGCCTAGCCGGCTATGCCGGGGCCTCCTAATCCTCCAATAAGCAAACAAACAAACAAGGTCGCAGCGACATCATAATGACATAGTTTTACGGGCCATTAAATTTGTCCAGCCTTTCTTTTTATACCTACAAAATTACAGTCCGAAAATCTTTGGAGTTCTGTGCAGTTTACTGCATGTTATAAAAACGGGTGTTACGAAAGAGTATTTAAAAAATACAAGTCTTTAGTTATAATTATTCTAAAAATATTCATAATTTTAAAAAAGTTAATATTTTATATATTAAAATTTCTTTGCTTACAGTTATGTGTTCACAAAATGTATCGTAAAAAAGGTATAATTTTAATTCAATAAAATTATAAAAAAGATAACAAGGTATTCTGAGCTAAATCTTTTATCAATAACAGCATTAAGTAGATTTTTTTAAAAGTATATTTTACATTAAGAAGGTTATATTATATAGAATGTTACATAAGTGAATCATATCCGTTCATAAAGATACTATCAAATTTACCGGTGGATTATCAAAAGCTTATTTCACACAGAGATAAGACAAAGACCTTCCGCCAGCTACCAAGGTGCTTACTAACCCTATTTGTCAGTATATCTTTTATTTATTTTTTACTTTATCTATATTTTAACATATGTTTATTCATTTTAAATTTTACAATTTTATTTTAAGGTTATACTTGTTATACACTTTGAAAATGGCATTATAGCCGAAACGCGTTGTGAAATTAAAATGTTTAAAAAAGGATACTCTGGATGTTTTGTTTTCAATCTAATAACATTATTAGTAGCCTATTCGTGAACTCAAGTGAAAAAGCAAAATTAATATATATATATATATATATATATATATATATATATATATATATATATTTATTGAAATTTTTAGAATTATATATATATATACGTTTTCTTCTTTAATGTATAAGATAGTAAGTATACATTTTGAAAGCTTGTATCTTGTAATATTAACACAGTCTAACATTCAATCGCCAACAAAAGCATTCAGCTTTATAAGAAATCAAAGAGACTTCTTGAAATTGCTCATCGATTAAATATTAGAAAGTTTGTTTGCAAAATTCTGAATCATCGAATTACATCAATTACGCATTAACTGAGCCAGTTCATAGATCTTTATACTGATTAAACTGAATTAACTAACAGTTAGTTCCCAAAGTACTAAAGGGAGGACAATTTAATTTAAGTGAAACCTGCGATCCCCAAACAAAGTTGAACAAGACTGAGAGCCATTTCAAAATCGGATTGCAAAATGTATTACCAAATTGAGTTTGAAACATGAATTCTTGTCACGGTGCAACAGGTCAGCCAGCAGCTTGTCGTTGCGTGAGTCTCACACCACGCGACGCAACTTGCAATAAATTAGCAGCCGGTCTTAAATTTGGTTTTATATATTTAGTCTATTATTCCTTTAAATTACTTATAGATTAGTTACCTTTACAAAAGTGGGAATTTATTTTCAAATTTTCTGAAAGACATAGAAGTCAACAGGAAATACTTATAGAATTATTAAGTTTTCAGCTGAAGTTATAAAGGAAATATTTATTAATTATGTATTATTAGCTATTATTACGAAATACAGGAATTATAATCAACATTTTGGTACAGTAATTACAAGTATTTGGTACCGTATCTGGTTCATGTTGTAGAATACCCCCCAAAAAGAGTAAATCGTTAGTAAAATACAAAAAAGTATTGAGTGTATTGTGTATTGAGTGTATTGTGTATTGAGTGTGAGTATTGAGTGTAGTTAATTTGTATTTCAAATTAATTAAACCCGAAACTATAGTTTTATATTATGCCCTGGGCGCGTTACAATTATGTAATGAGCAAGAGGCTTACTTTAGACATGAATTATACAATTTAAGCTTCTTGTACTCAGGGAAAATGTATTTTATACGTGCACATGAAAGTAGAAAAGGAAAATACACAAAAATGAATAAAATAAACCAAATGTATTCTGGCGCACGCTTCTAGGTACAAATGTGACAGTGTAAATGTAATGCAATTGTTAATGTAAGTTGAAAGATTTACATTAGTATTTCATTACATTAGTATTAGCTTTTAACCGTCGTATAACTACCTTCACAACATTATCAAAACAAGCATTGAAGAATTGACCAAGAATGGGAATATTTGAATGAATTTTGGGTATTGTTATTCACAACCATAAACGTTGTTTTTAACGGAAACGAGGATTTGGAGTTTAAATTCCACATAACAAAAATCTGTTTTATAGCTTTTGGATCTTGATGCACCTCATTTTCAATAGCTCGATGGTTTGAATAATATTATATTTGGAATAGTTACCCGAGCATATGTTACGCACATTAACTAACAATCTACCCTTCCAGCAAATTTGAAAATCCCAATTTATCCTATTAATTTAATACAACACGCTATTCGACAATGCTAACCAGCTGTCACAGGATAATGTAGGAGAAGTGGGCCTGCCAACTTGTGGACCTTTATTAATTTAACCAGTGACTTTTGGTATATATAAATGAAACTGTATGATATTTAGGAAAATGTCGAACCTGCAAACTAATCGTCACAGATTTTCTCTCTTTTGTACTACAGAAGTTTACTTGAAGTAAATCGTTTTACTCAGCTACAATGTTTGAAAGATGTAGAGTATTGTTGCATTAACGCTTGCTGGAGCCAAATGGTTCAGTGCCAAAACCTTGACTACTTCACAGGCGAGTTCATTCTGTCTCTTAAATTTGTAGAAACGTTAGCGAATATGACTTTATTAGTCAGTATTTTAACAAGCATTAAACAATATTAATATTTGATACGCGGTAGTATTTTTTAAGGTGAGGTGTAAGAAACTACTGAATCGAATGTTATGCTGGACGTTTTACTTAAAAGACAGGAAATGTCTCCTCTCTTAAATTGACACCCGTCCCTAGGAATCCACCTTACGAGCATTCTCGGGGCTCTACCCCACGAGCATTCTCAGGGCTCCACCCCACGGGCATCTTCAGGGCTCTATCCTCAGGGCTCTACTCCGAAGGCATTCTCAGGGCTCTACTCCAAGGGAATCCTCAGGGCTCTACCCCACGGGCATCTTCAGGGCTCTACTCCGAGGGCATTCTCAGGGCTCTACTCCGAGGGCATCCTCAGGGCTCTAACCCACGGGCATCTTCAGGGCTCTACTCCACGGGCATTCTCAGGGTTCTAACCCACGAGCATCTTCAGGGCTCTACTCCACGGGCATCCTCAGGTCTCCACCCTACGGGCATCCTCAGGTCTCCACCCTACGGGCATCCTCAGGTCTCCACCCTACGGGCATCCTCAGCTGTTTTGTAATTATTATGAGAGATAAGCAATTAATCAAAATTTTATATATAACAATTGTTGAAAAACTAACAAACCACAATAGTACAACAAGAGCAGACGTAAATGTAAATCTAGTTCTGTAATGATAACGCAGCATTACTTCCGGAACAAAATACGACATAACAGTAAGAGCAGATGTAAATCATATTACTTCTAGAATGATAACGCAGTATGAATATTACGTAATTCCGAAGCATGAGAAGGAAATTTGCTCAATTTCGAGCAGATAGTTCCACTGGTAGAAAAATTCATTCTAGTTTTGTTTGAGTTTGCAATTTAGTGATACGCTTCAGGGGCGACGAGGACGGGGTACGAACACAAGCGTGCAAAGCATATTGGATCAGACCTTTTTAAATTAAATATACGTTTAGTATTAATTAATTTAGTATTATTTGCTGTTTCTTCGTTAAGGCTTAGGAATAAGGTGAGTATCCCTTAAATAACAAAAGGTAAATTGTAACTGTGGATTGCGTGAGTAGATTTCGACTCATAATACAAAAGGTTTTAGAACTTAAATGTTTGTAAAATATACAAACTAAATGAGATGCGTGCCGATATTGTATTTGTTTGTATTAGTGCATTTTTTAAATTATAAATAATTTCTTAAACCAAATAACGGTTATAGGAATTAAGGCTGTTAAAATTGAATTATTTTAGTTCAGTTTCCCTCTGGTTAACCGCACACATTAATAATACACCACATAAAGTAGCAGAATCGTATTATTTAACAACACAGGCTGTTAGCTTAATCACACTAATTGGAGCCTTATGGCGCCGGCATTAGGGACGCAAATTGCGTGGTTCGTAAACAAAGACAAAACAACCGTGCAACTGGTGAGACTTGTTCCTGTCTGACTTGACAGTTGTTATGAAAAATGTGGTAATTAAGGAATTAGTGTTAGAAACCCCGATGATTGCTCAACTAACAATAACTCGTAACGTAAATTATATTGAAAAGTATCTAAAACTATTCAGTTCGTATTATTTTCCTCCTATTATTAGAATGAAAACAACTGAAGTTGATATAAAATTGGGAAAGTTTTGTGGCGGTATCCAACTTTGTGCGAGACCCAGAAACGTGAGATACTGCGATGTTGTTGAGTCGGAAATAATTTGCTCTCAAGTGACAATGTAATTTTGAAAATCCTGATCAGTTCTCAATCGGGATTCTTAAGTGCAATTTGAAGTGGTACCCCATTGGACAGAATATGTTAACAAGTGTTTTGTATTAATAAACAAATATATTCCAAAACATGATGGTGCGACATCTTTAACAAATCACATACCGGTATTTTAATACAGGCAATTGAATGCCATTGTTTGCTTAGAGTTTATGTTTACGTTCTCCAGTTTGTTGCATTAGAACCTGAGTTGTGATTTGTTAGTTTTACAATAAAGTCGATTATCTATTTGACGTGCCTTGCATCTTACAGTTATCATAATACATTACCTTTTGGATTATATTAGATATATTACTCCAATCTATATTATGGAATTTTTACATCGATGTAATAAATTATCACTTTTGTCACCCAACAAAAATAAAAATTCGAGTATTTTTTTTCAAATAATCGCAACTGGATTAAGATAGAAACATAAGACCTTGCTGCAGATATGAACGATTAGATTGTAGGTTTAATATCTACTATTGATACTCATCAGTACTTAATACTCAATCGATTGTTTAAATTGGCAGAAACAACTATGTAACAACTTATGTTGTTTTAGCGAATTTCCCCTATAGGGAAGAAGCTATTACCGTAGGTCTCATGGTAAGACTTAAGCCCGAGACCATGATAACTTTTCATTTTGAGGTCCCCAGATGCCAAAAACACCATTCGTTCAAATTTGTATGTATGTGTATATATATATAGATGTGTGTGTGTCCATAAGCACGATAACTCTCGTAAAAAAGGTACGATCTTAATCAAATTTGGTACAAATGTGTAAAGTACCATTTATTTGGACGAGTTCGAAAACCAGATGAATTGCATAAAACATCAAAAAACAACAAAAACAATTGCTGCAGTGGCAGTAGTAAATTAACTACAAAAGTGAATTGTTAACCTTTTATTACACACAAGTGAGAACAACTTAGTTATCAACCTACTGGAGTGAGAACAACTTAGTTATCAACCTACTGGAGTGAGAACAACTTAGTTATCAACCTACTGGAGTGAGAACAACTTAGTTATCAACCTACTGGAGTGAGAACAACTTAGTTATCAACCTACTGGAGTGAGAACAACTTAGTTATCAACCTACTGGAGTGAGAACAACTTAGTTATCAACCTACTGGAGTGAGAACAACTTAGTTATCAACCTACTGGAGTGAGAACAACTTAGTTATCAACCTACTGGAGTGAGTTTTATGTTTTATAATAATACATTTTTAAAGTTATGCTTGTTAATTGTTTGCACATAAACTGTTTCAAAGGTATACGAGTTTGAAAATTTAAACTGGCCGGCATTCAGAATTTTGAAATAAATTACACTTATTTAAAATGATAATTGAAATCCATTTACCGTATTTCAAAGCTTTATCTTAAACATATTTTAACTAAAAATTATGTGTCTTATTTAAAACACATTCAGACAGACAGACAACAACTTACGCATATTTAAAAACAATGCTTATTATTTATGAGTTTACTAAACCTCCAGGAACATCACCTCGACACGAATTCTGAAACCCCGTATTATTAATTCATTATTAGTATTAGCAATATGTTATTAACACTAATTGTTGCACACAATGTCATGCCTAGACATCCACAAAAACAAAAATCCTACTCCTATTTTTAAGTTAGCTAATGGCTGTTTGTTTGCTTACTCTATCATACTTAACAAATACTGGACCGAATTTTTTTAATAGAAAACATTGATATTCGCTCAATTTTCCCTCTCTTGATGTTGAGAGTAAATCGCCAAACATAAGAAGCGGTGACGAGATAACACGGAGGAACTCAGCAGTTTGTCCCGGGTTGACGGTGATTGGGCCGGGCCGCTCGCTGTGAGCGACAAACGACTTACTCCAACACTCAGCTCTCTGCTCTCAGCTGTGTTTATCTTTCCAAACCACGATAGTTATTACACTATTCTACTATATAAAACGATAGTTAATAAAACTATGAACAAATTACCTCACACAATTTAATTGTGCTTAACAGTAAAACCTCTTCGCCAAATAAATATAATATTCATTTAAATGTAAGGAAACCGTTATTTTAGACTAATCTTAAATTCACGTTAGTGTAATTTGAAGGGGTCTGGGCTTCAGCGTCAAACACTATATTTTTAGTACTCGACTTTTATTTTCACTGAGATCATGGGACCCAATAAACTATAACTTTATTCATGCGAATGTTAATTACGCTAATTTTTAAATACATCCACATTATATTTAGAAATCTGCCGTACAAAGTCTTGAGCGTATTATGAAGAAAACTATAAAATGTAGCTTATTAATAGCTTCGGTATAACTCATACATATAGATTCATAAAAATCCTAAAATTTCTTAATGTTAATCTCTGCTGACTGTAAATGGTTTAATGTTTATATCTTAAAGACGGTGGTGGTTTTAATTGTCTTTTAACAAAGAGTAGGTCAATTGACCTTATAATGCAGCAACAAGTATGTTTTAGCTTTCCAAATATCATAAGCACCTCATTCGGAGTTGTTTTCAAATGTATTATATGCTTTAGCAAAACTTTGGAGCGATAATAACATATAGATTTAGCACTTAAAATATCGCAAGTTAAGGTTAGAATAATAATTATAATCGTTGGTCAAAAGGATATATTACTAAAATATAAGTTATTTTAATTTAATCTACCTTGTGATAAGTAAACACACCTTAAAAAGGATATAGTAAGATATTTTATCCTTTAAGATGAAAAAAAAATTAAGGCGGGAAATCAACTGGGAAATAATGAAAAGAGTGAAGCTTCGGCATTAAACAGTGTCGGCTCATTAGGCGACACGACACCGGCGTTAAGGGCGCAAATTGGGTCGTTTGTAACGCCAAGACAAAACCCCGGTACTGTAACCTGCAGTCGCCGGCCATTTGTAGGGTAACGATTCATGGTTGAATAGCCTCCAAAGCTGATAAACAATAAAATAAGGTTACATCTCACAACGATATACATTAAAACACCCATTAATACAAAAAGTCATTAAAATAAGGTTACTTTACCTCCGTCTTCAGCTTTAAAACAATCCAAATGGACGACCGCGGTTTCGGAAGTCAAAATACTCCCATCTTCAGGTTGAATTAAATTACAAAAGTTCACATCGCCTGTCGTCAAAAGTTAAAATAAACACACAACACACACTAAAGTACGAACGAAAAAACATAAAACAAAGTGAACTGACGCGTACCGGCCGGTAGGTGATCTTCGACTGCGTCATTCAGCCGGTACGCGTCAGTGCACTTTGTTTTAGCGAATTTCCCCTATAGGGAAGAAGCTATTACCGTAGTCGGCATGGTAAGACCTAGGCCCGAGACCATGATAACTTTTCGTTTTGAGGTCCCCAGACCCCAAAAACACCATTCGTTCGAAACTGTATATATATATGTGTGTGTGTGTGTGTGTGTGTGTGTGTGTCCGTGAGCACGATAACTCTCGTAAAAAAAATTATCCGATTTTGATGAAATTTGGTATAAACGTGTAAAGCAACATTTATGACTTTAAGTTCGAAAACCAGCCAGATCGCTCTATCCGAAGGGGTATTTTGGGGGAGTTTTGTACCCCAAAAATGGGTTTTTCGAATTTTTTACATATAATTTTGGAAATAGTCAAATTTTAGTTTTTCCCATTCGATTCAGCTTAAAAAAACACACAATTTGGTATTTTGATCATTTCTCTACGTTAATTGGTTACCGAGATATTGAAAGTGCTAAACACAGTACGTTGTCTAATGTTATTCTTATGGAGGAAAAGAAAAAATTGTATATCTTGCTTATTTATGAACGTATACTGACGAAACTTGGTATACGACTTCATCTGGTTGTGGACCATTGATATTTGCTCAAAAAAAAAATTTTTACCAATGGCTCCCGTAGCAGCAAACCTGCGTACTCAGCCCCATGTTATTCTTATGGAGAATAAGTAACGTGTTATCTCCCTTCATTATGAAAATAAATTAATGAAATTTGGTATGTGGCTTTACCTACATGAGTTATATTGATATTTGTATAATACCCCATTTTTGGTACTCCTTGCTTCAGCAAACCTGCATACTCAGCCGCCATGTTATTCTTATAGAGAATAATTAAAATGTCATAAATCGTTTATTTATGAATGTATATTGATGAAACTTGGTATGTGGCTTTATGTGGTATTAAGATACATATATATGCATTGGAAATTCGCTGAGTACGCAGGTTTGCTGCTACGGGGGTATTATATGTTTTTTCGTTCGTACTTTAGTGTGTGTTGTGTGTTTATTTTAACTTTTGACGACAGGCAATGTGAACTTTTGTATTTTAATTCAACCTTATGATGGAAGTATTTTGACTTCCGAAACTGCGGTCGTCCATTTGGATTGTTTTAAAGCTGAAGAGGGAGTTAAAGTAACCTATTTTAATGATTTTTTGTATGAATGGGTGTTTTAATGTATTTCGTTGTGAGATGATTATTAAAAGTACATTTACAAATATTGCTGAGATAAATTATTGCCTTTAAAAATCAAATGAAAATATAAATCCTAAATTTATATTTAGGGGGGGGGGGGGGTTGTCGAGTTGTCTCAACACAAACCCTTGAGAGGAATTTGAAAGTGTGTCCACGCGCGCCGTAATGACTGATTGTATAAAATGTGGAATCCCTATCTAAATCATAAATAACGTATTTTACTCTGTTTCAATGATATTCACTGTGATATACTTAGATTTTTGCAATATTTTGATTGTGTTGGGTGTAAAAACCAATTTTAAAATAAAAGTAAAGCCTATAAATCAATCCTGGAGTGAATTTATATTTTACAACTTATTTGGATAGTCAAACAAAAAGGCAAATGTAGCTGTCGCGTCGTAAATATTAAAATTAAAATATTATTTATTGGAGATATTTTATTGTGACTCAAGTAATCAAAAACGTTAAATAAATATCTAACGCTGCTATAACTGAGATTAACAAAGTAAAAAAATAACATAAAGGAACAAATCGGGTGTTATTCCATACACCTGATTATTATCAGTCTTTCAGACCTAATCTTGTTTTAGCTATATCTGAGACCGGGCTGATATGTAATAAAGGGTAAATACCTGAGATCTGCCTGGTGATCCTAAATAATTATCCTTTTGACTGGATGTGTTTATTTTTTATATTAAAATATTGAACATTGATTTCGTCAATTTTCAAATAGAGCGCAAAGGAAAAATTTAAAAAGTAAAATTTCACTCTTAGTTAAAAACTATAAGGTGGAACACTTATAAAGGGACTTTAAGAAGTGCTAGAAAATGTGTTTAAGTACATACGAACTTGGACTTTCCTGCGCCTAATAAGAGAGATACATGCGTGGAAGGAACATGAACTAAGGCTTTAGTAGATCTTTAATTATTTAGGAATAATGTTTTATTACATTTAGTTAGTGGAAGTATTGTCTAGTTACTTAACACAAAACACTGATTTTTTTTATCGCTGGGGCTGAAGAGTCCTTGGATACCCTAACCAGTGCTGGGGTCAACCCAATTAAGAACTGACAGGCTACTACCTTCTAACAGATTCCATGAAAGGAGAATCACTTCGTTATTATACTTTTAGACATCCTACCTGTATGGGAATTTTAAATATAAAAGCATCCATGTTCTTTTAGTGGAGAGGTAAAATATTTTCACTGTATATATTAATAAATCGAAAATATGTGAATAGAAAAATAAAATAAATGATTATCGATTATTGTTGAGTTTTTGTGTAAATTAAACACAAATATTTGTATTTGGGCGATAAACTGACAAAACTCCTACTGGCTTTTCCGCACTTTAATTCTACTAACTTTGCAAAATTATCTCTATTACATTGTAATAGATAAAATATACACAAGTAAAAATAACTGCGGTAAAATTAACGGTCAAGTCGAGGATCATTATCGCGTCTGTGTCGAATCTCCAGCGTTGCGTTGGTCGTACTCCAAGAAGATCGCCAAAGTCAATATTGACTCTCTCTATTAAGAGGAGGAACAATGTTGTTGATGGCGAGGTTGTGTATTGTTCTGCACTCTTAAATACTGCACATGTTAACCCCTATATTCAGGGTTAAAAGCATTCGAAATTATCATATTTCGCTTCAGTGATGCCTGTCCCCCGCTAGGCGCCTTTTTTTAATGTTATCTATTATGATTATTGTTTTAACACCTGACACTTCCTTGTTGGTTTTTATTATTTTGAAGTGCGACTGGTGTTTGCTAGGTTGCCCCCAGTATATTTTTTTACGAAAGGCTCACATTTCTATTCGGAGCTGCCTATTACGGAGGCGCGGGTTTTGTCTGCTGTTACAAACGACGCACATTTGTTGTCTTAATGTCGTTTCCCGAGCTTTAATTAGGCCGTCAGCAATCTACACTTTTACTTCAACAAAACATTACTTTACCTTTTCCTCGATTTCTCTTTCTCTTTCAATTAATTATGCCAGTCTTTTTCACTTTGATTTTATATTTTTTAATTATCTGTAAATAAGAAAACCACTTTTTATTTGGTTTAAAGTTTTCCTGACTTGGTATCAAATCGGTTACGCTATACTTCGCCTCTCTTCGTCTGTTTGTAATGTTTTTTTTTTAAAGTTGGGATGTCAGCGGATGAAATTTTCGATCTTTCGCCATTGTAAATACCCCCGTCGCAACAAACCTGCGTACTCAGCGAATTTCCAATGCATATATATGGGTATCACTACTACCTAGAGCCACTTACCAAGTTTCAAAAAAATACATTCATTAATAAGTGATATATAGCATTTTATTTATTCTCCATAAGAATAACATTATAATTGAGTAAGCAGGTTTGCTGCAACAAGGAAGATAAGAAATGTTTTTTTTTGCAATTATCAATATAACTCAACCAGTGAAGCTACATATCAAGTTTTATTAATTTAGGTTCATTACTAAGGGAGATATAAAACTTTACTTGTTCTCCATGTGAATAACATAGGGGCCGAGTATGCAGGTTTGCTGCTACCGGGAAAAATTAACAAAAACAATTTTTTTGTGCTAATATCAATATACCACAACTAGTTGAAGCCACGTACCACGTACTAGTAGCATCAATATACATACATAAATAATCGAAATATAACATTTTATTTATTCTCCATAAGGATAACATTGGACAACGTACTGTGTTTAGCACTTTGAATATCACTGCAATGGTTGGACGTATAACAACAATTAAAACGCCAAAATGATTGTTTTGTAGAGCTAAACTGATTGGTAGAAATAAATGTGGAGTTTTTAATTAAATTATCTGAGGAAACTCTAAAACCGTTTTCCCATAAAATTAACATGGGCAATTTTATGGACACATTTTTGACTTTTCTCCACAACCACTAAACCTAGCTTAATGATTCAAAATACAAAATTATTTTTATTTTAAGCTCTAAAAAATGGCTATAACCAAAACTAGTGTTTTTAAAGTTTTAGGGTAAAAAGTTCAAAAAACTGATTTTTGGAAAATTTTAAACCCCCATAAAACCCCCTTCCCATAGACCGATCGATCTGGTTTTCGAACCAAAGTCACAAATGTTACTCTCCACATTTGTGCCAAATTTCATCAAAATTGGGCGCTTCTTTCAAAATTTATCACGGTAACGGACACACACACACACACACACACACACACACACACACACATAGGGGAAATTCCCTAAAAAGTAACAAAATTCAGATTGTTGTTATCTTAAAAATTGTCTTTAGATTTATTTTTCCGAATATTTCGAAACAAAATGTAAATCTCTATCCTATATCTATATGCTTTGTAATATATATTTTTGTGAACTACGAAACGTTTTTGAAATGTTATGAACTGGTATTTGTCATTAATGTACTTCGGATTACAATTATTAAAAGCAGTGCCACGAATTGAGCGGAGGGTTTGCTAGGTTTGCTGATGACAACTGGCGGGCAGTGTGTTCACATGCACCACGATCTTCGCAGTTATCACCTGACACCAGAACTGCCGTCGTGGAAGGTAAGCTTCTATATGTTTTTATATCCCAGATACAAGAGAAAACATCACGGGCTAATCACAATCAAGAGCGGAGGAAGCATTATAACTGACAATTACCAAAGGCTGTGAAGATCTTACAGGTTTTGTCTTTTGGTTGCCGACGACGACGCCACTTGCCTCTTAACTACAGTTTCCTGAGAGTTTAATTAGCCCAGCGCGGTCTCACAGACATTCCTACGCTTTACTCGCTTTTATATCAGTCACCTCCTTTCTTTATACTTTCGTCAGTTACAGTTTTCTTATTCAGTTATTTAATACTATCTGTGGTCCATTCTCTGCACGGAATTCTAGCATGGTCTTAAACTAAAAAGGAATTAAATGGGGAAATCCTCCAATTACCGTTTGGACTGGGATATGAAGTTTACTACGAAGTATCGTCAGTCATTAAGAATTTAAGAAATTTTTAAATAAGTCCTGAGAATTAACATTTATCTTCTTGTTATCATTAAAATAATAAGTTCGAAAACAAACACAATTCACCTACCAAGTACAATTTTTATGTCTACTTTAATGTTTTAAAAGCTTATTTTAGTTTACAGTGATTAAATACTTGACGTAATAATTACATCATTTCAAAGGTTAACGCTGCCACAAACCTCACTTTATCGGGTTATAGTTAAGGTAATTAAGTATATGTGCTAACTGTAAAGGGTAGCCATGTTCGCTAGATTACAATATTGCATTATTAATGAATTCCTAATGTTATACTTTAAAGTTAAATACCGTCTTAGCCTTAAAGGAGGCGTTGTCCTACAAATAAATATGGGTAACAAACTTAACACTGACAAACCTTCGTGTGGTTCAGGAATTATTTCCTTGTTCAGGGACTCTTAACAGTATTGATATGTTTGAATTAATGAAGTTGTGTCGATTTATTGATTATGTGTATGCATTATTTCCTATTTGTTTACCATTTAGCCACAATGTTTATATTATTTAATTAAGAAGAAGAATATTACTTAAGTACGTCCTGCGTATTAACATTTAACTTACTAACATTACTTTGAAAATCTAAATTCCAATTATTTCTAAATAGCTTCGTTCTCATCAAAAGTATTGTGGGTTGAAAAGGTTACGTTTGCAGTGAGTATTTCGTACATTCCATGTGTCTGCTGAACATGGTGTGCGCTGCACCGCGGAACTGTGATGAACAGATTCCTGTGGCAGCGGTCGTGAATAAAACAGCCTCCCAGCCTTGGCGAGTGTGGCCAAACGTTCGTGTTAATAAAACATTCGACAAAGTGCAGTTGGGTTATGAATTACGTAGCGAGTATGTATACGAGTATTCGGCGTCGTTAAAATGAACTGCGATGACGGTTTTTTAACACTAGTCAATCATCTACTTGACAGCTATTTGACATGTGCGTCCTTTTGAGGTCTTCTGATTTGATTTTACCTTCACAACGCATATTGCAAGCTTAAAACTAATAACCCAAACATTCTAAACAACGCTGGGGAATTATAAATGACAATAAGAAACATGTAATAAATGACTGCGGACACTGATTGAGGATAAAAAGTGTAAATTGTTTTTCTATAATCAGTGTTGGCAAACGTCCGCAATAATTTCTTAATTAACAATAACTCGCTATTCCCAACAATGAATTTTACACCAAGAAACAATGTAAAAACTTCTTCAAAAAATAGCAAGTTAAACACTTCTTTCTCAGAAATGTAACTGTGGAGTAAAATAAGGTACTCGCAATAGTAAAACATAGTGTATAATAAATAATTCCACCCCCATAATCAAGTAGCAAGGCAGCCACGTCGCTGATGGGGTTTATGGCCTGGTTTACAACCCTCCTACACCTCAACCCTCTCACTGTATCGTTTAGCCGCCGCCATAAGTGGCGCAGTGCACATGCCTCCACCTGAGAGGGTGGCTCGTGAATGGCTAAAGAAACTGCGGCGTTGTTGATAAAGAGAAGAATTCTAGCGCATTTCAATGTAAAGGTTGTAGCGCCTCTTACGTGTTATAGTTGCGAATTGTAAGAAAAAAACTTCTTCCGACCCTTTAAAATATATTTAAACTTATAATGGACGGTAAATGTGCATACAACTTGGAATAAATTAACATATTCGCATCATCCGTTTCATTTGTTTTGGTACGAATAAATCAATGAAAGCATAAAGACTACTGGTAAAGTCCAGTAATCAAGGGTCCTTTATTGTTGGAGATTCTGCTCACAGCTACAGTGTGTGAGTGCGTCTACTTGTGGTTTGAAGAAATCTCCAGTTGGGCGGAAATACTGTGAATGCCTTTCAATCGAAATACTCTATTGGTAAACAATGTAGATAGAAATCTTATAGTTTCTTACATTTTGTACTTCAGTGGAAAGAAAATTAGTTAAAATTTATCAGGTTTTCATTAAAAATCTATTTATGGATGCCATTAAATCTATCTGTGGATGCCATCAAATATAATAAGTTACTTATTGACTTAAACTTGTTCACAAACAAAATTATAGCACGACAATCTAACAATACCAGTAAAACTGATTACATTTACAATATTGAACTGTATAGGTGAATAACAGTCTAATAGTAATATAAAATGAAAACTAAGTAATGAAGTTATGTGTTTAAATGGGTATTATTATTTTTATTCACGAGGTAAGATTTCTTTAAACACTTTTCTCGCCTGTATATTATAAAATGTGATCGTTTCCAAGTTTTAGTCGATTTGTATATTTCTTCTACGAACAAATCAAATTAATTTTTGAAAATGAAACTGGCATAGACAATACGAGATATAACAGCGCCAGTTAGTTGATATCGGAGGATCACTCGAGTCCTCAACAGTTAAACTAATAAAGCTTGGACGAGGAAATCTGGACGATTTTTAGTGAAAGCTCTGTTTTATCAAAGCTTTTTAAAGTTTGCTAATCAAGCAAACTTGTTAAGGTTTTTGTTTAAAAGCCCGGATCTGTTAATTCTACTTCACTTTTCAAGTAATTCTTCACTGTTTACAATTTAATTATACTCTTTGAATTTCTTTGATCCCATCGTTTATCAACTTTCGAAAAGTACTTAATTTGTTCTATTTAGATTAAAAGTGTTTCATTTAGGAATACCCTTTTTTCAGGTAGAAAATTAGATTCATTAATTAAATTTTTACTAGTGTTCCGTCTTTTTTGTCACGAGTTAGGATCCAAATGTTTTTAAAAGATACATACTATTATTGCTGCTATTACTGCTGCTGCTGATGCATGGTTATAATCATTGTACATTTCTAGTAAATGCACTAACCTAATAACAACGAAATATTTAGGATAAACTTAGAACTTTAATATATACAATTGTTAACTTGAGGCATTCATACTGTTTTCATAGCCCTTAAATAAGCCAGAGATCCAACAATTTTTTCATCAGGAAACAACATCATAATATACTAACTAATATTAAGTTATTGATCGATGGACATGTTTATACAATTAAAAAGGACCTTTTTATTCGGATTTGAATATGTACGTGAAATTTCAGCTCCGATGCTTATTACCGTAATCCCATATCTTGAGTATATTCCTGTGCGATGAGGCTGACGTAATACGAAGAGCTGGAAGACAACAGCCCAGCGCACCACCGTCTTCACACCCTCGTCGCGATGCTCAGTCTATCGGCTCGAAAGCTACGATAAGACGACGCAACCGGCAATGCAAGGGGTCGTGATACAAGGCTAAGTCTAAGGCTCGTGATAGAAAATCAGTTCATTCAAAATGAACATAAAAATAAAAATAAAATTGTCTTTTTGGTTCTAGGCTCTGTTTAAATGCAAATAGTTTTGAATCAACTTTTTACGATTGTATTTAATTTTATATGATTCTATAAGTTAAAATTTGGGAGATGTAATATGGAGGTTTGGCAAATCACAGAATGATAACAATGAATGGTCGTAGGCCAATGTTGTTTTCTGGAAACCCCGTGTTATGCAATCTGCTTTGTTTTCACCACAACGCATCGAAACAATTAGCAGATATTTATTTTAACAAATGCTCCTACAACCAAAGCTTGGTGCTGAGCCCTGATTCCACACCCATAACTAAATTTGACAATTTTATCGACTACGATTCCTACCATCAACTGTAAGTATTTGTATTTTTTGCCATACGATTCATATTACGCGTAGTACGAAAGGTCGCCCACAAAAACAGCCTTCCACTATCAATAATTGTCACTGCTCCTGATATAAACAATAAACCATCTTCTTTGGCCATTAGTTTGGAGGCTCTCCAACAACCTGAGGTGGAGAATGTCGATTGTTGTTTGCCCTTGAAACACTCCGTGATCATGTATTTTTTCTGATATTCTATTTACTACAGATGGAAGATGGTTCCTTTTTGTTTATGATATACCCATCTCATATACATGATCAAATAATACAATTTTAAATATTATTAACATTTTTGTATTTATTTATTTTATTAATAATGTAAATGAAGGAAACAATAGGAAACTCCGAGGTCGGTTTGTCATATTCCCTTGGATTCTAATAGGAATTACAGTTTGATTTTATAAATATTTAATGTCTGATGGCTATGTTTAGATGGATCGAGTTCTAAAACTACAACGTTAAACAAATATGTATTTAAGTACTTTTTAATCTAAATAAATAAATATCGTCCTCTCTTTCTTGATAAGATAATAATAAAACATTGAATTCTTGAAGTTGAACGGTAAAGTAAAACTGCAACTAACCGACATTTTATGACAGTCTGTACAAATAAAACAGTTTTTACTAAAATATCAAAAGCGTAATGTTTTATCCAATGTAGAGACAAATGATTTAAAATGTAATTATTTTCGCGGGAGCCAGTTTATTTAAAACTAGCTGCTTTGTACCGGGGTGAAAATTAAGAGTAGACAATACGTAAACAAAACAATGACAGTCTGTAGTTAGATATAATCCTTATAAGAGCTGTTTATTTAAAGGAATTAAATTAGGAAAACACAAATGTGACATAAACCAAATAAAACTCATAAGAATAACAAGGGATATTGGAAGGTCCCGTGAGGCAGAGCCCTGAGGACATTTCTAAACGGCGATAGGCCTATGACACTCCTCGGTACATAGACTACATTTGTGCAAAGTTTCAGCAGGATTGGTCTAATGGTTTTGGCGTGATGGAACAATTGACAGACAGACAGACAGACACCACCTCATTCTTTTAATAGTAGTGATTAACATCTTAAATAATACAAATAAAAATAAATATGACAGCTATTTAACTAAAAAAAGGTCCACAGTATTAAACCGTGGTGTTGTAATTCTCTCGACGACATTAACTGTGATACGTGTTTAATAACAGTGAGGTATTCTTATGACTCCGTGATGAGTGGGTCGGCTTGCAGTGCTGCATTTATTAATACGGCAATATCTTCTGTTGTGAAAGAAGATTAATCCGTGATGAAAAAGATGAAAAAGAGAACTCGCTTCCCCTTAAACAAATCTCGGGCTGCCTCGAGGCCGGAGCTTTGTCGAGGTCGCGACTCTTATTTTAATAATTCCTTTTGTATTTTCAATCGATGTACTCATGATTTATATAATAATAAATATAAATATTCAAAATATTGTTACAGAACTAAAAAACTAATAAACATTTTTTATACATCTAACTTAAAATGTTTAAACAACACTGTCGTATAATACCATTGTTGACAGTCACCTATATTTTTGGCAGGCAGGAAGTATGCTTTAACCTCAAAGCTTTCTCATTGAAATGAAGGATCACATGTAAACTGAATCCTTTGCTATCCATTAATATAATGTGTCTTTAAAAACGGCCGAGTATCAACTCCTATGAGCGTAAAGCATTCATATTGTACTACTTATACTCGACTCGTATAAACATAAAAACTAATACGACATTTACAACTGAATTTAGTATTTCTTTTATTCTTGAAACTTGCTTTATAGCCGAAATCATGATAGAGCGTTACTACGTGTATTTCTAATAACAACCCTTTAATAAGAGATGGTGACATTTTTATTTTAGTAAAAGAATTGGGAATAAAATAAAAGGTAATCAAAATAAGCTGGTTGCATACAGTTTACAGAGCACGAGGGAGTAACACAGGATTGGAGTCTGTTACAAATGAGCAATTACCGTCCTCAATGTCGCGGCCGTAAGACTCGAATCAGCTTGCAGATGTAACCGCCACACTTGCACAGATTACACAGCTTTATACTCCCGACGTCTCACCAGCATTTATGGTTGTGTAATTAACAAATAACTTAGTTTTAGTGTTTGGAATATGTCGTTCAACGTAACAATTGTCTGGCAGACACTAATCAAGTATATTTACGTTTGGAATATGTCGTTCAACTTAACAATTGTCTGGCAGACACTAATCAAGTATATTTACGTTTGGAATATGTCGTTCAACTTAACAATTGTCTGGCAGACACTAATCAAGTATATTTACGTTTGGAATATGTCGTTCAACTTAACAATTGTCTGGCAGACACTAATCAAGTATATTTACGTTTGGAATATGTCGTTCAACTTAACAATTGTCTGACAGACACTAATCAAGTATATTTACGTTTGGAATATGTCGTTCAACTTAAAAAATTTTCTGGCAGACACTAATCAAGTATATTTACGTTTGGAATATGTCGTTCAACTTAACAATTGTCTGGCAGACACTAATCAAGTATATTTACGTTTGGAATATGTCGTTCAACTTAACAATTGTCTGACAGACACTAATCAAGTATATTTACGTTTGGAATATGTCGTTCAACTTAACAATTGTCTGGCAGACACTAATCAAGTATATTTACGTTTGGAATATGTCGTTCAACTTAACAATTGTCTGGCAGACACTAATCAAGTATATTTACGTTTGGAATATGTCGTTCAACTTAACAATTGTCTGGCAGACACTAATCAAGTATATTTACGTTTGGAATATGTCGTTCAACTTAACAATTGTCTGACAGACACTAATCAAGTATATTTACGTTTGGAATATGTCGTTCAACTTAAAAATTGTCTGGCAGACACTAATCAAGTATATTTACGTTTGGAATATGTCGTTCAACTTAACAATTGTCTGGCAGACACTAATCAAGTATATTTACGTTTGGAATATGTCGTTCAACTTAACAATTGTCTGGCAGACACTAATCAAGTATATTTACGTTTGGAATATGTCGTTCAACTTAACAATTGTCTGGCAGACACTAATCAAGTATATTTACGTTTGCGAGTTAACAGAAACGATATATTTTATTACAGACAAATATAAAATTATTTAGTTTTTATTTATTTATGTTTTACAATGAAGAAATCACATAACTATTGAGTACGCCTAATAACATGTCATTTAGTATGCATTAGCTGACATAATGATTACGGGATTGAATGATGAGTATAGCCACAAAGCTCCCTCTTCAATAAGCTCGAGAGCTCTACTGATTCAATAACAGATATATATATATTATAACTCGCACAAATTTTAGTTTAATTCATTCATATGTATTATTCCGTGAAGAAGTACCTTAAAATTAAATTTTAACACTGCATTCACATCCGTGGTGTTGGAGTTGTTGAATGATAACTCGTTTTTATATGCAGTAAACTGGTATGAGTTGAAAACAGAAAACAAATTATATAACGCAAGTTTTCTTTAATTTTAAAGATTGAATTAAAACACTACCATCATTATTGTTGGGCATGATTTTGAGTCTTGATAATGTTTACTAGTTTATGAAGAAACATAAAGGATATTTAATGTGAGAAGGAACGGTTTCCAAGCCACCACAGCCCGGTCCCAGAGGACAACCCTGTATTGTGGAGTGGATATCCTTCTACACTACGAGCTGTGTTGCTGTGTTGTACTGGAGCAACAGTATCGAGTGAGAGGTTCTGGTCCGATCATTTTAAATAGAGAAGTGTTTCTCATAGCTGTCCCATATAGACGTGAAACGGACAAATCTGGCCCTATGAATGAATCAGACAGATAGATATGTTAAACACTGGTTTCGACTTCTCTGATGTATGAAACGATAAAATAACTAAGTAATTCAACATGTTGCGCTTTTTATAGACGAATTTAGCCAAAACAACCAGTAAAAACGCATAACCAGATTATCAGTGTGATTGCGTATATTGATAACATTATGAATGTGTAGTAAAGGTCTCCCGTTTGTATTGTAATAAGTAAAATATTAAAATAATGTCCTAAGAACTCCGCTTTGTTGTGATACAAAATAAAATAAAGTGAATATTTCACATGGATACAACTGTATAGTTTGATACAACAATGTTTCCTATGAAAGAAGCAGTTTGATTTACGTTTTTGATTGATTATATACAAGCAAGTATAAATTCAATGTAAATATCGTAAACAAATATAATATTGATATGTAATATTGGTATCGGCGGTGTTAAATACTGCCCATTGTTACAACACAGTGAAGATTTGAAGGCGAAAAACTACTTAAGCAAAAGTTGAGAAAAAACTTTGAGAGCAATTACCATCTGAGTGATCGTGGGAAATAAAACTTTGCTCAAGTTTGAGGATTTAAACTTCAAAGTTCGGTGAACTCAGAATTTGTAAAGGCGAGTTTGTTAATTGTCGAGTAAAAAAATAAATATGGTTTGAATATTAGTTTGATAAAATTTGATCAAATGTTGTATCTTTTGAATGTCACTGACCAAAATTACAATACACTCTGTTACAAGCCTCGTACTCCAGTGTTGGATGGACCCAGAGAACAAGTTGTCAGAGGCGTCACACTTTTCCCGGTGCCCGAGAGAAATACGGACTCTTAATCAAAAGGTGATTTGGTGACAGGAAAAAATAAAGCTTTATGAAAATCCACGGTTGTCAGCTTTGTTTGGTTGTAAACTTTGGTTCAAACAAAAAGCCTGAAAATATTTTCACCCCCTTTTTCTAGAAATTATTTTTGTCTTAGAAATGTAATAAAATAGCCAATGCCGGAGTGTTTTATTTAACTCTACAAAGGGCTTCTGTGTTGTCGGGGTAACAATTGTGACAATTTGTGTAAAAGAAAAACAATTGTAGAAATAATATTCACAGATGAATAAAAGAAACCACTTTTTGTCTTGAACAAGTTGTCACCAGCCTCCAGGGTCGACGCCCGGCGGGGTTCACTGTCAGAGCTCCCTTCAAATGTTGTCTTACTTATTTTGAATTTCCCGATCTGTTTTTATAAAAATGTATTATTTTTATAAAAAATTGTATTATTATAAAATGTAATATTGAGAACAACTTTGTAAGAAATCTTGTTTCAATCGTTTGTTTGAAATAGTCAAATTCCAGTCTATTGTTCCTTTATTTGCGGTCAGATTGGACAAACAATATAAAGCTGAAGAACGTCGCCGTTAGCGTTTATGACCTCGTCCGCCGCGACGCTGTCCTAATGTGACGTCATTACTGAGTCATTACATCGTCCTACTTATGTTTTTATCACTACAAAAATGATCTGAACATCTCAAGATGAATAAAGGGTTTATTACAGCCCTGGTTTGGATTATTTTAAAATGGAATAAAATGAAATATGTATTATGTTTGAATAAAGTAGTTTTTATAATAACTTTACACGGTTGAGTAAAAAATCTTCTGCATAATTAAAAACAAAAATACTTAATCTAGATGGCTTTGTCTTATCTAGCCCTCCTCTTGGAGCCGCCTGTAATCTGGTGGCGATGTCGCGAGCAGCAGGAACAGCCCTCGTCGATACAGCGATGGATATTTCCGACATGTTTCCACTTTGAAGGAAAATGTCTGAATAAAAAACCCATCTTATATTTATAATACATGTATTTATTAGGCTAAAATATATAGCGTGTTTATATTATACTTTCCTTACCTCTAGTTCAAATACTGGTTGTATATTACGACCATGGTTGCGACGCCGAGTTGCGTCATGTTCACGTTCTTGTCGACAGATATCAAGCTGCTTGAAATCTAGTTTTTTTTGGTCAAGTTTATGTTGTCGAATAATTTGACTGTCACATTTTCACAGTTAAACTGAAATTATAAAAATATGGTTCCTTTGCTTTTTTTGATAATGTTTTCAGAAACACTGAAAACAACAGTTTTAACAACTGAAATTCGGTCAAATTAATTTATAAAATCATTAAGATTAAGTTTCCAAGTAATTAAGGCGGTTAACGTGGTTTTAGTGTGATTAAGTATTTTTGTTTTGAATTATATAGACGATTATTTATTCAACTTTGGTTAGTTAGTACAAAGCTACGTTATTAAAACGTAATATATTTAATTTTATTCTATTATAAAATAATCCAAACCAGGGCCGTAATGAACAAATTTGTCATCTTGAGATGTTCAGATCCTTTTTGTAGTGATAAAAACATAAGTAGGACGATGTAATGACTCCAGTAATGACGTCACATTAGGACGGCGTCGCGGCGGACGAGGTCATAAACTCGCTAACGGCGACATCAGCTGTGTTCTTCTGCTTTATAATCTTTGTCCAATCTGACCGCATAGAAAGGAACAATAGACTGGAAGTGGACTGTTATCAAGCAAACGAGTTAAACAAGAGTTCCTACAAAGTTGTTCTCAACCGAATATACACATTTTTTTAAACACAGATCGGGAAATACAAAATAAGTAAGACAACATTTGAAGGAAGCTCTGACAGCGGGACTGGTAGCTGGTGACAAAAAGTGGTTTACTTTATTCAACTGTGAATATTATTACTACAATTATTTTAATTTCCCCCTACCACAAAAAACCCTTTGTGAAGTTAAATATACGACTCCGGAGATCTGGTATTTTATTTTATTTCTAAGACAAAAACGATGTCTAGAAAAATAGGAGATGAAAATATTTTTAGGAGTTTTGTTTAAACCAAAGTTCACCACAAAACAAAGCAGGCAGCCGTTCATTTCATAAGGCATTATTTTTTCTGCCTGTCCCTCTCGGAAATTTTGAAATTCAAAAGATAGAAAATTGTACACATTTTTACAAACAACTATCCAAACCTGATTACTATATTTCATTTTTTATTCAACAACTAACGAAGGTCATAGTCTTTACAAATTCCAAGTTCACCAAACTTTGAAGTTTAAATCTTTAGACTTGAGCAAAGTTATATTTTCCACGTTCACTGAGATGGTAATTGCTCTCAAAATTTTTTCTCAACTTTTGATTAAGTAGTATTTCGCCTTCAAATCTTCACCGTGTTTATTATTGGGCAGTATTTAACACCGCCGATTCCAAGTTGGACTATTTACGATATTTTTGTATCAAATTGTAGAGCTGTAGGAGAACAAGTAAATAATAAAATATATTCTATTTTGTATCACAACAAAACGGACTGCTTAGGATATATTTTATTTACTGAAATAAAAACAGATGACCTGTACTAGACATTCACGGTGTTCCCAATATCAGCCATCACACTGATAATCTGTGGCCATGAGTTTTTACTGGTTACTTAGACTAAATTAATCTACAAATAGCACAACAACTTGTATTATTTATTTATTTTATTGTTTTATGCATCAGAGAAGTAGAAACCAGTGATGAAACGTCTCTATCAGTCTGTTATACAGCCACAAGACCAGATGGCGTTCGATTTTCACATAGTTCCGTGTAACCGTGAAAACATTTCGGCTATTTCATCTCATCGTGCGTTCTTATTGCAATTTATTTAGTTGAAGCCACCATTGCAGCAGTAAGTGAAATGTAAATACAGGGTGTTTCAAAAAGAATCATCCGATTTAGAAAAATCATAGCTATTCATCTGTGAATCCGATGTGCTCGAACAATGTACTGTTAGAAAGAGGAAGCTCTGGAGTTTAACGTCGTTTCCGCCAGGTAGCAGTAGCGCGCTTCTGTCAACGCCCAGCTCAGTAGTTGTCAAAATGGCGTCTGCACAACAGAAAGCGTTTTGTGTTATACGGTTTGCTAGATGCGAGTCTGTGATTTCCGTGCAACGTGAATTTCGTACCACATATGGTGTTGATCCTCCTACAGCCCAGAGCATAAGAAGATGGTATAAGCAATTTAGTGATACAGGCTGTCTCTGTAAAGGCAAATCATCAGGTCGTCCCCGTGTGTCCAATGAAGACGTGGAGCGCATCCGCCAGAGTTTCACCCGTAGCCCGCACAAATCCACTCGCCGTGCTGGTAGGGAACTTAACATTCCTTCGACATCTGTATGGCGTGTTTTGCGCCGCCGTTTGCGTTTTAAACCGTACAGGATTCAATTACTACAAGCTTTGCATGAAGGTGACAAAGTACGACGTGTTCAGTTTTGTGAGTTTATCCAAAGCCAGATGGCAGTAGATGATGAGGAAAAAGATGATCGAGATTTGGTATCACGCATAGTGTTTAGTGACGAGGCAACTTTCCATTTGAGTGGAAAAGTTAACCGCCACAATGTGAGAATATGGGGGACCGAGCAACCACACCAAATTGTACAGCATGAGCGAGATTCCCCAAAAGTTAATGTTTTTTGTGCAATCTCACGGAATAAAGTGTATGGTCCCTTTTTCTTTGCTGAGAACACTGTTACGGGAATAACATATCTCGATATGTTAGAAAACTATCTCTTCCCTCAATTGGAAACAGATTCTGATGACTTCATATACCAACAGGACGGTGCCCCACCACACTGGAATCTTCATGTGAGAGAGTTTTTAAATGGTAGGCTTCCTCAAAGATGGATCGGCCGTACTGGACCTAATGATTCCGCGTTAAGTCACTGGCCTCCAAGGTCACCGGACCTTACTGTTTGTGATTTCTTTTTGTGGGGGTTTGTAAAAGACAATGTTTATATCCCTCCCCTTCCAACAACATTGGTTGAACTGAAGAACCGCATTAGAGCAGCCATTGAATCCATCACTCAAGATATGCTAGCTAAGGTGTGGGACGAATTTGAATATCGTATAGACATATGCTGTGCATCTAAAGGGGGCCATATTGAGCATCTGTAAATGGTATGTAAAAAAACTTTATTAGTTGTCCTTTAATATGAAATTAACCTCATGTCCATATGATCATTAGTTTTGAAATTATAAACCTTTAAAATCGGATGATTCTTTTTGAAACACCCTGTAGTTTCATCTGCCTTTAAAACTGGAATAACGAGCAGATCGTGTGGGGAACATGCAACATGCCACCGGACACCAATGAAATCGATACGAATATTTGGATACAGTTTTATATAAATGGTAATTAATATTAAAACAGTTAAATTACTAAACAAATTTAGACACATTATTTAGACCAAAGAAGGCTAACATGAGAACCTCTCACTCGAGATTGTTGCTCGAGCACAACACAGGTTGTAGTGTGGAAGGATCTCCACCCCACAACACAGGCCGTAGTGTAGAAGGGTCTCTACCCCACAACACAGGTCGTAGTGTAGAAGGATCTCCACCCCACAACACAGGTCGTAGTGTGGAAGGATCTCCACCCCACAACACAGGTCGTAGTGTAGAAGGGTCTCTACCCCACAACACAGGTCGTAGTGTGGAAGGGTCTCCACCCCACAACACAGGTCGTAGTGTAGAAGGATCTCCACCCCACAACACAGGTCGTAGTGTAGAAGGATCTCCACCACACAACACAGGTCGTAGTGTAGAAGGATCTCCACCCCACAACACAGGTCGTAGTGTAGAAGGGTCTCTACCCCACAACACAGGTCGTAGTGTAGAAGGGTCTCTACCCCACAACACAGGTCGTAGTGTGGAAGGATCTCCACCCCACAACACAGGTCGTAGTGTAGAAGGGTCTCTACCCCACAACACAGGTCGTAGTGTGGAAGGATCTCCACCCCACAACACAGGTCGTAGTGTAGAAGGATCTCCACCCCACAACACAGGTCGTAGTGTAGGATGATCTCCACCACACAACACAGGTCGTAGTGTAGAAGGATCTCCACCCCACAACACAGGTCGTAGTGTAGAAGGGTCTCTACCCCACAACACAGGTCGTAGTGTAGAAGGGTCTCTACCCCACAACACAGGTCGTAGTGTGGAAGGATCTCCACCCCACAACACAGGTCGTAGTGTGGAAGGATCTCCACCCCACAACACAGGTCGTAGTGTAGAAGGATCTCCACCCCACAACACAGGTCGTAGTGTAGAAGAATCTCCACCCCACAACACAGGTCGTAGTGTAGAAGGGTCTCTACCCCACAACACAGGTCGTAGTGTGGAAGGATCTCCACCCCACAACACAGGTCGTAGTGTGGAAGGATCTCCACCCCACAACACAGGTCGTTGTGTGGAAGGGTCTCTACCCCACAACACAGGTCGTAGTGTGGAAGGATCTCCACCCCACAACACAGGTCGTAGTGTGGAAGGATCTCCACCCCACAACACAGGTCGTAGTGTGGAAGGATCTCCACCCCACAACACAGGTCGTAGTGTGGAAGGATCTCCACCCCACAACACAGGTCGTAGTGTGGAAGGATCTCCACCCCACAACACAGGTCGTAGTGTGGAAGGGTCTCTACCCCACAACACAGGTCGTAGTGTGGAAGGATCTCCACCCCACAAAACAGGTCGTAGTGTGGAAGGATCTCCACCCCACAACACAGGTCGTAGTGTGGAAGGATCTCCACCCCACAACACAGGTCGTAGTGTGGAAGGATCTCTCGTCCCCACAACACAGGTCGTAGTGTGGAAGGATCTCCACCCCACAACACAGGTCGTAGTGTGGAAGGATCTCCACCCCACAACACAGGTCGTAGTGTAGAAGGATCTCCACCCCACAACACAGGTCGTAGTGTGGAAGGATCTCCACCCCACAACACAGGTCGTAGTGTGGAAGGATCTCCACCCCACAACACAGGTCGTAGTGTGGAAGGATCTCCACCCCACAACACAGGTCGTAGTGTGGAAGGATCTCCACCCCACAACACAGGTCGTAGTGTGGAAGGATCTCCACCCCACAACACAGGTCGTAGTGTGGAAGGATCTCCACCCCACAACACAGGTCGTAGTGTGGAAGGATATCCACTCCACAATACAGGGCGGTCCTCGGGGACCGGGCTGTGGTGGCTTGGAAACCGTTCCTTCTCGAAATACATATCCTTTATATTTCTTGATAAACTAGTAAACATTATCAGACTCAAAATCATGCATAACATTAATGATTGAAGTATTTCAGTTCAACATTTAAAATTCAAGAAAACTCGCTTTTATATAATACGTGTTCAGTTTCCCAATTCATACGAATTTACTATTTACAGTATAGGAATGAGTTATCATTCAAAAACTCTCGAGCACACAGCGCTAGGTATATGAAGTAAAAATGTTTGTGCAGTGTTAAAATTTAATTTTAAGGTACTTCTTCACGGAATATTACATATGAATTAATGAAACTAAAATGTAGTTACAGCAAATACATCTGTTATTGAGTCAGTAGAACTAATTGGAAGAGGGAGCTTTGAGGTTAAACACATCATTGAAATACGGTTGCCATTACGTCAGCTAGTGCATACTGCATGGCATGGTATTAGGCGTACTAAAAGTTGTGTAGTTTCTTCATTACAAAACATAACTAATTATAGTCACAACTAAATAACTTTATAATTTTATATCGGCAATAAAATAACTATGTCGTTTCTGTTAAACTCGCAAACGAAAATATTCTTCACAGCAAGAAAATGCCTAAGATGAACTTCACAGTCAAAATTTATATTTAACACTAACGTTAATTATTAGTTATACTACAGTAGTTACAGGTGAGGCGTAAGGAATATAAAGCTCTGTAATCTGTGCAAGTGCGGCGGTTACATCGGCAAGCTGACTCAACTGTAATCTGTGCAAGTGCGGCGATTACATCGGGAAGCTGACTCAACTGTAATCTGTGCAAGTGCGGCGGTTACATCGGCAAGCTGACTCAACTGTAATCTGTGCAAGTGCGGCGGTTACATCGGCAAGCTGACTCAACTGTAATCTGTGCAAGTGCGGCGGTTACATCGGCAAG
Source organism: Allygus modestus (assembly GCA_963675035.1). Taxonomy (NCBI): domain Eukaryota; kingdom Metazoa; phylum Arthropoda; class Insecta; order Hemiptera; family Cicadellidae; genus Allygus; species Allygus modestus. Next base: position 4,109,282 of record OY776111.1, read on the forward strand.
CTGACTCAACTGTAATCTGTGCAAGTGCGGCGGTTACATCGGCAAGCTGACTCAACTGTAATCTGTGCAAGTGCGGCGGTTACATCGGCAAGCTGACTCAACTGTAATCTGTGCAAGTGCGGCGGTTACATCGGCAAGCTGACTCAACTGTAATCTGTGCAAGTGCGGCGGTTACATCGGCAAGCTGACTCAACTGTAATCTGTGCAAGTGCGGCGGTTACATCGGCAAGTTGAATCAACTGTAATCTGTGCAAGTGCGGCGGTTACATCGGCAAGCTGACTCAACTGTAATCTGTGCAAGTGCGGCGGTTACATCGGCAAGCTGACTCAACTGTAATCTGTGCAAGTGCGGCGGTTACATCGGCAAGCTGACTCAAGTCTTACGGCTCTGGCATTGAAACGCTAACTGCTCATTTGTAACAAAGACTGAAAACCTGTGTTACTCTATAATATTCAGTAAACTATATGCAAACAGATTATTTTGATAAATAAACTTTTGTTTTAATTAGTATTTTTTTACAAAAATAAATATATTACCATCTCTTATAAAAATGGGTGAAATACACGTTATTCAGGTCTAATATGAGTTCAGCTTCAAAGCTACTTTAAGAACAAAATAAACACTAAATACAGTTCTAAATATAGTATTAGTTGTAATGTTAATAAGTTTAGAGTGCATTTAGTAAAATATGAATGATTCACGCTCAAAGGAGTTATTTTTTGCCTTTTAAGTCAGCTTAAAAGCTTAGAAAAGGATTCAGAATACACGCCATCCTTCACTCCAATATCAAAGCTTCGAAATTAGGTCATCCAATGTAAAAGGACAATTGAGACCTGAGTTATTACTTTTCGAAATCGTTTAATTAGATTTTTACGAGGAAATTAATTTTTCCAGCCTGCCAAAATAGTAATAATAACATGTCAGACATATCCACCGCTGTATCGACGAGGGCTGTTCCTCACTGCTCGCGACATCGCCACCAGATTAGAGGCGGCTCCACGTGGAGGGCTTGATAAGACAAAGCCATCTTGGCTGAGATAAGACACGCCACCATGAGACACAGCTCCTCGCTGTGATAAGAGAACATCCTCCGTCGCAGTTGCGTTATTATGGTTTAAATCTATTAAATTAATATAGATTTGATTAAACAAAACTTTTAAAAGACAATTAATTACAGGATGTAAAAAAGACGTCTTACAACATTTAGACTTATATATTTATACTGTATTTACTTGTCGGAAAACTTATTCCTAAAGGTGCTATCGGTTTCAATCAATAACACCGGTTAACATCAGATCCCAGGAGAGTTAGGTAAATATATATTTTATGTGATGTAAATAAAGTATAAGTATACATAAATTGTGCGTAAATATACTTTTAGGCGTTGTAAGACGTATTTATTTCACCACGTACGAGTAATAACAACACGTACTACGCTCATCAAGAAGTTGTTTGACAGTTAAATATTATATTTTATGAATGAAAAATAAATGAACTGTACTCTTTAATGCGTATGAGTTAGGCTTTTTATGGTAAAAAACCTGCATTATATATAGATTATGAAATTGCATAAACTTTGATTTGTTTAAGAATGTGACAAAGGGTAAACGATATCGTTTATAACTATTTAAAACATCACCTATCACCTTTCCGCCCGCTCTTGACCACCGTCGCGACCTTAGGGGTGTTACTGGATGGTTTAATAAAGGCTTCATCACAAAGCCTGGTCCTACTTGATGGTAAAAGCGAGCCTTTGTATTAGCGAATTTCCCCTATAGGGAAGAAGCTATTACCGTAGTCGGCATGGTAAGACCTAGGCCCGGGACCATGATAACTTTTCGTTTTGAGGTCCCCAGACCCCAAAACACCATTCGTTCGAAACTGTATATATATATATATATATCTATATATCTATATATATATATGTGTCCGTGAGCACGATAACTCTCGTAAAAATTATCCGATTTTGATGAAATTTGGTATGAACGTGTAAAGCAACATTTATGGCTTAAAGTTCGAAAACCTGCCAGATCGCTCTATCCGAAGGGGTATTTTGGGGGGGGTTTTGTACCCCAAAAATGGGTTTTTCGAATTTTTTACATATAATTATGGAAATAGTCAAATTTTATTTTTTTCCATTGGATTCAACTTAAAAAAACACACAATTTGGTATTTTGATCATTTCTCTACGTCAATTGGTTACCGAGATATTGAAAGTGCTAAACACAGTACGTTGTCTAATGTTATTCTTATGGGGAAAAATAAAAATTTTATATCTCGCTTATTTATGAACGTATACTGACGAAACTTGGTATACAGCTTCATCTGGTTGTGGACCATTGATATTTGCTCAAAAAGACAATTGTTTACCCAAGGCTCCTGTAGCAGCAAACCTGCGTACTCAGCCCCATGTTATTCTTATGGAGAATAAGTAACGTGTTATCTGCCTTCATTATGAAAATAAATTAATCAAATTTGGTATGTGGCTTTACCTACATGAGTTATATTGATATTTGTATAAAACCCCATTTTTTGTGTTCCTTGCTTCAGCAAACCTGCATACTCAGCTGCCAAGTTATTCTTATGGAGAATAATTAAAATGTCATAAATCGTTTATTTATGAATGTATACTGATGAAACTTGGTATGTGGCTTTATGTGGTATTAAGATACATATATATGCATTGGAAATTCTCTGAGTACGCAGGTTTGCTGCTACGGGGGTATTTTTTTTCAATTTTACGGTTCGATATATTAGTTATAACACGACAGATGGTTGGGTTAGACCCTGTTCCGAGATATGTTGAATGTTACAAATCCTCTACTCTCTCATGATTATATTAATGTTTTACATGTCTTCAAAAAGCCTTTATACTTGGTTTGAACCCGAATACAGATACATTTTCTAGTTTAAGGAACACAATAACCTTAATCAACTTATAATGACGGTAAATTTGAATTTATTATTGATTTATTTGGACTTATCGCTTTTATTGTTTGCAACGACTTGATTATGGGAGAAGTTTCCTTACCTCCCGAAACGTATTTTTTAAACTAGATGCGGAAGGTAAAGTCCAAGTAATTCAACAAAGCAGACTCAATTTATAAGCAAAGTAACCTGTAAAAACAAACACTAGGATTTCCATCTTTTACAATGGAAGTAAACCGTTAAACGTGATCTTGTTGTGTATTTATTACTCTTCAATCAGTGTAGCAAACACTAAGGGTTATCAGTAGTACAAGTTGTATACGTTTGCAATGCCTTCCTGAGGGGAATGTCAACTGACTCCTGGCAACTGCAGCTCCTCATTTCCTGTCGGCATTCCTACACTAATGCACTCCTCACCTCGCCTCTCCAGCAGCAAACTCACTCCTGGCAACTGCAGCTCCTCATTCCCTGTCGGCATTCTTACACTAATGCACTCCTCACCTCGCCTCTCCAGCAGCAAACTCACTCCTGGCAACTGCAGCTCCTCATTCCCTGTCGGCATTCCTACACTAATGCACTCCTCACCTCGCCTCTCCAGCAGCAAACTCACTCCTGGCAACTGCAGCTTCTCATTCCCTGTCGGCATTCTTACACTAATGCACTCCTCACCTCGCCTCTCCAGCAGCAAACTCACTCCTGGCAACTGCAGCTCCTCATTCCCTGTCGGCATTCTTACACTAATGCACTCCTCACCTCGCCTCTCCAGCAGCAAACTCACTCCTGGCAACTGCAGCTCCTCATTCCCTGTCGGCATTCCTACACTAATGCACTCCTCACCTCGCCTCTCCAGCAGCAAACTCACTCCTGGCAACTGCAGCTCCTCATTCCCTGTCGGCATTCCTACACTAATGCACTCCTCACCTCGCCTCTCCAGCAGCAAACTCACTCCTGGCAACTGCAGCTCCTCATTCCCTGTCGGCATTCCTACACTAATGCACTCCTCACCTCGCCTCTCCAGCAGTAAACTCACTCCTGGCAACTGCAGCTCCTCATTCCCTGTCGGCATTCCTACACTAATGCACTCCTCACCTCGCCTCTCCAGCAGCAAACTCACTCCTGGCAACTGCAGCTCCTCATTCCCTGTCGGCATTCCTACACTAATGCACTCCTCACCTCGCCTCTCCAGCAGCAAACTCACTCCTGGCAACTGCAGCTCCTCATTCCCTGTCGGCATTCCTACACTAATGCACTCCTCACCTCGCCTCTCCAGCAGCAAACTCACTCCTGGCAACTGCAGCTCCTCATTCCCTGTCGGCATTCCTACACTAATGCACTCCTCACCTCGCCTCTCCAGCAGCAAACTCACTCCTGGCAACTGCAGCTCCTCATTCCCTGTCGGCATTCCTACACTAATGCACTCCTCACCTCGCCTCTCCAGCAGCAAACTGACTCCTGGCAACTGCAGCTCCTCATTCCCTGTCGGCATTCTTACAATAATGCACTCCTCACCTCGCCTCTCCAGCAGCACCGCTTATTTTGTATAATGTGTCGACCTTATTTCATTAATGCAGTAAATATATAAAACTTGTTCTATTTTAAACATATATTTTATTTGGCGACTCAGTTGAAGGTAAACTTACGATTCGTTGATAAAAAAGCGGAACGCATGTTCCCGTAAGGATAACATGTAAAATTTAAAAGCCAAAAGGGCGTAGACCTACACACCTATACACAAAGTTATTTGCATTCGACATATCTCATAACGGGTGCCAAGTTTCAGAATTCTACGAAGCCACATATCCGAGAAATCGGTACCACAAACATTTCCTTAGCCAATTAATATAGATATTTAAGGAAAAAATCAAATCAGTTTAGTAGTTCCTCAGGTCCTCGCACTTTTACAAAACCCGCTTGCATTTTAATATATGGGATTATTCAGCTATCTGCGACTTAAATAACTATCAGAAACATAATAAATAACTTTTTAAACCACTTGTGGTTACTTTATTGGTGTTAAGTAAAATAACAGCTTAATACAATGTTATAGTTAATAGATTTATTAGGGCGTAAATAACGGCATTATTAATGTAATAGTGGCTTATAGGGGCTATAGCCCCTAAAACTTTTTTTAAATTTACTGTTTGCATGCTGTTTTTGCCCACTAATGAAATCGCTGTAGTGATATTTCCATAAGAAAATCATTGGATCTTTGAAGTCTAGTCGGAGGTAGCCCTGGTAATTTTATTAATTTCTGATACTTTCCCCACTGTCCTTGGCTCTCAAGCTTTAAAATTAGCCATTGCGAAGGCTGCGGGTGAAGTGTGGCGCTTGAAATTCTAACGCAAACGATTTGCCCTACGAAATTAAATATATACATTCCACAAAAGTAATATTTAACTTCTCTGGGTTTAGGCTTTGAGAAACTTAATATTTTTGTAAATATATTTTAAAGTCAAACAAAACAAAATCACCAATAATAAGAGTGCTTTTATCCTATTGTATTTGAATTATACATACTTATAGTACAAGTTTTAACAAGTAACACCAAAGGAAATCTTCAAGTGTAATAAAGTGTAACAATGTAATAGGCCGACATCATCTCATACCGTAGAACAAGACTAACAAGACACAAGACTAACTAGACTAAGCCAAGGAACCCGCGTCACAATGAAAGTTCCTCCTACATCTCGATATCACAATGTAATTGGCCGACATCATCTCATACCGTAGAACAAGACACAAGACTAACTAGACTAAACTAAGGAACCCGCGTCACAATTAAAGTTCCTCCTACATCTCGATATCACAATGTAATTGGCCGACATCATCTCATACCGTAGAACAAGACACAAGACTAACTAGACTAAGCCAAGGAACCCGCGTCACAATTAAAGTTCCTCCTACATCTCGATATCACAATGTAATTGGCCGACATCATCTCATACCGTAGAACAAGACACAAGACTAACTAGACTAAACTAAGGAACCCGCGTCACAATTAAAGTTCCTCCTACATCTCGATATCACAATGTAATTGGCCGACATCATCTCATACCGTAGAACAAGACACAAGACTAACTAGACTAAGCCAAGGAACCCGCGTCACAATTAAAGTTCCTCCTACATCTCGATATCACAATGTAATTGGCCGACATCATCTCATACCGTAGAACAAGACACAAGACTAACTAGACTAAACTAAGGAACCCGCGTCACAATGAAAGTTCCTCCTACATCTCGATATCACAATGTAATTGGCCGACATCATCTCATACCGTAGAACAAGACACAAGACTAACTAGACTAAACTAAGGAACCCGCGTCACAATGAAAGTTCCTCCTACATCTCGATATCACAATGTAATTGGCCGACATCATCTCATACCGTAGAACAAGACTAACAAGATACAAGACTAACTAGACTAAGCCAAGGAACCCGCGTCACAATGAAAGTTCCTCCTACATCTCGATATCACAATGTAATTGGCCGACATCATCTCATACCGTAGAACAAGACACAAGACTAACTAGACTAAGCCAAGGAACCCGCGTCACAATGAAAGTTCCTCCTACATCTCGATATCACAATGTAATTGGCCGACATCATCTCATACCGTAGAACAAGACACAAGACTAACTAGACTAAGCCAAGGAACCCGCGTCACAATTAAAGTTCCTCCTACATCTCGATATCACAATGTAATTGGCCGACATCATCTCATACCGTAGAACAAGACTAACAAGATACAAGACTAACTAGACTAAGCCAAGGAACCCGCGTCACAATGAAAGTTCCTCCTACATCTCGATATCACAATGTAATTGGCCGACATCATCTCATACCGTAGAACAAGACTAACAAGATACAAGACTAACTAGACTAAGCCAAGGAACCCGCGTCACAATGAAAGTTCCTCCTACATCTCGATATCACAATATAATTGGCCGACATCATCTCATACCGTAGAACAAGACTAACAAGATACAAGACTAACTAGACTAAGCCAAGGAACCCGCGTCACAATGAAAGTTCCTCCTACATCTCGATATCACAATGTAATTGGCCGACATCATCTCATACCGTAGAACAAGACTAACAAGATACAAGACTAACTAGACTAAGCCAAGGAACCCGCGTCACAATGAAAGTTCCTCCTACATCTCGATATCACAATGTAATTGGCCAACATCATCTCATACCGTAGAACAAGACTAACAAGATACAAGACTAACTAGACTAAGCCAAGGAACCCGCGTCACAATGAAAGTTCCTCCTACATCTCGATATCACAATGTAATTGGCCGACATCATCTCATACCGTAGAACAAGACTAACAAGATACAAGACTAACTAGACCTAGCCAAGGAACCCGCGTCACAATGAAAGTTCCTCCTACATCTCGATATCAAAAGATAAGCACGAGTTATGAATCTGTTGTTGCAATAATACGTGATCATCACTGAGTTCCCCATTCAGTTTGGTGTAATATTAATGGTTTCAAATTAATTTCCTCAATAAAGGACGTGTTGTTTAATCTGGCTTTACCCGGGATTAAGTTGGCGTCATATTAACGAAATTAGTATTGACAAAATACACCAAGAGTACCACCTCTTGGGAAGGGTGGAGTGGTTTGAACTATGGGAAACCACTATGGAAAGATTTGCTGTCAGACTAAAATAAAACAGTTATTAATCGAATCACTGTAATCAGCCACTATTTACATCGATGTTAACCCATGCATACCCCTATCGATATGTTTCCCGATCATATTTAAATTATACGTTATTAATTACAAAGCCTCTCACACCGTCAGACCCTTCTTTGAGGTCACTCGCAGGCCTCTCTCCTCCTCTCGACGCTTTGAGGTCACTCGCAGGCCTCTCTCCTCCTCTCGACCTTTGGCCTGGATTTTTGTGCCTCATGCACCCTCCTTATCGATACTTAAACGACTGCATGATTAAGAAATTTTACTTTTTACACAAATATTATAATTTGTTTGAAGTACAAAACTATTACAAATTAACTATTAATGAAAAACCATATTACCTTCGTAACTACTATTTTATGATGAACATTTATTTACAATTTTTGCATTTATTATGGAATGCAAAGCACGGTACACTTGACTTTTAGGTAATCGGAGATTAAATAAAACATTAACACTCCAATTTAATATTGAAAAGATAAGACTCATACTGAAACTCAAAAGATATGATCTGAGTCCAAAAGACAGATTTTAATTTACCAACCCCTAAATGACACTTTTGGACCAAATTAAACTTTGCAATATGTTTATTTTGTTATAACACTTAAGTTTATTTGAAGTTTATAACAGTATAAGAACATGTTCCCAACAAAAACGGTTTATGGGCAGTGATAACCGGTTATATTTTTTATCGATTGTACAAAAATATTTCGATGATTTCCTTGAGTAGAATATTAATTTATAATCTTCTGATGTGCTTAGTTTGTATTGCTAATAATTCACTTTTTGGAGCTTACAATCCGAATAAAATAAAAAGTTATGTCATTAAAGTATTTTCGTAATTTCCTTTTAAGCAATTTAAATCTCTTTCGACAGAGAATTAAATGTCGTTTGACCACGTAATGTCCACTCAGATTCATTGGTCTTTTCAAAGTTTTAGAGCGAGGTGATTTTTCTGGTCAGCATCCCAATAAAGCTAAGTGCTCGGCACGTCTCCATCAGTGGTGGTGGTGGGGGGCGAGGGGAAGGGGTGATAGCGTCAGGGGGTGGTTATACGGCCGAATTACCGAGTAATTGACAAAAGGTTTGAACATAAAACTACTCTGACGTGATTGAGCGGAACACTTGTACAGTTTAAATTCTCGTAAATGTTGTTTATTTTTACAAAATAATTAGATAGTAATTTCGAAGAAATATTTATGATGTTGACTCTATTATTTTGATAAGTGGCAGTACTAATGATTTATTATTACTGATGCTCCAAAATCTTGTTTCTAACTCACTATGCAAGTCTTAATGATTTATCAACCAACTGCGAAGTTAAACAAGAGTGTATTTTTAAAATTAAATTAATGTAACGCATTTCTCTGGGACTCAATTGCGTGTAGTTTGAGAATAAATAAATTGTCCTCCATGTTACTAATGTTAATCACATAGTAGACCCAAGAGCACTACACACTAATGCACCAAGCACGGAAAGATGGTGGGACCTCTGAGAACAAATGGTGGGTTCGTCCAAGAGCAAATCTACCTGGTGGACCCATTTTATAAGCATACTTGGTAAGTGTTTTATGTTATATATTACATTACATATGGTTTATAGTTCACGCGGTCGAAGTCGCGACGAAAGATCGCTATTATTCAGTAAATATTATAAACATATTATGAGAACAAAATAAACAGGAGAGAAAAAGTATTTTCCATACAGTTGCAAAACACAGATTACTTCAGAAAGCTACGTAAAAGCTCGTGTTTATAAGCTAAAACATACCTTAATCAAGTATAATATAAAATATCTCTTCACCGAAACCACGCCTAAGTTGCTTCTAAGGGTTAGGCAGCAAGGTGTTTGGTGTTTGGTGGTTAATAATAAGCCAGCTCTTAAGATGTGGAGCGCCTGCTTTGTCGGGCTGAGCGGCTTTGACCTGCATACATGAATAATGCAACGATACAATGTAGGGCCGTGCGCTGTGGAGAAATAGGTGTTAATTGATACGCGACTTGTACAACAAATATATACAATAGTGTACTAATGTGTTTAGCACCTTAGTTGTAGCAACAAGGGGCTTAGTATTCTTTAAAAAAATCTGATTAAGATGCGACTGGAATTTGTAAAGAGTAAAATAATGTATTGAAACGCACTACAGAATTGATATCATCGTTTTATTTCTTAATTATTCTAAATTACATATACCCAATTATAATACATATTTATTTATTCGAACTTTTCCTCGCAGTGAAACAGTTCAGTCTGTACCTTCAGGCGGTGTATAATAATCACCACAGAACCTCGTCTCTGTGAATCTCTTGTTCATTTCTTTCTACATTCTTTATGCAATGCACTTGCCGCCGCTCCTAGAAGTGAGGATTATTTTGTACCTACTTTAAGTTGAGCCAATATGTTAAGATTATTTTAATGCCAAAAGCTGTTAATATACTTTTATAGGTCTCCTAAATAAACACTTGCTCAACATACAGCGTTAGTTTCTCACGATAATCAGGCAATCATTTTATGAACCATCCAATTATATTAGTATCGATGGGTCTTTAAAGTTGCAGTAGTATAAGGATAATTTTAATATAATAATCACGATTTTGACACTTTTGTAATGATTTGTTCTGTGGTCCAAATATACTTATTACTCTCAGTAATACGACATTTTACGTCACAAACAACACTTATTGTTACACAACTAACGTAATTTAAACCATGGTTGACAGTTAATTACACAATATTTAGTTAGAAACGTATTAAAATTATTTATACTTTTAATATTTGGGTTTAAAGCACGGAACTTAAAATTGGAATGTTAAATAGAACTGCGGTTAAAGATGAGCTAATGCCGATTTAAAGTTACAAGCAAAGGTACTAACGGAGTCTTCTACAACTTCGTGAGGCAAAGGGGACCAAGCTTTGCTCGGTAAAGAAAATTACCAGAAGAGCTATAAGGAAAGCCTTTAGCTTTAGCTTTAGTAGGAGAGACTGTCTTTAATAATTATAAGGGAGAAACATAGTTTAAAACTTACTTAGTTTTTGTCCTTCAAGAGCACTGCAAAGATATTAATAAATTAAAATAATTTTTTCATCCCACCAAAGCGAAACAAAACATAAGGTGACGACAATTCACTTAAGTCATAATTCACAAGGAAGTTTTGTTTTCCTACTGAGGGTGAGTCATAGGGGCGCAATCTCCACCAATCACGGACGAGCCTTTGAGGTCATCCGCAGACCACCCTCCCCCCTCCCTCCTCATCCGCTGGGTCCACAGAGTCACACGTGATAAGATGTTTAGTTATAGACTAGTTATTGGGTTGGCTCCGGAATGGCCTATAAAGCGAAAACTAGTCACCAATAAAAAGTATATTCCTAAAAAGGGGTGATTTGTACACTATTTTCGATAAACTAGTCCAACTTTTCAAAAACAAGTATAAACTTAGTTCACTAATAGCTGAAGACTAAAAATTATCATATGTTTTACTATATATGTTTTTACTGTAATGTTTTACTGAAAAGTGTTGGATAAATTCTCGGTGACACAAACCATTTTCCCATCAGAATTAATATTTTTTTACATTAATGTTTATTTGTAAGATAGTATAACATGTAGCGTGGATCGTGTCAAATTCAGATCGGATTCAGGAGTTACAAACTTTTTATAAAATAAACAAATAAAAAACAAATGTGTATAACCCACAGTAGCTTTCTGTAAATCGCAACAACAACATCGAATAAAATCTCTGCAGATATTATTTGGGGTTACGCAGCACTTGTCGGTGTTATTTATTTTGTTAGCCATCCTAAAGTATGATTCACATGTTTACTTACAAAACAATTCTACAGTGAAAGGAACCCTAACGGGTTGGAATTGGGTTCCAGAGGTCTCGGGTTCGATTCCCGCAATGACCACAAATGTTGAAGGGTTTGAACTGGGTTCCCTTAAAAGCGTTTATTAAGATATTAACCAAATTCCTCTGGGGTTGAAACATTAAAAAAAAGGTTGAACGAAATAAGAAGGAAAGTTAGGAAAAGTAAAGAAACGGGAAGTTATACTAATACGCTACGCCCCACACCCTCGCCGATCAAAAATAAGGAAACACGTTGTAATACTAACACGCTAGCCACCTTACCATTACCGATCAAAGATAGGGAACGTGGTGTATTACTAACAATCTACGCCCCCTCGCTGTTACCGATCAAAGAAAGATACCTAACATGTACTACGAACACGCTGCACCTCCTCGTCCCTACCGATCATCCCTCCAGCACAATGTGAGTTTCTCTTGACCATCAAACTTATCCACGGTTCCATGCATCTAATAGGAATCATGCCAATGTATACAGCGCAGGCGGGATTGGAATGTTACAGCGCACGCAACAAATGACTGCTAAACTTGTGCATGGCCGCTGTTTGAAGCGTCCTGGGGACAAAGGTCTTGTTATGTTGTGAACAGTGGAACATCAGGTTCATAGTCAGGGTAGCATGAACAGACAGAGTAGATGTGGATCAGCAGCTTCAGCGGTGTAGAACATCCGGATGTCAAATTAGTAACAATTATTGATGGCGAAGTGAAGTCAAATATTAATGGTTTACCTTAAAAGTAACTGACAATAAAAAATATAACTGTAACATTTATTAATGCCATTTTGATTGTTTCTACAAATATCGATTTCTAGTTCAGGTCGATGATTGAATTGTCATCCGACACCAACAAGTAATTCTATCGGTGAGAATTTAATTCGAGGAAGTGGTTGAGGTAGCACTTATCTTTATTGGAAAGGAAACTGAAAATTACGATTTAGTGAAACAGAAAATTGGCCATCAGTTCAGTTCGTGACTTGGCCCCTCCCACCCACACCTCGAGAACACTTGCAAATGCAAACATCTTCACATACTAGGAATTTAAGATTAAATTATTAACAAATGACAATTTTATTTTAAAATTAAAAACATATATTGTTGTGTATTCATAGCATTTATAAAATAATACCCCCGTAGCAGCAAACCTGCATACTCAGCGAATTTCCAATGCATATATATGTATATTAATACCACATAAAGCCACATACCAAGTTTCATCAATATACATTCATAAATAAACGATTTATGACATTTTAATTATTCTCCATAAGAATAACATGGCAGCTGAGTATGCAGGTTTGCTGAAGCAAGGAACACAAAAAATGGGGTTTTATACAAATATCAATACAACTCATCTAGGTAAAGCGACATACCAAATTTCATTAATTTATTTTCATAATGAAGGCAGATAACACGTTACTTATTCTCCATAAGAATAACATGGGGCTGAGTACGCAGGTTTGCTGCTACGGGAGCCTTGGGTAAAAAATTGTCTTTTTGAGCAAATATCAATGGTCCACAACCAGATGAAGCCGTATACCAAGTTTCGTCAGTATACGTTGATAAATAGGCGAGATATAAAATTTTTCTTTTCCTCCATAAGAATAACATTAGACAACGTACTGTGTTTAGCACTTTCAATATCTCGGTAACCAATTGACGTAGAGAAATGATCAAAATACCAAATTGTGTGTTTTTTTAAGCTCAATCCAATAGTGAAAACTAAAATTTGAATATTTCAAAAATTATATGTGAAAAATTCGAAAAACCCATTTTTGGGGTACAAAACCCCCCCAAAATACCCCTTCGGGTAGAGCGATCTGGCTGGTTTTCGAACTTAAAGTCATAAATGTTGCTTTACACGTTTGTACAAAATTTCATCAAAATCGGATAATTTTTACGAGAGTTATCGTGCTCACGGACACATATATATATATATATATATATATATATATATATATATATATATATATATAGATATATATATATATATATATATACAGTTTCGAACGAATGGTGTTTTTGGGGTCTGGGGACCTCAAAACGAAAAGTTATCATGGTCCCGGGCCTAGGTCTTACCATGCCGACTACGGTAATAGCTTCTTCCCTATAGGGGAAATTCGCTAATTCCCTATAGGGGAAATTCGCTAACAGCAGATCAGCTGTTCCTGTTTGTTTATGTTTTCAAGTGTTTTGGTTTTTGTTTATTTTCTAGCTGGAAATAAAGAAATGTAATTATAGTTGAATTTGCACAGTATTTATTATTGGCGACGAGGATGGGATACGAACCCACCCGTCACCACAAGTCCAGTCAAGAGACGGACAGAGAGGGCTGATTTGTAGGAGGCGCGTTGATCAAATGCTGCGTTCAAGGCTTTAAAGAGCATTTATAAAACAGCTGATCAGCCGCTTCTGTTCATTTATGTATTAAAATATTTCTAATTATAATTATTTTGGTTTTTGTTTAGTTTATAGCTGGAAATAAAGAAATGTAATTATAGTTGAATTTGTTCAGTGTTTATTAGAACAATATATTCTAGGTATAATAAAGTTGTTCATGAAAGCTTGCACAAAGTAGCTCAGGAGTCTATGATGAATGCTGTTAGGGATGCTGTGATAGATTACGACGGTAGTAATGAGCTAAGTGTCGCACTACCTCATTGGCGAAAGTACGCCAATGACCGTTTGGCGCAATGAGGTTTGGCGCCTCAACCTTGGCAAAAGTGAGGCCACACATAAAAAGTTTCGGTGTACTGTGACCTCTTTATCTAATGGCAAGGTTCTAGATGGAAAGTGCTGGAGTGTTTCTGCCCATCATGTAAAATAAACAGCAAAAAACAAGCTGGTTGTTCTGCTAACTACGAGGGTCCAATAAGGGAAGTTGAGGGGCATGGAAGTTGCTGGTGTACTCAGACTGTATGAGCGTTCAGAGGAAAATGTGATTCCTGTACGGTATGTAAACTTTTTGAGCGATGGCGACAGAAAAGCTTATGATGTTTTAAACAAAGCCTATGGAGATGGAGTCCAAATATCTAAATTAGAATATGTTGGACACATTCAAAAGAGAATGGGTACCCGGCTTTAGGATTTACGCAAAGCCTACAAAAAGCAACAACTCAGCGACGACAAGTAGTTATCGGGACATGGCTGACTCATAGATGATACTATGGATAAGCTTCAGCAGTATTATGGTATTGCTATAAGAAGATCTACAACCTTGGAAACTATGACACAAGCTGTATGGGCTACATACTTTCACGAAATACCAAAAAAACTCTGAGCCTCAGCATGGCATGTGTCCTATGATGCTGATTCGTGGTGCAAGTACAAGCGTGCCTGCAGCCAGTGGACTGCCTTGTCCAGACCATAACTATTCTCTCAGTGAAACTGTCATGAAAGTAATAAAACCAGTCTACCGAGCTCTGTCTGAACTTAAGATTATTGATGACATGTTTGCATGGCAGAACCCAGAACTGCAATGCAGCATTAAACAACCTTATTTGGACTAGTCTTCCCAAAACAACGATTGCAAACCACGAGACTTTAAAAGTATGAGTTATGTAATCGATTCTGTATTGTGTTTCAACGTTGGTGTGTTAGGGAAAGTGCGTGTGTTGGAGAAAATGTGTGGCAGTGCTGGAGGAAAAAATTGTGTTTGGTCTTCGAGTGCAAGATGCTAGGCGAGTCCGCGAGGCAGAGAGGGCGATGAAAGAGTTGCGAAAGAAAGATCGACAAGCAAGAAGGAATGTGAAAAGAAGGCTAGAGGTTGTGGAACTAGATGAAGACCCCAGCTGTTCTAACTGAGGATATTTACTTCCTTGTAAGTAAGTAACATCATTTCGGAAAATAAAAAGTTGTTTCGGTTTTTCCGAGAGCAACATTTGTTATATATTGGTACACTTTTCAGCCATATTTGGTGACAGATCTTAACCAAATTTGACACAATCATTCCATATATACATAGGAACATTGTGAACATAAATATTATAATATGACTTAAATTTTTAAAATAATAATTTGAATTATAAAAAAACTAGGTAAACAATTTCTTATTAAAATAATTAAAATAAACCTAAACACAAACATTAGAGGTTTAACATACTCATAAAAGGTTTAGGAAAGTGTTATAAAAGACTCATAATGACTGAGCAATATTTGTGGAGGAAAAATGTACCTAAAGTTAGAGAGTTTAACATGAGCGGGATAGGGACGTCCGGGTTACTTTAAGAAAACTTAGGAAAATTATTCAGGTGATACAGTCTACTAAACGTCATTATTATTATTAAAAGGTTTGCCTGAGTTTAGATAATATTGTTTTATAATATTAGTGACGGGAAGGGTTATCGGGATTATGTAGGCGTTGCATGTTTCATGTACACAGGTCGGCCGCTCGCCACGACAATGCTCGGCGTCTTAACAGCTCGCTCATTATTAAGGTTGGCAGCCCTTGTAGCGAACACAAGGCACAATGAATAAACTTTAAAACTCACCTACTTCTTCAGCCTATGGTGTCAAAATGTATTCCTTTAGTGGAACCGGTCTCAACTCGACTAGAGTAATAATCAGCCACTTCTTGTCTTTAAATACTGTGATCAAATATCCGTGATTGTCGTCAAAGCTTAACAAATGTTGTACATTTAACATTCCGGTCGGGTCGATATTTTTAAATGGAATAAATTGTGGTATAAAGGAATAAATTGTGGCAACATAGGCTGAAGAAGTAGGTGAGTTTTTAAAATATAAGATGTCAAGACTTTGAAAGAGAATAAACTTTGTCAGTTTGCTATGGTTTTATTTTTTCGTTATAAAGACAACTTTATTATTTATTAAATATATAGAGAGATTCCGTGAATTTTTGAAAACGTATACTCTCCTTTCTTACTTCTTCGTTTAAAATTAATTTATGGTGATATTGAGTTTATGTTATTTAAGAAATTATGCGGATATATTCCATAATTAATTAATAAAAAAATGTTTGACTTTTCCTTTCTTTGAATATGATTTATGTAGAAGATAAGTAAAAGTCAAGTGGAATTTGTCAAAATAAATAAAACATGAAAACTAAAAATACACATAAAAAAAGTAGTCTCTTTTGGTGATATTTAACATTTTGAGTGTCCCGCAAAAATGGGGGATTTTGGGGGCAACTCAAAATTTTCTGATGTAAACCCCTTTTGAGTGACCCCTCATTTTAATGAGCTTTTTAAACCTAGGTGAAGGGTGACAGTTAAAAGTAAATTTAACCCCTTCAAAAGGGGTTTACATTAGGAAATTTTGAGTTGCCCCCAAAATCCCCCATTTTTGCAGGTTCTAAAATTTTTAAATATTACCAAAAGAGACCAGTTCTTCATTTGAATAGCATTTCTTCAAGAGTAGTTTCAGTTTTAAGTCACCAAAGGTGAAATTAAAACTCCAAAAGTCTTAGAAGCCAGGTTTTAAGAATGAGTTGTATTCAAAACTTTGACAAGCTGCCATTTTGGATAGAAACATGTTACAGACCTCCAACTTCCACCATTCGCCTATTATTTTAAAGCTCTTTAAAATGAGGGGTCACTCAAAAGGGGTTTACATTTGAAAATTTTGAGTTGCTCCCAAAATCTCCCATTTTTGGGGGACACTCAAAATTTTCGATAACGTCAAAAGATACTTTGGTTTAAGTTATTATTGCTCCCCGAAGGTGATTTGTTTGTTTTAACAAACAAAAAAATTAATGGGGGGAACGGACTTTTTTTACACACTGTATAAACAATTACATTCTATTTACACTTATAACACAATAGGTGACAAAACAGTTGGTAGTTTTGCCCTTAAAATGTGTTACAAATATAAACTATTGAACCAAAAATAACTTTCACTTCAGTAAATAGCAAGTAAACTATAAAAAGATGTATCAAATTATAATAATAATAATAATAATAATAATAATAATTATTATTATTATTATAGAAACTACAAACTCGTTGGCACAAGTTTAGTTTTATTACTACCGTTTAGTTTTGTAGTGAATAATTCTATTATATATTTTAAATGTTTATGTTAAAAATACCTAAGGAGTAATTGACATTTTGGAACGAATTCTATATGTTTCAATGTTTACTTAATATGTTTATATCGTATATATTTTGTATGTGATTATCTGTTTAGCATTTTCTTTTTAATTCATATACATATGACACAACCCACACAAAAGGACATGAGTTTTCCAATATGTTCTTTCCAAAAGATAATTCAAAAGAGTCCGCACAATAGACCACTCAAAACACCCACGAGTCCATTAGTCAAAATGTCACCAAGAAGGGACTAGAAACTACAAACTCGCTGGCACAAGTTCAGTTTTATTACTACCGTTTAGTTTTGTCGTGAATAATTCTATTATATATTTGAATAATATGTTTATCGTATGAGTAAATAATCAATATCATAGATATTAAAGCAATTTAATCAACAACTTTCTATTAACTAAGTTTAAATTAAATTATTTTTGGGACCGCCTTTGTTTCACCCTTCAAGGTGTTTATGATCACTCTTCAAGGCGTTTAAACCACAACTAAAATAAAAGCAGAAAAGATAGATGTTAATGGATGAAATTTATTACTAAAAGGAACTTAATATTTTTAAAGTATTAATTTCCAACAGAATTTTAAATTTTAACAAATAAAAAAAAATTAAAGTTATTAATTAATTTATTTATTATTTGAAAGGTACGTTTTAGATTTTCCTCAGCAATGGACGGACCGGACTCTTGGGTCTTCCACTTCCTGGTGAGATCGCTGCACTCCACTGAGGGCCGCTGATCCCGTCTCCGGATACACCAAGAACAGCTGTGGACGCGGAGAGTGACGCAACTAAGGTGTAGGAAGAATTGTACTACCATATGGAAATGAACCATGAATACAAAGATGGTTATATACGCTCTTATGAGTTGTAGAAAAACAAATCATAAAGAAACTTATAAGACAAAATTAATCAGAACTTCTTGTATTTTAATATTCTTTTTTAATTAACGATACAAGTTATTTATGAACTATTTAGAATGGTGTATAATCGTAAAAAAGTGTGATGCGCTGGTTTGTTGCTTAAACTCTATATTTTATGGTTGACCTTGGTCATCTGGCTATCACACTGTTTCCTATTCGCATTAATCACACACTAGTTGTGGTCGGTTTCTTCCTAAGTGATGACGTTTTTGTGGAAAGCAATCATCGAACCTTAAAATAAATAAGAACGCACGAGAGTGAGTAGGCGTGTAGCAGAGAGAGATGTCCAGATGGCTGTGCTCCAATGTAGGCGCTGCGAGTTGCCGCTGGGACTGTGTTGACGCGCGAGAGTGAGTAGGCGTGTAGCAGAGAGAGATGTCCAGATGGCTGTGCTCCAATGTAGGCGCTGCGAGTTGCCGCTGGGACTGTGTTGACGCGCGAGAGTGAGTAGGCGTGTAGCAGAGAGAGATGTCCAGATGGCTGTGCTCCAATGTAGGCGCTGCGAGTTGCCGCTGGGCCTGTGTTGACGCGCGAGAGTGAGTAGGCGTGTAGCAGAGAGAGATCTCCAGATGGCTGTGCTCCAATGTAGGCGCTGCGAGTTGCCGCTGGGACTGTGTTGACGCGCGAGAGTGAGTAGGCGTGTAGCAGAGAGAGATGTCCAGATGGCTGTGCTCCAATGTAGGCGCTGCGAGTTGCCGCTGGGACTGTGTTGACGCGCGAGAGTGAGTAGGCGTGTAGCAGAGAGAGATCTCCAGATGGCTGTGCTCCAATGTAGGCGCTACGAGTTGCCGCTGGGACTGTGTTGACAGTAGGGATAAATGGAGTGTTCTGGGGCAGGAGGAGCCAGGAGGAGCGCCCCCCCCCCCCCGAGGAGCCCCCCCCCCCTAATTAGTATGCAAATTTTTTTTTTAATTACCCTAATTAATATGCAAATTTTTTAATTACCCTAATTAATATGCAAATTTTTTTAATTACCCTAATTAATATGCAAATTTTTTTTTTTTTTTCATTTCAGGAGGAGCCCCCCCCCCCCCGGTACATCAATCAGGAGGAGCCCCCCCCCCCCCCGAGGTACATCAATCAGGAGGAGCCCCCCCCCCCCCGACTGTCCAATGATTTTACCCCTGACAGCTGTTGTGATTTGTTGTCGAGGCAACAAACGTCGACGCAGCAGATGTTCAAACAAAAGACCGGTGAGTCGAGACCGGTCCGGGATGCAGCTGCGCCCGACCCTTCCAGGAACCCATTGTAGTCAGCCCGTATCTAATTCCATTAGAGGAGGGTTGCTTTTACCCCTGACAGCTGTCGTGATTTATTGCCGAGGCGACAAACGTCGACGCAGCAGATGTTCGCACAAAAGACCGGTGAGTCGAGACCGGTCTGGGAAGCAGCTGCACCCGACCCTTCTAGGAACCCATTATAGTCCCCCCGTATCGAATTACATTAGAGGAGGGTTGCTTTTACCCCTGACAGCGGTTGAGATTTATTGCCCCGGCCTTCTCCGAAATCCATTAGTGGGGAGCGTCACCCCACATCGCCAGCCCTCCGTCAGTTCAGTTCGAGAGTTCAGTGCGTGTAGACGTGTTAGTCCGATCCTGCTCCGTTCTACGCGATTTTTGTTAGTTGCTGATTTCATTTGCGATATTCGTCCAGCATCTTTGAACTATTTAAAACGGTTGTGTTGTGCCGTATTGTTTGCGATTATCGAAACTTTATAATCCATATTCAAGATGAACGACTCACACCAATGCGTCATTTGCGGCTGCACGTTCCCGCGCAGACACAGTATGAAGCACTACGCAAAATTCCACGGTGGATTCGTCCCACCCCAACAAGGTACGTCATTGTGTGTTGCATTATTGTTTTAATCAGACTTAAATGTTAGTAATATAGGAATATGTTATGCAGTATATAACCGGAGTGTGGTAAAAGTCTTCTTTTTATTTAACAGCTTTAGTTATTCTGTGCGAATATAGAGCTGTGTAAAAAAAAAAAATTAAAATTACATGACTATATTTATATAATGTTAATAACTTATGCTATTGTTCGAACCATCAAGTCAAGTCATCAGAGTACCCATATGACATACTTCCTACCCCCCCCCCAAAGTATGACCCTAACCTCGGGGGGGGGGGGGGGGTAAAGTGTTGCAGACGAGACCTCGGGGGGGGGGGGGGTAATGGGTCTGGGTTACCATAGGTCGGATCTGAATTCTGATTGCAGATTCTTGCTCGTCTAGTCAAGACGAGTCATTTGAGTACCCACATCGACCACTTTGGGCTAACCTGATGATGACCTTGAACTTGAACTTGACCCTCTTTTTTTTTTTTAATGCATTTTCGGAATCCCCTCTTCAAGCCGAGTATTTTGAGTACCCACATCGACCACTTTGGGCTAACCTGATGATGACCTTGAACTTGAACTTGACCCTCTTTTTTTTTTTTTTAATGCATTTTCGGAATCCCCTCTTCAAGTCGAGTATTTTGAGTACCCACATGACGTACTTTTGATAATTAATACAAGAGTTGAGCAGGGTAACGCTACAACCAACAGAGCTAGCCCATCAGTGCCTGCGGACAAGTTAACTACCAGTGAATGCTTTGGGTTGAAGCACTTGAAGGGGGTGTATCGATACACCCCCCATCAAGTACACTAAACTAAGACAGGTGTTAATCATTTCTCAATCTAATCGTTTTGTGCGTTTGCAGATGGAGAAGCCGCATGTCGGCTTTGTCGAGCCACATTCGCAGACCAGGGGGCCTTAGAGCGGCACATGGGAGCGAATCACCTCGTCGTTCCACCCCGGGAGGCGATTGTTGCACCGCAGACGACTGCCGGTGTCAATCAACACTCCGTTGAAGGTGAGAATCTACATTAAAATAACTTTTTTCCCCTAGTGACTATTTACCTTCTTTTTTTTAACTATTTAACTAGGTTCCTGAAGAAGAATGAGACCGTGACAACTGGTGTTCAACTGATTTAATTGTTAGGGGGGAGATTTTCGCTCCCCCCTAACACAAAATGGCTTAGGGGGAGATTTTTGCTCCCCCATACGTAAGGAATTGTTGAAGACTAGAACAAGAATGAGACCTCGGGTGTTTGCCAACTGATGTACTATTGATTTAATTACTAGGGGGAGATTTTCGCTCCCCCTAACACATAAGGCTTCTTTAGGGTTGGCGTAGCTCATTATTGCAGCTACATCCTTTGCTTTGAACCCAGGATCATCAATGTAGACAAACAGTACAGAAGATTACTTCTTCCCTGTTTAATGATTGCTATTTTGATTTAACAAACTTAACTTTGAAATGTGATTCTCGAGAGAGAGGGGAATTTGTATCTTCATTTATCCTAATTTGTTTTTATTTTTATTTTCAGATGAAGGTCCGGGTCCTGGCCACCACACCTGCCATGAATGCGGTCGCCGTTTCCGTCGTGAAAGAAACCTGCGTCGACATGTGGAATCAACCCACAGCAGAGTCCGCAGGTTCCTTTGCGTCACATGCGGCGCCGAGTTTAAGAGGGAAGACAACCTTCGTCGCCATACCAATCAATTTCACGGTGATGGCCAAGAACGGAGATTCCCTTGCGCATACTGCGGTCAGGAGTTCAACAAGCTGTTCAACAAGGACCATCATGAGCGGTTCTCTTGCCCGATCATGAAGGACCTGATCCGGAACCGAGCATCCATGGAACAGGATGAACCCCAGCCAGGTCCGAGCACGGAGCCACAACCCGGTACGAGCACACACCAACAACCCGATGATGTTGAGATGACTGGAGCAGGACAGTCAAGCCCCGTATTCTCACTCATTCAACGGGGTTTCCGCAACCGCCTCCTAACCTACCGTCTGCAGCGACCGATGGAGAATCTCGTCACAATCGGAGAAGTGATGGCGTTGTTGATTGTGAGCCTTACGGAGTTGCTCGAGAACACCTTGGCAAAACACCGCAGCATAAAGGTCAACTTGAAGCTGGAGTGTGAGTTCAAAAATGTGCACAACAACACCTGCCTGCGCAACTTCAAGACGAAGATGACTCCGCTGACGGCGACCTCGGACCTGAACCAGTACATCACAACAGCTTTTGCGAAGCTTATCAGAGAGAAGGCTGAGTGTGATCATATCGGCTCCGGGTGGACATACCTTCGCGTTCGTGATTTGGAGGTCGGTATCAACGAGTACACTCCTCTAGGTGAAGATGGTCGAGCTTGGCTCCCACTGCCTACGTCTCTGGAGAACACCAAAGCAGTCGTCAACGTATCGAACACCGATGAGCGGTGTTTTATGTATGCTGTCCTGGGCAAATTTGTTCGAGAGGACCCTAAAAGACCGGCATCGTACACCGATGACATCATCGCCCGATACGATTGGACCGGCCTTCAATTCCCCGTTGCTCTGAAAAGTATCAAGACGTTTGAGCGGACAAACAACATCAGCATCAACGTCTATGGTATTGATCACACGCGCGTGGGTCAGAAACCTAACGGACAACCAAAGTATCAGGACACCGTCTTTCCCTTGAAGATCTGTAGGCAGGAGCGCGAAGACCATTGCGACCTTTTGTACGTGACAGCGGACGGTGATAGTCACTACGCCTACATCAAAGACCTTGGCCGACTGATCCGTCCCCAACTCACAGCGCGTGTAGACAGGATATTCATCTGTAAGCGGTGCTTCGCGCACTTTGACAACCGTCCGAACAAGCTCGGTCTGACGGGTGCTCAGCGTCTGGAGGAGCACAGGCGATACTGCTCCGCTTCAGCCCCTATTCGCATGGATACGCCGAGAAAGACTGAAATAAAATTCAACCATCCAGAGTTCACCCGACGCGAGCGTTTCACCATCTACGCGGACTTTGAGTGTGCTCTACTGCCGACCTCGGAGATGGATGAACAAGTCGACGAGCCGCACGGAGGAGTAGCCACCCACATCCACATCCCATATGCCTTTGCGTACCAGATCATCGACTCGTACGGACTTGAAGAGTTTGAGCCTCGAGTCTACTTCGGGGATGATGCGTCAAAGACATTTATGGAGATGTTGAAAACTGATGTTGAACGATTGTGGAACTTCCTGTACGAAGCAAGAAATCTGCGCCCTGTCCTGACCCCAGCGGAAACGATGCAGTACAACTCAACAGCGAATTGCTACCTCTGTGGATCGCCATTTTCAAGCGAAGACCCAAAGGTTCGTGATCACAACCACGCGCCGCCCTACGAGTTCCGTGGCGCTGCGCACAGATCATGTAACCTACGCTACAGGGAGCAGAGAGTAGTCAACTGCTACTTCCACAACCTCTCCAACTACGACGCTCACTTCATAGTGCGGGAGTTGGCGGTCGACCCTGGTGATGTTGAGGTGTTGGCTCACACGGAAGAGCGGTACATCGCTTTCACGAAGCGGTTCCTGTTCGACCGAGCAGCGGCACCGGTTGGGATGCCAGGGCGTGGAAAAAGACAGCCAGGATTCAGAGTCAGGTTCCTCGACACCTACAGGTTCCTGGCTTTGAGCCTCGCCAGCCTCGCAGCCGCACTTCCACCAGCTCAACTCTTGGAGACGAGGAAGAGATTCCCCGAAGACCACCTCTTCGATCTAGTCCGTAGGAAAGGCGTGTTCCCGTACAACTTTGTAACGTCGAACACCGTTTTGGAAGATACTACGGAACTGCCTCTGCAGCGAGATTTCCACAACGACCTGACCCTGGAGGACATCACGGATGCAGACTACGAGCATGCTCGCAACGTGTGGGAAACCTTCGGTTGTAGGAACCTCAAGGACTACGCCGAGAAGTACCTGCGCTGTGACATTGCGCTGTTGACTGACGTCTTTGAACGCTTCAGGGACACGTCGATGGCTGAATACGAACTAGACCCTGCGCACTACTACACCCTACCGTCATACGCCTGGGATGTCATGTTAAGGACCTGTGGAGTGGAGCTTGATACGATACAGGACTTTGACATGTACCTCTTCTTCGAGCAAGGCATCAGAGGAGGTATTTCCCAGGCGATCACCAGACACGCCAAGGCCAACCATGATGGATGTCGCCCTGAAGATCGACGACCTGAAGAGCCAACGCATCACCTGCTATACTTGGACGCCAACAACCTTTACGGTTGGGCCATGTCCCAGTGTCTTCCACAGGGACACTTCCAATGGCTCAGCCGCGAGGAGATCGCGTCCCTGGATATTGCAGCGTTGGACCCCGAAGGACCCACGGGCTACGTCTTGGAAGTTGACCTTCGCTACCCCGCCCACCTGCACGACCTTCACAAAGATCTCCCTTACTGCTGTGAGACCAAACGTCCGCCAGGAGGGAAATTCAAGAAGCTCGTTACGACTCTGGATGACAAGAAGAACTACATCTGTCATTACAGAATCTTGCAACAGGCACTGGAAAACGGGCTGGAGCTTGCGAACGTGCATCGCGTCATCTCGTTCCGACAGTCTCGGTGGTTAGAGAGCTACATCCTAATGAACACCGAACTGAGGAAGAAGGCCAAGACCAAGTTTGAACAAGACTTTTTCAAGCTTATGAACAACGCGGTCTTCGGCAAGACGATCGAGAATGTTCGCAAGCGAATGAACTCTAAGCTGGTGTGTACGCCGGAGATGTTCAGGAAGTACGTGGCCAAGTCAAACTTCCTGGACCGAACCTACTTCAACGATGATGTCGCCATTGTCCACATGTCGAAAGTCAATATCGTCCTGGACAAACCGCTGTACGTCGGAATGTGTGTCCTCGATCTGAGCAAGTGGCTCATGTACGACTTCCTTCGGAAGATGAAGAACCGCTACGGTGATCGTCTGAAGGTTGACTACATGGACACTGACAGCTTCGTGTTCGACGTCCAGACTGAAGATGTTTATAAGGACATGTTGGAGCATCTGGATGATTTTGACACCAGTGCGTACCCCAGAAACCATCCCTGCTACAGCCCCACCAACGCAAAAGTCATCGGAAAGTTCAAGGATGAAGCAAACGGACTTCCTCTGCTCGAGTACCTCGGTCTTCGCTCGAAACTTTATTTCATGGACATTGTCGAGTTCGAGGAGAGGACCGAAGATGACGAGTTGCAGGTCATGACAGTGAAGCGCGCCAAGGGAGTCGCTAGAGGTGTTGTAAAACACACACTAACCTCTGACGACTATCGGGAATGCCTCTTCAACGGCGTGTTGAAGAGAACCATCAACACCAGGTTCCAGTCCCGAAACCACCGCGTATTCACAGTCCAAGTCGACAAGCTATCCTTGAGCTGTAACGATGACAAACGTTACATCCTTCCGGACGGAGTCAACACACTTCCGTGGGGACACATTGACGTTCCACATCAGCCCGAAGACATCCCTCAAGACGATGAAGAGGCGGAGGATGAGGAGCGTTGAGTGGTTGTGTCATATTGCCAAAGACCCTGACTTGACTTGTAAATTATTTTGAAAAATCTAGTCATTAGTTTGTATCGAGTCTCGTAAAACTTAGAAATGTTCTCCTTTTTCTTTTTGTTCTAGTCATTAGTTTGTGTCGAGTCTCATTTTTGCTAGTCAATCTCAAATGTACAGGAGCACATACTCGATGTAAAATATATATATAAGGTGTGTAAATAAATAGCCAAATTGTTTGTATATACATTCGTATTTTTTTTTTCTCCCCTAACATAGTCTTAAGATACAAAAGTAAAAAAAAAAAATATATATATATATTCAGGAATATGTTAATTCATATAAACCAGGTTCAGATATGAATGTTACTTTAGAATCATTGTATGATAGGTCTGTCCCATTTTGGGGCAGGCCTATAATTGTACGTTAGGTCTACCCCAAAAGTGGGATAGACCTATGAGACCTCAGGTGGTTGAAAACTGTTGTTCAATTGGTTTAATTACCAGGTGGGAGATTTTCGCTCCCCCTAACACATAATGGCTTAGGGGGGAGATTTTCGCTCCCCCATACTACAGGAATTGTTGAAGACAAGAATGCACCTGCTAATGCCATTGTATGAGAGGTCTGCCCCACTTTGGGGTAAAGGAGGAGAGGATGGGAAATAATAAGAATATTTCTTTTTATTCTGAGTACACAACTAGTTTATTGAGAAAAAAAAAAAATGCAAAATTTCAAAATTCAATTGGTATACATTTGTGCAAAGAGTCTTCTGATCAGTGCATCGTTGTGGCCAGTAGAAGAGTGTTCAAAGAGCTGCACAAAGTCCGTCATCTTCATGCCGTAGTGGGTGCGGCAGTACAGGAACACAAGGCAGTATTGACCGCAGACCAGAGTGTTGTCACTTTGAATGCGATGCTCGTTGTACAGGTAGCGACGAGCGTTGCGTCTCAGGAATCCTTGGTAGAATTGAAGATGTGGCGGTTGACCGTAGCTGTCAAAGAATTAAATTATTCCTCCTCCTTTGTTAAGGTAGAAAGCGACCCAGTGAGTGCCGTCTTCATTGTGTGGATCAGTGTTCACAATCATAGCAGTAGATGGTGAAATATAATGGGGCAATTGATCCGCAGCGTAGACACCAACATTCTGTACGGGCAGTTTAGCCATACACTTTTGTATCTCTAAGGTATTCATTCTACTGTGTCGACGCCACAGTCAGTAGTAGGAGTAGTACTAGTAGCAAAACAAAAGCAGGAACTGGTATCACTCTCACCATCGTCAGCGTTATCATCAGCGTCATCGATATTTGTACTTAGATGTAGCCAACCGCGCAATGTGATACAATTGGTTAGAGCGCATCGTGTGTGAGCTGTTCTGTGGTGGCGACATCGCACTTTCATGAAACGTGATGGCAGCTTAATCAGTTGGGACAGTGGCTATTCAGTCATCAACCAACACTCGCACAAGATGGATCGTTTATGCAGAGCACAGCGTACAAATTTAGCATCTCCGATTATTGTGGATTTTCAATGTTTCAAGGACAACTCAAATGACTACATTCTGAAGGAAGTGTGCGTCTTGGAATTGGCCAGTGGAACACTGCTAATGCATCATATCGCCAAATCACCATTCAGCCGAGATTTCCTATCACAAGAGAAACTGCGTGAAAGCTATTGGCTCACAAAACACTGTCACGGATTGGAATGGGACCAAGGTGATATCTGGTATCATGTGCTAGAGGAAAAGTTACGTGCATGTATCGCCAAACGACCGATTGTCTATGTCAAAGGTGCTGAGAAAAAAGAGTTTGTACGATACAATTTCATCACGGATCACTGTACTACTAATGTCATCGATATCAACGATATTGGCTGCGGATCACTATCGTCAATCAACTGTCTACTATCAACAAACGCAGTGCGATGTCGCCACCACAGAACAGCTCACACACGATGCGCTCTAACCAATTGTATCACATTGCGCGGTTGGCTACATCTAAGTACAAATATCGATGACGCTGATGATAACGCTGACGATGGTGAGAGTGATACCAGTTCCTGCTTTTGTTTTGCTACTAGTACTACTCCTACTACTGACTGTGGCGTCGACACAGTAGAATGAATACCTTAGAGATACAAAGGTGTATGGCTAAACTGCCCGTACAGAATGTTGGTGTCTACGCTGCGGATCAATTGCCCCATTATATTTCACCATCTACTGCTATGATTGTGAACACTGATCCACACAATGAAGACGGCACTCACTGGGTCGCTTTCTACCTTAACAAAGGAGGAGGAATAATTGAATTCTTTGACAGCTACGGTCAACCGCCACATATTCAATTCTACCAAGGATTCCTGAGACGCAACGCTCGTCGCTACCTGTACAACGAGCATCGCATTCAAAGTGACAACACTCTGGTCTGCGGTCAATACTGCCTTGTGTTCCTGTACTGCCGCACCCACTACGGCATGAAGATGACGGACTTTGTGCAGCTCTTTGAACACTCTTCTACTGGCCACAACGATGCACTGATCAGAAGACTCTTTGCACAAATGTATACCAATTGAATTTTGAAATTTTGCATTTTTTTTTTTCTCAATAAACTAGTTGTGTACTCAGAATAAAAAGAAATATTCTTATTATTTCCCATCCTCTCCTCCTTTACCCCAAAGTGGGGCAGACCTCTCATACAATGGCATTAGCAGGTGCATTCTTGTCTTCAACAATTCCTGTAGTATGGGGGAGCGAAAATCTCCCCCCTAAGCCATTATGTGTTAGGGGGAGCGAAAATCTCCCACCTGGTAATTAAACCAATTGAACAACAGTTTTCAACCACCTGAGGTCTCATAGGTCTATCCCACTTTTGGGGTAGACCTAACGTACAATTATAGGCCTGCCCCAAAATGGGACAGACCTATCATACAATGATTCTAAAGTAACATTCATATCTGAACCTGGTTTATATGAATTAACATATTCCTGAATATATATATATATTTTTTTTTTTTTACTTTTGTATCTTAAGACTATGTTAGGGGAGAAAAAAAAAATACGAATGTATATACAAACAATTTGGCTATTTATTTACACACCTTATATATATATTTTACATCGAGTATGTGCTCCTGTACATTTGAGATTGACTAGCAAAAATGAGACTCGACACAAACTAATGACTAGAACAAAAAGAAAAAGGAGAACATTTCTAAGTTTTACGAGACTCGATACAAACTAATGACTAGATTTTTCAAAATAATTTACAAGTCAAGTTAGGGTCTTTGGCAATATGACACAACCACTCAACGCTCCTCATCCTCCGCCTCTTCATCGTCTTGAGGGATGTCTTCGGGCTGATGTGGAACGTCAATGTGTCCCCACGGAAGTGTGTTGACTCCGTCCGGAAGGATGTAACGTTTGTCATCGTTACAGCTCAAGGATAGCTTGTCGACTTGGACTGTGAATACGCGGTGGTTTCGGGACTGGAACCTGGTGTTGATGGTTCTCTTCAACACGCCGTTGAAGAGGCATTCCCGATAGTCGTCAGAGGTTAGTGTGTGTTTTACAACACCTCTAGCGACTCCCTTGGCGCGCTTCACTGTCATGACCTGCAACTCGTCATCTTCGGTCCTCTCCTCGAACTCGACAATGTCCATGAAATAAAGTTTCGAGCGAAGACCGAGGTACTCGAGCAGAGGAAGTCCGTTTGCTTCATCCTTGAACTTTCCGATGACTTTTGCGTTGGTGGGGCTGTAGCAGGGATGGTTTCTGGGGTACGCACTGGTGTCAAAATCATCCAGATGCTCCAACATGTCCTTATAAACATCTTCAGTCTGGACGTCGAACACGAAGCTGTCAGTGTCCATGTAGTCAACCTTCAGACGATCACCGTAGCGGTTCTTCATCTTCCGAAGGAAGTCGTACATGAGCCACTTGCTCAGATCGAGGACACACATTCCGACGTACAGCGGTTTGTCCAGGACGATATTGACTTTCGACATGTGGACAATGGCGACATCATCGTTGAAGTAGGTTCGGTCCAGGAAGTTTGACTTGGCCACGTACTTCCTGAACATCTCCGGCGTACACACCAGCTTAGAGTTCATTCGCTTGCGAACATTCTCGATCGTCTTGCCGAAGACCGCGTTGTTCATAAGCTTGAAAAAGTCTTGTTCAAACTTGGTCTTGGCCTTCTTCCTCAGTTCGGTGTTCATTAGGATGTAGCTCTCTAACCACCGAGACTGTCGGAACGAGATGACGCGATGCACGTTCGCAAGCTCCAGCCCGTTTTCCAGTGCCTGTTGCAAGATTCTGTAATGACAGATGTAGTTCTTCTTGTCATCCAGAGTCGTAACGAGCTTCTTGAATTTCCCTCCTGGCGGACGTTTGGTCTCACAGCAGTAAGGGAGATCTTTGTGAAGGTCGTGCAGGTGGGCGGGGTAGCGAAGGTCAACTTCCAAGACGTAGCCCGTGGGTCCTTCGGGGTCCAACGCTGCAATATCCAGGGACGCGATCTCCTCGCGGCTGAGCCATTGGAAGTGTCCCTGTGGAAGACACTGGGACATGGCCCAACCGTAAAGGTTGTTGGCGTCCAAGTATAGCAGGTGATGCGTTGGCTCTTCAGGTCGTCGATCTTCAGGGCGACATCCATCATGGTTGGCCTTGGCGTGTCTGGTGATCGCCTGGGAAATACCTCCTCTGATGCCTTGCTCGAAGAAGAGGTACATGTCAAAGTCCTGTATCGTATCAAGCTCCACTCCACAGGTCCTTAACATGACATCCCAGGCGTATGACGGTAGGGTGTAGTAGTGCGCAGGGTCTAGTTCGTATTCAGCCATCGACGTGTCCCTGAAGCGTTCAAAGACGTCAGTCAACAGCGCAATGTCACAGCGCAGGTACTTCTCGGCGTAGTCCTTGAGGTTCCTACAACCGAAGGTTTCCCACACGTTGCGAGCATGCTCGTAGTCTGCATCCGTGATGTCCTCCAGGGTCAGGTCGTTGTGGAAATCTCGCTGCAGAGGCAGTTCCGTAGTATCTTCCAAAACGGTGTTCGACGTTACAAAGTTGTACGGGAACACGCCTTTCCTACGGACTAGATCGAAGAGGTGGTCTTCGGGGAATCTCTTCCTCGTCTCCAAGAGTTGAGCTGGTGGAAGTGCGGCTGCGAGGCTGGCGAGGCTCAAAGCCAGGAACCTGTAGGTGTCGAGGAACCTGACTCTGAATCCTGGCTGTCTTTTTCCACGCCCTGGCATCCCAACCGGTGCCGCTGCTCGGTCGAACAGGAACCGCTTCGTGAAAGCGATGTACCGCTCTTCCGTGTGAGCCAACACCTCAACATCACCAGGGTCGACCGCCAACTCCCGCACTATGAAGTGAGCGTCGTAGTTGGAGAGGTTGTGGAAGTAGCAGTTGACTACTCTCTGCTCCCTGTAGCGTAGGTTACATGATCTGTGCGCAGCGCCACGGAACTCGTAGGGCGGCGCGTGGTTGTGATCACGAACCTTTGGGTCTTCGCTTGAAAATGGCGATCCACAGAGGTAGCAATTCGCTGTTGAGTTGTACTGCATCGTTTCCGCTGGGGTCAGGACAGGGCGCAGATTTCTTGCTTCGTACAGGAAGTTCCACAATCGTTCAACATCAGTTTTCAACATCTCCATAAATGTCTTTGACGCATCATCCCCGAAGTAGACTCGAGGCTCAAACTCTTCAAGTCCGTACGAGTCGATGATCTGGTACGCAAAGGCATATGGGATGTGGATGTGGGTGGCTACTCCTCCGTGCGGCTCGTCGACTTGTTCATCCATCTCCGAGGTCGGCAGTAGAGCACACTCAAAGTCCGCGTAGATGGTGAAACGCTCGCGTCGGGTGAACTCTGGATGGTTGAATTTTATTTCAGTCTTTCTCGGCGTATCCATGCGAATAGGGGCTGAAGCGGAGCAGTATCGCCTGTGCTCCTCCAGACGCTGAGCACCCGTCAGACCGAGCTTGTTCGGACGGTTGTCAAAGTGCGCGAAGCACCGCTTACAGATGAATATCCTGTCTACACGCGCTGTGAGTTGGGGACGGATCAGTCGGCCAAGGTCTTTGATGTAGGCGTAGTGACTATCACCGTCCGCTGTCACGTACAAAAGGTCGCAATGGTCTTCGCGCTCCTGCCTACAGATCTTCAAGGGAAAGACGGTGTCCTGATACTTTGGTTGTCCGTTAGGTTTCTGACCCACGCGCGTGTGATCAATACCATAGACGTTGATGCTGATGTTGTTTGTCCGCTCAAACGTCTTGATACTTTTCAGAGCAACGGGGAATTGAAGGCCGGTCCAATCGTATCGGGCGATGATGTCATCGGTGTACGATGCCGGTCTTTTAGGGTCCTCTCGAACAAATTTGCCCAGGACAGCATACATAAAACACCGCTCATCGGTGTTCGATACGTTGACGACTGCTTTGGTGTTCTCCAGAGACGTAGGCAGTGGGAGCCAAGCTCGACCATCTTCACCTAGAGGAGTGTACTCGTTGATACCGACCTCCAAATCACGAACGCGAAGGTATGTCCACCCGGAGCCGATATGATCACACTCAGCCTTCTCTCTGATAAGCTTCGCAAAAGCTGTTGTGATGTACTGGTTCAGGTCCGAGGTCGCCGTCAGCGGAGTCATCTTCGTCTTGAAGTTGCGCAGGCAGGTGTTGTTGTGCACATTTTTGAACTCACACTCCAGCTTCAAGTTGACCTTTATGCTGCGGTGTTTTGCCAAGGTGTTCTCGAGCAACTCCGTAAGGCTCACAATCAACAACGCCATCACTTCTCCGATTGTGACGAGATTCTCCATCGGTCGCTGCAGACGGTAGGTTAGGAGGCGGTTGCGGAAACCCCGTTGAATGAGTGAGAATACGGGGCTTGACTGTCCTGCTCCAGTCATCTCAACATCATCGGGTTGTTGGTGTGTGCTCGTACCGGGTTGTGGCTCCGTGCTCGGACCTGGCTGGGGTTCATCCTGTTCCATGGATGCTCGGTTCCGGATCAGGTCCTTCATGATCGGGCAAGAGAACCGCTCATGATGGTCCTTGTTGAACAGCTTGTTGAACTCCTGACCGCAGTATGCGCAAGGGAATCTCCGTTCTTGGCCATCACCGTGAAATTGATTGGTGTGGCGACGAAGGTTGTCTTCCCTCTTAAACTCGGCGCCGCATGTGACGCAAAGGAACCTGCGGACTCTGCTGTGGGTTGATTCCACATGTCGACGCAGGTTTCTTTCACGACGGAAACGGCGACCGCATTCATGGCAGGTGTGGTGGCCAGGACCCGGACCTTCATCTGAAAATAAAAATAAAAACAAATTAGGATAAATGAAGATACAAATTCCCCTCTCTCTCGAGAATCACATTTCAAAGTTAAGTTTGTTAAATCAAAATAGCAATCATTAAACAGGGAAGAAGTAATCTTCTGTACTGTTTGTCTACATTGATGATCCTGGGTTCAAAGCAAAGGATGTAGCTGCAATAATGAGCTACGCCAACCCTAAAGAAGCCTTATGTGTTAGGGGGAGCGAAAATCTCCCCCTAGTAATTAAATCAATAGTACATCAGTTGGCAAACACCCGAGGTCTCATTCTTGTTCTAGTCTTCAACAATTCCTTACGTATGGGGGAGCAAAAATCTCCCCCTAAGCCATTTTGTGTTAGGGGGGAGCGAAAATCTCCCCCCTAACAATTAAATCAGTTGAACACCAGTTGTCACGGTCTCATTCTTCTTCAGGAACCTAGTTAAATAGTTAAAAAAAAGAAGGTAAATAGTCACTAGGGGAAAAAAGTTATTTTAATGTAGATTCTCACCTTCAACGGAGTGTTGATTGACACCGGCAGTCGTCTGCGGTGCAACAATCGCCTCCCGGGGTGGAACGACGAGGTGATTCGCTCCCATGTGCCGCTCTAAGGCCCCCTGGTCTGCGAATGTGGCTCGACAAAGCCGACATGCGGCTTCTCCATCTGCAAACGCACAAAACGATTAGATTGAGAAATGATTAACACCTGTCTTAGTTTAGTGTACTTGATGGGGGGTGTATCGATACACCCCCTTCAAGTGCTCCAACCCAAAGCATTCACTGGTAGTTAACTTGTCCGCAGGCACTGATGGGCTAGCTCTGTTGGTTGTAGCGTTACCCTGCTCAACTCTTGTATTAATTATCAAAAGTACGTCATGTGGGTACTCAAAATACTCGACTTGAAGAGGGGATTCCGAAAATGCATTAAAAAAAAAAAAAAAAAAAAAAAAAAAAAAAAAGAGGGTCAAGTTCAAGTTCAAGGTCATCATCAGGTTAGCCCAAAGTGGTCGATGTGGGTACTCAAAATACTCGGCTTGAAGAGGGGATTCCGAAAATGCATTAAAAAAAAAAAAAGAGGGTCAAGTTCAAGTTCAAGGTCATCATCAGGTTAGCCCAAAGTGGTCGATGTGGGTACTCAAATGACTCGTCTTGACTAGACGAGCAAGAATCTGCAATCAGAATTCAGATCCGACCTATGGTAACCCAGACCCATTACCCCCCCCCCCCCCGAGGTCTCGTCTGCAACACTTTACCCCCCCCCCCCGAGGTTAGGGTCATACTTTGGGGGGGGGGGGGGTAGGAAGTATGTCATATGGGTACTCTGATGACTTGACTTGATGGTTCGAACAATAGCATAAGTTATTAACATTATATAAATATAGTCATGTAATTTTAATTTTTTTTTTTTACACAGCTCTATATTCGCACAGAATAACTAAAGCTGTTAAATAAAAAGAAGACTTTTACCACACTCCGGTTATATACTGCATAACATATTCCTATATTACTAACATTTAAGTCTGATTAAAACAATAATGCAACACACAATGACGTACCTTGTTGGGGTGGGACGAATCCACCGTGGAATTTTGCGTAGTGCTTCATACTGTGTCTGCGCGGGAACGTGCAGCCGCAAATGACGCATTGGTGTGAGTCGTTCATCTTGAATATGGATTATAAAGTTTCGATAATCGCAAACAATACGGCACAACACAACCGTTTTAAATAGTTCAAAGATGCTGGACGAATATCGCAAATGAAATCAGCAACTAACAAAAATCGCGTAGAACGGAGCAGGATCGGACTAACACGTCTACACGCACTGAACTCTCGAACTGAACTGACGGAGGGCTGGCGATGTGGGGTGACGCTCCCCACTAATGGATTTCGGAGAAGGCCGGGGCAATAAATCTCAACCGCTGTCAGGGGTAAAAGCAACCCTCCTCTAATGTAATTCGATACGGGGGGACTATAATGGGTTCCTAGAAGGGTCGGGTGCAGCTGCTTCCCAGACCGGTCTCGACTCACCGGTCTTTTGTGCGAACATCTGCTGCGTCGACGTTTGTCGCCTCGGCAATAAATCACGACAGCTGTCAGGGGTAAAAGCAACCCTCCTCTAATGGAATTAGATACGGGCTGACTACAATGGGTTCCTGGAAGGGTCGGGCGCAGCTGCATCCCGGACCGGTCTCGACTCACCGGTCTTTTGTTTGAACATCTGCTGCGTCGACGTTTGTTGCCTCGACAACAAATCACAACAGCTGTCAGGGGTAAAATCATTGGACAGTCGGGGGGGGGGGGGCTCCTCCTGATTGATGTACCTCGGGGGGGGGGGGGGGGCTCCTCCTGATTGATGTACCGGGGGGGGGGGCTCCTCCTGAAATGAAAAAAAAAAAAAAATTTGCATATTAATTAGGGTAATTAAAAAAATTTGCATATTAATTAGGGTAATTAAAAAATTTGCATATTAATTAGGGTAATTAAAAAAAAAAATTTGCATACTAATTAGGGGGGGGGGGCTCCTCGGGGGGGGGGGGCGCTCCTCCTGGCTCCTCCTGCCCCAGAACACTCCATTTATCCCTACTGTTGACGCGCGAGAGTGAGTAGGCGTGTAGCAGAGTGAGATCTCCAGATGGCTGTGCTCCAATGTAGGCGCTGCGAGTTGCCGCTGGGACTGTGTTGACGCGCGAGAGTGAGTAGGCGTGTAGCAGAGAGAGATCTCCAGATGGCTGTGCTCCAATGTAGGTGCTGCGAGTTGCCGCTGGGACTGTGTTGACGCGCGAGAGTGAGTAGGCGTGTAGCAGAGAGAGATCTCCAGATGGCTGTGCTCCAATGTAGGCGCTGCGAGTTGCCGCTGGGACTGTGTTGACGCGCGAGAGTGAGTAGGCGTGTAGCAGAGAGAGATCTCCAGATGGCTGTGCTCCAATGTAGGCGCTGCGAGTTGCCACTGGGACTGTGTTGACGCGCGAGAGTGAATAGGCGTGTAGCAGAGAGAGATCTCCATATGGCTGTGCTCCAATGTAGGCGCTGCGAGTTGCCGCTGGGACTGTGTTGACGCGCGAGAGTGAGTAGGCGTGTAGCAGAGAGAGATCTCCATATGGCTGTGCTCCAGTGTAGGCGCTGCGAGTTGCCGCTGGGACTGTGTTGACGCGCGAGAGTGAGTAGGCGTGTAGCAGAGAGAGATGTCCAGATGGCTGTGCTCCAATGTAGGCGCTGCGAGTTGCCGCTGGACCTGTGTTGACGCGCGAGAGTGAGTAGGCGTGTAGCAGAGAGAGATCTCCAGATGGCTGTGCTCCAATGTAGGCGCTGCGAGTTGCCGCTGGGACTGTGTTGACGCGCGAGAGTGAGTAGGCGTGTAGCAGAGAGAGATGTCCAGATGGCTGTGCTCCAATGTAGGCGCTGCGAGTTGCCGCTGGGCCTGTGTTGACGCGCGAGAGTGAGTAGGCGTGTAGCAGAGAGAGATCTCCAGATGGCTGTGCTCCAATGTAGGCGCTGCGAGTTGCCGCTGGGACTGTGTTGACGCGCGAGAGTGAGTAGGCGTGTAGCAGAGAGAGATGTCCAGATGGCTGTGCTCCAATGTAGGCGCTGCGAGTTGCCGCTGGGACTGTGTTGACGCGCGAGAGTGAGTAGGCGTGTAGCAGAGAGAGATCTCCATATGGCTGTGCTCCAATGTAGGCGCTGCGAGTTGCCGCTGGGACTGTGTTGACGCGCGAGAGTGAGTAGGCGTGTAGCAGAGAGAGATCTCCATATGGCTGTGCTCCAATGTAGGCGCTGCGAGTTGCCGCTGGGCCTGTGTTGACGCGCGAGAGTGAGTAGGCGTGTAGCAGAGAGAGATCTCCAGATGGCTGTGCTCCAATGTAGGCGCTACGAGTTGCCGCTGGGACTGTGTTGACGCGCGAGAGTGAGTAGGCGTGTAGCAGAGAGAGATCTCCAGATGACTGTGCTCCAATGTAGGCGCTGCGAGTTGCCGCTGGGACTGTGTTGACGCGCGAGAGTGAGTAGGCGTGTAGAGAGAGATCTCCAGATGGCTGTGCTCCAATGTAGGCGCTGCGAGTTGCCGCTGGGACTGTGTTGACGCGCGAGAGTGAGTAGGCGTGTAGCAGAGAGAGATCTCCATATGGCTGTGCTCCAATGTAGGCGCTGCGAGTTGCCGCTGGGACTGTTGACAATTGGGGCAGATTAATAGCGCACATGTTAAATGAAATTGGGTTTATTTCTTAAACTGTACTATTATTTAACCATTTGAACTCCCACTCATCGAAGTCTTAATGTTTAATGTGTTGCAACTAGAGTAAAATGTACTCCGGTGTTTTCATTGTAAGGAAAATATGGTTATCTACAACAGAGATAAAATTATTAATTTATCCTTTAAAAGTCAAATTCCATTCCTTGTTACAACGTTTTTCGGTACTGACTGTGGGTTTATTTTAAACAACGCTGATTGTAAACAATTTTAATTTAAAAAGCAGCCATCCTAACAGCAGGTAGGGGGAGTGGCATTAGTTATCAAAACTAAATTAAATAATTACTATAGGTTAAATCATTATCATTTATTATGTCATAATCTGATGTCGCCACGTACGTTTATCGGATTCTACGCGAATCAGGGTCTGTAAATGAAAATACTGAATCGAATTTTAACGAAATGTATCTAGTAGGAAGTTTAACGAATCTAGTCTAAAATAAGATCGAATCGTGAGCCTCCGAGGTGTCCGCGATTCAAGCAAGACGGACTGAAACATTTTACCCTTTTATCACAACCTCAAATCGGCGCCAACAGATACTAGTAATTTGTATTATTTCATTCAAGTTTACGGCATTTTAAATTGGCGAAATTTGCTTCGGGAAATATCTAAACAAGATAACTCAAACTAGTCCAACTTGATTTACATCATGATAAAATACTGAGTACTATCAGTTGTAATACAAATATTCGAGCATTTCAATTTCAAACATAGTTTACAAACTTGCGACACATAAAACGAATTATCTTGGGAGCTAAATAAGAATAGGTTAAAAGAAAGAATAAAATCACAACATTTGGTCGAACAGTAGAATGGCTTCAAGTTAGATGTTTTATTATAAGTATTTAATACAAAATAATTGGATGTTGGTTATCACCTATAACGATTTAAGTTTATAGCAGTTGCGTCTAAGTTTTTGAAATTGATGTACGATATATTTTAAAATATATATATAAAGTGCAATAATTAACACTACACCATGACATTATGTCACGAGTACAACACAACATCACAGGATCACGTGGCACCACGTCTCCGTGTAGCGTGAGAGGTGGCGCTAGCGATGACCGCAAAGCTTTGATGAGAGATTGGACCCGTATTGTAGGCTCCGGCTCCCCTGAGCGATTTGGTAATCGATGAAGGGACAAACGAGACTGTATAGATCTTGTAAAATGCACATTAAATTATTTTTGTAATATGATTACAAAGAGCATAATATTACGTGATGCTTAAGAGATACAGAAACCGAAGGATAATAAGAATGCAATCAGAATAATATTAATGATGTGTAAGCGCTACAAAGAGAAGCATAATCATACATCAGCGGGCAACAAAAAGAGAGAAAACATACAGTTAACAATGAAATCAGTTAAACAATTGAATAAAAAAATATATAATGCTCACAGTTGACGGTGCGGGGAGGAACAGACACATGATAATATAATGTTTAACCGTTAACGACAATATAATATTTTAAATAATACGGATACATATTTCTAAAACAAATCTGTTGGGATCATACAGATAAAACGTCACGGATCAGAGAGGAG
Organism: Allygus modestus; assembly: GCA_963675035.1. Lineage (NCBI taxonomy): Eukaryota > Metazoa > Arthropoda > Insecta > Hemiptera > Cicadellidae > Allygus > Allygus modestus. The sequence continues at coordinate 4,148,245 of OY776111.1, forward strand.
AATAGGGATGAACATTACATTGCAATGCGTTATTTAGAGGGGAACTTCATGGATAACCCAAAAACTCTAATAGTTAAGAGAAACATTAGGGAGTAAATACATATAATTAAAATCCATTTTGAACATTTAATGTAATTGTTCTTAAAGGTTTTGTACTTTGTACCATTTGATTTTATGGTTTTTAGTGAAACCATACAGTTGATCACAAATTGAAACCTTAAAACATAAATTTAATCTTGGTGTTTATGTATGTAAAATATAATTTATTTTGTAGTGTTTTGTTTTTTAGACTGTAGACCGTTGAAATTTAGAACTTTGCTTAGAATTTAGTATTTATTTTTTTGATTCAATATTTTATTGAACTTCTCAATATTTTATTAAGTTCTCAATAAACTTAAGTGAGTTAAAGGTAAAATTAACACGTGAGTTAATTTATAGTTTACAAAAGAAAGATTTTAATGACAAACACTTTTCTTAAAGTAACCTTCCTCCAGATCCTTTGTATGATACATAAACAGATTTATTATATATCTTGCATGTCTTAGGTTTATCAAGGAAATACTATTTCGCAAAGCAGAGGTGATGGGATAGTGAGAGGGGGTGAGGGGGTATGCGTCTTGTAATACATCTATGACGTATACAGTTAAAAGGTTCTTGCAAAAATATTTAACTGTATCATGAATCGACTTTAAATTTACGAGAATACAAAAAAACACGTGTTACGTTAACTTGAACACAAATATAGAGACATAGAAACCTTTAATAATCTCAAAATGTTTTGTAAAACCGAATCTATAATCTAAATAACCAATTATACTCTGTTTTTGAAGAGTAATTTCCCCCAATGCTAAATAAGACCGTAATGATAAAGATATTTATCTAACAAGAAGTGTTTTGTGGTAAAATGTTAATTCAGGTTTTAAAAAACTGAAGGTGTAGTTTAATCAAAGTACAATAAATAGAAGTAAAATTGTAAACGTAATATTGGAAATCATTTGTAGTATTGTAAATTACTTCGCCCACGCGTGTGAAGAGAGTTTGCCCAATTTTATTGTTTACTTACGAACAGTTTATAACAAAGCCAGTCTCCCGGTCGGTTGGCTCATTTTGTCACCAACCATTGTTGTACGTTCAGTCCAAGTGGACCGCGGCCAAAACGTTAATTGCCTCAGTGATACGTTCTTCTCTACTGTTATCTCGATACCGCGCATCGCACAACTGTGTGAGGTCCTAGCAGCTAGTATCATCTCATGGAGTATGTCCTCTGAAGTGTCAGGACTATTAAACAGTTGTCCACAGTTCCCATAGCCTCGGACTAGTTTAGACTACGCCTTGAACATATACTACTGTAAAGTCAAGTGTTTTACATGGTGACGATGGCAGGAAGTTTTACAAACAGGTCTACGTGGGACCACTCAAATATCAGCAAATTATGAAAATCTTATGTCCACAATCGAAGAAGACTATAGCTTGTCAGTTTGTATTAACTGAAATCAGTAATCATTGCAACAGTTATGGGATTTATACCATTCAAAGCACAGTTCAAACAATGTATAATCAGTAACTGTCACCAAATGTTTAGCGAAATGGCATACATAACTGAAATATCGTCGACAAGACAAGTCTAAACAAAGTTCGATCAGCAGCAGTCGTATCGGACGAGATATTGATGGAGTAATAACACTAAATCTGTCTCTTACCTAGACTGCGATACTCAGAATAAGGGATAAACATTCAGACGATGAATCGAATCTGAGGGTCTCCCGCATCAAGCAGCAATGGATATTCCGTTCTCCTGCTGATCGTTTTGTTTTATGACGGCACAGTCGAACTTTATAGCCCCCTGACGTTCATTCCCTTTTAAAATTACCGCTTCTTTGAGAAGTTGATGTTTCTTTAACAAATTTTTTATTTTAACTTACTGGTACTAACAAATAATTGTACAGCCTTGTGTTTCTTAAAATTCCTAGTAGAATATTTGTTTAAGATAATGATATATTTTTACCATTATCAGAACAAGTTCTAAAATTCATACATTTACTGAACTGGGCGTATTTATTTTACCTTTTATTATAATATATGAATAGCTAAAATTCCCTTTGGCGATCCTTTAGAAATATGTAACATAAAATAAAACTGTAAAATATAGATATTTAATACTAAATGAAGCAGATAACAGTCAAGTAAGTATAACAATTTAAGAAAGTATAAATTAATAAATACACCTCATTATGTAGGAAGGATTACTGTTCGTTATGATAAATACATACGTATAACTTTTGATATAAAATTATTATAAAGATAAAGGTTTTTCACAAGATGCCTGGACTTCTCTGAAATCTATTACGCTTGGTAAAAAACTTTAAGTAATTTGTCAAATATAGTATACTATTGGAAATTTTGATTTATTCTAGCAGTATTCAGACTACATGTCTTTGGCGTATATTATGTTAGTAGATGCAGCTTACGTACTGCACTTCGTTGTATACTAAAGGTAGGACTTCAGCTTACATACTTCACTTCATTGAGTACTACAAGTTGGACGACTAGTTGGGGACTAAAGCGGAGATTCCAGCTTACATACTTCACTTCATTGTGTACTACAAGTTGGACGACTAGTTGGGGACTAAAGCGGAGATTCCAGCTTACATACTTCACTTCATTGTGTACTACAAGTTGGACGACTAGTTGGGGACTAAAGCGGAGATTCCAGCTTACATACTTCACTTCATTGTGTACTACAAGTTGGACGACTAGTTGGGGACTAAAGCGGAGATTCCAGCTTATATACTGCACTCCGTTGTATACTAAAGGTAGGACTTCAGCGTACATACTTCACTTCATTGTGTACTACAAGTTGGACGACTAGTTGGGAACTAAAGGGGAGATTCCAGCGTACATACTGCACTTCGTTGTATACTAAAGGTAGTACTTCAGCTTACATACTTCATTTCATTGTGTACTACAAGTTGGACGACTAGTTGGGGACTAAGGGGGAGATTCCAGCTTACATACTGCACTTCGTTGTATACTAAAGGTAGGACTTCAGCTTACATACTTCACTTCATTGTGTACTACAAGTTGGACGACTAGTTGGGTACTAAAGGGGAGATTCCAGCTTTCGTACTGCACTTCGTTGTATACTAAAGGTAGGACTTCAGCTTAAATACTTCACTTCATTGTGTACTACAAGTTAGACGACTAGTTGGGAACTAAGGGGGAGATTCCAGCTTACATACTGCACTTCGTTGTATACTAAAGGTAGGACTTCATCTTACATACTTCATTTTATTGTGTACTACAAGTTGGACGACTAGTTGGGGACTAAGGGGGAGATTCCAGCTTACATACTTCACTTGGTTGTGTACTAAAAGTTGGACGACTAGTTGGGGACTAAGGGGGAGGATTCCAGCTTACATACTTCCCTTCGTTGTGTACTACAAGTTGGACGACTAGTTGGGTACTAAAGGGGAGATTCCAGCTTACGTACTGAACTCCGTTGTGTACTAAAGGTAGGAATTCAGCTTACATACTTCACTTCGTTGTGTACTACAAGTTGGACGACTAGTTGGGTACTAAAGGGGCGATTCTAGCTTACGTACAGCACTTCGTTGTGTACTAAAGGTAGGATAATGAAGCGAAAAAGCCGTAGACAACGGTGCTTATTTCTTCGTGTTTAAACCGAGCCATAATGTTTATATGTAATAATCTGGGTGGAAAACCTATTTAATACCTGGAATTTAATAACCATAATTGTGATAAATATTATTGAATATAATTACCTCTACAAGTATTAGTTTCTACATACAATTTCATGTTCTGTATAATTAGTTTTAGACAAGTGCCGTTAAAGGAGACACTAAAAGTCATCAACACTCGGCTAACATTCACCGCTGACGACTGGCGGCTTCAATCCTCTGATACGAGGCTTAGCGTAACTCGCCGCGCCGTTTACTGGGGCCGTTCTTAAATATTTAGACGTAAAAAAATGTTTGGACTTTGGTTAGTTTACCTGTTCTAATAACTAACCAAACAGTTTTTACAGCATTGCTTACTTGTTTTTTGCGTTCTTGCATAATTGCATATATATTACATTTGTGTATAGTTAGAATCCTTCTGGATGAAATAAATAAAATAGTACACAATTTTTCTACCAGTCCTGTACAACAATCACTATAATATTGTACAGTGTAAATATTAAATGTAGAGCTGAAAACTGCAAACTTAATTTTAAATTTAAAGTCTTTTTGGCCTTTTTGACGCCTTTCGCCTTACGAGGCGGAAATCGAACAATTTTGAAATAACAAAATTTATATTTTCCCTTTATATCCAATAAAGTATTAACCACCCTGTTTTTTATAAAATAGCATCAATACTTACAGAATAGTTCAACTAACCAAAGCTCACATGATGTTGGCTATTAAAGATTGGGCATGACGCACCTGTAAAACATAAAAGCAAAATTTAGTTTATAGAAAATTCATCTTTCATTTTCCTCTTAGATGTTTTATTAGAACTCCCCTAATCTAGGAGAAGTCGCACCATGAGAACTGCGTTGAAAATAGGCCTACGAGACGATCTACATGTATAACCTTAATGAAAATGACCTTTAACTCATTATTCAGTAATTACAAGTAAAGTAAATTACTAATTACAACCTTTTTATAGTGAGTTTTATAAATGTTAACAAAAATTTAAAGACGCTTCAAATTGTTTAAATTGTATTTAATCAGACTATATGCATTTATAACATCCTATAGATGGTTTGATATAGATATTATTAACAAATTCAGCTACAAGTAAAGTAATGTAAATTATAAGTAAGTGGTTTATAAGAATACGTAAAATTCGTGGATGCAGAAAATACAAGTGCAAAAATAAATAAATAATATAAACTTGGTACTTTTCTAAAATCATAGTTTATTTTGTAAATTATCGAGACTGTAAATAAAAACAAATCATAGCAATTTACCTTCTCAGCAAAATCTTATAAGAAATGATATAAGTATGAATTAGTCCGTAATATGCTTTATAAAAAATTGAAACTAAAAATCAAGTAGACAATTTGTTTATATTCCAAGAGTTCATAAATTCATAAAGCGATTGTTCTAATCAAGACAGGCTAACAACTGTCAAATAACGAACGTTTTCATTTACAACCCGAGGTTTGCTACAGACTATGTTGTTCAGTTCCGGAACGGGATTCCTCTCTCTATGCTCGAGCTGGCTAGAAAATGTGTCTATTTCCACTTTCATGAGTTTATTCGTAAATAAATTGAAGCGAACTTTCTTAGGCACTAAGTGAAAAACGTTTTCAAGTGAGCAACCTTTACTTAGTCGTAAAAATATTTATCACTGTAAATTATTAATTATGAATCATTGCAGAGAAAACTGATAAGACGTCTGCAACGGAAGTCTTCAATCGTTGTAGCAATGTAATCCATTTCAGCGTAACAGGATAAGAGCACTTTGAGTAAAAAGCTCTTTAATGTGCGCACGCACACATCAGATATAACTGTATTCTATTCCATAGTATTAAACTGTCTTTAGTAATACACGGCATGAGTGAAGCCTTATACCACCAAACTGATAAGTTTGCAACTTAACACGCTGAAGGGTTACTATTTATAGTCTATTATAAAAGTTGTGTACACGAGTTACAAGTGAATTAAGCGAAGCTACAATTTTGTTCGAACAATAATGACCAACAATGTATTCTGCTCAATGTATGAGATAAAAATATTGGTTTGTAAATTCGTCAAATCAAACTAAAAACTCCTTCGCTACAGACATTTCTTCAATAACCATGTTTATCATTGTTTGGTCTATTGTATTTGTTGATTTTTCGTTTGTTGGTATACAGCGATGTTTGTCGACAAGTTGGACGCGTGGTATCTATGCGGGATCATTTCTTCACAAAAGTTAGGATAAAAACAGTTTCAAAATTCAGTCTGAGGGTAAGTTTAGTTCACAATGCTTGGTCTAGTCAAAGGATCATCAGGCAGAGAGCAACTGGCGTACGCTACAATTCAGTATTTAGGTGAAATTTGTATTCTTTTAGAGTTTGTTTAAAGACGTAGGACATCACAATAAAACGTATGTCAAAATAAACAATATTAAGTCTTATACTCCATTACTAAATGGAGTTGCTTTTGCCTCTTTTAGTTCAAAGTTTATGCTTGAAATTATCGGAAAGTAGACCTTTGTTTTATAAACATGTAGAATATACCGGATAATATTGTTGCAATGGGGAAGATGAGTTACCGTTCCAGCGGAGCGCCGCCACATGAATAGGTTATGTTATTTACAAGCGGCCACTTTGACACAACCACAAACTTTCTTAATTTTCGTGTCCGCCAGGCGATTTACGGCACTCTTTTGAAACTACAGAGAAAGTGCGTGAATTTGCATAAAAAATAAACAATAAATCACATAACGAATTTTAAATAATGGTTATCTTTCCTCATTATAAAGTTGTATTCTTTGCATGAATTATACAGGGAAGGCCCGTACAGAATTGTTTGCGTCTCTTAAGGGGAATATTATCATAGGTTGTAAGTGGGACTACGTTTTGTTAAACAAAATTTGTGATTAAGTACAAATAGACCTAATTTAGACAGGCGTTTAGTCTAAATTGTTTAGTATCTTAAATTTAGGTTTGTATTCAATCATAAAAATGCATTAAAAATATAAAATTACATTTATTATGTGGAAAATAAAATACAAATATAAATAACGGTGATTCGTCTTCGTATTTTACATCACAGGTTAATATTTGCGTAGTCCCTTTGCAGAAAACCTCCGTCTTTTATAATCTAAATTATAATGCACAAAAACGCTTTATGTAAGCATTACTTTTTGTTATTTCTGATTAAACTTTCTTTTGTGATGTGAAATGTGGTCCTGAGCCCCAATTGCGCATTAAGTTTTGATACTTTTTAAGTTAGTATAGTGCTGTGCTATCTAAAGTTTCCCTAAGTCATTTTTTTTCTTTCTTAAAACATGCGGGATAATTTAATTAAGTTGCACTTTAAAAAACATATTCATTTAGTAAAACAGTTTTATTTTAATTGGATAAATCAACATAAATGCATTACGATATTCTAAAACGCCATTCGACACAGACAGTTATGAAGACTGTGTTGAGGTTGCTCGTAAACATCTTGATTGAAGACTGTGATTGCATGAGTGTTAGCATTGCAAAGTGACAACAGCCACAACGACTGAACCACCGCCAGCGCCGGTGACAATCGAACAGCAATGACTGAACGATGGAACAACTGCCTTCACTTAACGCTGCAGTCACAACCAGGATCCTGACAACAGCCACAACGACTGTACCACCGCCGGCGCCGGTGACAATCGAACAGCAATGACTGAACGATGGAACAACTGCCTTCACTTAACGCTGCGTCACAACCAGGATCCTGACAACAGCCACAACAACTGAACCACCGCCGGCGCCGGTGACAATCGAACAGCAATGACTGAACGATGGAACAACTGCCTTCACTTAACGCTGCAGTCACAACCAGGATCCTGACAACAGCCACAACGACTGAACCACCGCCGGCGCCGGTGACAATCGAACAGCAATGACTGAACGATGGAACAACTGCCTTCACTTAACGCTGCAGTCACAACCAGGATCCTGACAACAGCCACAACGACTGAACCACCGCCGGCGCCGGTGACAATCGAACAGCAATGACTGAACGATGGAACAACTGCCTTCACTTAACGCTGCAGTCACAACCAGGATCCTGACAACAGCCACAACGACTGAACCACCGCCGGCGCCGGTGACAATCGAACAGCAATGACTGAACGATGGAACAACTGCCTTCACTTAACGCTGCAGTCACAACCAGGATCCTGACAACAGCCACAACGACTGAACCACCGCCGGCGCCGGTGACAATCGAACAGCAATGACTGAACGATGGAACAACTGCCTTCACTTAACGCTGCGTCACAACCAGGATCCTGACAACAGCCACAACGACTGAACCACCGCCGGCGCCGGTGACAATCGAACAGCAATGACTGAACGATGGAACAACTGCCTTCACTTAACGCTGCAGTCACAACCAGGATCCTGACAACAGCCACAACGACTGAACCACCGCCGGCGCCGGTGACAATCGAACAGCAATGACTGAACGATGGAACAACTGCCTTCACTTAACGCTGCAGTCACAACCAGGATCCTGACAACAGCCACAACAACTGAACCACCGCCGGCGCCGGTGACAATCGAACAGCAATGACTGAACGATGGAACAACTGCCTTCACTTAACGCTGCAGTCACAACCAGGATCCTGACAACAGCCACAACAACTGAACCACCGCCGGCGCCGGTGACAATCGAACAGCAATGACTGAACGATGGAACAACTGCCTTCACTTAACGCTGCAGTCACAACCAGGATCCTGACAACAGCCACAACAACTGAACCACCGCCGGCGCCGGTGACAATCGAACAGCAATGACTGAACGATGGAACAACTGCCTTCACTTAACGCTGCAGTCACAACCAGGATCCTGACAACAGCCACAACGACTGAACCACCGCCGGCGCCGGTGACAATCGAACAGCAATGACTGAACGATGGAACAACTGCCTTCACTTAACGCTGCAGTCACAACCAGGATCCTGACAACAGCCACAACGACTGAACCACCGCCGGCGCCGGTGACAATCGAACAGCAATGACTGAACGATGGAACAACTGCCTTCACTTAACGCTGCAGTCACAACCAGGATCCTGAAAACAGCCACAACAACTGAACCACCGCCGGCGCCGGTGACAATCGAACAGCAATGACTGAACGATGGAACAACTGCCTTCACTTAACGCTGCAGTCACAACCAGGATCCTGACAACAGCCACAACGACTGAACCACCGCCGGCGCCGGTGACAATCGAACAGCAATGACTGAACGATGGAACAACTGCCTTCACTTAACGCTGCAGTCACAACCAGGATCCTGACAACAGCCACAACGACTGAACCACCGCCGGCGCCGGTGACAATCGAACAGCAATGACTGAACGATGGAACAACTGCCTTCACTTAACGCTGCAGTCACAACCAGGATCCTGACAACAGCCACAACGACTGAACCACCGCCGGCGCCGGTGACAATCGAACAGCAATGACTGAACGATGGAACAACTGCCTTCACTTAACGCTGCAGTCACAACCAGGATCCTGACAACAGCCACAACGACTGAACCACCGCCGGCGCCGGTGACAATCGAACAGCAATGACTGAACGATGGAACAACTGCCTTCACTTAACGCTGCAGTCACAACCAGGATCCTGACAACAGCCACAACGACTGAACCACCGCCGGCGCCGGTGACAATCGAACAGCAATGACTGAACGATGGAACAACTGCCTTCACTTAACGCTGCAGTCACAACCAGGATCCTGACAACAGCCACAACGACTGAACCACCGCCGGCGCCGGTGACAATCGAACAGCAATGACTGAACGATGGAACAACTGCCTTCACTTAACGCTGCGTCACAACCAGGATCCTGACAACAGCCACAACGACTGAACCACCGCCGGCGCCGGTGACAATCGAACAGCAATGACTGAACGATGGAACAACTGCCTTCACTTAACGCTGCAGTCACAACCAGGATCCTGAAAACAGCCACAACGACTGAACCACCGCCGGCGCCGGTGACAATCGAACAGCAATGACTGAACGATGGAACAACTGCCTTCACTTAACGCTGCAGTCACAACCAGGATCCTGACAACAGCCACAACGACTGAACCACCGCCGGCGCCGGTGACAATCGAACAGCAATGACTGAACGATGGAACAACTGCCTTCACTTAACGCTGCAGTCACAACCAGGATCCTGACAACAGCCACAACGACTGAACCACCGCCGGCGCCGGTGACAATCGAACAGCAATGACTGAACGATGGAACAACTGCCTTCACTTAACGCTGCAGTCACAACCAGGATCCTGACAACAGCCACAACGACTGAACCACCGCCGGCGCCGGTGACAATCGAACAGCAATGACTGAACGATGGAACAACTGCCTTCACTTAACGCTGCGTCACAACCAGGATCCTGACAACAGCCACAACGACTGAACCACCGCCGGCGCCGGTGACAATCGAACAGCAATGACTGAACGATGGAACAACTGCCTTCACTTAACGCTGCGTCACAACCAGGATCCTGACAACGGTGCAGCTGGTGATAACTAGTTTACAAATATTCATATATACCTATTGCCTGTTAAAACCTATTTAAAACGAGTTCGCACGCAGCACGCTGACGTGAGGGAAGTGAATTTCCACATAAAAAACTATAAAAACTCAAAATCAGTTAAAACATACAACTATTCCAATTTTTATTCAAATCTGAAAATATTGATTTTTTGGCTGTTTTGATGCTCCTGGTTCTATTTACCTGCAATGCTGGGAATACAATTTTGTGCATTATAAGGTCAGGAGAAGGTCCAGTCAGGCTTTAAAGTAGGCGTGAGGTTGCTGGAGATGTTAAAAGTACACCAACAAATGAATAACAGGCTTTTCTAATGTAAAACCCCCATAAGACAACGTACTGCGTTTGGTCAATACACATTTTCTTTAATAACTAGGTAAATATTTATGCTTTAATGACGAGAGAGGGCTTACAACTTTCGCCTAACTAATTCCCATCTTTTTCCACGCATTAATTTTGCATCCGGGGTTTTTCTGACCCTTTTTGGGCCCAAAAACTCGAAATTTGAAAGATTAATCCCCAAAAAAATGGGTTTAGAGTTTTCCGATTGTTTTGCCCAACGAACTTGTCCAACAGATTATAGAAAGGAACGTCCCTACCAAATTTGAAGTAAATCGGACAAAAAATGCGACCGCTAGAGTGCATACACATATATATATATATATATATATATATACAATTTTGAACGACCCCCCAAAACGTGTTCAGGGGGTCACGTTAGGAACTTCTATGGTGGTCCCGGGCTTAAGTTTCACCGTGCGGGTCATGCTAATAGTTCACTTTCCAAAGGAAATTCACTAAAAACAAGATGTTAAAAATGTCAGTGGCATAATCACATAACTGATTTTCATCGTAAACATGATATATATCTAATGATATATAATAATATGATATTATATCATCAAACAAATCTATAAATGATATTTTAAGAAACAACTCACTGTATTTACGAAATGTTCGATTTCAAAACAAGCTTAGCTCACCGACAATACATATTCATGAGTCCCGAGTCAGCCAACCATTAGGCCACGCTTCTCAGTTTAGTTAAGATACTAACTGTCCAAGACTTGTAACCTGCAGCTTAAAGAGGGTGCATTTACACTTTGAACGAGCGGTTGCTAAACTGAAGTGGTAACCAACAGTGTATTTGTTACTTGAACCAAGAATCTGAGTTTTTCTGGTCATATATTATTGCAGCTTGAATCGTGACGTTCTAAACTTATCCTGTATTCAGATCCAGAAGAATTACAATAAAATATTAACTTAAAAATGAAGGTAACAAATTAACACATTCCCGCGATAGTTGTAGCAAGTGAGCCAATCAGAAAAAAAACCCTCCCTCGTGTTAGAGGTCAACATTCACAGCGAGGCAGTAACGTCAGACAAAGCTCGCTAGAACCTTCAATTATAAGCACAGTAATTGCCGTTGTATATTGATACAAGCCGCGAACCGATGAGTGTTCGTTAGTCAGAGTCGCCTCTCTGGCCCTGAGTAGCTACATTGCTGGGTAGCTAGAGTGCTGAGTAGCTACACTGCTGAGTGGCTACATCGCTGGGTAGATACACTGCTGGGTTGCTACAGTGTTGAAAGCTACAATGCTGGGGAATTTTATTTCTGGGTGGCTGCACTTCTGGGTAGTTTCACTGCTGGTAGTAACACCACGGGGTAGTAACTACGTTGTTTAGATGACGTCAAATTCAATTTTTAACACAACATTATTACTTTGCATACGAAATTTTAGCTTGACAACGGGAACGTTTCGAGCTACCAAAATGTCAATTTAAAGTTCACGCAAAGATCTAGTTTTGTTAACAGTACTTTAATAAGTAAAGCTTAACCACTGCAGGTATATGCGCAAATACATGATATGTGTTGAGCGTCAACTATTCAGCAAGGAATAATAATTGTAAGTTTCAAGTTATCAATATGTTGAACAACTGCTTAAAAAAGCGTAAGTAAAAGTGGTCCTAGCTTGTTTGAAAACTGATAAAAGTCTTGTTTTATAGTTAGAACATCATCTAGCGAAGCTTATATGAGGGCTTTGCTTGAAGCGTAATCTCCAAGACATGCAGGTAATCTCTGCAAGTATTCTTCTAGACCTAGATGTAATCTCTACAGCGAATTCTCCTAGACCTATACCTAGAAGTAATCTCCCAGACCTATACCTAGAGATAATCTTTATAACGTAATCTCCTAGACCTAGTCCTAGAGGTAATCTCTACAACGTAATCTCCTAGACCTAGTCCTAGAGGTAATCTCTACAACGTAATCTCCTAGACCTAGTCCTAGAGGTAATCTCTACAACGTAATCTCCTAGACCTAGTCCTAGAGGTAATCTCTACAACGTAATCTCCTAGACCTAGTCCTAGAGGTAATCTCTACAACGTAATCTCCTAGACCTAGTCCTAGAGGTAATCTATACAACGTAATCTCCTAGACCTAGTCATAGAGGTAATCTCTACAACGTAATCTCCTAGACCTAGTCCTAGAGGTAATCTCTACAACGTAATCTCTTAGACCTAGTCCTAGAGGTAATCTCTACAACGTAATCTCCTAGACCTAGTCCTAGAGGTAATCTATACAACGTAATCTCCTAGACCTAGTCCTAGAGGTAATCTCTACAACATAATCTCCTAGACCTAGTCCTAGAGGTAATATCTACAACGTAATCTCCTAGACCTAGTCCTAGAGGTAATCCCTACAACGTAATCTCCTAGACCTAGTCCTAGAGGTAATCTCTACAACGTAATCTCCTAGACCTAGTCCTAGAGGTAATCCCTACAACATAATCTCCTAGACCTAGTCCTAGAGGTAATCTCTACAACGTAATCTCCTAGACCTAGTCCTAGAGGTAATCCCTACAACAGAATCTCCTAGATCTAGACGTAATGCCATTGGTCATTGTGCTATTAATTTATCCAGGCTAAGGAATCAGTCGGTCTTAGTCAGTAACAAGGCTGCACAAGGCATCTCACCCTTTCTACACTCGGCATTAATACATATTCGCCTTAAAATACTCCCGCGTTGCATCGGCGTCTCAGAGAGATATTAAGATAATCTCTACAATGTAATCTCCTAGACGGTTTCCGTAATTACGCTAGGTCGACTTGCGGGACCGGACTGATATGGATGATCGGATCACGAAACTATTTCCTAATGATCACACATCATTTATACGGTAAAAGAGTAACATACACATTTTTGTTTATTCTTACACAAACCTTGTTTACAAAATATTAAAACAGTCATATTTTGGTTCAAAGGTTTGGGGCACTTAACACATTCAGTAAGAGTAAGGGTACGGGTTACTTGTTTCACCCGTATGAGATCTGCTTGCTTCCAAGTACACAATCATCCTCCATTTCCCTCCATCCATCTTAGGCTCCCATACAATATTAAGACAGAGTAGGTATAGGTATCATGTACAGGTACATTTCGGACTAAGTAAGAAACATTTTAAAACATGGTTTACTTACTTACTCTAACATGTTTATTTAATGGAACGACTTTTCAAACGATACATCCGTCAACTGATTTTTAAGCTCAAAAGTTACTATGCCGAGAATTTCAAGAAGTATTAAGCTTGATATTATTTAAAATGATTTACTTCAAATCAAATATAATTTTAATGCACTATTCTATGGTCTTGTTACTCAATTATAGCTACACTTGTCCACACTTGTATTTTGGACTAGTAACCAATTCAATTTAACACACACTTCGTATGGAAGACCAACAAACATAAGATATAGAGAATAGTTTACCACTTTCAAAAAATTTACCAATGATGTGCACTTTTGGACCAAAACTTTACTAAGATAGTCCGTATAGCGTATTTTATCCCGGATACCCAAATGTTACAGTGCAGCAAAATTAGGAATATACTGTCTGTTTTATATAACATCCTCTATAAATCTAAGCTACAAAATTGAAAATTATTGTTATTTCAACTCAAAAAATATGTTTGTAAGGGAGAACATCTTAACCTAATCATCTTAACCTTAAGACTTAGGAACAGTGCTCACAGTTGTATTTATAATCTAAAGAAATTGTACCACATCTGTGAGTAAAATGCAAAAATCTTGTCAATATATCAATATTGGGATCTCCAGATTGCATTCGTTGTACATAATGTATTGTTATCAGAACATCTCAATGTACACAGGTCTGACGTGAGTGTACGCGGTACTCGGCGGGAGGCCTGCTGCAACTGCCACGGGTCTGGACTGAGCCGAGGAAAAAGGCATAATTTGTTTTTGGACCCCAACTTTACAATTCCCTACCACCTAACCTGAAGTGTAGTTAAATTTCGGTAAAAAAGCTGTGTTCCTAGTTCGCCCGTCCCGAGCTCGCAGATCCCGCCAGCCGCTGTGACGTCATCGCGTAATTAAACCGTTTGGTTAAACAGGAAGGCGACGGTCGTTGAACAAACACACTGATCGCCGCTGTGAATAAAACCGTGCTGAACGCATCCGCCGCTGAACTCAAAATATGCAATATAACGCCCATCAAAGCGAAATCGGAGAATTTATGTGATTTTAATTCAATAAAGTTAACATAGTTTTCTTCAGGACTTTACTTTGTTATGTCAGACTTCAAACGTAGATTGTCCATCAGAAGCAGCTTGCAACATCAAAGAATAATTTATAAAGTTAATTAGTTTCAGGGAACAAGTTCTCTATGCAAATATCCTTAGTTTACTTTCAAATAAAGTCATGCAAGTATATCAAGTATTGTTCAATTTTAATTATAAATATGTAAAATTTTAAACTTATTCATTCTATAACGACTACATTTCACATGATAACTATATTTGAAATAATAACTACGTTTGACATAATATACTTAATAATTTATAGTTTTCCCAACTGAGCGCAAACAGTTTTCCCCATTCGGTGGAGACTTCCGAGGATTCTGATTTTAATGGATTGCGCATCCATGTGGCAATCAATGCGAACAGGTAAGTCTCACCTTCAAGCCAAGTCCTCCTTGGACGACTTCAAGAAGGATCACCACATAGAAATCATATGCGCTGAAATGGACGAAGGGGAATTCAATATTTGCTTCTGAAAATTGGAGTGGGACGCCATCCCACTGAAAATAACCACCGAACCGAGTCGCCACTGGCGTGCTGGTGGCGGACGTTTTTTGAAAGTGGTTCGCATCAGACGACTTTGAACCGATGAAGAAACGCACCATCCTGTGTCCGTTCGAAAGCGAAAGCCCAAGCAGGTGCCAAACAGCGGCCAGGCAGCGGCCAAGCAGCGGCCAAGCAGCGGCCAGGCAGCGGCCAAGCAGCGGCCAAGCAGCGGCCAAGCAGTGGCCAAGCAGTGGCCAAACAGTGGCCAAGTAATTTCTAAGAGACTCGGAGTCTTCCACCGGCAACGACCGCGTGAACGATCACGTTGGTGACGGTCTCCAGCTCTACACAGAATGTCAAAACTCGCTGGACTCCGGCGATCTGCCACCAACTGAACTGGCTTCTTGAGAATCCAATGTACAATACCAATGAATTATTTAGCTTGAAGTTAGTGTAAGTCTGCGTTTGCTTAGTTTTGCATGAGTTTGTTTTACTTAGTTTTGTTTTAATTGGATTTATTTGTTTTTGATTTAGGTTAAGCAAAATGTGACGTTTGTCAATGCTATGTTGAAATATTTAAGTTTAATATAAGACACACACATTTCCGCAAAACTACCTTTCCAGTAGAACGATCTTTGTGCTTCATGAACCTAAAAAATATGTGGTAGGCCTAAACTTCTGAATTGAATATTAAGAATAGGACAATTCGTTAGAGATTTCTCGTGCTTACAGACACACGTCATCAACAACAATCCCCCCCCACCCACAACCACGGGTCAAATGATTCTCAACTCTAGCTGTAAGACGTTTTAAAATTAGTGAAAACACCATAAGATTGCAGTATCCAAAAGAATAATATTAGATGTTCTTTATTCTATTTGACTCTACGTAGAAAATAATAAGTAAATGCTTGTTCAATATCATCCTGAAAATTAATTAATATAAAAAAATTGTTAGTATTTGAGCTATTTTTACTTAAAAGAGCATCCTGCAACAAAAAGTAGATAAATGTTTTTATTTGCCAGATGGCATCAACACACAAAACATGATTAACATGCGAGGGCACGCCAGCGCCGGTGAGGACTTCAGTTGTTTACTTTCAGGCTGACGAGTTTTTAGTTTACACAAATTTTACGATTCTGCTTTTGATAAACAAAATACATTAATCGAAAGAGGATTTTAATTTCCTGAAGGCTTTTTAACACCACCAAAATTGTTTTATTGTTAGAGTAATTAATTGATCATTCGTTCCATTTGTTTACTTGTCGAGTTAGGTGATCGGTTTGAGTAAACTAAAACATTTTATTAATTTTGACTAATTTTACATAATCGTTTTGATATTGAAATACTTCCGCTTACTGTGTGAAGTACCTGGGGACCAGGTTTGCTGGGGCGGCAAACTTCCGCTTACTGTGTGAAGTACCTGGGGACCAGGTTTGCTGGGGCGGCAAACTTCCGCTTACTGTGTGAAGTACCTGGGGACCAGGTTTGCTGGGGCGGCAAACTTCCGCTTACTGTGTGAAGTACCTGGGGACCAGGTTTTCTGGGCGGCAAACTTCCGCTTACTGTGTGAAGTACCTGGGGACCAGGTTTGCTGGGGCGGCAAACTTCCGCTTACTGTGTGAAGTACCTGGGGCCCAGGTTTGCTGGGGCGGCAAACTTCCGCTTACTGTGTGAAGTACCTGGGGACCAGGTTTGCTGGGGCGGCAAACTTCCGCTTACTGTGTGAAGTACCTGGGGACCAGGTTTGCTGGGGCGGCAAACTTCCGCTTACTGTGTGAAGTACCTGGGGACCAGGTTTGCTGGGGCGGCAAACTTCCGCTTACTGTGTGAAGTACCTGGGGCCCAGGTTTGCTGGGGCGGCAAACTTCCGCTTACTGTGTGAAGTACCTGGGGACCAGGTTTGCTGGGGCGGCATACTTCCGCTTACTGTGTGAAGTACCTGGGGCCCAGGTTTGCTGGGGCGGCAAACTTCCGCTTACTGTGTGAAGTACCTGGGGCCCAGATTTGCTGGGGCGGCAAACGCAGATTATTCCTTAGTTGCGAATAATGTTTACAGCTCACAGGTTGTTTTTGAAAACTGTTACTATTTATTTATTTTATGTATATATATATACAAGCTTTAAACCTCAAATAGTCCAATGTCCAAATAACCAATTTACAATCGAGTTTTCAAGTTTGTTTTTATATTTTCCTTGGGTTAAAGATTTGTTTTGAAGTTCTGATAACCTTTATTTAACCTAACCTAACTTTAATTTTCAAATTTTAAGCCAAATTCTTCTGCGTGATTGTATTGCCACCTACACCAATACTGGAGGCAAAAATCCTGAAATTACACACAAATATGGCAAAGCATTTTAGTATATTTTTTAATTAGCTCAATATAAGTTCATTAATGTTGAACTTATTATGAAAAGGGACTTGAGAGATGCTTTGGTACCAGCAGTGAGAGTACACAACCTTTACTCTGCTATCAACAGGTTGTTTTATATACGTATTACTTCTCTAAGGTCGCACACACAATTGATAAAACGTAGAGAATGAAAGGTTTCAATCGTTGGAGCAATGTAATCCATTTGAGTAACAGGGTAAGAGCACTTTGAGTAAAGAGCTCTTTGATGCACGCACACAATCACACACACACACACACACACACACACACACACGCCCGTGCAAACACCCGCACGAGCATTTTTATTTAACGTTAAACCATTCCGGGAACCTTTGAAGAAACCGTACACCCGACACCCGTAACCCATATACTTAAGTGAATGGTCTTGGTAAGAAAATAAAATATATTAGTTTTGTTTACAAACTTTCCTAAGAGAATAAATAAAATAAGTTAAAATAATATACATGAATACTTATCAAAATTGTAACAAAACTGTTTACATTTAGTTTTAAAGCTGACATTGCCGAATGAGCTAAGCGGTGGCAAGAGATAACGGTGTTTCATAGTACTAAACTCTCATCAATAATTCTCATAGAAGACGTCTCAGGTGAACGGACATAGAATAATGAAACACAATTGTTTTCAACTCAACTGCCTTTAAAAATTAACTTTAAAATTTGCTTAGCGTTATTTACATTCAGAATGTACCAAAGACCATCGGCCACTCACGCAACCCTCGGAATATCCAATAACAAATCCGCGTATTTAGTTAATACTTCCAAAACTGCCCAGTAGGGAAGCGATTTGGTGAAAACAGAACTCCCTTATTTTTAGTTGTTTTAAACGGCAGTCATTATTGTGAAACTAATTTTAACTTAAAAGACCCTCAACTTTCTCAATAGCTGAATTTTTCCGATTCCCAATTTGGAATGGCGATATTCTGACTTAAATATGCCACGTTACTGTATTTAAAATAATGTAAAAGTTTATACCAATAAAATTTAAAAGGCCAACAGTGTCAGCTTAAAAAGTATATTATTTGAAAAGTATTGAAGCTTACAATCAACTTTTTAACTCACACCTATGTCGCCGCGTCGGACGTCTCCACATTTTAACAATCGTCAAAACGATCTATTCACATTTTAAATGCGTGTCAATTGTGTAAAATAAACAGATTGCGAAAATTTTAAAGCTAAATATTTTGGATGAGCATAAATACATATTGATTTTCCAAAAAGAAATGCTACAATTCAATGTGTATGTTTTTACTTATTTCCGAAGTAAAAGAGTTTACACAATAAAGAAAAGTTGCCATTCCGCGGCGCGGATGATGTTATGTCCAAGTAATCAGTTAGATATTACCGCCAACTTTCTTCGTTTTCCTGTCAGTCTTGACGATTTATGGGACTCTTTGGATCCTCGTGGTAGAAACAGGTTGCGGGATTGTAAAAGGAAGAGGAAATAAAACAGAAAACATAATATTGCTTGACAGAGTTGCTTTACTGTTTTATTGTCACTATCTACTTTATAGAAATTTGACATTCAATTACTTAAATTAAGTTAAAGAATAAAATCGTAAGCGAACTCTGGAGTTTGACACCTTAGACAATAACTAAGTGACATCAACCAGTAATTTGTAAGTGTATTGAGTATCGAGAACGCTTACATCTTAAAGCTGGACTAACGTTAATTTAATTAGTTTGAATATTACTATAATAAATTTACGACTCTTACGAGTTATTTTTTTTTTACAATAACAAATTATTCCTCATAGAAACCGTATTGCAATGTATATTTAGAAGTAAGATAAATTTAAAACATTCCTACAGCTAAAATATGTACAGCTAAAAATTCTACCCAATGATGGCAAGAGAATAATTTTGAAGTGTATTGGTTCTAAAGTTTAAAACTGTGAGTTAGTTTTAATTTCATAAATAAGTCTACGCAAAAAACAATGTTAGATTGTTGTAACCATCATCCAGACGCATACTCTCCAGAATATAAATAATAGGTCACGTACAACAAATAAAAATGCTCAAGCTAAATAACATGTTGTTACATAAAAATAGCTCTATTGCTAAGCGAATTGTTTAAATACCCTTTGCAACCCTATATGTTACAGTGGCCGTAAATGTTTTATGTTCAGTGTTGACTTTGCCAATGTTGAACCCGCATAACTGGCGAAGGCAATAATATTTGATATTCAAACCACAATACATGGCGGTAAAACAACCGTACGAGGCGTTACAGCGGTGTGAGATGGTTTGTTGATTTCGCCGTAACAGTGACTGTAACTTTCATGCGGTTCAGCGTGTGTTAGGACTTGGTTAGCCGCTGGCGCAGTGGTCACGGCGGTCACGGGTTCTAGTCCCTGTCCAGGTTGGTAAGTTGTGTCAGTACGTGTAGCTCGTGCTGTGGTGGCTTACCACTTAACTTTTTTGTTTCAACTCCCAACGGCATTTTAGTTCAGAGCATCTTACCATCGCTTTTAGCTTTTACAGGAAAGCGGTCCACCCCTTGAACCGAAGTCCAGCACGTTAATCGTTAAGCAAGCGAGATGCATGCGTTAAGCTTCGCTTGATAAGTTGCTCGCAGTTACGAGGCGCGTTTACGGGCAAAGTATAGGAAAAAGTATACTACCAACCTCCTCAAAATCATAATAATAAATAAATAGTTAGTGTTATTAATCTGTTTTTCTAAAAAAAAACACACACCGACAAGTGAACTGAGCAATCAAAAACTGCTGACTTTTTAGGGGTGAGGCTGAATGATGGCTCGGTTAGAGCGAGCATATCCAAGGATTAGAGGGGTCGCTTGCTCGGGGAGGGGTGAGGCTGGATGATGGGCTCGGTTGGAGCGAGCATATCCAAGGATTAGACGGGTCGCTTGCTCGGGGAGGGGTGAGGCTGGATGATGGGCTCGGTTAGAGCGAGCATATCCAAGGATTAGAGGGGTCGCTTGCTCGGGGAGGGGTGAGGCTGGATGATGGCTCGGTTAGAGCGAGCATATACAAGCATTAGAGGGGTCGCTTGCTCGGGGAGGGGTGAGGCTGGATGATGGGCTCGGTTGGAGCGAGCATATCCAAGGATTAGAGGGGTCGCTTGCTCGGGGAGGGGTGAGGCTGGATGATGGGCTCGGTTAGAGCGAGCATATCCAAGGATTAGAGGGGTCGCTTGCTCGGGGAGGGGTGAGGCTGGATGATGGCTCGGTTAGAGCGAGCATATCCAAGGATTAGAGGGGTCGCTTGCTCGGGGAGGGGTGAGGCTGGATGATGGGCTCGGTTAGAGCGAGCATATCCAAGGATTAGAGGGGTCGCTTGCTCGGGGAGGGGTGAGGCTGGATGATGGGCTCGGTTGGAGCGAGCATATCCAAGGATTAGAGGGGTCGCTTGCTCGGGGAGGGGTGAGGCTGGATGATGGGCTCGGTTAGAGCGAGCATATCCAAGGATTAGAGGGGTCGCTTGCTCGGGGAGGGGTGAGGCTGGATGATGGCTCGGTTAGAGCGAGCATATCCAAGGATTAGAGGGGTCGCTTGCTCGGGGAGGGGTGAGGCTGGATGATGGGCTCGGTTAGAGTGAGCATATCCAAGGATTAGAGGGGTCGTTTGCTCGGGGAGGGGTGAGGCTGGATGATGGGCTCGGTTAGAGCGAGCATATCCAAGGATTAGAGGGGTCGCTTGCTCGGGGAGGGGTGAGGCTGGATGATGGGCTCGGTTAGAGCGAGCATATCCAAGGATTAGAGGGGTCGCTTGCTCGGGGAGGGGTGAGGCTGGATGATGGGCTCGGTTAGAGCGAGCATATCCAAGGATTAGAGGGGTCGCTTGCTCGGGGAGGGGTGAGGCTGGATGATGGGCTCGGTTAGAGCGAGCATATCCAAGGATTAGAGGGGTCGCTTGCTCGGGGAGGGGTGAGGCTGGATGATGGGCTCGGTTAGAGCGAGCATATCCAAGGATAGAGGGGTCGCTTGCTCGGGGAGGGGTGAGGCTGGATGATGGGCTCGGTTAGAGCGAGCATATCCAAGGATTAGAGGGGTCGCTTGCTCGGGGAGGGGTGAGGCTGGATGATGGGCTCGGTTAGAGCGAGCATATCCAAGGATTAGAGGGGTCGCTTGCTCGGGGACTTTTCATCCTACGTAGGATGAGGTCATACGGCAGCGTTCCCCTGTCTAAGCTCGTCTACCACGGTCTGTTTGAACAGTACATCTCTTATTCAATCATTTTGTGGGGTACAATCAAGAGCAATTTAGACAGAATTTTCGTCTGGCAAAAAAAGGCAATAACAACTATCCTGGGTATGCCACCTCATGCCAGTTGCAGAGATGCATTTATCCAGCTTGGCCTCTTGACTGTCTCATGCCAGTTGTAGAGATGCATTTATCCAGCTTGGCCTCTTGACTGTCTCATGCCAGTTGCAGAGATGCATTTATCCAGCTTGGCCTCTTGACTGTCTCATGCCAGTTGTAGAGATGCATTTATCCAGCTTGGCCTCTTGACTGTCTCATGCCAGTTGCAGAGATGCATTTATCCAGCTTGGCCTCTTGACTGTCTCATGCCAGTTGCAGAGATGCATTTATCCAGCTTGGCCTCTTGACTGTCTCATGCCAGTTGCAGAGATGCATTTATCCAGCTTGGCCTCTTGACTGTCTCATGCGTATTTATTTTCGAATCAGTGGTTTACACTAAATCACAAAATATTCAACCTCACTTTACAAATCATACATATAATACCAGAAAAAAAGGAATCCATGCTCAACAACATAGACATAAATTGTTTGAACAGAAACCCCACTATTCAGGTTTTAAACTTTTTGAGGCTCTTCCAAAAAAGCTTCAGGACATCCATAAACTATCAAAGTTTAAAATAGAAGTAAAAGCATTTCTAACAAAGAACGGTTTCTACGATATGGAAAGTTTTATAAATTTTTATTGAATAAACCCTTAGGCCTAGAAGATCATATTTTAGATAAAAGAACATATTTTAGATTTAGTTTTTTTTTTATTATCTCCCTTGACCTGTCCAATGCCTGCCTCAGGACTACGGACGGAAACTACAAGTATTCAAGTAAGTAAGGAACTGTACTGTTTGTCTCTCTCTCTCTCTCTCTCTCTCCCTCTCCCACTCTTGATTGTGATATGACTACCACGTCATCAGATGGTCCTTAAGGTTAACAGTTAATTAATTAAGGATTGTGAACTGAAAGAACGATTTAAATCTGAAAACGCGAACAGTATTAAATCTGCACTACTAAATGTAAAGGTGTTATCGTGCCAATACCATATCAAGTAGCGTATCTCAATGTTTGAAGTCGCTACATGTATCAACAGTTTATAGGGCTTCGTTCCATTGGCATTTAACGTTAAATGAAAACCCAACGAAAATGGGGATTGTATTTGATGAGGTGGCTAATCGTATATTTATTAGCCATTAAAAGACCATTAGTTTCACCACAAAATGCAACAGAGCAAATGTTTATCATTGCCCAAGGACCGTCTCGGCTTAACCTGTGTTCTCAGGGATGGTAAATGGCGTTTTAATTAATGTCTTCCTCCACATTGTATGAAAGAATCAACGGTAAATAGTATAATGCAATTTGATAAAAAGCCGAAATGAACGTTACTTCAAAAGGTCGTCGCGCCTTTCTAGTAATTCAAACAACCCTCAGTGTAATGCAACGAGATTTGAGACGCACAACTCCCAGCCATAGAGCAAAGGGGCCAAACACATAATACGTAAAATATTTTTTCGTCATTTCAGACCCCCCCTTCACCACCCCCCCCCAATATGTTACGTAACTCAATCGTAGTAGGTTTTAAAACAGTTTAAACCTTTTAAACATCGTTTTATTAGCAATTTGGAATATTGATTTCAATGAATCATTATACTTTAAATTATTTTCTTTTAACAACATTTTTAATAACTTATTTCAAAGCAAAATGTATACAAACAAATAAGACTGTTACTAATAATATAAACAACAAATCAGCTAAAACGTAAGAAATAACTAATACAAATACAAAACAACTAAAAAACTTAAGATGTGGGTGGTATTGCGTAATACTGTATCAAGTTATGATTTTACACTCTAAAACAACACAAAACATAAGGTGTAAAGTAATACGGAACTTACTCGTAACACGTTTTGTATTTATTTTTAGTTTTACTGTTATTAAAATAGTATGACTTGATATAGTAAGACCTTGGTTTAGATATAAGATTGGTTATTTTTTAATTTACAAAAATTTTAATTTCTAATAATTGTTAACAGTATCAATAGATAAGGGAGTGCGCCAGCTCTTAGGGTTAATATGTGTGAGTTACGTAACACGTTTATCCAAACCCTGCCCTCCTCCACTGAACGCTACGCCATACCCGCCCCCCCCTTAAGTGCGTTACACACTATTATGTGTATGACCCCAAAGCAGCTTTGCAGCACTTATATGTAACACTGTCCTCCCGCTCATACTTTCTCCCACTACAAATCTCTACTATCCATTATCTTACTCCCTATACCAACTGCGACGCGTCGTATGGAGTATCAAATTTGATTCAGAAAAAACTTAAGATCGCTATGGCTGATAAGTAATTTTAGTTATAACTAAACAAATTGCGTATGAATCCCAGATCAGGACTCCTTTTGCAATACCGCAGAGTGGTGCTATACCGCAGAGTGGTGCTATACCGCAGAGTTGTGCTATACCGCAGAGTTGTGCTATACCGTAGAGTGGTGTTATACCGCAGAGTGGTGCTATACCGCAGAGTGGTGCTATACCGCAGAGTTGCAATACAACAGACTCGTTTTGCAATACCGCAGAGTGGTGCTATACCGCAGAGTGGTGCAATACCGCAGGGTGGTGATATACCGCAGGGTGGTGCTATACCGCAGGGTGGTGCTATACCGCAGAGTGGTGCTATACCGCAGAGTGGTGCTATACCGCAGAGTGGTGCTATACCGCAGAGTGGTGCTATACCGCAGAGTGGTGCTATACCGCAGAGTTGCAATACAACAGACTCGTTTTGCAATACCGCAGAGTGGTGCAATACCGCAGCGTGGTGCTATACCGCAGAGTGGTGCAATACCGCAGCGTGGTGCTATACCGCAGGGTGGTGCTATACCGCAGGGTGGTGCTATACCGCAGGGTGGTGCTATACCGCAGAGTGGTGCTATACCGCAGGGTGGTGCTATACCGCAGGGTGGTGCTATACCGCAGGGTGGTGCTATACCACAGGGTGGTGCTATACCGCAGAGTAGTGCTATACCGCAGAGTTGCAATACAACAGACTCGTTTTGCAATACCGCAGAGTGGTGCAATACCGCAGCGTGGTGCTATACCGCAGAGTGGTGCTATACCGCAGGGTGGTGCTATACCGCAGGGTGGTGCTATACCGCAGAGTGGTGCTATACCGCAGGGTGGTGCTATACCGCAGGGTGGTGCTATACCGCAGGGTGGTGCTATACCGCAGGGTGGTGCTATACCGCAGAGTGGTGCTATACCGCAGAGTGGTGCAATACCGCAGCGTGGTGCTATACCGCAGAGTGGTGCTATACCGCAGAGTGGTGCTATACCGCAGGGTGGTGCTATACCGCAGAGTGGTGCGGTACCCCCAAAGTCAGTTCGCAACAAGTATCCTGAAACCAAGAATTCTCCATTTTCGATTCACTTCAATGTTACACACAATTAATTCGGCGCTGCGGATACTTGTGCGAACCATCCCAAACGGCGTGCCGCTGGCCGTGACCACTGTGCGGCGTGCCGCTGGCCGTGACCACTGTGCGGCGTGCCGCTGGCCGTGACCACTGTGCGGCGTGCCGCTGGCCGTGACCACTGTGCGGCGTGCCGCTGGCCGTGACCACTGTGCGGCGTGCCGCTGGCCGTGACCACTGTGCGGCGTGCCGCTGGCCGTGACGACTGTGCGGCGTGCCGCTGGCCGTGACCACTGTGCGGCGTGCCGCTGGCCGTGACCACTGTGCGGCGTGCCGCTGGCCGTGACCACTGTGCGGCGTGCCGCTGGCCGTGACCACTGTGCGGCGTGCCGCTGGCCGTGACCACTGTGCGGCGTGCCGCTGGCCGTGACCACTGTGCGGCGTGCCGCTGGCCGTGACCACTGTGCGGCGTGCCGCTGGCCGGAGCGTCAGCAAAGCGCACGTTAGCAGCTCTGATGAAATGCGCGAAACAAAGGAGCAGCGAAACAAAACAATATCGGGGCAAACGAAAATAAAAATAGCGCGACGGACGCCATCAAAAGAACAATTAGCTGTGTATTAGAGGCTGTGCGATTGGGGTGCAGCGAGGCGGCGAGTGAGGTAACGCCGACTGCTGAATAAACACGTTTTATGTTTGGATTGGACTGGAACATTCAAGTACTTTATAATCACAAATATTACAGCGTCGCCTGCTATAGAATAAACCAAAATATTTAATTCGACATTTTGCAATACAATATTTATTTTCCTGGATGCTACGGACGAAAATCATCTTACCTTCAGACAATATTGTTTGTAATTTGTCTCCAATTCACCGCTAAAGAAACCGTCGCATGTTATTATCTTGTTATACCATCGCTACGCTTATAAATCAAGTTAAGAAACAAACGGCTCCATTAGGACAATTAGCGCTCACGAATGCTCCGTACGATAAGCGTCGTAAGTACTAAACTTGTTTAACGCCTTTCTGGTTATTTTTTACAATTGTATTATTCTGTTTTTTTCATAGAGCGGATAACATTGCAGTCCTACCTATCGGTAAGTTTAATTTGTAACGACCTTAAGTGGGCTATTTATTTTAATATAACTTTGAAATTGGATTATGTTTGCGCATGTTTTAACGTCTATGGATATTTAATCTTTTAAGAACCAAATCGAATTTGATTCAGAACCGACTTAAATGGTTGTTGTATTTTGACACTGATGTACAATGTTGTTCATAAATGTACCTAATTATATAGAATGTAAATTTAATATGAATGTCCTATAAGGTGAAGATAAGATTTTCGTTATCAGCTCTTATAACAATCGTCACTTTGCATTGACTTTTGTATTACATAGTTAAGCTAAACCACTTGTCTTTCAAATGTAAAAAACATCAAAAACAAATTACTGAATGTTTAAAATTCATGTAAAACCTTAAGTTTAAATAAACTAATAATCTTTGTTCAATGTAGCTTTACCAATATAGAAATATATCTATTTATTATTTGTAATGCAGAACCTCATTGAGACACTACAAAGAGGCTTATAAAGCTTTTGCAGAATATATTCGTAATTCAAATTAATGTTTTGATTAATGAACCATAACTTCATTTGTTTAATTGAATTACCAAATATTTATTTGTGAACAACATCAAAAACATTTTAAAATATTTAATTTTTTGTAAAATTACAAGAACAAAACCAGTACGACTTACAGGTTGATCAAACAACCAGGAGCCGTGAGTCGGGGCGATCTATCAGATTGGCTCTAGAGTCCCAGCTGAGAAAGGTGAGCCCACGGAACCTTGTAGGAGGTAGGAGAAATACGAACAACCCTGGAAGAACTTCAGAAATATTAAGAGAACAAAACCAGTAAGACTGATTGATCAACCAGCTCGAGTAGTAAGTCGGGGCGATCTATCAGATTGGCTCTAGAGTCCCAGCTAGAAAGGTGACCCCACGGAACCTTGTAGGAGGTAGGAGAAATACGAACAACCCTGGAAGAACTTCAGAAATATTAAGAGAACAAAACCAGTAAGACTGATTGATCAACCAACTCGAGTAGTAAGTCGGGGCGATCTATCAGATTGGCTCTAGAGTCACAGCTAGAAAGGTGAGCCCACGGAACCTTGTAGGAGGTAGGAGAAATACGAACAACCCTGGAAGAACTTCAGAAATATTAAGAGAACAAAACCAGTAAGACTGATTGATCAACCAGCTCGAGTAGTAAGTCGGGGCGATCTATCAGATTGGCTCTAGAGTCACAGCTAGAAAGGTGACCCCACGGAACCTTGTAGGAGGTAGGAGAAATACGAACAACCCTGGAAGAACTTCAGAAATATTAAGAGAACAAAACCAGTAAGACTGATTGATCAACCAGCTCGAGTAGTAAGTCGGGGCGATCTATCAGATTGGCTCTAGAGTCCCAGCTAGAAAGGTGAGCCCACGGAACCTTGTAGGAGGTAGGAGAAATACGAACAACCCTGGAAGAACTTCAGAAATATTAAGAGAACAAAACCAGTAAGACTGATTGATCAACCAACTCGAGTAGTAAGTCGGGGCGATCTATCAGATTGGCTCTAGAGTCACAGCTAGAAAGGTGAGCCCACGGAACCTTGTAGGAGGTAGGAGAAATACGAACAACCCTGGAAGAACTTCAGAAATATTAAGAGAACAAAACCAGTAAGACTGATTGATCAACCAGCTCGAGTAGTAAGTCGGGGCGATCTATCAGATTGGCTCTAGAGTCACAGCTAGAAAGGTGACCCCACGGAACCTTGTAGGAGGTAGGAGAAATACGAACAACCCTGGAAGAACTTCAGAAATATTAAGAGAACAAAACCAGTAAGACTGATTGATCAACCAGCTCGAGTAGTAAGTCGGGGCGATCTATCAGATTGGCTCTAGAGTCCCAGCTAGAAAGGTGAGCCCACAGAACCTTGTAGGAGGTAGGAGAAATACGAACAACCCTGGAAGAACTTCAGAAATATTAAGAGAACAAAACCAGTAAGACTGATTGATCAACCAGCTCGAGTAGTAAGTCGGGGCGATCTATCAGATTGGCTCTAGAGTCCCAGCTAGAAAGGTGAGCCCATGGAACCTTGTAGGAGGAAAGACAAATAAGGATAACCTCTTGAAAAAGTTCTTTTTTAAAATTTAATGTTTACTATCTTGAATAGAACTACCGTATTAATCTTCTTGGGTGTACGGTAAACTAATTCAATTATATATTAATCAATTTTATCCTTAGTTGATAGAAAAGAACTACCTCAGACAACACCTTTATATATCAACACCTTTATAAACAACTTTTTAAACCAAATAAAGGGTTATTTACATCCCATGAATATAATACTATTTTTTTTTTTTTATATGTCGTCGTTGATGCGTGAACCTTGTTCAAAAGTTTTACTCAGGTTTAATGTCTTAACATATATTTAAATCGTTGTTTTTACGCTCAAAAGATAAACAACAATCAATTATCAGTTGATTGTGACTTAAAGAATGCTGTAAAAGTCCAAACAGTGAAAAGTTCCCAACCAATCTTATTACTAGACCAACGGCTCAGCTCAGGGTAACTGATGTTTTAATAGTTTCGTTTTCAATATGTATATATAACTATATATATATTGAAATTGTGACATTAAGAATACTATCAAACGCCAGACGCTTAAAAAGATGAAGAAGACATATCACTTGACCAACTGCTGATCAAACAACCTGGAGCCGTGAGTCGGGGAGATCCGTCGGTAGGACTCTGGAGTCCCAGCTGAGAGAGGTGACCCCACGGAACCTTGTAGGAGGGATGAAAAATAAGGACAACCTCTTGGAAAACTTCTTTTAAATGTAATGTTTACTATCTTAAATAAAACTATTTATCTTCTTGGGTGTACGGTAAACTAATTCAATTGTATATTAATAAATATTATCCTTAGTTGATAGAAAACAACTACCTCAGACACCACCTTTATAAATCACATATTAAGTTAACAATAATGAATATATAAATATGTATTATATGAAATATAAATACAACGCATATAAGCGTTATGGTATTGTTTGCAGGATTTTAACAAATTAAAGATATTTTGAAGGAAACGAAATATATAATTTGAAAGGTTTTTTTAAAACCCATTTTTTCTGACTCACGTCGTTTTCGACCCAACTCCTTAATTGATTTCAAGTTCACCCCATTGAGGAAGGCATTATCCGGCAGCGTGTATCAGTGGAGCGAGTCATCTGAGTTGGTCATGTACACTGCCCGAGAGGGTGAGGAAGGCACAGACGAAGAGGCCTTCAACTCCTTCTCCCACCTTTAGCTTCTGACTGCCGCTGAGGCCCAGCAGTTGGCAACAGTGAGGAAGCTTGCTACGCTACGCTGGATTCCCAACAGCGAGGAATTAAAGCACAGTATATGTCACAATGTCACACCATGGTGTAAAGAAAAGCAAGAGACATAATGGAGCTAAGGTCTAACATATGTTCCAGGAATATTACAAAACAAGAACAAATTTCCAGGAATAAAATTGAGACGTAAACAATGCTATAAAAGGTCAAGGCCTAACATATGATCCAGGAATATTACAAAACAAGAACAGATTTCCAAGAATAAATTTGGGACGTAAACAATGCTATAAAAGGTCAAGGCCTAAAATATGATCCAGGAATATCACAAAACAAGAACAGATTCCCAAGAATAAATTTGAGACGTAAACAATGCTATAAAAGGTCTAACAGTGAAAACTCACAAACCAATCTAATTGCTTGACCGACGGCTTGGCTCAGAGTAAGTGATGTATTCATTAATTTAGTTTTCAGCTTTTCTATATTTGTAACACCAAGAATTCTATGAAATGCCAAACCTAGAAAAAGTTAAAGAAATCATATTACTCGACCAAAGGTTTAAGTGCTGCTTTTAAAAATACAAAGTTTTAGATTTTATTTTACTCTATAGTTTTAATCTGAAAATTAATTGTGTGATAAGCAATAATCAAAAATAATAGATGGAACAATCTGGCTACTGCCTACTCTGTGTGGGTAGTCCATCAGTCCACAATCGTTGTGCATAAGCTCAAGAATGATAAATCCATCCTGACTGCAGGACTTTGGTCAATAAGAGTTAGGAAATAGGAACAAATCAAGGTGGAAAAAGTCTAAAACATTAAAAACAATCCCTATCCTTCACATTATTCAACTTACAAACAACATTGTTTTAATTCAAAAGTTTTCCGAATGGATCCCTTTGTTGATAAAATAGATTATGTAGTTCACAAAAATATGTATTTTTTTAATTGTATGGGTGGAAATCTTTTAACCGTAACTAAATGCATCTTAAATAATAGTACCTATAATGAAGGTTTAGACATTCTTAGTTTTAGTAGTATATGTATGTTACCGTGTTTTAGTTTTTTAGACGTAATGTCCACTGGTTTGCATGAGTAGGGTGCAAAATTTAAAGTTTTAAAGACCCAGACAAACTTGGAAGGTGATTTGGAGATTTTGTTCTATGGATATCTCATTAATACTGCAAGCCTGCAGGCCTATGCTAGATACACTCAAGTAATTTACGTTTCCTTCCTGAACTCGATGGTCTTCAAGGTCCGAGACTATAAGTAATAACAATTATTTTTTTAGAAAATCGAGTCGTATGGTTAGATTTCAAAAGCAATTTTGAAACTCAGTCCTGCTAATACTTAATGCATTAAAATATATTTAAATCGTTGTTTTACGCTCAAAAGATAAACAACAATCAATTATCAGTTGATTGTGACTTAAAGAATGCTGTAAAAGTCCAAACAGTGAAAAGTTCCCAACCAATCTTATTACTAGACCAACGGCTCAGCTCAGGGTAACTGATGTTTTAATAGTTTCGTTTTCAATATGTATATATAACTATATATATATTGAAATTGTGACATTAAGAATACTATCAAACGCCAGACGCTTAAAAAGATGAAGAAGACATATCACTTGACCAACTGCTGATCAAACACCCTGGAGCCGTGAGTCGGGGAGATCCGTCGGTAGGACTCTGGAGTCCCAGCTGAGAGAGGTGACCCCACCGAACCTTGTAGGAGGGATGAAAAATAAGGACAACCTCTTGGAAAAGTTCTTTTTAAATGTAATGTTTAACACGTATATAAGCAGGATTTTAACAAATTAAAGATTTTTTGAAGGAAACGAAATATATAATAATTTGAAAGGGTTTTTCTAAAAAACTATTTTTTTCTGACTCAGTTCGTTTTCGACCCAACTCCTTATTTGATTTCAAGATTACCCCATTGAGGAAGGCATTACCTGGCAGCACGTATCAGTGGGGCGAGTCATCTGAGTTGGTCATGTACACTGCCCGAGAGGGTGAGGAAGGCACAGACGAAGAGGCCTTCAACTCCTTCTCCCACCTTTAGCTTCTGACTGCCGCTGAGGCCCAGCAGTTGGCAACAGTGAGGAAGCTTGCTACGCTACGCTGGATTCCCAACAGCGAGGAATTAAAGCACAGTATATATAACTATGTCACACCATGGTGTAAAGAAAAGCAAGAGACATAATGGAGGTAAGGTCTAACATATGTTCCAGGAATATACAAAACAAGAACAAATTTCCAGGAATAAAATTGAGACGTAAACAATGCTATAAAAGGTCAAGGCCTAAAATATGATCCAGGAATATTACAAAACAAGAACAGATTTCCAAGAATAAATTTGAGACGTAAACAATGCTATAAAAGGTCTAACAGTGAAAACTCACAAACCAATCTAATTGCTTGACCGACGGCTTGGCTCAGAGTAAGTGATGTATTCATTAATTTAGTTTTCAGCTTTTCTATATTTGTAACACCAAGAATTCTATGAAATGCCAAACCTAGAAAAAGTTAAAGAAATCATATTACTCGACCAAAGGTTTAAGTGCTGCTTTTAAAAATACAAAGTTTTAGATTTTATTTTACTCTATAGTTTTAATCTGAAAATTAATTGTGTGATAAGCAATAATCAAAAATAATAGATGGAACAATCTGGCTACTGCCTACTCTGTGTGGGTAGTCCATCTGTCCACAATCGTTGTGCATAAGCTCAAGAATGATAAATCCATCCTGACTGCAGGACTTTGGTCAATAAGAGTTAGGAAATAGGAACAAATCAAGGTGGAAAAAGTCTAAAACATTAAAAACAATCCTTATCCTTCACATTATTCAACTTACAAACAACATTGTTTTAATTCAAAAGTTTTCCGAATGGATCCCTTTGTTGATAAAATAGATTATGTAGTTCACAAAAATATGTATTTTTTAATTGTATGGGTGGAAATCTTTTAACCGTAACTAAATGCATCTTAAATAATAGTACCTATAATGAAGGTTTAGACATTCTTAGTTTTAGTAGTATATGTATGTTACCGTGTTTTAGTTTTTTAGACGTAATGTCCACTGGTTTGCATGAGTAGGGTGCAAAAATTAAAGTTTTAAAGACCCAGACAAACTTGGAAGGTGATTTGGAGATTTTGTTCTATGGATATCTCATTAATACTGCAAGCCTGCAGGCCTATGCTAGATACACTCAAGTAATTGACGTTTCCTTCCTGAACTCGATGGTCTTCAAGGTCCGAGACTAAGTAATAATAATGATTGTTTTAGAAAATCAAGTCGTATGGTTGGTGTTCAAAAGTATTTTGAAACTCAGTCCTGCTAATACTTAATGCATTAAAATATATTTAAATCGTTGTTTTTACGCTCAAAAGATAAACAACAATAAATTATCAGTTGATTGTGACTTAAAGAATGCTGTAAAAGTCCAAACAGTGAAAAGTTCCCAACCAATCTTATTACTAGACCAACGGCTCAGCTCAGGGTAACTGATGTTTTAATAGTTTCGTTTTCAATATGTATATATAACTATATATATATTGAAATTGTGACATTAAGAATACTATCAAACGCCAGACGCTTAAAAAGATGAAGAAGACATATCACTTGACCAACTGCTGATCAAACAACCTGGAGCCGTGAGTCGGGGAGATCCGTCGGTAGGACTCTGGAGTCCCAGCTGAGAGAGGTGACCCCACGGAACCTTGTAGGAGGGATGAAAAATAAGGACAACCTCTTGGAAAAGTTATTTTAAATGTAATGTTTACTATCTTAAATAAAACTATTTATCTTCTTGGGTGTACGGTAAACTAATTCAATTGTATATTAATAAATATTATCCTTAGTTGATAGAAAACAACTACCTCAGACACCACCTTTATAAATCACATATTAAGTTAACAATAATGAATATATAAATATGTATTATATGAAATATAAATACAACGCATATAAGCGTTATGGTATTGTTTGCAGGATTTTAACAAATTAAAGATATTTTGAAGGAAACGAAATATATAATTTGAAAGATTTTTTAAAAAAACCATTTTTTCTGACATATTTTTTGTTGATAAAATAGGTTATGTAGTTCACAAAAATATGTATTTTTTTAATTGTATGTGTGGAAATCTTTTAACCGTAACTAAACGTATTTTAAATAGTACCTAAAATGAAGGTTTAGACATTCTTAGATTTAGAAGTATATGTATGTTACCGTGTTTTAGTTTTTTAGACGTAATGTCCACTGGTATGCATGAGTAGGGTGCAAAAATTAATGTTTTAAAGACCCAGACAAACTTGGAAGGTGATTTGAAGATTTTGTTCTATGGATATCTCATTAATACTGCAAGCCTGCAGGCCTATGCTAGATACACTCAAGTAATTGACGTTTCCTTCCTGAACTCGATGGTCTTCAAGGTCCGAGACTATAAGTAATAACAATTATTTTTTTAGAAAATCGAGTCGTATGGTTAGATTTCAAAAGCAATTTTGAAACTCAGTCCTGCTAATACTTAATGCATTAAAATATATTTAAATCGTTGTTTTTACGCTCAAAGGATAAACAACAATCAATTATCAGTTGATTGTGACTTAAAGAATGCTGTAAAAGTCCAAACAGTGAAAAGTTCCCAACCAATCTTATTACTAGACCAACGGCTCAGCTCAGGGTAACTGATGTTTTAATAGTTTCGTTTTCAATATGTATATATAACTATATATATATTGAAATTGTGACATTAAGAATACTATCAAACGCCAGACGCTTAAAAAGATGAAGAAGACATATCACTTGACCAACTGCTGATCAAACAACCTGGAGCCGTGAGTCGGGGAGATCCGTCGGTAGGACTCTGGAGTCCCAGCTGAGAGAGGTGACCCCACGGAACCTTGTAGGAGGGATGAAAAATAAGGACAACCTCTTGGAAAAGTTATTTTAAATGTAATGTTTACTATCTTAAATAAAACTATTTATCTTCTTGGGTGTACGGTAAACTAATTCAATTGTATATTAATAAATATTATCCTTAGTTGATAGAAAACAACTACCTCAGACACCACCTTTATAAATCACATATTAAGTTAACAATAATGAATATATAAATATGTATTATATGAAATATAAATACAACGCATATAAGCGTTATGGTATTGTTTGCAGGATTTTAACAAATTAAAGATATTTTGAAGGAAACGAAATATATAATTTGAAAGGTTTTTTTAAAAACCCATTTTTTCTGACTCAGGACGTTTTCGACCCAACTCCTTAATTGATTTCAAGTTCACCCCATTGAGGAAGGCATTATCCGGCAGCGTGTAGCAGTGGAGCGAGTCATCTGAGTTGGTCATGTACACTGCCCGAGAGGGTGAGGAAGGCACAGACGAAGAGGCCTTCAACTCCTTCTCCCACCTTTAGCTTCTGACTGCCGCTGAGGCCCAGCAGTTGGCAACAGTGAGGAAGCTTGCTACGCTACGCTGGATTCCCAACAGCGAGGAATTAAAGCACAGTATATGTCACAATGTCACACCATGGTGTAAAGAAAAGCAAGAGACATAATGGAGCTAAGGTCTAACATATGTTCCAGGAATATTACAAAAACAAGAACAAATAGCTAATAAAAATTTCAGACGTAAACAATGCTATAAAAGGTCAAACAGTGAAAAATCACAAACCAATCTAATTGCTTGACCGACGGCTTGGCTCAGAGTAAGTGCTGTACTCATTAATTTAGTTTTTAGCTTTTCAAATTGGCGAATGATATTTGTGACATCAAGGATTCTATGAAATGCCAAACCTTAAATAAGATAAAGAAATCTTATTACTCGACCAAAGGTTTAAGTGCTGATTTAAAAAATACAAAGTTTAGATCTTATTTTACTTTATAGTTTTTATCTGAAAATTAGTTGTGTGATAAGCAATAATCCAAAATAATAGATGGAACAATCTGGCTACTGCCTACTCTGTGTGGGTAGTCCATCAGTCCGCAATCGTTATGCATAAACTCAAGAATGCATCCTAACTGCAGGACTTTGATCAATAAGAGTTAGGAAATAGAAACAAATCAAGGTGGAAAAAAGTCTAAAACATTAAACATAATCCTTATCCTTCACATTATTCAACTTACAAACAACATTGTTTTAATTTGAAAGTTTTCCGAATGGATTCCTTTGTTGATAAAATAGATTATGTAGTTCACAAAAATATGTATATTTTTAATTGTATGTGTGGAAATCTTTTAACCTAACTAAACGTATTTTAAATAGTACCTATAATGAAGGTTTAAACATTCTTAGATTTAGTAGTATATGTATGTTACCGTGTTTTAGTTTTTTAGACGTAATGTCCACTGGTTTGCATGAGTATGGTGCAAAAATTAAAGTTTTAAAGACCAGACAAACTCGGAAGGTGATTTGGAGATTTTGTTCTATGGATACCTCATTAATACTGCAAGCCTGCAGGCCTATGCTAGATACACTCAAGTAATTGACGTTTCCTTCCTGAACTCGATGGTCTTCAAGGTCCGAGACTAAGTAATAATAATGATTGTTTTAGAAAATCAAGTCGTATTGTTGGTGTTCAAAAGTATTTTGAAACTCAGTCCTACATTACTTAAGATTAAATAAACTTTGTGAAATGTTCGAGAGCGAAAAATATTTGTTAGTCTGTGGTGGAACTGTTATTCAACATATATGTTTGAACCAATGACCTCCTGACCCTAAAAAGACCCGAAAGATAAACAACAATTAATTATCCGTTGATTGTGACTTAAAGCAATAGCAATAAAACATATAACAGCAAGTACATTTCCCAGTCCAGAAACACATGAAGAAGATGTTTGCTGGTGTGGAGACTCTCTTGTTGAATGAAGGGGAAAACGTCGCTGATTGTGACTTAAAAGCAATAGCAATAAAACATATAACAGCAAGTACATTTCCCAGTCCAAGAAACACATGAAGAAGATGTTTGCTGGTGTGGAGACTCTCTTGTTGAATGAAGGGGAAAACGCCGCTGATTGTGACTTAAAGCAATAGCAATAAAACATATGACAGCAAGTACATTTCCCAGTCCAAGAAACACATGAAGAAGATGTTTGTTGGTGTGGAGACTCTCTTGTTGAATGAAGGGGAAAACGCCGCTGATTGTGACTTAAAGCAATAGCAATAAAACATATGACAGCAAGTACATTTCCCAGTCCAAGAAACACATGAAGAAGATGTTTGCTGGTGTGGAGACTCTCTTGTTGAATGAAGGGGAATACGCCGCTGATTGTGACTTAAAAGCAATAGCAATAAAACATATAACAGCAAGTACATTTCCCAGTCCAAGAAACACATGAAGAAGATGTTTGCTGGTGTGGATACTCTCTTGTTGAATGAAGGGGAAAACGTCGCTGATTGTGACTTAAAGCAATAGCAATAAAACGTATGACAACACGTTCATTTCCCAGTCCAAGAAACACATGAAGAAGATGTTTGCTGGTGTGGAGACTCTCTTGTTGAATGAAGGGGAATACGTCGCTGATTGTGACTTAAAGCAATAGCAATAAAACATATGACAGCGAGTGCATTTCCCAGTCCAAGAAACACATGAAGAAGATGTTTGCTGGTGTGGAGACTCTCTTGTTGAATGAAGGGGAATACGTCGCTGATTGTGACTTAAAGCAATAGCAATAAAACATATGACAGCAAGTACATTTCCCAGTCCAAGAAACACATGAAGAAGATGTTTGCTGGTGTGGAGACTCTCTTGTTGAATGAAGCGGAAAACGTCGCTGATTGTGACTTAAAGAATGCTGTAAAAGTCCAAACAGTGAAATGGTCCCAACCAATCTTATTACTAGACCAACGGCTCGGCTCAGGGTAACTGATGTTTTAATAGTTTCGTTTTCAATATGTATATATAACTATACATATATATTGAAATTGTGACATTAAGAATACTATCAAATGCCAGACGCTTAAAAAGATAAAGAAGACATATCACTTGACCAACTGCTGATCAAACAACCTGGAGCCGTGAGTCGGGGAGATCCGTCGGTTGGACTCTGGAGTCCCAGCTGAGAGAGGTGACCCCACGGAACCTTGTAGGAGGGATGAAAAATAAGGACAACCTCTTGGAAAAGTTATTTTAAATGTAATGTTTACTATCTTAAATAAAACTATTTATCTTCTTGGGTGTACGATAAACTAATTCAATTGTATATTAATAAATATTATCCTTAGTTGATAGAAAACAACTACCTCCTTCATAAATCACATATTAAGTTAACAATAATGAATATATAAATATGTATTATATGAAATATA
The DNA here is from genome assembly GCA_963675035.1 of Allygus modestus. Taxonomy (NCBI): domain Eukaryota; kingdom Metazoa; phylum Arthropoda; class Insecta; order Hemiptera; family Cicadellidae; genus Allygus; species Allygus modestus. The sequence continues at coordinate 4,186,338 of OY776111.1, forward strand.
AATACAACGCATATAAGCGTTATGGTATTGTTTGCAGGATTTTAACAAATTAAAGATATTTTGAAGGAAACGAAATATATAATTTGAAAGGTTTTTTTAAAAACCCATTTTTTCTGACTCAGGTCGTTTTCGACCCAACTCCTTAATTGATTTCAAGTTCACCCCATTGAGGAAGGCATTATCCGGCAGCGTGTAGCAGTGGAGCGAGTCATCTGAGTTGGTCATGTACACTGCCCGAGAGGGTGAGGAAGGCACAGACGAAGAGGCCTTCAACTCCTTCTCCCACCTTTAGCTTCTGACTGCCGCTGAGGCCCAGCAGTTGGCAACAGTGAGGAAGCTTGCTACGCTACGCTGGATTCCCAACAGCGAGGAATTAAAGCACAGTATATGTCACAATGTCACACCATGGTGTAAAGAAAAGCAAGAGACATAATGGAGCTAAGGTCTAACATATGTTCCAGGAATATTACAAAACAAGAACAAATTTCCAGGAATAAAATTGAGACGTAAACAATGCTATAAAAGGTCAAGGCCTAAAATATGATCCAGGAATATTACAAAACAAGAACAGATTTCCAAGAATAAATTTGAGACGTAAACAATGCTATAAAAGGTCTAACGGTGAAAACTCACAAACCAATCTAATTGCTTGACCGACGGCTTGGCTCAAGAGTAAGTGATGTATTCATTAATTTAGTTTTCAGCTTTTCTATATTTGTAACACCAAGAATTCTATGAAATGCCAAACCTAGAAAAAGTTAAAGAAATCATATTACTCGACCAAAGGTTTAAGTGCTGCTTTTAAAAATACAAAGTTTTAGATTTTATTTTACTCTATAGTTTTAATCTGAAAATTAATTGTGTGATAAGCAATAATCAAAAATAATAGATGGAACAATCTGGCTACTGCCTACTCTGTGTGGGTAGTCCATCAGTCCACAATCGTTGTGCATAAGCTCAAGAATGATAAATCCATCCTGACTGCAGGACTTTGGTCAATAAGAGTTAGGAAATAGGAACAAATCAAGGTGGAAAAAGTCTAAAACATTAAAAACAATCCCTATCCTTCACATTATTCAACTTACAAACAACATTGTTTTAATTCAAAAGTTTTCCGAATGGATCCCTTTGTTGATAAAATAGATTATGTAGTTCACAAAAATATGTATTTTTTTAATTGTATGGGTGGAAATCTTTTAACCGTAACTAAATGCATCTTAAATAATAGTACCTATAATGAAGGTTTAGACATTCTTAGTTTTAGTAGTATATGTATGTTACCGTGTTTTAGTTTTTTAGACGTAATGTCCACTGGTTTGCATGAGTAGGGTGCAAAATTTAAAGTTTTAAAGACCCAGACAAACTTGGAAGGTGATTTGGAGATTTTGTTCTATGGATATCTCATTAATACTGCAAGCCTGCAGGCCTATGCTAGATACACTCAAGTAATTTACGTTTCCTTCCTGAACTCGATGGTCTTCAAGGTCCGAGACTATAAGTAATAACAATTATTTTTTTAGAAAATCGAGTCGTATGGTTAGATTTCAAAAGCAATTTTGAAACTCAGTCCTGCTAATACTTAATGCATTAAAATATATTTAAATCGTTGTTTTACGCTCAAAAGATAAACAACAATCAATTATCAGTTGATTGTGACTTAAAGAATGCTGTAAAAGTCCAAACAGTGAAAAGTTCCCAACCAATCTTATTACTAGACCAACGGCTCAGCTCAGGGTAACTGATGTTTTAATAGTTTCGTTTTCAATATGTATATATAACTATATATATATTGAAATTGTGACATTAAGAATACTATCAAACGCCAGACGCTTAAAAAGATGAAGAAGACATATCACTTGACCAACTGCTGATCAAACAACCTGGAGCCGTGAGTCGGGGAGATCCGTCGGTAGGACTCTGGAGTCCCAGCTGAGAGAGGTGACCCCACCGAACCTTGTAGGAGGGATGAAAAATAAGGACAACCTCTTGGAAAAGTTCTTTTTAAATGTAATGTTTAACACGTATATAAGCAGGATTTTAACAAATTAAAGATTTTTTGAAGGAAACGAAATATATAATAATTTGAAAGGGTTTTTCTAAAAAACTATTTTTTTCTGACTCAGTTCGTTTTCGACCCAACTCCTTATTTGATTTCAAGATTACTCCATTGAGGAAGGCATTACCTGGCAGCACGTATCAGTGGGGCGAGTCATCTGAGTTGGACATGTACACTGCCCGAGAGGGTGAGGAAGGCACAGACGAAGAGGCCTTCAACTCCTTCTCCCACCTTTAGCTTCTGACTGCCGCTGAGGCCCAGCAGTTGGCAACAGTGAGGAAGCTTGCTACGCTACGCTGGATTCCCAACAGCGAGGAATTAAAGCACAGTATATATAACTATGTCACACCATGGTGTAAAGAAAAGCAAGAGACATAATGGAGGTAAGGTCTAACATATGTTCCAGGAATATACAAAACAAGAACAAATTTCCAGGAATAAAATTGAGACGTAAACAATGCTATAAAAGGTCAAGGCCTAAAATATGATCCAGGAATATTACAAAACAAGAACAGATTTCCAAGAATAAATTTGAGACGTAAACAATGCTATAAAAGGTCTAACAGTGAAAACTCACAAACCAATCTAATTGCTTGACCGACGGCTTGGCTCAGAGTAAGTGATGTATTCATTAATTTAGTTTTCAGCTTTTCTATATTTGTAACACCAAGAATTCTATGAAATGCCAAACCTAGAAAAAGTTAAAGAAATCATATTACTCGACCAAAGGTTTAAGTGCTGCTTTTAAAAATACAAAGTTTTAGATTTTATTTTACTCTATAGTTTTAATCTGAAAATTAATTGTGTGATAAGCAATAATCAAAAATAATAGATGGAACAATCTGGCTACTGCCTACTCTGTGTGGGTAGTCCATCTGTCCACAATCGTTGTGCATAAGCTCAAGAATGATAAATCCATCCTGACTGCAGGACTTTGGTCAATAAGAGTTAGGAAATAGGAACAAATCAAGGTGGAAAAAGTCTAAAACATTAAAAACAATCCTTATCCTTCACATTATTCAACTTACAAACAACATTGTTTTAATTCAAAAGTTTTCCGAATGGATCCCTTTGTTGATAAAATAGATTATGTAGTTCACAAAAATATGTATTTTTTAATTGTATGGGTGGAAATCTTTTAACCGTAACTAAATGCATCTTAAATAATAGTACCTATAATGAAGGTTTAGACATTCTTAGTTTTAGTAGTATATGTATGTTACCGTGTTTTAGTTTTTTAGACGTAATGTCCACTGGTTTGCATGAGTATGGTGCAAAAATTAAAGTTTTAAAGACCCAGACAAACTTGGAAGGTGATTTGGAGATTTTGTTCTATGGATATCTCATTAATACTGCAAGCCTGCAGGCCTATGCTAGATACACTCAAGTAATTGACGTTTCCTTCCTGAACTCGATGGTCTTCAAGGTCCGAGACTAAGTAATAATAATGATTGTTTTAGAAAATCAAGTCGTATGGTTGGTGTTCAAAAGTATTTTGAAACTCAGTCCTGCTAATACTTAATGCATTAAAATATATTTAAATCGTTGTTTTTACGCTCAAAAGATAAACAACAATCAATTATCAGTTGATTGTGACTTAAAGAATGCTGTAAAAGTCCAAACAGTGAAAAGTTCCCAACCAATCTTATTACTAGACCAACGGCTCAGCTCAGGGTAACTGATGTTTTAATAGTTTCGTTTTCAATATGTATATATAACTATATATATATTGAAATTGTGACATTAAGAATACTATCAAACGCCAGACGCTTAAAAAGATGAAGAAGACATATCACTTGACCAACTGCTGATCAAACAACCTGGAGCCGTGAGTCGGGGAGATCCGTCGGTAGGACTCTGGAGTCCCAGCTGAGAGAGGTGACCCCACGGAACCTTGTAGGAGGGATGAAAAATAAGGACAACCTCTTGGAAAAGTTATTTTAAATGTAATGTTTACTATCTTAAATAAAACTATTTATCTTCTTGGGTGTACGGTAAACTAATTCAATTGTATATTAATAAATATTATCCTTAGTTGATAGAAAACAACTACCTCAGACACCACCTTTATAAATCACATATTAAGTTAACAATAATGAATATATAAATATGTATTATATGAAATATAAATACAACGCATATAAGCGTTATGGTATTGTTTGCAGGATTTTAACAAATTAAAGATATTTTGAAGGAAACGAAATATATAATTTGAAAGGTTTTTTTAAAACCAATTTTTTCTGACTCAGGACGTTTTCGACCCAACTCCTTAATTGATTTCAAGTTCACCCCATTGAGGAAGGCATTATCCGGCAGCGTGTAGCAGTGGAGCGAGTCATCTGAGTTGGTCATGTACACTGCCCGAGAGGGTGAGGAAGGCACAGACGAAGAGGCCTTCAACTCCTTCTCCCACCTTTAGCTTCTGACTGCCGCTGAGGCCCAGCAGTTGGCAACAGTGAGGAAGCTTGCTACGCTACGCTGGATTCCCAACAGCGAGGAATTAAAGCACAGTATATGTCACAATGTCACACCATGGTGTAAAGAAAAGCAAGAGACATAATGGAGCTAAGGTCTAACATATGTTCCAGGAATATTACAAAACAAGAACAAATTTCCAGGAATAAAATTGAGACGTAAACAATGCTATAAAAGGTCAAGGCCTAACATATGATCCAGGAATATTACAAAACAAGAACAGATTTCCAAGAATAAATTTGGGACGTAAACAATGCTATAAAAGGTCAAGGCCTAAAATATGATCCAGGAATATTACAAAACAAGAACAGATTTCCAAGAATAAATTTGAGACGTAAACAATGCTATAAAAGGTCTAACAGTGAAAACTCACAAACCAATCTAATTGCTTGACCGACGGCTTGGCTCAGAGTAAGTGATGTATTCATTAATTTAGTTTTCAGCTTTTCTATATTTGTAACACCAAGAATTCTATGAAATGCCAAACCTAGAAAAAGTTAAAGAAATCATATTACTCGACCAAAGGTTTAAGTGCTGCTTTTAAAAATACAAAGTTTTAGATTTTATTTTACTCTATAGTTTTAATCTGAAAATTAATTGTGTGATAAGCAATAATCAAAAATAATAGATGGAACAATCTGGCTACTGCCTACTCTGTGTGGGTAGTCCATCAGTCCACAATCGTTGTGCATAAGCTCAAGAATGATAAATCCATCCTGACTGCAGGACTTTGGTCAATAAGAGTTAGGAAATAGGAACAAATCAAGGTGGAAAAAGTCTAAAACATTAAAAACAATCCTTATCCTTCACATTATTCAACTTACAAACAACATTGTTTTAATTCAAAAGTTTTCCGAATGGATCCCTTTGTTGATAAAATAGATTATGTAGTTCACAAAAATATGTATTTTTTAATTGTATGGGTGGAAATCTTTTAACCGTAACTAAATGCATCTTAAATAATAGTTCCTATAATGAAGGTTTAGACATTCTTAGTTTTAGTAGTATATGTATGTTACCGTGTTTTAGTTTTTTAGACGTAATGTCCACTGGTTTGCATGAGTAGGGTGCAAAAATTCAAGTTTTAAAGACCCAGACAAACTTGGAAGGTGATTTGAAGATTTTGTTCTATGGATATCTCATTAATACTGCAAGCCTGCAGGCCTATGCTAGATACACTCAAGTAATTGACGTTTCCTTCCTGAACTCGATGGTCTTCAAGGTCCGAGACTATAAGTAATAACAATTATTTTTTTAGAAAATCGAGTCGTATGGTTAGATTTCAAAAGCAATTTTGAAACTCAGTCCTGCTAATACTTAATGCATTAAAATATATTTAAATCGTTGTTTTTACGCTCAAAGGATAAACAACAATCAATTATCAGTTGATTGTGACTTAAAGAATGCTGTAAAAGTCCAAACAGTGAAAAGTTCCCAACCAATCTTATTACTAGACCAACGGCTCAGCTCAGGGTAACTGATGTTTTAATAGTTTCGTTTTCAATATGTATATATAACTATATATATATTGAAATTGTGACATTAAGAATACTATCAAACGCCAGACGCTTAAAAAGATGAAGAAGACATATCACTTGACCAACTGCTGATCAAACAACCTGGAGCCGTGAGTCGGGGAGATCCGTCGGTAGGACTCTGGAGTCCCAGCTGAGAGAGGTGACCCCACGGAACCTTGTAGGAGGGATGAAAAATAAGGACAACCTCTTGGAAAAGTTATTTTAAATGTAATGTTTACTATCTTAAATAAAACTATTTATCTTCTTGGGTGTACGGTAAACTAATTCAATTGTATATTAATAAATATTATCCTTAGTTGATAGAAAACAACTACCTCAGACACCACCTTTATAAATCACATATTAAGTTAACAATAATGAATATATAAATATGTATTATATGGAATATAAATACAACGCATATAAGCGTTATGGTATTGTTTGCAGGATTTTAACAAATTAAAGATTTTTTGAAGGAAACGAAATATATAATATGAAAGATTTAAAAAAAAAACCATTTTTTCTGACATATTTTTTGTTGATAAAATAGGTTATGTAGTTCACAAAAATATGTATTTTTTTAATTGTATGTGTGGAAATCTTTTAACCGTAACTAAACGTATTTTAAATAGTACCTAAAATGAAGGTTTAGACATTCTTAGATTTAGAAGTATATGTATGTTACCGTGTTTTAGTTTTTTAGACGTAATGTCCACTGGTATGCATGAGTAGGGTGCAAAAATTAATGTTTTAAAGACCCAGACAAACTTGGAAGGTGATTTGAAGATTTTGTTCTATGGATATCTCATTAATACTGCAAGCCTGCAGGCCTATGCTAGATACACTCAAGTAATTGACGTTTCCTTCCTGAACTCGATGGTCTTCAAGGTCCGAGACTATAAGTAATAACAATTATTTTTTTAGAAAATCGAGTCGTATGGTTAGATTTCAAAAGCAATTTTGAAACTCAGTCCTGCTAATACTTAATGCATTAAAATATATTTAAATCGTTGTTTTTACGCTCAAAGGATAAACAACAATCAATTATCAGTTGATTGTGACTTAAAGAATGCTGTAAAAGTCCAAACAGTGAAAGGTTCCCAACCAATCTTATTACTAGACCAACGGCTCAGCTCAGGGTAACTGATGTTTTAATAGTTTCGTTTTCAATATGTATATATAACTATATATATATTGAAATTGTGACATTAAGAATACTATCAAACGCCAGACGCTTAAAAAGATGAAGAAGACATATCACTTGACCAACTGCTGATCAAACAACCTGGAGCCGTGAGTCGGGGAGATCCGTCGGTAGGACTCTGGAGTCCCAGCTGAGAGAGGTGACCCCACGGAACCTTGTAGGAGGGATGAAAAATAAGGACAACCTCTTGGAAAACTTCTTTTAAATGTAATGTTTACTATCTTAAATAAAACTATTTATCTTCTTGGGTGTACGGTAAACTAATTCAATTGTATATTAATAAATATTATCCTTAGTTGATAGAAAACAACTACCTCAGACACCACCTTTATAAATCAAATATTAAGTTAACAATAATGAATATATAAATATGTATTATATGAAATATAAATACAACGCATATAAGCGTTATGGTATTGTTTGCAGGATTTTAACAAATTAAAGATATTTTGAAGGAAACGAAATATATAATTTGAAAGGTTTTTTTAAAAACCCATTTTTTCTGACTCAGGACGTTTTCGACCCAACTCCTTAATTGATTTCAAGTTCACCCCATTGAGGAAGGCATTATCCGGCAGCGTGTATCAGTGGAGCGAGTCATCTGAGTTGGTCATGTACACTGCCCGAGAGGGTGAGGAAGGCACAGACGAAGAGGCCTTCAACTCCTTCTCCCACCTTTAGCTTCTGACTGCCGCTGAGGCCCAGCAGTTGGCAACAGTGAGGAAGCTTGCTACGCTACGCTGGATTCCCAACAGCGAGGAATTAAAGCACAGTATATGTCACAATGTCACACCATGGTGTAAAGAAAAGCAAGAGACATAATGGAGCTAAGGTCTAACATATGTTCCAGGAATATACAAAACAAGAACAAATTTCCAGGAATAAAATTGAGACGTAAACAATGCTATAAAAGGTCAAGGCCTAAAATATGATCCAGGAATATTACAAAACAAGAACAGATTTCCAAGAATAAATTTGAGACGTAAACAATGCTATAAAAGGTCTAACAGTGAAAACTCACAAACCAATCTAATTGCTTGACCGACGGCTTGGCTCAGAGTAAGTGATGTATTCATTAATTTAGTTTTCAGCTTTTCTATATTTGTAACACAAAGAATTCTATGAAATGCCAAACCTAGAAAAAGTTAAAGAAATCATATTACTCGACCAAAGGTTTAAGTGCTGCTTTTAAAAATACAAAGTTTTAGATTTTATTTTACTCTATAGTTTTAATCTGAAAATTAATTGTGTGATAAGCAATAATCAAAAATAATAGATGGAACAATCTGGCTACTGCCTACTCTGTGTGGGTAGTCCATCAGTCCACAATCGTTGTGCATAAGCTCAAGAATGATAAATCCATCCTGACTGCAGGACTTTGGTCAATAAGAGTTAGGAAATAGGAACAAATCAAGGTGGAAAAAGTCTAAAACATTAAAAACAATCCTTATCCTTTACATTATTCAACTTACAAACAACATTGTTTTAATTCAAAAGTTTTCCGAATGGATCCCTTTGTTGATAAAATAGATTATGTAGTTCACAAAAATATGTATTTTTTAATTGTATGGGTGGAAATCTTTTAACCGTAACTAAATGCATCTTAAATAATAGTACCTATAATGAAGGTTTAGACATTCTTAGTTTTAGTAGTATATGTATGTTACCGTGTTTTAGACGTAATTTCCACTGGTTTGCATGAGTATGGTGCAAAAATTAAAGTTTTAAAGACCCAGACAAACTTGGAAGGTGATTTGGAGATTTTGTTCTATGGATATCTCATTAATACTGCAAGCCTGCAGGCCTATGCTAGATACACTCAAGTAATTGACGTTTCCTTCCTGAACTCGATGGTCTTCAAGGTCCGAGACTAAGTAATAATAATGATTGTTTTAGAAAATCAAGTCGTATGGTTGGTGTTCAAAAGTATTTTGAAACTCAGTCCTGCTAATACTTAATGCATTAAAATATATTTAAATCGTTGTTTTTACGCTCAAAAGATAAACAACAATAAATTATCAGTTGATTGTGACTTAAAGAATGCTGTAAAAGTCCAAACAGTGAAAAGTTCCCAACCAATCTTATTACTAGACCAATGGCTCAGCTCAGGGTAACTGATGTTTTAATAGTTTCGTTTTCAATATGTATATATAACTATATATATATTGAAATTGTGACATTAAGAATACTATCAAACGCCAGACGCTTAAAAAGATGAAGAAGACATATCACTTGACCAACTGCTGATCAAACAACCTGGAGCCGTGAGTCGGGGAGATCCGTCGGTAGGACTCTGGAGTCCCAGCTGAGAGAGGTGACCCCACGGAACCTTGTAGGAGGGATGAAAAATAAGGACAACCTCTTGGAAAAGTTATTTTAAATGTAATGTTTACTATCTTAAATAAAACTATTTATCTTCTTGGGTGTACGGTAAACTAATTCAATTGTATATTAATAAATATTATCCTTAGTTGATAGAAAACAACTACCTCAGACACCACCTTTATAAATCACATATTAAGTTAACAATAATGAATATATAAATATGTATTATATGAAATATAAATACAACGCATATAAGCGTTATGGTATTGTTTGCAGGATTTTAACAAATTAAAGATATTTTGAAGGAAACGAAATATATAATTTGAAAGGTTTTTTTTAAAACCCATTTTTTCTGACTCAGGTCGTTTTCGACCCAACTCCTTAATTGATTTCAAGTTCACCCCATTGAGGAAGGCATTATCCGGCAGCGTGTATCAGTGGAGCGAGTCATCTGAGTTGGTCATGTACACTGCCCGAGAGGGTGAGGAAGGCACAGACGAAGAGGCCTTCAACTCCTTCTCCCACCTTTAGCTTCTGACTGCCGCTGAGGCCCAGCAGTTGGCAACAGTGAGGAAGCTTGCTACGCTACGCTGGATTCCCAACAGCGAGGAATTAAAGCACAGTATATGTCACAATGTCACACCATGGTGTAAAGAAAAGCAAGAGACATAATGGAGCTAAGGTCTAACATATGTTCCAGGAATATACAAAACAAGAACAAATTTCCAGGAATAAAATTGAGACGTAAACAATGCTATAAAAGGTCAAGGCCTAAAATATGATCCAGGAATATTACAAAACAAGAACAGATTTCCAAGAATAAATTTGAGACGTAAACAATGCTATAAAAGGTCTAACAGTGAAAACTCACAAACCAATCTAATTGCTTGACCGACGGCTTGGCTCAGAGTAAGTGATGTATTCATTAATTTAGTTTTCAGCTTTTCTATATTTGTAACACAAAGAATTCTATGAAATGCCAAACCTAGAAAAAGTTAAAGAAATCATATTACTCGACCAAAGGTTTAAGTGCTGCTTTTAAAAATACAAAGTTTTAGATTTTATTTTACTCTATAGTTTTAATCTAAAAATTAATTGTGTGATAAGCAATAATCAAAAATAATAGATGGAACAATCTGGCTACTGCCTACTCTGTGTGGGTAGTCCATCAGTCCACAATCGTTGTGCATAAGCTCAAGAATGATAAATCCATCCTGACTGCAGGACTTTGGTCAATAAGAGTTAGGAAATAGGAACAAATCAAGGTGGAAAAAGTCTAAAACATTAAAAACAATCCTTATCCTTTACATTATTCAACTTACAAACAACATTGTTTTAATTCAAAAGTTTTCCGAATGGATCCCTTTGTTGATAAAATAGATTATGTAGTTCACAAAAATATGTATTTTTTAATTGTATGGGTGGAAATCTTTTAACCGTAACTAAATGCATCTTAAATAATAGTACCTATAATGAAGGTTTAGACATTCTTAGTTTTAGTAGTATATGTATGTTACCGTGTTTTAGACGTAATGTCCACTGGTTTGCATGAGTATGGTGCAAAAATTAAAGTTTTAAAGACCCAGACAAACTTGGAAGGTGATTTGGAGATTTTGTTCTATGGATATCTCATTAATACTGCAAGCCTGCAGGCCTATGCTAGATACACTCAAGTAATTGACGTTTCCTTCCTGAACTCGATGGTCTTCAAGGTCCGAGACTAAGTAATAATAATGATTGTTTTAGAAAATCAAGTCGTATGGTTGGTGTTCAAAAGTATTTTGAAACTCAGTCCTGCTAATACTTAATGCATTAAAATATATTTAAATCGTTGTTTTTACGCTCAAAAGATAAACAACAATAAATTATCAGTTGATTGTGACTTAAAGAATGCTGTAAAAGTCCAAACAGTGAAAAGTTCCCAACCAATCTTATTACTAGACCAATGGCTCAGCTCAGGGTAACTGATGTTTTAATAGTTTCGTTTTCAATATGTATATATAACTATATATATATTGAAATTGTGACATTAAGAATACTATCAAACGCCAGACGCTTAAAAAGATGAAGAAGACATATCACTTGACCAACTGCTGATCAAACAACCTGGAGCCGTGAGTCGGGGAGATCCGTCGGTAGGACTCTGGAGTCCCAGCTGAGAGAGGTGACCCCACGGAACCTTGTAGGAGGGATGAAATATAAGGACAACCTCTTGGAAAAGTTATTTTAAATGTAATGTTTACTATCTTAAATAAAACTATTTATCTTCTTGGGTGTACGGTAAACTAATTCAATTGTATATTAATAAATATTATCCTTAGTTGATAGAAAACAACTACCTCAGACACCACCTTTATAAATCACATATTAAGTTAACAATAATGAATATATAAATATGTATTATATGAAATATAAATACAACGCATATAAGCGTTATGGTATTGTTTGCAGGATTTTAACAAATTAAAGATATTTTGAAGGAAACGAAATATATAATTTGAAAGGTTTTTTTTAAAACCCATTTTTTCTGACTCAGGTCGTTTTCGACCCAACTCCTTAATTGATTTCAAGTTCACCCCATTGAGGAAGGCATTATCCGGCAGCGTGTATCAGTGGAGCGAGTCATCTGAGTTGGTCATGTACACTGCCCGAGAGGGTGAGGAAGGCACAGACGAAGAGGCCTTCAACTCCTTCTCCCACCTTTAGCTTCTGACTGCCGCTGAGGCCCAGCAGTTGGCAACAGTGAGGAAGCTTGCTACGCTACGCTGGATTCCCAACAGCGAGGAATTAAAGCACAGTATATGTCACAATGTCACACCATGGTGTAAAGAAAAGCAAGAGACATAATGGAGCTAAGGTCTAACATATGTTCCAGGAATATACAAAACAAGAACAAATTTCCAGGAATAAAATTGAGACGTAAACAATGCTATAAAAGGTCAAGGCCTAAAATATGATCCAGGAATATTACAAAACAAGAACAGATTTCCAAGAATAAATTTGAGACGTAAACAATGCTATAAAAGGTCTAACAGTGAAAACTCACAAACCAATCTAATTGCTTGACCGACGGCTTGGCTCAGAGTAAGTGATGTATTCATTAATTTAGTTTTCAGCTTTTCTATATTTGTAACACAAAGAATTCTATGAAATGCCAAACCTAGAAAAAGTTAAAGAAATCATATTACTCGACCAAAGGTTTAAGTGCTGCTTTTAAAAATACAAAGTTTTAGATTTTATTTTACTCTATAGTTTTAATCTGAAAATTAATTGTGTGATAAGCAATAATCAAAAATAATAGATGGAACAATCTGGCTACTGCCTACTCTGTGTGGGTAGTCCATCAGTCCACAATCGTTGTGCATAAGCTCAAGAATGATAAATCCATCCTGACTGCAGGACTTTGGTCAATAAGAGTTAGGAAATAGGAACAAATCAAGGTGGAAAAAGTCTAAAACATTAAAAACAATCCCTATCCTTCACATTATTCAACTTACAAACAACATTGTTTTAATTCAAAAGTTTTCCGAATGGATCCCTTTGTTGATAAAATAGATTATGTAGTTCACAAAAATATGTATTTTTTTAATTGTATGGGTGGAAATCTTTTAACCGTAACTAAATGCATCTTAAATAATAGTACCTATAATGAAGGTTTAGACATTCTTAGTTTTAGTAGTATATGTATGTTACCGTGTTTTAGTTTTTTAGACGTAATGTCCACTGGTTTGCATGAGTAGGGTGCAAAATTTAAAGTTTTAAAGACCCAGACAAACTTGGAAGGTGATTTGGAGATTTTGTTCTATGGATATCTCATTAATACTGCAAGCCTGCAGGCCTATGCTAGATACACTCAAGTAATTGACGTTTCCTTCCTGAACTCGATGGTCTTCAAGGTCCGAGACTATAAGAAATAACAATTATTTTTTTAGAAAATCGAGTCGTATGGTTAGATTTCAAAAGTAATTTTGAAAGTCAGTCCTGCTAATACTTAATGCATTAAAATATATTTAAATCGTTGTTTTTACGCTCAAAAGATAAACAACAATCAATTATCAGTTGATTGTGACTTAAAGAAAGCTGTAAAAGTCCAAACAGTGAAAAGTTCCCAACCAGTCTTATTACTAGACCAACGGCTCAGCTCAGGGTAACTGATGTTTTAATAGTTTCGTTTTCAATATGTACATATAACTATATATATATTGAAATTGTGACATTAAGAATACTATCAAACGCCAGACGCTTAAAAAGATGAAGAAGACATATCACTTGACCAACTGCTGATCAAACAACCTGGAGCCGTGAGTCGGGGAGATCCGTCGGTAGGACTCTGGAGTCCCAGCTGAGAGAGGTGACCCCACGGAACCTTGTAGGAGGGATGAAAAATAAGGACAACCTCTTGGAAAAGTTCTTTTTAAATGTAATGTTTAACACGTATATAAGCAGGATTTTAACAAATTAAAGATTTTTTGAAGGAAACGAAATATATAATAATTTGAAAGGGTTTTTCTAAAAAACTATTTTTTTCTGACTCAGTTCGTTTTCGACCCAACTCCTTATTTGATTTCAAGATTACCCCATTGAGGAAGGCATTACCCGGCAGCACGTATCAGTGGGGCGAGTCTTTTGAGTTGGACATGTAAACTGCCCGAGAGGGCGAGGAAGGCACAGACGAAGAGGCCTTCAACTCCTTCTCCCACCTTTAGCTTCTGACTGCCGCTGAGGCCCAGCAGTTGGCAACAGTGAGGAAGCTTGCTACGCTACGCTGGATTCCCAACAGCGAGGAATTAAAGCACAGTATATATAACTATGTCACACCATGGTGTAAAGAAAAGCAAGAAACATAATACAGCTAAGGTCTAAAATATATTCCAGGAATATTACAAAAAAAAAGAAAATAAATTGAAACAATGCTATAAAAGGTCTAACAGTGAAAACTCACAAACCAATGTAATTGCTTGACCATCGGCTTGGCTCAGAGTAAGTGCTGTACTCATTAATTTAGTTTTCAGCTTTTAAAATTTGCGATTGATATATGTGACATCAAGGATTCTATGAAATGCCAAACTTTGAAAAAGTTAAAGAAATCATATTACTCGACCAAAGTTTTAAGTGCTGGTTTTAAAAATACAAAGTTTTAGATTTTATTTTACTCTATAGTTTTAATCTAAAAATTAATTGTGTGATAAGCAATAATCAAAAATAATAGATGGAACAATCTGGCTACTGCCTACTCTGTGTGGGTAGTCCATCAGTCCACAATCGTTGTGCATAAGCTCAAGAATGATAAATCCATCCTGACTGCAGGACTTTGGTCAATAAGAGTTAGGAAATAGGAACAAATCAAGGTGGAAAAAGTCTAAAACATTAAAAACAATCCTTATCCTTTACATTATTCAACTTACAAACAACATTGTTTTAATTCAAAAGTTTTCCGAATGGATCCCTTTGTTGATAAAATAGATTATGTAGTTCACAAAAATATGTATTTTTTAATTGTATGGGTGGAAATCTTTTAACCGTAACTAAATGCATCTTAAATAATAGTACCTATAATGAAGGTTTAGACATTCTTAGTTTTAGTAGTATATGTATGTTACCGTGTTTTAGACGTAATGTCCACTGGTTTGCATGAGTATGGTGCAAAAATTAAAGTTTTAAAGACCCAGACAAACTTGGAAGGTGATTTGGAGATTTTGTTCTATGGATATCTCATTAATACTGCAAGCCTGCAGGCCTATGCTAGATACACTCAAGTAATTGACGTTTCCTTCCTGAACTCGATGGTCTTCAAGGTCCGAGACTAAGTAATAATAATGATTGTTTTAGAAAATCAAGTCGTATGGTTGGTGTTCAAAAGTATTTTGAAACTCAGTCCTGCTAATACTTAATGCATTAAAATATATTTAAATCGTTGTTTTTACGCTCAAAAGATAAACAACAATAAATTATCAGTTGATTGTGACTTAAAGAATGCTGTAAAAGTCCAAACAGTGAAAAGTTCCCAACCAATCTTATTACTAGACCAATGGCTCAGCTCAGGGTAACTGATGTTTTAATAGTTTCGTTTTCAATATGTATATATAACTATATATATATTGAAATTGTGACATTAAGAATACTATCAAACGCCAGACGCTTAAAAAGATGAAGAAGACATATCACTTGACCAACTGCTGATCAAACAACCTGGAGCCGTGAGTCGGGGAGATCCGTCGGTAGGACTCTGGAGTCCCAGCTGAGAGAGGTGACCCCACGGAACCTTGTAGGAGGGATGAAAAATAAGGACAACCTCTTGGAAAAGTTATTTTAAATGTAATGTTTACTATCTTAAATAAAACTATTTATCTTCTTGGGTGTACGGTAAACTAATTCAATTGTATATTAATAAATATTATCCTTAGTTGATAGAAAACAACTACCTCAGACACCACCTTTATAAATCACATATTAAGTTAACAATAATGAATATATAAATATGTATTATATGAAATATAAATACAACGCATATAAGCGTTATGGTATTGTTTGCAGGATTTTAACAAATTAAAGATATTTTGAAGGAAACGAAATATATAATTTGAAAGGTTTTTTTTAAAACCCATTTTTTCTGACTCAGGTCGTTTTCGACCCAACTCCTTAATTGATTTCAAGTTCACCCCATTGAGGAAGGCATTATCCGGCAGCGTGTATCAGTGGAGCGAGTCATCTGAGTTGGTCATGTACACTGCCCGAGAGGGTGAGGAAGGCACAGACGAAGAGGCCTTCAACTCCTTCTCCCACCTTTAGCTTCTGACTGCCGCTGAGGCCCAGCAGTTGGCAACAGTGAGGAAGCTTGCTACGCTACGCTGGATTCCCAACAGCGAGGAATTAAAGCACAGTATATGTCACAATGTCACACCATGGTGTAAAGAAAAGCAAGAGACATAATGGAGCTAAGGTCTAACATATGTTCCAGGAATATACAAAACAAGAACAAATTTCCAGGAATAAAATTGAGACGTAAACAATGCTATAAAAGGTCAAGGCCTAAAATATGATCCAGGAATATTACAAAACAAGAACAGATTTCCAAGAATAAATTTGAGACGTAAACAATGCTATAAAAGGTCTAACAGTGAAAACTCACAAACCAATCTAATTGCTTGACCGACGGCTTGGCTCAGAGTAAGTGATGTATTCATTAATTTAGTTTTCAGCTTTTCTATATTTGTAACACAAAGAATTCTATGAAATGCCAAACCTAGAAAAAGTTAAAGAAATCATATTACTCGACCAAAGGTTTAAGTGCTGCTTTTAAAAATACAAAGTTTTAGATTTTATTTTACTCTATAGTTTTAATCTGAAAATTAATTGTGTGATAAGCAATAATCAAAAATAATAGATGGAACAATCTGGCTACTGCCTACTCTGTGTGGGTAGTCCATCAGTCCACAATCGTTGTGCATAAGCTCAAGAATGATAAATCCATCCTGACTGCAGGACTTTGGTCAATAAGAGTTAGGAAATAGGAACAAATCAAGGTGGAAAAAGTCTAAAACATTAAAAACAATCCCTATCCTTCACATTATTCAACTTACAAACAACATTGTTTTAATTCAAAAGTTTTCCGAATGGATCCCTTTGTTGATAAAATAGATTATGTAGTTCACAAAAATATGTATTTTTTTGATTGTATGGGTGGAAATCTTTTAACCGTAACTAAATGCATCTTAAATAATAGTACCTATAATGAAGGTTTAGACATTCTTAGTTTTAGTAGTATATGTATGTTACCGTGTTTTAGTTTTTTAGACGTAATGTCCACTGGTTTGCATGAGTAGGGTGCAAAATTTAAAGTTTTAAAGACCCAGACAAACTTGGAAGGTGATTTGGAGATTTTGTTCTATGGATATCTCATTAATACTGCAAGCCTGCAGGCCTATGCTAGATACACTCAAGTAATTGACGTTTCCTTCCTGAACTCGATGGTCTTCAAGGTCCGAGACTATAAGAAATAACAATTATTTTTTTAGAAAATCGAGTCGTATGGTTAGATTTCAAAAGCAATTTTGAAACTCAGTCCTGCTAATACTTAATGCATTAAAATATATTTAAATCGTTGTTTTTACGCTCAAAAGATAAACAACAATCAATTATCAGTTGATTGTGACTTAAAGAAAGCTGTAAAAGTCCAAACAGTGAAAAGTTCCCAACCAGTCTTATTACTAGATCAACGGCTCAGCTCAGGGTAACTGATGTTTTAATAGTTTCGTTTTCAATATGTACATATAACTATATATATATTGAAATTGTGACATTAAGAATACTATCAAACGCCAGACGCTTAAAAAGATGAAGAAGACATATCACTTGACCAACTGCTGATCAAACAACCTGGAGCCGTGAGTCGGGGAGATCCGTCGGTAGGACTCTGGAGTCCCAGCTGAGAGAGGTGACCCCACGGAACCTTGTAGGAGGGATGAAAAATAAGGACAACCTCTTGGAAAAGTTCTTTTTAAATGTAATGTTTAACACGTATATAAGCAGGATTTTAACAAATTAAAGATTTTTTGAAGGAAACGAAATATATAATAATTTGAAAGGGTTTTTCTAAAAAACTATTTTTTTCTGACTCAGTTCGTTTTCGACCCAACTCCTTATTTGATTTCAAGATTACCCCATTGAGGAAGGCATTACCCGGCAGCACGTATCAGTGGGGCGAGTCTTTTGAGTTGGACATGTAAACTGCCCGAGAGGGCGAGGAAGGCACAGACGAAGAGGCCTTCAACTCCTTCTCCCACCTTTAGCTTCTGACTGCCGCTGAGGCCCAGCAGTTGGCAACAGTGAGGAAGCTTGCTACGCTACGCTGGATTCCCAACAGCGAGGAATTAAAGCACAGTATATATAACTATGTCACACCATGGTGTAAAGAAAAGCAAGAAACATAATACAGCTAAGGTCTAAAATATATTCCAGGAATATTACAAAAAAAAAGAAAATAAATTGAAACAATGCTATAAAAGGTCTAACAGTGAAAACTCACAAACCAATGTAATTGCTTGACCATCGGCTTGGCTCAGAGTAAGTGCTGTACTCATTAATTTAGTTTTCAGCTTTTAAAATTTGCGATTGATATATGTGACATCAAGGATTCTATGAAATGCCAAACTTTGAAAAAGTTAAAGAAATCATATTACTCGACCAAAGTTTTAAGTGCTGGTTTTAAAAATACAAAGTTTTAGATTTTATTTTACTCTATAGTTTTAATCTAAAAATTAATTGTGTGATAAGCAATAATCAAAAATAATAGATGGAACAATCTGGCTACTGCCTACTCTGTGTGGGTAGTCCATCAGTCCACAATCGTTGTGCATAAGCTCAAGAATGATAAATCCATCCTAACTGCAGGACTTTGATCAATAAGAGTTAGGAAATAGGAACAAATCAAGGTGGAAAAAGTCTAAAACATTAAACATAATCCTTATCCTTCACATTATTCAACTTACAAACAACATTGTTTTAATTTGAATGTTTTCCGAATGGATTCCTTTGTTGATAAAATAGATTATGTAGTTCACAAAAATATGTATTTTTTTAATTGTATGGGTGGAAATCTTCTAACCGTAACTAAATGCATCTTAAATAATAGTACCTATAATGAAGGTTTAGACATTCTTAGTTTTAGTAGTATATGTATGTTACCGTGTTTTAGTTTTTTAGCCGTAATGTCCACTGGTTTGCATGAGTAGGGTGCAAAATTTAAAGTTTTAAAGACCCAGACAAACTTGGAAGGTGATTTGGAGATTTTGTTCTATGGATATCTCATTAATACTGCAAGCCTGCAGGCCTATGCTATATACACTCAAGGAATTGACGTTTCCTTCCTGAACTCGATGGTCTTCAAGGTCCGAGACTATAAGTAATTTTGAAACTCAGTCCTACATTACTTAATATTAAATGAACTTTGTGAAATCTTTGAGAGCGAAAAATATTTGTTAGTCTGTGGTGGAACTGTTAATCCAAATATATGATTAAACCAATAATTGCCAGACCCTAGACATTCTATCTTCATGACCTTCTTATCTGGTGCACGCCTATCAGCGCGTTTGAACAGCGGTTTAACAGTTAAAATTAAACTAGGAGTAATGTTGCCTGGTTATAACAAATATTTGGCATAAAAGCTAAAACAAAGCAGTACTAAATATAATAAACAACATTTTAAACATAAAAAAGGGTTATTTATTTCCCATAAATATAATACTACTTTATTTTATTTTATATGTAGTCAAATCACGAACCGTGTTCTAACATTTTACTCAGGTCTAATGCCTTAACATATATTTAAATCGTTGTTTTTACGCTCAAAAGATCAACAATCAATTATCCGTTGATTGTGACTTAAAGCAATAGCAATAAAACATATAACAGCAAGTACATTTCCCAGTCCAAGAAACACATGAAGAAGATGTTTGCTGGTGTGGAGACCCTCTTGTTGAACGAAGGGGAAAACGTCGCTGATTGTGACTTAAGGGGACTTTTAACGAAAATTTTGGGAAAAAATCAATTTTTTGTTTTTTTGTGTATTTTATAGATTAGAATTTCCCCTTTAAAATGATATAACTCATTAGTAGTATAGTTAAACGTAAACCATTGAAAAAAAATAATTACGGGAGCATTGCACAGCGTTTTTGGGCTCCGCCAGGTAACAGCGAACGCACCGCGCCGGCTAGATGTATTTTCATACACATTACAAATGGGAATGTTTAGTATATTAGTGTTATAGGATAGGATAGGTTGGCTACACTGATCAAATTACGATTCCTCAATAGTTGTCTGCTACAGCTGTGCTGATTGTTGAACGTTCGTTCTGCTGTTCTGTTTATGTTTTGTGTTGTGTTACAAATGGGAAATAAACAGAAAGTTGGTTCCAGAAGAAAATGTTATAAAAATAAGTTCGTAAGAAGGAATATTGTGCCTAATGCTAGTGATAATCTTTCTACACCGTCTAGGCCTAACACCTTTGACGACCAAACTAATGAACCTTCAACGAGTTCAGAAACGCCTAGGCCTAGGCCTGACACAAGTGAAGT
Source organism: Allygus modestus (assembly GCA_963675035.1). Lineage (NCBI taxonomy): Eukaryota > Metazoa > Arthropoda > Insecta > Hemiptera > Cicadellidae > Allygus > Allygus modestus. Next base: position 4,206,987 of record OY776111.1, read on the forward strand.
TGTTATACAACAAACGGACTCAAGTCGCAAATTGAAAGTTAAAGACAACGAATCCTACTACAAACAACATTTGCAAAGTATGGTATATGATATTGTAGACATTTATAAGTTGTTTGAAAGTATAAATGAACTGGCAGTATGTAAGTTTTGTCAACATAACCTGACTTTTGAAAGAAATGTAGTTGCGGGTTTAGCTGTGAAATTCAAATTGTTCTGCCCTAACTGCAATGAAAACATTGAATTTGAAAATTGTAGTAAAATTGAAGATCACTTTGCTGATAAGAAACAGACATTTTATGATATAAACCTCAGGTTAGTAAATGGCCTAAGGTCTATTGGGAAGGGCCAAACTGCAGGAAAAATAATTTGCGGTATGTTGAACGTTCCTGCTCCTCCTACAACCTATAAGAAACATGAGGATAAATTACTTAGGACCTTTGAGGAACTTAGTAGAGAGAGTAGAAAAAAAGCTGTTGAAGAAGCTGTAGCCATGAACCAAAGTAGAGATTTGTGTGTGGCAGTTGACGGTTCATGGCAAAAACGGGGACATATCTCGTTGAATGGCGTTTTGTCTGTAACCTCGGTCGATACCGGAAAAGTGCTCGATGTTTGTGTAATGTCTAAGTTTTGTGTTTGTCCTCAGAGGGCTGAAAACATTCATAAAGACAGTTGTACAGCCAACTACCAAGGGACAAGTGGGGGCATGGAGGTGAGTGGGGCTATCGAAGTTTTTAGTAGATCTGAACGAGATTTTGGTGTGCGTTATTTAGAATACTTGGGTGACGGCGACTCGAAAGGCTTTGCAGCAGTAAATGAAAAAAAAGATATATGGGGAAGACATAGAAATAAGCAAGTTAGAATGCATAGGGCACGTAGAAAAAAGAATGGGAACCAGGTTGATAACTATGAAAGGTCTAAAGAAAGAACTTGCAGATGGGAAAACACTGGGCGGAAAAAAAAGGCTGACTGGGGTAGCCATAAAGAAACTTCAAAAATTTTATGGTTTGGCAATACGACGAAACTGTCACAGTGTAAAGGCAATGAGGCGAGCTATCTGGGCAGGGTTTTATCATGTTGCGTCCAGCGAAAAAAATGCTTCACGCTTTCACCAACTTTGTCCGAAAGATACTAGCTCTTGGTGCAAGTACAATACAAGCTTATTGGCTAAAGAACCATATGACCACAACAAGCATTTTCACCTACCTGAAATTGTCATGCAGGAAATAAAGCCCATTTATAAAAGCCTGTCTGATGATAAATTGCTCGAAAAATGCTGCAAGGGAAAGACTCAGAATCCCAATGAGTCGTTCAATAATACGATTTGGTCGATCATTCCCAAACGGGTATTCGTGACCTTGCCAACTCTCAAGTATGGAGTTTACTCTGCAGTTTGTACTTTTAATGATGGTTTTAAAAGCAAAGTGCAAGTAATGGAAAAGTTAGGATTTTGGCCTGGTAAAAATCTTGTAAAAGCCATGGAGACCCTTGAAGCTTCGCGTCTGCAGGAAGCTGAGAAAAAAGCACAAGATGTACAGAAGAAAATCCGGTATGCAAGGGCAATGAAAAGGAAAAGGCTGGAAGACCAATTTGAAGAAGAGGAAGGTGTGGATAATCCATCCTACTGTGCAGGGCGTTACTGAACCTAACATGGGAACCCCAACACAGCAAGACCCCTCATTACAGTAAGCCATTTATTCATTTTTCCGAAAGTTTAAGTTTTTTTACTTATATGTCACTTTTCTCTGGCAGTAACTGAGATATCTTTTTGAAATTTTTATGGTGTTTTTATATCATTATTACCTAGTATGCTACATGAGATTTTGTAAAAATTTCAAATATTAGCTAATAAAAAAAATATTTTAAATTTAAAATTTTGGCAGAAAAACATGTTTTTATATAAAAAAAATATATTATTTAGACATATTATTTTGAAATATCCCTGTGTAGCATACTAATAAAAGAGATTCCCTACAAGCAGAAAAAAAATTATTACTCTATCTCACATGGTTCCTGAACAAAGTGGCATTTAGTTAACATTGAGTTATATAGGCGTTTAAAGTCCCCTTAGCAATAGCAATAAAACATATAACAGCAAGTACATTTCCCAGTCCAAGAAACACATGAAGAAGATGTTTGCTGGTGTGGAGGCCCCCTTGTTGAATGAAGGGGAAAACGTCGCTGATTGTGACTTAAAGAATGCTGTAAAAGTCCAAACAGTGAAATGGTCCCAACCAGTCTTATTACTAGACCAACGGCTCGGCTCAGGGTAACTGATGTTTTAATAGTTTTGTTTTCAATATGTATATATAACTATATATATATATATATATATTGAAATTGTGACATTAAGAATACTATCAAACGCCAGACGCTAAAAAAGATAAAGAAGACATATCACTTGACCAACTGCTGATCAAACAACCTGGAGCCGTGAGTCGGGGAGATCCGTCGGTAGGACTCTGGAGTCCCAGCTGAGAGAGGTGACCCCACGGAACCTTGTAGGAGGGCTGAAAAATAAGGACAACCTCTTGGAAAAGTTATTTTAAATGTAATGTTTACTATCTTAAATAAAACTATTTATCTTCTTGGGTGTACGGTAAACTAATTCAATTGTATATTAATAAATATTATCCTTAGTTGATAGAAAACAACTACCTCAGACACCACCTTTATAAATCACATATTAAGTTAACAATAATGAATATAAAAATATTTAATATATGAAATATAAATAAAATGACGTTATGGTATTGTTTACAGGATTTTAACAAATTATAATAAAAGCTAAAACAAAACTGTACCAAATATAATAAACAACTTTTTAAACATAAAAAGGGTTATTTTGCATACCATAAATATAATACGAATTTATTTTATTTTATATGTCGTCGTCGATGTACGAAACACGTTCTAAAATTTTACTCAGGTTTAATGCCTTAATATATATTTTTTAATAGTTGTTTTTACGCTCAAAATTTAAACAATCAATTATCTGTTAAATAAGAATCGAATTTCACACTGAAGCCCGATATATAACTCTGGTTCATGTGAAATAGGCAGCCGAGCAAAGCCGACGCTCTCATCGCAGGTGTGCAATATTTCAACACATCAAATGCGCTTTGGCCTTTACACCAATTACAGATAACACAGCGAATATATTATACGGGATGTAACACACCAACGCTTCGAGTCAACGGTGTTTACAACCTTAGTATTTCCTGAAAATTATAAATATTTATGGAATTCCAAAATGTAATTTTGGATTTAAGGTTAGCTTTGATACCGTATACTTTAATAGATGAAATGAGCATGGCCAATGACACGGGAACTGATGTAACTTGCATTGCCAGCAGCGGACAGCGCAGTTGTTGAATAACCAATGGTTTCATTACGTCATACCATCTTCCATTTGCCGGTTGGAATGAGCACTTCATATTTCTGTATGTGGAGTACAATACTTTGTAAACATTGTTCATGTGCGCTTCGAGAGATGTACACTCAACGAATTAAATTACATTAATGAAAGATAGATTTAAATTTATAGAATCTGTTTGAAGTAGTTTTAACTTTCATTTCCCATAGAATATTGCTCATCCGTCACATGATTGATCGTATAATAGGCAAATGTCATGCGAGCAATCGGAAAATATGTCATGCGAGCAATCGGAAAATTATTGCAGGCAGCCTGAACTTATTATTATAGATGAGAAAATGTCAACAATAAATCATGTTTGACATTTAATAGAATATAAAAAAATCGGTTGGAACAATTCTTTCAGGTGAACAAAATAAATTTAGTTATACAATGAAGCTCAGTTAATACGAGATATTAAAATGGATTTCTTAAAAATGTAATCAAATATAAACTTAAAGTTGGTAATATTATTTTCCCCTAAATAATATTTTTGTAACATTCACCTATTAAAGACAAAACAAGGGAAAACCTTAATTCAAGTTTTAATCAATTTGTAACATTAACGGGTAACGTTTTGTATTTTAAGTATTTAAAATAGAAACCATCAATATCCAAAACGCTTTGTCGGTTTAAACAGGTGATTTGCGAGGGAGTCTCTTCATAAAAGTGCCAATTCCGTGGACCTATCGCTGGCCGCGCGCCAGGCCTGAATAATGTCTTTCTTTCCTTGGTTTGTCATGCGATTTGTATCAAGACAATAAAAGGTTTTGTGGGAGTTTCTATGCAAATTTGCAACAGCAAATCCTAAACAACATTTTGAGAATTATTACACAATTAATTTGATATTAAACGGCTAGAAAAAAGTAGCCTTCTCCACTACATTATAGAATGCGGTGTTGACCCTGGAGGTAGTCATACAGTAAGTCAAAAAGAGTTGCAACATATAGGGATTAAATTACTTAAGACTAGTATAGAACGACTCGTAACTTAAAGAATCACAGTCAGGTTGAGTGGCAATACGTCAGCAACTGTAATTCCACAGGAGACATCCGTTTGTCTATAGTTGGAACTTCTCTCATTAATTCAGGGAAAATAAAAATCGTTTTAGAAAAAGTCGAAAAATTAAAATAATCCCCAGGAACCACGCAATCCTAAATTACGTCAACACCACAGTCGCGTCCACCTCTACATCCAAACCTAAACCTCCACGGTAGAAGTGCCTGGCAGTAGACACTAGTGTTGTTATAAACATCCTGGCCGAAGAGCTGAAGAGGATTCAAAAACTAGCCAAGCAGCTTAGGTCGAATCATGACAAGTCAAATCAAATGTGACAACTACGTAGGTTTACTACGAGAGGGCGGTGGGTAAACTGAGTTACCGATACCGAAACCAATTAAAATGGTTAAGACGATATGATCTCGTTAGATGGGTTCTAGCTGTGGTTCGGAAATAGCCAACCACAACCACAATAGTGGTGGTAAATCTACCTTTCCTTAATGCAAATGTTTACCGCTATAAATGTATTTATGGAGGAGAGGTAACACCAGAACAGACTGCTCCTGAACATAACTTTTAATGGATTCCTCTTCAAGAAACCTTCCTCCTGAATACACATTAGTGGCGATCGCTGACGACACAGTTATATTGGCCAGAGGTAACACCAGAACAGACCGCTCTGGAACATAACCTTTAATGGATTCCTCTTCACGAACCTTCCTCCTGAATACACATTAGTGGCGATCGCTGACGACACAGTTATATTGGCCAGAGGTAACACCAGAACAGACCGCTCTGGAACATAACCTTTAATGGATTCCTCTTCACGAACCTTCCTCCTGAATACACATTAGTGGCGATCGCTGACGACACAGTTATATTGGCCAGAGGTAACAACAGAACAGACCGCTCTGGAACATAACCTTTAATGGATTCCTCTTCACGAACCTTCCTCCTGAATACACATTAGTGGCGATCGCTGACGACACAGTTATATTGGCCAGAGGTAACACCAGAACAGACCGCTCTGGAACATAACCTTTAATGGATTCCTCTTCACGAACCTTCCTCCTGAATACACATTAGTGGCGATCGCTGACGACACAGTTATATTGGCCAGAGGTAACAACAGAACAGACCGCTCTGGAACATAACCTTTAATGAATTCCTCTTCACGAACCTTCCTCCTGAATACACATTAGTGGCGATCGCTGACGACACAGTTATATTGGCCAGAGGTAACAACAGAACAGACCGCTCTGGAACATAACCTTCAATGGATTCCTCTTCACGAACCTTCCTCCTGAATACACATTAGTGGCGATCGCTGACGACACAGTTATATTGGCCAGAGGTAACAACAGAACAGACCGCTCTGGAACATAACCTTTAATGGATTCCTCTTCACGAACCTTCCTCCTGAATACACATTAGTGGCGATCGCTGACGACACAGTTATATTGGCCAGAGGTAACAACAGAACAGACCGCTCTGGAACATAACCTTTAATGGATTCCTCTTCACGAACCTTCCTCCTGAATACACATTAGTGGCGATCGCTGACGACACAGTTATATTGGCCAGAGGTAACAACAGAACAGACCGCTCTGGAACATAACCTTTAATGGATTCCTCTTCACGAACCTTCCTCCTGAATACACATTAGTGGCGATCGCTGACGACACAGTTATATTGGCCAGAGGTAACAACAGAACAGACCGCTCTGGAACATAACCTTTAATGGATTCCTCTTCACGAACCTTCCTCCTGAATACACATTAGTGGCGATCGCTGACGACACAGTTATATTGGCCAGAGGTAACAACAGAACAGACCGCTCTGGAACATAACCTTTAATGAATTCCTCTTCACGAACCTTCCTCCTGAATACACATTAGTGGCGATCGCTGACGACACAGTTATATTGGCCAGAGGTAACAACAGAACAGACCGCTCTGGAACATAACCTTTAATGGATTCCTCTTCACGAACCTTCCTCCTGAATACACATTAGTGGCGATCGCTGACGACACAGTTATATTGGCCAGAGGTAACAACAGAACAGACCGCTCTGGAACATAACCTTTAATGGATTCCTCTTCACGAACCTTCCTCCTGAATACACATTAGTGGCGATCGCTGACGACACAGTTATATTGGCCAGAGGTAACAACAGAACAGACCGCTCTGGAACATAACCTTTAATGGATTCCTCTTCACGAACCTTCCTCCTGAATACACATTAGTGGCGATCGCTGACGACACAGTTATATTGGCCAGAGGTAACAACAGAACAGACCGCTCTGGAACATAACCTTTAATGGATTCCTCTTCACGAACCTTCCTCCTGAATACACATTAGTGGCGATCGCTGACGACACAGTTATATTGGCCAGAGGTAACAACAGAACAGACCGCTCTGGAACATAACCTTTAATGGATTCCTCTTCACGAACCTTCCTCCTGAATACACATTAGTGGCGATCGCTGACGACACAGTTATATTGGCCAGAGGTAACAACAGAACAGACCGCTCTGGAACATAACCTTTAATGGATTCCTCTTCACGAACCTTCCTCCTGAATACACATTAGTGGCGATCGCTGACGACACAGTTATATTGGCCAGAGGTAACACCAGAACAGACCGCTCTGGAACATAACCTTTAATGGATTCCTCTTCACGAACCTTCCTCCTGAATACACATTAGTGGCGATCGCTGACGACACAGTTATATTGGCCAGAGGTAACAACAGAACAGACCGCTCTGGAACATAACCTTTAATGGATTCCTCTTCACGAACCTTCCTCCTGAATACACATTAGTGGCGATCGCTGACGACACAGTTATATTGGCCAGAGGTAACACCAGAACAGACCGCTCTGGAACATAACCTTTAATGGATTCCTCTTCACGAACCTTCCTCCTGAATACACATTAGTGGCGATCGCTGACGACACAGTTATATTGGCCAGAGGTAACAACAGAACAGACCGCTCTGGAACATAACCTTTAATGGATTCCTCTTCACGAACCTTCCTCCTGAATACACATTAGTGGCGATCGCTGACGACACAGTTATATTGGCCAGAGGTAACACCAGAACAGACCGCTCTGGAACATAACCTTTAATGGATTCCTCTTCACGAACCTTCCTCCTGAATACACATTAGTGGCGATCGCTGACGACACAGTTATATTGGCCAGAGGTAACACCAGAACAGACCGCTCTGGAACATAACCTTTAATGGATTCCTCTTCACGAACCTTCCTCCTGAATTCACATTAGTGGCGATCGCTGACGACACAGTTATATTGGCCAGAGGTAACAACAGAACAGACCGCTCTGGAACATAACCTTTAATGGATTCCTCTTCACGAACCTTCCTCCTGAATACACATTAGTGGCGATCGCTGACGACACAGTTATATTGGCCAGAGGTAACACCAGAACAGACCGCTCTGGAACATAACCTTTAATGGATTCCTCTTCACGAACCTTCCTCCTGAATACACATTAGTGGCGATCGCTGACGACACAGTTATATTGGCCAGAGGTAACACCAGAACAGACCGCTCTGGAACATAACCTTTAATGGATTCCTCTTCACGAACCTTCCTCCTGAATACACATTAGTGGCGATCGCTGACGACACAGTTATATTGGCCAGAGGTAACAACAGAACAGACCGCTCTGGAACATAACCTTTAATGGATTCCTCTTCAAGAAACCTTCCTCCTGAATCCACATTAGTGGCGATCGCTGACGACACAGTTATATTGGCCAGAGATAACACCAGAACAATCTGGGCTAGAATTAACATATATTATAACTGAGAGATGAATATAACTGGACACGTAGCTCTCGGTATCCAGCCGCTCAGAATCAATAAGATGAGGACAAGTAAATGTCTGAACTGTGGAATGGAGGATGGACCTCTTCTTGGCATCACGGAACGTGAGAAATATAACAATGGCCGGCACTATAACTGCATCAAATAGCACTTGATCGGGAGATATTATACTTTTTAAGAACTAAGAAAAACTGCAATTAAAATATTGAAAGCAAGATAAATATGCCAATTTAAACAAAATGAGAGAGATAGCGCACTTGGGGCCTCTAAGATGGTAGTCTCACTATGCGGTTTTGATAGGCCGGTACAAAGTCCCGCTCTAGTTTCCCTGGCGGTGCGTTGGTTGCATTTAATGTTTTCCCCAGAAGAAAATGTAAACATATCACATATTGACTGGCATAGTACAGCAGACATACGCTGAAAATCAGCGCCACCAGGGATGTACAAGAAAGTCAAAACCCACCCAGTGGCGTACCTTATGAAGCCCCCGGCAGATTCTGCTGGTTTTGGAAAAATAATATATACATTAGGCAGTAATAAGTATAATATATAAACGACAAATAAATAAACGTTGTACAAGGCATAAAAGCAACTATAAATAACGTCAGAATGGAAATAAAGGAACGGAAAATTGCCTAAGGAAAATCGTTAAGATAAGAAGAGACCATGTATATACCACATGGTCAGAATTGGGAACAAGAAGACAGTAAGAGAAAAATGAAAGTGTTGAGTGTTTGTGTTTGTGTGTGTGTGTGTGTGTGTGTGTGTGTGTGTGTGTGTGTGTGTGTGTGTGTGTGTGTGTGTGTGTGTGTGTGTGTGTGTGAGAGCGTCGTGATCGCGCATTTTAATCAGTCTGAGTCAGCATCACTTCCATTTAACTAGACCAACGCTAACTAACAGCGAGTATATGTCATTCCTTCATACACCAATTAATTACTATTTATTTTCCTTCCAAGCAATTATTTTGATTTTAGTACAGTATCGTTTAGTTAAACTTCCATCCTTAGACAAATCTAAAACTTAAAATATTTCTCTTATCGCTTCACAACATGACGCAAGCAAGCTCAAACGAAAGCAAACTCGAGTTTAAGCTTAGGTCAAAGGAAAAATGTTTTCATGCAAGGGTGTAGTAATCCTCTTATCCTTGTAGAAAATACATGAGGGCGCCTGTGTTACACGATAAAGTTCTGCAAAGTGAGACACGAGGTATTGATTATCAGTCTGTGCTTATTAATAACCTCTTCAACTGATGACAAAACATTAGTGTGACTAAAGTAACTCTTTGAACATTTTCAATCGTACGAGTTCAACTGTTGCGTGAAGGTTGATTTGATGAGCTCGAATACCAGCTTTGTGACCGACGAGGACTCGCACATTGTGCAGCTGCGAATGTGGATTTAAAGTACATCAAAATGTAAATATTTAGTGAGAATATTACATTAGCTACATTGAAAACAACAAAATTACTTCTTCTGGGTTTTGCGATTTTTTGGGAAGAAAATTCTTATAAAATAATAATGAAATACAAAGCAAAATCATAACTTTTAGTTTTGGACACCAAATGTGTTAATACCCTTTGTTTAAATGTGACGTCATAAGTAGTTTAGGGCAGGACGCGCTGGGCGGTCGCTGGTTCACTCACTAGGACCGAGATACTTTCCATGAACGGTCAAAGTGAACAGTTCCTGTCTCTAACTAAAAATATCAATATACATAGTAGTGTAAATTGTTTGTAGGACCGAAAAACAGGAAATGATCGAACATTTATATAAAACATCGATTAATAGTGGTTTTATGCAAATTTTCAATCGTACTTTCAACACCTATTGATATTTTACCGTTAGGAATTGTAATATTAATCAACGAAAAACAGTTGTTTGTGATAAAATAATGTGTTGGTAAAATATTTGACTAAAAATAAAATAAAATATTAGATTAGAAAAACGTGTATGACGATTGATCAGTAAAATATAAAATAAACAGAAGGAAATTTATGGGAAAGAATCTTATGTAGATAAGAAACCACATTACAAAAAGGTATTAAGGTTAAGACGACCTGAAGAAATTATATTTCACTAAAATAGCTAAATTTCACTCAAACATTGTTGCGTGTCCATATAACGTTTAAATCGCATACTGTCTCTGGACAACTTGAAATAAATTGTTACAGCAACAATATTGAACAAATAAATGATTTTTGTTTCAACAGTTGGCGACACTGAGCATGTTCAGGTGAGGAAGTGGCGGGAAGCGTCTGCCATTATCAGCTGTTTCCGCTTGGTCGTGTAGAAGTTGATACGCGCCGCGCAGAATCTACGCGCACCTCTATTTAAAGATGGCCATGTGAAATAAATCAGTTGCAAATCGTATGTAATAAAGCTTTCTTGCAGTGTTAATAAAGCGCATTAGAACAAAGTGTGGAGTTGAAGACGAAACCAAAGAGAAGTAGGGGTCGCATTCAACAGTTGTTGTTACTTTAACATTTTGTTACTGTTTTGCTCTGTTAACTTCCTCATACAGCGACGAGAGGAAGCGGATAACAGGTTAGGTTACAATGTTAATGTGGAAAATGCTTCTATTGAAATCGCGGATGTGTTCCGTTAAGGTACACTTATCAAATGTAAAACAAATTATCATGGAACTGAGCAAGGTCTAACTGAGCAAGGTCTAACTGAGCAAGGTCTGTTGTCTTCGTTAACTGAGCAAGGTCTACCGTTTATTTTGCTTTAAATAAGATACAATCGTTTAAACCTTTATGTTATAGTGTACGTACAAAATATTGTTACTAAAATAAGTTTTAATTTTAATTGAATTTTGTTATAATTCTGCGTCTAACTCCCCTTACAAAATAATCAACACATTTATGTAAATTACTAAAATGTTATAAACAATGTATGGATAAAACGTAAGAAGGTATTATAATTAGGGACTAAGAAGTATTGTCTAAACAAATTGTTAACTTCGCAACACGTCGCAGCTGCTCAGGAAGGAGATGCGACTGAGCGAAAAGGCTACCAGTTCAGTACTTTCGTGGTAAATGTGGCAAAATGTCTTTAATGTCATCGAAAATTACCAAAAATACCCATTGCGGCTAGTTACAGGTCAACCCACCACTGACACATTTTATGTTATGAACCCGCCTCCACCACCAACCAAGATATAAGAAACTGGTAAAGTAATTTTGAAAAGTTTACAAAAACGAGCAATTAGTCTACGCCAACAGCTACAGTTGATGCTGTCATTAGAAACGACGGTAACTGATATTTGTGTTGCTCTTGTCAGGACATGGCAGAATAGAACAAATTAACTTCTTCAATAGCCTTAGATAATGATACTTTTATTGTGATAAGTATTGACTAATTTCTTAAATAATAAAATGTTATACATGTATTGTGCGGATTCAACCCGCTTTGGTACCCCTGGACGTATTTTCCTTTCCTTCCATCACTCGGTCTAAAGGTTAACGCTAACAGTGTTGGCCGTGCCGGGGCGTGCAGGGCCGACGGTGTTATCAGTCAGATACCCCACACGCCACCCTACCACAGCAATCACCACACACCTGAAACCCGGCGATTTTAGTTTGTTACCTTGTGATTAGTTTACTACTAATCGGTTCAAACATGACGTAGTGTGCTTTTTAGTAATGGATTAAGAAAAGTTTAAATGTGCAAATTTAGATCTACTAGTCCGTTATTATTTTACTTCACGCAGTAACAAACAAATGTTGGTAATACCATAATCTGTATTTCCTAAAATGTTAAATAGATAGGTCGAGTTTCACAATTGATATTTGTATAAAATGTTAAATAATCTATTTTGATTTTAACGCGGGCAAAATATATGCAATAATGCAAGCTCACTGGCAATAAGGTGGTGGAAAGGCAATTCAAGCTCACTGGCGATACAGTAGTGGAAAAGATAATGCAAGCTTACTAGCGATATAGTCGTCGGAAAAGTAATGTAAGCTCACTGATGATACGGTCGTGGAAAAGGTAATGCAAGCTTAATGGTGATACAGTCATGGAAAAGGTAATGGAAGCTCACTGACGATACGGTCGTGGAAAAGATAATGCAAGCTTAATGGTGATATTGTCGTGAAAAAGGTAATGGAAGCTCACTGACGATACAGTCGTGGAAAAGGTAATGGAAGCTCACTGACGATACGGTCGTGGAAAAGGTAATGCAAACTTAATGGTGATACAGTCATGGAAAAGGTAATGGAAGCTCACTGACGATACGGTCGTGGAAAAGATAATGCAAGCTTAATGGTGATATTGTCGTGAAAAAGGTAATGGAAGCTCACTGACGATACAGTCGTGGAAAAGGTAATGGAAGCTCACTGACGATACGGTCGTGGAAAAGGTAATGCAAACTTAATGGTGATACAGTCATGGAAAAGGTAATGGAAGCTCACTGACGATACGGTCGTGGAAAAGGTAATGCAAGCTTAATGGTGATATTTTCGTGAAAAAGGTAATGTAAGCTCACTGACGATACGGTCGTGGAAAAGGTAATGCAAGCTTAATGGTGATACAGTCATGGAAAAGGTAATGGAAGCTCACTGACGATACGGTCGTGGAAAAGATAGTGCAAGCTTAATAGTGATATTGTCGTGAAAAAGGTAATGGATGCTCACTGGCGATACAGTCATGGAAAAGGTAATGCAAGCTTACTGGTGATATTGTTGTGAAAAAGGTAATGGAAGCTCACTGACGATACGGTCGTGGAAAAGGTAATGCAAAATTTCTTGCGATTTGGTCGTGGAAAATATAATCTAAGCTCACTGGCAATACAGTTGTGGAAAAGGTAATGCAAGCTTACTGGCGATACGGTCTTGGAAAAGGTAATGCAAGCTTAATGGTGATATTGCCGTGAAAAAGGTAATGGATGCTCACTGGCGATACAGTCGTGGAAAAGGTAATGCAAGCTGACTGGCGATACGGTCTTGGAAAAGGTAATGCAAGCTTTCTTGCGATTTGGTCGTGAAAAATATAATCTAAGCTCACTGGCAATACAGTTGTGGAAAAGGTAATGCAAGCTTACTGGCGATACGGTCCTGGAAAAGGTAATGCAAGCTTACTGGTGATAATGTCGTGAAAAATGTAATGGAAGCTCACTGACGATACGGTCGTGGAAAAGGTAATGCAAGCTTTCTTGCGATTTGGTCGTGGAAAATATAATCTAAGCTCACTGGCAATACAGTTGTGGAAAAGGTAATGCAAGCTTACTGGCGATACGGTCTTGGAAAAGGTAATGCAAGCTTTCTTGCGATTTGGTCGTGGAAAATATAATCTAAGCTCACTGGCGATACAGTTGTGGAAAAGGTAATGCAAGCTGACTGGCGATACGGCTGTGGAAAAGGTAATGCAAACCTACTGGAGATAGTCGTGGAAAAGGTAATGCAAGCTTACTGGCGATACAGTCGTGGAAAAGGTAATGCAAGTTCACTGGCGGAAGGCGAAGATACAGGCTTATGACCATATTTCGGCTGAACAGTTTGAACAATTTGAACAGTTGTCAATAGGTTTCGTAAGTTGTATCATACCATTCGGTGCCTGGTGTTTTGAGTAAAGTCGTACACTATATTATTACTTAATATCTAGTAACATTTTAAAGTTTTAGAAGTGGTTATTGAACAAGTTTTATCAAAATTGGGGGTGGTGATTTCAATGGTAGTCCATGGTCTAAAAAGGGTATATGTATGCATAATAGACCTAATTGTGTTTTTAATTTACTGAACGGTTTGTGACCTTTCAATTGGTTCAACGTGACCGTTCAATTGGTTTCAACGGTTTGTGACGGTATGTCTGATTCATGTACAAGACCTTAAACGACCAGTGCAGCGGGGTGTTACAGTGTCATGGGTCCTTGACAATCTTCTTTAGTAACCCTCTTCCCGTGAATTTGAATAATTTCATATTGTGATACTACTTAGACTATATATTCATTAATTTTAAATGTGAACTAAAACAGCAAGGTACAATTGTCAAATCGACATTAGAAATCCGGCAATAGTTTACGAATAAATGTTGCAGAAATTCGTTGTTTAAAGGAAGGTCGATAAGGTCATCTTATCAAAAGAATTCGCAGCATTTCGGTGTTGCCGCAAAGAAACAATGTTCACGTTTGTTTCTGGCCGATAATTAATTAACAGTCAGGTGTGATCTAAAAGTGAACCCGCGTGACTATGTGGGTCTAAACTGAGACCGCCCGCGCGTGCGCACGCCCACACGCGCACACACAAACAATGCGCACACACGGTGACGGGCATAAGAAAACTGATACAAATACATCATACATATAAAAGGTGGGATCACTAATTATTTGTACAGGTTGCGATGGATATGTTTAGTTTCTAATTACAATGCCAGCCCGAGTCTTCATGCGTCTCTTGATTGGCGGCAATGCGACGATGGTAGTCAACCTTTTTTTAATTTTAAACTTGGGATAAATTCAATTTACTTTGCAATTGAAAGTGCACGATTCTAAAGCATAGTTTTATTACTAAAATAAATTAAATTATATATTATTTGCAACAAACATGTAAAACGTGCATGAAGTAGGTAACACAGTTTTGACAAAAATGTAGCATAACTTATGTATATTCCTATAGCAAATATTAAGGTAAGAAAAATAATGTGAATAGTATTAGGAGATGTAACATGATATAAGAGTTCAGACATTAAGATAATCATCGCAAACGATTGTACCAAGTATTTCACTAGTAAAGTATGAGTATTTCATAAGAAAACATGTTTGTAGAGGACAATAGAGAGTATCAGGGAGTTCTCAAAAGAAAAAAAAACAACAGGTGGTATGGATAATAATGTAGATAGGCGGTAGGAGGAATAAATAGTAATAGTAATGACTGGTTTTGAAAAATGGAGTTGTTGGGTCGAAGGTAAAATATATATGTGTAAATACTTAAACGCTGAATAATAACTGTAAAAGTGATAGACTTAATACTTCATTTTTTTTGCACGATGATGTGTCTCAGAAGTCCATGAAAAGATTGCGAGAGCTGATTCCTCCCGTAAGAATAAAATAAAAGTTCCTGCTGACATAGGTTTTAAAGTGTTTGATTTGCCGAATTTCGGTCTTTCTGGTTGTTTTTTTTTATAAATGTATCACATTTTAAGAATCTGGGGATTTTAACTCGAAACTTATACAGATTATTTATACAAATAAACCTATTAACTCGTGATAATACATGTTCTGTTTAGTCGAACAAAGTTCTGTTGTGCGTTATTCTAACATAGAGACGTCTACGTCACTAACGTCATCCGTTCCTGTTGATGATTTGTCACTTTGAACCCGGCGTCTAGCTGCAGACCGCTCGTATCCGTTGTAAGGAGTACATGGAAACATTACAATTTATGTTTTCACGTAACTGAGCTGTTTTGCATAACTTTGAATGAATGCTTCAAATAAAATGTTAAGTACAGGTGGTACTGTACTGTGATGTTTAGTATTTCGAAAATGCTTAGTTGTGTTTGTACGAAACTTAAACATGATTTACTACTTCGTTGTAACGTGTTTTTCTCTACCTAACAATGTACACATGATGGTCGATGTCTAAATCAATTTTGGATGACTTAAAACTTGCGTTTTGGAATTTTTTAAAGGGATTTTGACAACAATTCCAGGTTTATTCCGGAATATTAAAGTCTATTTTAAGCATATTTAGTTAATTAAAAATGTATTCAACTGAGTTCATTAGACAATTTGATATAATAATAAATATACCCAGGATTTGAACCGAAATGTGAAGTTGGTAATATATCAGCGAGATCCAGTGTATTGATAGCACCACAATACTGGTTTATAACTCTAATAAAAATATGCTGGATTGGATTATACTAAATTAGAGTATTAAATTGGCAAATGCTTTACATGTTTAAACATAATTGGGCATTAAATTTGATGTAGCTATTACCGTGTGAATACGATTTATAAATTGGGTATCACATAATTAAATATATATTTTTAATTTAACACAGTTTACCGGGGTAAATTCAACATTAAAAAGAAATACTTTTGATTGCTATCCAGCAAAATCTCTTGTATTTTAAAACCATGAAAAAAGTTTAGTACAAACTATTACATACAGTTACATATATTACAAACAGTTGTTTCTGTTTAAAAGAGATACTCATCAAAATTTGTATTTATTTGAACAAATAATGGAGTAGTTTGATTCTACAGAGAGCTTGCACTGCACTGCACTCCTTGTTGTTCAATTAGCTTTTGTACTGCTGAACGTCGGTATTTCCGAACCACAACTATTTTAATTTATATAAAACGATTACGATTTTATTTAAATTAAAATTGTAATCCTATAGCATTGTATATTTTACAAAGGAACACACGCCGCTCTGTAGCCGTCTCTCGTCATGCAGCAGTTGGGAGGGGAGGTAGAGGGGGGAACACGCGTGTGAGCTTCGTCACTAGTATGCAAATATTTCAACAAGTTAATTGCGCTTTTGATCCGAGCCAAGATTGCTGTCACGTGAGTGCATACAAAGTAACACGTCGCGTCGGCTTGTAGCTTTATACTGGGGATAATTTAACCGTGTGCGGGGTAAGGGGAGGGAGCCACCCCCCTTCCCAACAATAACGTATACAGCCAATGAATAGATTCGGCCCCTTCCTATTCCTTCTCCTCACCTCGTACAAGGTTAATTTATCACTAGTCCAGTTTCTCTTAATTGGCGGTTATGCAAAATCGAAGTCTTTGTAGGTTTAGCTTCATAAATGAATTTGTCCGTCTGTTGATAAAAATATACGATACATTAACGGTACTAGGCCAAATAGAGGCGAAAAGTCATTTCAGAGCATGCGCTAACCAGACGCCAGGCACTGGGCCCCGAACTATACACCGATTGAAATTTGGAAGCTGACAAATACTATCAGGACAGGATTTCGCCATAGTCTGACCTTGCGCAGCTATACTGATTGGGATTGTCTGCGAGCTGTCAGTCACCATCGCGACAGGATATCGCTCTTGCTTAAACTTGCGCTGCTACACTGAGTGGAGTTGTTTGGGATCTGCCAGTCACCATCACGGTAGGATATCGTTTTGTCTGACTTTGAGCTGCTACACTGAGTGGGGTTGTTTGGGATCTGCCAGTCACCATCTAGGTAGGATATCGTTTTGTCTGACTTTGAGCTGCTACACTGAGTGGAGTTGTTTTGGACACTGCCAGTCACCATCAGGGCAGGGTATCGTTTTGTTTAACTTTGCGGTGCTAAACTGATTGGAGTTGTTTGGGGGCTGCCAGTTGTTTGGGAGCTGCCAGTCACCATCACGGTAGGATATCGTTTTGTCTGACTTTGCGCTGCTCCACTGAATGGAGTTGTTTGGGAGCTGCCAGTCACCATCACGGCAGGATATAGTTTTGTCTGACTTTGCGCTTCTACTCTGAATGGAGTTGTTTGGGAGCTGCCAGTCACCATCACGGTAGGATATCGTTTTGTCTGACTTTGCGCTGCTCCACTGAATGGAGTTGTTTGGGAGCTGCCAGTCACCATCACGGCAGGATATCGTTTTGTTTAACTTTGCGGTGCTAAACTGATTGGAGTTGTTTGGGGGCTGCCAGTTGCTTGGGAGTTGCCAGTCACCATCACGGTAGGAAATCGTTTTGTCCGACTTTGCGCTGCTCCACTGAATGGAGTTGTTTGGGAGCTGCCAGTCACCATCATGGCAGGATATCGTTTTGTTTAACTTTGCGGTGCTAAACTGATTGGAGTTGTTTGGGGGCTACCAGTTGTTTGGGAGCTGCCAGTCACCATCACGGTAGGATATCGTTTTGTCTGACTTTGCGCTGCTCCACTGAATGGAGTTGTTTGGGAGCTGCCAGTCACCATCACGGCAGGATATAGTTTTGTCTGACTTTGCGCTTCTACTCTGAATGGAGTTGTTTGGGAGCTGCCAGTCACCATCACGGTAGGATATCGTTTTGTCTGACTTTGCGCTTCTACTCTGAATGGAGTTGTTTGGGAGCTGCCAGTCACCATCACGGCAGGATATCGCGTTATCTGACTTTGCGCTGCTCCACTGAATTGAGTTGTTTGGGAGCTGCCAGTCACCATAACGGCAGGATATCGTTTTGTTTAACTTTGCGGTGCTAAACTGATTGGAGTTGTTTGGGGGCTGTCAGTTGTTTGGGAGCTGCCAGTCACCATCACGGTAGGATATCGTTTTGTCTGACTTTGCGCTGCTACACTGATTGGAGTTGTTTCGGATCTGCCAGTCACCATCACGGCAGGGTATCGTTTTGTCTGACTCTGCGATGCTACACTGAGTGGAGTTGTTTGGGAGCTGCCAGTCACCATCACGGCAGGATATCGTTTTGTCTGACTTTGCGATGCTCCACTGAAAGGAGTTGTTTGGGAGCTGCCAGTCACCATCACGGCAGGATATCGTTTTGTCTGACTTTGCGCTGCTCCACTGAATGGTGTTGTTTGGGAGCTGCCAGTCACCATCACGGCAGGATATCGTTTTGTCTGACTTTGCGATGCTCCACTGAAAGGAGTTGTTTGGGAGCTGCCAGTCACCATCACGGCAGGATATCGTTTTGTCTGACTTTGCGCTGCTCCACTGAATGGTGTTGTTTGGGAGCTGCCAGTCACCATCACGGCAGGATATCGTTTTGCCTGACTTTGCGCTGCTCCACTGAATGGTGTTGTTTGGGAGCTGCCAGTCACCATCACGGCAGGATATCGCGTTGTCTGACTTTGCGCTGCTCCACTGAATGGTGTTGTTTGGGAGCTGCCAGTCACCATCACGGCAGGATATCGCGTTGTCTGACTTTGCGCTGCTCCACTGAATGGTGTTGTTTGGGAGCTGCCAGTCACCATCACGGCAGGATATCTTTGTCTCACTCTGCGATGCTACACTGAGAGGAGTTGTTTGGGATCTGCCAGTCACCATCACGGCAGGATATCGTTTTGTTTAACTTTGCAGTGCTACACTGATTGGAGTTGTTTGGGGGCTGCCAGTTGTTTGGGAGCTGCCAGTCACCATCACGGCAATATATCACTCTTGCCTGACCTTCCTCTTTCATCCGTAGTGCCCTAAATACTTTCCTATGGTTTGAACATATTGTTCAATAAATATTATATTTACCATTGTATATAGTATTCTCTTCGCTTCGTTATACATTGTATATCCCTACCGTAATAGTGCAGTTGATATGTTATTTCCGTCTTTTGAGTAGGATTTGAAAAGGGTTATGCTGTAAGTTTGCGTTGGATTAGATCAACACATAGGTTAGTTTTAGTTTTTTATAGTTAAATTATAGCGTTTTCACTATTATTATGTTGACTGAAACTGGTTTGTTTTTCGGAATAAAAATATTAAAGATATTTATTTACCGACGAATTAGGGCAACTCCTAATATCTTAGTTTTTAGTATCGATACTTATATAACATGGGGTTAGTATACAACACCGCAGTATTGCGGGTATGGCTGATGATGATTGACAACAACTCCCAACCAGAGGTGAGTATAGCACTACTTGTGGTGTAGGCATGAGAGGGCCCGTCAAACTTTTATATAACATGGGGTTAGTATACAACACCGCAGTATTGCGGGTATGGCTGATGATGTTTGACAACAACTCCCAACCAGAGGTGAGTATAGCACTACTTGTGGTGTAGGCATGAGAGGGCCCGTCAAACTTTTATATAACATGGGGTTAGTATACAACACCGCAGTATTGCGGGTATGGCTGATGATGTTTGACAACAACTCCCAACCAGAGGTGAGTATAGCACTACTTGTGGTGTAGGCATGAGAGGGCCCGTCAAACCTTTATATAACATGGGGTTAGTATACAACACCGCAGTATTGCGGGTATGGCTGATGATGTTTGACAACAACTCCCAACCAGAGGTGAGTATAGCACTACTTGTGGTGTAGGCATGAGAGGGCCCGTCAAACTTCCTCGTCATAAAATGGTAATAAACACACAGACTGACAATTGCAACCGTCAAGACTTTGCTGGTCGTAAGTAGAATAGACATTGTCTTATGAGGTGTTGTGGAGGTATTATTACAAAAACGCTTACATACTTCACCGTTGTCAGTCCACCAGGTTTTGAAGATGACTAGTTTAGAGATTGCTGTCCCATTATCAATCTTCTGAATCAGATAAAATTAGTTACGAACACAATATTTTCAACTCGAGGCTTAAAATATTTTCCACATATGTAACAAACACGTGTCCGTAGTTAAAAAAAAATGTAACACTGTGCATGTACTTAACTTCTAACGACTATGGCCGGACAAAGAAAAAATCTGAAGATTTATCCCGTGGTTGATTATGAGCGAAAGCCATTTACACTGAACAGCGCAATTGATCATTCTCCAAATATTTACTAATGCATGGAATCAATATGTTTTCTCTCTACACCTAACGGTTATTGAGTTATACAATATTTAAGGATATGTAATGATTTATTACAAATGTTACACTAAATGCACTGTGATATTGTATATTGTACTCATACTAGATTTCTGTCTAAGTATATGTGATGAATATACAGTGTCCGGCTTTGAAAGCATCAAACTTTGTTGTGTTGTTTATCAGATAAAAAATCACTAATAACGCAAAAACACAAACAGAAAATCTATAACATTATATCGTTTATAAGCAAAAACCGTCGGTTTTAGGAGAAATGTAATAAAAGCATATTTGGCTTGCAGGGGCTATAGCCGCAAGCCTTTTAATACGAAAGTATAAACACATATTAAAACATAAACAAAGCAGACACGAAATTTACATGTCAAAATTTGATGAAAGAAAACGTTTCATAGTTCCCATATTTTTCTCATCAGAACAATTCGTCCTTGTTTATGAGTGACATGCTTTAAAAAAAATGTTTTTACCGAATACCTTGGGTTAATACCTTTAATTTGAGCCAGCTCCTATCATCCTGCAATTTACCAAATCCACACAATTTCTCTGTAGGAAATACTCAACGGAATTAGGTATATAGATGCTCTATTGTAAATATAATGTTTGCTAATAGTTCAATGGATTTTTAGTTTTCCATTTCAACGCCATTTCGCTCCTCTAAGCCGCCAACTGTAGGTGCAGCGCTGGCGGCCCCCTCCAAACCCTCTACTGAAGGGCCCTTTAATTAAAAGACTAATTTAGACCGCGCACCACACCGGCTCACTGTCCCTGTCGCGGCAATGTTCAACACCCGCGTTGACACATGAACCTAGTCTCTACCCAATACTGACGATCGACCTGACCAAAATAACTGCTCACAATGATCAGCCGCATATAAAGGAACTCCGGACCACGATAGACCTGGAACAATATACAATCTAACGATCTGCTCCGCAGGTCTTTATGGGCTGGTTGGCATTACCAAATATGTATTACAAAAAGAGCGAAATTCTTTCAGTGCTATACATAAAGTTAAATGACATAAGATTGTACTAATATTTAATTTTTGAAGAGGAATTGTCCATGAATCCGACGATATTTTTTAAATATTCTTCTGTTGGTTTTGAATTTACAATATTCCTCATAACATATTACGCTCTTAGTGATGTCACTCCAGTAGTAATTTTGTAGTAATATAATGTCTGTAATCTGGTCACGCTGTTGAGCTGAGTATTATTATTGAGCTCAATAGCTGTTAAATATACACTTTTATTGACATCTATTCCTCCATGAGATTTACATTCATGCTTTCAAGGTCTGTGGGTAAAAGCTCTAAAGACATGTGTAAATTATAAGTAATTTCATACAATAGTCACCTCATCCTCTTTTAATTGCCACTTAAAAGTCAATTCGGCAGTTCCTTCAAGATTCAAGGTATATATTTCCAAAATAATATAAAATATGGAAAATATCCCCCACAAGATATCACAAAATATCCCTCACGTCTGTGCGTGAGGAAGAGTTCAACAGTCACTGTCTTAGTAAACAGAAATCTTCTTAACAGATGTAGATTCAGATAAATATTACAAAAACTTTTAAATGAATTACAATTAAACTACAAACTATACACCTTCTAATAACATTTCAAGTAAGGATAAAATCAGCGAGTCCTTGGAAGCTCTTATAAAAACCTGCTTGTGTATTATTATATATGATATCTAGTTTCATGTCGTTCTTCCCCGACCCTTACAAAGGTGTGCTTCACCTCAATGAACATAACGTCGAACAAACTAAAGCGAGCATTGTTTGTACTCACAAAATGAGGGGTGATAATTACGCACTCGGGCCTATTGTGGCCAGTCAACTGTTGCACTGACAGTCACCAGAGCACAGACGGACGGACAGATATCACCGCAAAACATCTTATTTATAATAATTCAAATAATTATAATGCGAATATTTGTCGAAACCAAAACTATTTGCATATGCTGTGTTTATGGTTGGCAAAATTAGAAGTTGTTTACTTCTTTCATCTGATCGAATAAAATCAAACATTACGAGGAAACTTGGGCGACGTCCTTGGGGATTATCAATTATACATAGGAAACATAAAGAATATGATGATATACTGTACACTATCGTGGGGGTTTGCGTGAATGCGGTGGTCTACTAGACACTATCATAGGGGTTTGCCTGAAAGCATTGGTGTACTAGACACGATCATAGGGGTTTGCCTGAAAGCAGTGGTATATTAGACATTATCATAGGGGTTTGCCTGAAAACAGTGGTATATTAGACATTATCATAGGGGTTTGCCTGAAAGCAGTGGTATATTAGACATTATCATAGGGGTTTGCCTGAAAGCATTGGTGTACTAGACACAATCATAGGGGTTTGCCTGAAAGCAGTGGTATATTAGACATTATCATAGGGGTTTGCCTGAAAGCAGTGGTATATTAGACATTATCATAGGGGTTTGCCTGAAAGCAGTGGTATATTAGACATTATCATAGGGGTTTGCCTGAAAGCAGTGGTATATTAGACTTTATCATAGGGGTTTGCCTGAAAGCAGTGGTATATTAGACATTATCATAGGGGTTTGCCAGAAAGCAGTGGTATATTAGACATTATCATAGGGGTTTGCCTGAAAGCAGTGGTATATTAGACATTATCATAGGGGTTTGCCTGAAAGCAGTGGTATATTAGACATTATCATAGGGGTTTGCCTGAAAGCAGTGGTATATTATACATTATCATAGGGGTTTGCCTGAAAGCAGTGGTATATTAGACTTTATCATAGGGGTTTGCCTGAAAGCAGTGGTATATTAGACATTATCATAGGGGTTTGCCAGAAAGCAGTGGTATATTATACATTATCATAGGGGTTTGCCAGAAAGCAGTGGTATATTAGACATTATCATAGGGGTTTGCCTGAAAGCAGTGGTATATTAGACATTATCATAGGGGTTTGCCAGAAAGCAGTGGTATATTATACATTATCATAGGGGTTTGCCTGAAAGCAGTGGTATATTAGACATTATCATAGGGGTTTGCCAGAAAGCAGTGGTATATTATACATTATCATAGGGGTTTGCCTGAAAGTATTGGTGAACTAGACATGATCATTGGAGTATTCCTCAATAATGTCTTACCCTACGCACTGCTAACTACGCGCGTCTCTAAAGTACGGGCTTACAATGAACAAATTCAATTTATATTATTAACAACAATAACACGTGACTCTCGCGAAATATTATTGCAACGATAATTTTATGGTCATGAAATGGTGGCCATTTAAAATATCTACAGAGCACCTAATAAAATTACAATAACAAAATTACCTGAATATGGATCGCCAAAAATTACTAACGATTTAATTTATACGAAGCAGTATTAACAGGCTTGTCTGCAACTGACAGCTTTTCATTTAAGGCCATATTGAAATTACCTCGAGGTTATTTAACTACATAATTTTGAATTTTTAAATTGCGAAACTACAATTAACATTTTACCATTCGCGTCTAATGAGTAATTGAAGCCGATAACGTTCACTATTGTGAGTAAAATGCAACATATCAAACGGTTTTATAAAATTGAGAATTCATTAATTAACTCAGAGGCATCGAAAAAACAATTGTAATTCATGATCACATCCGAGTAAAAATTTGATTTAGATCGACGCAACTTCTCAAGATTATTTACTACATTGATTATGTAAATGGAACAGTACAATAACGCGTACTATGAACTGCTATTAATACTCCGGTTTGTTTTATAAATATAAATAACATCCGTGTTCTATCCCACTTATGAAATTTGTTGGTAACAAATATGTTGACTCACTATCATCCTATTAATAAAGGCACCAAAACAATGTTATAGTTAAAACAACGATTCAAAATGAGCTTCATTCAGCAAAATATTCACTATTTTCTTCATTTTAACCAAATAAAATGGTAAAATAAATCTTTGATTCTGTCCTCGTACTTTCACCAATCTCCATTTTAATGATTTATCGAAATGTAATTACAAGTGTACGATCAGTCGGCAGTTGCAAACCACAACTACGACAAACGCATCAACTATTAACTATCAAACCCGTAACATTACTTAGACCAAGGGTTAATTCGGTATTCAAAATTGACAGTACACAAGTCTCATCATACAAGTATCAAGTATTTCAGGAATCAAAACCGAAGAACCTAAATTTATAAAATTACTTGTTAAGAATAATTCCTTTCTACCTCTCCACGGAATTATAATTTTGAGGAAAATGTTTCGTAAGAAAACTTAAAAGACTAATTGTACTGCAGAGAAAAATATTACGGATGAATTAGGAAAAATATACCTGAGAGACCGTGGCAAGCCGCTTTCGGAACAGTGGGGGAGTTTGACCTGTCTGCATATTTGTATATTCATCTAAATTTTCAAAATATAAGTGTCACTAGACTAATGGAATTGAAGCTCGCTAACATTGCCACAGAAATACACTAAATCACGTCCAGGTGCTTTCATGGACCACTTACCTGACCCGAGATCAAAACTGGATATTTGGTTTTTAAATCGGACCTCACAAATTATCCAAATTACAATCATCTTTCACAAGTGTAAGATTACAAGTTACTTTGTTTTACACTCATTATCTAATAAAACTATATATTTATTTGAAAATTATAAATCTATTAACATACACAACTTTTAATAAAAATACAGCGTATTAGTTTTTTGCAACTAGTAAATGATCAAACCATAAAGCAGTATAATAAAAATAATACATGTTGATTTCAGTATAGGTTTGATAAAATTATGCATTTGATTTCATACCAAATTTAAAGTTCGATGGATTAACGGGGATGCCTCAAAATCAACGCATATCAGCATAGGATTTTTTAAATTTTGTAATTCAAAAAGTATCCTTTATGACTAATCAACTACAGTCTCACAATCAGTTTATTTTCAAAAGTAGTTAAAATCGCCAAGATTGCTAAAAAACAAAGAATATAATAAAATATATTTATTTTTGTTTACACAAAATTACATTACATTGCAGGTTTCTTCTTTGAACAGAAAATATAGCTACCTTTGTAGGTACCCTGAGGCGAGGTTACCATCACTTCATTGTATTGTTATACAAATTCAATTTCTTTCTGCACACATAAAATAATCATAACTCAAAATTAGATTAACACTTTTTCCTCTAACTGCGAGCAATAGAATATGTTTGAATAGTTAAAATAAAAATAAAAAAGATAAAACCACATCACAAGCATACAACTACTTCAGGTGGTTAATGATTCCATATTCACATACTGTTGATAAGGGGTTGGAGACATTGCTAAAATAGGTTAAGTTGGGAAAACGTGGGGGGAACACTATTTCGATGTCGTATTTAAAAGTATAATATTATTTTCTAGAGATTTTGTTCTATTTAAAACACATAAACAAAAATGTTAAAATTAAATAACCGGTTTTTACGTTTTATTTCTCGGTATCGAAAATTATACGTATCATGCGGAGTAAGTGATTTGGAATGTTGTACTTACAAAATTAAAACTCGCGCTGAGTGGGAGCACGGGGACGCGTGAGTGTGGAACAGAACACGCGACGCTCACTGACTCACTCGCGGCGCCGGACGGCACACGACTGACGGGAGCGCCGCGACGCCGACGCCGGCTCCGCCACGCGGCACAACAGGCCAACTAGCGGCGGCGTCCGACTTTGGCGGGACTGTGTAGCCGGAATTGAAATTGATTGGCGGAGCTCAGCTGCCCGCCAATTAGCCTTGGTCTCACGCCCTCCTGGTGCGAAATCCGTTGCTGAGAAAAGTTCTATATTGTTTATGCAATCGAATAAGAAATAACTGAGTTGTTAATTTAAAAAATAAACACACTGACTATATGATTTTGATTCGCACGGTACGATAATAATAGTGAAATATGAATATTCACAAATAGAGTTATTATTATTATTGTGATATTTTGAATATTCACAATAGTGGATGTATTTTAATAGTTACACGTATAACTGTACAAAATAAAAGGAGGGGTAGTTTCAATCGTCTTCAAATTCCTCATTGTTTGGCCACAAAAAGTCATATTTAGTTCATTCCCCCTACATCGATTTCCCGTCAAATGATAACCAGAAGTTTATAATAATTTTAAAGTATGGGAATTTTAAAGAATCTTCTAAAAGTTCTTGCGTATATCGTCAAACATTTTATTATAATATGCAAATAATTTCAAACAAATCTATTAATGCCAGGCAATTGTGGATTGCCTTGAAAACTATCATTGAACTGCTTTGTTATATTGCAAGTTTATTGAAGTTGATCCAAATGAAGTATTGCTGAAGCTTTAATCAACCGACCTCACCACAACCTGCTGCTAAATCCCATAACCTATGTCTATATAATTAAATAACTACTTTCACCACTTAGGTACATGCCCATATTGTACTCAAAATGTGTGCGTTTGTTTTTTGTGGGTCAGAAAGTTGAGAAAATCAGTAAATCAGGAGTACACAATATAAAATCAGTCGTACAGTATTCAACAATTATTTCAAACAAACTAGCTGAACACCACTCAAGCAAGGATCGGAGGAAAGGGGAAAAACATTTTCTCTACACTTAAAATTGCCCAAGTTAATCATGGGTAAGTTAAATATCTAAATGATATTTGACTTTTCATGTAAAAAACGAAATGCCAGTTGTAACCCTGCACTATCGATGAATCTACTTTATTTTCAGCCAAAGCCAAATTATGGTTTAATGGTTTGCCACACTGAAGATTTAGGGATGTATATTTTTGGATTCTAGAATGGTCTAAAAGATAGTTAAACAGTTTATAATGTCAAAACAAGTCGATGAAGAATATTTTGATTAAGTGTTTCATGTACGATGGGTAAAGTTGCAAAGTACTGAAAGGTTTTCAGAGATGGAAAAAACTTTGTGAGTATGTGATTACTTTGCCGAGTACAAATTCAAGAGTGGAAAGATCTCCCTTATAAATGCGCAATGGAGTGAGGAGAGAAATAGGTTCAGTGTCGAGTCTGTAAAGCGGATTGTAGTACTTAAATACAATTTAAAAGACATGACGTGTTCAGATTTTTTAAGTATTTGAAATCCAAACTAGAATTACTAAAGCAAATACTTTCTAATAAGACGTATTTATCATTAGGATAGTTTAAGAACGTTTATCTTATGTAGATCTAGGATTTTTTAACATAATTTCTGGAGTCCAACCTTTATAATTGTTTACTTGTTAGCTGGAAGTTTAGGCTATTTACGAGTTTTTTTATGTGATTTCATTGAGTTTTTCAAATGAATGTTCAAATTAAGGTTTCTCATTAAAAGCCAATAAGAATACTAATGAATCTTTCAAGAACAAATGATGAAGAAAAATCAAACCGGTGGTGTTTGCAAAATCCATACTTAAGGCAGGAGAGGGTCGGTAGAACACGCTTCTCTTCCCAAGGTCAGCACGCGACATCGAAAGCCAACGACACCCACTAGTTTAAACGCATCACTGGAACAGCTCTCTATTTGTTCTAATACTTATTAGAGAGTAGTACTTTCCAATAAGTGATAAACATCTTGTAGTTTGTCTCCGAAGGCCACTCGACCAACTACCTACAGAAAATAGTAAAACAAAAACTAAAACGTCTAGTCCACACAAAATATTCCCACTAGAACAAATTAAGCCGTATTCTAAAGCTAAACACAGAACAAAGTTTAACCATGGTGGAAAAACGAAAAACTAGGAAACTCCTGATACTCCCGATACCAGATACTCCTGCAAATTCTACCCTGTATAGTAAACAATAAAGATAAAGCCAGATTGAAGGAAGAAGATAAAAATGATTGAGGACAACTTTAATTTACCAGCCCGATCAAAAGCAAATTAAAGGAAGTTGAAAAATAGTCACTAGGATTAACAGAAACTTCCTCTACGGAGTTTGTTGGACGTCAGGCGAAGAGTATGCGGCTGTTACCGACTCTCACCCAACAAGAGTATGCGGCTGTTACCGACTCTCACCCAACAAGAGTATGCGGCTGTTACCGGTAAACATGACAGCTTTACTGGTGCTCAAAGAGGGTGCAAGACTCTCTACTCATGTAGGTATACCTTGGCCATAGACCTCCTCATGGGGATGTGCTTCCAGCATATTCAGAATTAAGAGGAACGTCCCTCTAGGGTATTGATTCTTAAAAGAAAATGTTTCTCCGAAGTTTATAAGGTTTGAAGCACCACGATGCCGTGGTAAAGTGACTGGCGGGTCGCTAAGAGGCTGGTCGCATCTTGCTGCCACGTCTGAGATACATAGCAAGCCCGTCACCAGGTTTGAAGCACCACGATGCCGTGGTAAAGTGACTGGCGGGTCGCTAAGAGGCTGGTCGCATCTTGCTGCCACGTCTGAGATACATAGCAAGCCCGTCACCAGGTTTGAAGCACCACGATGCCGTGGTAAAGTGACTGGCGGGTCGCTAAGAGGCTGGTCGCATCTTGCTGCCACGTCTGAGATACATAGCAAGCCCGTCACCAGGTTTGAAGCACCACGATGCCGTGGTAAAGTGACTGGCGGGTCGCTAAGAGGCTGGTCGCATCTTGCTGCCACGTCTGAGATACATAGCAAGCCCGTCACCAGGTTTGAAGCACCACGATGCCGTGGTAAAGTGACTGGCGGGTCGCTAAGAGGCTGGTCGCATCTTGCTGCCACGTCTGAGATACATAGCAAGCCCGTCACCAGGTTTGAAGCACCACGATGCCGTGGTAAAGTGACTGGCGGGTCGCTATGAGGCTGGTCGCATCTTGCTGCCACGTCTGAGATACATAGCAAGCCCGTCACCAGGTTTGAAGCACCACGATGCCGTGGTAAAGTGACTGGCGGGTCGCTAAGAGGCTGGTCGCATCTTGCTGCCACGTCTGAGATACATAGCAAGCCCGTCACCAGCTTTGAAGCACCACGATGCCGTGGTGAAGTGACTGGCAGGTCGCTAAGAGGCTGGTCGCATCTTGCTGCCACGTCTGAGATACATAGCAAGCCCGTCACCAGGTTTGAAGCACCACGATGCCGTGGTAAAGTGACTGGCGGGTCGCTAAGAGGCTGGTCGCATCTTGCTGCCACGTCTGAGATACATAGCAAGCCCGTCACCAGGTTTGAAGCACCACGATGCCGTGGTAAAGTGACTGGCGGGTCGCTAAGAGGCTGGTCGCATCTTGCTGCCACGTCTGAGATACATAGCAAGCCCGTCACCAGGTTTGAAGCACCACGATGCCGTGGTAAAGTGACTGGCGGGTCGCTAAGAGGCTGGTCGCATCTTGCTGCCACGTCTGAGATACATAGCAAGCCCGTCACCAGGTTTGAAGCACCACGATGCCGTGGTAAAGTGACTGGCGGGTCGCTAAGAGGCTGGTCGCATCTTGCTGCCACGTCTGAGATACATAGCAAGCCCGTCACCAGGTTTGAAGCACCACGATGCCGTGGTAAAGTGACTGGCGGGTCGCTAAGAGGCTGGTCGCATCTTGCTGCCACGTCTGAGATACATAGCAAGCCCGTCACCAGGTTTGAAGCACCACGATGCCGTGGTAAAGTGACTGGCGGGTCGCTAAGAGGCTGGTCGCATCTTGCTGCCACGTCTGAGATACATAGCAAGCCCGTCACCAGGTTTGAAGCACCACGATGCCGTGGTAAAGTGACTGGCGGGTCGCTAAGAGGCTGGTCGCATCTTGCTGCCACGTCTGAGATACATAGCAAGCCCGTCACCAGGTTTGAAGCACCACGATGCCGTGGTAAAGTGACTGGCGGGTCGCTATGAGGCTGGTCGCATCTTGCTGCCACGTCTGAGATACATAGCAAGCCCGTCACCAGGTTTGAAGCACCACGATGCCGTGGTAAAGTGACTGGCGGGTCGCTAAGAGGCTGGTCGCATCTTGCTGCCACGTCTGAGATACATAGCAAGCCCGTCACCAGCTTTGAAGCACCACGATGCCGTGGTGAAGTGACTGGCGGGTCGCTAAGAGGCTGGTCGCATCTTGCTGCCACGTCTGAGATACATAGCAAGCCCGTCACCAGGTTTGAAGCACCACGATGCCGTGGTAAAGTGACTGGCGGGTCGCTAAGAGGCTGGTCGCATCTTGCTGCCACGTCTGAGATACATAGCAAGCCCGTCACCAGGTTTGAAGCACCACGATGCCGTGGTAAAGTGACTGGCGGGTCGCTAAGAGACTGGTCGCATCTTGCTGCCACGTCTGAGATACATAGCAAGCCCGTCACCAGGTTTGAAGCACCACGATGCCGTGGTAAAGTGACTGGCGGGTCGCTAAGAGGCTGGTCGCATCTTGCTGCCACGTCTGAGATACATAGCAAGCCCGTCACCAGGTTTGAAGCACCACGATGCCGTGGTAAAGTGACTGGCGGGTCGCTAAGAGGCTGGTCGCATCTTGCTGCCACGTCTGAGATACATAGCAAGCCCGTCACCAGCTTTGAAGCACCACGATGCCGTGGTAAAGTGACTGGCGGGTCGCTAAGAGGCTGGTCGCATCTTGCTGCCACGTCTGAGATACATAGCAAGCCGATCACCAGCCTTAGAGCGCAGGGAAGTTATACATGGCTGGAATTATTCCGAATTGTTATAATAATAACTGACAAACAGTTTTACAGTCTTGCAATGTCACATAAACATTACTATATATTAACATTAATTTTAGTTCATCATCATCCCTCAGAGCTGCCACCATCTCAATTAATTAAAGTTATCAATTTAATCACCAACTCAAACATAGTTTATTAGTTTTAGTCATTTAATCAAATAATTACATATACTAATTAATGTTAAAAGTTGTCTCAGATAAATAATTTTATATTTCATAATTTTCAAAATTGATCTCTATTAAAATTTTATTTCAAAATCAAAGTGCAGGGTATAACAGTGAAACACTTCAAGAACATGTGATCAGCGTTGTTGAAGATCCATCACCAAGCTCAGAGACATCTTCCTCCTTCCTCTGAATCCAACCTTGGCAGTGAAAGCACACCATTAAGAGCATTGCTCATTATTTTTTTCCCCTCCCAATAAATCAGTATATTAGGTACTAAAAACCTGATATTTAATAGTCCACTAGAGCTCAATAAATTATTTATCCTTTTTTTGCCATATCAAGCTAATTTTTTTTACTGAGTGAAGAATATAGTATCCAGTTGGTAAGAACATTTCATATACATTTTGCCTACAACTAAGAAATTCAAAGAAGAACTTAATTTGTTGGACTACTTTTTAAACAAATTCAACGAGATCAAATTTATTAATATCATAATTTAAAACATTTTCAATAGAAGCAAATTCTTAATCATAGTAAAAGTCAAGAGTAACTTTCAAAGAACAATTTGTTGTGTCTGGCTTAGATTTCTAGATCAAGAATCAAGTGTACTTTAACCTAAATTAATTTAATCCAGAGATCCATATCGGTAGAGTTTTATTCAGTACAAAATCTTAAATAATTGGTATTAATTTTCATGTGTTTTTATCAAATGTTCGATAACCTTTGAGCCAGCTCGATCAACCACCCCTGAGAAATTCATAGCCGCAATTTTAATTGTATTCATTTGTAGCATTTTTAAATTTCCCATCAGCGTGTAATATGCATTGTTAGTTCCAAAATTTGTATCCCCTGTATTTATGCAACTTTGAAATAAATTATGTTTATGTCAAAACACCAGTAGTTCATAATTTAAAGATCAGCTGTAGTTTATCTAAAGAGAGTCGGAGAAGATTAATTCTAAGCCGAGTTTTTCCCATTCCACATAGATGAACAAATAAAATTAAGTAAATAAAGAGAAAATATTGTGATTGTGAGAAAACACCCCAACGTTTAATTATTCTTTAATAAAAACGGGTGTATTACAGTCTATTCAGGTAAATACATAACAATCTAAATCTGTACATACAAGTTGGGATATACAAACGTAATCATTTAGAAGCCAACTTTGAATTGGGAAATAGTGTAAGAATATAAAAACGATACATTTAGTAAAGGTTATTTACTGCAAACTAGACAGGAGAGTTGTTCACGTTGCAGCCACACCAAAAAAACTGCTAGAGGCGATTGAAGTGGATAGGTGTTTGAAAATGCTGGGTGTTAATATCAGTACTGATAAAAGCTTTCTCTTTCCCCCATGATTTGGCGAATACACCTCTTGGTTCCAAGACGATTCATTTGTGTCCCAATATGGTGTAGAGACAGCATTGTGGTGACAGCGACGTTACCAAAGGACAAACCAGTAAACGTTAACACATGCTCCGTCGTTGTTGAAAAAGGAAATTTAAACTTGACGGGGTCGGTTATTCTTTATCCCTTGACCGATAAAAATTTCTCAAGGAGGTAAAACAATTGAATGGCAAAGTTTAAAAATAAAAACATTGAAAATAAAATACAAAATAACTCCATAAATTGCGAAAACGTTATTAGGATTATAACAACAGATAAGGAAACTTTGACCTTCGAAAATTATACTGTAAACAAATGAAAATATACTTCTGAGTAAAGTAAAAGAAGAAATCTCTGAGGAAACGTTCCCCTTGGTTATCAATGTTCAATTTTTAGGACCAATCCATCCAAAAGTATCATCTCCATCAATAACTCTACCAAGAACTTAACAAAACTACCTTCCCTTTTAAAAAGCAACTTAAAGTATCCATTGAGAACCATCTTATCTGGCAGTCAGTCATGGGAGGTACGTTGGGACAAATTTACCAAGTATTTGGCCAAATGATGGATACCAAACGCAGCAATGGGATAAGTAGTACGAGATTTAAAAGACCTTAACAATTATTTTCGACATCTGATACATTTGTTCTGTTGGGGGTCAAACCATTAAATTGGTCAGGCATAGAAAAGTTATTGTGAAACCATCAAAATAATGCTTGTAAACACCCCCGATGTTATTGTATCAGCACTCCCTTGCCCACGTGACGTGTCTGGGTGTCTGGTCTGAACGGTAGGACCATCGTACTTTAACAACTAGTGACTCGCATGAACATGTATTTTTCTTGGCCAAAAACAAACTGTTTCTCCACTTTTACACGCATTAAGGATTACTTTTAAACAGATAGGGGAAGAGAAAAACAACATTAATGAGCAGAGAGATCTTCCTTTCTAAATGGATAACTAAATCTAACTCTGAAAATACAAACCTCAAGACAAAAATATCTGAACACTTCATGTGGAAAGCAAATGATTCAAACAAAACCTTTTGCCCAAAGCATATCCAGGGATTACTGTTGGTGTGGCAGTTGTGTTCACGAACATTATTTGGAAAATGTCTGAATGTGAAGTGCAATCAATGCCCAGTTCATTACACAGGACCCACCACAACTAGCCAAGGACAAGAATTGAAAATCATAGGACATGCATGTAAAACAATCACCCACGAAAAACAATACCCATGCATACAACCACTCACAAAATACCTGGTTTAAACAGCTGATTCAGTTCCAAAATCATTAGGTCTTTTCCACCTAACTGTAACCTACAACTCAGAATATGGGTCATATCAACGGCTACAAAATCCAAGAGTCCCTAAACATCAACATTAGACGAAAATTTCACCTCTTGTGTCACCTCCATGCAGGGGAGTCGAAAGTGACTGTCACTGCTGGTACTGAACAGTACATTGAAATCTCTTCTTATTTTAGCCGATCATTAATATAAGATTTCTCAAATAGTACAAATCTAAATAATTCACGACCAGTTTCGGTCTCTTCAAAATAATAAAAGACAAATATTTATTCTGAGTAACGTAAACAGGAAGATTAAAGCAAGAAAACAACTGTAGATAATTCCAGGAAGAACAAAACTATTTTTACACTTTAACCAATGATGATGGCGAAAGAGTCCAGGTATGCAACACGTTTTTCTTGGCCACCCTGAGCTATGGAAAAAAACAATGACAAAGCCATCTTCGACACTTTAAATCAGCCTATTGCCAGCTTTTCCCCAAAACCACCCACTCATAACAGGGCTGATAAAACTATCATAAGAGAGCACATCATGACTTTTCACCCCTCTGTGCATCATTATAGGAGTGAACATGCCCCTAACAGGCTGTATCTGCATCCTGACATTAATGTCAAGATTATGCATACAGATGAATTTTAATTTAAATCACTCTTATGATTTGTATCAATCTGTAGTGTCAGACATGAACATTTCCTTCACAAAATTAAGGCATGAAGAGTGTGAGAGGTGTGGACTCTTTATAAAGCATAATAATGAACATTCAAAAGACCCAGAACAGAATGTGAAACCCATTTGCATCACCTAATTAAATATGACCAAGCAAGGAAACAGTACAGAAATTCAGTTTCGAAAGACAAACAGAAGAATATGGGCTACATAAAACTGTAGTCTACTCGATGGACCTCCAACAAGTAACAATGCTCCCCATCACGAATGGGTTCAAGGAATGCATCTTTACTAAAATAATTGTGGTTCTAAATGAATCTTTCGTCCCTGTAGGCACGGAACAGCCTGGAGAGATTAAACCAGAGATGGACAATTAATTTAAAGGCTACATGAGTGTTTGTACTGGCTGGCGACCGGGACAAACTTTACCTTTCTCTATTGTTGGATGCGCGCTCCACATATTTGGTTATCAGTTGAGCCCTTGTATATTGTCCGGCTTTCCTGTTGTAAATTGTTTGGAGATACTCTTGTCCCCTTCCCCCTCTGATCAGAGAAGACTGGAACATCACTTCTACCTACAAGCCCATCTTCTTCGCTGTGCGGATTTTATGGAAGCATGGGTTTTTCGTATGGCGGAAACTGCCTGGTCCAGCCCCACCACTGCTGAGGAATCTCTGCCCTACCTATGGAGGAAGGCTCTCAACTCTTCTCTGCCCAACCTGTTGATGCTGCTACCCCAAGCCTCCGTCTCACGGATTAGTTACGGCTGGAGAATCACGACACCATGATAATTGTCAGCTGGGTGTTAGCATAGTACTTCAATTCCGAGACTTTACTGCTGCTGAGAATAGGCTTAGCCTTTTGAGTTTAGTTGCGACTGAGAATATAGGCCCTGCCTATCGTTGTTTTGTTGCGGAACCTTCAATTGCAAAGTGTACTTGAACCAATTCCTGCTACCTGATTTAAACAGGGACTCGCTAGATAAACTCTGGTCAAATATTTATGGTTAACCATTTTAGTTGACAAATGAAAAATAATTTACTGCACGATTAATTATTGTCGCTATACGGTTCTCGATACAGTTTGCGGCTTATGGACTTGACTCAACAGTTCGTCAAGGGGTAGTAAATAAGTTTGTTAGTTTTAAGATATATTTGTGATTTATTTATTCTGTGTAATTGTCTGTTTACGTATTTGAATTATGTGAAATTTCAACGTGGCCACTAATTAAAGTTAATTTGATATCAGATTTGATTGGAAGCGCTTACCATGGAGAGTAGATTTTTAGATTTTGAGTTAAATAGATTACTTTAGCAATTATTTTGGGAAAAAATATAACAAAAATTCTTGGAATCATTTAAGGACAGTAACTTAAGGCCTTTTAAGGTTATACATCACTCAAGACTGTTGCAGGTTGTTATGTTTTAACTTGTTGTTACAAGTGAATATTCTTTTACTTGAATATAGTCTATTTACTTGTGTGTATAACTTGATTTATTATTATTGGCTTTGCCTACTTGTATGGTTTTTCCACATGTATGTTCCTAACATTTACCGGTGAACAAAATAAGGCCTTGAAAGATGAAATATTGATTTTATTTCCATCCTGGATTTTTAAGTTTAGTATTCCATCATATAGCTTACCAGTTGTTACCTTGTTTACAACTGGACTTAACCTCAAGCTGAAGACAATAAGGTGGCGCCCTCTCAACTTCGACTTAAGACACATTTTGAAATTATATTCGACCACCCCTCTCTACCGATAATTGTGGGCTCTCTGCATATCGGGCAGAAAGAAAATATATGCAGTGCAATTCACCAGTTTATAATCTCAAACCGAGATGCAAAGAAAATCATTTTGTGGATGGACAACAACTGTGCCTCACAGAACAAAAATGGTCCCTTTTCTCCCACAAGGTGTGGCTAATAAGCAGCCAGGAAATACCTGCAACACTATTGAGTTCAACTATTTGGAGCCAAGTTACACGCACATGTCGGCGGATAGCTTCCACCATCAGGTTGCTAAGCAGCTGAAGCTCAAGGGTAACATTTTAGATGTTACAGACACTGTCAACAAAAGTAATTCTGGAAAGGTGCCCGTTTGTAGTTTGAACGTGCTGACTTTTTTGGCGTTCGACCACACATTATTTGGCCAATATGGTTCAAGTAGTGTTTGAAAGAGGGTCAATGAATCTCAAGTACAAAACCTCATTTACTGGGGATGAAAAAGAGTAAAACTTGATGAAGGTTGCTCTTATTAAAAAGAAACACATTCCTTTCCTTCAACGGAGAAGTTCCCTAAGAGGAATTTGCCTAGCAAAAAAGCTGACATCGTGAGCCGACTTCTCCTCCTTATGCCAAATAACTGAAAATAAATTTGGCGTAATATGCCTGCTAGCTTACAAGACAGGCCAAGATTAGGGCCAGTGGTTGGTAAGGCAATAACACCATACAGGACATGGCAAGGTGGGGACTAGTGGTAGGCAAGGCCAAAACACCATACAGGACAGGGCAAGGTGGGGACTAGTGGTAGGCAAGGCCAAAAACACCATACAGGACAGGCCAAGGTGGGGACTATGGTTGGCAAGAACAAAAACACCATACAGGACAGGCCAAGGTGGGGACTATAGTTGGCAAGAACAAAAACACCATACAGGACAGGCCAAGGTGGGGACTAGTGGTAGGCAAGGCCAAAAACACCATACAGGACAGGCCAAGGTGGGGACTATGGTTGGCAAGAACAAAAACACCGTACAGGACAGGCCAAGGTGGGGACTATGGTTGGCAAGAACAAAAACACCGTACAGGACAGGCCAAGGTGGGGACTATGGTTGGCAAGAACAAAAACACCGTACAGGACAGGCCAAGGTGGGGACTATGGTTGGCAAGAACAAAACCACCATACAGGACAGGTCAAGGTGGGGACTATGGTTGGCAAGAACAAAAACACCGTACAGGACAGGCCAAGGTGGGGACTATGGTTGGCAAGAACAAAAACACCGTACAGGACAGGCCAAGGTGGGGACTATGGTTGGCAAGAACAAAAACACCGTACAGGACAGGCCAAGGTGGGGACTATGGTTGGCAAGAACAAAAACACCATACAGGACAGGCCAAGGTGGGAACTATGGTAGGCAAGGCCAAAAACACCATACAGGACAAGCCAAGGTGGGAACTATGGTTGGCAAGAACAAAAACACCATACAGGACAGGCCAAGGTGGGGACTATGGTTGGCAAGAACAAAACCACCATACAGGACAGGTCAAGGTGGGGACTAGTGGTTAGCAAGGCCAAAAACACCATACAGGACAGGTCAAGGTGGGGAATAGTGGTTAGCAAGAACAAAAACACCATACAGGACAGGCCAAGGTGGGGACTATGGTTTGCAAGAACAAAAACACCATACAGGACAGGTCAAGGTGGGGACTAGTGGTTGGCAAGGCAAAAACAGCATACAAGACAGACCAAGGTGGGGGCTATGGTTGGCAAGGCCAAAAACACCATAAAAGACAGGCCAAGGTGAAGACTAGTGGTTGGCAAAGCCAAAAACAGCATACAAGACAGGCCAAGTATGATAAAAAAGTGGTTAGCAAGAGCAAAAATATAATACAAGACAGGCCAAGGTAAGGACCAGTGGTTGGTAAGGCAAAAACACCATACAAGACAGGTCAAGGTGCGGACCAGTGGTTGGCAAGGCCAAAAACACCAGAGAGGATAGGTCGAGGGGGAACCAGGGGTTGGCCAGGCCAAAAACAGCATACAAGACAGGCCAAGGATGAAAAAAGTGGTTAGCAAGGCCAAAAATATAATACAAGACAGGCCAAGGTAAGGATCAGTGGTTGGTAAGGCAAAAACACCATACAAGACAGGTCAAGGTGGGGACCAGTGGTTGAAAAGGCCAAAAACACCAGACAGGACAGGCAAAGGTGGGGACCAGTGGTTGGCAATTCCAATAATAAAAGACAGGTCAGGGTCAGATCAAGGTGGGGGCCAGTGATTAGCAAGCAAAAGACGATAGGACAAGCCAAATTGGTGGCCAGTGGTTGGAAAGGCTATTATATACACCACACAAAACAGGCCATGGCGGGACCCAGTGGCTGGCTAGGCCAAAAGATCAAGAGTTGACCTGTGGCTAGGCCACAGGTCAAGGGGGAAACCAGTGGTTGGTAAGGCCAAAACACCATACGGGACAGGTCAAGGTGGGGACCAGTGGTTGGCAAGGTCATATACATCAGACAAGACAGGCCAAGGAAGGGACCAGTGGCTGCCTAGGCCAAATACACTAGACAGGACAGGCCAAATTGAGGACCAGTGGATGGCAAGGTCAAAAACATTAGACAGGACAGGTGAAGGTGGGGGCCAGTGGTTGGCAAGGCCATATATACCAGACAAGACAGGCCAAGGAAGGGACCTGTGCCTGCCTAGGCCAAAAATACAAGAAAGGACAGTTCTAGGTGGGGAATAGTGGTTGGCAAGGCCAAAAA
The DNA here is from genome assembly GCA_963675035.1 of Allygus modestus. NCBI lineage: Eukaryota > Metazoa > Arthropoda > Insecta > Hemiptera > Cicadellidae > Allygus > Allygus modestus. The sequence continues at coordinate 4,246,319 of OY776111.1, forward strand.
ACACTAGACAGGATAGGCCAAATTGGGAACCAGTGGTTGGCAAGGCCATATCCACCAGACAAGACAGACCAAGGAAGGGACCAGTGGCTGACTAGGCCAAAAACACCAGACAGGACAGGTCAAGGTGGGAACCAGTGGTTGGCAAGGCCAAAACACCATACAGGACAGGTCAAGGTGGGAACCAGTGGTTGGCAAGGCCAAAAACACCATACAGGACAGGTCAAGGTGGGAACCAGTGGTTGGCAAGGCCAACAACACCAGACAGGACAAGTCAAGGTGGGAACCAGTGGTTGGCAAGGCCAAAACACCATACAGGACAGGTCTAGATGGGGACCAGTGGTTGGCAAGGCCATATATACCAGACAAGACAGGCCAAGGAAGGGACCAGTGGCTGCCTAGGCCAAAAATAAAAGGACAGGACTAGGTGGGGACTAGTGGTTGCCAAGGCCAAAAACACCAGACAGGACAGGTCTAGGTGGGGACCAGTGGTTGGCAAGGCTAAAAGCACCAGACAGGACAGGTCAAGGTTGGCAAGGTCGAAACACCATAAGAAAAAATTCTGTAACCGCCTGCTCCCATAATGTTTAATTATTTATCATTCAATTGAAAATTGACGGTACCAAAATTAATAAAAAAAAAAATACTTCAGGATGAATTTGAACATTTTGATCTTGCAGAAAAACTTCTCTCATTTGAAAATGGAAGTGCTTCCCTCTAAGGTTAAGGGAACATTTGATCCAAAGCAGAAATTGTTATTTAGAGAAAATAACTATACTTCAGAAACTAGAAAGGGAGTTTAATGTGGATGACCGGTGACACAGGTCAAGTTGGGGGTGGGAGGGGGAGCAGTAAATGGAGTTTCGGTAAGATTGTTGATAGAGACGAGTTATCCAGTACTGGGTTGTGGTTCGTTTCAAATAACCTCATAGTCGGGGTAGCGAGTGAGGGGGTACAGGTCGCCAACCCCTTCTATATATTTGTAACCATAAGGGATAATGAGTTAATAAGGCAAGAACAAAAACAAACAGAAGAAAATGTCGTTAAAGACCTGTCATATGCAGCTGAATCAGCAGGAAAGGAGAGGGGGCAGGATATATCCAATACTCTCAACACAACTGATGTTCCGAGCAGGCAAAAGAGGAAGGAATCTAGTGTCCGCATAGTGGAGGTTTGAAAGCACAAATCGTGAAAGTCGTTCCGCTGGTTGTGACGACAGGTTAGCTAGCCCATACAAGACAGGTTGGGGACCAGTTGTTGGCAAGTCCAAAAACACCAGACAGGACAGGCAAAGGTGGGGACCAGTGGTTGGCAATTCCAATAATAAAAGACAGGTCAGGGTCAGATAAAGGTGGGGGCCAGTGAGTGGCAAGCAAAAAACGATAGGACAAGCCAAATTGGTGGCCAGTGGTTGGCAAGGCGATATAAACCACACAAGACAGGCCAAGGCGGGACCCAGTGGCTGGCTAGGCCAAAAGATCAAGAGTTGACCTGTGGCTAGGCCACAGGTCAAGGGGGAAACCAGTGGTTGGCTAGGCCATATACATCAGACAAGACAGGCCAAGGAAGGGACCAGTGGCTGCCTAGGCCAAATACACTAGACAGGACAGGCCAAATTGAGGACCAGTGGATGGCAAGGTCAAAAACATTAGACAGGGCGGATCAAGGTGGGGGTCAGTGGTTGGCAAGGCCAAAAAAACCATACAGGACGGATCAAGGTAGGGATCAGCGGTTGGCAAGGCCAAAAACACTACAGGACAGGCCAAATTGGGGACCAGCAGTTGGCAAGGCCAAAAACACCAGACAGGAGGGGCCAAATTGTGGATTAGTGGTTGGTAATGCCAAAAACACCCGACAGGACAGATCAAGGTGGGGACCAGTTGTTGGCAAGTCCAAAAACACCAGACAGGACAGTTCAAGGTGGGGACCAGTGGTTGGCAAAGCCAGAAACAGTAGACAGGACCGGCCAAATTAGGGCCAGTGGCTGGTTAGGCCAAAACATCAGACAGGACAGGTCAAGGTGGGGACCAGTGTTTGGCAAAGCCAAAAACAGTAGACAGGACAGGCCAAATTGGGGACCAGTGGCTGGCTAGGCCAAAAACACCAGACAGGACAGGTCAAGGTGGGGACCAGTGGTTGGCAAGGCCATATATACCAGACAAGACAGGCCAAGGAAGGGACCTGTGCCTGCCTAGGCCAAAAATACAAGAAAGCACAGTTGTAGGTGGGGACCAGTGGTTGGCAAGGCCAAAAACACCAGACAGGACAGGTCAAGGTGGGAACCAGTGGTTGGCAAGGCCACAACACCATACAGGACAGTTCTAGATGGGGACCAGTGGTTGGCAAGGCCAAAAACACCAGACAGGACTGGTCAAAGATGGGGACCAGTGGTTGGCAAGGCCAAAAACACCAGACAGGACTGGTCAAAGATGGGGACCAGTGGTTGGCAAGGCCAAAAACACCAGACAGGACAGGTCTAGGTGGGGATCAGTGGTTGGCAAGGCTAAAAGCACCAGACAGGACAGGTCAAGGTTGGCAAGGTCGAAACACCACAAGAAAAAATTCTGTAACCGCCTGCTCCCATAATGTTTAATTATTTAACATTCAATTGAAAATTGACGGTACCAAAATTAATAAAAAAAAATACTTCAGGATGAATTTGAACATTTTGATCTTGCAGAAAAACTTCTCTCATTTGAAAATGGAAGTGCTTCCGTCTAAGGTTAAGGGAACATTTGATCCAAAGCAGAAATTTTTATTTAGAGAAAATAACTATACTTCAGAAACTAGAAAGGGAGTTTAATGTGGATGACCGGTGACACAGGTCAAGTTGGGGGTGGGAGGGGGAGCAGTAAATGGAGTTTCGGTAAGATTGTTGATAGAGACGAGTTATCCAGTACTGGGTTGTGGTTCGTTTCAAATAACCTCATAGTCGGGGTAGCGAGTGAGGGGGTACAGGTCGCCAACCCCTTCTATATATTTGTAACCATAAGGGATAATGAATTAATAAGGCAAGAACAAAAACAAACAGAAGAAAATGTCGTTAAAGACCTGTCATATGCAGCTGAATCAGCAGGAAAGGAGAGGGGGCAGGATATATCCAATACTCTCAACACAACTGATGTTCCGAGCAGGCAAAAGAGGAAGGAATCTAGTGTCCGTATAGTGGAGGTTTGAAAGCACAAGTCGTGAAAGTCGTTCCGCTGGTTGTGACGACAGGTTAGCTAGCCCATACAAGACAGGTTGGGGACCAGTTGTTGGCAAGTCCAAAAACACCAGACAGGACAGGCAAAGGTGGGGACCAGTGGTTGGCAATTCCAATAATAAAAGACAGGTCAGGGTAGAATAAAGGTGGGGGGCCAGTGAGTGGCAAGCAAAAAACGATAGGACAAGCCAAATTGGTGGCCAGTGGTTGGCAAGGCGATATAAACCACACAAGACAGGCCAAGGCGGGACCCAGTGGCTGGCTAGGCCAAAAGATCAAGAGTTGACCTGTGGCTAGGCCACAGGTCAAGGGGGAAACCAGTGGTTGGCTAGGCCATATACATCAGACAAGACAGGCCAAGGAAGGGACCAGTGGCTGCCTAGGCCAAATACACTAGACAGGACAGGCCAAATTGAGGACCAGTGGATGGCAAGGTCAAAAACATTAGACAGGGCGGATCAAGGTGGGGGTCAGTGGTTGGCAAGGCCAAAAAAACCATACAGGACGGATCAAGGTAGGGATCAGCGGTTGGCAAGGCCAAAAACACTACAGGACAGGCCAAATTGGGGACCAGCAGTTGGCAAGGCCAAAAACACCAGACAGGAGAGGCCAAATTGTGGATTAGTGGTTGGTAAGGCCAAAAACACCCGACAGGACAGATCAAGGTGGGGACCAGTTGTTGGCAAGTCCAAAAACACCAGACAGGACAGTTCAAGGTGGGGACCAGTGGTTGGCAAAGCCAGAAACAGTAGACAGGACCGGCCAAATTAGGGCCAGTGGCTGGCTAGGCCAAAAACACCAGACAGGACAGGTCAAGGTGGGAACCAGTGGTTGGCAAGGCCAAAACACCATACAGGACAGTTCTAGATGGGGACCAGTGGTTGGCTAGGCCAAAAAACACTAGACAGGATAGGCCAAATTGGGAACCAGTGGTTGGCAAGGCCAAAACACCATACAGGACAGGTCAAGGTGGGGACCAGTGGTTGGCAAGGCCATATACATCAGACATGACAGGCCAAGGAAGGGACCAGTGGCTGCCTAGGCCAATACACTAGACAGGACAGGCCAAATTGAGGACCAGTGGATGGCAAGGTCAAAAACATTAGACAGGACGGATCAAGGTGGGGGTCAGTGGTTGGCAAGGCCAAAAACACCAAACAGGACATATCAAGTTGGGGATCAGCGGTTGGCAAGGCCAAAAACACTACAGGAAAGGCCAAATTGGGGACCAGCAGTTGGCAAGGCCAAAAACACCAGACAGGAGAGGCCAAATTGGGGATTAGTGGTTGGTAAGGCCAGAAACACCCGACAGGACAGATCAAAGTGGGGACCAGTTGTTGGCAAGTCCAAAAACACCAGACAGGACAGTTCAAGGTGGGGACCAGTGGTTGGCAAAGCCAGAAACAGTAGACAGGACCGGCCAATTTGGGGACCAGTGGCTGGTTAGGCCAAAAACACCAGACAGGACAGGTCAAGGTTGGGACCAGTGTTTGGCAAAGCCAAAAACAGTAGACAGGACAGGCCAAATTGGGGACCAGTGGCTGGCTAGGACAAAAACACCAGACAGGACAGGTCAAGGTGGGGACCAGTGGTTGACAAGGCCAAAACACCATACAGGACATGTCAAGGTGGGGAACCTGTGGTTGGCAAGGCCAAAAACACCAGACAGGAAAGGTCAAGGTTGGGACCAGTGGTTGGCAAGGCTAAAAAAACCATACAGGTCAGGCCAAGGAAGGGACCAGTGGCTGACTAGGCCAAAAACACCAGACAGGACAGGTCAAGGTGGGGACCAGTCGTTGGCAAGGCCATATATACCAGACAAGACAGGCCAAGGAAGGGACCTGTGCCTGCCTAGGCCAAAAATACAAGAAAGGACAGTTCTAGGTGGGGACCAGTGGTTGGCAAGGCCAAAAACACCAGACAGGACTGGTCAAGGTGGGGATCAGTGGTTGGCAAGGCTAAAAGCACCAGACAGGACAGGTCAAGTTTGCGAAGGTCGAAACACCATAAGAAAAAATTCTGTAACCGCCTGCTCCCATAATGTTTAATTATTTAACATTCAATTGAAAATTGACGGTACCAAAATTAATAAAAAAAAAATACTTCAGGATGAATTTGAACATTTTGATATTGCAGAAAAACTTCTCTCATTTGAAAATGGAAGTGCTTCCTTCTAAGGTTAAGGGAACATTTGATCCAAAGCAGAAATTTTTATTTAGAGAAAATAACTGTACTTCAGAAACCAGAAAGGGAGTTTAATGTGGATGACCGGTGACACAGGTCAAGTTGGGGGTGGGAGGGGGAGCAGTGAATGGAGTTTCGGTAAGATTGTTGATAGAGACGAGTTATCCAGTACTGGGTTGTGGTTCGTTCTAATAACCTCTTAGTCGGGGTAGCGAGTGAGGGGGTACAGGTCGCCAACCCCTACTATATATTTGTAACCATAAGGGATAATGAGTTAATAAGGCAAGAACAAAAACAATCAGAAGAAAATGTCGTTAAAGACCTGTCATATTCAGCTGAATCAGCAGGAAAGGAGAGGGGACAGGATATACCCAATACTCTCAACACAACTGATGTTCCGAGCAGGCAAAAGAGGAAGGAATCTAGTGTCCGCATAGTGGAGGTTTGAAAGCACAAATCGTGAAAGTCGTTCCGCTGGTTGTGACGACAGGTTAGCTAGCCCATACAAGACAGGTCAAGGTGGGGACCAGTGGTTGAAAAGGCCAAAAACACCAGACAGGACAGGCAAAGGTGGGGACCAGTGGTTGGCAATTCCAATAATAAAAGACAGGTCAGGGTCAGATCAAGGTGGGGGCCAGTGATTGGCAAGCAAAAAACGATAGGACAAGCCAAATTGGTGGCCAGTGGTTGGCAAGGCGATATACACCACACAAGACAGGCCAAGGCGGGACCCAGTGGCTGGCTAGGCCAAAAGATCAAGAGTTGACCTGTGGCTAGGCCACAGGTCAAGGGGGAAACCAGTGGTTGGTAAGGCCAAAACACCATACGGGACAGGTCAAGGTGGGGACCAGTGGTTGGCAAGGCCATATACATCAGACATGACAGGCCAAGGAAGGGACCAGTGGCTGCCTAGGCCAATACACTAGACAGGACAGGCCAAATTGAGGACCAGTGGATGGCAAGGTCAAAAACATTAGACAGGACGGATCAAGGTGGGGATCAGTGGTTGGCAAGGCTAAAAGCACCAGACAGGACAGGTCAAGGTTGGCAAGGTCGAAACACCACAAGAAAAAATTCTGTAACCGCCTGCTCCCATAATGTTTAATTATTTAACATTCAATTGAAAATTGACGGTACCAAAATTAATAAAAAAAAATACTTCAGGATGAATTTGAACATTTTGATCTTGCAGAAAAACTTCTCTCATTTGAAAATGGAAGTGCTTCCGTCTAAGGTTAAGGGAACATTTGATCCAAAGCAGAAATTTTTATTTAGAGAAAATAACTATACTTCAGAAACTAGAAAGGGAGTTTAATGTGGATGACCGGTGACACAGGTCAAGTTGGGGGTGGGAGGGGGAGCAGTAAATGGAGTTTCGGTAAGATTGTTGATAGAGACGAGTTATCCAGTACTGGGTTGTGGTTCGTTTCAAATAACCTCATAGTCGGGGTAGCGAGTGAGGGGGTACAGGTCGCCAACCCCTTCTATATATTTGTAACCATAAGGGATAATGAATTAATAAGGCAAGAACAAAAACAAACAGAAGAAAATGTCGTTAAAGACCTGTCATATGCAGCTGAATCAGCAGGAAAGGAGAGGGGGCAGGATATATCCAATACTCTCAACACAACTGATGTTCCGAGCAGGCAAAAGAGGAAGGAATCTAGTGTCCGTATAGTGGAGGTTTGAAAGCACAAGTCGTGAAAGTCGTTCCGCTGGTTGTGACGACAGGTTAGCTAGCCCATACAAGACAGGTTGGGGACCAGTTGTTGGCAAGTCCAAAAACACCAGACAGGACAGGCAAAGGTGGGGACCAGTGGTTGGCAATTCCAATAATAAAAGACAGGTCAGGGTAGAATAAAGGTGGGGGGCCAGTGAGTGGCAAGCAAAAAACGATAGGACAAGCCAAATTGGTGGCCAGTGGTTGGCAAGGCGATATAAACCACACAAGACAGGCCAAGGCGGGACCCAGTGGCTGGCTAGGCCAAAAGATCAAGAGTTGACCTGTGGCTAGGCCACAGGTCAAGGGGGAAACCAGTGGTTGGCTAGGCCATATACATCAGACAAGACAGGCCAAGGAAGGGACCAGTGGCTGCCTAGGCCAAATACACTAGACAGGACAGGCCAAATTGAGGACCAGTGGATGGCAAGGTCAAAAACATTAGACAGGGCGGATCAAGGTGGGGGTCAGTGGTTGGCAAGGCCAAAAAAACCATACAGGACGGATCAAGGTAGGGATCAGCGGTTGGCAAGGCCAAAAACACTACAGGACAGGCCAAATTGGGGACCAGCAGTTGGCAAGGCCAAAAACACCAGACAGGAGAGGCCAAATTGTGGATTAGTGGTTGGTAAGGCCAAAAACACCCGACAGGACAGATCAAGGTGGGGACCAGTTGTTGGCAAGTCCAAAAACACCAGACAGGACAGTTCAAGGTGGGGACCAGTGGTTGGCAAAGCCAGAAACAGTAGACAGGACCGGCCAAATTAGGGCCAGTGGCTGGCTAGGCCAAAAACACCAGACAGGACAGGTCAAGGTGGGAACCAGTGGTTGGCAAGGCCAAAACACCATACAGGACAGTTCTAGATGGGGACCAGTGGTTGGCTAGGCCAAAAAACACTAGACAGGATAGGCCAAATTGGGAACCAGTGGTTGGCAAGGCCAAAACACCATACAGGACAGGTCAAGGTGGGGACCAGTGGTTGGCAAGGCCATATACATCAGACATGACAGGCCAAGGAAGGGACCAGTGGCTGCCTAGGCCAATACACTAGACAGGACAGGCCAAATTGAGGACCAGTGGATGGCAAGGTCAAAAACATTAGACAGGACGGATCAAGGTGGGGGTCAGTGGTTGGCAAGGCCAAAAACACCAAACAGGACATATCAAGTTGGGGATCAGCGGTTGGCAAGGCCAAAAACACTACAGGAAAGGCCAAATTGGGGACCAGCAGTTGGCAAGGCCAAAAACACCAGACAGGAGAGGCCAAATTGGGGATTAGTGGTTGGTAAGGCCAGAAACACCCGACAGGACAGATCAAAGTGGGGACCAGTTGTTGGCAAGTCCAAAAACACCAGACAGGACAGTTCAAGGTGGGGACCAGTGGTTGGCAAAGCCAGAAACAGTAGACAGGACCGGCCAATTTGGGGACCAGTGGCTGGTTAGGCCAAAAACACCAGACAGGACAGGTCAAGGTTGGGACCAGTGTTTGGCAAAGCCAAAAACAGTAGACAGGACAGGCCAAATTGGGGACCAGTGGCTGGCTAGGACAAAAACACCAGACAGGACAGGTCAAGGTGGGGACCAGTGGTTGACAAGGCCAAAACACCATACAGGACATGTCAAGGTGGGGAACCTGTGGTTGGCAAGGCCAAAAACACCAGACAGGAAAGGTCAAGGTTGGGACCAGTGGTTGGCAAGGCTAAAAAAACCATACAGGTCAGGCCAAGGAAGGGACCAGTGGCTGACTAGGCCAAAAACACCAGACAGGACAGGTCAAGGTGGGGACCAGTCGTTGGCAAGGCCATATATACCAGACAAGACAGGCCAAGGAAGGGACCTGTGCCTGCCTAGGCCAAAAATACAAGAAAGGACAGTTCTAGGTGGGGACCAGTGGTTGGCAAGGCCAAAAACACCAGACAGGACTGGTCAAGGTGGGGATCAGTGGTTGGCAAGGCTAAAAGCACCAGACAGGACAGGTCAAGTTTGCGAAGGTCGAAACACCATAAGAAAAAATTCTGTAACCGCCTGCTCCCATAATGTTTAATTATTTAACATTCAATTGAAAATTGACGGTACCAAAATTAATAAAAAAAAAATACTTCAGGATGAATTTGAACATTTTGATATTGCAGAAAAACTTCTCTCATTTGAAAATGGAAGTGCTTCCTTCTAAGGTTAAGGGAACATTTGATCCAAAGCAGAAATTTTTATTTAGAGAAAATAACTGTACTTCAGAAACCAGAAAGGGAGTTTAATGTGGATGACCGGTGACACAGGTCAAGTTGGGGGTGGGAGGGGGAGCAGTGAATGGAGTTTCGGTAAGATTGTTGATAGAGACGAGTTATCCAGTACTGGGTTGTGGTTCGTTCTAATAACCTCTTAGTCGGGGTAGCGAGTGAGGGGGTACAGGTCGCCAACCCCTACTATATATTTGTAACCATAAGGGATAATGAGTTAATAAGGCAAGAACAAAAACAATCAGAAGAAAATGTCGTTAAAGACCTGTCATATTCAGCTGAATCAGCAGGAAAGGAGAGGGGACAGGATATACCCAATACTCTCAACACAACTGATGTTCCGAGCAGGCAAAAGAGGAAGGAATCTAGTGTCCGCATAGTGGAGGTTTGAAAGCACAAATCGTGAAAGTCGTTCCGCTGGTTGTGACGACAGGTTAGCTAGCCCATACAAGACAGGTCAAGGTGGGGACCAGTGGTTGAAAAGGCCAAAAACACCAGACAGGACAGGCAAAGGTGGGGACCAGTGGTTGGCAATTCCAATAATAAAAGACAGGTCAGGGTCAGATCAAGGTGGGGGCCAGTGATTGGCAAGCAAAAAACGATAGGACAAGCCAAATTGGTGGCCAGTGGTTGGCAAGGCGATATACACCACACAAGACAGGCCAAGGCGGGACCCAGTGGCTGGCTAGGCCAAAAGATCAAGAGTTGACCTGTGGCTAGGCCACAGGTCAAGGGGGAAACCAGTGGTTGGTAAGGCCAAAACACCATACGGGACAGGTCAAGGTGGGGACCAGTGGTTGGCAAGGCCATATACATCAGACATGACAGGCCAAGGAAGGGACCAGTGGCTGCCTAGGCCAATACACTAGACAGGACAGGCCAAATTGAGGACCAGTGGATGGCAAGGTCAAAAACATTAGACAGGACGGATCAAGGTGGGGGTCAGTGGTTGGCAAGGCCAAAAACACCAAACAGGACATATCAAGGTGGGGATCAGCGGTTGGCAAGGCCAAAAACACTACAGGACAGGCCAAATTGGGGACCAGCAGTTGGCAAGGCCAAAAACACCAGACAGGAGAGGCCAAATTGGGGATTAGTGGTTGGTAAGGCCAAAAACACCCGACAGGAGAGGCCAAATTGGGGATTAGTGGTTGGTAAGGCCAAAAACACCCGACAGGACAGATCAAAGTGGGGACCAGTTGTTAGCAAGTCCAAAAACACCAGACAGGACAGTTCAAGGTGGGGACCAGTGGTTGGCAAAGCCAGAAACAGTAGACAGGACCGGCCAATTTGGGGACCAGTGGCTGGTTAGGCCAAAAACACCAGACAGGACAGGTCAAGGTTGGGACCAGTGTTTGGCAAAGCCAAAAACAGTAGACAGGACAGGCCAAATTGGGGACCAGTGGCTGGCTAGGCCAAAAACACCAGACAGGACAGGTCAAGGTGGGGACCAGTGGTTGACAAGGCCAAAACACCATACAGGACATGTCAAGGTGGGGAACCTGTGGTTGGCAAGGCCAAAAACACCAGACAGGAAAGGTCAAGGTTGGGACCAGTGGTTGGCAAGGCTAAAAAAACCATACAGGTCAGGCCAAGGAAGGGACCAGTGGCTGACTAGGCCAAAAACACCAGACAGGACAGGTCAAGGTGGGGACCAGTCGTTGGCAAGGCCATATATACCAGACAAGACAGGCCAAGGAAGGGACCTGTGCCTGCCTAGGCCAAAAATACAAGAAAGGACAGTTCTAGGTGGGGACCAGTGGTTGGCAAGGCCAAAAACACCAGATAGGACTGGTCAAGGTGGGGATCAGTGGTTGGCAAGGCTAAAAGCACCAGACAGGACAGGTCAAGGTTGGCAAGGTCGAAACACCATAAGAAAAAATTCTGTAACCGCCTGCTCCCATAATGTTTAATTATTTAACATTCAATTGAAAATTGACGGTACCAAAATTAATAAAAAAAAATTACTTCAGGATGAATTTGAACATTTTGATATTGCAGAAAAACTTCTCTCATTTGAAAATGGAAGTGCTTCCTTCTAAGGTTAAGGGAACATTTGATCCAAAGCAGAAATTTTTATTTAGAGAAAATAACTGTACTTCAGAAACCAGAAAGGGAGTTTAATGTGGATGACCGGTGACACAGGTCAAGTTGGGGGTGGGAGGGGGAGCAGTGAATGGAGTTTCGGTAAGATTGTTGATAGAGACGAGTTATCCAGTACTGGGTTGTGGTTCGTTTCAAATAACCTCTTAGTCGGGGTAGCGAGTGAGGGGGTACAGGTCGCCAACCCCTACTATATATTTGTAACCATAAGGGATAATGAGTTAATAAGGCAAGAACAAAAACAATCAGAAGAAAATGTCGTTAAAGACCTGTCATATTCAGCTGAATCAGCAGGAAAGGAGAGGGGACAGGATATATCCAATACTCCCAACACAACTGATGTTCCGAGCAGGCAAAAGAGGAAGGAATCTAGTGTCCGCATAGTGGAGGTTTGAAAGCACAAATCGTGAAAGTCGTTCCGCTGGTTGTGACGACAAGTTAGCTAGCCCATACAAGACAGGTCAAAGTGGGGACCAGTGGTTGAAAAGGCCAAAAACACCAGACAGGACAGGCAAAGGTGGGGACCAGTGGTTGGCAATTCCAATAATAAAAGACAGGTCAGGGTCAGATCAAGGTGGGGGCCAGTGATTGGCAAGCAAAAAACGATAGGACAAGCCAAATTGGTGGCCAGTGGTTGGCAAGGCGATATACACCACACAAGACAGGCCAAGGCGGGACCCAGTGGCTGGCTAGGCCAAAAGATCAAGAGTTGACCTGTGGCTAGGCCACAGGTCAAGGGGGAAACCAGTGGTTGGTAAGGCCAAAACACCATACGGGACAGGTCAAGGTGGGGACCAGTGGTTGGCAAGGCCATATACATCAGACAAGACAGGCCAAGGAAGGGACCAGTGGCTGCCTAGGCCAATACACTAGACAGGACAGGCCAAATTGAGGACCAGTGGATGGCAAGGTCAAAAACATGAGACAGGACGGATCAAGGTGGGGGTCACAGTGGTTGGCAAGGCCAAAAACACCAAACAGGACAGATCAAGGTGGGGATCAGCGGTTGGCAAGGCCAAAAACACTACAGTACAGGCCAAATTGGGGACCAGCAGTTGGCAAGACCAAAAACACCAGACAGGAGAGGCCAAATTGGGGATTAGTGGTTGGTAAGGCCAAAAACACCCGACAGGACAGATCAAAGTGGGGACCAGTTGTTGGCAAGTCCAAAAACACCAGACAGGACAGTTCAAGGTGGGGACCAGTGGTTGGCAAAGCCAGAAACAGTAGACAGGACCGGCCAATTTGGGGACCAGTGGCTGGTTAGGCCAAAAACACCAGACAGGACAGGTCAAGGTTGGGACCAGTGTTTGGCAAAGCCAAAAACAGTAGACAGGACAGGCCAAATTGGGGACCAGTGGCTGGCTAGGCCAAAAACACCAGACAGGACAGGTCAAAGTGGGGACCAGTGGTTGACAAGGCCAAAACACCATACAGGACATGTTAAGGTGGGGAACCTGTGGTTGGCAAGGCCAAAAACACCAGACAGGAAAGGTCAAGGTTGGGACCAGTGGTTGGCAAGGCTAAAAACACCATATAGGTCAGGCCAAGGAAGGGACCAGTGGCTGACTAGGCCAAAAACACCAGACAGGACAGGTCAAGGTGGGGACCAGTAGTTGGCAAGGCCATATATACCAGACAAGACAGGCCAAGGAAGGGACCTGTGCCTGCCTAGGCCAAAAATACAAGAAAGGACAGTTCTAGGTGGGGACCAGTGGTTGGCAAGGCCAAAAACACCAGACAGGACAGGTCAAGGTGGGAACCAGTGGTTGGCAAGGCCAAAACACCATACAGGACAGGTCTAGATGGGGACCATTGGTTGGCAAGGCCAAAAAACACTAGACAGGATAGGCCAAATTGGGAACCAGTGGTTGGCAAGGCCATATACACCAGGCAAGACAGACCAAGGAAGGGACCAGTGGCTGACTAGGCCAAAAACACCAGACAGGACAGGTCAAGGTAGGGACCAGTGGTTGGCTAAGCAAAAAACACTAGACAGGACAGGCCAAATTGGGGACCAGTGGTTGGTAGGCCATATATACCAGACAAGACAGGTCAAGGAAGGGACCAGTGGCTGCCTAGGCCAAAAATAAAAGGACAGGTCTAGGTGGGGACTAGTGGTTGGCAAGGCCAAAAACACCAGACAGGACAGGTCTAGGTGGGGACCAGTGGTTGGCAAGGCCAAAAACACCAGACAGGACTGGTCAAGGTGGGGATCAGTGGTTGGCAAGGCTAAAAGCACCAGACAGGACAGGTCAAGGTTGGCAAGGTCGAAACACCATAAGAAAAAATTCTGTAACCGCCTGCTCCCATAATGTTTAATTATTTAACATTCAATTGAAAATTGACGGTACCAAAATTAATAAAAAAAAAATACTTCAGGATGAATTTGAACATTTTGATCTTGCAGAAAAACTTCTCTCATTTGAAAATGGAAGTGCTTCACTCTAAGGTTAAGGGAACATTTGATCCAAAGCAGAATTTTTTATTTAGAGAAAATAACTATACTTCAGAAACCAGAAAGGGAGTTTAATGTGGATGACCGGTGACACAGGTCAAGTTGGGGGTGGGAGGGGGAGCAGTAAATGGAGTTTCGGTAAGATTGTTGATAGAGACGAGTTATCCAGTACTGGGTTGTGGTTCGTTTCAAATAACCTCTTAGTCGGGGTAGCGAGTGAGGGGGTACAGGTCGCCAACCCCTACTATATATTTGTAACCATAAGGGATAAAGAGTTAATAAGGCAAGAACAAAAACAATCAGAAGAAAATGTCGTTAAAGACCTGCCATATTCAGCTAAATCAGCAGGAAAGGAGAGGGGACAGGATATATCCAATACTCTCAACACAACTGATGTTCCGAGCAGGCAAAAGAGGAAGGAATCTAGTGTCCGCATAGTGGAGGTTTGAAAGCACAAGTCGTGAAAGTCGTTCCGCTGGTTGTGACGACAGGTTAGCTAGCCCATGTGTTATTTCTTGCTGATGCCTGAAGAGGCATTCTTTGCCTGAACGAAGGAAGTAGAAACCAGTGGCATTATCAGTGAAAAGCACAATGACATTCCTGTCGTCATCGGATAAAGACCCAGCGGACAGCTAAAAGAGTGACCACGATCTCAGCAGGGCGGGTCTGGGCAGAACCTTCATGCAAGCCGAGAACATAGGAGCTTTGTAGAACTGATGCAAATGGAGTTGTCCTTATATACTCCACTGCTGCAGACAGCCAAGGCTCGCCTTGAATAATATTTCACTTGAGGACAGGCTACCGAGCATTGCATAAAATCCAGTTTGTGAATCCATCAACCCGCTGATGGTCTTATCCACAACCCAGACAGATGTAGTGCAGTAAATAGCGAAGGGGAAGGAGGATATCACTTCTAGCGAAAAGATGTGGTCAGGGTAGAAGTCCTACAGCCCAGATAGGTTAGCATGGGATGAGGACAGACTGATTAGATGACAGGATGAGTAGATGTAAATATTGTAAAACTAAGTTCAATTTAGTTTTAAGTGAGTTAATATTTTTCAATTACTTCTGACACGATCTATCTATACTGGTCAATGATCGAGGATTGGTAATGGTAATGATGCACAGAATAAGGCAGATAAAAGACCAGTCTTGGAAGAAGCAACCAATCATTGACGTCAACAATCTGAGAGACGCCAGTGACGGGCGAACACGTGCTGAGGAACTGAGCAGCGGAAAGACACCGGGGGCTGGTCCCTCAGAGGACGTGTGAGGGAGAGTCCAAACATCCATTCAGAAGAGAAAAATATTGATTTCCACTAATTAAAACTACTACTTCTACCACGACTACTACTGTCTCATAGGCTAAAGACATCATCCGGGATGGAAACTCACATTGCCCTAAACAACCAGCTATTCCAGAATCATCACTGAAAGACACTTCTGCAAGACAAGTCATTAAAAGGATGCATTCCCTTGAGAGAGTAGTTGGCTGCAGAAGGGATCCTCTTCCACCTTGTGTCCTGGAGTGGTCCTCTGATGGTACCAAGGTAATAAGTGGATACTGAGGCATTGGGCTGGGAGATTGGGATTGGGCTGGGCTGGGATGCTGGGAGTGCAGGCTGGGGTCGGCCTGTCTTCTAGTGGCTGTGAAACCTTTTGTCCTGGAGTGATCCTCTGATGATTCCAAGATAATGGGTGAATATTGGGGCATTGGGCTGGTGATGCAGGCTGAGTCGGCCTGTGTCTTCTAGTGGCTGTGAATCCTTTGTCCTGGAGTGGTCCTATGATGGTTCCAAGATAATGGGTGAATATTGGGGCATTGGGCTGGTATGCTGGAGATGCAGGCTGGGGTCGGCCTGTGTGTCTTCCAGTGGCTGTGAATCCTTTTGTCCTGGAGTGGTCCTATGATGGTTCCAAGATAACGGGTGAATATTGGGGCATTGGGCTGGTATTCTGGTGACGCAGGCTGGGTCGGCCTGCATCTTCTAGTGGCTGTCAATCCTTTTGTCCTGGAGTGGTCTTATGATGGTTCGAAGATTATGGGTGAATATTGGGGCATTGGGCTGGTATGCTGGTGATGCAGGCTGGGGTCGGCCTGTTTCTTCTAGTGGCTGTGAATCTTTTTGTCCTGGGTTGGTCCTATGATGGTTCCAAGATAATGGGTAAATATTGGGGCATTGGGCTGGTATGCTGGTGATGCAGGCTGGGTCAGCCTGTGTCTTCTAGTGGCTGTGAATCTTTTTCTCCTAGAGTGGTCCTATGATGGTTCCAAGATAATGGGTGAATATTGGGGCATTGGGCTGGGATGCTGGGAGTGCAAGCTGGGGTCGGCCTGTGTGTCTTCCAGTGGCTGTGAATCCTTTTGTCCTGTAGTGTTCCTATGACGGTTCCAAGATAATGGGTGATTATTGGGGCATTGGGCTGGGATGCTGGTGACGCAGGCTGGGTCGGCCTGCATCTTCTAGTGGCTGTGAATCCTTTTGTCCTGGAGTGGTCCTATGATGGTTCCAAGATAATGGGTGAATATTGGGGCATTGGGCTGGTATTCTGGTGACGCAGGCTGGGTCGGCCTGCATCTTCTAGTGGCTGTGAATCCTTTTGTCCTGGAGTGGTCCTATGATGGTTCCAAGATAATGGGTGAATATTGGGGCATTGGACTGGTATTCTGGTGACGCAGGCTGGGTCGGCCTGCATCTTCTAGTGGCTGTGAATCCTTTTGTCCTGGAGTGGTCCTATGATAGTTCCAAGATAATGGGTGATTATTGGGGCATTGGGCTGGGATGCTGGTGACGCAGGCTGGGTCGGCCTGCATCTTCTAGTGGCTGTGAATCCTTTTGTCCTGGAGTGGTCCTATGACGGTTCCAAGATAATGGGTGATTATTGGGGCATTGGGCTGGTATACTGGTGGTGCAGGCTGGGTCGCCCTGTATCTTCCAGTGGGCGTGAATTCTTGCGTGTTCCAGGCTGAGGGCACTGCGATCAAGGAGCATGCTGAGATGGGGGTTCAGAGGGATGAGCATCAGGACAGTCATATCATGGGCTCTTGAGAAGCACCCTTTACCGAAAGTAAGCTTGCTCTCTGCTCACCATCTAACAGGTTGCCACACACATTCCTCTGTGGCATCTAGGCAGGTTGAAAATCAAATTTCAGGGCTTGCCACTGGACATAGATACCTGAGGAAGCTCTTGACCCCACCAGCATATTGTAAACATATTTTTGTGACAAACACTATGACTCTTGCTGTGCATGGGAATTTTCCAAGGGGAACTCAGCGTGTAGGAAGTGACTGTGGATCATCTGCTCTATGGTTGCAGTGAGCTGGTAGAGGTAAGAGCTGTCACTCGTGGCACCATGGTGAGGGGACTGACATCTGTCTTGGGAAGAGCTCATTGGAAGGCTGCAGCAGAACATCAGACTCCATCTTGACAAGAAGCAAAAAAAACCCAATTGGCTGTTGTACCTTGGATTCAGGCTCCACCCCACTCTGAAATTAAATGAAAATCAAGCTTTGCAAAACAAGAATCGGTTGTACGACCGTCTACACCATTACTGATGATCCAGAACAGAATATTAGTGACATTCTACATACAAATCAACTTGTAATAGTGGGTCAATTTTGTCTTCTACTCTTCTCCCAAGATACCTACAAGTAGAAATAGAAGATTTCCTGCTCAAAAATATGCTAAAGGCAGGAAGACTGTGTATCATTTTCTGATTTTTATGGCAAGAGGTAAATAGTTGATGTTTGTAATATAATGTCTTCTTTTTAAGTTTTTGGCTATCACTGAAATAAAAATATTTATCATGCCAAATATATTTAACTCAATACTTAGTAATTTGTTTTCAAGATTTTTACAAATTGATTGCAGTTTTGCCATACCTACAGTTTTGAGCTTTTAAATGTAAAAATGTAGTTCTTAAAATAATAATTTTTAAGAAGACAAAGTTAAAGTTTCAGTCATAGATACAATAATCTACAATAAAAAGTCGTTGTACAAATTTAGAAGACTTTAATATAAAATACATACACATATTCACAGAATATAAACAATAGGTATTAACCATATTTTATACAAGATAACCAGATTTTTACAAGGCTACTTAGAGTGGGAAGCAATATATCGTTTACCAATATTAATTGTTTAACTGCTTAGTGAAAATTACTCTTTACTTGATTTATTTGGACTTTTATTGCTTCTAGTGTTTAAAACTACATTATATTCGGAGAGTAAGGCAACTCCTTATGGACAGGAGTATTTTCTTACCTCCTGAACATAGTATTGTTTAAAACACTTAAGGCAATAGTAAAGGCCAAATAAATCTAACAATAAATTAGAATTCCATCGCTGCTGCTATTAGTTTCAAACATATTTCACTTTGATCTGTGGTATTAAGGTTTGGTTGAGTATTAAAAACATCATTTAGGACTATT
The DNA here is from genome assembly GCA_963675035.1 of Allygus modestus. Taxonomy (NCBI): domain Eukaryota; kingdom Metazoa; phylum Arthropoda; class Insecta; order Hemiptera; family Cicadellidae; genus Allygus; species Allygus modestus. Next base: position 4,264,660 of record OY776111.1, read on the forward strand.
TGTTCCTAAGGGAATTCTAGTATGGAGTTCCAATCCGTACTTCTATGAACAATCGCGATTCTAGTCATTTTAAAATCGTGATAAAAGGATAAAAACGTTTCAGTTATTACAAGTTTGTAACAATTTTTCTTTACCGAGATCCGAAATTAAAAGTGATTCGGCAGATAACACAATTATGACAATTCAATAATTGTGATCAAAAACTAACCTAAGGAAATTTGGATTCCCAAGAAGTCAATTCTGAACACTTAATTTTTCTGGGATAGCTTATCAAAATTAGAGGTCCACGTAAACACAACTGTGCAGCTGAACCACAGTTGTATACAGCAGAATCGCAGTTGTATGCAGCTGAACCGCAGTTGTGTCTGGTCCCACTAGTATCGGTATTTGGTGCTGTAGTCCTTGGGCGAGACGACCAGCCCCCGCCCCTTTCTGGCGCCGCGGTAGACCGTCTCCACGATGTCTATCATCTCTTGCTTGTCTTCCAGCGCCCAGTTGATTTTGTTGTTGTTGCCGGTGCCCAAGTCAATCATGATGTGCTTGTTGCGGAAGAAGAACATGACAGTGCAGGGATCGTACAGCTCGTACCTGCGAAAAAAGATTGCAGAATCAGGATCGTAACTATATTTATTCATTGCTGCATACATGTACAGACAGAATAGTTTCAGTTACAAAAAAGAAAAACGTAGACTAAAAAGCAGACAAAAAATACATTTTTTGTGGTACAACCAAGAAATACCATTGCTAAACATATGATAGGTGAAATAAATAATTATAAATTTTTCAATTGCCATAGTTTCAAAACGGAGCGTGTGACTTAGGGGAGAAACGATGGACGAGAGTAGTTCCTTAAATCACCGCCAGAAAGCGCTGCATAGAGCCAACAAAAACAAAATAGTGGGTTTCTATGAATTAAGTGTAAAATACCCGACCATAAAAGTCATATTTAGATACGATAACCCAACCAAACCAAACTTAATTACGAGTATAGGTTTGTGTACAAAATATCAAAGTAACATTAACAAAATAATTTTCTAACATAAAAAGTAAATAAACATAATTAGTTTTGAACACAGGACCTCATGATCAGTAGTTTAAACTTATATCCACTGAGCTATCACGACTTACCGAAACGGCTCAAGAGTTATAAGTAATTAGCAATGAACAACTGAGAAGCACATTCTAGTAGTGATCTAAGAAAATATTCTCGTTCATCGTTTCTCCCCAGAGTCACTCCCTCCTGTGTATATTCATAAAATTCTGGAAAAGAATTAAATGGATTTTACAAGTTTTACAAAACTGAGTCAAGTACATTTAAATTATTTTGGGTATGTGATTTTAAAATGTCATGCCCATATGTTTCTTGTTGTTTAAAAAATCAAAGATTGAAAACTGACAATATTCCAATTCAGCAAACTTAGTCCTAACCGACTCCCTTCATCCCAGGCTAGACAAAATCCTGACAGATTTTTCTGGACTAAAAGAATTTTCTCGCGATTCCCTATTGTTGTAGCACCATTTATGGTAATTCCATTGGAAATATGGGAATGAAGAGAAAAACAGACAACCCTCAGGACATGTGGACTACATCCCTGGGACAAATGCTTCAAAACTTATAAACCAGAAGATACTTTGGACAAAATGGGGTTGACATGTTCATCCCAGCTAAAGCAACTGTCAATGTGTCAAAATCCCCCCCCCCCCCAAAAAAAAAAACACTACCACTAATACTGTCCAAAAACTCTCCATCCATTGAAATTATGAGATCTAGTAAATTTCTATTTTTCTTTGTATAAAATGTAATAAAATTTGTCTTTTGAAAATAAAATTTACTAAAATATTCACTATACTAGATGTTATATTGGTTTGGCAGTACACTATACTAAACGTGGTTTAAAAAATTCCTTGCAGTGGTGGGAATAACTATTAGGACTAACATCTAGACCAGCAGAAGTTGGGAAACACAATAAATTGCTTTCATAAGTTGATCCGAAAAATAAAAACATTTTTGAACATATCATGTCGACAGATCGTAATGTTAAATCAGGAAAATATGGATAGGACAAGCAGGCTTACCTTGGAAAGTATAGGCTCGGTAAGCCTGCTTCTATCCATATTTTCCTGATTAATTGGCAAAAAGCCCTATCCAAAGCTAAGATCATAATGTTAATCAGTCGTTGGCAGGTATGGTGGTTAAAGAGGATTAGTGAATCTTTTCTACTCTACGAATGACTTTTGTCATGCAATGTTGACTTTTAACATGTAGACCGAATTTAAGGATTACCAGGCTCATAAGGAATTTAAGGAAGCAGCGTCATAGGTGTAATTCGGGGGTGGCAAGGGAGGGCGGTTGCCCCCTCAAAAATGTGGAGAAAACATTATTATAATAAATAAACAGTCAAAATAATCACAATCACAACCATGTTTGCCCCTCCAACCAAAATTCAGAAATCACGCTTATGAGCACCGTAATATCTTAGAAGCAGTGTGCACGCCCGTAGACAAAAACTGTATTTCCCGACCTCACCCGATGTTTGTCCCGATGATAAAGAGGGAGCAACGAGACAAAATAAACAAAGCAAGAACATCTACCCTCCCAACAACCCTCCCTACATCTTCCGGCCATGGAGCGAATGGGGTTTTTCTAATTCACGAAACATCGAACATAGAAAGAGTTTGCGTTTCGTCTAGTAATTTTGTGTTGTTTTATCTTCTGACGACTGGATTCAGCACTGATAACTGAGGTGATTGTTGCCCAAAATAACTCTGGAATAATATTACCTCACCAAATAAACGGTATCAGGAAACTGACACATACTTTCTCTCTTTTAGCCCAACTTTAATGATTAAATTACTTTTTATTTACTAAATATAGAATAGACAGCACGGTCGAATGTGCAGAAAATCTTGTAAATAAATTGTTTTCAAAAATATCCACCCAAATCCCTGTTTTGGAGGCACTACAGAATCCATTGCTACACGCGTGGTTTTAAGAGGGGAAATGCCCGCTATTCCCCACCCCAGGGTTGTTAGGGGGCAACATATCTATCTTTCAGCCCAAGCCCAGTCGGTTCACTAGTTTTTATGTTTACCGGGAACATCAGGCAGACAGACAGAAACCACCTCTTCTTTATAATATTATAGATTTTTGGCGATAAAACAACATGACTACTGAGAGATTTATAGAGCCTAAATTTTCGATTAAAGGCTTGTTCTTTATTGAGAGTGTTGTGCCATTTTTGTTGAATTTCAAAATGTTCATATTATTACAAAAATAAACAATTAAAGAGATTACAGAACTAGACAAGCAGAGATTACGTTAAGAACAGTTTGAATTACTCACTGAATGAAGAGAGGCTTACAATGTTCTAAAAAATCTTAACTTAGCCTAGTAATAATTCTAACAGATTACTGTTTTATAGAAGTAAATTAACCCATTGGCATAGACTTACGAGCGAGTTCTTTTCCTTAGGCTATTTGTAATTTTTTCTACCTATGAATTGGAATAGAATCTTTGTGTTTTTAAATGGATTAATGTCGTACTTTAATTAAAATACTGTTTTTTTTATTTTAAAGAGTGGCCATAGGAGTGCGCAGGGTTTCATCTTTGGAGGAGCTAGTGGGAAAATGGTGCCCCAAAGAGGGGAGGGGTGGAAAATATTAAACATAATAAAATTACATTTTTACAAGTTTTCAATACCTTAAAATTCACTTGAAATCCAACTTAAAATGATACAGAGCGAGATTTAATTTTTTAGTTGACACTTTGAATTTATTTTTTCATTTCCCGATCTTATTATGACTGCATATAACATAATGTCTTTAGTCAGTTGCAATAATTTGTTTGCTGTGGTGTCACGCAAACAATTCAAAATAAGTGATCTTGAGATATACAAATGTGCATTTGCTATGAAGATGTGCCACGCGTTAAGCCTACGATCGCGATTGATCTCGGCGCCACGGGTAAGCCTATAAGCAATTCTATATGCGCGCCGCATAAACATTCTAATTTCTATGTTGCTTCCATTTTCCGCATCTGCAAGAACGGCAAAAAACGTCCACAAGTACATACAACGATATAGCCTATATTTTTCAAATTACCATCAATGCTAAGTTCTAGTGACTTGGTGGCACTTCCTAAACCAGAAGAGGCGCTGCAGCACCCGTCCTGAAATCTTTGCAGGAGCCAGGCACGCCAATGACACACACGGTAAACATAAGTAAAAAGTAGTCAAAATCAGTGTTGACTACGTGCAACACACAAAGAATTAACCAATCCCGTCAACTTCCAAGCAAGCCTGCCACCGTTTATTGTACTTGGGCCCTCCCACCGACGTTGCCACTGATCGGTTAACTCATTGAGAGTTGCACAACTGGTCAGTTTTGATCGTGACCAGGAATCAAACCCACAAACTTCGTAAGAACACCTGAGGCTGGCGGTGTTTGATAGGTTTATACTTGTCCGCCACCCCTAGTGGAGAGGACTGTAGTTGCCCGGACTCATTAGTTACAGATTTTACTACTAGAGTGCAGCATCAATCAGATTCTGTTGTAGGCTATAGCAAATAGAATACAATTACTATTATCCTAATGGGCCACCACTAGAGGGTCGGGGTCAGTGTCCAACTCACATCTTGTTGAAGTCCGGCACCTTGGTGATGTCGACGAGGTAGATGACGGCGAAGTTCTTCACCTTCTCCGCGATGCTGTACAGAACCTCGTCCATCTTCATACAGGTGGGGTCCCAGTCATGGCCGAATCTGATCACCTGCAACAACGGAGACATGAAACTGAACTGTTCTACGATATAAAGTTGAATAAGAATATTTTTATTACCATTACAAGGTTTACAAGCATGGCATGGTTACCTAATACAATTCATTATTTAAAACTACGTCTACATCATTAAAAAATTCTAGTAGGTACATTATAAGGGCACAATTTTAACAAATAATTTGTGAGAACTTTTTTACATTTTTTCATCACTTAAACATCTCCAAGTTCATATGGCAACAAATTATTTAACCTTTTAGACTGTTCTATAACACTTTTTGATGTAGCCAAAAACAAAACACCGATGTAAGTTGATGTATGATGTTGTTGTTGTTGAGTGTGATGTAGTTGATTTACATCGACTAGGCCTTAACACGTTGACTGCGGGCAACCCATTGGCGGGGGTTCGCAAAGTGCGGCGCAGCCCCGCCCCGCCAGCGAACGCATTTGACAGTCAAATATTTCGGTCTGACAAATCGCTAAAAAGCGGCGGTGATGGTGCTGCGTTACCCCGAGAGTGGACGTAGTTCACTGAAACACCCACAGATAGCAGCACTGCCTGGATCCGTAGCCAGTCCCTTTGTATTTTCACTCGGAGGGAGAAAATCCTCCGAACTGAGACAAAATGTGGTGCCAGACGGGATTTTACGGGAAATTACCGCATTTACGAACACCGCAAAAATGAAATAAAACTACCTCCCCACACGCGCGATAACAGCCGTCTATACCGCACAAGTGCTAGAGGCACACTGACGCATCTAAGCAACAATGGAATGGCGTCCACGTTCGTGGACGCGCGCACCTGGCGCCCCCTCCCAGCGTCCACGATCGTGGACGCCCGCATTCAACGTGTTAAATTGTATTTTTTTTAGTTGTGATCAAATTCATTTGTCATTTTTATTAAAATTATTTTTTGCATACATTAAGCAGTATAAAATTATTCTTTAAACAATGGTTTGCTACTACAAATCCTCATATTTACATTAAACATAATTTTTATTACTCTTTTCTGTAATACAAAAAGTTGTTTCTTAAATTACTACTACCCCATAAGATAGTTCAATAATTAAGGCAAGCAAAATAAACAACATTTTAAAGAATTAAAATCTAAACTCCACTTTAATCTATTCAACATAAAATATCCCTTTGGCTAGTTTTTGCCACAAAATCTATATGAACTCTCCACTTTGTCATTGCAACAAGACAAATCAATAGTTGTACCTCTATTAATGCCAATTTGAACAGTTTTAGTAGTATACTAGTAGATCAATTACGGCTTCGCCTGAGTAAACTGTGACAGTTGTGTGTGCTGCATTCTGTGGTTAGCCCTGTGGAACTGCTGCGAATCAAGATCAGCTGTTTGAATTTTTATCAGCTCACCAAAGTGAATGCCCATAAGGTAACATGGTAACTTTAAAACCCCATGGGGCAAAGCCCTGTTTAATCAGTTTAGTTTAATCAGTATGAAAATACTAAACCTTTCCTATTTCAGACCTAAAGAATCAATGTACCAAATTTAACCACTTTCACATGCCGGGAAGTTAGAGAGTTAGTGATGAATGAGTGTGAGTGAGGACTTTGCCTTTTATCTGTATACATGTTTAATAAGAGTAATCGGTAACAACTTAGAAGAATTGTTTTGCCTTTTATCTGTATACATGTTTAATAAAAGTAATCGGTAACAACTTAGAAGAATTGTAGAAAACTCTCAACCGTGTTTACTTCAATGTGTTCCTGTCTAATAGAACTGTTTATATTCACATTAACTTTTGAGTCATGTTACTTGTGCAAACCACTAAACAATATTTATATAGGCCTACACCACATTTGGGTGATATATTTTCAAGAGTAGTAATAGCTTTTAAGAATAATAAAATAATCTTAACATACAATTTAATTATTGATCTAAACACAATATTATAAAAATATCTCTGATTGTTATATTGTTAAATGTTTTAAAGTTTCAAAAAAATAAACTAGTCGACATGCCTGGAAGGCTGTGGCGCACGGCGCGGTTGAGCCTGCCCCCCCATACCATACAGTCTGGCGCGACTTCACTAACCGCCAACCGTGGCCGTTCCATTTGTGTACTCTCTATTGTGTATATCTTAATGTATGTCAATCTGTAAGTGCCATTATGGTGCTTCACTCCTTTGGCCGTGTGTACTGATGGACTGCAGTTTGTAAAGGAGCCTTAGGCTTGGGTGCCACGAACCCTAGTTACAGCTTGGAGCAATAAACTTTGGAGCAATAGAATCATTTGTGACTACTGTGGGGGCAACTTTATCCTACGGTAACCATGTAGCAACTAACAAATTAGGTACCAAGTCAGGCATATCTGCTTACCTCAGAGATATTTGAATTTGGATTCATAGAGGAAAATTAAGGGATTAGACAGTTAAATGTGAAATGAGTTAACAATTATAGAAAAAATGTAGGAGTTGGTGTAGCTATAATGTTAAAATTATTTGATCAATACCTACTTAGTGACTTCTTGTCACCCTGGCTCCAGCGGAGACATCACAAACTAAATATACAATATCTGCACTCTTGATTCTCTTGTCATATGCTTTTCTTTGTGATTCTAACCAAATTAAAATAATACCGATATGTGCCACTAGAGTCAATCACAAGGCTACTTTAAATACACTATTTAGGCCTAGTCATAGCACTGTCATTCGAGGGTTTAGAATTACGTTATAGGGCCAAATAAGGTAAATGGGCAGCTCGAAAGTAATGCCAAATTGAAACTGAGATTTTTTAACTTACTATTTTTAGGTCTATCATTACCAGTGAGCCTGCACGTTGGAAGGCAGCAGGAACTGTATTACACTGCTTCACACTTCTGCTGGTTAAAATTCACAGTTAGGCCTCAGTTATTTGGTACCAAAAGTTGTGATAATATGGTATTAGGTTAGGGTTGCCATATGGTAGTGCGGGAAGAAGAGATTTTGTAATAACCAAGGGGTCGGAGGGTCCGGGGGTGCACCCCCCCAGAAAAATGTTGAGTATCATAACATATTCAAAAAATGCTTTTTAGCATATACAAGCAATTAGGCCTATAGAATCAAATTACTTTCTAATTTTATATGTCTACAGTAGGCTACCTAAATTTAGTGGGAGGGATACAAAAGTAATGACAAATTAAGTAAACTTTGTAGAAAAATATATATTAATTATTCATTTTAGTTTGATTTAAATCGTAAAACACACAAAAAGTGTAAAAAATTAAAATGTACAGCCTAAAACATTATAGGCTGGGCCTACCTTCTTTTCAGATTTATAATTTGATTAACTGCTGGGAGTCATACATCTTCCTAAGTACTGATTTTCAGCATTCGTTAACGGCGAATGGATGTGAAAATTAATTATATTTCCTGCCAAAATAAAATCAAAGAGTAAGAAATAACAGAGGCTAGAAGAGGGAGCCAGAATATAGCTTTGACAATCGTTGTATAAAGATCAAGTTCCAAACTCTAAATACAATTTTGTTCACAGATACGATTTCAACAAAAAATTATGCGTTATCCAACTCACTTTTGGGAAACATTTCAAAAAGAAGAGATTTTTATTTGTCACATAAATTGCCTGGAGCTAATGTTTACCCAAAAAATCCGGTAATCTCCGGTGATATGGTAACCCTAGGCTATACAGTAGAGTCCCGCTATTCCGAACTCGAGTTCAGAAATTACTTAAAATTACTTTAAAAAAGGATAAAATAAGAAGACGTTAGTTTTTTCATGAAATTACGATGCTGTTTATCGCCTGCGCTATGAGGTGCTGCCCTGCATGGACATCGCAGAGCGAGCAACGTGAAAATGACAAACTACCTATGTTTTCTTGGGGTAGACTTTCATAAGCGGAACGATATAAAACACCTAATGAAATTGATACAGTATATCGATTAGGTCGATATTTTTATCGATTGCAACATATTTTCTCGTTTCTATATTAGTTATTTATTACGTCATGTTTGTTTTGTTTGAGTTTGAAGCACCTTCCTACACCTATTAAATAAAAAAATAACAAGCACATAGTCATTTGCTTTCTTATATAGATAAACTAATTTTTTAAAAATTCATTTTTGTAAAATTACGACTTTTAACTTTAAAATGGTAAGTATATGGACCCTTGTACTTAGTTTTAGGTGGATACTTGTAAGGATCTTTTTTTAAGTTCACATCTTTCAGAAGAGATTGGTTTTTATTTTAACCCTCTAGGTGCCATGTCATAATTGTCTAAATGCTACGTGATTTTTAGCTCTCTTACAGGGTTTTATTTGAAAATTAACAAAAAATTTAAATTATAACTAAATGGTATACTGTTATACATTTTTGTAAACTAGATAAAATTGACTATCTTAAAGTACATACCTTTATGTCCTTGTATATTTTATATACAAAAAATCCAGTATAGGACCAATCCAGAAATTGCAAAATAAAATTTACTTTCCTTATGTATCCACATATGTACAAAAAAGGTTGTGCACCAGGTACAAAATTCAAGATATAGATTTTGTTCAAAATGTAATTAGAGACAAGAATATATATACTCATTATTAGTAAAATACATAAGATAAATATCTATGACGATAAAACCAAATATGATCACCATGATACTAACCTAAATCCCATAAAGATGCATGTAAAACTAACCAAGACACACAATATCACGTATCGCTTATATTTTTATTAATAACCTTGTTCAAACACTTTATTTGGCAATAATAAATGCACTTTAATGATAATAAACAAACACTTTATTTGGCAATAATAAATGCACTTTAATGATAATAAACATTTTCAATTGAATATAACCTAAAAAGCAATAATAAATGACGAAAACGTAAACAAAACAGAAGGCAGAAAACAACAGTGACGTAACAGATCTTGGCGCATATGTTTTCTTTCCAACAGAACCTCTCGAGACAGACATTGGAGTAAAGCTTGAAATCTGCTGTTTACAGTGATACCAAATTCAATGCAGTTCAGTACAACTAGTGTATTCAGACCGTTGTAACTGAACGTCTGCAAAGTCGCCCGAATTCGGGCGGGCGGCACCTAGAGGGTTAATGTTCTAGGAAGAATACAAGAGAAGATATTTGATTTGGCGCAGAGCTCTAAAATAGCTGAAAATAGGACTTCGGTCGACATCAAAACGACCGCCTTTAGCAAAATAAAAATTCAAAAAATAAACTAATTGCATTTTTTTTATTCTAATGTACTGTAATGACAAAGATATAAACAATAATAACAATATTGAAGCGACCACCTCTGGACCACTTAAAATGGATTGACTAAAGCTTACAATAAAGTAAAAAATAAACATGATACAGACACGACATGGTAATGTTGTTTCTGGTAATAAGTGTTTGTTTAAGTAAGTTTACCTAATAGTGGAATCAATGTTTATTACCTGGACAAATTTCAAGACACCTAATCTGAAATGTAACTTAACCGAAGTAAATAATCGTTATACTGTATCATTCGGTTTTCTACATCGTTCTGCTAATGAAAGACTACCCTTTTCTTGTCATACGTGAACGTGGCGGAACGAGCGACCGAAGTGATACCCACGCGACGTTTGATAGGCTCAGTTGCGTTGGCCGAAGCAGTCCTGTTCAGCCCTTGATTCAATCGCCAGATCGCTCACGTACGACACAACCGCTGCTCGGTCAGATCGCTCATCACTCGCGTCCGTTGCACCGTGTCGTAGCGTAAAACAAAATACACCACAAGAAAGCCAGTATTCTCCTGCATTCAACATAGTTCAAGTTGTGGTAGCGCAAATAAGCGTATGCAAAATATAAATGTTTGAGTGTAGCTGCAATGGGCAATGGATGCATATGTGACTCAACCGCAACCAGATCTGACAGGAAACACATTCCCTGTGGTCGGTTGAAAACTGAAAATTATTGTGGATTAACTTTGAAACAAAAACAAGTCACTGATCAGAGTAATGATCAGTGATTTGTCCCCTCCCCAGCACCTTTGAAGAGAAGGAAACCGGAAACTCTAAACATTCCATAACTGTACAGTCCTATTCAAACTTAAAACCCAGTTTCATTCTTCCAGCTGCACTGAGGCCAGTAACAATTTGAACCCATACTAGATGATTTTTGAGAAACTGATATTAACCAAATAGGCCGAAGCATTTATAAACTGATATTAGTCAAAGGACATTAAACATGCAAGGCAACACACCATAGCCTAAACTAGGCTGATTCTAGCCTTCTTACCACAACTCTATCTTCTTCCGATAGAATAGCTTGATCCACCTGCCATCCATTATGTAAATGTCCTAGCATGTACGACATTTTTATTGCTTATGAATAAATTGTCTATAATAATCACAAATCTTACTGCTCCGGATCCAGACCCGCAAGTGTCCAAAAGACCTATTTATTTTCCACTTCCACCTCCTTGCTTTTATTCTTATTCTCTCACCAAACCACGCTTTCACTTTCCAGAATTCAGATTCCGAATCTAGATCTAGAAGGTTCCAGCTACGTTAACTAAAGATTATCTACCGACTAGACGACTGGAGACTGGTCGACTAGTCTTGATAGTTTTCGGGTGTCGACTGGTCAGGAAAATTCACTATCCGGGGGGAACGCGGAACTAGCTAATCACGGAACTCGCTAACCCCAGATTAAAATGCCCTGTATTAAAAAGTGTTCGTTTGTGGAACTCAATAACTTGGTCAATCTCAGGAATTGGCTAACCTCGGAACCCGCTAACCCTGTTCAAAGGTGGTTAGCGGACTCCGGAGGAGCATGTACGACGGCGGAACTGAATAACTATCAATAAGAATAAGAGGCCTTGAGCCAGTGTTGCCAGGTGGAAAAATAATTGTTCCCCACTAAGAGCTACAAAATTTCCCCACTCTGTCCCTGATTTCCCCACTCATTTTGTGTTCTTCTCTATTCGCGCGCTCACACATATGTGATACTATATTAAATATGTACAATAGTAAAATAATTAACTATTAAACTGTATGGGAAATTAAAAAAAGTAAGGTTACTAACCTACAAATAATTTTCTCTATTATATTGCAACTTTTTACAGTTTTTTCAACACTATTATGTTGACTTTTGATGTTTCAAATATTTACTTTGCATTTCTATTGTTCACAGGTCGTTAATTAAAGGGATTTTACTATAAGAACTATTGTGACTGCTGGACTAATGGACCGAGCAATCTTTTGTTTGAGGCAACTTAAAAATGAAGAGAGGGGTTCTGTAAAATATATGAAACCAAATAAAAAAGAACCGTGAAACCGGAATGATGGTTAGGTAAAATGTAGAGTGGTGAAGTAGAGGTGATAAAGTTCTGTAAAATATAATACGGTACATAGTCTTGTACCACACAGTGCTTTACAGTGTTTTACCTTCAGACAGAACCAAAAATTATGGTTGAAAAGGCTTACAAAAATGAAGTTATGCAATAATTAATGCCCTCATGTGAAAAAATTGTAAAAACAATACATTTTTATGAATATATTACGAATATTATGTTTCATTATGGAATTTAAAAAAAATCTCCTTTTATTTCCCCACTTGAACGATTTCCCCACGTTTTTCCTCTAACACTGAATTTTCCCCACTATGGGGAAAAATCCCCACACCTGGCAACACTGCCTCGAGCTCCAACCAATCGGAGTGCCAAACGGTTGCGAATGACCCAAGTTGGTCAGTTCCACAACATTTCGTACAACAAAAATTATGGTATTGATATCATAATATTGTACTTGACAGTTTTAAACCTAAAGCTGTCATTGAGGTTGGCACCATCTCGTTGATTTTTTCATGATCTTAGCACTTACAGCGTGTTCACATGACTAACAACATGTAAGTTAATGTCTACTTATTATCTAAACAGTATATCAATATGCTAGGGTTTTTTCTTCACAGTCATAACTCGATAACGGCTGGACGTATTTTAACGTTTGAGGTGTCAAATTAAAGGTCTTTTTACGTAGATTTGCCAATACGTCTCAGAACTTTAAGAGACTCAGAACTTTACTTTTCACTTTTCATACCTTAATCATGTTTTAAAACCAATTTCGAGTGTATTTTGAGCTTTTAGAGAAGAAAATCAACTTCTAGGGTAATTTACAAAAAGTTTAGGGTAATTTCATCACACGTTTAAGGTAAAATTTCATCTACCTAGTGGCAACACTGCTGCAGAGTCTCAAGTTTTGCTCGTAGTCGTAGTAAACTTTTTTCATGTGTGGAATCGGGTAAGTACTGTTAAACTATATACGAAATGCCATTTATTTAAATGTACTTACTACAATACCCACTAAGCTATAATATCACCGAAAGCAAAGCTTAAACTAGTAAAGTGATTGTTATTTGTTGCTTTATTAAATCTTAAGTTATTATTAACCTATAACCTTTGACAAAGAACTTTCTATAAGGATTCTAGGCCTAGTTTGAACTCATTTGAATAGTGAACAAACATAGTAAGTTACCATGTTAACACATTGGCTGAGGGCTACTTTAAATGTAGTAAGTAGCTCGCCACTAGCCCGTCAAGTGGCTTACTATAATACTAGTAGCGCGCTCCCCTACCAAACATTGCTTCAGTGTGAGCTCAGCACTTGACGAGAATGGACTATACGCTCTTCGCAGTTTGGATATAGCCATGTGACATTTGTGGTGTATGTTGGCACTAAAATTTCCCTCAATTCCCGCGACTACGGGATTGGGAAAACTGCTTTTGTTGCCAATAAAATCCCTCAAAATGGTAGTACTAACTCTCTACATCGACTTGATCATGTGCTGCTATCTGTTGGCGCTTCTTAGAACTATGTTCAGCTATATTGTAATGTAATACAGCGCCTTCGAGCACTACAGCCATTGGTTAGCCAAGATTTAGAAAGGTGACCCCGATCGGCGATTGGCCGGCCACATTTTGTAAACGACCCGCCTCGGGACAGCCGCAGCGAACGTGTTAATATGAGTGTTAGCAGCTAACTTTGGAATGATGTAAATAGTGTAACTTAACAAGTTATAGTTACTGGTAACTTATAAACACAAATGATTCCAAGCCTAGGTTATCGAGGTGTCAATAATAAACTTAGACTAGTTCACTAGTGTAGGCTAGAAGAAAGTACTTCTGTCTATAGGCTAAGCTGGATTATAATCATCTTAGGGATTTAAAGGGGAATACAGCCTACAGGCCTACATACAGTACATATAATTCTTCGATATATCACATCCGATTAATTGGTGGCCGCTTATAAAACTGTACCCCCTACAGGCCTACATACAGTATTCGATAAGCCGGTGGACATTTATCGTACTGTACCCTAACTGGGGATTTCACCAAAACATTCGGTGCAGAGAAAATTATTTTATCGATTAAGTTGAAAAATGCAGATTTTTTGGTTTGAATCGATTATGGTTGTTCAGTCTCTACATTTTTAGGGCAGGCTACAGAATGATAACCAAGCTACTATATAGGTCTAATTTAATACGTTAACTTACCGTACACAACTAATAAGTTATTGTCTTTTTATATCAAACTTGAGTTAAATAGGCATGGGCCTACAGGATACCCCATCTTTACCAACCCCTCTTTAAACTTCTCTTGGGTCTTGGGTCTCTTGGGTTATCTAACATAGCCCCGTTACAGCAGCCCTGCGTAGGGACTCAGCGAATTTGAAATTAAAATTGATAATGTAGTTTTCTCCATAAGACCGCCATAAGTTAGGCGTGAGTACATAGTTTGCTGTATTGGGGGTGTTTTATGCAAATAGTTAGGTTATATTCAGATGATTGCACCACCAAATTTTATCAAAGTAGGCTACCTCATATTAATAAAGAGATTACAATTTTATAATTGTTCATAAGATTGTTCATAAGAATAACATTGAAAATTTTGGAAGGAACATGTTTTTAGGATTTTCTGCACAATCAGTTCAGCTAGAAGTTTATGATTCAAAATACTAAATTTGCCTTTTTAAGCTCTGTTACTTGGTTTAAATTTCATTTCCTGTTCAGTTTGAATTGGTATAGTACGCCTATATGAATTAGCCTAACAAGGCTTTACTAACTTAAATTTTAAAATTATTTTAATCAATCAGATATCAATTCAAAGCCAATCAAGTCATTGTTACTGCTCATGATTTATATGATTTTTAGTTCAAGGTCACTTTTGAACCAAAGCTTACAATTTTATACTTGTTCATAAGATAAGAATAACAAAATTACCTGTGAAAACTCCAAAAATACAATTTTTGGGGTAGGCCTACTAAACCCTCTTCGGATGGTCCGATTTATCCGGTTTTCGAACTCGTTCAAATAAATGGTACTTTTCATATTTGTACCAAATGTTTTTAAGAAAGGACCTTTTATACGAGATTTATCGTGCTTACGGACACACACACACACATATATATATACATGCACTATACATATACTATACATATGCATATACACACACTATACAGTAGAACTCCAATTATCCGAATTAATTGGGGATCGGGCCAATTCGGATATGCAGAAATTCGGATAATCAGGTATACCTCGGGAATTAAGCAAAAAACATCACCATACATAAAAAAATCAGGATTTTATCGACAAAGTTATTATAAATGTAGTGAACAGAAAGTGAGCGAACTGTGTCAAGAATATACGTCATAAAAATTAAATTACAGGAGTTAAATTGAATACAGTATATATAGTTGCTCTTTTCAATAGGCCTACATACTGTACGTATTTCACTGTTCAATGTTGGTTATTTCACTTGAACATCTCGAGCAAAGTGAGTTTATCACTTAGCGAAAGGACAACACGTTTACATTTTGTACTCATTTCGAACGATAATCTCGGTGAAAGAACAGTAGCGACTGATGATGAGCAGGGCGGGAAGGGGGTATGACTCATTGTTCCCTGCGAAAATATCGTCCGGAAGGTAACAGCGCAGGCTTTTATTTTAGCGCTCACGGCGCATTATCGCTACACGCGCTCCCGCTGTTATTTTCTTGATTTTTATATTTCTATTATTTCACTCAAAATCGATTCGGATAATTGGATATTCGGATAATTGGGGTTCGGATAATTGGATTTCTACTTAAATTTTAACGAATGGTGTTTTTGGCATCCGGGGACCTCAAAACGAAACTTTATCATGGTCTCGGGCCTAGGTCTTATCATGCCGACTACGGTAATAGCTTCTTCGCTATAGGGGAAATTCGCTATACAACTATTAAAGAAAGTATTTACTGTATGCATGTTATGGACAAACTTACACAGTGCACTGTGATGTTTATGTAAATGGATTAAATTAAAAGCTTGCAATATAAATTCAGGTTTAACTAAGTTAAATACAACATTTCTTATTTTTAACTTTCAACTTTGGAAAGGGGCTCGATGGTTTCTTGATCCAGATCCATCACGACGATCTTTTAATTTCTTTCCTATTTATTACAGTTTTATCAACTTGTAGTGGCCGTTTGTGAAACCGGTTCTAGTAGAAAAAGTCCTCGGTATCAATATCGAGAAGTAATGAGTGAAGTCATTTAATGAGTGAATTTGTGGGAAGACATTATTCAATTTTATAAAAAGATCTCAAAACAATATATTTAATAACACCACAAAATTAACATTTATATTAGTGGAAGTAGTCAGTTTAAGTTAGAGAATTATAGTTATGTCGGAGCTAGATGAATTGTACCACTCGACGTCTTTTATAGTATTAGCTAGGAATAACAACTTTAATTTTCTGTATGGTTATGAATAAACAAAGTACTTAGGACCTACATTCAGCAGGCCTGGAAAAACATGACATAAGCGACTACATTTACATAAATTTGTTTTGTTCACAGCAAAATTATTATTTAAAAATAAAAGTCTACATAGTTAGTGCCCAGTTTAAAATATGTTTGTCTGTCTGTTTATTTATGATCCAGGTTATTTATTTATGAACCAGGTTAGTTCCGCATTTCACAAAAAAAGACTGAACCGATTGATACAAAACATTTTTCCTATTTTCGTATCGAGAAAATATTTACAGCATATTCAGACATTGCCATCAGTTATTTGGATGGAGGCCGAGCTGCACTCACTGATACTTACAATCAAATAACATAATTAACAATTAGGGCTAGAAAATGTATCATAATTAACAATTAGGGCTAGAAAATGTATATTTTACAGTTATGAATACGGTTATATTTTACTTTTTATATTTATTTATTTTATTAAATACCTTTTAAGTTCCAGATTTTTTTATTAAGTTTGCTTTATATTTTTTGATTAAAATTAATTTATTTGTAATATGTTGCGCAGCGAAGATCCATCATACAGTGTCGGAGTTAGGTTAGTGTAATTTTGTCGTGAATTGCAGTAAAGGTTGTTATTTTTTACATGTAAATAAATTTGTATTATGTTACAAAACAAAGAGCTAGAATCGGTAGTCTATAGTACGATAGTCGATATTTAATCGAATGACCTGACACATCTGTTGTGAACTGAAGGCTATTCTACTTATTATAGTATGTATACCTTAAACAAATCAAAATATTTCTCTTAAGTTGTTTTCCTCTATATTCATCTTGTTTGTTTTAATACACTCAATGATTTTCAAGTGCCACCTGATCAGATAGTTGTTTTGGAACACATGCGATTCTCAGTGTTTTGTCTACTTAAAGCAGACATCAAAATCTTTCAATTTTGAAAGTAGAATTTAAAATCTTTTGTTTTAAAATATAGCATTTGCAAAGTAATAATTTAGTGTAAAAGTGTAATATGTGGATGAAATCAGAAGTCAACGCAAAATTTAGTTCAAGTTCGATGAGAAATAAAGTCATTATTTTTCGTGTTCCAAGCAACAATAGTTCCATAAACTTTTATAATATTCAACAAACAGTAAACATCTTTTAAGGAATAACAACTTCGGTCTTTGTAAATGCAACAATTTTAATATCTGTTTTTTTTATAGATATATACATCACAACCCCCGGCGACTCCCGCCGCCCCAAAGATCTACCAAGAATCTGCATATGCCTCGCCACATCAGCGGCGGCGACCACTCCCGGGGCGAGGCCCAAGTCTGCTATTTTTCAGCTTTTTGGTCTTGAAAGGTTCCTATTGGCGGAAGCAACAGGGAAAAAATTCTCATCTAAGAAGTGCAGCGGGTAAAGCATGCAGAATGCGACTACCCGCGAGACTGTCCGTTTAACTAACAATTTTACTATACAAGGCCCACCATGTCACTGTCAAAAATTACTTCATCAGATAAATCTATATCAAGCATATTAAATCTATAAATTAAAACATATTTCTTTCATACGGTATATGCTATGATTTTGTTTGTTTTTAATCATCTTAGTATAATAATGTTTGTGGTAAAGCAATTAAACGAGATTTGTATATATTTATAAATTTGTATTGTTATTTCAACTAGTCATAATTTTTTTAAATTTTGTATTAACCGAAGATATTAGCTTATTGGATATAGGCTTAAGAGAGCTAAAGCCATACTAAATCTTGCATAACGGAAAATTGAATAAATAATTTTATTTTGTGAGTTATTAACGTTTTTATAATAAATTAATATTTGTTATTTATTTGGTGTATTTATTAAATCCTAGATTATTGGGAAATAAGAAACAATGTCATGGGGAGTCTCCGAGCGCGCTACAATGGGGTTGTTTAGTAAACATAGGATTAAGACTGAGGGGACTACCCGCGAGATTGTCCGTTTAACTGAAAATTCTACTATACAAGGCCCAACATGTCATTGTCAGAAATGACTTCATCAGATAAATCTATACAAGCTCATAAAACATTGTTTTTCCACGAGGTTCCGCTGTCGTGGCGGCAAACCTGCGTACTCAGCAGCTAAAATGTTATTTTTATGGAGAATAAGAAACATATGATGTCTTGCTTGGTTATAAATATAAATTGGTAAAACTCAGTGTGTCGCTTCATCTAGTGGTGATTCATTGGTCTTTGCATAAAACCAGATTTTTGTGGTCCTCGAAGCAGCAACCCTGCATAATCAGTCCTAATGTTTTTCTTATGGAGAATAAATAACATTTCATATCTTGCTTATTTATAGATATGCTTTGATGAAAGTTGGTAGGTGGTTTTTCATGGCGTAGTGAAGCACCATTTGAAATTCGCTGAGTATGCAGGTTTGCTGCGTTGTCACCACATTGACGGTGATGGAGGTATTTTTAGATATGGTTAATGAAGAAATAAATTGATTTATTCCAAGAAATCACATATTATGAAATATAGGCCTGATAATGTTGAATTAGTCATCTCATATTATAATTTTTGATAAATTTATATACTGTAACTTTTGATTTTTATTTTGGCAGTATACAGGCTCTGGAATGTTTATAATTATTATTATCCTAGGCTTGCCTTACAATCCCGAATAGTTGTTTGGAGTTGGAGGATATCTAGGTTTCAGTAAATGAAAAATTATCATTAGGTCTACAATATAAATTTCTTAAGTTAGGTACTTGGGACTGTAACACTGAACCCTAGGTATCCTCTACATTATATTTTTATTCCAAGGTAGGCCTAGAATAAAAAGTTAAAGAAAAATACTTTGCATAATAACATAAAATAAATTATAACATTTTACTTCATTAACTGAATAACATTTTATGCTGTACTTATAAGAACGATAATTGATTATATCAGTCTTTGAGAAAGCAAAATTAAATACAAGAACTTCAATGGTGGTACACGGGCAAAAAAACACATTTCTATCACGTCAGTTTGATTTATTAAAAAGGGCACACAGACAATATGACTGACAGCAAAAATCGGCAGGGAGTTCTTGATTGTATAACAACACTGATTGATCAATCGACAAAGTTACAAAATCAAGTTCCTACTTAATAGTTTCTATAAGTACTTAGGCCTGTATTATTAAATAAAAATTATATTTCGGTATTTCTTAGAGCATTGGATAATATGTCAAATTATAATACAATACATTTTAAATTGTTGATGAATTATAATCTCTGAGTAGTAAATGTATTTTTGCGTTCTTTTTTATACTTCGTTCATGCTTGTAATAATTAAGTTTTTATCTATGTCACAAACGTAAAATTCTTAAATAGTGAACCCTTCTGAAACAAAAATCATCATTTTTGGCTTATTAACTAAGACGGAGAGTTTGTGTAATTGTCTTATCAACTTTTAGTATACTGCATAGCTACATAAACAATGTACATTTGATGTTATTTAAGTATGGACAGCTGTAGGTTTATAAGGTTCACAAGACGCCATATTAAAGATTTTAACTTTAAATAGTACAGCTGTATGTTGAATGTAGTTACAAATTGTATATGATTGTAATATTGTAATATCTTTATATCAATAGGCAGCAACAAAACTGTCTCTCCTTTTTCCCAGGATGAAATTCCATCATAGGTGAAATTCACGCAAACCTTTATAAAGGTATTATCATGTAGGAACCCCTTATAATTTACATCGGCTGCTGAGTTTGTACGAGGCGGACTTCAGGGCTACGTCCGGGTTTTTCGACAGCTGATATAATAACAAACTAGTTGTTCCCGTCGAAAATCGACAGATACAATATTAAGGTCGAGTATTCGATGGTACCCCTTACAGGAAAAGTCACCAACAATGAAATTTTGTTTAGTTTGTCTAAATTGGCATAATGTGAATTATGATTATGTCCGTAACTCTGAAATATTTTAAAATTAAATAAAAATCGTTCAAAAATATATTCATTTTGAACTTAGCTTAATGATTGTATACGTATATATTTTTCAGTAACTCTGCCTTCATTTATATTAACCCTAAAGAGGGCACACCTTAGGCTAAAACACTAGAGCGAGCACGGTATAAATTTTTACCCCATTGTGATTTTTTGGGTTTTTAATGATACTGCAACGTATTACTTGATTGAAATATATTTAAAACTTTGACTTAAGGTCTCGTATACAAAGAAGTGACATTTTTGACATTTCTACGTTTCTAAAAATCTAGTTATTTATACGTCAAAACAGTCAGGACAAGTTTTGACCAGATGGTCCTTGCAAGTACTTTAGCCACAATTGCTACAGATGTTCGTTGTCTTCCTATCCTTATTTGTTGGACAGAAGTCACATCTGGCGTTTTTACATCCTACATTTTGAACAGCCTCTCGTGGCAATCCTCAAGTTAGTCTTATTCGGGTCTTCAAGTCCCTAGGTGGCGTTACTATTTGACTTCTGGTTTAAATAAGGCATCAACAATTCCTCCCTAAAAAAAATAAAATTCTATAATCACCATATTCATATTTTTGTAACCAAATGTATATTTTGTAGTTAAATATTTATTACTAAAAACATTTACTTGAATTTTTTGAGTATTTGTATTGCTAAAAAATAGGACGCTTATTTTACTAACATAAAAACCTAGGTTTCTTAGATAATCCCTTCTCAGTATCTCTTCATGTTTGTTGCTCTCAAATATGATTTGAGAATTTATTCCAGCAATATCAATTAGAGAATAGAAGATCGTTAGTGGCCATCTATTAGATGCTCTTGCAACCGAATAATTAGTGCACATACGTCAGTCGACATAGAAGATCGTTAGTGGCCATCTATTAGATGCTCTTGCAACCGAATAATTAGTGCACATACGTCAGTCGACATAGAAGATCGTTAGTGGCCATCTATTAGATGCTCTTGCAACCGAATAATTAGTGCACATACGTCAGTCGACATAGAAGATCGTTAGTGGCCATCTATTAGATGCTCTTGCAACCGAATAATTAGTGCACATACGTCAGTCGACATAGAAGATCGTTAGTGGCCATCTATTAGATGCTCTTGCAACCGAATAATTAGTGCACATACGTCAGTCGACATAGAAGATCGTTAGTGGCCATCTATTAGATGCTCTTGCAACCGAATAATTAGTGCACATACGTCAGTCGACATAGAAGATCGTTAGTGGCCATCTATTAGATGCTCTTGCAACCGAATAATTAGTGCACATACGTCAGTCGACAACATCAACTCCTCCTTTGGTGATATTGGAAAATATTATTATTTGAGGTTTCTTTCGATCTCCTGTTGACTCATCGATGGTTTTACTATAATGCATTGTAGACATAACTAGTACTACCTTATTTTGTTTAGGTATGTATGAAACCAAAGTCATTTTCTCCTCAGGAGAACCGAACATTGAACTACAAATCTCTTTGTGGGATTTTTTCTTCCTTTTATTTTTCTGATTTTGTTTTCCTCTTTGTTTTGTTTTGTTGTTTTCCTTCTCAATATATTTTTTCTTTGTTGAAAATTCTGGTGGTACTTCATGTTTGTCGGTGCGAAGCGTACCAATCATTGTCAGTTTATGATTTTTCAACAAATCAACGAGAGGGATGCTGGTAAACCAATTGTCAATTTTGACATTTCGATTGGTTCCAGATATAGGCTGTACCATACGCTGAACAATATCTTTATCTGAGTTGCTTTTTTGGAATGGACCCTCTCTGGTTTCCTGCATGTAATTTCATATTGCTTGTATCAAATGTTCGTGAATCACACAGCATGAACATTTTCAAGCCGTACTTAGCAGGTTTATTTTTAATATATTGGCGGAAGCTACATTCACCCCTAAACCCCTGAAGCTTCTAATCAATCGTTGTGTGTTCACCGATTGTGTAAGCTGATTTGCAGATTGACACAAACTGTTCTAAGATTTCTCTTACATGGGTAATTTTATCAAATTTCTTTCTGCTTGCCCGCGTTGCAGGGTCGTCAAAACGTAGGCATCGCAATAAAAAGTGAAATCGTTTTCTGGACATTGTTGAGATTACTAAATCAATTCCTGTGCCGTCTTTTGCCCATATATCAAGAGTGTTTCTGTGAGATGATTTCATTACTCCACAGATATACAGAACACCAATAAGAGCTTTCATCTCTTCAAAACGTGTAACTAGCATCTCTTTCTCATGAAACTTCATCTTTCTTTTTATCAATATATTTGTTAGTACAAGCCACAATGTGATAAATTACATCATTAGAAAACAGAATATTTCATGATTGAAATGGGGTGGTTGCATTTTTGCCTCTCCTTTGACACCTGGAAGATGTATTTCTAAGTTTCTGGCGGGAGTTCTTACATTTTGAGGGGGAGGTCTTCTATACTACTTACAACCAGGTTCAATTATTTCCCCTTTTCTGTTTGTCTTGGGTTTTCCTCTGAAGCAAAAGACTCATTCAGCATACGGCATGTCATCTTCGTCAGAGAAATATTCATCTATATTAATTTCTAGTCTACATTCTTTACTATAATTATTTTCTGAATGAATTACTTCTTGCCTACCTCTTATATCAATATCTATTGAAGACTCATCCATGTTGGTAGCAGGAGGCAACTAAATAGCTTCAGCCGTGTTGTTCTCGTTTTGACTCACTGCACTTTGTTCAGTATCTGAGTTATGGTCACTATCGTGAACATCATCCGGATCTTCATCAGATGAAACCTCACCGAGTATTTCAGTATCACTTTCTGGTTTATCGAGAAAACGTATTTGAGTTCTAAACTAAACCCACGGCTCGGTCCAGCCATTATAAATATTTAAACAAATTATACCCTAGTGTAATACGCACAAATAACACACTCAGGGATAACCTCGAACAAATTCATAATCGGTAATTCACCCAATTCAAGAACGATAACAACAGCAGCGATTCACAAAATTTGTAGCGTGAGAGCATGCGTGGGGTGAAAAGTCTCCGACAGAACGTAACGTATAGTTTACACGGCCACCAAGGACACACTACTGCTAATGTGTTTCCCCAAACCTCAAGGTCAGGCAGTGGACGAGTCGACTTGAAGGTATAGGAGGGGTGGAAGCTTTAGAGAAGCTCTTTACATATCGTCCGTTGTTTTGAAAATAGGCATGGAGAAAAATTACCCTGTGCGCGCTTCTGTAGGGGGTTAAACTAGCTGATTGTCCGTACTTTGTACAAAGAATTTAGGAAAGAACATCTGATTAAAGTTCCTGATGCAACTACATCTGTTTCTGATCCACTAAACCTATTGCCCATAAGAATAACATTGTAATTTTAAAGGCTTCCGGGGTGTAGCCCTAAACAGCCCTGTCAACAAAGGTAAAATAGCGGGAAAAAATCGTGTAGTCCTGGATATTTGCACAGTTGTAGGGGATACCCCCGAACAGCATACTAATAGTCTTGGGGGGTATAAATGCTTATTACAGATGGCAACAACTCAGGAGGTGAACACCTAATTATAGGTATATTTAAAAGAAAACCCCGTGTATGAGACAAAATTATAACAGACTACGGTACCTGTAGATAAATTCAAATTCCTACTTTGGTTTTGCCCTTTTCGTTGTTGCTTGCTGAGCAGTTGATAAACGCCCAAAGCGATCAGAACCAGGTCTGCTACAGATGCCTCTCAGGATAGTGTCTTCCCATTCATTCTCCTGTCCCTTGTATGAAGTGCAATTGTATTGTAAGTGAGCAAGGCTCAAACTCTATACATTTTTCGACGTAAATGTTTTTTATGTTGTTGCGTTTTGTAAAATGCATCGTCAATATATTCCCCGCAAAAGTGAAGTCGCTTTTAAACTTTGTTTCACCTGAACGTAACCGTGGGCCACCTTGTGACTTTGAAGGCTGCTGGAAAGTTGTTAGTCTTGATTTTAAAGCACTTTTTATTGAGTCAAACCTAGTATATATTTTTCTGCGACATACAACGCCGCTTATTCTTGTCTTTGAAACCATATATTTTTCCACCTTTTTTTAAAATGGTGGTATTAAATAATCCCAAGTATCACTTTTTCACTGACCTCAGAATTTTCGTTGACCACAACACCGTCACAAATCAAACAGGTCGCCATTCTTCACGTTTACAGATTAGAGATCAAACATTAAATCAACAAACTTACAAGTTCGTTACTTTACACCTTTAAAAAGAAACGAATGAATCAACAACATTGGGGAACTCGGCTCTTGTTGATCTACGTTGTTAACTGTTAAAAGGTATTATTATTGACAATCAGCTATTCATATCTTATTATACAGTACAATAATGACTCCAGAAGGCAGTTTTAACATATTTCTATACATTCATTTTAGTTGTAATATTACAGTATGTTGTTATTATTAACACCAGTTACCAAAATTTGTTGTTGGTCCCTCAGCTTCTTGCCCTAACCAGTTCCAAGCCTTACCCTTCCTCTCCCATTACATTACTTTTTACTACAGCTGTACTGAATATACAAGTATTTCATACATTTATTACTAGAGGAAGTAGTACCAAAGTAGTCTGATGGAAGTTAATACATCGCTGCCAAATTGCTCTAGTATAATAAAACATGGTACAGTAAATCTGTCGTCTGTTTTGAAATCTATTCCTATCTTGCACAACATTAAAAAACAAGCAGACTGAATCATTGTTTGTGAAATTGGTATGGCAACAGTGTTGGATGAGAGGGGGAATCATATGGGCAATTAACCATTGGACCATTTTGATGAGGTCTACTCTAGTTGATATCACTTCATGTAACATAACACAATCACCTTACCGGTACTACAATATAACTAGTTTTTCTAAATGTTATTTCTTTCTCCCCCTGTATCTCGTTAAGTATTAATCGTAAAAAGAAAATGAAGAGGACTTTTTTGTTTCAAATTTAATTTACTTTAGATTTGTATAGGTGCATTTTCCCGCTAGAGGGCGCCGTTGTCGAGATATTTACACAGAACCTTTAAAATGAACATTTACACCCTCCAAAGCCCACACCCCACCGGTCAGGAGTTTTGGTATGTGGTTCAGAAGGGTATCTCCTACAACTGTGCAAAAATCTTGGATTTCACGATTTTTCCAGCCGAGCGACATGTTTCGGGCTTTGTTGATTGGGCTAAAAGGATGGGAATAGGCTAGGCTATACACCAGGGGTATTATCTCTCTAAATACAAATTCTCAGCTCGATTGGTTTAGTAGTTTTTGCGTTAAAACGGAACATATAAGTCGACGGACAGACAACACCTTTCTTTTATAAATGTATATGTTTTACCTTAAAATATGCGGGGTATTTTTGAAAGCCGTGGGGCGTAGCCCTGAGGACCGATGTAAATGATAATGGGTGTCTGCTCATCTACAGGACAATCCCTTTCAAGGGGAATATGTGACATGAATTTCTCCTACAATGCACACAAGCTGAAAACAAAAGAAGACAGTTTTGGGCCGGTTTTTAAGAAAATGGTCACCAACTTGGATCCGGACGGCAACAAGGGCCCACACCACCAGGCCTGCTTGTTGGCATTCCACGCGACGACATGGAAGTGTCTACGTATCATGGAGGAGGCTGACCATCAGCTAGGCAAGAAGCTCCGGTACGCCTTTCTCTTTCACTGAAATCAGAAAAGGGATGGCTATCGTCAACCAGACAACAGTTGTTTGACGTAGTTAGTGTCTCCTCTACTTGGTGCTGGTAGGGATGGTTGTGGCTACTTGGGCCGTGTTAACGAGAGAGGCTGGGATCGACGTTTGGCGGCCCTGGCGGGGCTCTCACCCCCTGGGGTGGCTCGTGTCAGTCTCCGTATTCCTGACGTCCCCATCCACCTCATATTCCATAACACACCAGGAAACTTGTCACCTGCCCCACCTTAGCTTCGTGTGACGCTGCTGTGTCCTGAGGGGTGACTGAACGCGCGTCACTCGCCCCTGGAGGAGTATTCGATGAGGTACTGTTTACGGAAAATGTTGGTAGAGCAAGTACGGAAACATTTGTACCAACGTTATATTTATAAAAGTAAAACAACCTTTCTCACAGAAAACAGTCGCTTGTTGAAACTTATTATTAGAGATTCTTGAATTATTCTGATTTTCAAGAAGGGATCAAGGGGTCTGAGTATGAGGCATATATATATATAACTACTGGCCACTGGTTGCACTTCTTCCTGGAGTAAAAAAAAACTCATTGAAAAAGCCATTTTCATCAAATTTAATAAGTACATAGAGAAAAACATCTCTAGTGTGGAAAGATATATGTTACGTGTTGGTATCTGTGGCCTTCCCACCTACACACAACCTCTGGGGAACCGAGCTCAATGGATAGACAGGCTTGAGTTCTGACGAAAAGATAATTTATTTAAACAAAATCTCTACGCTCTGACATCAGTTCTATAAGTACCTAATTGGGCACAGCTACCATAAACGAATCCCGCATTAATAATTTAATCATGAAAACCAATTCACAAATTTAAATGAATCCCCAAAGATTTCAACTGTAATCTTTATCTGTAAAGCCCAAAACAATTTTTAAAATTAAGATTCCCTTTAACTCAAAAACCCCGTGATAATCCAAAATGGAATCAGGTCACTTACATTTAATATCCGGTCAGAGGGCGACAATCCCAGGTCCTTCTCCCTGGGCCCTCACTCTGACTGCCCCCCTTTCCTAACACTAAAACGCTTATAAATTAAACTCCAAAATTGACCCTGAAGGGAGCACCCGGCAAGGCATCCCCTAAAGTAACCACTGGAATCCCCAGTTAGATTAAAGAGTTTTATAATCTTTGATTATAAAACTCTGCTATAACTACAATAAATATACAAACTCTTTACACACATGGATCTAATAAATCAAATCAACAAAATTGGCACTGATCGATTTCCTTAATGAATGCATGGATACGGTGATGCTGGAGACACGGTGATATGTTGCTTTGCCGATCTGTCTTTTAGCTTTTGACTGTCGATGCAGATATTTGATCAAAAACTGGCATACAGGGCCTTACAAAGTATTGGCCTTACAAAGTATTGACTTACATTTTATATGTTAAACGGACTTCAAATTATCAAATTGTAACACTTGTGCACTCTTCCATGCGCTAGAATGCAAGCAGGATTGCAAGGAAGGCATGCACTGTAACATCCTTTTTTAAGTTCAATGTCTGTTGGCTAAGTTTGCCTCTGTGACTGTCGTTTTGTTGTTTCAACAACTTTGTCATAGTATTATGTAATCAGTCCTACCGTGATAAAAACGAACGGCAGTAAAATTATTTATCTAAATGATATTGCATTGACAAAGAAATAGATAGCGAGTTGATTTTTAAACAAATCTGAGTCACAAATGATTAGATTTGTGCTTAATCTATATTATTCAAAGAATTTCTTGATTCTTCTTAGGTAATTTTCAACCCTTAAAACTATAATTTTACATACATAAAAAAATACATATTTGGTATCAGTCGAAAGCTCTTCCCCTCTATATGTGCCTTTTGGGGGTTTGAGAAACATCCATGTACAGATCATCAAAGTTCCAATGTTAATATTATGGTGTTATATTTTATTTAGGTATTCAGCTGATCAATGTAAACTTTTCAATACATATGGCTCTACATCTGTTAGATTCCCAAGCGTAGAACGGGACATCAGCAGTCAATATGAATTATTTCGTTAATTGAATTAAAAAGTCTGAATAACCCATTAAGTTACTTAAATGCAAGTGTTGGTCTCTTAAACCAGATCAGAAACTTCTCATCCATTGAGTGCTTCTTTAATTTTGCAAAGTTAATTCACTAGTATAAATTAAATTGAAAGAAAACTGAAAGATTAATGACCTTCAAAACAAGAGGAATCGTAGCCGAACTGACCCGGTTTAAAAACTATAAGAATAAGATGAGCAGTAGTGTTTTTCCATAGTAGCAAATGATAATGACTATTCCATGTGTATCAGGTAAAAACAATAAATCATGGGTCTTTTTTGTTTCAGCTGAATAATTTTCAATAATCTATTTTCGGCCACGTTTCTACTTTTGGCCCCAAAATGTATTTGAAAGCCTCCTGTAATATCCAGTCAAACTTTTGATTAAAAGATTATCATATTAAGGTGATAGAGGCCTGCTTCCCAAAATATCTCATCTTTATTGCCCATGATTAATTTCTCGCCTCTTCTGTACTTTGATTTTAACAAACATTTACATGACAGTTCCTACTGAGGACTTAGGTTAACATTATCACATCCATCTGCTGCAGAGATTTCTTAATTTTACTTAACCAAAAATATTTACAACATGTTTACACGTATATTGATTTCAAAGCAATAACATAAATGCAAAATAACACTGTATGAGCAGTGTATCATCAAGAGATATTTACTATGCATAAGTGGAGTTAGTGGAAGCCAATGGGGGAATTGCCTCCCAACCTCTATGACTATTTATATTTTTAATGGGTGGGGAAAGGTTACCCCATTACCCCCACCACAGTTGTTCCTTACTAATACAGTTCAGGTCACAGTGCTTGGCGCCTGTTTAGCATTTGCTTTGGAATGACTTTTTGCCTCTATTTGGCTTAGTACCGTTACTGTTACAGTATACTTTTGTCAACGGAAAGCAAAATTATCTTGTTTAATTTTAAAACATTGGTTTTGGTTATTTTCGTTATTGTCTGCTTTTATTTACGAGAAATTTGAGTTGTTTCTCGCCTTTCCCAGGCGCCAAGCACTGTGGCCTGAACTGTACCGTTGGACAAAGTGATTTTATTTGTTTTTTATTCCAAGGTTTTACCACAGCTGATCGTTGAACACCATTATATTCATCGATAATGTCGTTGGTTGGCTTTGTCAATAATATGTGCATTGTGCGTTGTGCACTGTGCAGCGTGATAGTGGAGCAGGACAATTCCCCTCATATCAACCCAATGTCTATTAGCTGGTCATAGAGTCGTCTCCATTGTACTCAAATCCATGTTTACTTTGGGTTTTAGATCATTTAAGAATGTTAAGGAGAAATGAAGTACTGAACTTGCGAGTGACATTCTTTGTGTAGAATTTGTTCAAAATTATACAACTGCTCCATTAATAAATAAAATAATGCATTTATAAAAATACAGACATTGCCCGAAAGACACAACGGTAACATTTTTTATGTTGTAGTATTCAAAAAGGTAAAATAAAGAAATGATTTCTTATTTTTTTATAAACAGACAGTTTATTGATACATGGAGATTTGCTATTATTTACAAAGGCTACATAACAATACATTGGTAAATGGCATTTAAATTCAATAAATAATAACTATCTATATATTTATATATATTTATAAAAAAGTTACATTGAATATCTTATGTACGAGTTGTACAAATTTCCTATAAACAAATAAATTATTAAGATTAAGTGTGTTCTTAAATATAATGTGATGATTTAAGGAACTTTTGAGAATATCAAGAGTTTAAATATTTTACAACCCTATTGTTAAAAGTAATCTTTAATTGAATTTCAAAATAATTCAAACTCATTGGAAAAAAATAATAAATAACAAATTTGAGTTTTGTAAAAAAATATGCTATCGGCACATTAAAGATTAAAATGTCCTCGAAATTGTTTAACTGTATTGTTTTAGAGTAAAAGTTTGGAGTTGCTTGGTTTTGGTTATATCAGTTTAGAAATGATATAAAAACACTAATCTTAAAAAATATTGATATTACTAACCATATTCACCCATTCAAGTATTTAATCGGATGAATAAATAGATAGAAATTCCAACAGATAAAACCACAATAAATGACTGCTTCTATTTTTCAAGGACATTGAAAGTTTGTCATCGCCTTACATAAATTTAAAATGTAGAAAACATTTATCCATAATTTTTATTGAAAAAAGGTTTTCTTTGTATTCTGCTTTCCTGTTTTTTTTTTCTAACTGCTTCTAATAGTAAATTTTCCAAAAATAAATCTTAGATCTCATTGACAAATAATAGATTTTTGTTTGGTGGGAATTTTTTTGGACTTTAGATTGGTGGATTTTTCATTTTTTACCAGAGGGTAACAGTTTTATTCTGTATAAAATATACTTTTTATTATTGATGGGTTTATTTTCTAATGAAAGCCATATATCTAACAAAATACCTCAGGAAAAAGGTTTCATGGAAAATACTATTACAAATTATTCAGATATAAAAATGTATGAGATACTCATTATTAACATTAAGGAAACCACTGAATGTCTGAGTGTCATTTGGTGTTCAATAACCACTGAACTTTTTTAGAGATTTATCTTTTCAGGGGATTTTATTATGCTCTTCTTTAGCAAATGGGAGGAAGGCGAAATGTAAATATAAATTTGACCAACTCACTGCCTTCTATGATGAGTCATAAATTGAAATACAAGTTTGGCTGGTTCTTTTTTTCATTGGCATGAATGGTTGATTTCACATCGTATCAGTTTTTGACTTGACTGCAGAACAGAACACTTACGTGATTTTATGTGTGCGGAACTCTAATGACCAAGGTATAGGCTATGTCTATTGTATCTTGTACTCTGAGATTTTATCTATAAACTAAACTATATTTACCAAAAAGTAAAAACCTGAAAGTAAGTCACCCTAAATAAATATCAATAAAGCATTTGTAAAAATACTTAAACGTTAAAAAATATCAACAATATCGACAATAAGGTCATCACAGTGATGGCACGAGAGAGCGACTTATTTACATAAAATATATACAAACACAATTGACCTTATTGATAACATTACGCACCGGACGTATTTTACACAATGAGATTTACACGTGATATCGAAGTTAGCTGTTACCTATCGCGATCTTCACTCAAACAGTCAGTTCATTATTTACACTACAGAATTCCCCGTATGAAAAAAAAACTACAAAATCTCAGCCGTGCAAAAATAAATTGATGCTAATTCTAAAAAAGAACACTTTGAAAATATTCATACGACAAATCAAGATATAACATGCAATCACATTTACAAACTCGAATAAATAACAAAAACAATTCAGTTAATACTTTGGTATGCACGATTCGACAACTGGAATACAAACTAACCGCTCACACAGGACTAACACCCTCACAGAATGCGCTAGCGTGAGATCTGGTGCGAAAACTCGCTATGTACATCAACAATGGCACCCTCGATAACAAAATTTACTGTTTACATAAATTAGGTATTTTTACAATTCGGTTGAGACGTCTCGGCAGTTGTTCAGTATTATTAACAGATCGAACCCAAGATTACCTCACTATAAAGCGGATTTGTAAATGGCACAAGTATTACTTGAAAGGCTGTAGTATTGATATAATATGCCTACTTCAAATTCCCAACAGTCAAAGACCTCCAAGCTGGACCACCTAACACTTCTATCAGTTCTGAGCAGGATTTGATCAATAAAAATCTAATAACCAGTGAACTGAGATTCATATTTTGCCTTCGAGGTTTATTTTATAAGTTTAATCAAAAGTTAAGTACGGTACCAAATTAGTCACGACTACATTTATAATGTTTAGGTCGCTGGAAGTGATCTATTGTGTATATACAACAGAGCTCAGATATAACAGTTTTTTTCTCTTCTTTGTGAATATATTAAAATTCAACATATATTTATAAAATAAAATAAACTTTAATTGAACCCCTTAACCAAAGTTGTATTTATATCTAAGTGGCTTTAGGACTAATGTCACCAGTCACAAATAACTTGCAGATTGCAACACGGAAGTTATAACTCACACGGAAAGACGCAATTCGCAAGTCAAATGTTTTAAGCCACAAGTCTATTACCACCATAGTAAACGATCTGAACGCTGTTGTATATGATAGCGGGCAACTAAGTTGACAGTTGGGCTGCAGTCAATAGCATGGTTGAACGTTGTCACTGTTGCCATTTTAACATAGAAAAACATCACTCGAATGTTATTCCGATCAGCTGGTGTGGAGTTTTGGCAATACTACTATTGGCTGATCTCAGTTGATAGCCTGTAAAACATTCTCAACAGGCAACTTAATTGTCCGCAATTATAAGTTTATAAATCGAATGTCATGATAATGAACAGAGTTGTAAATTATAACTTATAAGTCACGAGAGGGTTTTAATATATAAATTAAAATATGAAAGACAAATTTATGAGAAGCTGGAATATGATTAGCTTTCAGCTACAAAATTAATAATCCCGATTGTGACGAAGCACTGGAGGAACCGGATGACAAAAGTACAACTGTCTAAATAGGATCACGACTGTGTAGAGTGCAAGGTCCGAGGAGGTTGAACAGTGAAACTTGACTGCGTTACAAGATCACTAGTATTACAGTGTCACAATAAATAAATGCTAGACTAGTTGAGATACGCGTCACTCACTGTTTATTTGTACCCATAACAGTCAAACACTTGGTCAGTCTTATCCTCGCGGAGGCTGATTCATCGCGGAGGAGGTGGGAATGGTCGTTGCGCAGTTGTGGATCACAGATCGCTGGCAATAACTCATACAGCTCGTTATGCAACATGAAGTATAAACAAATTTAGTAAACAAAGGAAATTTTAACATATTATAAAATTGTCTGAAGACAATTCATTTATAGACTGTACAAACAGAAAGTTTGAATAAATGAGTAACCGGTACTAAAATTTAAACACATTTTAACCTAATGCAGATCTTATTAATCGGTTTAGTTACGTTTCAGGTGTGTCTCTACACCAACAGGAAGAGGTTGAAACAAATTATGATGCAACATCTACAATAACTTAACTTGAACAAAATTAGACTGTAAAACATACCAGGGTTAAAAATAATTTGTTGAGCAGATTTTAAAAATGTATAATTTAGCAAGATTTTATATTACTATTGTAAAGTTCAAACTCTGTGCAAAAACTTAGAAAATTATGTAAATTAATTATTGATATAAGCGGACTAATGTCTTTTAGAAGGAAGGAATTTTTTGGATGGTAGCGAGTTGTCTCTCGCAATTGTAAGTTTTCTAAGATTCCTTTGATCTGCAGGAGGTTAGAATGTGTTTAGTGTTCCGCCAGTCTGTCACCAGCCTCCGTCGTGAGCCGCTCACTCGTCCTCGTGCATGCCGGGGCCCGGGGAGTGACCGGGGGTGAAGCTGAGCATCTCGGAGGGCGAGAGGGGCGAGTGGTCGGGGGCGAAGGTGTAGCTCGGCCCCGGGCCCCCGCTCGGCCCCGCCTCCCCCCGGCACCACAGCTGCCGCATCTCGTTGCGCCGCTGTCTCATCAGCATCTTGTACTCGGAGATCCTCATCTTCTTGCCGTCCACGATGCAGGTTCGCTTGGGCCGCGGCCGGTAGCGATAGTCTGGGTGCTTCTCCATGTGCAGCTTCGACAAGCGGCTCTGCTCCTCGTAGTACGGTTGCTTCTCGGCGTTGGACATCGCCTTCCACCGCGCCCCTGCAACCACCACACCTTTAGTCATAGTCACAGTAATATTCATAGTGGTGTAGCCCCTGTAATAACCACACCATTAGTATAGTCATAGAGGTGTAGCCCCTGCAACCACGACAACATTAGTTATAGTCATAGTCACAGTCATAGTCATTGTGGTGTAGCCCCTGCAACCACCACACCATTAGTCATAGTCACAGTCATAGTCATTGTGGTGTAGCCCCTGCAACCACCACACCTTTAGTCATAGTCACAGTCATAGTCATTGTGGTGTGCCCATGCAACCACCACACCATTAGTCACAGTCACAGTCATAGTCATTGTGGTGTAGCCCCTGCAACCACCACACCATTAGTCATAGTCACAGTCATAGTCATTGTGGTGTAGCCCCTGCAACCACCACACCATTAGTCATAGTCACAGTCATAGTCATTGTGGTGTAGCCCCTGCAACCACCACACCTTTAGTCATAGTCAAAGTAATAGTCATTGTGGTGTAGCCCCTGCAACCACCACACCATTAGTCATAGTCACAGTCATAGTCATTGTGGTGTAGCCCCTGCAACCACCACACCATTAGTCATAGTCACAGTCATAGTCATTATGGTGTGCCCCTGCAACCACCACACCTTTAGTCATAGTCACAGTAATAGTCATAGTGGTGTAGCCCCTGCAATCACGACAACATTAGTCATAGTCATTGTGGTGTAGCCCCTGCAACTACCACACCATTAGTCATAGTATTGTCAATGTCATAGAGATAGTGCTGTCACCCTTACAACCACCTCACCATTCATATTTGTAAATCAACAATTCAAATGTCAGTCAGTCGGGCAATTTTGTATAGACAATTTGCTTAATAGCTTTTTATAAGATATATGCCAAGATATGTTAGGCTTCACCCAGCTTGGCCTTTAAGCTCCCAAGAGAATTGTGAGTTGTTGGCATTGTAGTCAAGAAGACAGACTCCGGAACCGTGGCCGCAGCCCTGTCGTGGGTTTTCAATACCAGTCTTGACAAGTAAATTTCATCAGTATTGTTCTGTAACGGCTCACCCCTTGCTTTGCTGGATACGTTCCACGCACAGATCAATAGTCTATGTGTACAGGCAAAAAGAGGCTGCCAACCTCTTAAAAAAAGTGTTATAGTGAATATTTGTTTATCTGATTTTTACGTAAAATTCTGTTTCACCACTCACCACAGGTTTATTATCAATTGTTTATGATTATATTTACTCAGATTTCTTCAAGAGAGATTCTAGTTCTCTTATAAACTGCTTAGAAATGACAAGCTACTTCCCTGTATAAAAGATACTAGGTTCGTTTTTAATCTTGATTCTTACTTTTTAAGAAGTTATGTAAATATTTGACTATCTAAGATCGATGTTTCCTAGTGATGGATTCCAGCCAGAGCCAGGTTCAAACCTAAACAAGTTTTATACATTTCAAGTTTTGAACCAGAAAATCCCAGATTACACAATCAATTTTTCTAAACATCAGTTTTACATGATTTGTTGCGGCCAAGGTCAGGCACTCACCCAGTATCTTGGAGATGTTGGAGTTGTGCATGTCGGGACACGCCTTGAGTATCTTGCGCCTCTCGTCCTTGGCCCACACCATGAAGGCGTTCATCGGCCGCTTGATGTGTGGCTTGCTCTCACCCTCCCGCTTCTGCTGCCGCACCATCTTGGCTGCAATATACAGGCCAATGTCAATAATTGTGTTACTGCTTACTGTATCAACAACATCCCGAGAGGATCTCGCTTATACTGGAAACTAATGGTATGGTAAGTCTTTTGGCTGTCCAAAATGACAAGCTTCCCTTTCACCTTTGGTCCCTCGATTTGCAGTGGCTGAGAACGGTTTGTTTCTGACCCGAGAATGCCTTTCCCTGACTGCTGAACATGGAGACCCTCAGTTAAGTGGTGGGCAGAGCTGATCCATCTGTTTGAGCCTGATCACAGCTGTCACAGCTGTCACTGGAGCACGGGAGTTGGCCCTCTGATAGGTCAACTTGGCTGCTGTCCCATCCCACCCTTTCCTTTCCAGCTATATCCTATCCTTCCGGTAACCTGCGCAAAATTCCCACTTGTGGAAAGACGTGCCTAGCAGCTTAGCTGGGATTTCGACATCCAGCAATAAAAACTAACAACTACTGGAAACTAGTGAAACCTCTTGTCGGGTGTCAGGGGGACGTTTTTTGATAGTGATATTTTTTTGGTTGTATTTATGAAAATTTACCATTTCTCTAACACAGTAGTTTATTTTATTTCTCAATAACTGAAGCTGTTTGATTACTCTACTACTGATCTCTGGAACTAATAGCTCTTTGAAGACTTATGCTCTGTTTTACCGCTAGAGGCGCGGCCAAATAGAAATCTTTGGCATGTGAAATGTTTGTTCTGGTAGCACAGGTTGTCTATCGAAACTAGCGGGTACAATTCCCCCAAACCAAAGCTGTTTAGGTCGAGCAACATACAAAGATTTCACCGCTCTGTGGCAGAGTTAGTACAAAGACCCAAGTGAAATTAAATGTGGCAGAGAATCAAAGGATTCTTTGTATTATTACAGTTAACATAGATTTCTCCTTTGTTTACTTATATTGACTGTATGAGCCACTGATCCTCCTTTTAAATTAACTAAACAAATAAATCTTATTTACTAAATTTTGAAGCATCTCTAATATAGAAAATTTGGTGTGTGAAAACACATATGCAAAATGTTATGCTACATGGTATGTTTGGTATGTTACACTGCTGAATTAACCACATTTTTCCCAGGTGTGGCTCAAGGAAGGCCAGC
This sequence comes from Allygus modestus, assembly GCA_963675035.1. Lineage (NCBI taxonomy): Eukaryota > Metazoa > Arthropoda > Insecta > Hemiptera > Cicadellidae > Allygus > Allygus modestus. Next base: position 4,301,391 of record OY776111.1, read on the forward strand.
TTCTTCCTTTCCTTCATGCGCTATTCCTTTTTCATACAGGAAACCAAGAAAATTCAAATATTTATATACCTGTATATCTAATATAACTTGTCTGTGTAACATAGATACTGACCTTTGTCGTTGTTGTCTTCCTGGAGTTTGTACGATGGATCGGGTCCCCACACTGAAACATACCGCACACATATAAGCTACGTGTCATGGTTGGGGACTCATGATACGTAACAGAGATGGAAGAATAATTTGGAACATTTGTCCTTAGACCTACTCTTTTATTAATCTAATGGAGGTGTAATTTAGGTGTCTGATTGGTCAAGGAAATAACTTTATAAACAGAAACTCTAGGGTTATGTCCTGCCTTATGCTGCCAATTTTACGATAGAACTGCAATATGTTAGGTTAAGTGGTAGAGAGAAATTGTTAGTCTTAACTTAGCCTCTTTGATAAAGGCATTTTCATTTCATATATTGCTAGGGTAAATGTCCAGTAGAGTAAGTCTTTCGAATCTTAAATAAACATAGGTTAAATTCCTCGTGTGTCCTTTAGAGATTCTCAGTTTGACAATGATTCCCAAAATAACTATATTCAAGTACTTTGTAGGGTAATGCAAAAAATAGTAATTTCAGTTTAATTGTCAACAGTACCAGTAAACAAATTTAGATATTGCTTTGTAAGTAAATCTTTGATAATACTTTCCCCATTGACTTACTATTTATATAGGTTGAAATGTTAGGAATCTCATTGGACCGATATATTTTAAAGATGTTCCTCCAATTCATGTTTGGACCTAGCTTATTGATATGTTGTAACGGCGTGACTCACTGTGACAGGCAGCCATGAAGTCTGCCTCGTCTTTGCCGTCATCCCTGATGGGCGGGGGAGGGTGAGGGGGGTACAGATGGAGGTTGGGGTAGGGGGGCAGCTTGTCACCCTCTTTTCCAGGTGACATGCTCAGTTTACCTGAAACAACAAATAATATCAGAGACCTGCCCACAACAACAATTTATTAAAAAACATAGCTTCAGGACAAGGGAGACAGGTATCGATAGAATGAATATTCTTGAATTTTTCAAAATTTTCAAATGTTGGAAATCCCATGCCAGAGTTTAGTTTATTTTTATTTGCAAAGCAAATCAGTGGGTTATTACAAGTAAGAGACCCAGAACATCTCTACTCTCTACTATCGAGCATAACACCACCAGGATTATCACTGATAACACGTATAGTGAAAGGAGAGTACTCCTTCATACAAAGGTCTCCTCTCTATTACTCTTACAATCCTATGACAGACCAGAATACTAACCACACTCGAGGAGTAAGAGTTGTATTAAACGTCTCTCCCCCTTATAAGAACCAGTAAAGCAGCTTAACAACCTCCATCCCCTTCAAAGATGGCAGTGGAGTCTGATTTTGTGGCATTTTCAATAGTTACAAGAATTATTGCTTGGTTCTAACATTTTAAAACATTAATAAGGAGGTCAGGTAACATAAAAACATCCTTTTTAAAGAATTTGTCTGAAAGAGATATAACAAACAGTGTAAGACAGATTGTTGCAGCTTTGATCGAGGCAACGCCCACTGAAAGATAGCGGGGACGGTGGTTAGGTACTTCAGCATTCACACTCTGTAGCATCCCCCACGCACAAGTTCATTAAACAGGATTTTTAGCTTTTCACCTTGAGTTTTTATGCTACACAGTAATGTTACCTGTGGGGTTGACATGGGGTGGGAGGCCCGCGTAGTGGAGGAAGGCCCTTGGCATGACGAGGCCCGGGGGGAGCAACTTGGGGGCCGTGGCAGCGAGGGGGCCGAGCGGGGACTCCTGCATGTGGTGGGGAGGGCTGGGGTGGCGGGGGCTGTGCTTGGGCTTGGTCAGGTTGAGTGGGGCATCCGGGTCGGCGGGGGGCCCAGGTGGGGGCGCAGGGGAGGGGGCAGGGCTGCGGGGCGGGGGGGCTGTCGTCACCCAGCTGGGCACTGGCGGAACCATCTAGAATCACAACACACGTGAGGTTCCATTTCTGTGTTCTCACTCTTAGAGAAACTAAGTGAACCAAGAGGGAATTATTATGTAACCGACAAGTGACTATAACAGCGGACAAGAGAGTCATCAGCTGGGCTGTAGCCAACAGCATGGTTGTATGATGTCAATGTTACCATTTTCCGATAGAAAAGTATCACTCGAATGTTATTCTGATCAGGTGGTATGCAGTTGTGGCCATGCCAGTCTTGGCCACTATTGGCTGATTTTAGTTGATAGCTTTGCAAGCCACACCCTAAACTGGTAACACTCTTGTCCGCTGGAATAATTAAGGATTACAATTCCTCTACAGGCTTACAAGACAAAAACATTGAATAATATTCAAAGACTTCTCTCAATATCTTAATTAAAATATGCATTAACGTTTGAAACATTTTAATGATGTGACCATATGCATTCACTAGTTTTCCTCTATAATTTTTCCCTTGAAAACGAGCTTTCAAACATAAACTCCTGTATTCCTAAGGTTACTTTTATGGGAAAAGCAAGAAACACAATAACCCCGTGACTTACCGACGAGCCCGACACGGCTGTGTTGGTGGTGGTGGGGGGAGTGGAGGGGGAGGAGTTGACGCTGCCTCTCAGCTGGTCCAGGAACGGCAGGAACATGAGGCTCTGAGACGAGAGCCCGAGCCCCTTGGCCGCGCCAGGGTAGCCACACGAGATCTGGTTCTGCGGCAAACAACGGAACCATGATAACCTTGCGTCTCTCATAATACCAATGTAATGTGTAGCTTCTGTACTGCTTGAACAGATTACACAAAAACAACGATTTGTGAGATATTTAAAAAAAATCAAAACGCCTACCTACCAGAATTTTGAAACCACAAATAGTTTTCCATAAGTCTCAGAAATATTAAATATTTTCATATGTCATTGAACGATAACTATTTAGGATATAGAAATTCTGCTAATCGGAAATACTAGGTAATTTTTTATTATTCATAATTCAGTGCTTTAGGTTAATCCATTGAAAAGTGACGAGCACGAAACATTTATGGGTCTGTAACCTTAGGGACCAAAACCCCTTTAATAAGGAATTTGTGTTTAAGAGGGTAGTCAAACAATTGTATTTATTTGCATGTTTCAGAAATGCTAATTTTAAAAACCGTTTCCCTCCTCAGCAAAAGTTAGAAATTTTTAACTATGGTTCATTTAAAGATTAATAAACAATTGAAGAAACAAATAGATAAAGATATTTAAGGCAATACGTAATAATTACTTTAGCAGATAGAAAATACTTAGATCCATGTATTGAGTTAAACCACCAGAAACTTTTAGAAAACCATGACTTACACCTATGAATCATATACTTGGATGAGAGATGTCAATGAGGAAATTGGAGGAGTATTAGTTTTAATACAACTGTGTAAACACATGTTCAAATGTTGGAATTTGATCAGCTGTCTGACCTGTTTTGACAAACGAGTATATTTACCTCGTTTATTTTGACTGTAATACTGAAATCAGGTAGAGTAAGAGGCACACGAGTGTACTATTAAGTTCAACCACGTTTTGTATACTAGTCACATTACAAACATTATTGGACCACATGTGCCACTTGTTAACAATTTTCTCCCACTGTCAGAAGGTGTTTGTTTATAAATACATTTTGTTAATTCTTATGAGGTAAAAACTGAATTATTTATGAAGAAAATAATATACAATTCAAGTACCTAAAATCACAATTCCACAAACAAATTGATGACAAAACAGTTAACACGAATAGTTAATTTATAAGGATGCATTTATTGCAATAAAAATTGCTACAGTCTTAATGCAATTTATTGTCTACAAAACTGTTGCAATTAACTTTGCAGGTGCAACTGCATCAACAGCTGGTGCTTGAAACAAAACGCATCAAGAAACAAAACACATGGCAAGTTGGTTTTCAAGATGGAATTGTATGCTTAGGTTCGCAAAAAGGTAATAATTTGTTTATTTCTGTTTTTGCCAACTTTCGTGCCTCTTAGTCTAACCATGGGAAGCTGTTGGAAAAGGTAGTACCGACACCTACTACTTTACTACTTCAATCAAATTCCAAAATATTTTATAGACAGCTGTGTGTTTCCTTTAAATAAAAAATCTGCTCACTAGGTTCCCTATTTTTGTCTTAAGAAAATACAGTCTCTTCCCCCAGCAAAGCTTGACCCCTGGCACAACAACATGTTCACACTACAACCATCGACTATATATACTGAAGTATTTATTGACAATGCTATAACTTGTACGATGATGGTATGAACAGGGGAAGTTAGCAGAGCGCCTGGGCGGTGCTGCGCTCTGTGGCGTGTCAGTGGAACTACTAGCAGCCCGGCGTGGGCAAGGACGTTGTCGCACGAAAATCAATTTCAGGGATGAACTAAATACGATGCACTAATGGTCGGGTCGGACGATTTTGGTGACATCTCACTTAAATGTTAATAAGTAACTGCTTTGTTTGGTTGAACATTTTTCACAGATACTCGGACAATAGAGTAGATTAATGTATCTTTAATATATCAAACTACAATTTGTCACACTATAACGTACTTACTTCTATTACTATTTGTTAAAACATTAAATTCCTTTAAGTTTAAACTTTCAAATAAATACTTCGTTTTATTAATGTACGTTATTACGTTTGCCAATCCTGGTAAGTTTGTTGTTTTTTTGGTTTAAAAACTTTACTTCTTTTGCATGTTATTTTTTAATTGTTTGGCCGTTCAGTTGCAAAATAGTACGGTAAAACTGTTAACACGTGTTAGAATGAAAGCATGTGTTAAGAGTCTCAGCACTAAGAATAAACTGTTAAAATTGTTTAAATAAAAGCAATTGCAACTATGTTCTTTTTGATAAATTTTGAATTTTGTAGACATCGCTGATTAGTTCTATGTGACTTAATGAGGCAAAATCTTTGTATTTCATCCGAATTAATTTAATTGAATTGAAGAAAGAAGTAGAAGCACTGAATATGATAATAGTCCAACAACCACTGGAATCGTGATACAATTACTTTGTCATGTGCGTGTATTGCGTTCATCGGTTACCTGCAGCTCCTGAATTTTGTGCTGCTGCTGCAGAATGTGTTCCTGCTGTCGCTTGAGGTGTTCCTGCTGAAGCCGCTGCTGCAGTTCTAGCTGCTTCTGCGCCTCAGCACTCACAAACGCCGCCTGCAACACGACAAGGTACGTCAGCATTGGAGCTGCAGAATATGCTCCTGCTGTCGCTTGAGGTGTTCCTGCTGAAGCCGCTGCTGCAGTTCTAGCTGCTTCTGCGCCTCAGCACTCACAAACGCCGCCTGCAACACGACAAGGTACGTCAGCATTGGAGCTGCAGAATATGCTCCTGCTGATGCAGAATGTGTTCCTGCTGCCGCTTGAGGTGTTCCTGCTGAAGCCGCTGCTGCAGTTCTAGCTGCTTCTGCGCCTCAGCACTCACAAACGCCGCCTGCAACACGACAAGGTACGTCAGCATTGGAGCTGCAGAATATGCTCCTGCTGATGCAGAATGTGTTCCTGCTGCCACTTGAGGTGTTCCTGCTGAAGCCGCTGCTGCAGTTCTAGCTGCTCCTGCGCCTCAGCACTCACAAACGCCGCCTGCAACACGACAAGTTACGTCAACATTGGAGCTGCAGAATATGCCCCTGCTGCCGTTTGAGGTGTTCCTGCTGAAGCCGCTGCTGCAGTTCTAGCTGCTTCTGCGCCTCAGCACTCACAAACGCCGCCTGCAACACGACAAGGTACGTCAGCATTGGAGCTGCAGAATATGCTCCTGCTGCCGCTTGAGGTGTTCCTGCTGAAGCCGCTGCTGCAGTTCTAGCTGCTTCTGCGCCTCAGCACTCACGAACGCCGCCTGCAACACGACAAGGTACGTCAACATTGGAGCTGCAGAATATGCTCCTGCTGTCGCTTGAGGTGTTCCTGCTGAAGCCGCTGCTGCAGTTCTAGCTGCTTCTGCGCCTCAGCACTCACAAACGCCGCCTGCAACACGACAAGGTACGTCAGCATTGGAGCTGCAGAATATGCCCCTGCTGCCGCTTGAGGTGTTCCTGCTGAAGCCGCTGCTGCAGTTCTAGCTGCTTCTGCGCCTCAGCACTCACAAACGCCGCCTGCAACACGACAAGGTACGTCAGCATTGGAGCTGCAGAATATGCTCCTGCTGATGCAGAATGTGTTCCTGCTGCCGCTTGAGGTGTTCCTGTAGCGTTGACTCTATATGGTCATCTCGAGCAAAATAACTGAAAGCACCTTATTAAGTAAACAATTAATAACTATTTTGAAACAAATCATTAATCCCGCCAGAGAGTTGATTCGTTTGTCAAACCTAAGCAGCTAAAGCTCTCGTAGATCAATAGTTGTAAATAGTTTGGGTAAATAATATTTGGGTAGAGAGTCACCAAAAATGGTACTATTATCATCTAAAACCTGACATCAATTTATTTTAACCTCTCTGGTTTTTGCAAATAAAACACAACGCATACAACTTTAATATTCTTAAACTATTAACCTGATTTCATTTAATTAACATCGGACCACATTTTTCTATCGAATGCCCAGAGATATGGTCCTTGAATATTATTCGAATATAATACTATTTGTTTTGGGGGTAGAAACATACAGGCCCAATTTGAGTTGTCAATTTAAATTAAGTAAGTAAGAATGTAAATGAGAACGATATCAGATGGATAGGGTGCTGAAGTGGAAGGGGAGGTGTAACAAGTTAAGTGATCGACCCGAGCGAAGTGTTGAAGTGATGAAATGACTTGGGATGCGAGGAATGCAACGATTCTATGATACTAAAGGAAGGGAAGGTGTAAAACGTGAAGTGTAAGTGCAACCCGAGCGAAGTGTTGAAGTGATGGGACGAAATCAGATGCGAAGTATGCAATGATACTGTGTTATACGAAGGAAGGGAAGGTGTAAAACGTGAAGTGTAGGTGTAAGTGCAACCCGAGCGAAGTGATGAAGTGATGGGACGAAATCAGATGCGAAGTATGCAATGATACTGTGTTATACGAAGGAAGGGAAGGTGTAAAACGTGAAGTGTAAGTGCAAGTGATCAACCCGAGCGAAGTGTTGAAGTGATGGGACGAAATCAGATGCGAAGTATGCAATGATACTGTGTTATACGAAGGAAGGGCAGGTGTAAAACGTGAAGTGTAAGTGCAAGTGATCAACCCGAGCGAAGTGTTGAAGTGATGGGACGGGATCAGATGCGAAGTATGCAATGATACTGTGTTATACGAAGGAAGGGAAGGTGTAAAACGTGAAGTGTAAGTGCAAGTGATCAACCCGAGCGAAGTGTTGAAGTGATGGGACGGGATCAGATGCGAAGTTGGGAGTTCTGGCTCGGACGCCGCACCTAAATATATGTGGGCAACTCTCCAATTCATACACTCCATTCATGACAGAGAAACAAACGTGGCTTTGTCAGGACTTTGTTCCCACTACTCTGGCCGCGTCTCTTATACTTTACTGAACGAGCAGCGAGCTCCCCAACTGGCTTACAATTTTAACTAAAAAGTGGAATCGTTTGTGAACCTGTAACTATTTTCAAATTTGAGATTTTTGGGTTCGTTCATGTTAAATCATTGCAATAATACCTAATCATGTACAATTTAATCATCTTAGTCTAAAGTAAAAACAACCCAATTTCATGCATATCTTTTTAATCAATTTACTACACTAAAGAATTATAGTTCACGTAGAAGAAATTAGATCGTCATGGTAAAAAGCGGTCTAATTGAACGATATTGTTATAAGATAATATTAAAAGATACATGGAAATAACTATGGTTTGTTTCAATCGATTGCACAGTAAGGAATCAAATGTTTGATTTGCTTACTATGAATTTAAACCAATAAGTGTTCATAAGCAACTATAGCATCCAAAGTAATTGTAATTGTTGACAATTAAGTTGACAGTTGGGCTGTAGCCAATAGCATCGTTGTACCTGGTCACTGTTGCCATTTTGCCATTAAAAAACACTCGAACGTTATTCCGATCAGCTGGTGTGGGTATTTGGTAATGCAGCACGTCTACTATTGGCAGATGTTGGTTGATAGCCCGGAAAACCACGCCCTCAACCGGCAAATTTAATTGTCAGCTATTATAGAAAGAGTCCTATTATATTATAGATTTCAAAATTGACTTGTGCCATTAACAGAATTAATTGTGAACTTGTCTTGACGCAGAACACCACGCGAATGGCTTATTCCCTAAATAAGAAATTAACAAGAAGTTCCAAAAGATTTAACAGTAAGAACGATCTGGAGACTAAGATAACGATCTCCGGATTTGGACCGTTCCGTACCATGGAGGAGGATATTCCAGGAAACGGTTGATCAGGTCGGGTCTGGCGGAGGCGGAGGCGGGGCGCAGGAATGACGTGATAGCGACACAAGCAGCAAGCCGAGAGCCGAGATCAAAGAGGGTAAACAGTAGCGAGTTCATAATCCGGCGTGTTTGGGTAGCGGAGATATGACTACAAACACCGGCGGCCTCGCTTATTGTTGGGCGTTTCATATCAAACTGCCGCCGGCGATGTGCGCCTCGTGCACGTTCAAGATGGGTTGTCCCCGAGTATACGATATGCATTGCTGATGAAAATGTTCAAGTTCTACGTTGCTTGGAGCTTACGAGTATAATTTACAAGGGGAGTCAGTCCTCTCTATACCTGATTCGCTCCTAAGGCCAATGTTAACTTTCAAAACCAGCCCCCCTCAACGAGTCAAAATGTTAATTTGTGGTTCGTGTTCGTATTAAGAACAAAAAATACGTAGCGTTTTCAGTTAGCAGAATTTCTATATCTCATATCCCATTAGAAAACGTAAACATTGAACATTTTGGAATTTCATTGAACGATTAGTTTGGCGATGTTGAAACTTTGCTCGATGAAATCACGAGGTATTTTTTTATCTTTAAAATGAACCGTAAATCAACAATATCAGATAATGCGTTGCGGAGGGAGGGGCTTGGAAGGTTAAAGTTGGCCTTATGGGGGAAGCGGTTAGAAACTCCAAATGTTTCGTGACAGGAGCCCACTCTTAAATAACCGGCGTATAATATTCCATTATTTCAACCTAAATATTTATGTGAGCTCCACCACTGGTCAACACAAGATTCTGAGTCTTAAGGTAATACAAAACTAATGCTAATTACTTGTAGGACCTGAGTCTATAATGTCCCCACTCGAGTCCACGACCCCACAGCACGGCGCGGTACAATTTGTACAAACTTTATGTAAAGCAGGAGTTCCGGACGGGCGGAGTTTGGGCCACCTTTGACCACGTGTCCGGGAACAAAGTTAAGGAAGCCGAGAGCCAAGTTGAGGCAAGATGGCGACCCATTAAATGATTGGGCTCTGTTTTTGTGCTTAGTTTGCATTCGGGAGCTGGACTTCAAAGAGATAATGCCGCCAAGTTACAGGATTATCATTGTGCTCTCCCCCCCTCTCTCTGTCTCTCTTTCTTACCCTTCACTCTTCTCTGATTTTCTGTTTTTAGTTGGACACATTTGCTAATTAAACTTCTTGTGAAATATGCGCCGTATATTTTAGTGTTCGCGTATACACAAGGGGTTATTTCAGCGACACGATATACAGTATTCAGCAGAACGTAGTTTAGTAGAACCTTCTCAGGTGAAAATTTATCAAGTTTTAAGAGTATTTTTCGGAACTGTGATGAGATTTTTTATTAATTTGGGAATCCGTTACAAAACGGATAAAGTAAAATATATATACGAACAGCAAAGGAAGAAAGACATTTTGACTACGCTCGGTTCACGGTGCTTGGCACCTGGGAAAGGCGAGAAACTACTGAAATTTCTCGTAAAAAAAGTAGACATTAACAAAAACAACCAAAACAAATGTTTTAAAAATTAAATAAGTGATTTTTGCTTTCTGTTGACAAAAGTAGACTGTAACACGAACGGTACTAAGCCAAATAGAGGTGAAAAGTAATTCCAGAGCACACGCTAACCAGATGCCGATCACTGTGACCCGTACTGTATCATAAATGCACGAATCATTATTAATATGCTTGAGTTCATAAGGACCGAAACTTGACTAAAAACTTATCAAACAGAAGAAAACAAATGTAAAATCTCCCCATAGTGATTGTGTATAAACGAATTGTACAAATTTCATACTCTACCTGTTAATGCCATGTTCCTTTAGTAAGATGAATTAGTTTTACTCAGGGGGACTTGTAAACTCTTATGGGCTTTAGATTAATTATGCATTAGCTTTAAAAACAATTATATATTAATAAGAATTGCTTTTTGATGAGTACATTGACACAGACTCGAGGCTGTAAGAAGTGCATTTACTTATAGTAGGTTGGTTTGTATTTGTTCAAATGTTTGCTATTCGGTCATCACGTAAAGTTCGTGAACAATAAAGGCAAAAAATACATTTGGATGAAAAACAAAGTCGCTCTACGCCAATCATGACTTCCTTCGCGTGCCGAGAAATGCTTTTACACTTATGATCAAGTTGTCGTCACATGGAGACAAACTATTGGGTGGTTCTAGAGCCACTTATCGTTAGAGCCTCAAATGTTTAATGTAATTTTCAGATCTATACAAACCTGTATTATACTGATCATGGCGATTCGTGTTTTTAGCGAATTTCCCCTATAGGGAAGAAGCTATTACCGTAGGTCTCATGGTAAGACTTAAGCCCGAGACCATGATAACTTTTCATTTTGAGGTCCCCAGATGCCAAAAACACCATTCGTTCAAATTTTTATTATGTATATATATATATATATATATATATTTATTTATATATATATATATATATATATATATGTGCCCGTAAGCACGATAACTCTCGTAAAAAAGGTCCGATCTTAATGAAATTTGGTACAAATGTGTAAAGTACCATTTATTTGAACGAGTTCGAAAACCAGATGAATCGCACCATCCGAAGGGGGTTTTTGGGGGGGTTTGTACCCCAAAAATGTGTTTTTTGGGGTTTTCACATGTAATTTTAATTTAAATCAAATTTTAATTTATACCATTCAATTCAGCTTAAAAAAAAAAACAATTTGGTATTTTGATCATTGTTCTACGTCAACTGGTTACCGAGATATTGAAAGTGCTAAACACAGTACGTTGTCTAATGTTATTCTTATGGAGAAAAAGAAAAATTGTATATCTCGCTTATTTATGAACGTAAACTGGCAAAATTTGGTATATGGCTTTATTTGGTTGTGGTCTATTGATATTTGCACAAAAATTCATTTTTTGCCCGATAGTTCCCGTAGCAGCAAACCTGCATACTCAGCCCCATGTTATTCTTATGGAGAATAATTAACGTGTTATCTCCTTTAATTATGAACATAAATTAATAGAACTTGGTATGTGGCTTTACCTAGTTGAGTTATAATGATATTTGTATAAAAGCCCATTTTTAGTGTTCCTTATTTCAGCAAACCTGCATACTCAGCCGCCATGTTATTCTTATGGAGAATAATTAAAATGTCATAAATCGTTTATTTATGAATGTATATTGATGAAACTTGGTATGTGCCTTTATGTGGTATTAAGATAAATTAATATGCATTGGAAATTCGCTGAGTATGCAGGTTTGCTGCTACGGGGGTATTTTGAGTATACATTATTTCGAAAATTAAATCCAAAGGCTATATTTTGTTTTGACCTTTTAACATTTTGTCATCGAATGCAATTATATCTCCAGAAAAGAGGCCCTAGAAGCCCGAGAAGACCTTTATACATCATCATCCGACATCATTATTACAAATTAGCTTTGGACGAAGACAGTCAAAGCGAATCTGAGAGATTGGCTCTTCAAGTGAAGGAAGGACGAGTGGACGAGTGGCGAAGTTGGCCTCGAGCAGCCGCGACAAAATCGCAACTTCAACTTCAGCACCCGATACAGACAACATGTCCTCTATAAATACCGCTAATGAACCAAGTTTTGATGGTCGGTTTTAATCTTCCGCCGAGTTTAATGACTTGAACCGTCTTTGAAAACAATTTGGGCAAATCGACATCTGTGTTTATAATGACGATTTAAATTGAAATCCTTTCAACTCTTGCTGTAACTCGGATTTTACATTAAAGTTCGCTAGACTCCGAATTAATAAGTTAGTTTCTGTGAGGAAATTCAAAGAAATGTGTGGGTTCGACCGAACGAGCGAGAAGAAATTAATTATTTCAAAGTCCCACCATGTGTGTAATAATACACGTTGATGTATCAAACTCGAAATCAAAATAGCAAAATAGTAGACTGCTAGAGTCGTTTGATATGAAAACACCAATAATTATACAATTATTGACTATCCGATATCTTGTTTCTGCACTATCTAGGACTGTTTATTCATGACTAGCTCTTGACTTCGTTTTCACTGAAGGAAAATATAAAATATCACTACACAGAAGTATATTTACCACTCGTTCATTCAAATCAAAATCCGCAAATCTATATTTTATAAATTGTATACACATAGCCATTGTATGTACACGTATACAAAAGCCTTGTTTGTGTGTTTGTTAAACAACAACAAACGAACATGTTACAAAGCCCTGTAAAAAGTGGCCTAAGACTGTCCGTGTTTTCCAGAGGAGTTAACGAATTTGAAATTATTAAACTTTATCGTCTCCCGCATGATATGTAGTGATTTAAAAACCTATATCTTTCAACATTTTAAAGCACATTCAATTAAATCTTTTGGAAAAGAAACAGAAAAGATGCGATTACATTTGTTTATCGTTCGCTTATCTAAAATTATGTACTATCAGTATTGTTGAGGTTAAATGTTGATCTGTGTACAAAGTCAAACTAAACCATGACCTTTTGAGGCAACTAAGGGTTACTTTATGTAATCCACGAAGGGAAACATACATAATGAAATAATCGCATTTTTATGAAAGACCTCACGGAAAATATGTTCTTTAAAACCAGAAAATTCTTCATTTGGGATAGCTCCAAATTACCTGTATTACTTTTTAAACACATCCTTATGGTTTCATAAATAAAAAGTGTACACAGTATTTTCTCCAAACGATACTGCGAATTTATGTTGTATAATAGTTCGACAGAGAAGAGAAGAAGAAGTCTCCGAAACATCAAATGGCGTTGAATTACATTCAAACTGAGTAATACCCGTTAAAACTTTATGTAGAATGGCGTTGTCAGTGACGACAATTAATGCAAAAAAGAAAAACATAAAACACGGGAGGACGGAACAGTCGCCTTAGAAACAATATTGGCGCGGCTGAATGGGTTCCAAGGAGCGGAGTTTTACAAATGGCGTATAAAAGCAGAACGTCCGACGTCCAATTATTTAGTTTCACGGAACTGTATCGTTTATACGCTGAATGGCCCGTCTTACGGGTCACCCTTTGAGTGCTTCACCCCCCCCCCCTCACAGCGGAATAATGTATTCTCTCGTCCTCTTTTGAAATTATTTTTAATCCATATTTATGATAAAAGAATGGAGCGGGAGGGGCTTTCAGGGCATCTTTACGGAATAATGGCGGGCAATGTTAGTTAGAGCTCCCTCATTAGACAAGATCCTCGACGTTGAATGCCAACCCGGACAATGGCTCCCGTTATCTCTCTCAATTATTCGCCTGTTGGAGCGCCTCGTCGATCGCCGGGTTTTGTGTTGTTACGGCATTTCTTTATTTCAAGAAGTGCTTTGATTTTAAGCTCTCTGAAGATCCCGGTTTCGCCTGGAATAATACTTTTTTCGCCTAGTGAACGAATTTTGTAAGAATTTGACTTTTCCAAGCATTGACGGGGAGGTGAGAAGGTGTTTCTTCGCTTATAACTGTGCTGTCCTTGTTGGCAAATTTTCGCTATAGGGAAGAAGCTATTACCGTAGGTCTTTTCGTAGGACATAACGCCGAGACCATGGCCAGACCGAGGTTTATGGGGGTTTTCAATTTTCCAAAAATCAGTTTTTGCATTTTTCACCCTCAAATTTTTAAAAACACTTAATTTTGGTTTGGATCATGTTATAGAGCTTACAACAAATAATATAGTATTTTGAATTATTAACCTAGGTTAAGTGGTTGCGGGGAAAAAAATGCTCATAAAATCTCCCGTGTTAATCTTATGGGAAAAAGGGTTTTTGCTTTTCCTCAGTTAATTTTAATATGAACTTCACATTTGCTTTTACCAATCAACTCAGCTCCACAAACCAATCATTTTTATGTTTAAATTGTGATTCTACATCCAACCGTTGCAGAGATATTCAAAGTGCTAAACACAGTACGTTGTCCAATGTTATTCTTATGGAGAATAAATACAATTTTATACTTTCAGTATCTACGCCAGTGGCATTTTTTAGGTGTTTATAAGGACTTCCAAATCTCGATTATTTATGAATGTATATTGATTAAACTTGGTATATTGCTTCACGAAGTATTGGTATATTGATATTTGCACAAAAAATTGATTTTTTGTTGACTATCCCCGTACCAGCAATCCTGCATACTCAGCACTAATGTTATTCTTATGGAGAATAAGTTAAGTTTTATATCTCCCTTAATTATGTACATAAATTAATAAAACTTCGTATGTAGCTTTACCTGGTTGAGTTATATTGATAATTGTACAAAAATATGTTTCTTATATTTTTTGCAGCAAACCTGCGTACTCAGCCCTGATGTTATTCTTATGGCGAATAAATAAAATTATATAGATCACTTATTTATTTATGTATTTTTATGAAACTTGGTAAGTGGCTTTATGTGGTAGTGAGAAACATATGTGTGCATTGGAAATTCGCTGAGTACGCAGGTTTGCTGCGACGGGGGTATTTAAGCTTAGGTCCTTCAAAATTGAGGATTAGTGATTTAAAACGATTTACCACAAAATTAATTTTAAAAGAGTGACTCTCATTTATTTTACAACGTACCGGTGGCACTATCTTACAGTGATAAGTTCAACTAACACAAAACATGTGACATTAAGCTTATGAAAGGGATTTGTAGGAGTAAATGTAAGCGCAGGTGTTGGAGGGGAACGAAAAACCTCAATATTAAATCTAAATCCTAGGTTTTAACACAGAATCTGCGCAAGGGCCGTCTGGTCACCTTAAATTTCCTATCCAGCGTTTTATTATGACCTTAATTTTGGTTCATGGGAATAGCGTTGGGAACTATTTTCAACTGGCTGGGGCTAGCATCATAAGTGAAGTTTGTCAGATCGATCTTAAGCAAAATATGAATCTTTTGTGAAGGTTCGATACTGGACCCAGCTGCCATGTCACTGGCTACTAATAGCACTTTCTAAGAACAGGTTGAACTTAGATGGTATCAAGCCAGGGTTTGGACCGTTCCCTATAAAACGTTAGCAATTTCCAATATTGTAATAAGATAATCCATTAGAAAATAACGTTTCGACCATTGACTATATATACTGAAGTAGATTTATCATCGCCATTGTAAAAGCTGTCCCTAGTTTTAGGTGTGAGGATTCAAAGAGGAAGTAGGAGGTAGTGTAATCTCCAGCAGAGTATACTTCTGTCAACTATTACTGATCCTTTCAAGGAGGGGATAATACAACCCCCCTCCTTAGTGTTCCAGGAAGCAACCATAAGTTGATCACTTGCTTTCTGGGTTGGAGATACTTTACAAGTTAACGTAAATAACTAAAATAAATAGTTGACCGCAGCACACTCTGTCGGTGACCTAATCAAACTACGTC
The DNA here is from genome assembly GCA_963675035.1 of Allygus modestus. Taxonomy (NCBI): domain Eukaryota; kingdom Metazoa; phylum Arthropoda; class Insecta; order Hemiptera; family Cicadellidae; genus Allygus; species Allygus modestus. The sequence goes on from OY776111.1 coordinate 4,317,092, forward strand.
CACTTCAAATTCTGGCTAACATTAAAAGTGGGGCAGCTGGGCCATAAAGATGAAATGTCTTCTTCAGTGTATATAGTCAATGGTTTCGACATTATAGAATAAACAGTAGAGTATGATATCTCCTTATCACAAATATCTTCATCCTACACTACGTGAAGCTAACGTTGGCCCAGAATTCTCATTTACTACCTACTCCAAGTTGCCGGTGGGGTTAGACGCAACTCTCCCCCCTCATCCCCATCTCATACAGTTTCCAAAGAAACCCCGGTCTTTGTGTACGCTCCTCTTAGCTGAAGAATAATTCATTCTTTTATAAATAAAGATCCATTTGTTAAGCTTTGTGGGGTTACATAAAAATGGTAATTCAAAGCGGGCTTATTCTTTTGACTTGAAACAACTGACGATAACGGATTTCGTATTACCGGATTGTCAGAAGGAAACAGGATCTCTCGGCTTCGCATTTTGTAGCTCTTTTAAAACAGACTTTTATTTACATAAGTTAATTCGTATTTCAAACAATCTCGGATGAAAGGGGCTGTTTGGAACAATTTTGAAGTGTAATATTAATTTTGTAATGCTTTCAATACGACATTTCCTCGGAAAATACTTTGTTTAGTAGTTAATTTTACTCAAACATTTTATTTTAATGAGAAATAACTATCGTTAGTTTACTACGTGAAGTGTATTTTCTTCTTACTGTTATTTCACTACTATGGAAGCACCTGACCGGGACCTCAACTCCATACCAGGGGACCGAGCTTTGGTCAAGGAGTTGAGTTTCCGTACAAGTCAAAGTTGTAGTAGTACAGACAGCAGCTAACATTAACAAAAGTTTCATAACGTTTTCAATCGTATTGTAAACATGTTTGACTGGCCTAATTGGAATTTACTGATTTTTTGCTGCCAACGTCTAAAACTAAATTTCGAGTATTAACTTATCAAAATGCAACTTGTATAATTAGTACCCCTCGTTAGTTCTGAGTATGTCGAATGCCTTCCTTACCTCGGCTATGAGCTCCGGCCGCTCACCTGATAATAAAAACTGTAGAGTTGATCAACTTGCAATATTTAAACATGTTTTTGATTTTCCTTTTGTAACTTATTTGCACCATATACAACTTTACTAAAAACAAAATGTCCCGAGATGTTTGATTTATACTCAACAGGAATACGGGTCACGGTAGTTCAGAGGTAAAGCGCTAGCCTCACAAGCTATATTATACAAGCTATTACTGGTATTAAGGTACCTCAGCTGTATTTAGATTGCCGCACATTTTATGCTATTATGGTGACGGGCAGTTTTTCATATTGTTTTTTTAGGGAAAATAGTCTCTCTTTCCCTTAAGAGGGGGCACGATGTTAACTTTAAAATCCCTTCCCTCTAACGGGGCATACAAAATTATTGATTTAAGGCTAATTTTAGGAAGAAATAACTCGAGATTTCAGTGAGCAGAATTTTGATATCACAAATAGTTAATTTATAAAAATAGAAAATATTGAGTATTTTTTAATTTTAATTAAAAATTATCACCGTACTTATGAAATCAAAATTCTGCTCTCAGTAGGGCTTATGGGAGAAGCAAGTAAAAACATGAAATGTTTCATGACTGGAGCCCCCTCTAAGAATGTGATTGATGGTGTTCGACTTATGTTTCTGCCTTTCTTCATTCGTTCCAGGCGCGGCTTGAAGTTAGATAATCGTATATTATGCAGTTATTTGTAACCATTATATAGCCGCCCAGCGATGACCCGAGCTCGGAGGTCCGTTTCATTAGCTCTCGTTGGGGGGGGGGGGTTATGATGTCAAATCAGAGGGGGAGTCACAATGGGGCATCGGCGCTCTTGTTTTGTAGCAATTTGTTAAAAGCCGGATCCGCGCACAGAAACAAATTAGCCGGACAATGAGATGGCTATCACGGTCGCGGCCGTCAATGGCTTTGTGAGCCCGGGCACACTTTCAATCCGGATTATTTTTCAATCGGTCTTTTTGATAAACCGCCGCCAATTCGGCAGCGGATTAATTTGGGCTATGGCGATGCAAATCGAATTACCCACATGGATATGGCGCGGCCCGGCCCGCGCTACCTTTATAAATCGCTAGATTATTGTTTAATTCTATCGAGGGTCGGGTGGGGGGGTGGGGGTGTTCTATAGCGGAGTAATCACCGGGATTATGTCTTGTTAGGAGACACTGCTGGTCTGTTGGTGGTTGTAATCTGCATTAATGTGCACTGTGAACGACTTGCAATAACAACAAGAATACAGCTGAATAGTTTATCCTGAAGGGGATGCTTTGACTGGAAAGAAATGTAAATACCCCCGTAGCAGCAAACCTGCGTACTCAGCGAATTTCCAATGCATATATATGTATCTCAATACCACATAAAGCCACATACCAAGTTTCATCAATATACATTCATAAATAAACGATTTATGACATTTTAATTATTCTCCATAAGAATAACATGGCAGCTGAGTATGCAGGTTTGCTGAAGCAAGGAACACAAAAAATGGGGTTTTATACAAATATCAATATAACTCATGTAGGTAAAGCCACACACCAAATTTCATTAATTTATTTTCATAATGAAGGCAGATAACACGTTACTTATTCTCCATAAGAATAACATGGGGCTGAGTACGCAGGTTTGCTGCTACGGGAGCCTTGGGTAAAAAAGTGTCTTTTTGAGCAAATATCAATGGTCCACAACCAGATGAAGCCGTATACCAAGTTTCGTCAGTATAGGTTCATAAATAAGCGAGATATAAAATTTTTATTTTTCTCCATAAGAATAACATTAGACAACGTACTGTGTTTAGCACTTTCAATATCTCGGTAACCAATTGACGTAGAGAAATGATCAAAATACCAAATTGTGTGTTTTTTTAAGCTAAATCCAATGGGAAAAAATAAAATTTGACTATTTCCAAAATTATATGTAAAACATTCGAAAAACCCATTTTTGGGGTACAAAACCCCCCCAAAATACCCCTTCGGATAGAGCGATCTGGCTGGTTTTCGAACTTAAAGTCATAAATGTTGCTTTACACGTTTATACCAAATTTCATCAAAATCGGATAATTTTTACGAGAGTTATCGTGCTCACGGACACATATATATATATATATATATATATATATATATATATAGATATATATATATATATATATATATATATACAGTTTCGAACGAATGGTGTTTTTGGGGTCTGGGGACCTCAAAACGAAAAGTTATCATGGTCCCGGGCCTAGGTCTTACCATGCCGACTACGGTAATAGCTTCTTCCCTATAGGGGAAATTCGCTAAAACCTAATGGAGTAACACAGTCAAAACGGAAAATACATGACAAATATCTTACCACAATATTAATTTAATATTCTCGGCTTTACAAAGTACAAAATTGCAGTAAAGCAAACGTTGATAACCTTTACACAACTTTTCCAAAAGGTTACAATTACTTGCCGTTTTATTTACCCGTGAGGAAAATCCCTAAAATGTTGAAAATTACTAAAACTTAAGGAGAATTTATAGTGCTTTGGTAAAAGCTGTTTTGTCAAATATGTGGGATAACTGAATGGACAAATTTTGCTTGGTCAACCTGAGGAAATTCGAACGAGTAGCGTACCCCCTTGTGACGTCACATATGTTGCCCATTGCTTGACCCGCTGCTCCGTCAGCCCCGCCAGACGACAATCCCCGGCTTCCGGTGGGGACAGAGCCCCGTTGTGCGGCCATGTGTCTGTGTGTCTGTGAGCCCCTTGTCCCACTATCTCCATAGTGGCCATCCGGCGTCTGAGCCGTTATTGTCTCTCAACATCGATGCTTTGTTTTGTCAAGCCCTCTGTAGCATCAGTGTTCCGCCGGAACGGCCCATTCCGTTGTTCCGTGAATCTAAACGATTTGAGAAGATAAGGGAAGTGCTTTACACTGATACCGTTCACATTGTCGAGTTGGTATTTAAGTTGGTAAGAGCGAACTAATCGCAGAAAAGATCCGAAACTCCTCAGTAAAATCATAGGATTCCTTTGATACGTGACTATATCAAACCAGCTTGGTCAGATCAATTGATGTCTTATGGGGGTTTTGTAGAGAGAGAGATCTCCAATACAAAATACAGAGAGGTGCCTAGCCTTAGAGACACCCTTTTTGTTCCCTTGGCAGTCCCTTGGACTCACAGCTTATATTGGGTTTCAAACCACCGGACAATGGCACTATCATACAACTAAGAATGTATTTAAAAATGAATGATAATTGTTTAAATTTTTTTAAGATTTGACAGGTAGGGGCCTAGTTTACCTCAGCCAAAAAAGTCCAATGAAGATGAATCTTACTCTAAGCTGATATATTTCTTTGTAATTACAACATTGTCAAAGCACGGACTGCTTCAAATAAATAATTAAGCGTATACTCAACACAGACACGAACCACGGAGAACAATTAGTGCGCTGTGTTGTGTTATGCTTATTTATTTATTTGACGCAGTACGTGGTTTGACAATGTTATGATCACAACGAACATGTCAGCATAGAATAAGACAATCTTCACTGGATTATTGACTAAGAACAATACCATTCTAGTCGTGTGTATGTTCGTAATGTGTGTAAATATTAGTTTGTTAACAACATGACGCAGTTTGCTACTAGACCTAAGCAACACAGATCTCATGAATAATCTAGTGTACAGTGTATGGATGCTGGTGATGGCCTAGCGCCGAAACGCGTTCATCACAAACAAAATTGGATTGACGACGTAAGTAAAATAACAACTAGTTTGTCATTATCAATCCGTGATACAAACCGCACATAATGAAAGCAATAGGTAAATTCCAAACAAATGTTTAATATAAACTAGTTATTTAACCAGTAAATTAAATAAAAACAACATAAAATTGAAATTTGTAATGATGTAAAAGTTTTGAACTAATCCAGCTTTGCCCTGACTAAAGATCGATGGCGAATCGCTGTTCGTGTAATATAGGCAATAATGGCTTTTCAATCATAATAATTTCAATCAAAACAAGCGCTCGAGTGGAAAATATGAATGGCAACAAACGATATTGTAATACCGGTTTAATTATGATCGGGCAAACAAATTGAAACAATAATAATCGAGTTGCTTTTAGCGCGTTTCTCTTATGTTAATGATCCGTGGCTCAAAGCCGCGCGAGTTTTATACAGCGGCGAGTTTCGCTGAAATAACACGTAATGATATCATAATCACGAGCAAAACAAGAACTGCATTATCTGCTAAATTATAATGCGCATCATTGTCGAACGGGAAAATGTAATTATAGTGTCAAACAAACTGGTGAAATCGTGTTATTTAAATGGGGAGGAATTAATGCACGACACGCTGTAATACTGATGAGGAGGAATTATTTGAAACTAATATTTTAGGGCGGAAATGTACAAAAGTGGACGGATAAAATGGTTTAAAACATTACATTATGTTCTGTCACAAATGTTATTTAGGAATTTAAAGTGTTTGGGGTGAACGTTAAACTTTTCAGTTTTAAGGCTAAATTTTGCTGTAAAATTAGGGGAATTCGTTATAGAATTTGCCATAAGTAAATTTGCTAGCTGCATTTTCCTTCGGTCGAGCGAATACGCTCCACTTAATACCATCTCTTTAATGTCAATAACAGGCATGGCATGATAGAGGTTGTATGCTACACTCTATGGTGAACATAACAAAGACTTTCGGTTTAGAAAAACGAATTCTAAATTCAGTCTTAATGCTCTTAGAATGAACATTTGAAGTTTCATGGGCGATGGTGCGGGAGTAGCCCTATTATAGTTCTTGGGGTGTGGTAGTGAGTATCGGTGTATCCTCCTATTATAGTTCTTGGGGTGTGGTAGTGAGTATCGGTGTATCCTCCTATTATAGTTCTTGGGGTGTGGTAGTGAGTATCGGTGTACCCTCCTATTATAGTTCTTGGGGTGTGGTAGTGAGTATCGGTGTATCCTCCTATTATAGTTCTTGGGGTGTGGTAGTGAGTATCGGTGTATCCTCCTATTATAGTTCTTGGGGTGTGGTAGTGAGTATCGGTGTATCCTCCTATTATAGTTCTTGGGGTGTGGTAGTGAGTATCGGTGTATCCTCCTATTATAGTTCTTGGGGTGTGGTAGTGAGTATCGGTGTATCCTCCTATTATAGTTCTTGGGGTGTGGTAGTGAGTATCGGTGTATCCTCCTATTATAGTTCTTGGGGTGTGGTAGTGAGTATCGGTGTATCCTCCTATTATAGTTCTTGGGGTGTGGTAGTGAGTATCGGTGTACCCTCCTATTATAGTTCTTGGGGTGTGGTAGTGAGTATCGGTGTATCCTCCTATTATAGTTCTTGGGGTGTGGTAGTGAGTATCGGTGTATCCTCCTATTATAGTTCTTGGGGTGTGGTAGTGAGTATCGGTGTATCCTCCTATTATAGTTCTTGGGGTGTGGTAGTGAGTATCGGTGTATCCTCCTATTATAGTTCTTGGGGTGTGGTAGTGAGTATCGGTGTATCCTCCTATTATAGTTCTTGGGGTGTGGTAGTGAGTATCGGTGTATCCTCCTATTATAGTTCTTGGGGTGTGGTAGTGAGTATCGGTGTATCCTCCTATTATAGTTCTTGGGGTGTGGTAGTGAGTATCGGTGTATCCTCCTATTATAGTTCTTGGGGTGTGGTAGTGAGTATCGGTGTATCCTCCTATTATAGTTCTTGGGGTGTGGTAGTGAGTATCGGTGTACCCTCCTATTATAGTTCTTGGGGTGTGGTAGTGAGTATCGGTGTATCCTCCTATTATAGTTCTTGGGGTGTGGCAGTGAGTATCGGTGTACCCTCCTATTCAAATCCATAACACAATGTATTCAGATTTAACATAACACTAATATGTTATTTTTCTGAAAGTCTAGGACTGAAAGCAAATGATAAATTCAAAGAAATCCTGATATAAGATTGAGTATGGAAAAAATTGTAAATTTGTGTTTTCGCACAGAGGTCACCGAAACTACCGCACAACCTAGCAGGGTGAAACTTGGAAAAACACGGTTAATTAGATGAGGAAGAATCCAACGGAGCCTGATTTTTGTTTTCCCTTAAAATAAAAAAATAGTGAAAAGTTCAAAATAAACTATAATTTTTATAACGGGATTTCTGCTCTGTTTATAATTTCATACTGATCTATTTCCTCAGCATGTAAACAGTAAATGGAATCTCCACATACACAAAAACCCAATTTTGAAGGGGCTGTAGCCCTACAAGACACTAGTACGACACAAAATTGGACTCTCCACCTCTCTTAGGCTGTTGTTTGGCCTGGACATTGTCACTCAGTGAAGCCCGCTCATCTCGCGAGTGAGTGCACGAGTTTTGGGGTGACAACAGTGTTATCACGGGCGAGTCACGGGCAGCGGCCGGCACGCGCAGGTAGCGCTGCGGTGCGGTGTGGTGCGGTGGCGCACCCGGAGAATGAAATTAAGGCCAGTGCCACAGTGTTGCGCCCTCCCGTATAAATAGAGCGCACAAAAAACTAGGAATATCTGTACGCGCTATTTCCGTCCGGAGGGCGAGAGTTATGGGGGGGAGGGGGACGGTTTTTTGCCGCGCGAGATTATGAACGAAATCCAGAAGTATTTTGTCACCCGTTGTAGGGGGAGGGGAAGGGGGAAGGAGGGAGAGGAGGAAGCTGTCCATCTTGTGAGTGGACCGCGGAACTCGAGGCGCTCATCTGGAAAACTTCACTTTGTTTTGTGGTCGACGGGTAGCCGGCCAGTTGGTACTGTGGGGTTGAACATTATTGTTGTTTCTTTGTGTTCAGGAGTAGGTTTTGACCTCGGGAACAACGTGTTGTATACCTTGTATCTAGGACTTCAGCAGTTTTACAAGAGCAGTTAAAGAGCGTTAACTTGTCGGGAATCGAACTGTTCTTGTTATTACCAAAAGCTGACCAAATTCTTTCTAATCAGGGTCGATTGACTATAATTTTACTTTTAAACTTTAATTTGGTTCACAACTTAAAATTACAATATTTTTAATTTATGGAAAAATAAATGAATGTTTTTGAAAAGTAGCCAAGGGCAAAGTTCTTTGAAAAAGGGTTTTCTTTGTCCTTTTGTACTTTTTAATTTCTAAAAGTTACTTTAAAATATTTATTCCAGCACTTTGCTACCGTCGCGAACACAATGCAGCACATCATGCAGGTAGAAGCTACCAAGGAAGTCATTATCACACATAGGCCCTGTCTTTATGCAGGGGTGAGGCGCAGGGGGGGGGGGGGGCTCTGAGTGCCCCTGAATATTGTAACGCGGCCTCGCGGTCATTTCTAAACAACTCCGACCCCCTCCCCCCCCCCCGCGTATTATATCCCGACATCTTTATCATCTACTCTTTAGTTTGAACTCTGCTGCTTGTTATTGTGACTAATCTACTACAATATAGTTAAAATTTTATTCTTCGTCCAAACTGCAACACGATAACATTTTGTCTGAATGGGAAAACTGGGAAAGGTATGTCTAGAACAACAAGGGAAAACAGCTGGAGACAGGTTAAAAGATTAAAACCCTGTAAAACTAAGAGTAAGAAGAGAATGAGTAAAGGAAAAGTTTGCAAAACCTTAACAGTAATAACAAAACAAATTTAGTTCGCAGATTTGTTGACATATATTTGCTGTTTACAGTTTTAAGGTAATAACTCTTCTAAGGTAATAATTCACATGTTACTGATAAATACACGAAATAACAGTTGTACATCTGTTATTGAAAAATAATAGATTCGTTTGAATATAACATAAAGAAGTATAAAACAAATTCAACGACTTTTTACAAAATATCAATTGTACGACATTAAATAAACAGTTAAAAACCTATAACGGGAAACCCTGAGTGGATTAAGTGCGATGAAATAACGCAACAAGTGAACGTATCAATGTAATGTTCCGGCATCAATAGCAGCGGATGGCGCACGGCGTCGCATTGCAGTGAAAACCGGCTGATTAAAATACACAAAGAGAAAAACGTTTTTCAAATAGTTTTAATTTAATTCGCCGGTGAAAGAGGATTAATTCGCGTTATTCAGGGAGTCGCCATTCTTGTCGGCCAATATCGCGATTGGCGGCCATTCATTCGATGCGAAAAACAAAACGGACGGTCGTCATCAAACAAAAATGCTGCCAATTTATTAACGATGCTCGGCGTCCATTTGGTCCGGTGCATGCAAATGCCCTTTTTAATTCTTTTGTCCCTCGCGTCCATTAGATACAATGGGACCTACCTTTCTGCAGATAATGGAACATTTGTTAGTCCCTTTATGTTATCTGCGTAGCGCGCGTATGTGAGTGAGGCACTGACAGTCTGAAGCTTTGTCGAGTTTTTACAACAGTGTCCGACCTCTCCATATTACCTGATGTATTTTTCACAATTCCCTCGCATGGAAGTTTTTCAACGATTAATTCATGCAACGCTGTGTGTTTCTGAATACGACGAACGCTAGCATTTACAACACCCAGCTCTTCAGTAAGTACCGTTATCTATTCAATGGTACTGGAAATTGCACATGAAAAAGGCTGTAAGTATTGAATTTATATTTACAAATTGTAATCTATATCATACGTAACCAAACTCACATATAATATGTAAACGTACGAAAACAATTACACATATTGGAGGAATTTAGTTACGAAAAAATGTATAACATTTTATCACATAATACATACATTGTGGAGCATTTTGTCGATTAAACTACAAGAAAATATAAGTGTTTGCTCAATTTGAAAACGTATACAAGTACAGAAGGGTTGAATTTTATAAAACAACGGATATTTATCTCACAAAACTTATTGCTACTTTTTAATTTATTTATCTATATATAAATTGGTTGGATAGCACAGTGTTTGACGTACTCGCTTCATAATCTGAAGTTCGCCAGATCGATCCTGAGCAAAATCCTGAGAAAATTTTGTAAAGGCTCGATACGGGATCCAGCTGCTATTGGTCATTCGCCTATTGATTATTGATCCTGGCCAAAGAATCAGTCGGTATTAGTCAGGAACAAGACTACACAAGGAATCAGTCGGTATTAGTCAGGAACAAGACTACACAAGGAATCTCGCCCATTCTACATACTCATAATCATTCATTAATATTCGCTTTAAAATACGCACTAGTTGCGTCGGCGTCTTAGACGATGATTTAATGATTTATATTTTGTTTATATATCACACATTCTGTTTATCGGGTCCCTCAAAAAATTTCACTCTTTAAAATGGTAGGGAAATTAGCAGTAAAACATCTGTAACAAATCTATGCGATTCTGCAATTTTCATAGCTTCTAAAGAGCAAAACGGTAAAACGAGATGTACTCTGAACCGCTTTCCGCTGTATTTTCATTAGTGAGATTACGGTTTAAGGAAATATTTTAGCTCAGCTTTTAAACCATCTTAGCAAAAAACAAATAATTACTGTAGTTAACTAAAACAAAATGTCAACAACATAACCAACGGGCAATGTGTAAACACGTCTTGTCGCCAGGTGACACACCACACTACTACTATCCTGAACTGTAATAGCAAATGAAGTGTCCGGTTCGTGTGCAACAGTTGATGACCGCGTGGTCGTCATGTCTCCTCGACTAAACGTTACCGTGTGGGCGATAAATTACGTTTCGGCACTAAATATCCCAGCGTTGCCCCAGAGGCTCGTGAATTAGTCAGTTGGTTGTTGCTTGGCGAACGTTAGAGGCTATTTTACAGGAAATAAAAACCTTACTAGTTGTTATGGACGGTCACTATGACCTTGCCACATGACTCACGCCGCTGCTATACCTTACTAGTTGTTATGAACGGTCACTATGACCTTGCCACATGATTCACGCCGCTGCTATACCTTACTAGTTGTTATGGACGGTCACTATGACCTTGCCACATGATTCACGCCGCTGCTATACCTTACTAGTTGTTATGAACGGTCACTATGACCTTGCCACATGACTCACGCCGCTGCTATACCTTACTAGTTGTTATGGACGGTCACTATGACCTTGCCACATGATTCACGCCGCTGCTATACCTTACTAGTTGTTATGGACGGTCACTATGACCTTGCCACATGACTCACGCCGCTGCTATACCTTACTAGTTGTTATGGACGGTCACTATGACCTTGCCACATGATTCACGCCGCTGCTATACCTTACTAGTTGTTATGGACGGTCACTATGACCTTGCCACATGACTCACGCCGCTGCTATACCTTACTAGTTGTTATGGACGGTCACTATGACCTTGCCACATGACTCACGCCGCTGCTATACCTTACTAGTTGTTATGAACGGTCACTATGACCTTGCCACATGATTCACGCCGCTGCTATACCTTACTAGTTGTTATGAACGGTCACTATGACCTTGCCACATGACTCACGCCGCTGCTATGCCTTACTAGTTGTTATGGACGGTCACTATGACCTTGCCACATGATTCACGCCGCTGCTATACCTTACTAGTTGTTATGAACGGTCACTATGACCTTGCCACATGACTCACGCCGCTGCTATACCTTACTAGTTGTTATGAACGGTCACTATGACCTTGCCACATGATTCACGCCGCTGCTATACCTTACTAGTTGTTATGAACGGTCACTATGACCTTGCCACATGATTCACGCCGCTGCTATACCTCGACCTTTACGTTTTCAACTGCATGTAGACAGGTTAAACAAGTTTTGGAAAAGATGCTGAACCTTGTCACACGAGAAATGTGTGTAAAAGCGGTAACTTCTGGACGGATGAACAGGGAACTTTGATCTATGACCGGAGCTTAAAACAAACTGTAAAATTCACCTTGTGTCAAGAGGAGGCTGTAGCCACGTAACGTTTCGCATTTCTTCCTGTTCCTCCCATAAGGCCAATGTTAACTTTCAAACTCCGTCCCTCCTCAACGGTTTATGGCAAATGTTTGATTCATAGCTCATTTAAAACCTAGTGATTAAAAAAATATATTGTTGGTATCACCGTTTTATTCTTTGAAAGCGATAGGTATTTTTTGGCCTATAAAATATGCTATAATTCAACAATTTGAATGATTCGTTGAAGATGAGAGGCGAGATTTAAAATTAATATTAATTTGATGGTGAGAAGCAAGTAGAATAAGGTTACTGGAGCCGCCTCTTGAGGTAGGAATTTGCTTTTTATTTTTGTAAAAAATAAATTGGTGAAATAATGAATTAGAACCAACCCTGAAGACGAGACGGGTTCCTCATTTGAAACGTTGAGAGAATTTCTTACTCGGATCACCAGTGGCGTCAAATAATTTTGTAACCAACAGTAAAAACATAAATTTTTTTTAATTAAAAACAAGTGAATTTTAAATGTATATCCTTAATATATTTCACGAATAAAATTAAAAACGTCTTTTGAAACATTTAATATTCTTTCTTTGGGTAAGGGTACGAAAGTCGTATTCCATTCGTACATTCCGAAAGTAGTGAATAAACCTATAAATGATTTAAATTCATCGCCAAACGTTGAACATTGATACAACTTATTAGGAATACATTTGAACAAGAGAAGGGCAGTAGAGCCTCTGACGTCAGCCCCGCCCACTCCTACTCAGCCTTCTATTGTGCGCCAAAATGCACACTTCTAATTATACACCTTGTAAGACGAGAGAGTATTGTTGTTTCGGGTAGTGGAAGCCATTTTGGTCTGCTGGTTTCTGCACCGAGAAACAATGTGCAATGTGTGCTGAGACAATTGTTAACTGATCTGAAAGATGCGGTCCAATTCTTAAAGTGTACAATTCCCTCAAATGTGTATGAACTGGCTATGTACCGGATTCGGCGTTAAGCTGACATTTACCAGTTTTCTCACTATTTCAGATCAATATTTATTCCTAAAATAATTAAACTACACTTATAATATTTTGAAAGCGTGAGATTTTTATTTTATGGGATAGTAGACATTTTCTAAAAACTGGAAGTATAAATATTACAAATTAATTTGTTCAAAGTTCTGTTCTGTCTCACTTCTTTTGATGAGTTTATTCAACCACTTAATACTGTATATTCTAATGGTTAATAAAGTACAGTAATCACAGGAATATATTTTATAAAGTATTTTCTTCAGATACTATTGCAAATTGCTTATTGAATAAGGTTTAAGTATCGCATTTGTTGACGTACGATACATTTTTAATGTATCAAAACAATTTATTAGCCATAGCATATATTTTAATATTTAAGAACTTTGAATATCTATTTCCTACACACTCTATTATTTCCAATATATTTACAATAAAAGAACAACTAAAACGGACAAAAGTTAAACGATCTTAAGAAACATCAAATTTAGGCTGTTTTAACTAATAACGGGATATTTCGACGATAAATTTATTCAAAGAAAAATCTGGTGTAATTGAAGTAATTACAATAACTTCTTACTATAAATAAAGCAACACCCTGGCAAAGGCGAACTAATAATAAACTTGTCGTATGTTTGCGCCTGCATTTGGCCGCACGCAATCTAAGCGCTGTACCTATATTGCAGCAGTAGCGCCTTAAAACCAACGAACGTTTAAAGAAACGCGATCTTGTATTTGTTTGCGAGCAGTTTACGTAATAATTGGTATTGTTGTTGTGTTTAATCAAGATTGCAATGAATATCGATAAGAGGGTTCTGTTTGTTTGTTTGAGACTAATTCATGGAATAGTAGCTATATAGTTGTAAATATAAGTAAATGTATAAAATGGTTTACGTAAAATTTGGTAACTATCATAAATTATTTGTTATCGTAAGTCTTTAATATTAAACCATGTCAATATGCGAGTTTCAAATCAAAATTATGTCACAAAATTGTTTAAAATCCGGTTGACTATAGTTATGGTTGAACACAAACAACAAAATAACAATGTTGTTAGTAAACGATTGTGCCACTGCATACAAGGGTAGCGAATAACCCAGTTGTGACCACACGGCGTACAACCACCCTCCCCCCAACCCTTGGGGCGGGTTTTGGAGAACATGTGGTGACTGACCTCGGGGTCAAAAATAAACCCCGCAGCCCCAAACTGGGCCACTCCGAGTTTTTGCCGAACACCGTCGTTTCTCCTGCTTAGAAGGAAAAAAGTTGACGCGGAACCGTGAGTTATTGTAATTGCTACGTTCTTGCACTGCTGAGCCAAAACAAGAACCGGTGGAACAAAAGAATGGTATAAACAAATGTGGAAGGATTTTCAATTTGTATGAATCACATCAACATTATTCCTCAGATTGGAACTTATTTAAAACTGTTCTTGCTTTTCATTATGTACATTAATACTTCTGTTCATTAAGTGTGCGGAATTAAAGGTTACTCATTTAATATTTCTCCTTATTACGCACAAGCTAAAATAACTAAGTTATATGCACACTTTCTTACAAATATTTCTTCTCAGTACTTGTTTGACTTTTTCTCTAGCGTCAATTGTTTTTTTTTTTGCAGAATTTGTTAAATTTTTGTTCTTATTCGCTTCTAATACGACTATTTTTTTGCATAAAAATATAAGTGTTTAGCGTTAGTATCTTTGGACAACCTTCAAGTCAAAGCATTACTCAACAGGAATTTTTTGAAATGTAAAATTATATGTAGCTCTCGGGAACCATTTGTCCAGAAGCTAAAAGGCTAATGACTAATACCAACAAAACAAAACAAAAATAATAAAATGATAATCAAAATCACAAATCAAAGAATCTCAATGACCTCGAGTAAATACAAGTGTTTGTTTTATTTTGGGAGTGATTGTAAAATCTAAAATTAAACTTTTGACAAAGACCAAAGTCATAATTGTGTCATAACTTCTCAATCAATAGCACACTTCAAAATTTATTGATATTAGCATCAGTAATTAGCCGCATGTTACTCAAACCCCGCAATTAAAGCTACTCTTTGCTCGATTATTTGTCTATATCCAGTGACAGTTGTCCATCTGAACAATTATTTGCCGACATCAAAGAGAAGAGACGCAGCAATGTGTGCGTGTAGTGCTTAGATCAGCCCGAGGGGGGAGGGGGGTGATATCAGATGGTAGGACCCGCCTGGGACCGTGGAGGACTCGGGGGACAGGACCACGGTAGGACGGTAGGACCAGGAGCGGACACGTACACTCAACACTTGGAATACTACTTCTGAATGACATGTTTGGGGGTGAGGTGTGCTCCAATGTTGGAAATAATATTGGGCTTCATTCACAGAATTCTTGTTGTTCTGGAACTCGTCAAACACTTGCCCAAAACACGGACACATTACGAACACTACATGGCGTTAAAACAATGCTAATTTTTACTATTTCAAAGCAGTACTAATTTTAGTTGTAAGTGGAAGTAGTACTGTTAGAAGTGTTTTGTTTTTGTTTTTTTGTCTTGGATCTAACAGAAAGGCCTTTGAGGAATATTATTTACTCATTGTTTTTAATTACTTGTTAGATTTCTCGTGCCAAACTTGTTGAACTATTTATATATTTTAAGCTATATTGTACTTCATTGTGTGTTAAATCGTGTACAATGTTTTTTTATGAAAAAATTCATCCACTATTTAAATAGGTAAAACTAATATTCAGGAAGCAAAAAGAATTATTATTAGTGAAAATAATTCTGCGAAATTGGAAGTTTAATCCGAACTAACAAAAGAGAACAATATGTGATGATTTACAGATTGTCGTCTTACTCAAAAGGGATCTTTGAATTCCATGATTGAAATAAATTCTGCCCGGGAGATTGCGCGTCAGATACAGTAATGATTATGATACAGGCTGTAAATTTGACTTATCTAAGTTCAACGTTTTGAAAGCTTCAGTCGATGAGGTAGTACACAAATAAAACTTGTTTAAGGGAATTTATAACATACAATTATTACAAAGGTTTGTGAGTTTTGAATGACATACAATAGTTATTTAATTTTAAATGTTCCGTTAATATAAAAAGTTTGTTTAAATGCAACAGTACAAACATCCACCGTAAATATAAACACTGGTGTACTAACAGTGCAGAAGCAATGAAGGGGTACTTCTGGTCGAATTCCTTTCAACCTAATTAAGCAAAGTTAATGTAATCAAATGGTTGCAACATCGCAGAACAAACCAGCCATGCCAGCCGCGATGCCAAGTCGCCAAGTCGCCACGTCGCGTCGCATTGTTGTGCGGTGTTCGACTGAGGCGTCATTTGCAGCGATAGATGGGGCCACAATTGTTACCCTACAGTGGGGTTCTGCTTCCTTTGTGGCTGGCTACGTGTAAGTGTATACTGTTAGCAAGCGGCAACCACAAAGTTATGGTTAACGCAAAAGTGTGTGTGGCAGTAGGTAGCAACATAGCGCTCAAGGTGCAGTTTGGAAACTAAAATGTAAATCAATGTAAAACTTTTATTGAACCTTCATAAAGAACTATGAACAGTAGTTTTTACGTTTTATACCACAATTTACTATTTTAATAATAATTTTAACAATTTTAAACATAATTTACGTTTTTAAAACGCGACTAAAACTTAAATAGGTAATTCATCTTGAAGGCAAAAATAGTCTATTAGAGTATTTGTATAAATTTAAAATTAAAATCATCAATCAATGTTGTAAATTTGATAAATTATTTAATTATTTTATATGATTTTGATTCAATTTTCATATCCTTCTGATTGTTTTTTTTTTATAATTTGAAATTTGATGGACAAATTATCTAAAAAATAAGAACAAATTTATAAAATTATATTAAAAAACGTAAATTATGTTCGAAAAACGTAAAAACTACTGCAATTGATTTTGGACACATCTGTGATGGTGTAAGCTATCAGATATTTTACATTGACCGCTCCAGGAGCCCTGGGTGACTTGTTGCCATCATTACTGGTGACAAACAATAGCTCCACCGAACGCTTTGATCCACGACGCTTCTCATCTCAAAGATGTTGAAAAGATAGACCGATGACTCGGTGGGAATGAGGTGACAAAACTGTGGAATTTCCTGTTGTCAAAGTTATATTTCGGGAAAACTTCACCAACAAATGTTATACTTTTCTAAGGTATAAAAACTGTTGAGTCAATGTTCAAAATGGCTCAAGTATAAACAATATTTGTGTTTTCCTAGCTATCTTCAACTCGCGTTATGATGAACTGTAACCTACAACCCGTCAACGATATATCGACAAGGTTTATTAATCGGTTATTTAATTTTAGTGCTAAATAATTAGCAAATAGCACTGAGTAGGAAGAATTTGAATATGACAAACATCAGTCCAGTTAAAACAAAAATATTGAATGTTTGCAACTGTAATTTTATTGTTAGGCCTTTGATTCTAATTTTAAATTATTTTAAATTAGCTAAAGTTATAAATGTTAAGGAGTGGTTATAATTTGAAATGTACGTTGTTCTCATTATAAAAATCATAGAAACTAAATATTCTTTGTAACTAAAAGCCATGTCACCAATTGTAATTCATCTTAAAATACTTAAAAGTACCAGCCCGTTGTGTAAAGAGTGCGGCGTTTCACAGTGAACAAAAGAACAACAAGAAAGATTGCCAATTTGTAAGAAATATAAGCACAAGAATCACTTAATAATAATCCTAAGACATTGAAATGCACGGTTTCAGCTGCATGCGGGTGTTGGACAATCGTTGACGTGGCGCACCTTAATAATTCAATAGGAAGGTGCGATGAGGAGAGGGTGACATAGTAGGGACGGTGACAAATGCAACGCGACTATTATTAGCAGCGGTCGAGGTGTATTTTTAATGTTAGTTGAGCGGTGAATGGAATAATCTTCCAGCGACATCGGACAGTCGGCGGGGCATTGGGACACAACCAGCGTCAAACCTGACTGTCGGGCGTGGACATACCAAGTGTCAAACCTGACTGTCGGGGGTGGACATACCAAGTGCCAAACCTGACTGTCGGGCATGGACATAACCAGCGTCAAACCTGACTGTCGGGCGTGGACATAACCAGTGTCAAACCTGACTGTCGGGCGTGGACATAACCAGCGTCAAACCTGACTGTCGGGCGTGGACATAACCAGTGTCAAACCTGACTGTCGGGCGTGGACATAACCAGTGTCAAACCTGACTGTCGGGCGTGGACATAACCAGCGTCAAACCTGACTGTCGGACGTGGACATAACCAGCGTCAAACCTGACTGTGGGGCGTGGACATACCAAGTGTCAAACCTGACTGTCGGGCGTGGACATAACCAGTGTCAAACCTGACTGTCGGGCGTGGACATACCAAGTGTCAAACCTGACTGTCGGGCGTGGACATAACCAGTGTCAAACCTGACTGTCGGGCGTGGACATACCAAGTGCAAAACCTGACTGTCGGGCGTAGACATAACCAGCGTCAAACCTGACTGTCGGGCGTGGACATAACCAGCGTCAAACCTGACTGTCGGGCGTGGACATAACCAGCGTCAAACCTGACTGTCGGGCGTGGACATAACCAGCGTCAAACCTGACTGTCGGGCGTGGACATAACCAGCGTCAAACCTGACTGTCGGGCGTGGACATAACCAGCGTCAAACCTGACTGTCGGGCGTGGACATAACCAGCGTCAAACCTGACTGTCGGGCGTGGACATACCAAGTGTCAAACCTGACTGTCGGGCGTGGACATAACCAGCGTCAAACCTGACTGTCGGGCGTGGACATACCAAGTGGCAAACCTGACTGTCGGGCGTAGACATAACCAGCTTCAAACCTGACTGTGGGAGGGAGGGTCATAGGGGGGGGGGTGAAACTGGAACTGAGGGGTAAATAGGGTAAATGGTAATATGATTTGAAAAGGGGTTATATGAAAGTTAAACATTGCTAATTGGAAAGTAGGGCATTGTATGCGTACAGTGTTAGTAATAGAGTTAAAATAATAAAACAATTACAAGTTATTTGATAACAAGACCACAAAATTGACCCAGTCAAATATTGGTTTAAAAAAAATGATTTCATCAAGGGGAAATAATTGAAATGTTGGATTATGCTGCTTTACTAACTTTGTTTGGATTTTACTAAACCACAGATCGTAGTAATCGTTTTATGATAAGTCGGGAATTAGTGTTAGCTCGGTGATATTTTCACTATTTACTCAAACAAATCCAAATGTAAAGTTATAGTTGGGTAAGTTAAAAGGAAATGTAAGGTTACAAAAGGTACAAATCCGACTACTAAGGTTCACTGGTTGTGATTCAATTATGGCATTCATCGTCAGAACCTCTTTAGAACTCTCAACAGACAATTCTCGAGGAAATTTCAAATAATGACGCAAAGAAAGCGCATTGTGCAGCAATGAGGTCCGAAGACGTTTCTAAGCCATAAAGCCCTCGCGCGACGAGCTCTTAGCAAATCCTTTTGACAGCTTTATCCGGACCGGACAAAAGTCATACTAAGCTGCGGTTAGCTTTGTACGGCCCGCTCGAGAAGCGAGGAAACAACGGAGTCTTGTGTTGGGGATGAAAGGTCCGCGTGGAGCACTCTCGTTCGACTAATTAAAAAGGCAACGCCACCGATAGAACAACGGCGGCCCTCTAGAACCCACGCTTGATGATAATGGCGGCACACACCGACACTCGTGGCGGTGGTAGGTCCGTTGTAGGGGATGGTAATGGGGGGGTCGTGGTAGGAGACCTGGTAGTGGGTGGAATGAATGTGGTAATTGGGGGGGAATGTATTGGGGTTTGTGCTGAATGTTTACCGCGGCAAACTATTTTTTGAAATGATTTTTGTGAGCAGTCTACTGGCGGAACTATTAGGCTTTAAGTCGAGGTGTATTGTTAATGTTAGTTGAGCGGTGAATGGAATAATCTCCCAGCGATGGTTTGTGTTGTTTGAAGGCCCTTGACGTCTGTGTGTGCCTTTGCATATACACTCAGGGTTCTAGTCTTTCAAAGTTACAATGTTAATCTTATGGAAAAAATAGTTAAATTTTATTGATCATTTAACTTTAGCGGTTGGTTCTAAAAAAATACAGGAGCAAAACACATGTTTAAAACTTGTGGAAAAGCATCACAATTGAAACTAATAGAACCACATATAAGCTTGATAATGCCGCAAGTAAAAACGCATTTGCTCGAATTTGAGCAACTGGAAAATGATAAGCTAACAACAATTGTGTTTAACTAACAATAATACGGTTGCCACCATCTGTAAACCACAGAGAATCAAGGAGATGATTGGCAGGTATTAAATCTACTTTATACATGTACATTATAGTTATTTAATTTACAACATGAAATAATTATAATCTGTATGTGCAAAGTAGATTTAAC
Organism: Allygus modestus; assembly: GCA_963675035.1. NCBI lineage: Eukaryota > Metazoa > Arthropoda > Insecta > Hemiptera > Cicadellidae > Allygus > Allygus modestus. The sequence goes on from OY776111.1 coordinate 4,337,343, forward strand.
CATTACCAAATAATTGTTAGTGTTGTGAGACGTAGTTTATTTTATCCTGTTAAATTGTAACAACGCGTATCATGTTGCACAAGAAATTATTTATTATGAGTTACTAAGCAATGAATATCATAATCCGCACTAAAGCATTATCCGATAGTTATTGTAGTCGCGTTTGCTCATTCTGTGGTGGACCTTAAAACTATCTCGAATAATTGTTTTTTATAGGTAATCGAATGATTTAATAAAAGTAAATAACCATAAGATTAACTACGGTACTTTAAGGATTTATGGGATGGATCCATAAAAGGATTTTCAAGATGGGAATTGGTTTTTGTGTTTCTTTGGGCGTGTAAGATCTTCCTGTGAAATTTATGATCAATCGACCCATTACCTCGAGCGTGGTGAAACATCAAACAAACGTCAATTCGTCTTGATATTATTATAACAAATGAATAATTTATTCGAAACACGTTTGGTTTTTAATTTATTTACATTACCACTGCGGGATATTTTCCTTCGGGTACACTCAATTGAGGATACAGCAACAGACTCGCTCTAGATTCTAGATTGAGATCGAGAAGACACTATAATTGTGAATCCGTGAGGTGGAATAACAAGCCGTATAACTCCTTTGAAGGACGGGAGATGACGGCGGTGATCGCCAGGGGGGCGGAGTCCCTGGGGAAGACGCGAGCAAGTGGTGTGGCACAAACCCTCGGTGACAGCCAATCACTCGACGCTGTACAGGAGGACGACGCCGTGACAAGGCAATGGGACAGGTTACCGATGACAAGTGTCACACAGAGGGTGTTCATCGCAAAACACAACTACAAACGCAGTTTATAAGCACCAAAAGTCACAGTTTAAGGTCAAAAGAAGCCCATAAAATGCAAAATCTACTTCCTTTACTTGATTTCCCATCAACTTACTTCAATTATTGTTATGATGTTTATTTTCTTTGCTGCTATTATGAGGTTATTAAATTTAAAGTGCAAATATGTTTTTTGAATTTCAAAAGAGCGGATTGGTGCATAAATGGTTAAGATGGTATGTTTTTATCATATAGTAAAAAAGGTTCAATTATAAATCTGTAAAAGGAGTTAGTTGTAGCGAGGGAAAAAGCGACGAATCCATCGTTTGTAGACTTACTTCTACTTCGTACCAGTGAAAGATATGTTTAGAGTGAATAAGCTGACGCCGCGATTGTGCTAGTCTCTAGTTGGTTATTTTAGGGTTTAAAATGGCAATGCGCAAGGAATAGCAGGTGAAACGCGAGCCAAACAGAAAATTGTGTTTTTGACGACAAATCAAGCGTGAATCCTGATATGTTTTGTAGAGAAAAATAATCATGCGTTAAGCAGCAATATTACTCCGTTAAGCGGGCGCTCCAGTCACGAAATGTTTCACCTTTCTACCTGCCCCATAAAGCATTGAAATAAGCCCGTCACATCTCATCGGATTACCCTAAATTGCTAATGCATGGTTAATTTTAAAGCCAACAAATATTTTGCGATTTCAGTGAGCAAAATTCACAGGCAATAATTTTTAACAAAATTCCAAAATGTTCCATATTTAAGATTTTGTTGGTTGTATTGTTTGTAATATGGAAATTCCGCTCATTTAAATCACTAGGTTCTTTTGCTCTTTAAAAAGAACCATAAATCAACAATTTTGGTTGATCCGTTGTGGAGGGAAAGACTTTAAAAGTTAACATTAGTCTTAAGGCGGTCCCACACTTATCGCGAACACGTCCGAACATTCGGCCGAACTCCGAATGTTCGGAGTATTCGCAAGAAGGGTAAGAGCTGCACGAACTTGTGAATAGATGCGGGAACATACGGGACCGAATGTTCTGTGAACATTCGGGAGAAAATTCGGCCGAATGTTCAGGCGTGTTCGCGAGAACTGTGGGACCACCTTTATGGGAGAAACAGGTAAAAGCAGAGGTCTAGCGCCCCCTTCTTTAATGTAACAATTATTCCCGATGTCTTTTCCATTGATGACCACACGGCTTTACTTCACACATGATGACAAGGACCTGCCACAGACAGGACAGTGCTGCCGTACCCCTTGGTCACCCAACACCGTACAGTACTCCCGGCGAGCGCCCGCCGTGCCAACACATCTCGTCGGCCACGGTTAGGACAGTGATCCCGTACCACTTGATCACCCAACACCGTGCAGTACTCCCGGCGAGCGCCTGCCGTGCCAACACATCTCGTCGGCCACGGTCAGGACAGTGATCCCGTACCCCTTGATCACCCAACACCGTGCAGTACTCCCGGCGAGCGCCCGCCGTGCCAACACATCTCGTCGGCCACGGTCAGGACAGTGATCCCGTACCCCTTGATCACCCAACACCGTGCAGTACTCCCGGCGAGCGCCCGCCGTGCCAACACATCTCGTCGGCCACGGTCAGGACAGTGATCCCGTACCCGTTGATCACCCATCACCGTGCAGTACTCCCGGCGAGCGCCCGCCGTGCCAACACATCTCGTCAGCCCCGAACAGGGCAGTGCTGCCGTACCCCTTGATCACCCAACACCGTGCAGTACTCCCGGCGAGCGCCCGCCGTGCCAACACATCTCGTCAGCCCCGAACAGGGCAGTGATCCCGTACCCCTTGATCACCCAACGCCGTGCAGTACTCCCGGCGAGCGCCCGCCGTGCCAACACATCTCGTCGGCCACGGTCAGGACAGTGCTCCCGTACCCCTTCACCACCCAACACCGTGCAGTACTCCCGGCGAGCAACCGCCGTGCCAACACATCTCGTCAGCCCCGAACAGGGCAGTGCTGCCGTACCCCTTGATCACCCAACACCGTGCAGTACTCCCGGCGAGCGCCCGCCGTGCCAACACATCTCGTCAGCCCCGAACAGGGCAGTGCTGCCGTACCCCTTGATCACCCAACACCGTGCAGTACTCCCGGCGAGCAACCGCCGTGCCAACACATCTCGTCGGCCACGGTCAGGACAGTGCTCCCGTACCCCTTCACCACCCAACACCGTGCAGTACTCCCGGCGAGCGCCCGCCGTGCCAACACATCTCGTCGGCCCCGCCCAACGCTAATTCAGCTCTCAAACTCGCGCCAGCACATTTACAATTGTCTTCGTAGAATATATCATTTAACAAAGACTCCCATTTTTCATCTTTCCCAGAGAAGAAAACGTTCGGCTAAAAATATCTCGTTGTTTAGGACACGGCCACTTCAAACGGCTGCTAAATTGCTTTGTGGGAGATTCGTCAGAGGACAAGACCGGCTCGGTGTTCGGAATGATTTGATATTTAACAAGTGTCTAAAAATGGATCATTCCTAAATCTGACGGTTCTGTTCTGTGTTTCTGGTGGCTAACAACTTCTTTCAGAAAATAACAACTCTACTGAAACAAGTTAAATATAAAAGGATATTATATCCATGTCTATCTCTATACATTTTTAAAATAAATATACATTTTTGTTCAGCGATTTTAGGCCTCTACAAATATAAATTTTCTTACATGAGTGGTATCAATCGTGCCTTCAAGCTATGCCTTTTGGGGGTTTGAAAATAACATCCACCTTCAGGGCTCCTCTCCATGGGCTTTTACAGTTCTAATGATAATCTAATAGACTTATATTTGAATTAATCAAACAGCTAATTATAATTAAAAAGTTTCAAAACTTCAGACTCAGTGCTTGCTAGATCTCTGTGCTGAGGTCGGGACATCAGCTAGTCTAATTTTAATGAAATTCCAAACACTCTCTGACAAGACAACGGACTACCTAAACTGATCGATCTAGAAGCACGCTCTATCGCACTGGAGTACCATATAACATAGGCAAGCAATAAGAAAGGACTTTGCGATCTGGCCTTAGGGATCTTCCCCAAGGGTCATCAAAATTCCAACGTTATTGTTATGTGCATTCAAAATTTGATAATAATTTAATTTAATTTACTTTAATTATTTGACCAGGTGATAGCATAAACAGATGTTAACTTATTCGAAGTAGTTCAAAAGGTACACAGAATGCCGCCCACAAATATTGTATTCCCGGGTGAACCGGGTACTGTAGCTTGTAAAAGAATAAAGGGTTTAAAGAAAATATGATGTATATTTAGAAAAGTGGAGTTAATTGTGTTAACTTATTAATAGGGTTTTACGCTTAAAGTTCGAACTTTCTAGCAAGAAAACTTGCTCTTATAGTTATTTTCTTAGTTTTAACATAATTGAAAACATACCTCAAATACTTATCATGCGACTTTGTAATAGTATCGTAAAACTACTAAACCTTTGGAGCATAGGGGCTCATGATTCGATGAACGAAGCGAATTCGAAAGAGTCAAAGACCAAAATTGTACCTCAGAATGAACTTAAATAATATGAATAATATGAATAATATGAATAATATGAATAATATGAATTACAAAATATGACTGTTTGTTTGTGACAGGAAACAAATACCCATCCAACCGATAACTACGAAACTCCCCTATGAGTAAATATTGATCGGGGGTGAAAAATAATCTCTCTTGCGTCCAGTGGTAATGTGTCGGAACATTATCCGAGGAAGATTATGTCGGGGTGAAAGACAAAGATTTGGCGGGAATTAGCGCTGTGGCGACCCAAGGGGTGGGGGGAGGTAATCCTGGGACACCCCGTGGCCCCACACACACGGACACACGGACACACAGACACACGTGGGGCTCCTGTCGTGCGTATTTGTAGCCGGGTACGCTGACAGTGACGAGCGCCGCCACGACAACACGACACACAACAAGCGCATCAGCTGGCTACTGACATTCCTCCGTGTTTTTGTACCGTCCAAAAACCGACAGTTACATAATTACAGTGACGCTATAACTGGATATTCCACGACTGGGAAAACACAAGCGCCATCTGCGAGAGAGGAGAGAGATGGAAATTGAGGAGGAGAATTGAGACTTTGGGGGTTTTTTATTATAAAATATTGAAATGGAAATACATTCCTTAAAAACATTTTTATATATAATGGGATGAAAATTTGTAATATATAGAATAGCAAAGTTTGATAACCAAGCACTTTCCAAAGTACTTAGTTAAATAATGTTGTCAGGTGAGGACGAAAACCTAAACAAACTTCCAAAACTGTAATAAAGACAGTTGGGGAAATAATGGAACCTTGTATCAGTCATAGAACAGAACATTCGTTTTATAATTTATTCTTGTTAAAGCCTTCCGGAATTGTTTTATCAATATAAACAGGTTAAAATACCTTGACGTCAGCTATTCCTTATAGTAACAAAATGTTGACTATAGTTTCGGCTAGCACGGAGCCATTATCAAAACTTTAAAAGTTTTGAAAACTTTAAAGTTTTGATAATGGCTACGTGCTAGCCGAAACTATGATCAACATTTTGTTACTACAAGGAATAGCTGACGTCAAGGTATTTTAACCTGTTTATATTATTTTATAAGCTGCAAATTTCTGTTTCCTCGCTTACTACTTGGATGACAAAAGTTACAGCGGTATATGCGGTATATAAATTTGAACCCGTCTACCAAAAATTAGTTATTATCGACAGAGAATCAATTACTGATTGCGGGGAAAAACGAATACATTTAGGATTAAGCTTTCATTATTTGTAAAAAAAAAATCACTTTTTATCATATCGGACGTGTTGTAACAACTACGGGATGTAATTGAAAACTGTCTTAAATATTTATAGCTTGGGGCCAAGCTTTGCTTGGGGAAGGTCAATCAGTTTGTTTAGATGTCTTGGAGGGATATTCCACCTCACCCCCCTGCTATTGAGCAGATTCTTTAGCTCATTTGCCTCTTTTCGGCATGTTTCAGGTAATTCCAGTCGTTATTTATTGAGCGAGGCTCTCTTTCCCTCACTTTGTCACTTATTTCTAACGGCATCACGGTGTAATGGCTTTACCGATTGATATGAAATTCGGCCAGTAGCTAGGTGATACCGAGGAGAAGGCTTTTCTTTAGAGAGATTTGCAAAATTCCTCCTAGGTTACGACCCACTGGGTCTTAAAGTTCAGATGTAATTGTAATGGAAGAAATATTTTCCTAGTAGCCAAGTGTCCCTTTGATTCATTTTGGATACGACATGACCACTCTAATGTAATCCTCATTCAATGGTTTTAGTCACTGCTCTCAGAAAACCACTCGTTCACATCTTAATACTTAAAGTACATGATTATTACTTTGACGGTTCACTGTTTGATTATATACAGCTGTCTTTTGTTTTGATTTGACACTCCATAAACCAAATTTTCATTTTTTAACTTCTCAAATTTGATGTTTGCGTAATTAGATTTTTCCTGGGGACGAGATCTGCTTAAGACTTACTTTTAACCAAAGTTAAAAATAGTTAATTACAACTTTCGAAGGAAATCGTTATAGAGCCGTTTTTGAGATCAGAGCTGCAATAAATCAAGCAAGCAAAGAAACCTTACTCATATTAGAGTAAGCGATAGGATGGGTTTGGATAGGATTCACATACTGTTGAGTAATCACAGGATTAAACTCTGACATTGTGATACTTGTCATAATATCTCAATGAACCCGATAATGTTCGGAGGGCAGTCGAAATAACCTTGCTTGTGTATTTACCGAACTTGTTATTATAACAATCTTGCTTTTTTTCTTATAAAAATTAATTGTAAAAAAGAGTTATTGATACAGGAATAAAACAATATTTTTACAAATACTTAAACAAATTTAAAACTGAATAACACAATATAAAATGTGATAACGGTTCAAGTAATTGAATAAACTAATGTTAAAGTACGGAATTTAAACCAAGTGTACCACGAATATCACGTTTTGCAATTGTAAGAGACATTGAAAAATAACTGGGAAATGGAAACGGAGAAACGCTGTTCCCCTTTTCATTCTGACTAGAAACATCCCAAACCTTGGCCGGGGGGGGGGAGGGGGGATGGTTACAGCTAACTCGCCTCAAGCTCGTCTCCGGGTTTATTATACCTATGTTAACACAGAGTATATTTTAGCGCGCCTTCCATCCTCGCTATTTATGTGTCCGGTTGTCTCTCTCCTCTGTCTCTGAGGCGGTGTAAACATTCTGTAATTGGGCGGCCCCAGCGATCGATGCGGTTGTTCTAGTTTTCAGTCTAAATCGGATAATTGAGGTTTGGAATTTGCTTCTCCTGTTGAGGAAAATGTTCAAGTTGTAAGAAATAACTAGTCTAACAAACTTGTTTGTTTTGTAAATAACAATGGTTTACTAACAAACAATATTACACTCAACCGTATGTTTATAGAAAATACCTTTTGTTACAGATGATACAGAGTGTCCCGCAACCATTTGATCAAATTTTACCAGGTTATTTAGCAGGTAAAAAAGAATAAAATGCAATATAACATATGTACTACCTCTTTTCGTTCCGTCCGTCGGTCTGTCTGTGTCTTTTACAAAAACCGTAATATCTATGAAATCGTTTGAGATAAAACTATAAAACTTGGTATGAATACCACTCTAGGTAATTTACAGATTCCAAACAATTTCCATTTGAATACAAATTTCCGCTTCAAAATGGCGGTAGTTTAAAATTGTCAAAATAAATATCTTAAAAACTAAAAATGGTTGAAAATTTTAAACCACCTGTCTGTAATCTGTAATCTACCTAGAGTGGAATTCATACAAAATTTTACCATTTTATCTCAAACCATTTCAAAGGTATTAGACTAAACAAAACAAAAAAAAACAAAAACAAAAATACAGACCGACATACGGAAAACGAAAAGAGATAGGACATATGTTATTTGCGTGTTATGCTTGTTTTTACCTGCTGAACAACCTGGTAAAATATTATCAAATGGTTGTGGGACATCCTGTATAGCTATTCCTCTTATAGTTTTTAAAGAGCTGTAAATATACCATCACAACCAAAACAAATCCTGCATTATGTCTATTGTAAATAAAGTATTACAATAATTATTAAAACTAGATAAACAAAAAAAACTTTATTTATAGTTTATTAATGTTATTCTAAAGAATACATTTATGAATTTACGAACTACTTAAATTTTTTTACCACATTAGACTAAAATTCAGTTTTAAATTATGAACCAATAGAAACCTCCATTTTTTGTGTGTTTTAAAATGTATAGTAAAACTAAAGGGTTTCGCCCTAAAGGTGTAGACAGTCCTAGCACTAAAATAATAGAGGGTTTTTTAACCAGTAACACTTTGTCACAGGCACTTTATCCACGTGTCGATTCTGAACACCTATACAAAATTCTGCAAATTATTTTCTTTGTTTGAAATTAATTAGAGATGGAGAGTTTATGTTATCAAATTGGTTAGATGGTTTTACTGCAACTGTAGGGGATTCTTCGACATCAACGTCTGTTAGGTTTGCTTGCCTGTTACGTGTTCTACCGAGCTAGTTGTTGTCAGCTAGGTAGCCACTGTGGCCATTGTTGCATTTCAAAGACTGAGGATATTGAGGGTTTCATAGAAGAATGTAATCGAACCGTCCAAACATTCTTCAGGCTGCGGATTTGAGCTAAAATCACAAGTTTACTGCTTTATTAATCAAGTTTGAAAATTTTGGAACAATCGAAAAACGAGCGAGTCTTCAAAACCGAACCTACATTCTTCAAAAGGCTGCGGGTTTGGCGACATTACAAGTTACCGGGTTTTAGGCGACATTACAAGTTACCGGGTTTTAGGCGACATTACAAGTCACTGGTTTTTTAGTCACGTATGAAAATTCCGGAGCAGAAGTAAGTGAGCTCAAGGTTAAGCGAAGCTGGAACTGTGAATGGGTGTCGTCATGTCGGAGGCGAAAATAGCAGAGAGTAACTTATGTACCCAGGGCTGAATGGGCCGGAGTGCGGACGTTCCAGAGTGACGTCAGAGCACGACACGCACACACGCAAACGTACCCACGCACGCACACGCACACACACGCAGTCGCTGGACCGTCGCCTTGAACGTTTCGGCAACCGATGTTCATCATTCTGTCAGAAATGAGCCAAGAGCACTCTGGTCGTTTCCTGTTCCACGGTTGTGCCGCCAGTTGAAGCTAGCAGAGTTGACGAGGTAACAATGAAAGGTATTTCGGATCAAATTGGAGAGCTATCAAACGCTACAAGGTCGATTTTAAGATACGTGATGTTGACATTTGTTCGACCTTTCTGCATAAAATTAGACCGTTCTGTACTTTGAACTCCTGGAAACCCTGCAATATGTTTGTATAACGAGCGTAACCTTTTAGGAGGCTTATATACATTTAAATAATTTATTCCACTTTTATTTAGAAAAAAGGTTAGAAAGGAATCATGATGAAGCGGTAAAGTGAAGAAAAAACTCTCAATACAGCAATGCAGCTCTTCGGTGAATAGAGAAAATAATCATCCCTGAGAAAGAAAAGAATAAGGGCAATAAAAAAGGAGGAGGATCCAGGAAAATACATCGGAGGGAAGGCCAAGGGAATCCGTTTGGGACTGGAGGGGAGGGGAGTGGAGGGGGAAGGAACAATTACGTTTAATTGTCTGTTTGATGCGCGGCAAACAATGGGTTGAGTTGGAGGGGGAGGCGGCCGCGATTGGCGAACAAAGGCGGGCTGTGATTGGTCGGCGAGACAATGGGCCAGCCAGTCGCACCTCTCCTCAGGTGCAGCGGCCGCCGCGCCGCCATCTTGGCACCTGGGCGCCGGGCCCGGGCAGTGTGGGAGTACGTGACAATTGTGTACGGTACCCGTAGTAGCAATGTGTTCCATACACATATAATGTAACAAGCTTTTCAAATTTTCAATAGTAATGTTAACAGACATAAATTCATAAAATAAAAAAAACAGTTAAATAATATTTAAAAAAAGATATGTTAAAAAGGACCTAGGGCGGCAAATTTAAAGCATTTTCAGTTGTAAAACACGCTTCTTTATAATTTGTTCATGGTGTTGATTTTTGACTGGGGATGGTGTGGTTGAGGCATCTTTGAAAGTCTCAATAGCATTTTCCTTCTTCGCCGATGTCTGATTCACTAGTTTGATTTATACGTAAAATATAAGGTTGTAGCCCTTAGTACCTCCACCTCCTACAGTAAATGATAAGCTGCAAATATAAAAATTATAAAATTAAATTAATTATTTAAAATTAAATTAATTATAAAAATTAAATCTTGTTGTAATGCAATGTTTGTTATTGCCTTTCTACACTTGCAATAACTAACCAATTACGTACATTGTAACATAGAACAAAATAAGACGACGGTATTGGATACTTTTGTAACAGTAAAATTACTCCGAAATAAGTTTGTAAATTTAAATTATATTTATTACAAAAGAGAAAACATAATAATGTTTCTCAACCTAGTAAAAACACAATGGATTATTCAAAAGCTGACAAAGAAAGTTGGCATTTTTAAGGGGAATTAATTATAATTTCAGGAACTTTTTTGTTAACATTTAATTTCACACCAATCATAAAATTGAATATGCAATGCACTCTGGTGTCCATTTGCAACTTAAAATTGTATATTTTAAAAGTGTCAAGGCCAGATGATATTCTATAGATCAATAAAAGAGTTCTAGTATAAAAACGAACGGTGGGGAATATTTATTTATTTATCTAAGGCAATCGTATTTTAATTTACAGTTTGTTTACATAGTTTGATGACACATATCGTAATGGATAACTATGATAATGTATGGCGCATATCGTAATGGATAGCTATGATAATGTAAGACGCATATCGTAATGAATAACTATAATAATGTATGGCGCATATCCTAATGGATAACTATGATAATGTATGACGCATATCGTAATGGATAACTATGATAATGTATGACGCATATCGTAATGGATAACTATGATAATGTATGACGCATATCGTAATGGATAAGTATGGTAATGTATGGAGCATATCGTGATGGATAACCATAATAATGTATGACGCATATCGTAATGGATAACTATGATAATGTATGACGCATATCGTAATGGATAACTATGATAATGTATGACGCATATCGTAATGGATAACTATGATAATATAGACGCATATCGTAATGGATGACTGTGATAATATAGACGCATATCGTAATGGATAACTATGATAATGTATGACGCATATCGTAATGGATAACTATGATAATGTATGACGCATATCGTAATGGATAACTATGATAATGTATGACGCATATCGTAATGGATAACTATGATAATATAGCCGCATATCGTAATGGATAACTATGATAATATATACGCATATTGTAATGGATAACTATGATAATATAAACGCATATCGTAATGGATAACTATGATAATGTAGACACATATCGTAATGGATAACTATGATAATGTAGACGCATATCGTAATGGATAACTATGATAATGTAGGCGCATATCGTAATGGATAATCATGATAATGTAGACGCATATCGTAATGGATAACTATGATAATGTAGACGCATATCGTAATGGATAACTGGATGCTCAACAAATTGACCTATTTAAATGCACAGTAAAGTACTATCAACTTAGTCTTTTAAGTTAAATAACCACAATGAAAGTGTAATGAATATGAATAATGAGTGATGTAACATTTTGTGTCTTTGAGAACAATTTTGCAGACATGCATAGATTGAGAATTTTGAGAGCAATAATAAAGTGGTAACATGCATATGTGTTAAAATAAATAATTATTAAAAACATTGATGCATAGTGTTATATACAATTAATGTAACAACTACAGTTATAGTGCATGAGAGAGAGAGAGTAATATGATATGTTCAGTAATATGACACATAACTAAAGTGGATTAAACACTAACAAGGCCCATGAAACTGCTAGACCCTACTTCAACTTGTGTTGTAAAACAGGCGATGTCTTGCTACAAGTCATGATAATTTGTGCATAATTAATTTATAAATCGCTGTATAAGAACGTTTACCGATGTTAACAACTGCAATATTACTGGATACTACTTTTATACTCCTAATCAAAATGAAAATCAATCAAATTTTACGTTTATGCATTGTAGAGCTCGGTATTGCCGTACAAAGCTTCCAGCTGCTTTCAAAGTCAAATAAAACATGAAAGGAAAATCCTCCCTCTATAATGCAACACAGGGAAAACCTTCACAAAGAATTAGAGAACAAACCGAATGAGTCGCTCCACAAATAAAGCAATAACATAACGGTATGAAGAGTACGTGAGTGAGAGAGAGAGATTGATGAGGGGTGGTGGAGGGGGGAGAGGGAGTGAAGCCAATACAGGGTGTTTTAAATGTTCTCATTTAGCGATACATTTTACGAGAAAATACATAAACATTTAAAAGGACATGGGTTAGTTTACTGCTGTGGGTAGTCAATGAATAACATACTATATATCACTCAAATGACTACAAATAGAAAACTAGCACCCTATAATCTAGTTTTGTTCCTTTTTTCTAAGGTTTCATCAAGATTTGTTAGGTCGAAACTGACTAGTCAGCCTCGCATCATACAGCGCATTTGGTCATCAGTAATAGTGGAGAAGTTGCGGGATTGGGGTACATAATAGTGTAAACATTCCATGTAAGATTGGGCCATTCGGGATACTCGTTTAAGTATAACATGTCGTTATACCACTTTTTAAGACACAGACACGAACGTTTTCTGTTTTAAATTTACTATGGTTAATATGAGTTGTAGGTAGAGGGAGAATGAGAAAAATACCTCATTGCCAAGATATGGATTATTTTTCTTTGTTAATCGGTAAGACCAGCTTGTTGGGTCAATGATTGGTCCAACGACCGACTGAAATCGAGTTTATTGCCAGGAGAATATAGAAAAGAAAAGAAAAATTTTGGAATTAAATATGATTTAATTGAGGAGTCGAATATTCATTTTTGTGATTCATACATGTTTTAGACATCTCTTAAAGGGATTATGTGAGAAGGAATGGACATTGGTTGTGAAAATAAGAGCTTAATTCAAAGATTCAACTTAAGGAAAAAAATGTTCAAAATTAAACACTTTTTGGGGAATTTTCTCCTATCTCTACTAAAGGTGTTCACGTGTGTAGGGTTCTACATCCATGAGTGTACTAACTGTTGACATGTAAACTTAGGAGGAGAGAGGATCGAGGGGAGAAGAGTGGTGAGGGGAGGGGGGGAATGTAGGAGAGAGGAAGAGGTTGATGCACACACGGGGAGATAAGGCTGATAGCGGAGCTGCTGAACTGCTGAACTGCTGCCGCAGCGCTGAGCACCGTAGCAATACGACGCCTCACTGGAGCCGATCCCGTCCCCGTCTCGCGACATTTTTCAATTTGAATTTATTTTGCCACGGCAAAGCAAACTATTGAACAGATAATCAAAGGAACAACTCTAATATTTCGGATGAAGATGTTTGAATAGGTTTATTTCCCATTCGCCTTTCTGTGGGGAATATGTATCTTGAACGATGCCATTTGAGGTTATTCCAGAATATGGGTTCACCATTCTTCGTCTTCATGTTGTACCTTGTATTTGGGGCTTTCTTATTTTGCTATCGGTGATGATTTTGGATGTGCAGTTTTATCATCACGATTGTTTTTAACTAATCGATACATTAATCTATTTACAGCTCACTGTTCCCTGACGAAAAGTGGCAAATGTTACTAAAATAGTTCAGAAAACATATTTTAAAAAACAAAACAAAGTATGTTTTTCAATAAATAATTTCTAACATGTGAGATAATTACATTATAGTAACAATAACAACATTTTTGAATCGAAACTTTTTTAAGTTCCAGTTCATGTAATTAGACGAATTTTTATTTTATACACCTCAATTGCGTAATTATAATAACTTGTTTATAAATTAAAGTGATCCGTGATTAAAGTGATTGAAGTGAAAGTGAATTAAAGTGATCTGAACAGTTTTTTCAATAATCCGGCTGTCAGGTTATATTGCAAATAGTGATATTCATACTATATTTTGCTTTTACAGAAATACCAAACAAATTTGCATAAATAGTAATTAAAGTTACAATACTTATCAAAAAATATTGACAGTATATAATTATTTCTCCTACAATATTAGAATTATGAACATTTTGAACGTGTAAAACAACGGGACAATGTATCAGAAGAAGCTGCGAGATCAGGAAACAATAGTGAGGGGGGGGGCGGGGGTGTGACGCTTGGCTCTTATATCGAGCAGAAATAGCCGCACAAAATGGCCCCTTTCAACTAATAATTGGCCCAACTAATGTCATCTACCGCGATTGTGGGACGGGAATAGCGCGGTGCAGCACGAGTGGAGCGAAGGACCAGGCGAGCCACGGAACAACACAGGACCTGCGACTGTCAAACAGTGCCTGGGCCGAGCTTTGCTCGGGGAAGGTCAGCCAGTTTGTTTAGACGAATTGGAGTAATTTTTCACCAAGTTCACCTCTACTGGGGAGCAGATCTGCTTAGCTTGTTCGTCTCTTTTCTACATGTTTAAGGCCACTTTTTTATTAGAGCTCAATGTTCATTTGAATCATTTCGGATTTACATGACCTCTCTACACGTAATCCTCCTTCAATGGTTTTAGTCACAGCGGTTCCCTTCAGAATTGTAGATGTTTGTGTTTAACATTTTAGAATCAATGTACTTATTATGGGCCCTGAGATATTACATCTAAATGCAATCATATTGGTATTGTTTTAAAACCTCATAAAGTTTGCAAATAAAATATGTATTTAAGTAAATTAATTTCAGTAGATCGCCCTTCTTTCAACCTCAAAACAATGCAAAAATCAAAATTCCATTATTCAGAAAGTATACTGTATTTTTCTCCAAAACGCCTTGAATTCAAGAAGTCCGACCAAGCTTACAAAAATAGTAATCTCCCATATATTAATTAACTCAAAACGTGAAAACGTAATAACTCAAAACGTCCAATCAAATTTACTCCAAAACAAACAAATCGTCCAATAATGCAAACTACTAGACTATAAAAACCCATCACGCCGAAAGATACGTTTTAACTGGCAAAGCAAATAAACGGTTCAAATCCAGTAACCGGTAAATAACCTCGCAATACATGCGAGTGGGGTGGGGGTGGGGGTGGGGGGTCCACAGTCCGCAGCAACAAGCCACAATTAATGCCCGCCATTGTTCGCAGTGCGCGCCTCAAAGCTAGTAATTTTCCGCAAATTTCCTCTTTCTGAGCGCACAAACAAACAGTCCAAATTGGAGCTGCCCTCCCACTCTCCTACTGGGTATTATTCGACCTGTATTATCTGCTGGCGGACGCGGCGCACCGCTGATATAATTGCAATTAAAAAAGCAATATGGGTAGCATAAAGGGCGGTGAGACCTCTGATGGTCTGATACTGCACCACCGACTACTGTTGCAGATCAAAGTGGTGATTGGTGTAGTGATAACAGCGGTGCTCCACGGGGGGAGCCACTGGGAGCCACTGGGGAGCCACGGGCCGCGGGGGTGTCGGGCGATTGGAGCATTATTAGAGGCTGCGGTTTAGAACTCTCGAGGTAGAACGATACTGTGTTCCAGAGTATGGTGGTAGTGAAGCTGTCGACCAACTGGTTCTGTCACAATGTGTTCTAACGTCCTCAAAGTACAAACACAAGTTGAGTTGTGGAAAATTATTATATTATTAGTTAAAATTATATAATAATTTATAATATTTCAAGTTGATAAGATGAGATTCGACGTTTTTAAGACGTACATCAGGTAGGGACATTGCTCGGTTATTAGATAGAGTATGATTAGTTTGTGATTTTATTAATTCCTGAGTGATTTTCGATGTTTAGCAAGTAATATTGAACCACAAAAAATACATTTTATGCGGTGCCCTTTATAACTAAATACACCTTCTGTCAGATGGTAAAAATTGGATTCAACAAAGGCTGAACTCTTCATTGGTCACAGAAATATTAATTGATAAATAAATTTGTCGGTCTTAGTCTTGGCAGGACAAGGAATCTCACGCATTCCACTCTCATGATTCATTTATCTTCGTCTGATAAAACGGAAACATTATTATGGGTCGGCATCTATATCGTAATTTCCATTGTAATTTAAATGAAATCATGCTTCCAAAAATCTAATTTCCCTGTGGAAGCATCAAACACCAGAAACGGCACGCCCTACTGTTGTTAGGGCCTGAATTCTACGGAGATTTTGTTTAACTCGAGGCCGATGTTAAACCAAACCTGTATAAGTAAGGTATAAGATCGCGCAAACATTGTTCATACAACTTTTGGCGTGCTGTCCTTGTCTTGTGATGAGCAATCCGGCAGTATTTAGTTGAGATGAGAGTAATTGATAGTTGATAGTTGAAATGAGAATTCCACAAGCTCAATCGAGTCCGTCACTGGAAACCAGGACCTCTGGAATGCGAAGCGCAACTTCAAGGGGAGCGCTTCCCTGTAGCCCCCGGGTCCCCGGCGAGTGTCGCGGGTGCCGGAAGCCCCGGCGCGTGGGCGGCGTGATGAGCCACTGGGAACCAGGCGCTGCGGCGGTTCCCGAGACGTGCGCCACGACACACGACCGCCATTGTTCCGTGTGAGAGGATCCTCGGCCACTCGGAGTGCTGTCACCTTGGGCCGCGACACCTGTGGAGGTGGTGGTGGTGGTGGCCGAGGCGGCGCGGGGAGCTGGGCCTTCATAGCGGATGGTTCAACGTTATGGTACCAGTACACTATCGCTGAGTGTTCGGAACGAGTCGCGGCAACGAATATTGCACCAAATCAACCGAATGTCAACAACGAACTAATCAAGTACACCATGCTTATCGTGCTCGCCCATTCGTTTCCACTCAGGTGAACACGAATCATGGCCAGACGAACTATCCTGAACATACACGAGTACACTATCGCGCTCGCCTTAGTTCGCCTACGTTGGGCCATCCTGAACTGGTAGCATTACAATGATTTCTTTCAGACTCGGTTAACATCGACCTCACTCTTACCGCACTACTTCTTTCAGCAGTTCTTATCATTTTTGGATGTCTGAACGCTGATTAAACTTGTTGATAACAACTAAACGAGAAACTATAATTTTGTTTAGTTCAAATCATAAAGCTAATCAAATATATTAAAAAGCAATGAAGAGAGACGTTTCTAATTCAAGGTATTCCAGCTTCGATTGCAAATATTAAAGGAAGCGCATTGATGGTAGCAGGTGTGAAGCTTCCCCAGTTGTTAGAGCAACATTAGGAATGTTTAGTTAACAACTAAAAACAACAAGGCGATAGATTTCAACCAGTCACACCGGTCATCATCAGGCTCAATCAGAGAATTGTTTTAATGTAAGTTTAGGGAGGTTCCCTGTACTAGAAATTAAAGGACTGCACGGGACAATTTACTCTGTCTCTGGCTAAGAATTGCAATGCACTGTCTTTTTTTTAGTAAAGACACTAAGACTGGCAAGATATTTCTAAACAATTAAGCTCAAAGAGAAATATATCTAATATCTTCGAAACACTTACAAATAAAAGTGGTAACAAATTATTTATCCTTTTTAACAAAAAGTATACAAGGGATGCTTTCAAAGCCTGATTTTACTCTACCAAAAGAAAATATATAACAGAACTCCCAACGGCGATCCTCAAATCGAACCCGAGTGGAGTAACCTTTTGTAAACTCAACTTCAACGTTCAGCGGCTAACTGGAGAAAGGAATGTAAAACACAAGAGCTCAGTGAGGCTAATAAAAGAGAGTCAGAATCCCGCACTTGATCTTTTCAGAGAGACAAAGGCGGAGTC
Organism: Allygus modestus; assembly: GCA_963675035.1. Lineage (NCBI taxonomy): Eukaryota > Metazoa > Arthropoda > Insecta > Hemiptera > Cicadellidae > Allygus > Allygus modestus. The sequence goes on from OY776111.1 coordinate 4,355,028, forward strand.
GGAGGCTACAGGATGGAGGTGGAGGTTGGAGGATGGAGGTTGGAGGATGGAGGTTGGAGGATGGAGGTTGGAGGATGGAGGCTGGCTCTCGGGGAGGTGAGGCGAGGGAAGAGAGGATATCGACCAAACCTTTGTCTGACAAGAATGCCGCCTTTGTATGGTGATGCAGGCAGAATGGCCGCCGCTACATGTTTCATCAGCTTTGTCTCTGCTCCTCCAAGCCCCGCGCCCTGCGTCGTCCGGCTTACATTTAAAATACAAATTTGTTCTTCGTGTTTCATTGTACGCTCTTGTTTACTTTTCCCGAATAACATTTTTTATGTGCAACTGCTTGTTTAATGATTTACAAATTTACAAGAGGGTCTTGAGTCACGTAACACTTTACGTTTCTATCTGCTTCTCCCATAAGTCCAATGTTTATGGAAGCCCGTCCCTCGTCTATATGGATTATTCGATATCGTTGATTCATGGCTCAAATCTTTAATTTAAAAGGCTTAATAATACCTAGTGATTTTGAGTGAGCAAAATTTTTATTTAACAAATAGAAAAAGTTCAATAAAATTCCAAATATTCAATATTTGCGTTATTTGTGTTGGGTTACCAAGATATTTTGCTTACTGCAACCGCTAGGTATTGTTTAGTTCTTTATAATGAGCATGTTGTTAACACAACGGTGTTAAATAATCTGGCCCTTTGATTTTGGAAAATTTTTCTTAACTCTTACCAAAAGAGATCGGAAATAAAGATAACAAAATTGAAAAGACAAGTTGATAAGTTACTCTTAGTCCTATCAATAGTTTTATTCAATTTTGTAAATTATTTTAAGAAAATATATTACTATCCAACCCGTTGCAGCTTCTCCTGCGTAAACTATGATAGTTGTGTTGTGTGCGCTTCAATCTGAGGTCAGCCTGTGGATCTGATACGAATCAACATCAACTGTTTGACTTTTCATCAGCTCAAACCAAAGTGAATGTCCATAAGGAATACATGGTATTTGGGACCCAGCGGGGCAGAACACAGGGGGAATTTCGTAATACCGTTTCTTAGCAAGCACCTAGGGCCAAAGAGGAACCTATGTCAAATTTCAAGTCTGTAGGCCTTATAGTGGAGATTTCGTGATAGGTAAGTCAGTCAGTGGTATTTGGATTTTATATATTAAGACTCGCTTTGCTCGCTGTATACTGGCACTTAATTTAATTTTTTGCTACAGTATCAACAATTTGTTGAACATTTGTTACACTAAACTGATTTTAATTAATTACCTCTTCCGCGTTGCTAAATTCACTTACATTTAATTTAATATCAGACAATAAAGATACATCAAATATGGTACAAGGCAATCGAATTCTACCAGTTCCACTTCTCACCAACAGACCAAATCAGACGGTGTAGTAGCTGGTACGATTGGTCCAAATCGATTACCCCGTTCCATGTTTTACATAAATTGTACGTTATTTCTGTAACTACAGCGTAGTATAAGTGTAAATATATTCTATAGGTATTTAAATTCAATTTATTAAATCAGAATGTGAATAAACCGACAGGGATGTGATTAAATAGGAAGGTAAACTGTCTCAGGGCCGGACCCCCGCGGCGCATGTTCCACCTATGTTGTTGTTTACGGTAGCTTTGAAGGCCCATAAACGGCGGCATCACAGGGTTCCCAGTAGCTCATCCCCGACACCGCCGGCCTTCCTCGAACACCGCCCCTCCGGCGTAAACAACCTACACTCATAACGGAGTAATTCTTAAAACTTGAAGCCCAAAACGGGATATTTCGGTTAGATCTTTCCAACTGTAAGTCAATCGTTGATAACATAAAACCATAATTTTGGTGTTCAAAAGTCCTCCAATGAGCACTTGGAGGATGGGAACTGTAAGGTAAATCGTTTGTATAATGATATAGGATTGTACTAATGGTCTTCTATTATGGGGATTATGTATTCTATATAATTACGATGATAACGTAAAACTTATTGGTAACATTCTCTGGAACTTTTACAACAGAACCGTACCAAAACGTTACAAAGCAAATGTCACAGCTTTTGGTTTTTTAACAAAATGTGTTGTAGCAAAAGTCTGCCCAACAAGTCCGAACACAGGTAATGAATGATTTTCAAAAGCAAATTCTGGAGGACGAAGTATGTTTACACTTCAATTTGAATGTTTCAGCAGATCTTGGTGGGTGGACATACGGTTATACGTGGAGACTTTATAATGAACTAACTCATAATACAAAAGTGAACGAAACTGGCAGTACATATTTAAAAAAAGCTTGTAAATTATAACTGAGGACAAAAGTTCGGCATTCAGTACCCGATTAACGGCCGATCCGATAGTATTTCTAGACATAAGACACTGATACGATAATTCAATCCGATTGTAAGGAATAGGTCGAATATATATTTGTCATTCTTAGTTGAGCAGTCAAGTGCCATTGCGTACTCTCAATCACACACTTATTTAACTCATTGCACTTTTGTGTTATGACTAAGTTTATTTCTATTCTTAAATTTCTCGTATGACTTAGGTCAAACATTTTTAACACTCTCGAGATTTATCGATGATACAACGTATTTGAAAAAAATACGATATGAGAAAAAGTAATAATCGTATCCATAATTAGGGTGAAAGTTGATTGGAGTACAGATGACTATGAGGTGCAGAGGGAGTATCTCTCCCAGCGCTACTGGCCCTCACCGCTACTGGCGATCAGAGGAGAGTCAGTACCGGACACGCTGCACCGTTACAGACTAGAGTCCTGAACTTCGTGAAATAAATACTGGTCTAAACACTGTGACAATACTAAATATGTTAAAAGGCACTAGCGAAATGCCTCTAGCGTGGATATAAAAAGCGTCGGTCGTGAGACTTCTTTTAGTGGTTCATGCGCGCAGTAGTTTTCCTCTGCTGCCAAACACCAGACTATACTTTACTTCATCACCAGTAATGATAAACCAAGTTACTGATCCTACCTTGCTCTGCTGCTCCTGTTGACTCAGCAGCTGCTCCCGGACCATCTGCAGTTGCAGGATCATCTCCGACAATCGCCGCTCCTTCTCCAGGAAGTTGTCGCCGGTCAGACTCTGCAGCTGCAGCAGCGCCGTCACGTCGCGCTCCCCGTTGTCGCCCTCCATCCTGCAGACAACAGACAACACTGAGCCACACTGTCACAGACACAGTTGCAGGATCATCTCCGACAATCGCCGCTCCTTCTCCAGGAAGTTGTCGCCGGTCAGACTCTGCAGCTGCAGCAGCGCCGTCACGTCGCGCTCCCCGTTGTCGCCCTCCATCCTGCAGACAACAGACAACACTGAGCCACACTGTCACAGACACAGTTGCAGGATCATCTCCGACAATCGCCGCTCCTTCTCCAGGAAGTTGTCGCCGGTCAGACTCTGCAGCTGCAGCAGCGCCGTCACGTCGCGCTCCCCGTTGTCGCCCTCCATCCTGCAGACAACAGACAACACTGAGCCACACTGTCACAGACACAGTTGCAGGATCATCTCCGACAATCGCCGCTCCTTCTCCAGTAAGTTGTCACCGGTCAGACTCTGCAGCTGCAGCAGCGCCGTCACGTCGCCCTCCATCCTGCAGACAACAGACAACACTGAGCCACACTGTCACAGGCACAGTTGCAGGATCATCTCCGACAACCGCCGCTCCTTCTCCAGGAAGTTGTCGCCGGTCAGACTCTGCAGCTGCAGCAGCGCCGTCACGTCGCGCTCCCCGTTGTCGCCCTCCATCCTGCAGACAACAGACAACACTGAGCCACACTGTCACAGGCACAGTTGCAGGATCATCTCCGACAACCGCCGCTCCTTCTCCAGGAAGTTGTCGCCGGTCAGACTCTGAAGCTGCAGCAGCGCCGTCACGTCGCGCTCCCCGTTGTCGCCCTCCATCCTGCAGACAACAGACAACACTGAGCCACACTGTCACAGACACAGTTGCAGGATCATCTCCGACAACCACCGCTCCTTCTCCAGGAAGTTGTCGCCGGTCAGACTCTGCAGCTGCAGCAGCGCCGTCACGTCGCGCTCCCCGTTGTCGCCTTCCATCCTGCAGACAACAGGCAACACTAAGACGTAGGTTCAGTTGAAGAGCAACGTGATAAATCGTTTATATTACTTTATAGTTTCATCTCAAGAGAGTTCCAATATTTAATACATTTCTTTAATTCAATATAATTTTTGTAACTCTGGTTATCGAAATCAAAGTTCTCCTATTTTGATATATTTCACTTGACTATTACCAAACTTTAGACAAAATGCAAAGCATTTATGCTCCACAAACGGTTATAACTACAGCTATTGCCAAAGAGGCTGAAGGGCGGAGGCAGCGAGGGTGAGGCCAAGACTCCTCCAAGTCACCCCCTCGGTTCTGTCACTCTCCCAGACCCTCACTCCCTCCGCTCCCCATCCTCCCCGACCTCACTGTACCCCCCCTCCCCACCCATGTGACGGCTTACCTCCTGTTCTCGGCCAGCTGGTGATGCTCCCGGAGGATCTCATGTTGCAGCTTCGCCGCCAGGTTCTGGAGACTTCCCTCGTCCACGTCGATCCTGCAACAATGACCTTGCGTCAGATGGTTTCAAGGGTCACGATACCATTTATCAATCCTCTGAACAGGAACAAGAGAGTAAACATTCTTCGCGTTTACAACCTCGAAGGCTGGCTCAAAATTGGTTTTGATACCTTTTATAAGCAAATACAGTGCTTATACGGTAGTTAAATTGTCTCTTATATTATAGTTTCGTAATCTTTAAAAATCCCAACACTTGAAAAGTTTAGCATTTTTTTAAACTCAAAGTCCACTAAAAACATTTAATTTATACTTCAAAATTGCTACTGTTTATAAATAAATCTTTCGTCAAGAGAGGGTTCTATTTGCAATTCTACCACCTTCTCCCATAAGACCGATGTTAACATTTAAACTCAGTAACTCATAAATGGATTTTCTGGAAACATAGACCTAAAAACAAAGAAGTAATAATGAATCAAACAAGCATAATTTAAATATTATACATAGTAATTTAGATATCGCTTTTAATTAAAATAAAATAATTGTAATTGAAATCGTATTTATATTTTTATTCCTAGGAATAATAGTTAGGTTATTTTAATAATTTATTTACAATTAAAACTAATACAATTCCCAATTGTTACATATTCCCTTCTTTTATTTACTAAAAGTTAATAAATGCTAACGTCATGTTTCGCACACCCTCCCAATACTTTATAACATTTTAACACACATTTTTAAATATATTTTAGCACAATAGTACTAAACAAATAAAAAGCACCGATGTGATAAGGAGATTCAGCTGATTGATAAGAGGTGAGATGGTCAGTGTTGTTCGATTGGTATCACTGTAAAGAACAAGTGTTGTTAGTTTGGTATCGCTGGGTCGCAAGGTCGTACGAGGTCATGCAACTATTTTCCCACAAAGAAAAAATAGTTTTTCACTTACAATAAGTATAAATTATTTAGTATTTTATTTTGATTCAGAGAGACTAATAAGTAAGTTTGAATGTTGAAAATTAAGTAGACTCGTTTAGTGAAAATTACCTAGGCACATGTGGTGCGCAGATTACTATGTTTGAAAATGTTATATTATCCAGTTGCGTATGCCTCACTAAAGATCATTAACATTGTAGCAAACCTACATTATTTTTTTACTATATTACGCATTTTAAAGTAGAAAAAAAACAGTTGTAGTTGATTTATCTTAACTTCATGCCCGATGTGGCAGTTGATAGTATGCAGTTTGATTGCGCGACACGCAAATTTTGTACTCGAAGTTTGTCTTTATAAATATTTATATATAATTCTGTAAGCGAAATTTTTAAGTCGAAATTGTGGGACTTTAGCAAATCGCAGGATGATGGGAGACGGCTCAAATTAAAGGTCTTGATCCCAGGGACTCTGGAAAAATAGAAGAATTTCCAAAATGTTACCAGCAAACGAGGGTAAAACTTCCTCCATAAGAAAAGCACGGGGATTTAAAAACGTCTGCTTTGTTTACATTAAACATGTGATTAAGTGTGTACTTTAATTACAAAATGACATGTGTTCTTACTTGGAGAAAGGTTAGGGGCTTTTGCCCTTTCAAGCCACTAGTTGTATATAATTTGGGTAAGAAAATTTAAATGTATTGACTAAGCAAGTTCCTTTTCCACTTTATACACGTAATAAACATTAAACATGTGTTCCTCAAAGTGGTTTAATAACAAGAGATTATCACTACACGAAGCTTCACCAAACAAGAGCGGCATCATAGAACCTTTTAACTCATATTGATGCGATGAAAACGTGCAAATTGAATCTGGCTCAATGAGGGCAGCTTTGTTACGTTGCCTAACAAACGCCGGCCGATGAAATATGCAGCGGGGTTATAAAACAATTAGAGCGATTTGCGATGCGGAGTTAATAGCGTTATTGTTGCTACTTTGAAAATGGATTGCAAAAAGCCGGTGGAAACTGGATAAAAGGGCGCATTGGAAGCGCATTATTGTGAAGGCTTGAATTATTGAGGAGCTGGGGCTCGCGGTGACATCGGGGCGAGGGCGCAGTGCAAGGTGTAGTAGGGTGATGGGCGAGGGGCAAGGTGTAGGGCGATGGGCGAGGTGTAGTAGGGTGATGGGCGATGTTGAGGAGCTGGGGCTCGCGGTGACATCGGGGCGAGGGCGCAGTGCAAGGTGTAGGGCGATAGGCGAGGTGTAGTAGGGTGATGAGCGATGTTGAGGAGCTGGGGCTCGCGGTGACATCGGGGCGAGGGCGCAGTGCAAGGTGTAGGGCGAGGGGCAAGGTGTAGTAGGGTGACGGGCGATGGGCGATTAGGATGGTAGTTCAATAGGAAATACGTGTGTGGAGTGAAGCATGTCTAGGAAACAGTTCCAGCATAGTAGTATGTAATGGTGTATAAAATGTTATTGCATTTATGTGGTAGGAGGCATATGTGCGGAAAAAGTAGTAACGCAAAGTTGCTTAACACTAGAAACAGTATTACATTTATGTAGTATAAGGAGATATTATTTCTTCTGTTACAAATTTTCCCCTCTCAAGCTAAGAAGTTTATAGATTATAAAAGTAACTGTAAAAATTATATGGAGTGAAAACATATAAGACTTTATAGTTTTTAATAACTATGTTGTTATTTGTTTTATTTGAAAGACGGTAACTATAAAGTATATTATTGAAATTATTACATCATTCTTCTAGTGAATATATTTAACGCAAGTGATAAATAATTAAAAACTAAGAAATCAAAAATTAGTGCTTGGAGAAGAAGAAAATTAAAAAATATTACCATAATGTCGGGAATATTTATGAGATTTCTCTAGATTTGTAAAGTTATATTATAGTTTTTAATATTCTTGAACTATATTTGGTACCCAAAATAGTAACAGCGATCATTAGAAGTGATTACCACATGGAACTTGTCATTAAGTAAATCTTTGACAGAAGAAAGTTGCTGCCTCTCTTGTCAACCCTCTCATAAATTAATAAAACCATCAGTATCAAGACCACTGCATTTATAAACAATTAAAAAAAACAAAATGTTGACCTTATCAACAATGTTCCTGTACCTTTTTGTATGTAGGCCCAATTCTATGCAATATCACAATAAATTGGATGAAAACAATATTTAAAATTTACAAGAATTATTTTGGAAATTAGTATAATTTTACTAGTAGTTTATTGTTACGTTTATTTTAGTAAACAAAAATAAAATTTACCGTATTTAAATTTACATATTTAAAAAAGAATAAGGCCGGTTAATTTGTAATGAGAGTACAGTGTAAAAAACACTACGGATGAAAATCACTCACGGTCGAACCTTTTGGAAAAAATAAAAAACGAGTGACCTACTCGAATAAAAAATGCTTAAACTAGTTAGGAGCGGGGACGTCGTCCATTTCGAGTGGTCCCTGGGGGGGGGCTGCAGGGCTGTGGGTCGGGGCCGTGAATAATTTAGAAAACAGACAAGACGGGGCCACATCATTGCCAATGAAAGTTCTAAAACATCCCCTCATGAAAAGGGTGACGCATAAACAAACAGCGTTAGGTGTATAGCCTTCGCTGCCGCGTTGTCGGGGGTGACCTTGGCTGCGGTGTGCTCAGGTACGGGAAAAAACTTAAAATCACTTTTTAAAATCGAGTTTTAGTTATAAAAACTATTGTATAAATTGTTAGGGGGAACTTTCACCAAAAAACCCATTTTACCAGAGTTTAATTTTTAAGAAGTATGACAAAATTATGAGTATTATACCATGTAATCTTGTTGTTCTAAATATTGTAAATATCCTATACTCTTATATGAGCAATGTTTGTTTGATTGGTTGGTTGGTTGCACAATTATCTCGAAAACCTCTCCGAGTATTTCCTTCAATTTTTGAAATAACTAAGTTATGGTATAAAAATATGTTCTAGACAGGTCTCATCCCCAGAAAAAATCAAATAATGTTAAAAAACGAAATTTAAAAGTTAAAAAAATTAACATTGGGCTTATGGAGTTTCAAATCAAAACAAAAGAATTGTAACAGCTGTTCATAATCAAAGAGGGAACTGTCAAAGTAATACTAAAAATGTTGTTTATGATTATTAACATGTGGTTTCCTGAGAGCAGAGATTAAAAGATTTGAGTGAAGATTACATATATAGTAGTAAGTAGTAGTAAGTACTTATAGTATAGTACTTATAGTTATACTTATAGTAGTAAGTAGTAACATAAATCAAAGGGACATTGAGCTATAAATAACAACTAGAGTGACCTTAAAAATGTAGAAAAGAGGCAAATGAGTTATAAACATCTGATTATCAGTAGGGGGAAGTGGTGAAATATTACTCCAAGTCATCTAAACAAACTTAGTGGCCTTCCCCCGAGCAAAGCTCGGCTCCCCAGGTAACTACGACTCTCAGAGTAAAGCTCATGAAAATCTATTAATTAATATAGTTATATGGTCATACTGCATTAAAATTATTCTCCTTAGTCAATTCTTTACAATATATGACTGAAAATAAACCTTTACAAGCACACCAGTAAAGAATATTGTCACTCTTAGACTTCCACAGATAAAAAAATAACTTAGTTATTTTACAATTACCATTTTATACCCATAAAATACATTCTAGAATTTAAACAAAGTTTACTTATGATAACGTGGTTGGGTGGTAGGGAGAAAAATACAAACATATTGCAATAAATAAAAATACCTGTTGCAAATTCAAGACGATGATAAGAAATATACAATTTTGTAATACTGTAAAAAAATACATGGAATATATCAAATCATTGTCATTTGTTATTGGGCTGTATATTAGTAGTAATATATTGTTAAACAAAAGTTCAACGTTAGACAGTTAGAAGACCAGGGTTGGAATCGATTCCTATCAAAACGAAAAATATATAAATTGCGTCAACAGAAAAATAACAAAACAAATCATTGTGCGAAAATATAGTGAGAAACGATTCGAGCAGCGGAAGATAGGTCAGTGAACGAAGTCGGATATTTATATAAATAAATTTGCGACAGCGCGACTTGACTTGATTTAGTCCGCAACCTTCGCTATTGCATTATTGTCTCTCCCGGATCGAACCAATATTGTTGCTGAGTGGTAATTTAATTCCATAATCAACGGCGGGCGCCTATTGGTCCTCCTTGACACGGTTTGTGCCGCCGCGCTGTCTCCAACCCTTACGACAATCCGATTTACTTGTTTCGCTCAATAATCGAACTTATTTCACTCAATTGTCTGAGCCCCAGCTGCTTTGTTTGTGCGATTGTTCGAGTTTCAGAATTACTTTTATTCGTTTCGAAAAGTCTTCCAGGTTGCTCTGAGTTCACTGAGTTCACTGAGTTCACTGAGTTCACTGAGTTCACTGAGTTCACTGAGTTCACTGAGTTCACTGAGTTCACTGAGTTCACTGAGTTCACTGAGTTCACTGAGTTCACTGAGTTCACTGAGTTCACTGAGTTCACTGAGTTCACTGAGTTCACTGAGTTCACTGAGTTCACTGAGTTCACCTGCTACCTTTGTAGGGAAACGATCTTGCTTTGTTAGGTTCGGCAGCGAAATTACTTTACATATTATTTTTAGATTTTATTTTCCTCACCCCTATAATGTAAAAGGAATGATTGATTATATATCTATATATTAACACTCCAGGGGTTTTTTCTTCACAGTCATAACTCGATAACAGCTGGACGGGTTTTAACGTTTGAGGTGCCAAATTAAAGATATTTTTACGTAGGCCAATATGTTTCATAGTTTTTAGAAAGGGCATCACTTAAACACAGTAAAGGGCTGAATTTTCGGAACAGTGGCGCTATCCGACAGTGGAAGTCTAAACTACGTGTTGATTGAAAGTACGTTGTTATCATCCGTTTTAATATCATATGTTTTGTTATGTTTGTTTACAACTGAAGAAACTTTTCGTTGGGTACAAACTTGCTCGGATTCGAGCAACAGGACCACTAGTATTTTTAAACATGTGCTGCTAGGAAATTTAAGTGTTAATAATTTAAATATATAAGAAGATGTAACGAGTGGTCGACCTATAGTTAAAGAAAATCTGTTAAAAAGGGGTTGAACTTGTAGCATAAGGGGTTATAACAAGTGATCGACCACTAGTTAAAGAAGAGATCATCGAAAAGGGGTTGAACTTATAGCATAAGGGGTTATAACAAGTGATCGACCACTAGTTAAAGAAGAGATCATCGAAAAGGGGTTGAACTTATAGCATAAGGGGTTATAACAAGTGATCGACCACTAGTTAAAGAAGAGATCATCGAAAAGGGGTTGAACTTATAGCATAAGGGGTTATAACAAGTGATCGACCACTAGTTAAAGAAGAGATCATCGAAAAGGGGTTGAACTTATAGCATAAGGGGTTATAACAAGTGATGGACCACTAGTTAAAGAAGAGATCATCGAAAAGGGGTTGAACTTATAGCATAAGGGGTTATAACAAGAAGGTATATGTTGCTATAGAAATGATTGTTTTAAAAAAGGTTAGTTTATCGTTCTTACGATTTACTATAAAGGCGGAAATTCTTTTTTTGGAAAAATATTAATGTAAATGTAGGGTTTTTAAACATAAGCTATTTTTTAAATAACGTTTTACTACTTCAATTTTAATCTATAACCATAGATATGGTTTTGCTGTTAACCATTATTCGTTTCTTTTGACATCCTAAATATGTGATATTACTCATGAATTGGCTATGACTCAAATTGCGGTTTAATCAGTTGACGTCGTCCAGTTCATATCAGAATCGTACGACTAAATCACTGTAATTAAACCACAATTGTGCAGTATTATTTACTCACAATCACTTGGGCATTTACTTTCACCGCCGATAGTTGCTGTGTTAGTGTGCGCGAGTGTGTGCGTGTGCGCGTCTATGTGAAGGCATGACTGGCGCTCCCACTCACACACTGACAACGGGACTCACTCAAACCCGGTCAATATTGACACTCGACCACAATGCGGGAAAATATTGGAAAATGGGGCGTACAGTGTTTACATGGCGGGCGGCGGACAAACAGTGTACAGTGAGGACGGGGTAATAACTGCACCAGCCACCTGCGCGGGGGAGAGCAGTAGCGGCGGGCCTTGGACACTGGCGGAGTGTAAGTGGCACCAAGTCAAGATTCAGTTTTTCAAACTTCTTAAATCTGTTTATACCACTGATAATTTTGGCAACAACAAAATACAATTAGAAAATGAAAACACAAGGCAATTGGTAGCGACTATCCTGGGGTAGTTGAGTCAAAAATGCAACAATGTTAACTGAAAAACAGGAAAATCAGAGATAAGTTTTTAAATTGTACACATTGAAAATGGAAGTTGTTAAGATGCTTCAAATATTGATGTAGCTAATGTCTAGTAGCGTGGCTGTTTTAATGAGTATATTATATAATTTAGATTATCGTATACAAAAGCATAATGAAAAGTTTTCATAACAAACTTAGAGTAGTAACAAAACAATGTTTGAATTTGGTATTAGGTTAGAATGTAATGCATTTCTTTTTACCAATAAAAGTGAATAGTAATTCATTTGAACCAACTACCAAAATTAATTACAATATTTAAATGACTAAAGAACCTTTCTCTCCGAAATTAATAAATATTGGCTACTATATATTTATTATGGCATAATAGCAATCATTATAAAATGAACATATTGAAACACTATTGGGATTTGAAGGTATGCAACGCTTTACAACACTGCACTTAACGCGGGCGTATTTAAGATGTATTAAAATATAAGAAACCGATCAATTTCGGGACAGTTAAATTCAAAATAAGCTATAACATAGTTTTTAATAACATGCGGTAAAAAAGTACTAAGCGTCAAGTTTTACCGATGAAATTATTTCTGGAAATAATAATAATGTGTTGGAGACAGACCCTCCAGACTGGTGAACAATGACAGCCACGGCGGGACTAAGTAGCGCGCTTGCCGAGAATGCGAGAAAACTCGTGGAGAGGACAGAAGCCAATTTGAGTGGGGAAAGCTGAGGAGAAAGAGTATTGTACTCGAACAAGGAAACTCCTCGCAACGCATGCCGGTCACGACGTTCAATGGATGCCCTTAAAGTAGCTCGCGTTTTAATAATACAGCGGGCCGAGGGATCATTATGGAGCGGCAATTGCGCCCCTCGACGCCTCGAGTCGCCTGTAAACGGCATTATGCCCGGAGCGAGAGACTTGTTAATTAACCCCGGTGTTAAGTGGGAGTTGTACAATCGCATTGTCGCTGAGGCACTCATCTCGTTATGTCAGCAGCTGATGTGGTTGGTAACAGCACAATGTCTCCTGCCACTCAACCTCGTGTGATGCCTGACAGCTACTGTGTCCCAATGTGTCGCTGAGGCACTCATCTCGTTATGTCAGCTGCTAATGTGGTTGGTATCAGCACAATGTCTCCTGACACTCAACCTCGTGTGATGCCTGACAGCTACTGTGTCCCAATGTGTCGCTGAGGCACTCATCTCGTTATGTCAGCTGCTGATGTGGTTGGTATCAGCACAATGTCTCCTGATACTCAACCTCGTGTGATGCCTGACAGCTACTGTGTCCCACTGTGTCGCTGAGGCACTCATCTCGTTATGTCAGCTGCTGATGTGGTTGGTAACAGCACAATGTCTCCTGCCACTCAACCTCGTGTGATGCCTGACAGCTACTGTGTCCCACTGTGTCGCTGAGGCACTCATCTCGTTATGTCAGCTGCTGATGTGGTTGGTATCAGCACAATGTCTCCTGATACTCAACCTCGTGTGATGCCTGACAGCTACTGTGTCCCACTGTGTCGCTGAGGCACTCATCTCGTTATGTCAGCTGCTGATGTGGTTGGTATCAGCACAATGTCTCCTGATACTCAACCTCGTGTGATGCCTGACAGCTACTGTGTCCCACTGTGTCGCTGAGGCACTCATCTCGTTATGTCAGCTGCTGATGTGGTTGGTAACAGCACAATGTCTCCTGCCACTCAACCTCGTGTGATGCCTGACAGGTACTGTGTCCCAATGTGTCGCTGAGGCACTCATCTCGTTATGTCAGCTGCTAATGTGGTTGGTATCAGCACAATGTCTCCTGACACTCAACCTCGTGTGATGCCTGACAGCTACTGTGTCCCAATGTGTCGCTGAGGCACTCATCTCGTTATGTCAGCTGCTGATGTGGTTGGTATCAGCACAATGTCTCCTGACACTCAACCTCGTGTGATGCCTGACAGCTACTGTGTCCCAATGTGTCACTAAGGCACTCATCTGGTTATGTCAGCTGCTGATATGGTTGGTACCAGCACAATGTCTCCTGACACTCAACCTCGTGTGATGCCTGACAGCTACTGTGTCCCAATGTGTCACTAAGGCACTCATCTGGTTATGTCAGCTGCTGATATGGTTGGTACCAGCACAATGTCTCCTGACACTCAACCTCGTGTGATGCCTGACAGCTACTGTGTCCCAATGTGTCACTAAGGCACTCATCTGGTTATGTCAGCTGCTGATATGGTTGGTACCAGCACAATGTCTCCTGACACTCAACCTCGTGTGATGCCTGACAGCTACTGTGTCCCAATGTGTCACTAAGGCACTCATCTGGTTATGTCAGCTGCTGATATGGTTGGTACCAGCACAATGTCTCCTGTTACTCAAGATCTTTTAACTTGGTAATACTTTTAGAGATTGCGCTATAAAATTGTGGATCAAATTATTATACAAATTTGTTTAAGCTTTATTTTATTCGGCGGAGTTTTTAATATATTCTTTCGTTAGTTTTTGTCGCAACGTTTAAACAAAATATTTGTTACAAACTTAGATGCTCGGACCTTCTAATTTCAGCACTTTTCATGCCATTAATCAAATTAAATTTGTTTCATACGGATTTTAAATAGTTTTAACATAATATTCAATATGTTTATTATATTTTGTTAAAGATTTAAATGGTTTGTAATATACTGTATTACCAGCGGCAAGCTTTATAAACCTCTTTTAATGAAGAATATATTCACCATTTTATTATTTAATAGCGCGTGTCTGCCCCAATGTCCTAAGACCTCAATCAGTGGCTAGAAACCTCCCTAAGGCTAACCTAATGACCTTGCAAAGTTCCATCGCAATCAGATGCATAAATGATAAATAACCAGACAAACATTGACTTTTATATATTGAGATTTTCATATTTGCACAGTGTATTAATAAATGGAAGTTGTATTAATTGAACTGGCAAGCGCAACAAACAACACTACTTCTTCAACGTCACGACTAATTATTGTTGTCTACCTAAGTCCTTCGGACAAAGAAACGAAATCATATTTCTCACAATCCCACTAATTTTAATTAAATCATTTTTGTAACACAATTTTTAACAAGGGTTTTTTTAAATTTTAAAATTAATACTCTTTCAATCTATTCGTTCCTTTTACAACGTCGAATAAAACATTTCATTTCAATCCCTTTTGTTTGCCCAGAGAGACCGAGCCCGCGCATGGCGGACATTGTTTGTGGCGGGCAAGAACGGTTTGTTTGTGGGCAATATGCGCGGTTTATTGTTTCCACAACGGTTTGATTATTTACTTTGTGATGCGCGCAAAAATCCTCTCTGTTTACACCGGCCTGTTTCAACTGGAGCTTGGCGTGTGTTTCTTTGTGGGGCTGGACATTGTCAATCACCAGTATTGCAGTCCAACCTTTAAATAACTGAACGTATTTATTCCCTCTATTAATTTAGTTGAATTAAGTTCTCACATTAACCTTCGCGCGGTTATTTACAATAGGTTTGTCTAACTGAAATCCTCATGAGTACATTTTATTAAATTTAAAACCGGTTTTTCTTAAATAATTTAAAAGGTTTTATAAACTGAGTGCGAGTTGGTTCACATAGCATCCGGTCAGTAACGTGCGGGGGGAGACAGATCTCACACCTTACCGCAGCACAGTAACTGACCAAACAGCTCAACATCAACTCCTGAGCAGATTATTGCGTCATACCTTACCGCAGCACAGTAACTGACCAAACAGCTCAACATCAACTCCTGAGCAGATTATTGCGTCATACCTTACCGCAGCACAGTAACTGACCAAACAGCTCAACATCAACTCCTGAGCAGATTATTGCGATGCGTATTCAACTTTACTCATACCTGTAGGATTCAGAGATCTTAGACCTTAGTAGATACAAACTCGAAAGCTTATGAAAACAGTTTGTTGAAAGTACAATCTCTCGGCCACGAGAATCCGCGACGACTTAACAATTAGAGGGTGAGGGTATGAGGTATACTGACTGCGGCTTGGTGGGCGAGGAGGGGTCCCTCAGCGTGCTGTTGTTCATCTTGTTGGTGAGTCGCTTCAGCACGTCGTCCATGGTCCGCTTGCCACCACTCACGGCCGAGTTGTGGTTCAGGGTGGTGCTGTTGTTGTTGAGGTGCAACAACGCCTTCTTGTCCGCCTCCGAGGGCGACTCGCACCCCGACCGTCGCCGCCGAGGGGGTCGGTCCTCCAGGAAACCGCTCTGGTTCAGCGCCAGCAGCGCTTGCAGCGAGTCCGGCTTGGGCAAACAGTTCATCTGGTAATATCTCCCGCACTCGTCCGCGTTTTCACTGCGATTCTCGAAATCGTCCTTCTTCCTCTTGTTCGGAGGAGACCGTAACAGTTCATCCTCCGGGGACAGGTCTTCCACCTCGCTGCCCGACGCCGCCGACGAGGACGACGCCGAGGACAGCTTGTAGAACAGCGAGGTCGGCGCCGCGGGCTCCTGGGGCGGCGTCCGTCGCGCCTCCGCCTCCGGCATGCCGTAGTACGCTAGGGGCGACGCCGCCACCGCCTCCATGGGGGCCTGCGATGCCTCCTGGTCGTGGTCCGTCCCCGTGGTCCCGTCTCCACTGCCTTCTTGTAGCTTCGACGGCGGAGACTTGCGTTTAGAAGACATATTTCTGCAACAGAAATAAAAAACATTAGTGTACGTGATAATTAAAGATAAACATACATACGTTTAAGATTTATCGGAATTATATTTGTAAACCAAGATCTTTATGCTGTAAAATTCTGCACGTTTGATACTGTTCCCATATTTAGAAATATTTTCCTACATTCAATAACCTGTAACTCTTCACAGAACTTGCAGAGGGTAACGAATTAAATCAAAGAGGTTTAACATGCCGAATATTGAATAAATAAATTGCAATTAGCTCCAAGAAACCACTCGCCCTCCTAGACCTACTACATGACTGTGTGGTCGGCTACTACAGTCACAAGACCCTAGCACCAGCTGCATGAGAATGCGCGTTGTCGCTACTGTCTGCCGAGCTAACAGCTAACAGCCAGCGTCACAGATTGTTCCACGGGCAGATAATGTACACGGCTGAATGTGGCCTCTGTGAGGGAATGTGGCGCAGTTACTGTTGATAACAGATAACAGTGATAACGGCCCTTGTCAAGGCTTTATGGTGGTCGGACAAGAATGACCATTGTACGCCGCGGCCGACGCCGATGGGCCGATGTGTAATGCCACGCTGTCGTCAATGTAGCGCACTCAGTTCGAGTACGAGAGCCATTCGTTTAATACATTTATTTTATGGTTATAATAATATTTTTTTATTCGAAGCTATTAATATCACATGAAGGGGTGGTGGAAACAAAATAGTAACGTTTCCATTGAAAATATTTCGAAATTGAGAGTTTTCCTATCATTATATTGAAGGATAAAAATAACTTTTATTATTCACTTTAGCCCAAAGGCGGTCCCACACTTCTCGCGGACACGCCAGAACATTCGGCCGAACTCCGAATGTTCGGAGTATTCGCGAGAAGTGTGGGAGCTGCACGAACTTTTGTACATATATTACATACGAGACTGAATATTCAGTGAACATTTGGGAGAATGTTCGGCCGAATGTTCAGGCCTGTTCGCGAGAAGTGTGGGACCACCTTAACGGAATGGAGTTGTATTCACAAAAACATGTATACATACATATGTCGATACGATGTGATTGTTCACGTCATACAATGATCCGTTGGAATGAATATATATGTTCATCTAAGATCTAGTTGTTCAAAAATATGGCCTTTAACAAAATTGATCTATTATAACATAGTAGCAAAATCAATCACATTGGTGAACATGATGTTGAAATTGTGAACTAAAAAAAATTTCAGAATGATACGAATGTGTCTTCAACGCTTGAACAAACCTAACTAAATGTAATTATTTTACTTCGCAAAATTACGTCTTTCGATATTTTTCTCTGTAGATCCAAATTTTAAACGCAGTATACCGTGGTAGCAACTGTTGCAGGACTGTTGTTTTGATATCTAGGTTAACAGTAAGAAACAAGGGATTGCCAAAAGAACTTTACATAGTGATTGGATGAACTTCATGAATACGATTTTAACCGGGAATTCATGTTAACGGTTCATTCTCATAAAAAAAGTGGAACTGCTAATCATTGCTTAAAATAATTGCAAGACGAAATTACGAATAAGTGTATATGACAATTATATTATCTTGTCGTCCCTTACCAAGATGACTGTATATTCCTTTATACAATAATATTGCAGTTCGGTACCTTTTTGGTAACTAGGAGAATTAATCTTAAAGTGAGTTTTACATTTATTAGTATACTAGCTGGCCCGATAGACGTTGTCCTGTTCTAATTTCATTGAATTTGTTTTTTGTCAAATACTCATTCATTTTCAATATGATCTCGTTCGCTTCGATCACTCGCCTCCTGGATGAGCTCATTCGCTACGCTCACTCGCCTAAAGAAAAAAGAGTTGCCATTCAAGTATTTTTTTATTACCATTATAAAAGTTGCCATTCAAGTAGGGTTTTTATTTCCATAATGAACATATATTTATGCCTTTCAAATATGTTTAGATATACTCCTAATAAACACATGTTCCCATAAGGAATAACATGTAAAATTTAAAAGCCAAAGGGGCAGAGCCCTTCACATTTTCCGGAGTAAAAGGTATCCTATGTGTTAATCCAGGTAATAAACTATCCGTTTGCAAAATTTCATTTAAATCCGTTCAGCCGTTCTTGAGTTATAAAATTTGTAACTAACACCACTTTGTTTTGTATATTAAGATATTGAACTTTCAGAATGTTGCAGTTCCTCTGAGAACCACCGCAGTGAGCTCAGACTGTATCAGCCTCAGAAATAACCAACGAAAGCGACAGCATTAGTCGTGAGGGCGGAAGGGTAAACAGGGGTAAGCGAAGCGTCGCGAGGCATCTGGAGTCAATGAGGGAGGAAATGAAGCGAGTAAACTGCGGGAGAGTGATGTAGCGAGGTGGTGGGTGAGAGTGCGGGGCGGTGTCCGCGGCGATGGGGCATCCGTCTCCTCGACTCCACCGGGGTAGCGGGCGCGGGTGGCGGGTGAGAGTGCGGGGCGGTGTCCGCGGCGATGGGGCATCCGTCTCCTCGACTCCACCGGGGTAGCGAGCGCGGGTGGTGGGTGAGAGTGCGGGGCGGTGTCCGCGGCGATGGGGCATCCGTCTCCTCGACTCCACCGGGGTAGCGGGCGCGGGTGGCGGGTGAGAGTGCGGGGCGGTGTCCGCGGCGATGGGGCATCCGTCTCCTCGACTCCACCGGGGTAGCGGGCGCGGG
Organism: Allygus modestus; assembly: GCA_963675035.1. Classification (NCBI taxonomy): domain Eukaryota; kingdom Metazoa; phylum Arthropoda; class Insecta; order Hemiptera; family Cicadellidae; genus Allygus; species Allygus modestus. Next base: position 4,374,155 of record OY776111.1, read on the forward strand.
TGGCGGGTGAGAGTGCGGGGCGGTGTCCGCGGCGATGGGGCATCCGTCTCCTCGACTCCACCGGGGTAGCGGGCGCGGGTGGCGGGGTGAGAGTGCGGGGCGGTGTCCGCGGCAATGGGACATCCGTCTCCTCGACTCCACCGGGGTAGCGGGCGCGGGTGGCGGGTGAGAGTGCGGGGCGGTGTCCGCGGCAATGGGGCATCCGTCTCCTCGACTCCACCGGGGTAGCGGGCGCGGGTGGCGGGGTGAGAGTGCGGGGCGGTGTCCGCGGCGATGGAGCATCCGTCTCCTCCGCACCAAAGGAGGGTCCAGGACCTGTTACCCGACCTGGAGACTAAACAGCGCGTCGGACATTAGTCAGACTGGGTCTGAGGAAGAGGCCTGAGGATGATATTGGCGTTATTAGGAACGTTATTAAGAGTCAGCTGCTGGAGGACAGGAGTTTGAGGCAGTCGCACCTTAGAAAGATTCGCGAAACAATTCGCATCACCTCCTCCCACCATGAGGCTAGTGTTAACTTTCAGTCTCCGTCTGCCTGTACGGATTATCCGAAAATCGATGATTCATATCTGAACTTAAAAGGCAGAAAATACCTAGGGACTTTAGTGAGCGATTTTATGACTGTTGTCTCCTACTAAGCCAAGCCATTTACTTTTTGTTCTTAATCGTTGTTAGTTTGATTGTCTACGACGTTACTTCTATTGCATACGCCAGCTTCTAAGCATTTACCCCCTGGTTGTCATGTCTCGATAGTTAGATAATGACGTTACTTCTATTGCATACGCCAGCTTCTAAGCATTTACCCCCTGGTTGTCATGTCTCGATAGTTAGATAATGACGTTACTTCTATTGCATACGCCAGCTTCTAAGCATTTACCCCCTGGTTGTCATGTCTCGATAGTTAGATAATGACGTTACTTCTATTGCATACGCCAGCTTCTAAGCATTTACCCCCTGGTTGTCATGTCTCGATAGTTATATAATGACGTTACTTCTATTGCATACGCCAGCTTCTAAGCATTTACCCCCTGGTTGTCATGTCTCGATAGTTAGATAATGACGTTACTTCTATTGCATACGCCAGCTTCTAAGCATTTACCCCCTGGTTGTCATGTCTCGATAGTTAGATACAAGTTCAAACAATAAAAAATTAGTTTGGAGGTAATAAGTAATAATTAAATGCAATGAATGAATTCCCGACTAAGTTGAGAAAAATAATCTAACAGCTCTGTTGGATTCTCTGTGAAATTAGATCATAACTAAACAAATAAACTAACTAGTGCTTTCTTTTCGTTTTGTTAACGTTAGTTTGATCATATGCGAATACGTAATCAAAGCAGACGTTTCCCAGGTATCATGCGTTTCTTATTGGGACAATTTTATAATTTTTTCTGGTTGACATACAATTTTTAAATAATTATGTTTTTTCAAAATACCTTAATTTGAACCATCTTCTATCATCCTGCGATTTACCTAAAGTCCAGAGATATACTTTAAAAAATTCTCTTATATAATTAAATATATTGATGATATAGTGTGTTAAGAGAGCTTATTGAATCCTCATTTGTTTGTAACAAATTTATGATAATATAAATTGAAATAAGTTAAACATATGATCTAATCCTATACTCTAATATGAGTAAGGTTTGCTTGCTTGCGACACTGATCTCAAAAACAGCTCCATCGATTTCCTTCAAATGTTAGAAATAACTAATTTCTGGGATAAAAATAAGTTCTAGACGGGCCTCATCCCCAGGAAAAATCAAGTAATGTAAAAAAACTAAAATGAAAAGTTAACAAAATTAACATTGGGTTTATGGAGTTTCAAATCAAAACAAAAGAATTGTAACATCTGTTCATAATCAACCAGGGAACTGTCAAAGTAATACTCATTTTGTTTATGATTATTAACATGTGGTTTCCTGAGAGCAGAGATTAAAATATTTGAGTGAAGATTACGTATATAGATTAGTAAAATAAATCAAAGGGACATTGAGCTATCAATAACAACTGGAGTGACCTTACAAATGTAGAAAAGAGGCAAATGAGTTATACAAATCTGATTATCAGTAGGGGGAAGTGGTGAAATATTACTCCGAGTCATCTAAACAAACTGACTGGCCTTCCCCCGAGCAAAGCTCGACCCCCAGGTACTTTAATGTAACACCAGTTATTAGGTGTCAAACTCCTTTGAGTAGACTTTGTAACTCATCCATTTAAATAAGATTATAATTATTTGCACTACCTTGCTTAGAACCAGTTAATTTGTATAAAGAAATAACTGTCCAACATGGTCTCTTCTTAACAACATGTTTATACAAAGATAATTTCTTGGTTATAAATAGGATGGATCTTTATTGTTCATATTTTGTTTTGCACAAATTATTATTATACCAAGGGACGACCAGCTAACCTTTGGAAATTCCCTTTGTAATAATTGTGAAGGTGTAAAGGCGTAGTGTGTGCCGTGTTTCCTAACCCATACAAATGCTCCTATTGTGGAGAAAGATGTTATAGTTCTTCATGCATTGAATTCCCATGAAAAATGGTAATATAAAAGTAAATACGTTGAATTAGTTTAATAATATTCCCCTTCATATCTCAATTTCGAAATTATTTTACAAAGTCCAAACTACCTCTTCATATTAAAAGTCACCCGAATTTTCTCCTAATAAAATCGCAGTTTATAAAACAATAACCCCTTCTAATCTGTCGAATCAACTAATGACTGTTAAGCTTGATAAATATGCAATATTAAAAATGGCATAACATTCCTATCAGTGGAAATAATAATCAGATGAGAATTTAAACTGCAGTTTACAGATGGTAATCGTTGGCATAATAGATGCAATAGGCAGTTAGTTATGTAAACAACAATAGTGATGGTGTCGCTATGCCAGCTATGTGTAACTGTGCACGTTATGTGGTGGACTACACATTAATGTGGCGATAATGTTTGTTGTGACATTAGCCATTCTGACGGAGTGATACGGTCTTGCGACTTAGTCATTCATCGCTCCCCAATGGATCGTGTTAGTGAATTTCCTATGGAAAAGTGAACTATTAGCATGACCCGCACGGTGAGACTTAAGCCCGGGACCACCATAGAAAATCCTATCGTGACCCCCTGAACACGTTTTGACGGGGCTCTAAAACTTTATATATATATATATATATATATATATATATATATATATATGTGTGTGTGTTGTGTGTTCGCCCTCTAGCGGTCGCATTTTTTTACCGATTTACTTCAAATTTGGTAGAGAGATGCCTTTTTATAATCAGTTGGACAAGTTCGTTGGGCAAAGCAATCGGAAAACTCTAACCCCCCTTTTTTGGGGGTATATTTTAAGTTTTCAAATTTTGTGTTTTTGGGCCCAAAAAGGGTTAGAAAAGCCCCGAAGTACACTTATTGCACATTAAATTATGGTACGTAAAAAGCCAAAGATTTTAAGCCCTCCCTCATTATTCTAGCACAAGTACGTACCAAATTATTAAAGAAAATGTTAATTGTCAAAATACAGTACGTTGTCTTGTGGGGATTTTACACTGGAAAAGCCAGTTTTTCATACCTTAATATCGTTTTATCAACCCCCAATATCCCTATACCAACTGATTATCCCGAATATACCTCCTTCTAACTTTATAATGTACAACATTGGCATCCTATTAGTGGATTTAAATATAATCAGGAGCATCAGAACAGTAAAAAAAACACATTTTTCAATTTTCAAAAAATTGTAATTAGTGTTCGTTTAAACCCCTTATTTGATATTTTTAAGGTTTTAATGCGGAAATTCACTTCCCTCACGTCAGCGTGCTGCGTGCGCTATATTGCAATTTTCGGGAATATTTGTACTTTATGTGGATCAATACAAATACAAATTTAAAATTACGTCTCTTTTGGAGGTATATTTTAGAAGCACTGTTAATTTGACCAACCAGTTTGCTTTTAACCAGATATTTTAGCCAGTTTATTTTGTAAACTAAACAATAGACTAATCATGCGTTGGTTTAAAACACCATTACTGTATATTAAAATGATGGTTGATTTGACTAAGCTTTGCAATTATCTTCGGAGCAATACTTTCTAATTTTTTTCTCTGAAAAAGAAACCTTGAAAATATTTTACTTGCATCATAAATTTCACAGACTTTTGAAATACACGATCTTCTCCCAAACATAATATTATACGATACCATGGACGTATTATCTACTATATATTTGTCAAATCCACTGACTCACTCACGTATCATCGCACAGCCTAAACTACTTGACCTAGAACCTTGAAATTTTGCATGGCCGTTCCTTTTAGGGTGTATTTTACAAAATTAAAAATTTTAGGGTGGTTTTCGGGGGGTTGAAGTTTTAGGAAAAATAGGACTGTAATTCCTGTACACTATCGCCTCTAGCGCCTAAACAAGTGAACCTACCTTCAATCTGATTGAAAAACGTCAGTGTGGAAATAAATTTTAAACATTTTTTGTCCTATAAATTTTGTGTCTATCTCTTATGGTTTCCGAGTTATTTAGCAAAACGTGCCAACGTGAGCGTGCGGCGGCGGCCGGAATTGAAAACAGTGTCGATAATGTAGTACATATAAGTTTAATCGCTGTCCACATTGCAGTGTGCAGACTTTTAGCTATTAAAATTAAATTAATAGCTAATTTTGATATTATTTGCTGACAAAAAATCTCTGTGTTTGGTCATAATTTGATTCATAACGAAAAATATGCTTTTAATTCGTTTTTAAAAGTAAAATTTGTAATATTTATATTTAGTTCTCACCAGCGAGTAAATTACAACAATCATACATATTTGCCCAAGGATTGACGCACATGAATGGCCCTTTTCCTTCATCTAACGTTAGTGCGATTGCTTGTAGCGCTTTAAACTCTTAGGGTTAATACTATAACTGATGATGGCGCCTAGGCGAAACTGTATTCATACCCCGAATTCCTCTTAATCCATCAGACTACCACTTTCAGTTTGAACGTCTGCAATTCCCTGTGTGGGTCTGTTATGCTATGACAATCAACAAGGCTCAGGGGCAGAGTTTGAAAGTTGCTGGTGTGGATCTGAGAAGTGATTGTTTGTTTCGCTCATGGCCAACTGTATGTGGCGTGTTCAAGGGTGAGTTCTCCTGGCAGCTTGGTTATTTTGCAACCAGAAAGAAGAACAAAGAATGTAGTGTACAGAGAGGTTCTTAGCACCTAAGAGCTTTTTCTGTCGAGCTTAAGCCCTGTACAGTACTGAAAGATAGTTTTGATTGCATGTAAAATGAGTGTGAGTAATCTGTAAATATCTGCTAAAATTTGTTAAGTTAATGAGGCAAGGGTGCCTGAAAAAAAAAACTTTCTATGGGAAACGAACATCGTTACCAGCACAACGGTTTCTTGGGAATTTCGTTTCCTGAAATAAATATATTGATTATGAAAATTTAAGTGCCATGTAAGTACCACAAATCGTCCGTTGCGAAGCACGGGTACACAGCTAGTTATTAATACAAAGCGCAATTCATTTCCTCGCCTCTGTATGTTTTTACTTTTTTTATTATATCTTTTGCTTCTGCACACTTCCTTGAAGTTTTTCATTCTATTACTTAGGTATCACATTTTCGTTTAACATCTTTGAGATTATTACATTTATCGTATTAAAAAAAAAAAAACTTTTACTTAAAACAAAGTAACTTTAATTTTGGTTGTTACCTAATGCGGCGTCTGGCTATTTTGTTATTATTTCTCATTAACGTATATTGATTATTTGAGGTCGAGTCAACATAGAGGCTTGTGGAAGTTTCAGAAAATTATGGATACAAAATAATATAGTTTTCTCAGATTTAATCTGCAACTCCTGGTGCTCCTATCCCTTCAAAACATCTTATCCCCTATCCAACCAGACCCCAGACCACAGACCCCAGTCCCAGTCAGTGCGACATTAGCATCACCAGCAACAGTCGCTGGGAGCGTCGCGAGACTGGGCATTGTTAACATTCCTGTCAGAATCGTAAATTAAAAGCAGCTTGGGGGAGAATTCACACGACCCCACTTCCCGGGGTGGATGGGTCGCGGGGGGGGGGAGGGAAATGGGGCACATCTCCCCCTGTCTCCGGCAAATTGTCAACTAATTAATCCACACAGATAATGTTTCAATTTGTTGCTGCCGTTTTCTAACTAAATCATTCAGTTTGTATTTATAAATTTGGATTTAACGGGACCATATGGTAGCTTGAGAGCTGATTGGATGAGTTATTTTCGGGTCGGCTTTACATACATTATACAATTAAGGGACGTCCTATTGGAGGTGGAACGCGTGATTTTGATCCCGCGGGGTTTAATCTCCGGCAGTCATCAATGCTCGAGTAATGTGGTATAACCGGGGCCCGTCACTCGGAACCCGCCTTAGCTGAGGCCCACTTATCTAGAAAACTGAACTGGGCACATACACCTGGATATAGAAAGCTGCTGAGGAAGCTACCCTGTACTACTGTAACGTTTGGATTAGAAAACAAATAACGATCGCGAACAATTTCAAAACTAAAGTTAACTTTTTTGTGTTGTTTATTGAGTAATAGAAAAAATAACTCACCATAATGGACCTATTCATTTAGAGGTTATAGCATAAAACGGTACTCACTATTCTGGAATGTATAGCTATATGATAATTAAGTATATTCAAGTTTATACGATTTTTGGCTATATACAAATTCCAAACACAACATAAACCACGCCCCAAAATATCTTTAGCACACAGCATGTGAGCCCGCTGAAGATTCAAATGCCCAGTTATTCCATTAGTGTGAGTGGGTGTGCGTGTGTGTGAGAGAGAGAGAAAGCGGAAGAGGTAGAGAGAACGCGAGAGAGATATGAGAGCGAAGATGACACTGGACACACCTGCCCTTCATTCACCATTGTCACAGAGATATTCCAGAAAGAATACCACTTATTAATCTGCGCGGTGCTATTTGTGGCTCGTTGGCCCGTGCTGGCATCTGGTGGCCGGGTCTCACACCACCGCTGCTGCTGGACCTCACTTCATTTCGGGTCCTCGGATCTGGAGGGGGCTCTTATCTACCTCAAGGCCTAAAGGGCCCGAAGAAGCCCCTGTCCAGCGGAGACTTCGCAGCCTCTTGTATCAATTGCAGGACGACCGGCATGTGTGTAGCGGCAGTCCTTCACCTCTACCTTGATATGGTTTCTCGTAGAGACGTAAACAAAAGTTGTATAAGGCATAAACCAAGCATAACTGGTTTGCCAAAAAAGACAACATTTCATTTAGTTTGTTAGTGAAAACTGGTGTTTTCAGTTTTATAAGGGCAAAATAATAATATTTCCTAAGTAAAATGAAGTTATTTTTGCTTTCTGTAACTATATTGCATACACACAATAAAATATAAATCTGTTTCAACTCTTGAACAAGTTTAAAGAACAGTTTTATTTATTCGTTAACGGTCATCAGTTACATTTCTCGGTTCAATTTACTTAAAGAATTAAATGGGCTTTGAAGAAAAACACTGCCTCTATTTGGAGATCCTCCTTAGAAGTTGCTTTATATTAAGACAAATGTTTTGTGTTAAAATTCGTATAGTTGCTATATCAAATAAGTTATAAAAGTTATATTGAAGGCCCAAAGAAATTATTGCATCGATATATTTTTGGTTTAAAATCTCAATTTAATTTAGTTGAAGCATTTGATATAAAAACTGTACTCAGAGGGTGAATCAGGTACGTGTAAGATTTATGGGAAGAACATAATTCGAGAATTTCAGAGGAGTTTTACTTCAAGGATGAAAAAAGTTTGTACTTAGACATTTCGAATTTTCGTATCACGGCACAAACTGTTACCTATAACTTGTTAGCTGAAACTTAAGAACGGGCCCTGTAAAATATCGTATTCTGAAAAAATGCAGTTTATTAGTGAACAAATCTCACTGAAACCGTTGGAAATAACCGAGAAACAGTTTCGGCCTAATTAGTGGGGAGGGGAGGGGATGAGGGGGGGAAGATCTCGTCTCGCGGGTTCTCGCGTTTCACGATAAATCTGCGCGAGAATAACCAGAGATGGAGATAGGAGGTCGCGACAATGCCATTGTTATGAGTCTAATGAAGACAGATAGGCAATCAACCCCATTGTGACGCTGTGTTGCTGTTGCCGTACTGGGGCACTGAGGCTGCTGTTCGCGGAGACGCGGACAACGGCGCCTTGTGCCGGGCTGTGCGCCGCGGTTCTGCGAATCCAAACGTTATAACACCGAGTTTGTCTATTGACAATCGAATCAGGGCAAGTAGACCACAGTGCCGTTGTAAATGCCAAAATAAAATTGTAAATGATTGTAGGAAACTTGTATATACATTTTTAAAGGAAATTATTGTTATTAATACAAGATTATTTATGTTACTGTATTAATTGAGATTTAATATCTATTCGATATTTAAAAAATCGTAGACCTTGAGATATTTTTTAGATATGTAACATTAAACATAAACTTTCGACAGTCAAGTCATAAACTTTCGACAGTCAAGCCCTTTTAAGTAAGTAATTAAGTAAGTTATGGTCTTAGACAAATGTTGTTATTGCATTTTATAAACATTTTGTCATAACTTATGGATTCTATAATTTATAAATTGTGCACACCACAGAAGTGGATCTTATTTTCCTACTGGGTTCAGGGGGTTCTCTACTAATGTCTCGTAATTATCTCCAAAATTGCACTTAACAAGCGGGAAAACCTTTATGAAGAGAATATCCCTTGGAAATGCGACCCCAAATGTGTCTCGCGCGGTGGAACTGGAGGCCGGATAACAAATTGACTGAGGAAACCGAACTGCAATCGTAGTGAACAATGAGCTGGGAAACGGCGGGCGCGATGTGTTGGCCCAGAGGAAACAACACGCATAAACTACCCTCCGTGTGTGGGTGTGAGTGTCGCGCGGGGACGACGAGAGAGGGACGACCTATCGAGAACTCGGATATCGATTAAGTACTAGAGCCACCCCCTCACCCTCACCCCCACCCCCACAAGCTACCCCCTTCACCCCCCAGCTAAGACTCTGCACCTCCTTCGACTTGTCTCCTTTGCTCGGTGCATCCGGTCAGAGCAAAACTGCAATTATCAGGAAACGTATTTAGAAAAAATATTATTTTTGTGATTAGATATTGATTCCAAGTTTCATAAATAAATTCATAAAACAAATATGAAACAATTAACATTTGTAACCAATTAACAAGCGTGTGATCGAATCATACCACTCCAGTATGACTGTAATACATGAAGGTCTAGTAGTACATAAACAACCTCCCTAAAATATATACAAGTTAATAAACATTACCAGGACTATGTGTTCCCAGTTTCTACAACTAGTCGACGCAAAAACATGTGGTTGAAAAGTGGACATATTTATAAATACACAATAATTTAAGAGCAGTTCAATAATCTCCGGATTACAATGCAGATTAAATTTATACAATCTGTTCCATTTCTTGTTTGTCACAACTGTTATAAACTGTGATGAAAAAGTATCAGTTTCATTTTAAAACAGTTTTTAAATCCTATGAGTTTGGTGTAGGAAAACGTGAATTCTTTAGTGACTCTCTTCGCCTCCTTGCAAACACTTCTTTCAAAGATCATCGTGGTCGCTAATTGTCACGACCATATTTAACAGATTATTTAATTTAAAAATGTAGCTATAGCTAGTTTAAATTAATACTCGAGGAAAAACGATTTAAAAAATAAGAACCCTTATCAGAGACTAAGTTCAAGTCAAGGTTCAATATTCAAGATCAAGTTAACGCTATGTTTAAAATTAATTCTCATATTAGATCAATTTGAAATTCGCTGGATATAATGCATATAAAAATAACACAGATTATTCCACTGAACCGATAGTGTGTACCCTCGGATCGGTTCTTTCAATGCGCACATGCGCCTCGTGGATCTCGAAAAGCTGTATCCGTCTTAATTTCAAAAGGAGCGCTTTTCAATTAGCGTTATAGCAGGCGTTTGATCTGATTATTAACGGGTCCGTGATTAAAGAGAAAGAATTTTCGGAAATCCTGCTTAAGTTTGGTAGTGGACGATATTCACTTTGGCGCAGAAATTCTAGCCTTAAACAAGAACAGTGGTCGATGGTCAGCCGCGCAACCTGTCAAAGTACTCAGTGTGGCGCACCACCCGACCTAAAATAAGGATAAGTGTCCGCGCCTGGGAAGTGAGGCGAAAACAGGTGATGAATGCGCCAAAACCTGTCAATGAGTGGGAATATGGTGTCTACTGTCACCGGCGCGCGGCGGAGCGCACCGAGGGTTAGCGTGGCCACACATCAGGCGCGGTATGCACTGAAGGGTTGGCTAGCCCCGAATACGTTCTACTACAAATTATTTCTCCACGTGAGTTCTTACAACTCAATAACTAAAAACTTTCTTAATGTTCCATTTCCATTTATCTCATAGATTTTATAATTTCACATGAAAATTATTTTGCCCTTAAATGAGAATTTGTTGTTGAATAGGCTGATTGCTGTGCATTGGAAATGTAAAGTTTGTATTACATATTGCAATTATAGTTGTCTTAGTATTAATTTGTTGTCCCTTTGATAAAGATGATATACGTTCAACAGTTATTCTAGTATTTTAGTAATTTTGTACTAAAATGGTATAGGACAAATAAGTTTTCACTCTTAGTATAAAATATTTCTGCTAAATATAAGCTTCTGCATTTCAACCACTTTTTATGTTGTAATAAATTGTGAATTATATTATTAAATTAATATGTTACATCGTGTGAACATCTATCAGGGTTTCGTAGTTGCTTGGGTTTGTCATCCGTAAATTATTTTTGTAGATAAATTATATTAAAAAAAAAACCATAAGTCTGACTTTCATGAAAAATATACTTGAATAAAACGTGAGAAAAATAGAGGAAAAATACACTAGTGTGTTGATACGATCTCCCCATAAATTAAATAAGAGGGTAAAATTATAAAAATATTTGTGAATATTGGAATTTGATCAGCTGTGTGATTTTATTAGACTATAAAAGTGAAATATTGTGAACACGCGAATCTGTTGGGCAAAGCTAGTTTTAATAATGGTACTAATTAACGAAAGAGATTACGTAGAAAAATAATATTGTCATATACGAAACAAGAAGAACAAAGTTGGGTTTAAAAGTGGCCGTCGAAGTGCCATTGACACAGAGCGGCGTATCCGACAACTAGCATCATCATTCACTGGCCCACAAGAGACAATCACTCCAGCGGCGACAGCGACCGGAACACCGAGGCTGAAAAACGACAAAAGAAGCGGACTTTTAGCGGCGAGGGAGGAAACCGATAAAAATCGGCGGTAAAACGCTGGATGAAATACGAGACCGATCTGAGACCGGAACTAGCGCGGGTGACCGACCATTAGTATCTGTCGGTATTGTGGGGTTATAAATATTGTATAACTGGGGCGGCGGTGTGGGGAGTAATTATAGGTGGATGGATAACCGTGGAAAATCGGGCGTCTGGGCCGGGCGGCTACAGGCTGATGGATCACCCGACTGGGGAATGACGACAAGAGGAACAGTGGAGTAGGAACTGGGAGGTTGGGAGCATGTTGTAGTTGTCGATGTATCAGTGGAAATTAAAAAATCGTTGACAATTGTAATACGAGGCAAAACATAAATATTGAAAGACATGATAGCACAATAATGGAAAACCCACATAACTTGTTGAACAATCCCTAATACTACTAGAGGAAAGAAAATGCTGAATATACGAGATCTTAGAAAAAGCAAGATAAACATTATCGAGAAATAGTTACGACAAATTTCAGAATTATTGTAAGTTTTAATCATAATTGTCGTTTATACAGATTTGTATTCATGCTCTGGCATGCTTAATATAAAATTAAATATCTAAGTACATGGAAATATGAAACTAGGTGAATCCACTGAGGTGGGTTGAAAATTACGCTTTTACTAGTACACATTTATCTAACATGTTTTCGAATTATCCACAAAAGCTTCGGGAATTCGTTCTCAGGGCCTCATTAGAATGTGGACCAAAACTTTCCAAAACATTTGTATAAAGTTTGATAAAACTTCTCGGATATAGAATAAAAACATGTCAGTGACATTAAAAATTAAAAAAAATCATATATTGAACTAAAATTTGCCAAAATAGTACGTAATTTAAGATAATTTCTGTCAATGTTTTGTACAGTGTCAGGCGAAGTAATGATTAAGTAAGTTTAAGTATGTTAAACTTTCACGTTTTAAAGGGGTGGAAAAGTATGATGAATATTTTATTTTTATTGTTGGGGCATATACCTTAGGCTTACTGCGATAAATTAATTATGATAATGTTATATTTTTACCTATTGGTAAGTATATTTTAGAATACATCATATTAGAATAAATTTACAATTTGTAACATAAGGTAACATTGTGTTCAATTTACGAACACATTTTAGAACATACAAAATAATTGCGTCAAGTACAAAATACCCGTGAATTGCAAAAGGCGATAATTGTATTTGTACTTCTTGATTTCTTTAGTTGTACAAACAGGATCAAAGTGAAAGCAGAGTGCGCCATTGTCAGTCTGAATGGGGGCAATAAACGAATTACAGGGCTCACAGATTATAATAAGAAGTGCAAATGAAAAAGGGAGCAAACAAACAGACGAGCGGACAGACAGACAGACGGACGGACGGGAGGACAGGGCGGTTACTTTGACGCCTGATGAGCCGATTGTTTCCTGATTATGACAGGAGTCGCGCGCCCGGAGGGTAGTGCGGACCCCTCGGGCTGCTGTGTTCAATCTTACACATTCAAGGTGGGAAAAGCATAATTCACATGCGGAAGTAAAAATGAGACGCGATCACTTAGGGATTTATACAGTTCCGTCGTAATTCCCGGCTTTATTTATAGTCTGATAAAATAATGCATACTATTTAGTCCAAATTCTACTCAGTCCAAAAAAGTTATAAGCATTTGTAAAATTTTGTAATAACATAATTTGTGTTTTTGATACAATTCTAATCTATACTCATTTAATAGGCGAACAGGTTTTTTGTGACAATCACTCCTCCTAAACTACTGAACCGATTTTCATGTTTTTGGTGTCATTGGAAAGAGCCTAACCTGAAGTTGTGCAGGAAACCTTTTTTATAGAGAAATAATTTGTGAGTGAGGCCCTGGGGCTCCTTAAAATTGAGTTTTCTCCCCTAAGCTTAACATTGGGAAATAACTATTAGTTTTAAGCAATCAGCTGGAAACACAGTTAATCAGCAGGTCATGTTGGCTTTGGAACGGTAACACAATATTTATATGGGAATGTCAGTATAATATTACGTTGTGATCGCGAGCGAAGCCGCGACAGGCTACTAGTTATAAAAAAAAAACTCCTGTTAATTTCATACAACTTGTATTAAGCTTAGTTGGTTTTGAGATTTATTACACTCATTGTTATTAAGATATAATTGTAATTAATTATGCTATTTAATACAATTTCCTAGGTTCTTTATTTAATCACTACTATTATAAAAATGTGGAGGTGTCTGTCTGTCTGTCTGACTATTGTTCCATCACGTCAAAACCACTGGACCAATTCTGCTGAAGTCTTGCACAAATGTAGTCTATACTGAGGAGTGTCATAGGCCTATCACCGTTTAGAGATGTCCTCAGGGCTCTGCCCTACGGGACTTCTAAGATCCCATGTTATTCTTATGGAGGAGAGTTTTATTTAGTTTATGTCACGTGTGTTTTCCTAATTCAATTCATTTAAATAAACAGCTGTTATAAGGAGCATATAACTACAGACTGTCATGGTTTTACTTACAATTGTTCTACTCTGAATGTTCACCCCGTTGCGAAGCACGGGCATAGCAGCTAGTACCATAATAAAACATGCCGCACTAGTTTACGTTGCTCGCTACCTTGACATTATTACAACTCAATGTTTAAGTTTTATATTTAAATATGTACGACCATTACATGTATATTTACAATATGTTAAGGTGATATCAAATCCCGTTAATTCAGAACCGATACTTTAGAGTGAGGTAAATAATGGCCTCCAAATGGTGAAAAGTGGTTTTCAGATTTAAATATCTCCATTCTGATCAACCAAGTACCTTTTTCCCCTATAAGGAAAACATGGATTTAAAAGTTAAATTCAATTGCTCCCTAAAACAGCTTTCTATGCAGTTGACACAGTTTTACAATATTAGCATATATTTTATGAGCTGTATATACAGAATGTTCAACTTCGAATGTCTGCAATTTTACTGGGTTATTCGACAGATCAAAACAAGCAAAAGATATAATGACATGTGTTCTACCTCGAGTGTTTTGTGTGCGAGTTTGTATGTATTCTTTGCAAACACCTTAATATTTAGGAAACTGTGTATGATAAAATAATGAAAATTAGTATATATACAAGGTGTCCCGGAACTCTCTACCAATTTTTTCAGGTATTATTCCTGGACCATAGACAAGTCAAAATATCATATTACAAACTTCAAAAACTCAAGGGTAGCCGCCATTTTGTTTTGTTTTCACAACATAATTTTTAATTCAAGAACGGCTTGTAACAAAATTAAATTTGGTATATAGCCTCATCACTTATAGACCTAATTACAGAAAAATAATTTTTTTAGAACGTCTATTTTCAAAATGGCGGCTGCTTAAAAGCTTTAAACGTAAATATCTCAAAAAGTGCATATGAAAAAGGGTCAGCCGTCATGTTTTTTGTAGAAAACTTAATTATGAACTGAACAATACCAAAATTAAGGAAATCAGTTCATAAATAAGGAAGAAAACACATTTTTAAGAAATTTACGTGGCTCACTAACAGTGGTTTTACATAATAACAGTTTATATTGACATGATCACATTTTCTTAAAAACGAGTTTCCTCCCTTGTTTATGACCCGATTTCATTAATTTTGGTATAGTTGATTTTGTAATTTAGTTTTCTATAAAAGACCTGACAGCTGAAACTTTTTTTCATATGCACTTTTTGGGATATTTTACGTTTAAAATTTTTAAGCAGCCGCCATTTTGAAAATAAACATTCTAAAAAATATTATTTTGTCTGTAATTAGGCCTATAGGTGGGAGGCTGCATACCAAATTTCATTTTGTTACAACAAGCCGTTCTTGAATTAAAAACTATTTTGTGAAAAAAATGGCGGCTATACGAGTAACATTTGAGTTTTGAAATTTTTAATATGATAATTTGACTTGTCTATGGTCCAGGAATAATACGTGAAAAAGTCGGCAGAGAGTTCCGGGACACTCTGTATATATATATTTTAAATACTTAAGAAACGACTTTAAAATTTGATATCAGTGCGACGTCTGTTTCAAAATGAAATATCCTCAGTGTTCTTTTATTAACATTTTCAGCTCAAAACCTTTTTAAAAGAAATGGTGCACAGAAACAAAATGTTCCAGGAATTTGTTAACTTCGTATTTAACTAAGTAACATTACAGTATCTTTAACAGTTCTGACAGATATTTAGTGTTTTGTAGGAAATACATACAGAATCAGACGGAAAACTGGTCAAGATAGTTCACATGTTATATTGTATTTTTTTCTTGTTCTGACGTAGCGAATAACCCATAAAGATTCAAAGTGTCAAAGCAGGATCCCCTGTAGATACACAAAGTACTGGAATGGAATCACACTCCATACAATGCTTATGACAGCCTCTTACACTCCATACAATGCTTATGACAGCCTCTTCTGTTTATAAGTTTCAAGAGTCTCGATTAATCCTCTAGTTATAGTAATCAGTGTAAACTACTCAAAGTTATGATCACACGGTTCTTGCATCGTTCAGGCCAAAGCGATGATCCCGATTACGAATTCAAATATTATATTAACACATTCATAACGGTGACATGGCACAAACCGGTCCCACAGACCTCCCTCCAGGGAGAGCAGCTCCCATGCAAGGTTTACAAACAACATTATATTATTGCATCAACAGCGAGGGGACAATGCTCGAGGGTCACAAAAAGCCAAACGCATTCTCGGACCTGTAAACATTGGGCGAGTGCATGTTGAGGGGGGAGGTGGAGAGGCGACCCCATGTGGGCCACAGATTGACTCCGGGACGATGTGGGTCACCAGACGGGCTCGGGGTTATCGGGGGCTCGGGGGTGCGAGGGGACGGGGTTGGAGGAGGAACAGTCGGGATAGTCTTGAGAGAGGCAAGTCTGATGATGTGCGGAGTTGCGGAGAGATCACGTCGCGTGGGAAGAATAAGAAAGTAGTTTTTCATAACTGAATCGTAAAGGTCTAACACTTTTTGGTAAAAATTAACAACATTTACTTAACCTCCTTAAATTATGCAGTAAAATAAAAATATATATATCTTCTAGCGTATTTATTTAATTTAAGCTCTTTAAAATATTACCAACACTAATTTTGATTTTGTTAATTTCTTCTGCTATAAAATAACTTTATAACTTCGTACACGTAGATGGACATTGTTGTTTGTATTTTAATATTGCAAAAAACTGTTGTAAAAGAAGTGTGGGAAATAACTAAATGTTCTTGAAGGGAAAAATATTTCTTAGATTCCTTATGTTAGTATTTTATGTTGTATTGAAAAATTAATAACAACAAAATGGAAAATGGATACTGCTAGTATGTGTCTGAATCGGTTGTCCAACTATCAGTTGTTTCGAAGGGAGCGCGGAACTGCTTCAGTGCTGAGCTCGCTTAGTTCTCATATTTTTCGCTGGAAGTCAACTATGATACCCCTGCATAGGAAATACTACAAAGGAAATATTATTGTTTCATAAAAAAGGTTATTCGGATCAATTAAAAAAGTAAGATTGTCGGTGAACAAGTTTAAAATCCTAACAAGCCGCCCTGCAGTACAATAATTGTAATTGGTCCCTTACTGACGATCACCAGCTGACCATCAGTATTCGGTGGCAGAAATGGAGAAGAATCTTAACACAGTTCGGACAAGGGAAACTTACTTAAAAATACATCTATAGTTTAACTTTGATGCAGATATTAATCTACTCTTCTTCTTCTTAAACAGACTTTAATGTCGCCCTCAGGTGAGAAGTAGTCCAACAACGCCGTTTAACCTGATTAGCCCCGGCTGCAGGGGATGTAGACCACATAATAATGCGAGAGACGGGACTGAACAGTGTCCAGTGTGAATGGGTGAGGGTCCGGACAATCGGGCGCATCTGTATTCCCCCCGGGCGCGCTGAGGTCGCCGTTTTGTACGCCAAATACACTTGTGGACTTGCGAATCATCCCCATAACTTCCAAATCCGATTTGGACTTTTAGGGTTGAAAATGTATTTTGTAAAGCGTGACTTGTCGGGGTTGTCGTGATATGTGTGCTAGTGGATTTGAAAATACTCGATTGCAAATAATTGGGTATATAAAAGATATTTGAAAGAGTGAGAAACAAATTAAGAGTTCTTGCAAATTTGATGAAAACTTTCCGTGTAAAATTGTTACAATCAGAAAACTCCTAGTTTAAATTATTAAGTTATCTTCTGAGTATAATAATTCAGTACGTAATTGAAAGATTCTGTCTAAAGTAAACTGTTTGTTTATACAAATTAAAAATTCACCCACTACATTGAAAAACAAATTGAATAATGAGTATCTTCCGTTTTTAAATAATTTATTCGCGTATTTTTAATGTTTTATTTATTACTAAAGTCAATTTCAAAATTTTAAAATTACTTAAACTAGGTACAGTTCGCGCCACGGTGCTTGACGCCTGGGAAAGGCGAGAACCAACTCAAACATCTCATAATTAAAAGCAGACAATAACGAAAATAACAAAAACCAATATTTTAAAATTATTTTATTTAATTTTGGTTTCTGTTGACAAAAGTATTCTGTAACACTAACGGTACTAAGCCATTTAGAGGCGAAAAGTCATTCCAGAGCATACGCCAACCAGGCGCCAAGCAGTGTGACCCGAACTGTATATTATTGTTTAGATTTTTAATATTTTATGAAAATAACATCCAAACCATCCCAGGAACTAAAAAAAATAATCCTGACACTGCCGTATTGCGTGGAGTACCTGAATTAAAGGACTCGATGAGAAAACCGGAAAAAAATGTTTTTGAACCAAAATATCCTAAGACCATAAAGTAAATAAATCAAATAATATTAAAAGTTAAACCTATTTTTGAAAAGTGGAGTTTGATCAACCGTGTGATTTTAGTTGAAAATCAAATTGAAATCAGGCGATCGTGCGAAACTGTTGGGCAAAGCTAGTAAATATAAAACTTGATAATATTATTAATAAGATGCATAAACTGTGTAGGTAGGATGATAGGAGGGAGAAGCTCGATTTGAATAACATAAGCTAGGAAGACTAATATTCCACAGTAGTATTACTCCGAGACTGTTGATCTCTGGTTGGTTTGAGACCGACATAAGCGCGAACCCCGAGACCTGAGTTGCCATCCCTCGACTGAGAGCAAACCTTGCTTGTGGGAGCAGGAATTATGTGCTCAAGAAAGTAGAAACATTTCAAAGAATTCCATGCTCGAAGGATCATCGCTAAAGAACGGATTCTTTTTGTTTCACGTTTGATAAACGACCGCTTGTTAATCTCGAGGTGAAAAATCGAAGAAAATGCTTTCTTAAGCTGGGATTTCCTAGGCGCGGAAGTTTTCGGCAGCGGAACGCGGAGATCCTCCGCTCGTAGTTTCAGCTCAGCGGAATTCTATTTTAGTAGACGCGGACTTTTTCGGCGACCGACTGCGGAATAACCAAGGCTATAGTTCATTTAGGTTGTGACTATTGGGGGGATGACACCAAGGGCAATAAAATAAAATAATATGTTCTTAAACGTAGGTATATTTCAACGCACAACATATACTGTGTTTAGTGTTTTAAAAATCTCCTCAACCAATTGTCAAACAAGTAATAATATGTAAAAGAACAGAAAGCAAAGGTTATAATTTGTTTTTCAGTTTTAAACAACAGTGATTTTACTTTTAAAACACAATAAAACTGCCTATTATTTAAGCTAAAACAACAGTAAATTATTATGTACTGTACATAGCAAATATTATATTATTTTAAAAGTAACGTTTATTTTTGTAATGATTTAACTATCTGTTGGTTATTATACCTGTCTTACTCCAGATAATTGGATGGCCTTGTATTCATTCAGCAAGTTTATCGTCATCTGACGCCCTAAATTTACCCGAACTCAATCTGTAACAACACAAAATCACAGGACACCAGTATAACCTCAACACTATTCCGCGGCGGAGAGCGGACTCCTCTGCACGGGGAGCGGACAAAGTTAATCCGCGGCGCGGCGCCGAACAATCCCACTGTCTAGGAAAACAGCGTCATTTGATTACATGATGAGGAGAGGCCAGCGTCCTCCACTCTCCGCGTTCCGCGCTCCGCTGCCGAAAAGTTCCGCCTCTAGGAAAACCCAGCTTTACTAGCTTCGTTACAAGGGATAATATATAATAAATATCTAGTTATTAGAGAATCAAATATCTAATAATGCAGGGGAATATTAATTTCGTACAGGTTTTTAATAAAAACCTATTTATTATCTAAATTGCAATATTGTTTCGTTCATTTAGAAAAATTCTATAGCAAAGACTACTTAACCATTCTTAACAAAATGCTACAGCAAATTATACCCCAAATTAAGCACACAACACAAAGGGTTATACTATTTATCAGTGTGTTGTATTAGGCTGTACCAATTACTCTTCCGTGGGTACCTTAGACTGCAGTTACCTGGGAAAATAAAATTATATGTACGTGTGAATAATATTTGGGCACGATGTAAAGTAAGAACGAAAAAGTTGTACATACAAACTGTTTATCTTTTAACAGTCTTATTTCATTATCTCCTGCGGACTTTGCACAAGATGGTGAACAATTTTAGTGCAAAATTTAGAATAAGGAGGAGGAATATAACATTAATTTCAATACTTAACTGCATAAACCAACTAGCAGGCTTCACTCCGCAAATGATCTTGAAAAACTAAAACAGTTTTGTGTGCTGCATTCTGTGGTTAGCCCGTGGACTATTACACGAATCAAGATCAGCTGTTTGTGTTTTCATCAGCTCGAACAAAAATGAATGTCCATAAGGAATACAGTACATGGAAAATTTGTCGGAGCCGTAAGGTCAGATGAGGTTGAAAACCATTCAGTTTTACTATTTTATGCCTAAAGAATCAGTGAACAAAATTTAAACTCTCTAGGTAAATGGGAAGTAGGAGATTTCGTGATGACTGAGGGCTTTCCCTTTTATAGTATATATATATATATATATATATATATATATATATATATATATATATATATAAGTGTAAGTCGTTCACGTGTTTCGGATGATTTTCCCTTGATAATTTTCAACGCCCCTTTTTCTTAAATTAAGATATTTATTTGATAACAAAGAACGGTTTTGCCAGTGAGACAAGGCCCGGGGGGCAGCTGCGAGCCGCGCCTGGTTTGTGTTACTGGGCCGACACTTGTCCGAGGGTGCGAGGGTGGTGATGGGGGGGGGGGGTAGGGGAGGGGAGGGTGTCTGCCGGGGCGAGGCCTCACTTGTTGCGTCGAGGAAACAACGGAGTTGCCTAAACAAACTGAGACTGAGACAGTCTCGCAGCCGGGGAGGGCTTTGAACAAACTGAGACAGTCACAGTCTCGCAGCCGGGGAGGGCTTTGAACAAACTGAGACAGTCACAGTCTCGCAGCCGGGGAGGGCTTTGAACAAACTGAGACAGTCACAGTCTCGCAGCCGGGGAGGGCTTTGAACAAACTGAGACAGTCACAGTCTCGCAGCCGGGGAGGGCTTTGAACAAACTGAGACAGTCACAGTCTCGCAGCCGGGGAGGGCTTTGAACAAACTGAGACAGTCACAGTCTCGCAGCCGGGGAGGGCTTTGAACAAACTGAGACAGTCACAGTCTCGCAGCCGGGGAGGGCTTTGAACAAACTGAGACAGTCACAGTCTCGCAGCCGGGGAGGGCTTTGAACAAACTGAGACAGTCACAGTCTCGCAGCCGGGGAGGGCTTTGAACAAACTGAGACAGTCACAGTCTCGCAGCCGGGGAGGGCTTTGAACAAACTGAGACAGTCACAGTCTCGCAGCCGGGTGGGACTTTGAACAAACTGAGACAGACACAGTCTCGCAGCCGGGGAGGGCTTTGAACAAACTGAGACAGTCACAGTCTCGCAGCCGGGGAGGGCTTTGAACAAACTGAGACAGTCACAGTCTCGCAGCCGGGGAGGGCTTTGAACAAACTGAGACAGTCACAGTCTCGCAGCCGGGGAGGGCTTTGAACAAACTGAGACAGTCACAGTCTCGCAGCCGGGGAGGGCTTTGAACAAACTGAGACAGTCACAGTCTCGCAGCTGGGGAGGGCTTTGAACAAAGCTCTGGTGATGATAGTGGACAAATTAGTGTATAGGAAGTTATAGGAGTCCGTGGTACAACAATTTTAAAACTAAAAACTCTTCTATTCATGGTATTCTTTGTTTTAAGTGCCATTCAATTATTTGGAGTGGTTATTATTTTGATTTGTTGTATATACCAGTGTGGGCGTCTATCTAGTTAACATAGGAACATTTCGAACTGCAATTATTTTTCATAGCAGTACAAAGAAGTTTTACTGAAGGCCTTCAGAATTGAATGTGAGTTTCACAACAATACGGCGACATTTAAAGTTTATGGTTAAAGAAAGAATTCACAAAGAGCTTTCTAACAATAAACTACACGAAAGCCACAAGGAGAATAAAACACTCATTCTTTCAAACATAACGTCGAACAATGTTTCACCCCATTCTTCAACGGCAAAGACTTTAAACCTGAAAACGAGAAATAGAGAGACAATGAACAACGGGCTTGAAGCCGTTTGTGGAAAAGCGAACGAGGCGACCGTGAAATTCTCCGCGCATTAATTTATAACAAAATGTCGTCGGAAGAATTCACCGGCGCGGGCTGAAGAGGAGCGCATTGTAGCTCGCGACTTGTTTCTTTCCACCACAATTATTTTCCATTTCGGAGTCGAAGCAGGCGCACTCGAACGATTTAGAACAAAGGTAAGATGCCAGGCTCGTTACCCACAATGCTGAGAGTTTCGAGTACCGGAGTTCGATCCGGCGACTTTTAATTGGAAATGCGCTCTTTGTTGGGAAGGCGGCGCGGGGTGACAATCACCGGGTGCTTGACTCTGGTCCCCACATTGTCGGTGTCGGTGTCGGGGCCCTATAGCTGGGGAGTCGATACACGGTAATGATCTCTAAGGTGGCTGGGACTCGTACGATCTGGGTGTTGCAAGAAGGGAGGGAGTCGTAACGTTTGTCTGTTCCACAATTATTTAGGTAACTTTTTCAATCGTTTCCAATTTAATAAATACTTTACAAGAGATTGTGTCTAAAACTATTCCTTTAGAATCAACCAAACAACTTTATTATTGTTAGGGTATTCAACATACATAATATGGTGCACATATTATGGGTAACATAGGTTTTTAGAAGATTAGTTTTCGTAGAGTTGTATTTTTTGTATTGATTTATATCAGGCATTGATAACATAGTAATACGATGGTATTGACTTATCGTGTACTTAAATTGATTTAATTTACGGACGATGTCAATGTAAAGTACGGATTAAAATAAATTTTTCTAATGAATTTTTGTGAATTTCGTTATAAGCTAAATTTTACTATCGGAAACAAGTTAATGAAAAGTAACTCTCGTCGCAGTTAGAGGTTCCTGTTTCTTACACTTTGTCTTCAAGTTGAACACTCGACTCCTCCTGCGGTGGCCGCCACAAGAGACTCTCGGGTCACACAAGGCGGTGGAGGACTTGTCAATATTATCCGCTGTTTGCGTAGTGTGGGCGGTGACGTCAGAGTATTGTGATGGTAACCGCGGCAGCGTCGTCGTGACTGTGGCAGACAATGTCCACAGGTCGAGGGGCGACGCGCGGTCCGGGAGGAGGAACGCCTTGGACACGGAGAACTGAACATCTGCGATCTATACTCTCGGTAGATCTATCAGTATATTATTGCTATACACAGAGATTGCTCTACATTCCTCTGGAGATGTGTCAGAGTGGACGAGACCTTTGAATTTCTTTTAACTCTACATTGACTAAGAACCTGCTCTCATGTCATAATATGATAACAAATTACTTGCTCTTGATATAAGGTATCTTTTGACGAAATAAGTCTGTTTTCACAAGAGTTATTACAATTATTTTTCTCGTATGTTTAACCTCTTTAACTATGTATGAATTATAACGACGAAAATTATCATAACAAAAAAATACCACGGTGTAAGTTTTTCGCTTTAAATCCTTTTATAGTTATCTGATTTAGCTCTTCTATGATTTTTTTTCAGTCGACTGAAGCTATTGCGCTTTACTTGCTAAATACTTTAATATGTAGGATAGAAAGTATTATCTGCATCTCTAACCAGGAGGAACCGAACCCTGAAATTAAACCCCGAACTTCCTTGTCGTTTTATCTGGGATGGTCTTGGGTAAGTCATAGTGAAAGGTCATACACATTGCTGGCGTGGGACAAAGCGTCTTTATATCATTGAGATGATGTCAGTGGTGATAAATGTTATGTGGACAACACGTCTATAAGTACAACAGGTTTATAATATAATAATATGTGCTATATTTATACACGGAGATTATATAAACGAGGATTTAAAAGGTAAATTCTTTCTTAACATGTTAAATTCTTTCTTAACATCTTAAATTTACATAGATATCATTTTCCATAACGTTTAGTCCCAAGGCCGCTAGACGTTATAGGAACTTCTAATGAGCGGATGCTAACACAGCGCCTACGGTAGGACAAAAGACAAAAGAGCCGAAACTGGAGTAGGAGGGGGACAATCTGTTAACCATAAAGCCAGACTCTAGGGCCACATGTGCGGGGCAGATGTAGTGGGGCTGGGTGACAATGGGCAGAGACGGCGTCTAGGTGACAAGGGCACTGAGTCAGTGACGGCTTGATTTGGTTAAAAATGTTCATGAGCATTCGACAACTTAATAGAGATTAATGTAATTAAAACACGAACAGGAAAACAAAAAATTGTGAGGATGTACTTTGAGTGTACCTAGTCACTACAACGTGTCTCGCCAGTAGAGACAGTGTGTATGTGGTGAAGCCATGCTGTTATTGACCTACCAGGTATCAGCAACATGTTGCCACAGTTCCCCAAGACTATACTGTGTCTCGCCAGTGTGTATGTGGTGAAGCCATGCTGTTATTGACCTACCAGGTATCAGCAACATGTTGCCACAGTTCCCCAAGACTATACTGTGTCTCGCCAGTGTGTATGTGGTGAAGCCATGCTGTTATTGACCTACCAGGTATCAGCAACATGTTGCCACAGTTCCCCAAGACTCTACACTGTGTCTCGCCAGTAGAGACAATGAGTGTGTGGTGAAGCCATGCTGTTATTGACCTACCAGGTATCAGCAACATGTTGCCACAGTTCCCCAAGACTCTACACTGTGTCTCGCCAGTAGAGACAATGAGTGTGTGGTGAAGCCATGCTGTTATTGACCTACCAGGTATCAGCAACATGTTGCCACAATTGCCCAAGACTCTACACTGTGTCTCGCCAGAAGAGACAGTGAGTGTGTGGTGAAGCCATGCTGTTATTGACCTACCAGGTATCAGCAACATGTTGCCACAGTTCCCCAAGACTATACTGTGTCTCGCCAGTAGTGCTAGTGTGTATGTGGTGAAGCCATGCTGTTATTGACCTACCAGGTATAAGCAACATGTTGCCACAGTTCCCCAAGACTATACTGTGTCTCGCCAGTAGTGCCAGTGTGTATGTGGTGAAGCCATGCTGTTATTGACCTACCAGGTATCAACAACATGTTGCCACAGTTCCCCAAGACTCTACACTGTGTCTCGCCAGTAGAGACAATGAGTGTGTGGTGAAGCCATGCTGTTATTGACCTACCAGGTATCAGCAACATGTTGCCACAGTTCCCCAAGACTATACTGTGTCTCGCCAGTGTGTATGTGGTGAAGCCATGCTGTTATTGACCTACCAGGTATCAGCAACATGTTGCCACAGTTCCCCAAGACTATACTGTGTCTCGCCAGTAGTGCCAGTGTGTATGTGGTGAAGCCATGCTGTTATTGACCTACCAGGTATCAGCAACATGTTGCCACAGTTCCCCAAGACTCTACACTGTGTCTCGCCAGTAGAGACAATGAGTGTGTGGTGAAGCCATGCTGTTATTGACCTACCAGGTATCAGCAACATGTTGCCACAGTTCCCCAAGACTCTACACTGTGTCTCGCCAGTAGAGACAATGAGTGTGTGGTGAAGCCATGCTGTTATTGACCTACCAGGTATCAGCAACATGTTGCCACAATTGCCCAAGACTCTACACTGTGTCTCGCCAGAAGAGACAGTGAGTGTGTGGTGAAGCCATGCTGTTATTGACCTACCAGGTATCAGCAACATGTTGCCACAGTTCCCCAAGACTATACTGTGTCTCGCCAGTAGTGCTAGTGTGTATGTGGTGAAGCCATGCTGTTATTGACCTACCAGGTATAAGCAACATGTTGCCACAGTTCCCCAAGACTATACTGTGTCTCGCCAGTAGTGCCAGTGTGTATGTGGTGAAGCCATGCTGTTATTGACCTACCAGGTATCAACAACATGTTGCCACAGTTCCCCAAGACTCTACACTGTGTCTCGCCAGTAGAGACAATGAGTGTGTGGTGAAGCCATGCTGTTATTGACCTACCAGGTATCAGCAACATGTTGCCACAATTGCCCAAGACTCTACACTGTGTCTCGCCAGACGAGACAGTGAGTGTGTGGTGAAGCCATGCTGTTATTGTCGGGCAGCCACTTGACTCACTCACTGGCCGCTTTGTTCTCGCTTTATTGTTTTAAGGCATGCTGCTTTGATTACATAGCCATATGGAAAGATAACACTACTGTCTGTCCGCCGAGAGATGTGCTCTGATCCCGCCGGGGAAGAATTGGCGGCAGTTTTTGTCACTGGTGCTTCTTTTGAGTATTGTTTGTGGGGCTTTAGGAACTTGCAAAAATCGCCGCTTGAGTCTGGATCAACTTTTGGTATTAGTTATTTCTTCATGTGGACATTAATCAACACTGTTTATAAAAGAAATATGTATTACTACACTTTAATTTATTAAATAACATATTCCACCAACAATAAATTTCGTGAAAGTTTATGAATTTGTATTTGAAACACACTCGAGGTGGTTCAAATGCACCTGCTGTGAATTTATGTTGTAAGCCTGGAAAATATATTTAATATACTAACCTAAAATTTGATAACAACCAATCTCTGAACAAACACCCTGCAAAAACAATGTCATAACGTAAATGAGCTTATGATTTTTATTTATTTTATATATAAAATTTTGACAAGGTTTGGAAAATCTACAAACCTTACAATAAATTTTGAGATACAGTAGATATTTTAAGAAATTATTTTACTTAATGTTTAACATAAACCACAAATTTTAATATACTGTAATATTACCATAAGTTGAATTAAATCAAATTAAAAGTTCAACTAAAGCTTTTACAAAAGTAACTGGAGTATAAATATTATCTTTGTAGTCAATAAATATGCATCTCAGAACAATAAATGAATTATGATAAATTGCTTGATTTGAAGTGGGCTAATAATATATGCAAATTTATTATCTAATATATAAAATTCTCGTGTCACAGTGTTTGTAAGAAAACTCCTCCGAAACGGCTTGACCGATTCTTATGAAATTTTGTGTGTATATTCTGTAGGTCTGAGAATAGGACGTAAACTATTTTTTTATTTTTTTCCGATAGGTGAGTGAGCGAAGCGAACGAGCTCATATTGAAAATGAAAGAGTATTTGACATAAAACAAGTTCAATGACATTAGGACAGGACAACGTCTGCTGGACCAGCTAGTACACACGTTGCTGTGTACTATAAAGATAGTTTTGGCGACTGTAGGAAGAACACATTTAAGTCCTCAACAACAAATTATTTCAGAAATAAGACAGTTACAAAAACTCAAATATAAATTGAACTTTAATGTATAGTTTAATAATTGAGTTGAAATTTGTTTTCGTTGAGCTTAATAATATGCATAAATTTATTTGTTAAAACCAGAAAAATCGTTTTAAAATGTTTTAGCGTAAATTATTGAAAACACCTGTCAAAATAACTGCGACGGCCAAGCTTTACTCAGACGAATATGAAAATCAAAATGTTTCCAAAGAAAACAACAATTATCCAGTTTATAAACACGGCAATAATAAAACCCTCAACGTATAATAAATCTTACAGATTCTCCCGCAATAGAAACTTCCCGACTGGCATTACTAGTCCCAGAGGAAGTTTTAAAGTCCAAATATAATAAGTCCATTAGTCCTCCCAATAAAAACACTTGTTGACGAGCGGGTTTATAAAACAAACGGAACATTTGAACGGCGTTCTGTGGCCACAGACGCGTTTATCTGACTTTGTTCTCCAAGTTTATGGCTGCGGAACACTTAGGCGTTATAGGCTATCACGGTTATTTCTGATGCGAGGGCTACAATTGTGGCGCACGGCGCTCCGACGGGAGTTCAAACTCTAGTGTTATTTCGTCCAAGTTGGTGCGGAAATTTGCCATTATTGACTAGCAAGAAATTAGTCCAATGAAGTTTCTGGATCTGGAATAAGATCTCTTCTCGGTGCTAATAGTTACCTAAAATCATTAAAAACGTTGTAACCATTATTTTTTACCGGTAAAAGATTAAGCTTTGTTTGTAAAAAGTTATAATTTTACTTTTATTTAGACATTTTAGTGAATTTAAAATCTATTTATTATTCACTAACTATTATCCGCGGCTACGCTCGCGACAAATAATCTTTGCAGCACTATCAAATTGTTGTTCAGTTTTACCATATGACGTCCTTTGCCATAACTGACAAACAACTAGAGCTGGTAATTTTATAAATTATATTCTCCCATAAGATTTGCATTGGATCTTACAAGACCCGTGGGGTGAAGCCCTAAGGTTGGATGGGGACATTATCAGGTCTATATGTTAGTGTGATATGTAAGCTATGTTCACGCAAAACTTTAGTTTAATCGGTCAAGTCGTTTATGCGTGATGCAACTACAAATATCCATACACCCAAACATACATCCAAACTTTCACCTTTATAATGTTACTGTAACAGGATAAACACAATTACGAGCAGCAGGTACATCCTAAAGATTTATTAAAATAAAAAGTAACCACTGAAAACATATTATGTCTGTGGAAAAATTCAGCAAAATATTTTCTCCTAAATATACATTTTTGAATAATATGGTTATACAAACGTAGGTATCGTATGCCGTTTTTGGTAGGATGAATTTTATAATTGTTTAAAATGAACTTATGTGTAAGCATTGTTGAACAATATTTAAAATTCCCAACATCTCTTTTTTGTAATTTATTGTAAGTTCAGTTCTCCCCCTAGCTTGCATGTCTGTTTCCGTTGGTCCCAAACGGAGTATTTGATATCCGACCATCTGTCTAATCGGTGACGGGCCCCACGATGGGCATTTGATATCACACAAAATTATCTCTGACAATGAACCAAACCTAAATACAAAGGAGCCAATACAATGCAGAGCAAACCCCTGTTCGTCTACCACATTGTTGATGTCACTCTCTATTTGTGCATAATAAACACAACTATCTCTGATCCTCCTATTCTCCGATATGGCATTCACCGTCATATAATTACACGGGGTTTTCACCCGGCGTATTATACTATTAAGCCTCTTGTCTATTGCAAAACTCAATTCAACGAATAAATTGTGCTACGCTGTTCGGTTTTGTGTTTCAATGGCGCGAACAAACGCTGCAAGAGTCACTATTGGAGTAGTTTTCAACTCGGAAGGTCGTCTAATCAATTGTAAATTATTATTCGATACTCAAGGACTGGTTTCAGTAATTAAATAAGCTAATTCATTCGTTTATAACTGCTCCAACTGCTCTCATAATGTATTTTTGATTTAAAAAATCAAGTTTTTAATACAAAAGAATGGGGGAAATATTTATTATTAAAAGGTTTTAGAAAATATTTTTCGAGTTTCAATACAAATACCTAAATATTTAATTTATAGATAGTCCGTTATAGAGCTAAACTTGTCCTAAACAATCTGCTAAAACTATTACATTCGCTAAACAAATGTTTTTCTAAAGTTCAAACACCACCAACGAATTACAATATATACAAATTATTTAAGCTATCTTAAAGCTTATGATTT
Organism: Allygus modestus; assembly: GCA_963675035.1. Lineage (NCBI taxonomy): Eukaryota > Metazoa > Arthropoda > Insecta > Hemiptera > Cicadellidae > Allygus > Allygus modestus. The sequence goes on from OY776111.1 coordinate 4,403,455, forward strand.
TAACACTATCACTAAAAAAATAACGAGCTAAGTGAATCCCTAGATTGATTTAAGTGTATCGGTCGTTTGTGTGTTTGTTCGTGTTCCAAAAAACTCCAAAACACTTCATCATTTTGTAAAGCGATCTTTGAGGATTCAGACGTGTAAGAACAATATATATACTTTATTTTGGTTTTTTAATAATTACTTAAACAGTTTTAATGCCTATGGATTCCACTGTAAGCTGTCAAACTTATTACGGTTGTCTTCAAAATAATATGTTAATTTGTGTTGTCAAAACGTACGTAATCCTGCAAGGATAACCCTTGGATCAGACGGCGGACTATCAAATACGTTCACCTTTTGAAAAAAAAAAAATATATATGTGTAGCTGGGATATATTGTTATTTATAAAATGATCACACACTCAAACACTTCAGGTTATCTCTGTTTCAATAACAGCTTGTTTCTTCATTCTGAGGTAGTTCTAAACGTGAGGGTTTGAATATACCGGGTGTCCACAAAGTCTTGGCCTGATTTAATAGCCTTGCTGTACGAAAGCCATTAGAGCCACACTTAACTTCTATGCCTTGTTTTGAAGGGAATTTAATCAAGTTTTATTTCATTAAGTTGGTAACACCTAAACACAGCTGATTGACAACAGTACAGTTATGATTCAATACAATAACAAATCAGAAATGGTGAGTTTACAAGAGAAATCACAGTGTGTTTTGTGGTTTAACGAAACCCAATCCCCTATAACAGTTCGACGACTTTTCCTGCGAACATTTGGAAGACCTGCTCCTGATGAAGGAAGCATCAAGAGATGGTATTCGCATTTTAGGGAAGGAGGCAGTGTATGCGACAAGAAACGTACTGGACGCCCCCGCACCACTGAAGAAACGGTAGATGTCGGGCGCCAAACATTTCAGCACAATCCTCGTAAGTCAATTCGTAAAGCTAGCCAAGAGTTACATATCCCACGTTCTAGTATTCACAACATTTTGAAAAAGGAACTTAAGTTCACTGCTTATAAAATGCAGGTTGTTCAAAAGCTTAAGCCAAATGATTTTCCCCTCCGAACTGCTTTTGCTACCCAAATGCTAGTTTCATTGGAACTTGATGACAATTATTTGAAACGTATATGTTTTTCTGATGAAGCCACTTTCCATTTAAGTGGGAAGGTTAAGGGACACAATTGTAGAATTTGGGGGAGTGAAAATCCCAGGATCGTGATTGAACATGAAAGGGACAGCCTAAAACTAAATGTTTGGTGCGGTGTAATGCATGATGGAATCATTGGACCATTTTTCTTTGCGGAAGAAAATGTGAATAGGTTTGTTTACTTGGATATGTTGGAGTTGTATGTAGTCCCTCAATTAGAAGAACTGCAACCTATGATAATTTTCCAGCAAGATGGTGCCCCACCTCATCGGGCTAAATGTGTGAGGGATTTTTTAAATCTCCACTTCCCGGACGCTGGATCGGGCGTGATGGACCGACGAAATGGCCACCTCGTTCCCCCGATGTAACTCCCATGGATTTATTTTTGTGGGGATTTTTCAAGGACATTGTCTATTCTTCCCCGGTTCCTAATTTACAAACACTGAGGGAGAGAATCGGATATTGTGTGGCGTCTGTAACCCAGGATATGCTGACTAAAACCTGGGACGAACTGAAAAGACGTCTAGAAGATCTGCAGGCCACTGGAGGCGCACACGTAGAGGTGTATTAAGTTTGTACATAGTTATAAAAACTTAAGAAGTTGCCTGTTATATCTGTAAATAAATCTTTATCTTACTATCACTCGTTTTCATACCATGCGGTTTCCTTATCAGACCAAGACTTTGTGGACACCCGGTATACATATATACTGCACAGCGTGTTTTAAGTGCAACCCCGGATTTCGAAATGTAAGCAATATAAGCGTAAGCGAAATATAAGCGCAGTAATTATATGTTTTATTGTTTTTGGCACTTCTAAAGATGATTCCTATGGCTTCATAATTTGCATATATATTTTTGAACTCGGTCCTCAAACAGATCAACTAAAACAATCATGCATACATACTATTGGTACTTAAACTAAGTAAAAAATCAGCCTGCACCGTCGGTGTTTTGTCGTGTGTATAGTAATACGGAGTTTCATTCAAACAAATATTTTGTTTATTTTTCCCCTAAAGTTTTTGTTTTAAAAACGTTGTGTCGGATAACCTTGCACCTTCGATGATGAAAACCGTTCGCTCTTTGGTTGGTATCTATGCTCATGTGGTAGCAATGTGTCTGCCATAGCAAGAAACACGTTTGTTGGTAACGGCATAGTTGTGAACTCCCTCACGCGATATAACAACGAAGTTCTAGTAATACAGAAACCATATTATGCTTTGAACTCCCAAATATGTAATTAAGTCCACACAACATTCCGCAAAAATAAAAGAGGCTTTCACTCTATTAAGTGTATACAATTTAAAACCAGAATGAAATTACCTATGAAGACACGGCTATACGATATTACATTGATACCATTAGACGGAGAATGAGAATGAATTGGATAACCCTGGTACTAACCAGGAGGCGCCTATCAGCGGCAGACTCAGCACAGGCGAGGCGCTGCAGCAGTGATAGCGGCTATCAGCACCACTTCCTGCCGCAGTCAGGGCGTCAGAGGGCTGTTGTACCGCTTACTGCACACAACACCACTACAACACTACGACACGCTGTTGTTGCATCGGCGGTTCTTCAACTCTCATAACCTTGTACATTCTTGTTTCCGGTGTACAAATAACCCTGTGTACATATCCCTCCCGAAAACAAGCGTAGGGAACGGGAACAGAAATTAAAATATTTGAAATTGAAATAATCTGAAGACAGGTAAAAATACCACATTGAACATCTTCGATTGGGCCTGATTTTGCTGTAACTGGCGGAAATGGATCGAATTGTACCATAGCTTGTACCATGTATATTTACCGAATAATATACAAGTACAGTCTAAGTGTTTTGAATATGCTTAATTGTAACAACTTGTATCACGTAACTGAAGAAATTGTGTATTCTGAAAAATAAGTAAATTTCCTGGGGCAGTACTTGGGGGCCGACCTTTGCTCGGAGAAAGATAAATTCATCCTTTACCACGTGAGTGTTACTGTATCAGCTAATTGATTTGTTTTTATCATATGTTGTAACTATTTCGTAATGACTTAAAACTTTAAAGTTTGTTTATTTTTAAATGAGTTTTGCTTGGCTTAAGAGTATTTTCAATAGATCTCTGAGGCCTAAACCTCCTAACCCAAGATCCATTGCAAACAGAGTTAGCTCGTTTAAGATTATGGGATGGCTTGGGTTGGTAAAGAAAGTTATTAATGAATACTCCACTCTCCTGAAGAGTGTATTAAGCAAATTAATTATTTATTACAAAAGGTTTTTAATTTGGAACTTGCAATAAGAGCTTGTCCCTGCTTAGTAAGAACCGCTAATGACTCTTTTATCGGATTTTTTCTAACCTGCTTGATAGTGAATTCCTCCCATAGCAAAGAAGCTATTACCGAAGACTTAATCCCAGGACTACGAATACTGTTTCGTTTTGAGGCCCAAGTGCCAAAACCCCACTCGTTCAAGAATATAAATATATGGGTGTCAGTAACGCAATAACTTGCGAATGAAAAAAACGCGATAACCATTGATAATTGCACAAAACCCTCAGTTTCCATCCCGTTGCAGCAAACCTGCGTACTCAGTCCTAATGTAATTTTTAAGAATATTATACTTCACTTACTTGGGAATAATTTCTTTAGTAGCATGAAACGTTTTGTTGAATATGACTATACTTAAAGCTGTCCAAGTAACTTATGAATATACTTTTATGAAACTCGGCAAGTAGCTTGATGTTACATTGAGGTATATACTACGCATTGGAAATTCACTGAGTCCGCAGGTTTGCTGTGACGTGGTATTTCAATTGTTTTTAAAAAGTTTGACCTGCAAAAAAAATATAAGTAATTAAAAAGAGCAGCATCGTGTGAAGGGCTGTTCGGATACAGCTATCGCGCAGTATAGCAATAAGCTGATGTGGGCAGCATAGAATGCATATGCAGCCACCAGCCCATGCGAGGCCAAGGCTTGTTGGGATATTGGCAAACAATAATCGAAATGAAACAGTGAGCGGGCCAATATGTACCGTACTCCGCGCACTCAGTGTGTATGTATACGTGTGTGTAGGGTGTATGTACAAATACAGGCGGACACGACCGCCTGCTCAATAACAATGAGGGCCCCGCCATCAGCCAACTATTACATTTATATTTCGGTTGCTTTCAGCGAAACTTTTTGATCGAACGGTAAAAACAAACCAAAATCTGTATTTTGTAATACTAAACGATTTTCAATTTATAAAAAATAATCGATTTTTTCGTACAGCTTAACAAAATATTTAAGTTGATATCTTTATATATCTTTGAAGTGCATAATTCAAATTTTAGGTTTTACAAGATTATTTAAAATACTATTACTATTAAGTACTATTCAACCAAGAATTACAACACGGATTACTACTGTGATGCAACATGTGAAAGTATCTCAAGTAAGAAATAAGAATCGAACTATTATACAGATAAAACGTGTTTTAAGCTCAAAGTTGTTAAGGGCTTTTGTAGTACAACAGACCATAAAATGTTTCAAAGCATTCATATTAGAGAGTTTAAAATGTTTAACAAAGTTTGATAATAGTAAGATAATTTTAAATAAAAAACTATAGTCTCCAAATTCTCTTCGCATATATGGAGATGTCCCCCTCACAGAGCGCTGTAAACAATTAAGGAGAAATTAAAATTGACTTTAAAACAGAAAACATTTGTCAATAATTTGTGAACTTGGATTGCAAAAGCATTATTTGTTACAGGTAATGATATAATTTAAAAGGGGATCAAAATATAACATTGCAATAATTAATATTGAATTTATATAAGATTATTTAAAATTACTCTTAAATCAACATCATATAATTTAATTTTTAAAATTTACAATAAGATGTACGTAAAGTTGTTACGGTGCAAATCTTTACATTCTGCGTTTCCTGTTTTATCCACCGGTAAATCCGAACTTATCTGAACAATTCAAAATAGTTCAAAGAATTTAAAAAAACCATTTAATCGCGTTGTATGAGGTTCTACAACACTTTTTAATCTAACAGAGAAGTTAACCAATTCCCACTAATTCGCCATTTCCGATTTTCCCCGTTAAATTCACCAAACGCAGCCCCTAACACAAAACAACAAAAAGACCTCGGTATTGTAAACATTTCCACAGCCGCCCAAAGCGGAGGGCACTTGTTGCGGGGCTGCTTGTTGCATTGTCTGGCTATTGTCACCCCCGGGGGGGGGGGGGGGTGTTCACCCTTTGTTTCGACTGTTTTATTGTTTGTGTCTCCATTACATTGCTATTACTCTCGCTTAATCCTCCCCCACTCGTCGTTTATTGTTTCCTCGCTCCTCGCTTCTGTATCTCTTTCTCTTTCTCTTTGCGGCTTTTAACGTGGACGTCGTCGACATTTTAATGATCTCTCTTTACAGCGGGAAATTGTTTTGCTGAATTGTTCTTTTGTGAGTCCCTCTCGTTGGAAAAGGTACATTGTTTATTGAAGGATTTTATATTTACTTTACGGGTTTTGTATCAATTTTTTAATACATAGATAATTAAGTGAAAACGTATATTTTACGAGTAGCATTCTGTAGTATCATTATTGTTTAACTTCTCACTATTACAGAAAAGGTAATAATGATTTGTGAACGTTATGCCCTTTCATAAGTATTAATTACAAGTTGAGCTCAAATTGAAATGTGCAATTATATAGATAAATTATTTTAAATTACAAATTATAATTGAAATTTTATGAATTATTTTATCAAAGTTGTCTAACAGGTTATTGTAATGATTTGGTAAAATCAGATAAACAGGTCAATACGGATTAATATCTCTACGTGTCGTGATTTAGATTTTTAAATGTATAAAACCATAAATTATGTTGAAACTGTAATAAATGTATAACTTACTACAGATCATAAAAAATGGTAGTAGTAGATCAATAATAAATAGTTTGTAGCTTTTACGTTTATAAAAGTGAAGTTTAAAAATAAAAATATATGCCAAGACTTGCAGTGTCGCATCAGATTTGAATATTGATTAATTTCAGAATTAACTTGGGGAAGATCCTTGAAATAATTTGCTTCTTATACGGTATTTCAAGTCATTATAATTTAACTTATTCTGTACATTTTTAATCAAGGATTTAACCCTGAAAAAATTAATAAAGTGTAAATAATTGAAAATTTAAAACAGAGCGTAGAATGAATTATAAACGACGCTGTATTTTTTAACAACGGTTAAGTCAATTAGTTATTATAAAGAACGATTTTTTTAGTTGCCTCATTAAATAGGAATATTTTTTTATTTCCCCCTTTGAAATCCTTAAGTTTTTTTTTAATTTACCGGTCGAAATATCTTAAGACAAATTTGTAATCAATAATAAAAACTGTAAATAAATATTTTATGAAAATACAAACTCGCTTTTGATGACCCTGCGCCCCGAGTTATGTAGACGGTGATTATGTTGTACGGATTTAGTTCATTAGCATTCACTTTACGATCGAATTGGATTAAAAGTTTATTTTGTTCCGATGGAATATTTTTAGACAATTGTTTCATCACACGTATATTTACACTTTTTTGCGAGTACACTGAAAGTGGGAATATACTTTGAAATGTTATACGGCGTATGTAACAACACCGTAGTTACAACGAAGTTTACTGTACTATGTTAATCGAAAAGTTATTTTTTAATTATGTTATGCGATACCGAAATCCTTAAATTTGACTACTATGGCTCATTGTAATGCATCTGCAAGAAAAAAGTGTTTCTGTAAAAATTAAATCTTCAACTTTTATTCAAAAGGTAAATTTTGTTAGTAAAACGTCAATACGTAACTGACTTGTAGTTAACTGAACCGATTTCAGTGGTTGGTATAAAAATACTTTAAATCGTATTTATGAATAAGTAAATTAGTGTATTATATTTTTAGTAGGTTTATTTATATTCTGAATTGTAAATAATGTTGTTAAATCAAATTAAATCATTGTATTTCAGATACAATATTATAAGATTAATATGATACAAAATTTATTATTTGGAGTGGAAAAATAATGAAATAAAAGATTTTTTTACATAGCATTGCACTAAGTAAAACAATACTGGTCTTGGTTAAGTAGGCCCGTAGTAAGTTTTTTATTTTTTTTAGGGGGGAGGGCATAAGTTGAGGGTTTTTTAGCATGAATGATTTTCATAGTTTACTTAAACACGCGTCTATTAGCTGAAAAATGTTATCCTGTATTTATTAAATTGTCAAATACGTGAAAGTCTGGAGTTTAAGGGTATTTATGGGGAATTCGTTATTTAGTTAAAATTAAACGTTCTTAGCTAGTTCTAACTTAGTTAACTAACAAAAACGTGCACTTTTGAAGAGGAACTTTCAGATTAATTATTTGTTTCTATATTTATCGTCTGAGTCGAAATCTTCAGTTAAGCGATCCCTTCTAATTCTATAACAAGACGCTGCCAGGATTGTAGGCTTTAGTTTTAATTTTATTCTGCAAAAATAGATCGGTTTTGTTACTACACCATAAGAAAAAACCCATAGATTGATTAGCACGCAACGCTCATGATATCTCATACAATTTATTATTTCAGTAATAGATAAATTCTTTGATACGTGGACTGTTCTAATAGCCAATAATACATTTTCCAAACGAATTACAATTTTAATGCTTCTTGGAATTTAACTCTTTAAGCGTGAAAACTGTAATGGAATAAAACATATTTAAGTGACTTTTAAAACAAAATCAGAATGCTACTGTGAATCATTTACAAATACTTTAGAAACAGGAAATACAAGAAAGAAAACAAAGGCTTTTACACAACTTGAACATGCGTGTGTACTTTAACCCCTATTGAACATTGTATACAGTTACAACCATTGACCATTTTAGAGTTCGCAGCCATCTATTATCAGCGCGCTCCTTATCAGCAGCTGTATGAACGGAGTCTGTCATGACAAGGGCTTATCACTGTTTACTGGTACAGGGCCACTATACTGTTGTGTCATTAAATGACAATAAATGTTTTGTTTTTAAATGTTCTGCACATTAAATTGTTTTCAATAACGGCTCAATCAGGTCATTATGGAATGCGGGATGGGTTTTTTTGGATTAAATGTTCGCTCTACAACATTTTATACACTCACTATGCATAGGTGAAATTTATTATATAAATGGCAACAGTATTTTTAAATAATTTTTAGTAGGTTTAAAAACAAAACAAAAAATTGAACCATGTAATTTTTTAGATATAATTAAGCTCTGTTGCTTAATATGCAATTTTTAATTTGCCCTAAATTATGATAATAACTAGAAAATATTGTTAGTGCAAATTTGCTTGTCACATAAAATTAAACGATAAAGAAATACTCACTATATGGATAACAAAAGGTTTATTGTTGAAACTCATTAACGTTGTATCCGCATTTACCTATGTTATTGTTATTACAAATTTATTGTAGAAGAAAATAAGGTTTGGTTAACTACAACCAAAATATTACAACAATCTATTTAACTAGTAGTTATTTATGGCAATTTAACTATTCGAATACATAGACTATCACAAAAACACGTTATATACTTCCCCTATAACGCTACAATATCTGTTACACTAGACCTATGAAGGATGTTTTAAACTGATTGGGGTGGAGTTTAAAAAGCTTTTAAAACATTCAAGTGTTTTCGAACACAATAATTTACAAGCAGTAACGTTGAAATAATAAGCAATCAACAATTTTATTGTAGTATGTATTGTTTTCCTAGCATTGTAATAGGGTCTATTTATTTTTGTATTAAAATGCAGAATCTGTAATAATCCTTGGCGAACACTTGGTCTAAATTGTTGTCTACAAATTTAATAATAATATAGGTCCAATAATATATTTTCTTTACACTAAATTTGAAACAACGTCATACAAATTTAACACACAATGAAGTTTTGTGTTTTCAATCTCATTGAAACTAGTGCTAAATAAAATAAATTGTAATGTAATTTTTCACAATGTATTACATTTACTGTCTCCCAAATATCTTTGTACCCCATGCACTGAATCCAAGTATCGCAGTGTTATCAATAACAATCTTCAACGATTGACTTGTTACTATAAATCTGTTATGCAGAAACTTACAACACAATACCATGTAAACCTAATAGGAAACTAATGAAAACTGTCCTTGAAGCATTATTGTTTATTTACCCTAATTTAAAGTACACAAAACAATTTATCACTGCGGCTTTCATCATGTTTGAAGGGCACGCGTATTGTAAGGTGAAAACGATAAATATTCGCTGGAAGTAAAATAGACTACTTTATCCTTAAAATGATTTAAGTAACTAATATATTACCACCGGGTTTGAAATTCACTGAATCGACATTTCTTTCTAATATTGTCCGTAGGTAACTCTCGCCTTGTCGTGCCACAACAATAACGTACCGGCGACAACCGACAATGCACTGAACACTGCACCTACCTCGGGCCTATACATGCTGCGATGGGAGCGGCGCTGCGTGCTACTGTGACGCTGTGATGCACAGTCTGTAGTCGGTAGTCTACTGTCACGGCACTGTAGTCGGCGGCGCGCCGGGCCCAACAAAGCCAGGCGCCGTGCGCATTGTCACGCCCCCCCTCGCCATTGGTCGGCCTCCCCCGCCCCCCGCACCCCCCGCCACCCAGACCGCCCATTATGGCTCGGTATTAGAAGCCTTTTAATTGAATGGATCAAACTCGGCACGGCGAATCTGGAAAATATTTAATTCCCTAACGCGATCGAGTTAACCGGTTACCTGTGCGCGGTTTTGAAATATTCCAGAAAGGGAATAATTGTCGGACACGGCTCGCCTACCTGGTCACTGTAGTTGTCATTGATTTCCTTGCGGACCTCCCCCCCGCCACTCGCAACCCTAACCCTTCTTCTTGTCTTACCCCTCCCCCTCCCTCGGTCAGTCATGTATTGGCGAGTCTATAATTTGTTTTATTTTCCAGATCTTCCCTCCACAACTTGTGTTTCTCCGAGTCCGCAACCCTATTAAGAATACATCCGAGAGGAACCGGCTTCTTGGAGCCGATCGGCGAAACTTACTTATTTGTTGTGACTTTCGGTAAATTAGTTTTGGAAGAAGTAAAATACGTGTTGTGGTGTCCTCCGATCGCGTCCGAGTTGATGCGGGCTTTATTTTACCTTTCTGTCACTATTTGACATTTTAAATATGCAATCTTCATAAAATACTATGAAATCCTATGTAAATAATTGAAATATTTCTTAAATTATAATAATGGGATACTAGGGTGTTTGCAGCATGAAAATAATTCCAAAACATTCAAATTATAAACTTTTAATAACCGCTATTTGTTTAATCTAAACGCAATATAAATATGTACTGCAATTAAGGCGTTGTACGAGTATTGTAGAACGCTTAAAACGTTTAAACGAAACATAAATAGTAAAACCACATTTATAATTTTTACTACAGTATCTGATATCGGGCTGTTGTTACCATGAAGAAAAACTTACTGTACACCTTAGAAAAACATTATGAAAATTGTAAAAGTGTGACAAACCCTCAGCTCACATCTTAAACATCCATTTATATATTAATTTGTGTCAATGTTCTTGCTACGCATACTACAAGTACTCCTGGAATTCCAACTAGTCAGTTCTTTATGCGAAAAATGTGTTGTCATGACTCAAATTGATTTAAATGACAAATATAAGTGTACAAATCTTTATTAAATGGAATGTTATAACAAGATTAGTAAACTGCAAGTTCTGTTTTGGGAAACTGACAACTATTCACGTGTTTTATTCCTTCTGTACAGACTCTGCGGACTGTCCCGGTGCAGATGCAGATCTGGAGTTATGACTGATCCCAACACCACAATGTCAGATGCTCCGGATCAAAGGCGCCGCCCCCGGGGTGTTTGTAAACCTGGAGCCCCCTCTACACCCCCCCTCCGACCCATCACAACACAGAGACAGCCACGGGATCGCCGGGAAGGGGAGGATATTGAATAATTATAAGGTGGAACGGATTGTCGAGGAATGCGCCCTCAGTGTTATGTATTCGTGTAGCGCATTATAGGGCAAAGGTTAGATAGGTTAGATACGAGCGGGCCATGATAGGGATCATAATGTACTGTCGTTCCATTAGTGTTGTATGCTTAAAATATCTGTACTTACTCTTATACAGCGAATGTTTTCTCAAGGGAAAATCTCCAGTCCACAAACAATCACGCGTTTTTATCATCCTAGTCAATAAGGCCGTTGTAATTTTCCCGTCTTTCCTCTTCGGTTTGCCCTAAATCACTATTCAAGACTAATTTTAAATGGCAAAACTCCTAATTATTCTATTGAGCGGCAATGTCACAGCACAATAAATAATCGTTCAATAAAGTTACAAAATAATTATTTCCGATATGAAAATTCTCGCTAGGGTGTCACTCTTTAAAATTATTCATAAATCATTGATATTGGATAATAATTAGAGAAGGGGTGTAACTTAAACAGTAACATTGATCTTATGGGAGAAGCAGGGCGAGACGCAACATCTTTTCTACACGGCTGCGGTTCTCTCTTGATCGAGAGATGTTCAATTTGCAGTTAAATTCATTGTCATTCTTCCATATTGTAAAGTTAAATTTTGGAGCCCTGAAGACTTATGTAAATTATACGCAGTTTCTGCAAATCTGTCAAATATTCCTCTCTTTATTCTTTTACCCTTTATTTCTCGTCCTCTTTTAATTGACATGTAAAAAATCGGTTTGGTCGTTCTTTAAAACTCAGCATTTCAAAAATCATGCATTCCTTTGAAGTTTTATGAAACAAACATTAAATCCTAACAAAAAACAAGGAATTGAAGTTTTTTTCTTTAAAAGGCTTTACAATCATATGGTACTTGTAAGAAGTTTCCTATATTGATAATGACACGGCGGAAACCATTCTTATAGGCCAACAGTATATAAAATAAAGCATTGTTTGCCCAGACCTTTTCACTCTTAACATTGGAAATAAATATAAAAATATATTAAACAAGCCCTAAGTTTATTTTACTTTTGTTCTTTTGATCTTTCAAAGCGCACTTCCTAATCTATTTCCTTTAAATCTGATGACGGAACTAAAGAATGCTTTCTAAAAAATAAAGAAGTGATTATTAATTAATATTACAATTTATTTCCCGTTTTTTCACCTACAGTCATTTGTAATCAAACTAGTTCAGTACAGACAATCGGGAAAAGAAAAAAATAAAGGAGCTTCAGCCATTAAATACAAATGCCTAATTCGTCAAGACATAACTAATTTATATTTTCTGTTAAGACTACAGTGTATACAGAAATTGGCTGCCTTCAAACTGAGTACGGGAATAGTATACCTTTCTGAAGGGTTTGAAAACGTCAAAAGGAAAATCGTTTGAGAAAGAAGGCCATCTCAACTTGAGAAAGAACATAGCACAAGGGGGCTGAGCCTTGCTTAAATAAGGGCTCACTTAGGGGGGTGAACAATTGTAGAGGAGTCAAGCTTCGTAAATTAATTTAAAAGTTGGAAAAGTATTTCACTTTAATGATTCTCTTCTTAAACTTTCGTATGGTTTGTAAGAGTGTTCCATTTTGTGATGGAGTCGCCGCGTTTTATCAGTGTTATCGCTACAAACTGCCCTCGTAAACTATCAACTACCAACTGGCAATGGGACCGAGGACACATGCACCAACTACAGTTACTAACCACGTTTTGTTATTGTTACTGATATTCCTGAGTCCAAAGATAATTTTCAAATTGAGAAGAACCATCCGGACACCCTCCTTCCTTCCTATAAGTAGATTTCATTGAGGCTGATACTTATTTGACCTAATGAAGTCTACTTGAAGGCGCGAGGGTGGCAGACACTGCAGTTTGCGAGGGTGTCAGACACTGCAGTTCGCGAGGGTGTCAGACACTGCAGTTCGCGAGGGTGTCAGACACTGCAGTTCGCGAGGGTGTCAGACACTGCAGTTCGCGAGGGTGTCAGACACTGCAGTTCGCGAGGGTGTCAGACACTGCAGTTCGCGAGGGTGTCAGACACTGCAGTTCGCGAGGGTGTCAGACACTGCAGTTCGCGAGGGTGTCAGACACTGCAGTTCACCACTATTCTAAACAGTTTGCTCAACAATGTTGTATCTTGTCTGAGACATGTTTGAGTGGTGCGTGTGCTATCTCTAACGTATTAACCAATGATTATCATGCAGTGCAGATTGCCTTATACATTGACAACAACAATAACCTAGTCTTTTAAGACCTTCCTACCAATCTGAGTTTTCGTTTCGTAAACCCATTTCGCTATATTAACCTAAATTTTCAGATTCTCGAGTTGTAAAATCTCAACAAATAATATTTGTAGCATAAACCTGAATTTTAAATCATCATGTCGTTATTTTAATGAAGACAACAACATACGTGGACAGCCTGATGATGACTTCTTAACAAGTTGAGACTAGAGTGACCAATGCAACGATTTTGGATTATTAATAAAACTGTATAGTTAACTTTCTTCTGTTAAATCCCGTAAACGATGTCACTATAAAGTATGTTGTTCACCTATAATTATTAGGTTGACCTATAATTATTAGGTCCGCGGATCCTGCGGACCTCCGCAACGCTCTTTTTCCCTATCTTAACAATATATTTTCACGCAGCGGCGCAGATTTTCCATAGGGTATACGGAGCCTTAAAACATCGTAACGTAAATTCAAAACCTTAAACAACCAGTAAACCGAGGGGTTATTATCTGAAACCGCTTCAAAACACCACGATCAGAGTCGAAAGGGCCAAGTTCCCCATTCTTTCTCATTATTTTTCCTCGATCGCTGCGCCCTCTCCGTTGTTTAAAGCCACGGAGGCCCGCCAACAATGCCGCCAATATCCCTGATTAGGCTCGGAGTGGGCCACACGCGCGGGAGGGGGGAGCGGCCCCCGGCTCGAGGGTTTATTATTTAATTGTAGTCAAAGTGGCGGCGCGCGCCAGCCCGCAAATTGGGACTGAAGGGTAGCAGAGGCACGGCATTGACTGCGACGCCGTGGCTGCGGCACTGGGCACCCACGGGAGATGGGAACCGGGTGGAAGCTCTGGGGGATCCCGTGGAACCCGAAAAAATCCTTCAATCATAAAAACCTGTAATAACTTTATAAGAGAAATCGTCATCGACGGCGATATCTGATCATCTGTGATATTTTAAAGGGTACCCCCAATAAAGTCCATTTGTTTAGAGTATAACTGACTGAAAACATTGGAAATACGTGTACACAAAATTAGTTAATTGTTTAAGAGTGGGTCCTAGTCAAGAAACATGTGTTGTTTCTACCTGTTCCCCCCATAAGGCCAATGCTAACTTTCAAAACCTGATCCTCCTCAACGGAGTATTGAGTATATACGATGTCGGTAAAAGGCGAATAACTCATTTTAAAAAGAAAAATCCCTACCGATTCCACACAGGGATTATCCTAATATCACTGATTTATGACTTATTTTAAATATATATATACAAAAAACTCCTAGCCATTGTAGAGAGCGGAAACTCCGCATCACTGTCAATAATCGTTCAATAAAAATGTAAAATCTAAAATTGTTACTATTTGTTTAACGGATGAACTTTGCGTAGTATCGAAATTCTTCGGTATTTACTTGTCAAAAGATGGACCTTTTGCTGCTGAATACGGTCATCTCCCTTCTTTTTAAAAGTCGATTTAATTTTTCTCCGTTATACATCAATCAATTTTTACACTTGACACACCGTTGTTTAAAATTGTCTAAATATTTTGTGTCATAACATTTTATAATAGAATTTGCAGTTGTTTAGATATTTAACTTTGAAAACTTAGAACTGCCGCCATTTCGAAATAGATATATGTATGAAAATAAAATCTTTATGGAATTGCCTAAAATAACATTCATACCAGGTTTCATGATTTTGCCTTAAATCGAGTGTCAAGGTTTTTGTAAAAATTACATACAGGCCGACAAACAGAAAACGGTACAAAACTACTCATTTTATACTACATTATTAGTTTGTTTTGACCTGCTGAATAACATGGTTAAGTTTTTCACATTTTTGCAAGACACCCTATGTATAAAGTAATGAAATAGTACTATAAAGATACAAAATACATTTAAAACTATACAGTGTTCAAATGCAGTATGATAATTGAACAAAAATAGTGTTTCTGTTTAGTAAATGTGATAGTTGATTTTGATTAATTCAACCCCAAAGAAAAACTTAACAATCATCGATCGTGACGATGTCAGTGGGAAGATTGCCTAGAAACTTATTGTATCTATATTTATTGTCTTGCAAGCACAGTACAGTATAATTTAAATTTGTTTCGTTTTAAGGAAATTTCGTAGTTTTCTGTATAGCTGGAAACAAAGGACTTAACTTAATGGTAAAAAGGTTTATTAATTATGAGGTAATATTCAAGAAATAATAGGTTTGAAGTGTTTTAGCGCAGGTTTACAAACAAAATCACTTACAACTCGACCTGTGGGCTATTCAAGACGTTGCTTCAGTCCTCTGTTACCACCTGCTTCTTTCTTAAGGTCAATGTTAACTTCCTAAGTCCGCCCCTCCTCAACGGAGCAACCAAATCGTTGATTTATGGTTCATTTTGAAGAACAAAAACCTAACATATATCACAAACAGTTCACCAATAACAAATCGTAAATATGGAATATTTTGGAATTTTACTAAACTGTTATTATTCGTGATGTCGACATTTTGCTCACTGAGATCACTAGGTGGTTTAGTGAATTTCCTAAGGAAAATTGAACTATTAGCATGACCCGCACGGTGAGATTTAAGCCTGGGCCACCATAGAAGTGCCTAATGTGACCCCCAAACACGTTTTGAGGGGTCTCTAAAAATTTTATATATATATGTGTGTTCGCACTCTAGCGGTTACAACTTTTGTCCGATTTACTTAAAATTTGGTTGAGACATTCCTTTGTTATAACCAGTTGGACAAATTCGTTGGGCAAAACAATCGGAGAATTCTAACCTCTTATTTTGGGGTTTTTATATTTCAAATTTTGAGTTTTTGGTCCCAAAAGGGTCAGAAAAGCCCCAAATGTACACTTATTGCACCATACCTTATTGTACGTAAAAAGCCAAAGATTTTAAGCCCTCCCTCATCATTCTAGCATAAGTACTTACCGATTTATTAAAGAAAATGTTAACTATCACAATACTGTACGTTGTCTTATGAGGATTTTACACTGGAGAAAGCTGTTTTTCATATCTTAATATCGTTTTATCACCCCCAATACCCCTATACCAGATTGTTATCCAGACAATTCCTCATTCTAACTTTATATTGTACATTATTGACATCATATTAGTGAATTTCAATATAACCAGGAGCATCAAAATAATCAAAAAATAAAATCTTTCAATTTTCAAAAATATTTAACCAGTGTTGATTTAAATCCTTTATTTGAACTTTTTAAGGTCTTAATGCGGAAATTCACTTCCCTCACGTTAGCGTGTTGCGTGCGATCTCGTTTCTCTTTAAAATGAACCATAAAACAACAATATTGGATAACCTATAGAGGAGGGACGGGCTTTGAAATGTATCATTGGCCTTATGGGGGAAGCAGGTGGAAGCGCCAGATGATTCGTGGCTGGAGCCACTCTTAACTACTACGTCACACAAGCGTCACACAAGAGTCACACAAGCGTCACACTCACCGTCACGGACGGCCTATCACAGCTCCGACGACGCTGGGGTTGCCCTCCTGGAAACAGAAGTGACAATCATTTAAAACTCACTCTTTATTGTATCAGGTTGCTAAACTTCAGCTTTATATTTCTTACTCCTAGGCTTACCTTAACAAACCAAAATATTAGCGTTCCAAATCCATTTCAGGTCCGAAGACTAATCATAAGTGAATGTGTTGGAAACCAAGTTATGTTACAATGTATTATCCTAGCTGGATATTTTCGACATTCCACACGTTGACTCAGGCACAAATAAATATATTGATACACTAAAAAATATTAAAAGACATATTTTATGGGACCCCCTACCTAACCTCCCACTCATTTTACCGTGATACATCCTACCTATCTGCTAATATCTGAATTGTTAAGGTAACCCTAGAAGTAATATAATACCGTAAAACAAGCCAGAGGCTACAGGCTGTGATTTATAATTCCTTCCATAATAAACACTTTATTGGTCTAGACAAAAACGAGTGTAAGAAATAAATGGCCACGCGATTAATACCACTCATACATAAATGTTATTTCATGTAAATCTAATTATAATGAACACTAAATTAATAAAACTACAAAAGATTGAGTTGCAATATTGATGTCTCACGTGCAGAAGATTGCTGTAGTTCTTCTTTTAAATATAATAACTCAATAGGCCTAAAGACTTAAAATAAACAAGAATAATGTTTTGCTAAAAGCTTATTATTTAGACGTTTTACACATCTATTCTATTGAATTTGTTCATTTATAATATTGATATATATATATACATTGATAATTATTATTATTACTGTGAAATTATTTTTGTGACGTAAGTAATTCACTGCAGATCGGAGAGCCACTACAAGGCGTTGTTTCCCCAACATAAAGAAAACACATAAATAGTTTTTACGTTATGTTCCGGTATGTTTATCTTTACTTACATTCGATTTTCCTCAATCTAACATCAGAAAAAACTATAATTATAGTCGCATTCACTATAGTACCGTAAGTTCACAATCCCACCAATTTTTTTGAAATTGAAACTTAACCAAAGAATATAATTTTATAAAGGAAAAGACACACGACACAAAATCTAAATTAAATCTAAGATTAAACTTGTATGGATCTAGAAGCACCCTTCCCCGTCCACTTTGAAATAATCGTATTAAATCCTGTTATCATTTTGACAAAACTGAGATTTTGCGACATTAGAGATCATTAATAACCCGCGCGACTGAGTGTTCCCGACCAATCAGAGCGCGTGTCAAAGGCCCGACTGTCTTACACAAACCCTCGCGCCTAATTGTCTAAGCGCAAAGTTCGGGGATGCAAATGCCGGAGCTCCTCCGATATAATTATAAAAGGTTAACTTCGGTCTCATGCAAGTTTCAGGGCTTAATGCACCGCTGAGCTGTATAACGTTGTTACTCCCTGTCAAACTCCCCCTCGCCTGCGGGAGCTCTCTGTCGCAGATTGTTTGGTCCTAACTCCTCGTTTGATTCGCGACTTTGCCTCTCTTGTCTTGTCTTATCTACATCATTCATTCGCCGAGTTGCGCCAGAGAGTATGCTTGTCAGTTCGTCGCCGCTCTGTAATCTGTGAATTGTAAACGCACCTCCGCTACAGTTAACGGTTCAGTTGAATGTTGATAATACTCAGGAAGACGTATCGAACTTCTTGTTTGATTTATAAATACAGTTATTTAATTATTTTTAACTAGCTGGCCCGACAGACGTTGTCCTGTCCTAATGTCATTGCATTTTGTTTATGTCAAATACTCGTTCATATTCAAGATGAGCTCGTTCGCTTCGCCCACTCGCCTATTGGAAAAAGAGTTTGAATTGACATACAAGTGTTGTTTTTCCATAATGAACATATGTTTATGCCTTTCAAGTATGTTTACATACAGGGTGACCCGTAAGTAAGTACAACAACTTTGGGAATAGGTTATATGGGTGAAAATAAAAATAAAATCAAGAATAATGTTTTTTCTAAAAACGCTTTGTTACCGATATATCCGCCATTTTGTATTTTTTCAATAAAAATTTATATCTCAAAAACTATTAAATATTACTTAATGAAACTTCGTACAGTGTTTAAGGTAGAAATGAAATAATTGGAAAAAAAGTTGTTAAAATTTATTTTTCCGTTTCAAAATGGCGGCCATTTTAATTTTTCAAACTAAAATTACTAAAAAACAGCTGATTTTATGGAAAAAAGACAAGAACACTTTTCTTTAGTATTTTAAATTTTCTATCAAACAACACCAAGTTCAGAAGGATCGAGCAACAAATAGCAAAGAAATAACGATTTTTAGTTGTACAGGCCAGGCGCACCCTGACAGCTTCTCCTCATTGTCTGCGACAATCAGCTAAAAATCAACTAAAAATCGTTATTTCTCAGCTATTTGTTGCCCGATCCTTCTGTACTTGGTGTCGTTTGATAGAAAATGTAAAATACTAAAGAAAAGTGTTCTTGTATTTTTTCCATAAAATCAGCTGTTCTTAAGTAATTTTAGTTTGAAAAATTAAAATGGCCGCCATTTTGAAACGGAAAAATATTTGTTAACAACATTTTTTTTGCAATTATTTCATTTCTACCTTAAACACTATACCAAGTTTCATAAAGTAATATTTAATGGTTTTTGAGATATAAATTTTTATTGAAAAAATACAAAATGGTGGATATATCGGTAACAAAGCGTTTTTAGAAAAAACATTATTCTTGATTTTATTTTTATTTTGACCCATATAACCTATTCCTAAAGTTTTTGTACTTACTTACGGGACACCCTGTATAATCCTTGTTAATAGCTGTTTTGTGTAACTAACCGAACTTTGATCAAATCAATGGGAACTTTGAAGGCCAGAGGGACAGAGCCCTTAGGTCGGATTAAAAATTCTCTTATATAAGAACCTTTTCCTGACATTAACGAACACAACAAAAAAGAATTATTCAATTTGGTGCACTCATTCTCAAGATATGGAATGAAAAAGGGAAATAGGGATTCATTTTTATATATTACTAGCTGGCCCGACAGACGTTGTCCAGTCCTTATGTCATTGAATTGGTTTTATGTCAAATACTCGTTCATTTTCAATATGAGCTCGTTCGCTTCGCTCCCTGCCTATCGGAAAAAAAATAGTTTACGTCCTATTCTCAGGCCTACCGAATATACACGCAAAATTTCATAAGAATCGGTCAAGCCGTTTCGGAGGAGTTTTGTTACAAACACTGTGACACGAGAAATTTGGATATTAGAAGATTATAACTTACTACAACAAAGATCTAGTCATATAATTTCGATCTAAAATTCAAAATACAGGGAAAATTTCAACTGATTAAACAACGAAGGTAATATCTAGGCTTAAACCTTTTCTACAAATAAAGTAAAAAATGGGTCTTATCTAAAGTCAAAGTTCGTATTAGTTATACGGAATCATGTTAATTGTTTTGGAAAATTCAACTCCTATAGGTTTTTCCTGTTGAAATGATTTCGACATTATTGGACTTTTCACATTCGTTTTTATATTTTGCTTGTCTTACTCTGGATTTATAACGAACAAAATTCGTTTAAAATTTATCAACCGTGCATTTATATTAATTTTCAATCTGAACAGAACACTTGAATAACACCCAGTGAAAAGAGGCGTGTTTGATGTATTAGCCTGAAAGTGAGGTTATGTACCCTCACGAGATAATACAAACTCTAGCGAAGGCGCAACGTTAATATTTATAATTCCCGCCTCATCTGTGCGGGTTTATGCAGTTTCCCTCCAACAGGATAACCAGCGGCAGTGAGTTGACGTCGGAGAGACAAATTAGAGCAAACTTCGCTACAGGACAAACGATGCTTGGAACAACGGCGATGGAGCGATGGAGTGGCGAAACAGAGGGAACGGATGAAAAAGAAATCGGGGACGGTTAAACAGAGGAGGGAGCAAACAAACGGGAGGACGCGACATTTTTAATGAGTTAACATCAGAGAGAAAATGGCGCACGTAACCAAATAAAAGAATTAACCGACTTTGGCCTGTTTGCGCGGACGGGACTCTCTGCCGTTGTAATTTGTGAGGCTCCGGCACAAAGATGTTCAAACGAAGCTCTCGTGTGGAAAAATGCAACAGTCTGCCTGTCTGTCTGTCCCGCTGCTTTGCGACCTCATTGTATCATTAATTAAACGACCCCTCCAGCGGCAGCGCTCCTCTCGCACACTAATTGGTTCTTATTTAATAATCCGTCAGATTTATTGTGACCGGGAACTTTGTGGATTTGACATTATTTTTGATTAGTTTACGTTGAAAATGTTGGGTTTGTACATCTGGTGTGAAATGTACTGGGGTTGTAGTTCACTGGAGGTTTGGTAGTCTACCGTCGGGCTTCACTTGCCCACAATATCAATCTGCATGGCTTTTCTAAGAGTCAAAAGTTGTGAAACATATCTGGGTATTTTATAGTGGATGCCATGGAGTTGAGATTAGCTTATAGGATACTATACAAATAATTTAAAGAGAAAATATATAATTAAGGAACAGTAAAGTGTTGACAATTTAAACATCACAGTTGAGGATGAAGAATATTGTTGAAATAAAAACAATTGTAAACTGATTATAATTTGGGAATCCAAAAACAAAATTAAAATCCGATTGATGTAATATAAATAGGCTACATTAATTGAAATATACTAATGAGGATATAGATAGAAAGTATGAATGAAGAAGTAACTAAAATCAGATGATCGATTATCAACATAAATAAATTATCTACGAGTGTTAAGAAAGGCATAATAAGGTGTATCATTGAAGACAGTCGATTTATGGAAAAACTTAGGATATTTCCTGTGATGGATTGAAAAATAAATTCATAAGATACGAAAATTAAGTGGTCGTCCAAGAATACAAGATGGATAACGATGACATTCCTGCGGTGAAATCTACAGTCCCCATTGCAAATCCCCAGTGTAAAAACGGATTTAGAGAGAAAGGCGAACACTTTATGAACGAGGTGTTGTCAGAAGTGGCATTGTTTTTGGAATGTTGGCAGAAATGTTTACTGCTGGCCGCCAACAATGAGATGTCAGCTGGCTGACGCGTTGCCAACCTTGCGAATGCAGATTTTCACGGAGTTTAAATATTCTACACGTAATTAGATAAGATTTTATAACCGTTTGGTAAAAGCCTGTGAACAAATTTGATTGTATGTGATTTAAACTGTGCTGCGATAAAAGCCAAATAGCCAATACCATGTTAGTGTTACATGTAACTATAGAATTGTCATACACTAAACTGACAGAACTGATAGATACACACAATTTGTTTAAACAAACTAACAACTTTAAAAATTGCATTTTATAATTCGTTTTATAACGAAAAACATGATTTATAAAAGTTGCTGACAAAATCACTTAAAGGTATGAGTACGTAATACATAATAAAAGGGCCCAAAACTGAGTAAAAATCAATAAAACATTCACTGAAATTTTATAAGATCAAATATAATTATAGTTAAAATATTTTGGGAAATTTATGTTCAATATGGTTTATCAGAAAGCATTATGAAATCCAAAGACAACAAATGATTCCTTTTCAATAAACTAAGAAATACACTTTAGAGATTCAAGATAACTTTTATCTTAACAATGCATGTATTAGGGGAGAGGTACTGCCTTAATTTCAGACATTTTTACAAGGGCAAAACCTCTTTGATCCACCATAAACAAATACATTAAGAGTTTCTTTCTCCGAATTGCATATTTAAGTCCCAAAATAAAGCCATGACAAAGCTAAAACAAATAAGGGATGCCGAGTTTGCCGTTAAACAACCCGCCCCCCCTCCCCTCACTTGATGTTAGACGTATCTTCTGCAACGCTAAAGGAATTGTTTGTTTTCTTACTTTTAATGGTGTGTTTATTTTAGCACTTTTTTAGTTTGTTCGAACGATACGAGTAACGTCATATTACACAATGGGCCAGTTGCAAATTACACTCGTGCAGCAGAGAGAGACGTAATACATTATTTCAAAATATAATAATAATTTCATTTTTGTTTATGGTGTTTCTGGACCAATTATTGACAAATAAAAAGGTTAAATTACCTGTTACCTGGTTCTTATACTAGGATCTGATGATGGCGTAATTCGCCGAAATGCGCATTATCCAATAACGGACAACCACGGACCATAAGGAGACAACAGGTAATTCAACCTTTTTATTTATAATAATAATAATTGTTATTATACAATTACACCAATTACTAAAGTAACAGAGGGTTATATCGTTGCATTAGCTTTATTACAGTTTAAATGCCCTAAACGTTGCTTTAATAAAGATTATACCATTATTTACGTGCCTTTGAAATTTGTAATGACTTAAAAATACATTTATCAAAGATTTTCTCAATACGTTTCTCACAGTATTTATAACAAATAGTAGAACTTGAAATTATATTCTTTACTTAAAGAAAATAATATAAAGAAATGAACAACCTATGCTTTACCAACCTTAAAAAAAAACTGAATTGGAACTGCACCATTTTAGGTTTCAAATTCAGACGGATATGATTATTTCTGAAAAGTTATTTCAATGCTAAATCAACAATCATGGGAACTTCACAAATCAATCCATGGCAATACAAACAGTTAAATAATTGAATTACACGTCCCGCAATACTTGAATGATTTAATACAAACGACTGCTACGGGCATAAAAACAACAATAAAACCAATGAGGTGGTACATACACCATCCAAATTACAAGGACGTCTGTTGGTAATACTGGAGACAACATTAATCAACAAAATTGCAAGCCGCCACCGCCATGTTGTGGTGAGGAAAAGAACTAGTCGCTCAAATCAAACGAGTCAACGAAGTGAGTCAAGCGATTGACTTGTCATAATTTAATTTGATCATAGTTTACTATATTTGTAGAGAGAATAGATATGTAAATCAAACGAACAAAATGAATTTGTTCCAATCTTGATTACATTTATTCCACTGGTTTGAATGAATAGATCCACAAAGGAGGAATGACAACCCTACAATACACTACAGAAAATATACAAATTTATTCACTAGTGTACCACCTGACGAAATCATTGGCTCGCTTTTTCGACACAAATCGTTAAGCAGTGTTGTTTCAAATATTACCAACGAAACTCCTGGTTAAACAGTCCCTTCTCCAATATTTCCAACAAACCTCCTTGCTAAGCAGTGTTGTTTCCAATATCACCAACAAAGCTCTCTGTCAAACAGTATTGTATCCAGTATCACCAATAGACCTCCTTGTTAAGCAGCAGTATTAACAATAGACCTCCTTGTTAAGCAGTGTTGTCTCCAGTATTAACAATAGACCTCCTTCTTAAGCAGTGTTGTCTCCAGTATTAACAGTAGACCTCCTTGTTAAGCAGTGCTGTCTCCAGTATTAACAACAGACCTCCTTGTTAAGCAGTGTTGTCTCCAGTATTAACAATAGACCTCCTTGTTAAGCAGTGCTGTCTCCAGTATTAACAATAGACCTTGTTAAGCAGCGTTGTCTCCAGTATTAACAATAGACCTCTTTGTTAAGCAGTGTTCTCTCCAGTATTAACAATAGACCTCCTTCTTAAGCAGTGCTGTCTTCAGTATTCACAATAGACCTTGATAAGCAGTGTTGTCTTCAGTATTAACAATAGACCTCCTTGTTAAGCAGTGTTGTCTACAGTTTTAAAAATAGACCTCCTTGTTAAGCAGTGTTGTCTCCGGTATTAAGAATAGACCTCCTTGTTAAGCAGTGTTGTCTCCAGTATTAACAATTTACCTCCTTGTTAAGCGTTGTTGTCTCCAGTATTAATAATAGACCTCCTAGTTAAGCAGTGTTGTCTCCAGTATTAACAATAGACCTCCTTGTTAAGCAGTGTTGTCTCCAGTATTAACAATAGACCTCCTTCTTAAGCAGTTTTGTCTCCAGTATTCACAATAGACCTCCTTGTTAAGCAGTGTTGTCTCCAGTATTAACAATAGACCTCCTTCTTAAGCAGTGCTGTCTCCAGTATTAACAATAGACCTTGCTAAGCAGTGTTGTCTACAGTTTTAACAATAGACCTTCTTGTTAAGCAGTGCTGTCTCCAGTATTAACAATAGACCTTGCTAAGCAGTGATGTCTACCGTTTTTAACAATAGACCTCCTTGTTAAGCAGCGTTGTCTCCAGTATTAACAATAGACCTCTTTGTTAAGCAGTGTTCTCTCCAGTATTAACAATAGACCTCCTTCTTAAGCAGTTTTGTCTCCAGTATTAACAATAGACCTTGCTAAGCAGTGTTGTCTACAGTTTTAACAATAGACCTCCTTGTTAAGCAGTGTTGTCTACAGTATTAACAATAGACCTCTTTGTTAAGCAGTGTTCTCTCCAGTATTAAGAATAGACCTCCTTTTTTAAGCAGTTTTGTCTCCAGTATTAACAATAGACCTCTTTGTTAAGCAGTGTTCTTTCCAGTATTAACAATAGACCTCCTTCTTAAGCAGTTTTGTCTCCAATATTAACAATAGACCTCTTTGTTAAGCAGTGTTCTCTCCAGTATTAACAATAGACCTCCTTCTTAAGCAGTTTTGTCTCCAGTATTAACAATAGACCTTGCTAAACAGTGTTGTCTACAGTTTTAACAATAGACCTCCTTGTTAAGCAGTGTTGTCTCCAGTATTAACAATAGACCTCCTTGTTAAGCAGTGTTGTCTCCAGTATTAACAATAGACCTCCTTCTTAAGCAGTTTTGTCTCCAGTATTAACAATAGACCTCCTTGTTAAGCAGTGTTCTCTCCAGTATTAACAATAGACCTCCTTGTTAAGCAGTGTTGCCTCCAGTATTAACAATAGACCTTGTTAAGCAGTGTTCTCTCCAGTATTAACAATAGATCTCCTTGTTAAGCAGTGCTGTCTCCAGTATTAACAATAGACCTTGTTAAGCAGTGTTGTCTCCAGTATTAACAATAGACCTCCTTCTTAAGCAGTTTTGTCTCCAGTATTAACAATAGACCTCCTTGTTAAGCAGTGTTCTCTCTCAGTATTAACAATAGACCTCCTTGTTAAGCAGTGTTGCCTCCAGTATTAACAATAGACCTCCTTGTTAAGCAGTGTTCTCTCCAGTATTAACAATAGACCTCCTTGTTAAGCAGTGTTCTCTCCAGTATTAACAATAGATCTCCTTGTTAAGCAGTGCTGTCTCCAGTATTATCAATAGACCTTGTTAAGCAGTGTTGTCTCCAGTATTAACAATAGACCTCCTTCTTAAGCAGTTTTATCTCCAGTATTAACAATAGACCTCCTTGTTAAGCAGTGTTCTCTCCAGTATTAACAATAGATCTCCTTGTTAAGCAGTGCTGTCTCCAGTATTAACAATAGACCTTGTTAAGCAGTGTTGTCTCCAGTATTAACAATAGACCTTGTTAAGCAGTGTTGTCTCCAGTATTATCAACATAGTTCCTTGCCAACAGAGATGTGGGATGCGTTTAACGACAAAGACGTTTAAATGAGAGCGAGACTTGTCAAGCGCATTGTTGTGGGTAGGTTGGCAACATTGGTGGCCAACAATGAGACAGCGAAAGTGTCAGCTGATTGTCGCGCTGCCAACTTTACAGATGTGAAACACGATCGCACCGACAGATGTGAGATCGTTCTCCTCGTTCACAATTAAAACAGAAAATAAAGTTTGACAAGTTTGCTAACTGAAATAATGGCAAAACGTTGTTATAATTATCGTATAATTTTGTATGTATAAGTTTTTTCGTTCAATAAGGCTGTATGTTAATGTGGATTAATAGTTTTCTACATATTTACTCGATTTAAACGTCTTTTGAACATATATGAATGTAACCCATTGTCATAGTAAACAAGCTAGCTGAAGTATTAGATTTGGCATTCTAGATGCCGAGACGTCATGAAACTTGTTATTCTCCTTCAGTGATTGCAAATATCCGCAATACCTTCTTGAATAACCTAATTTTTGAGTTTGATTAAATTAAGAACCAAAATATAAAGAAAATTTCACTTATATTTAACAGTTTTTTATTGCGAGCTTATGATAGTTGACGGTTTGAATATTTTCTTGTTACAAAGCAGATCCACCGGCTGTTTGACTTCCTGGACGAACGTCCCCCGGGCCATGTGGCCAGGTAGCGGCGGCGGCAGTCACAACACCGTCCACAGGTTTATCACCATCTTCACTCGTTCTTTATAAAACCTACTTCTTACTTCACAAATCAATTATTAGTCTTCTTCTTGTCATTTCATCTTCTAGGGGAACTTTCTTATATCTTTTGTATACTTCATTGCAAATATCATGGTTGACAAGGGATGAGAGCTCCAGAAAGTAATGCTACCAGCAAAGTATACATCGAGGCTCTCAGATGACCCAGTGAGTTCGAGGTTTAGCTGAATCAGTAGGCAGGCGCTCCGTTGGGTCATCTAGTGTTCCATTAGACTTTATTTTTTATTCTAATGAAAACCTAAGGATACAATCAAGTTTTACTATGAAATGTTGAACGATTCTGTTAACTGTGACCTTACATATACATAAATGCTATTAGTTTAAGGTTTCCAGCAGTTTTCTACAAAACTAAACACATAGGTTAAGCCCCTTTTTCCTATTTTTTAAATAACATCTTGTTACAGTAAACAAGTATAACATTATGGATGTCTACTGTACCTCAATATAATTATTTCCCACCGATTTCGTAAAACTCAGAAAGCTAGAGTAATATTACAACTGGGTCTAAACTGTACCGGCATTGTGCGTAATAAAAAAAAATACTTAAAGAGATCTCTAGCAGTACGCGCTAGGCTTAACAAGATATGGCAACACTGTGCGGTATCTCTAGCAGTACTTGGTAACAGTCTCTAGCCACACTGTGCGGGATATCTAGCAGTACTTGGTAACAAGCTCTAGCAACACTGTGCGGGATATCTAGCAGTACTTGGTAACGAGCTCTAGCAACACTGTGCGGGATATCTAGTAGCTGCACTTGTAACAGTCTCTAGCAACACTGTGCGGGATATCTAGCAGTACTTGGTAAAGAGCTGTAGCAGCACTGTGCGGGATATCTAGCAGTACTTGATAACAAGCTCTAGCAACACTGTGCGAGATATCAAGCAGTACTTGGTAACACGCTCTAGCAACACTGTGCGGGATATCTAGCAGTACTTGGTAACAAGCTCTAGCAAGACTGTGCGGGATATCTAGTAGTACTTGGTAACAAGCTAATGCAACACTGTGCGGGATATCTAGCAGTACTTGGTAACAAGCTCTAGCAACACCGCGCAGGATATGTAGCAGTACTTGGTAACATGCTCTAGCAACACTGTGCGGGATATTTAGCAGTACTTGGTAACAATCTCTAGCAACACTGTGCGGGATTTCTAGCAGTACTTGGTAAAAAGCTCTAGCAACACTGTGTGAGATATATAGTAGTACTTATAACAAGCTCTAGCAAAACTGTGCGGGATCTCTAGCAGTACTTGGTAACAATCCATAGCAACACTGTGGGGGATCTCTAGCAGTACTTGGTAACAATCTCTAGCAAAACTGTGCGGGATATCTAGCAGTACTTGGTAAAAATCTCTGGCAACACTGTGCAGGATATCTAGCAGTACTTGGTAACAATTTCTAGCAACAGTGTGCGGGATCTCTAGCAGTACTTGGTAACAATCTCTAGCTACACTGTGCGGGATATCTAGCAGTACTTGGTAACAATCTCTAGCAACAGTGTGCGGGATCTCTAGCAGTACTTGGTAACAATCTCTAGCTACACTGTGCGGGATCTCTAGCAGTACTTGGTAACAATCTCTAGAAACACTGTGCGGGATCTCTAGCAGTACTTGGTAACAATCTCTAGCAACACCGTGCGGGATCTCTAGCAGTACCTGGTAACAATCTCTAGCAACACTGTGCGGGATCTCTAGCAGTACTTGGTAACAATCTCTAGCAACACTGTGCGGGATCTCTAGCAGTACCTGGTAACAATCTCTAGCTACACTGTGCGGGATATCTAGCAGTACTTGGTAACAATCTCTAGCAAAACTGTGCGGGATATCTAGCAGTACTTGGTAAAAATCTCTGGCAACACTGTGCAGGATATCTAGCAGTACTTGGTAACAATTTCTAGCAACAGTGTGCGGGATCTCTAGCAGTACTTGGTAACAATCTCTAGCTACACTGTGCGGGATATCTAGCAGTACTTGGTAACAATCTCTAGCAACAGTGTGCGGGATATCTAGCAGTACTTGGTAACAATCTCTAGCTACACTGTGCGGGATCTCTAGCAGTACTTGGTAACAATCTCTAGAAACACTGTGCGGGATCTCTAGCAGTACTTGGTAACAATCTCTAGCAACACTGTGCGGGATCTCTAGCAGTACCTGGTAACAATCTCTAGCAACACTGTGCGGGATCTCTAGCAGTACTTGGTAACAATCTCTAGCAACACTGTGCGGGATCTCTAGCAGTACCTGGTAACAATCTCTAGCTACACTGTGCGGGATATCTAGCAGTACTTGGTAACAATCTCTAGCAACAGTGTGCGGGATCTCTAGCAGTACTTGGTAACAATCTCTAGCAACACTGTGCGGGATCTCTAGCAGTACTTGGTAACAATCTCTAGCAACACTGTGCGGGATCTCTAGCAGTACTTGGTAACAATCTCTAGCAACACTGTGCGGGATCTCTAGCAGTACTTGGTAACAATCTCTAGTAACACTGTGCGGGATATATAGCAGTACTTGGTGACAAGCTATAACAACACTGTGCGATATCTCTAGCCATTCTTTGCAAAACAGTCTAGCAACGCTCTGTGAAGAGTTCCACCAAAACTATGCTTTATATATTTCATGAAACGACGTAACCTAATTATTAAAAATAATTCGATAGATTAAATAACATGTACCTACCAATAAATCAACCTATCAATAAATAACTATCAATAAATAACCTATCAATAATGTACCTATCAATAAATAAATATTTATTGATTGACCACCCAGCCCCTTCCCTGACATTCAGAGACTCCAACATCGCTAGCTCCACCAGCCGGGGTCGGGACTCCCCGCAACTGAATGATCTAATGTTCTCTTTCTGAATAGAACACATTATAATCCCGCGTGCGGTGCGGGCTATTCATACGAGCGCATGTGTGTGTGCGGTGGTGGATGGGTGTGCGCGTATGCGTGCGCGGTAGGTGGCACGGGTCCCACTATTGTTTTCCCTTGTCAACGGCAAGATACAGATATAGACTCTCTGTCACCTAAACTCCACCTGCTCCCCGGTCCTAATGAGAATGCTGCCACAAAACGTCGGCTTTTGTTTTCTCCTCTGTCATAATCAATGCAAATATTTTATATTTTTCGTCAGCGTCTCTGGTTGTCTTCTGAGATTTACTGAGATGTTTATAATATGTCTTTGTATAATTAGCTGAACAAGACAAAAAATTATTTTGTATTCATTATGTATATTCTAATTAGCAGAATTGGTGACGTTGACGGTTTGAATATTTCCTTGTAAAATATTAAATACGTAAGGGGGAGCAAATTTGTTGAAACTTATTAAGTAAATTAGTTACTGGTGTCAATTTAGAGCTTATTAATTTAAAATGCAAGACATGTTTGAGGATATATGTTACATACTGAAATGCATTCAATAAGATCCAGTTTAGTATTTCATAACATTTATACAGTACGTCCAATACGACTTTACTCAGCATACATTTGTCTTGCCTCTCTTTCACTTCGTGACTGAATGTCGCAGCACTGGCTGTTTGACTGTAATGCCTGTTTGATCGCAGCAATACTACAATCTCGACACAAGTTTTATGTCAAAACATAAATATTTATTATTAAAATCAACAATCTCAGAAACGACATAGTCCACTCATATTATCACTACTAAAGTCACTGTCGTGTTATTACATTTAACTGTCTAACTGAAAACTTGAGTCTAGAAACAAAACTCAAGTCCTTAGAAAAATTGACGTCTGCAAAACAATGATGTTCGTTTATTGAATAACTTACCACATCTCGACTAATATTGAAAATTAAGTAGACAAATAACCCCGATCCGCAGCTAAATGCAACAACTTCTATATATTACAACACTATTAGAGGCAACACTACCTAGAAGTATATTTGCTCGGGGACTTTAACTTGAATTAGCAGAGAATAATATCGGGCCCAAGACACTCCCTTGGGAACACCAGTATTGTCCCCCGGGCCACGCTGCGGAGCTGTGCTGGACAGTGATGCAGGGGATGGACAGTGATGCGGGGGATGGACAGTGATGACCCTGTCTCTGGCACGGCGGTCCAGATGACGCGATAGAGCACCGGAAGTGGCCGGAGGTGCGCGCGCCAGAGATAGCCCACTTCCGTGTCCGGTGACATAGTGTCTGCTGATATCTCCGCACCTGTTACCAGCGCCTCGCCTCTCTGGACCGCGTAAGTTTCCAATTAAAATTGAATTATTATTATTATTATATTAATGTAAATAGTGTCGTTGTGATATTGATTTACAGTTCATGCTTTAAGTTGTTGACAAGAATTTAAATTATAATGTCCATTTCAAGCACCTCCAATGAAGTTTTTGTATTGGAGGTAGTTTCAAATGAAAAAAAAATGCAATATCGTAAAAATAAAGCTTAGTATTAAAAGTGAAATGAATAATCAGACCAGCGCCAGCGCTTGTGTACAGATTACTATACACTGTAAACATGATTTTTCACACTCGAAACTAAATAAAGCTGTTAGTAAATTATTAAGCTGTCATCTAATTTCACATAGTACAAAACAAATTAGTTTTTAACTACATGTGTGCTGTATCACGGTTAGTAAACAATAAACGTTACATTGTTCAATAAGCTTAGTGGAAAATAAACTCTTATTAGTTAGGGTTGTCTTAAGTTGGAAAAGGCATAAATACAAAAATTTACCTAACTGCAGTCGCGCACGCGTTCTGCCGACATATAAGGTTTCTAATGTATATCAAAACTCGGTTGATGCCGGTGAGGGTACGGGATAATGAGGATCGCGGCCCATGAATGAACTGGCCCGCCGCGTCACGGGCGGAATTAGCCTCACTGCTTATAGCCACTCCTACAGCACTAAACTCTACTGGCCACCGCAAGCGAGCGGCTGCCTCCAGACAACTGCACCACTCTACTGGCTCATCAACGGGTGGACAGCTGTCTCCAGTACACTTCACCACTCTACTGGCTCATCAACGGGTGGACAGCTGTCTCCAGTACACTGCACCACTCTACTGGCTCATCAACGGGTGGACAGCTGTCTCCAGTACACTTCACCACTCTACTGGCTCATCAACGGGTGGACAGCTGTCTCCAGTACACTGCACCACTCTACTGGCTCATCAACGGGTGGACAGCTGTCTCCAGTACACTTCACCACTCTACTGGCTCATCAACGGGTGGACAGCTGTCTCCAGTACACTGCACCACTCTACTGGCTCATCAACGGGTGGACAGCTGTCTCCAGTACACTGCACCACTCTACTGGCTCATCAACGGGTGGACAGCTGTCTCCAGTACACTACACCACTCTACTGGCACACCGTGGGTGAGCGGCTGTCTCCAGTACACTGCACGACTCTACTGGCTCATCAACGGGTGGACAGCTGTCTCCAGTATACTATACCACTCTACTGGCACACCGTGGGCGAGCGGCTGTCTCCAGTACACTGCACCACTCTACTGGCTCATCAACGGGTGGACAGCTGTCTCCAGTACACTTCACCACTCTACTGGCTCATCAACGGGTGGACAGCTGTCTCCAGTACACTGCACCACTCTACTGGCTCATCAACGGGTGGACAGCTGTCTCCAGTACACTGCACCACTCTACTGGCTCATAAACGGGTGGACAGCTGTCTCCTGTACACTGCACCACTCTACTGGCACACCGTGGGCGAGCGGCTGTCTCCAGTACACTGCACCACTCTACTGGCTCATCAACGGGTGGACAGCTGCCTCCAGTACACTACACCACTCTACTGGCACACCGCGGGCGAGCGGCTGTCTCCAGTACACTGCACCACTCACTGGCTCATGAACGGATGGACAGCTGTCTCCTGTACACTGCACCACACTAATGGCTCATCAACGGGTGGACAGCTGCCTTCAGTACACTACACCACTCTACTGGCACACCGTGGGCGAGCGGCTGTCTCCAGTACACTGCACCACACTAATGGCTCATCAACGGGTGGACAGCTGCCTCCAGTACACTGCACCACTCTACTGGCACACCGTGGGCGAGCGGCTGTCTCCAGTACACTGCACCACTCTACTGGCTCATCAACGGGTGGACAGCTGCCTCCAGTACACTGCACCACTCTAATGGCACACCGTGGGCGAGCGGCTGTCTCCAGTACACTGCACCACTCTACTGGCTCATCAATGGGTGGACAGCTGTCTCCAGTACACTACACCACTCTACTGGCACACCGTGGGCGAGCGGCTGTCCCCAGTACATTGCACCACACTAATGGCTCATCAATGGGTGGACAGCTGTTTCCAGTACACTGCACCAATCTACTGGCTCATCAATGGGTGGACAGCTGTTTCCAGTACACTGCACCAATCTACTGGCACACCGTGGGCGAGCGGCTGTCTCCAGTGCACTGCACCACTCTACTGGCTCATAAACGGGTGGACAGCTGTCTCCAGTACACTACACCACTCTACTGGCTCATCAACGGGTGGACAGCTGTGTCCAGTACACTGCACCACTCTACTGGCACACCGTGGGCGAGCGGCTGCCTCCAGTACACTGCACAACTCTACTGGCACACAACGGGTGAGCGGCTATCTCCAGTACACTGCACCACTCTACTGGCTCACCAACCGGGGGACAGCTGTCTCCAGTACACTACACCACTCTACTGGCACACCGCGGGCGAGCGGCTGTCTCCAGTACACTGCACCACACTAATGGCTCATCAATGGGTGGACAGCTGTTTCCAGTACACTGCACCAATCTACTGGCACACCGTGGGCGAGCGGCTGTCTCCAGTGCACTGCACCACTCTACTGGCTCATAAACGGGTGGACAGCTGTCTCCAGTACACTACACCACTCTACTGGCTCATCAACGGGTGGACAGCTGTGTCCAGTACACTGCACCACTCTACTGGCACACCGTGGGCGAGCGGCTGCCTCCAGTACACTGCACAACTCTACTGGCACACCGCGGGTGAGCGGCTATCTCCAGTACACTGCACCACTCTACTGGCTCACCAACCGGGGGACAGCTGTCTCCAGTACACTACACCACTCTACTGGCACACCGCGGGCGAGCGGCTGTCTCCAGTACACTGCACCACTCTACTGGCTCATCAACCGGTGGACAGCTGTCTCCAGTACACTACACCACTCTACTGGCACACCGTGGGCTAGCGGCTGTCTCCAGTACACTGTACCACTCTACTGGATCATCAATGGGTGGCCAGCTGTTTTCAGTACACTGCACCACTCTACTGGCACACCGCGGGCGAGCGGCTGTCTCCAGTACACTGCACCACTCTACTGGCTCATGAACGGGTGGACAGCTGTCGCCCTGTCCTCTCACCCACTGCTGTGTCACAAAATTACCGCGAGTGCTTCTCGAGCACAGACATTACACCACTCTCCTCGTCCTCTGTTTGGCGATCACTTGTGAAGAATACTCTTGCTGTGTCACTTCGATAAAACACTCTGTTAGAATCACCAGACTAGATACTGGCTTCAAGTACTCAGTACCTCTTTATTTCCATACGAGCGATTCTGGCTGCCAGAACTCTATTTCTGTATCATAAGCTATATGTACGCCCTTGTCGTGCTACTCCACTGTCTTGTTCATGAGCCGGTGTCCTCCAAGGATCTATTATCGGACCTGTAGTATAACATTTTTTAAATACGTATCTCAAATACAGAATATAACTCACACGTTACGAAAAATAAATGCCTAAAGAGGCGCGAGACGAACGCCTATCATTACATTCTATTGTCCATGTCTGGGGTGTCAACTAATTAAACCCAAAAATAACAAATATTTTAACCTCTTGCATTAACCTCTTGGACACAACATACTTCAGTAGAGACCGACCTATGACTTTCTCTCAGGTTATTACTACGGAACTCTATCCGAACACTGTCCCACCTATCCTCTCCTCCGACCAGAACACGTAACAAGCGAGGGAGAAGTTTACACGAGAAGATGTGAACGCGAACACGTTTCTGGAATTAAACCCAGATCTAAACACATCCCTTTAATTCTTTTCCCATCAGTCTTACATGTAGCGAAGCTGCCGCAGCCTCCCCGGAGATAAGACTGTCAAATGACCGAGTAAAAACTGCGCTAATCTCGCGGGCTCGACGTTGAACGATTGGCGCCTCCGAGGATCCAGTTTCAATTTGAAAGTTGGGATCCTTTGACAGCTCGTCGTTAGTCAGGGCGAGACTGTGATTAACGATACACACACGCACCCACACTCACACACACTCGCTACGTCGTTGCATCATCGATAATGACCATTTGATTACTGATTGTCTAAGCTAATTTTTTAATTACGTTTAATTTTCTTCGTTTTGAAACTTTTAATGTCAAATTTGATGAGAGGTTCGTAGTCTTGACCAGCTCTTACCTGAAATATGAAGTTGCGTAAGCGTTGTTTAAGTAAGTGAAAGTTACTTACGCTTGAGATGAGATGAAAACATTGGTTATAGTGGATAAAATAATAGGGAGTGTGAGTTGTAAAGTGAAATATACAAATCAAATCTGCCTTAACTACAAATACAAACAGGTTAAACACAATGAAAGAAACTACACAGTCCCAAGGGGAGGGGGGACGGGGCACTGCCCTCTTGTTTCTACAGAATGTCTGCTTCATCAACCTCTTAAGTTATCATTGGCCTGATGAGAGAAACTCGTAGAAACAACAAATGTTTCGTGACTGGAGCCCACTCTCAACCTCACAGTCTTAACCTCTTAATCTTAACCTGTGAACCTCTTAACCTCTTAACCTCTGAACACTCTGATAATATCCCGAACTCGGTCATCAAACACATGTTTAACCCACATAATCTTTACTTCAGTTTTTAATTTGACCAAACCTTATAAAGCCCAATAACTCCCAACAAGACATTACCCTCAGACGCGGCACCCCCCCCCTAGTGTCCCCCCCGTATTCTCGTGTCACGTCGCTGCCACGGTGTAATCAGCCGTTTGTCGCCTATTATCCGTTCGCCGTTGTGGTTGCGCGCGTTTTTCGCCACGGTTCGCGCGGATTATGCCATTCAGTCCGGCCCGATATTCGCTCCAATAACGCCGTTCGTTATTCCCCCCGCCCCCCCTCCCACCCGCCTACAATGCGCCACCATACCGACCCTTTATGCCGTTCCCATTTGTCGTGTTCGCTGATTAGTTTAATCCCCGCCGGATTTAATAATCCACTTTTATTTCTTTGTCGAATGAATGTGTTTGCGATCAAATCGTTTTATAATACGGTTTTGTCGAGTGGCCTTTTAAATTTTGTTGTGGGTTTCCATACCGGTATTTCGTGGGTGTTTATTGGTGTAAAGGGGTCTTTTAATTGCTCGATTGGAAAACAAAAACTATTAATAAGTCAAATAATAATGGTAATTCGGCAGTTGAATAAATCAAATACAATATTTTAAAAACAAAGTAAACTACTTACATGTTAGGTATTCATTGTAATTTATTTTATCAAACAATCCGTGATTCAGAATAAGCAGTTATGTTAGTTAAATTTCATTGAATAATTAAGTATATTTATGATAATATATTTATAAGAAGACATCAAATAAAGCCTAAAAGATCTGACCTGAGGAAATTGCGTTTGCCGTCTTACACATCTACGGAGAACATAATGCATTTTAAATTAACAAATTAAAACATGTTTGGTTTATATTAAATATTTATTTGTCACATTTTTATTTTAAGATAGTGTAGTAAACATGGAATATGATAAGTCAATACTCGACGCCAGAAAGCTAAAACGCATATAACTGTATCAAACATATCAACCCATAATACTCATACAGTAACGCAAGTGGAACAATTAATGTAAATTCATTAGTTAAAAACAGTATTAAGGTACTGATATAATCATTAAAGTATTATTTACTATGACAATAACATTGTAGAAACGCATAACACTTTGGTTTCCTATTCACCTCGGTTTTGCAGGCAGCGCCTTACGTTTTCTCCCCGACGCAACCCGCACAACGCAGCTGTACCTGAATTGCGGCTTGGACGCCGTCACACTTTAAAAGGTCCCCTTTACTGTATTCATTGTTTATGTTACGCGAAATTTGTGTATAATTTTGAATTTAAGTGTACGAAAACATCCATTATAAGAGTATAAAAGGTAAGATATCTGTTTCGAACATTAATACAAAATTATAAAATATTGTTACGATTACAAAATTCCAAAATAAAACAATTGAAGGAAATAAAAAATTGTTTCAGAATTATTTATATTTTATTTGCGATAAAAACTAATTAATATAACTCTCTTACTGGTCGTGGCGCTGACTCTTAATTATAATTATTAAATGAAAAATAATGGTGAAAGGCAATTTGAAAATGAGTTTTATGTTTTGGTTTAAGTTTTACTTTGGTTAAGTTTAGTATAAGTTTGATATTTTACTGAATTTTCTTCCAAAAGTCACATGTCGAAACTTCCTTGGTTTCCAAAAAATATTAATTTCTGGTTTTAAAAGATGGGACTGCTGTTAAACAATTTGCAGCTTTAAGGTTCTCGCATGTATCCATCAATTCATACTATTATAAAATAAATATAGTGTCCAACGGAGTTATGTCTATTCTGATATAATACAATAATGTTTGAGCCAAGAATTGAACTAAAACTGCGTGAAGGTAGTAAATATATATAAGGGTTCTCGATAAACCTATCTACGTCCCAAAAATCTCTTCGGGCTCCACCCCACGGGTATACAAAGTTCCCAAGTTATTTTGAACATTTACTTTTACTTATCAGGTGATTATTCAAACAGATGTTTATTATTCATAGTATTACCACAGAACGCAGCACACTCAGCTGTTGTATTCCCCTGGTGAAGCTGCTGCAGCTTGTTTGGTGTACAACTTCGCATTCTTAGGGTCTTTTGAATTTTTTGTATATTTATCATTTAATTTCTCAGTTTTAATTAGGTATTATTTACGAATACAAAATTTTGATATTAAAATCTCTCCTATTGCGAGAGATAAAGACATCTTTTAACTGAAGCTCCGTTTATACATCTATATTAATAATAATACTAATAATAACGTTATTGTCTTGGATAATTGTTACAATTGCATAAGCAAACATATTTATACTAAATTCATTTTCTATAGTAAAATATTAATTTCCACGGATTATTTTTTTCGTAGCTATTTATTCTTATAATATAGTGTCTTTTTCAGGGAATTCTGATCTATAATAAGCTTCATTTAACAGTATATAATTTTATTTTGAAGTTTTTTGTCACTTTATTTTTTAACTTTAGAGGAAGTTTGATGAATAAAGACATTCCATTAAATAGTAAATGTCTTTAAACATTATTTTTGATGTCTGTGAATTCTGAGGTTAAGGTTGTGCCTGATTTTAAGTAATATTCAGGATGTAGCGTATAAACATTTTGTTTTACAAAAGTTAAAGTCTCTAAAATTTAAAAAAAAACTGGGAAAGGTTAATATTTCATTGATAACAAAAATTTTCTTACATGAATGATTTCTGGGATTTTAAGATTTCCCCAATTTTGATTATTTGCAAGATAATGTTTTAGCCTAATAGCATTAAATAATTAACTCCTTCTATGCCCAGTAATCGACAAATTGTTGCCCGTGGAAACCGAACCACCCGGACAAACGACCAATGAGCGACATTGTGTAGGAGCGATCAATGAACGAGTGGAGGAATGCCTAGCGATTAGCCGCCGGTTAGAACACAATAGGTTCGGCACTGGGCCAAAGTCAACACGGGCTTCGACACCGGACAATGGCTGTCACCGATTACACGGCCTGTCACCACCGCCGTCACCACCGTCACCACCACCACCGCACACGGCGACCCCGCACTGACACCTCCCTCGGTCGGCTAAAGATACTTGTCTCGCTATAAAACAACGTTTAGCGCTACTCATTTACAATTCGCTCATTCCTCAGGTCATATTTCCAATTCGCTCATTCCCCAGGTCTCAAGGCACGACGGATATAAAGACAGTCATATTTGTGGGAAATCTCAAGCAATTCTACAACTAAAGTCCTCAAGAAGGTGATTCAGTCATGTAACACTTCACGTTTCTACCTGCTTCCCCCATGAGGCCAATGTTATCTTTAAAATCTCCTTCTCAATGGGTTATCCGAAATCGTTGATTGATGGTCTGTTTTGCTGGGACAAAATTATCTAGCGATTTTAGCGAGCAAAATTTTGATATCACAAAAAGTTTAACCATAGAAAAGTATATCTTACAACAACAAAGTGTTCTTAGTTACAAATGTTATAACTCATGAACGGCTGAACGGATTTAAATGGAATTTTTCACACGGATAGTTTATTACCTGGATTAACACATAGGATACTTTTTACCCCGGAAAATGTGAAGGGCTCTGCCCCTTTGGCTTTTAAAGTTTACATGTAATTCCTTATGGGAACATGTGTTTATCATTTTCTGGTTTTAATTAATAAACAGATATTTTTTTATTTATTAGGACTTTACCTATCGCTTCAAGTGTTTAAAACTATACTACGTTTCGGGAGGTAAGGAAACTTACACCTAACTAACCTACATTTTTTGGACTTTCTTAATCTTTTTCTTTTACATTTTAATTTACACAAACACAAAAATAACAAATACATATACAAAAAAACAAATAAAATACACTAACACAACATTTATTTACACGAACAAATGGAAAACTGACAATACATCACCTGTTCTGCATCGTTGCCTCCAAGCTGACGGCAAAAACGGGAAACGATAAAAAAACGGCAAAAAACAGATAATGTTTCGATAAAACAGCTGTTTTTGGAAAAAACGTTTAAAGTTTACATGTTATTCCTTATGGGAACATGTGTTTATTAGGAGTATATCTAAACATACTTGAAAGGCGTAAATATATGTTCATTATGAAAATAAAAAACCTACTCTCAATATGGAAATAAAAAAACTACTTGAATGGCAACCCAATCTCTTTTTTCGATAGGCGAGTGAGCGAAGCGAACGAGCTCATATTGAAAATTAACAAGTATTTCACATAAAACAAATTCAATGACATTAGGACAGGGCAACGTCTGTCGGGCCAGCTAGTATTCAATATTTATTGAACTACTATTATTTGTGATATCGAAATTTGTCTCACTGAAATTGCTAGTTATTTCTGTTATCTCTTTTTAATGATACATAAATATAAAAAATCTTTATAGTAATCTGTTGAGGAAGATCGGGATTTTAACGTTAACATTGCCATTATGAGAGAAGCAGGTTGAACCGCGAAATGCTTCATGACTGGAATAAAAATAACGGAGCAAAGTACAGTACTGGCATTACGGCAGTCAAGTCATTGTCTCCCTCGGGAAAATTGTCGCCCTCACCTACGGCGTCGAGCGCCAACAATTTCCCTCAGGAAAACAAAGTTGCACTTTACTCACTTAATACACAAATAACTATTAGTGTTATACATTTGTAATTCGCTCTTTGATTAAATCTCAAGGCATGACGGAAGTGTATTTACAGACTGTGCGATTTTATACTTTGTGGAAAACACGGGAGTAATGCATTAAAGAACTAAAGTCCTTAAACCTTGTTACAAAGAAGCCTGGTAGTAAACAAATATAAATGATAACCAGAGATAGGGTGAGTAGTTTAAGAAGGGCACACTGTACCACTCCAACAGTGGCAAACAAATATAAATGATAACCAGAGATAGGGTGAGTAGTTTAAGAAGGGCACACTGTACCACTCCAACAGTGGCAAACAAATATAAATGATAACCAGAGATAGGGTGAGTAGTTTAAGAAGGGCACACTGTACCACTCCAACAGTGGCAAACAAATATAAATGATAACCAGAGATAGGGTGAGTAGTTTAAGAAGGGCACACTGTACCACTCCAACAGTGGCAAACAAATATAAATGATAACCAGAGATAGGGTGAGTAGTTTAAGAAGGGCACACTGTACCACTCCAACAGTGGCAAACAAATATAAATGATAACCAGAGATAGGGTGAGTAGTTTAAGAAGGGCACACTGTACCACTCCAACAGTGGCAAACAAATATAAATGATAACCAGAGATAGGGTGAGTAGTTTAAGAAGGGCACACTGTACCACTCCAACAGTGGCAAACAAATATAAATGATAACCAGAGATAGGGTGAGTAGTTTAAGAAGGGCACACTGTACCACTCCAACAGTGGCAAACAAATATAAATGATAACCAGAGATAGGGTGAGTAGTTTAAGAAGGGCACACTGTACCACTCCAACAGTGGCAAACAAATATAAATGATAACCAGAGATAGGGTGAGTAGTTTAAGAAGGGCACACTGTACCACTCCAACAGTGGCAAACAAATATAAATGATAACCAGAGATAGGGTGAGTAGTTTAAGAAGGGCACACTGTACCACTCCAACAGTGGCAAACAAATATAAATGATAACCAGAGATAGGGTGAGTAGTTTAAGAAGGGCACACTGTACCACTCCAACAGTGGCAAACAAATATAAATGATAACCAGAGATAGGGTGAGTAGTTTAAGAAGGGCACAAACACTAAACATAACAATGTATGATTCTTTGTTCTGTGAGAATTAACAAGCCCTTCTCTTTGATAGTTATTTTCAAAGCGTATTGTTTCACTAGACTCTGACGTATGCATTTCGTTTGCACTTAATTGAATATGTCTTAAGATGATTTGTATCCACCAAAATCCACCGCTCTTCTTTAAAATCGGTTAATGTTTGAATCACTAACCATCTTTATCTTCCATGCAGGAAAGTGTAAGAATTGATTACATTTTAGGCGATTTAATTTGTATTTATAATTGCGTCTCTATTTTTATAGGTATATACTAAAACCGCTGTCGAAAGAAATGCACTCAAGACCACGGAAGTACGAAAAAATTCGTTCGAATATTTCGAGCTCGCACAAATACAAGATGACAAGTAAAAACAACGAGAGTTGTCGGGCGGAAGTTGATAATGATATCAGAATGGAGGGACGCAGTTATTTGTGCAGTGTTTCCGGCGCGAAGATGACAAGAAACAGCTGATCTCCGGGCAGTAGCTGGGCAGAGGCCAGCGGAAGTGGTGAATTAGTGGAGCAGGTAAGTAGCCGCCGCGCCGCGGGCCAAGCCGCACTCGAATATCATAATCCAAACAAGAAAAGTTTATGTTCTTTACATTTAATAAGTATAATTATTTGTTTGAAATCCATTGTTGGCAATTAGGAGTTTTTTTAACCCCCTAAATTGTGAAAGGGCGTGTGTCACAACTGGTTAGAGAGATACCAAGCTCAAACAATACAGTGATTTGAACTGGAATTTGATTCCTTCTTTAGGTGAGAAGAATACGTAACGTAACAGAGTGAATAACAGCGATTCAGGGAACCAATGGACTTAACAGCCAAATAGCGAACTGTCAAGAAAATAGAACCATAGTAAAACAACTAGACAAGTAGCACCTTAGAGCAGAACTTCGAGAGAACTTTTAAATTTAAGCTCAGAAAATTACGGTACAAAACGGAAGGATAATCACTACACGCTAGAAGCAATTGTATTGTAAATTGCTGTCAGAGCTTTTAATAACACATACTCAAATACTTATTAATATACCCATCTAATTTATATCACTGGTTGCAGGTAATATAGCAAATAATCATACTAATATTATAAATGTGAAAGTATGGATGTTTGTGCGTAACTCTGAAGTTCCATCACGTGAAAACTACTGGACCGATTGAGCTGAAATTTTGCAGAGAGGTACTTGATAGTCCTGAGTAAGATGTAGGCATTTTTAAAGTTCGGGCATATTAAAGTTGTGAAAATCCTATAGGGCCATGCCCCACGGGGGTTCAAAGTTCCCATGTATTCCTTATAGACATTAATTTCTGTTTTAGCTGATGAAAATACAAACAGCTGATCTTGATTCGTAGTAGTTCCATAGGCTAACCATAGAATGCAGCACACAAAACTATAATAGTTTTTATAAATAATTTGTGGGGCGAAGCCTGCGGGTAACAGCTAATTATAAATAATCGATAATAACTCTATTTGTTATTGTGGAGATATAAAAGAAAGATTCAGAAACGATTTGACAAGACTACGATTCACGATGGTGCTGAGTATAGTAATATGTTATTAATTCAATTTGGTAGAACGTTTTAGAGAAAGTGGAACATTCGACTATTTATTGAGCCGCAAAACAATCAACTCATCTACAACTCTTTCTGAAAATATCACAGTTACTTTTGTAATAGTATATGGTTTAGTTACAATTTATAAACTCTATTTATAAAATAGCCTTAAAGAACGCTTGGACAAACATAAACCAACATAACAATAACCTAAATTAAAACACCACTCTTTTAAAACAACAAACCAGAAGTAGTTTACATATTTAAATCCCCTCTTTGTCTAAATCACAAAGACTTTCGGAGCTCGACCGCAGAAATAGACGTTGAAAACAAAACGATGGTTTTACTGGGTTACGAAGAAGAATAGACCGGAGACAAAGGTAATATCGGAGGAGGAGCCATTAACATGTCAGAGGTGGCGACGGGCCAGGACCACGACAATAACAATAACACCGCGGGCCACAAACCAGCCAGAATAACAATAACACAACAAAACACGGCGACTCGGGCGAGAAGCGGTGACTCGTCCTCTGTTAATTGTTCTGCTGTAGATTTGCGGTTGGCAAGTTTAGAAAAGTTTGTAATTAAATGAAGACTAAAAGAGCATAAACCGTTGAGAACGTAACTTCAGGGGTAACAGAAGAGAAGGTTAAACCCCATTAACAATGTAGTTAAGGGAGCTCCAGCCCCACAAACATTCGCGTTTCTTCCTACTTCTCCCATAAGTTTAATTCTAACTTTTAAAGAACGTCCCGTTATGACTCATTTTCAGTGGGCAGAGTTTTAATATCACAAATATTAATCGTTCAATAACCTTCTAAAATGTTCGATATTTTC
The DNA here is from genome assembly GCA_963675035.1 of Allygus modestus. Classification (NCBI taxonomy): domain Eukaryota; kingdom Metazoa; phylum Arthropoda; class Insecta; order Hemiptera; family Cicadellidae; genus Allygus; species Allygus modestus. Next base: position 4,447,516 of record OY776111.1, read on the forward strand.
ATCACAAAAGCAATCAAGTTATTTAGTTATTCCATTATGACTTTTAAAATAGTGAATCTATGTCAAGAATACTAATTTGGTTATTGTATATAATTTTAAACGTTCATGTTGATGTACAAAAATAGATTAACTAAAAACCTTCTAAAACTATTACGAACATTTAGTTAACTGTAGAAGATTATTTAGTTTACAAAAATAGATTATTAAAAACATCAATAAAATACCTTTTTTATCATGAGCCAAACCCAGTTTTAAATCATTACAAATTATCACATTTCCAGGTATTTATATTTATAATACTGTTATATTTATGAAAACATAATCAAAATGTGACTTATCTTTCTTGCTCACATTCTTATGACACTAAATGTAGGTAAACATTTCCTGGCATATCCTCAACACAAATCAACTTCTTTTGAAAAGTTACCATTTCACACAGGGATCCGCTTAGTAAATAAATTACCGGATGAGTTAAAAATATAAATGTCTTTATATGATTACAAAATTTAAAGAATATTTATTAAATTAATTATTATTTATTTATTTATTTATTGTTTTAATTCAATTGATAAATATTTAAACTGTTCATAGATTTGTTTTTAATTCTGTAATGTATCTAAGTTAAATTTGTTATATTTGTAATTATAGTTTTTATTCCGTGTCATATTGATGATTTGAATTGTTATTTTGTATTTTGTTTTATGTTAAGACCACATATTTGTGATACATACCGTTAACTGTCACATACAAATTATATTATGTTACTAGATAAATAAACAAACTTAAAATGTTAAAGAGGGTTGTAAAATATTCCTTTTTTAATAAATCTGAGAATTAAAACTCCAAAGGATGTGAACCTATAGTGTCCTACATCCTTGGAATCAAATAACGTACACGGATGATATTGTTATCATCTATATTCTTACATTTTCCGCACTCTTACCTGCTCATCATCCTTTCATCTTCTGCCATTTGCATTTCTGAAACAAAAAATTACTATTGAGAAAAAAGTGCTAGTAAATACTGCTCGAATATGAGTAAAAAATAAATAAATAGTTGCTTTTCTGATAAAATTGTGTTTAATACAACACTATGAGCTTGAGAATGTGTTATTTTTTTATTAGACTGACGTGTCTAAGCCTAGGTTGTTAAAAATGTTTGAAATAAAATAAGGAAATGGGCAACCAAAAAATGTACTTTACAAAAATATTAGCCAGAACGCCGTCATGTATTCGTGTGTTTTAGAGCGAAATAAATAAATTATGATTGTAGAGATATCTTGGGGAATTGACAAAGATAGGACCACTTATTGATACTGTACCCCGATAATATAGATATTTTTAATACTTAATTTTAAACATGTATAACACCCACAAAATAAATTCACTGGGGCTTATCGGTTTAGAAACATTGAATACATAACAAATGTTATAACTACGTTATTCAGAAATTGGTGACTTTATTATCATAATTAAAATAAATATGATTTCGTTACCATTTCTTCTGAAATACTATCGATAATGTTGGGAAGGTTTACAGTAGCTTTGAAAAGCTTAAAAAGGGAAAGAGAGTAATTCATCTTCTTAACTTCAAATTGTAAACCCCTTCATGGGACATACAGACACTTCGAGTTGCTACAACCAGATTAAGCACTATATGAGGAGGACCAATGGAATCCCCAATGAAAGGGCCAAGTGTTCCGCCAATACCGAAGAATATCTTGTAAATCCCGTAATTTACAGAGACCCTTTCACCTTTCTTACTCGCTCGCCAATCCCGCCGTGATGTGATGAGTGTTTTGTGAGTGGGAACTGTAACGGAGATAACGTTTGGCCAAAGAAACATTTCGGTTACTTCCACTGATTCGAGCTCCGATGAAGTTCACTTCATTTTACAAATTCCCTTAGTGAAAAAACGTTGGAGAATAGTAGTGGGCATTTGGGGCTGCTAGACCGGAAGTGACGTCATCCGGTCACGTGACCGGATGCGCTGAGTCATGAAAGACGTCATCTGAGGCTGAGCCAGTGACGTAGGCGGTTTTGTGACGTAATGAGGGAAAGGTTAAAGTTCAAGGTCACGGGGAGGGTGTTTTAAAAAAGTACTACCTCGCACGCGTAAAATCCGATTGTGATTCGATAGTTTTAATTCGATACAAATATCGAATGAAAACAATCGAATGAAGCAATCGAATGATACGAGTGCGAGGTAGTACTATTTCATTTAACTTTATTTTTACTTTTCTTTTTATTTACAATAAGTTATGTTTACAATAATTTATGTTTACAATAGCAGTTTTCAAGTGTTGCGCTTGTTTGTCCAATCGGCCCATCCCGACTGTGTGTTCCTTGCCTATTTATGTGACCGCAGGGAACACACAGTCGGGACGAGCGATATTGTTATTTTGTGAAGAGCGTCTCGGAGAGCTCGATGTTCTCCGGTCGAGAGCCGGAGGTGTACTGGCTATTCACAAGCTAGCGTTGTAATCGTACTAAATGGTGGGGGTAAAAGTGTGGTGGGGCGGAGCAGATGGCGGACGGCAGATGGCAGGCGGCAGATGGCAGGCGGCAGATGGTAGGCGGCAGGTGGCAAGTGTGCGGCAGATGGTTGCTACTCCATTCGCCGCCAAAGTAATGCAAGCCGTCGCCGTAATTCTTGTATTTTATCTTGGCGGTTCATTTGATATGTTTTACATCTACATATGCAATAGCTGAAACACCTGCACTTACGACAAGCTTTCCCGTCAACTTGATCGCCTGGTATTTTAAAACATTGCAACTCGCAACAATATGTCTTCAAATTGTTATCGAAAAATAAATTGTTCATCGGTGGCACCGACATGTTAGCTGCAGCGTGTGTTAGACAAGACTGAGACTAACTTCACTGCTCCCTCTCTTTTATACCCCTTCATAACCCTGAATGAAAGTTCAAGGTCATCCATTTGAATTTAAAAAAAAAAGCAACACAGCAGTATATAAAATAATATACTGCTATGTTGCTGTTTTTTTTTTTTTTTTTTTTTTTTTAAACAAACATTTTACAATACAATAAGCTTAAGTCTAACATTGATGACTAGAAATACAAACAGAGAAATACAAATAGAGACATTATGTACAATGATGCATGATGTGCAGAGTGAGTTCCGTCGAGTTGTTGCCGCTTACACCGTGTGATACCAAATACAACGTCCCCGGTTGAATATCTCGCAAGTCTTCATTTTGTAGCAGTTGAACAAATCGTTTTGGAAGAAATACTTGAAACTTCGGCTCATCTCCTGGAGTCATAGGTCCTTCGCACAATGATACTAGAATTGCTTCTCCATGTGTGGTTTCCACTTTCTTGATGCTATGAATAATGTAATGTCTTTGTTCTTTTAGTTCTGAACATTTTTTAGTTAACAGAAGGTTCGATTTTGAGTGAGTGTTGAATTGATCAACCAATGTTTGTAGATATTGTTGTGATGCCATCTTCGTCAGGGGTGGTGTCTTCTGTGATGTTGCCTCTTCGGAGTCTCGAATAATACTCGTGCTGGAGCGGTGTTGTCTCCTCGTATTTATAGGCCCCGCTACCCCCACCACATTTCTGTTCTCCGCTACCCCCACCACATTCCTGCGTTTGTTTCAAGTAAGCAGCCAAACGAAATGCGTTGTATAATGCACAGTTTGTTTGTCCGTGTTTAAGATCTTTTGCAGCGACACAAATATTACCGAGATTAATGTTAAAGTCCTTGCTGATAGTTATATCGAAAACATTACCGTGCGTGTACTTTTGTATCCAGTTCTTTTTTTCTAATCCTCTTGTGTATATATGTGAATATTGTTTGCAAAAGTTAAACATAATACTGTGCAGATTACTGTAGCTTATAAATCCTTCATACCAATGTATGTGATGAAAGTAGTTTGTTATCCATTTGTTTGTACTTTTCGCTTTGGTGTTAAGTTTGTTAAAAGAAAAAGGAGCTTCAAACGTGAATGGGTAGGCTACAAATGTAAGCAAGTCTAAAATTACTAATTCCTTGATAATAAACCTATCGTCATTATTTCGAAATGCTTGAAATTCTATTACACAAGGCTTTACACTCACTTCTTCATCCCCTCCGCTCATCCACACCACGGTAGGTTAAATACCAGGCCGTACAGTTGCAGGCGCGTTGGTGTATATTTAACGTGGGCACCGTCCCCAATAGGCCTACCCCACGTGTGTTCTTCTTTACTAAGTCAAACTTTAGTCTTTTTTAACTTCTTCTTCTTGTGTTTCGTTTTCTTCTTCTTGTTTCTCCGTTTCTTCTTCTTCCTGTGTTGTTTCTTCTGTAGCTTCTGTAGCGATTTCTACAAGTGGTTCAAAATCCTTTAACTTTCTCCACATGCAAACTTCATGAGGTATTCTATTAAAAATAGATGTATCCACAGGTCCGTACACGATGGTGCTATCAGGTTGTTTTTCCAAAGTATCGACCAAATATTCTTTAATAATAGCGCTTGCAAATACCAACTGTCTCATGTACCTTGTAATAGGTTCTGTTGCGTAGTTTAAAACGTAGAATTCTTCACGTGACAGTAGAATCTTATTTTCATGTTGAGTCAAGTCTCTAATTCGCACTTGTAGTTGTCCGCGATGTTTAACAATATCGATTTCATTGTCACAATCCAAAAGTCGAATATGTGTTTTCCTTCCACACAAACTGTTAGTTAAATAACATTCTATTAAATGTACATGTTTCAAAAATGACTCCCAAGCATTTTGCGAAAATAAAACCTTTTTTGTTCCATGGTGTAGTATTACTGTAGGGGAATAATCCAATGATTTCATCAATCCAACTGATACACTTTTACTGATGCATGCTGAGATGGGGTAAAAGATTCGCAGAAAAACTTCAGTTAAAATGTGAGGAGGAATATTTTCTTCAACTTTCTTCTTCCTCTTTGGTACTACCTTTGATGGGTCTGCATTAATTTCCTCCTCTCTATCTCTTTTACCAAACTTTAAAAATGCAGTTATTTCCTTGATGATTTCTGCTTCACTAGTATTATCACGTTCCAATAACGGTGCTACCTCTGCATCACCTTGTACAACAGATGGAGAACTCATTTTGTAGAAGATGTTACCCATGCGCCGATAGACGATCAACTGAAGACCTGCATTGCTGCTCCGCTATTTATAGGTTAGCGACAGTGGCGGTGCCGGTGGTGGTACAACGTTTTACAATACTGTCTTTACAATACCGGTCAACGGTGTGTATGTAACAATTTTATCGTGCAAAATTAAACAATACGCAGATGTATTTGCAGGTACGTTTTCTTGAAATTCCATTTCTATTTTTATATCAACACTAGACGATTTTACAGATTCATTTTGTTTGGAACAATCAATTACAACAATCGGAGCTTTCGATTCAAACTGAACGGGAGATAGTAGAGGTGTATTTGTTTTGCCGTAATATGAATTTTGGAACCTAGCGTACATGTCGTATAAAACACTGTATCTTTTCTTATCAAAAGAAATATTAAAGTTGTCGTAGGGAAAGAATTGTGAATTCAGGAACACTTTACAGTTTGTTAATTTACAATGGTCAAATTCACCAGCATTTTCAGTTATTATACTTTTCTTCTTCGTTTGTAATCCAAATATTACATATCTCGCTTTTTCCAAATGAGTAGAAGTTTTTACAGTCCATGTATGTCGTTGTGTTGTAGGTAAAACGGGGTATTCATGAAACTCCCAGCTTCTGAATGGCATTACAATGTCTCGATCTGATTTTAACTTTCTTAATAATGTAATCCTGTGTTCATCATTTAGTCGCACATGTGGTACTCTCCAAACAATCTTGTCTAATGTTAGTTTCCAGTCTAAATTGGCATCAGTTGTTCCAGTAGCTGCTTTAATAATATCTTTATCGTTTGATGATCTTAATAAAACTAGTTCTTGTTTTACATTTATTATTATTCTTCTGTAGTCTTCAGCAAATCCTAGGAGTAATCTTAAAGGTACGTAGAAATCAAAGTTTCCCGAAGAGTCAGGAGCGATTGTACTTTTGTCTGGTGCAACCCATCCTGCAACAGCTAACAGATTCTTCTCATTTGGTGTTAAAGACGCTAATCCTTTCAATGTACTGGAAATTCCAACCTTTTTTGTTGAATCGACTGTAACTCCTGAAATTTCATATCTAATCTCGTCAAACAAAAATGCCATAGGATTATTTATGAACGGAACAGTGGTTCCAGCAGTAACATCATTTTTTGTTACTTTTCCTTCAATATATAAATAACTTTCGCATGGAAGAGTATAAATGTCTTGTTGTTGTATAGGAATCCTAATTTCATCGTTATTGTTTAATTTGGACGAAGCGTAAGGGTTGTGCGTGTGATATTCCTTTTCCCATAAGGTCTCGTCGAATGTTGGACCCTGCGCTATATCCAGTATATCCATTGTTAATGACCTTTAATCCAATTTCTTCTAGAAAACGAATGTTGTCACTTGTTAATCCTTCTACAGCTGATAAGCTACTGACCTCTTTGCTGGTAGGCTCTCTCTTTTTAAATGATAACCCCATTGTCTAAGCGGATGATTTTATATGTATTCTTACAGTAATAGCTTCTCCTCTAAAGTCAATAAGGTTTCCGTCTTGATCCACTATGTTCAGCACGATGTCTGAAATGAAACTGGTGTTTAACGGTAGGTACACAAGGTTTTGAGGCTTTTCTACTATCTTGAAACCCGGTGCAACTGATGGGTAGAATGTGTGTAATATATGACGATTTTCTCCATCTCTGTAGGATCCTTGTATAATGTTACATGTAATGTCTATGCTATTAACTTTGATGATCGTCACAGTTTTATTCCCAGAATGAGTTTTATTAGGTTCTAATACTTTTGTTTCCTTAGAAAACCCCAATAAACTACCAATTGAATGTTCTTGACTAAAATCAATATAATACTTAGAAGTAATTTCGGCTTTCATTGTATTGTTATTGCCTTTTATCGTTATATTTTCTTTTCCCATATGTTTTTGTATAACTTCATTTATATTATCAATTTCATAAGCTCCTGTTGGTAAACTGAATTCTTCCAAAGCTGAATACTTTCCTTTATCATCTTTTGTCTTGTAATAATGTATTTTGTTATTAATTCCTTCACTAACGTTTGGAATAGAGTTATATGTTGTTAAATCCAATAATGCGGCTTCCCATAGTCTTCCTTTTTGCAAACGTAGCGCTGGAAACAGAATACTGCGCAAAGTACATGAGTTACCGGTTAATGACACTGTATACGAGGACATCTTAAAGTTGACTAACACTTTTAGCTAAAAAGTCTAAACATAAATGACCGCAAATGGATGTATCATCAGGTTGTTTTCTTGTATGATTGTAAAAAACATTTTTTGCCGCACGAAAGTATCGTTGAAGTTCTTTCGGTGGTGGAAGGTCTCCAAAACTGTCGAAATAATAAATGGTTTTACCAAGTTTCTTGTAACACACCCAATGAGTGCCTAATCCTTCACTATTATCCAAATTTACAATACCAGTCTCATTTTTCCACATTTTAACCGGTAATTCATCTTTCATAAATACTCCTCTAAAAAATGGGATTTTCAAACAAGAAGCATATGTAATCAGTTCTTCATTGGTTAATTCTTTGTTTTTAATTATTAATTGCTCTTTCTTATTTAATACACACGATACGGTCTTAGGTATAATCCTCCTCCCTTTTTTATCATTGACCATATTGTTGGTTTATTTTTAGCTTTACCACTGGTAGATCGACGTTTTCTTCTGATATTACCTCCTTGTTTCTTAGCGGGTTTTTTCCCACGCCTTCTTCTCTTTCCTCCTCCAAACGTAGTTTTTGCTTTCATTGCTGCTGTTACTGCTAAAGACGCTGCTTTTTCACCAATACTTGCGTCACTAGATTTTACTCTTTGCCAAGCTTTCTCAGCAAGTGCTCTATCTGCTATTGATCTATTTTTAGTATCACCAAATTTGGAATAAGCTATATCGTGCTGTTTACAAGCCTGATCGAGCTTATTTATTCCAGGATCTCCTCTAGCAAGACGTTTCTCTAATTTGGTTCCAGGACCACAATATTGATATCCTCCAGGTAAATGTAATTCCACAGGTAATAAATCAATCGCCTTGTTAACTATAGCTCCAACCGGTTTACTTAATAGAGAAAATGCTGTTGATGCTATTCCCCTTCCTCTCTGTAATCTCTCTCGATTATGACTGATGCGTTTAACCCTCGACATGACTATTTATAGCAAAACCTACAATCAGTAGGTGCACTCTATAAATGTTTTACAATGAATGTAATATCAGTTTTGGTTTCTTGTATTATATACTGTTTAAAATCCATTTATTATATAGAAATGGATTTATTAATTAAATGTAGACATATTAAATAGAAGTAGTAAAAATTGAAATAAGGTGTGATTGAAGATGTTCCAGATGTTTCTCCGCTGGTGATGGTATTGTTGTCTTCGGTAAAATGAATAAACTTTAAATAGTTGTCATGTTTCCTTAGAAACTTGCCACTAAATCGTTGGTAATTGAATAACACATCCCAGTCTAGTTTATCTTTAAAATTGTCAATGTACTTCTCAGAGAGATTTTGATATTTACTTATTACTTCCCAACAGTTATTAAAATTTGATGTCATCTCTACGAGGAAGTCTTCTGAAAACTGTTGTCTTTGTAAAATATGGATCCAGTTAACTCTGTGAAAATAAATTCTTAACATAGTCATTGTGAAGAGGTAATGTATGGAAAGTTGTTCCCAATCCATATATCTATCAAACCGTTGAACAAAACCATCTGTCAACACTCCTTGGGGAAATCTCGGCTCTTGAGATATTAAACTCCACGCAGTAATATTGGATTCCATCATCCTCTCTGTATCGTCTCTCGAATATAACTGATGCTTTATCCCTTATCAGGGGTGTATTTTAAATTCTTTTTTCTCTTATGTAATCTTCATTGTTTTCTGTTGGTTCATTAATCACATTCACTTTATCCCCCTTTCCTAATGTCTTGACTTTAGAAGGCTCAGACGGTTTATCTCGTTGATTAAGTTTCTCTGGATTGTGTATATTTTTCCAGTCTAAATAATTGTGACTGTCAACATCTGAAGCTGCATCTCTTCCTGAAGCTCGATGGATATAATGGAATAGAGCTGCACCAAACCTTTCCAAATGTTTTTCATATTCCGTAGTCCATTTCTTGTGTACAATATCAAACATTTTCTTATTTACAGCGTCTCCATCCTGCTCACAATCACCTACATTTGATAATTTTAATTTTTTTACATCATAGCTTGTGTCAGTTTCATTCCTTTTGTAAATCGTTAACAATTTTAGAGTAGCGAAATTTACTGCTTCCCCATCATAAACGGGATGTTGTATATTGCTTAACCTTTTACCGGAAAACCCCCAATGATCTTCGTGTACAGTTGGGGTTCTTTTATCCATGTATTTTACCGTAACCGCATCAGAAGACAAAAGCGGATCACCAACATTTTGAATTACTTTTCCTTCAAAATTATAGTTGCCATCAGGTGTTAACGGAAACCCAGTTCTTTTTTCACTATATTCAGATTTTAATCCAAACTCGGAATACCGTCCAAACTTGTCCACACTCATGATGTAACTGAATCGCTATCGTTTAGGTTCTTATTATATATGTACGTCTACTGAACAATTATTCCTTGTTTTCGCAGTTCATCAACCAAAGCTACCCATTCGTTTTCTAAACCAGTGTGCCCGGCTTCCATAGCTTCATGTAATAACCTCATTCGATCAACTAACTTATTTATATCGTTGTAATATATTATATTAGTTTTATACAAGTTTTTCAATAATCCCCTTCCAGATGTGGTAGGGTCAGTTGTTTTTCTCTTTTTATGCAAAACATTTAATTCAGCAGAAGATAAAACTCTTCTTTTAATTTGAGCTTTTTTTGATTTTGAGGGGAAAAGACTAGATATAATACTTGTATATTTTATTGACCGATTTCTATGAATAGCTAGGTCTTTGGAATACTTTTTTCTATGTGCATTTGTATACTCTAATATATGTTTAAACAATTGTAAATCCCTTTTAGTATATTTACCAGGATTATTTTTAAAGATAAGTTCAAACAAACCTTTTGTACCTTTATATTTCTTATCTCCAATAACTATATCATCATTTTCGTTTATATCTAACTTGCTATCTCCAATCATTAATCCTTTATCCTCTATTCTAGCTCCATAGGTATGATAATTTCGATTAGCATGTGCGGCGTGTAACATTTTTAACGTATATGTTCTTCCAAGTGTTCCTTTAAACATAATATCCGTGCCTAATTTGCTTAAGTTGGATGGGTTAATATCCTCTTCTTCTGCTCTTGTATCTTCTACACTTGTATCTTCTGTACTTGTATCTTCTGCGATGTCCTTTTCCTTTAAATCCTCTATATCTCCGCTTTCTTCATACTCGTCGCTATCTTCAGATGTTTGTAACTGGCCAAAACTTTCATCATTGGGAAATTCTTCTTCATATTTGGAAATTGGTAGCATTTTGTCTCCTTCGAAGCGAATTGAAGGTTTTTCCATATTTTGTGCTAATCGCTTTAAAGGTTCAGTAACAGGTTTGAATGTTGTTTCTAAAAATTGCTCTCTTTCATTTATACCTGATTTTAAAGCTCGGTTTTTTTGTCTAATAGAATCACTAAGTGATTTTATTTCCTTTAATAGCTTTTCCTGGTTAACCATCTTCACACCTTGACGACTTGTACAGTAATACCGCTAATCAGTGTATTAAAACGAATTTATCAAAACCTATTCTATAACGACCATCTTTTATAGCATGATCTTTCATAATAACCAAAAATCCATACTTTTCCGCCCATGCTTTTCCGCAAAGCTCTTTAAACTTTTCAAATGACATATCCGCATTCACATGATCGTTATATATATGTTTTAGGTTAGTATCATCTTGTTTGAATACAATTAGAATATTTGCATTATCTCTGATAAGTTGTTTTGGGATTTTGCTATAAGTTTGTCCTATATATATGCTGTCTATGTTATTATGTCTTCCCATGGCAAAGTAGTTTCTAATAGTATCCTGATTTTCACAAGATACATCGTCAAATATAAATACAGAATACGGTTTCGCTTCGTTTGGTTGCATAATGCTATCACTAGCGTTAAATTTGTAAAAATTAACATCAGACACATCAGATAGGATTTTATCCAGCAATTTATACTTTGGTTGATGTAGAGACTTTGAAAAAATATATAGGTTATTAAACCTTAATCCCTGTGGATTAGTGATCAAATTAAAGACGACATTGGTCTTTCCACAGTTTGAGGGGCCACTTACTATACATCGAACAGTGTTTGGAAGTAAACTACCGTGTTTACCATTGTTGATTTTAACGTTATCCACAGTTAAATCATCTATGTTATTAATATTGAATCGATCTTTATGGTGAATAATCTCCATCCTGCTCAAAGGTTAACGATGAAATGAGCTGCTTGCATTACACCAAGTCCTTTATAGGTATCCATGAATCCTCAGTTTTGTTAAACCCTAACCACCGCACTTTAACTGCGTCCTTTTTTCTTTGTAACACTTTTTCAACAAGATATACATCACCTACTGTTGACTTTAACATTTCATGTCCATAAAATGCACCTTGCAACAAATCTCCTTTGTTATCTTTTAAGATATACGTTTCAGGTACAGTCGGTTGCACTTTATACACTGTAAAAACTTCATTCGTCCAATTGGGAAGGTATTTCTTGGTAAACACTCCCTTATATTTACTAATCCGTACTTTATCACTTACATTAAATTTTCTTGGCTGCATTTTTTCTACTTTAGGCTTTGTATTTTTCTTTATGCGTTTTAATACATCCTTTGCATTTCTTCTATTTACTTTGTTAGGTTTCATACCAATAGTTCTATGAAACCTGTTGTTATAATCATTTATTAATTGTGGTAAAACATCATACCATAGGTAAGAACCTCTTTTTGAAAATTGTTTATACAGTGCTCCTTTTAAGGTTCTATTGAATCTTTCTACAATAGCTGCTTTTTTCTCTGAATTTGTAGAATAATGATTTATTTTATATTTATTCATTAACTGTGCAAAGTTTGTATTAAAGTATTCTGTTCCATCATCAGTTTGTAAATGTTTAATTTTGTTTTTATCTCTTTTTATGGCTATTTCCATGGCTTCTGTTACGCTTTTACCAGTCTTGTCCTTTAGAGGCAAAGCGTCTGCAACTTTTGTAAAACAATTAATAATTGTGAGTATATATTTAAATCCTTTGTTTATTCTGCTATGCGGTCGCATTTCAATTAAATCCGCTTGATATAGATCATTTATCCCTTTTATAACAGTATTTCTTCTTGGAAACCTTATTCTTGCAGGTTTGTGTAGTTCATTAATAATCTTCTCCTTCAGGTCTGACATGATGGTTTCACGAAGACAGCTGATATGGTATTAAATATTCTTTTGTATAAATCTGCTTATATAGGTCAAGGTCATTCTAAACTAATGTATAAAAGGGGGAACACAGCAAATACTGCTGTGTTCCCCCTTTTATACGGAAAGGAAAAGGAAAAGGGATGTAGGACGATGAAAGGGTTACTCGTCAATAGGGTTGAGGGAATAGTGGCCGAATGGTAGAGTGTGGATGTTGTCTGCAAGGATGTGTCGTTTATCATCATTTGAAGAGAGAGCTTTTTTTACTTCCGTCACGCTGTACAGCTTATGGTTGAAACTTCTGATTGTGTTGAATTTTGCTGTTATATCTTGATCTTCAAATAAACATTTCTTATAGTGATTAAAATGCACATTCTTCTTTAAATACAAACTTTTTACTCCTTTAGCTTTCTTAATGACTTGGTTTTCATTTAGTTGTAAAGAATATAATTTTGACATTAGTGCAACAATTTCTTGAAGTATAACACCATTGGCTTCATCTTTAAATTTGCCAAGCACTTTTTTGTTTCTGTCATTGTCGTAGTTTGGATGATCTTTTGGATAGTCGGAAAAGTCAAAGTCGTTTTTGTAATCAAATGTCCGAAGATCTTCATACATATCGTTAGTAATTATCCAATATATAAAAGCGTCTGTATCCATGTAGGAGATGCCGATGTTTTCCCGTCCATAAAAGGTGACCATCTTTTTGTAATGAAAATCGTACATATGAGTCTTGGAGATATCCAGGATTGACATTCCTATATACAAAGGACGATCCATCTTCACACTTGTTTTCTTCATCGATACAGCTACAAGATTTTCATTAATAATTATAGATGTATTAAAGTTCGGCTGTTGTACGAGTTTCTGTAGTTTGTTCGGATCTGTAACAAGTTTAACGTTTTTATGTCTTCTTTTGTTTTCTAACGTTTTACCGAATATCGCATTGTTCATTAATTTAAAAAAGTCTTTTTGAAAGGCTGATGTAGCAGCTGCTCTTCTGGTAGTATTCGAGTCTATGTACGGTTTCAACCAGCACGATTGGGAAAATTCCACAGCTCTATTAATTTTAGTAAGACGTAAACCTAATTCGATAGCTTGTTGAACAACCCAATAATGAGCTACGTATCGTTGTTTATTGTTAAGGGTCATCATTAATTTGGGGTGTTTTCCAGTTGGTGAAATTTCTGTTCTTGCAAGGAGTGGAAGGTCATAATGAAGATCGTGTAAATGTTCTGGATATTCAAAGTCACAATCCAAAATATATCCGGTATCTCCATGTTTTGGAATTTGTGAAATATCGCCAATACAGTCGGGATCAACCCATTTAAAGTTGTCAAATGGAAGTGGGTTCGACATGGCCCATCCATACAGATTATTTGCGTCGAAATATCCCAAGTACGTTGAAGGTTTCTCTTGATCATGGTCAGGTAGATATTTGTTGTTGGCTTTAACATGTCTCGTCACGCTTTGAGTTAATCCACCTCTAACACCCGACTCAATCATTAAAACCATATCTATATCTGTTAACAGCTGGAGTTTACATTTTGTTTCTTTTAGCATTGCTTGCCAAGCTAGTCCTGGAGATGTATACGAATGTAGAGGGTCCAAACCGTATGCTGCAAAACAGGTTCTTCGGAATTCTTCCATAACATCGCAGAGAAGAGTCACGTCAAGTTTTACATAAAAGTCTGAGTATTCTCCCAAAGTCTTCATATCCAACTCGTTCCATACTCGACATGCATGTTGATAGTCTTCAAGTGAAATTTCCGATTCATTGAGTTTGTTGTTAAATTGTTCTGGTGGAGGAAGTGATGTTTCATTAAATCTATGCAGTCCATCGATGTAATCGTAGGGGAAGACTCCTTTTCTAAGAACCAGATCCATTTTACTACTGGCTACAATTTTGCTTGTTTCTATCAGATCTTCTCTTTTTAAATTCTCAGTTAATTTCATTAGGCTAGAAGGCATAAATCTAAACGAATCAATAAACCTAAGTTTTATTTTGCCAACCTTTTTAGAGAAGCTTATAAATTTTTCCATTGTTGTTGCCAAAACATCTATTGCTCCATCATCTCTTCCTAACTCCGGGATGATGAAATGAGAGTCATATCCACTAAGGTTATGTAGAACAACGGGTACAAAAGATGGTACTTTGTAATTTAAGTTGCAAGCGTTACAGGCTGCACCTCTGTAGGCTCCTGTAAGATGGTCGTGATCACGCACTTTAACGTTATCTGGTGTAAATAGGTTATTACACAGATAACATGTTGTTGCCAAATTGTGATGTTGAAGTTGGTGTTCATCCATAGGCTGCATCGGTATTTTAATTTTGTAGATTTCTTCCACCTTGGAGGCAATGTAATACAACTCATCTACAAAGTGTTTCGCTGCTTGTTCACCACGATATATCTTCGGAGCAGATGATAGTCCATATTCTTGAAGATGTTCTTCAGACAACGTGGATTTTGTTAGTATACAATAACTGTTTGGTGCATGTTTTTGATATTTGCTTCTTTTTGTGATATCCTCTTCTTGTTGTTCAATTGGAAGTAAGGATGCTTCGAAATCCGCGTACACAACAAATGGAACAGGGTATTGGTGATTTACTTTATCAAATTTTATCTGCACTCTGCTGGGATGTGGCAATTTAATTCTTACCTCATAGTTTCCACTACATAACCTTTGATGTTCTACTAACCATTCTGTACCTCCTCTTCTTAATGGTTTGCTCACGTGGCAAAAGCATCTCTTACATGTTGTGATTTTACTTTTATGTTTTGTTAACTGTTTACATACGAGCCCTTCAAAATCTTTTATATACACGTAATGTGATATCTCTCCTTTATTGATTAATAACAAGTCAGTATGATTGTTGCGCTCTTTCGATGTTATGCGCAAGGGATACACATTATTTGATGAATCCAAACCAAATATGTTGACTGAAGCTGACGGATTTTGCTTTTCAAATTTAGATATATCAGTAATTGCAACAGGGTAAGTCATTCCTTGGAAATTATACTTATGTTGAACTTCTTCATATTCTCTATTAGGTCTACACACATGATGTTTTACATATTTGGCCAACATAGCATATTTAAAACATTCATTATCTTCATTTTGCACATTAATACAGGATTTGGTATCACTTACTTTTTTCGGAAGAGGAATGTAACTACTTCCTCTCATTCCGTAACCGTGTTTATGAACTCTAACATCCAGACTTGTTATACTTAATAAAGTCCATCCAGATCCTCTTCCTTCATGCTCTTGTATTTTCGTCAAAAGTTCCTCAAAACATTCTGTTACGATCTTTTCAATATCTGACGCAGCTATGATGGTTCGGTTTTTTGTCATAAAACCTCTTGGCGATGTTTCGTTTTGAATGTTAGTAAATATGGCATCTAGCAACAGTCCAAATTTGATAAAATTCAATCTTTTTTGTTCATTCTTTAGTGTTTTGGTTACTAATTCTTTGGCGTTATGTAAAAAGTTTTCAAGTTGTAATTTTACGTTGTCAATTTTAAAATGTGTTACTACCTTACCAGGTAGTGCTTGAGCGTGTAGTTCCACATCTACTGCTGCTGATGTTGAGGGTCGGTGAAGTGTAGACATAGCAGCTGTTGATATTGAAGGACGGTGAAGTGTAGACATAGCAGGCGTAGAAGTCGATGTTGATGACGTTGATTGTGCATAATGAATGACACTCGGTCTTAAAACTTCATTTTGTTCTTTTTGATTTAGGTTTTCAAATTGATGTTGTGCTAATTGATGATTGATTGAATCTAATTCTTGTTCATTTTGTTCTTCTTTTGTATTTGTGTTGGAATTATGTTTTAGTTCTTTATGAATGGCTAAAAGCCAATCATCTCTAAATGAGGCTTTACAAATATCGCACCGATACATATTATAACTGTGTCTTCCTCAAAGGCTAACCAGCAACTAATAACACTCCAAAATGCGCCTCTATTTATACCCGAATAAGAACAGTGATGGGGGGTATACATGCCGGAGTATATGTGTTAGTGAAGAAATACCAAATTTTACGCAGGAAGTACATTTTGCATCAAACCAAGATGTTTTCAAGTCCCCAAAGTGGGTCAAGGTCGTTTGAACATGTTGCCAAAACGGGGAATAGAGCAGTAAGTGATTCTCACTTGGACCACAAACTGATCTATTCCCCGCTTTGTATTATTTAACAGATCTTTAAGTTTTCTTTTAATTATCCTGATCTTCAAAAAGTTGTTTGTATGAGGGTTCTTCAGCAAAGAAATGTTGAACCGCCAAGTCATCTTCAGTCAAAGGACATGATTCCAACAGTTTTTGATCGATTGAGGGAGCTGACAGCGGTTCTTGGAGTTTTTCATCTTCAGTCAGAGGACATGATTCCAACAGTTTTTGGTCGATTGAGGGAGCTGACAGCGGTTCTTGGAGTTTTAACTGTAAACTTTTGATATATTCCATGGCCTTATACAAAACGGTTATTTTTGCATCTCGAGGATTGGCGAATGGGATTACACTTTGTAATCTCTCATATCCAGAGTTAATATTCACTCTCCATTTCTTTGAGTGTTCAGCGTTTCTCTGACTGTAGCCAGATCTGGAGTTGGATGTGCTTGCTTGCGAATCCATAGCTGACTAATACGTGTATTCCAAAGTGCATGGTTAAATACCTGCTTACCCCCACCATTAGAGTACCCCCCTCTTGGAGCATATGTTTGATTTAGTAATAATTATTGTATCAAAAGAAGTTGTTTCCAAGTCCAGATATAGGTCAAGGTCATCTGAAGATATTTCCAGAACGGGGAATAGAGCAGTAAGTAGTTCTCACTTTGACTACAAACTGATCTATTCCCCGCTCTGTATTTGTAGTTGGAAGGTTAACGAAGAAAACTAATCAGACTCATCTGACACATCCGACTCATCAAACGGAAATAAGCGACGGGGGAGAAAGCTAGTGACGTAGGTACCCTCAAAAAGGGTCCTACTACCACTCGGAGTTGCCTCCATGTGTTCCAAACAGAGTGACTGTTGGTAACACTCCGCATCGTCCGAATTCGAGTTTTCCTCCACGTCATCCGCTACACTAGAGATATCCTCATCACTCTCCAATTGTTCCATCCAACTCACGGCTTCCATCTCTACGGAATCAACTTCTTCATCTTCCAACACCGCATCTTCATTTTCATCTTCATCTTCTAACATAATGTTTTTTAACATTAGAATTACCTCTCGTGGATGAGGAAAGATGATGTCTCTTGGTGCCATGACTAGACTGATTCAACCATTGATACAAACTCGCCTTTTATACCACAATATTTAGAGGGGGGGGGGGCGTTGGGGAGGGGATATTGTTGTTAAATATATATTTAGTACTAAACAAAGTTGTTTCCAAGTCCTGAAGTGGGTCAAGGTCGTTTGATCATGTTACCAAAACGGGGAATAGAGCAGTAAGTGATTCTCACTTGGACCACAAACTGATCTATTCCCCGCTTTGTATTCCAGACGTCTTTAATTTTGTTAACCCAGTTATTCATCCTGGTCTTCATCCATGAGGAAGATTTGTTTGTAGGCTGACGGTTCTTCCTCAAGAAAATGATGTTTCGCCAACCTATCTTCCACCAGGAACACGCATTCTATCGGTTCAAGAGAGACCGGTTCTTCAGAAGGAACTTCTGCAACTATTTCCTGCAGGTGTTTTATGTATTCTATTGCCCGATATATCATGTCCTTTGTTTTAGTAGTAGATTTAACGCCCGGGACTTTACTTGATAATCTCCGGTAGGCTTTTTGCATTGTCAGCTTATATGTTTTTGTTCTTAATGTGTTTTCGGCTCTTCGGTTCCGCAAGCAATTGTTGAACTTCAAAAACTCTGATAGTTCATCTTTATACTCTTTGGATGTGCTTGCTTGGGAATCCATAGCTAACTACTGGGATATTCCGATGCGGTCGCTTAAATACCATGTTTACGTGGTGGGGGTAAATGTCAAGGATATTATTGTAGGAAGTACATTTTATATCAAACAACGATGTCGCAGAATGACAAGTCTTGTAAGTGGGTCAAGGTCGTCTGAACATACCACCAGAACGGGGAATAGAGCAGTAAGTGGTTCTCACTTAGACCTCAAACTGATCTATTCCCCGCTCTGTTTTTAATCTCTCTCCTTTTTATTGATTCAACAATGGTTTGGTTTAATATAAAATGTTGGATTGATGATCCATTTCTGCCGGAGTAACCTTTCCATTATACCAATCATTTTAAGTAACTTTACATTGTTTTTATAGCTTGTTTTCCATGCTTCCTGTTCACTATTATACACTGGAGCCGTAGGCTTCCACATATACAAATCACAACCAACCTCCCAATCGAGAAACTTGTGCAGTAATCTTCTTAAGACAATTAACTGATCGTGATTTTCAACCTTTCTGCTTACTACTAGTGTTGCTGCAGCGATAGGGAGAGCGGGTGTACTCATTTTCAGCAGAATGATTTTACCAGTGATAGGGAACCCCTTTTATACTACGTTTAAATGGTGGGGGTTAGTGGTGGGAGTACAAGGGTTAGGGAAGGGGTATATCGTGTTAAGAAATAAATATATCTTCCATTATTTTACCACACGGAGTGTAAGTCACTACTATACACGAATATTCTAAGTCTTTTTAGTGGGTCAAGGTCGTCTGAACATATTGCCAAAACGGGGAATAGAGCAGTAAGTGATTCTCACTTTGACCACAAACTGATCTATTCCCCGCTTTGTTTTTTTTTTTTGTTTTTTTTTTTGTTTTTTTGTTTAACCCCTCTCATTGTTTAGTCATCTTCTTTTTTAAGGGTCGGAGGTTTGACAAAAACGTTCCCTAATTCTTTTTGTAAGATTGAGGGGGGCAGCGGTTCCTCAGGCAGTTCAGCTTTTATACAAGGTTCTTGAAGCTGTGTTTGAAGGAACTTAATATATTGTACTGCCTGTCGAATTTTTGAAATCCTAGAATCACTAGGATTAGCAAATGGTACAGCGACTTGTAATCTTTTGAATCCTTCTCTTACTTTATTTTCGTTTCTTCGCGAACGTGCACTATTTTGTTTCGCTCTACGTTTCCAGATTACTTCCATATCAGTAGCTGATGAGTTGGATGAACCTGCTGGAGTCTCCATAGCTGACTAATGAATATGTTCTACGATGCCACGCTTATATACCCGCTTACCCCCACCTAAAAGGTTGGTGAACAGGTCAATGTTTTGGTTTGAAAAGGAATTTAAACAGAGCGAAATGTTTCTAAGTCCGTTTTCTAGGTCAAGGTCGTTGTAACATTGTAAAAAAAAAAGTGTGGACAACCTATTTACACTCTGCAGCATATGCTACAAAATGTAAATAGGTTGTCCACACTTTTTTTTTTTTAATTTGGAAAAAGAAAGACTTGATTTAATTTGGAAAAAGGTTATTACAATTTTTTCCACACAGTGGTTCCTGAATTGTCTCTGATTAGATAGTGCTTTTTCGTGGGTTTGTAGGGATGACGCATGGCTTTAGGTAATCTTAAAATGTAGAGTTGGTCTCCACATTTTAACATGACCTTTAAGAAACCCATTATTTTGACAAAGAAGTATTGTTTGTTTTTACAAAGCCTATTAATCCGAGTTTTGGCTGGTTTCACTGTTGGATGTGGTGTGGAAAGAGAAACGGTACCCTTGTGTTTTTGTCTTAAATGAAAACTGCATAATTCTTCATCTAAGACACAAGATTTAGCACAACGTTCCCCTTTCCTTGCACCTTTTTTAAAACTGTATTTACATTGTTGTGCAGGAAGTAAGCACTTCCTTCTCAAGGATTTTAATTCATTAAATTTCTCAGAAGGAGTTTGATCATTTATGCAGATTACTGACGGACGAAAACTTGTGGAAGGTGGAGTGATGATTGGAGAAATGATCTGCGGTATAGTGGGTGTTGAAGATCTTGAACTCGGTGATGATGATCCCGAGCTCGAAGATGAAGAAGAAGAGGACCTCGAGCTCGAAGATGACGAAGAAGAAGATGACGAAGAAGAAGATGACGAAGAAGACCTTGTCCTTGACCTTGGTGATGGGGAAGATAAAGATGATTGTGTTGGTGACTTGGGTCTTGGTGGTGGAGAAGATGGAGACCTTGGTTGCGACTCTTCCGGGATTATCAAGGACATCAGTAATGCCTGGCGGAGTATGGACGCAGGACCGGATGATGAAGAAGCAGGCGATGAAGAAGCAGGCGATGAAGAAGCAGGCGATGAAGAAGCTGGCGAAGATAAAACCTGGCGGAGTAGAGACGGTGCAGAAGTAGTTGGTGTAGATGATGAAGAAGCAGTAGAAGAGGTAGTAGGTGACACAAGAGCTGGTTTTGCTACGACCATCTTCTTAGGCTTGGTCTGCTTCCTGATATGCGCCATGGTTAAACACAAACAGCAGAATGTTTTACCAGTGATGGGGAACCTCTTTTATACCCAATGTAAGTGGTGGGAGATGTAAATGGTGGGGAGATGTAAGTGGTGGGAGTGAAGGTGATTGAGAAAGGTTATTTTAAAAGTATATTTCTTCCAATATTTGATCAAACGAAAGTTTTTCTAAGTCCCGTCAGTAGGTCAAGGTCATCTGACATAATGCCAAAGCGGGGAATAGAGCATAACATACTGCTCTATTCCCCGCTCTGTATTGGGGAAGGGGACAAAAGACAACAAACAAGAGACTGATTTTAAACAAGAGACTGATTTTAAACAAGAGACTGATTTTAAACAAGAGACTGATTTTAAACAAGAGACTGATTTTATATTTCACAAACGTTTCTCATGGGTGAGATAGGTGGTGTCAACCGGTTTGCATGGCCGTATTGATCTTATTGACAAGGCCGGTTTTCAGGGCCGAACCTTATTGTCAGGGGGTTAGGAAAAGGATGAGAAACAAGATACATTACTTTGAAAATAAAGACTTTACCAGCAACTATGTAAAAGAAACAAATTAATCAGTTAACGTTACTTTTACAAGAACAGCCGAGGTCGGTTTTGCAAAGGTCAACAGTATCACTGAAACCCGGTGGGACTTAGATCCAAACACCCGGCGTCAGGCTGCTGCGAACCCAAGTTTTGACCAAGGTTGTTGAGGGACCTGTAGGGCCGGGAGTACATATTTCATTAGTAAATAAGACACTTCAAACAGATACCAAACACTAACATATATTAGACTAACTACATTACCTAGCAGCAAACTACAAGCGTTATCTAACATGCTTAACAAACTAACTAAACATGCAAGGGCGCGGATCTCTTAATTGTGCGTCGGGCCCAACGCACACTTAACAGACCTACGCTGCAGCAGAGTGCAACCCACTGGGACGTATATCCAAACAACGGGCGGCAAGCTACTGCGAAGAGACTGCGGGCTGCTCCCGCTTATAAAGGCGGCAGACAGTGGTGGGGGGCAACCACGCCTGTGTCGTCACAAGGGGGTCAACTTTGACTTGACCTTGACTTGACCTTGAGTTGACCTTGGCGTGATCTTGGCGTGACCTTGGCGTGACCTTGGCTTGACCTTGACGTGACCTTGGCTTGACCTTGAGTTGACCTTGGCGTGACCTTGGCTTGACCTTGAGTTGACCTTGAGTTGACCTTGAGTTGACCTTGGCGTGACCTTGGCTTGACCTTGACGTGACCTTGGCTTGACCTTGAGTTGACCTTGGCGTGACCTTGGCGTGACCTTGGCTTGACCTTGAGTTGACCTTGGCGTGACCTTGGCTTGACCTTGAGTTGACCTTGACTTGACCTTGGAGTGACCTTGACTTGACCTTGACTTGACCTTGACTTGACCTTGACGTGACCTTGGCTTGACCTTGGCGGAGGGGGTCCCGGATGTTAACCGGTCTAGGTCAAACCAGTCCCCAACTTTCTACCCATATATGGATAGGACATGGTTTCACTTATGACCCGCTTTACTCCGGCTGTCAGCTCATTCCAGCTTTGCCTTGCGAACTGTAACCACCTACATCGCTATGACTTCTCCTCTGACAATCGAGAAACTGCAACGTGTGAAGGACAGTTTGAAGAAGACTTCAGAGAAACGAAGCGGGTTTAAAAGACCAACTTCTTTTAAGTCTTGTATCAAAAAGAATTTCCGGAACCACCCACTATATTTTAAACAACAGCCTGAGACTCGACCTTCAACTACGCCTCAACCATCTACTTCTGCCACGACTCGACCATTGCCTCGACCTTCAACTACGCCTCAACCATCATCTTCTGCAACGACTCGACCATTGACTCCGCCTCTAACTGCCGATGAGGTGCTGAAGCGGATGAAGATCGACAGTGTAGTGACGCCATTCGAGGTCGTGAAGACGAAGTTCAGAAAACTGAAGTTGGAGACGGGTTACATATTTGTATGTAAAAACGAGAACACCTGTCTTCTTCAACACCACTTCAGTGAAAGATACATCGAGGTGGATATGCCGCGGTGTATTCCACCGCCTCCTAAGACAGAGAAGGAAATGCTTCTAATTAAGCAGAAGGGGCTTGTAAAGTGGGTGGTAAAAGAATAAACCACTGACCTCCAAACTGACCGCCGTTCCACCGTTCCCTGACCACTGTCCTATCACACACACAAACGGTCCTTTTCAGGACCACCTTAAGCATTTCAAGTTAGGGACTTGGCCTGTACATAGGCAGGAGACTGTTAGTCTCATGTTTGTGTGCAGCCCACTTTGTGAAAATTTCTAAGTCCTAAGGTCCTTGACCTTGGGGTTGACCTTGAACATGACCCATTTTGGGGGGGGGGGGTGCAAAGTTTGTGTAAAGTATGTCATGTGGGTACTCAAATTACGCGGATTGATCAGACGAACAAGTTGGTGCAAACGGAATTCAGATCCGACCAAGGGTATAGCAGTAATAGCTAAAAACAACTATTTTGGAGGTCAAACCTAAATAACTTCTTTATTTACGGATTAAAGTATATCAAGTGGGTATTCAAATTACGCGGATTGATCAGACAAACAAGGTGGTGCAAACAAAATTCAGATCCGACCAAGGGCATAGCAGTAATAGCTAAAAAACAGCTATTTTAGAGGTCAAACCTACATAACTTCTTTATTTGCGGTTTAAAATATATCAAGTGGGTACTCAAACTACGCGGATTGATCAGACGAACAAGTTAGTGCAAACAGACTTCAGATCCGACCAAGGGTATAGCAACTGTAGCGAAAAACAACTGTTTGAAGGACAAGGTAACGTTGTGGTGGGGATAGGTGTCTATCCTATTCGCTAGCGGTACATCATTATACTTCCAGCTCTTGTCGGATGAACATCTACCTATATAGTTTGTGTTAACGTCTGAACATGTCACAGTTTTACAGGAATATGAGTAAGGTGTCCTTCAGTAGCCCGCTTGCCACCACCTTCTACTTCTCCGACGATGAAGATAGAATGTCTACGCTTTTAGCGGACAATGAGCGGTTCCATCGTAGAATAGCCAAGGTTGAAACACTCTTAACCAGTTGTCTGCTGCACAAGAAGCAACACATGGAAACATGCACTAGTTTAGATCATAGTGACTGTAATATTTATACACATATAGTGTTGAGACAAATTAATTGAAGTTTTCAGTTAAGGAGCTACGGTCTTGACAGTGTAAGAGTCAGACCCTAACTAATGCGTGTACGCTAGTTAGTGCGCGATGTAAAAACTTGGTGGGGGAAGTGGTGTGGTGGGGGAAGTGATGTGGTGGGGGAAGGGACAAGTACCTAACCTACACTCAAACGCTGCATTACTATACTATCATTGGAACAGACAACACCATGAACAGCGTCAACGACAATATTTGGGGAGATGCGGTTTGTGAGGAGGAGTTGATAGCAACTCTTGACGCTACCGAGGTTGAGCAAACTACATCTCAGCAGCCAACAAGCAACGTCATAAGCCGTGGCAATAACATTATTTGGGGAGGTGCGATTAGTGAGAAGGAGTTGGTGGCAACTCTTGAGACTACCGAGGTTAAGCAAGGAGCGGCGATGCAAACTATATCCCAGCAGCCTAGGACATATGAACAAGTCCTGGAGGAATATAAGAACGCGTATGATTATGCTTGCAAGAGGTGGTGTGCGCAGCCGCATTGTCCAGAGCAGGAGGATGAAATGGAAGCGGATTTTCGGCTGGTTACTAAACTAGAGGAGGAACTTCAACGAGCAGACCAACTTTTGCGCGGTGCACATGGAACCACAAATATTTTGATGGGTAACTAATGGATATTTTATTCGAGGTCTTCCTCCCCACGTCAGCTGCCATCTGCCGCGCACTTGTCGCCTGTCACCTGTCGCCTGCCATCTGCCGCCTACCATCTGCCGTCCGCCATCTGCTCCGCCATCTGCTCCGCCCCACCACACTTTTACCCCCACCATTTAGTACGATTGCAACGCTAGCTTGTGAATAGTCAGTACACCTCCAGCTCTCGACTGGTGAACATCATCCTCTCTCCGCGCTCTTCACAAAATAACATTATCATGTCACTCAAGATTCGATGTATTTATTATGACTCTATTTATCTATCAACTTCTACGGACCTGGAGGTTTTTAAAGAGGAGTTAAGACTTCTCCTAGCGAATGGCTACAGTTTATCTTTAGAACTGATCGCAACAAACAACATAGACTCTGCGCAGGGGTCAAAGTATCTACCGCCTTTCATCAGAAAACGAAGTGATGGTCGCGACTCCGGATCAACAACATCGATGACGACAAACAACGGGGAACTATTGTAAACATAAATTATTGTAAACATAACTTATTGTAAATAAAAAGAAATGTAAACATTAAAGTAATAAATGAAATAGTACTACCTCGCACTCGTATCATTCGATTGCTTCATTCGATTGTTTTCATTCGATATTTGTATCGAATTAAAACTATCGAATCACAATCGGATTTTACGCGTGCGAGGTAGTACTTTTTTAAAACACCCTCCCCGTGACCTTGAACTTTAACCTTTCCCTCATTACGTCACAAAACCGCCTACGTCACTGGCTCAGCCTCAGATGACGTCTTTCATGACTCAGCGCATCTGGTCACGTGACCGGATGACGTCACTTCCGGTCTAGCAGCCCCAAATGCCCACTACTGAGAATACTTAGGTGATTTTTATAACTTAATGCGTCTTTATTTGGGTTTTACTAGATGCCCAGTTAACAAGGGGTGGGGGGAAGTCACCCCATCACAATCCTTCCTCACTCGTACCATTGGACGAAGTGATTTAATTTATTTGTATTCAATATTTGTTTACAATTGATCGTTAAAAACAGTTAAATTGCGTTGTTAGTTCCTTGGTTGGCTATTACTGGACAGAATAACTTTCCGAACCCTTATTGTACCGGCTGGCCATCGAGTCATCTCCTTACTGAACATTAGATACGACATGATAGCGTAATGATACCCAACAACCCTCCAACTGTGAAATATAGCAGTATTTAATATAATTAAAATGAATATTATTGGAATAGCTTAACGAGCGTTTTATGAATATAAGAGATGGGTGGATGTCAGTGGTGGAGGACACTATGAACGACGTCCATGGACATCCAGTTCACGTCCAGGTTACACAGGAAAGTCTATAACGGTATTCATCTACTGAAGTTGCGCACTGGTGGTCAGTCCTCTAGCAAGTAACACTCTCTAACTGCCCTCCTCAACGGAGTAGCACACTGGTGGACAGTCCTCTAGCAAGTAACACTCTCTAACTGCCCTCCTCAACGGAATATCACACTGGTGGACAGTCCTCTAGCAAGTAACACTCTCTAACTGCCCTCCTCAACGGAGTAGCACACTGGTGGACAGTCCTCTAGCAAGTAACACTCTCTAACTGCCCTCCTCAATGGAATATCACATTGGTGGACAGTCCTCTAGCAAGTAACACTCTCTAACTGCCCTCCTCAACGGAATATCACACTGGTGGACAGTCCTCTAGCAAGTATCACTCTCTAACTGCCCTCCTCAACGGAGTAGCACACTGGTGGACAGTCCTCTAGCAAGTAACACTCTCTAACTGCCCTCCTCAATGGAATATCACATTGGTGGACAGTCCTCTAGCAAGTAACACTCTCTAACTGCCCTCCTCAACGGAATATCACACTGGTGGACAGTCCTCTAGCAAGTAACACTCTCTAACTGCCCTCCTCAACGGAATAGCACACTGGTGGATAGTACTTCACCAAGTAACACTCTGGAGTTGCGTACTGACGAACAGTACTCGACGCAAGTGACACGGAACAGTCGCGTTGTGGCTGTCACTCGCGGAATTCTCCCCAGAGACAGATCGAGCCGGGGCGCTCGTATGTGGTCGTTAGACAATGGGACGTAATTGGTAGGTTAAATAACGCCCAATCACACGCCTGTCGCCCGCCCATTATTCTTTTTAATTGGCGCCGATATCGGCCACACGGTGGTGGCGTCGCTCCGGGTGTTCCAGACCCTCGGGACTGTCGCGGTGGAACTAGTTTATTCATTAGCTACGTCAGACGGATTGTTTAACGCTTTGATTAGAGACGTTCCATAACCTGGTCTTGTTACTCCGGGTGATATTTTCTTAGAAAGCAGCATCAAGCCCAACAACAATTAGCAGCTGGGTCCAGTACCAAACCTTTTCAACCTGTTCAAGTTTTGCTTAGGATCTACCTGGCGAACATCAGAATAAATGATAACCACCGCCTTCCTAACCAGTGTGTAATTCCCAGGGATCATACACATGTCAATTAAAAATTGTCTACTGCCAGGTATTATTTTTTGTCTTATTGAGTTGCAAAATAAACTAACGGATACTATATCATATTTTTGTCGTAGAATTAATTAAACGTCGATGTATGTATCCATAGGGCTAAGCTTCAAGGATAATTATATATAATTGATATCCACTATCATCTAGTGGTCGAGTAGTTTTACAATAACCGCATGCCACACGCCACAACCACACACATACTACAACCTCACACATGTAATCGCACGGAACCACATGACCATACTAGGGCATATTCGACAGCTAAACCAAAACAATTCAAAACGCTCCCTCAGTTTGCAGCTGTAATTATCGGTTCGACGAGTTCACTGTTCGGCTACCACGTCTCAGGACGCCCGCGGCCGAGCCGAGCAGTTAGTGGTCCTCTCTCACAAGGCGCGCTGTAGCTGTGTAATTGGAACTCAAACACAGCCATCTAGCCGGTTAATGGCAGAGGCTCATTCACCACTGACACACGCACACACACACACACACACTCACACGCCCGCAGTTCCTCTCACGACCGCTCTCCAACCTCTTCCTCCACCCCTTTTTACTTTCTTCGCTGTACCTTGCAACCTTAATTATCGGCCTTCGCCCTCGTGACAAATTTATCGTCCGGCTGACCCCGCTAATCCATCCTCCCATTATACTCCCGTTAGAGGCTTATCGCGGTCATTAGACGAACCTGTTTGTTTGTGGATTGCATTTTTTGCTGAAGGGAAATTGCATCACATTACATTCCAATTTAAACTAGAACGTAGTCCTACACACACTCCTAGCACACTCCAAGACATACTCTAGCGATGCTCAGCCAATACTGACGTAGTCCTAGCACACTCCAAGACATACTCTAACGATAATCAGCCAATACTGACGTAGTCCTAGCACACTCCAAGACATACTTTAGTGATGCTCAGCCAATACTGACGTAGTCCTAGCACACTCCAAGATATACTCTAGCGATGCTCAGCCAATACTGACGTAGTCCAAGCACACTCCAAGACATACTCTAGCGATGCTCAGCCAATACTGACGTAGTCCTAGCACACTCCAAGACATACTTTAGCGATGCTCAGCCAATACTGACGTAGTCCTAGCACACTCAAAGACATACTCTAGCGATGCTCAGCCAATACTGACGTAGTCCTAGCACACTCAAAGACATACTCTAGCGATGCTCAGCCAATACTGACGTAGTCCTAGCACACTCAAAGACATACTCTAGCGATGCTCAGCCAATACTGACGTAGTCCTAGCACACTCCAAGACATACTCTAGCGATGCTCAGCCAATACTGACGTAGTCCTAGCACACTCCAAGACATACTCTAGCGATGCTCAGCCTATACTGACGTAGTCCTAGCACACTCCAAGACATACTCTAGCGATGCTCAGCCAATACTGACGTAGTCCTAGCACACTCCAAGACATACTCTAGCGATGCTCAGCCAATACTGACGTAGTCCTAGCACACTCCAAGACATACTCTAGCGATGCTCAGCCTATACTGACGTAGTCCTAGCACACTCCAAGACATACTCTAGCGATGCTCAGCCAATACTGACGTAGTCCTAGCACACTCCAAGACATACTCTAGCGATGCTCAGCCAATACTGACGTAGTCCTAGCACACTCCAAGACATACTCTAGCGATGCTCAGCCAATACTGACGTAGTCCTAGCATACTCCAAGACATACTCTAGCGATGCTCAGCCAATACTGACGTAGTCCTAGCACACTCCAAGACATACTCTAGCGATGCTCAGCCAATACTGACGTAGTCCTAGCACACTCCAAGACATACTCTAGCGATGCTCAGCTAATACTGACGTAGTCCTAGCACACTCCAAGACATACTCTAACGATACTCAGCTAATACTGACGTAGTCCTAGCACACTCCAAGACATACTCTAACGATACTCAGCTAATACTGACGTAGTCCTAGCACACTCCAAGACATACTCTAACGATACTCAGCCAAAACTGACCCGGTGATATCAATGTGTTAGTTGGTCTTTAATCTGTTCAATGTGTTCAAGTATTTTTTAAGACATTAGGTAACAAACATATACAAACGTTTTTACCAAAAATATGTTTCATACTGTAAAATTAGGTAGATAAGGTATTTCTTAGGTATTTTATTTTGTAACATAGATTGAGCCCATACGGAAAATTTGATAAATTGAATATATTTTTGTAAGGTCATTCTTTATGTAATCTAAATTTGTAGTTCATAATAGAGTGACAAGTAATTTTCTCAAAGGTTCGTAGTGAGTTTAAACAGCTGGGTCTGTGCTTCCCGGGTCCACCTGTTTAAGGTTCGTAGTCAGTTTAAACAGCTGGGTCTGCTTCCCGGGTTCACCTGTTTAAGGTTCGTAGTCAGTTTAAACACCTGGGTCTGTGCTTCCCAGGTCCACCTGTTTAAGGTTCGTAGTCAGTTTAAACAGCTGGGTCTGTGCTTCCCGGGTTCACCTGTTTAAGGTTCGTAGTCAGTTTAGACAGCTGGGTCTGTGCTTCCCGGGTTCACCTGTTTAAGGTTCGTAGTCAGTTTAAACAGCAGGGTCTGTGCTTCCCGGGATCACCTGTTTAAGTTTCGTAGTCAGTTTAAACAGCTGGGTCTGTGCTTCCCGGGTTCACGTGTTTAAGGTTCGTAGTCAGTTTAAACAGCTGGGTCTGTGCTTCCCGGGTCCACCGGTTTAAGGTTCGTAGTCAGTTTAAACAGCTGGGTCTGTGCTTCCCAGGTCCACCTGTTTAAGGTTCGTAGTCAGTTTAAACAGCTGGGTCTGTGCTTCCCGGGTTCACCTGTTTAAGGTTCGTAGTCAGTTTAGACAGCTGGGTCTGTGCTTCCCGGGTTCACCTGTTTAAGGTTCGTAGTCAGTTTAAACAGCAGGGTCTGTGCTTCCCGGGTTCACCTGTTTAAGGTTCGTAGTCAGTTTAAACAGCTGGGTCTGTGCTTCCCGGGTCCACCTGTTTAAGGTTCGTAGTCAGTTTAAACAGCTGGGTCTGTGCTTCCCGGGTTCACCTGTTTAAGGTTCGTAGTCAGTTTAAACAGCTGGGTCTGTGTTTACCGGGTTCACCTGTTTAAGATTCGTAGTCAGTTTAAACAGCAGGGTCTGTGCTTCCCGGGTTCACCTGTTTAAGGTTTGTAGTCAGTTTAAACAGCTGGGTCTGTGCTTCCCGGGTCCACCTGTTTAAGGTTTGTAGTCAGTTTAAACAGCTGGGTCTGTGCTTCCCGGGTCCACCTGTTTAAGGTTCGTAGTCAGTTTAAACAGCTGGGTCTGTGCTTCCCGGGTCCACCTGTTTAAGGTTCGTAGTCAGTTTAAACAGCTGGGTCTGTGCTTCCCGGGTTCACCTGTTTAAGGTTCGTAGTCAGTTTAAACAGCTGGGTCTGTGCTTCCCGGGTTCACCTGTTTAAGGTTCGTAGTCAGTTTAAACAGCTGGGTCTGTGCTTCCCGGGTTCACCTGTTTAAGGTTCGTAGTCAGTTTAAACAGCTGGGTCTTTGCTTCCCGGGTTCACCTGTTTAAGGTTCGTAGTCAGTTTAAACAGCTGGGTCTGTGCTTCCCGGGTTCACCTGTTTAAGGTTCGTAGTCAGTTTAAACAGCTGGGTCTTTGCTTCACGAGTCCACCTGTTTCATGTGTAATGGTAATTAAAATGCAAGGCTAACTTTTTCTCTTTAATACTTTTACTTTTAAGAACAGTTTGATCTTCCCTCAAATGTTTTTACCAACAAATTGTCTTACGTATTTAGTTAAAAGGTTATGACATACAATTCTGAAACTTTCAAGGTCCTGGTAAGCCTTATAAATACTTATTTTGAATATCGTTCCCGTATTGTACACAAATTTTCACAGATATGTTTGTATTTTTGACGAAATGTGCATAGAGAGCCTGAACGTATTGACCAAAGTGTACTTTAGTTTGCTGAAATCATCTTAGTAATGAAACTTTACTGCGTTAAACACTGTCAGCCTAATGCAAGGTAATCACGACGCAATCTAACAATACGAAATAAACAAGTACCTTCATTATTTCCATTTACAAATCCGACGTTAATCATATAATAACCAGCTGGGGCACAATATAACGCTGTCGTTGGTATTACAGACTTTTATCATTCCAGTGCGTCCTACTTGCAAAACAAGTCCAAAGGCATTGCCTAGGAGTCGTAATATGCAAATTTGCAAACCAGAAAACCTGAGAAACAGGTTGTAGTGGGGAGAGGGAGAGGAGAGGACGCAGGGGGGTAATAAACCGTCAATATGACAAGTGTGGGAGTACACAAGCAAATAGCAACACTCGCCACTCGAGGAGGCGTCCGGCTACACTGTCACTGCGGGTTTGGGGTAGACAACCCTGGAGGTCTGTGTGGGGTGTGATCATAGCGCAATGCAGAACAGGAGTTGTAGTGGGGAGAGGGAGAGGAGAGGATGCAGGGGGGTAATAAACCGTCAATATGACAAGTGTGGGAGTACACAAGCAAATAGCAACACTCGCCACTCGAGGAGGCGTCCGGCTACACTGTCACTGCGGGTTTGGGGCAGATAACCCTGGAGGTCTGTGTGGGGTGTGATCATAGCGCAATGCAGAACAGGAGTTGTAGTGGGGAGAGGGAGAGGAGAGGATGCAGGGGGGTAATAAACCGTCAATATGACAAGTGTGGGAGTACACAAGCAAATAGCAACACTCGCCACTCGAGGAGGCGTCCGGCTACACTGTCACTGCGGGTTTGGGGCAGATAACCCTGGAGGTCTGTGTGGAGTGTGATCATATCGCAATGCAGAACAGGAGTTGTAGTGGGGAGAGGGAGAGGAGAGGATGCAGGGGGGTAATAAACCGTCAATATGTCAAGTGTGGGAGTACACAAGCAAACAGCAACACTCGCCACTCGAGGAGGCGTCCGGCTACACTGTCACTGCGGGTTTGGGGTAGACAACCCTGGAGGTCTGTGTGGAGTGTGATCATATCGCAATGCAGAACAGGAGTTGTAGTGGGGAGAGGGAGAGGAGAGGATGCAGGGGGGTAATAAACCGTCAATATGACAAGTGTGGGAGTACACAAGCAAATAGCAACACTCGCCACTCGAGGAGGCGTCCGGCTACACTGTCACTGCGGGTTTGGGGCAGATAACCCTGGAGGTCTGTGTGGAGTGTGATCATATCGCAATGCAGAACAGGAGTTGTAGTGGGGAGAGGGAGAGGAGAGGATGCAGGGGGGTAATAAACCGTCAATATGTCAAGTGTGGGAGTACACAAGCAAACAGCAACACTCGCGACTCGAGGAGGCGTCCGGCTACACTGTCACTGCGGGTTTGGGGTAGACAACCCTGGAGGTCTGTGTGGAGTGTGATCATATCGCAATGCAGAACAGGAGTTGTAGTGGGGAGAGGGAGAGGAGAGGATGCAGGGGGGTAGTAAACCGTCAATATGACAAGTGTGGGAGTACACAAGCAAACAGCAACACTCGCCACTCGAGGAGGCGTCCGGCTACACTGTCACTGCGGGTTTGGGGTAGACAACCCTGGAGGTCTGTGTGGAGTGTGATCATATCGCAATGCAGAACAGGAGCTGTAAACAAAAACCATAACAATCGGTCTTAACAATCTTTCCGACAAAGAGTTTGATTTTTCTTCCACACTGACATTAATCACCAGCAACATGAACAAATAGGCGTTTGGCCAAGTCGAACAATATTAATTAGTTAACAATTAAATAATATTAAAAGTAATTCTAAGTTACGTCAAAAGTCAAGAAAGACTTTTGCATCTTTTTTATTCCTGCATATTTAACCTAGAGATACATTTTGTTCCAGAAAAAAACTAAAAGCTCTTGCCGAAAGCGGTCCAAACCCATCAGTAGTGAACACCCCGGGAATCGGACCCGTGACCCTTGAACCGAAGCAACTGTTGGGTTAGCAGGACACTCTGAAACTAGACTAGTGTTTTTGAAAATATCATGTATTGAGAATTTTTTTGTTGTTTTTAAATGGTTTGCTTATTAATGTCTGTGACGTTTAACCATATAAAAAATGCTCTCGAAATAATTTACAGCGATTTTATAAACGTATACGATAGAAATACATCGCTATATTTATAACCCCAACTAACACCACCCTCCACAATTCCACACAGAGCGCATTAGCAGATGTCGACCGAGATAAAAATGAGCTGTTTATTAACAGTGCGATCAGCTTAAATGTAATCAGCTTAGTGGCAGAGAGACAGAGAGAGGAT
Organism: Allygus modestus; assembly: GCA_963675035.1. NCBI lineage: Eukaryota > Metazoa > Arthropoda > Insecta > Hemiptera > Cicadellidae > Allygus > Allygus modestus. Next base: position 4,480,979 of record OY776111.1, read on the forward strand.
AATAGAGGGAGAGGTCGATATAGAACCATAATGACTACAAACACGAAACACATAATACATTATTGTAAACAGTCTCTTTGATCGGGGATTATTAATTGTGTGGACCGGGAACAGTGTTGGGGGGGAGATAAGAACACGTGATTAATGGGAAATCTATAGCGATAACCCCCCCCCTCCCATCGCCGGGGTGGCAACCCTTTACTGTAAGATCGGCACACTTTGAGCCATCAGGGGAGGCATTGTGTGGTGTGTGGCAAGACGTACTTAGACAAACGTCAATTGATGAGGGATTGTGGGAAAACCAATTACACCGCCACAATGCGCTGCGACCGGGTAATCCGGACACCAATTGACATTCTCTATCATCCGGCTCAACTCATAACATGCTAATTAAATAAATACATAACGTGCGAAAAAAAAACTTTAGTTTTTAATATGGAAGTAGAATTGAAAATGATTTAACTAGAGACTTGTCAAGAAATTTGTAAACAATTTAATGTAAGGCCTAGTACTTAGTACTGATAATAATGATATACGTATTTGTTTAAAACACAATTAGATGATTTTTGTATACAAAGCTTCTCCGCGTTATCTGGACCGAAACCGCCATATTGGTGTATCCATAAAATGAAATCGATCCGTATTTGTTTAGGTGGTTTCCAATTTTCAATACCTCCATTTTTGAAATGAACTAAAAATACTTCTTTATTGAGGCGAACTCAGGACCACGTGATCCTTTCTCACAGTTAACCTATTGAAGAACACATGCCATCTTAACGTTCCTTGATGTTTATGGAGATCAATTATAATTCAATTTAAACAATACTAGCAGTTACCCGGCAGTCGTTGTCATGCCTTTGACTATTACCAACTAAAACCACTATCACCGAGATCACCTGTTCAAGTAAACATGTCATTACGTTTTAGGTAAACAACAATATCTTTCCATAAGGTTTATATGGGAACTCTTTTGGGCCTCTTGGGAGGAACCCAATTGAGTTAGGACGAAATGGATGGCTTAAAAACCTTCCCCATGAAATTGTACATATATATACCAAGTTTCATGGCAAACGGTCCAAAGGTGTCCGAGTCCATAAACTTCAAATAAATTAACAAAAAAAAACAACATTCTTTTTATAAATATAGATGTTTAATCATTGAATCACAGTTTCACATTATTAACACTTTACTAGCTCAACATTAATGCGAAACTACTGTAAAGGTAACACAATCTGTGTTATGGTTATTTAGCAAGATGGAACTTTCTCGATTTCGAGCAAGAGGTCCTGTAGTTATTATAGAGTTACGAAATCAAGGGAAAACAATGGAAGGATTTAATCAGCTATAAGAATAAAAATAACACAATTAGGGAAACAGTTTTGTAACTAGTGGCGAAATACTGGGCCCATTGTGTGTTAGTTGATAATTATTCAGACCGACTGGTTGTTGTTGGATCTGGCTGCGGCCCCGCAACATTTGTGTTTTGGCGGCGACGAAGGACTTTAATAACGGCTGACAATATACAATAGCGACACACCGCCTGCTTGTATCCATAAAACTTTATTGGGCTTTCCTTCTTGTTCAGTCGGTTTTAAGTGACCATTTGCAGTATTTTATCACCCTAAATACTGTATTATTAATTTTTGTAACTTTAAACTCAATTTTTAATAAAACTGTGCGACATGATTTCATTTTGATGCTACGATAAATAATTAAAGTCTACTGCGTCATCCAGCTGCAGCCTGGGTGTTAGAGCGACAGACTTGGGGTTCTACGCCAGACTAATTCTAATGTTAAGCAATCTAAAATAAGAAATATAAATTATACTGATCATACAACATTATTGATATATTTTATTATTCAGCAAAATATAAATCAGATTAAAGCTATTCTTTACACGGTATTCGCACTTTACTGACTTTATTGCGTTATATAATTTTATTATTTTTGACTCTACTATGCAACAATTACAATTCTATGCGAGGGGTCCACTTTTATTTTATACTAGCTGGCCCGACAGACGTCCTGTCCTAATGTCATGGAATTTGTTTTGTGTCAAATACTCGTTCATTTTCAATATGAGCTCGTTCGCTTTGCTCACCCCCTATCGAAAAAAGAGTTTTAGTTGCCATTCAACTAGTTTTTTATTTCCATAATGAGAGTTGCCATTTAAGGAGGTTTTTTATTTCCATAATGAACATATATTTATGCCTTTCAAGTATGTTTAGACATACTCCTTGTTAACAGCTGTTTGGTGTAACTAACTGAACTTTGATCAAATCAATGGGAACTTTGAAGGCCAGTGAGGCAGAGCCCTTAGGTCGGATTTTTATGAAAAATAGTTTACGTCCTATTCTTAGACCTACCTCACAATATATAATAATAATGGATGCACACAACATTTCATAAGAATCGGTCAAGCCGTTTCGGAAGAGTTTAGTTACAAACACAAGCCGTTTCGGAAGAGTTTAGTTACAAACACTGTGACACGAGAGTTGATTTTGATTTTATTTAGTTTACACCCGAGACATTTTTGGCCATTTATGAGCCAAATGGTTTAACTTTTTATAAAAAAATAATAAACAAATTTGGGTTTGCGATAGTTTTTTCCAATAAACCTTGTTCCAACTATTTATAAAATGCAAGGTACCCCCATAAAAGCAAATCATACAAAACATATGATAAAAAGAAATCTCTGCATTTATTTGCAACGATTACTCCAGCCACCTGCTTCTCCCATAACATTAATGTTAACTTTTAAATCCTGACCTCCTCATTGGATGATACGACATTGTTTATTAATGACTTATTTTACAGACCAACTAGCTGGCACCCGGCGCGTTGCTGCCGCAGAGGAGGCATTGAATTTGTTTGATGTCAAAGACTCGTTCATTTTCAATATGAGCTCGTTCGCTTCGCTCACTCGCCTCCCGGATGAGCTCGTTCGCTACGCTCACTCGCCTATCGAAAAAAGAGTTTGAGTTGCCATTCAAGTAGTTTTTTATTTCCATTATGAGAGTTGCCATTTAATTAGGTTTTAAATTTTCATAATGATAAACAGCTATTTACAATATTTTAAGTTATAGATATCATCTGATAAAATCAAAATAAATCTTTCTTCCATAAGATTAACGTTGAAACTTTTAAGTCCAGTGGGGCACAGCCCTAATGTCCTAGGACTTCGGTTAATGGCCTATAACTTTCCCAGGGTTAACCTGTGTTACTATACAACATTTAAAAGCAATCGGATGAACGGTATGGCAGCGCATAAAATACGAACGTACAGACGAACAGACGTACAGACGAACAGACGAACAGACGAACAAACATTGATTTTTATATATTAGATAAAATACCTCGCGATTTCAGTGAGCAGAAATTGTATACCACAACTGACAGTCGTTCAATAGAACTCCAAAAATTCAAGATTTGCAAATTGTTGTATGGGTTAATTGTTGTAAAAACGTCTGCTCACTGAATTCGCCAAGTGTTTTGTTATATAAAACGGCGGGATTTGAGAGTTAGTATTGTTTTACGGGAGACTCAGGTGACGCGAGCCCCTCTTGAGCAATACCCCCCATCTCCCCATCTCCACAGCACATTCCCGCCACACAACACCATCCACTCGCAGGCCGTCGCGGCGGCCACTCCAGCGCGGATCGCAGCGCTTCCATCATGCGGCAAACAATCATCGCAGCGTCTTTGTTATTTCTGGCGTCCCACTTTTAGCCGATGGTTTATCATCTATATTGTATCCCGGCGGTTATTATTTCTCACGTCGCCGTCGATATTCTTAGCCTCTTTGTTTACCGCCGTTCCATTACGAGCTTCGTTTGTCTGACTGTCCGCCGTTCCCGAGAGTGACTCATTCACTTTGTCGTTTCAATCTCGTCTGCGTCTTTTACTGAGGGTTCGTTGGCTTCTCGTTCTAACTAATCGCTCATTATTTCACTATTACAGGTTTTTAATACTTCACATTCCGTGCGCGAATTTATGCGTTAGTTATCTACAACAAATTTAGATTTTAAACTGTATTTGAGAGTTTACAGTGATGCGTTCCACTATTTATAATTGTATAAATCGCATTTCTGTAAAGAGGAGCAAGGAAGTGTTTACTTTTTATCTTGAAGGACAGATTATTTTCTTAGTGAACCTCAGTAATTCATCTCAAAACCCACGCGGAAAATGTTGGCTTGGAGTAAAAACAAATTATAAAGTTAAGAGAAAAGCTAAGGATAAAGGTTTTCTTATAACCTATGCATCCGTGACTTTATTGTGAATCAGCGCTATCCTATGATATGGAATGTACTATGATCTGGTCTAGCACCGCACTAGGTTTAACGGATATGCGTGGTGGCGTATGATAATGGGTGTCAGGTGCCTCGGGCTTAATGGGTTAAAAGGCCCAGCATCAGCCGATCAAGGTCATTCGCACGTTTTCCTTACCAAATAATCTACAACCACTGGAAAGCAGGAGGCTGCGTGGGGTGAAAATTAGTTCAGGCCTCACTTTTCAAACTATCCAGTGCCTGGTCTACTCCGGGTCCAACCCGAATGATATGTCGGGCCAAGTAAGGGGCATCCCAAAGATGTCCCAATCCATTTCATCCCAAAACTGTTGGTGCTGTTGGTGTTGGTGCTCCCATTAGATCGGTTCTTTCTGTAGCCAATTAAACTTTTTCGTAAAGGGCTTTTCCTCACAGGAACTTCCCACTGTTACCTCAAGAGCTGGAACTTCACTAGGTTCCGGAGGCGTGTCCAGAGGTCTCATACACTAGTTCTCGGAGAAAGAATAAAATACTGAGGTGAAAGGCTGGTGACACTAAACAACAAATAAATAAACAATACCATTACTGTGAATTTTTTTATTGTATCCAATGTTGTTGTAACCGTCACAGCCCAATCCGAGAGATGTGTAGCAATGAATAACAAATCGTAGTCCAATATATTTCAAGCTGCTAGGATAACACGGCGCTAGGTTATTACAAGTATCGGAGGTCTATCTTGCAGCTCACCGATCCTGTTGGTTTCCGCTTATCACGATGACTCGACGGCCGATCAGCTGATTATCGCAACACCAGCGGACCAGCACCAGTAGCGAGTAGAGAGGTTAATGCAGCGAACAACGAGATAAATCCGCTGCTAATGGAAGCTGGGTGACTTGCGGCCCGGTATCTCCTGTGCCCCCTCCCCCTCCCCCACTGATAACAAGCTCACTGTCGCGTCACGGATGAGAGCCCACAACGCCATCGGGTCTGCTGGCACGAGGCTTGGGAAAAGTGGGATCTGGAAATGGGCTGGAAACGGTTTCAAAGTGGATTTGTAGCAAGGAATCCTTGACTTTAATGTAAAATCAGATAACTAGGTGTACGCTCATTCTTCCCGTAAGAGGATGAACGAAGACTGAATTTTTAAAGATATGTAGGCAGGTACTGGATTGGTAACACTCTCCTGTTATCCGTTTTAACTCCAAAACAGCAAGAACAGATAATTAATAAACCAAACATTTTACTAATGGAATGGTAACACCATTCCCATATCCGTTTTAACTCCACAACGGCAAGAACAGATAATTTAGGACTAATGTAAATAAAGAATACTACTGACTACTGGAGTGGTAACACCCTTCTCATATCCGTTTTAACACGACAGTACCTGGGGGGCCCAGCTTTGCTCGCGGGAGGGCCAATCAGTCAGTTTAGATGACTTGGAGTAATATTTCATCACTTTCCCCTACTGATAATCAGATTTGTGTAACTCATTTGCCTCTTTTCTACATTTTTAAGGTTCCTCCAGTTGCTATTTATAGCTCAATGTCCTTTTCATTTATTTTACTACTCTATATATATATATATAATCTTCACTCAAATCTTTTAATCTCTGTTCTCAGGAAACCACATGTTAATAATCATAAAAAACATGAGTATTACTTTGACAGTTCCCTGGTTGATTATGAACAGCTGATAAAATTCTTTTGTGTTGATTTAAAACTCCGTAAGCCCAATGTTAATTTTTTTAACTTTTCATTTTATTTTTTTTTACATTATTTGATTTTTCCTGGGACCTGTCTAGAACTTATTTTTATCCCAGAAATTAGTTATTTTGAACATTTGAAGGAAATCGTTGGAGCCGTTTTTGAGATTAGTGTCGCAAGCAAGCAAACATACAAGCGAACCTTACTCATATTAGAGTATATATGATACCTGGGGGCCGAACTTTGCTCGGGGCGAGGCCAGTCAGTTTGTTTAGATGACTTGGAGCTTATTTCACCTCTTCCCCCTACTGATAATCAGATTTGTATAACTCATTTGCCTCTTTTCTACATTTTAGCGAATTTCCCCTATAGGGAAGAAGCTATAACCGTAGTCGGCATGGTAAGACCTAGGCCCGGGACCATGATAACTTTTCGTTTTGAGGTCCCCAGACCCCAAAAACACCATTCGTTTGAAACTGTATATATGTATACATGTGCATATGTGTACATATGTATATGTGTATATGTATACATATATGTATATATATATACCGGGTGTCCCACGAAGAGGTTTAAACGTTTGATTTTATATTACGTGCCCATTCATGCACCGAACTTTTTTAAACTTTACACAGTTTACAAAGTAGGTTCTAAAAATATTCTGGAAAAATTTCAGCTCCCTAACCTTAATAGAAACAAAATGGCGGCGTATTGAAAAATTTACCAATTTGCTTCCTATAAAAACTACTTTCATGATTTATTATCTGATTTGTTTACTACGTTGCGGTTCTAACGCTCATTGTTGAAGAACAGCTGTTTGATTGTAAAATTTCGCTTGAGCCATAAAAACATAACCTAACTTTCTTCGGTACCAGAAATGAATCAAGCAATCTTTCAACAAGATGGTGCTCCACCTCATTTTGCAAATCCTGTCAAGCAATTACTAAATGGCAACCTTCATGGCCGTTGGATTGGTCGTGGAAGTGATTTTTTAGATTGGCCACCCCGATCACCTGATTTAACTGTTTGTGACTTTTTTTATGGGGTTATTTGAAGGAACAAGTTTATACCCATAGCTTCAATAATGATGAGGAACTAAAACGATCAATAGAAGAGGAACTTCTCCGGATACCGCGGAGTTTCTTTGTAAGAGCTTACGAATCATTTGTTACGCGCTGTTATCAGTGTGTTGCTGAGGATGGGTTACAGTTTGAATAATTTTGGACTTTAAGGTTTTCCATTAGGCTATGTTCTAGTTCTTTTATTTAAAAGTCATATTGCCCTAGAATGTAACAATAAAAATATTTTATAAAACCAAAAACCCTTTTTTAATATTTTTAAAGTATCGTTTTAGCGAATTTCCCCTATAGGGAAGAAGCTATTACCGTAGTCGGCATGGTAAGACCTAGGCCCGGGACCATGATAACTTTTCGTTTTGAGGTCCCCAGACCCCAAAAACACCATTCGTTCGATACTGTATATATATATATATATATATATATATATATATATATATATATATATATATATATATATATATATATATATATGTGTCCGTGAGCACGATAACTCTCGTAAAAATGATCCGATTTTGACGAAATTTGGTATAAATATGTAAAGCAGCATTTATGACTTTAAGTTCGAAAACCAGACAGATCGACCTATCCGAAGGGGTATTTTGGGGGGGTTTTGTACCCCAAAAATGGGTTTTTTGAATTTTTTACATATAATTTTGGAAAAAGTCAAATTTTAGTTTTGACCATTCGATTCAGCTAAAAAAAACACACAATTTGGTATTTCGATCATTCCTCTACGTCAATTGGTTACCGAGATATTGAAAGTGCTAAACACAGTACGTTGTCTAATGTTATTCTTATGGAGGAAAAGAAAAATGTTATATCTCGCTTATTTATGAACGTATACTGACGAAACTTGGTATACAGCTTCATCTCGTTGAGGTCTATTGATATTTGCTCCAAAAAATTGTTTTAGCATAATTCTCCCGTAGCAGCAAACCTGCGTACTCAGCCCCCATGTTATTCTTATGGAGAATAATTAAATGCTCTGTCTCCCTTAATTATGAACATAAATGAATAAAAAATGGTATACGACTTCACCTAGTTGAGTTATATTGACATTAGCATAAAAACCCATTTTTTGTGTTCCTTGTTGCAGCAAACCTGCGTACTCAGCCCCAATGTTATTCTTATGGAGAATAATTAAAATTGTATATATCGCTTATCTGTGAATATATTTTTATGAAACTTGGTAAGTGGCTTTATGTAGTATTAAGAAATTTATATCTCCATTGGAAATTCGCTGAGTATGCAGGTTTGCTGCGACGGGGGTATTTTTATTTCAATATGCCGCCATTTTGTTTCTATTAAGGTTAGGGAGCTGAAATTTTTCCAGATTATTTTTAGAACCTACTTTGTAAACTGTGTAAAGTTTAAAAAAGTTCGGTGCATGAATGGGCACGTAATATAAAATCAAACGTGTAAACCTCTTCGTGGGACACCCGGTATATATATATATATATATGTATATATATATATATGTGTCCGTGAGCACGATAACTCTCGTAAAAATTATCCGATTTTGATGAAATTTGGTATAAACGTGTAAAGCAACATTTATGACTTTAAGTTCGAAAACCAGCCAGATCGCTCCATCCGAAGGGGTATTTTGGGGGGGTTTTGACCCGAAAAATGGGTTTTTTGAATTTTTTACATGTAATTTTGGAAATAGTCAAATTTTGGATTTTACCATTGGATTTGGCTTAAAAAAACACACAATTTGGTATTTTGATCATTTCTCTACGTCAATTGGTTACCGAGATATTGAAAGTGCTAAACACAGTACGTTGTCTAATGTTATTCTTATGGAGAAAAAGAACAATTTTATATCTCGCTTATTTATGAACGTATACTGACGAAACTTGGTATACGGCTTCATCTGGTTGTGGACCATTGATATTTGCTAAAAAAAAAAATGTTTTTGCCAAAGGCTCCCTGCGTAAACCCTGAGCAAACCTGCGTACTCAGCCCCATTTTATTCTTATGGAGAATAAGTAACGTGTTACCTCCCTTAATTATGAAAATAAATTAATGAAATTTGGTATGTAGCTTTACCTAAATGAGTTATATTGATATTTGTATAAAACTCCATTTTTGTGTTCCTTCCTTCAGCAAACCTGCATACTCAGCCGCCATGTTATTCTTATGGAGAATAATTAAAATGTCATAAATCGTTTATTTATGAATGTATATTGATGAAACTTGGTATGTGGCTTTATGTGGTATTAAGATACATATATATGCATGGGAAATTCGCTGAGTAAGCAGGTTTGCTGCTACGGGGTATTTAAGGTCACTCCAGTTGTTATTTATAGCTCAATATCCCTTTGATTTATTTTACTACTCTATGTATGTAATCTTCTCTCAAATCTTTTAATCTCTGCTCTCAGGAAACCACATGTTAATAATCATAAACAACATGAGTTCCATGTGGTTCCATAAAATCAGATAATAAATCCTTTGAATGAAGATTACATGTGGAGTGGTCATATCCAGAATGACTCAAAGGTGCATTATAATAACAACTGTTGTAACCTCAAAAATGCTTGTTAGTAGGGTACATGGTGAAAAACAACTCCAAGTCATAAACAAGATTGACCTTTCCCTAGCAAAGCTCAGTCCCAGGTAGTACTTAAACTATATGAGTATAACTTTGAGAGTTCGCTGAAAGATTTTGAACAGCTGTTATGACTCTTTTGCTTTTATTTTAATCTCCAAAAGCCCAATGTGATTTTTTCAATTTTCCATAGCGGCTTTTTACATTATTTGATTTTTTTGGGGGATGGGACATGTCTAGAACTTATTTTTAACCCAGATATCAGGTTTTACAACACAAGTAGTTGGAAGGACACATTAGTTATTTTTTAAGAAAATCGTTGGAGCCGTTTTTGAGATAAGAGTTGCAAGCAATCAACCAAGCAAGCGAGCATGCAAACCTTACTCATATTATAGTGTAGGATAGGATTGAGTCAAAATAATTCAGCATTTGTATTGATTGACTATAACATATTTTTACTCTTAGGCACATAGAATGTACACGAGACAGGGACAATGATTCTGGATTCTAGCATGTTTGAAGTTCTGCATACAGACGGCCAGGGCTGAATTTAGGTCTGTACAGGCTCTGGTCTACACCCTAAATGCAAGTGCGGGCCCTTACCAGCCCGGCCAACTTTCCTGTTTGATTTATATAATATAACCTACGCTTATATCCGCCTCTACAGATGGCGTTGTGCAGTTACTTAAATTTCAAATTGCTAAAATCCATATTGCTGCCTAGTGTATATTAACGTTGTCATGGCAAGATATTATTAAGTGATTGTCATTATCTAAATACATAAAACAAAGTCGGGATTGTATGTTAGTTATTTAGTTTCATCAAACAGCTGTTATAAGGATGATATCTAAACATACTTGAAAAGCATATAAACATATGTTTATTATAGACATAATAAATCTATTTGAATAGCAACTCATTTTCAATACCGAAGCAAGCTCTATATAAACATAGGCAAGTGAGCGTAGCTAACGAGCTCATCTTGAAAAAGAACGAGAATCTTTGACATAAAACAAATTCAGTGACATTAGGACAGAATAATGTCTGTCTGACCAGCTAGTAGTACTCAACCCGAACTCCCGAACGCTTACCCAAGGATCATCTTTCCTCCATAAATTTAACAAGGCAACTTTTAAAGCCAGCGAGGCGGAGCTCTAAGGTCGGGGTTAAAAGAAAATAACAACAATTTTTTGTATAATTGAAAATTTTCTAAAATTACTAAAAAAGGTGTAAATAATAACAAAGAAAATTGTCCTGTGCGGTGGAGGTCTATGGTTGAGTAGGGTGGCGTATCAAACGTGGGGACATCTTTCAGGAGATGCTGCTTTAACAAAATAAATCCAACGAATCATACGTTAAAATTAAAATTTGGGAGTGATAGTAAAGGCAGAGCCCTGAGGGAAGAACAAAGAGGTACCGTATCCATAATATTTTGGTACCCAACAACGTAGTATATAGGTCTGGAGCAGTTTTGAGGAGCCGCTTTCGAAATCTTTGGATTTTTATTTGGTGGTTTATATGAAGTTTCTAATAAAATATACCACCTGATTTTTTAGAAAAATTTGGGTTCAGAAATTACAGGGCTTAAGAGATCCCAAACTTCAGTTTTTTTACCTTTCTTAGTGCCATAAACTTTAAATATTTTTAGCAGGTTTCAACAGTTTTATCTCATTGCCATAAAAAGCTCTAAAAGATGAAAAATTAGTACTCCAATCCACACACGGTTAAATTAGTATTTCGTTAGTAGGCTATTCGACTAATGGTTGTGGAGAATATTTCAATTTCCATTCAGCAGTAAACTAAGTATATTGTCCGATGTTATTCTTATAAGAAATAAAAAACATATATCTCTTGTATACTTTTTAATTTTATTAAAACTTGGTGTGTTAGCATTGACCAATAGAGAATATTCGTCCCAGGACAACCTTAAAACTGGTCTATACCAGTTTGGATGCTGACATTGGGTACAGCAAATGAAATTGTCATTACATATGAAGTTTTTTGGATGTCCATTATGACAAACTTCCCTTTCACCTTTGGTCCCTCCACTTGCAGCGGCTCGGGGCGGAAACTCAGGGGTTGGTCCCCAACCTGAGAATGTATGGTCCCTGGCTGTTGTACATGGATACCCCATCCGTTGAGTTGGCCAGTTGGAGGGCAGAGCGGGTCCACATAGAGCCTGATCACAGCTGTCACAAGGCACGGGAGTTGGTACTCTGAAAGGCCAATTTGGCTGCCTGTCCCATCCCACCCTTTCCTTTCCTGCTATATCCTAACCTTCTGGTAACCTGCGCAAAATTCCCGCTTATGGAAAACGTGCCTATAGCAGCTATGCTGGGGTTTCCTAATCTAGCAGCAATGAATAGAGAATATGCGGAATACGTTTCCATCTAACCCTGGAGGGTGAGGTGGAGCAATTAACCTCTTAAAACCACTGTGTGTACCTAGCAAATTAGATTAAACTGATTGCGTTTATTTGGTCACATGTCCTAGCTCCTGTTCACGCTTTTTTAAGACTCGGCCAATGACTAATATATTTTTGGTACCGGATGGTTTTCGACGATTTTTAAATATATAACCTGAGAGAAAAGTTGCCAATAATTATTAGACCTATTAATTTCCAGCTCCAAAATCAGGGGGTTAAACATACAGAAATATACTTGTTTTAAACCCATTTAATGTAAAAAAAGATATTCAATGATTTATTTATATAGGCCTAACAGTATCTTATAAAATTCATACCTTAAATTTAAAAATGTTTACATCATTAATATATGTTGGTTTGAATTTAAATACACAAGCTACTGAAATCGCAGCAAGAGAGATTTAAAAGCAAAATCCAACATCTACATTAATGACAATTTTTCAGGAGGGCAATCTGTCTACATCGTAATTAGTTGAACAACGTAGACGGTTGGGATTAGGGAGTTTTGGACATCTTGATTGTTTATGAAAATCAATATTAACCACAGAAAATGCAAACAAATATAAACTGTAACCAGACTATTTTACTGACCGGTAGATTACAAAACTTTAATCCCATGTCATTAGGTGACAGTGAGGCTTATTTGGTAGGTACATTACATGTAATAAAGATAGTTTGCACGTATGATAGTTTAGTAAGTCTGCCATCAAGTAATTTGTTCACAATGTAAAGAAACTACTATAGGTCTACAACACGCTTGATTATCAATCACAGTCAGTCGTGTTACAGAGTTATACTGTCCCAATAATTCAAAAATTCCAAAACCTATTGTATTAATTTATCATCACTAGTCCAAACACTTAGCTTTTACATCGAAGTTTTCCAGTAAAAAATAAACTGAAAATAAATCTAAATACAAGCATTGTTTTAAACACGACAAAACACTATTAATTTACATAACACTCACATTTTAAACTATTTCGAAATAAAAAAAAATTGATGGAACAAAACAACCAAATCCATAGTTTTGGTTATGTTTACATTTGAGTAAATTATAAACAAATATGCAGTGTTTCCACTCTACGGGAAAAATATGCCACGCACTGATACAAAAAATCCCACTTTATCCCAGACTCTCCCTTATAGTATCCCTCGTCATATCCCACACTTTCCCACTGATTTGTTAAACATTGCAACACATTAATGTTAAATATTATATGATTATTGAATAATGTATTGGTACAATATTTATACCGTTAGATAGAGCTTATTTAGATCTACTAATTACCTATAGGTATTTTACATTTTAGTACCTCAAAGGATTTTGAGCAATGCGACATAGGTTAAATGATACGGTGAATTAACTAAATTAAATAATTTATTTACGTGAGAGGTACTAATATTTTTAATGGTAGTACTAAAGAGTACGAAGTAGGTACTAAATAACGGCAAATAGTTTGCTTGTTAATTCCAACATGGCACGGCCAGCGAAATTGACATGATTCAGTGTTCGTTCTGTGACGTTTATAAAATCATAATAGGTGCGGACAGCGAGGTTAAAAATGGGAAACCCCGCAACTGCCAGTACGGCGAGAAAATCCACTAGAAGTGCTACTGCTAAGGTGCTCTGGTCGTAAGTTGTAAGCAAACTAGCAGACGTAATGCCGATTTCAAAAAAATCCCACTTTATCCCACAATCCCATTTTATCCCACAAGCAGTCAAAATATCCCATATAGGGGATAAAAATCCCTCAAGTGAAACACAGACAAATCCCAGCTGACATTTTAAAGACAACCATAGTCAATAGCTTACTACGAAAACCAATTCAATTACTGAATATCAAACATTAAAATTAGTTTTAATAATTATTAATAATCCAAAATAAAATACAAATGCTGTGTTAAAACATCCCTTTGGTATCCCAAATGACTCCTTCAAAATTTCATTAAGAAATGTTTTACAGTTATTTAGTATTTCGATAACACACCCACACACGCACACACGGCCACTGAAACTTCTTCATCAATACAGTGATTCACTTCGTTCATCAATTATGTAATTGATTTTTTTAAGTAAATGTGTTACTATTATTTTGAGGAGGATATCGTTGAATAGTTAGAAGGTAATGGTAACATAACTAAATTACTGTAAGAGGCATACATAGTGTATTTAAAGACGGCGAATAAACAAATAGTTGTATACTGAAAATGTACATTATCTGTGCCTGCGACCCAACTTATGCTTCAGGCACAAGGTATTACCAGTTGTAGGGCAGCAGATATGCATTGTGTGTTGTTGTTGAGACAAACTGATTCGCATTCAGTGTAAAAATAGGATAGATTACTACCGTAAGTTCTGAGACCTACAGGATAGTTATAAACCAATCAACATTTCACAACTCAGTTCTAAGCCTTATGGTCCCGGGCACCAATTGTTCACCACTCTTGCAAGCTCTAAAGGTATTTACCTTGCACTTCAGTATAACTTATCAGAGCTGATGATGGATTCCTCGCCTCTTTTTCTCTGACAATCGCCTGAACTTAACTAAGAGAAACTTAATTCTTTGGACGTCTCGCTAACCAAACGGATTTTTGACTGGGATATCCACACAAGTTGAGAGGTTAGGACAGTTTACTCATGTACTCATATAAAAATGTCTCTAGCGTTGAAATAAATGCCACCTATTATTATAATCTTGGAGGAATTTAACCTAATATGAGATAAAACGGAAGCGTACTTTATGAATTTATTTTTAAACAAGAAGATCCCGGGGGGGTTAGAAGATACGCGATAAACCCGGTAACAGAAGGGTTGCCCCTGGCCTTGAAGGGGTTGCGTCTGGGGGGAGGCGGGGGTGCGGATGTTTTGTCTGATACACCTAATACTGAGGCTTAAAAATATCACCACAACCCTTTCCCGGGTAAACAGTTCTCCGTTACCCCCCTCCCCCTCCCCCTGGCATCAGTCTAGTGTCGTAGTCTAGAGCACGGCTAATATACCGCCTGCTGGGGGATGGAGGAAGAAGAACATTTAATGTTAAGGTAAGAAATAACGTCTAAGAATCTCTCTATAGATAACTAATTCGTTTACTACAGTTGTTTTATACTCCTTATAAAACCCAGCGTGGCAATCTCAGAACACAGCGCTTAGGGGGATTAAGACTATTCGTATTGACTCTCGGTAAATTATCTTCAAATCGTGTATAATCTGCTAGAAATACGATTTAAAATTTTAAACACGTATTAAAAACAAATAGATACCTCATACGGAGCTTGGACTTTGTAACACCTGTACCCAAATCTAGTTTGAAAAATCCCATTCACAAACTTGTTGTCGCCTGTTTTGTGTTAGTTGCACTTGTCGCTGTAAGATAGTGCACCAGCACGTTGACAAATAAATAAATGATAACGTCTCTTGAAATTAAAACTTTAATGTTTATGAATTGTTTGTTTATTTTTCGCATTTAGCGGTGTTGGTGATCTTCAAAATTATAGTTTAATTGTTATTGGTTTTGATACCGTACGAGCGAATATATGTAACAACTGGCTAAACACCCGTAATAAATAAAGTATAAATATGAATTAGTTTGAACTAAAATTGGTATTATTATTTTGTAATAATTTTCAAACTTGTCAAATACTACCTATATCACCACATGCTATTGTTGTTTGTTTTTAACCAGTATTGAAGTTACCTTTTCTTTACCATTTCAACCCCATATCCTCACGACCAGAGCCTCCTCCGTCCCGTGCCCCCCTCCCCCTCCTGGAGGACGTGCGACTTGCCAGATGCGGCATTTTTATTGTGGAGAAGGCGCGGAGATGCTGTGCTGCTGTGCGGGGGAACATAATGAAAACTAATCCATTATTGGCTGGCGGGTGATCCATCTTGGGCTTTGAATGGCAGAGAAAAACCGTCATTAATGTCAAAGAGTAAAAGGGCTTTTGTGACGAAACACGGGACCGGGATAATGCAGTGGAGTTTCCGACGGTTTTTAAAAACTGGAATAGAATTAGTTTTAAATAGGTAAATCGGAAAATATCTTGTTTAACGAAAACTTATCCAAGTTCTGAACATTTAAAATATAAGAAAATAATTAGCCTATTACTTAATTGTAAAATATAATTTTTACTGAAGCTGTTTTAAATGTTTTCCGAAGTAAATATAACGTGTAAATTGCGACTTCAACGTTTTAATCTGAATTTTAAAAGTTTAGGAATTCATTTTTAGATACATTTAAGACGTGTTGGTCATAATGGATTCTATTTCATTCGCCAGTGGCATTTTTTACCATTTTACAGGGAAGGGTCCAAACTCAGGTGTTTTTACTATCTAAGGTTGGCCTGTTCATAGAAAGCATCATTATTTAATAGCCCAAGTAATAATTATTTAATGGCATCATTATTTAATAGAACAGGAATAGCTGGGTCCTGCATCGAATATACTGTATACTGTTAAGATATCTAAATGAATTATGTTAAGCTGGTTTTAAAGACGCTTCTTTTGTTTTTTTTTTCTGGACCAGTTAAAAGATTTTGATTTAAGAAAAGAAAAAGGCCCCGAATTGTAGTTGTACATAAATGTTTCAATCTGAAATACCTTCATTCTTACAAACAATAGGCTATATTGAAAATGGGGTTTTGCACATAACATTGGTAATCATTCTAATTTGATTATATATTTAAAAAACTATTCGAAAACCAAAAGACAATTTAGTCCCTATTAAAGATGTTAAAAGAGCATGAATGAAAAATAAATTACCAACACATTCCGATGCCGATTAGTACGATACTGAAGTCATAGAAAGAATCGTAATGTCCCCAAGATGAAACCCAAGATGATTAACGAAGCAAGTTAATTTAGTCATTGAAACAAAATATATTCCAGCCAAGACTTTATATTTTTACAATTAATGTAAAACTTATATTAATTTTCGAGTAACAAACTCTTAATAAAGTAAAGTTTTGCACCATTAATAAAGTAACGGTTAACCAAATACAAATATAAATTAAAACAGGACTTTGACAGAAAGTGTTACTTTCCCGTATAATACCCTGAACCTCAAATAACCTCCATCGCGGAACTCAGAAAACACTAAGACTTCTTATCCGCTAATAATAAAGGTGGTAACAGAAGGCGCGATGGTGTGGGGTAATACCAGCGGGGTGGGGAGCGGGTATTGTACGTGGTTGCCTGGCGACAATGTATTACACCTCGGTAATTGTCGCGGCGGCAAATCCCTCATAATATCGCAGGATTACTTCTTAAAGCCGCCATAATATCTGCGTTTCTTCCCGGCGGGAAAGTATTAGCGGGACTCTGAATACGCCCCATTCACCGCCTCTACAGATATTGACATTATTTTTTCCTCCCAATTGAACGGTTTATTGCAAGTTTTGCGGCGGAAATCTCCTTTCAGAGTGATGAATTAGCCTGCGACTGCTGTGTTGGGGGAGGGGGGCGCTACACAACAGTCATTATGGGGTTGACACCAATTCATCGCGCGAACCGCCGTCGCTGACGAACCAACAAACCAACTCATTATGTTCGCTACCGAGGATTTCTTCGCCGCGATCGAGTATTTCTTATCGCCGTCATCTATTCATCCTCTGACAAAGAGTTCAAAATTGTTTTCATCGAGTTTTCTAATTACCGGGAACCCCACAATGGCCCATTTGGAGTTGGCTAATTGACGTCTGCCTTGATAAGTTGTCAGATTTACTGTTATCGATTAATTATAATTAAATTTCGAATTAGTTTTTGTCTGTTTACCGAGTTACACTGAACTTAATTAGTAAATGAGAGAATTGAGAAAAGATTGATTCCCAACCAGGAAAACCTACGCATTTACCACCAAATTTCAATTTCAACTTTCTCCGCAATTACTTATGTATTCAGGTTTTTGCTGCCCTCTTAATAATTCTTGGTAGTTATATTTTAATAAAATAATATGGATTTGTTAATTTGTTAATAGTCGTTTGTATGTAATTTTTAACAGATTTGAACAGAATAAAATAAAACTGTCTATGTTATAGATTTATTTAAATCTTGACCCCGGTTTTTGTCCAGACATGCGTGTGAGATCATTGTGTCAAAGCCCCAGAAACTATAAGCGACAGCCTTTTAAATATGACCTTTTGGCCTGGTTAAACTACTTTTAATTTTTATTTGAGGGGGGGGGGGTCTGATTAAAAATAGTTAAAATGCTCGGTTCAGGCAGCACCAAAACAAAAACGTTTCCTAAAAATCAAAATGTGATAACGGTAACGATTATTTTTCCACATAAACAGGAGGGGAAAATAAAACTTTAAGAGAAGGCTGCAGTGACGACATTTCGCGTTTCGACCCGCTGCTCCCATGAGCGAAAGGCCAACTAACTTTCAAATCCCATCCCTCCTCCACGTACTATCCGACATATTTAATTAATGGCTGATTGTAAAGTGAAAAATACCAAGCGGTACCAGGAAGCTTGATCTGTATATAACATATAATAGTCGTTAAATAAAATTACAAAATATTTGTGGATCAACTATTTATCTGTAACATTTTTTATTGTTGAAATTGCTAAGTTTTTTTGCTCCATGAAATACTTAAATTTTGCAAATCAACAATTTTGGACAATGCGGCCGATGACGAGGGACGGGCTTCAAAAGTTAACATTGGTCTTACGGGACAAGCGGGTGACTGGATCCCCTCTTACTCAGAAGTAGAGGCGATAATGATGATGATTATCAAACAGACATTACATTTCAGCCACAGCCCCGATCACCCGGCACCGGTTCACGCGCAGTCCGTCTCAGCCAATCGCCGCAGGTGATCGCCCAGCAGAGAAACGCCAGTCACGGCTCGTAGTTAACAGAATATCATCGTCGACAATAATTGAAATGTACCGGCCGTGTTTGATGCCCAAACATTTGTCCGCCACCGGGGCCGGGGGCCTCATTGTTACGTGTTTGTTTAGCTGCGATAACCAAACGAAATTAGCATCAATCCTACTACCCCTGGAGGGGAGAAAAGTGAGGAGATAATCATTATAAAGAGCATATTGCAGTAATGAAGTGGCTGATCAAAGAGAATAATGCAGCATTGTCCTGCCGGGCGTTCCTCGCGAGGTTCCGAGACGTGGCGACAGATCGCGGCCTCAGCCAGTGGCGGCCGATGGGAATGTTTTAAAATAATACAACGATCAGCTGATTTAATGATTCTGACATACTACCACCTTAATTTATTACTTCTCAATCTATATTTTTTTTAAATGATGTTGGTTTGTTTGTTTGTATATATATTTGATGGTTATGGACTCGGACACTGATGGACCGTTTGCCGTGAAACTTGGTATATATATGTAAAATTTCACGGAGGAGGTTTCTAAGCCATCCATTTTCTCCTAACTCAATTGCGTTCCTCCCAAGAGGCCCAAAAGGGGTTCCCATATAAACCTTATGGAAAGATATTGTTGTTTACGTAAAAGCTAATGACATTTTTACTTGAACAGATGATCTTGGTTTTAGTTGATAATAGTCAAAGGCATGACAACGTCTGCCGGGTAACAGCTAGTATAGTCTATTTATATATTACTTCTTATTGTCTAATCTGTAATTTATTGATGGAAGTTTGACTACTATTATTAACTTTCAAATCATTTTGGCATCCCTTGTGTTGAACGGAACAAGAAACAAGATGGCAGACCAGGATTTGAATAGATTGAAATCAGAAAGGACTCAAATTAGGAGGAAACTTACCGAAGGTAAGGTAAGGTAAGGTAAGGTATTATTGAACCTTATCTGTTGAAGAGGATACAGATATCGTTAAGCTTAATGCATTCTACCTAAAAACTGCATATATATTCTAAATCAGAAAGGCTTTTCAAAATCGATCAAATGGTTAGTGATATTATATTTTATACAGTTACCGATGAAGAAGTCCTAGGTAATGAATACGATGTCACAGAAAGTTGCATGGAAAGATGGGTTCGTATTTGTAATAAGAGGGAATAATTTGTATCTCCAAAACTGTTTAGACCTATTGGCAGATCTTTGGCAAAAAGTATCCAGTCTTCCTCATCCAACTCTAATAGGAGAGTTTATCGATTACGTAAATTAGAAATTGAGAAATCTGTTGTTAGCATCAAAAATTGGATTTTAAAGTGTATTTCACCTATTGAAATTTGTAAAGTCTTTATTTATATTTAATTCTTTGGTTTTACAAAACAGGGACGATGCCTGCTTTGACAGTCAGTGGTGTAACATCGTCGGCCCCGAGACGGCCTGTCAAACAATGGAAGTTGCGAGTGGTTGTTGTCGGGAAGAATCTGTCATTTTGTGTTAAACTAATTAGTACTACAATTTTTCATGCAAAGAGTTTGAATTGACTCTAAAATAATCAGATCCTATTTTGAATTGCAAAAATATATTTTTTATATTTAGTTCTTTTTTGTTCATGATCATGAATGCGTGCATCTATAATTATATTTTTGGGTTGGACACTAAGAAGACATAGAGGGACCTTCCCATGCTACGCGAAACGGGTGTTTTGGGAGCTTTGGTAGAGAAATGGGGATTGCGGACCTGGAGACTATTGGTATCAGTATTGTACTGTTTATTTGTTAAGATTTACAAAATTATCAAATATTAAAATAATATTCAAATTATCAAATTATAAGTAAAAGGAAATGGCGAGTAATGCTATAGCAAATTAATTAATTGATCGATGTATTTTTCAAAATGTTAAAGTCTAAATCAGTTAGAAATTCTAAATGTTGAAAGTGAAGTATTATGTTCTTAAAACCAATAGCAATATTAAAAGAACTCCAACTTCTTCCAGTTGCCGACCAACTTAGAGCCCAGCTTACCAACCAACCACCAACTTACAGCCCTCTCACTTATCCAGTGGTATCCTGGACTTTCATGTAGCATACTACGTCAGAATTGAAAAGGTTTTGGAACCATAGACCATGAAACTTGTAACAGCTATCAAAAATACGTTTTACAATTTGTAAAGGTCAAAACTCTTACAACAAGTCAATGTTGTTCGTTATATCCTGGAGGGATCACAAAATCCTCATTTCGGTCATTTCCAAGGTTATTTTCTTTCTCCTGTTACCCGTGCACCGCTTTTCAACAACACCCTATCGATAAGCTTTAAAATCCTCATTTCTCCTCCTCCTCCCTCTTAGGAAGGGTGAGAGTGTCGTAGGGGGGAGGGGGGGGTGCCGAAGAGAATTTAATAACAGCAGCTTTCACGTGTCGCCAGCTCCAGGAGTGAGGACAACAATGCGAGGCGAGGCGAGGACGGCTTCACTTAATTGGACGCCAGATTGGACGGTAAGCCGCCAGTTTTACGCGAGTTGGCGGGTCGTATCCGTAGCTGGGCCAATCTGTCCCCGTATTACCCCCCCCCCCCCCCGGGGCACTCTCGGGACAGGATTAGAGGCTGATGGGATCCTCGTCACGTGATAAAGGCTGATAAGAACCGGCCCGGGATTATGATGATGTCACGGGGCAGCGGGCTGTGAGAAATTAAAGGTTTGGAGTCATTGTGTCCCTGTGTGATCAAAAGTGTCCGGATGTTTTTGGGAGCAATCCAGTTTATCATAGGGATGTATGACTTTCCAAGCATTTATCATTTTTCTATCATCTCAAGGTAACAAATCGTAGATGGGACAGTGGATTAAAATTAAAATTAAATTAGAAGTCTAAATTAGTGGAACACATTGCTACAAATTCAATGTAAATAGTGGGCAACTGGGTTGAAAATGGGAAATGGTCAAAGTTATTGATAACCACTGATATTTCCTAAATTATTACGTAGTCGCTATTGCAACTAGTATTGCATAAATACGATCCGTTAATGAAAACCTATAAGACCAGTAAGACGATTACTGCACCTACGAGTTCCTCCTTACTAACTTTCATGAGGAATAGTTTTCTGGCTTATATTAAACAGTCTTAGATATGTTTGAATAAAAAATTTAAATTTATAATTTTGCCAAATAGAACTCAATTGTTATTTTAAGATTATAAATATACAACAATTCACAGTAATCACACACATAATCACACTAATCAACAATTCATTTAAGTTATGTTTAAGTTTTTTTTTTATCACAAAAATAAATTTCCGGGACAGTAAACTACCGAGTGGACTGCCCGGTTCAATTATAGACAGGTTTTCGTAGAGCTAAAAAGTAAAAACACTAGTATTTGTTTAACAACTATTGTTACCATTAGTGTTAAACAATAAGCGGCCACCGCCAGTTGAGCGTTACAGCCACGGACACGGTGATGGTAATGGCGGGTTGGCCACAGGAGGGACATAAACTGCAAAATTGCTGCTTATAACAACTCATTACCGGTGAGGCGAGGTTTATGGGGTGTTTATGTTTATGTCAGACTACCGACACTCCGACACCTCCAAGACAGTTCCACGGTGTCGCCGCCGCCACGCCCCACCTGCCAGTCTCACCACCTCCTCCTAACTGCTGCAATTAAGAGTGGGCTCCGGTCACGAAACATTTGACGTTTCTACCTGCTTCCCCATAAGGCAGGGTTAACTCTTGCCCGGACCGCCTCAACGAATTATCCCATATCGGAGATTTACGGGTAATTATAAAGAGGACAAATGCCTAGCGATTTCAGTGACCATCGTTGAATCACAAACGAGTTCGCACGCAGCGCGCTGACGTGAGGGAAATGAACTTCCGCATTAGCATCTTTAAAACATCTAATAAAGGGTTTAACACAACACTGGTAACATTTCTTTGCAAAAATTCAAAATGTAATTTTTTGGCTGTTCTGATGCTCCTGGTTATACTTCAATTTACTATTAGGATGGTAATTTTGTAAATTAAAAGGTTAGGAGGAGGTATAGTCGAGATAACAAGTTGGTATAGGAGTATTGGGGGTGGTAAACTACATCAAGATATGAAAAACAGCCTTTTCCAGTTTAAAATCCCCATAAGACAACGTACTGTGTTAAGACAATTAACATTTTCTTGAATAACTCAGTAAATATTCATCAAAAAACAAAAAATTTGAAAAATTAAAATCCCTAAAAAAGGGATTTAGAGTGGTCCGATTGTTTTTCCCAACGAACTTGTCCAGCTGTTTACAAAAGGGAAGGTTCCCACCAAATTTCAGATAAATCTTACAAAAGATGCGATCGCTAGAGTGCGAACACACACACATACACACACACACATATATATATATATATATATAAAGTTTTTAGCGACCCCCAAAACGTGTTCAGGGGGTCACGTTAGGAACTTCTATGGTGGTCCCGAGCTTAAGTTTCACCGTGTGGGTCATGCTAATAGTTCACTTTTCCATAGGAAATTCACTAATAATAATCGTCCAGTAAAATTCCAAAATATCCAATAGTTACGATTTGTATTGGTAACCTACCTGTAATATAAAAATGTGCTCGCCCTTATCGATAGATATTTGTTATCTTTATAATTAACCATAGATCAACAATTTCGGAAGATCCATTGAGGAGGGACGGACTTTGAGTCAGACATTGCTCTTATGGGGAAAGCAGATAGAAATGGGAAATATTACCTGACTTTAGCTCGTCCCTCTCAACACTGAAACGTTCGCTTGCAAATCACTCAGAGACGTTTAAAGGCATTGAAGTGCCTGAAAATTATCAATACCCCCGTTGCAAAAAACCTGCATACTCAGCGAATTTCAAATGGTACTTCACTAAGTGATGAAGTCAATTACCAACTTTCATCAAAGCATATTCATAAATAACCTAAATAAGACATTTGATGTTTCTCCGTAAGAAAACATTAGGACTGAATATGCAGGTTCGCTGCATCAAGGACCACAAAAATCTGGTTTGTATGCAAATACCAATGGATCACCTCCAGATCAAGCAACATACCTAGTTTTACCAATTTATGTTCATAAACAAGCAAGATCTCACATGTTTCTTATTCTCCATAAGAATAACATTAGAGCTGCTGAGTACGCAGGTTTGTTGCCATGGGAACCACAGTAAATAAGTTTAGTATGCAAATATCAGTAAACCCCAACCATATGAAGCCGCATACCAAGTTTCATTAATATATGTTAATTAATAAGCAAGATATAAAATTTTACTTATTCTCCATAAGATTAACATTGGACAACGTACTGTGTTTAGCACTTTCAATATCTTGGTAACCAATTGACGTAGAGCGATGAACAAAAAACCAAATTGTTTGTTTTTAAAGATGAATCCAATAGTGTAAACTAAAATTTGGCTTTACAAATAATTATATGTAAAAAGTCCAAAAACCCCATTTTTGGGTACAAATCCCCCCTTATAATGGTGCGATCTGTCTGTTTTTCGAACTCATGAAAATAGTTGCTACCTTACACCTTACCTTATACCAAATTTCATCACGATCGGGCCATTTTTACGAAAGTTATAGTGCCTACAGACGATATATATATAAATTTGAACGAATGGTGTTTTTGGCTTCTGAGGGCCTCAAAACGAAAAGTTATCATGGTCCCGGGCCTAGGTCTTACCTTGTCTCCTACGGTAATAAGGGAAATTCGCTAATATTCAAACGGATTTTTGGTGTCTATATGTTAGAGTACTGGGTTCAAAATAATCCTGGAGCAAATGTTTATTCATGCTATTTTATTGATATTAAGAGAACTACAGAGATACTTGATCTATGGAGATACTATGAGAAAGTGAGACAAGTTAAAATTCCACTGAAACAGAGCGAGGAATGCAATAAACCTCTGTACTAGTAGACAACTGCAAACACTTAAACATTACTTGCGACTTGCCTCTAGAGTGCAAATAATTGAAAACACCTAGGTTTTATCAACGAACTAGTTCATTCTGATTGAACAATTTTGAATCACTATTATACAAATCTCATAACACCCTGAATAATCACTTTCAAATGTTCCGTACTACTTAGTTCCTCTATTAGTTTTTAATTTTCAACATTCGTTTTTTATGAGTGCAACAATTTATCAACTCAACGATTCACATTTGGAGAAATAAGAGCGCGACCAAAATACCCCCTGTAGTACTCCATCATCTCAATCGCGAGGTACGAAATGAGTTCTGACCTTGATATAGACTAGACTGATGAGGTCTAGTTCCTCATTTGAACACCCCCATGCATCAGGGGGCGGACTCCGAATTGACTATCGCTGCTAATAGAGGAAGACAAGGGTGTCAGGCCGGCGGCAGGCAGACGCATCTATCATATCTCCCCCGGCTCCTTGTTTCATTGCTCCATAGAGCCTGATGAAAGGCCGGGTCGAGTATAACTAGGTTTTACAACGCTATCCACTTTGTAAGAGGCAAATATTTAAGAGGAACATCTTTTATTGTCCCTTTCACTTCCCGTTGACGGCGGTGGGATGAGTGGAGGGTGTTCCGAAGAAGTCGCTTCGCATTTACCTATCGAATTAAATCAATTCTTTTAACAGCTTAGAAACTAAAATTGTTAAGTTTTTCAATGCATTAGAAAAGTGAAATTAATTGTTATTAATTACACTATTAATGTTTTCTCTATTAAAAAAAAATTGTTTTCTGTTCAAATAGGGGTCTGATTTTGTCCACTTTCACAGGGAAATTTATGAAAGGGTTTGCACTTTTATATAGAACTCTGATAAGATTTTTAGACAGGATGGGACTTTTCAGCTACTTTCACTAACTGTCACGATTTTAATCAATCGGCCGTCATGATAGCTATGCACAAGTCCGCCACAGTCTAAAACAGTCATAATTCAGTACAAATAACTGTTTTAAAAAGGAACAAAGCATGGCGAATTCGCTACAAGAAGTAGAGAAGGAGCGCGAGAGACGACATACTTCCGCTGTAAACGGTTCAGACACAGAGACCATTCCGCTTCAGAAGCAAGAGCCGACGATAAATAAACCATAGACTGAACGAGTACAACGGTACAAGATAGGCCGTATCATGCGAAACGGCCTATGACGCGAACATGTCCGCAGACCAAGTCATTGCCACTGTCTGGTAGTAAGGTGGAGACCACAGACAAGAGACAAGAGAAAAGAGGGAGAGAGAAAGTTTATTTTTTTACAGTAACGAAAGCATTTTTTTTCTAATTAGGTCTACTTTTAGAGCACCCCTTCCAAAATGTGTTGCTTTCCATCAACCTTCAGAAATCCATTGATGATTAAAAACGATCATGAAGCTCGCATTTATTTGTCGATCGCTTTAATGAGTTGGAACATGTTATGGGCTCTCAAATGCCGAGAACAATAGTGAGAACGGTTTTAATAGCTAAATATTATCGATTTAATAGTTTATATTTTATATACATTTTTACAAATTATTTGGTGCTATACAAGTTATCTTTCTCATTTTATTCGCTCTTTATCTAAGCTGTTTGCCTATTATACGTTACCCATAAACACCGGTTATAGTATTCCTCCATTATATTTTGTTTTGTTTTAAAATTAAACTAATACAAATCTGAAAGAGCTCGGCATTGGTAAAGGTTTATTGAATAGTGTTTACCAGAGGACAATTGGTTTAAACATATGTAATAACAGTTACTCAGAAACAAATAATCAAGAACTCGTTTGGATCCACAGCTTGTTAAATGCAGAAAATAGAAAATACGCACTTTTGAAATATTACCGTAAATAAATTATATCCATTATAGCCCCTAAACTGTTTAACATATGACAATTTTCTTAAATACTGTTTTGACCTCAGTTCAAATTTGAACGTGTAACAACTATTTACATGTTTCGGTTCAACGGAAACATCTTCAGAATGCAGTAATCACCATTGGCATAAATTTAAAATAAATAAAATAACACTTTGAACGACCGCCCAAAACGTGTTCAGTGGGTCACGTTAGGAACTTCTATGGTGGTGGCTTAAGTTACACCGTGCGGGTCATGCTAATAGTTCACTTTTCCATAGACAATTCACTAATAAAACAACAATCACATATGTAAACACGATTACATAATACTTTACATTTAACAAAAAGAGAGGCCTATCACACAAATCGGGCGGACGCATCGTCGCAGTCACGGGAAGAGTCTGTAACAAAAGAGCCTCAATTACAAAACTCGTCTCTCAAAATATTGATATCACAAATGGTAATCGTTTGGTAAAATTCCAAAATACGCAATATTCTTAGATTTATTTAAGTGTGAACTATTTATATCAGAAACATGCTTACTGATATCGCTAGGGATTTTCTTGTTCTTCACAATGAGCCATAAATCAACGATTTCGGATAATCCGTTGAGGAGGAGGAGGACGGGCTTTGTAAGTTAACACCTTATGGCAGAAGGCGTAGAAACACCAAGTGTTCCGTGGCTGGAGCCCCGCCGCCTCCACGCGCCCCGGGTGACCCTCACACTCTGCGGCGGTGTCTGAGGATCAGGGTACGCGAAATGCCGCGACCAGGAGGCGACCTTCACACACGAGCGACGTGCGTGCCTCCGATACCGACGGACGGCGACGCGACGCTCGTTACCAGCGTTACCTTTCACGCACGCGCGGCGACACGCCCGTTGCCGTTATCGTATGATTTATGGAAGTTTCCAATTTTGCTGAAAAGTCAAGTGTGTGGTAAAACGCCGCTTGCAATAGTTATCGTGTTAATTTATCTCCCGGTACGTTTTTAAGATATCATTTTTTTAGTTTCAATTCATAAGAGTCCAATAAAGCTGGTCATCCACAGTGAACTATTGTACATCCAATTAGGAAACTTATTATAAACAATCGAAATTGCTTTCAGAGAAGTTTAAGTTTTTGAATGAATGCTACGAGTCAGTCAAACTCCAACCTTACAAAGGAAATTGATCAGTTGAAACTATTTCAAAATAGAAAAATCCAATTGTATCTGTGAATGAGTCATTTTCTCAACGCATTGAGTTATAATTATAACGTTTTAAATTCTGTATTATTAATTTTATGTTGAACTTTTATGAAAACATAATTGAAGATAAAAATAATTTGGGGTCTATTTTAGTAAAACACACGACAAAAACCTCGACCCGTTCTTTAAAAGATTATATATTGTCACTAAATATGGTCTAAGTCCTAGGTGGTACCGTTATCATAAAACTTCAATGGGCCTTCAATATATCAGGGGATTTTAAATCCATCCAGTCCCTTATTTATAGATCAGTGGTTCGACAACCGCAGTTTCTACGAGGCGAAGCGTCCCAATAAACTTTGATAACAGGATTAGACAGGAGCGGCCGGTAGTAAAGCACAAGTAGGAGCCAGTTTAGCGGATAATGCTATATTGGATGATGGGGTCAGGGGGAGGGGAATAAAGCCGACCGAGCCTTTGAGGCGGTTACCATAACACGGGCTTAATAATTAATGTGCTCCTTGGCTGCGTCTTGATAGAGTCGCAGTAATCGACAAGTTGGTGCTGAGGTCGCCATTATAACCTATCCGAGGCTTGGCAACTTTGGCTGCGGTTGCGACAAGATCAGCTGCAGGGGTTCAGATACGATCGCGGTGTCTTCGTGAGGGTGAAGTCAGTTTACAACTATAAGTAGTCAGATAAATGTTTATCAACATATTGATGAATTTATCACAGAGTAATAAATACTATAGTATATTGTGGAGCTTCGTAAGACGTCGAGGGAATATTTCTAACGTAGACAACATTCCACAGTAACGATGGGTATATCAATACTACCAATATCCAGTGTTCTGTGTAACAACCTGTTTTACATATTGTTTTCATTACCTCAGATGTGATTAAAAGAAAAATAACTAACCGAAAAAAGCTGTAATTACACGTAACAAGGAAATTGAATGCAGCTTTATAGATTATTACATTTTTAGTTGTTTATTTACCTAGTCTCTTTCTTTAATTTAGAATTATGTAGGAAGCCACTAACTGCTTAGAAATGCATTAAATTTCAATAAAGGTGGACTCAAACTTAATGTAAAATATCAAAACTTATAAAAAAAACTTGTACTTTGTATGTCCAATCTCTTACGTTCATATATCGCATCACCGCACAACCTTCAACTACCCACAACGTACTTAAAATGTTAAAATCCACATAAAATGAAATAGCCATACCTTTAGCTTCCGCGTAGTGCTATAATATAAACAATTGACTATTTTTTTGTGGCTGGACACTGGACTATTACACCTGTGATCTCCCAGTTGTATCAGCTGCCGCTCAAAAGAAGACAGCTGTATAAGCCATACGTAGTAGCTTAAATTTATTTAATATATATTTTCATACTGAACTGTGTATGCATTTTCTAATAAATATTGAAAATAAGCTCACGCATTATCAGCAACCGGTAACAACGATATAGCTGCCACTTATAACACATTTATGCAAAATTTGGTCCTCCGGGCCGGACGTAAAATGTGGTCCTCCGGGCCGGATGCAAAGTTGGTCCCTCGCGCCGGATCGTAACACTCCCACGTGGGCGATTGTGTTAATCCCTGTGAGGCGGTGGCTGCCGTAATGACGGACATGCGCTGCCGGATGACGTCTAATAGTCTCGTCCCCGCGGGCTCGCTTTCTCCACAAGTTTCTATACTCGGAGTCGGGCTGCAGGTGCGACAAAGACTGCTATTGTCTAATGCCGACAATTAACTGATGGTAATCACTGACCGGTTCTGCCGCGGCCTCGCTGCCGTCACAATGGCCGAGGCGGCGATTCTATAACAAAGAAAGCCGAATCTGATTTACATCTTTGGAGAAAATAAGGATTGTAAACGACTTTCTGTTCAAATTGGCCAATATAATTTATTGAAGTAAAAATCTTATTTTTAGCACGTACAATTGATCACAGGTAAAATCTTACGGAGTATAAGTTTCTTCTTTTCATCTCAGTGAATGTGAATACTACTAGAAGAAATACGACATCCATTCGTGTGCAATCAGCACTCCGAGAGTTTCATGCAAGTGAACTTACAATTTTGAACAATCTCGTAGAATGTGAAATCTTCTCAAATGGAGCTTCCTCTTACATACTTTTATGTATAATTTACTGCCCATTCTGATCAATCCCATTCTGCCCGTAATTCTTCAAGATGAAAATGTTCTAAGAGTAATCCAATAATAGAAAGAGCTATTGTAACAACGAAAGAGAAGTACAACGGTTTCTCACAGTACATCAGCAAAAGCACGCGCGCCCACATTCAAACTCACACACGCACACACACCTGTAAACATGCAAAGGCAAGTAGCTAGTTCAATCAGAACAAGAATCTGGAGGCGGAGAGAAGGTCAAGTGGCGAGAGATCCTTTCTCGAGCGAACAACTGGATCGTGAGATTCTCGCTGTCCGACACACGCACACCGACACACACACACACACGCACACGCACACACCGCGTCCCGGTGAGATAGTGCCGGATTTAATTCTCTGACATTTTTACCACTCGGTATTAAATTTCACCGCATTCCCCCTCTAATTGTGAACTCCGATGTTTTCCCCGTTACAATAACCCGCGGATTCCGCGGAAACCTTTACTTCTGTATTCCCAGGTGTTGGCAAATATCACGAGACCCGGTCGCTAATGAAAAGCCCACATTTTATTCACCTTTCATGTCTGCAGATACCTTGTCACCTGGTGGGTATTTAGTATCGGCGGAGAATCTAGAAACGCCTAGACGTTCTGAACAGTCTGAAATGTCATGGAATTTGTCTAACTTGTTGAATTATGGGTGTAATTATCTGAGACATTTGGACATATTGTGTGCAAAGTTCGACGTCTGTTTATTCCCGTTCTTAATGTTAATATTGATTAGGACCTCAATAGTGCAGTAATAATATTCGGGTCGCTGATTATAAAGTATAGGTCAGAAGTTCGCGGATCAAAATTGTAATTAACTATCCTGACAAAAACGTGATGAAACGATTGTTAGTCATTTCACTTATCTTTCGTTATTCTTGCCGTAAATGTTGCACAAATGTTGCTTTCGGATTTTCAAATAGTAATTTTAATTCGACCAGTCATCCAAAGATCCAAAGGTGATCTTTGATTGTTCTTACACTCTTCTGCTTACGACATGATGAGTATGTAACATTTCATGGTAACGTATCGCTATTCACTCTATAACATCCACAAACAAATAATGTAAACATACATAACATTTATGCCAAACGACCTTGGTGTTTTACTCTTTGCTTCATTATAGTTTTAATAAAAAATTATGGTATAAAACTAATTATAGTCCATCATTTTCCCCCAAAGCTATAAAAATATTCCAAAATGTATGCAAGCCCTTTATTGTTTTTACGGACAGAGGAGGGTGGCAGAGACTTAATAAATAAACAAGTAGAATATCCCCAGAAAATAACCTGCAGGAGCGTAAAAGTTAATATCTGGAAGTCAATTGTTTATAAGAACTGCATTATGTGGTAAATTTTTAAAAATCATTCGGTAAATGAACGTATCTTTAAATAGTGGTGTTATCAAATAAAATACTCTCTATAAAATGAACTGGGGAACTTTTAAATATTGGACTAATTTCCATTAACAGTTATCTAACCACAAATTTATAATTAAAAACGAAAAATAAATCGGATAGAACGAAAAAAAACGAAAGTAAATTATACTCATCATAACAGCTGTTTATAATCAGTCAGTGAACTGTCAAAGTAATACTATTGTTATTAACATTTAGTTTCCTGAGAGCAGTAACTGAAGCCATTCAATAAAGATTACATATATAGAGTGGTCACATCCAAAATTAATTAAATGGACATTGAGCTATAAATAAACACTGGAGAGACCTTAAACATGAAAATGAGCTAAGAAAATCTGCTCATTAGTTGGATGTGATGTGAAATATTACTCCAAGTCAATCACACAAACTGACTGAGCTCCTCCAAGCAAAGCTCGGTCCCCCAGGTACCATTTTGTACTTGGCTATACTTGTTCCTGGAACCACTTATAAGAATGGTTATGATTCGCGGTGGTTTTGGTCCTCCGGAGGCCCGGATTGTCACCAGCGCTGAGTGATGGGGCACTCGATGGTAGGAGGCGGCGCCGGACTGTGGCCAAACCGCGCCCCCACGCCGCCCCCGGGAATGTTGCCATAACAATGGTCTTGTTGAATTGTGCGCAGGTGTGCAGTGGTTGTCGTAAATTTAGATTATGTAAACTTGCTGGTGGCAAGTTGGTTTACTGTCCAGAATGAAATGTAATTTGTATTAATAGAACCTTGAAAATCCTTACAATATTCCCTTAAAGTAGCATAACCAACATATTAACCTTTTAAAATGTAAATATATTTCGAATTAATAAAATGCTTTTGGTATCGATAGCTTATACATTTTTACACAGTTTATTGTTAAATTGAACTTCAATAAGTCACATTTAAAAGAATTCGGAATTAAAAATTTTTAAACAATTAGAAAGCTCTATGTATTCTAAAAATGATCTTCATTCCATCTTCAGTTATCATTGGATATAACTTACCACTAAAATTTGTAATTTTCTATTATTAGTGACCGGTCGTTATTTTCTAAATATTTAAAATTACTATTATTTTGACTCGAATTCGAGTGCGATGCCAATTTCGTAATTTGATTTAAAGTAATATATTGTTCTTGAACAAAACAAATTCCAAGACAGTTTGTTTTAAGGTTTAATATTGGAATTAAAAAATTCCCACTCCTGCAGGTTCCCACAATCAAATAATCCTAACACACTTCACTTTTCAATTTAAAGGTCAATACAAAGATTAATCCCCAAATGCACTCTTCTCTAGTAGAAAATCGAAACTTCCAAAAATGATATCCGGATGAAAGGCGGGTCAAAGGCTCTGACACAATGGGCGACTTATCGCGCGCTTTGATCAGGTTATGGTCCGGCCATCGGCTGCAGCAAGGAGCAGACTGAGCAGACCGCACCTTGCCGGCCATTCAGGCATCAAGGCTTTTATGTAATTAATACCTCGGAATAGCATCAATTCCGTGATTGCTGAAGTCTCCCTTCATCTCCGGATAAAGCGAGTCTTTAATCAGAGGTCGCCTTTGTATGGAAATCTCTTTATTGCAGGCATAATATTCGAAATGAGTGAGACACTGTTAAAAGGATTCTACTGGAGCGTCGTTTGAGAATATTGTAATGAAATGCTTCTCGAGAGGGTTGCGTAGGAAAAGGTGCAATTTGCGATATTAAATCAATGGATTTGTTTGAATTGTTTGGTTTTATTATATTTGACTTAAAAGTGTGTACATTTATAAAAGAGGGAGTGTTTATTAATTAATTAAGGACCGTGTTAGAGAAGAGTAAGGAAATCTGCACAGTTAACAAACAACAGACTGGGTTCAGACTCAATCTTTGTCCGGGGAGAAAGGAATCACTTGCTGGTTGGTGAGTATGTTTCCTATCTGACAAATGCTATTAGGTTTACCGGGTCGATCCTGCGTAAAGTTTTACAGGTCGTGTGCGGTGTCAAAAGTGGATCTAGCTGCTTAATTTTAGATGTGTGCTGTTAATTTTAGCTGTGTAATTGCTAAGATAATTGTATTAAGAAACTGACAATACTAGGGTTTGAAAAGCCCGTATTTAGACACATACAAAAAAAAACATTGCTGTTGAGCTTTTTCATTTCGTTTCGTGTTGCTGCATTCGTTAAAGAAAGTATTTGTTACTTATTTCAAATGTTTATAAAATATTACTGATCTTTTTGCCATACCCATTCCAAGAGCGAATAAGTTATTTCCGCATTACCCATTTACCATGAAAACGTCTATATGCATTAAAGATTTTAAGCTTTTACTACACCCCTTATGTATATATCTTTTGAGGATTTTAAGGTGTTTTTAATTTTTGTTGTTGTGATAAATACTCTAAAACTGTATCTGTCATTTTTTACTTTTCGTAAGGCCTTATACGATGGTGTGTCTGTATTTTTTGCGATTTACATTCCAAGAAATTTTTTTGCAACGCATTTTCAAGAATGTATTTCTCGTATTTTACGACATCTATTCCAATTCAATACATTTCTTGCTATATCCATGCTCTCCTAGACAAGAGTTACTACACCAGCTTGTAGAGTGCATCTCTCGTCTCTGTCCTACAAGTGTATCTATTACTTCTCGCCACTCCTGCTCCAGCTCTGTCCCCGTTATCTTCATCGTCCTTTCTCCCGCTGCTATCCTCTGTCCTCTGTCCTCGCCCTCGTCCCCAGCCACGACCAAGACGAAGACGAAGCAGCTCCAGTTTCCCACGCGCTTTGTGTGCTTCTGTTTTAGCATATCCATTGTGAGGGGATCAGATAGCCGCAGCACGATGGCTTACGTCAGCGCCACTCTGCTCAATTAGCTGACGCGTCAATACCTCCTCCCGTCGCCGTCCGTCGCTATGGCGTTCTTTATCATCGTCTTGACGTGCTACAGAAACTGTAGGTTTCTACCTACAGGGGCGCGGTGGAAGTTGAAGTAACGGGCGTACAGTTTCGTCAATACCTCCTCCCGTCGCCGTCCGTCGCTATGGCGTTCTTTATCATCGTCTTGACGTGCTACAGAAACTGTAGGTTTCTACCTACAGGGGCGCGGTGGAAGTTGAAGTAACGGACGTACAGTTTCGTCAATACCTCCGTCCCGTCACCGTCCGTCGCTACGGCGTCCTTTATCTTCGTCACATGAACGTGCTGTAGAAACTATAGTCTGCAGACGACGAAGTATCAGTCTCCGATAATTTTCAAGAAGCTCTAGCAATGAAGCGGTGACTCTTGTCATGTCCTCACCACTTATTGTCAAAGCGGCCTTTTTTCAAATTAATTGTGATCGAGAGTCAATTTTTCATCTCGTTAATTTTGTTTAAGTCATTAGTGAGAACATTTTATATTACTAGTGAAAATACCTGTATTATATTACGTGTCAAGATATGGAACTAAATACTTTTATATCACTCCAGTTGTTGACCTTATAAGTAATTTAAAACTAGCCTGTATAAAGGATATGCATTTTCATCGATTAGTGCCAACTAGATCAACCAAGTTCTACTATTCAAGCAGTAATATTGTAGATAAAATGTGATATCCGTGTACTAAAGAATTGAATAACAAACTAATACAGTACACACATTTATTTTTAAAATGTATTACACGAACCATATTAGTAATCACATTTTTGACTTTGTTATAAAATCGATCAGCTAAATTTTAAACATATAATATACTTTTATTTAAAATGTTTGTATAAATCAAATGCATACGGATGATGAACCATAACATTCGACCACTAGATCCACGTCGGAGGCAGTAAACCCGCAGCGATCAAACGGAACTTTATGTTGTGGGAATTAATAAAACATAAAGCGCTACACTATAGATATGAGGCTCGGGCCGCCCGAACCCTCGCAAAGAGGGAGGTAAAAAGTATAACATCGACGGAAGAAAACAGTGAAGATCGGAGATAAATTTTCAGTAAAGACCTTTAGTGTGGCCGCCCATACACCGGGGCACATAAAACACAGGGGGAGGGGGTGGTTACAGGTTGTTCGCCGGGGGATGGTCTTTAGTGCAAATATAAATACAAATCTCTACTTTACACAACTTTAAAACAAACTACTTTTGTAGTAGATTACACACAAATGCATTCAACGTTTTCAACCAAAACTATGTATCTTAGAACCAAAAATCCAACATTTGGAGTCCTTCCTCCGTGGGACGCAGTGACACAGTTGCACTCTAAAGAAATGAAACTCTTATTGGTTCGATCCCTTCCCAATCCTGGAACACAGCGCCGTAAGTTAGAGGTGGCCGCCTGTTCAAAGTTGCATGCCATAGTTTATGTGGTATCGGTGGCCAGTGGTGCGCCCTATAACTCCGCTAACACTCACAATATATTCGCCCCCGAGTTCCGCCGTTCGCTTCAATTTTAAACCCCTATATTATTCAGTGCCTGTCCGTTTCATTGTAAAGGTCAATATTTTTTAGGGTTTCTCTTTTAAAGTTATTTATTCTTTTCCCCTCCATCCTATTTGTATGCCTTTGATTAGGCCAATCAAATTCATTGATTAGGCTATTCATTGTACGTTTTTTATTATTTTCTCCGCTCTAATCAATTTTGATTTAAATCAACGTTTTTTTATCAAACTTAGATTATGGCCTTTTAACTAGAGTAATCCAAATAGTTGTGTACATTTTGTAAATTGAGTCGCAGTAAAATATTGGAATAGAGTGATTCTATCTCAATCCATTTATCCGTAAGATATAAATTTTCCCAATTTTATTTTAAATGGCATGTAAGTAAATGGATTTTTTTTTATAAATGGATTCTCATCTGGTTAAGAATCAATTCTAAAGCTAAATGGGGGAAATATAAAGATATTACACAATAGTATAATTAATTCCGTCTAAGGAAACATTAGTTTACTGGTTGAAATATTTGTTTCCAAAATTAACAAACAATGTTTATTTTAAAGGACTATGACTCAGTCAGTTCCAATATTTGAAACGAATTCAAGTTTTACACCGCACTGAAACCTTGTAATGCAAAAGAGGATTCATACGATGAGGATTTATATGAAAGAATTAAATAGATTAACAATTAATTAATTTCCTGATTCTCTTTTAACAAAATTCTACAGTAAAAAACTTAAATATAAAGTGGTATTAATACAGGTAACTGACAGAATTCATGAAATGTAACCTAAAACCTTTTTCATTTCAGTCGTTGGCTGAACGAAATGGAGTTAACATATCCCCAACTCCACACCACCTTCATTAGCCACAACTTATGGTTCGACACTAACCCGATTAACTAAATTAAATATATAATTACAGTGTGTTTTTTTAAACGTAGCCCAATTTTCAATTACCAAAAGTCACTGTTTAACATCAAGTTCATAAGTTACACACCCCTCCCTGTACTTGATTCTCAGCTGGTTTGCATTGTTGCATTGATTCCCTGTTATTTTGCAGCTATTACATTTAAAGCACAAAAATTATTTAATCTGAATTTTCTGAAAAGGGCCCTATTAAGGAAAGTGGTCTGCTTGAACATCTAGTCTAGACAAATAGACAAATAAAAATTATGAAGTTTTAGGAATTAGTTGTAGAAAGTGCAAAAGTCATGAAACATATTTTAGTTTTGTAAAATATATATATATATTTTTTGCAAATCCTGGGTTGTAGGGTGTATTTTTAATTGAAACCAGGGATTTGTAAGTAAAGACTACAGACAATTGGAATAAAATCCGTTTCATTTTTTTGCCTCTATTTACAGCTAATTCTTATAAATTCACCTTTCTAAAATTTAATTTTAGACTAGGTACTATAAAATATCTTCCAAGGCATATATGCAACATTCCAATTTTTTTAAAGCGTGTATTTTTTTTAATGTAATAACTTAGAAAATAGCAGAAACTAAAACAAGATTGCACCAGTACCAATTAACTGATGAAGGATGAAGAGAAGGAAGGAGTATTAGCAACCTATCAACTTGTATTGACAAAACAGTCTTTGTATTTGTAAATTGAGTTGTGCTAACAAAACTCCCTGCACTAACTAAATTGCTTGCATTGTTATGAGATCTAAGTCAATTATATTTTGAGATCGTATATTTATCTTTCAAATTGTTGACTTTAAGTATTGTTTTCGCTAAGTGTTAAATAGTACTCTTCGGTTTTTGACCTTCCGTCAAATAGAAAAATGGTTTGTTGTCTTTTAGGAAAAGCATACTCTTTTACATGTACATAATTTTTGTTTGTTAAACTTTCAAGGTATATTCTTCCAAACTCATGACTTACTTTTTATTGAGTAAAAACAATATACTAATAGCACATGCTTTAAACCGTGTAAACTTTTAAATAAACTATAATCGTAGAATTTTGCTGTTTTACTTAGAGTTGTATTTGTTAACAGACACTTCGATGTTGTCAAACTAATAATAACATATTTTACTCAGTAGGTTGTCTCTAAGGGTTTCCCGGCTGAAAAGTATATATCATCATATCCTAGTAACGACAACCCTTCGAACACTTAATAGTAACAAATACTTTGATTTAAAAAATAGACATATTAAGTTATTTTAATGGGAATTTATTTTATTTGTAAATCCAACACAGTGAATAGAATGGGAGACCCCTGTTCAGCCACAGTGAGCTAGCAACTGTTTGGAGTTACAACAGAAAAGCATGTAATTCTAATATCAACATGAACAGCAAATCCTATTATGAGTCGTCCTATTTTGTTTTATGTGGTGCCGAAATGTTCCCCGGTTTAATTATAGGTAGCAGGTGTTATAACGAGTATTGGCGCACTATCGAAGGCGCGATCACAGAGGCGCGGCTGGCGCTGCTCGGCGAATGTTGGTCAAACATTAGCGAGCTAACCCGAACGCAACAATCGATTTGATAGTCGAAATGGACCATCGATTATTCCAATATCACAATTTCTCTACTGGTTTCAGCATAAAACTAAATTTACAACATTTTGCTAACGTATAGGATGATTGAAATTACATTTCAATACATCTATTACAAATTTTTACAATAAAACCATAATTATTTAAAATATTTTGTACTGAGTAATTGACTTCGTACAGTAGTATTTTCAAGTTTCCCAACTATTTAACACCTCAAAACATGGTAGAACTATCAGATACACAATCATGGCGTAAACCTTTATTTCAGGAGTAATGCCTCCTTATTCCTCTACACTTTCATTAATATATACTTTCATATAACTTTTTTGCTATATGTTCAATAAATAATTTTGATAGCATTTTCTTCGAAATCTAAGTTGTCGTAGAAAAATTTGCTACATTTTTCTTTACTGACTTAGTTAAGTATTTAACGTTTTAATGTTTATTTAATGAAATTTATGGTTTTATTAGATTAAAAAATATAAACATTTGACTGCACCTTCTAGTGTATAGCAGTTGCATAATTGAGTTGAGATGTCTCCGGTGCGTGGGGTGGTTCTGACGCAGGTCGTACAATAATAGCGAGTAGCGGACATGATGGAGGCGAAAATAAACAACAAACACTTACAGTTGTCAGGAGTATAATAGTATTTGGCCGACCGCAGAGCGCAGGGGGCGGGGACTAAGCGGTGCCAACCAATCAGAGCCGCTCACAGTTGGGCTTCAACCAGTTTATAAACTCTTTAATTCGTGAAAATTGTCGTCACGGTTCATAAATAATTCAGCCATTAACATAGACTCACCCGAGTTACGGAACGTTGAAAGGCGACGCGCACTACACATTGCTGACTACCCCTTTACCAAGTTGGACGAAGACTCCCCCACCCTCAGTGCAGTAGCAACATGCACAAGGTGTGAGTATATTAAACGGATTGTGTTTTGATACCAGGCGTGTCGAATTTGAGAAAAAAACTATAAGACATCCTCTCAGAGAGAAGAGACAGAGGCAGTTTGAGGTTTTAAAGTAATGGAAAATGAAACAAATAAAAATTCTCTTCACATTATATATTGCAACATAAATATCTTATAACTATATGTTATTGTAACTTTGATTTGATATCACTGCAGTGTTTGTATTATGATGTCCACATCAAACACCGTCGACATCGATCTGTTGTTGTCCTGAGAAGTAGCCCCACGAGTAGTGTTCTGTGCAGGGACTGACGAACTAATCGGGAAAAGACTAAATGCACTTTATTACATTATAACTCTCGTGTTTATATTATTTAAAGCACATCACCAGATTAATAAATCGAATCGACCCGTGAGAATTGAATTCGATTTTTGAATCAGTACTAAACGGAGGTCATGGTTATTATGTTTCAAATTCCTAAATCACATTTTTTCTTCCGTCAAACTTCTCACAATTGTGTACCACCTATTACAAAGTTGTGAGCGGTTTGACCAAAGATAAATTTGAATTTACTCTTAGGATAGGGAAGGGGCTGAGAAATATGGTTTTGAATCTAAAAGTACATCTAGAGATAAGGACGTTTTGCTGATACCAAATACGAATACATTTAAGTTTGTAAAGTTCTCCTTCAAAATCTAAATATTCGTTAAACAATAAAATAAATCTATTTGGAAAACTATTCAACTAACTAATTCCACTATTGTTTCATTACTCGATATCAAAAGCAGTAAAATTAAATCACCCACTAACTTAATCACTATACAAAACTACGGGTTTGGTATTGATATGAACAAGGATAGTGAGTTGTTTATTTAAAGTGAGTTTAATACTGTTCATGTATGCCAGCTAGTTGTATCCAGCTAAATACACACGGTTAAAAAAGTACAATAATTATTCATTATACTAACTCCAATTACTAGTCTAATTGCTCAATTAACTATAGAGACGGATTTTTTGACTTTTTCTAATTTATTCTATCCTATCAATACAGTGTTTGATTTGTAATGTTTTTAATTCTGAGATTCACTTTCCTCACGTCAACGTGCTGCGTGCTCGTTTCTTCCCGCGCCCTAGCGCCTATCAGTGGCGTGTATCCAGGTGCCGTTATGACGGAGCTGATGCCGCGATCGCAGCTCCTAGCGCCTAGGGCGGGAAAGGCGGCGCCCATTTGCATACTGCGATTAGCAACTATATGTAATAACATATCAATTAATGGGCGGCCAAGTGGGGCGCGCGCCCACGGGCCCATTAGGCGCAGTGTATTGTGGTAATGGGCGCCGGGCGGCTTTCACTTGCGCGGTGGCCAAAACAGGAACGGGTAATAGGTGTAATAGTGCACCGGTGTATTTGGAGTTATATATAACATAGACAACATAACGAGCAATCTAGACAATATATAAATTTATCTATCACTACTATTACACAAATGAGTTATTCTGTCTGTCTGTCTCTTGTTCCTTCACGCCAAAACCATAGGACCAATTCTGCTGAAATTTTGCACAAATATAGTCTATGTACCCAGGAGTGTCATAGGCCTATTGGCATTTAGTAAAGTCCTCAGAGTTTCCATGTTTTCATATGGAGGGGAATTTCGGGTGTGTTTACCTAATTCAATTCATTTACATAAACAACTGTTAGAAGGATTATATATCTATCTGCAGACTGTCATTGTTTTGTTTAAAATTTGTCTATTCTGAATGTTCACCCCGATGCAAACCACGTGCACAGCAGCTAGTTGTCTATAAATTGTCCATTTAAATTATAAATTATCTATTTTCTATTATCTATAATATAGACAAAACATAACAGACTTATATGCACATTCAGAAAGAACAAACGTAATATCGTAAACAAGTTTTAGATGCAATGGGTTATAATATGTAAAGACAAAACACTATTTACGTTATTTTTAGGAACACATTATTATTAAAGATCAATGGTTATGTAATTGTAATAATGGCTGAAAATTTTAGTTTAACAGATAAAAAGAACAAATTGTAAATAGAAGCCGAAAATATAACACAATTTTACAGAAAATGTTTTAAAGATAAGTTAAGGGTTTAGTGCTGATAATTCATTGAGAATTCTCAATGAAATGCTTTGAGAGTTCTTGTAAGAGTGTTATAATCTGTTTGAATATCGCTATAATTTAGTATAACAATGAACGTTATAGAATCATAACACGATTGTTTTTAACTAGTACATTCTTCTACTCTTTAATCGTGTATATATACTTTTAGGAAAAGATTAAGTAAGGAAATTCTTATTATATTTCTAACTAACATTTCCATAGAATCTTCATACTCATTTAAAGGATAGAATAATTTACCGTTGTGAAGAAAAAGTAATATTAGTACTAATATTTTTTAAATATCGATAAACCTTATCCAATTTAGTATTAAGTTGTCCAGGTTTAAAATGATTAAAAAGATATGTTCCACCAGAATAAAATGTTTACAAAAAATTCACATAAATTACCATAATTTAGTTCACATTAACAACCTGCTTTCTAATAGAGAATTTTATATGACTACTTTCTACATTTCTCTTATAAAATAAGCTAATTATTCTTGTTAAAGCACTATAGTTTATTTCACTCTCGTGTAGTTATTTTAATCACCGTTTAATAAAACTGTTTTCATAAATTTTCCTCAGATAGACTATGAATCTTAAATTTAATGCACCAAATGAGTGTATTCATGTGGTTTGACAGCCAGAAATAAATTTGTTCAATACACAAGTCCATAACACAATAAAATGTTTCTTTCACAAATATATTGCATGCCTTACATTTATGAAAGGTAGATGATCATTAAGAAAAGCCTAGGCTCAAACGTTTTCTGAACATCTTGTTGGGCTGCCATGTTTAAATGTAGCGATTTTTACAGTCATTTTAAAAACAGAAAGGGATTGAAACAAAATTAAATGAAATAAGTGCTTTATTATTACAATTTTAGGCCGTCTGTTTTAGATGGCAACGCTGGAGTCGATGTGAACTGTCTGCTACAAAATACTCTAAACAATTAAAGCTTTCTTCCCCCTACAAACATATCATTTAAACAGTCTTACTACTTCAAAATATGTGGAAGGAGTGGGTTGATAACGAGTTATCGTGTAATACAGTTATATCTGAAAACGAGGCAAGGATTGAGTTTACAATAATATGTTTATATTCGTAGAGTAAGGCACAAACGACCTCTGTTGATTTTATTTAGTTTTCCCATGAACACACTTGAGCACAATTTCCCTGGGAGAGGTCGTAGCCTGTTGTATATTTAACGGCACGCGGACAGTGGTATGACGGGCTATGGGCCCCCGACTGGTCATTGGTGTTATGGGTCCAGTGCCACAGCTGGGGCTCATGCAATATGCACTCTACTCCGCGCGGTGGCGCTGATTGCGCGGCGAAAAAAGAGGAACCACGAATACAAATCCCAAACAATAAAGACTTCGGACGTGTTTTAGTTTTAGGGTTATCTCATATATGTTTACAAACTCAAGGGGGTTTGCAGTCACGTAGTACGGTGCGCTTCTTCCTGCTTCCCCATAAAGGCCAATGGTAACTCTCAAATCCGTTCCTCCTTAACGTATTATCGAAAATTATTGATTTATGGCTCATTTTTTTCGATAAAAAAAACCTAGTTATTTAACTGAGTAGAAGTGTGATACCACGAATATTAAACCTAAAACAAAATTCACAAGTATTAAATATTGTTGAGTTTTATCGAATTATTATTATTTGTGACATAACAATGCTGCTCACTAAAACCATTAGGATTTTAACTTTGAGATTAGCCAATAATCAAGGATTTTGAAAAATACGTTTAGAAGGGACGCGATTTGAATGTGGACATTGACCTTAAGAAGGAACAAATAGAAACACAAAATATTACGCTACTGGAGCCCCCTAATAAGAACTTTGTTACTTATAAGGCATGTTAACCTATAACTAATATACGCCGAAAATATATATTGTTGATCAAAATGTATTTTCTTATAAATTGATTTAAAAAATGTACTCCAGTCATGAAATCAGTTTTCGCCGTTCTCTCTGCTTCTTTTAGACTACGAGTACAACTATTTAATCTTCGCTGCTGCCAATGACATGTGTAATATTTTTTAAGATTAAAATTAGAAAAAGGAGCTCAGTGGAAGAAAAAATATTATCAAAAATAAAAACTGTTGAGTTAAAATGAAATAAATCAACATTGTACTTACTAAGTTCCCACCATCGTTGCGATCTTATTTTGTTATTATTTAATCCTATACTCTTAATAGTATGAGCAATGTTTGCTGGATTGGTTGGTTGCACAATTATCTCGAAAACGGCTCCGAGGATTTCCTTCAATATTTGAAATAACTAAGTTATGGTATAAAAATATGTTCTAGACAGGTCTCATCCCCAGTAAAAATCAAATAATGTCAAAAAACGAAATTGAAAAGTTGAAAGAGTTAACATTGGGTTTATGGAGTTTCAAAACAAAACAATTGTAACAGCTGTTCATAAGCAACCAGGGAACTGTCAAAGTAATACTCATGTTTTTATGATTATTAACATGTGGTTTCCTGAGAGCAGAAACTAAAAGATTTGAGTGAAGATCACATATATAGAGTAGTAAAATAAATTAAAGGGACATTGAGCTATAAATAACAACTGGAGTGACCTTCAAAATGTAGAAAAGAGGCAAATGAGTTATACAAATCTGATTATCAGTTGAGGGAAGTGGTGAAATATTACTCCAAGT
Source organism: Allygus modestus (assembly GCA_963675035.1). Lineage (NCBI taxonomy): Eukaryota > Metazoa > Arthropoda > Insecta > Hemiptera > Cicadellidae > Allygus > Allygus modestus. The sequence goes on from OY776111.1 coordinate 4,525,061, forward strand.
CAACTAAACAAACTGAGTGGCCTTCCCCCGAGCAAAGCTCGACCCCAGGTACTATGAACGGTTGTGTACACTTGTCAGATCGTTGAGAAGTTACGCATGTTTATCAATGCTTATTGCATTGGTTGTGTCGTGTAGGAGCAGGGAGTAACTAACAAGCGACCTTTCATGCCAGAAGTTATAAGGCTACATTTATTTAAGAACAATAAACTTGACAAATTGTTAGATAAAAGTATATCACTGAAACGTAGTGCTGATTTAGTTGATTTAATTATTGCACGTAGTCTTTTGTTATTTAAATTGGAAACTTCTTAACAAACCATTAGAGATTCACAATATTTCGTTATCTATATATAAAGATAAGCCGAACCAGAATCTTTTGAGAAACCCAAAAGTGTAACATCATGAGCCAAATACTGTCCCTGAATGGAGGTCTCGGTGAGTAGTAGTGTGTTTATGCAACCTCTCCTCAGGCAATAAATTAAACAAATGAGTGGAAACAATTTTTTTAACATACATACTTTATTTACAATCTGTTTAGTTACAAAACAATAAGCAAATGTGATAAATTTACAAAGGCATGAGTTAGTATTTGTCTAGCAACAAATCTAACAAAATAAATATATATTTAAACTATGTCTTGAACCGTGATGTCAAATCCAGGACACTATGGCGTTTTAGTCTGTAGATGTGGTCACTGTTGTCCAGAAGGTTCACTGCAAGGTGATTAGGATGACTGTCTAATTTTAAAAGATATTTTACAGTTTGGAATTCTGATCAGCTGCGGGATTTTTTTACTATCAAACTGAAATCACGTGTTCAAGTGGAGCTGTTAGGCAAAGCCAGCCTGACTTAAAACTACCTTCGATTAACAAAATGTTTAGTATGTTTAACATTACGGTAATAACAAGCCACGTTGATATCAAAATGATTAAAAATAAACAGTAAATACGAATTGGAACTAAAAACCTAAGGAGAAAGGGAATGACAATCTTAAAGAAAGGGTATTATTACAAATCTTAAAGAAGGAAATCCTTTTAAAAGGTTGAGAATTTAATCCCTTTAGAAAAAAAAACGACTAAAGAAGCGGCAAGTGTCGGGTTGTTTTTGGATAAAACGACACAGGACACTTTTTTGGAGCAGAAGAATGGGATTAACGAGCAGCGATACCGGAGGGGGGGGGCTCAAATTGATGCCAGGAAGCTGCGAGCGAGGGACCCGCACAATAACTCAAAGGTCTATTCCCGAGGAAAGGGTGAGAAAGGGCGTGGAGACAAAAAACGAACAAGAAACTGCTAATCTGTGTCGGGAATAGGTAGACAGACAGACGGACCTGACACGGGGGTGGGAAATAGGGGCGGGGAGGGGAGGGGGGTAATTAGCAACAGTTTAGCCCAGAAACAATTACTGTTATTAATGACTGTACAATTACCATTGTAAACTCGGCAGTCTCGCTGAACCGGGTTAAAAGTTTAGGATTTGCATAAGAAACCCTTTCCTTTCCCTCTCCCTCTCCCTCTCCCTCTTCCTCTCCCTCTCCTCGCGCCGCGCTGAAGATCGAGTCGGTTCTCTTCATATTTAATGCCTTTCTGATTTTCTTCATTACCTCAACTTTGTTTGCGTTATTAATTAATTAACTGCGGAGATGTTTCAGTAAACTCTGCAAGGAAGGTCTCGTCTTTGTGAGATTGTTGGGATGGTACTAAAGGAAATTTACTTAACAATATTAGAACTAGCCGTTTAAATGAGCAATATAAAGAACGTTTTTTAATTACAACGATGGCAACATTGTAAGATAATTTTTCTCATTATAATAATTCATTATTGTTGATAATGTCTACTCATCATTGAACAAGTTTATTGAGTTCTTCGCCCATTGGCTTTAATTAGTTTACAGTTTGAAACCACTTGTGTGTATACGATCCCATTAGTTTAGTGTACTAAAATATGTACTGTAACGTGGTAATTTGTTTTTAAGTTTTTACCATTACAGAGTTATCCATTTGGTGGTCATTCACTTCTTAGAGTAAAACAATAAAACTTAACAATGTTAGGTTTATTCCTCTAAAAGAGGTTTTATTTTGATTAATATTTCTGTTTATTTTCCAACTAGCTGTTCCCACAGGCTTCGCCCCGCAAATAATTTACACAAACTATGACAGCTGTGTGTGCTGCATTCTGTGGTTAGCCCGTGGAACTACTACGAATCAAGATCAGCTGTTTGTATTTTCATTAGCTCGAAAAATGAATGTCCATAAGGAATACATAGGACCTTTGAACCCCCGTGGTGCATAGCCCTATAGGATTTTCACAACTTTAATATGCCTATATGTTACTCAGGACTATCAAGTACCTCTCTGAAAAATCTCAGCTCAATCGGTCCAGTAGTTTTCACGTGATGGAACTTCAGAGAACACAAACTTACGCACAAACATCCATACTTTCACATTTATAATATTAGTATGATTTTGGAGTATTAAAAACAAGATACGTACAAACTAAAACTATGTTCTATGACATCAACAAGTTTTCAGTTTAAAGCTTTTAAACCATTTAGTTTTCCTATTTTATGCCTAAAGAATCAGTGTAAAAAAAATTCAGCTCTCTACCAACACGGGAAGGTGGAGAATTAGTGATGAGTGAGTCAGCCAGCCAGGTCTTTGCCTTGTATAGATATAGTTTATTTGTTTTGTTTTAGGAGTTTATATTTTTTAATCTAGTATCCTTGAAAGGTTTGTCAGACATTGTCGCTATTCGGAAACCACGTCTTTATTACTTTTATTCATTTATTGATAAATGAGCCCATTTCGTGTAAGTTTCGTGTTCACGGTCTTAAGATGACCTTCAGGCCTGGCTTCGCTTTATTCGCCGCTCGAGTTACAAACCGTCAGTTGACTACAAGCCGCAAATAACTCATTCGAGACCGTCAACAAGCGCCGCGGTGTTTCATATTTTTAACTCGCATCCATTTAACATTAAACGTTTTCACCGCGCGAATCCACTTTGAACACAGGAAGAGCGGAAGAGCTCTCGATTCTTGCCAAATACCCGGTGAATCGAGAGTGGAAATATAACCGCCCGCGCACCCCCGCCCGGAATAGCCTCAAAGAGGGGCATAAATAATAAGTATGGAATGTATAATAAAAACAAACGCGTCGGCTCTAGCGGGCGACCTATCGTAAATTGCTGCGGCTTAAAGAAGACGTTAGTAAAGAAGTTAAAAACGGGGACGTGCCGCGGCGCGGGTCCGGGGGATAAGGCGCCTTTCTTATTGGCAGACAAAACCACGGAACGCACAAATAAACACGACAATGCGGACGGAGGCTTTGGACGATTTGTGGAGCATGGCGGGCCGGGGATACGTCACTGTGGTTTGTATGTTCACTGTCTAGGTGGTTATGTACGACAGATGACAGCTGAGTGGTTGGTTGAGGAATACCGAAACTGTCGGGAATGTTACACGCGGGAGTGAACCTAATAAGTTACTTATTGACCTATCACTGACAATTAAAAAACACGTTTTTATGTTTTTGTTTCTGATGAAATATGATTTAAGTTAGCTCAACCAGGAGTTTGGAAGAAGAGGAAGCCTTACATAATGTATCTACCATATATTTAACAAAGATAGTAAACAAATAAATAACAAAATTGCTACTATCGTACACAAAACAAGGTTGCATGACAAGCGTTAAATATGGTCATAACTAAAAACATACTTCTAACTGAATAGATGAAATGTGGACTAAGATAAAACAATAACTATAACACAAAATTGCCTTTCTGGCAGATATAAAGCCCTGTTTTAGATAACTTATCATCAATTTATTCAAGCAATTAGATACATCGACACAATAAACAAATATTTCTAAAGAAAATTTGTTATATATAGGATTAACCAACGTTTCAAACACTGACGTATATCTTTCTAATATATATCATTGAGAAAAGTATTATCCATTATCAAAAATCCATTGCCACAACACCAGAAACTGCTGCGAATATCAAAAGAATCACTTTTAGACCACACCTCCCACTATCCTTCCAATTAAGGTGCAGACCTGAGAACTATAAACACAGACGCGAAAAAATTACAGCAATAACTCTGTAGCGCTTGCTGAAAGGACAATTGGCGGGTGTGGGAGATCAATCGGTGGATTAGGCACGAGGGGGGAGGAGGTGGGAGTGGGAGGGGGGGACGTGCCGCGGCTCTTCCGGGTCACAGGTGCCTCCAAGGTCACACAGTGACCCCTTGCCGGGAGGGGGGGGGGTGGCAGGGATATGGGCTATCATGGTCCGCGGGAACTATAGTCCAGTGTGAGTTTAACTGACAACAACTGGTGTATTTAAAACCTATTGTTGTTCAGATCATTAGCCTTTACAACTTCCTTTCAAATGTATTTTTCAGGGGTTTTCAAAATTTTGGAAAAACAAATTAGGTTATTTTAGGAAGGAGAGTCAAAAATCCAACTTTATTAGTGGAAAAAATCTTGGCTTGTTACACAGTCTGGGGATTCTTGATGCTGAATGAGTATTTCAGAAGCGATGAAATCTCTTACTCTTCTTAATTATTTTTCTGTTTATAAGCTGGTGGAATGTAAACCAGAAGCGAAGCGACGACACTCCTCTTGATAGATATCCCGCAACCGAAATACTACCAGTTAACTGGTTACTCATAAGAAGTTTTGACCTCTGCACCCATGCTTGTAATGAATTTCTAGAAACTCCTATAAAAGGAGACATCAGACTTGCTTCAACTTTAAGTTAAATCAATACAACGGTCAACTTGCGAGTTAGTCGTCAAAGTGGAATATCACGTAACTCCATCGTACAACGTTTTCAACTTCTAAAATGTAAATTGCAGGTGCAGAAAGAACTTTTTGACAAATGTGCATCACAGATTATCCTAAAAATAAAAGTATTTACTAGGGAAAATTTTGAAGTTTGAAGTCACGTAATAAATACACTCTTAAATGATTCTGGATGATTTCAAGAGCATATTGTTCTAGGTTCACTTACTTAAGAACAGTTGGCGTTGATGAATATGTTTTTACGCTTAATCGGGTTGGCTTTTATTTGAGACAACATGCTGAGATTTTAATTTCAACTCAAGAGTAATTCTCTGGAAAGACCAATGAGCGATGAGCGGGAACTGCCGAGCCTCAATTACCACGTGACTTCTTGCCGCTGGAAATTCAATTACCTACTCCGGCAAAAACAACAATGAAAATCGCAATTACCAAGAAGAATTGCACGCAATAACGCTTGCAGAACAATGCCTGAGGTACAAGAAGATAAGACGGAAACGACCGGTAGCTACAAGACGGTTCTTCCATTACCATAGGTAAAGAATAGCATTACCAGCGGCTATCGCACTGCATTGTCTAATTACTTTGTTTCGCGGGCCGCGAGTTAATAACGCTGTTAATTAATTTGCACATTAATTAATAACATCGCGCCCCAGGAGGTGGACGAGTGGCTACCCGCGTATCGTTATCAAATCATGCTAATTCTGATCTCATTTGCATCGTGTATGACAATGATGATTCAAGTAACTGCCTCATTGTTCTGCAGATCTCCTATTGATTCTATATATCTCTTCGGCCGCGGTGTCGGTTGCAATCGCATACTACAGTGCGAGTCGCTTGTGCTCAATGTTCATCGGCGCGAAAATGTCTGGGGGAGTAAAGAAAAGAAATATATAGATTGGTGGATTTTCAATGATGAATCTCAACTGAATTGACGGTTAGTGAAACTCCATGCACTGTTTGCCCTTTAGACAAAATAGTTTTACAAATATGTTTATCTTACCAAATCCAACCACATGTTACCACTGAATATACAGAGTGTAGAAGGCCAGCGGTTACTGTATACGCAATGCTGTTTCTCATCTTTATTATAGTCCAACGCGTGAAAGTTGAACTGTAAACACGCTACTTCATGTTTTACAAGACCGAGCTTCAAGAACACATAAGTAAGTAAACATATACATAATGTATCCTATTTGATCATTCCACTTTCAAACAAGTAAAACTCAATATACATGAGCACGTTGAACAGTGTGGATATATAGGTTTCGGGTAGGGTAGGTGGTTGGATTTAGGTTGGAAGGTGGAGATAGGACTTAGGTCTACCATACCTGGTTAAAACCTTCCCCCCAAAATTAAAAATCATTGTTGATAATTCCGTTACAATATAAAAACTTTTTCAATAGTTAAATTTAATTATTTTTATGGAACAAGCAATGCAGTCAGCCTGTAGTAAATTGTGACCTTTAGCTAAATGATAAAAAATATATGTAATGTAATAATGTATATCTCACATGCCCACAAGATAGACACGAGAAATATTTCCAATGTGGGTTTTAACGAAGTTGTTTCCAAGCAGTAGCCCAAATTGGAAATTGGAACGATAAATCTCCAACGCAACAATGCTAACGTGATTTTCATGAAAAAGACCCCAGTTCGATGGGATTAAATCCACAGTGGGAAAAATCCAATATTTTTCCAACCGAACGAATGGCCCACTAGGGTGACAATTAAATAAAACTGGTCTCCGGGCGCGGCGGTGTCGGGTAGCGGCGGTCAATTATTCAAAAATTGGCGCCCCCGAGAGCCCGTCCTTATGATTTGCAGGCGCAATACGATCCAAACGGCGGGAAAAGTTTGGAGAAAGCGGGATATCGTAAAAGTCCGTCCGGAGTCTGCTTCCCTCCGGAATATCATTAGCACTTTCCCGCCAGGTGACGTCATCAGGCGAGGGTAATGGCGGGTAAATATTAAAGTTGAATAACAACGGGGACTTTGATATGGTTGAAATTATTACATTTTAAAAGTGTATTGCTCATTTGGTAAGTATTTAAGAAAACGAACAATTGAGAAATATTTGTGTAAATAGCATAATGATTTGGTAGCCTTTAAAATAGTAGCCGCCAACCACGAAACCTAACCCTACGCGTGAATGTCTTCCCCCATGAGGCCAATGTTAATTTTCAAACCCCGTTGCATCTCCTTAAGAGTCTTCATCACCGGAAGTTGCTAGACGCTATCTTGGAGATTTGCTCCACAAGGCCAATGTTAACTTTGTGCCTCCATTACTCCTCACCTGATCGTCACATACAATTCATTTTGGTGTCAAATTAAAGGTTTCCTCGTCCTCTAGGGAAATACAATATCGAATTTTTTAATTTGGGTACTATAGTCGCATAATAAATAGTTCAATTTTGAATTAAAACACTGTACATGTTCTCATTAATTTGTAAAAAATCCAAATTTGACTATTGTATTTCCCTAGGGGACGAGGAAACCATTAATTTGACACCAAAATCAATTGTTTGTGACGATCAGGTTAAGAGTAATGGGGGCACAAAGTTAACATTGGCCTTATGGAACAAAACACCAAGATGGTGTCCGGCAACTTCCGGTGATGAAGACTTTTAATATTTTTGAATTTGTATGAACAATTACCTTTTGATATGTTATAATTCTGCTCAGTGATGACGCTTGGTATTTAGTATTTTTAAATTATACATAAATCCTCGATATCTGTAGTTCGTTGAGGAGGGAGAGTATTTTAAAGTTAACCTTGGCCTTTTGGAGAAGATTAAAATGCAAAATTTGTCGGGACTGATGGTGAAATTAGTACGAGCTACTTTGTTACGAAGGCGTAACTAATTTTCATTACGATATTCTTTTTATAATGAAGGATATATTATCTCGTACCGAGCCAACCGATCGGAATCGCACACAATATTCTAAAAACAAATCGGTTATGAAATCGTTCGAGTAACTTTTCCTTACATTGGTTAAATACATTCCTGAAATACGTTTTAACATGTTATGGCGCTCCAAGTCATATATCACTACAGCCCTGCACTTTTAGACACGTGACATGCTAATTAAAAATGTATTTGTATTTTTGGACTATTGTTGTATGATATTAGATAGTAATATATAACGTAATTTTCTCGTAACACGGTGATTTACTTACATTTCATTATGATTTTACTAAAAGGTTCCTTAGTTGAATAAACTTAATAGGTACGATCATTAAATGTAAGACAGTAATGTAATTAACTTTTCATCGCGACGCGGCGCTAGGCCGTGCTATCGCAGTTCCTACAAGATCATTTCCACCACCGCAGTCGCCGAGCGTCGCCCTGGCGCTGACATCTTCGTTCAGAACAAAGTATGGAAAGTAATTTTCGTTCAATTTCCGATGGCGTCCTTTTATATTTGCCACGTGTGACGAAGTAGAACTTCATTTAGTTTTTTGTTGCGAAAAGTCGTTACGGCAACTTCCGTTATTCTTTCAGACTCCGGGCGCTTCGGGGAGAGGGAGGGGAGAGAGGGGGAGTTGTTATTACTTCTTTGTACGAGTTACCCCCCACCCGCTGGTGTCTCCCCTCCCTTATTGTTGATTAATGATCACTTTTACCTTGTAACTACTTTCGGATTGCATGTGTCACTGCTGATTCCCCAGAAAGATTTGTCTGTTTCATTTTTCTTCCTTGATCAATTTTTGTGATCGTCGTTTTAAGGAAATCGTATTTGTCCTGCAAAATGAGACTCGCTCGGGAGTTATCGCTGCTCTCATCACTTGACAGATTGTTTAAAGTTGCTGAATATTTGCAATGCCATTACAAAACAGATCGTTTTAGCTAACCTGATTGTAACTGATTGTAACTGATTCCTCTACAACTACAAATATAGTGTAATTCATCTTGATTTACCTTACATATCAATCATTATTTTTTAATCAGTTAATTGGAAATATTAATTGTAAAATATTATTTGACAGGTGATTGAACATATTTTCGAACTTTATGATTGAGACGTTACAAATATAAATGATGTAACAGTAAAACTATGTTTTACCAAATGAAGGATTTATTTACCATTTTGTAATTTTAAATTTTGTGAATTATGAAGTGCCTTAAAATCCTTTGGATAAATTGTGTTTAATTAAACATTTAGGAGTATAAGTTTCGTTACGCATTAATAAACTTATTATTATATTACATTATCTCAATATATGTTGTATTCTTTGAAATACTTGAGGTTATAAATTGTGTCGTCTATTTTATTTTGAATTTCAATATTCATATGTTACAATTAGGAAGAAATATTCTAAACTTTACCAATTAATTTTTCCTGTTTGGTTTTAAATTCTTAAACGTATTATAAAACAACACCGGAGGATATAACGACCCCGGTGTCATACATCTTACCGTGTCATCTTTCTTATTAGACTATTCCTTAAGGTAAATTCATTAAAACTACTTATTTCGTATTTAAGAAGAAGCTAGACAAATTGTTCGACTTACCTCAACATTCCAATTGTAATTTTTGATCCCTGAAAAAAACAAAGGTAAATTAATAAATGAGTAGCGTTTGACATTCTGAGCAACTGCAATGAATATAGTCAGGACCAACTGAAGAAGAGACCAGAGAATTCAGCTGCTACTTTTGTTAAAAACACACAGTTCGGCAATGGAAATGGTATTGTCGACACTGACCTGGGACGCGGCGTGTGGTATGACTCGGCCACACAACAATACGGGACTGAGCGTCTCTCCTGGTGAAGCTATCGGGGAAGAGATAACCAGAACAAACAGACCAAATCAGTTGGGAGAGGTGAGGACGGAAACTGTAGTTTACAATTGACTAATACAAAATACTGACTTAGAAAGTCTTTGTAACAAGAGAGGCTGAAATGTTATTCTTTTAATATTTTGTGTTTAGTAATATTACACCGTGGTACAGAATGAGTTTCAATATCTTGTCTATTCATTGTTTTCTGCCCGTTGTCGTTTTTGTCAATCAGTGGTGATGATTGCAAGAGTGGTGATGAATCATGTTGGATATTGCAATAGTATTTCCAAAAGATGGACAAGTTAGACTAAGTACGATTCGTTTAGCAAATATGTATCAGTGAGGTATGTCACCGTTCTGTCCATTGTCCAATCCCCTGATCCCGGTGTGATGGGGAAATGGATTGAGGTAAGTGATAGAGAAACTCTTCCACACACAGCAACAGACTTTGTAAAGATGACAAATGTACGATTAAATAGATTTAAAAATACCAATATTTGTTTGCACATACAGTAGATTGGCACAAAGGAACTGGGAAATAATCTATTTATAACGATAGTTTATTAAAACAAAATTAACATCATTTTACACAACGAAAAGTACAAAATTGATAAAGAATACTAATTTGAACAAATTTGCCTTTATAGCTTTTAATGGTGTGATGTGTAATATTTTACATCCATGTTACATTTTCTCATAAATAGTAGTTCACATTCCTGAACCAATAGTAGTTCAGTGCCTCTTTCTCCGATTCATATTTCTCCGATTAATGTTTGTCATAAATCTAGATTTATTCAATATTTAATCCGTTTTTTGACAATTATTAGTTTAAAATCCTACAGGGGGATATATGATGAAATCTCGGCTCCTCTTCCAGTATTGACAGAACCATTATTGCCATTAGACAATAATGACACTTCTTATAGAGCCGTTAACTTGTGTCGTAGTAACTTCTTCGAAAACCTCATAATTGTCTTTCACAAAAATGTTCCATGATTTGGAAACAATCATGAACACGACACCTGGTCAACTTGTCAAGAGTGTAACAAAACAACCAGCTACAATCCGCGGCTGTGCGAGGTCCTGATTGGTCTATTTCCTAATTGCTCGTCTGCAATTAAAGAACAGTCCTCTCGTGTAAAGAACAGTTTTACAAGCAAATTTGATTTCTCTTTGTGTTTCTGAATGTTCGACATTGTTAGAGTTGACCCTTTCACAGTTCTATCTCAGTGCGTCACGCAGAAGTAATTTTATTCAAAGGATTGCAGATAAGACGTGGGAAGTTCAAGGCACTCACGTTTACCTATCTTCGCCAATATTTGCTGAAAGATAACCCTCAAGGAGTGTGCGTGTGTGCGGGTGTGGGTGTGTGTGTGTGCGTGTGGGAGTCAGATACTCCACCATATCTAGAGAACGCACGTCTCAGCTAGAACACCAGATAGCTAGTCAAGAACAAGCCTTCCAACAAGTTCAGAATATGTAAATAGGTAACCAAGAATTCGAGTAAATTCATTCCTTGTCTTATAACAAGTTGTTCTTTACTTACTCATTTGTACGATAGATTCTACTTAACGACCTTACCCTTAATAGGAGTAACAAAATAAGTCAAATAGTTCATAATACTTTAATTAGAGCCCAAAATCTTTGATTTGGCAGCAATATGTATATATTTTATTAAATCATTATTCCGGCACACTTAAAAATAGCCTGCGAACTCAATAGTATTTTATATCTAGTAGAAGACGTCTGTTTAGCACGTAAACTCTATACAAAGTAAAGGAATATACCGGAATATTGAAATGGGCGAATATCTAGGTTACAGCCAAACCTGTAGAAAGAGGTGTAAACTCACTGATAGATTATAGACTAAACATATTATCAGACTTTTGTAAACAAGATTAATAAAAATCAAAAATGTAAACCAGCTATTGCCGAACGTAAGAAAAGCATAAGAAAAGTTGTCACTAAAACCGGTGAATAACTGAACTGACATCTTCAATAGATTACTCCTTTCTTGTTGCTAATTTGTTACATGTTCTTCATATAACACTTCTCTTGTAAATGTAAAAATGGTTTTCCGAATGAAACAAAAAGATTTTGAAGTGATTGCAGCAAGAACATGAACAAACATTGTGTTAAGATTTTGAAGAACGGGTGACAATAAGACTGCTAATAGTATTCACCCCTCGGGCGATGGGTGGGGGGAGGGGAAGAACACTGTAGGAGGGTGAGGGGGGGCTAAGGGGACGTAACACTGACCTAAATCCCTCCCCAGGACGTTTGGAGTTGGCAATCCATAGAACTTACCTAATACTTTTATGGTTAAAAGTGCCCCGTCAATTTATTGTTTCCAATTGGTTTGTATGATGGCATATACGATTTTGTCACTTTAATATAACATTTTGAATACACTTTTTAGACCAATTGTGATATCCTAAAAGACAAATAGAAAATAGTAGACTTTTAAGACTTTGTATTCCTATTTTCAAGGCATAAGTTTAATTAAAAAATTCTAATGGACAGTTTGAACACCAATAAGTGTCGTCAATCGTTCTTAAAATACGCACAACCTTACGTCAGATACTAATGAAACAGTGACAACCAGGCGGGTGGTGGATCAGTGAAATAATCTGGCAACTAATCTTATTCAGTAACATCGTATCTTAATCCATTTACACTATTTTATTCATATTTGTTTAAAAAGAAGCTCAAGTGTGTTTGGTACCATAAAAAACTTACTCTATTAGTTTCTGTTCCTGAATAAGTAGAATGCATATTATTTGTTTAAACTTCATTGTTGGTCATGGTCAGACCTCTTTTTTGTGATTTTGTTCAGCTTTGCCTAGATTGTGCTGCTAATTTTTCCCTGTATACTTTTCACCTGAAGACGGAATCGGATTCTATCGCGAAACGTCGTGAAACTATTTTTTTCTAATTAGCGATGGAAAATATCCGCAAACATTTCTCATCTAACATGATATGCTTACATTTGTACTGTAGATGGAGGTTTATTAATCAGTAACTAACTTATAACGACAATTGATAGGAATAATAAAAAAATAAACTAGAGAAGGTGTCCAACAAAACAATTACATATAGATAATTATCGAAATTCCCTCCACTACGTAATTAATTGCAACTATAAACGACTACACTTAAAACGTACTGCTTATCAAGTTCGGTTATACTTGTTGACCTGGAGATTGTCTTACCAAACTTTTTCACTTGTACCTGAACCACACCACCGTACCTGAACCACACCACCGTACCTGAACCACACCACCGTACCTGTACACCCCCCTTTGTCTCAACGGTTGACCTACATGCCACCGCGAGCTCTGGAGTGGCGACAACAACCACCTTTGAGCCACCACCACCTCATCACCTCCCACAATACATCCTTGTTTGTCGACCCTCTCGCTCTTTCATCAAACCTCTCTCGAAATATGCAAACTCACGGGACAGATCGGCCGTGATAAGCAGCCTCACAATGGCGTGAATAATAACAAACAGCGAGCACTGAGCACAACACGCCACTCCACGCCGCCAGATAACAACCCTTCTTTTGTTGCTCCTCTTTTCAGTTTCCCTTTTCTTCTGAAGGTGAGTGATTGTGGATCTTCCCAGACTATTTTTACTTTTTTGACAATTATTTTTACCTGATGCAAATTTGGATTCGTATCTCTGAATCAGTGAAACCTTTAAGTAATATGTAAAATATGTATTTAAAATTTGCATATAATTTTAATACTCTAAATTTTTACTTTGGACATTATTGGAAAAATACCCCCTTCACAGCAAACCTGCGTACTCAGCGAGTTTCCAATGCATATATATGTCTCTCACTACTACACAGAACCTCTTACCATGTTTCACAAAAATACATTCATAAATAAGTGGTGTATAGAATTATATTTATTCTCCATAAGATTAACATTAGGGCTAAGTACGCAGGTTTGCTGCAACGAGGAAGATAAAAATGTGAATTTTTGCAATTATCAATATAACTCAACCAGGTGAAGCTACATACCAAGTTTTATTAATTTAGGTTCGTAACTAAGACAGATATACAACTTTACTTATTCTCCATATGAGTAACGTGGGGCTGAGTATGCAGGTTTGCTGCTACGGGGAAAATAAAAAAACCTTTTTTGTGCAAATATCAATATACCACAATTATTTGAAGCCACATACCAAGTTTCATCAATGTACATTCATAAATAATCGAGATATCAAATTTTATTTATCCTCCATAAGGATAAAATTGGACAACGTACTGTGTTTAGCAATTTGAATATCTCTGCAGCGGTTGAACGTAGAACAACAATTAAAAGACCAAAATGATTGTTTTGTAGAGCTAAACTGATTGGTAAAAGGAAATGTGAAGTTTTTAGTAAAGTTAACTTAGGAAAATTCAAAAACCTTTTTCCCATAAGATTAACATGGGAAATTTTATGGACACGTTTTTTGACTTTTCTCTACAACCACTTAACCTAGGTTAATGATTAAAAATACCAAAATATTTTTAAGCTCTATAAAGTGGCTGTAACGAAAATTAAGAGTTTTTAAAATTTTAGGGGGAAAAATTCAAAAAACTGAATTTTGGAAAATTTAAAACCCCATAAAACCCCCCTCCCATAGTCCGATCGATCTGGTTTTTGAACTTAAAGTCATAAATGCTACTCTACACATTTGTGCCAAATTCCATCAAAATAGGGCGTTTCTTTCAAAGTTATCGCGGTGACGGACACACATACACACACACACACACACACATATATATATATACACACACACACATATATATATATAAATTTGAACGAATAGTGTTTTTGGCATCTGGGGACCTCAAAACAAAAAGTTCATGGTCTCGGGCTCCACCATGCCATCTACGCGGGAATAGCTTCTTCCCTACAGGGGAAATTCGCTGAAACACTTTGTGTAAAATCATATAATCTAGTTTACTACCCTATTTATTATGGTATTGAATGTCGAAATATAACTTAAAGGAAAACAACTATAGAGACTTGTTTTAAAGGATTCCACACGCTTTGGCCACACATGTTGATCCTAGCACAGAAAATCTAAATCAGGTACATAAAACACCAAAATGTTTATATGTTTTTTATCATGAACACCAAACGATTTTTAACTTGCGAGTCCATTAAAGTATACCACTTTTGACTTCGTTCCTGGTCCATCAAAACGGTCTGCGAAATAAAGATATTCACTTATGAGCTAGACATTTCTTTAACAAAAGCTCTAGCAAAGGTATTTGTAATATAACAAATGTTACTTAAAGGCAGCTCAAGTTGAACTACGAAATATGGATATTTTAAAGTTATTTAATAGGTCTTAAATAGGCATTTCAAAGGTACATAATTACCAATGTATTGTTCCGTTATTCACAAAGAGATCTCGCGAGGATAAAACATTTATTTATAAAAGTTCACATAAATTAATGTTCATAATATTAACATTGTAGAGATGATGCCCAACAAGATTTTCAAAATTGTCGATGTGTTCTTTGGGTGTGATAGCTATCGACACACGGAATTACATCTCAGTCCAGCTCCAGCTTTATTACGTTTGCAGGGTACCCAACGAGTTCAGATCCATCCTCAGGATCTCAGATGCAGATCTCCATGATAACATTCCCGGGTCATATATCCGCCGCATCACTCAACACCGGGCATTCCTCGCCGTCAACTCGCTCTAGTCCAGAGTCGTCGTCACCGTAAACCCGGCGTTTTACTGGGCCTGCACGACTGTAAGGCAGCAGTTTTATAAACAGCTGATTACAACTTGCGAGCGAGCCGTAACAGCTGACGTTGACGCTAGAGCCCCGCAGAGTACAATAATTATTCTTTGCCAGATTATAAAAATCACATCGCTGCTTGTGACAGCCGCCGTCTTTGTCTTAATAATTTCTTTTACCCCCCACCCCCCTTCCCACAAGTCGAGACCCTTTTCGTAGCGTGAGTTTGACAAGAAATCACCGTGAAAATTGTTATTTTTGTAGGAGCAATCACAATAAAGAAATGAGTCGGAGCGTTTTGTTTGCGCGAATGAAAACAGATTAAATTAAAAGTAACTGTAACAAATTTATTTTTGGAAATTAAGAACCTTCAGGAACGTTATAATGGACCGTTTTAGATATTAATTACAACCAATTTATCGCCTGAAACGTCGTCAATGCTTAGGATTATTTTAAGTTTTGTTTTGGAGGTTTTTAAAAATGTAAAGATGTCGTGGATGGCATTCATGATTGAAGTTTACAACTTGTTTTTACTTATTGTGCTACAAAGTATTTTGGTAATGTTTTAGCAATTCTTTAACGCTTTGTAATCATCTGTACGATATATCTTGATGAAAGATTTGTTATTAAGTACACTGATCGTTACTTCCATCTGGTCAAATTGACATCTTGTGAACATAACAGTAGAATAAAATATGTTTTTATACAGTTATAACTGTAAAAACTTATTCTACCAAAAATAATAATTACATTTTTAGTAATCCATTTATAGCTGTAAATTTTTAAATTAGAAGTTCAATATAGAAACAATAAAATCAAATTTACATTGTAAATTTCAATAAAAATGTAATGCATAAACGTGCCAATGTAAGTTGTTTACCGAGCAATGCATTGTTACGTAATATATACATATATGCATTGTAATTAAATATATAAATTGTAAATTGCCTTATCTAGTATGTACCTAAATACTGTAAAGTTTGGTGTTTGATTTAAAAAAATTATTAAATTATTAATTACATCTTAAGACAAATTGATCATAAAGAGATCAAATCGCTTATCTTGTTAAACAAAAGTATACATATCAGCAGTGGAAAAAAAACGGAAAAAACACCACAATTGAAAAGCGTCGAAAAAACTCGGTTAAAATTGGCTAAAACACCTCGGGGAGGTGACTTTAATGGCTGACAACTAAATGGTGAAATGAGGGAAAATGAATCGACAGGAAATATGTAATCGGAAACGCGGCTCCGGGTCACAATTGCCCCTCGGATTAGCCGGGGGCGACAGCGGGGGGGGAGGGGGGTGTCACCCCTATTGTGGCTGACGTCCACCCCCGGGACTTGTAGTCTTTGAAGTCGCAGAGTTTCCCACCCCAGATATGACACTGCTATATTGTCAGCATCCGCAACCAGACAGAGACTCGCCGCGGAATAAGAAGCAGGTGAGAAATATTAATGAGCCCCGAGAAAGGCGAAGTTTGGGGAAACAATCGGGATCAAAGAGTCAACTTGGGGACAATATTGTTCGTGACTTAAATAAATAGGACAATGGGGAAACACTAAATCTGTTTTTATTCACTGTAAGAAGCAATTTACAAGATATAATTCACAATTTATACTCAATTATAAGGTTGTAAAAACCTATCAATTAATATCCTGAAGTTATTTAATTCCTATCTTCTGTATATTAACTCCACATAAATAAATATTATAAAGGCTTTTCTAACACCTCTAAATTATAAAAATAATATGAAAAGGTTTTGTTAAAAAAACGGTAAAACTAAAATATACTTCAAATTACCACAACAGTAACTATTCAAACTTCCAGTTATACACATTCGTTATAGGAAAACTATTTTATAAAGGTTTACCATAGGTGTAAAATCAAGGAGAAATTTAAAGATACAAACTAAGACTTAGATTGGCATTTTAAAAGTTGTTTTAAACAAACAAATTTAAATAAAAGGGGAATTCGCTTTGGTGTTTGTGAAATGGTAATACTCTAATCATTCTGAATGTTTGGTTGGATATTTTGTGAAAGTTTATAGAAATATATACTTTTAGATATTTCCAAAAACAATATTTATAGAGGAAACGTTCAAGCGAGGAGCTGTGGAGGCCGATGCGATGGAGCGGGGAAAGCTGGAGATATTAATTGTCAAGGGACGTGGGCCGACTCCGCAACCGGCTTATGTAAAAACTAGTTTCTACTATTATTGTGCTGGAACGTCAACAAAAGATGTGTTGCAGCTACCAGGGGCCGAGCTTTGCCGAGGGAAGGTTAGTCGCTACGTTCAACTGTTCTATAACGACCATCGTTACTTCGCCTTTACTTCTTTCTGGGGAAACTCCCTGCGGTAAATTCGAAACTGGTATATTTTAAAGCTATGTGGCAAGCTTTTTAACGACAACTTGTAGTTTGTAGCTTTCAGGGGACTGAGTTTTGATTCAGAAATGACACTTAGTCGATTTTAGATTAGCTTTATTATTTATCCATTCCCTACGTAGTGGTAGAACCCGAATTCCATATGTATAAGATATTTATGCAATTTAACTTGAATATAAGTGAACAATTTTCATAACATTTAGAAACAAAATTATTGTTTAATGGCTTTGATTTGTGAACGTAAAGATATACCAAAAACATTGCTGTATTTTGCGTACTTCTACCAATGCTGGCACAATTCTTTACATTTACAAAGAATTACGCCAGCAGATCCACAGCGCACAGCGCATTCCACGGCGCATTGGGTTTTAGTCTCACAGGTGATATGTTCAATAGTAGATGTAATTAACAGGAAACTGCTCGGCAAAACTATTATTCATGTCGTAGAAAAAACTGTTGCAAAACGAGATTCGAAAGCTGGTAACCAATCCGACACGAGTTAGTGTTCGCTGGTCGTTCTACTTTTTGCGACATTTTTATAAAAACGAATTAATTAAATTATGCAAACGCTTGTCCCGCGAATGTTTACTCCCCTGATTCCCATCTACTCTCTCGCTCCTGACATGTAATAATGCAACTTGTCAATCTCAAACATTGACTTTGGACGGTTTCCAAGGCGCCAGGGTAAAAAGAAGAAGAACATTGTCAAATGACGGCGCAAACTGGTCCAACGACCCGGGGAAGACGTCGGATTTGCCGATAAAACATTTAAAACCCGAGGGATTTTTGCCCACGCTGCCTCCAAATGACCCGATGACAAGTTTACAAGTTCCTGTTCCCGCCAAAAATAGGCCCGGGGCCATTGTGGCGGGAAGAAACTCGCACCTGCGGCGGCGGTATTGACGAATTAAAGGCGGGACCGGTATATAGAACACCAGGCGGTCATAAACTGAAATTGAGGCAGTTAGAGTTAACTCTCAGCAGCAGTAAGTAGGCAGTGAGTAGGGAAGTGGATTGTGGGTAATAGCCTCAGGAGGGCTTGAGGCCTTCTGTATAGCAATCATGACAGTGTGACGGATAAAAACTTGTAAGTGTAAAATAGTCCAGTACTTAGAACAAAATCGAACCGATTTGGCAAATTATAAATTGTTCTGCCTCCTACCATCACAATTAGTCAAATTGGATATCATTTCTGTACCTAAATCCTACATTTGAAAACTATTAAGGTTTTCATCACTTGTTAACTGTGTTTGTGGCCATATTTTACAGTACTGCGTAACATAACATGACTGACATTAAAACAGTAACAACTATTACAAAACCTTTGTGCATTTTAAAAATAAATGTGGGTAAATTTTGAAATCTAAATCTATAACACGCTAAGACAGTACTCTGTAAACAAAACTTTATTTTTTTCTGAACCGATTTTAACAATTAAGGTACCTATAACAAAATTTCCCTGGTTCCGTTGTTTTCAATTTTTGATTCTTCCATTGTAAAGGGCACTCCACCTTTAAAGTTAATTTTGTGTCTTATAATTGTACTATGGGGATACATTTCAGTTCAATTATATTCTAAAACTGATTTTTATGCAATAAAACTTAATTTTACATAATTAAAATATGTTATGAGCGAAATAGAAAAAGAAATACAACCGAAATCGCAACCTACATGTAAATCACTTATGAGACCACTTTTACCAAGCTCCAACTCTGCCTGCATTCGAGCAACAGGTCCACTGGTTATGTAATAGAGATAACAAATGAGTGAGTGAAAGCTAAGTGGAGGGTCCAGCAAGACGAATGGTCGCATGGAGGGAATCTTGGATAAGTCAACTACAAAAATATAATTAGCTGCATCGCCGCACTGAAGCTTCATACAGCCGCCAAGGGTATTAGTACCCTTCGCCCACTGTCCACATGGCTAATAACACTGTGAATGCGTGTTTTATAAATACACCAGAATTAATAAATAAGACACCGACGCAAATTTGTATTTTTACCAATGTGGGCAAATGGAGTTAAACATCCTTGAGATTTCTTATATACTCCTTCAAGTTACCAACTGAGAGTGATTATTCCTTGGCGTTCAGTTAAGAGCCGATAGAATTTAACTTTTAAGTTGGAAGCTGTTCTTTTCATACTAAATTGATACTTTATCTTCCTCATCAGTAGATTGTTTGTCGTTTTTCTACAGTTTCATTTGGTATCCGAGCCACAGTCACTCCAGATTTAAAAGTAATTATATTAATATTCCAATCATCATGCATTAGCTAGGCTCTGTAAAGTTCCTGTACAAGCTTAGTGTTGGTTTAAAATGTACTTTTTAGTGAATTTCCTATGGAAAAGTGAGCTATTAGCATGACCCGCACGGTGAAAATTAAGCCCGGGACCACCAAAGAAGTTCCTAACGTGACCCCCTAAACACGTTTTGGGGGGTCGTTAATAACTTTATATATGTGTGTGTGTGTGTGTGTGTGTGTGTGTGTGTGTGTGTGTGTGTGTGTGTGTGTGTGTGTGTGTTTAAACTCTAGCGGTCGCATTTTTTGTCCGATTTACTTGAAATTTGGTAGGAACCTTCCCTTCTGTAAATAGTTGGAAAAGTTTGTTGGGCAATACAAGCGGACAACTCTAACCCCGTATTTTCAGAATTTTTCAAATTTTGATTTTTTGGGCCCAAAAAGGGTCAGAAAAGCCCCGAATTTAAAATGAATGGAAGTAAGAAGATGGAGATTAGTAAGGCGAAAGTTTTAAGCCCTCTCTCATCACGTTGTCTTAAGGGGATTTTACACTGGAAAAGGCTGTTTTTCATATCTTGATGTAGTTTATCATCCCCAATGGCACTATACCAACTTGTTATCCTGACCATACCTCCTCCTAACCTTATAATGTACAACATTGCCATCCTTATGTTGAAATTAATTATAACCAGGAGCATCACAACAGCCAAAAAATAGATTTTTTCAATTTTACAAAAAAATGTTACCAGTGTTGTTTTAAACCCTTTATTAGATTTTTTCAAGATTTTAATGTGGAAATTCACTTCCCTCATGTCAGCGCGCTGCGTGCAAACAATACAATATAACAATATGTCTTGATGTTTTTGTTTTAGTAAACTCATCAAAAGTTAAATACACAATTGTAGCTTATAAAAAATCTGGAAAAATACTTAAGTCCGCAAATATGACGTCCCATATTTTTTAAGTCGGTGACGCCTATTTTTACAATACATGACCAGTAGCACTCTGTTAGTAGTAATCTTGAGCTAGTTCGTAAATGTATTAGCGTTGGTATTATATATCTAAACAACTCAAATAAACAAAACAAGATAAAGTCTTCGATAAGTTTTCAAATACCCCCAGATGCTGATGCGACGGAAGTGTTATTGGACAACGCGGGTTGATTAGCAGTTGTGAGTCAGCGATATCGAGATATAACGATCTGCCGCCGTGACCTGACTGGAGACTGGATATCGTGGAGCTGGGAACATTGTCTCCCCCGGAGCGTGTGGTGGTTAATGTGTGTGACAGTACAGAAATAATCGTTTACTCTCTAGAGAGGAAGGCAAGCTAAATACAATTACTATCGACGTCTTTTGTATATCACATTTTTAAGTTCTACGCTTGATTTGATTTGGAGCGAATCGCTATGGTTTTCATATGAAATATCTAATATTTGTCTTTTTTTAAATCGGAAATGTAAATTACGTTACAAAAACAATCTTTATATATTATTTCTCAAGGTTGTTTTTTGTATGTTATATCTCCCTTGATACCAATATTTACCCTCACCACTACATGCTAAAAATGAACAAAGAGTGCAAAACAATAAAATGGTAATTGGGTGTGTTACTAATTCATTTGTCAACCTACTGGTAGCTCCATCTGACGGCGACAAGGTCAACTAACTCAAAACAGGCGTGTCAATGTGCAAACTGCGCGTGAGCAATTCTAGTTCACGTTAACAAGGGTTAAATTAAAATGCAATTTAACAATTTATACAAAATTTTGAAACCGATCAAGTTTTTTTGCAATTGATTTGTTATTTTCATAATTGTAAATACATACGTATAACTTTGTTTACGTTTGTGGGATTCACCTTATTCAAATATTGAATACTCAAGTATACTTAGTCTTTTGATGTGCTGAATTAATTTGTGTCCAATAGTCAAGTGCCCACCTTGAATTCATGCAAAACAATAGCTTAAAAAAGGCAAAGTTGAACAAAATCGGCTAATTATTTTACAAATATCAGAGATAACAAGCTCAATCAAAGGACAATCAAGCTCTCTTCTAGTAGAGCGTCAGATACTTTCTTAATTATACAATGATGCAATAAAATACAGCAAACATAACAGACAAAAAATAACACCAATTATATTAATTTAAACAGACATACAAACCGAAATATAAATGTACTTCAATATTTGTTTAAAAAATGAAAATGTTAATCTAATTTTATGACCTACTTACACTTGCTTTATACATAGAAATAATTTCCTGTTTAAAGTGAAAATTCGATGTGAACCAACACTTAAGAAAACGCGAAAGGTTAATCCACAAGAAAGAACAGTGATAATTGTTTAAGTGCACTCACAATACCTACTTACATTCACTAATTAGACCGTCAAGGAACAAAAGAAAAGAAAAGTAAGAACAAAAGTACCTGTAGGCGTTTGTCGCGGCGCCCTGACCGTGGACTAGGCTGGGAGCGGACCGGCCAGCCACTGAGCATGTTAACGCTATTGTCTCTTGGCCCATTGTTGGGCTATTAGACGGCATTGTGCCCCGCCGGACAAGTGCAAATTGTCCCGAGCGCCTCCGGAATCTCACAGGTCGCTGCTTTATTCCCAGGCTAATTATTGACACAAGTTACTTCTGTTTTTGTAGTAAGTTTGGCGTTGGTCCGACCGAGAATGGAGAAATGCGTAGAGATTTATTTTGGGGACATTTGTAGAGAAATAGGTGAAACATAATGCTTTGTGATTTTTATGTTCCAATCAAATAGCGATGGTTCATTTCTGTATGGTTTGAATAAACGTGATCTAAATTTTAGCTTGAAGCTTTGAACTGTATTTCAATTTGACGGTGTTAATATATTATTTTTTAATCTATTAGGATGTTTATTTTAATAAACTAAAATGGTTTGACAGTATATTGTTCTGGTATAGCACTCAACAATTTCAATAGTAAGTTACTTTTATATTTGTAATTTTTGTCTTTCACGAAAGCGAAACCACATAAAACACTTTCAAAGTAGAAACCACAACTTTGTATTCGTACGTAATATTTACTAACTAGAGTAAACAAAGTTTCACGACGTTTTGAGAGCTTGAATCTGACCCAGTCTTCAGATGGAAAGAATACCTGGAACATCACACAATTAGTGGCACAGTCCAGGCAAAGCTGAGAAAAATTACAGAAAAGCTCAAACAAAGACCCGTAACAGAAATCAACTAGTTTTATTTAGTTTTGACTGATGCTACAGTTCTCTGTTTTAGCTTTTCTGTGATGTTTACAGCTTTTCCTAGACTGTGCTAATGATTTTGCTATGTTCTAGGTTCTTCCCAGCTGATGAGGGGATCAGATTCCAGATCCCGAAACGCCGTGATACTTTGTTTAATGTAATCAGTGATGGAAAATGTCCATCATAATTTCTTAAAGTACATAGACCGAGCGCCTTTCGTCGCTCCACGAACAATGTTTTCACCTTAACAATACCATGACAACGTTTTAAGGGGCGCAGTTCTAAGGGCGGAAAAACGTATCCATACTAACAGCTCGTGGGATGGTACAGAGGCAAGTTTGAGGGGCCGATTTCGAGCCTTTTAAATATAAAATTTTTATCATTAGTATATCATGGCCACTTTCGAGTCCAGTGGAACTAAGCCCAGAGACTTGGGGAGCGGGAAAAGTATGCTAAATATTGTTAGTCGCCTCAAACGTAGTATGGTGTGTGAGTAGTTTTGAGGAGCCTTTTCGCGATCATCTGGAGTAATACATACTCAATGGTACTTCTTTATCCAAGATTACCTCCATGCGACCATTCGTCTTGCTGGACCCTCCACTTAGCTTTCACTCACTCATTTGTTATCTCTATTACATAACCAGTGGACCTGTTGCTCGAATGCAGGCAGAGTTGGAGCTTGGTAAATGTGGTCTCATAAGTGATTTACATATAGGTTGCGATCTCGGTTTTATTTGTTTTATATATATTTCCTCCTTAAGAGTCTTCATCACCGGAAGTTGCTAGACGCTATCTTGGAGTTTTGCTTCATAAGGCCAATGTTAACTTTGTGCCTCCATTACTCCTCACCTGATCCTCACATACAATTCATTTTGGTGTCAAATTAAAGGTTTCCTCGTCCTCTAGGGAAATACAATATCGAATTTTTTAATTTGGGTACTATAGTCGCATAATAAATAGTTTAATTTTGAATTGAAACACTGTACATGTTCTCATTAATTTGTAAAAAATCCAAATTCGACTATTGTATTTCCCTAGGGGACGAGGAAACCATTAATTTGACACCAAAATTAATTGTTTGTGACGATCAGGTGAGGAGTAATGGGGGCACAAAGTTAACATTGGCCTTATGGAATAAAACACCAAGATGGTGTCCGGCAACTTCCGGTGATGAAGACTCTTAAGAATAACATGGCAACGCTTGAGCCAGTGGGGCGGAGCCATGAGAATAACATGGCAAGTCTTTGCCCATGGGGTGGAGCCCTAACTTCGGGGTGATTTTTTCCAGCTTTGCCTTGACTGAGCCAATAATTTTGTTTTGTTCTAGGTAGTCTTTCCAGCTGAAGAAGATTCCAGATCCAGATCCCGCAGATTCCAGACCCCGAAACGTCATGAAACTTAGTTTACTAATCAGTGGTGGAAAATGTCCGCAATAATTTATTTAATAACATCTCGCCCTTCTCATCCGTTACGGTCCAAACTCGTCGTTGCACACTACCACAACACCCACAAGTGTGTATAGTAGAACTTTTAGTTAAACGAGCAGTCTCGCAGGTAGCCCCCTCCGTCCTAATCCTCTGTTTACCAAACCACCCCATTGTAGTGCGCTGGGAGCGCAGCCAACCGGTTAGGTGGCGGAAGACACCCTCACTGCCTGGCGATTCCGAGATTTTCGCCCTCAGCCTAAAGAAGCTAATAATTGAAGCATTAACAAATGACGGTTCATTTATTTCGTCATGATCAGAATAATACAAAAAAAGTTGAATCACAATTCTATGATAATGCGTTCGATGACAAATATTCCAATAACTAAACTATGACTATCAAGTAAAATCTATTTATCTTGACTATGGAACATCGTAGAATTGTGATTAAAGTTTTGCCAAAACACGAATTGTAAATTCGTCTAATTATGACAAAACAAATGAGCCGTCATTTGATAATGAGAGTGAAATGGTTCAATTGTTAACTT
Organism: Allygus modestus; assembly: GCA_963675035.1. Taxonomy (NCBI): domain Eukaryota; kingdom Metazoa; phylum Arthropoda; class Insecta; order Hemiptera; family Cicadellidae; genus Allygus; species Allygus modestus. The sequence continues at coordinate 4,550,231 of OY776111.1, forward strand.
CAGGCAGTAAGGGTGTCTTCCGCCGCCTATCCGGTCGGCCACGCTCCGAGTGCCCTACAATGGGGTTCTTTTGTAATCAGAGGATTAGGACGGAGGGGGCTACCTGCGAGACTACTCTCCCGACTCTCTGATCACAGATGTGTATTCCTCCACCAGCTTCACTCCTCTACCAAACCTCGCCATCGCATCGCTGCGGCGCCGGTGTGCAGGACCCGGTAATGGAGCATCAGGTTTAATCACCGGTGGAAACAGTTACCGCCACAATGGGGATGGGATTTATCACGGAGATCGTGGCGATCGCTGCTCCCCAGATTGCTGTTTATTATTTCAATTTAATCGGCAATTTCCGGAGGTAATCGTGAGTTTACGCCGACGATTATCGGACGGAATGCCGCGTTATTAGCGTGATGTTGGTGGTGATACGCGAGACGCTCTCTCTCTCTCTCTCTCTCTCCTCTCTCTCTCTCTCTCTCTCTCTCTCTCTCTCTCTCTCTCTCTCTCTCTCTCTCTCTCTCTCTCTCTCTCTCTCTCTCTCTCTCTCTCTCTCTCTCTCTCTCTCTCTCTCTCTCTCTCTCTCTCTCTCTCTCTCTCTCTCTCTCTCTCTCTCTCTCTCTCTCTCTCTCTCTCTCTCTCTCTCTCTCTCTCTATCCCTCTCCTTCCCTCCCTTCTTCTCTCACTCACACCTTTTATCTATTTAAAATTTGGGTTCAATAGGTCTTTTGAGAATTGGTTAATCCCAATTACATCACTCACCATTAATTTATCGCTAAATTGTGAAATATGAACTACCTGAAAAATAAACAGTACTTTAGTACACTTAAACAATAAATTGCAATTTATCGCGTTTATAAATATAGGGTAAAAATTACAGTCAATGTTGAGAATAATGTGATGAATTGAGATATTGTTGTTCTCTTATTTTCATCTAATAGAATCTCTTGAATTTAGAAACGTGATAATTACAAATACCCCCGTCGCAGCAAACCTGCGTTCTCAGTGAATTTCCAATGCATGCATATGGGTATCACTACTACCTAGAGCCACTTACCAAGTTTCACAAAAATACATCCATTAATAAGTGATGTACAGCATTTGATTTATTCTCCATAAGAATAGCATTATAATTGAGTACGCAGGTTTGCTGCAACAAGGAAGATAAGAAATGTTTTGTTTGCAGTTATCAGTATAACTCAACCAGGTAAAGCTACATACCAAGTTTTATTAATTTAGGTTAATAACCAAGGGAGATATAAAACTTTATCAATATACCACAACTAGTTGAAGCCACATACCAAGTTTCATCAATATACATACATAAATAATCAAAATATAACATTTTATTTATTCCCCATTAGGGTAACATTGGACGACGTACTTTATTTAGCACTTTGAATATCACTGCAACGGTTGGACGTAAAACAACAATTAAAATACCAAAATGATTGTTTTGTACAGCTAAACCGATTGTTAGAAAGAAATGTGGAGTTTTTATTGAATTTATCTGAGGAAAATCTAAAAACAGTATTCCCTTAAGATTAACATGGGAAAGTTTATGCACACATTTTTTTACTTTTCTCCACAACCAATAAACCTAGCTTAATGATTAAAAATACTAAATTGTTTGTTTTTTAAGCTCTATAAAGTGGCGATAAACAAAATCTAGTGTTTTTAAAATTGTAGGATAAAAATGTCAAAAAACTTAGTTTTGGGAAATTTTAAACCCCCATAAAACCCCCTTCCCATCGACCGATCGATCTGGTTTTCGAACTTAAAGTCATAAATGTTACTCTCCACATTTGTGCTAAATTTCATCAAAATCGGGCGCTTCTCTCAAAAGTTATCGCGGTAACGGACATATATACAGAGGGGTGCAAAAGTAGGTATACAGTAATGAAATATTTTATAGAAAAAACAGTTTTGTTTATACAAAAAACAAACTTTTACAATATATTTTAAGAGTGTTAAGTAACAAAAATGAACTCTTAAAAGTGTTGTACTTGACCACTACACTTAGTTCCTTTTGCGTTCAAACTGTTTGCCTTCGCAGTCAACACACTGCTGTAACCTTGAAGTTATTACGCTTAAACACACTTTTTGGCAAAGTTCCTTATTTTCATCTATGTCTTGGCAATCTTGGCGAATGAATTCAACCATCTGATTAAGATCACGAGGTTTCTGCGAAAACACCTTATCTTTAACAACTCCCCAAAATAAAAAAAATCCATCGGTGTCAGATCGGGAGATCTTGCTAGCCATTCAACAGATCCTCCTCAACCGATCCACGCGTTAGGAAACTCTCAATTCAGTTGGTCACGCACGATTGTCGCATGGTGGGCAGGAGCTCCATTTTATTGGAAGTAGAATTCCTCATTAACCTGCTATATTTTGATTTGTGGTGTAACGTCGGTCAGCATGTTCTTACATGCATGTTGGTCTACAGTGTCATGAATAATTACAGGTCCAATGACACCTTTACATGAAATGCTAGCCCAAACAGTTACTCCAGGTTGATTCAGCTGTTCTTCGAATGCCATTTGTGGATTATAAAAACAGTAATAGACACAGTTGTTTCTATTGACGGCACCTGAAAGCTTAAAACTAGCCACATCGCTCCAAACAATTGTTTGAATAATTCCAGCAACTTGTAGTTCCTCATTTAACATTTCCCCGCAAAACTGCAGTTGACGATCAGGGCCGACCTCCAGCAGCCAATGAATAAGTCTTGGAATGCACATTTTCAAACCTAACCGTTTCATTAGGCGTCCTAAAGATCTACGTTCAATGCCCAGTTCAAAAGATGACCTATTACTTGATTTTTTTGGGCTTTGAATATAGGTCTGCGCGACAATCATTTCGTTTTCAGGTGACTAACTTGGATATTACCAACCAACTAAAACTGTATACCTACTTTTGAACCCCTCTGTATTTATATATAAATTTGAACGAATAGTGTTTTGGCATCTGGGGACCTCAAAACAAAATGTTATCATGGTCTCGGGCTTAAGTCTTACCATGCCACCTACGGTAATAGCTTCTTCCCTACAGGGGAAATTCGCTAAAATGTAGCAAAAGTTGCCGATGAAACAACCAACGCGCGAATTCACTAATGGGAGGCCAGAGTTTAGCTGTAAGATCACCACATCAGAGGCGAATACAACTCAACTGTATTAGTCAAGCTGTTTAATAACCCTTTTCCGTTTTTCGTAAACAATTTGGAAAAACAGAATCCCCAAATATGAGAGCCATTTAAGTTTTCCATTTAGGTTTGTATTTCACAGTATCCATCCGATTTAACGGTTGTAAAAATATCTGCTAAACGATTTAGATTGAAGTAAGGTGTGAAAAAGAACAGCAACGACTTAAATATAATTTATAAAACCATAAATAAAGGAAAATATAAATTAAAAAGAGGGAATATCATTAAATATTTAAAGCGTTCAGATTTTAAAGTAAATTTATTCCCCAATAATATGTATTTTTTCTAAATCCATTATAGAGTACCCAAAAGTCCATTGTCAAATATATTTCATGACAAGTAAAAAATTCCTAACATACTTAACAGAAAATTTATTGACTCGAACAAGAAAATAATGAGTTTTTTGATAGGATTATAACGATATAAATGATCTAAAGAGGAAAGTCATACGAGGAAGAACGAAGTGGTAATGAGCTAGATCTGAAATATCGGCAGACTGAACGACCGCGACCGCGACACTAGTATGCGGACTCGTTAGACGCGCGGCGGGCCGGTTCACACGCGGTGGCGCTGAGAGCTCCGACTGTGACCCGGCCTTGGGCACTGGGCCGATACAAGCCACATTATCAGCACCCACTTCTTCCTATCGGCATTTGACATATTCGTGAAACTAATCAATGTAAAGTAGAGACATTAACTAGATTAAAGAAGTTTTGGTATTCAGGTGTATCGGTGTGCTATTGCAATGCCATTTTACAGTCTGTATACGGTAGGGTGGCGCACGGACCCGCCAGCTACCTGAGTCGGTCCCTTCCTCCGCCCGGCACTCGCGGCTGTTTCCTTAATGAGTCACCAACTAGCCCCTCTAATAGAATTATTAACTTTTTTTACTTTCTCATAATATCTCGATTTTAATAGAATATTTGTAAAGTACTAAAAAAACTAAGAAGAGTGATATAAAACACGATGTGCTTTGATTATAAATATCGAAATGGTCGAAAGTTATTTTTTAGCCGGAATACTGTATGATTTGTTAAATGTTTTATATTTCTCATACAACGTTATCTTGATACAATATTATTTTAAGAGTACTTTGAAATAAGGTAGAATAATTTAAAACGATGTTATCGCATACTATTTAATCAGCCAAAATATCATTAAATAGGCAACACTACATACTTTACAGTTTATTTGATTAATAAATCAACATGATTTTATATTACTCCCAGTAATCTTCTTCAAGCCAAAGTATATAGTGTCCAGAAGTTGAGCATTTTCCATTTATCTGCCATGTTGTTGCCGTGTGACTCTGAAATAAAACAAAATCGCGCTAAAACCAATCTACAATATTTTAAGATTGCAGTTAATTCTTTACCATTCGTTATACCGGGTGTCCACAAAAGAACTGAAACATTTTAAAGGCAAATACTGATACCAAATAAGAGACTATGTTTAATATTTTATATATGTATTTAAAGCTAAAATTCTCAAGTTTCATTATAAACTTAGTATAACTCGATATGAGCACCATTAGGGCATTAACATCCATTGTTTAATTTTTTTACATTTTTTTTCAAATTTTGGACGATATTTTATTCTAAATTACTGAACTGTTCGCATCCCTCGTTAATGTTTGCCCAGGCTTCATTGTCGTTCTGTGTGTTAATTGTTGAACATAAATCAGCTGTTATTATGAGTTTAAATAGACAACTAGACAAGTTTATGTAGTGCAATGGTAACTCCACAGCAAAAGGCCCAGTGCGTTATATGGTTTGTGGAAAGTGGAAACATAATCACGATCATGACTATGTTTGCCCCCCCAATCAAAATACTGAAGTTACGCTTATGCTTATTTCAAAGTACTCTTAAAATAATATTGTATCAAGATAACGTTGTATGAGAAATATAAAACATTTAACAAATCATACAGTATTCCGGCTAAAAAATAACTTTCGACCATTTCGTTATTTATAATCAAAGCACATCGTGTTTTATATCACTCTTCTTAGATTTTTTAGTACTTTACAAATATTCTATTAAAATTGAGATATTATGAGAAAGTAAAAAAAGTTAATGATTCTATTAGAGGGGCTAGTTGGTGACTCATTAAGGAAACAGCCGCGAGTGCCGGGCGGAGGAAGGGACCGACTCAGGTAGCTGGCGGGTCCGTGCGCCACCCTACCGTATACAGACTGTAGTATCGAAATTACAGTGTTCGCTGCCTGAACCCTCTGGTAACTTGACGATTCACAATACCACTGTCTCACATCGCTTCTTCAGCTTCCGGTCAAAATGTAAATACTTATCATTACGGGGTAATTCGTATTAATTGAATTAAAGTGCTAATTCAAGTTTAAACTAATAAATTTAAAAGGTAGAAATTATAAATGTCAACGGTCCTCGTGCAAGAAATTACTCGAATATTTTGGAAATAAAATATTTGTTTGATCACTTACATTTCACATTTCTTCTCAGGCGACAAGAAACTGAAAATCGTTCAAATGCATCTTAAAACAACTTCATCAAACCTTTCACTAGCACGTCCGGAGTGAATGTGTCTTTACTCATCTAAAACCCTATCATCCGACAGCTTTCTCTTCAAAAATAATGGAACGGCGAATGAAAATTGCTGAAAATAATGCAACAAGGAGATTTAATAAGTCGGGCTGGCGGAGGACCGCGGTGGCCCGGGGCAGAGGACGCTACAAGAGGTTCCCACCGCGGTCATTAGGATCTGACCGCCGCTGATGAAATATTTAGCAATAACGGTCCAGGACGGAGCCCGGGGCGCCCGCCACTGTTGCCTAGATCTCTGACGATTATGCAGCGACGGCGTCCAGCTATTACAATAATCACAGTCGTCTCTTCATCAGCCAGCCAACCCGAGGACCGCCCCCTTGCCACCGTCGCCGATACGATCGCCGTCAAGTTGTGGCAGAATGTCAAGAGTTGAGGTAGTGAGGAGAAATACTCATTCCTGTTATCAATCGTTCCCCACTAGAGGAATTGTAAACTAAGCTGAAACTCTTGATGTTTAACGGCCTTGTACGACAAACCTGTTTCACTATTATGCTATTCCCTATCTTCTGCTGTATCCGAATTCACCAATGGTTGAAGGGTCAGGCAAAACATCCAAATTCACCAACCCCAAAACTGGTCAAAAACCAGGCCGTCAAGACATCCAAATTCACCAACTTTGGCCTAGTCGGGTTTCTGACCTCTGCGGATTGTGTTTGTTTATTTCCCGCATGAATTATCACCAATCCAACAATCCTTCCCTTTCTGTCTAATTTAATTTTGTGGTTTAGAGATAAGAGTCTTGTCGTGAATCTACGTTTTTGTGTTTTTAGCCGGAAATTTTGGTTTAATTTAAAAGAGTAAACTTATGTCAACGTATTATTATTATACCTATAACTATAGTGTACCAAAAATTCTGTAAAATCTATTTTTATCATATTTTTGATGACATCTTATTTTAGTAATGTACTTTAAACAGACAAGTTCCTTTCGCTCTATCTAAGTTACGCAATTCATTAAAATAACCGCAAGGAATAAGAGCTAAACGAAATATGCATTCCTTAACCTATTTCACCAGTGAGTATAGTTATGTATCGGCAGCAAGCGGATTGCCGAAATTGGTGAATTTGGATGTTTTGTCGGCCTGGATTTTCTACCTGATTCGGGGTTGGTGAATTTGGATGTCTTCGCCGACCCTCAAGCCATTGGTAGCTTGGATACGGCCCTACTTTCACTATTAGATAACTCAAGAAGTGATGAGAGCTGGTTTTGTATGTAACATATTGTGCAACACACTGTTAAACTGAGATGTTAGTGTCGCATGCTATTACTCGTGTTCGTATGTCATGCACTAATGCACAAATTTTCTACGAGCGTTGCAGTTAAAGGTACTGATAAATAACACTAGTTTTGGTCAACTATCTTCTAAATAAAAACAGCAGTATCATTGAAATCAGCAGTAGAGTAGCAGACTAAATAAATAATTTATGTTTATATTCACAATAACATTATTAACATAGCTTCTTAATGCCACATCCTGGTATTAGTATATTTTTTCAGAAACTTTCTAACTTGGTGAAAATGGATCACAAAACAATCAGACGAATTGAGATTTATAAACTTCTTTGACACTAACTTTCCTTACAATCACCAAATTATCTAACCGTCACAAATTATACTTTGGAATATTTTAGCTATAGTAAGCACCAATTTAGAATTAATATACTGTAGCAGGCTAAACACTAACACCTACTCGAACCATTGGTGGCTTAGAAGGGCCAAGATATAAGCCAATATCGCGGCCGAGTTTCACGCAGGAAAGCAAATAAAATGTGCAAATGCAAATTGTTTGTTCTGGAACCACCTTGGAGATAAGGACAATCAAGAGCACACCTCTGTTATCAGTGGATGAGTCAGTCACTTGTGGTGATAACACAAGCTCCGGGCAAACACCGGAGTGTCAGAGCCGGCCGAGCGATCAAGAGCGGCGGAATGGAACGCTGACGTCACTCGCTGCTGGTTCTCAGCTCAGTGCCAAATTGCAATTAGATGTTTTTCTCATCAAGTTGCACTTCTTATTATTCGTCATTATTTTAGTTTTCATGTAAACAGCAAAAGGCATTTTTTAAATGTTTCTGCAATTTTAGCACTTCACTAATATTTGGCTATCTACTACTGGTGACTGTGGCCAACTGTCATTCCTCTAATTTAAGTGTATTCTTATAATGTACATCATGAAGGAGAAAATTCAATATTTTATGTACAATTTGTTTAAAAATTAAAGACCATAACCATAACCTTCCTTCTCTTTTTCTATAGGTTAAATATTTGGTTAGTGTTACTGTATTCAAAAATACCTTTCCATATTTCATCAGATATAGTATTATGTAGTATTTCCTTAACTATTATGACAATAGTTTATAAGAGATTGTTAAAGCTGTAGAGCCGTTATTTCGGTCGTGGTGGTCGGCCAGTTAGATAGCCAAATATTATCTGCTTTATTATTTTTTAGATTTATTAATGATCGATTGTTTTTACTTGAGTCAATAACGTAGGGGACATTTATAGAAGACTCATTACAGAAATACTTGGCTGAAATTAATATTGTCATATCAAGATAAGATTTGCAGAATAGGAAATTCTTTATTCGTTTAAATTCAATCACTGGTAGAAAAAAACATAAACATTTTATTCTGTGCTTGGTCTAAAAAGTAGAAAACACTCTTAAAAAATGTGTGTTGTTTAATACAGTAGCTATGCAAGTATTCACGTTGAATAGTGAATATGATAACCTTTTTTGAACATTTTAAGTTTGGTTTTAACCCACTACCACACGAAACGCTAGCAAAGTATTAATACGAATTAGTCGGCCAGGATTCCCCATTAAGCTTTGGTGTTTACTTGTACAAAATTAATAGCTCAAACTGTAGATGGTGCATAGCTACAAGATATAAACAAATGTAAACATAAAAAATAGTAAAGGTACCAAACGCGTCATGCATTTCCTCAGTTGAGTTCAAATTATATTTATTCGCACCTTCTCAAAACTTCCACTTCACGAAACATCGGTCACGGCCATAAGCCTGGCGAAACTCGACCTCGGCGATCACAACAATTACAGACCCATTTCACTACTACCAGAATATCAGAATGTTCTAAAACGCGGTATTACCGCGCGAGATAAGTGAATTGTTGTTGAACGCCGCACGAATCCGCGATGATCGCCCTTGCCCTGTAATCTCGAACCGCCTCCGCCCCTCGCGTCGCTTTATTACGCTTTTATCGCTAATCTTTAACAGCTATGTTTAAGTTTCCCGATCCCGGTGCACCCGTTGTTTCCAGCTACCGAACATTTTCAATTATCGCCACTCACCGTTCCCACGAGGCCGTGATCGCTTTATTCCTTTGACGGATTTTTAATTGCGGCGTGAAATCTGAAAACACTGGATCCGGGTGAAAGGCTTAACGGACTTGTGTTGAGGAGTTTACCGAAATTCGGTTTGCTTTTTAAAACACTAGCCTGCAAAGGTGTCGTGTTTGACTCTCAACCCCTGTCTGTATTGCGAGTCTTTCTCAAAATGGTTATTGCCTAAGACAAATCCTTAAACTGTAGCTTAGAATAAGTATCAGTGTTTAGGGAAACTAGATATTAAAACTAACGAAACTGTAAATATCAGTCGGCGATATTTTAGGGGTTGGATCTTAGTGTCCGTAACTGTAAATATCAGTCGGCGATATTGTAGGGGTTGGATCTTAGTGTCCGTAACTGTAAATATCAGTCGGCGATATTGTAGGGGTTGGATCTTAGTGTCCGTAACTGTAAATATCAGTCGGCGATATTGTAGGGGTTGGATCTTAGTGTCCGTAACTGTAAATATCAGTCGGCGATATTGTAGGGGTTGGATCTTAGTGTCCGTAACTGTAAATATCAGTCGGCGATATTGTAGGGGTTGGATCTTAGTGTCCGTAACTGTAAATATCAGTCGGCGATATTGTAGGGGTTGGATCTTAGTGTCCGTAACTGTAAATATCAGTCGGCGATATTGTAGGGGTTGGATCTTAGTGTCCGTAACTGTAAATATCAGTCGGCGATATTGTAGGGGTTGGATCTTAGTGTCCGTAACTGTAAATATCAGTCGGCGATATTGTAGGGGTTGGATCTTAGTGTCCGTAACTGTAAATATCAGTCGGCGATATTGTAGGGGTTGGATCTTAGTGTCCGTAACCGTCTTCAGTTTAAGTGAAGCCGGTGTAAGGCTTCAATTACAATGTTACGTGAGTATAATGAACCAAGCCGGGTAAGCAGTTAGAATACTACTTTGTTAGTGCATTATTAGTAGGGTATTTTATTTCTTTCTAAAGCGTCCGCGTATTTTTCCACCTTTAGTCACACCTCCAGCAGACATTTATCGTACGTCGCGTCTCATTACAGCGATCGCAGTGAAAGCTAACATATCTACCCCATTGCTAATATTCACGTATTTTTCCGATTCGTCTCGTGCCCCCGGCCCCCAATTAGACGGCGGAAGGCTCAATTTAACGGGGGTCAATACCTGCAGCGTATGACTGATGCGCGCCCTCTAAGTGCCAATTACCATTGTACACAGTTTATAAACGGTTATTCATCCCGGCGCTAACTGGCCGCTATGACCGCTGCTATGATAGCCGTGCCCGAGGCCGTGGTCGTAGCTACAGGCTGTGAGAGAGGATCTACGAGAACATGCCCGTGATTGGCTGTACCTAGTAAACTATCAGCGGGCTCTGATAAGTGGGACGTTCTGACGTGCGCTCACTCCTTTAGCCAATAAAATATCAAGCTGTATAACCCGTTATAAAAACACTGTGACGAATCAATTGTGAAATCTTATGCGGTACGACACATATAGTAAAACACTTGGTCAGGGATCAAAGCCAGTCTATCACGCGTCATTGAAATATACAGTATGGAAGAAACAATGCAATCAATTCCCCCCTCGCTACAATTAATCACTAAGCTATTCGACTGAGAAACTTTATTTGACTAAAAGAACAAATAATTCAAGCGTGATTCTGGTCAACAGTGTAAAATAGTAATTAAAATAATAAAACCTGTGAACAGTGCAACAATTAAATCCGATATTTTAGTCCTATATCATAAATTTTGTTAGAATTACACTATTCAGATTTTTGATCTACTACTTATACAATTTCATCAAGAAATGTAGAGACGACTCTCTTAACACGTGCCCAAAAACCGCTTCACACAATACCACATAGCACCTTTGGATTTGAACATAATTATGTTTAACATACCGTTTTTTAATCGAGAGTTATTTCAATAAATTAACTCTCGATTATGCTCTAATAGTCATAATCACGCAGTCAGTTCTAAAAAAGTCTCTCCAAGTTCATTACTCATTGACGAAAATGTAGATTTGATCAAAATTAGTATTGGTATAACAACTATAATCGTGTATTTTGAACCTTCAACAACGAATAGTCACAACTCATATCCCCGCCACAATGCTCTTCTCACCTCGCCTCTCATCCTCACAAACGTGTCACAGACAACCAGTTGCGGGACGGAACTGTTCCATATAATTGATCGGAACGGAGCCCGTTACAGCGCGGAATGCCGGTTAATTATTACTAAACTGAACCGGTTTCGCCGACATTCCGCTGTTTTGGGTCCATCAGAGCAGGCGACTAGGAGGGTAAACACGGCAGTTTGTGGCGATCACTCGGATAACAGAGGCCGGGTGAGCTGTTATGGCGGTGCATTTCTCAAATATCTCGAGTCAACGGCAATCCCATAAAGATCGAGTTTTATTTTTGACGTCGTCTTGCTGCAATGTGGACCGAGATGCCTGTCGGACGAGATGGGTTCTCACGGTGAAAAGTTATTGTAAATCCTATGTTTCAATCGCATGCTTTCTACATGTGGATAAAATTAGCGATTTATCATGACCAAAATTAAACGTCATACTGCGCGTATTGTGGGAGCCCGTACTCGAATAAATGTGCCAATGGCGTCCCAATCTGATATGAGACATATCTGAAGGACGTATTTGTATAATTATATTTACTGTTAGGTATAATAGAAAATACAATCGAATATTTCACTGATTACTTGAAGTTTTGGTGTTTAATGTGTAATACAAATACACGATATATCTATATTACTATTGATAGTTAAAGTTGTAACAAATTATGAACAAGCTCAGGCATGATTGTTTGATTTCGCTGCAATGTTTGTTGAAAAACCACTGCTTTGAAATAGGATAAAGTATACTGAAATCAGCTGTCATTTGTTATTTGTTTATCATATAATGATGCTTTCTAAGACTTATAAAAACAAGGCTAGGATTTGGACCGTTACCATTAGAAACGTAAATGTGGTAAATACACTCCCATATTAAACAGTAAGATCTTTCAGTGTTAAATTTTCAAACGTAGCTATGTTTGAATCAGTAAATATAATAATGCTGAAGCCATAATATTATATCACCACTGTACTGCCAAGGGGATCACCCACACAATCCGACCATTTCCAAAGACCACAGAAGTTGCCTAAACGGCGTGACGTGGGCGGTGGTGGCGGGGGGAGGGGGCAAGAGCAAACACCGAGATAGATGTTTGACAATACAAGGCCGAGCACAAAGCGGTGTTTGTGCGGCTGGAGTGCTAATCGCCTCACAATGGGAGCCTTCTCAAACCACGATCCTCTCTGTGTGACGCCACCGCAGCCTTGGCTCTGATAACGTAACGTGTAGCGTGTAGCAGTAGAAGGTGCGCTGCGATGGGACACGGTCGTGGCGGTGGTCGTGTAGGTCATGTCGGAGGAAAACGGATCACTTCACGTGTCAGAGTGTCAGAGTGGAGCTCAGGCGGGTCTTATACACCTGGTTGTGTGCTAATCTGGCAACATTGAAGAGGATTTAATGTAAAAATAAATCGTATATTGATAGTTTTAGAGTTTTTACGTAGATTGATTTCTTCAAAAAAAGGCCAGTGGAGGTCACTACATCCGTATAAGACTGGAGCTGACGATGTAGGTTTAGTCTCGCTGAAGGATTATCAACTATGCGTTTAATACAAATTCAGAATCGAACATGGGGTGAAAAGTATCAACTTTGGATCTAAGAACATCACTTAAAGTCTGCTTGGCCTGTCCAACAACAATTGAATGAAAACAAAACAAACAATTGATAATGAAAATCAATTATCAATTGATAATTGATAGTGACAAAAATTGTATAAAACCGCAGCAAACTTGGAGCGGTTACAAAGTTACCTGATTTCAGGAAATGCTTTCCTTATATGTTAATAGTTCAGATGACACTTAGAAAATGGAAATAGGTTTAACATTGGATTTCCTTATTGTTATCCATATGACCGAACTATTTTCTATGTGTATTAGGAAATCAGTTGTAAGACACAGTGTCAAAGAAGAAGTGAGAGGGAAACCCCTGTTGTAAGTGGCTGAAAAATGAGTTCACGTAATAGTGGGCTCCAATCACGAAACATTTGGCTTCTCTACCTGATTCCCTCATAAGGCCAGTGTTCACATTCACAATCCGTCCCTCCTCAAATCGATATAGATTATTTATGGAACATTTTAAAGAGAAAGAAAATATTTAGTGATTTCACTGAACAAAACGTCGATATTACAAATAATAGTCGCTCAATAAAATACAAAAAATATTCAATGATATCAAAATTGTTCTTACTGAAAACTAACATCTGGAAATTATTTTTTGTCCATTTAAATTAATTATAAATCAACAAATTATAGTGACTCGTTGAGGAGGGACGGACTTTGAAAGTTACCGTTAAACTTATATGAGGAACAGGTAGAAGCAGTGACTGATGCCCCTCTTAACAGCCTAGATATTGGTACATCCAACCAAAACCAGTTGCAATCTTAACATTTCACAGAAAACATTTCTGGGAGAGCCGTTCCCACAAGACCGACTTAACATAAACACTAGAATCCACCTCAGGATAGAGGATAGAGACATCTTCAGCCGCATTCCACCTGTAGGAATCTCGCGTCCGCGGTAACCCCACAACACCGCCTAGCGACAGGAGCGTCGCCTCCCTGTGACGAGAGTAATAACAGGTATCCCGCAACCTGTTACTACCGGGGAACGGTTGCGCCGTGTGTTTAGCGACTATTACCGCGATGGTTCTGTGACATAGCGCCTCGTTAGAGCTCCTTGATTGTCCGGAGTCTGTAAACCCGGGGAAACTCGGCCAGTTTTTGCTGCTAGGCCGCGGCCGTCGTGGGCTGTAGGCTGAGCTGGGTCGTCGGCCTCATGTAAATCTCGGCTCTCCACCGTTACGCGCAACACTTGATTGAAACACAACTGCGATATGTTAAACCAGTCGCATGTTCTGCATTATTGAACGGCTTCTTTCGCTCCGAGGATTCTAGGATAATTACCGGCGAGGAATATATTTGAAATAATAAACGTTTATGTTTTAAACGGTGTACTGGTAGAGGAATAAGCTTTGCATCGATATAGAAAACCTACTCAGTATATTTAATACTACTGTATAAGTAGGTTGCAATGAGTTTAGGGTAGTTAAGTAAAAAAGTAAGGTTATACTTTATCTTTACACAATAAGTTAGTTTAAAACATAACAGAAAAAAATTATTTGCAGTGGATATATTTTAGTCAATTAGTAATATAACCAGAAAGAAAGTAATAAAATTAAAAGTTATTTTTATGTGTGAGTTTAAATAAAATATTAGAGGATACAGACTAGTAACAATTTTATTGTATTGAACTCTTTTAATAGAACTCTACCACTTTTAGATTATGTAGTAATAACAATGCAATGTAAGGAAGAGACAATAAATCAAAGTTATTTCTAAAAAACCTCAAAATAACCTCGATTTACCGCTATTAGAACCTAAAATATTCTCTGTTTCTTTTTGACGACCACCTTTCCATTTTTGTGGAAAGATTAGCCAAAAAACTATTGCAGCCTTGGTCCAAAACCAACAAATCGTTACAACCACGCATCACGAGCCAATCACGTTTTATGTGTTTCTCTTGTGGTCGGATTGTGTCAACCAACTAGGATATTCACCTTCACCTTCGTCCAGCGCCATTGGCGACTGAAGTATGTCATCGCCTCTAACTGGAGTTCAAGCTCAGCTGTCTGTCTCAAATGTTTCAACATTTGATATTATTTCATTATCACGAATTTAATAAATTAATGCTAATTTGACGTATTTCTAATAGTCTCGTGAAATTTTGAAATCGTAGTGCCCCAGGCAGAATGGGTTTGTAAAAGCGAGCCGGACGCTCTCAGAGCCCAGTGAATACTACTGAATTTCATTTTTTATTAGTCTCTGAATCACTTTTATAACTATTAAAAAGGTTATAATACCTGGTTGTCGAGTGATTCTATGTAATCCAATGTATTAGATTACGAGAGTTTCGGGAACATGTTCCCTTGTTCAGATCTTCAGAACATCAATCTTCACTCATATCGAAGTCGTCAAAACGGTAAAAAAACAATGAAACTTTGGTGTTCTGAAGATCTGAAGATCCCGAAACGCTCGTAATCTAATCAATTAGAGTACACAGAATCGCTCGACAACTAGGTATTTTAACATTGTTAATACTACTGAATGTCGGGTTTGACATAGTCTGACTCATAGCCTCTGTCTCTTCGTACCTATCTACGACGGAGAGACTAAACAATCACATTCAATTCCGGGTTTGAACATTCGAGATCGTGCCAATTCAAGATTCGGTTGTTGTAGACCAATTGCATATAATATCAGCTGTTTTTGTAGCGAGGAATCAGAAAACCAACATTCTAACTTAAATATCTTTTAGGTCATATTTTATTTATTCTCAGTTTATAAATAACGCTCCCGCCTCGAGAACTGCCCTAATTACCCCGTCAGAGCGTCTCCCGAGTCCCGCCACGAAGACCTGACACTGCGGTGGAGGTGAGAAGCGATCGTGCCGACATCGACTTGTGGGGCGATGGCGATATTAGTGGATCGCCGCCGATTGATAGATGCCTGGGTCGTGTGTAGACCGTGGGACTTATTGAATCCATCGTGACCCCGGTATAACAGCTCACACACACACACACACACACACACACTCACGCACCCACGGCACACTAGCGCCACACAACGGCAGGTGAGAGAAACAAACATCTCGACAGACACTCCTGCGGTCGTGCAGTGATTGTTTGTTGTTGGAGGACAAAGGCCGCTGTCATTGGGTATCGACTTGACTGTACAAAGTTGAATTGGTATAGTGGAGTGACGATTGTTATGTCTTCGTGTAAACTCAATCGGAGTTTTAAATTTCGTTTGTGACAGTTTTTTTGTGCAATTGTTTGCTGAACGAATGGAATTGTGACTTTACAAGGATATTTTGAAATTTAAAATAAGTAGGATACAAAATTGTCATTGCAACATGTTTAAGAATGTTAACATATTTTAACACTTTAAGAATAGCTTACATCTTATGAATTCTCAATTCGTAATAAATATTGAATTGAGAAAAATAATACTGTAAGATTCTTCACTAAATTAAGTTAAATTATTGATTCTCATTAGATTTCAACTCCCCACTGCTTTGGTGCAAATACTAGAAAATAATCTCAGTTGCAGAATTTATTAATTTTCTTCCTGGAGATGAAACATTTTGTTATATATTTAAGGTTTTGTTTCGGAGATTACTAAGTAATTTTGGAGTAAGCGACCCATTCAGAAGAGATCATCCCAGAAATCGAACCCGTGACCCTTTAACCACATCTAAGGTGCAAGACTCTCACCCGAGCAATACCAACAAGAGGGGGGGGGGGGTGATCTTCAGTTTAGCAAGGCGCCC
Source organism: Allygus modestus (assembly GCA_963675035.1). Classification (NCBI taxonomy): domain Eukaryota; kingdom Metazoa; phylum Arthropoda; class Insecta; order Hemiptera; family Cicadellidae; genus Allygus; species Allygus modestus. The sequence continues at coordinate 4,566,794 of OY776111.1, forward strand.
ATATTGAGAACTTTCCAGTAATCCATGTTATACTATAAACGAACATGTATTTTAAAGTAGTATTTTTTCCAAAGAGTTTTTGACTGTTCGCAGTTTCAAACTTGCTGAATTGATCATATTTTCACCCTTTCTCAGGTCTCATACCATAGCCTATGCACGGTGATAACCTAGAACAAAGAACCCATTGAGTTAAAATCTTCAAACGGCCGATCGAGTCACCCCATTCAGAGCTGGGTGATGCATCGCCCTTCATATATCCCGCGCCACTATATCTCCCGGTGATCTGGGCGCTTCCTCCCGTAGACACGCGATACGCGCTATTTTGCCCGTGATGTATGCGCCGCCCGCCGCCCCTACAAATGCGCGATCAGCTCAGTTATGAGTTACGACGACGTCGTAACTGTCGTAACTGTCGTAAGTGTCGTAAATACCGCAGATGCCCGCGACTAATTATCCGACGAGTTTATGACGGTTTGATTTACTTCTGAGCGCTACCGCGTCTGTGGCTCTTTGTAGTCGCTTTGTAGGAGCTTTGGAAAAGGAGAAATGTTCTTAAATGATGTAAAGCTAAGTTGACGCCGTCTTGTCTCGACATTCGTTGCCTTCTTTACAATGCTAGAAGAGATTTTAACGCCTCCTTTCAAATTTTTCAATTTTTTGTCGATAAGTCTGTAAGAGAAGTTGCTGATTTTGTTCCACTTGTTCCAAAGAAATTTAATTTTTACCGTAAAACCATTAAAAATGGCTTTGTAAGTTACTTTCTTACTTGTAGGATCCAATTGAGTCTTTTCTTCTTAAGTTGAGTTGTTTTAATTGAGATTTAAACAATTTGTCTTTAGCCTTTTGAACAATTTTGCTAAAAATTTAACAAAAATATCTCAACATAATGGTTACAATGTAAAACACACTTACGTTAATCAGCTCCATAGGTTGTGAGTGGTGGGATCCCGTATTATAACTTATATCAGACTGTATCCGGCGGGTTGATGTTATTAAGCCCGAATTTGAATTTCAGGCCACGCCGGGGGCATTACAGAGGCGGGAAGGTCCTGGAGTGATACAATGCCTTTGGACCGAGTCCGGCAATATGTAGATGAGTCTCCTCCGTCAAAGGACATCCCCGGGGGCCCCTCCCCCTCCCCTCCCCTCCCCTCGGCCCCTTACACCACCTCTTTAATTATTTAAGACGATTGTCGGTCGCCTTTTTGCCCTTCAAGTGACCCCCATTACGCATGCACTCTTTGATCTGCGAAGTTGTTTTGTTAAAAAGGGAAATCCCCTCTTATCGATTTCCCGATTGTTCACTTTTTATTATCGACAGCAAACTCTCCCCTACCCCTCCCCCCTCACCACCCTCACCCGTGTATTCTTTAGTGCTTTAAGGATTTGCCTAATTAAATGAACTGAGAGATTTCGTTGCTTTTCAAGTCGCAGGACAATGACCGATCATTGTAGTCACTTTATCGTAATTGAAAAGAAGAATCGGGGTTGATTCACGACTCAACAATAACATACCCTCTTATAAATGCGGTGCACAATTATGTTTTACTTTTTTTGTTAAACAGTCCATTTAATAGATAGCTTCTCCCTTCATATCCCCAGCCAAAAACTATATAAAAATAATATAATGCATATATTATCATGTTAAAATAATTACTCACCTTCATTAAAAAAAATTATGTTGAGTAAGTATTCGATAAAATTAAATCATTCTCCTTTCACACATGGAGCTAGAATTTACATTCAGGAACCCTGTGAAATATTAGTTTAAATCAGGGACTGTATCTGAACATAAAGAACCATCATTAAAAAATAATCGCCATTGTTGGCTATTTTGTAAGAACCATCTTTTATTACTTACTAGTGGCTTGAAGGGGCCATAGCCCCTAACCTTGCTCCAATACTCTGAATATCTGATTTGTTGGAACACATGTCAGTTCGTAGTCACATGTTTTAATGTAAACAAAACAGACGTTTTTAAATCCCCATGCTTTTCTTATGGGGGATGTTTTACGTTGTTTCTAGTTTTCTGGTAACTTTTTAGAAAAATGAATAGTTTTCCCTCAAAATTCACGTCAAGACCTTTAAAATGATACCCCTCCCATCCTTCTACGGCCATCCAGTCACTCACAATTTCTTTACAAAAATTTGACTTACGGAATTATATATAGAGATACTTGTGTCTTGGCAAACTTCAAACACAATTAAAATATTATATTTATTTAAAATGACTGCTCCGAAATTATAAACTTTGTTAGTTATTATTACCTCGGGTTTGGCACAATGTAACAGCATACTATCAGTTGACCGTAAACCATAAAGCAATAACAACTCCCCTATAGAGACAATCCATCTCCACACATCACGACCGGCTAGGAGGGAACCTCAGTGCGTCACGACAACGAAATATTGTATCAGTTATACTTCCTTGGTGGTTGGCGTAATGTAACAGCATACTATCAGTTGACCGTAAACCATAAAGCAATAACAACTCCCCTATAGAGACAATCCATCTCCACACATCACGACCGGCTAGGGGGGAACCTCAGTGCGTCACATCCATGGAATATTGTAGCGGTGTTTGGCACCGAGTAACCGCATGCTATCAGCTGACCGTCAGCCACAAAGTAATAACAACTCCACTGTAGACAATCCATCTCCACACATAACGACCGGCTAGGGGGAACCTCACTGCGTCAGTCCGCGGAATATTGCAGCTGAGTAATATTGTAGCGGTGTTTGGCACCGAGTAACCGCATGCTATCAGCTGACCGTCAGCCACAAAGTAATAACAACTCCACTGCAGACAATCCATCTCCACACATCACGACCGGCTAGGGGGAACCTCACTGTGTCAGTCCGCGGAATATTGTAGCTGAGTAATATTGTAGCGGTGTTTGGCACCGAGTAACCGCATGCTATCAGCTGACCGTCAGCCACAAAGTAATAACAACTCCACTGTAGACAATCCATCTCCACACATCACGACCGGCTAGGGGGAACCTCACTGCGTCAGTCCGCGGAATATTGTAGCTGAGTAATATTGTAGCGGTGTTTGGCACCGAGTAACCGCATGCTATCAGCTGACCGTCAGCCACAAAGTAATAACAACTCCACTGCAGACAATCCATCTCCACACATCACGACCGGCTAGGGGGGAACCTCAGTGCGTCACGTCCGCGGAATATTAATTCCCCACATTCTCTCGGTATTTAATTACCTTTCCCACACGGTAAGAAATTAGCGATCGCCGGTGATAAGTTGGACAGAAAGTCGATCCGACGCCGCCTGCCCCCCATTGTAGTGGTGAGTTATGGTCGACAATTACTGTAGACAATGGCACACATGCTCGCAGGTTAGGGGTTAATCATGATCATGTCCGAACCCCTTGACCCTGAGTGGCCGCTAAACCGTCCTCAATTGAGTTATCGTGGCCCCGCGCGCCGCTCCGGCTCCGTTATTAGGTTAGACGGTTTTGGGAAATTACTTATAGTCTTTTGTTCGGGAAATTTGGATAGTGGTAGTTATGCGATTTAATTCTTCTTGGCGTTCGAGGTTTTTTAAAGATCTGGTGGATTTTACTTGAGGGGTTTTAAGGACAGCGATTAAGTCGGATCTTTAAGATAATACCATGCTTCATGATCCCGGTTACGCATGTGAAAATCCTGTTAAATATCCTAGTCTTCCTTTGGAAATCAGTTTGGTGCTGAAACAGTGAGTTAAGACTAGCTCCAGTCAAGAAATATTTGGTGTTACTACTGCTTCCCGTATAAAACCAATGTTAACTTGCAAAACCCACCGCTCCTGAGCGGAATGTCTGAAATCGTTGATTTATAGTTCATGTTAGAGCAAATAAATATATAGTGATATATATCAGTGGAATTTCGGTATCACAAATACTTCACCCATACATAAATTACAAATATTAACTATTTTGGAATTTTTTGGAACGATTACTGATTGTGATGACTAAACTTTGCTCACTTAAATCTCTAGGTGTTTTTGCTCTTAAAAATGAGACATAAATAGTGATATCGGATAATCTGCTGAGGAGGGGCGGGGTTTGAAAGTTAACATTGGCCTTATGGGGGAAGCAGGTAGAAGCGCTAAATGTTTCTTGACTGATAGAGCCCACTCTGAAGTATCAAAGAACAGAAGTTTGTTGATGTTGCAGTAAATTACAGCGCGACAATCTAATTTCCAAAGTTTCCACACAATGATGACTTCATTTCTTATACAAGTTAAAGATTAAGCTAATACATTTCACAGTTAAAGACAGAACACGCAAACAAGCTCTTTACAGACAAACTTTGCAACCATAAAAACCAGGAGGTAAGACAATATTAATCCTATATACTTCTTAAGAAGTCACCGTTCCGCAATACATAAAGAAGTAGAGTTAAATCTACATCATGAATTTGAATCATAAATACCAGTATGGTTGCTTATATCAGATTAGGCCTTGACATAGCCTTAGGTCTTAGTATTCCTAAACTTAAGAAGTCTATTTGGTGTGAGGAATATAGGAAATAGCTTCACAACTTTAAATTCCTCTAAGAAAAACATTCGTGTACCACAAATGGCATGATAACCAGAAAATAATGATAAACTTTCAAAGGTTCCTTTAAAAACATAATCGTGGATTGTAATAAATCAACTAATTCCGTATAATGATACATTACCAACATCCGATGTCCAACAGTGAACTTTTGACAGCAGAAACGCGATAAAAGAAAGCCAAATTAGCACAAATTAACGCCAATACCGTGGGGATAATTTGTGGGCCGCGCCTAAATTATCATAATGGGGTATGATATATTGGACCGAGCTAATGGGCGTTCTGGGAGCGACTCCTTGGTTGTTTATGGGTCCAAAACTGCGCCCAAGGCGCTGGCCCGACTACCGTGGTGTGCGTGTGTGTGAGCGTGTGCGTGTGTTGTCGGGATGTTATTTGTTTATGATGATTTACGCGGTTTTCCGCCTCATAAGTTAGCCTCAGGATCCCTGGTAGCGTCCAAGGGGACTGAGGCGAGCCACAGAATACACACGCGCTTAAGTTTGGTTAAGCACGGTTTATGTGAATTTCAATAATAATTTATACGTCTTAGCGAATAAATAAACCACGTTAAGGTGCTATAAAAAGTCTTCCGAGTACCACACCTCTTATAAATAAGTGGTGGAAAATATTATATTGAAATTTGTTACATCCTTGAATGACATGTAATAATTATAGTAATAAACATTGATTGCTTGGTCACTAAAAACGGTGAAAGTACGGTTTAAAAGTGAATACTATACTACCAAGAGGTATATAATACTCCAGTAGGTAACTCTAGTATGGAATACATATGGAGTATGTATATACGAGGTACAATACCATATGGTTTATGGTATTACATTTCGGTATAGATGTCAAGGATTTTTTTTCATCGGTTGCCCAAGGAACTTTGGGAGATTTGAAGGTCTCTTAAAAATGTCAGTACAAAAATGCTCAGCAAATAGAGTACAGCAGAAATGTATTTAATTGTTGGTTATAACTAACAAGATTTTGTTGGAAAACCCTTACCAATCGCGTTTTACAATTCGCAAATCCAATTTTTAATCGTTTATCCCTTAGGCGAAATAAATACCGGAATTGGTAAAATCGCTTGTAAACGCATGGCGCTGAGGTGATGTGATGGTATTGTAAGCCCATTCAATTGCCGCGTGGCAAGGGGGGGAAGGGGAGGGGGCATTACTGTGTGATTAGCAGAGAAGAGGGCCGACGACGGGTCTCCCATACTGGAGTAACTCGCGACAATGGCCCGAGGGCATGGAGCGTAGGTGTGGCGGGTGTGAGACTGTGGGGCAAGGACGACACTGGCCCGAGGGCATGGAGCGTAGGTGTGGCGGGTGTGAGACTGTGGGGCAAGGACGACACTGGCCCGAGGGCATGGAGCGTAGGTGTGGCGGGTGTGAGACTGTGGGGCAAGGACGACACTGGCCCGAGGGCATGGAGCGTAGGTGTGGCGGGTGTGAGACTGTGGGGCAAGGACGACACTGGCCCGAGGGCATGGAGCGTAGGTGTGGCGGGTGTGAGACTGTGGGGCAAGGACAACACTTTGGCGTTTAAAACGTGAATGCAAGATGGCGTAATTCTCGAAGAGCTCATTGTTGAACAATCACAAAAGAAAGGAATCTCTGACAATAAAAAAAACCAAGCCGTAACACAGTATATTTGGACCGTTGCGAGTTCTTATTTGTTTTTCATGTACAATCATATCAATTTATTTTTATTTTAAGGAGCTTTTTGTGGGTAAAACATTTCACAAACGACGATTTTGTTGAAAAAAGTGTAAATATCTGAGAGAACTAAAATATTAAAAAACGAATAACAAAAGATTGGAATTAATCGAACCAAACTACGAAAAGCATTTGACCAGACTTTAAATTGAGGGCGAAGAAAATTAGGTTACTTAGTGATTGCGTTCTTTTCTTAATGGACTTGTAAGCTTTAAACTCCCGATCTGATTATTTCTCTAACTTTTTCCTTTAAAATCTGTTAGGTAATGATTACATTTCAACGAAAAAATACAATTTTAGCATTATGTTTTGACAATCTAAAAAAATAATGTCGAGTTTTGCAAAATATTTAGCCAAAAGATGTCGTTTACCTAATTTGGATGAATAGTACTTGCAATTTAAAGTAGTTCTGATGACATCAACGCCGCTCCTAGCATACCCCTAGAACAAGCCCGGGCTGTAACGCCTTCAATGGCCCGCCCCGCAATATAGCTACTGCTGTTGATTTGCATAACCGCCCTCCCCAGGCGCTGTTGTGGGTAACAGTAACGGGCCTCAGCGGATAACTGAGTTACGATTGGGATTGATTGTTGCACTACCTTGACCACCTTCCTTACCACGTATTAAGCTGTCCGGGCACTGGGCAGAGTGGAGAGATATATTGCAAGTTTTTAAAAATACAGTGCTGTTAGTAAATTTGTAACTATTGTAAAACCATTAGCGGTATCGAAATTAATATCGATCATCAAAGAGACATTGAAACATCAGCAAGAATAAATGAGTGTTTTTCAGTAATTAAAATGCAATTTTTAGATTTTCTACGTACTAAAATATAATTGTTTTTACAAAAACCCAAGGTAATATAAAATGGTGTTTAACTTTATTTGTTGTTGTATGATTATTCTTCTAAATGTAACTGCAGCCGGTTAATGGGTTGAAAATTAAAATAATAATAGTTTAAAAACTTACCAATCGTAATAAATGAGGAGTCCTGTAACAAAAAACAAAACAAAACATCAATACTACAACGACCAGACAAGGCAATTTGATGGTAGCCTATGTTTATATGTATTTGTTATGTGTTATAACATACGTCGGTATGATAAAATAAATTACCTGGTAATTCTTATCGACCTGTTAAGAGGAGATTTATCGGGGGTAATACAAATGTATAGTATTGTGGATCATAAAGAAAAATAATAATAACAAAGTGCATGTAACAGTGTTAGGTTACATCGAATTGTTAAAGGAAAAATATAAGTGATATGATTAAAGTTAAACATACTATGATTCAAGTTATTACATACTGTATTAAGTTTTACAGTAGACAACATTATTTAAGGAACGCGTTGAGAAAAAAATATAACATCAAACAAATAATCGTTCAATATCTTTGCAATTAATTTTTGATATTAAGGTTTTTTCAATAAATAAATACAATTCATTTTTACAATAAAATAATATAAAACTGCATTGCAAACGACACACAAATAAATAGTTGCGGTATATTTTGCTGTTTCGAATCTATCACAAATTTGCGTTTCCGGATAATTCTTTTAAGAGCTGTACTGGTTAACAAGTAAATGTTCACATTTGCAAAACACTTAAAATATTCTTGACCGGTCACGTATTAATAATACTACATAAAATAACGCTTAATGAGGTTTTCTTATTGCTTAATGCCCCGCAATCTATTACACCTATTAATCGAAAAATTTGTAGGAAGAGATAGCTAAAACATCAGAAAACACATGGGGAAATCCTTTAGGTCCGCTCTACCGACCTTTAAAAATCTAATTTTAAATGGGGTATCGATTTATTAGACCACCATGACAACAGTAAATACAATAATTTTTAAAACACCTGCCTTTATGCTTGGAAGATTCCCTGAGTGAAATCGGGAAACCAGACGGACAGTAAGATAACAATCTTTACAACTGAAATTATATTTCTTATTAATCCGACTCCACGAAGGACCAACCTCCAGCGCGCGGCGCCTACCAGTCGGCAACCTGTTGTAGTAACAGGTGCGCGGTCGGGATAATCCATTCAGTGTTGCGCAACCGGCCTGGATAGCGGCTGTAAATCATATCACCAGCACAATTATTGTCCTCATTCCCTTGTCTTATGAAACTGCTGGATTTATCGCCGGATTTTCACTCTAAATGCCACCAACATGGACCACTCCACAGCGACCTCCCTCGGTCTCCCGTTATCAGATCTTATCTCCTGTATTAATCTCCTTTAGGCGTTGTTGTTAATTAATTGTGGAACGAATGTTATGTTGATTATTATTTAGATAAATGCTGTTTGGTGAATATGATTTTATGCGTCTGGTTATTTTAGCATACGGGATCTTCTGCTAGTAATCATTAGAAATAAATACAAAAATTGTCTTGTAATTTTAATGTGTTTATATAGTGTAATAAAAAAATGTGTATGATTTAGTATTTCTTTATTGTTGCAGATAAAGCCACCAAACTCCGCATATCAACAATAGGTCCATAAATTCACTTTTTGACGAAAGATTATGTTTCCATCCCATCACGGGGACCGTCCACGAGGATTTGGAAGGAACTCTTAAATAGCAGCATGGTGTTTTATATCAATTCCAGGTATATTTAAGTATGTGTGTACTGTAGGTGTCTTTGTGGTCTTACAATGCCACAAATACGACCTCAAAAGGTTTACCCAAAACAAAATGGCGGCTGGTTGAGGACAATTCGTCTGTGCAGCATGATGTTCATGACTATTAGTTATGCAGTTTTGATAACTAAGTTATTGAAGTGACACTGTAATCCACAGTTTATGGGGTGAGATTTAGTTTATTGCTTGATGCGCTGAATTCAAGAATATTTATTTCCATAGTCACAGGGTCCTCCAATCACCTTCTTGTTGTATAAAGCATTGTTAGAAGTGTCTCAATGCCATATCAAGCTTCTATGCCAAATTCGGATATCCGAAACCACAATACAATCCACCTGGAATCTATTCGTCCTTGCTTGCCATCGGTCGTTGGGTTTTCTTTATTCTGGGATGACCATTCAGTCAAAGCTGGTAACAAGAATGCATATATTTTCTGATTCATCAAACTGTTTTTCTTACTTTCAATCAATATCGCGACTATTCGTTGTCATTGTACATAGCGGTTATTGATTAATTACTGACAGTGATGGAGAATATACGCTTTTATAAACTTTGTGGTAAATATCCCAAGCAGTATTACAAATTTATAGTGTGCAACAATATCACCTTAAATCAATTTAAAAACTTACAACTTCCAATTCCGCTAAAATTCTATATAGCCTTTAGATTCTTAAATATTATCTTACATTTTTCATTTACCCGTAAAGGTGATCAGTGCTAAGTTAATAATGGTTGATATAATGCTATCACTCATTCACTATGATCTTTATCTTTCCAAAGCCATAACATTATACAAACCTGAACCACAAAGTTACGTCATTGAATATGCAAGATAATGTTCAAAGTTGTCCCACAACCCACCTTCCGTATCTACTACTGTCCCAGAACCGCCGCATCATAACTACTGCCGGGGATAATGGACCTGTCCGGGCCGCATCATTAGGTCCATTGATACACCGGCTCACAATGTTTACCTAATTTGCTGCCGTGATTGATTTCCTCACTCATTGATGGCTAACCCTTTCACTCCGGATATTAATGACCCTGCGCTCTCGCTGCAGCTCTGACGTGCACCTGCTCTGTGTCTCTGTGTTTCTGTGACTCTGTGACTTTGACTATGTGGCTATGTGGTTCTGTGGCGCTTCGGTTCCGAGGTTCTGTGACTCTGTGGCTTCGTGGCTCTGTTACTTTGACAATGTGGCTATGTGGTTCTGTGTCCCCACCTTTGACCCTGTGACTCTATGGCCCAACGTACTAGGTCCTGTGACTCTGTTGATTCAACAGAAGGTTGAATAAAGGAATAAAATGATGAAATTAAATTTATTGACATTACATTTTGAAGAATAATTTAGTATCTCTTGGTTAAGAAATTTAACCAAGGTTTTTAAACATGTTCTTATAAAAGGATATTTTAACCTGATGATACTAATATTCCTACAAAATTAAATATTATCTTAACGTTAATGTTAAATTTAAATAATTTACTATTCGAGATGAAATAACAATATCGTTTTAAGTTTTGTGGTTTGGTTGTATAGTTTTACTATAAGAATTGATCCAAAATATTTTTTTCAATTGTCAATCAATTGCAATTAGTGTGTTTGTAACTAATTTGAAAGTATATCTTATGGACTTAATAATGTTATAACGAAATAACTTTAAGCGTAGGAGGAGTAGCAATTACAGTCAAACCTCTCCACGATACAAGTTAGTTGTGTTTGGAACAGGAGTATTTATACAAGTATAAACTCAAGCCCAGATAGTACCTGCTAGTAGTTCTTTGCCAAGAATGTACATTGTTAATTCCCCATGTGTCCGTATAAACCGAGGAGGTGGGAGTTGCATGTGCCGCGGATTATAGCAACTCACAACATCCAGCGCTGCGATCACTCTAGGTAACAACTAGCGTCGTGTGACGCGCAACAAAATAACCGTACATTGTTGACAACGTTAATAGGTCTATTTACACAGTGTACGAGCTGAGGGAGTCGTAACCAAGTCTGGCGCGAAGAACGACCCGACGAACACTTAAACTGCAGCCAACGATCGGCATAAAGACCGCGGTACATGTAATTGCTGGGAAAGTTGGGTTTACAACGTTGGCAGCGGTGGCACTGACAACAGGTGTTTCATTGTTGAGCGATGACGCCGCAGTGCTGCCAATTGCTGCACTCGAGTTGTATAAATACTCGTAATCAGGTGATGGAAGATGAGAGGGTTGCCCAAGCCTCACGGAGGTCGGGAGAAATGCGACATCACGATCTGCGATAGGAAGGTGTTTATACCAGTGCGCTGTGACGTCATGGAACAAACGGTTGCTCATGCGTAGTAACGGCATGATGCAATGGAAACACTCCATTCATTAAAGTAAAAAAGGTGAAATTCATTCATTTATAATATTGTTATCATTACCGCTTAAAATGCTGAAAAACATCAGCAATGACATGAAATGTTAAAGGGTCATTAGGAAACTTGTTAAATGGCTGACGAAGTGAAAGTCTGCCTTTGCCTTTGGTTCTAGGGGTATATTTATACGTATATAGGTGCGTAACAGCGTTTTTAAATAAACTTACTTGTTTTCAAGGAAAAAATTGTTAATAAATTCAGATAATTTATTTCCAAATATCCTTACAGATAACAATTAAAAAACATACAAATACACATTGGAAATGTTCCCCACAAAGATTGTACGTCTGTGTGTGGGGAGAGTCTTCACTGTCACTCACTTGCGTTGTGATGTCACTTCCACTGCTGTATAAAACTTAACCAAACAAATACACTACTTTGGTATAAAAATACATAAAATTTAATTTTAATAATAATAAATAATAATACATCTTTGACAGTTAACTATTGTTTGCTTGGTGACTGGAGAACAGTCTACCGGAATGTAAAATAAATAGTATTTATAATTAAAATAATAACTTCCTATACTGGGATTGGATCATCGCTTTTGCATCTTCATCACTTCGTTCCAGCAGTCACTTTTTAGTAATTAATTAATATTTAAATAAACTCCATCAATATATATACATAACCAATTATATTTCTCAATTATCCAAATTATAGAACATGTATTCGCTTGTGAAAATCCGCTACCAGTTGAAAATACACGACATTCGTTTGTTTACAACATTCACAAACTAGTTATTAAGAGCAGAAACGTTGTCTTCCTCGCTTGACGAGATCTCTTCGTTCGCTACGCGCGGCAACAGTTGTCCTCAAGCGAGAAGCCACTTTACACTCCAATTATACACAATTTTTTCTACAACAGAAACTTTGGATACCATACAAAATAAAAACTCAACCTCATAATTTTTTAATTCACGAGATTTTTTTTATTGGTGAAATTAACGAAAAAGACTTTTTCACTGCATAATAGGAAAACAGCTGTTTTACAATTTATTTTTATATTGTAAAGCAGCACTTTTAGCGCGGTTGTAGGGAAATCAAAGTGTTTGCGTGTTAACTAAAACATTAGTGGCTGTCATGAAGCAATAATATGGTTTAACCTAATTAAACAACTTGACCCACTTCCACTCCAATTTTGAATTCCACAAACCACCAAAATGTCCCTCACTTCCCAACCCCTGCAGCAAACTTGCAGGTAAGTGAGTCGAAGACTTCTCCCGTTCGAAGTACCACTACCTCGCACATAATGGGAGAAACCACCCAGTAATAAGTTTTCTGCGTAATAACAGCCTTTTGATTGTAATTAATTGGCTCGAGGTGGGTGACTGGTCAGTCTATGCTGCATAGACGCACGTACATAGCGATACCCCCCCCCCCCCGGCACGCATCCCCCTCCCCCTCCCCATCTACGTGTGCCCAGGTAATTGGTCAAGGCCTATTACGCTTCTCTTCGGGTAGTTTTCATTATGTACTTGTTACACTGGCAGCTTTCATTAGACCCTGCTGTTATCAGTTAATTGTTTCTTATTACAATATTTGTTATTAGTTCATCCACGTACTAGTATGAAATTGCAAATGTTAGAGTAATGAGTAAATTACAAATCTTTAGTTATTATCAATTGGTAGTGTTGTGTTTTGTTTTAAAGTACCTAATACAAAAACACTATGTGATAATGCTTAAGGTAAACTGTAACACAATGTATATGAATAATACTTCTTTCTGTTTCTTCTGGAAAAAATTCATATTTTATCTACTTCCCATACAGAAACCCCTATGGTGAATGGAAATTAAATTTTTATTTCAAGCGCTCAAGCAACGAGAAATATAGTGATTTTACCCGAGCTGCTTTTTTTGTAGAGTTTAAAAATGGTAAAATCTTCTTACCTAATTGTACAGCTTATTTTTTATTGTTAATCTATTACTTTATTTCTGTACAACTTTTTAAATCATCTGTTTATTTAACAATTTAAATCATTTACAAGACGTCTAATGAACGTTACAGGCTTCTGCAAGGAAGATATTCATAGACGGACTATCACACCATCAACATACCCGACATTGTTCACATACCCGAATCAAACGGAGACATTTATTAGTTCCCTAAACAAATCACCCATTATAAAAGAATTATGAAGAAACGTTTCTCCAGTTGATAAATTCCGGGAGAGTGATGGGGTGGCGAGACGAGGGGGGAGGGGAGGACCGCCAAAGACCTGGTGACGCAACCACGGCTCGTCCTGTCTGATGGGAGATATTACAGTAGGCTGGCCAGCTGGAGTAGGCTGGAGCGTTGGTCGCGGTCGCGGGGGAGACGGCTACAGGTGTCCTCGGGGCTCGGAGGCTCGCAGCTGATAGACATCTGCCATAACTGTAGTACGATAATGTAGTTTAGAATACCTTCTGTAAAGATTAAAATAAAGGAAGGACACGCTTACGCCATCGGCATTCAGATTCTTCATACAGATTATTTTTAGAATACAGTTTCTAATGACTGATACATTAACAATTTTCCGATAGCAATTTCTAATTGGGAATGACCGTATAACTTGTGGTTGTCAATTTGTGAACTTTATTAATGAGTTCCTATCTTTATAGTTACCTTATGCTTAAAGTCAGTTTATACTGGACAGGAAAGCCATCTATTAAGGTCGATAATCGATATTATATATTAACGTATTAAATGCTTATTTTACGAATCTACCATTTCAGGTATTCAAGTTGTTTTCCGAAGATTTAGAATGGAAAATGAAATAAAAATGGGAATTATAAATAGTCTTGTGTGGCCATTTAATAACATACATGCACGGAATTCTAAAAATAGTATCTGCCGCGAGAAAGTGGTACCTCGAAAATTCAGTCAGTTAAATAACTTTTATCTTTAAATGTCTGAAACGTCTCCACCTTAATATTCTTCTAAATACAGACCCCAAAATGTGATTTTATACAATACAGATCACGTGAGGTACACAAAAATTATTTCTTTCACTAAAAATACACACTCATTACTTTTAAATCAGATTTTTAATTTAATGTAATTAGTTCACATTTAAACTTCGCGCATTCACTATCGACGAAGGTGGAAGGCGAAACTTTCCCAGTTGTACGCGCCAACCGACATCCAACTCGCGTTCCCTGGTGTAGAGACCCGCCGGTCATGGTCCGAGCCACTCGCCGAACATCCAACTCGCGGTCCCTGGTGTAGAGACTCGCCGGTCCTGGTCCGAGCCACTCGTCGAACACCCAACTCGCGGTCCGTGGTGTAGAGACTCGCCGGTCATGGTCCGAGCCACTCGCCGAACACCCAACTCGCGGTCCGTGGTGTAGAGACTCGCCGGTCATGGTCCGAGCCACTCGCCGAACACCCAACTCGCGGTCCGTGGTGTAGAGACTCGCCGGTCATGGTCCGAGCCACTCGCCGAACACCCAACTCGCGGTCCGTGGTGTCGAGACTCGCCGGTCCTGGTCCGAGCCACTCGCCGAACACCCAACTTGCGGTCCGTGGTGTAGAGACTCGCCGGTCCTGGTCCGAGCCACTCGCCGAACACCCAACTCGCGGTCCGTGGTGTCGAGACTCGCCGGTCCTGGTCCGAGCCACTCGCCGAACACCCAACTCGCGGTCCGTGGTGTAGAGACTCGCCGGTCATGGTCCGAGCCACTCGCCGAACACCCAACTCGCGTTCCCTGGTGTAGAGACTCGCCGGTCCTGTCCGAGCCACTCGCCGATTACTTGATAATGACCAGCCGGACAATAGAGGCTGTTTGAATAGTCAGAACCGGTTGTTTCGCGGCTGCGAGAATGCCGCGCTGCGCCGCGCGCCTCGTGGGAACCTCCCCACATGTCAACTACAGAAATATTGGGTGTCATCTTCGATACCGGGGATGGCCATTAGTCGAGCTGACGGATCGGACCACTAGGCCCACCTCGTGGGAACGCCGGCGCCGGCCGAGGAGATTAATCTCCACCGCGGACACCGACGGCAGCGGAATCCGGTGATTGGAGATGACGGTAGGCAAATGCGCTGGAGATTTGGTGTCCAGGAGGAACTACTGCGTTATAATAGCCCTAGGACTCGAGTCACCGGCTTATACCTCTATCTCCCAAAAGATCCATGTTAACTTCCAAAGCCAGTCCCTCCTCTACAAATTATCTGAAATCGGTCATTTGTAGTTAATTTACAGAACATAAAAATACTAGTGATTTAAATGAGCAAAATTTCCATATCTAAAATAATAATCGTCCAAAAACATTCTACAATTTTAGTTGGTGAACTATTTATCAAATCTAAATTGTACACCTAAAATCGCTAGATTTGTATTTTTTATTTAAAATGAACCATAAATCTACGATACCCGATAACCCGTTGAGGGGTGCCTTTGACAGTTGACATCGGTCTATGGGGAGCAAAGGTGAGGCAGAAGACTGGAGCCCTTCTTCAACCAGCTGGTGGCCGTTCTCTGCACGGAAAGTCTATTGGGAATCCTCTATAATTATTTGTCCATGATCCATATCAATTTGATATGGCATAAGCACTTATGCGCCGAATTAAATTGCAGTTAAAATACAATTTTTAAACTACCAAACAACAATTTTATTAGAAATTAAAAGTTTTTGAATTCTTAGACGGAGCTTAGAACGTAAATAGTGTAACACAAGTGTACTTTCAGACAATTATAAGTTCATTAAACATTCAGAAGAATATAAAATGGCACACAATCATAATACAGGAATAAAATACATTTTCAAAGGCACGATAAATAAATTGTAATTTAAGAGGAAACCCCCATACATGGGAAACCAATTCCTTGGAAAAATTCCTAATATTATAGGATCAACGAACATGATCAAATTTATAGGAATTGCGAAGATTTACTTGATAGAAAATCATTTGTACAACCTTAACGAGTGCTTGGAAGAAGTAAGATAAAAGTTACCAAGAAATAATTATAAAGAATTATGATTTCTATAAGAATTTCAAATTTATTTTAAATTTTAACCATAACTGCATTTTATAAAGTATTTAGTTTTATTAACTTAAAAAATTCATGTTTTGGCTCATGCTCTGGTACTTTTGGAAAAAATACCCCTGTAGCAGCAACCTGCGTACTCAGCGAAATTCCAATGCAGATTTATGCATGCATATTAATACCACATAAAGCCACATACCGAGTTTCATCAATGTACGATAATTCATAAATAAACTATTTATGACATTTTAAGTATTCTCCATAAGAATATCATGGTGGCTGAGTATAAAGGTTTGCTGAAGCAAGGAATACAAGTAATGGAGTTTTATACAAATATCAATATAACTCAAGAAAGTAAAGCCACATACCAAATTGTATTAATTTATGTTCATAATTAATGGAGATAACACTTACTTATTCTCCATAAGAATAACATGGGGGCTGAGTACGCAGGTTCGCTGCTACGGGAACTTTTGGCCAAAAAAGTTTTTTTTAGTGCAAGTATCAATAGACCACTACGATATGAAGTAATGTACCAATTTCCATCTGGATAAGTTTATAAATAAGCGAGATATACAATTTTTCTTATTCTCCATAAGAATAACATTGGACAACGTACTGTGTTTAGCACTTTCAATATCTCTATAACCATTTGACATAGAGCAATAATCAAAACACCAAATTGTATGTCTTTTTAAGCTGATTCCAATGAAAACAAAAACTAAAATTTGTCTTTTTCAAGAATTATATGTAAAAAATTCAAAAACCCATTTTTGGGGTACAAAACCCCCCCAACATACCCCTTCGGATCGGTCGATCTGTCTGGTTTTGAACTTAAGTCATAAATGCTGCTTTTCACGTTTACACCAAATTTCGTCAAAATTGGATAATTTTTACGAGAGATATATATATAGAGTTTTGAACGAATGGTGTTTTTGGCATCTGGGGACTTCAAAACGAAAAGTTATCATGGTCCCGGGCCTAGGTATTACCATGCCGACTACGGTAATAGCTTCTTCCCTATAGGGTAAATTCTCTAAAACAAATTTTCTGACGCATAACTTATACATATTACTTTAATATTCAAGATTCTAAGGTACGCGATTCACATGCAAAGGAACTCTTTATACACAGGCTCTAGTACTTTACATAATCAACTGTGTAGTATTTAAGAGCTGGATGTAGTTAAGAGCAGTGAAAACTATAAGCGTTGTTGAATTTGCGTCATGTCGAAAAAATGCTGCAGACGTAACCAGATTAAAAACAAATTGTTATGTGTAATTTTGTTTACATTCTTCTAAAACTGGTTGTGGTTTAACCCAAGAATGTTATAGCATCATTGTGATTTTCTGTAAATATTATTTTCAAGAACTATTTTAACTAGCTGTACCCATTGCCTTCATTCGTGATGTCTTTATTGATTCCCGTTCCGGTTCCCATTGATAACATATTGCTGTCATGGAAATCCAAATCGTATAAACGAGTTATCTAGGGGTTTAATCTTTCTAGGGTTAAACTAGGTTTCTTTATAGATTAAGCTTCCTAGGTTAAACCTGAATAACCATTTAAAGTTACATCTCAATCGGATAAGGTACAAAGAAACAAAACATCATTTATCAGTGTTGACCACCATCCAAGACGCCGACACAACTTCTTGTCCACAGAGATGTTCACCGAAGAACAAGAGGAGCGGAAGAACTACACAGATCTTGCGGGTAAAATGCTTTTCTTTCCACTATTTAAGGCAACTCGGACACCATAACTTTTCTCCCGACTTACAAGTTGTTCAGGCAATACATAATACATGGAACAGCGGCCGGACACGGTGTAAGAATGAATGATACATAGCGAGTATCATGTAGAGACCAGTGTCTTGCCGCCGCCGCGCCGCGTCCGGCCACTGACCACTGTTTATGATGACTTCATGCTTCTAATTGTAAGAGATTCATTATTTACTCATATTTTACTGTGAAATATTTAAAAACTTAGATGGGGCTCCAAATATAATTTACGTTATTCCGAACTGTCCAGTGTAGTTTTAGCGGCCCGATATTAAATAAAAATAGTGTCAGTACAGCAAAAGACTTGGTGTATCCAGTTATAAAATATAGGCATGATATTTTAGTCTGATTATAAAGAAGATACGTGTTAAGTATAGACACCAAAACTAGACAGTTTGTGTATTTCATTAACATTAGAAAAGGTAGAAGTACAAATCAAATTGTGTGAATCAAACTAGGGGCTACAGTTTAAGGGTAAATTTATTTTAAGGATTTTTTTTAAATCCCGTAATTATAACAACATGTACAATGCTAATAAAAAAGTTGATTAATTTTTTAAATCCCAAAAATATCTAGTTTACTTTAAAGATTTCAAAATCCATGCATCTTATCAATAATTATTTGTTTTCATACGACTAGTGAATTGGACCAAAACCGTAACTTGGATATGGACTTGCACTTCTTTGGCATTGGGAAAACCCATGACAGGTATACATTTTATTTGTGGTGTAAGTTGAGTAACAAATAGGATACGAAATATAAAAAGCTCTAAATTTAAAACTGTTTGGGCTGGATAACATATATGTTCCTTAAAGGCGGGGAGGGGAGAAATATTGACTTGGGTTTAGCTGGAATGGGCAAAATATTTAAAAAAAATTTATTTCTCACTTATTAATTTAAAAGATACTTTTTTGTAAGAGAAAATTATTTTAAAAAAATAATTTAATTGGAGTTAGCCTTAGAACGATATGTGATACGATTGAGGTGTACCAAAAAGAATTAACCACAGTTAACTTAAATACATTCTCAGAAAGTTACGTAAATACCCGTCAGTGACGAGCCCGGACCCCAGAGCCCAGGGTGACGCAACCCGTGACAGTGTTTTCCCAACCCCTTTCACCCACGGGCTGACGGACGCTCCTCCACTCCAGAGCCCAGGGTGACGCAACCCGTGACAGTGTTTTCCCAACCCCTTTCACCCACGGGCCGACGAACGCTCCTCCACTCCGGAGCCCAGGGTGACGCAACCCGTGACAGTGTTTTCCCAACCCCTTTCACCCACGGGCCGACGGACGCTCCTCCACTCCGGAGCCCAAGGTGACGCAACCCGTGACAGTGTTTTCCCAAACCCCTTTCACCCACGGGCCGACGGACGCTCCTCCACTCCGGAGCCCAGGGTGACGCAACCCGTGACAGTGTTTTCCCAACCCCTTTCACCCACGGGCCGACGGACGCTCCTCCATTCCGGAGCCCAGGGTGACGCAACCCGTGACAGTGTTTTCCCAAACCCCTTTCACCCACGGGCCGACGGACGCTCCTCCACTCCAGAGCCCAGGGTGACGCAACCCGTGACAGTGTTTTCCCAACCCCTTTCACCCACGGGCCGACGGACGCTCCTCCACTCCGGAGCCCAAGGTGACGCAACCCGTGACAGTGTTTTCCCAACCCCTTTCACCCACGGGCCGACGAACGCTCCTCCACTCCGGAGCCCAGGGTGACGCAACCCGTGACAGTGTTTTCCCAACCCCTTTCACCCACGGGCCGACGGACGCTCCTCCACTCCGGAGCCCAAGGTGACGCAACCCGTGACAGTGTTTTCCCAAACCCCTTTCACCCACGGGCCGACGGACGCTCCTCCACTCCGGAGCCCAGGGTGACGCAACCCGTGACAGTGTTTTCCCAACCCCTTTCACCCACGGGCCGACGGACGCTCCTCCATTCCGGAGCCCAGGGTGACGCAACCCGTGACAGTGTTTTCCCAAACCCCTTTCACCCACGGGCCGACGGACGCTCCTCCACTCCAGAGCCCAGGGTGACGCAACCCGTGACAGTGTTTTCCCAACCCCTTTCACCCACGGGCCGACGGACGCTCCTCCACTCCGGAGCCCAAGGTGACGCAACCCGTGACAGTGTTTTCACAAACCCCTTTCACCCACGGGCCGACGGACGCTCCTCCACTCCGGAGCCCAGGGTGTCGCAACCCGTGACAGTGTTTTCCCAACCCCTTTCACCCACGGGCCGACGGACGCTCCTCCACTCCGGAGCCCAGGGTGACGCAACCCGTGACAGTGTTTTCCCAACCTCTTTCACCCACGGGCCGACGGACGTTCCTCCACTCCGGAGCCCAAGGTGACGCAACCCGTGACAGTGTTTTCCCAACCCCTTCCACCCACGGGCCGACGGACGCTCCTCCACTCCGGAGCTCATGGTGACGCAACCCGTGACAGTGTTTTCCCAACCCCTTTCACCCACGGGCCGACGGACGCTCCTCCACTCCGGAGCCCAAGGTGACGCAACCCGTGACAGTGTTTTCCCAAACCCCTTTCACCCACGGGCCGACGGACGCTCCTCCACTCCGGAGCCCAGGGTGTCGCAACCCGTGACAGTGTTTCCCCAAACCCCTTTCACCCACGGGCCGACCGATGCTCCCACATCCCGGAGCCCAAGGTGTCGCAACCCGTGACAGTGTTTTCCCAAACCCCTTTCACCCACGGGCCAACGGGCGCTCCTCCATCCCGGACCCCAGGAGTGCGAAGGTGAGTCGCTCCGAGGTCGTGGGCGTTCAATTAAAATGTTGGATTCCTGAAAACGCGGTTCGGTTATTAGGCATGCGAGCGGCCGGTCGGACAAGTGCCTGTGAGCGTGCGTGTGCGTGTGCGTGTGCGTGTGTGTGTGTTTGTGTCTGTGAGTGAGTGTGAGTGCAGCCTCAGGCACTAACGGGTCGGGACCACTCCCGTCTTGCTACTGTCCATTGACTCATCCCCCCAGCGCTCAAATTGCCCCGCAGTTTCGTAGACCTTCATTACACCTTCTGGAGGGCTTTCCGAAACAATCGCCGGAGTTGCGGAAGTGGCAATGAAGAGGACAGTTCAGTTTAAGCGACTCCGAGTTCGTTACCCTAGAAGAATCTTTACATGAGTACTAACAATTCCCACAATCGAACACAAACGCTTCTGGAGGTGCACCAGTCACAAATCATGTTTACCTGGTTCTCCTGTAACGCCAATGTATTTTTCAAAGTATATCCCTTCTCAACAGATTAAACGAAGTCGTTGATTTATTGGTCATCTTAAAAACAATCAAAAAACCTATCGATTTCAGTGAGCAAAATTTGTATGTCACAAATATTTAAGGCATTGCAAAAATCGCAGATATTGAATGTTTTATTGAACGATTATTATTTTAAGTATCAAAATGTTGTTCATTGAAATCGTTAGCAGTGTTTATCTCTATTTAAAATGAGCTATAAATCTATTATATAGGATATTCCGTTGAGGAAGGTCAGTCTTTGAATGTTAACAAGGGAAGCAAATAAAGACGCCAAAGTTTCGTGTTTATAGAGACCCTTCTGAAGGCAATGCACTTATTTGATCACGAGTGAAAGTGAGTTGTTTTTTCAAGTCAAAATATGCAGAATTAAAGTTCGGTTCAGTTAAAAAAATGCACATAGTTTTTTACAAATTATTTTGAATCATAAAATGTGTTTGTGTTGTTTTTAGGCAGTCAAGGTTATTTTAATTATGTTTGCATTGCTTTCCCAAAACATTACCACGGTGCAATAAATAATTTACATTCGTAATTAATGCATTAAACCTTATATTACACACATAAATAATAATCTTTGATAGTGTATATCACCTTAATAATTATAATATTTTATTTTACAACTAATAATGCAACGATAATAATAGTCAATACAACATTTATCAATTGTATCAATAATGGTAATATTTTTAATTTTCCTATTAATTTGCAAGGTCTTCAGGGAGACAAATTTCTACACATTTGAAAATCAAATGTCTGTTGAACGTTGATTTCCGGGTCCCCGCCTAGAAAACACATTCGTGCACTTAACACTTACTGAGACACGGCTGCTTATAACTTTAAACGAAATTATACTTGGACATGAGAGAGTATGTCAACATTATACATGTAATGTTGTTTGACTGTCCCCATTCAATATTACCCCATAAAGCCGCATTTGAGTTTGCACGCCGTCTCATAAACAGAGCAAATCATAGACCGGTTCACAGTAGAGCACAGTTGATTTATGATCGCACACATAAAGGTCTTCAACATCGGGGGGTTGAGGGGGAGGGGGAACACTGATTCCACGAGCTGTAACAAATGTCTGGTTTCCTAAACGGGAATTTATTCTCGTGTTTGTTTCCTGAATTGTGGAGGCTGCATAATTTGATGGTTACTTTGATTTGTGTCCGCTCTTGACGTTTATGTTTTGAGGCCAAGGATTATTGTTGTTGGAGTATTGCGTTTCATGATGCGGTATTACTCGTGCGATGATCGTCTTGTTATTTGTGGACGGAACACACATGGGCAGTTCACAGTGAGTTGCGAATTGATTGACAAAGTTTGAACACATGTTCTTACATGAATTTAAGACGAGATCGCACGCAGCACGTCGACGTGAGGAAAGTGAATTTCCGCATTAAAACCTTAAAAAAGATCAAATAAAGGGTTTAAACTTACACTGGTTACATTTTAGTTTGAAAATTGAAAAATGTTATTTTTTTTGGCTGTTCTTATGTTCCTGGTTATATTTAAATTCACTAATAGGATGCCAATGTTGTACATTATAAAGTTAGAAGGAGGTATATTCAGGATAACAAGTTGGTATAGGGGTATTGGGGGTGATAAAACGATCTTAAGGTATGAAAAACAGCCTTTTCCAGTGTAAAATTCCCATAAGACAACGACCCATATTTTGACAATTAACATTTTCTTTAATAACTCGGTAAGTACTTGTGCTAGAATGATGAGGGAGGGCTTAAAATCGTTGGCTTTTTACGTACAATAATTTAATGTGCAATAAGTGTACATTCAGGGATTTTCTGACCCTTTTTGGGCCCAAAAACCAAAAATTTGAAAACTTAAAATCCCCAAAAAAGGGAGTTAATATAAAGTTTTTAGCGACCCCCAAAAACGTGTTCAGGGGATCACGTTAGGAACTTCTATAGTGGTCCCGGGCTTAAGCTTCACCGTGCGGGTCATGCTAATAGTTCACTTTTCCAAAAGAAATTCACTAAAGAGCGACCTGACCAATTTTATTATCTGTATAAATTTCAAAAGTACAAACCTGGTATTATTCTTACTCAACGAATTTTCCATATTTGCTTGTTACGCAACAATTTAACCGAGATGTTACATTTGCTTATGAAACGTAATATTTCAAGAATCTTCATATTTAATTCCGTAAGCAAATCGGTCCCCACGAAATATCTCGAGCTAGGAAGAACTTAAGTTAGGGTATGACGATTCATTTTAAAGCTTGAGGGCCAAGGAGGGTATGAAAAATATCAGAAATGTCAAAAATTACGTGGGCTACGCCCCACTGGACTTCAAAGATCCAAGAATTTTCTTATGGAAATATCCCTACAGCGTTTTTATTAATAATCAAAATGAACTAATGATCAGCTGCAATTATCCACTTACCCAAATCCATATGTTAGGGGCTATAGCCCCTGTAATCCACTAGTAATATTTATTAATATAAAGACCCTCTCAAGCTATAAAATCATATTTGTTATTTACAACATCACACACATTTTCCCAAAGCATGAATATAAATCATTGCCCCGAATCCACAGTCTTCATTATATTTTTAACACACTGACACAGTCAAAGGTTAAAAGTAATAATTTATTTTGTTTCAACGATTCCAAAGATGCAAATATAGTATTAAAAAAACAAAAAAATAAAAGCCAGCTTTTCTAAAGAAAAATATCCTTTTGAAAGAATTTGTTGTCTTCTATTGGGTCCTCAAAATTCAAAACCAAAAGTATTAACTACTCCCATATAAAAACACAAACGCCGTCCCCACGGTGGGTCTTACCGTGCGACCTGCGGTAACAGTATTTTTGAAGCTGAAATATTATCTTTCCTATAATCTTGCATTGTCTAACTTTGCAGTTTCTTCGTGTTGTCGTCCAATAAAATGATCTACCAATTGAACATTTGCAAAGAAAGGTCTATAAAAAGTGAACTGATATTTGTCAAACTGCTCCATAGTTCAACGACTCTCTATACCGCAATGTTCCAGAAGAACAAACCGACTTCTTACACACTGATATAACCCGCCGCAGTATAGCACACATCGCGCTGTGCCATCTGTCCCAGGCCATTACGCGGCGTTCCTCGCCGGTTTTTGAGCCTAACTCTAATAACCACATCGCCGCAAAAACCCACGTGACAACCCATTCTCTCCAATCTGCCCTTAATGATGGCACTATCATTGTTTTGTCATTGTCGGCAGAAATAGTTTATTAAAGCGGACGCATTGCTGTAAACAGCTGTCGCCGGTTCGTCGAAGCAGTTAGCATTGTTACCACCCCTTCCCTCCCCCTGCAGAGGGGTGAGTTTATTGTCGCAGTTGCCTTTATTGTCGGAGTTAACTCGATCAGCTCAACAGGCGGTTCTGTTATTCTCGGGGGTCGGGTAGGTAGGGCGTTCACAGGTGGCTACATGCAGTGGGGTAGGAATTGTGATTTATTTGAATAATATATCTGGTTTAGTAGCGAAAAAAGATTATCGGTATGAAATTATAGTGTTCTGGTATATGTGTCGAAAATATGTCATCGCATTTATTTGATACGTTCGAGATAAAAGCTCACCTTTAGTGGTTTAAACTAACTAAAACAGCCATTTAAGGATTTTGATTTAAGGATTTTAGGATTTTTTCTTTCTTTATAAATAAGTATTAATTACAATGTAAAGAGCAGTATTTTTCAAATCTTTAATGCAGTTTAGTGTTGCGTCCGCACATGGAGTTCAATATAGCTTCTTGAAATATATCGTTTAAAACAGTATCTATTGAAAACGGTAGTCCATTCTAACATTTTTTAATATATTCTTTGATTTTCCCGTACTTTCTGAAAAAATGTATTCTAAAAAATCTTCTCTGAAGTTATTTTAATTTAATGGGTATAAATTTATACTATTGAAGCTGCAAAGTCTCTTTTATCAATTTAAAAATATAATAACCACAACACTACTCTGTCCCAAACAACAAATAAATACACATTTATGAAAGCTGTTAAAAGAAATAAGTTAAAGTATTTTTATTCTTTCAATTATAACACCAGGTATTTCCGATCCCGATGACCAATGCGAAGCTAATTTGAAATGGAACAGGGAAATACAGTTGGAAAGGAAGTGGTATCAGCAACACATGGAAAGTCCCGCCTACTCTTGTTCCTAGAAAGTGGAACAAAGGATATTCGCTGATTGACAGTGGTCCAGTGGTCCAGTGTTGCGGTCGCGGTGGGGTTTCGCCGTCGTGTAATCAGCCGAAATCGGAATGCGAGGCAACTTGGAGGAATGAGACCGGGCAGTCGGAGGATACGGAGGGGCTGCGGTGGGCGCGAGCCGCGAGATGCCTGCGGTGGCTGCCACGGCTACCGTCTCGACCACCACACTGGTAGCGTGGGGGGGGGCGGGAGGGGGTAATTGACGGTTAATGCCATTCAGTGTGATCGGGGTGGATGCTTTGGAAAAGTAAACTGAGGATCTTCGCTAATGACAATCGAAAACTTTGTGAACTTTGATAGAATACTGTGAACCTTCCGGAAGGAAAATATCTTGAGGGATATTAAAGGCGAATCAGAGACAAGTTCATAAAACAAAAGTGGTGATAGAATCACTCTATTGTGATCCGACCCCTAGGTTAGTCCTGTCTCTTTCGGGGCCTAACAGAAGACCTTTGACTCCAGGTGCCCTTCAACCCGTCTGTCTTCTATAATCCTCGTAAGGCTCTTCTCAGGTCGTTTTGTCTTCTAACTTGTCAGGATTTTAGAGAACTGTTTCAGGGATTACGTTATTACAAGTTGTAAAGAATGTTTTCCTAAAAGAATTGAAGATGATTGTACAATGAAATACAACATCAAGCCAACGAAGATCGTTCTATATTATAGGATGAGGTAGGATAAGACCATTGACTATAGAACGCTACTCTTAGTGTAACGTTCTATAGTCAATGATAATACTTAAACGAGTTGGGGCATGTTGTCAACAACTTCTTTAGGTCAAAGACTGAAAATAATTAGGCATATTCAATGTGAAACATAGTATTTCAATTTGATTTCATCAACTATTCTTCAAAGTGCTCTTTTTTTCTGCGTCAAAATTATAGAATTTTAGTTACATTTTTTCGTAACTAAATGACATAATTTTTCAGCAAGTTCCGTTCAGAAGAGCAATTATCTGGCTGTGACGAATAAATTTAAGATGTATAAACCTAAATAGGTTTATAGCAATTTCACCTCGGGGAAAGCACCCTAGTGATTCACCTTCTCTAATAGGAGCTACTAGATCCAAGATGCTAGCAAAGTAGTGCTATAGCGTCGCAGTAATTGTAATGGTGCCGCCGCAACGCAGGTCTGCAGCCCCGGGCTCGAGTATTATCACCGGCTAATTGTTATACTGAGCACATCAGATGCTACTAACACCTCCAGCTGCTCCAGCTAGACCGTTCATTGCTGCAGATAATGGTATCGAGGAATTCAGGTAGCGCAGGGGCAAATACTCCTATAACGTAGCTAGCCTATACAGTAGTAAATTTTTAAAGTTATAATATATCTTACCATTTTTTATACTCTGAACAATTAATATTGTCAAATAAATTTATTGTAAGTAGAATTGTTTGTTTCGATCCATTATTTAGAAAAAAAGTGACATTCTTCGTCACTATTGAAGTGAAACGATGTTTAATGTCGTTTTAGAGCCTAGAGTATGATCCTTAATATATCTTAATATCTCTTTAAGACGCCGTTGCAAATAGGGCCTATTTTAAGGTGAATATTAATGAATAATAAGAGTATATTGGGTGAGATTCCTTGTGTAGTCTTGTTCCTGACTAAGACCGATTGATTCTTTAGCCAGGATCATTAATTAATTCCCCAGTGGAAAATGGCAGCTTGATATAGAGCCTGCACAAAATCTTTTGAGGATTTTGTTCAGGATCGGTCTGGCGAACAAAAATTCTTCTTCAGTTGTGAGGAAGAACAAACAAAGTTTACAACAAAAGTTGGATCAAATATCCAGGTAAAATCATTTTGATATATTTTCCTATCTCTGATTTAGTTTATTTGTAGTTTGTAGATTATATTTGACCGGATTTTATACTAACCTTCCTTGATATTTATTTATTATTCGCACCTATGAAGACTTGACATAGTTCTTAGTTCCTCAACCTCGTGAAACTATTTGTTCGCAGCTCAAGTAACAGGAAATGCCCACACTAAATTTGTAAACAAGAAAATTAAAAAATTCTTAAATGAACGTCTACTGGACTTCGAATAGATGGATTCCACCTGTTAAAAGATTAACAAATGTAAGAACTTCGCTTCTGTGCTGAAACTGTCGTAATTGTAACGGACATAAAGATTGCACAAATCGAATGAAAGAGGTCGTTTATGAGAGAGGAAGTTCTTTGACACTATTGTGCCCCAGAGGAGCTACTCCCCAGCGGCGCCCCGGGCCACCGGGCCACCGGACCCTCCGCCCCTGTCAGCACAATGTCGCCTACTGTACGTGAAGCTACTGCAACGACGGGGATCGATGCGGCTAATGTGACAATGTTATACAGGCGTAGTAGTGGTTGGTGAACAGCCTGACTCACGCTCACGCATCGCTTGATCAGAGTTGTTTCATTATGGGATTTATTTTGTTGAAGAATTGTGGTTGCCTTTTTCTCATCGACTTGGTGAGTACGATTCATTTGGGAAACTCTTTTGGCATTGGCTTAGCTAAAATGAGATCTGTATTTTTTCATATTTAATTCTCCTTAGGCCAAGGAGAGGATTCTACTTTTTCTCTGTATACACAGGACTAAAACAAGTAAAAAAGGGAGAGCCGTACAAAACCACCTTTTGAGTTGCCAATGTTGGATCGATTGTGGGTCGATATGGGCCAGGAAAATCCTGCAGAAAATTACTAACGATATATGTAACGATATGTACATTAATTTACGATAACATATTTCTAACGGAATAATTTAACTACTTTGAACTCGTTCTTCACTATTCCTCTTCTCTAAAAGCGGTCCCACACTTCTCGCGAATACACCCGAACATTCGGCCAAACTCCGGATGTTCGGAGTATTCGTGAGAAGTGTGGGAGCTGCACGAAATTTTGAATACATACGGAAACATACAGGAGGGAATTTTCAGTGAATATTCGGTAGAATGTTCGGCCGAATGTTCAAGCCTGTTCGCGAGAAGTGTGGGACGTTGCAAGGATATGTTATATTTTGTCTCGTAGAATGTAACGTTTTATGGGTTCTTCTATAACTTGGGTTACTTATGTCGCGCGCGATTCGTTTCTCAATCGGTAAAAGGTGTGAGGCGTCATAAGCTGTGAGGCCTTCAATTGAAAGTTTGTTTCTTTCTATCTCAACAAGAGAATATATTTGCACAATCCTCATCGATTGTTATTCGGTTATCCCATTAACTTATTTGATTCAAACAAATGTTTTATTTGGTAACTTGTATTGTTACAATAATTATTTGAGCTATTTGCACTTCTAGCGAACTATTTAGTCTATTACATAACGTCTGGTATGGAGGTATCACAATAAGGTAAACATGTTCATTATATCTAGCCGGATTTGAATGTGTGTAAGTTGTAAACCCATAAACCCTGGCACAACTTGCACCTGGATATCAACGAGTTACACAATGGACCATAACGATCAGTCAAGAATGTTGCAACAACACGTATGGCTTATCTTAGATTTTATATTTTCTGTAATGACTTATCTCTAATGACCAATCCGGTTTAAAGGTTTTTTTCTCTTTCTTTGCAAACAACACTGAAATATTTTGTTCTAGGTTTTTTCCGATAAACATAAAGCACTTTAAAGTAAAGGACATATTTTTATGGTACACCGCATTAAAACCTTTGATAAATAAAGATGTCTCGAAATATTTCCCCTTCAGTTCTTCATTAAATATTTTGAAACTTAAATTTATTCCCAAGAGAAAGAAGCGATTCACAATAGAGAAGGGTGATTCAAGCAAGAACGCAGAAAGTTACGAAGCTCTGAGCATAATACGAGACATCTTCAACACTCGCCATTGAGAGGAAGGTTCGTTTAAACGAAACCGATGTCGGAGGTATTTAAAACTTTGCACAAGTTGGGAGCGGAGGGCTGTAGCTGGGTAACTGAAACAAATGACGTTTTGAACGATTCTTCCCCCGACAATTACCCCGAGTTGTCGAAATTCTTCCTCCCCTTCGACTCATAATTGTTGGTGTTGGCGATTACCGTCTACAGGAGTCATTAACAATCACGGAGAGTGGCGTTACAGCAGCACTGTGTCTACTTGGAGCACTTTTCTCTTTACTACTTCAAAAGAACGCCAAGAATAGTTAACTTTATTATTTTGTTTTGTGTTGGTTTTATGAAAGGCAAATTTTATAATCACACATTTTCTTGCAATTTCGCAATCTGTAATGCCTTTTAAATTATGTGTAATTTACATAATCACTTAATCATATAAATTTATTTTTTACCCCGTTGAAGTAGACTTGTATGAAAACTGAAAATAAGTGCTTTAATCAATATGGAGGGTCGGTCAGTGCGGGAGACTATTGAATATACCGGTTACCCTACACTGTACACCGCGAGCACGCTTATCGTGTGGGGTTCCTGCAGACCCTCAAACCTGAGTATGAAAATACCAATGAACTAAATTGTGTATTCTTCATGTGTGCTGTAAGCAGTTTTAATTAGAGATGAACATGAAATACTGACATAAAAATTAGTATAATAATACAAAATAAAACTTGCACAGTGGACAATATTTGCGATTTGTAACAAAAACGATAGGAATCGTAGGTAAACTAAAGCGATTGAATGAAACTGAGTATGAAACAAACTGATGACTTAAAAAGTGAATTTGGAAATAAAATAAAATTATAGAACACAATTGATTGGGGCTGAGTCAAAGGAAATATAGTTCCTAAATTTTTAATCCACCAAAAAAATTTAAATTTATGTTTTTATTAACAGGAGGCGGATTTTTACATTTCCACAACTGCGACCGTCTGAAACATTCGGCCGGCGATGCCTATCAATACTAGCTTTATTTTATTTTCAAAATTTTGGAATTTTAAGTTTACAAAAAACACTCTCGGTGTGATAATTGTTGGGTCCAGCGCATCAGCTGAGGAGCGGCGCGCTGTCAGGTGAGGTGTCCAGTGTCCCGCACTATATTTATCTCAGCACATTTCTGGCGGGGGATGGTTGGAGGGGGGGTTCTCAATGGGCGCAGATGGGCGCAAAAAATACGCGACCGGATGCTCAGCTGAGGCGGAAGAACAGGTGAGTCCTCCATCATTTCTATCTTTCCCCGTTGTTTTTACTCATTAGCGGCTCTGGTTGCGTGTGGCCGGCTCGAAATTGCCGGGAAAATAATTTCGGATTATCTCGCGCCATCAGGGTCGTGCGGCCTTGTCAAATTTGATTATGTTTGTTTGACCCCCCCCCCACCTCAGCGTGACCCGCAATTGACGGGTCATTGACGTTGAAAAAGCGCGATTTCGTTGGCTAATGAGTTCGCCGTTTAGGTGCACAGTTACTTAGTGACGAGACACCGCAAAAACTTGGTGGAGGCGCAATTAGACAAACTATTCATATTAAATGACATGCATAAACATCGTTTGTATAAAGCAGCCAGCCAAGCTATTTGGTGTCCGAAAATATACTACATATCAAACAAAATGTACAATACTATACTATTACTTAAGAAATAACATATTTATAATAAGACAATTAAAAAAGAAGTTAAAGCAATAAGTTATCGAGAAATGGCCATACAACATTTAAGACAGCAATGAAAATATAACATTAATTATAAATATAAATTTTTTAGTTTCAAAATTGGATCAAGATTCTATTAATTATTATTCGGATTGCATACTCTGTTAACATAATCTAGTCTTAACCATAAATTTATTATGGTAATTAAGATTTAAACCAATAAAGAATTTAAATAATATTATTTTGTTTTTTAAAAAAACTCACTTTACGGAGGCTTTTATTCTGTAGGGGGATAAATGTATATTAAACCAACCAGAGTGTAATTTAACACAATATAATTCTTTCGTAAAGAAAATGTCATAAAAGTAAACAAACATTTTGTTTGGCGATTATCATACCGCCCGTCTAATTTCACATCACTTTTCTTGTTTCCATTTTTATTTAATACGGTATTTTCTATTTTTAACTATAAAATCTGTTATAATAACGATGATCTCATCTTAATTGCATAATGATTAATGATATGTCGCATTAAGTTACCTCTATGCTTCTTTCACTATCGTGCTCACATATCACAAACATTGAACGTATATTTGCAAACCCCGACGGAGAGTAGCAACCTCAGCCCGGGGAGGCTGGACGCGCGCCACGTGGACGTATATTTGCAAACCCCGACGGAGAGTAGCAACCTCAGCCCGGGGAGGCTGGACGCGCGCCACGTGGACGTATATTTGCAAACCCCGACGGAGAGTAGCAACCTCAGCCCGGGGAGGCTGGACGCGCGCCACGTGGACGTATATTTGCAAACCCCGACGGAGAGTAGCAACCTCAGCCCGGGGAGGCTGGACGCGCGCCACGTGAACGTATATTTGCAAACCCCGACGGAGAGTAGCAACCTTAGCCCGGGGAGGCTGGACGCGCGCCACGTGAACGTATATTTGCAAACCCCGACGGAGAGTAGCAACCTCAGCCCGGGGAGGCTGGACGCGCGCCACGTGAACGTATATTTGCAAACCCCGACGGAGAGTAGCAACCTCAGCCCGGGGAGGCTGGACGCGCGCCACGTGGACGTATATTTGCAAACCCCGACGGAGAGTAGCAGAGTAGCAACCTCAGCCCGGGGAGGCTGGACGCGCGCCACGTGGACGTATATTTGCAAACCCCAACGGAGAGTAGCAACCTCAGCCCGGGGAGGCTGGACGCGCGCCACGTGAACGTATATTTGCAAACCCCAACGGAGAGTAGCAACCTCAGCCCGGGGAGGCTGGACGCGCGCCACGTGAACGTATATTTGCAAACCCCAACGGAGAGTAGCAACCTCAGCCCGGGGAGGCTGGACGCGCGCCACGTGGACGTATATTTGCAAACCCCGACGGAGAGTAGCAACCTCAGCCCGGGGAGGCTGGACGCGCGCCACGTGAACGTATATTTGCAAACCCCGACGGAGAGTAGCAACCTGAGCCCGGGGAGGCTGGACGCGCGCCACGTGGACGTATATTTGCAAACCCCGACGGAGAGTAGCAGAGTAGCAACCTCAGCCCGGGGAGGCTGGACGCGCGCCACGTGGACGTATATTTGCAAACCCCGACGGAGAGTAGCAGAGTAGCAACCTCAGCCCGGGGAGGCTGGACGCGCGCCACGTGAACGTATATTTGCAAACCCCGACGGAGAGTAGCAACCTCAGCCCAGGGAGGCTGGACGCGCGCCACGTGGACGTATATTTGCAAACCCCGACGGAGAGTAGCAGAGTAGCAACCTCAGCCCGGGGAGGCTGGACGCGCGCCACGTGAACGTATATTTGCAAACCCCGACGGAGAGTAGCAGAGTAGCAACCTCAGCCCGGGGAGGCTGGACGCGCGCCACGTGAACGTATATTTGCAAACCCCGACGGAGAGTAGCAGAGTAGCAACCTCAGCCCGGGGAGGCTGGACGCGCGCCACGTGAACGTATATTTGCAAACCCCGACGGAGAGTAGCAGAGTAGCAACCTCAGCCCGGGGAGGCTGGACGCGCGCCACGTGAACGTATATTTGCAAACCCCGACTGAGAGTAGCAGAGTAGCAACCTCAGCCCGGGGAGGCTGGACGCGCGCCACGTGGATGAAGAAATTGCAAAATACCGGCGGAAGTTCATAATTAAACACAATCATTTAGATCCGTGAATGAAGCGCGGACGGGCGCAGGCGCGCGGTGGCGGAGGATTGTGTGGCAAGCGTCGCGACGACAAATTACCTTATGACTTTGAAAATACCGCGGCCCACACACAGCCCCATTGATTGAAATGTCCGGGGAGAGCGTGATAATAGTGTAGATTTATTTATACATAATTTAAATCTTTTGTTCCCTCTTAAAAATAAGATTTTATACGAGAGTCAATTCTGAAAGTAAATAATAAGTGATTTTGTGTACGTATAACAATTTAAATAAGTAAATTTAAATTTTGTATATTGTTGTACCAGTTTGATTTTCATGGCTAGGGTCTCCGTTCTATTTTATTTTAAAATTGTCATCATTATTCCAATTCGTAACAGAAGAACAAATTAAAACGCTTTCTTCAGTAGCGTGTTTTAGACATGTCCTCTCGTCCTTATATTTAAATAATTGGCTGAAAGAAATACTGATTCTTCTTCCTCCCTGTATATTTTACAATTTGTTGTGAAAAATCATAGCTTATATTCTAGCCAATAAAACAACCACGGAGTCCCTCAGCGATAAATAAAACCAAGTAAGCGGAGCGAGTTCGCTCTCGGCCAGGGAAAGCGAAGAGCTGGAACGAATTCGTCCTTAATGTACAAGCAAAGAGAAAAGCGAAATTTATTTATCCTACGATTTATATCTCTCTTTGGTAAACTCTTCTTCTATCAAAGCTCGACTCCTTATAACAAAACTATTATACCATTTTGTAACACATTACACACTGTTCTCCTGAGTGAAATTTTTACTCCCAAACTATTTACGATGATCCCTTTAAAGATGTATTAATAATCCCTTCTTGTATGAAAGCTATAGATTCTTAAAAAAATGCATTAATACACCCTTTTGCAGAAAACCTCTGTCCTTTTTTCGAAAGTTCCTCACCTCTCAAAGCTAGACCGCCGTAATTTGTATTTACTCAAGGTCGGGCATAAACTCGTTCGTGTTCAAAACCTTAGTAAAGATTCCACTCCTTAATAATCCTGTCAGATTGCCCAGGATGTTCACGCACGTGCTCCTACCCCGGGGAAGGTAACATTTGCTCGAGCGAATCTGTCAGCAAAGGTTGCAGTTTGCATCACATCCCCATGAATATCCCGCACCACGTAGTCGCAGCGGTGTCGTACGTGTAATTATAGTGAGTAACTTATGTCCGGATCACATCGCAGTGACCTTTCGCTGACCGTATGCAAGAGATGTCCACGCTTACCTTCACGCACCGTAGCTCGGCCTGGAACATAACGGAACATCGGTCAGGTTAATAAATAGTAGCAATCATCTTAGTTACATCTTGGGCAACTCTTGTTGGAAATGCATTTTACTAATAGTTTAAGCACTTATCTAACGCTACGTGAGGATCCAGTTTTTAATTTTAATGTTTTATACATTTCAAAACATTACCTAATATCTGGAGAAATTACGATCTTTGATGGAAAAGTTTTTAAACTCCACAGGAAATAATGTGGCTAACTGAATTAGTATATAAACCAACTATAAAAACATCTACTGTCTACGTACACTTAACAATGTATTTTAGGTTTAAAATTAATATGAGGAAATTTTTTCAATTGGTTCACTTTAGCGAAAGTAAAATAATTATTGCACTCATGCTTTAACTAGATTGGAAAAAATACGTCTCCCTTTAAATTTACATTTAATGTTTGTGTTACGTTAGCATTTAAACTTAGAAAAAGGATACAAACTTACAAAACATTATTTGACCTAGTATCGCTTTCCAATAACAAATTAACTTTATTCAACTTACGTTAAAGTACGTTGTATTATAACGTTTGCAAAGTAAACCGTTATGTAAACTATTACTTTAATACAGCAAAACAAGTCTTAACAATCAGTTTTCAATGCTTCAATGACACCGAGAGATGAATCCTGGTCGTAAAACACAACGAACTCGTCACATGGCCGTTAATAACACAGCTTTTAAATCAAATGAGAAAGCGGAATTTAAACAAAATGATTAAGCAAAACAAGGACTGAAAGAGAAAAACAGCGACTCATTATTCTCGTTGGAGGTAGAAGAGGGAAAATCACACCGAGACTGGAGTGGCTCAATATGTCGTAAATCCCGTGTTTGATTAAGAAAGTCTCAGAGTGCCGGCGGTGCGGCGGACTGGAGACTGAAGACCGGGTAAAATATTATAAATATATTCGGTCCGCCGCGATATAGGCTCCTAGCGGGGAGTAACTAATAAGGTTGTTTTAATCTTCAATAAATAAAAGCGGCTGGTTTTGTCACAAAGGGTGACGCACAGTTCGGTAGGTCAGGCTTCCCTGTTGTTTGAAATGAGGTGGACCGATCATTTAATGACGTCTTCTAGGTGTATCTTTTAATACTGAAAAGTGCTCTATTGTTATGTTAGGTACGGTTCGAGTGCTAAATTCATTTTATTGTTATCGAAAGAGGATGACGTAATATAATCACTCCCTCGAACAATGTATCGGTGATTTGAACATCGCTGGTCTTATTGTTTATACGCTGACCCTGTCGTGTCTATAGTTCAACATTGAGTAACTTCTACGTACTCAAAGATCAATGAAAGAAACATACTGGAGACGTTTAGTACATACTGTAGTTTTCTTGGCAATGCAAGCGTATAATGATTCACGAATACATTATGACTAACGTAGACGGTTAAAGCATTAATAACAAATATAGCTTTATTGAACGCAATAATAACATAATAACGAGTTCACACGCAGCACGCTGACGTGAGGGAAGTGAATTTCCACATAAAAACTTTTAAAACTTAAAATCGGTCTAAAAACAAGAAATCTGAAAACTTAGATTTTTTGGCTGTTCTGATGCTCCTGGTTTCATTTACCTGCAAAGCTGGGAATACAATTTTGCGCATTATAATGTTGGGAGAAGGTCCAGTCAGGCTTGAAAGTAGGCGTGAGGTTGCTGGGGATGATAAAAACACTATAACAAAGGAGTAGCAGGCTGTTCTAGTGTAAAACCCCCATAAGATAACGTACTGTGTTTAGTCGAAACACATTTTCTTTAATAACTCGGTAAATATTTGTGCTAGAATGACAATAGAGGGCTTAAAACTTTGGCCTTACTAATTCCCATCTTTTTACATGCATTAATTTTACATCCGAGGCTTTTCTGACCCTTTTTGGGCCCAAAAACTCGAAATTTGAAAGATTAATCCCCAAAAGAGGGGTTTGGAGTTTTCCGATTGTTTTGCCCAACGAACTTGTCCAACTGATTACAGAAAGGAACGTCCCTACCAAATTTGAAGTTAATCGGACAAAAAATGCGACCGCTAGAGTGCAAACACACACACATATATATATATATATATATATATATATATATATATATATGTCTATATATATACATATATAAAATTTTGAACGACCCCCCAAAACGTGTTCAGGGGGTCACGTTAGGAACTTCTATGGTGGTCCCGGGCTTAACTTTTACCGTGCGAGTCATGCTAATAGTTCACTTTCCAAAGGGAATTCACTAATAACAATTCTTAATAGCTTTCTTGATGTTTAATAATAATTTATCCGTGTAAAAGTGTAGTTTGCAATGATGACATTTAAATTAATGCTCAGTAACAACTTTATGAAATTGATTACAATTTTAAAACCGTACAACATTATATAATTTATTATTCTTGCATAAATCAACAGCATAAAATGAATATATTTAAATAGCCGATTAACCAGTTAGAGGTGCAAAATTTAAGCTTTATTTTATGGGAACTGAATCATTCAAAACTAAATAATAATGAACTGTACATAATTATTTTTTCAACTCCTAATAGAGAATTATATTAACTGATACGCATTTTAGCGAATTTCCCCTATAGGGAAGAAGCTATTACCGTAGGTCTCATGGTAAGACCTAAGCCCGAGACCATGATAACTTTTTGTTTTGAGGTCCCCAGATGTCCAAAACACTATTCGTTCAAATTTATATATATGTATATATATATATATATATATATATATATATATATATATATATATATATGTGTGTCCGTGAATGCGATAACTTGAGTAAAAAACGTCCGATTTTGATGAAATTTGGCTCAAATTTGTAAACTGACATTTATGACTTTAAGTTCGAAAACCAGAAAAATCGGACTATGGGAAGGGGGGTTTATGGGGGTTTTAAATTTTCCAAAAATCAGTTTTTTGCTTTTTTTACCCTAAAAGTTTTAAAACACTTAATTTAGGTTTAGACCATGTTATAGAGCTTAAAAAAAACAAATAATATGGTATTTTGAATTATTAACCTAGGTTAAGTGGTTGCGGAAAAAATCCAAAAAACATGCTCATAAAATCTCCCATGTTAATCTTATGGGAAAAAGGTTTTTGGCTTTTCCTCAGTTAATTTTACTTTAAACTTCACATTTTCTTTTACCAATCACTTCAGCTCCACAAAACAATCATTTTGGTGTTTAAATTGTGATTCTACGTCAAACCGTTGCAGAGATATTCAAAGTGCTAAACACAGTACGTTGTCCAATGTTATCCTTATGGAGAATAAATAAAATTTGATATCTTGATTATTTATGAATGTATATTGATGAAATTTGGCATGTGGCTTCATGTTGTACTGGTATATTGATGATTGCACAAAAAATAAATGTTTTGTTGATTGTCCCCGTAGCAGCTAACCTGCATACTCAGCCTTAATGTTATTCTTATGGAGAATAACTTAAGTTTTATATCTCCCTTAATTATGAACATAAATTAATAAAACATGGTAAGTAGCTTCACCTGGTTCAGTTATATTGATAATTGCATAAAAACACATTTCTTATCTTCCTCGTTGCAGCAAACCTGCGTACTCAGTCCTAATGTTATTCTTATGGGGAATAAATAAAATGTAATAAATCACTTATTTATGAATGTATTTTTGTCAAACTTGGTGAGTGGCTTTATGTACTAGTGAGAAACATATCAATGCATTGGAAATTCGCTGAGTACGCAGGTTTGCTGCGACGGGGGGTATTTCTTATTAATTTCGTGGAATTATTGTATGTTCGTATTCTGTTACCGCAAAATCGACCGACTCACCAGAAAGCAGGGTTTCTAATTTCCAGACCGGCTAAAAGACAACTGATTATTCTCTTGGATACTTTCACCTTAACTTGAAAAAATACTGGTTTTGCTCTCATTCTTCGCCGGTTCCTGAGGTTGGACAATGCCGGACTTCAGCAGCTTTCCAATTAAACCCGGCGCGACTGTTGCATAATCTGTTTGTTTGACTGTCGCTGGAATGCAGCACCTGCACCTGCGCCTGCGCCGGGCGTGGAGGGAAATGTAGCAGATTAACGATTTTATTGATCAGAGATAATTAAACCCATTATGCTTTCATCCTACTTTTCAAAACAAATAGGAAATTATATTTTTATTATCTATAGAGTTTTAATTACATTTTGTCCAAAGTTCTCACGAACGTGTGAGAATTTTGGAAGAAAATAATTTAGGACTGATTAAAAATTACTAGGAAATAAAAGAAAACAAATTATTTTTTGGAGAAAGGTTATTTAACGCTGGGTGTCAAAAGTTCCAGCAAACATTCTTATTATCTCATCACTAAGCACTTTCAACTCATATTTTATGATTTTTATCGTTGGAAAGTACTTAGACAATTTCTATGATAACAGATTATTTTGTGAAATAACTAAAAATTGAAAATATTGAGTTAAAATTATACAAATCTTTCTGGGATTGTTATTATCTCTCAGATGGATAGGAACCTAAGACTATCAAGTTTGTGGTTAACTTGTTGTTGTTTTTGTGAGGTTCCAGTGGGTGGGAAAGTCCCTGGCCCACTGAGGCTGCTTGGGCCCTCTTCAGCCGTGTGGTTAACTTTAAATTCTTCATAAGCCTCAATACAATTCTCTGACTCGGCCTCTCCGCTATACCTTCGCCACGCCAATATAGCTCACCGACAAGCGACTCTCAATCCGAAACTTTATTACTTTCATAACCGCAATAAAGCGTCCGGACATGTAACTAATTGGACATAAACGGAGGCCGAGGAGACAAAGCACTGTCAATTAGCTGGGTAAGGTAAGGCAAGGCAAGGCAGACCGGGGGACGAACGGTGCGGAAGACAGCGCGAGGATCTCTATCAATAATTCACGACAAAAGAGCCTCAGAAGACAAAGCCCAGATGGAGGGCCGGACGCTATGATAAATCCGCGGCATTAGCGGCCGCCAATAATTCCGGGGTAATTGCACGGCGCAGGCTCGTAAAGCCGGCCGGTATTGCCCGATAACAATACGCCCCATACATTATTTATCGGCCAATGTGTTGCTCGTGATTCGTTCATTGCGAGTATTGTTTCATACTCATTGTCGATGTCTCAGGGGATTATCGTTAGCGTCGGTGCGTTATGGTTGCTGGAGCATGCGAGGCGTGTGTCGTCCTCACCACTCCGAACACGTTATATGCGTTGGCACAGTGATCGTGTCTTTGTATCTGGAATACAAGTCGCTATACTTTCCTTCATGAGGGTGATGAGTTGTATCTTCTATGAGAGATTATTCCATCCAATTTTTCAAACATCATTACAAGATTACGGTAATTGTAAATGTGCAAGGGTTAAATTGTGTGAGAAAAAAATAGTTAATATATTTCAATCGAAACCATAATTATTTGTTTGAATTAATTATTTTGTAGTCAGTCAAACTAATTAGTTTTAAATGGCTACGTATACAATCTTTTCATCAGGAATACAGTATTGAAAAAATATATTTGTTCTACAATCACGCTCAACAGCTTTTACTATTGTTTTATTTTCGCTCGCTGCGCTTTAATTTTTCGCTCGCTGCGCTTTAATTTTACGCTCGCTGAGAAACAATAAACAGCTGATCGATTGTTGCTTTGGACCAAGCTAACCGACTAGGTGTTTATAATCTCAATCTCAGCCAAAATGGATTAAAGTGAATTGTTGTATATTTGTGGTATCCAAAATTGCAAATTGTAAAATGTTGAACGCAATCGAATGTAAAGACCTACTTTACGCTCTTATTGTATACATAACTATATAATTTCGTTCTCAGTGGTACTGGTAGATTAGGCGGAATGTAAAATAGTATGAGGGTTCGTTTTTGAAATAAACGTTTTTAAATATAACTTTACAAGGAAAACATTTGTCATAAAACATCCTACGTTCCTTTTCAAAGCTTGATCTTGAAATACTTAGAAGTGTGTTACGAGTATTGAATGGGGTTTTCTTAGCCTCGTTATTGATCACAAACCTAGTAAATAAGCTCTTGATGAACATTATATTGTTGTAGAATTGGTGGCCTAACTGTACAGTTCTGCAGGTCGAAGGACTATGGTGAGAATGATTTCAGGTTGGAAGTCAGAAATTGCTATTAACTCCTTTGGACTTTCACAGATACACCTAGGTTAACTAAGCCTAGCATATCCTGACTGTTTTACAACGTTTCAACTTCATTATATAAGTAGTATAAAATGCAGATCTCAGAGACGTCATAATTGTATATGTATTCAAATAGACAATCGACCTGTTTACTCCAGACCATTTGAAATATATTACAAGGTTATCCAGTACATAGATATACTCGCATGTTTCTTGAGTAGACCTGTGTTCTATCTTACTTACTGGTCAAAAATGTTTGTTACATTACAAAACTAGGGTAGAACATCACCATCATATAAATATGACTTATAATAAATTATTATCATTTAGTGTTTTGAAACACCTGGTACTATTTAAATGAGGACAATTAGTGTTGCCCATGGAAGTCTTGCCTTCCCATCGAGGTCTCCACCTTGTCAATCAACTCCCCAAGTCTGTTCGTCCTTCATTACCGACTCCACCCGATCAATCAGCTCCCCAAGTATGTTCGTCCTTCTTTACCGTCTCCACCCGATCAATCAACTCTCCAAGTATGTTCGTCCTTTATTACCATCTCTACCCGATCAATCAACTCCCCAAGTATGTTCGTCCTTCATTACCGTCTCCACCCTATCAATCAATTGCCCAAGTATGTCCGTCCTTCATTACCGTCTCCACCCGATCAATCAGCTTCCCAAGTATGTTCGTCCTTCATTACCGTCTCCACCCGATCAATCAACTCCCCAAGTATGTTCGTCCTTCATTACCGTCTCCACCCGATCAATCAGCTTCTCAAGTATGTTCGTACTTCATTATCGTCTCCACCCTATCAATCAACTCCCCAAGTATGATCGTCCTTCAATACCGTCTCCACCCGATCAATCAACTCCCCAAGGATGTTCGTCTTTCATTACTGTCTCCACCCGATCAATCAACTCCCCAAGTATGTTCGTCTTTCATTACTGTCTCCACCCGATCAATCAGCTTCCCAAGTATGTTCGTCCTTCATTACCGTCTCCACCCGATCAATCAGCTTCTCAAGTATGTTCGTCCTTCATTATCGTCCCCACACCCTATCAATCAACTCCCCAAGTATGATCGTCCTTCAATACCGTCTCCACCCGATCAAT
The DNA here is from genome assembly GCA_963675035.1 of Allygus modestus. NCBI lineage: Eukaryota > Metazoa > Arthropoda > Insecta > Hemiptera > Cicadellidae > Allygus > Allygus modestus. The sequence continues at coordinate 4,608,560 of OY776111.1, forward strand.
CAACTCCCCAAGTATGTTCGTCTTTCATTACTGTCTCCATCCGATCAATCAACTCCCCAAGTATGTTCGTCTTTCATTACTGTCTCCACCCAATCAATCAACTCTCCAAGTATGTTCGTCCTTCATTACCGTCTCCACCCGATCAATCAGCTTCCCAAGTATGATCGTCCTTCAATACCGTCTCCACCCGATCAATCAGTTTCCCAAGTATGTTCGTCCTTCAATACCGTCTCCACCCAATCAATCAGCTTCCCAAGTATGATCGTCCTTCAATACCGTCTCCACCCGATCAATCAGCTTCCCAAGTATGTTCGTCCTTTATTGCCATCATTTCAACTCTTGCATCCTTTGTTTTTTATCTTGAAGAGAGGGCCTCAGTTACCTGTGTCCAGCTGCTGCTTCCAATTATATTGAACGATTATTATTTCCGATATCAAAATTCTGCTCACTGAAATCGTTAGGAATTACATTACTCTAAAATCAATTAGCCATGGATCAAATCCTTCGCATAATCCGTAGGGGAGGGACCATTGCCCTGATGGGGGGACCGCGAATGCCGCGTGACCGGAGCCCCCTCGGAGCCCGGAGATGCCATCAGGAAGGCCGCGCGATGTAGGTGAGCGGTAGCGGACTCGCCCCGGGCCCTAACAGGTGTTCCACTCCGCGACCGCCGTTCCCGCTTAATTATTGCCCCGGTTCATTCCGCCGGTCCGTTCATCAACTGCGCGGTATTTACATTTATATTTGTTTTGAGTCGCGTTTCCCATCATTTACACCTGTTATTTCCAGTTTTTAATTCGCCGCACGCATTCGTGTCATTGCCGGTCCACAAATAGACGATGGGAAGCAGAAGGTAGGGGCCTGATTTGGAAAAGGATAAATAAGAGGAATTATGAATTCCGGCTCTCGTTTGCCGGAAGTAGGTTTTATCCACTTTTGGAAAATGTAAACCGGATTTTATTACACTAGTTCGTAAATCATAATTAAACTGCAAGAAAGTTGTGCATTCGAATTCATTGACGGTGAAACTGTATACCGACACAGGTTATATTCGCTTGGAAACTAACTTAATAGGTGTATAACTGGTTACCGTAGGTCAGGCGTTGCAAATATTTCCCCGCTGTATCTTTAAATTCTTCAAAATAGTCATTGATACAATTTATTTTTTAACAGTTTAACAATTTTGCCCATAGGCGTAATTTAGTGCGTTGAGAAGGCTGTTGCCCCCCCCCAATAATCTGTAGAGCATATTATTGTAGTATAAGAAAAGTAGCGAACACAATAATTTCCCCTCCCCCAATAGGGATTCTAAAATTACGCTCTTGATTTTCCTAATGTTTATTTATGTGAAGCGCAATCGTACCAAGGCCTGGGGTAGTGATTAGAGCGTGTGACTAGTTTGATAGGACCGGAGTTCGATCCCATTAATCTTCAGTGTCTATTCGCTGTGTGATATTACCGCATCCCGGTGGGACGGAGCGCACATTACGTTGAGCACCACCTATCTAGAAAACAAAAATGGATAGATATCCGAAGCGATGACTTGTGAATCTGTGTGAGTCATCTTCCACCACTAAAAACCATACGATAATTTTTTGTAAAAAAATGTAACCGCCCGTCGCGGCGATCTAAAGACAGCGAGGTACCGTTAACGGAAACAGTCACATGGGCAAGCCAGTGGTGACCACTCGTGAAAAAATATCATAGCAGTCAGCCTGGATCGAACCTACGCTTGACCACGGCTGACTTGTGAGTCCCTCCTGGGTATACCTCTGAACAACCGCGTACAGTAAAACGTCCTTTATTTTATAAATAAATACTTATGTTGTTTGAATCATCAGATCGGTTATAAATGAGTATGAAAAAAACATTGCACGTAATTCCCGTGGAAAGTATAAATAAATTCCAAGCCACTGAGTGGCATACTGAAGCGAGTTTATGATAAAGATAGGGTAAACTTAAGAGTGTGGAATGCTTTAGATTACAGAATCAACGACGTTTGATTTTAAAATCTCTATAGTAAGATTTAATTGAAATGGGAAACATTTTAAATGTAACGTATTTTGTGAAAATATAATTGATCGAATAGTGCATGGTAACAACTAGTTCCATTAGTGAATATTATACGCCTAGACATAACCAATCTAGGCAAGACGTAATCTTAAAACATCCTGCTACGAGCAGAATACCGTCTAGGTGCACCTAATCTGGTTATCACAGGCAAATTATCCCGTCAACGTGTATTAGCTGCTAATACAACTGGTTATCGATTAAATATCAATTATGTGATTTAGGCACGAGGCTATTCTAGAGGTAGACGGTAGATGACATTAAAACGTCCGTCTTTTGAAGACAATTAGAGGGGGAAACTAGGGCATGCCCATTCTGGGGCGACCGGTTTCTGAAACAAAATTAAATTCGAGAAAGATGTAGGTACTGATTACACGCATTATATTTGACATGTTCTGTTCAACCGGTAAAAGGCTTGTTGGGACAGTGGAACAATGCAATCGAATGATCTCTTTAATAATTCAAGACTCGGCTCAGAGGTATTTTGTAACTGATAATAAGATCCATTAAAAAATTATTTTAGGATTTTGGAACATAGAACCCATTTTTTAAATAAACTATATAAAACTAAAACATATACAAGCTAAGAACAACAAATAAATTGCTTTGAACAACTTCTTAAGTAAGTAGTATGAGTTAGTTAAATTAATTTAATCGATTCATTGTTTACATAATCAATAACGTTTTGCGGATTTGTCCATACAGTTTATTATTTATTAAGCAGTTCGTTATCAATGTGTGCGAAAGCATAAAACAAATTTACTTTAACCATCCGAAGCTTTTTTCATCCATACAAATTTTCAATAATATATTATTAGGGCTGAAAGTTGTAGATAATTACGATTTTGGTAAAACGCTTTTATTTTTCATGCAATATTTTTTTCACACAAATTTGTTGAAGTGTATAAACATATCTGTTTTGCCAAGTGAACAATTGTGCGTCGTGATTATAATCACGCGTCAACACTCTTCAGTTGAACATGATGTAATGCTTATTGTCAACAGCACACATAAAACAGTAAGCAAGCAATTATAAGACAAATAACCTGTAAAACAAATTAAATAAACAATGTTTCTAACTTTAAAAAAAACTTGGACTCAATCAGTTTCCAAACAATTTAAAAGCGACTTGTACTCATGATTTCTGTCACACCGGAAACTTAGTGTTAACCCGCCTATTCTGTTACTGAGAAACAGATCAAGAGTTCTGCATTCAGTAGTAAACAGTAGCAACTTACACATCTAATATATTTTGACTGCCTATGATCGATGAAAACCGTTTTAGATAAATATTAAAACTTTCAAATAGAATGAGAACATATCCTACGGTCCATATTTTATGGATTTTGATACAGGAAAGGAATCATAACACGTATATTTACAATATTTAGTTTTTCATAGTAAAACCTCCTAATTCGAAGCCACGGGAATCCCATTTGACTAAACGCATTAGAACAATTATCGTTGTAAATATTGATTGCCATGAGATAGACAAGAGTTTCTACGATACAGCCTTAACATTTATTACAACGCGTTACTTATTTGAATAAACACATTTCAAAATCAGCGATCTAATTACAGATACTTCATAATGTTGTACAACTTTTAAACCAGATCTATTTTTAGCGAATTTCCCCTATAGGGCAGAAGCTATTACCGTAGTCGGTATGGTAAGACCTAGGCCCGGAACCATGATAACTTTTCTTTTTGAGGTCCCCAGACCCCAAAAACACCATTCGTTTGAAACTGTATATATATATATATATATATATATATATATATATATATATATATATATATGTGTCCGTGGGTGCGATAACTCTCGTAAAAAAGGTCCGATTTTGATTAAATTTGGTATAAACGTGTAAAGCAACATTTATGACTAAGTTCGAAAACCAGCCATATCGCTCTACCTTAAGGGGTATTTTGGGGGGGTTTTGTACCCCAAAAATGGGTTTTTTGAGCTTTTTACATATAATTTTTTAAATAGTCAAATTTTAGTTTTTACCATTGGATTTAAATTTAAAAAACACACAATTTGGTATTTTGATCATTCCTCTACGTCAATCTGTTACCGAGATATTGAAAGTGCTAAACACAGTACGTTGTCTAATGTTATTCTTATGGAGGAATAGAAAAATGTTATATCTCGGTTATTTATGAACGTATACTGACAAAAATTGGTATACGGCTTTATCTGGTTGTGGTCTATTGTTATTTGCTCAAAAAACAATTTTTTTCTAAAGGTTCCCGTAGCAGCAAACCTGCGTACTCAGCCCCCATGTTATTCTTATGGAAAAAATCAAAATGCTATGTCTCACTTAATTATGAACATAAATTAATAAAACCTCTTACATGACTTCACCTAGTTGAGTTATATTGATATTTGCCTAAATACCCACTTTTTCGTTCCTTATTGTAGCAAACCTGCGTACTCATCCCCCATGTTATTCTTATGGAGATTAATCAAAATGGAATATATCGCTTATTTATGAATGAATATTGATGAAACTAGGTATGCAGCTTCACCTAGTTGAGTTATATTGATATTTGCATAGAAACCAATTGTTTATGTTCCTTGTTTCAGCAAACCTATGTACTCATCCCCAATTTTATTCTTATGGAGAATAATTATAATAGTATATATCGCTTATTTGTGAATATATTTTTATGAAACTTGGTATGCGGCTTTATGTGGTATTAAGTCATATATTATGCATTGGAAATTCGCTGAGTACGCAGGTTTGCTGCGACGGGGGTATTAATTTGTAATAATAATAATAGTATCTTTATTGTGTGGACAACAGTTAACGTCAGTATAAAATGGATATAAACAAAATAACCAGGCATGAAAACACCTCTCTCTGACACATTCAAACTTACTCCCCGGACTCGTTCACTACACACTCGTAGGGGACAAGATTGTCGGAGTTAGAGTTGTTTAAAAATCATCTCGACCCCCTCACGAATTCTTCGTCCGACAGTTTCAGTTCAAGAAGGATCTTTAATTGACAGTTTGACAAGGAGCTCATGGAGTAATGTGCTAATTATAGTCAAACAATTCTACAATATGCTAAAACTAACACAAGCAACAAAACTGCTACACAACCTTAAGCTAACAACGTCACGCTGCTATGGTAACAGTAGAATATTCACCCAGCTATCACCTGGTCCCTGCTAGATCCTCACTCCCTCCCGACTGACTGACTCAGCTCTCACCCTTCCTCGCCCTTTCCCTCGCAATCATTCATTCAATTTTTAAGTCACGCCGGCCGAGGGCGACGGGAGGGCGACGATATTATCCCAGTGTGTGGTCTATGTTTGTAAACACTTGTCCTCTCCAGATTGCGCATTGTTCCTTTGATTGCTCGCTCCTCGTCGTAATTCTTGTTTATCGATTTCCATCCAAGACTTCCGGGAAGCTAGGGGTAACTCGGGTTGTTTGGTTGCTATTGTTGCTATTGTTGCTGTTGTCTTTGTTGAAGATTGTTTCCTTTGTACTTGTAGAGAGGTTGAGTGTTTCGCTTTGGCATTTGAAACTAGTGTTTTATAGTTACAGTGAATCTCACTTAGTCATTCAACAAGACGAAACTTTTCTAGTGTACATTAGTATAGATTTGTTTTGTAATCAAGAGTAAATCCTTACTAATATATAAAAATGGGATGGTGTGTGTCTGTCTGTCTTTCTGCCTGCTGTGTGTTCCTCAATCACTCAAAAACTACCCAACCGATTGGAATGAAAATTTACAGGAATTTTCCTTATATACCAAATAAACACATAGGTCTATTTTTGTTTTGAAAATCCTGTAGGGCTCTGCCCCACGGGACTTTCAATTTCCCGTTTATTCCTTGTGGACATTCATTTTTGTTTGTTTGCACTGATGAAAATACAAACAGCTGATCACGGTTCGTAGTAGTTCCACGGGCTAACCACAGAATGCAGCACACACAACTGTCATAGTTTGTATAAATCATTTGTAGGGCGAAGCCTGTAGGAACAGCTAGTATAAAATAAGTCACAAGCTATCGAGTCGTGACAACTAGGCCTGTTGCGGCGCTTGGTCGCGTTTGTGTTTTGGAAAACTGTTACTTGCTGAGTTTGATTGTATCTACACTTATAATTTAGTGGACTGTATGAATTATTGAGAAATAGTTTAAATAAATACAAATAGTGAAAATGTTGTAATAAAATGCTTTACGGTAAATGCTTTACGCCGTCCTATAAATGTGAATATTAACGAAATGTAATGCAGAAGGTGTTCCTCACAGTCCTAGCTACATTGTTGAACTAAACTATAAAATGCTTGAATAAGACTAAGAGTATTCCATGCTTGGGGGTGGAACTAATTTTGATTCTACGAATTGGAGAAGGCAGTTACAATTGGTTTGGCATCTGTTATCCCTAGTAAAAACAATTCTTTTGAAAATCCCTACCATAAAACTACATATAAATTGTCCTGTCCAAATATAAAGTAAACAGAAAGAACAAACCTTCTCGGGAGACTCTTGTAACAAAGGTGTTTATTACAGTTTCAACTAAATAAAAATTCATAATTTATACGATTATATATGATTTATATTTATATGATTTAATACATATATATATATATTTATATTATTATATATGATTTTTATTTATATGATTTAATACAGGCTGTAATGTTTTTTTAACTAGTTAACAAATTTCAGGAATAAATGTCACAATTTATCATAATTAACTCTAAAGTAACCAACTGTCGTCAAGTAACACCCGCGTAGTACAGTACTCATGAATGTGATTTTGCTAGAAACTAGAGACTCCTTTTGCAAAGCTCGGTCCCCAGTTATTTTAATATTAAAGTTAGACTGTTTTTTTTAGGAAACTGAGATTTTTACAGTATGATTGTTAGTCTCAACTTGAAATGTGTAGCTCGTGTTTGCGAAGCTCAAACAATCAATTACTGTAATAAGTTGTGAGATTCACCTAGAATATTCTTTAAAACATGGACAACTAGAAATGAAAAATTTATTTAACAGTCGCACTGCTGATTAAACTTATTCACAGGATTCAAACTACCGAATCAGTCCATCCGTCACTATCTCACCCCACTCCAGTAGTGCAGCTGCAGTCCGGAGCGTGACAAAAATAAAGAAACGTCCGCGGCGGAACAGCTGGCTCTGTCTCTGTCTGTCCTCGGCCGATGGAATTGCAGATCACCGGCGGATGAAGAATGGGACTTATCTCCAAACAATAGTTAACATCGGGTAGCTACGTGAGTTTTTCTCGGCCGCGCCTCAATGGTGATGCAGACACGGTCGGCTGAAGGCGGGCAAGAAACCGGCGTCAGGCACAAGAATGCATTTGACACGGAGCCGACGCTCTGCCCCCAGCCCTGCATTTATGTATTGATATGTTAACGGGACAGGAGGTGGAAGACAGCGGGGAAGATCCTCACACCTCGGTATCGGACTTTCAAACGATAAAAAATAATGGATGGTGGTTTGTAGTCTTGAGTGTATTTTTCGTGGTGTTCATCTGGAGGGGAATCTACAGGATAAGGGAACTGAATTGCGTTCACAACACATACCGACATGTGAAGCATCTCCTCCCCTCAATGAAAATGCATTCAGTGTTCGACCTATATAAGAGAGTTTAGGACTCTATTGCGGTGTTATTTGGTTGCCTAAACTATATTAACTCCAATATCTGATATAGTTGTAGTTTTTTTGTAGCAGGATGTAATGTGAAGTGTTGCTATGTAAATTATGGAAAACACTTTTTAATAAACATAAATTACTGTAGGGTCAGGTTAAATGTAATAATTTGTATGCTCTAGGAAATAAATAAAAAACGGGATGGTGGAAATTTGTTTGTATTACGCCTCAACTGATAATCTGCGAACTCAGTAAAACCCCAGGATATCACTAAAGAAAAAGAAGAAGAATTTACTTTCCTCTCATAACTGACACGGTGGAAACCGAGTTTCCCGATAACCGATGCAGCGGTCCCTGAGGTCAGGGACATTGGCGGGTTGGCGGTAACGGGACACGTTTTGGCGGGAGAAGAGCCTGAGGCGCGACGGACACCGTGACGTCACAACATGGCGGCAACGCATCCTCCGTCTCGCTCTCTCACATGTTTAATTTGAATAATTGGCTGACCGTCGCGAGCCCCGATGTGCGTAAATAATCTCCTCGGGCTGCGCCCCCCTGGCCCCTCGCCCGGGGCTGTCTCGGCTCCCGCGACCGCGCTTGTCCCCTGGACAGGTGTCGCCGGTAGTCGCGCGACGGACACGATGGGAGCGCGGGGCGGGGGAGAGAGTGGGGTTAATTAGGTTCAACCTTTACTAAGCTGTCTCGACAGATCTATGGGTTGATAAACAATCGTATCACATACTCAAATTGACAGTTCTAATAAATCTAATAAAGAAATGCATTTGAAAACTATATAAAACACCCAAATTTCTAATCATTCTCCAAGTTGAAATTCCACTTTCGTCTTCTTTTGGGAATTTATACTTTCACTGAAGATGCTATAATTTGAAAACCCTGGAGTCTTTACCTTATGCATCGACTGTATAAGTGTGTTCAAATATATTATTAAGACTATTCTCAACAAATGTTGACGATCTTTAGGCACAAGTTTTGAACAGCGAGCATTACACATGCTGAAAATGTTAGAAGAACTTTGTAATTGCCAACACTAGTAGTATTTTCTCATTTATATATTGATTGATTGATACATCCCTTGGTATTGCTAATATCTGAGGATCGATTTTATTGAGTTATGAAAATTAATATAAACAAATCCAAAATGTTTAATGTTTGCACGGGTTAACTACTTGTATCAAAATTCTGCTCATTGAAATCGCAAGGTATTCTATTTCCTTTAACGCGAGCCATAAATCAAAGCTGTCGGATTAATCACTGAGTAGGGATGGACATTGGAAGTTAACACTGGCTATGGGGGAAGCAGGAGTACCGTGAGAGGTTTCAGAGCTGGAGCCCCCTCTCAGTGTGTTCCTTACATAACTCCATACCCGGTCCCAGGTGAACCCAGCATTACGTATCTTCAGCTAGTCTTCGCCGTGAGTGCAGCTACAGCAGCCGCTCTGAGTAGGGATGGACATTGGAAGTTAACACTGGCTATGGGGGAAGCAGGTAGTACCGTGAGAGGTTTCATAGCTGGAGCCCCCTCTCAGTGTGTTCCTTACATAACTCCATACCCGGTCCCAGGTGAACCCATCATTACGTATCTTCAGCTAGTCTTCGCCGAGAGTGCAGCTACAGCAGCCGCTCTGAGTAGGGATAGACATTGGAAGTTAACACTGGCTATGAGGGAAGCAGGAGTACCGTGAAAGGTTTCAGAGCTGGAGCCCCCTCTCAATGTGTTCCTTACATAACTCCATACCCGGTCCCAGGTGAACCCAGCATTACGTATCTTCAGCTAGTCTTCGCCGTGAGTGCAGCTAAAGCAGCCGCTCTGAGTAGGGATGGACATTGGAAGTTAACACTGGCTATGGGGGAAGCAGGAGTACCGTGAGAGGTTTCAGAGCTGGAGCCCCCTCTCAGTGTGTTCCTTACATAACTCCATACCCGGTCCCAGGTGAACCCAGCATTACGTATCTTCAGCTAGTCTTCGCCGTGAGTGCAGCTACAGCAGCCGCTCTGAGTAGGGATGGACATTGGAAGTTAACACTGGCTATGGGGGAAGCAGGAGTACCGTGAGAGGTTTCAGAGCTGGAGCCCCCTCTCAATGTGTTCCTTACATAACTCCATACCCGGTCCCAGGTGAACCCAGCATTACGTATCTTCAGCTAGTCTTCGCCGTGAGTGCAGCTACAGCAGCCGCTCTGAGTAGGGATGGACATTGGAAGTTAACACTGGCTATGAGGGAAGCAGGAGTACCGTGAAAGGTTTCAGAGCTGGAGCCCCCTCTCAGTGTGTTCCTTACATAACTCCATACCCGGTCCCAGGTGAACCCAGCATTACGTATCTTCAGCTAGTCTTCGCCGTGAGTGCAGCTACAGCAGCCGCTCTGAGTAGGGATGGACATTGGAAGTTAACACTGGCTATGGGGGAAGCAGAAGTACCGTGAGAGGTTTCAGAGCTGGAGCCCCCTCTCAATGTGTTCCTTACATAACTCCATACCCGGTCCCAGGTGAACCCAGCATTACGTATCTTCAGCTAGTCTTCGCCGTGAGTGCAGCTACAGCAGCCGCTCTGAGTAGGGATGGACATTGGAAGTTAACACTGGCTATGGGGGAAGCTGGAGTACCGTGAGAGGTTTCAGAGCTGGAGCCCCCTCTCAGTGTGTTCCTTACATAACTCCATACCCGGTCCCAGGTGAACCCAGCATTACGTATCTTCAGCTAGTCTTCACCGTGAGTGCAGCTACAGCAGCCGCTCTGAGTAGGGATGGACATTGGAAGTTAACACTGGCTATGGGGGAAGCAGGAGTACCGTGAGAGGTTTCAGAGCTGGAGCCCCCTCTCAGTGTGTTCCTTACATAACTCCATACCCGGTCCCAGGTGAACCCAGCATTACGTATCTTCAGCTAGTCTTCGCCGTGAGTGCAGCTACAGCAGCCGCTCTCAGCTCTCAGCTCTCAGCTCTCGTCAGTCGTCGTGAGCCTCGTCTCTAATCGCCGCGCCGCGAGACCCAGCGTAAGTGGTTGTTTATGGAAACTCCGCCGTAAGTGTGTAAACACTCTTGGCCCGCGCCGTTTCATTAGGCTAAAAGCTACATTTACTCTTAAAATGTGCAATTTGAGCGTTTGTTGGCTACCGGCTGCGTCATAGGTCCCGCGACGCTGACTTGTAGTGTCAGGAAAGTTGAAGTAGCAATTTGTAAAACTGGGGTTTTGAAACAAATGTTGGATTTAAAATCTCAGACGTGCATTTTTTACTTTAAATTGCCTATATTATAGAAAGCTGGGTATTTCTATTATTAATAATTCCTACGGTTGCATTTGTTTAAAATCCTGCGTTTTTAAATATCGCTGGACAATAGTATATCTTGGAAACGTTACTGACCTCAAGGTTGGTTTAACATTAAGGAAATCAAAAGTAAAACTCGATTTCCCTTTCGTAGTCAAACTATCGCAATAATATGTTTGTCAAAATAAAATCTGCAAGTAGAGTTGCTTCAGGGAATTAACTTCTAAAATGTTTGTAGATATCAAAAATGAAAGCACTTATTATTGTAGTGTGACAAAGAGTGCTATTTAGTTATTATAGTTACTGTAGCAATAATTATGTTCGCAGAAAATCTATATAAAGTTCGGAAAAATATAAAATTATTACGACGTAGGGTGGATAAATATGTGGATTCATAAGCCATGGTTTTGGATTTTTTTAATGTTAATCGCAAAGTTAGATCACATAAAATGTGTCGATTGCCTGTATACTAATTACTCGCTTTGCTCGCTGGGGCTCCACCCCCAGACCCCCGCTTGGGGCTCCACCCCCAGACCCCCGCTTGGGGTCGCTCTAGTTGTTATTATTGGTCAATGACCTTTCAAGTATTTTTTATATAGTATACTTTTTAGATTCATTATGGTTAAATCCACTCTAGATGTTTTCATTTTTCAATAGTTCTATAATTTGTTTATACTCTACCATGTGAAAGTTGCTTTGACAGTTTACTGGATATTTGTTTACAGCTGTTACGATTTCTTTTGTTTCTATTTGAAACACCATAAGCCCAATGTTAAAATATCCAATTTTCAAGATCAAAATTAGTGGTTTTAAAATTAAAGTTGTATATTTTGGCAATTTTACCGGGGGTTTCAAGGTACAAGCTACCTGCATGCCAAATATCACGTTTCTAGTTTGTCTGGAAGTGGTCTAGAATTCCTATGTCTCGGTGTGTTACACATGCGGCTGTATATATATTAGAAGACTAAGGGACCATGTGATATTTGATAGCAATTGTCGTAGTCGATTCAAATTAAATTCACTATTACAAATCAGTACTTTGGTCCAGGATAATGATTTTACGGAAAAAATAGTTATTAGATTTTAATATAAGTCCGATTTGTGATTAATACGGTGATATACGTTAACCCCTGGCAGAAGAAGTGAAATACAGTAGGATATAAAAACCTACTTCTAAAAGCAGCTCGGAGAACGTCACAATGAAGACTTCAAACTGAAGGAGACTGAGCGACAGACTGCTCGGAAAATAATTGTTGAAGCTCGGCTCCGACAGGAGGACAATCGACAGCAAAAACCGGCAACAACGAAGACGCGCCGCGATAAACGGCGAAAACAGCAGATTCCATAAAAATTGGATAATGACAGGCGATATCCATTTGCGCATGCGTGTCGCGCCGGGCACGCAAGCGGGGAATTGCTCGTCTGGGAGCCGAGCGTTGAACTTGGACGCGGATTTAAATCCCGGTACAAAGTTATTAGGCGCGTAGCTTCCATCTGGGTAATGCTAGGGTGCGGGATTGACTTTCGAAATGCGCATCGGGCGTTTACTCGCGCGCATGTCGATATGTTGTTGTGATTCGTCAATTAACTCGCCGATTGTTCTATTACACAAGGTAATCTCCCCTTCATTTAGGTAATGCGGAGTTTGTCGATGGCCTGTTGTCATCTACGTGGTAGTTGCCCCCGACACCATCACCTGGGGGGGGGGGGTGACCCCGGACCCGCGGCGGCTCCTCTCCGAGGCGCTCCCGAATTTGGAAGTGAAATTACCTGCGATTTAAACGCAGTCGTAAACGCCCATCCGCAATTTACCGAATGCACTCCGCAACTTTCCGAGGGACCTTTGGATTGTGCCTTTCTCCAGTGATAAATCGCTAATTCATTTTAAATTTGCATAAATCACAAATTTAACTCGGTGAAATTTGGGAGAAAAGGTCTTGCTGTTAACCTGCACAGTGCCGTGTGCTGTACTATAACATGTCAAATGTTGTAAATCCAAAATTAAAGCTTTCTGATCGGAGTAGTTTGTTTTCTATCAAACGTATGCGGGGAGATTTGCAAATAAGGGTTCTTTTTAGTATCGTAGGTATTGTCATAATATAATTGTTACAATCTTTGTACAGTATAAAATATTTGTCTGGACTGTTAAAATAAATATATACATTTTTACGTGTTTTGACAATTTAAGTTTCTGAGTCTATTTTATTTTATTAATTCATCCTGTATTTCCTCTTTCGTCTTCTTTATTGCCATAACCTCAGAGGAAAATCCCCTCCTCCCCAGGAAATCCCAAACCAAAAACAAAACTCCCACAACCTCCCCCTAAATACCCCCTCACCAAATTTGTCTCAACCCCCTTCCCCACAAAGGCCCAAACCCAAAAACAAAATCTCTCACAGCCATCCCAAACCAAATGCCCCCTAATTGCCTCAACCCCCTCCCACGACCAAAGTTAAATTTCCTGCTTCCAAATTTTTACATAGAATAGTTTTGATTCTTAAGTAATCACGTGACTGTCTCACTCTATACTTTTTTTTACAATACTCGCTATTTTGCTTACTACTATTTCATGCTGTTTGAGTGAGCTTGCGCTTAATTGTTGAAGGTTTTCATTTAAACGAAAGATATGTTATAATAATTAACTCTAATTATATTAATACAAGTGAGCCTTAGGATATTAATGAGCATCTATAACAATTCATTCAGTAAAACCCTGTAGGTTGAAAATGTTAGCAATGCTAAAATAATTTTCACGGCTTTTGTAATCACAAACTTTAAGAAGAAATATAAAACTATAATAACAAATTTGTTTTACGAGACAACCACTAATTACTATTTAACAATTAAAATTACTAATTTTTCATACTTGAAAAACTCTTATTTTTCCCCCCTGTAGAGCTTCGCCAGCTAATATGAACAGGAAAGGCGCATAAGTAACGCCACACGTTAATTAGTTGTAGCATATCATCGTGGCATTTTGTAGTAACAAGGTAAACGCATATATTTACGATGCTCATGCGCTGTGAGCCATCTTGTAGGCAGGTGTATTGTGGCTAGGCACGCCACAAACGAATTAGACGCACTGGCTCATTACAACAACGACGGCCGCGCAGTGTACAATAGACTACCGCGATATGGGGAGGGTGATCAGCAATTAATAGACTTCCTGTATGGCGATCAGTGAACAGTTCGATCTAATTGTCTAATTGCAAGTTGCGTATGAAGTTGTGTAATGTTTGGATCAGTTGAGGAATGTTTAGCAATTTTACGATGAGAAGGCTTAGGCCACCAAATAAATGTATTGAACAAATTGTAAATTAAAACTTAGTAAAACATTATTTCCGTTCCAATATTTGAAATAATTTAAATAACTGAATATTAAATTGTGGTATATTATATGTAATATGTTATGCGTTAAGAAGGTGGTGTAGTATTTTACTACCATTTAAACAAATGTTCAGATTCAAACGTTTGTCAAATACAGTAAAACTAATTCGACATAAACTCACTTACATAGGATTGTTAAAACAAACAAACTTGATACACATTTTCTTTTTATTACAATAAAACTCAAATTTTCGGCTTAAGCCTTCATCAGGCGTACAACTTTAAAAAAACTAAACTATAAACAAAAATAAAAGTATTATATGTAAAATTGAAGTTATATAGTCTTTGCCTCATTTTATTCTCCATAATACAGGTTTATAAGTTTATTTGTGTTTTTCTGTCCCATCAACCAATTTAAGCCCCTCAAACACACACAGTGTATATCCAATTTTTTTTATTAACGAGCCATTGAATTTATTATGTGAGTTTTTTGGGTTAATTTTGCAACTGTACTAAAATTTAAGATATAAATACAGCGATTTTGAAAATATAAAACATATGTACACATTTATTGTACAAACCTTCCATTTTTGCCTAAGTCAAACTAATAATCGTCTAATCCCGGGTAAAATTTAGATTGAGATAATCAAAACAACAAATTTTCTTATAGCAGTATACACTTGTTGACGATTGTTTGATATAAACTGGGATCCATACCATTTTATTTGGTGTAATGTGCCTTGCCTAAACCATTCGTCATATCTTCTAACGCTTCCAGAAACGAAAAACACGTACCCCTTGAACCCTATAGACTTGCCCATCTTAAGCAATTATTCCTTAAGGCTTCGGTATACCCTACAGAAAAACCTGTGCCGCCGCGTAAAAATACATTGTTAAGATAGGGAAAAGGAGCGGTGCGGAGGTCCGCAGGATTACTGCTTGTGGCTACGATAATTATGTTACCAATATACTATAATTGGGACTTGACAGAAGGAATTTAATTCTACTCATACTATTTTTTAAATATGCGCGGTTTGTAGCACGGATTGATATGACAAACTAGTCGTTAATTTACTTACGTCATTAATCAACTTTTTTGTTATGAACGCATTTCGGCGCTAGGCCATCATCAGCATCCATACACTGTACACTAGATTATTCATGAGATCTGCGTTGCGTAGGTCTAGTAGCAAACCGCGTCGTGTTGTTAAAAAAACGAATATTTACACACATTAAGAACATACACACGACTAAAAAAAAAACTGTTATAAAACCTCGTGCGCACGGGTAAGGGAGCCAGCTCGGAACTGCGGTGTCACTATCTCGGCGGACCTCCTGAACCTATTGGAAGAGGTAGTCATTTATCAAAGTTTTAAAAAAGATGGGGATAACATTTTGATTGAAAGGATTCACTCTGACACCAATCCGATACATGAGAATATTATTAAAAGGACAAACAGAGAGACAAGGACGGCAGATTACAACGCCACAGGTTGGAGTACAATAGGTTCAGGAGGTCCGCCGAGATAGTGACACCGCAGTCCCGAGCCGGCTCCCTTACCCGTGCGCACGAGGTTATATAATCGTTTTTTGTTAGTCGTGTGTATGTTCGTAATGTGTGTAAATATTCGTTTTTTTTAACAACATGACGCAGTTTGCTACTAGACCTACGCAACGCAGATCTCATGAATAATCTACTCTACAGTGTATGGATGCTGATGATGGCCTAGCGCCGAAACGCGTTCATCACAAACAAAATTGGATTAATGACGTAAGTAAATTAACGACTAGTCTTTTTTAGAATTTCAAAATAATATTTCCGTCTTCAGTTTTTGTAGTAAAAAAATCTCATTTTTTACATTTGAAAGGGCTTGTAAATTTAACTCAGTTAAATAAATAAAAAAGTAAAAAATAACATTTGTCGGTAATATTTTCCTCTTTAATATTATATAATATTATACTTTAACTTTAATTAAAGGATTTATGTAGGAGCTGTAAATAGTAATCCTGCAAACCCTTTCCTGGCGCTTCGCGGAAGGGATAGATCGGAGCCAGGGGTGAAGCTGTCGAGGGCGCACTTCATACGTGAAAGACGAATGAAGAAGTAGACGGTTTTGTCATTTGAATATACTTTTATTATAGACCCATTAAATACTTATAAACGTCTAAAACAATATCTGTGTAAGGTAATATTTAAAACACCTAATTAATTTACAATGCGTAAGTACAAATACAAACTAAACAATGAATGTAAAATGGCATCTAAAAATGTAATCATAAAAACGTTAAATTTAATTAGAACTGAAGACTACGCAGAAATTAGGATAGAAACTAAAACCCACGTAAAACAGCGCGACCATAACAAAAACTCAACAACAAAACACAAAACACAAGTTTCAATAAGTTGAACTTAGCAACAAATCATCACAAATTATCACAAGTCAAACCAGTCACAACAAAGATAATGTAAATCCTTCGCGCGAAGACGTGCAAAAAGGATAAAAGGGAATATAAAACATTCCAGAAATAAAGGCACGTCGGTCGTGACCGGTGCGAGATAACTGTGGCACAAGATAATTACAAGATGGCGACGCAGTGTTAACGGCCCGCACGTCCACGCGGCGTGTAATTTGGTAAAAGATACAAAATAACGAGCTCGGATCGATTAGAGCTATAATTGAAAATATTCCCTTGGGTCGTCAACCCGCGGACCTGTCCCCAGTATAAATAGATGTAAACGGCGCCGCGCTGTGGCTGGGCGACTCGACCAGTGGGTTGTGGGGACCACGGGCTAGCGGGGTGTAAGGGACGGAATAGTGGAGTTTATCAAAAAATAGTTCTGAAAGTATTTTCCGGTACGCGATCATGTAGTTGAGCGCGGAAATTCAAGTACCGGAATAACACTTTCTCTTACTACAACCGCGTCTACAGCACAGTACTTCATTACGGTCTGAAACATAGTAAAACAGCTATCTTCTGTATAGCAAGTGAACAAGTCCTTGCGCTTGCTGAGGGTAATAAACAGCTGATTGATTGTTGCTCTGGACCAAGCTAACTGCTAATTCGGTGTTTATAACCACTAGCAGCTAAAAAAACACACGAGCCACTGGAAGCGGAGACTTTGCCACCCGAAGGAAGCCGAACTTGTCCGATGACGAACGAACTATCCGAAACAGATGCTTTTATGAGAAAACAGTGAAATGTAGTATTTTCAAATGTAAACAGAGGATGCCTAATTATATTCTAAAAAAATTACGCTACATTAACGAAAAAATATAGTAAAATAACCTAACCTAACTCCCCAGAGCGCTGTATGGCGGCTCTTTTCTTTGTAACATATTACAAATTGGGTTTGTGTAAAATATAACAAAAAATGGTACCTAAAAAAGTAAACACGAAAACGAAGACTTAAACCTGGGACGGCATGATCGTGAATCCAGTGCCATATTCATTAGACTGCCATAGCGTAGCGAACTAAGTAAAATTTACAATTCACCAAGCAGTGGGCGGCGCTGTGTTTTTAAAATTTGCCACGGGTGATTTCAAAGTTTTACACCTGGCAGCGCTCACGTAGGAAATGTCTCCTCTTCCAGTGGCTCGTGTGTCTTTTTAGCTACTAGTGTTTATAACCTCCACCTCGTGAATTCAATATCATAGATGAAAGTGATTTTTAAACTTTAACTGCAGTTGTAGGAAAAATATGTAGGTAATTCTAGGATAAAGTTTTTTCTCGCTTTCAGAACAGTTTTCTTCAAGTGAGAAAGACCGACTTTAAGCTCTTAATACATAAATAGATTTTGATATATTTTTATCAGGTTTGTTGAATCTTTTTTTCTCATTATTTGATAACAATTGTTTTTACGTTTACATGTTAACTACATTAATAAGAACAGCTGATTTTAGACTGAATCACTAGAATTGATAAGAAACAGACTACTAGCGCTACTGGTGTCAGAATGCATAACTAATAATAGATAGGGGAAAATCTCCAGATTTTTCCCGGATCTAGAGTCGGAAAGTGTCCCTTTCGGTATTCACAGCTTATACCAAAAATAGGTTCTTTCTGTACAGTGGTTGAAAAATATGTTAATAGGCGATAGAGGAGTATTTACACTGGGGAGAATACACTGAAAGAGTATTCTGTGTTAAAATGGTGTGTGCATTTTTGAGGGGGAGCTCCTATATGCTTATCCCTGCTTCTCCCATAGTATTAATGTTAAAATTCATTTTCCAACCGTCATCAATGGATAATCTAACATTGTTGATTTATGGCTCATTTTACAAAGCAAGAAATAGTTATAGTAAATAGTCTGGTATGGGAACTATACCAGACAATTGCGGTCTCCTGGACGTTTAGAATTTGTGGGTTAAAAAAGTGCTTAGTTATAATTGGTAATTTTAATATGTTCTTGGGAACGGTGGTTTATCCTTTTGTTTCGCGAAAGAAAAATAGTAAACTTCTAATAAAGTATTATACCAATCTTTAAGAGACATTATTCGTCAGTAGAAAATAAGAGCTATTAGGAAATTTTAAATAAACCCTGACACAGTTAAGCTATTAAGCTACAACTCTTAAAATTTAAAATTCTTAAAATTAAAATAATTTGTTTGTCATTATGTTTAAATACGATGTCTTAACCTATGAACTGTTAGTTTGATCATTCTCCACGTTCATAATCGCCGGCAGCTCTTATACTTCCACCGCCCGCCACCTGAGGCCCCGGGCATCCACCACCACCACCACGACCACGACCGCGGCGCACGCGGAATTACCCGAGGTGCAGCGAGCGGATTGCGCAGTTTTTGTGAGATTGTCCGCCGCGGCATCTGGACTTGATGGTAATTGTTGCGAGATGAATCAACAGCTGATGTGGGAACGGACCGCTCCAGTCTACCGTCCCACTTCCACACCGGTCCGTTTCCTACATTCCCCGATTTCGGCCGAAGCGGAAATTGGACAATTACATTGTAAAACGGAGAGTTATAATGTCGCTACCGGAATGCGGTTGGTGCCGATCGAGGCCCACGGCTCGATATTTATTGCGCCTTTGTTAATTGACTACTGAAAGTGTTGTCCATTAACTTTCTACACCTCCCGACAGGTCTCTTAGCCGACTTGAGATCAGCGGCAAACCGACGCGTTTACATCACGACATCGCCACTGGCTGATTAACACGGGAGCACTCTATCCTCTATCACTGCGATCGGGCGGTCTATGTTCTAACAAAATAATCATTATATAGCTCTTTGTTGTCAAACATTTGTGATCAACATCCGACATTTCTGTTAATACACCGACTGAAATAAATCATGATTTAACAATAACATATTGTAATGTAAACTATCTAAAGTAAAAAGATAAAGTATTTAAATGTAAGTGCAAAAGATGAGCGCCTCACTAGCCTAACGGTTATCGACTTTTATTTCGAAGCAAGAGGTTACGGGTTTGATTCTCGGGGTGCCCACTTTGAGAGGTTGTCCTCTAACATTTAATAAAAATGGTGTAGGCCAGAAAAACAAAATTGAGTAAGACATAGGGGTGGGAATTAAATCTAAGGGCACCATTCAGAAAAGTAATCACATTTAATTCATTGCCAAATACTTAATGTTTCAATTAAAATAAGAACTAACATTGGAATACCATGACTGAAATAGAACGCTGCACATTCTTGGTATTCTATAGTTATAACCACCCTATAGGCAACTGTTTTATTTGTATTAAGTTTATTAAACTTTTTCGCACCATTACCCTCTCTGTGATAATGAGCAGTACAGTAGTACAACACTGTAGTTCGCAGTGAATGGGTAGTTCGCAGTTCAACACTTTATTACAACTTGAATAGTAACCGATTAAATTAATTTATAAACCGATAATTTTACTATAATAAACGTAACAGTTTTTATATTTATAATACAGGTTGTTTAAAACATGTACTAGCCTAATACCGATTCTTTTTGGACACTGATGAGAATAGTTCAATTTAATCTTTACTGGCAATTTGAGGAACGTTTGTTCCTGTATAATTTTAGTTAAATGAAAGCTAAAGCTCTTCTACGTCAAAACACTGTGCGGGTAGCCGGCAGTCTAACAAATTAAGCCTAATAGTAGTGTTCGTAAATGACAACTTCATCAAAATTAAGAGCTAATTATAACTCCAAGAGGAGGCCGGGCGCTGTGGTTGGGACTAGAAGACTGTAAATGAGAAGGTGGGCTTTATGACTGAAGGCTTATCAGTGCAGACGTCGGTGAGCACCGCCCTACGTAATGGTAGCCACAACAGCTCAAGCTACTAGATTAAGACTTCTTATTTATTCTAATTTAGGTTTGTCAGATTTAATATGATTTCAGAAATTAATTATTACCCAGAGAAAACATTTGGTAGATGTATGTCTAGGTTATTCTGATTCGAATGTATTGCAGCGAAAGTGACGGGGCACGAACTTTTACAGAAGAAAATAAAATAAAGTTGACAAAGCTTTGCAACATGAAAAGGGTCGATAAGGACGTTGGAGTCGTGCTGTCGTGCTTTATTGAAAATGAGTTTTAAATGATTGAGTTTTGATTTAAGAATAAATAATAAAATGGTATATTTCCTTAAAAAGAGGCTCAAAAGAGGAGTTAGATTTTGCTACAAGAAAATCAGTCGAACTTTGCAGGAAGAAGAGTATCTATATTATAAATCAAATATGAGCGTTGCTCGAAGAATTCCTGACCATAAGGAAGTTGATTTTATGTAGAAGGAATGCATGTAAAGGTCAGGATATTTGTATAGTACCTTTAATCCTAGACTCTGAAGAGATAGGCCTACTGACAAATTTATGGACTCTAAGGGAAAAACTCTTGAAAATAATTAATTTAAAACCAGTAACATTGTTTACTTTAAATTTGAACTGATTAGATTGCTGTAATCTGATCATACAGTAATTATTACAACTAAACAAAATATTCTATTTTCCACTAATAGCTTGAGTTGATTAATTGGTTACAACAGATATTTAAACTCAGTATTCTAGTGACTATTAAAATATCAAATTGTCCTTTAATATACACTTTGGTATATTTATATGTAGGCTATATTTAATGTATCGATATATTATAGGATTTTTATTTCTTAATTGCTTGGTTTAAATATAAAATAAATATATGGAAAAGGCAACTTAAGATAAATAATTAATTAACAATGTTTCAAAATACATTAATTGTGTCATAACAAATTAAAAAGAAAGAAAAAAAAGTTGTATTCTGAGTTAATATACAAAGCTTACTTATGTAGTTGGCTGATGATCAGTAGGAGACGAGGCCTTTATGAATAGTAACAATAAATAATGTAAGAATTTATTCAAACGGATCAACTAAGCTTCACGCTCCTTCAGTCTTACACGACTTCAGTGACACGCGCGTTGATGTCTCTTTCTACAACGTTGAACGAAAACGAATACAAACCCACGAAAACACGTCCTAATGTTGATATATCGCATCGTCGGACGTGTAATTTTAACCTCCAGCAAAATATAACTGTATGTATTCGCTTTTATTTTTTAGACTGACACAAATATTTAGGATGGCGAAAACGCAGCAGGGGTGTGAGGTACGAATGAAAAGTACATGGAAGAAATCTGTTTTGATTTATTCACCGATATGCAGCATTTAATTTTCTAATTTAATTAACTACATAATAGTTGATTATTACAGATTTAATGCTTTTTATGTATCTCATCGAATAGTTGACGTCGGATGGATGCCAAAAATAAATGATTTGTTTATGATTTAGTTTTTTCGAATACACTCCTATGATTTAGATATACTGAATCATGTGTTATGATGTTTATGTTACGTGTATTATCATATGTTATGGTTTATTTACAGTTCAGTATGAATTATTCAAAACTAAGAAATACAGTGTTAGTTTCAACTTCAAATTGATTTATTTTTATTGAAATTAGCTATTGCATACTTCAAATTAGTTAACAAGTTTGTAGTAGACAAAAAGTAGCAAAAGTAAAAAACGTAGTTCGTAGTATGAAATGTCTACGCAGTTTACTTGGAAATAGGTACAATTTATAACCATTAATAATTAATAATTAGAATGTGGATATTAATAAGTAATATATATCGCATTCATGCTAATCGCGATGGAATAATTTTTGCTTCACTTACTGTGTTCTGAAATGTATTGTGTAATGCATTATTGTGACTCGTGCAAACAAATTACATTTACATTTTTATACAGTAAACATGTATTAGTATTATCAAGCTAGTTAAATCTGAAACAAATGGATTTGCAATAATAAAAATAAAAAGGTATCAGTTTTTTCTAGTGGAAATAGCTTAATTTAAGCGGGTAAACATACTCTAAATATCAACAAATGTTTAATTCACATTCATTAAAAAAGCGATGTGAGTTGTTTTATAAATATTGTAACTTTCATAACCATTAAACCTCTATGCTTAAAACCCTGAGATTGGAAAATATGTAATGAAATAGCAAATTTACGGTGGCACATTTTAAGGTGTCCCCACTATTAAAACCTGTCATACCTGATAAAAATTTCTGTAACACTTACATTTATAACAATATTTTGATTTTACACTTTAATTTAAATTTTAAATATTTTTCTGAGGGAGATTAAGTAAACCCCCTCAGTAATATGCAGGGGTATGCATTTTGTTGCTCTGATGTTCTTATGCTTTTGATCTAATTGTTTCAGATAATTATTTAAACATAAGTTAAAAGTTCGTTAAAGTTTCACCACAAAACGCAGCACAAGTCATATTTGTTCTCTCTATTGGTCTTCCAAAAGTAACCGTGATTATCAGCCCAGTTATTTAAAAGTAGTAATTTTTCTATTTCTTTTATTTTCCGGCTTAACAGAGCTAACACATGGTTATATCTTATGCAGGGAATACATTAACCCTCTTAAAGTTTGACTGGGAACTGCAAACTCTTCCCATACATCAAGTGTAATAATATTTACAGTATGTTAAGTTCTTAAACAATCATCATATACGCTTTACATTACGGCATTGTATACTTTGTTATGCGTGAAAGAGGCGGTATGAGATTCGATGACCCGGGGGCTCAACAGCCCAGAGAACCGACAGGAAACTCGCCGCAGAGATTTCACCATGTGGGACAACGTAAATGAAATATAATCACTCGGTATTATTGTAATGATAGCGGTCGGTGCTGCCGTGTTCTGGGAATGCGGACTGCGGCTCGCCGCACTGGCAGTGTGTCCGTCGTTCTGAACTATGATGTGTAAAACATCGTTATGTATTAATATTAATAAACATAAATATTAGACTTGAGTTGAATGTGGCTATTTTCAATTTATTTACTTTCTTGACTGAAAAATATCAATTTTTGTAGTGTACAAACTAATAAAATTTAGTTCATCAATGTTTGTTTTAATATTGTATGTAATTGAGAATCATCTTTAAGATGACATTTTAGTTTTTTAATTTAATATAAATGGCATAGTGTTGTTATTTGATTTGCATTAATTCACAACCTAAATGTTGCAAATTTACTCTTAGATTGATAACAAAAATTGTATTTTAAGTTAAAATATAAATTGTTTTGGTCTGAAAATGCATACTAAAATAAAGTTTATAATTGTTTATTTTCTGTTTCATCTAACTGGCAATCGGTTTTAAGCAGACTCTTAAGTTTTTGGATTTAATACAAATACAATATGGTTACCATCGTGATTATATTAATCAATACATAACTTAAATGATGCAAATTCAATGTAACGGTAATTCAAATATTTAGTTGGTATATTGTTTTGTAAAAAGGTTGAGTAAGGTGTTTTAATATCAGATGTACGTAGAGGTCGAGCGTTTACGCTGCACAATAGAAACTAATTAAACTATTATTGTTTGTTTTAACAGCTTATGATTAAAAATTTTACTAAAATCATTTTTTTATTGTTTATTAGAAGAAAACTAAGTACCTTTTTGACGCTTTTAGACCTTGGGGAGGAGAGGGGTAGCACTTTCAGCACTTTAAGGTTTTGTTATATGTGTGAATCTACAATATATTCTATAATGAGTAGAAACAATATATACAATATATTCTATAATAGAGTCAGAATGTACTAAAACTACAGAGACACAACCAAAACTTCAAGGTGATTTACAAGAATATTATGTATTTTTTTAAGCCCAGATTTGTGTGTAATTTTACAATAATGGCGTATCAGATCAGTGGCACACTCTTTGAAAGTCAAAAGAATCATTGGTTAAATTCTCCTGCACCATCGGTGGGTGATGTTGTTGGATATCTAATTTATGGTTCACTCAACAATTCACGTTTGTTCATACCATTTCATTTGTAACGTATTTCCTAAACTCTTATGGAGGATAAAATAATGTAATTAAAACAATTATTGTCAATGCGTCTTTATTACTGGCGATTGAATAGTGAAAGTCGTGGTTCGCTGACAGTTTAAGTTATTTAGCGATTCACTCTGAGTTTTCGAAAGTCGTAGTTTCTTGTTCCTTGTGATCACATTACGATTCCTTTAATTATATTGCAAACAATCGTCTGTCAGTCTTTCACTCGGTGAAAGGTTTCTTCAAATGTCACGGAAATACAATATAGTGGTGATGGTTATTACTTCACCATTTTATTACGATTTCTCTGAGAGGATATGTAATTCAAGGGGAACCTCTCCCAAGAGAAGGGTGGACCTAACGGAAACCTGAGGAAGAGGACTGTACTATAACAACTCTGAATGACCTTTTATTAGCATGGTGCATGTTCTTGTAGTTACGGGATGTAATAAAAACACTTCAAACAGTAATTACACTATAATGCATTAATTTACAAGACAGTGAATATACATAAAATATGGTAAAAGGCAATTGATTTTTCTGTGGCACACCAAAGGAGATAGATCCTCTTATTGGGTCTGTTGATGATCTGTGTGACGGGTCTAAATCAATTTCCTTGTATAGCTTTTATGTATATTTACCGTCTAATAAATGAATATAGTTTAAGTATAAATATATTTTGAAGTGTTGCAAGACATCCAGCATAGGCATCTATATATATGCCTATATATGCCTATGCCTACACTCTATAGCATAGATCACTCTGTTCCACACTTCTCCCCGCGCCCTCTTTTCGGTCAATGCGGTCACCAACCTTTGTATCATTATATAATTGAGATTTTTGACTCGTTCTTTGCGTATTTCATCAGATGATTTCACAAAATCTTATGACCCCTCGACCCCCGCGCATTACTACACCCAAAGGCTCTTTTTCTTGCGCCGCGCGCGCGATGTTAGTTTTTGTCTGACCACAGGCCAATCACCGGAAGTTAGGCAAGCCGGCACGAGTCAGATCCTGTAAACGTTGTCAGGTTGCTACACCTGAACGTCCTGTAGTTGTCGAGTTGCCACACCTGCCTCTCCCGTCAAATCGCCACTTTCCTTCCAAATGTCAAAAGCTCACAAGCCGGTGGCCACGCTCAGACGCGCATGCGCACACAATCCGCCATCGCGCGCGTTTATCATTGGTAGCGGAGCTGTCAAATTTAATACATAACTCCGTATGACACTTACTTTATATGTTTGATAATTTATTTACTGTAACAAACTTACATTTTACGAGAATACAAAAACAGAAGAAATAGTTTTTTGAGCTTTCGCCTACTGCCTAAAACAAAGTTAGAACTTAAGGTAGTAGCTGATATCTCAAAAACTATTGTTCAGTTTCCTTTGTGTTCTTTTGAAGCGTTTAGAATCACATTTACACTCTATGCTGGAGATTTTCATTTTAAATATATTGCGTATGATTATAACAACATAAGAACCAACACACAACATAAGAAACAACAACTCTGGAAACAACATAAGAAATAAAATAAGGTGGAAGTGTCAAAGAGGAAATTCTCAACGATACCGAACAGCTGTAAAATATATAATAAATGTAGTATTTTAAATCATGTATTAAATTAAATCTGTATTTGTTCACTTTATAAATATATTGAACACGTCAACATAAACTAAAACGAATTTTGCTAAACAGAACCGATCATGGTCAACATTAACTTTTTAAATAAAAATATAGTTTGAATTTCACAATATTTACATCTAGAGAAAGGAAATATAAAACAATAATTTATAAAAACGTGACTTATCCAATTAAATAAGGGTTCATACTAAATATTAGAAAGTATATTTTTAAAATTATCAATCAATGGAAGTCAATATAGTACAGTTTATACGCTCTATATTTTTCTCCTGAATTAGTTGAAGATAGTAATTGTATTCTTGTTTGATTATTTGTAAATCTCATCTTCTTGTATAAAAATATATTTAAGTAAAACATTTGGAAAGTTTTACGCTTGAATTTCACGTACGAGGTTGACGGGATAGATTAAGCTACATATATTTTGTCGCTTAGTTTGTTAATGCCTCTTGCAAAATGATATTGTTCCGCCCAATCTATTATCCACTAAACCTCCCCCGCTCACCGCAACAGCGCGGGCCGCTTCTGAACCTTTCAAACTATCTCAAACAATTAAACCTTATGAGGTCAATGTATGTCCCATTAAAACTAAGGTTCATAGGTTAAAATTGGAAATTTCAAAGCCGACTTTGTGGATCCCTAAGGAATTTTACAAACGTGAAAAGGGTTGTATACTAAGAGGTTGTGTGCTTTGGGTGTATCAACTGTCTTCCTGTAAAAGCTCAGCTATATCGGCCTAGTACTGTACCTAACGCGTGCGTCATCCAATCACACATTCGCCTTTAATTCATTCCTAGTGTTTAAACGTTTATGATCGGTGATAAAGTTAACGTCTCACTAGTAAACTATCCAATATTGGTTCAGCCATATTTTAAAGTGCAATTAAATTCAAGTTATTCTCCATGACGAATATTAAAATAATATTAAGTGGTTAAATTGACATAAACAAACTGTCTTTATTCCTTGATGATATTGGAAATTGAAAACCTTTATGCAAAACTACGCATCTGTTTACCTTAATTAATCGTTTGAAATAAACCCTCCTTCAGGCGCCGGGACTTAAAACTGGCTATATGGGAACTGGTTCTTTAATATGAATTGTCTGAAATAAAGAACACTAGTTTTTGTAATTTTAGCGAATTTCCCCTATAGGGAAGAAGCTATTACCGTAGTTGGCATGGTAAGACCTAGGCCCGGGACCATGATAACTTTTCGTTTTGAGGTCCCCAGACCCCAAAAACACCATTCGTTCGATACTGTATTAGCGAATTTCCCCTATAGGGAAGAAGCTATTACCGTAGTCGGCATGGTAAGACCTAGGCCCGGGACCATGATAACTTTTCGTTTTGAGGTCCCCAGACCCCAAAAACACCATTCGTTCGAAACTGTATATATATATATATATATATATATATATATATATATATATATATGTGTCCGTGAGCACGATAACTCTCGTAAAAATTATCCGATTTTGATGAAATTTGGTATAAACGTGTAAAGCAACATTTATGACTTTAAGTTCGAAAACCAGCCAGATCGCTCTATCCGAAGGGGTATTTTTGGGGGGTTTTGTACCCCAAAAATGGGTTTTTTGAAATTTTATTTTTTTCCCATTGGATTCAGCTTAAAAAAACACACAATTTGGTATTTTGATCATTTCTCTACGTCAATTGGTTACCGAGATATTGAAAGTGCTAAACACAGTACGTTGTCTAATGTTATTCTTATGGAGAAAAATAAAAATTTTATATCTCGCTTATTTATGAACCTATACTGACGAAACTTGGTATACGGCTTCATCTGGTTGTGGACCATTGATATTTGCTCAAAAAGACACTTTTTTACCCAAGGCTCCCATAGCAGCAAACCTGCGTACTCAGCCCCATGTTATTCTTATGGAGAATAAGTAACGTGTTATCTGCCTTCATTATGAAAATAAATTAATGAAATTTGGTATGTGGCTTTACCTACATGAGTTATATTGATATTTGTATAAAACCCCATTTTTTGTGTTCCTTGCTTCAGCAAACCTGCATACTCAGCTGCCATGTTATTAGCGAATTTCCCCTATAGGGAAGAAGCTATTACCGTAGTCGGCATGGTAAGACCTAGGCCCGGGACCATGATAACTTTTCGTTTTGAGGTCCCCAGACCCCAAAAACACCATTCGTTCGATACTGTATATATATATATATATATATATATATATATATATATATATATATATATATATATATATATGTGTCCGTGAGCACGATAACTCTCGTAAAAATGATCCGATTTTGATGAAATTTGGATAAACGTGTAAAGCAACATTTATGACTTTAAGTTCGAAAACCAGCCAGATCGCTCTACCCGAAGGGGTATTTTGGGGGGGTTTTGTACCCCAAAAATGGGTTTTTCGAATTTTTCACATATAATTTTTGAAATATTCAAATTTTAGTTTTCACCATTGGATTCAGCTTAAAAAAACACACAATTTGGTATTTTGATCATTTCTCTACGTCAATTGGTTACCGAGATATTGAAAGTGCTAAACACAGTACGTTGTCTAATGTTATTCTTATGGAGGAAAAGAGAAATTTTATATCTCGCCTATTTATCAACGTATACTGACGAAACTTGGTATACGGCTTCATCTGGTTGTGGACCATTGATATTTGCTCAAAAAGACAATTTTTTACCCAAGGCTCCCGTAGCAGCAAACCTGCGTACTCAGCCCCATGTTATTCTTATGGAGAATAAGTAACGTGTTATCTGCCTTCATTATGAAAATAAATTAATGAAATTTGGTATGTCGCTTTACCTAGATGAGTTGTATTGATGATATTTGTATAAAACCCCATTTTTTGTGTTCCTTGCTTCAGCAAACCTGCATACTCAGCTGCCATGTTATTCTTATGGAGAATAATTAAAATGTCATAAATCGTTTATTTATGAATGTATATTGATGATGTATATGATTGGTATGTGGCTTTATGTGGTATTAATATACATATATATGCATTGGAAATTCGCTGAGTACGCAGGTTTGCTGCTACGGGGGTATTCTTATGGAGAATAATTAAAATGTCATAAATCGTTTATTTATGAATGTATATTGATGAAACTTGGTATGTGGCTTTATGTGGTATTAAGATACATATATATGCATTGGAAATTCGCTGAGTACGCAGGTTTGCTGCTACGGGGGTATATATATATATATATATATATATATATATATATATATATATATATATATATATATATATATATATGTGTCCGTGAGCACGATAACTCTCGTAAAAATTATCCGATTTTGACGAAATTTTGTATAAACATGTAAAGCAGCATTTATGACTTTAAGTTCGAAAACCAGACAGATCGACCTATCCGAAGGGGTATTTTGGGGGGGTTTTGTACCCCAAAAATGGGTTTTTTGAATTTTTTACACATAATTTTTGAAAAAGTCAAATTTTAGTTTTGACCATTCGATTCAGCTTAAAAAAACACACAATTTGGTATTTCGATCATTCCTCTACGTCAATTGGTTACCGAGATATTGAAAGTGCTAAACACAGTTCGTTGCCTAATGTTATTCTTATGGAGGAAAAGAAAAATTTTTTATCTCGCTTATTTATGAACGTATACTGACGAAACTTGGTATACAGCTTCATCCCGTTGAGGTCTATTGATATTTGCTCCAAAAAACTGTTTTTGCATAATCATCCCGTAGCAGCAAACCTGCGTACTCAGGCCCCATGTTATTCTTATGGATAATAATTAAATGCTCTGTCCCCCTTAATTATGACCACAAATTAATAAAAACTGGTATACGACCTCTCCTAGTTGAGTTATATTGATATTAGCATAAAAACCAATTTTTTGTGTTCCTTGTTGCAGCAAACCTGCGTACTCAGCCCCAATGTTATTCTTATGGAGAATAATTAAAATTGTATATATCACTTATTTGTGAATATATTTTTATGAAATTTGGTAAGTGGCTTTATGTAGTATTAAGACATTTATATCTCCATTGGAAATTCGCTGAGTATGCAGGTTTGCTGCGACGGGGGTATTATAATAATCTTGAAACATTCTCTAAGCTTACCGAATAGCAATCAGTGAACACGGTAAATGGCTTCGAGTAGTAGTTAATGATTCATAAATCGAAACTTTATAGGCTATTAAAACTGTGTTTCTGTTCGATTATTTTAAGTACGTATTACAAACATATTTAAATCACTTTAAAGTTTAATGGTGGATTTAAGATATAAAATCTTAGATTAGGGTTACATTGTGACTTTTAAACTATTTTAGTTTGATACAAATAACACATTTGATTTCACAGTAAGTTTTAAATAATATACATCTAACATTTGCATTACACCTGAATCATAACTGACACTATTGATTCAAGGTGTTTCTTCAGTCACAAGGCTGTAGAATACGTTTATTTTTATCTGATTGTTAGTAACAAAATGGCTGATGAATTTTACACTTTGTGACATTTAAGTTAGTCGCAGTTTCTTGATCGTAGTTTTCCTCGAGTCATGCATGCGTTTTTGAAAGAAATATTTCAAAAATCCATGCAAAGTTATGTCAAGTCATGGAGAACGGAACGTCATATTGTTATTACTAGAAGGTAAGCAGATATATATCATTTAACATATTCTGTACTAATAGGAAAAGGCTTATCTTTCAATTTGACAGTTGTTTTTTTAAGTGAGGCCCCTAATAAATTGTAAATATATTGTTTTACATAAAAAGCAACTCATTTTATATTATAATAACAAATATAAACAAATCAAATATGACATTTTGATCTCGCAATGTAATATTACATGTTGTGAAGCATTTACTTTATTCTTACCAATATTCTTACTTTAGATTTAAATATTTTTTTCATAAATAATGTTTTATCTTTATTTTACATATGAAAATAAATATTATTGATTCTAGGTCTGAACAAATATGTTTGTTTATTAAAAATGATCTTGCCTAGATGAACTTAAAACTATTTTTAATATTTAACATACACAATTAAATATTACCCGGCAATATAAGGCGGTTTGTATGACAGTTTTGGACGATCAATGGTTCACCATAGCGAGCCGCGCCGCGCCGTTTTAACAGTAGCCGATCATCAAAGCTATTAAGCGCATTATTAATTCATCGCTTTTTACTTTACTATAAATATGATGTGGCTATAACTATCCTGATTTCATGCCTCTATTTGTCAGTTGAAAAAATTTACGTTACTAACTGCATTAGTTTAATTACAAATAAAACTTTAAAACAACGGTTGTCCTGTTATGGAAAAACTAAAAAGAAAACTATTGTTCCTTACAATTGAAAAAAAGAAATCTTCACCTATATAGTGTTTAAGTTTAATTTATTTAATTAAAATAAGATTGATAGTAGAAAAACGTGGAAGGTTACATTCTATCCATGGTTTGTGATATATAAATAACATAACATGAATAAATAACTAAAGAATTCTGGATTAAATTCTCAGGAATAATAATTGCATGTATGTTTTCCCTATGAATAACAATATTGTACTCATAACTGGTTAGTTTATGGATTTTATAATTTTGAACCAAATTGTCGTTTTCTATATTTATGATTTGTCTTTTCCTGCAGTAGACATTCATCATAAACACGAAATTTTAAAGTCCTTAACGAAAATTGGTGTCGAAAATGTCACCGGTAATTCAAGCGAGAAATACAGCGGCATGTTAGAAACCAACCGTATGAATAGTAGACGGGATTGTTGTTCTTGCATATAATCATAAATAAATCACAAATATGTAAGAATGTAATGCTTTGTTTATTTTGCTTGTCTAAATATCCTTCTCACACTTTGTCAAACAAAATTGTAATCATATTTATATTTATCAAGTACCTCGCCGACGTCCCGTTTACCGCACGGGGATTTCACAGGCTTCGAGCCAGAATTTTACTAACATTTTGCGTTCAAATAAGCTGACCAACTATATAAAATAATTCGATAAGATTAACATTGGAGTTTGAAAGCCAACGGGGTGAAGCTCTGAAGGTGGAGATTTGTCACGCCCCAAAAGGCAATTTTGAGAGTAAGACCTTTTGATTGAACATGTATCTAAAGTGGTTGTTTTAAAGGCAAAATACCGCCAAAAAATCAAGAGATTATTTTAATAACATTTTCGTATTAGGTTATATAAATAACTATCAACTCTACTAGAATTAGACTTAAATATTTTGATTACCGATGGTAGGCCTACCTGATTCAAGAATCACGCTCAATAGTTCAGCACAAAATATTATAGTTTATAAAGTGTAAAGTAAAGTGTATAACGCGTTTTGCTACCGCAACATCCCCTGAGTTAATCGTATTTACGTATATCTGTATACCTTATGTATAACATTATAAAGTGAAGGTGATTATTAGATCATCAGTAACAAATCTTGCATTGTAATAGATTTTGTTGGTAAATTAATAAGAAATAAGAAGTATAAGATTTAGAAATAGATGAGACATAAACGCTCAGCAAAGGTAAAAAAACAATAATGATTTTTAATAAATAACGTAAAAATAACGATAAATAACGTAACCAGTATATTTCGTTAGAGGAAATAATAATCCATATTTTTTAATGCAGTAGAAAATTAGTGAGATCAAGAATACCTAATTTAGAATTGTAATCTGTGACGCATAATAACCAAAACTGACAATTCGGTGACTCTGATTCACGGTAAGAAAAAACATGTTGTACACTGCACTCTAACATGAAATTAATGAACTTTTACAGGTGATAAATATCTGTAAATAACCACGTGATCAAAAACTCCTCATATCCGAAAGGTAAACATTACAACTGTGAAGACCAAAAACAGGGAAGCCCTATGATGTTTCCTAACACTTTCTGATTTTTAATACATGTAGGCATTACAAGGAACATTTAGATATTTTATTTTTTAATTTGTTCATCTTGGATAATTAATTTAAAAAGGTTGATATATTTTTAAGTGTAAGAAATAGCAACAACACCAAGCACAAACAACGCCTTAAAATGTTGCACTGTGGACGTTGTTTTTGTAATTAAATATGTAACAAAATTATTTATTAGAATTTCACTAAGGTTTAGATTTTTCTAAAATTAACTTAAAAGTAAATTCAAAATTAAAAACACTTACGGCACTATTTTTCGTCCTTGTAGTCTCGATCAGCTTCGCACGTGATTGACGATCTCCACAAACCAAAATAAACGATTCAGAAAAATCCAGAACAGAACACAGGTGGCACAGCACTGTCACAGGGTTGCACACGGCGCACAGGCGACACGTGCGACGACACGCGAGTAAGACGCATGCGCACGGGGGCTCGGAGCCGACTGAGGTGCTGCGCCTGCGCCGTGTCGCGCCGCGCCGCCGTACTGCCCGCACCCGTCAAGCAGGTTCGCGTTGTACGGCGTTATACAAACAAACCCCTCCTCCACTCCACCTGTGCGCGACCTTTCTTCGTAATTATTTTTTGTGATTATTGTGATTGATTTAATTGGAAGATGTATTGCTCATCGTGAGCATCTAATATGGGAAGGGATCTTGCCTGTGTATGCTTTAGTAAAATTTATACTCTGCAATAATGATCAGTTTTTGACGTTTATCTGATCAGATTTTTGAATGGACTTTCAAAGGATTAATTTTACATTGAAATGCGTTTATTTGTTTACAATTAATTGTTGGTGATGAATAGTTTGTATATGACAATTATTTCTAACAATAAAGTTTTAAGTGTTGTTCGTGGACTAGAAGGAAAATATTTGGTGAGCTGGGCTGAGATATCAGTTAATTTGATCAAGCCATCACATTGTGTTAATTTGGTAGTTCCTCACCTCTCTTTTACTTTTAATCCCTGTTTAAGGAATGGCGATTTCCCTGACCTCCTAAAACTATATGTTATCACCCCTAAAAAAATAAGAATTTAAAAGTATTCGGCCCATTTCAATGTTGCCATTTTTTTCCAAATTCTATAGTAGAAAGATAAATATCCGAGGGAATGTTTTTTCGTTGAATAAAAAGTCTGATTAAATACAGAACAATCTGAGTTCTAAAGAAATACATCTATTCTTAATTCTTTGGCTTATTACATATTTACAGTCTCAGTTAATAGCGAAGAAAATAAATGTGTTGCATCAATTCAATGTGATTTGACTAAAGCATTTGACAGTATAATCATTGAATATTACTGAAAAATCTCAACATTTTAGGATGAACGGGATATGCAGGGAAGTTTTTGAAATCTTAGTTCGATAACAGAAAACAAAGAGTCAAAATTAATTGTAACAATGTTTCCCATATGTCCGAATAGAAAACAGCTAATATGGGGATAAGTGTATAAGCTAGTCATTTAATGAATTAGATTCCTGGTTTAATGTAACTGAACTGGCGTTAAATAAATAAAAAACAATCATATGAGTTTAGTATCAAAAAAGGACAACAAGAAAATAAACTTTTTGAAATAAATAGAGATACAATCAAATAAGTTCCTAATACAACTATACTGGGTTTTATTATTTATGACAAGTAGATTAGCCTGGAATAACTAAATTGAAAATATTAAAACAAACTAAACCCTGTTTGGTTCTGCATGTTTATTCAATATTAGCTTGGTTATTAACAAGAAATTTAACATATGTATATATATTACTGTCACTAGGGAAAGTGTAAACAAATTATGTTCAGTTATGTCTTTTAGAAATTTGATTCTAGATCCCTAAAATATATGTTTAAATTAAAAATATTCTCAACATTAAAGGCTTCGAAAATAACAATCTATATTTAATCTAGTCTTCAGTTGATTTTGCTAATAATAACCTACAATTGGCGAATATGAATGAATGATGAGTGTAGAATGGGTGAGATGCCTTGTTACTGACTACTGATTCTTTAGCCAGGATCATTAATTAATAGCTCGATGACCAATGGCAGCTGGGTCCAGTATCGAACCTTCACAAAGATATCATACTAAAATACATAAAGGGTGGACGAGACACAAAGTTTCAAATTTTAGCTATATTCAAATGTAATTCGATTCAAGGATGTTTGAGTTTGTTGTAGTTTAGTTTTAAAATGCATATTCAGCTGAAAAAATTAGCTGAATAAACCTAAAATTGAATGGTTTATTTGCTCATTTTGAAGTTTACTGTACTTGGCCAGAATATACAATAATTCAGTTTGTTGTTTTATAATACGCAACCCAAACCACAAGTGTAACACTGTTTGAGATTAACGCTAGTTCATAAGTTGGCAAGCCTACCTAATTCTGTTACTTCACCCTCCGTCAGCCGGTGTGTAATGTCGTTGTGCCCAATGTTGTATATCTTATTTTATGTTATTTAGAGGTTACAGTATTACATTAACAGTACAAAAATGAGGTTGGGAATTTGCTACAAAGATCGGACTGATGCACAAATGCTAATGGAGGTATGTTTGCTCACTAGGCAAAACAATTATAATATAAAGTATTAGTTGTACCAAATCACAATAACAATAAACTACATTTTAGTTACATAAATATTCATGGTTATTACTTCAAAATCCTGGGTTGCGTTAGCAAAATACACAACCGAACAATATAATAACTGTAAATGGCTTCAGTAATAGCTAAATAGATTCTGGCCGAGTCATTTCTCGTAATGAACAATAAACTATATTGAGTGATTTGAGTTTGATTAATTATTGAGTCTTATTGAACGATTATTATTTACAACCAGTGTCTTGTAGACACTACCATTCAACCTTCTGAATATAAGTATTATGTGGTGTAGTGTTTACTGGAAGATAAATTAATACTAATGTTTACATGTCACACCAGATTATATGAAAAAAATGCATACAATATAAGTAATTAAATCGCTTTACATTGTAATTTTTATTAGGACATTTTGAAAGTAAAATAAGTTCAAAAACAACAACTCGAGCTACGATAGGATCTTCCACATCTAATTGTTTATGAGATTTCCAAGATTTAAACGTCGCAGGATAGCTTCAGGAACTTGTGCAAAGACACGGAATTACAACCTTTATCCTTATACAATTACATATCATGATATCAACATTTCTTTGACTGGAATTGTAATATATGTATCCCCTCTATACATTGAGTCATAAACCAACGATAAAAACAAGGGAGACGCCAAGAGAAATAAGAAGAAACGGAAAACATTATCTATTTTGATGTAGTTAGTTTTATTAGAATATGTTAACAACGTGCATGACAATGAGTACGGTGGACAAAACCTTTAAATGTCCTCAGCCGGTGCGGAGCAATAACTTGATAAACGAGTGTTCCCATACTGTGAATGCGGGGCCGGGAACCTGTCCGGTATCAATCAGAGGTGGACAGCTGACCGGTTATCAGCCCGGGGGAGGGGGGGCAGGAGCCGCAAGGGCTAAACAAACACGGGGTCGGGATGACAATGATGGCCCTGTTGCCCAATCTGCCCCACTGGGTCACTTGATACGGTGGCCCCATGTTCTGGGAATCCTCCCGACAATGTGGGACCCTCGCTGGAGAGTACGAGCGTTGACAACTGTGCATTTAGGTTGGCTTCAAACTTGATTGAAAGTATGAATATTGTTTTTTTTAAGAAATTTTGCATCACTGATTAAAGAGAATAATAGTTTCGATGTTTCATCACCTGTAATTTAGTCCCCTCTTATTCTCTGTATATGGCACCGACGCAACTATGGCGTATTTTAAGACCTAATTTTACTGAATGATGCGTGAAGAATGAGTGGGACGTATGGTTACTAATTAATATAGACTGATTCTTTAGCCAGGATCATTAATAGCCCAATGTCAAATGGCAGCGGGATCTGGTATCCAACCTTCACAAAGGTTTCTCAGGATTTGTTCAGGACCTTTGTGCAGGACCTGCACAAAGGACTCATTTTTTTGATCTGGCGAACTTCAGATTATGCAGCGAGCACCTAACACTGTGCTACCCTGACTTTAGCTGAGAATTATACCTGGTAAATAACAAAGTTAGCGCCAACTAGTCAGGTAAAGTTTGACGTGAGTTTATAACCAGATCTGCATTGATTGTTGCTGCTAACTCTATTATGTACTGGTATGGTTTGCGCCAAGGCAGGATTAGATTCCAAATAAAGAAAGGTCGTAAAACAATGGAAAATGAGTGATTTGCATAGAATAACATACACTCACCCATCACCAATGATGTATTTCAAACACAACCTAATTTTTCATGTAACTTCAGTGTTTATCTACTATTTTTAGGAATAATATGGGTAATATTCGAAGTGTGAATGCTTATATTTATATTACTTCATGATAAAAGGATAATATATTTTTGTAAATATAATGAAATAAACTTGGTTTATTTGATATGAGAGGAACTTGTTCGTATAAAAGAAAACTACTTCTTTAATGGTTAGCGTTGAATATTTGATAGCTAATTTTATCGATTTGTCATTATATATATTGTACCGTGTGACTCCTGCACATAGTTTTTGCTATGCTCAAAAACTTATGCAGGGTCATAAGCAAAATAAAACCTCAATAACCTTAATAATGAACTATTGAAAAGAAACTCCCTTTTTCAATATACTACTGTTCATATCTCTCTCATATTGTGACTGCACTACCATTACATCTTTTCAAAACATACATAGTTCACATGAAATTAAAAATTATATAATAAAATAAACGTAATTTTTGGAAGTTTAAGAATGCAATGAAGTCTTAAAAACTGCATATAAATTTGTATCCATACTTTTTTATTTATAAGGAAAGTCGTACCTTGAAAGTTTAACAGCACCATTCACACATACGAAACAAAAAATCTTAACAAAAAAAAACTGAGGAGGAAATAGTTTTACTTCAACCCTTCCTTTCACAAACGAACGCCTTACATCGTGAAGTATATACACTCGCTATAGTGGATATACATATGAATATATCAGTAAGGACGGATTAAAACACTAGCTTCACGTCGTTGTGAAATCTAAAATCTGATCACGCCTTCAAAGGTTTATGTTCGAAGAATACCTAGAACGTCACAAAGTCAGTAATAATAATCCAGATAAATATTTAGACACATTATCCAACAATTTTTCCCCCACTATTATGTAACGTCGAATTTGACTCCTTGTAATGAACGAGTAAATTGCTACTTTGTCTCCCAAGGGAATAACACTGACAATCTGGCAACAGAATGCAGTGGAAAACTGGCAACGCTGTAGTTACAACATGCAGTAAAGAATCAACTGATATTTCATTGCAATAATTAACATTCGGAGTTCCGATGTTAGTTATTACGAAATACGCAACAAACATGGACAACGATTGTGAATGTGAATTCTTATTTGTGGATTTTGGGGTGTGGTAAAAATGTTGTGTGTATTACGGGAGTAAAGTACATTGTCTCTCTCGGGAAAATTGCCGCCCTGGCCTGCGGCGTCGGGCGCCAACAATTTCTCTCAGGGAGACAAAGTTGCACTTTACTCCCTTAGTAAGAAACATCACAATTCACAAACAACTATTGTAATTTATTTCTGTACTACATGACCAGCAAAACAGAAAAGAGCGGACAAATTTAACACACCTGAAGTAATTTTTCGCCGTACTTGTTCCTTCCACCCTTTGTCCCACGGCCGAGGCCCCGGTGGGTGTGTCGGCAACAAAGGGCATTACCATAGAGGAGAGGCGACCCGGGGGTTGCAAGGGTGAAGTGATGGGCGATGGTGATGTGACGGGTGATAGGTGACGACAATGCCGCTCACCTGGCTGTCATTTGTCAGCCCTCCGTTGGCCCAGCTCGACCGGTTCCCTCATTGTCGCTGTCCTCGTTGTTGTACTGTTGCAGCTTAATTCAGTTTTCTACTCGGTTGACCGTGTTGCAAGGTCTATGGCTTTGTGTGAAGAGTTGTGAGTGAGCCTTTGGTATTTTCAGGATAATCGAAATGTGTAAGACAACTGGTGTTTTAAGACAGAGCTTCAGTCATCAGCTTTAACTTGCTTCTCCCATAAGGCCAATGCTAAAAGCTCGTCCCTCCTCATCGGTTTATCCGTAATGCTTGATTTGTGGTTAATGTGAATGGAAAAAACACCAAGCTAATTCAGAGAACTTAATTTCAAATCAGTTCAACTATACAAAAATCGTAAATACTGAACAATTTCGAATTGTTTTGAACTATTATTATTGGTGATATCGACATTTTGCTCACTAAAATCGTTAGTAAGTTTTGTGTACTATTTACAATGACCCATAAATCAACGATATTGGATAATTCGTTGAGGAGGAACGACCTGGCCTTATGAGCGTAGCAGGTCCTGGCTGTATGAGCGAAACGGCAAATGTTCGGGACTTGAGCCCCCTCTGGCAAATGTTCGGGACTTGAGCCCCCTCTGGCAAATGTTCGGGACTTGAGCTCCCTCTGGCAAATGTTCGGGACTTGAGCCCCCTCTGGCAAATGTTCGGGACTTGAGCCCCCTCTGGCAAATGTTTGGGACTTGAGCCCCCTCTGGCAAATGTTCGGGACTTGAGCCCCCTCTGGCAAATGTTCAGGACTCGAGCCCCCTCTGGCAAATGTTCGGAACTCGAGCCCCCTCTGGCAAATGTTCGGGACTTGAGCCCCCTCTGGCAAATGTTCGGGACTTGAGCCCCCTCTGGCAAATGTTCGGGACTTGAGCCCCCTCTGGCAAATGTTCGGGACTTGAGCCCCCTCTGGCAAATGTTCGGGACTTGAGCCCCCTCTGGCAAATGTTCGGGACTCGAGCCCCTCTGGCAAATGTTTGGGACTTGAGCCCCCTCTGGCAAATGTTCGGGACTTGAGCCCCCTCTGGCAAATGTTCGGGACTTGAGCCCCCTCTGGCAAATGTTCGGGACTTGAGCCCCCTCTGGCAAATGTTCGGGACTTGAGCCCCCTCTGGCAAATGTTCGGGACTTGAGCCCCCTCTGGCAAATGTTCGGGACTCGAGCCCCTCTGGCAAATGTTTGGGACTTGAGCCCCCTCTGACAAATGTTCGGGACTTGAGCCCCCTCTGGCAAATGTTCGGGACTCGAGCCCCCTCTGGCAAATGTTCGAGACTTGAGCCCCCTCTGGCAAATGTTCGGGACTCTAGCCCCTCTGGCAAATGTTCGGGACTTGAGCCCCCTCTGGCAAATGTTCGGGACTCGAGCCCCCTCTGAAACTGGTTGAACGTAAACTTACTTTAAAAGGTTTCTTAGAGGGTTAAGAAGTAACAAAATGGCCAATTACGTTCCTACAATCATTGACGAGCGAG
Source organism: Allygus modestus (assembly GCA_963675035.1). Lineage (NCBI taxonomy): Eukaryota > Metazoa > Arthropoda > Insecta > Hemiptera > Cicadellidae > Allygus > Allygus modestus. Next base: position 4,649,134 of record OY776111.1, read on the forward strand.
TACTTCTTTGTTATTGCTCTCTTAGGGTTTTTCATTAATTTATTTTGTACAGTCCAACCAAGATTATATTTATACAAACGTCATACCTTATTTACGTATTACTCTTTTAATTTATAAAAACAACCCCAGCAAATATTATACCTTGGGAAACGATATGAAATTTGTAGCTCATAGTTAGGAATAGTAAATGTTTTAACAGAAAATTAATTCTTCGTCTGATATTTTTACTGCGATAAACACAAAACAATCTTAAACAACTTACTTATAGACTTTCCGAAACTTTTTAAAGATTTTGGATGAAGACAAACTCAAAAATAAGATTATCTCTAAGGGAACAAGGTAAAAATAAATTGTTTATTCTTTATTTTGAATTTATACTTCTCATGATTCTCTTTCAACAGTCCCCTTACTTATCGCCTTTAAAATTAAAAGTTATATTATTTGTACCAATTACTTTATTTTTTACAGATACTGGTTCTTGGAGGAGATGCAGAGCCGATTGGCATAAGAACACAGGACGAGGAAAAGCATAGTAACACTTCAGTGGAAAGGGATTTTATTAAAACGGTATACAATGTATAACTGAATGGAAATGTGTTTAGCTTTTAAAAATGTCTTATATAATTTATCTTTAACACCAGCTTTTTTACAATTGTGGTAGAGAAATGTATATGAAACAGTTATACCTTAGTAAAGTGAAAAATATTTGTTTAAACGTGCTGGGTTGAAAGTAATTCAATGTAGTGCCTCGTATTTATCAGGTTGTCTGATATATCTGCGTTTTTTATGAACAAAATCTAGAAAGAGGAAGAGTTTTAGTCCTTAGTTTAGGACTGTGGTAATTATATTAAGGTCATTAATATAACACAACATAATATAGTAACTCATTATTATATTAGTTTCACAGCCTGTCTGGGGTGTTTGGTATAAATCACTCCAATGACCAAATTTGTTTTATTATTATTTTAATCGTGACCACTTATTGTACAACACATAAAATACAGGAGTTGTCAATTTTTTAAATTTATTTTAAGATCCTTTGCTCTAGAAAACTCGGTGATCATTTCAACTACTCTTTACTGGATATAAAGGTTACATTTTTCAATAATTAAAAAGTCTAAGGTGTAAAACTTCGTAAAAAAAACTTTTTGTGGTAAACAAATAAAAGCACCGTCATTAATCCATGTATATAACTAGTTTATAACTTACAAGGTTATTGATCAATTACAAAACTTACTTTTCCAATAACAAATTTCAAATAAAACCTGTCTCAGTTTCCAGAGACAAAACGACTCTCTCGCTGTGTTTGCCGCCGCCTCGCTCTGTCTAACTTGCCGGTAACGACGAGTCAACATTTAATTTGACAATATCCTGAGCACCGCCGCCAAACCAAACATTGCAGCGAGCACACAGACGACATCCCTCCACACAACCACCCGGTACCCGCCCTGACACTCGTGGGGGGGTGAGTGATGGGTGGTGGGGGGGGTAAATGATGGAGATGTGACGAGTAATTAGTCAGTAGGACTGTACAGTTTACTAATCCACACCAATTATTGGTTTTTACTATAATAGTTTTTAATTTATTTCAGTAACAAACAACCTAAATGTTTCCTGTGTATGTACGTTTTAAATATGTCCCAGGACATATGCATTTTCATACTCGAAATCACAAAATCACGCGATTACAATTTACACACCCATTCAGCTGCTTCCACTCAGTATCACCTCAAGTACTGGACTTGCATTGTAATATTTTGTTTTAAGTTTTTGAAACACCCTTACATTTGAAATTAAAATACATTTCTATTTACCATAACAATAACCATTAAGTAAACAAATCTTGATACAGAAATTACTTAAAAGTCAAAGAGGACTAATGAACAATATCGGGTACAAAATAAATATCCATTTTTAGGATATTTCACTAAAAATATTCTATAAAAAAACGATGTAGTAAAGAACAATTTTAGATACATTGCAAAATATTTGCTTCTAATATTTTTCAAATATTACTTCAAAATACTTACGATTTCAATTAGGCAGTGAACAGTAAAACCACCTGTGAACCACCTGTGTGAGTTATCAGGAGGATTTAGGTCTTAGAAAACACCGACCATCTGTATCTACCGAGGGAATGTCCTTTTCTACAATTAATTTAAATTACATTCGTAATCCGATGCTGGTTCGTGGCAGTTCTCAAGGTGTTGATATCCGCGACCACATCTCCGCAAACTATTGTCTACCGCAACTTCTTTGTTTCCACAAATGAGAAATCTCCTCAGAATGAGCAGAAGGACCTGTGGCTACCCGACACCGCGGCGGTGGTCGCTGCGACTCCGCTACGATAATCAGGTGACGGCCGTGGTGGAGACGAGCGACGAGGTGAGTGGCGAGGCGAGTGGCGATGCAAGTGGTGAGGTGAGTGGCGAGGTGAGTGGTGAGGCGAGAGGCAAGTCGAGTGGCGAGCGTAGTGGCAAGGCGCGTGGTGAGGCAAGTAGCGAGGCGAGTGGTGATGCGAGTGGCGAGGCGTGTGGCGAGGTGAGTGGCGAGGCGAGTGGCGAGGTGAGTGGCAAGGCGCGTGGGGAGGCGAGTAGCGAGGCAAGTGGTGAGGCGAGTGGCGAGGCGAGTGGTGATGCGAGTGGTGAGGTGAGTGGCGAGGCGAGTGATAATGCGAGTGGTGAGGTGAGTGGCGAGGTTAGTGGTGAGGGGAGAGGCAAGTCAAATGGCGAGCGTAGTGGCAAGGCGCGTGGGGAGGCGAGTGATAATGCGAGTGGTGAGGTGAGTGGTGAGGGGAGAGGCAAGTCGAGTGGCGAGCGTAGTGGCAAGGCGCGTGGGGAGGCGAGTAGCGAGGCGAGTGATAATGCGAGTGGTGAGGTGAGTGGCGAGGTGAGTGGTGAGGGGAGAGGCAAGTCGAGTGGCGAGCGTAGTGGCAAGGCGCGTGGGGAGGCGAGTAGCGAGGCAAGTGGTGAGGCGAGTGGGGAGGCGAGTGGTGATGCGAGTGGTGAGGTGAGTGGCGAGGCGAGTGATAATGCGAGTGGTGAGGTGAGTGGCACGGTGAGAGGCAAGTCGAGTGGCGAGCGTAGTGGCAAGGCGCGTGGGGAGGCGAGTAGCGAGGCGAGTGGTGATGCGAGTGGTGAGGAGAGTGGCGAGGTGAGTGGCGAGGTGAGTGGCGAGGCGAGTGGCGAGGCGAGAGGCAAGTCGAGTGGCGAGCGTAGTGGCAAGGCGCGTGGGGAGGGGAATAGCGAGGCGAGTGGTGAGGCGAGTAGCGAGGTGAGTGGCGAGGCGAGTGGTGAGGCGAGAGGCAAGTCGAGTGGCAAGCATAGTGGCAAGGCGCGTGGGGAGGCGAGTAGCGAGGCGAGGGGTGAGGCGAGTGGCGAGGTGAGTGGCGAGGTGAGTGGCGAGGCGAGTGGTGAGGCGAGAAACATAGTGGCAAGGCGCGTGGGGAGGCGAGTAGCGAGGCGAGTGGTGAGGCGATTGGTGATGCGAGTGGTAAGGCGAGTGGTGATGCGAGTGGTGAGGCGAGCGTAGTGGCAAAGGCGGTGTGCCGAGGTGGTTGCGGCAGATCGAATGCTGGAGCCCCTAGACATAAGGAACAATGTAGAGAAGGAATTTCGGTAAAACATATAAGTGTGTTTTGGGGGCGATTTACTTATCAGTTAGACACGTTTTCGTGATTACATTTTTTACTTCTCTATAAACGGTGTCCGACTCCCACTGCACCAAGTTTTACCAACATGTCTCCTATCTCGAAAAGCGAAATGTTATGAGACTGGAGTCCAATCTTAAATATAATCACTAAAGCGGAAGTGCATAACCTTTGATCCTCGTGAGCCTCCGCCTCCTCGGGTCGGGCGCTATGGGGCTACGGGGGTACGGGGCAGGTGGAGCGGCTCTGTTTACAACACAATCAGATGAGCCGCAGATCGGATTGCGGCCCAATTGGAGCGCACCTGGCCGCGCGTCCAACGTTCACACACCACAATGCCTAGCGTCGCTATTGTCTCCATTGATTATTGTTGTATTGTTCGGATGCTCCGCCTCAATTTATCGGCCGGCTTCCAACCATTGTCGTGGCCGTCATGCCGCTGCTATCTGCCGATATTTGCATTCGAACTGAAGCTGCTGAGAATTCTTATAGTCCGGAGTCGGCTAAGTTAAAAGCGACTGCGGTGCAATCAGCTAGGCATTTCATAGCCTTGCACTTATCTCTGATACTAGCTACTGTGTGGTATTTACCGATATTGGGATGTCCATGTCTTGGAGTGCGTTTTAGTACAGCTTAAAATAAATGGTTGATAAAACGTAATTATATCCTGGATCAACAAGGATCAACTGGCGGGGCAGCAGTCGTGCATTATTTGTGTTCCTACCTGTTTTAGCGAATTTCCCCTATAGGGAAGAAGCTATTACTGTAGGTCTCATGGTGAGCCCGAGACCATGATAACTTTTCATTTTGAGGTTCCCAGATGAAAAAAAACACTATTCGTTTAAATTTGTATATAGGTGTATATATATTTATATATATAAATTTTTTTGGGGGGTTTACAGATGTAATGTTTATTTAAATCAAATTGTAATTTTTAACATTGAATTCAGCATAAAAAATAAAAAATTTGGTAGTTTGATTATTGCTCTATGTCAATTGGTTACTGAGATATTGAAAGTGCTAAACACAGTACGTTGTCTGATGTTATTCTTATAGATAAAAATAAAAATTGTATATCTTGCTTATTTATGAACATAAACTGACGAAATTTGGTATATGGATTCATCTGGTTGTGGTTTATTGTTGTTTGCACAAACAATTTTTCAACTATGGTTCCCGTAACAGCAAACCTAGGTACTTGGTCCCCATGTTATTCTTATGGAAAATAATTCAAATGTTAAGTATCGCTTATTTATGAATGTATATGGATAAAACTTGGTATGTGACTTCACTAAGATGAGTTCTATTGATATTTGCATAAAATCAAAATCCCATTATTTTGTGTTCCTTGTTGCAGTAAACCTGCTTACTCTTCCCCGACATTAATATTTAAAATAGCGCTTGTTTGTGAATATATCTCTATGAATCCTCTTAAGTGTTTTAATGTGTTATCATAACACTGTTATGTTATATATTCATTGTAAATTCACTGAGTATGCAGGTTTTATGCAACGGGGGTATTTTTCCCTTACGGCCCTTAAGCCAGTGATAACTTTCAAAGCCCGTCCCTCCTCAACGGATATTCGAAACCCGAAATCGTTGATTTATAGTTCGTATCAAAGGACCAAAACACACCTAGCGGTTTCAGTGAACAGTATTTCGACATCACAAATGGTTCACCCATAAAAATCTTGAATTTGAATATTTTAGAATTTCATTGAGTGATTATTATTTATGATATCGAATTTACCCTCACTGAAATCACTAAGTATTTTTCTTCTTTAAAAAAACATGTATCAGCAATATCGGATAATCCGACGAGGAGGAAAGGGCTTTGAAAGTTAACGTTGGCCTTAAGGGGAAGCAGGATGACACGCCAGATATGTCGTGACCGGATCCCAGCCTTAGACAAACGTCGGGTGAGCGACACGATTGTTGCAACTAAACTGTGTTGATTGTAACTACAAAAGTTGTAATTCAATGATTTTATTTACATCTTTCATCGTAAATTACCCAAAAATATGTTAAATTGGCATACTAGTTGAACAATATACATACATTTACTAATTTACTTTAACTAAACACGTTATATCGTAGTTCCCAGTCCTATAAATATGCGTTAGTGTTACCCTCTGCGGAAATATATCGCACAAAAAATCGTATATTTTCGTGACAAAATAATATAATTACCTTACAGATCAAGAATCCAAACCTATAATATAATAACCTTACAGATCAAGAATCCGAACCTACACAGAACTTGTTACGGCAAAATTATTTCCAAAGTAAGTTTCAAACAGGGTGATTTCCTGTGACCAAACCTACTCTCTACCTACTCAACATTGATCCACATAACATCGACACTGCTGACTAAACCGATGAGGGTATATTTACCACCGGATAGGCAGACACAAATATCAACACTATATACACGAACACACAGACGGACCGCACACAGGGTCTGGTAGGACTGTGAGGGCAAACACAAGGTTGGCTGTTGGTGGCCATCAGACGACACCCGTGGGGATGGAAATCATCCAACTCGCATGTTTAAAAGAAATTAATCCGAACTCTCAAAAAATTATGCACCTGTTTTGTGTAGACTTATTGATTATACTATGTACTATAGGTGAAAAACTACAAACATATCACATTGGTTCATTGAGCTGAAATTCTTCTTTCAAACAATTTCAACGGATAATTTTTTTGCTTGTTCTAATATGGCTTTCTGCTTGTTTCTGTGTTTATACATTCATCTAGTACTAATAATCCATTCGATTCCTTTGGCATTTATTTTTCACGTCACTTATCTAAATTAGTTCAATAACCATTAACCCTGAACGCCTTGACAAATGCTGAGACAACCGATAACTCGCCGCAACAAGTTTAGCCTCGGCGATCGTGTGAACATCGCTTATGCGCACCGATGCCTCACCTCGGGTCGCCCGGGTCATTGTCCACTTTTCTATTTCAACCATAAAACGCATTTATAACCCGGCCATATATCGCCATTATCGGGCCCGTGTAGCGCATTTATATTTCGGCCCCCGCTGCGATATGTATTTGTTAACGCCTGGACGCGAGCGCGATTGGACCCCTAGTTAACGAGGGAGATGGGACGCGCGGACGTGAGAAGGAAATATGCGAACGCCGTGGTCAAGTAACACGCGGCTGTAGTCTGGCAGGCGGCGCTGTAGTTGTGAGGGTCAAACACTTCAGAGACCGTGGCCTGTGTGCTACCCTGTGACATGGACCTAGGGCGAACTCCTTGGTCAAGTAACACGCGGCTGTAGTCTGGCGGGCGGCGCTGTAGTTGTGAGGGTCAAACACTTCAGAGACCGTGGCCTGTGTGCTACCCTGTGACATGGACCTAGGGCGAACTCCTTGGTCAAATATCACGCGGCTGTAGTCTGGCAGGCGGCGCTGTAGTTGTGAGGGTCAAACACTTCAGAGACCGTGGCCTGTGTGCTACCCTGTGACATGGACCTAGGGCGAACTCCTTGGTCAAATATCACGCGGCTGTAGTCTGGCAGGCGGCGCTGTAGTTGTGAGGGTCAAACACTTCAGAGACCGTGGCCTGTGTGCTACCCTGTGACATGGACCTAGGGCGAACTCCTTGGTCAAATATCACGCGGCTGTAGTCTTGCAGGCGGAGCTGTAGTTGTGAGGTTCAAACACTTCAGAGACCGTGGCCTGTGTGCTACCCTGTGACATGGACCTAGGGCGAACTCCTTTGTCAAATATCACGTGGCTGTAGTCTTGCAGGTGGAGCTGTAGTTGTCAGAGTCAAATACTTCAGAGACCGTGGCCTGTGTGCTACCCTGTGACATGGATCTAGGGCGAACTCCTTTGTCAAATATCACGCGGCTGTAGTCTTGCAGGTGGAGCTGTAGTTGTGAGGGTCAAACACTTCAGAGACCGTGGCCTGTGTGCTACTCTGTGACATGGACCTAGGGCGAACTATTTGGTCAAGTAACACGCGGCTGTAGTCTGGCGGGCGGCGCTGTAGTTGTGAGGGTCAAACACTTCAGAGACCGTGGCCTGTGTGCTACCCTGTGACATGGACCTAGGGCGAACTCCTTGGTCAAATATCACGCGGCTGTAGTCTGGCAGGCGGCGCTGTAGTTGTGAGGGTCAAACACTTCAGAGACCGTGGCCTGTGTGCTACCCTGTGACATGGACCTAGGGCGAACTCCTTGGTCAAATATCACGCGGCTGTAGTCTGGCAGGCGGCGCTGTAGTTGTGAGGGTCAAACACTTCAGAGACCGTGGCCTGTGTGCTACCCTGTGACATGGACCTAGGGCGAACTCTTTGGTCAAGTAACACGCGGCTGTAGTCTGGCGGGCGGCGCTGTAGTTGTGAGGGTCAAACACTTCAGAGACCGTGGCCTGTGTGCTACCCTGTGACATGGACCTAGGGCGAACTCCTTGGTCAAGTAACACGCGGCTGTAGTCTGGCGGGCGGCGCTGTAGTTGTGAGGGTCAAACACTTCAGAGACCGTGGCCTGTGTGCTACTCTGTGACATGGACCTAGGGCGAACTCTTTGGTCAAATATCACGCGGCTGTAGTCTGGCGGGCGGCGCTGTAGTTGTGAGGGTCAAACACTTCAGAGACCGTGGCCTGTGTGCTACTCTGTGACATGGACCTAGGGCGAACTCTTTGGTCAAGTAACACGCGGCTGTAGTCTGGCGGGCGGCGCTGTAGTTGTGAGGGTCAAACACTTCAGAGACCGTGGCCTGTGTGCTACCCTGTGACATGGACCTAGGGCGAACTCCTTGGTCAAATATCACGCGGCTGTAGTCTGGCAGGCGGCGCTGTAGTTGTGAGGGTCAAACACTTCAGAGACCGTGGCCTGTGTGCTACCCTGTGACATGGACCTAGGGCGAACTCCTTGGTCAAATATCACGCGGCTGTAGTCTGGCAGGCGGCGCTGTAGTTGTGAGGGTCAAACACTTCAGAGACCGTGGCCTGTGTGCTACCCTGTGACATGGACCTAGGGCGAACTCCTTGGTCAAGTAACACGCGGCTGTAGTCTGGCGGGCGGCCTGTAGTCTGGCGGGCGGCGCTGTAGTTGTGAGGGTCAAACACTTCAGAGACCGTGGCCTGTGTGCTACCCTGTGACATGGACCTAGGGCGAACTCCTTGGTCAAGTAACACGCGGCTGTAGTCTGGCGGGCGGCGCTGTAGTTGTGAGGGTCAAACACTTCAGAGACCGTGGCCTGTGTGCTACTCTGTGACATGGACCTAGGGCGAACTCTTTGGTCAAATATCACGCGGCTGTAGTCTGGCAGGCGGCGCTGTAGTTGTGAGGGTCAAACACTTCAGAGACCGTGGCCTGTGTGCTACCCTGTGACATGGACCTAGGGCGAACTCCTTGGTCAAATATCACGCGGCTGTAGTCTTGCAGGCGGAGCTGTAGTTGTGAGGTTCAAACACTTCAGAGACCGTGGCCTGTGTGCTACCCTGTGACATGGACCTAGGGCGAACTCCTTTGTCAAATATCACGTGGCTGTAGTCTTGCAGGTGGAGCTGTAGTTGTCAGAGTCAAATACTTCAGAGACCGTGGCCTGTGTGCTACCCTGTGACATGGATCTAGGGCGAACTCCTTTGTCAAATATCACGCGGCTGTAGTCTTGCAGGTGGAGCTGTAGTTGTCAGGGTCAAACACTTCAGAGACCGTGGCCTGTGTGCTACTCTGTGACATGGACCTAGGGCGAACTCCTTTGTCAAATATCACGTGGCTGTAGTCTTGCAGGTGGAGCTGTAGTTGTCAGAGTCAAATACTTCAGAGACCGTGGCCTGTGTGCTACCCTGTGACATGGACCTAGGGCGAACTCCTTGGTCAAATATCACGCGGCTGTAGTCTTGCAGGTGGAGCTGTAGTTGTCAGGGTCAAACACTTCAGAGACCGTGGCCTGTGTGCTACCCTGTGACATGGATCTAGGGCGAACTCCTTGTCAAATATCACGCGGCTGTAGTCTTGCAGGTGGAGCTGTAGTTGTGAGGGTCAAACACTTCAGAGACCGTGGCCTGTGTGCTACCCTGTGACATGGACCTAGGGTGAACTCCTTTGTCAAATATCACGCGGCTGTAGTCTTGCAGGTGGAGCTGTAGTTGTGAGGGTCAAACACTTCAAAGACCGTGGCCTGTGTGCTACCCTGTGACATGGACCGAGGGCGAACTCCTTGGTCAAATATCACGCGGCTTTAGTCTTGCAGGTGGAGCTGTAGTTGTGAGGGTCAAACACTTCAGAGACCGTGACCTGTGTGCTACCCTGTAACATGGACCTAGGGCGAACTCCTTGGTCAAATATCACGCGGCTGTAGTCTTGCAGGTGGAGCTGTAGTTGTCAGGGTAAAACACTTCACAGACCGTGGCCTGTGTGCTACCCTGTGACATGGATCTAGGGCGAACTCCTTTGTCAAATATCACGCGGCTGTAGTCTTGCAGGTGGAGCTGTAGTTGTCAGGGTCAAATACTTCAGAGACCGTGGCCTGTGTGCTACCCTGTGACATGGACCTAGGGCGAACTCCTTGGTCAAATATCACGTGGCTGTAGTCTTGCAGGTGGAGCTGTAGTTGTCAGGGTCAAACACTTCACAGACCGTGGCCTGTGTGCTACCCTGTGACATGGACCTAGGGCGAACTCCTTGGTCAAATATCACGCGGCTGTAGTCTTGCAGGTGGAGCTGTAGTTGTCAGGGTCAAACACTTCACAGACCGTGGCCTGTGTGACAAACTATGGCATAGCTTATTGGAAAAGTTGCCCACTTATTCTTTACGTCTTTTTGCATGATTTCGTCAGTTTTCACTGAACAAGTATTTAGGGCAGGGTTTTGCTATGGTAAAAGGCAACCACCCTCCTCCCTTTTAAAATGTGCCATGTTATTGTTGTAAAGGAAATATTTTTCTAGGAGCGATGAAAGGCGGTCTGTCTAGGTACTATGTTATGTGTCATGGTTTATGGAATATAAAATATTTTTAATATAAAATGTAAAGGATATTAGGTTTTCCTACAGTTATCTAACAATGTACATGTTCTCTCACTGATTTGAGAAAGCAAAGTGGCCAATTCGCTCATCAGGGAGACAATGTTAACATTGCCTCACTCTAATTACTTTGTCTCACTCCAGATTTGCAACGTGAAGGCACGAAATAGTGAGCGCGTAACATGCAGACAAGGTCGTATGCGCGCGAAATACGTTGGCAGCACTGGCTGTAAATCAGCTGGTCAGCTGTTGTACTGTTGTATTTGTCACAACACTTCCTCACGGTCACGGCAGAAGCCACCATTTCATTGATTTGCCATTTGTAAACATTGAAGGTGGTTTTGCTGTCGCAAAATGGACGTTAATGACGATTTTAGTAATAATAGTTCACCAGAAGAATCTTGTACTCCAGAAGAATTAAAAAATGTGGCGAGGAATGTGTCTCTAAATCTTCTTCCAGAGAAATCAAAACATATATATGAAAAAAGGTATGAATTGTTTACTTCCTGGTGTGAAAGTAAGAATGTAGAAAGCCCAACGGAAAAATATGTTACGTTTCTTTACCAATTTATTTGTTTTATGGTAACTGTAGGAAAAATATAATGTGCAACTCGAGTGCAAAGTGCAATCGCCTCACTCGAGAAACCATTCCTCACTCGCCTACGGCTCGTGAGTAAGGATTTCTCTCGAGTGAGGCAATTGCTCACTTTGCTCACTAGTTGCACAAATAACTATTTACTTTAATATATTGCTGTTAGAAAAAGTTAATAATTAAATTAAGTAACCAAAAGTTGAATAATATTACCTAAATGATATATTATTAATAGTAAAGAGTTTTTTTCAGTTTAACCTCCAACTTGCTCATTTTTCGGGCACTAATTCCATTAGACTTTACACCGTTTCCATTCTCTTTATCTAAAGTAAAACTAAAAATAATTCTGAGAACGTTTAATATATATATTTTATCACCGCAAATGCCACTATTTGCGCACAGACGAATCCAGTTACTGCGGGCATTCACTGAATATTTCCACCCATTTCAAACAAACATTCAATACAAATATGGTCAAAAATGTATTTTACCTTCAAAGTAAAAATCTTGCGGCACAAAGGAGAGACTAAATTAACAACCGAAATCTTTGCCTCACTCAAACGCTGATCAAAGAACAAATAGAATCGTATCGGTTGTTTGAGCGCTGCGCCCCGGGCCACTGGAGTTGGTTGTCGAACAAATTACTGATCTGTGTTTGTCGACGACAAAGACCTTTAGATTGGATTTGTATACTTTCCCTGAGTTTGTTCGCCCGTCGCTCTGACGTCACAAACATCACGAACCGTTTGTGCAGTAGCTGAGGAACTCGACAAAATCGTGATATCAATTAGTTTGAATGTAAAAAATATTCTATCTACTCTATTGTCAATTCTATTAAACTATTTTCTCTGCTTACAGTTTGAACTATTAATAAATGTTAGTTCTTTCTTTACTGTTATATTTTGTTTTAAAACTAAATACCTGTTCGTAATTCAGACGTAATTATATCTGAACATTTATTTTAAAATTAAATATTGAATATCTATTTACATTAATATACAATGCAACCACGGGAACATTTATGTATTTAGTTTCCAATTTTGATATTCCTATCCAAACTTAATATAACGTGGACTTAAGTGGAAAGTTCAAAGGTATTAAAGACATGTAAATAAGTTATTCTTGACAGCTCAGACTTTTCAGAAATGAAGACTCTATATCATTCAAGATCACACAGTTTAATGACTACTGTTCTATTTCTTTTAATAAAATAAATCTCAATCTTAATATAAATATTATACCCACAAATTATATGTTTTAGATGAAAATCATAAATAAACGGTTTTTAATGGTCTTATAAGTGCCCCAGATGATATTATCAATCATTTTACCTTATCGTACCTTTTTTACAAAAATCTAGATTGACGTGTCTTAGAACAATTATATTTTATTTATTTACATCCATCCAATAATATTCCTTCCACAGCTAAATTTTTAGGTAATATGTGTATATTTATAGATATGGAAATGTGAGGCAAGCGGAGACACATCGACGTTATGTCTTGTTTTGGCAGTGAATAATCTGTTATAAGCCAAAACAGTTACGATAACCACAACAGGAGCTCAGAAGCTACCTTTTAGAACTCACTTAAAAAATAACTGAGTGAACTTATGAATCATAAATGCAATATAAAAAAAATAATTACCTCAGACCAAATAAATTTAGATATATTTATATTTGGTATATAGGTATAAATTAGTACTGGTCTTTCTGTTACCTAAATAAAAGCCGATTGAAACAACGCAAGAAAGGTCAATCGCAAGAATTGGTAATGTAAAACTCGACAACTTTCTTTTTAAGAGTAATTTTTAGGCATTGGCTAAGTTGATTAATTATTTAAATTAGGTTTAAATAAGAAAAACATAGAGGTGCCTTAAACGAGTTATAACTTATCCCGTGTCGTGTTTTCTTGAAATTCTGTCTCGCACACAGCGATTCCCCGAGATGATGAATATCAGAAGATAGGTTTAAAGTGCCTAGTGATAGCCGTGAAGTCGCTGCCAGCCGCTGAAAGGCGTGTCAAACTTCACCTATTGACCCTCGGACCGCGGCCGGATGATAGCCCGCGAATACGGCACAAAAACTGACCATCTTTAACATTTTAACCAGGCGTAACTCCACACTTTAATACGGCACCCGAGACAATTTCAGGTAGGGTAGAGAGGTTTCCCCTACACAACCCCATGTATACTCCCCTCGTTATCTTCTCACCTCCGAACCCATTTAGTCCCATATGCCATTAAAGCTCGGTTACTCAGTGTATTAATGCTTTGGTTTAACCCTTGAACACATAATAATAATACAACTAACACGCCTTTTAACAAAACGATACCGCAAATGTCCCCATATCCGCCAACTTGGATAGGTCCATAAATTCGGAAGTACGAGAAGAACATTTATGATTACAACCTGAGAGCCACTAACGCATGGCTACACTGATTTACAACCGTACCGGTGAGACAGTGGCAGTTTGACTACAACCACAACGCCACCTCGCCATTGTTGCCAACATTACAACCTGAGAGCCACTATCGCATGGCTACACTGATTTACAACCGTACCGGTGAGACAGTGGCAGTTTGACCACAACCACAACGCCACCTCGCCATTGTTGCCAACATTACAACCTGAGAGCCACTATCGCATGGCTACACTGATTTACAACCGTACCGGTGAGACAGTGGCAGTTTGACCACAACCACAACGCCACCTCGCCATTGTTGCCAACATTACAACCTGAGAGCCACTAACGCATGGCTACACTGATTTACAACCGTACCGGTGAGACAGTGGCAGTTTGACCACAACCACAACGCCACCTCGCCATTGTTGCCAACATTACAACCTGAGAGCCACTAATGCATGGCTACACTGATTTACAACCGTACTGGTGAGACAGTGGCAGTTTGACCACAACCACAATGCCACCTCGCCATTGTTGCCAACATTACAACCTGAGAGCCACTAACGCATGGCTACACTGATTTACAACCGTACCGGTGAGACAGTGGCAGTTTGACCACAACCACAATGCCACCTCGCCATTGTTGCCAACATTACAACCTGAGAGCCACTAACGCATGGCTACACTGATTTACAACCGTACCGGTGAGACAGTGGCAGTTTGACCACAACCACAACGCCACCTCACCATTGTTGCCAACATTACAACCTGAGAGCCACTAATGCATGGCTACACTGATTTACAACCGTACTGGTGAGACAGTGGCAGTTTGACCACAACCACAATGCCACCTCGCCATTGTTGCCAACATTACAACCTGAGAGCCACTAACGCATGGCTACACTGATTTACAACCGTACCGGTGAGACAGTGGCAGTTTGACCACAACCACAACGCCACCTTGCCATTGTTGCCAACATTACAACCTGAGAGCCACTAACGCATGGCTACACTGATTTACAACCGTACCGGTGAGACAGTGGCAGTTTGACCACAACCACAACGCCACCTCGCCATTGTTGCCAACATTACAACCTGAGAGCCACTAACGCATGGCTACACTCATTTACAACCGTACAGGTGAGACAGTGGCAGTTTGACCACAACCACAACGCCACCTCGCCATTGTTTCCAACATTACAACCTAAGAGCCACTAACGCATGGCTACACTGAGATACAACCGTACTGGCGAAACAGTGACAGTTTGACCACAACCACAACGCCACCTCACCATTGTTGCCAACATTACAACGTGAGAGCCACTAATGCAAGACTTCACTGAGGTACAACCGTACTGGTGAGACAGCGGCAGTTTGACCACAACCACAACGCCACCTCACCATTGTTGATAACGTTATAACGTGAGGGCCACCAAGGCAAGACTACACTGAGGTACAACCGTACAGGTGAGACAGTGGCAGTTTGACCACAACCACAACGCCACCTCACCATTGTTGATAACGTTATAACGTGAGGGCCACCAAGGCAAGACTACACTGAGGTACAACCGTACAGGTGAGACAGTGGCAGTTTCATCACAACAACAACGCCACCTCGCCATTGTTGATAACATTACCACTAACGCAAGGCTACACTGAGATACAACCGTACTGATGAGACTCCACAGTAGCAGTTTGGCCACAATAAAGCCACCTCACCATTGTTGCCAACGTTCCGACGTTAGAGCGACTAAGGCAAGACTACACTGAGGTACAACCGTACAGGTGAGACAGTAGCAGTTTGGCCACAACAACAACGCCACCTCGCCATTGTTGCCAACATTACAACATTAGAGCGACTAAGGCAAGACTACACTGAGGTACAACCGTACTGGTGAGACAGTAGCAGTTTAGCCACAACAACAACGCCACCTCGCCATTGTTGCCAACGTTCCCACGTGAGCCACTAAAGTAGTCGTCCGCCCACACCTCCCCCGCCCCGCGCCGACTTTTGCCATTTAAAATTCAAATGTTGACCGGATAATGAAGGCTAATGGAGCTGTGGCGTGATCGCGGATAACTCCACTCTGGGACAATGCTACCACTTTGCATAATCATTTGATAATTTTACAGTTTAATTAATATTGACTACCAAAAGTTTTACTGTAATCATTTATTTGGTTAGTATATGTTACTATCGAGATTTAATTAATTGTTTACAGGGTGTTGAAACTTAACATTAACCAAAATGCTTCTGTATAGAATGTTATTTTTTATTGAAAGAGGTTTTGCAGCCTCCTCGTGCCTATCATTGTCCGTCCAGATAGACTTGAGAACGTGAGCAGTAAAGCAAGGGAAGGGGTCAGCTGTTACAGATATAGTTGTACAGTGAGCAGTTAAGCAAGGGAAGGGGTCAGCTGTTACAGATATAGTTGTACAGTGAGCAGTAAAGCAAGGGAAGGGGTCAGCTGTTACAGATATAGTTGTACAGTGAGCAGTAAAGCAAGGGAAGGGGTCAGCTGTTACAGATATAGTTGTACAGTGAGCAGTAAAGCAAGGGAAGGGGTCAGCTGTTGCAGATATAGTTGTCCAGTACTGTTGACATTAGATCCCACGAAGGGGCTACATATGGTATTTCAGAGTCCGTTGCCTTGATTGCTACACCAAAGGCTCACCTAAACAAACAATTCAATTTTTTTCTCTAGAAAAAACAAATCTAAGCCCATGATGATACAATATTATTATTATGAAATACTCAGCTAGGAAATATAAAATATTTGAATTTAAAACCTCAGAAAAAAATTAATCATTTTCCTTTCTGAGGACCACCGAGGCGGTTTGATATTAATGAAGTCAACGGCATCAAATACCAGCCGGTCGTCATAAACAGTTTAATACCTGTAAAATCAGCGAGGTTTCACAGTCAGTGTTCTACACGTTCTAACCTGATTCGCCAGACGCTAAACTCGTATGTTATACTATTTAATAGGACTATAGAATAATATTAAACTTTTTACGAAGAAACCTAAAAAACAGTAAATTCATTAGTTTCATCCCACGGATTTCTTGGCAATAATTGTGTCCGTATCCGTTAGCCGTTTCCGTAACGTAAATTGGCAATAACTGTAAAAAGCAAATAAAAGCGACCGGATCGTGGGGACGGCGATAATTTACAGCGATACTGAGCGGTTTGACGCGGCCTCCTGGAGACTAGTACCCGGTAACACTTCCTTCACTGTCCAGCCTTTGTTCCGGGAGTTGGAGTTGAGGTTCAGAAATAACTGTCGAAACTCCAGGTTTTATGAAAAAACTCTGCATCAGAAATGTTTATGTTACTCAGCTTCCATTTTCCTGTGGTGAAGGGGGTGGAGGAGATAAAGCGAACTTTAGTCTCAGTTTCGCTTGCTAAACACTACAAGTTTAGTAAGATGTTATTAATAGTATGTACTATTGACATTAGTATAATTTCAAAATATGTATTATTGATGACGGAATGAAGTGAAGGAATCAATTTATTAGCAGAGACAATGATTCCTTGTCCGTCAGTGTGTGGTCGTGTGTGTCGTCGTGAGTGTTCGTAATGCAATAACGTGAAAACGGCTTCACGGGTCGTTTTCATATTTTACACAAAGGTTTTCCAGTACACTTCACACTTCCAGTTCAAAAATGGAACACATTGGTTAGAACTTTTTTATTAATTAATATTTATAAGGTGTAACATTTCCATGAGGTAAAGCATTGCATTAAAATTACTGGTTTTAAAGTACGAGATACTAATACAATATTGTTTCGTAATTACAAAAAACTACTAAAAAATGGTTTTATTTGTTTGTTTTATGATTAAATAAATAAATTACTCTCCGTTTAACATGATTTAATTTAATTTATCAATGGTTTTTAAAACTGTTATGTTAAAAAACGAGTACAAGTTTTTACAAATAAAGATACGTTCTCCTATGATGTGAGTGAGTTGATAGTTTATCCGCTAGATTGCAGCAGCCATTTATTTCGTATTTACTTCTGCCAGCTGTGTTCTTTTTTCAGTTTATGATATTAAACACCCCCGTCATAGAAAACCTGCGTACTCAGCTAATTTCCAATGTAGCTAACTACATAGGCAACTTACCGTGTTATTTTTTGTTGAAGAATTCGCACCTCTAATATAATTTAATATAATTAAGAATAATTTATCCTATTAACGAAAATAAAAGAATTTTTTTCAGAGTCCCTAGGCCTATTTATTTAATATGTTTTGATGAAATTTCGGTTATAACTTACGTTATCAGCAGAAACTTTCATCTACCATTTCTGAGTTCGGTCATCCCATTACGTGAATATTTTAGCGTATTCCTAGTTCATGTAGTACCAAGTAATAAATGGTTTGAATGTTTGAGTAAGACTTACCAACTCATAGTACCAAATTTCAGATGAATCGGTACAAAAAACAATTAACGTTAATGAACTAAGCATGGACATTCTAAAAGCCAGAGGGGCATAGCCCATGGGGTTTTCGGATTGGGAGCAAACCCAAGTCTCCTTGTGGTGCATTACTTATGTTCCTTCAAAATTTCAGCTCAACCTATCTTGTATTTAGTACAAAATTAACATAGGATTTTTTAAGGCCACATTTGAGGTGAAGCAAAAATAAATTAACGGGAACGTTCCTAGGTTTAATTTTATTGAAGAACCAATCTTCCGATAACATTTCAGAACAATCTATAACAAAAAACGTTTTGTATAAATAATTTTAGCATATAACGACGAGTGTGTCAGTGTTCCAACTAATTCTGAAACGGGAGTAGTCCTTTATGATTGTAGTGAATTTGTCGCGTACTATCGCTCGTTCTATATTTCAGCTCTGTTGGACGGGTAGTAAATGTGTGTTCCTACAAATGTGAGCTCAAACTATCCATTAGGATAGTGCGTTATTGTTAAAGGGGGTATATTAATAGCTAAAATGGTTAAGGGGTGGACTTGAATAATTGTTATTGATTGGACTTGGCTTAAGTGTGATATTTTGGCTATTGTCAATCTTCCAAGCAACGAATCAGCTCCTCAGCCCCACACATACTCGGTACGAACAAACAATGGTTAACATTAGAATTTCGAGTTTCAAATGGGCGAAGCGCCGAATGATTTTTGGAGCGGGAAGGTTTATGCCCGCCTTGAGTTAATTACAACTTTCCTACCAATTTTAAACTAAACCGGCCAGAGAGTTCGTCAAAGACGGCAAAAATAAAAGCTCTAAATGCCAGCAGGACAGCAGGACAGGTCAAATCCATGGAAGATTTGATAAATAATAGGCAGTATAATGATTATTATTTTACAGTTTTTAAGTTCGAAATCGTCTCAACAAGGCTACCTTTAAAATATATACCAATTTAAAGATAATTATAAAGCAAGGGTTAAAGATCTTTAACGTTCCTAATGTGAATAAATTAAATGACAACTTAGATGGCACGGAAAAAGTTATAAAATTTTAATTTAAAAAATTGTAAAATTGTAATTTATTTTAACTGACGTCCATCAATAGCTATGCACTGTGGCCAAAGCAGTTTTAGACCAACATCCTCCTGACCTTTGGATACATCGTGGCAGCGACTTCATGGCCTCCAAGATCGCCAGACTTGACTGTTTGCGATTTTTGCTATGGGGCTTTTTGAAGGAACATGTTTATTCTCACAACATTGCGACAGACGATGGATTAAAGAGGTTGATTGAAGAGGAACTGTTGTTGATACCTAGGCAATTTTTCAAAAACGCTCACTTTTGTTTTTTTGACTCATTTTTGTTTCGTTGTCTTTTTGTTTCGTGCATAGCTATTGATGGACGTCAGTTAGGAATCAAATTGTATTCATTTATAATTTATCACTTTCTTACCTCTTTCATTACTTTAATTCCAATACTTAAGTAACATTGTAACAGATCACCAATTTGAAATGGTTATGCAAATAAAATTACTTTAACGAAAACGCACCATTATTTTGTTATTCCGCCATTTTGGTTTCATTAATCATAAGCAAATGAAACTCGAGGGTACTCTTTTATATATGTATTTATCATAACTGTAGGGTACAGTTTGTAGCGTGTTCGAAACGTCTGGCATATTCATTTTACAACAGCAACCCCTTCGTGGGACACCGGGTGATCCGGTATAACTGTATCAGTACCTAGAGTCCGAACATTTTTCGGGGAAAGTCAGACATTGAATATTTACCACGTGAGCGTTACTTTGTCAGCCCACTGATTGCTGGCGACGGTGACTTTTTATACAACTATTATTTTCTTATATTTTAAGACTCCATAATCCTAACTTAAACATTTTTAATTTTGAAATGATTTTTCCAGAAAAATTAGTTTTCCAGAGGTTAAGGATTTTTCCAATCGATTTCAAAGGACCAAAAAACCTTATTGTCAAAGATTAAGTAAATTCTTCCCACAGGATTCTGAGATTCATTCATTAATATACTCAGATTTAGGATATAACAAATACCCCCGTCGCAGTAAACCTGCGTACTCAGCGAATTTCCAATGCATATATATGTGACTCACTACTACATAGAGATATTTACCAAGTTTCACAAAACTACATCCATAAATAAGTGATATATAGCATTTTATTTATTCTCCATAAGAATAACATTAGGGTTGAGGACGCAGGTTTGCTGCAACAAGGAAGATAAGTAATGTGTTTTTTTGCAATTATCAATACAACTGAACCAGGTGAAGCTACATACCAAGTTCTCTTAATCTAGGTTCATAATTAAGGGAGATGTACAACTTTACTTATTCTCCATATGAATAACATGGGGGCCGAGTATGCAGGTTTGCTACTACGGGGACTATCATCAAAAAACTTGTTTTTTGTGCTAATATCAATATACCACAACTATTTGAAGCCACATACCAAGTTTCATCAATATAGATTCATAAATAATCGAGATATAGAATTTTACTTATTCTCCATAAGAATAACATTGGACAACGTACTGTGTTTAGCACTTTGAATATCTCTACAACGGTTGGACGTAGAACAACGATTAAAACACCAAAATGTTTGTTTTGTTGATCTAAACACATTAATAAACAGAAATGTGAAGTTTTTAGTAAAACTATCTGAGAAAAATCTAAAAACCTTTTTCCCATAAGATTAACATGGGACACGTTTTTTTGGATTTTCTACGCAACCACTTAACGTAGGTTAATGATTCAAAATACTAAATTATTTGTTTTTTTTAAGCTATATAAAATGGCTATAACCAAAATTGAGTTTTTTTTAACATTTTGGGGTCGAATTTGCAAAAAACCTATTTTTGGAAAATTGTAAACCCCCATAAAACCCCCTTCCCATAGTGCGATGGATCTGGTTTTCGAACTTAAACTCATAAATGCTACTCTCCACATTTGCGCCAAATTTCATCAAAATCGGGTGTTTCTTTCAAAAGTTATCGCGGTAACGGACACACACACACACACACACACACACACACACACACACACACACACACACACACACACACACACACACACACATATATATATATATATATGTATATATATATACATATATATAAATTTGAACGAATAGTGTTTTTGGAATCTGGGGACCTCAAAATGAAAAGTTATCATGGTCTCGGGCTTAAGTCTTACAATGCCACCTACGGTAATAGCTTCTTCCCTAAATTCGCTAAAAAAAGTAAAATTTGTTATATAACATGCACAAATAGAAATGGAATGCTACAGTTGTGCGTTGGTAACTTTATGAACTATTCCGAATAATGAAAATCCGTTTAAGTAATCATCTGATCCAGTTAAAGTAAACGATCATAAGAATAACATTGGAAACTTAGAGACTCTTGGGTGAAGCCCTAAGGAATTCTGAAACGGAAGTAGGCCTATCAGGAATCAACTTATATCTACTACCGTCATGAAAAATATCAGCTGGAACGATTGAGATGTTTTTACTTTAAAAAGGAACACACATGACGATGTATAGACACTACCTTGATTTTATAATAATAAACTAGCCGGCGCGTTGCTGCCGCAGAACAGGCATTGAATTTGTTTTATGTCAATAATCGTTCATTTTCAATATGAGCTCGTTCGCTTCGCTCACTCGCCTATCGAAAAAAGAGTTTGGGTTGCCATTCCAGTAGTTTTTTATTTCCATCATGAGAGTTGTCATTCAAGTCGGTTTTTATTACGATACTGATATACAGCTGTTTACAATATTTTAAGTTATAGATATCACCTGATAAAATCAAAAGAAACCTTTCTTCCATAAGATTAACGTTGAAACTTTGAAGTCCAGTTGGGCACAGCCCTAATGTCCTAGGGCTTCGGTTAATGGCCAGCAACCTTCCCAGGGTTCACCTTTGTTAATATGCAAAATTTCAAAGCAATAGGATGAACGGTATGGCAGCGCATAAAATACGAACGTACAAACATTGATTTTTATATATTAGATTAAGAACAATGAGACATTCTTTTGGACCTCCCTTCAAGAATAAAATTAATATTACATTTCTTATGTACAAAATTATACATTTCCAAATCGAACTTTACTCGTACTACCAAATTTTTATAAATTAACATTAGCATTCGAAACAAAAAAAATTGCATCAAAGTAAGAAGAAATGTAATCTTGCACTTGAAACCAAAGATTACTCAATGTAATGCGCCAGATTGTTTTTGAAACCTGAAGATCGTCAGAGATTACGAAAACATCGTAAGCTCTTGTGTGAATGTGTGTGCTAAAGAGAGAGAGAGCGAGGACGTGATCGCTGAAGCACTCCGTCTCTTGTTCGCACCGCGAGGCAATTAATTACAATTAGCTATAATCACTGTCCCCCCTCCCCCTCCCCCTCCCCGCCACCGAGTCCGGCTATACTTTGTTCTGATTGGTCAACACTCCCACTTAGTTGCAACATTGTCAACATTGTCTTGGGTTCCATTAATAGTCGAGTCAAACCTGCATGCTAGAATTCCTACATTCGTAGGTATATTCGTTCTCTCCTTTCAACAAGAAACCGACAGTGTGAGTTTTACAGACATGATAGAGCCGTATTGATACAAAATTCATAAAAAGAAGAGGCTGATAGTGAAATTACTTTAGACAATTATTAATTATACAGGGTGTCTCACGTAAGGATTCTCAAACAGAATGCAGACAAATCAATTGACCTAGAAGGATAAAATAACACTTGAATCAGAACTAAGATATGAATTGTGATACAGGGTAAAATTCCACTATTAAAAAGAAAATGGCCACTATTTTGAAACGGATAAAACAACCCCGTCCGTAGTAGCAAACCACCGTAGTAGGTGTTTCTCGGCGGCTTTTGGCGTATAAGTGAGTTCTATTTTCGCCAAAATGTTAGTCTGTTATAGAGCTTTAAAATGGTGTAAAATTTGACATATATTTATATTTGAAAATTCCGAGATTCGAACTAGTGACCCTCCGTTTTTGGAACACCCTGTGTTTGTAACAGACTAAAAATATTTTAAGGTTATTTCTTGGTTTCGATTTAGTTGGAAATAATTTTATTTCATCCTTCAAGGTCAGTTGGGTTTGCACACATCTTACGTGAGAGACCATGAATATAACTGCCAAAACCCGGATATGTTATTTAATATCCCTTATTATGCTATGGGGGGGGGACAATATACAAATATATTTGCATTGTTATCAGAGCCATTCAAACATATTCGTCATACTGCTACATACATCAAAGCTCATCAGAAGATCCCTTATGACTTCTCCCCCTTGGGCCTTCGCAGTACCGGCGTTATAACTGCTACATACATCAAAGCTCATCAGAAGATCCCTTTTGACTTCTCCCCCTTGGGCCTTCGCAGTACCGGCGTTATAACTGCTACATACATCAAAGCTCATCAGAAGATCCCGTATGACTTCCTCCCCTTGGGCCTTCGCAGTACCGGCGTTATAACTGCTACATACATCAAAGCTCATCAGAAGATCCCTTATGACTTCTCCCCCTTGGGCCTTCGCAGTACCGGCGGCGTTTCCCTATTGGAATTGATGATTTCTTTTGATCTGAGTTAGTTATTTATTTGCTAACCGTAATATTACGGATTATAAACCATACACATCCAGCTACTACGCCTTTATACGTGGACTATTATGTGTTTTCAACAATTATATAAATAAGTTACATTGTATGTCCGTTTTTGTTTTTATTATAATTTATCTTTTTTAAAATTATTAGTAGTTAGAATAAAGCCAAACAAATTTTATACTCTTTAAAAAATCTTGTTAGGCTGATTCACCATCCTTTTTCATTTAACATTGCATTTTTATTTGTTCCTTATGGCGTTGCCTTCAATGTGATGGAGATGGGGAATGAAAGTTAAACCACGGATTGCTAAGGAATATTATTTAATCTAATTTATCACTTACATTATTGTTTTTTTTTTAAGGCAGTATTTTTTGTAGAATTAATTTTTATTTTATTTGTATTATATAAAGAAAGTACTTTCTTTTATATGTGACGTTTTGTCATGAAAAATAATTATAAACGTTATTGCTAACAGGTTTTCAAAACTGTATAAATCTTACTGAGTCATTTTTTTCACAACTTTCTAAATAACCTTATTATTTGATAACCTAATTACGTAAACACTTGTTGATAATGTGTTCTCTGCAAAGGTTATTTGTCTGTACACGGAATAACAATAATTGGACTTGTCGATTCAATAACAAAACATTGTTGCAATCAGCGTTGTTGTTTGGAAGTATTATTGAATGAAGTTTTGATTATGAAATCCTAATAATTAATTGCATAAGGTAAAACGGGGAAAATGGTAAATCATGTTTTTTACGCAGGTTTTTGAAGCTTTCGTACGACCTAGAAAGCTGAAAATTAGAATGTTCATAGACAATTATTCATAGACAATTATATATTATTTCTAGGCTTACCTTAACAATCCAAAAAGTTTAAATCCAAATCGATTTCAGGTCCGAAGACTCATCATCAAGTGTTTTAAAAGTTATCATCCTTGACTGGATTTCGTCTAGATTTCACACATATATACATAAACACAATTTCAGACACTGAAGAGACATTTAGACACATTTTATGGGAGCTCCCAACCTAACCTCAAACTTGTGTCTAACCTTAAAATGTGTCTAAATATCTATTCAGTTTCTAAAATTGTGTATATGTATATGTGTGAAATCTAGAGGATATCCAGTCAAGGATAGTAACTTTTCAAACACTTGGTTTCCTATACATCCACTGATGATGAGTCAGTGGACCTGAAATCGATTTGAATTTAAACTTTTCGGATTGTTAAGGTAAGTCTATAAATAATATAAATAAACAATCCAGAGGCTGCATGTACTATGACAATTAGATGATGAAGAACCCAACGAAGGCAGCGTTTTGGTTGTTGTTTATTTCCTCTTTAAAATGCCGTTGTGGTACCAAGATTACTGTAAAAAACTTAAACAAGAACTGCAGTTATCGTAGTATTATAATATGTTAGTTAGTCAGCATCAGTTATTTATAATGTGTTTAAGCTTCTGTTTTTTTTATGTACAACACGTTTTTATACTTTTTACTGACTTCTACCATATTTTCTATATTCCTCAGCATTTAAACAGTAAATAGATCATCCACACACAAGGAGATGACTACATGACCGGCTAGTAAACAGAGGGTGGATGGGAAAGTTAACCCGTCAAATAGTCATATACTCAATGTAATACCCCTCAATGCTCATACATTGACACAATCAAGCCAGAAACAATCACTTAAATTTAATGATGTTTAATGACCAGCTGTGTTAAAATATTTAATTAAAAAAAAAATCAAATAACTGTTTACAATAGCATGAGTAATAAAGGATTGTGGTGGGAGTAACGTTTCCCAACGCCTTGTTTACTTGTTGGCCAACATCTCCCTACACAAGTCACAACAAATCAAATGTTATGTGCTACAGACCCTACAAGCCACTCTTGCAGTTTTATTAACATGAATAAACCCCAACGCGTCTTCAGTTAGTTCTTCACGCAGCAGCAAGGTCAGTTGTCTGATCCCCTGCTTGACAACTGGGCAAAGAAACAAAGGAGTTAATCCCTTCATTACCGCGATTAGCACTTGCTGCACCGCCGCCATTACCATAACCAGTCACTCGTCTATGACGAGGTGCTTCCACCGCTTCCACCGCTTCCACTGCTTCCACTGTAATCCCGCATACAACTCGCCAGTCCGGCCGGCGTTCGCAGCGTCGCTCTAATCCCCGCATTAATCGCTGACCCCGACTTTGTCACTCTATATTTACGACCTCCGCTATTTAATTTATACACATTTTCGAGACCCGTAATGACACGTATTACACGGGCCGCTGACAAATGCGCCCGGCCGCTCGTATCTCTCGGATGTTCGGCAAAGGTTACGCGAGCCATATTTATGCCGCAATTGGCGGACGCGCAGGTGGAATGCGGCTCGGCGGGAAATATTAGAACAATATTAGACTTAAGACTGATTTAGAACGGCGAGTTATAGCCGGCCATTGTGGAGGTGCGGGGAGGCCATAAGTCTGCCGGGACCGCGTGCTGTCAGGGAGATGCGTGGGCCAGCGTGCTGCCTTGGGGGACGCCGGTGGTGGCGGCGAGGAGGTGCGAGATGACTTGAAATGGAAAGACGAGATGAGAGTAGTAGTTTAAAACACTGTACAGAGACAATATCGCTTTATACTTGCACCAATAAAACACTGAGATATATCCAGTTTATAGCATATGTTTAGTAATTATAAAAATGCTAAACAATTTTTTTTCTATTATTCGAAGTTCAACATGTTAGTTTTTACCCAAATACTATGAACAGATACTTAGTAAGTACACGTGATACCTTACTCGTGAATGAATGTCTTAGAATACGCTGCAGTGTGTGCCCACCAGTCAACTAGCGATATAGTGAGTCGCGTATTGGTCAAGGCGACGGCAACGGCCTGTCGCGTGTTCGAATCCCAATCCTAGCAAGTCAATTTTATCACTTCTGTCTAACTCGTACTTATCGGGTCAGCCTTTACTTTACTAGGGACGTCCCACGCTTAGATATGTAGTCTATGACGGGCAAAGGAACAGAAAAAAGGCTGACAAATTCATAAAAACATTTTAATAAATTTGTATTGGTTTTGTACTCAATTCAAATTTATTCATTTTTTTGTAAATTTATAATGTGGTATTTTGACTTGTGACTGTCCTGACCACCCCGTCGGCCGACTTAACACCTAACTAGGACAGACAAAATATGAACTCCGCGGATTCAGAATAATTGGCTGGGTAGCACAGTGGTTAGCGTGCTCGCTTCATAATCTGAAGTTCGCCGGTTCGATCCTGAGCAAAATCCTGAGGAAATTGTGTAAAGGTTCGATACTGGACCCAGCTGCCATTGGTCATGGGGCTATTAGATAATGATCCTGGCTGAAGAATCAGTCGGTCTTAGTCAGTAACAAGGCTTCACAAGGCATCTCACCCATTCTACACTCATCATTAATTCATATTCGCCTTAAAATACGCCCAGGTTGCGTCGGTGTCTTAAAGAGATATTAAGATATTAAGAAAATCATTAATTTTAATTGATCGCCGGTAATGATAAATTCCTGTAGTCTAACGCGTGCAGCGTTTAGCCTCACTAAGTATTTTGCGTTGTTTAATTTGCTTTACGCATACACACTAAACTTTGTGTAGTTCTTACTAAAATGTTGACTTGACTTTTATATACAAATCTCTGTTTTAGCCAGTTAGTAATTACAATTCGCGTGGATTGTCTCCACTAACTACGCTGTATGATTTGGCCAGTTAGTAATTACGATTCGCGTGGATTGTCTCCACTAACTACGCTGTATGATTTGGCCACTCCGCACCTAAACATAACAACCTATTCCACGTCCTGAAAAGTCCCAGTCTCTTCTAATTAGTAATGATAAAGTCCTCCCTAACTTAATGAAATATATTCAAAACAGTTTTTATGATTTATTTTATCGATATAAATTAAGATCGGTGGGACGTGGATGTCACATCGTTACCCCAGATGGAGGGACAAAGGGGACAGAGGACTGTGGAGCTATGATTGGGTTCCCACCCGGAACAACGACGCCCCGGTATTGTCTTGGACCAGGTGAGTAGCGGAGTCCTTCCTATACAGCAGTCACGCCGGAGCCGCCGGGGAGATGCCCGAGCATGCGCGTCATTGTAGCGACTGGCCCGCACCGGAAACACCGTGCTGTACCGATGGATCTGCCATTCATATTAGCCCAATTGTGCATCCACCTTTATTCCATGAGCCACCGGCTGGACTTAAGTCTCCAGTCTGGAGGGACATAGTCTTTGTATTGCGTTTTGTTTTGATTCTCCTACCAGGATCACCACTGATTTATGGGTTAATTGAGGGGTAAATACATTATATTTAATCAACAACAACTGAATTATCCTTTATATGAAAATTAGATGCAAAGTACAAGGTCAATATGCGAAGAGTGTACTTTGCAATAAAGTTATAGCAATAGCTTCGTAACAGGGTAAAGTGAAGAGTAGTGATTGTGGATTTATATTTTAGTGTGACAAAAACTGTATCAATCTAAATCATTTACATATAAAAAGTTGCAATTTGTTGTCACCAGATCATTATTATTTTACATTTTAAGGTTACTGAACTAATCAGCCGCTTGCCGTATAATATGTAACTTTTTACACTCATCTTTCATACGTATTCGCCTTAAAATACGAAATACTACACACGGTAACGTAGTGACTACAACAGATAACTCACCAGGTTACTCACAACAAATGCAATATTTCAATTAAATAATCAACCACACCGACATAAATCTCTACATAAATTTCCACCCAATCACCCGACCACCCGATACTCTCCCCAACAGTGGGTAGCCATCAGCACCACCCGATACTCTCCCCAACAGTAGGTAGACATCAGCACCACCCGATACTGTCCCCAACAGTAGCTGTAGCCAGCACCACCACCCGATACTCTCTCAAACAGTAGGTGTAGCCAGCACCCCCACCCGATACTCCCCCCAATAGTAGGTGTAGCCAGCAGCACCACCCGATACTCTCTCCAACAGTAGGTGTAGCCAGCACCACCACCCGATACTCTCCCCAACAGTAGGTGTAGCCAGCAGCACCACCCGATACTCTCTCCAACAGTAGGTGTAGCCAGCAACACCACCCGATACTCTCTCCAACAGTAGGTGTAGCCAGCAGCACCACCCGATACTCTCCCCAACAGTAGGTAGACATCAGCACCACCCGATACTCTCCCCAACCGTAGGTGTAGCCAGCACCACCACCCGATACTCTCTCCAACAGTAGGTGTAGCCAGCACCAACACCCGATACTCTCTCCAACAGTAGGTAGCCAGCACCACCACCCGATACTCTCCCCAACAGTAGGTGTAGCCATCAGCACCACCCGATACTCTCCCCAACAGTAGGTGTAGCCAGCACCACCACCCGATACTCTCTCCAACAGTAGGTGTAGCCAGCACCACCACCCGATACTCTCTCCAACAGTAGGTAGCCAGCACCACCACCCGATACTCTCCCCAACAGTAGGTGTAGCCATCAGCACCACCCGATACTCTCCCCAACAGTAGGTGTAGCCAGCACCACCACCCGATACTCTCTCCAACAGTAGGTGTAGCCAGCACCACCACCCGATACTATCCCGAACAGTAGGTGTAGCCAGCACCACCACCCGATACTCTCCCCAACAGTAGGTGTAGCCAGCACTACCACCCGATACTCTCCCCAACAGTAGGTGTAGCCATCACCACCACCCGATACTCTCCCCAACAGAAGTGTAGCCAGCACCACCACCCGATACTCTACCCAACAGTAGGTAGCCATCAGGACCACCCGATACTCTCTCCAACAGAAGGTGTAGCCAGCACCACCACCCGATACTCTCCCCAACAGTAGGTGTAGCCAGCACCACCACCCGATACTCTCTCCAACAGTAAGTGTAGCCAGCACCACCACCCGATACTCTCCCCAATAGTAGGTAGCCATCAGCACCACCAGATACTCTCCCCAACAGTAGGTAGCCATCAGTACCACCCGATACTCTCCCCAACAGTAGGTAGCCATCAGCACCAACCGATACTCTCCCCAACAGTAGGTGTAGCCAGCACCACCACCCGATACTCTCTCCAACAGTAGGTGTAGCCATCAGCACCACCCAATACTCTCCCCAATAGTAGGTAGCCATCAGCACCACCCGATACTCTCCCCAACAGTAGGTATAGCCAGCACCACCACCCTATACTCTCCCCAACAGTAGGTAGCCATCAGCACCACCTGATACTCTCCCCAACAGTAGGTAGCCATCAGCACCACCCAATTCTCTCCCCAACAGTAGGTGTAGCCAGCACCACCCGATACTCTCCCCAACAGTAGGTAGCCATCAGCACCACCCGATACTCTCCCCAACAGTAGGTGTAGCCAGCCTCACCACCCGATACTCTCCCCAAAAGTAGGTAGCCATCAGCACCACCCGATACTCTCCCCAACAGTAGGTAGCCATCAGCACCACCCGATACTCTCCCCAACAGTAGGTGTAACCAGCACCACCACCCGATACTCTCTCCAACAGTAGGTGTAGCCAGCACCACCACCCGATACTCTCTCCAACAATAGGTGTAGCCAGCACCACCACCCGATACTCTCCCCAACAGTAGGTAGCCATCAGCACCACCCGATACTCTCCCCAACAGTAGGTAGCCATCAGCACCACCCGATACTCTCCCCAACAGTAGGTAGCCAGCACCACCACCGGATACTCTCCCCAACAGTAGGTGGCCATCAGCACCACCCGATACTCTCCCCAACAGTAGGTAGCCATCAGCACCACCCGATACTCTCCCCAACCGTAGGTGTAACCAGCACCACCACCCAATACTCTCCCCAACAGTAGGTGTAGCCAGCACCACCACCCGATACTCTCCCCAACAGTAGGTAGCCATCAGCACCACCCGATACTCTCCCCAACAGTAGGTAGCCATCAGCACCACCCGATACTCTCCCCAACAGTAGGTAGCCAGCACCACCACCCGATACTCTCCCCAACAGTAGGTAGTCATCAGCACCACCCGATACTCTCCCCAACAGTAGGTGTAACCAGCACCACCACCCGATACTCTCTCCAACAGTAGGTGTAGCCAGCACCACCACCCGATACTCTCTCCAACAATAGGTGTAGCCAGCACCACCACCCGATACTCTCCCCAACAGTAGGTAGCCATCAGCACCACCCGATACTCTCCCCAACAGTAGGTAGCCATCAGCACCACCCGATACTCTCCCCAACAGCAGGTGTAACCAGCAACACCACCCGATACTCTCTCCAACAGTAGGTGTAGCCAGCACCACCACCCGATACTCTCTCCAACAATAGGTGTAGCCAGCACCACCACCCGATACTCTCTCCAACAGTAAGTGTAGCCAGTACCACCGCCCGATACTCTCTCCAACAGTAGGTGTAGCCAGCACCACCACCCAATACTCTCTCCAACAGTAGGTGTAGCCAGCACCACCCGATACTCTCCTTAACAGTAGGTGTAGCCAGCACCACCACCCGATACTCTCCAACAGTAGGTATAGCCAGCACCACCACCCGATACTCTCCCCAACAGTAGGTGTAGCCATCAGCACCACCCGATACTCTCTCCAACAGTAGGTGTAGCCACCGACACCCGATACTCTCCCCAACAGTAGGTAGCCATCAGCACCACCCGATACTCTCCCCAAAAGTATGTGGCCATCAGCACCACCCGATACTCTCCCCAACAGTAGGTAGCCATCAGCACCACCCGATACTCTCCCCAACAGTAGGTGTAGCCAGCACCACCACCCGATACTCTCTCCAACAGCAGGTGTAGCCAGCACAGCGAGCAAGGAATACCATAGAGTGGCAATCCCTATCCTTTACACATCAGAGGTGCTGAAGCCACCTCTCTGTGTTAGCAGAGGTGCAACAGGCAGCTCCACTGTCCGCCGCGACCACAATTTTTAATTTGCCGCGATTCATTAACACCGTTGAATCGACCACTTAGAGTTGAGATAAAATTCAGAAATTTTGAAATATTAAATAATATTATATCACCCTAGTAATGGTGTTTTAGAAATATGCAAATTGAAATTTGAACAATTAAAAAAATATATAAATATGTAGTAAAACAAGTTTTCGTAAAATTTGGGACATGAAAAAGTTGGTCGGCTGGTAAGTTTTTTATTTTTTGGTCAGGTGATTTTCGTCAGCGAGAAAGTTGTTTGAAATGAACCAAATTTTAACGTTTACATTTAAAATTTTTTTGTAAAACCTTTAGTTTAGCCTGCAGGCAGCTGTAAAGTGAGAAGTTAATTTTCCACCGAACGGCCCCGAACCCGGCCGCCGCGCCGACGCTGCATCGCACAGCGTGGAGTGGGAACCAATCTGATTACATTCCATATCCACATTTTTCGTTCTATAAAGGCATTTTTCAAATTTTTAAACATAGTTATTGATATTTTGGAAAACTAAACCATCATTGAAGTTTAAATCAATCAATAATAAATGTTTCTTAGGTAAACAAATAAATACGCAGTTTTGCAAGTGAATTATACTTTAATGTGAATTTTCTAAAGATAACAACAATAATAGAGTGAATTCAATAGTAGTGAATTTACTGAAGTAATAATAATAAACTAACTAATATACAAATATAAAAATAATTGGAAAGCAAATTAGAATAAATCGACTGGCCTAAAAATGTAATTGTTTTGGTTAAGTGGCTTCTTACTTTTTCTTTGTGAATTTGTTCACTATACAATTTACTGTAGTGGTGAACACCATTCGTGGTGACATATATGGTGTACGTGACAGCCAGCAAGCCTAGAATGACAGTCCAGACGCTCGCTACTAGGGTGACTAGTCGCCGTATCCCCTCCACCAGAGGTCCCGGTGTTTCAAAGTCGGCGTCAGTCCGCGCGCCACATTGCCACTCTATGGTATTCCTTGCTCGCTAAGCCAGCACCACCCGATACTCTCCCCAACAGTAGGTGTAGCCAGCACCACCACCCGATACTCTCCCCAACAGTAGGTGTAGCCAGCACCACCACCCGATACTCTCTCCAACAGTAGGTGTAACCAGCACCACCACCCGATACTCTCCCCAACAGCAGGTGTAGCCAGCACCACCACCCAATACTCTCCCCAACAGTAGGTAGCCATCAGCACCACCCGATACTCTCCCCAACAGTAGGTAGCCATCAGCACCACCCGATACTCTCCCCAACAGTAGGTAGCCATCAGCACCACCCGATACTCTCCCCAACAGTAGGTAGCCATCAGCACCACCCGATACTCTCCCCAACAGTAGGTAGCCATCAGTACCACCCGATCTCTCCCCAACAGTAGGTAGCCATCAGTACCACCCGATACTCTCCCCAACAGTAGGTGTAGCCAGCACCATCACCCGACACTCCTGACTCCCACCCACGGCGAAGTTGGCTTCTTTACGAGCCGCGGTCCACATTAAACAATATCACACGGACCCGCTGGGAAACAAAGGCACTAAATCAGCGCCCAGCAGCCAGCTTGGGCCGACTTCGACTACTAATTTTAATTGAGACCCCCGGCGCGCGAGGGGGCGCATAACTCTGCCCGTGGGAACGCAGCTTACTGCCGGCCTAACTGGATCACCGCGGAGAATCTGCAGGTCGCCGGTGACAAGGGCATTTGTCCAGGAGGAAATATGGGTTGAGGTTTTCTTTTTTTAGATTATTTACGCCTTTCAGTGTTTACAAGCCGTCAGAACCTCAGACTCAGGTCTCGGATTATCAGGTGACCGAAGACGATGCCAAGTTTGCTAAATGTTCATATGTCCTCAGACTCGTCGGTGCACTAAGCAACCACCACCTCTGTAGAGTATGCTATTTCAGCCTTACATACTCAGTTGTTCTCCAGAGTAGTTGGGAACAATTTAAAAGAGACTTTTGTATGGCAAAAAAGAACTTCGGAGTATTATAGGGATGAATTTGAATCTTCACTGTCAAGATTCCTGTGAGAGCCTGAGCATTCTCATTGGTCCACTCTCTTTAATTAATGAATCCATACTGCATAGTAAACATACTAAAACCACCAACGTCATTATCAATGTGTTCTGATTGAATACAAAATATTACACTTGTTGAGCAGCAAAGGATAGTTGTATATGAAAGGAAACCAAACAACATGGGTCTGAAATTGTTTACGATACTCCATGACATCAAGTTTCCAAAAAATGCTAAAATAATTTCTAACCAAAAGTACCAATCCTACAGTGATATTAGTTTGAATTTAATTGTGTCTTGAAATTGCTATAAAACAAGACAAAACTCGCCGTAGGCTCGACCAACATATTATCAACTCTGGCCACTGATCGCTGGTGCTGGAAAGGCGATATAATTTTAAACTCGATGAACAAACACAATTTACATGTATGTTAAATTACTTTTTGTTGTTTTAAATATGAACAAAACCATAACGGTCTGCAGTATGAACTAATAGGTGGACAACCTTACAAAATATTGTTTAAAAATAGCTGTTTGAATCGAATTGCTCCGGAAGATTAATAAGCCTTAGATCCAGAGGCCTAAAACGTTAGATTTCCAAACCGAAAAAGTACAGTTAAACTGTAAGTGATTAATTACAATACAGTTTGTCTACAAAATTAATTTGTATTAATGTTTGTATGTACTAAATGAACTTAACAAGGTAAATCCTGCCATTTCAAATTACGTCAAAAATGATTAGAACCGTAGAAGCAGTCAAAATTTAAAAAAATTTGTCTGTTCTTACAGTCATCCGGTTTGGATTTTTGAGTTTTTAGCTTTGCCTGGTTTGGGCCACTAATTTTGATAAGTTCTAGACATTCTAATCACTTGAAGACGGGATTAGATTTCAGACTCCGAAACGTCGTGAAACTTATTTTTCTTATTCAGTGACGGCGAATGACCGCATTAATTTCTTAAATAACATCAACTCACCAACAAAACAATGTATTTTCCAAAGAGTATGAATCCATATTACGTATATTTGTTGTTATAAAACCAAATTAATCAAATTTTACCACAATTGGAAATGCAAATTTTCCAAAAGGGAGTTCCCAGAATGTAGACCACTCTAATCACGTAGTACGGCAGCTGCCCTCGCAATCAGGGGAGACAAGATGGCGCCATGCAGTCTCACAGATAGTCAGATGAAAGCACCTTATTACTGTAATGGCCGGCGGTCATGTTAATTCTTGCCTCAGCCTGTGTCTTGTGAGAGAACCACCTTTGGTGCTTTGTATCCCGCTTTCATCCCTCCCACCCTCCCTTCGCCGTATTATCTCCAGTTGCCGAGCGCTTTTCATCGTCCAACCACAATGAGGGGCTTTCAAACCCTCTTTATTTATCTCCATGTTATGAATTAAATAGGAGGATCTCGTTGTTTTTACTTTCGGCGGAGTCGAGTAAAATGTTGATAAGTTCTACATATTTAATCATTGTCTAGCAAAACATTTAAGAGTGTAATGGGGTCATGGTGTTCTGAAAAAGGTTAGTTGTTTTTAATAACCTATATTATTTGTCTATACCTCAAACGGGTTAGTTTTGCATATTTCAGTTTTTTCGTGGCGAGCGAGTTTTTACTCACTCACTTTTCATCTAGTAACGGGCGAGATAACTTGCATATTTTTTATTTGAAACGACACCGATATGACTTAAAACAGACTTCACTAAACTCACAGTCCACAACACTTATTATTCACAATCGTCATTCTCTGTCACCTGGACAACCTGCAAGAAAATTTAAAAGGAGATTATTAGACTACTGAAGAAGATTTTTCAAAATTATGTATAAATGACTTCCTAGGAATTGGCTGTAAATGTGATGGTAAGTATCTTGAAACATTAGGAGTGTAATATACACTTTATTTAATTATCAGTTACACCTTATTTTTCATTAAATATCGTTAAATATGGGCAGTGAGCCTTGAAAATCAAAACAGAATAATAACAAACTAGACTTTATAAAGGTAGATTTTTCACTGTATTATACAACTTAAAATCGTGAAAATTATATTTATTTATGAAAAAAAAATAATTCAAACTATTTACTGAACACATAATTTTTGGTAACTTATAATATGATTTTATTTATGACAGGAACAAATTATAATTCAATTTTCACGGTGACATAACTTTAGTTTCTATTTTCCTTACCCCATTCATTATAACCATTACTTCCCTCGACCACGATATGTCCATTTTTGAAATCTCTATTGCCAAAATCATCCCGCAATTTTCTAAATTGGAAAATTATTTCTCGATTATTTAATTTCCTAATCGGACAGTTAAGGACTATTGTGAACCGTGCAATTTGGGGGTATGTTATTATTTGACATTCATTATATAAGAGGTCTTCCCATCGGGTCGGCAATTTCGGTACACAATGCCCAGAGAGAGCCGGGCCACCCGGGATCTGGCGGGAGATAAGATGCGTTGTAATTAGCGGAGAGGTTGCGGGAGTTGGACCCCGGAAGACCGAGCGGTGGTACCTGGGGGGCCGAGCTTCGCTCGGAGAGGGGCAGTCAGTTTCTTTAATACTAGAGTGGGTTTTCACCACAGCCCCCCCTTGTTGAGCAGATTTCCTTCGCTCAGTTGCCTCTTTTCTGCATATTTAATGTCACTCCAGATTATATTATAGCTCAATTCCCTTTTAGGCTTTAAATTATATATACATAACATCATTTACATATTCCCATTTTATACGCATTCATCATTCATAGTTTGTCGCCGTTCTCAGGAAACCACATGTTGATATTCAGGATATGGGTATTACTTTGACAGTTCACTGCCTCCTTGACAGTTCTCCTTGAATGTATCTGGAAAATCATAAGTTATGGAACCCAGCTCACATGAGTGTATTAGGAAAGTTATAAGTTATTAAAGGCATCCCCCTTGAATGTATCACGAAAATCATAAGTTGTGGAAACCAGATTCCTTGAGTATATCAGGAAAGTTATAAGTTATGAAATGAATTTCCATTGAGTGTATTAGGAAAATCATAAGTTATGAAACCCTGCTCACAAGAGTGTATCAGTAAAGTTTATGTTATGGTAGGTATTCTCCTTGAGTGTATCAGGAAAATCAAAAGTTGTGGAAGCTTTCCCTCTTGCGTGTAGCTGAAATATCATAATTTATGAAACCCAGGTCACTTGAGTGTATCTGTAAAGGCTGTTATTTGAAAAGCTAAAATCCATGCAGTGCAAGGAACATTTAAAAGCTATGTTATCCATTTATATATTGTTATTTTCTTATGTGTCTTTGGACCCGTTAGAATTTATAATTTGGAATGCCGCAAGGTTGTTGCTTAAGTCTTTCTCTTTTTCTCTTTAAAATGTAGTATATTATGTCAAGCTTGTTGGGTTTAATTTCTTTGTGTACAATGAAAAAATAACTGGAATTCCACAAGTAAGAATGATTGCAAGATTCTTCAAACCATAATTAATGTCCCTGAACCAGAAATAGAAATAATACTAAGTCATTTGACCCAGCCGGTTACCGAAAATGTTACCGAAACTTGGACTAAACCAAAATACCCCCTATAAAAACAGTTGATGGGGAAGATTTTTATAGTAAGAACAAAGTAAATCTTAAAGTTAATCTTATTAAATTCATACTACAAATTGTATTCAATGTGTATTCAATACATATAATCCCAGTGGACCTGACCACAGTGGCCTCTCATGTTT
Organism: Allygus modestus; assembly: GCA_963675035.1. Lineage (NCBI taxonomy): Eukaryota > Metazoa > Arthropoda > Insecta > Hemiptera > Cicadellidae > Allygus > Allygus modestus. Next base: position 4,686,570 of record OY776111.1, read on the forward strand.
GCACAGTGAAGACGGTGATGAGTGGGAGGGGGTGGGGGAGGGGGAGGGGGAGGTGTCGATAGAGGCGTAAGCTGCCCCGTATCAAAGGAGACAGTACTGATGGACACGGCACAAGATGGTACATTTGCATGTGGCGCTAATTACCCCGTGGGCTGTACGGCAGCCCTTGTCCACAGAGCCGCCAAATTGGACCCTTTGTGAACGCTTTCCTTCCACTTCCTCCCCACTTAAGTCGCTTCTGCTTTGGTAAACCTACAACATATTACGGTTATTAGTGAACAGAAAGGGAAGATCTATGTGTAAGTGTATTAACGGTGTTTTTCTCACACAAATCCTTCTTTCCTTCTGGGTTCTATTGTCATTTCAATATTGACAACTAAAATAAAATTAAATGTCGGAAATGAGTTGTAATCTGGCTTGCATTGTCATTCCTGATATCGGCTCCCCGCTACGAGGACACGGGGTCAGTCACAGACTGAAGCTCTCCTTCTCATATTTCAATAATTAACAGTTGGAAAATCAACAATCCTATTCAAGCAAAACACTTACAATCTAAATAAATCTTGGAGACATTACGTGAATCTTTTAAACAATAAGTATTAATCATCAGTAGCTTCAACCTACTCTACACAGGAACATCCTTACATACTTTTATTTTATTTTTTAAATTTACCACCCTTTGTTTTATGGGTTGGTCATAAAGTTAATAGAAACATAAATGTATGCACTAGTAAGGAGAGTCTTTCTTTTTTTCCAAGCGGACAAACTGTTTACAGAGAATGGATAGTTGGGCAATGTCTAACTGCTAGACAACCTTGTAGTCCATTTGTCGTCAGACTATGCTAGAAATGTGAATACACATTTTAAAACACTGTGACCAAAATCTCGCGTCAGATTTCAATAAATAGTTTTCCACTGATGTGTTGTATCATTGAAAGGAAAACACTTTGAGCCCTTTTCTTATTGGAATGTAAACAATAAATAACAATTCGCATTAAGCATTACTGCACGTCTTTTTACACCAGAGATGTACAATATTTATATTTACATTTATATTTATATTTACCCGCATTATAAAAACTAGGCGGTGATGTGCAAGAATGGAGTGAGAGAAAGTGTTGACTCACCATCATACCAAAGTTCATCCATGAGTTTTACCTTTTATCATGCAATGTCATACTTTTCTTCTACAAATAAATATTGCAATTCACTGGGAGTAATAATTAATAACTTTATTTACAAACTGAGAATGAGTATGTACTATTTAAAAATCATTAAAAAAGGGAAAAAGGAAATTTAACGTTTAATATATGAGTTGGAGAGGAGAGGGATAGAGACCAAGACAGCATGTGTTCAGTTTTGAAAGGTTATTGTTGAATTTCACATATGTCACAAAAGTTCTGCAAAAATTCTTCTACACATTTCTTGAGCAGTCCCGTTTTAGTTTAGGCCCAACTCAGCTGACGTTAAATACAGTTAAGGTAGAATGTATAAAAAACATATATTTAGGAAAATGTAAATATACCAAATAAAATCACTAATATGTTAATTACCAAACAGGTGACTTGTGTTGTTTATCACTCAATCACGCGAAACATTTAGTCCAATTTGGGTGAACATTAATTTGAACACTCCTACTACCCCCAGTTCACAAGAGTACATGTTAAGTACATTCAAATTGACCTTACGGACTTAATAAAGGGGGGAAGTAAAGTAAATGATTTTACTATATTGTGGTAGGCAGCTGTGGCACTGTTAACCGTGATACTATTTCAGTTTTACAACCAGTAAAATTGCATGCGAAATCGAGTTACCAGCGCAAAAAATGTGACTTTAAAAAACCCAAGTACCTCGCACAAACCACATACATTTCGAATCTGACACATCGTTGTAAATAGGATAATATACAACCACAAGCGTCAATTAAAGGTAGGAATAGCAGAAAACCCGCTTTTGTGTAATTACCGTGATTTTCGCCAGGAAGTGTTTGAGTTTATCGGCGGATCGGTGAACGGTTAGGAAGCTAATAGTACGGGAGACGTGTCATTACCGGAGCTGTTACTTGCGCAGACTCCTCACTTATCTTGAACGCTCGGTATTTGACTCTTCATGATCCTAAATCTTTACATTCCTTCCGTGAAGGTCATTCTCTCATTGGCCTGACTAGTGACCGGTAATAGTTTATTGCCTTGCTGCATCTTATATGTATTCACCCTCTTGAGTGAGTGCGTTTAACGTTAATCTACTGTGAAGTGTTGCATGTAACTTACTGTGTCATGAGTTGCTAAAACAACACAACATGGTAATCGAGAGGCTAGTTATCGCCGTTGGAATCCGCTTGGAAAACCATTTTGAATTTATTTACCTTATCAGTTAGTTGCAAATTAATTTGATTTTAAATTTAGTATTTGCATTTGTTGTAGTTCTTTACTCAAAGAAAATAATACAATAATTGTATGCTTTGCTGATTGTAGCACCAATCTAGATCGAATTTATTTCGCTTTCTTGTCTAGCTTTACAAATTTCCTTCGATCTCGATCTTGCTACTCTAAACAAACAGCTGTGTGTAAACACACGTTTTCATCGTTTACAAGTTGTATAATGCATTCAATTCACATTTAACAGCTGATGACCTCAACCAAAAAGTGTCATAAAATTATATTTTTTGTCCTAGGACGAAAAAGATCATAAAACAATAATTTTCATCCAAGGAGTAAAAAGAACAACATTATCATGCATGTGATGAAAACAGCTGTTTTTGAAGCAGTTTGACGAAATAGTATATTTCGTCACAAGTCCGTAAAGTGACCGTTACTGGTGCACAATCGAGTTTTCGTACTTTTCATCATGCCACCTTTTATTAAATATACAGGATGGCTAAAAATAAACTTGTGCCTACACCCCTTCTTTACCTGTTTTTTTTTATATATTTGAACTTTTACACTTTTACAATAGTCTATAGGCTAATAAACTAACAACACCAGAGGTTTGCTATTGTTTAAGATGTTTATGATGCTAGAAACAGTCAGCTGTTAAAACTTATATAATGGAATACTGCAAGAAGAATAGCAGCGCTCATGGTGACAAATCTTGGAACCTTCTCACCAAGCCTAGTCCTTTTTGCAGTTTTACCTGTTTATCCGGCCCATCGGGAATCGATTGGTTTCAATCGCACTTGATAGTACTGTAAACAATAGTTTATTGCGTGGGTATGATGAAACGATTAATCCTGTATTGAATAATAAGGTTTTTTTGCCTGCTTGCAACTCTGTTCTTAAAAACGGCTCCAACGATTTATTTCAAAAGTTGTAATTAACTAATTTTTGGGTTACAAATAATTTCTAAACACTACTTATTCCCAAAAAAGTCTAATTACTAAACAAATTCTAACGGGAAAATTGGGCTTATGGAAAATACAAAAAAAATATAACTCAGCTATTTACAATCAGCCAGTGAACTGTCAAAGTAATACCCATATCCTGAATATCAACATGTGGTTTCCTGAGAACGGTGACAAACTATGAATGATGAATGCGTATAAAATGGGCAAATGTAAATGATGTTATGTATGTTATGCCTTTCATAACTTATGATTTTTCTAATACACTCAAGGGAAAAGCATTTCATAACTTATAACTTTCCAGATACACTCAAGGAGTCTGGTATTCACAACTTATGATTTTCCTGATACACACAAGGGGAATGCCTGTCATAACTTATGATTATCCTAATCCGCTCAAGGGGAATGCCTTTCATAACTTATAATTTTCCTGATAGATTTAAGGGTCTGGGTTCCATAACTTATGATTTTTTAGATATCCATAAGGGGAATGGCTTCCTCAACTTATTATTTTCCTTTTTCTAATAACACATGGCAATAGTAACTTTGTATGGCAGGGTTGTATGCGTACGTGGTCTCCGTTTGCACAGTTCATAGGCCGCTGATTTTAGTTCAATATTTATAAAAGAAAACTATACAAGTTTTTGTTAAGTTGAAATTTCTAATGACACGTTACAGTTGAATCCCCCTCTGTAATATACCTTATTGCCGGAGTATGCGCAGTGGTCTCCATGGAGAAGGGTTGTACAAAGGCGAACGGAACACATTGGCGGATAAACAAACACGGCCTCAACACAAACACAAGACGTTCGCATCAACCAATCACCTGAGTATTATTTGAAGCGTTCTGCGCCTTCTCTGTTTCTGCTGCTTCTATTTACTCTTTTACGTATTCACCGTAACAGTTTTTTTTGTATTCACTGCATTTTGGTACGTTTCCTTGATGGATTATGGAGTAATATATGTTTATCGCATTGCATTTCCAAGAAGTTATTGTAACGCAAAATGGCTCAGTTTGGTTTATACACTGATAGATTGTTAAGGGTTTAAACGAAAAAGTTAGGCAATTGTTGTTAATCATTGTATTTACTTGACAAACCTCAATACTGCGTTAACGAAGCAACATTAACCAACCAATTAATGATAATGGTTAAAGTCAGTCTTACTCAGTAACAAGGCTACATCAGGCATCTCACTCATTCTAAATCATCATTCATTCATACTCGCCGTAAAATACGTCCTCGTTGCGTCTGCAGCTTACACAGTAATTAAGTGAGTCTGCAACTATATTTCACCGCCAAAATTGGGTTACTCACAAAATTAAGTACTTGAAATTGATAATAATTTAGACGTCAAATCAATAAGTGTAACCACGAGACAGCTCCTGACATGATAACCCTAACATGCTCAAGGGAGAGGTCTCACAACAACGCAACGTTACAGCAGGCAGAGTATAGTCCTGGACACAACAGTGGCGGGATGCAGTTACTGTTCGAGATGAGGTCTCCCAATAACGCAACGTTACAGCAGGCACAGTATAGTCCTGATCACAACCGTGAGGCAGAATACAGATACAGTTCGGGATGAGGTCTCACAATAACGCAACGTTACAGCAGGCACAGTATATTCCTGGACACAACAGTGGCGGGATGCAGCTACAGTTCGGGATGAGGTCTCACAATAACGCAACGTTACAGCAGGCACAGTATATTCCTGATCACAACCGTGAGGCGGGATGCAGCTACAGTTCGGGATGAGGTCTCACAATAACGCAACGTTACAGCAGGCACAGTATATTCCTGATCACAACCATGAGGCGGGATGCAGCTACAGTTCGGGATGAGGTCTCACAATAACGCAACGTTACAGCAGGCAGAGTATATTCCTGGACACAACAGTGGCGGGATGCAGCTACAGTTCGGGATGAGGTCTCACAATAACGCAACGTTACAGCAGGCACAGTATATTCCTGATCACAACCGTGAGGCGGGATGCAGCTACAGTTCGGGATGAGGTCTCACAATAACGCAACGTTACAGCAGGCACAGTATATTCCTGATCACAACCGTGAGGCGGAATGCAGCTACAGTTCGGGATGAGGTCTCACAATAACGCAACGTTACAGCAGGCACAGTATATTCCTGATCACAACCGTGAGGCGGAATGCAGCTACAGTTCGGGATGAGGTCTCACAACAACGCAACGTTACAGCAGGCAGAGTATATTCCTGGACACAACAGTGGTGGGATGCAGCTACAGTTCGGGATGAGGTCTTACAATAACGCAACGTTACAGCAGACACAGTATAGCCCTGGACACAGTAGTGGGGCGGGATGCAGCTACAGTCCGGGAGGAGGTCTCACAATAACGCAACATTACAGCAGACACAGTATAGTCATGGACATAGTAGCGGGGTGGCCGGGAGGAGGTCTCACAATAACGCAACGTTACAGCAGACACAGTATAGTCCTGGACACAGTAGTGGGGCGGGATGCAGCTACAGTCCGGGAGGAGGTCTCACAATAACGCAACATTACAGCAGACACAGTATAGCCCTGGACACAGTAGTGGGGCGGGATGCAGCTACAGTCCGGGAGGAGGTCTCACAATAACGCAACATTACAGCAGACACAGTATAGTCCTGGACATAGTAGCGGGGTGGCCGGGAGGAGGTCTCACAATAACGCAACATTACAGCAGCCACAGTATAGTCCTGGACACAGTAGTGGGGCGGGATGCAGCTACAGTCCGGGAGGAGGTCTCACAACAACGCAACATTACAGCAGACACAGTATAGCCCTGGACACAGTAGTGGGGCGGGATGCAGCTACAGTCCGGGAGGAGGTCTCACAATAACGCAACATTACAGCAGACACAGTATAGTCCTGGACATAGTAGTGGGGTGGCCGGGAGGAGGTCTTACATTAACGCAACGTTACAGCAGACACAGTATAGTCCTGGACACAGTAGTGGGGCGGGGTGCAGCTACAGTCCGGGAGGAGGTCTCACAATAACGCAACGTTACAGCAGACACAGTATAGCCCTGGACACAGTAGTGGGGCGGGATGCAGCTACAGTCCGGGAAGAGGTCTCACAATAACGCAACATTACAGCAGACACAGTATAGTCCTGGACATAGTAGAGGGGTGGCCGGGAGGATGTCTTACATTAACTCAACGTTACAGCAGACACAGTATAGTCCTGGACACAGTAGTGGGGCGGGATGCAGCTACAGTCCGGGAGGAGGTCTCCCAATAACGCAACGTTACAGAAGATACAGTATAGCCCTGGACACAGTAGTGGGGCGGGATGCAGCTACAGTCCGGGAGGAGGTCTTACAATAACGCAAAATTACAGCAGACACAGTATAGCCCTGGACACAGTAGTGGGGCGGGATGCAGCTACAGTCCGGGAGGAGGTCTCCCAATAACGCAACGTTACAGAAGATACAGTATAGCCCTGGACACAGTAGTGGGGCGGGATGCAGCTACAGTCCGGGAGGAGGTCTCACAATAACGCAACGTTACAGCAGACACAGACTAGCCCTGGACACAGTAGTGGAGCGGGATGCAGCTACAATCCGGGAGGAGGTCTCCCAATAACGCAACGTTACAGAAGATACAGTATAGCCCTGGACACAGTAGTGGGGCGGGATGCAGCTACAGTCCGGGAGGAGGTCTTACAATAACGCAACGTTACAGCAGACACAGTATAGCCCTGGACACAGTAGTGGGGCGGGATGCAGCTACAGTCCGGGAGGAGGTCTCACAATAACGCAACGTTACAGGAGACACGGTATAGCCCTGGACACAGTAGTGGGGTGGCCGGGAGGAGGTCTTACATTAACTCAACGTTACAGCAGACACAGTATAGTCCTGGACACAGTAGTGGGGCGGGATGCAGCTACAGTCCGGGAGGAGGTCTTACAATAACGCAACGTTACAGCAGACACGGTATAGCCCTGGACACAGTAGTGGGGCGGGATGCAGCTACAGTCCGGGAGAAGGTCTCACAATAACGCAACGTTACAGCAGACACAGTATAGCCCTGGACACAGTAGTGGGGCGGGATGCAGCTACAGTCCGGGAGGAGGTCTCACAATAACGCAACGTTACAGCAGACACAGTATAGCCCTGGACACAGTAGTGGGGCGGGATGCAGCTACAGTCCGGGAGGAGGTCTCACAATAACGCAACGTTACAGCAGACACAGTATAGCCCTGGACACAGTAGTGGGGCGGGATGCAGCTACAGTCCGGGAGGAGGTCTTACAATAACGCAACGTTACAGCAGACACGGTATAGTCCTGGACACAGTAGTGGGGCGGGATGCAGCTACAGTCCGGGAGGAGGTCTTACAATAACGCAACGTTACAGCAGACATGGTATAGCCCTGGACACAGTAGTGGGGCGGGATGCAGCTACAGTCCGGGAGGAGGTCTCACAATAACGCAACGTTACAGCAGACACAGTATAGTCCTGGACACAGTAGTGGGGTGGGATGCAGCTACAGTCCGGGAGGAGGTCTCACAATAACGCAACGTTACAGCAGACACAGTATAGCCCTGGACACAGTAGTGGGGCGGGATGCAGCTACAGTCCGGGAGGAGGTCTCACAATAACGCAACATTACAGCAGACACAGTATAGCCCTGGACACAGTAGTGGGGCGGGATGCAGCTACAGTCCGGGAGGAGGTCTCACAATAACGCAACGTTATAGCAGACACAGTATAGCCCTGGACACAGTAGTGGGGCGGGATGCAGCTACAGTCCGGGAGGAGGTCTCACAATAACGCAACGTTACAGCAGACACAGTATAGCCCTGGACACAGTAGTGGGGCGGGATGCAGCTACAGTCCGGGAGGAGGTCTCACAATAACGCAACGTTACAGCAGACACAGTATAGTTCTGGACACAGTAGTGGGGCGGGATGCAGCTACAGTCCGGGAGGAGGTCTCCCAATAACGCAACGTTACAGCAGACACAGTATAGCCCTGGACACAGTAGTGGGGTGGGATGCAGCTACAGTCCGGGAGGAGGTCTTACAATAACGCAACGTTACAGCAGACACGGTATAGCCCTGGACACAGTAGTGGGGTGGCCGGGAGGAGGTCTTACATTAACTCAACGTTACAGCAGACACAGTATAGTCCTGGACACAGTAGTGGGGCGGGATGCAGCTACAGTCCGGGAGGAGGTCTCACAATAACGCAACGTTACAGCAGACACAGTATAGCCCTGGACACAGTAGTGGGGCGGGATGCAGCTACAGTCCGGGAGGAGGTCTCACAATAACGCAACGTTACAGCAGACACAGTATAGCCCTGGACACAGTAGTGGGGCGGGATGCAGCTACAGTCCGGGAGGAGGTCTCACAATAACGCAACGTTACAGCAGACACAGTATAGCCCTGGACACAGTAGTGGGGCGGGATGCAGCTACAGTCCGGGAGGAGGTCTTACAATAACGCAACGTTACAGCAGACACGGTATAGTCCTGGACACAGTAGTGGGGCGGGATGCAGCTACAGTCCGGGAGGAGGTCTTACAATAACGCAACGTTACAGCAGACATGGTATAGCCCTGGACACAGTAGTGGGGCGGGATGCAGCTACAGTCCGGGAGGAGGTCTCACAATAACGCAACGTTACAGCAGACACAGTATAGTCCTGGACACAGTAGTGGGGTGGGATGCAGCTACAGTCCGGGAGGAGGTATCACAATAACGCAACGTTACAGCAGACACAGTATAGCCCTGGACACAGTAGTGGGGCGGGATGCAGCTACAGTCCGGGAGGAGGTCTCACAATAACGCAACGTTACAGCAGACACGGTATAGTCCTGGACACAGTAGTGGGGCGGGATGCAGCTACAGTCCGGGAGGAGGTCTTACAATAACGCAACGTTACAGCAGACACGGTATAGCCCTGGACACAGTAGTGGGGCGGGATGCAGCTACAGTCCGGGAGGAGGTCTCACAATGTCTCTAATGACGCCTTGTCATTAGCTAGTATTGTCCCTGATAACCGGGTTACTCATTGTGTTCCTGCTCGACCTTGTTGCGCTCATTTGTCAATGTCTTGTTCTCATAAAAGTTTTGATTTATCGCTCATTTCGTCGTATCATATATTTGTCTGTGCCGATCCCTCTCTTTGTTTGTTTCCGGGGGAATGCTAACTCAGAATCTTCATCTCGCGTTGTTCGATTTGAATAGTGGTGATGATGAAAGGCTAATCACATTGTCCACTTTGCAATGCGTATCTAATATGTAACATGAATGATTAATTTTAAAAATATTTTTGATTCAGATACATTTCTTTAAGAATTACACTATTATGAATAATAATAAATATCGTTTATTTCACCACCAATAATATCCATATGTTACATACAGTATAAATATACAAAGGACACATATTATGGGCCTGTTTGATTCAGACACTTACACTTAAATAAAAGCAAATAAAACACAAAAATCATAGCCAATAGTTACAATGGTGGATGAAATAAGTAGGAAATTCCTTAGATTGACCTGTGTTGGAATTCCCAGCATTTAACTTAAACAAAATAAAAATAAGGTGTGCGGCAAATAACAAAACTAACTTTAAGAATATTTCAAATAATTAACACAATCTGTAGTGCTTATTAAAATATTTAAAAATAAACCCCACAGCATCGATGTATAAACATACATTGAAAATATAAACTCAAAAATACAGAGCGATTGTCCCAAAATTACGCTCTAATAACTACCCTCCCTATGGTGAATACAGTTTCTCACAACAACACTGTGTGATATATACATTAATAATATGCATCTAAAAGTCTGTGTGACAACTGCCTTAATGTGCCCGGCGATGCGCGATAATATAATTCCTCCGGATCCCATAGCTCCAACAATAGCGCGATCCTCGTTCATCAACTCGGTACATCCATTATATCGGGCGACGCGCCACTCGAGCGACAATGCCATTTCACCGCCGCCCTTTTGACCGAGAACCAAACCCGAGCAGTGAACCGCTTCCGGTATTATCCCAGGAGGAATTAAACCGCGTTAAGCGCCGAGGGGGCGAGTACCGAGTGGTGCCGTAAACACTAATATAGACTCTAATTGGAGGCGAGATAAAGAAGGAGACCCTTTGAAGTCCGGCATTGTGGCGAGCGAGTGCGAGGGCCATCTAGTTGTGCTGATTGTCGCCGCTGCTAAATACGAGTTTATTTTTAATTAATGTCGGCGGCGCGGGAGGTAACGACCCTCACATTGTCCACCACCGCTCAGTAATTATCTCGGATGTATCTTGTCTCGCTTCTTCGCCGCGCCTGAAAGCCCTCTCTGAAGCCTTAACGCGAATTTTGTTTCTGAGAGTTCGACCTTTTCCTGTCCGTCCGCCTGGAAACACTCGGAACATAAGACGTGGAAAAACAGGAAAATAATTTAAATCCTCGAGATTCGACTTCTTTTAATTATTATAACGACACCTACGTCGCGGAAGTTCCAAGAAGATGTTCGGTCGAGGGCGGGTTGTTAGTGAGGTGGTCGTCGGGTGCGGTCTGGGGAAATAACGATGTGGCCTCAAGAAGAAACTCAGCGACATCGAATTAAATATTTCATTCACCAATACATCTATGGCCTTGTAATTTCCTGGTTATAAGTAGTAAAGATGTTTTGGAAAGTCGTGACCCAATTAATTATCTTCTAGAAAAAAGAACACATTAATTATCGCCTTGATTAAATGGCTGAAAAGATACACGATGAATATACCCATTATCAGTTACGTTACAGGGAGTTCACACAAACGTTACGGGTCCTATAAAATAACGCGAAATATCTTCTGTCAAATGAGCCACACTGGCTGGTAAACCACACCACTATTGTTACTTCAGTAAAAGAAAATGAATTATAGACAATACCACTATTGCCCCAGCTTATACTCACTCCCGTCTGTGCCTGTGCGTGTGTCAGCTTCGTCCCTCGTTGTACATTTCCCTAGCGCAGCAATATCCCCCGATAACTCCCACCCCACCACCAAGTCATTAGTGTTGACGCTAGTTTCATTTCATTTATAGTTACACCACTACTCGAGTATTTCCAATTATTTTTTCGCTTGTTGGAGAGTCGAACCAATTTTGAATGAAATCATAGTGTGAGTCTAAACGAACTGCTTTGCTGCTGCCCCACGCACGGCGTTCTAATGTTAAGTTGTTGATTTCTCTTCGACAACACTAGAATTATATTGCCACCGGTGACTGAGCCCTGAATGATGATTCAAGTGGTAGTATTAGTTATGCATAGTGAGCAGGATTAGGTATGCTTATTATGTACAGCTTGTTTGAGTGGTAGGATACAATTGCTAATTAGTTATAATTGATAGTAATGATCCAGCAGTTGTTCGGGGCTTGTTTTACAAGCGATGCTTTACACATTACAATTGTATTTAATCTGTAGCAGAAAATCCTAATTGTGTATCATTAATTAATGGTTCCACAATATAAAATCGATAGTAGACAAATCTTTTTATTTGTATATCCCTCAAGATAGTTACAGTCACCAAATATAACTAAAGTAATAAAATGCAGGAGGTTACATTATTTAGCATTATATTTTATTAGATATCCAGGGAAACTGTAAAATTATTTATTTTTTTAAATTGTTATTTTTTGTAATCTAAAACCATTCGGTCATATCCTCTTTGGAAAAAATCGTCCCTAGAGTAACGTGGGCGATCAATGAGCCACAGTGAAGAACAGGTTTCTCATTTCTCATGTTCTTCGGGTTCTCGTTCTGAAGAGGGGGCTCCAGTCACGGAATATTTTGAATTTATCCTTGCTTCTCCCATCAAATGTTAATTTTTAAAGCTCGTTCTTTCTCAACGGATAATCCGAAACCATTGATTTATGGTTCATTTTAAATGGGAACAAATTGTTAGCGATTTCAAAGAGCAGAATTTTTGATATAACAAATAGTTCGGCCATAAAAAATTGTAAATATTAAAAATCTTGGAATTTTACTGAACGATTATTATTTGTGATATAGACGCTTTACTGAATGATTATTATTTGTGATATAGACACTTTACTGAACGATTATTATTTGTGATATAGACGCTTTACTGAACGATTATTATTTGTGATATAGACGCTTTACTGAACGATTATTATTTGTGATATAGACACTTTACTGAACGATTATTATTTGTGATATAGACGCTTTACTGAACGATTATTATTTGTGATATAGACACTTTACTGAACGATTATTATTTGTGATATAGACGCTTTACTGAACGATTATTATTTGTGATATAGACGCTTTACTGAACGATTATTATTTGTGATATAAACACTTTACTGAACGATTATTATTTGTGATATAGACACTTTACTGAACGATAATTATTTGTGATATAGACACTTTACTCATTGACATCGCTAGGTATTTGTATTTGCTTTTAAATGAGCTATAAATCGACGATATTGGATAATCCGTGGGAGGAATGGACTTTGAAAGTTAACATTCGCCTAATGGGAGAAGCAGGTAGAAAGGCCAAATGTTTCGTGACAGTCGCCCACTCTTAATTCTGAGCTCCATTTTAAGATGGTTATTGTGTTTCCCTTCAATGAAGGCTTCTTATCATAGCTAGTAGGGATGAGCTGGTAGGTTGTACTACAAAGAGTTCCTCGAGTCTCATTGTTGTAGGTCAAACCGCCTTGATGGGACTCTTACAAGTAAGCGAATGTATTACTTTAAATGTCCAAGCCTTTGCATATACATTGTACCCAATATTAGCCACCTTCTTCATAAACGACAGCAAAAACGAGTTAAGTAAAATCAATTTGATAAACTATAGTTATGCAGTTATGCATCTAGGTAGCGTGGTCCTGTCTTCGGTGCTGGCCGGTCAGATCTAGTTGGCGAATTGAGGGGGAGATATCAGCACCCTCAACCCCCTCGGATGAAAAACACACTGTCAGAGAAGTCTCAGGAGTCAATGACATGTATTAGTTTTACAATGCTAAAAACGATATCTAAATCTGATATAGTGGTTTGAAGTTGGGATGCCACTTTATAAATTGCAGCTGACTCAATTAGTATTGGTTATTGATGAAGTCTACCGTAGTCAGTGAAAGCTACGAGAAGCACTTTACCCTTATTTAATGTCTCCCATAAAACACACACGATATGGTGTATGGCAGTCTAAACCAGGAGGTAAGTGGTTAAGCAAGAGGTTTATGTTAATAAAATAGTAACAACGTATCTTGTAGATGTTGGTTGTCTTATAACTTTATAGCTTGATGGAACGATTGAGATAACTCTTACACTGACCTGACCTTATGTGTTCAGGCAATACCATGATTACCTTGATTTTTACCTTCTCTTCATGATTTTGAAACTTTGAAGTTACAAGTGAACTATACTAAACCAAATTAACCAAATTCAAACGTTGTATAAGCATGTTTCTTTTCAAAGCTAATAACTGGCAACACTAAAACTCAACTAACTAAAACTCATTATGCTATTGTTTTTGTATGTAACGTTGATAATGAGATACAACGGGTTAGAATACAAGTGTTAAAGTTAGGATACAACTGCCAGATAAACGATTATAGAAAAATCCTTAGCAAGGTGGGGCCGGTGTCCAGTGACGTTGCAGTGAGGGTGAGGGGAGAAGTGCGGAGCAGGATGTCCAGTGACGGTGTAGTGAGGGTGAGGGGAGAAGTGCGGAGCAGGATGTCCAGTGACGTTGCAGTGAGGGTCAGGGGAGAAGTGCAGGTCAGGATGGCCAGTGACGTTGCTGTGAGGGTGAGGGGAGAAGTGCAGGGCAGGATGTCCAGTGACGTTGCAGTGAGGGTGAGGGGAGAAGTGCGGAGCAGGATGTCCAGTGACGTTGTAGTGAGGGTGAGAGGAGAAGTGCGGAGCAGGATGTCCAGTGACGTTGCAGTGAGGGTGAGGGGATAAGTGCAGGGCAGGATGGCCAGTGACGTTGCTGTGAGGGTGAGGGGAGAAGTGCGGAGCAGGATGTCCAGTGACGTTGCAGTGAGGGTGAGGGGAGAAGTGCGGAGCAGAATGTCCAGTGACGTTGTAGTGAGGGTGAGGGGAGAAGTGCGGAGCAGGATGTCCAGTGACGTTGCAGTGAGGGTGAGGGGATAAGTGCAGGGCAGGATGGCCAGTGACGTTGCTGTGAGGGTGAGGGGAGAAGTGCAGGGCAGGATGTCCAGTGACGTTGCAGTGAGGGTGAGGGGAGAAGTGCGGAGCAGGATGTCCAGTGACGTTGCAGTGAGGGTGATGGGATAAGTGCAGGGCAGGATGGCCAGTGACGTTGCTGTGAGGGTGAGGGGAGAAGTGCGGAGCAGGATGTCCAGTGACGTTGCAGTGAGGGTGAGGGGAGAAGTGCGGAGCAGGATGTCCAGTGACGTTGCAGTGAGGGTGATGGGATAAGTGCAGGGCAGGATGGCCAGTGACGTTGCTGTGAGGGTGAGGGGAGAAGTGCGGAGCAGGATGTCTAGTGACGTTGCAGTGAGGGTGAGGGGAGAAGTGCGGAGTAGGATGTCCAGTGACGTTGTAGTGAGGGTGAGGGGAGAAGTGCGGAGCAGGATGTCCAGTGACGTTGCAGTGAGGGTGAGGGGATAAGTGCAGGGCAGGATGGCCAGTGACGTTGCTGTGAGGGTGAGGGGAGAAGTGCGGAGCAGGATGTCCAGTGACGTTGTAGTGAGGGTGAGGGGAGAAGTGCGGAGCAGGATGTCCAGTGACGTTGCAGTGAGGGTGAGGGGATAAGTGCAGGGAAGGATGGCCAGTGACGTTGCTGTGAGGGTGAGGGGAGAAGTGCAGGGCAGGATGTCCAGTGACGTTGCAGTGAGGGTGAGGGGAGAAGTGCGGAGCAGGATGTCCAGTGACGTTGCAGTGAGGGTGATGGGATAAGTGCAGGGCAGGATGGCCAGTGACGTTGCTGTGAAGGTGAGGGGAGAAGTGCGGAGCAGGATGTCTAGTGACGTTGCAGTGAGGGTGAGGGGAGAAGTGCGGAGTAGGATGTCCAGTGACGTTGCAGTGAGAGTGAGGGGAGAAGTGCGGAGCAGAATGTCCAGTGACGTTGCAGTGAGAGTGAGGGGAGAAGTGCGGAGCAGGATGCAGGATCCCCGTCTCCGATGAATGTTCTACCATCAAGTAAGTTATCTCAAACTCTTACTGCTGTGGCTTAGCACAGCTGTAATTTTTATTCTTGCTAATTTTGTGAGGATTCAATATAAAAATAATGTTACAATTTTATAATTGTTTATTCGTAACAAGTAGTAGTTAAGTATGACTTTATTTTAGTCACGAGATGGGAGTAACTTACGTTATTTTTACTTTAGTTATGCGACATGGAATGTCATTCACCTTTAGTTACAAGTCTTCATTTCAATTTTTCAGTGCACATATCTGAATGAGGATGTAATGTGTGATTTATTTTAGTAATACTCAACTATTTTATCAGTCAATATTTCATTTCCTCCCCTAAACTTTGTTATGTTATTTTAAGCTCTTTGCTTATTTTATTTCAGAAGAGGTAAAATAAAAACAGATGAAATGTTTTATAACCACCCGAATAAAACAATTTCGTTTGATGCGTTAAATGCGTTAAACTCTAATTTGATCCTAACAATACTAAGCCAACACAGCGAGAACGAAAGCTTAAAACACAATTGAAAGGAGGTCCTGGATAAAGAGATACAGAAAATGAGGGATTTTAAAGTGTCGCAGGGATTACAGGGACAAAGGCACCGGGTAAGTAGTCGTTGTGAGGCTGCGGGCGAGAGGTTGAAAGGCTGGAGGTGGAATCGCACATTGTCGCAGGCTTCCCAACTTTTCCCATTTTCTCCACTCATTATTGTAGTTTGTGAAGTTTGTGTCAGCGCCCGCCTTGTTAGTGGCATTGTCCTCCCGCTCATTCCCCGTCATTCGGCTCCTTTTCAAGGGGTGAAAGTTTGATACGTGGTCAGTGGAGTTGGAAACAATATTGCCGGTCAGAAGTTGACGGCGAGGGCGACCTGCGAGTTTATTGCTCAGTTGCGTGGAAAGAAAAACTCTACAAAAGCGTTGGTAGACTTCAACGGAAATGTTTTAATCATTTTCAGATCTAAAATCTAGTGAGTTTTCAATATTAAGTCTTCTAAAGAAAAATTTGTACTCATTAAATACGATTAATTAAAAAAAATTTAATTTCTGCTTTTGCTAAAAAATCAACTCTTGCTCTCATATAACAACTGTCTGAACTGTAAAATATTAAGAACCTAAGACCCTAAAACCTTGATTTAGTTCAAAATATAGTTTTGCTAAGACCACGTAAATTTAAAATACTTAATAATATTAGAATGAAAATATAAAAACTTTGAATAAGATACTATCGTTTTCTACATGTTCATATTGTAATTTTTGTATGAGTAAAACGCAACAACTGTTGAATTTTCACAGCATGTTATCCAGTTAAACATAAATTACATTATATTTGGTTACATTATTAAAATATAGATTGTGAACAAATACATAATCTGACAATAACTGATCCTAGACCCCCATAATGGTACATTTATTATTGATTTATTTGGACTTTACCTATCGCTTCTAGTGTTTAAAAACGACAATACGTTTCATATCAAACATTTACACTAGCCTACATTTTTCCCCTTAAATTTTAATTAACGTGTAAGGAGAAAAAAATGTAGGCCAGTTAAGACAAAGTGTTTGATATTTAGATGCAAGATGGGTTCACTTTTAACCGGGAGGATTATCCTTACCTCGCGAAACACAGTGTAGTTCTAAACACTAAAAGCGATAAGTAAAGTCCAAATAAATCAATAACAATTTCAAATCCATCGCTATTATGAGTTTCAAAAATAAAGTAAAGAACAGTTGAGTATATATTTCATAGAATTAATGGAAGAATTTCGTAACGTTAAACGTATTGATCAGGTGGTTAGAATAGTTACAAACGCAGTAAAAGCTATTGACATTAGCTTTCGAATCTTCTATGTAAAATAACCAGCCCAGAAATGTGATCACATTACTGTAGGAGAGCTTTCAACCCTTACCATCGTCTACAATCCCTCAGCGCATGAGCTCTCTAAGACATCCTGTAACAAGACTCCTGTAACTCCTGGAATCTTCTATGGAATTCGATACAACGTTTATTCTCTCAAGGTGAGGACGTCCCTTACAACGTTAAGGTTAAATCTGTTCTTAATCTTTAGGCTCGACTATCCTTTCCTGAATAAGAAAACAATTATAACGAGCTAATAACTTCTCAAGCAATTCACTTCATACTCCTTACATACCTCTAAGTACCTTAGGTAGAAGAACGATATTGAATAACTTATATTAATTTTTCATACTTTTAACATTTACTTTGAGCATATTTGTTCAGTTTGAAGAAATAGGAAACTTGTCCACTTTGCTCGCCCCATCACACCATCGCGTCAGCAGGATTGCTCAACCCCTTTGTTAGGTTTTGGCACAGCGATGATCGGTGAGATAGGACATCCAAGCATTGTCCCGGTCACAAAGCGCCTCCGATGTTCTTTCTTCACGATTCTCCCACCATCACAAAGGGTTGACCCTGCACCGCGTGTGTGCGTGTGTGTGTTCAACCCCTGATGAGATGCACACTACACATCCATCACAGATTTCATTCTTGTCTCCCCTTGTGATCCCCGACGCAACCTTCGCTCCCTGTAGCCAGTGGCTAGCTGTTGCGTCACTCCCATCAATTATTTGGAGATCTTTGTCCCCGGTATAATACGTCCTGCTTTCAAACTTTTCTACCTTCCAACAACAAAGAAACACTTTCGGTACATTGTGAAGGAAATTCTGTAAAGGTTTTGTCGGAAAACATTAAAGTGATTTATAATCAGTGCGATTCTGTAGTTAATTCACAATTACGTTAGTATTTGTGTTTTTCGTTATTTTACTATTAATTTTTGTGGTGAATGTTTTTAAACTTGCTATAAACTGCACCGGCTATTTTATCAAATCCCATAAGGTCTACATGTCCAGAATCACTGTGAATGCATACCTCTTTCTGGAGTGAAATTAAATACAGTTCGCAACCCACATTATACCATAATCCAAAAGCTCATTAGGCTTCTGATTTCTGGCTCCGGCTAGGACACAGACAATTTTAGACTTTATCTTATTCATTTTGACGGTCTTGGACTGAAAATGCATCCAAAAAGGTCAAATTTTGTTCTCGCCCATTTTACAGCTTGGACTGACACTAGGGAATCCAATACCGGATGATATTTTCAATCCCGGGATTTCGGGATTACGTTGAAGAATCCCGTGATTAACATTAATTTGCGTACAAATATCAGTGACAAAATTATTTTTGGTTTTTAATGTTTAACGTTAATAAGTAACATCTACCACAAGTAAGTAAGTAAGTATCTGGGACATTGTAATCTATCTAGGCAATTGTGTACATATTGAGCATCTAATTTAATCAGATAGCTGACACGAAAAGTTATTTTTTACATTGTTTAGACAGTTAAGAAATTCATTTTTATGTTAGTATGACCCAGGATCACTTTCTGAATACTTAAACGGTTTAAATTATCTTGTTCCGTCAGTTATCCTATTCGTCCTCAGTTATTGCACACAACCACCCAGTTATTGCCGCGTCGCGTCGTCGTGATTTAGTTTGGCCAAACGTCAATGTCAATGTACAGTTTTTTAATTCTTTTTTATTCCGTGCGTCGGTGTCATGTTTGTTTAATGCACTGTGTTATAAATTATTCGATGATCTCTTGTAAGTGAATGAGATACATAAATGTAGCCTTAAGATGAGGTTATAAACAACCTCGACACTGATCGCGTATATTGAAGACGAATAGGATCACTGACAGAAAAAGTAATTTCAACCATTTGTCACAATAACCTATGCATGCAGTACAGAGTGTAGTTTTAAGTGTCTGACATTTGTCATGGTAAATTCTTGAACTAAGAACTCACGTTAGCCCTTAACGCAAAACTATTGCTCAGTAGATATTTATACAACTATTGGACCAACACTCTCGGTTCTTATATAACAAACTCTTGGCTAATAATGGAACTGGGTATCGAAATGAAGCTTCACTCAGTGTTTATTCTGGAATTACCAACAAATGTATTTATACGTTATGACACATAAACTCGACGCATATCACATTAAATAACACATTGTATAGGCCTAGAATGAACAATAAATTATATTTTGACAAAAGATTATCAAATAATAATCCTCCTTGCATAATATAACTACAATAAGCAAACCTATCCTGCATTCTAAAATAATTGGTATTATTAATACCATCAAAAACAACTTGCAACTTGCAATATAAAACCTGAGTATTATTAAACGATAATTTAATTGATGTCAATTAAATTTAATAAATTTCAGCTTTTAAATTACTTTAAATGTTTTTTTCATTAATTTAAATTATTAATTGTGTTTATATTATGCAAAAACCTTGTTTATATCACTATTTCGACATATTTCCGTAATCCCGAAAATCCCGGGATTGGAACCTGAGATCCCGGGATTAGTAAGAGACGAAATTCGGCCGGGATCCCGGGATTGGATTCCCTAACTGACACTCATACTACTCTTATTTACCTATTATTCATGTTGGACTACAAATAACACAAACTTGAACGCATACCTTGAAGTGCTTAGGAATCCGTAAGAAATAAGCCGTAAACTAGACTATAAATAAAGGAATATCCTGTACGCAACATTCTGTAAAAGACGAGGCGGTAGATACAGTTATAATACAATTTAATGGATAATACAACAATACAACAATAACGACAAACCCTGCTCATACTCAAGACCAGTTTTCTCTTTTTCCGAGAAGTTATAAACTTCAAAAGGATACATATAACTCCCACTTGGGGTGAATATACATGTTACAGTAATACTACCAGCCTCCGGTCACTGGCCCTGGCCCCACTGGCCTTCAAAATTGCAATGCTTAGCTAATCTTTTAAAAGTCATGTTATTTGATCAGATAATTTCGTAAATACCTCTTCAAAAATCGATATAGTATGATAGGTGTTTAAAGTACAGAGAGCGAATTAGTGAAGAAAGCTATTTAAGCCTGTAATCCTAGCGAATTCACTAGCTATAGTATTTTAACATTTACCCATGTTACCCTTACTGGTAAAATGGGCAAAGTGCGACGGAGGTGACCGGTAAACAATTAACCACATAAAAATACCTCAGATCACTAAAAAAGACAAAAACAAAAGAAAACACCTTCATGACCGACGCGTCTGCTAGCCACACGTTAAACACGGTCTGATAGAGACGATGCAGCATCGCAGCAACCAGTTTCGCTGTGCTCAAGTGCGCTAAGCAGCAGATGATGGATCGGGCGGCCGCGGCCTCGGTCTGGAGATAGCGGGCACAAAGACTCTGACAGCGGAATGTACGGGAAACAATGTGGACGGCTCGATCAATTATGTAAAGCCAGGGACTGGTTGTCGGGGCTAATCCCGGTGTCGAGCGGCGTTAGACGCGTGGCTGCGGGGCCTGGGAGCGTACAACTCGCTGGACCTGTAACAATACTCTAGGAGACTGCAGTCATGCAGCCACAGGAATGGGGAGACCTGGAGCTGTAACAGTGTTCTAGGAGGATGCATTCATACAGCCATCACACAGGAATGGGGAGACCATGAGGCTTACTGCGGGGTCTGGGAGCGTACATCTCGCTGGAGCTGTAACAATGCTCTAGGAGACCGCAATCATGCAGCCACAGGAATATGGAGACCATGAGTCATGCTGCAGAGCCTGGGAGCGCACACCACGCTGGAGCTGCAACAATACTGTAGGAGACTGCAGTCATACAGTCACAAACTGCAGTCATACAGTCACAAGAATGTGGAGACCATGAGGCATGCTGCGGGGCCTGGGAGTGCAAACCTCGCTGAAGCTGTAACAATACTCTAGGAGACTGCAGTTATGCAGCCACAGGAATGGGGAGATCTAGAGCTGTAACAATGTTCTAGGAAACTGCATTCATACAGCTACAGGAATGGGGAGACCATGAGGCTTACTGCGGGCCTGGGAGCGTACACCTCGCTGGACCTGTAACAATGCTGTAGGAGACTGCAGTCATGCAGCCACAGGAATGGGGAGACCTGGAGCTGTAACAGTGTTCTAGGAGACTGCATTCATACAGCCACAGAAATGGGGAGACCATGAGGTTTACTGCGGGGTCTGGGAGCGTACACCTCGCTGGAGCTGTAACAATGCTCTAGGAGATCGCAATCATGCAGCCACAGGAATATGGAGACCATGAGTCATGCTGCAAAGCCTGGGAGCGCACACCACGCTGGAGCTGCAACAATACTGTAGGAGACTGCAGTCATATAGTCACAAACTGCAGTCATACAGTCACAAGAATGTGGAGACCATGAGGCATGCTGCGGGGCCTGGGAGTGCACACCTCGCTGAAGCTGTAACAATGCTCTAGGAGACGGCAGTCATACAGCCACAATAATGTGGAGATCTCAAGGCAAGCTGCGGGGCCTGGGAGCGGACGCCACGCTTGGGCTATAACAATGTTCTTGGAGACTGCAGCCATGCAGCCACAGGAGTGTGGAGACCGTGAGTCAGGCTGCGGGGCCTGGGAGTGCACACCTCACTGAAGCTGTAACAATGATCTAGGAGACTGCAGTCATAAAGCCATAGGAATGGGGAGATCATGAGGCATGCTACGGGGTCTGGGAGCATACGCCTCACTGGAGCTATAACAATGCTCTAGGAGACTGCAACCACACAGCCACAAGAATGTGGAGATCACAAGGCAAGCTGCGGGGCTTGGGAGTGGACACCTTGCTGGAGCTATAACAATGCTCTAGGAGACTGCAACCATACAGCCAGAGGAGTGTGGTGACCATGAGTCATGCTGCGGGGCCTGGGAGTGCACACCTCACTGATGCTGTAACAATGATCTAGGAGACTGCAGTCATACAGCCATAGGAATGGGGAGATTATGAGGCATGCTACGGGGTCTGGGAGCATACACCTCACTGGAGCTATAACAATGCTCTAGGAGCCTGCAACCATACAGCCACAGGAATGTGGAGATCATGAGGCTTACTGCGGGGTCTGGGAGCATACACCTCACTGGAGCTGTAACAATGCTCTAGGAGACTGCAGCCATACAGCCACAGGAATGTGGAGATCATGAGGCTTACTGCGGGGTCTGGGAGCATACACCTCACTGGAGCTGTAACAATGCTCTAGGAGACTGCAGCCATACAGCCACAGGAATGTAAAGATCATGAGGCTTACTGCGGGGTCTGGGAGCATACACCTCACTGGAGCTGTAACAATGCTGTAGGAGACTGAAGCCATACAGCCACAGGAATGGGGAGACCATGAGGCTTACTGCGGGGTCTGGGAGCATACACCTCACTGGAACTGTAACAATGCTCTAGGAGACTGAAGCCATACAGCCACAGGCATGGGGAGACCATGAGGCTTACTGTGGGGTCTGGGAGCACACACCTCACTGGAGCTGTAACAATGCTCTAGGAGACTGAAGCCATACAGCCACAGGAATGGGGAGACCATGAGGCTTACTGCGGGGTCTGGGAGCATACACCTCACTGGAGCTGTAACAATGCTCTAGGAGACTGAAGCCATACAGCCACAGGAATGGGGAGACCATGAGGCTTACTGCGGGGTCTGGGAGCATACACCTCACTGGAGCTGTAACAATGCTCTAGGAGACTGCAGCCATACAGCCACAGGAATGGGGAGACCATGAGGCTTACTGCGGGGTCTGGGAGCATACACCTCACTGGAGCTGTAACAATGCTCTAGGAGACTGCAGCCATACAGCCACAGGAATGGGGAGACCATGAGGCTTACTGCGGGGTCTGGGAGCATACACCTCACTGGAGCTGTAACAATGCTCTATGAGACTGCAGCCATACAGCCACAGGAATGGGGAGACCATGAGGCTTACTGCGGGGTCTGGGAGCATACACCTCACTGGAGCTGTAACAATGCTCTAGGAGACTGAAGCCATACAGCCACAGGAATGGGGAGACCATGAGGCTTACTGCGGGGTCTGGGAGCATACACCTCACTGGAGCTGTAACAATGCTCTAGGAGACTGCAGCCATACAGCCACAGGAATGGGGAGACCATGAGGCTTACTGCGGGGTCTGGGAGCATACACCTCACTGGAGCTGTAACAATGCTCTAGGAGACTGAAGCCATACAGCCACAGGAATGGGGAGACCATGAGGCTTACTGCGGGGTCTGGGAGCATACACCTCACTGGAGCTGTAACAATGCTCTAGGAGACTGCAGCCATACAGCCACAGGAATGGGGAGACCATGAGGCTTACTGCGGGGTCTGGGAGCATACACCTCACTGGAGCTGTAACAATGCTCTAGGAGACTGCAGCCATACATCCACAGGAATGGGGAGACCATGAGGCTTACTGCGGGGTCTGGGAGCATACACCTCACTGGAGCTGTAACAATGCTCTATGAGACTGCAGCCATACAGCCACAGGAATGGGGAGACCATGACGCTTACTGCGGGGTCTGTGAGCATACACCTCACTGGAGCTGTAACAATGTTCTAGGAGGCTGCAGCCATACAGCCACAGGAATGGGGAGACCATGAGGCTTACTGCGGGGTCTGGGAGCATACACCTCACTGGAGCTGTAACAATGCTCTAGGAGACTGAAGCCATACAGCCACAGGAATGGGGAGACCATGAGGCTTACTGCGGGGTCTGGGAGCATACACCTCACTGGAGCTGTAACAATGCTCTAGGAGACTGCAGCCATACAGCCACAGTAATGGGGAGACCATGAGGCTTACTGCGGGGTCTGGGAGCATACACCTCACTGGAGCTGTAACAATGCTCTAGGAGACTGCAGCCATACAGCCACAGGAATGGGGAGACCATGAGGCTTACTGCGGGGTCTGGGAGCATACACCTCACTGGAGCTGTAACAATGCTCTAGGAGACTGAAGCCATACAGCCACAGGAATGGGGAGATCATGAGGCTTACTGCGGGGTCTGGGAGCATACACCTCACTGGAGCTTTAACAATGCTCTAGGAGACTGAAGCCATACAGCCACAGGAATGGAGAGACCATGAGGCTTACTGAGGGATCTGGGAGCATACACCTCACTGGAGCTGTAACAATGCTCTAGGAGATTGAAGCCATACAGCCACAGGAATGGGGAGACCATGAGGCTTACTGCGGGGTCTGGGAGCAAACACCTCACTGGAGCTGTAACAATGCTCTAGGAGGCTGAAGCCATACAGCCACAGGAATGGGGAGACCATGAGGCTTACTGCGGGGTCTGGGAGCATACACCTCACTGGAGCTGTAACAATGCTCTAGGAGACTGAAGCCATACAGCCACAGGAATGGGGAGACCATGAGGCTTACTGCGGGATCTTGGAGCATACACCTCACTGGAGCTGTAACAATGCTCTAGGAGATTGAAGCCATACAGCCACAGAAATGGGGAGACCATGAGGCTTACTGCGGGGTCTGGGAGCAAACACCTCACTGGAGCTGTAACAATGCTCTAGGAGACTGAAGCCATACAGCCACAGGAATGGGGAGACCATGAGGCTTACTGCGGGGTCTGGGAGCATACACCTCACTGGAGCTGTAACAATGCTCTAGGAGACTCCAAATAGACATTTAAATGCAGTGATTGTTTTGCAGGCAAAAATAAATGTATTTCCTGATAATTTGAAATAATAAATCTATTTATTTCACTATAAATCAAAATGTTCAAATCATCAAATGACATTAGCATCTATTTATAAGTTTTTTTTCAAAAATATTCATTGGATTTTAAATTATGCTTAAGAATGTATTCTAGCTGAAGTAGTTGTATTTGTACGACCGCATTCATACTCATTATTTTTAAATAATATTGTAACGAACACTTATTCATAACACTCGTGTCCGAAGTGGTTTACAATAACTTTAGTGGATAAATGCAGTAACCAGTATATCCGCATATTTATATTACATTTATTTCAATTTAAACATAAAACTTTTTAAAATAAAACAAAACAATAGGTACCGAAGGCTAATAAAATTGCATAGAGCTGTTGAGACGTCGTGTTAGGAAGGGATGTAGCAACAGTGGCACAAGGACCCCGGTGAGGCGCAGCAGGGGCCGAGGGGTCTCCCCTAATCCAACTAGCACGCATAATGACCCTTTCATTATCAACAAATCACTGGCGATTTTATGCAGGAAATGAAAATTTTGATTCGAATTAGTAAAACGAAGTAAAGGACCCTTGTTTTGATTGAAGTTTGATTGTTCAGGGGTGAAATTGTTTTGTCAAGTGTCGTCCAAATGAGTAACGGAGTTATATTAGTGTTTAAAATGCGGATGTATACAAAAAATAGTTTAACTAACTGACTGAAAAGCCGACACATGCAAGTTATAAGCTAATTTTGAGCGCGACATAGCTGTGCTGTGTTATAAGACTTTTCTCTAATGCTTACAATCATAAAATCCTAAACGAGAACAAAAAATACTCAAAGTGAAAATGAGAAACCTAAAATGTTTGATGATTACGAATTGCATTACTCCGGATTTATTAAAGATTTATTGTAAACTTTATTGCACTAACAACTGCACATGGTTATATTGTACCTTACAATTTGTTTGAATTTTATATTAATTATCTTTTCGGAGGTACACGACTGCAAAAACATTGACTGATTGTTACAGTGCCATGTCTCGAGCTAGAATTCACAACAGGGCTTGTGCCATAGTGACGAGTCCGTGAAACGACGTACTTAAATATTTTAGCGAATGTCCCCTATAGGGAAGAAGCTATTACCGTAGTCGACATGGTAAGACCTAGGCTTGGGACCATGACAAATTTTCGTTTTGAGGTCCCCAGACCCCAAAAACACCATTCTTTCAAAACTGTATATATATATATATATATATATATATATATATATATATATATATATATATATGTATGTGACCGTGAGCACGATAACTCTCGTACAAATTGTCCGATTTTGATGAAATTTGGTACACACGTGTAAAGCAATTTTTATGACTTTAAGTTCGAAAACCAGACATATCGATCTATCCGAAGGGGTATTTTTGGGGGGTTTTGTACCCCAAAAATGGATATTTTTGAATTGTTTACAAACAATCTTTGAAAAAGACAAATTTTATTTTTACCATCGGATTGAACTTAAAAAAACACACAATTTGGTGTTTCGATCATTGTTCTACGTCAATTGGTTACGGAGATAGTGCTAAACACAGTACGTTATCCAATGTTGTTCTTAAGGAGAATAAGAATAATTTTATATCTTGCTTATTTATGAATGTATGCCGACCAAACTTGGTATAGTATATGGCTTCAACTGATTGTGGTCTATTGTCACTCGCACAAACAAATTTGTACTGATGGTTCCCGTAGCAGCAAACCTTCGTACTCAGCCCCCATGTTATTCTTATGGAGAAAAAGTAAAATATGATGTCTGCCTTAATTATGAACATGAATCAATAAAATTTGGTACTTGGCTTCATCTAGTTGGGTTACATTCATATTTTTATAAAACCCCATTTTTGTGTTCCTTTTTTCAGCAAACCTGCATACTCAGCGGCCATGTTATTCTTATGGAGAATAATTAAAATGTCATAAATCTTTTATTTGTGATTATACATTGATGAAACTTGGTATGTGGCTTTATGTGGTATTAAGATACATATATATGCATTTGAAATTCGCACAGTACGCAGGTTTTCTACTGCGGGGTATTTAAATTTCAATACATTTTCGTCTTCGACCGAGGGTTGAAAAAAGTGCTCAAAATATAATAACTCTATAACCATAAGAAGATCGAGCAAATTTGCTAATCAAATATTTTAAAAGTTGTAATTTTATCTTATTAATTTCCATTACCATATAGTTATACAATTTACTAACATTTACAGATATTATGCGTAACATTTTGTTAACTAAATGCAACATTTTGAAAATTACTGAAATAGCAACAAAACCTGAACAATTCAAAGAGAGTAAAACCCCCGAGGGCAACCTTTATTCTGTTTCAAGCAACCAGTCCTCCCGTAAGGTGAACTGTTTGACTATCGAGACATCATCGGATCCATCAATGTACTGCGGTGCTGCCACAGACCCAGACGGTATTATACACAACACAAGAGCATGTTTCAAGCAACCAGTCCTCCCGTAAGGTGAACTGTTTACTACTGAGACAACATCGGATCCATCAATGTACTGCGGTGCTGCCACAGACCCAGACGGTATTATACACAACACAAGAGCATGTTTCAAGCAACCAGTCCTCCCGTAAGGTGAACTGTTTACTACTGAGACAACATCGGATCCATCAATGTACTGCGGTGCTGCCACAGACCCAGACGGTATTATACACAACACAAGAGCATGTTTCCAAGGGCCCTTATCACTTCCTCGCCACGTAATGGTTCCTCGACGCATTACGATCTCTGCAGTCAACACCGGCTAGCCTCGTCAAATCGTAAAAGCCGAGAATTTATTGTTCGCAATAGTGGCTAGCCTAGCGGTCCGCGGCCGTAAATACTCGCATCTCGCACTTGCACCTTCCACTGCAGTCGCATCGCGAGTGCTTCGGTCACCTAACGGTCACTGCCCTTGGACAATCCACGGCTCATTACACGTGAAATATTATCCCGCCGCTTTACTATCAAAACTTTAAATTCCACATTTTATTAGATAAGTAATCAGTGCCTCAGTTTTATAGTTTCAGTACATAACTTGGATTTATTCTTGTTTTATCCGGGTAAGCTTCGCGTTTACAGTACCACTTTTATAAGAAGTATAAATTGTCTGCCCTTAGAACGCTTCCATAATACCGCAGCCTAACCACTGACGAGTGCTCTGCACGCGTCACTATTGTCGATTCTTACCGCGTTTACTATGTTCGGTGTCAAACTGTCTGCCCTTAGAACGCTTCCATAATACCGCAGCCTAACCACTGGCGAGTGCTCTGTACGCGTCACTATTGTCGATTCTTACCGCGTTTACTATGTTCGGTGTCAAACTGTCTGCCCTTAGAACGCTTCCATAATACCGCAGCCTAACCACTGGCGAGTGCTCTGTACGCGTCACTATTGTCGATTCTTACCGCGTTTACTATGTTCGGTGTCAAACTGTCTGCCCTTAGAACGCTTCCATAATACCGCAGCCTAACCACTGGCGAGTGCTCTGTACGCGTCACTATTGTCGATTCTTACCGCGTTTACTATGTTCGGTGTCAAACTGTCTGCCCTTAGAACGCTTCCATAATACCGCAGCCTAACCACTGGCGAGTGCTCTGTACGCGTCACTATTGTCGATTCTTACCGCGTTTACTATGTTCGGTGTCAAACTGTCTGCCCTTAGAACGCTTCCATAATACCGCAGCCTAACCACTGACGAGTGCTCTGTACGCGTCACTATTGTCGATTCTTACCGCGTTTACTATGTTCGGTGTCAAACTGTCTGCCCTTAGAACGCTTCCATAATACCGCAGCCTAACCACTGGCGAGTGCACTGTACGCGTCACTATTGTCGATTCTTACCGCGTTTACTATGTTCGGTGTCAAACTGTCTGCCCTTAGAACGCTTCCATAATACCGCAGCCTAACCACTGGCGAGTGCTCTGTACGCGTCACTATTGTCGATTCTTACCGCGTTTACTATGTTCGGTGTCAAACTGTCTGCCCTTAGAACGCTTCCATAATACCGCAGCCTAACCACTGACGAGTGCTCTGTACGCGTCACTATTGTCGATTCTTACCGCGTTTACTATGTTCGGTGTCAAACTGTCTGCCCTTAGAACGCTTCCATAATACTGCAGCCTAACCACTGGCGAGTGCTCTGTACGCGTCACTATTGTCGATTCTTACCGCGTTTACTATGTTCGGTGTCAAACTGTCTGCCCTTAGAACGCTTCCATAATACCGCAGCCTAACCACTGGCGAGTGCTCTGTACGCGTCACTATTGTCGATTCTTACCGCGTTTACTATGTTCGGTGTCAAACTGTCTGCCCTTAGAACGCTTCCATAATACCGCAGCCTAACCACTGGCGAGTGCTCTGTACGCGTCACTATTGTCGATTCTTACCGCGTTTACTATGTTCGGTGTCAAACTGTCTGCCCTTAGAACGCTTCCATAATACCGCAGCCTAACCACTGGCGAGTGCTCTGTACGCGTCACTATTGTCGATTCTTACCGCGTTTACTATGTTCGGTGTCAAACTGTCTGCCCTTAGAACGCTTCCATAATACCGCAGCCTAACCACTGGCGAGTGCTCTGTACGCGTCTCTATTGTCGATTCTTACCGCGTTTACTATGTTCGGTGTCAAACTGTCTGCCCTTAGAACGCTTCCATAATACCGCAGCCTAACCACTGGCGAGTGCTCTGTACGCGTCACTATTGTCGATTCTTACCGCGTTTACTATGTTCGGTGTCAAACTGTCTGCCCTTAGAACGCTTCCATAATACCGCAGCCTAACCACTGGCGAGTGCTCTGTACGCTTCACTATTGTCGATTCTTACCGCGTTTACTATGTTCGGTGTCAAACTGTCTGCCCTTAGAACGCTTCCATAATACCGCAGCCTAACCACTGGCGAGTGCTCTGTACGCGTCACTATTGTCGATTCTTACCGCGTTTACTATGTTCGGTGTCAAACTGTCTGCCCTTAGAACGCTTCCATAATACCGCAGCCTAACCACTGGCGAGTGCTCTGTACGCGTCACTATTGTCGATTCTTACCGCGTTTACTATGTTCGGTGTCAAACTGTCTGCCCTTAGAACGCTTCCATAATACCGCAGCCTAACCACTGGCGAGTGCTCTGTACGCGTCACTATTGTCGATTCTTACCGCGTTTACTATGTTCGGTGTCAAACTGTCTGCCCTTAGAACGCTTCCATAATACCGCAGCCTAACCACTGGCGAGTGCTCTGTACGCGTCACTATTGTCGATTCTTACCGCGTTTACTATGTTCGGTGTCAAACTGTCTGCCCTTAGAACGCTTCCATAATACCGCAGCCTAACCACTGGCGAGTGCTCTGTACGCGTCACTATTGTCGATTCTTACCGCGTTTACTATGTTCGGTGTCAAACTGTCTGCCCTTAGAACGCTTCCATAATACCGCAGCCTAACCACTGGCGAGTGCTCTGCACGCGTCACTATTGTCGATTCTTACCGCGTTTACTATGTTCGGTGTCAAACTGTCTGCCCTTAGAACGCTTCCATAATACCGCAGCCTAACCACTGGCGAGTGCTCTGTACGCGTCACTATTGTCGACTCTTACCGCTTTTACTATTTTCGGTGTCAAACTGTCGCCCTAAACTCTTCTGCTTCTGGAGCATAAGCTGTGTTTCTAATATGTAAATATTGTAAATTGACGAAGTGCCAAAACATTTCATACATTGTTAGTTTATGGTTATTGAAGATTATAGGTTTTTGATAAATATGATAAAATGAACGAAATCCAAGAAATAGGTAAAGAAAATGTTTTGCTCCCAAACAAAAGTATTTAATCGTGACGTCAGTGGTCCTACCACAAAAACAACCCCGACGTATCTTGAAAATAATTACCCTGAAGTTCGTAGAGACATTTATAGAGGGGAAATCGGCCGACAAACGGCACGGGCCAGTGTAAGGAGCCCTTTGAGACTCACCCATCAGTTGTGTGGTGGACAATTAGACGTCTTTGGTCAGTTCCGGGGATTCAAAGGCTGCAAACAAACACACAGACCATTGAACAACATTACCCCTCCCTCCCCCTCACCCTCCCACGGGGGGTGGATTTCTTACGTTATCAGACGAGTTGGTCTTTTGGTGGTGTGTGTAAGTTGTTCTAACATAAAAACGAGATCGCACGCACCACGCTGACGTGAGGAAACTGAATTTTCGCATTAAAACCTTAAGCAAATCTATTAAAGGGTTTAAAACAGCACTGGTAACATTTAAAAAAAAATGTTATTTTTGGCTGTTATGATGCTCCTGTTTATAATCAAATTGGCTATTAAGATGGCAATTATGTACATTATCAGGTTAGAACGAGGTATAGTCAGGATGACAAATTGGTATAAGGGTATTGGGGGGGGGATAAAACTACATCAAGATCTGAAAAGCAATAATTTAATATTCAAAAACTTTACATTCGAGGCTTTTCTGACCCGTTTTGGGCCCAAAAACTCAAATTTTGAAAAATTAAAATCCCCAAAAAACGGCGTCAGAGTTTTCCGATTGTTTTGCCCAACGAACATGTCCAACTGTTCACAGAAGGGAAGGTTCCTACCAAATTTAAAGTAAATCGGACAAAAATTGCGACTGCTAGAGTGCGAACATACATATATATAGGCTATATATACAGGGTGTCACAAAAAAGTGTGATGGGCTATACAGGACCTAATTTTAAATGCAAAAATAAGTCAAAAATGAAGAATAACATTTTTTGGATTTCGGCTTAGTTTAGCCGTAATCCGCCATTTTGTTTTTTTTGGAAAATATTTATTATTTCAAAAACCCAATGAGATATTTTTACGAAACTTGGCAAAAGTGTTTACACTAAAGTAAGTAACATTTGAAAAACAAAAATATTTTTTTACCTTTCCAAATTTCAAAATGGCGGCCATTTGAACTTTTTTATGCCAAATTTCATGAAAACCGGTACCTAAATCAAAATTTTTCAAGACACAAATTATTTTGTATTTATTATAACAAATCCAACAAAACAAAAATGAATAAAATCGGTTCATAAATAAAGAAGATGTGTTTATTTTAGTAATTTAGACTGAAATTTATGTAATAATAATTTATGTAATGTAATTAAGTAATTTCAGTCTAAATTACTAAAATAAACACAGCTTCTTTATTTATGAACCGATTTTATTCATTTTTGTTTTGTTGGATTTGTTTTAATAAATACAAAGAATGTTGTGTCTTGAAAAATTTTGATTTAGGTACCGGTTTTCATGAAATTTGGCATAAAAAAATTCAAATGGCCGCCATTTTGAAATTTGGAAAGGTAAAAAAATATTTTTTTTTACAAATGTTACTTACTTTAGTGTAAACACTTTTGCCAAGTTTCGTAAAAATATCTCATTGTGTTTTTGAAATAATAAATATTTTCCCAAAAAAACAAAATGGCGGATTACGGCTAAACTAAGCCGAAATCCAAAAAATGTTATTCTTCATTTTTGACTTATTTTTGCATGTAGAATCAGGTCCTGTATAGCCCATCACACTTTTTTGTGACACCCTGTATAAATATATATAATATATATTTATTTTATATATATATATAGTTGTTAGCGACCCCCCAAAACGTGTTCAGGGGGTCACGTTAGGAACTTCTATGGTGGTCCCGGGCTTAAGTTTCACCGTGCGGGTCATGCTAATATTTCACTTTTCCATAGGAAATTCACTAATAAAGTGTTTTTCTGTAACTTTTAATCAAAGGGTGTTGAAACTATTATCTTAAACATCGTCAGGTGTTTTACGCACAAGGTTAATTTTTAATATATTTTTAATGGGTTTATGTATCCTGCTTCGTCGCTTACCTGAATCTATGTGTATTTTAAGAAATACTTATTAACTCAGAAACAAAAGTCAAAATGTATCGCTGAAATAATTACTCTTTTTTTTAGTTTGAGTTCACCATTTACCTCAAACTTGGAATCTATCGGAAGTGACATCACATCTACGCACAAATTTCACAAACTCAATCAACAACTAATGAATTTCCATTCATTTAGTGGGAATAGACTAAATAAATACGTCCTTAAAATTATCCAACCTGTTATGTGTATTTTCTGAAATCTAAAATACTGAAATTTTAAATTTAAATTAACTTGATGTAATTTTTAGGCAGATATTTTTACATTCTTGTGTATATATTTACTCAACCTACTGCTACATATAGGGCCCAAAAGGTTGGCGTATTCACATTTTTGTGTCTTTAAACACATTAATTTCCTTACAATTACCAATTAAACTCAAATCACATACTCATCCCGAACCCGCCCCTGAGCCAAACAACATGTCCGCGATCATCCAATCAATCACGGATATAATTTCAAAGAAACATGTGTTCCTAGCAATAAATCAGGCCGATTTTGAGTCGCCCCGAGTGGTCACCCCCCCAGTGGTCATCCCCCCCCCTCCAACGGTCCGCGGGCCAGCTGTAAGCGATTACGTCGTAATACAATCGCGCCTGATTGAGCGTCGAGCGAGGAAGAGGGAGGGGGAGGGGGAAGACGCGTTATGTTTTAGTCTCAATTAATGATGCATAAAGGGGCGCTTCCGGTTATTAAGGGGTTTTTAATTATTGCGGGGTCCTCGCCGGCTTGACTGCGCGACCTTGCGGTCTCACTATGGGCCGTGATTCATGATGAGGGTGGATTGATTTCTAGTGGTTGTTTCTCTATACTAGAGCGGGGAATCGTAACATTAAGTTGGACACATAATCACACTTGCATTTGATTTATAATGATTTCTTCTGACAGCGTTACTTACTTCTTTAAATGCAAACCTTCTTCCCTCAACGGAAGTGCATTACTTATGGCTCATAAAAAAATGCGTAGGGAAAGCCTGAGAAATGTTTTTAAATCACGTACCAAGAATGAGCAATTGGATTCCTAACTATTTTATGTTTAATACTTTAGGCAGGAATTCACATTGTCGTATCACTGCTATAGTATTTTGTTGTATTTTTTCGCATAATTTTATGATTAATGACCCTGGATCATTTCTTATAATACTAAAACTAACAATGGTGGAGGTTTGACATTAACTTTAGCCTTAGGGGAGCAGCACGAAGGAAATTCGGACGCCCCGTAATCATGTAAATACTCTACATATCTCTCAGCTCTCTGCGAATGAAACTATTGTTATATCACACTGTTCGTTGGACGACCACAAGATGATCGAGTTTCATTTGTACAGTCTGAGTAATTGTCTTGAAACTACAGTCCACACGATAGTGGTAACATCAAGCTGGTGAGCATTGCAGCAAGTCATAGTGCCATAATACTGTGTTTACTAAATAAACAGGCCTCTTTTGATTGACAAAAGCGTTATGAACTACGGGAAAAGTAAGGATCGCCAAATTATTCATGAGTAAGACTTGAATATACGTTAAACAGGATAAATAAAATACGCCTTCCAACACTATACAACACTATAGTGTTGTAATACGTATTTTATTCATCCCGTTTAGTTGTAACAACACGTATCTTGCTAATAAAAACATTATTTAATATACGTTAATAAAAATTCATAGTCTGTAAGTTTTGGCAGAGCGTAATGTTCATTGTTTTATGTTGTTTAATGTAGTTTTGTATTGAATTGTTTGTGTGTGCTTGCACCGCGCTCGTTTATTTTTACAGTAAAAAATGCAAAATTAAATAAGAAAAATGTGAAAATGAAGGGTTTTCAAGCGGGAAGATAAATTAAAAACACAATTCAGGAATTTTGAGTTGAGCTGTAAATATATTTGGAATCAAATAAATGAAGTTTATACACCAATATTCCAACAGCAGTAATGTACCATTAACGTACACATAGTAATAACTTCACGTTATTGCCAATCCGGTATAAAACCAATTTACTGAACATTTCCAAATAAAAAATAATATGAATAATGTTCCACCACTTTCCATCATTTCGAACAAACGTAAAAGAAAAATGTAAGTTACGCGTTCAATTTATCTCATAGAGACTTATTACAAACAACCCCAAATAAACCGTGGGTTGCGAAAGAGTAAACGGAAAGGGAGGATTCGCAGGGGGAGAGGGGGGTTTCCAATCGCTTTGAGAACCGACAACAACCCTTTCGCCAATCAAATGTTGGCACAAAGAACAAATAAAATCGCATCGCTTGTTTGAAGGCAGAGATTTGTTTATTTCGGACGATGCGAGAAGGGCGCCGGGGCTTTGTGGAGGTGAATAACAGAACCTCTGTGTACAGATCATCAGCAACTGGCGGGACAAATGTGGGACGAAGCACAGTTCAAGGACTTTATATGTTTTAACGTTCACTACAAATCATGGATTGAGATTCGTTAGGGAAGTGACAAGAGTTAAAACAACTCTAAAGGAGTTCGCGCGCAGCACGCTGACGTGAGGGAAGTGAATTTCCGCATTAAAACATTTAGAAAACACTAATAAAGGGTTTAAAACAACACTGGTAACATTTTTTAAATTGAAAAATGTTATTTTTTGGCTGTTCTGATGCTCCTGGTTATATTTAAATTCACTATTAGGGTGACAATGGTGCACATTATAAGGTAAGAGGAGGTATAGTCAGGATAATAAGTTGTTATAGAGGTATTGGGGGTGATCAAACTACATCAAGACATGAAAAACAGCCTTTTCCGGTGTAAAATCCCCATAAGACAACGTACTGTCTTAAGACAATTAACATTTTCTTTAATAACTTGGGTATTACTTGTGCTAGAATGATGAGAGATGGCTTAAATGTTTCGCCTCATTTTCTCCATCTTGTCACGTGCATTATCTTTACGCCTGGGGCTTTTCTGACCCTTTTTGGGCCCAAAAACTAAAAATTAGAAAACTTAAAATCCCCAAAAAGGGGATTAGAGTTTTCCGATTGTTTTGCCCAACGAACTTGTCCAACATATTATATAAAGGAATGTCCCACCCAAATTTGAAGTAAATCGGACTAAGATTGCGACCGCTAGAGTGGGAACACACACATATATATAAAGTTTTTTGCGACCCCTCAAAACGAGTTCAGGGGGTCAGGTTAGGAACTTCTATGGTGGCCCCGGGATTAAGTCTCACCGTGCGGGTCATGCTAAAAGTTCACTTTTCCATTAGAAATTCACTAATGAAGGAAAACTTTAAGAGGGGGCTCAGTCTAGTAACATGTCGCGTTTCTCCCATCAGGTCAATGTTAACTTTCAAATCCCGTCCCTCCTCAACGCGTTATTCGAAGTACGTGATAGTTGGCTCATTTTAAAGAGCAAAAAAATACCTAGCGAATATCAGTGAGCATAGTTTTGATATCACAAAAAATAACAGTTTAATAAAATTCCAAAATATTCATAATACACGTGGTTTTTATAGGTTATCTATTTGTGGTATCCGAAAAAAGTGACTCTATAAAAGCTATAATGCTGCTCTATAGAAGCTATAATGCTGCTCTATAAAATCTATAATGCAGATCTATAAAAGCTATAATGCTGCTCTATAAAATCTATAATGCTGATCTATAAAATCTATAATGCCGCTCTATAAAATATATAATGCTGCTCTATTAAAGCTATAATGTTGCTCTATAAAAGCTATAATGCTACTCTATAACAGCTAAAATGCTGCTCTATAAAATCTATAATGCTGCTCTGTAAAAAGCTATAATGCTGATCTATAAAATCTATAATGCTGCTCTATAAAATCTACAATGCTGCTCTATTAAAGCTATAATGTTGCTCTATGAAAGCTATAATGCTACTCTATAACAGCTATAATGCTTCTCTATAAAATCTATAATGCTGCTCTATATAAAGCTATAATGTTGATCTATGAATGCTATAATGCTATTCTATTAAAGCTATAATGCTACTCTATTAAAGCTATAATGCTACTCTATAACAGCTATAATGCTGCTCTATAAAAAGCTATAATGATGATCTATAAAATATATAATGATGCTTTATAAAATCTATAATGCTGCTCTATTAAAGCTATAATATTGCTCCATGAAAGCTATAATGCGACTCTATAACAGCTATAATGTTGCTATGTAAAAGCTATAATGATGCTCTATAAAAGCTATAATGCAGCTATATAAAATCTATAATGCTGCTCTTTAAAATATTCCATTAATCATCAATTTTGGTTAATCTGTTGAATGTGACTTGAAAGTTAACATTGGGTTTACAAGAGAAGAAGGTAGAAGGAGCGGACTGAGCGGACGGTCCCGAGCATTTGACACTTTTATTATAAAGGTCCAAAAAATATGCGATTATGATTTTACTTAACCTGAAATCAGCCTTCATAAAATACTATTAGTCCGACTATTTTTGAATCATATTCATTCTCGCATTCGGCCACTTTGGGCTTGGGCTTAAGGATAACTTTTGTCTT
The DNA here is from genome assembly GCA_963675035.1 of Allygus modestus. Taxonomy (NCBI): domain Eukaryota; kingdom Metazoa; phylum Arthropoda; class Insecta; order Hemiptera; family Cicadellidae; genus Allygus; species Allygus modestus. The sequence goes on from OY776111.1 coordinate 4,724,073, forward strand.
TGGCAAAATCGATTTCCTATTAAATTTGTTAATGCGTGTTTACCGAAGACAAACATATAAATTTAACAGCATGTAAGAGTACTATAAGCGTACACATGTTTGACATGTTATAAGCTACGTATTTCATACGTAGTTTATTACATGCTCTAGCTAGCAATCTCTTCTCTGTCACTGCACTATCAGTGGTCGCCCCTCCACAAATGTTTTGTTTGCGACTTATTAGCCTAGCTGAGCCGGCCGTCCCCCCACCCACACGCCCACAACGTCGCAAACACAGATCAAAGGTTTATTGTGTGCGGATCTTGTGGCGAGCAAATAATATCTGTGGGACACTCCGTGATGATCCTGCAGCACTGTCCCCTGGGACGCCCCATCCAGTGGCGTGTGCCGTGGGCGGCGTCGTCTACCCCGTCTCTGGGCCGCACAGTGATGAGTGCCGTGGGCGGCTGTCGTCTGTCGTCTACCTAGTCCTTGGTGTCTGTAATAAACTATATCTAGCTAACGATCTTTGCTTCTGGCCAGCAAAGCTATTTGCCTACAGCTCATTAACTACATCTTTATATATAATTCTGTAAGCGAAATTTTTAACCAACAACTGTGGGAGTTTGATATATTGCAGGATGAGACGGCTCGAATTAAACGTCTTGATCACAGGGACTCGGGAAAAAAACAATATTTCTAAAAAGTTACAAGCAAACGAGAAATAACGTAAAACATCCCCCATAAGAAAAACATGTTAATTTTAAAAAGTCTGCTTAGTTTACATTATATAATGTAATTACGTGTCTACTTAATTACATTTTGTTGTTAGCGAATTTTTCCAATAGGGAAGAAGCTATTACCGTTGGTCTCATGGTAAGACTTATGCCCGAGACAATGATAACTTTTCGTTTTGAGGTCCCCAGATGCCAAAAACACCATTCTTTCAAATTGGTATATGTGTATATATATATCTATATGTGTGTGTGTGTGTGTGTGTGTGTGTGTGTGTGTGTGTGTGTGTGTGTGTGTGTGTGTTCGTAAGCACGATAACTCTCGTAAAAACGGTCCTATCATAATGAAATTTGGTACGAATGTATAAAGTACAATTTATTTGAACGAGTTCGAAAACCATACCAATCGCACCATCCGAAGGAGGGTTTTGTACCCCAAAAATGTTTTTTTTTCGGGTTTTCACATGTAATTTTTATGTAAATCAAATTTTAATTTATACCATTGAATTCAGCTTAAAAACAAACAATTTGGTGTTTTGATCATTGCTCTACGTCAATTGGTTACTGAGATATTGAATGTGTTAAACACAGTACGTTGGGTCTAATGTTATTATTACGGAGAAAATGAAAAATTTTATATCTCGCTTATTTATGAACATAAACTGACAAAACTCGGAATATGGAATCATCTGATTGTGGTTTATTGTTTATTGCACTCAAAAATTTTGTCGCATATGGTTAACGTAGCAGCAAAACCTAGGTACTTGGTCACCATGTTAGTGTTATGGAAAATAATTAAAATGTTCTATTTCGCTCATTTATGAATTTATATTGATGCATCTTGGTGTGGGACTTAACTTAGATGAGTTCTATTGATATTTGCATAAAAACTCATTATTTTTGTTCCTTGTTGCAGCAAACCTGCGTACTCATCCCCAGTGTTATTCTTATGGAGAATAATTAATATTTTAAAAATCTCTTATTTGTGAATATATTTATTATGAATCCTGTGAAGTGGTTTAATGTGTTATCAAGACATATATATTCAATGGAAATTCGCTGAGTACGCAGGTTTGTTGCGGCGGGTGTATTTTATTTCCTCAGCATGTAAAGAATTAAAAAAACAGATGAGGCCGAGTGTTGGAGAAAGGTTAGGCGTTATGGCCCTTCAAGCCCTGGTATGAAACTAAACTGTATCATTCACTTTTGGGAAAAAAGTCTGATACCAATAAACCGAAAAATATATAAAACCAACAGTCTATGTAAGGGAGTGCATTATGATTGAAGTAATCTTGTTTGATTTAAATTCAAAATAAGACTACGATCGAATCTCATAGAGTTAACTAGTAAATACAAATGTTTTATATTATCTTAATATTTAATTCCGTAAGCGAATCGGTCCCCACGAAATATCTCGAGCTAGGAAGAAGTTAAGTTAGGTTATGGCCACTGGTTTTAAAGCTTGAGGGCCAAGGACGGTGGGAAGAATATCAGAAATGTCAAAAATTACGTGTGCCCCACTGGACATTAAAGATCCTATGATTTTGTTATGGAAATATACGTGTTTTTATTAATAAGCAAAATGAACTAATGATTAGTTGTGATTATCCACTTACACAAAAACCATATGTTAGGGGCTACAGCCCCTGTAAGCCACTAGTACACCTCAATAGCATTTGTTTTGTCCACACTGGTCAGTGAATGTACAAAATGCTTACAAGTAGGATTACATAAGCTTTGTACTGGTACTTGACAAAAAATCAAAGCCGAAGTAAATAAACAGTTTTTACTCACGTACACAACAAAAGGTTCCACTGATAATATACAATTGGGGGACACGTAGATCTGTCTCAAGTTACATTAACATTAACAGAGTCTCTTCTCAACAAATACTCAAGTCAAAGGTTTATGAGAAATCTAAAGTAAAATATAAATTGTTGGAGAAGTTGTTTTGAAATAGTTGTACACAGTTAAATAAGGTTAACTAAAATACATTTATATACTGGTATTAGTGAATTTCCTACGGAAAAGTGAACTATTAGCATGAGCCGCACGGTGAAATTTAAGCCCGGTACCACCATAGAAGTTCCCCCTAATGTGACCCCCTGAACACGTTTCGGGGGTTCGCTAACATTTATATATATATATGTGTGTTCGCACTCTAGCAGTCGGAATTTTTGTCCGATCTACTTGAAATTTGGTAGGATCCTTCCCTTCTGTAAACAGTTGGACAAGTTCGTTGGGAAAAAACAATCTGAAAACTCTAACCCCCTTTTTTGGATTTTAATTATTCAAAATTTGAGTTTTTGGGCCCAAAACGGGTCAGAAAAGCCCCAAATGTAACATTATTGCAGATTAAATTTTGTTACGTAATATTCCAAAAGTTTTAGGCCCTCCCTCATCATTCTAGCATAAATATTTACTGAGTTATTTGAGAAAATGTTAATTGTTTTCACTGTACGTTGTCTTATGGGAATTTTACACTGGAAAAGGCTGTTTTTCATACCTTAATATCGTTTTATCACCCTCCATACCCCTATACCAAATTGTTATCCCAACTATAGCTCCTCCTAACCTTATAATGTACATTGCCTTCCTAATAGTGACTTTAAATATAACCAGGAGCATCAGAACAGCCAAAAATTTTCAATTTTCCAAATAAATGTTACCAGTGTTGTTTTAAACCCTTTTTTAATTTTTTTAAAGGTTTTAATGCGGAAATTAACTTCCCTCACTCAGCGTTCTGCGTGCGAACTCGTTTATTTTCAAATCAGGTGAACAAACAGAAATATTTAGCCCATTCATCATACAATGAACGCAAAATGAAATAAACGTTTTCTTAAAAACTTGTAAGTTATCGTCATCGTTATACAATTATTCATAATTCAATTATACATAACCCTTCCGCAAAATCTTACGACGGGATTTTATTATGCGATGCGGTGGATTACTGATGATTGATGATGACCTACACTAACGCGTTCCTAGTGTAATTAATCGTTGACCACAGTAATTGAACAATCAATAATTCCCACCTTCCCTTGTTTTTGCAAACTCGCCGATTTCATAAGTCTCTGCCGATTTCACCAATAAATCAATGAAAGGCCCATCTCAATATTAATAGCTGCCGGTTCCGCGAGAAAGGCGAATCTCGATTCTAAATTGGGTAGGATTAAGTAATTATTAATCCGTACTTCGCTGTCCGCAATACATAATTGGAGGCTTGTCCGGCCGTAGCTCATTCATACTACCTCGTTGGTCGAACGGAGTCCTGAAATGCGAACTTTTGTTACTGGGTCGAAGGATTAAACACATAAACTACCAAACCAAATTTAACGGCATGATATTTCATACTTTCGACAATATGAGGTTGTCCCGTTAATCTGCGATGAATTGTGAGATTTACTTAATCTCGCTTTAGCTTTCAAATCTCTCGACGTTGAAAAAACGAATTGCAAATGATCGTGTGAAGCGTTTGGTTTGGTTTAAAATTTAAGGTACAATTGCTAGAGTGTTTTTTTAGTAAAATTGGTTTTATTTGTAGTTTTAACTTAAATCTGCGTGCATTGCGGTTGTAGAAAGGGCCACCTGAATGCTTCTACATTCATCTAGTTACAGGTTTAGTGGGGTTGAGACCTGTAGGTCGGGGATATCTTACCATGGCTATAGGCCTCCACCGCTCTCCGTCGACTGACATGAAGTTGTAGAGAAGTGTGAATTGCACGTGTAGTGGAAGTAAATGCTTGTAATCTTAATCTCACTTGTATATTCTGTTTATATTTATAAAATAAACATGAAGTCAGTGGGCGTCACCATTTTATTCCACCGTTTTGCCTATTTATTATGTTAACTGTCTTCAGGAATTTACCTAGAATACTTTAGGTGTTCACACCTTTGGCCTTCCAAGTTTCCGTTTCAGTTTTATAAAGGGAACTTCTTTACAAAATTATAACTTAATCAAACGTTTACTAGTCATCTATATTATTAAAAGAATTTCTTAATTTTTTCCGTGATTTTCGACCCCTAAAACTAATATTATATATATATATATATATATATATATATATATATATATATATATATATATCTGGTATCAATCGAAAGCTTATTGCCCTCTAGATGTGCCTTTTACGGTTGTGAAAAACATCCAACTTCAGGGTTACGCCTCATTGGCTCTTAAAGTTCCAATGTTAATCTTATGGAGTTATATGTTATTTAGTCGAACAGCTGATTATAATGTTAACAGTTCAAAGATTCCCGTGCGGAGCGGGACACCTACTTGTTACGTTTGATCGATTTGATTTGATCGATTACAAAATTAATTTAATTTAGAGTGTGAAATATTCATTCGGTGTTTTCATTCCAGTTTTAACTACTCGGTTGTTTTGGGGAATAACACAACTACGACTAAAATCGATGTTGCAGTGCAGAGCATACAGCCTTCACTATTCAAACAATTGTACAGCATACTATCAAGCCCAATCTTCACACTACCGCACCTAGTGTCCACTAACCGCCGGTCAACACAGCAACAATAGCGTCGGCGTGGGCGGAGCGCCACAACTGCGGTATTCTTACATACATTAGCACCACATAATGGCAGCCCAAACATTCGCCTGTCTCTGTGTTTGCTCCATCGATTGTCCGGCATTACCATCGACCGACGTCACTTCTGTTGTGAAGGCCGGCGGACATTCAGACTACATTTTAAACATGCATTATAACTGCGGGAAAGAAATAGACATAATTATTTCCAAGATCTTAACGATTAAATTCTAATTTTAGTATGGAAAGAAAAAAACCCTACATATTAATAAACGGTTGAAGATCTCAGTGACTTATGAACCGATTTATGTGTCAAATTAAAGGTAATAATGCGTAGATTTGCCGAGTTTCCTCAGAATTAACGTTCGTTCTTAAGGCTACGCCCCACAGCCCTTAAAAGTTGCAATATTAATCTTATGTAAGAACAATTATAATTTAAAGTGAGCATTTGACAGCGGGTGAAGGTAACAAAACACAGTACAGAAGCAAGATCAGCTGTTTTAAGCTAACTTCTGGAATTACATCAAAAATTAAACTGCTCAAATTCGAGCAGCTGGATTTGTTAGTTAAGATTAAAAAAAGGTTGAATAACCAGTTACAGAGCCCAGCGTCGACAAGAGATTGTGTAGCCTGTTACTATGGACTGTGTAGATATTTGTTTACTATTTAGTGGTTGTTGCAAATATGTAGAGCTTGTTGTTACCTTGCAGAGCTTGTTGTTACCATGTAGAGCTTTTTGTTACCATGCAGAGCTTGTTGTTACCATGTAGAGCTTGTTGTTACCATGTAGAGCTTTTTGTTACCATGCAGAGCTTGTTGTTACCATGTAGAGCTTGTTGTTACCTTGTAGAGCTTGTTGTTACCTTGTAGAGCTTGTTGTTACCATGTAGAGCTTGTTGTTACCATGTAGAGCTTGTTGTTACCTTGTAGAGCTTGTTGTTACCTTGTAGAGCTTGTTGTTACCATGTAGAGCTTGTTGTTACCTTGTAGAGCTTGTTGTTACCATGTAGAGCTTGTTGTTACCATGTAGAGCTTGTTGTTACCATGTAGAGCTTGTTGTTACCATGCAGAGCTTGTTGTTACCATGCAGAGCTTGTTGTTACCATGTAGAGCTTGTTGTTACCTTGTAGAGCTTGTTGTTACCATGTAGAGCTTGTTGTTACCATGTAGAGCTTGTTGTTACCATGTAGAGCTTGTTGTTACCTTGTAGAGCTCATTGTAACTATGTAAAGCTCGATAACTGACTTAATTCGTCAAGACAATTAAATTGACTTAATTCTGCAGCAATATTATGAGTGCTTGATTTTTAGGGAGCATTATCTGCCAAATAAATACTCTTTAAATTAATTTAACCGAATAAAACGTATTGTGCATTATAAATTTGAATATTTGATTATAAATTTTGTGTTTAATTCTAGAGTATTACCTATTTTCCTACTATTTGTTTGGCTCAATTGGTCGAGTGTTTTTGCAGCGGAGTAAAACAAAACAGATAAATACGCATTCATATTTTTAATTATAACATACGCTAATTAAAAATATTCCTCTGCAGTTCGCTGCAAGGTGTTTATCTAATGACCCGCATCATCTCACAGATAGGTTTAGGGTTCCATTGTTAGTACATATAACGAATAATACTCTCCCAACATATCCCATTTAATTGTCCCCACCCACCATAACAACTCTTCAACTCCACTGTGCTACCGATGTATATTTTTACATAAAAAAGCAAATTTTCTATCTTGCTGAAGAGGAGGTTCCTTAAATTTTAAATAGACTCTAGATACATTAACAATATTTTCTTCTCAAGAATGATTTTAATTCCAACCAAAAATTACAATCTTTACCGGGTTATATGAGTCTTTCTAAATGACTAATTGCTCGTTCTCTAACTCCCTCCGGATTCCCAAAGCGTTCACTGTGCACATTCACATAACAAGAGTGCATCCTAACCGGCCGTTATCTAAGAGCAGCAGCAGGATATCGCGAGTGACTTTGGTTTAATTATAAACAGCTCGTTAATTAACATTATCACGGTCTAGATCAGAGGGAGTACAACCCAGTCGTGACGTGTATTGTTCCACAGTTACAACTGAAGATAGCCAATATCAGAGCGGTAGCGAGCCAGATACGCCGTATCACACAGTAGCTGTAGCAGTTGGTATCGGTGCTCTTCAGCCTCACGTCAAACTATTCCAATACCAATATACTAAAATGATAATTTAAGTAACAGTTTTTGATAATAATTATTACCTAGTCGTAATATAAGTGTTTACAGAACCAAGTAATGTTAGTCAGATTAATCAAGTAAGTTTAAATCAGCTCATCTTAAATTTCACTAAATATTTGGGTGATTTTTGATTGAATTGTTTCGCAAACTATGAGTGTGCAAGCATGTGGACGACGTAAAAACTGAAAAGTTAAGTAAAATTGTATTCATGCTTTTAAATTCTAAAATGTGTTAATTAAAAATTAGCCTTGCAGGTTAGTTATACATATAATAATTTCAAATTCGATTATAAAACACATCTAATAAATACAAAAAAAATATTTGGGGGTTAAATACACCAGTTCGTTGAGACCAGCCGATTCCGCACCTATAAAACACTGGGACCCTGACCTTGCTTTAGACGTAACTCGCTTCCTCGCTCCTGCTGCATGTCTTGAGAGGTCCTCTAATATGCCCCTCTAGTTTTCCGGAATAAGAGTAAACATCAAGGATGTTGAGGGGCGAATCTGCAAGGAGGTTCTCATTCCTTGAAAACAGCTTGGACGGAAGGTTTATTGCATTAAAACAACTTGCTGAAGACTCCACCTTCTGAAGACATCCCTGCATTACTCTCTGTACTACAATTTTTTTAGTGAATTTCCTTAGGAAAGTGAACTATTAGCTTGACCCGCACGGTGAAACTTAAGCCCGGGACCACCATAGAAGTTCCTGACGTGACCCCCTAAACACGTTTTGGGGGATCGTTCAAAATTTTATATATATATATATATATATATATATATATATATATATGTGTGTGTGTGTGTGTGTGTGTGTGTGTGTGTATATTTGTATGTGTGTTTGCACTCTAGTGGTCGCATTTTTGTCCGATTTACTTCAAATTTGGTAGAGACGTTCCTTTCTGTAATCAGTTGGACAAGTTCATTGGGCAAAACAATCGGAAAGTTCTAAACCCCTTTTTTGGGGATTAATCTTTCAAATTTTGAGTTTTTGGGCCCAAAAAGGGTCAGAAAAGCCCCGGATGTAAAATTAATTCATGTAAAAATGTGGGAATTAGTGAGGTAAAATTTGTAAGCCCTCTCTCGTCATTCTATCATATATATTTACAGAGTTGTTAAAGAAAATTTGTATCGACTAATCACAGTACGTTGTCTTATGGGGATATTACATATAAAACCCTGATATTCATTTGTTGGTGTACTTTTCTCATCCTCAGCAACCTCACGTCTGCTTTCAAGCCTGACTGGACCCTGTCCTAGCCTTATAATGCGCAAAATTGTATTCCCAGAATTGCAGGTAAATAAAACCAGAAGCATTAGAACAGCCAAAAAATCAATGTTTTCAGATTTCAATAAAAATTGGAAGAAATGTTTGTTTTTACACTGATTCTGAGTTTTAAATTTTGTCTGTGGAAATTCACTTCCCTCACGTCAGCGTGCTGCGTGCGAACTCATTTTAAATTTAAATGGCTAACTTTTGGTGTCGGAACAACCTGAGGACGTTCACTTCTGCGGCCTCCTCCCACCACCACATGACGATGTCATACGTTGGAATTGATGAGGGTATTGGCTTTTTCAAATCCCTAAACAAAGCTCCAGAAGACGTTTAGGCACGAGCGCACGCCATGTAAGCCCTCGGTAAAAGAATTCATTCTGCTTGGAGAACGTTGATCACACTTGTTATAGAATTCAAATATAGTGTCTACCATGGAAGAGATTTAAAGCTTTCAATTGTCCACATGTTTGATTTGTCTCTATTATACCAATACCAATGTAAGCGCACTACACAGCAAAACCCACCCCGCCACTCACATAATTAAATTGGAATAATCTCGCAGATTCATCACCTGGTCGCAATGCAAATCGATTTTCCAAGTCCGCACTAAATGCAGCCTTGACCTTTAGTGGCACAAATCAATTAGCGCCCTGTGTATTGTTGCCGTCCCGACATATCATCAGTGGCCCGGTTACTCCAGGCAATTAATAACCCGACGCTGCTCCAGGGTCATTTATCATGAGCTGCTGCTACCACCGCCAACCGCCAACCGCTCGCTGCCGTGCTATCCACTAATTTTCTTATTCGGTGCAAGCGAAGTTGAAATATATTTTGGTTGTTTTGTGTTGTTAAACCTTTCCCGAATAACTCAGGTTGGTTGGACGGGTTCGAGATTCCAAACCCGAGATGAGGTCGTGAGGAATATGAATAATCGGTATCCGTTGCAATGTAGTTGGTACTCCGCTGCTAACCACATGCAGCTCGAACTAATCAATATAATGAAACATTTGTATTTGAGGCAATAGTGTTGATCTATTTTGCTTGGTCTTCATGAGAAAACTGAAGTTTCCTTTAATTTTATAACCAATTTAATAGTTTTATTTATTTCGATATGTTCTCTTAAAGCTAATCAAAAACTAAAGTTTTCCACAAATCTCAAATAAAAATAAATATAAAAAACCACTTTGCTAGCTCTTAAACACGTTCTATAAGTGTTAAATTTGTTCATTACTATCCAACATTGAAAAAAATAGGTTGTGTGTGAAAATTCTAGCATAATTTTAACCGTCATAATTTCTTTAAATATACATGGTTAGGTTATGTATAAATGGCGAGAACCATTCAAACTGAAGATTAAATATAAAATAGACATGCCCAAAATGAAAATAAATTAGCGAGTAAGCAAAGAAAATACGCTCGCCTCGGAGAGGAACCTTGAATGTAAGTACTCTAGGCATTTTTAACAAAGTGATTGTCTTTTCGAGCAAAGCTCGGTCCCCCAGGTGCTTTAACAAATTGAACTTCTCAAACATAACATTGTACTGTGATCGCGAGAGAAGCCGCGACAGACACCTCGTGACTGATTGACGTAAATTAACTTCTCCTAATGTGAGCTAAAAGGCCTTTTAAATTCTATTTAATGTAACAAAAAAATTATAAAAAACAAATAACATAATTGTAATTGTTTATCTATGTATTGTTAAGATTGGAATTGTATGATATATTTTCTAGTTTCAAGGCTTAAATATTTATAATTAAAAATATTTTTCATAAACATTCACTTCACAACTCTTACCAGAGTATTTTGTTAGTTTTTATTTTGTATATTTTTCCAACCACAACAGACGGTTACTGATTAACTATTGTTTATTTTTTCTTTTCCTTGGTTTTAAGTAATTTTTGGTATAAGAAAAAATATGTTTTTTCTTCTTCTTTCTTTCTATTGTAATAATGTGTAACTGTCTCACTGTCCCACCCTAAACCACCAACTCGTCCCTCATCCGCTACAACCGCAGCTACAGCGTCTCCCCTGTCTCCCCCCGCAGTGATGCCCAAGCGCTCGCAACTGTGGCCAATCTGTTGCGCCGACCGGCCTACATTAAACCCCATCTTGATGGCCGACAGAAACAATTAGTTTCCTCCACAAAGCGTCCATTGTGTTTGTCGTAACAGAATATTATCGGCAGACTGAGGATGTCGGCCATGCGGGCAGTTTGTCGTCGACTTTACGGCGCGAGGTGTGAGCATTGTCTAGTCACCGCTCTCGGGTCCGGTTACCTCACAGAACCACATATTTCAACAGTCATCCCCGAACTTTGATAACAGCTAAGTGCACGAAATGTCGAGATCTTCAATAGCATTTTCATTTTGATTAGAGACCGCCCAATCGTCGAAATTCGACCAAAGATTATTTGAATATACAGTCGACGAAAATTTGAAAAATGAGTTTTAATATCTAGTGGGTTCTGTTGCGCTCATCTCTCCCTCTCTCTCCCCCCTCCCTCAGTGGGTTCTGTTGCGCTCATCTCTCCCTCTCTCTCCCCCCTCCCTCAGTGGGTTCTGTTGCGCTCATCTCTCCCTCTCTCTCCCCTCCCTCAGTGGGTTCTGTTGCGCTCATCTCTCCCTCTCTCCCCCCTCCCTCAGTGGGTTCTGTTGCGCTCATCTCTCCCTCACTCTCCCCCCTCCCTCATCCCCAGGCAATTGTTTAATGTGGAGTTAAGACGGATAGCAGAAGGGCGTTACTATTCCAGTAATAAGGAGCCATTTTATTTATGCCTGAAACCTCTCCAACTCATCCTCTCCCCGTCTCTCATCCGACCCCACTCACAAACAGATCAAAATTGTTTATGTGGAGTTAAACCGGAGAAGGAGTTAAGAGAAGGATGTTACCATTCCAGTGGTTAGTAATATGTTTTTATTTTCATTAGTCCTGAATTATTTGTTCTTACGGTTGTGGAGTTAAAACTGATAAGAGAAGGGTGTTACCATTCCAGTAGTCAGTAATATGTTTTATTTATGAATCATCTATTCTTGCTGTTGCGCTACATATTTATTTTTGAATAACACAGCTGTTTATTAAATGAAAAGCGTAACGAAAAGCAGAACACATGTTCCCCTGAAGATCACATGTAAACTTTGAAAGCCAAAAAGGCATAGCCCTATGCACCCAAACACAACATTATTTGCATTCGACACATCTCCTAATATTACTAAATAAGTGTGCCAAGTTTCATAATTCTACAATGCCGCATATCCGAGAAATCGGTATTATACAAATTTCTTGGACGTATTAATATATAGATGGGCGAATAAGATGTTCTCCGGTGAACCTGTAACATAGCACATCAAATTAGTAACAACTGGCTAAAATAATTTTATTATTAACATTCTGAGTTTGATTTTTACTGCGAATATGTTTTTAGGAAAAAATGTCGCAAGAGAAAGCTGGAGAAAAAATATATACTTACTTCATCATTTATAACTTCATATTTAGAGATCTCTGCGTGTTAGATGTTTGATCTCTGCGTGTGAGTCACTGTATTAGAGAGACGTGGAAATCCGCACTCTATTTCACATTAAACTTCCAAAATTAAAATTGATGGGACACATTTGGTCAGACTAATAGATTAATTAATGAATATTATACACACACACAGATCTTCGCCGTTAACTATACTACAACTGATTTTACATAACATTATTCTTAAATTTATAAATCCATCACACTAGTAATTTCTAACAATTAATCCCATCACAATATTAATACATCAAATCTAAAGCCCTGTGGTGGTCATAAAAGGTTCTCCCCGGTCTGCTGGAGAGCTGTAATTAGGTACTCTGATTCTTTGGGTCTAAAATAGGAAAAATAAAGGGTTTTTGTTATAACTTTACCTTTAGGCTCTGCCTTACCTTCGAAGTCCAATATGGACATTAATCGTATTATCAGATGATAAAATAAACAGATACTCATTATTCGAATAGTTCATATAGTTTACCACAGTATACTTCTCAAGGAGCTGTTGTGTTCTCTGGATGATCCGGGTACATGGAGACTAATTTTAAAATAAATACAGAAGATCTGCACGCGCATAGCCTCCGGATACGTGTTTTTTATCCGATAGCATGAACTATGTTAAGCAAGCGTCAATCCTAAAATCATAATAATAGGACAATAAGATACCAAATGTAATGATTTCGGAATGTGAATGTTCTGCTGTGTCGGTCTCAGTAGTCATTATAGCAATAGCATGCGATGCGGTATGACATTAAATTTACTATTGCTGCAAAGACCATTATGTAAGTGATGCAAAATTTGTAATTCATTCAGCCGTTTGCCAATTGGGTCGTCCCTTCGGCGTCAGGGTCATAATTTGGTTCGATGGTCTCCCAGTCTATGCCAAGAACATCGTTTCCTACATCGTAAAGAACCTTTGGGGCAAAACACTGCCAATGCGAGTCTTATATGTCTTTATTGGGCATTAGTGCACTTTGAATGAGCCAGGCGTCTTGTTGACAAACTGAACATCGGCTTGTGAGGGTAAGTGTTCTGACAGCCTTTTTTTGGGGCACGAATATTCAGAACTTAATTTGTGCATGCCCTCCTAAGCGCTACTCCGAATGCAAGTTAGCAGTAGTTTAGCAGTAGTTGAGACAATAAAACTCCAACAGGACCTGAGTTGGACAGATTTCTCAAAAAAAATCCCAGGCGATAATTTTGAAGAAATACGAAGTTTCATGTCAGCCCCCGTAAAGGGTAATTTCCAAGAAACTTTGTGGAGTGGATTTATTCGAGCAAGTTGTTGCCCTAGTCCGCACTCGGTTTCAGTTTGTCGTTGGCACAAATTTGTGATGTTTGATTTTTATATATTAGTTTTAAGATTTATTACGCCGAGGCTTTGCAAGCGTTAGCGTTCGTATGCATTAGACTGCCAAGTTGTAAAAATGAGTAAAAGCCCCGATTCCGAAACAATAAAAGCTTATGCAAATACAAAGGTCGGAGGGCACCGCGCCACGATGGCCTTGCAGGGTCGCAGCAGGTGAATCGGCGGACAAGCGCAGGCGCGGGCACGGCGCAGGCGCATAAACACGCATTATAATGGGCGACCGCCACAGACACGCCGCGCCGGAGCTGCCGACAACACCGCGCATCTCACCGCGACACGGCCTCTCTGTCAATAGCGGCATCGGGGTCGGGAGTATCGGATCATGTTCGTTCAAAACGATCTTTTTATGAAAGTAAATTATGTTTTCTACTTGACATTCAATTGATTAATGAATAATGAATACCATTTGTGGCTTTCGGTAGAGGTAGATATCCAATAGAGAGATCTGTCAGGTCATGTTTTCTTGATAGACTACGTCTGAGGTGGGCTTCGAACCACGGACCCAAGGTGGATGGTTGGGATCGAACTCAATGTTTCGTGAACAATAGTTACGCATCTAGTTGCATAATAATACACCTATTTTGTTAACTAATGAGTTTTAAGTAAATTGTTAAAACTTCCTTTTTAGTTGTAATACAATTTCGAAAAGAATGTTTATCTGAATTTTCTGGTTCTTATATTATTTTCCTGAGGGTGTCAATAAAATGAAAGATTCAGAGTCACATTCGGATAATTAATTTACATAATCTGTAAATGTTGTTACACTTACAGAGCTTACTAAAATGCTGGAAATTAATCCTTGCTATGTGTTCGTGAGTGAGGAAGAGTCCTTACTGTTGCACAATGCTGCCATGTAACGCGTCTCCCCACCAGTCTAGAAAGACGAGTCTCGTGGAGAGTGAAAGGGTAAAGACTACATTTTCCATAAACTCCTTTCGCCAGTAAAACCCATCCACTAAATTTCAGGAATAACCCTCTCGTTTGGAAACGTTATCTTCCACGCGACTACTGCATACGTTGCAATTTGCAATACACGTAAAAAACTCTGTTTTATTAATATGGCAGGAATATGTTTACTCTAGCTACTGTGTAGCATCACAACCTTAGATTTTTGACCTCTAAAGTCATCTACCATAATCGGCTCGGAATTGCGAATATGTACTATCAACCCAAGTTATATTCGTGAAATAAACTGTGAAACTAGAGAACGAAAATATGTTTTAACGTCACCCTCATCGATAAAGGTGAGTGGTTAGCACCTGGTAGCAAGGGTTTGTGAATAGTTGGCAGCTAGTGGCCGTGGGTTGTAAGTGGCTGGCGGCCTAGCGGCTGGTGGCCATGATTTGTGAGTGGTTGCCAGCTGGTAGCAGTGGTCGGTGAGTAGTTGACGGCTGTGGTCGTGGTTTGTGAGTGGTTGTCGGCTGGTAGCCGTGGTTTTTGTATGGTTGGCGGCTGGTGGCCGTGATTTGTGACTGGTTGGCGGCTGGTAGCAGTGGTTTGTGAGTGGTTTGCGGTTGGTAGCAGTGGTTTGTGAGTGGTTGGCGGCTGGTAGCAGTGGTAGGTGAGTGGTTGACGGCTGGTGGTCGTGGTTTGTGAATGGTTGGCGGCTAGTATCCGTGGGTTGTAAGTGGCTGGCGGCTGGTGGCCGTGATTTGTGAGTGGTTGGCGGCTGGTAGTAGTGGTTTGTAAGTGGCTGGCGGCTGGTGGCCGTGATTTGTGAGTGGTTGGCGGCTGGTAGTAGTGGTCTGTGAGTGGTTGGCGGCTGGTAGTAGTGGTCTGTGAGTGGTTGGCGGCTGGTAGTAGTGGTCTGTGAGTGGTTGGCGGCTGGTAGTAGTGGTCTGTGAGTGGTTGGCGGCTGGTAGTAGTGGTCTGTGAGTGGTTGGCGGCTGGTAGTAGTGGTCTGTGAGTGGTTGGCGGCTAGTATCCGTGGGTTGTAAGTGGCTGGCGGCTGGTGGCCGTGATTTGTGAGTGGTTGGCGGCTGGTAGTAGTGGTCTGTGAGTGGTTGGCGGCTGGTATTAGTGGTCTGTGAGTGGTTGGCGGCTGGTAGTAGTGGTCTGTGAGTGGTTGGCGGCTAGCATCCGTGGGTTGTAAGTGGCTGGCGGCTGGTGGCCGTGATTTGTGAGTGGTTGGCGGCTGGTAGTAGTGGTCTGTGAGTGGTTGGCGGCTGGTAGTAGTGGTTTGTGAGTGGTTGGCGGCTGGTAGTAGTGGTCTGTAAGTGGTTGGCGGCTGGTAGTAGTGGTCTGTGAGTGGTTGGCGACTGGTAGTAGTGGTCTGTGAGTGGTTGGCGACTGGTAGTAGTGGTCTGTGAGTGGTTGGCGACTGGTAGCTGTACCCCGACATGATAAATGACTGCTGGATCTCCGTGTTGTTTTATTAATTGTGGCGAGTAACCGGGCCACTGATGATACGTCGGACTCGGCCAACAATACACGAGGCGCTAATTGATTGTGTCACTCAAGCTCAAGACCCGTTCTTTAGTGCGGCCTTGAAAAATCGATTTGTATTTGGGTTGCGACGAGGTGATCGGATTGTGAGGTAATATTTCAGTTTTGATTTTAAGAATATCGGAGATGAAGGTTTTTTGATTGTAATGTGTGTGTACAATTGCACGCATTATTTTGAGTTGCTAGCTTTATTTAAAACCCTGAATATCTTGGGCAATCGCAGCATTGGAAATTAATTACGGTTACACCGGAAAGATTTATGAAGAGCGTAAAACATTCGTTTACGTTGAACTCTGAGGTACCGCGTAATACTGAAAAAATCCTCAATTCAGTTAGGTAATTTTTTTCAATTTTTCAAAGGCAATGTGCAGAGCCCTAGGGGCTCTTATGCTATTTAAATAATTTGAAATATGTAGGAATGATACCGGACAATTTATTAAAGTACAATACAACAGGTTGTTTGCGAGACATCTTCAAATATTGTACTACGGATTTTCCATTGATTTCATGCGGTTTTTAAAAGCATTTCAAAGAGGACGGGTTGGCAAGACTGGTGTTTGGCCAGCTGGCCACTTCCCGCCAGATTAGCATCGTATCGCCGCGCCGCCGCACAATGGCCAGCCTGTTGTACAAATGAGATCCGTATCGGCCGATCTGCGCATGCGTTGTTTATAATGTCGCCTAGTTTACAGAGTCCGCGCCTCGCCTTTCGCAGCATTCGATTGTGCGAGTGGCAGTGGTTTAATTAGTATGATTTACGCGCGGCGGAGCGCGTTAGTGACCACTTACTCGCGCCTGCGCCTGGCTGTGTATATCACGTGGTACACAGAACAGCACAGCGCCGGTCCTGTTATGGATGTGGGAATGTCCACGCGGCCGGTAGGCTAGCCGAGTGCGACAGACCACTACAAACATTAATAACTAGGCTTTTCTTGTCTTTATAACTGGTTAAACTTATTTTATTTTCATTGCAGAATGTTAATCTTTTAGAGACGAAATAGTCATGTACCCACACCCATATACACTGCATCCTTTTGGGGATAATCAACTGTAATATTTTACCTAGATTATTTAAAACACGACCAATGTTCTAACGGGTTATTTGTTTTTATTGAGCTTTATTATCAATAGTAATAATGATGACAACATACAATTACATCCCTTATAACGAATGTCCTTTAAATGAAGGAGTTAAACAGTTAAGTTTAAGTTGAGAATAAAAGTATGTATAGCTACAAAATCATTTCAAAACAATTGCACGGTCCTCTTATTGAATACATATCATAATTTAACTGTAAAATAATAATGCGTTTCTAGAATAAATCATGCAACAGGAAAATACTGCTTGATGCATTGACATTTACAAGTTGAAAGACTTCAGCTATATAATTAGAGTCAGGTTATACCTGAAATGCGAACACAGTAACTTAGTAATCTCCAGTATTTTGCTGTTCAAAGGTACAGAAGATGGTTTACAGTGGGTTTTTACTCATTATTAATATAAATCCCAAAATCCTTTATACGTTGTGCACACTGTTCTTGCAATAATTAATGTAGCTAACTAATTCATATTGTGGGGCCGGGTTACCCCTTACTGTACGTGTTTACTATTTTCATCGGAATTCGGATTTTCAAAGCTCAGCCCCCATCTCTTGACTCACATTTTTGGTCGAGCAAACACACAACACAGATGTTAGGTAAACGTGTACCTTCAACCGATTACTTCTTCCTTTAGAGTAACACGAGATCGCACGCAGCACGCTGACGTGAGGGAAGTGAATTTCCGCATTAAAACCTTTAGAAAAATCTAATAAAGGGTTTAAAACAACACTGGTAACATTTTTAAAAATCTTTTTTTGGCTGTTCTGATGCTTCTGGTAATATTTAAATTCACTATTAGGATGACAATGGTGTATATTTTAAGGTTAGGAGGATGTATAGTCAGGATAACGGAGATATAGTCAGTATAACATGTTGTTATAGGGGCATGGGAGTGACAAAACTACATCAAGATATGAAAAACAGCCTTTTCCGGTGTAAAATCCCCATACGACAACGTACTGTCTTAAGACAGTTAACATTTTCTGTAATAACTCGGTAAATACTTGTGCTAGAATGATGAGAGATGGCTTAACAGTTTTTCTTTATTAGTCTCTATCTTTTCACATGCATTAGTTTTAGATCCGGGGCTTTTCTGGCCATTTTTGGGCCAAAAAACTCAAAATTAGTAAACTTAAAACCCCCAAAAAGGGGTTAGAGTTTTGCGATTCTTTTGCCCAACGAACTTGTCTAACTGATTATAGAAAGGAATGTCCCTACCAAATTTGAGGTAAATCGGACACAAATTTTGACCACTAGAGTGGGAACACACACAAACACACACACACACACACACACACACACACATATATATATATATAAAGTTTTTAGCGACCCCTCACGTTAGGAACTTCTAGGGCGGTCCCGGGCTTAAGTCTCACCATGCGGGTCATGCTAATAGTTCACTATTCCAAAGGAAATTCACTAACAAATACAGAATCAGAAACTAACTACACGGCACCTCCGTTGGGTGAATTTCGTATTTGAACTTATAACTACCTAAGAAAATGGGTTTTCAAAGAGTTTCGTTAAAACTAATTGAATAAAATTATTCCATTAAACCTACTAATATAATACTTGAAGACCTAAAGTATAAACTATAGCTTCTATTTTATTAAACGATTTTAGTTTTGTTCGGCCAATTTAGACCCCTAAAACTATTATTTTATATACAAATTTAGTATCAATCAAAAGCTGTTACCCTCTAGATGTTCCTTTTGGGGGTATTGAAAAACATCTAACTTCAGGGCTCTGCCTCGTTGGCTTTTACAGTTCCAATGTTAATTTTATGGAGTTACTAGCTGCTAATCCCGTGCTTCATAACTGGGAAAAAATTCAGGATTTTCAAAACGAAAAATAGGCCTATGTGTTTATTTGGTATATATGGAAATTCCCTGTAAATTTTAATGCCAATCGCTTCAGTAGTTTTTGAGTGATTGAGGAACAAAAGGCAGACAGACAGACAGACAGACATCATCCTATTTTTATATATTAGTAAGGATAAGGATATATTATTTAGTCAACAGCTGATTATAATGTACACAGTTCAAACATCTGACCCTGTGCCTGCAAGATTTCCTAGCGGAGAACGGGACACCCGCTCGTCAACCTTTAAAATATAATTTCACTTTTCAGAGGACCTCTTTTACAGACAATACCTTTGTTAATAACGATATATTTGAATGTCAACACTCTAGGTACAAACATTATATTATAGTAAGTAGGATGGCTATAACATTACAGCTTATTGTTCATCGGCACAGGCGAGGTGGACGAATTTCATTGCAGTTCAACTGAAATAATTTACAAAGAGCTTAATGTAAATTAAACACAGCTTTGCGCGAGAGCGTTCTTGTAGCGGGCGCGGCGCAGAAGACGTAAGCAGATTAGACGCTTTGATCTGGGAGTTGATAATTGCGACGCGCAAACAATATCAGAGCTGCCCAATTATTGTGTCTGTCTGTCTGTCTCTGATTGGGCGGCCTGTGTCTTTGAGGTGGGTTCAGACTTGAGTCTTTGAGTCTCAAAAGCCTCCCTCCATTGCGAGGAATGTAGCGAATTTAAATTTAATAAATTATTTATCTCGAAATATCTTAGTTCAAATATGAAATAGTGTAGGTTTTCGGTTTTTAAACAACATCTGAGAAAAAATGTCTCTTTTATGGATTATTAAAGTTGTGTGATAACAATTTTCAAAATAAAATAATGCAACCATTTCTCTTAAGAACATAAATGTACTGAATCTTCAAGAAACAAAGTACTTTGTCGGTGTTTGGAAACAAACACGTCACTGATACAACCAGATCACACATCATCTCTCACTGATACAACCAGATCACACATCATCTCTCAGTCTCTCAGTCTCTGATACAACCAGATCACACATCATCGCTCACTGATACAACCAGATCACACATCATCTCTCACTGATACAACCAGATCACACATCATCTCTCACTGATACAACCAGATCACACATCATCTCTCACTGATACAACCAGATCACACATCATCTCTCACTGATACAACCAGATCACACATCGTCTCTCAGTCTCTCAGTCTCTGATACAACCAGATCACACATCATCTCTCAGTCTCTCAGTCTCTGATACAACCAGATCACACATCATCTCTCAGTCTCTCAGTCTCTGATACAACCAGATCACACATCATCTCTCACTGATACAACCAGATCACACATCATCTCTCACTGATACAACCAGATCACACATCATCTCTCACTGATACAACCAGATCACACATCATCTCTCAGTCTCTCAGTCTCTGATACAACCAGATCACACATCATCTCTCAGTCTCTCAGTCTCTGATACAACCAGATCACACATCATCTCTCAGTCTCTCAGTCTCTGATACAACCAGATCACACATCATCTCTCAGTCTCTCAGTCTCTGATACAACCAGATCACACATCATCTCTCAGTCTCTCAGTCTCTGATACAACCAGATCTCACATCATCTCTCACTGATACAACCAGATCACACATCATCTCTCACTGATACAACCAGATCACACATCATCTCTCAGTCTCTCAGTCTCTGATACAACCAGATCACACATCATCTCTCAGTCTCTCAATCTAATACGTAAACCCACGATACATGTTTCCAGATGCACATCTCCGTATCTTTATATATAATTCTGTAAGCGAAATTTTTAAGTCAAAATTGTGGGAGTTTGGCAAATTGCAGGACAATAGTAGAGGGCTCAAATTAAAGGTCTTTATCCCAATGACTCGGAAAAATAGCAGTTTTTCTAAAAAGTTGCCAGCAAACGACAAATAACGTAAAACATTCCCCATAATAAAAGCATGGGGATTTAAAAACGTCTGCTTTGTTTAAATTAAAATATGTGATTGTGTGTCACTTTGTTTACGAACTGACATGTGTTTCTACTTATATGGTTTTAGTTTTCTCAGTATGTAAAAGAGTAACATAATCAGACGAGGTAGAGTTTTGGAAAAGGTTTAGGGGCTATGCTCCTTCAAACCACTACTAAAATATAAGTACCTGGGGGGCCGAGCTTTGCTCGGGGGAAGGCCAGTCAGTTTGTTTAGATGACTTGGAGTAATATTTCACCACTTCCCCTACCGATAATCAGATCTGTATAACTCATTTGCCTCTTTTCTACATTTGTAATGCCACTCCAGTTGTTATTTATAGCTCAATGTCCCTTTGATTTATTTTAATACTCTATATATGTAATCTTTACTCAAATCTTTTAATCTCTGCTCTCAGTAAACCACATGTTAATAATCATAAACAACATGAGTATTACTTTGACAGTTCCCTGGTTGATTATGAATAGCTGTTACAATTTTTTTGTTTTGATTTGAAATTCCATAAGCCCAATGTTAATTTGTATAACTTTTAATTTTAGTTTTTTTACATTATTTGATTTTTCCTGGGGATGAGGCCTGCCTAGAACTTATTTTTATCCCAGAAATAAGTTATTTCGAACATTTGAAGGAAATCGTTGGAGCCGTTTTTGAGATCAGGTCGCAAGCAAGCAAGGAAGCAAGCAAGCAAGCATACAAGCAAACCTTACTCATATTAGAGTATAGGAAAACAGAAATAAGCCGCTACTTGCTAAGTTACATTACGTTTTCATAAAGAAGCTTTTAAAATAGATAAACCTTTCTGAACCGGTGTTTTTATTTTAACCCAAATATGATGCAATTTTTAGGATGATGAGGAAGAGGAAGGTTGTTGAATTATTGTTTGATTCACTAATGTTTGCTACGCTAATAGAGTGTGGGATGCATGCATTGGCCGCGCGAAACGAGTCGTAGCATGACAGATCTGACCACTATAGCGGTTCAAGGGGTCTAAAGACAGGAAACATTTCACGTTTTTACCTGCTTAAGGCCAATTCCAACTAAAAAATCCCGCCTCTCCTCATAGTATTTTCCAAAATCGTTGATTTACTGCTTACTTTAAAGGGTAAAAAAGATCTATCGACGTCGGGGAGCAGAATTTTCATATCAGAAATAGATAACCGATAAAAAACTAGAAATTCTCAACTTCAATATTGAAAAACTGAATGTTTTGAAATGTTACTGAACGATGATTAGTTTGTAACGGATATGAAAGTTAACATTAATTTTATGGGGGAATCAGGGAAAAAACGCGAAAGGTTTGTTTTTGGATCCTTCCATAATAATATCATTTGTATGGACTGCCCCTTAATTTAGAGTTATTTATTTCAGTTATTCTTCGATTTAAATGTATTATAATTGTTAAAAATCTAAATCCACTTAACTACACTACGCACTACAATAGTTTCTGAAATATTTGGACCCCTCCCCCGCTTACAAATCATAACACAATTCCTCTTACCTCCCATACCACTCCAACTCCTCTCAACCTTTTCCAATACTCCTTACATGTGTTTGCCCACTAAAGTATCTTAATCTTAAAACGAGTTCGCACGCAGCACGCTGACGTGAGGGAAGTGAATTTTCACATAATAAACTTTTAAAACTCAAAATCAGTGTAAAAACATACATTTATACACATTGTTTTAAAATCTGAAAACAATGATTTTTTGGCTGTTCTGATGCTTCTGGTTTCATTTACCTGCAATGCTGGGAATACAATTTTGCGGATTATGAGGTGAGGATAAGGTCCAGTCAGGCTTGAAAATAGGCGTGAGTTTGCTGGGGATAATAAAAGTACACAAAAAAAAATAATAACAGGCTTTTCTAATGTAAAACCCCCATAAGACAACGCACTGCGTTTGGTCGATATAATTTTTCTTTAATAACTCGGTAAATATTCATGCTAGAATTACGAGAGAGGGCTTAAAAGTTTCGCCTCACTATTGCCCATCTTTTTACATGCATTAATTTTATATCCGGGGCTTTTCTGACCTTTTTTTGGTCCAAAACCTCGAAATTTGAAAGGTAAATCCCCAAAAAAAGGAGTTTAGAGTTTTCCGATTGTTTTACCCAACGAAATTGTCTAACTGATTATAGAAAGGAACGTACCTACCAAATTGGAAGTAAATCGGTCAAAAAATGCGACCGCTAGAGTGCAAAGACATGTATATATATAATTTTGATCGACTCCCAAAACGTGTTCAGGGGGTCACGTTAGGAACGTCCATGGTGGTCCTGGGCTCAAGTTTCACCGTGCGCATCATGCTAATAGCTCACTTTCCATAGGAAATTCACTAATGACAACTGCACTCACTGTTTTTATAATAACCAAATATTTATATTTAATTGTTTTAACTTAACTGAGATTTCTGTTCTTTTTGGATCAGTTAAATCCTCCTCGCCTCTTGACGATTCGATAGTCAATCCAATCTCAAAGAAAACCCGAAATCAAAACATCTAAACCACCCGGTATCGCAATAGAATCTACCAGCTATAGACACAGCCGTCCGATCGATTAGCTTCTTCTATTAGTCGCCCCACAAGTCGTCCTATATCAGACGCTACAGCTTGTGAGCTTGTTGGTCGAATCAAAACCTTGTTGGCTCATCAGAGTGCAAATTGCGCTCTGTTCCGAAACCCAATAAATATGTAAATGTATGAGTTACGCGCACCTGTAGCGGTCGCGGCCCGGACCGGCCGTCGTAGGTCAGCGGGGTTTGGTAATATAGTCATTTATAACGTGGCCCGGGCTGCGCCGGGGCATACCGGGGCTTCTGCCGTGCTGTAGCTCAGGGCTCCGGAAACTAATGTTGTACTAAGGGTAGGCACCAGTCATGAAACATTTCACTTTTCTACCTGCTTCTCCCCTTAGGTAAGTATTAACCTTCAAAGCCGCCCATTCTCGACGGGTCATCCTCTATCGTCGATTAATGGCTCGTTTAAATGGTACAGTAACACCTAGCGATTTCAGTGAACAAAAGATCGATAGCACAAATAATAATCGTTAAAACATTCAATATCTACGATTGTTTATGGGGGAACTGTTACTAATATCGAGATTCTGCTCACTTAAATCGCTGGGTATCCGTTTATTTTGCTAGTTAAAATAATTAACCATATATGAACGATTTTGGAAAGTCCGTTGAGGTGGTGCAGGCTTTGGAAGCCAACATCGGCCATAGGAGAGACACCGGTAGAAGCGAGGACTGGAGCCTCCTCGTAAATAATGTCTTGATTTTGTATAAGATATTTTCACAATTTATAACTATAATTTTGTATACAATGTTTCGTAACAAACAAAAGAATCTGACCCTCTAGACGCACCTTCTGGGGATTTGAAAAATCCGACTACAGGACCCCCGTGCGCTTTTAAAGTTTCAATGTCAATCTTAGAGAATTGTTTTATTTGTTATAAGTCAGTCAGATGATGTAAACTTATTTTTTAGTCTTACTGTGTCAAAATATCAGATGATTAGACCGCAAAATCGTTCAAATGTTTGCGAGAATCCCTGTGCGGTGAACGCGACACCGACTAGATCTTATTATTAATTTTGTACAGCAATTGTTTACATTTAAACGACTATTATTTAGTTTGGGTATAAACCGGAACTACCTTAACATGTAACTTTGGAATCGGAAAATTATACAATCTTTTAATTTTGCAATATTGTATTTAGGAATCAGTAAATCTTCAACTGAGGGATTACGGTAAATGAATTACTAAAATTATTCACTTCACGTAATACAGAGGCCATCATACGTACAGGGATGCTAACATGCCATCTGTTAAACATTCAATTTAATACAAATAGAGATTTTGTTTTAAAATAATGAGGATTTTTTTAGTAATGTAACAAACACACTTGTATTATAAAGGTGTTTTTAATATGAGTTGAACTGTTTTTCCGCAAATATTTCATGTTTGTCCAAGAAATCCGTATGATCAAACTTAAGACACATTTAGTATGACAAAGTTAGAGTTTCCTTGATGAAATTTTACCTTTAGAAAGCTTCTGTCAGAGAAATGTTATATTTTAAGGAGTGATAACACAGTATGGGAACTAACTAAAATCACGAACGAATCATACAGTACAACATCATCCAGCATTCTGATTTTTGGTGTAGGAAGTTCCTCGATGAAAGCTCTGATTTATGATTCCCAGTGCATTTTACAGATGACCATGCGAGTTGTGACCTTTTATGGTTCCCAGTGCATTTTACAGATGACCATGCGAGTTGTGACCTTTTATGGTTCCCAGTGCATTTTACAGATGACCATGCGAGTTGTGACCTTTTATGGTTCCCAGTGCATTTTACAGATGACCATGCGAGCTGTGACCTTTTATGGTTTCCAGTGCATTTTACAGATGACCATGCGAGCTGTGACCTTTTATGGTTTCCAGTGCATTTTACAGATGACCATGCGAGTTGTGACCTTTTATGGTTTCCAGTGCATTTTACAGATGACCATGCGAGCTGTGACCTTTTATGGTTTCCAGTGCATTTTACAGATGACCATGCGAGCTGTGACCTTTTATGGTTCCCAGTGCATTTTACAGATGACCATGCGAGCTGTGACCTTTTATGGTTCCCAGTGCATTTTACAGATGACCATGCGAGCTGTGACCTTTTATGGTTCCCAGTGCATTTTACAGATGACCATGCGAGTTGTGACCTTTTATGGTTTCCAGTGCATTTTACAGATGACCATGCGAGCTGTGACCTTTTATGGTTCCCAGTGCATTTTACAGATGACGATGCGAGCTGTGACCTTTTATGGTTCCCAGTGCATTTTACAGATGACCATGCGAGCTGTGACCTTTTATGGTTCCCAGTGCATTTTACAGATGACCATGCGAGCTGTGACCTTTTATGGTTCCCAGTGCATTTTACAGATGGCCATGCGAGCTGTGACCTTTTATGGTTCCCAGTGCATTTTACAGATGACCATGCGAGCTGTGACCTTTTATGGTTCCCAGTGCATTTTACAGATGACCATGCGAACTGTGACCTTTTATGGTTCCCAGTGCATTTTACAGATGACCATGCGAGCTGTGACCTTTTATGGTTCCCAGTGCATTTTACAGATGACCATGCGAGTTGTGACCTTTTATGGTTCCCAGTGCATTTTACAGATGACCATACGAGTTGTGACCTTTTATGGTTCCCAGTGCATTTTACAGATGACCATGCGAGTTGTGACCTTTTATGGTTCCCAGTGCATTTTACAGATGACCATGCGAGCTGTGACCTTTTATGGTTCCCTGTGCATTTTACAGATGACCATGCGAGCTGTGACCTTTTATGGTTCCCAGTGCATTTTACAGATGACCATGCGAGCTGTGACCTTTTATGGTTCCCAGTGCATTTTACAGATGACCATGCGAGCTGTGACCTTTTATGGTTCCCAGTGCATTTTACAGATGACCATGCGAGCTGTGACCTTTTATGGTTCCCAGTGCATTTTACGGATGACCATGCGAGTTGTGACCTTTTATGGTTCCCAGTGCATTTTACGGATGACCATGCGAGTTGTGACCTTTTATGGTTCCCAGTGCATTTTACAGATGACCATGCGAGTCGTGACCTTTTATGGTTCCCAGTGCATTTTACAGATGACCATGCGAGTTGTGACCTTTTATTTGAAATATTACATTCCCTCCAGTAACTATAAACGCAGTATGTTTCATGACTTTCGAGGCTAAATAAAAGTTAAAACATACAGTGAAAATAAAAGTTTTTCTAAAAAAGTTGCTTGTTGTTTCTACCTTTATTTCATTCGACTTAACTATTTACACATGGAACAACAATCCGCCCATTAAAGAGCTACAAGAGCCGCCAACGACTCGACCAGTTTAACAACAGGCAGCAAACGAGATACGACTTAAAATGGCGGCCATGACGTCACGCACTGACAAGTGGTAATAACACGAGGAACCGGTCACAGAGACGGTGGTATTGTTGTGGGACCTTTGCACCTGACTCGACCTGGATACGCACACGCACACACGCACACGCACCCACACACACACACACACACACACACACACACACACACACACACACACACACACACACACACACACACACACAGTGGACCGTGTTACAGCTTTGGGAGAGGATAGGCTGCTGCGAGAGGCGAGTAGTTCTGACTAAGAATGAACAGGTACAGTTGCAGAACTTTATTGTATAAACATATTTACAAATGAGTACAATTATAAGAAATATGTAAAGGAGGACAAAATTTATAAAGTTCATATTCATGCTGGCACTATATTATTTGTATTAGGTTCTTTGGTTAGAGTTGGTGAAAATCGTCATCGATGTAATAGGCGGGGTTTTCAAACAAACTATTTTTAATTTATTTAATTAAATCTCTTCTGGATCCCATTGCTAATGTATATTTATTTTCTATGTGATTAATAAATTTTCCCGATATATATATATATATATATTTATAATTGATCTTTCGTACAAAGGTGTTCGATGAACATGATGTATTATTAAAATTATGTTCTTTTAGCGAATTTCTCCTATAGGAAAGAAGCTATTACCGTAGGTCTCATGGTAAGACTTAAGCCCGAGACCATGGTAACTTTTCATTTTGAGGTCCCCAGATGCCAAAAACACCATTCGTTCAAATTTTTATATATGTATATATATATATATATATATATATTTATATATATATTTATATATATATGTGTCCGTAAGCACGATAACTCTCGTAAAAAAGGTCCGATCGTAATGAAATTTGGTACAAACGTGTAAAGTTCCATTTATTTGAACGAGTTCGAAAACCAGATGAATCGCACCATCCGAAGGGGGGTTTTGGGGGTGTTTTGTACCCCAAAAATGGGTTTTTCGGGGTTTCCACATGTAATTTTTATTAAAATCAAATTTTAATTTTCACCATTGAATTCAGCATAAAAAACCAAACAATTTGGTATCTTGATCATTGCTCTACGTCAATTGGTGACTGAGAGATTGAAAGTGCTAAACACAGTACGTTGTCTAATGTTATTCTTATGGAGAAAAAGAAAAATTGTATATCTCGCTTATTTATGAACATAAACTGACGAAATTTGGTATATAGCTTCATCTGGTTGTGGTTTATTGTTGTTTGAACACAAAAAAATTTTCACCTATGGTTCCCGTAGCAGCAAACCTAAGTACTCGGTCCCCATGTTACCCTTATGGAAAATAATTAAATTGTTATATATCGCTTATTTATGAATGTATATGGATGAAACTTGGTATGTGACTTCACTTAGCTGAGTTCCTTTGATATTTTGCATAAAACCCCATTATTTTGTGTTCCTTGGTGCAGCAAACCTGTGTACTCATCCCCAATGTTATTCTTATGGAGAATAATTAATATTTTAAATATCGCTTGTTTGTGAATATATTTCTTATGAATCATGTTAAGTGGCTTAATGTGTTATGTTTTAATTCATTGGAAATTTGCTGAGTATGCAGGTTTGCTGCGACGGGGGTATTTTTATATTTGTTTAATTGTTGAGATTCAGTATATTTGATTTTATTTGTTAAGAACAATTTTGCTAAATAAAGTACATACAGGCCGAATACAGTTAATAATTTTGAATCTTTAAAATAGTTGTAGCATGATTCCGTCCGTAGTATATTGTAAATAATTCGGATTGCTTGTTTTTGAATTTTGAAAATTTGTATTTCGTTCTCAGATGAAGTGCCAAACGAAATTGGTAAACAATAGAAAAGTATGTTTTGAAAATATGCAAAATATGTTATTCTTAAAATTTCTCCACTTCGACATTTGGACAAAACTCTTAAACAGTAACAACCGCTGGTAATATCGGGGAGATACAAGGGGAAAGTGTATTATAAATATCGCAATTTAAATTGCTGAAAACACCTATAAAACACAGCAGTCAATTTAAGACTTCCAGAAATTAAATTTTCGATTTATATTTCTTGTCAATTTGGATGTCCAGTTTTTATAGTTGTTTAGTAATTGTCGGATGGTAAATTAACAAAAATAGCTACGAAATAAGGTAATCTCATGGTTAAGGTTATTTGTACGGGATAACACCTAATAGATCAGTTATGTAAGCACAACAGTCACCTGAATCATTTACAATATACGAGCAACTCACTTCTGTCGCTGGGGAGGAACCAGTGCACCGTGAGTGAATTAAAGTGATCAGTGTGTTTGCAGGATCCAATTCATCGGAAATATTCTCTTCTTTTCTAAATAAGTGTTTAATTTGATAAAAAGGGGTTTTCTATTGTAATTAGGACCAACTTGTAGTTTGGGGGTTTTCTATTGTAATTAGGACCAACTTGTAGTTTGGGGGTTTTCTATTGTAATTAGGACCAACTTGTAGTTTGGGGGTTTTCTATTGTAATTAGGACCAACTTGTAGTTTGGGGGTTTTCTATTGTAAATAGGACCAACTTGTAGTTTGGGGGTTTTCTATTGTAATTAGGACCAACTTGTAGTTTGGGGGTTTTCTATTGTAAATAGGACCAACTTGTAGTTTGGGGGTTTTCTATTGTAAATAGGACCAACTTGTAGTTTGGGGGTTTTCTATTGTAATTAGGACCAACTTGTAGTTTGGGGGTTTTCTATTGTAAATAGGACCAACTTGTAGTTTGGGGGTTTTCTATTGTAATTAGGACCAACTTGTAGTTTGGGGGTTTTCTATTGTAAATAGGACCAACTTGTAGTTTGGGGGTTTTCTATTGTAAATAGGACCAACTTGTAGTTTGGGGGTTTTCTATTGTAATTAGGACCAACTTGTAGTTTGGGGGTTTTCTATTGTAATTAGGACCAACTTGTAGTTTGGGGGTTTTCTATTGTAATTAGGACCAACTTGTAGTTTGGGGGTTTTCTATTGTAATTAGGACCAACTTGTAGTTTTGGGGTTTTCTATTGTAAATAGGACCAACTTGTAGTTTGGCAGTTTTATGTCAGTTTCAGAGCCCTTTAACTGACTCGAGACCCACAAAATCAAAGTCCTATCCAGGGCTTCCGAACAAAAAAAAAAAACAAAAAAACAAAAACAAACATAAAACAAAAAACAAAAAGCAAACAAAGCATAACCACCTGATAAAAACGCAGTTTTGTCAATAACCTAAAACTTATCTTAAAATCCCCTAAGAATTTTGGGTTATATCCATAACATTTATGAACCAGGGGATCAGCTCTTACTGTTTATGTATATTTTCAAAGTTTCAGTTACTTTTGTTTTTGTTTACTATAAAGCAATGTAATTACAGTTCAATTTGTACAGTATTTACTAACTACTCTTAATTCATTTATTAGACTCATTCGCAATTTATGCTCCCTTATCTCTTTACCATTCCATTACATTCGCTAGTTTATTGCCCCATTTATTTGCTCTGATCCAATCTAATAGATATCTTAATAACGCTATTTACATGCTAATAACACAGTAATAGAGTAACGCCGGCATCACAAAGCGAGTTGTTTACGGTAGGAAATCAATTGAAACAGCCGGAGCTTTGTCGCGATCAAGAACCGACCCGTGATCAATTATCGCCTCCGATGTTGATTGATTGCGGCGGTGCGATGGTACGCGGGTATGAGGTACGCGGGTATGAGGGTATGAGGGGCGCGCCCAGTGACGTGTCAATCGAAGACCGGGCGCCGCCGCGGGCTGAAAAAGGCGGAAGAATATCCGCCGACGGAATGTCGGTTTTTCAGTGACCCAGATGCCGGGAATGCGACGGACAATTAGACGACAAATTGAGACGACATCGGCGACCAGTTCGGTGATTGATTTCTGATTGTGGCCGCAAAAACGGTGGACGCGGCACCGGCAATGTGTCCGGGAGAGAACCGCACCTGATGTGGTCGTCGGCTCGGGGACACTGCACACTCTCGGCGGACGCGGTACCGGCAATGTGTCCGGGAGAGAACCGCACCTGATGTGGTCGTCGGCCGGGGACACTGCACACTCTCGGTGGTGCATCGAGGTGCAGATGTGTGCGGGAGAGAACCGCACCTGATGTGGTCGTCGGCTCGGGGACACTGCACACTCTCGGCGGACGCGGCACCGGCAATGTGTCTGGGAGAGAACCGCACCTGATGTGGTCGTCGGCTCGGGGACACTGCACACTCTCGGCGGACGCGGCACCGGCAATGTGTCCGGGAGAGAACCGCACCTGATGTGGTCGTCGGCCGGGGACACTGAACACTCTCGGTGGTGCATCGAGGTGCAGATGTGTGCGGGAGAGAACCGCACCTGATGTGGTCGTCGGCTCGGGAACACTGCACACTCTCGGCGGACGCGGCAACGGCAATGTGTGCGGGAGAGAACCGCCCCTGATGTGGTCGTCGGCCGGGGACACTGCACACTCTCGGTGGACGCGGCACCGGCAATGTGTCTGGGAGAGAACCGCACCTGATGTGGTCGTCGGCCGGGGACACTGCACACTCTCGGTGGACGCGGCACCGGCAATGTGTCCGGGAGAGAACCGCACCTGATGTGGTCGTCGGCCGGGGACACTGCACACTCTCGGTGGTGCATCAAGGTGCAGATGTGTGCGGGAGAGAACCGCACCTGATGTGGTCGTCGGCTCGGGGACACTGCACACTCTCGGCGGACGCGGCACCGGCAATGTGTCCGGGAGAGAACCGCACCTGATGTGGTCGTCGGCTCGGGGACACTGCACACTCTCGGCGGACGCGGCACCGGCAATGTGTCCGGGAGAGAACCGCACCTGATGTGGTCGTCGGCTCGGGGACACTGCACACTCTCGGTGGACGCGGCACCGGCAATGTGTCCGGGAGAGAACCGCACCAGATGTGGTCGTCGGCCGGGGACACTGCACACCCTCGGTGGTGCATCGAGGTGCAGATGTGTGCGGGAGAGAACCGCACCTGATGTGGTCGTCGGCTCGGGGACACTGCACACTCTCGGTGGTGCAGCGAGGTGCAGATGTGTGCGGGAGAGAACCGCACCTGATGTGGTCGTCGGCTCGGGGACACTGCACACTCTCGGTGGTGCAGCGAGGTGCAGATGTGTGCGGGAGAGAACCGCACCTGATGTGGTCGTCGGCTCGGGGACACTGCACACTCTCGGTGGACGCGGCACCGGCAATGTGTCCGGGAGAGAACCGCACCAGATGTGGTCGTCGGCCGGGGACACTGCACACCCTCGGTGGTGCATCGAGGTGCAGATGTGTCCGGGAGAGAACCGCACCTGATGTGGTCGTCGGCCGGGGACACTGCACACCCTCGGTGGTGCATCGAGGTGCAGATGTGTGCGGGAGAGAACCGCACCTGATGTGGTCGTCGGCTCGGGGACACTGCACACTCTCGGTGGTGCAGCGAGGTGCAGATGTGTGCGGGAGAGAACCGCACCTGATGTGGTCGTCGGCTCGGGGACACTGCACACTCTCGGTGGTGCAGCGTGGTGCAGATGTGTGCGGGAGAGAACCGCACCTGATGTGGTCGTCGGCCGGGGACACTGCACACTCTCGGTGGTGCAGCGAGTTGCAGAGGTGTGCGGGAGAGAACCGCACCTGATGTAGTCGTCGGCTCGGGGACACTGCACACTCTCGGTGGTGCAGCGAGGTGCAGAGGTGTGCGGGAGAGAACCGCACCTGATGTGGTCGTCGGCCGGGGACACTGCACAGTCTCGGTGGTGCAGCGAGGTGCAGAGGTGTGCGGGAGAGAACCGCACCTGATGTGGTCGTCGGCTCGGGGACACTGCACACTCTCGGTGGTGCAGCGAGGTGCAGAGGTGTGCGGGAGAGAACCGCACCTGATGTGGTCGTTGGCTCGGGGACACTGCACACTCTCGGTGGTGCAGCAAGGTGCAGAGGTGTGCGGGAGAGAACCGCACCTGATGTGGTCGTCGGCTCGGGGACACTGCACACTGTCGGTGGTGCAGCGAGTTGCAGAGGTGTGCGGGAGAGAACCGCACCTGATGTGGTCGTCGGCTCGGGGACACTGCACACTCTCGGTGGTGCAGATAGTTGCAGAGGTGTGCGGGAGAGAACCGCACCTGATGTGGTCGTCGGCTCGGGGACACTGCACACTGTCGGTGGTGCAGCGAGTTGCAGAGGTGTGCGGGAGAGAACCGCACCTGATGTGGTCGTCGGCTCGGGGACACTGCACACTCTCGGTGGTGCAGATAGTTGCAGAGGTGTGCGGGAGAGAACCGCACCTGATGTGGTCGTCGGCTCGGGGACACTGCACACTGTCGGTGGTGCAGCGAGTTGCAGAGGTGTGCGGGAGAGAACCGCACCTGATGTGGTCGTCGGCTCGGGGACACTGCACACTCTCGGTGGTGCAGCGAGGTGCAGAGGTGTGCGGGAGAGAACCGCACCTGATGTGGTCGTCGGCTCGGGGACACTGCACACTCTCGGTGGTGCAGCGAGGTGCAGAGGTGCGCGAGTTGAGGCGCTCAACGTCAATGTAAGTCATTGTGAGGCAACATGGTGAGTCATGGATGGTCACCGACATTGGCCATCCAAGTGAAGAACACACACACGACGTTCGGGTCCTAGAACTTGAGTCAAATGCCGTCTTCACAGAATTTTGACTAAATGCATACAATAAAGCCAATTCTGGATGTTATCACAAAAGAGGTGGAAATTAAAATTGTAAAAGTAAATGAAGGTCTACAAGAAATAGTTGTATATTATTTACAGGCTTATTACTAATTTTTTTTTTATTATATTATATCTTGCATGGGAAATTCCAGAGTCAAATTCAAATTCCAGAATAAAACGAAATTCAATATTCCGAATTATTGTGGAATTTATATTTTTAATCACGAATTCCACAACATAAACCCACCATTACAAAAACTTCAAAAGTAATCACTGTAATGTTATTTGTGTAATAATGTCTACTAAAATGAGTAGAGATATCAATAACCTGGTAATTTTCCGAAAGAATCATCAAATCGTGAAATTTGCAAATTATTTTAATAAAATCCACAAAAATATTGAAACATCCTTGAAGTATAATCACGATATAACAATGTAAAATTATTAATCATTTTGTAACGTACAATTTGAAAATTTAAAAAAATAAAGAAGAAATTTTAATATTCATTTGTGTTAATATGCTATAAAAGCGACGGCGTCCCAATGCAGCCCGCACTACAGAGCAGCCCCTGAATTGCCTACACGGCGCCGTTACATTCCGATCAGTGTGGGGGTGATCATGCTCCTACAATATATAGGCTGCTCGCTGGCAGAGGGATGATATGTAGGACCGCATGTCTTTATTGCCATTGCCGATACATATTCCCACCAAGGGAATTCAGCATGCTTGACCGAGCGGCGTGCCAAATGTTAGGTAGAATTAAATAAGCTTAACAGATATGAATTGGGTTCCTTTAAAAATGAAATAAACAACGAGATTTTTATGTTATTAATCTATTTTATTTAAAATTGTTTACTAATTACATATAGATTGATGAAAACAAGTATAAACGCAAAATCGAAACATTCCGAAACATTATTTAAAACTTACTGTTTTTACTTGTAAACATCCAAAATAAATTCCAAAGTAAATTCCAAAGTATTATTTCAAATATCTTACTGTTTTTAATTGTAACTATAAAATATAAACATTCCCAAACATTCTTTCAAACATCTTAATTGTTTTACTTGTGATCATAAAATTTAAAACATCCAAACTTTATTTCATATATCTTACTGTTTTCACTTAAAACAATAAAATATAAAGATTCCCAAATATACTTTCAACCATCTTACTCTTTTTGTTTGTAACCATAAAATACAGACATTCCAACCGTTCTTTCAAACATCTCATTGGTCTTAATTGTGGCAGTAAAATATGCTTGTAACCATCAAATATAAGTATATAACATTTCCGAACGTTAACGCTATTTCAAATATCTCATTGTTCTTAATTGCAACCATCAAATAATGGAAACATTCTCAAGCTTAATTTCAAACATCGTATTTCTAACCAAGAAATATAGACATTCCCAAACATCGTACTTGTAACCATCAAATTCAATGTATACATTCCCAAACATCGTATTGTAGCAGCCATACATGTCTCCCCTCACGGAACAGGATGTGTTTAATAATTACTTTAAAGGAACTCGCTTTCAAGA
Source organism: Allygus modestus (assembly GCA_963675035.1). Lineage (NCBI taxonomy): Eukaryota > Metazoa > Arthropoda > Insecta > Hemiptera > Cicadellidae > Allygus > Allygus modestus. The sequence goes on from OY776111.1 coordinate 4,759,275, forward strand.
TCAAAGCTTCTTATTGCTAGAGACGATGCAGTATTTAGCCAGTATGCGAAGGGTTGTACAAAGGCGAACAGAACACACTCTGACGGATAAACAAACACGGCCTCAACACAAACAGAAGACGTTCGCATCAACCAATCATCTGAGTATTATTTGAAGCGATCTGCGTCTCCTCTGTCTCTCGAGCTTCTAATTACTGTAATGCTTCGAGAGCTGCTTTGTAAGGTATTGAAGAGGGTTTTAAAGTTGTTCTGCGTACTCGTCAGAGTGTAAGACCCCTTCTATGGTTTTGTAAAAGTTCATAATTATTAGTGAGTTTCCTTTGGAAAAGTGAACTATTAGCATGACCCGCACGGTGAGACTTAAGCCCGGGACCACCCTAGAAGTTCCTAACGTGACCCCCTGAACACGTTTTGAGGGGTTTCTAAAAATATATATAGGTGTGTGTGTGTGTGTGTGTGTGTGTGTGTGTGTGTGTGTGTGTTCCCATTCTAGCGGTCGCAATTTTTGTCTGATTTACTTCAAATTGGTAGGCACATTCCTTATAAAATCAGTTGGACAAGTTCGTTGGATAAAACAATCGGAAAACTCTAACCCCCTTTTTGGGAATTTTAAGTTTTCTAATTTTGAGTTGTTGGGCCCAAAAAGGGTCAGAAAGCCCCGTATAAAACTAATACATGTGAAAAGATGGATACTAATGATGCGAAACTTTTAAGCCATCTCTCATCATTCTAGCACAAGAATTTACCGAGTTATTAAAGAAAACGTTAATTGTATTAAGGCAGTACGTTGTCTTATGGGTTATTCTACACAGGAAAAGGCTGTTTTTCATATCTTGATGTAGTTTTTCACCCTCAATACCCCTATACCAACTCGTTATCCTGACTATACCTCCTCCTAACCTTTTAATATACACCGTCCTAATAGTGAATTTAAATATAACCAGGAGCATCAGAACAGCCAAACAATTTTTTTATTAAAAAAATGTTACCAGTGTTGTTTTAAACTCTTTATTAGTGTTTTCTAAATGTTTTAATGCGGAAATTCACTTCCCTCACGTCAGCGTGCTGCGCGCGAACTCGTTTAGAGTTGTTTTAACTCTTGTCACTTCCCTAACGAATCTCAATCCATGATTTGTAGTGAACGTTAAAATATAAAAAGTCCTTAAACTCGTTTAAAATATAAAACCTGTTGTTTCCTTTGTGTAGAATAATATTTTAAGTTTGAATTGGATACACTTTACCCTCGGGGTCTGGCCCGCTGTCCCATAATTGTAAAAGCTTTATTTCACAGTATGTCCCAGTGCTTTACACATAATCCTGCGCACGTATTGGATACACTTTACCCTCAGGGTCTGGCCCGCTGTCCCATAATTGTAAAAGATTTATTTCACAGTATGTCCCAGTTCTTTACACATAATCCTGCGCACGTATTGGATACACTTTACCCTCGGGGTCTGGCCCGCTGTTCCATAATTGTAAAAGATTTATTTCACAGTATGTCCCAGTTCTTTACACATAATCCTGCGCACGTATTGGATACACTTTACCCTCGGGGTCTGGCCCGCTGTTCCATAATTGTAAAAGCTTTATTTCACAGTATGTCCCAGTGCTTTACACATAATCCTGCGCACGTATTGGATACACTTTACCCTCGGGGTCTGGCCTGCTGTTCCATAATTGTAAAAGCTTTATTTCACAGTATGTCCCAGTGCTTTACACATAATCCTGCGCACGTATTGGATACACCTTACCCTCGGGGTCTGGCCCGCTGTCCCATAATTGTAAAAGCTTTATTTCACAGTATGTCCCAGTGCTTTACACATAATCCTGCGCACGTATTGGATAAACTTTACCCTCGGGGTCTGGCCCGCTGTCCCATAATTGTAAAAGATTTATTTCACAGTATGTCCCAGTGCTTTACACATAATCCTGCGCACGTATTGGATACACTTTACCCTCGGGGTCTGGCCCGCTGTCCCATAATTGTAAAAGCTTTATTTCACAGTATGTCCCAGTGCTTTACACATAATCCTGCGCACGTATTGGATACACTTTACCCTCGGGGTCTGGCCCGCTGTCCCATAATTGTAAAAGCTTTATTTCACAGTATGTCCCAGTGCTTTACACATAATCCTGCGTACATATAAACATATCAGAATCTATAACTACAATAATACCACAGTAATTATGTGTGGTCATGAACTAAGGTTATAAATCAGTTCTGTGGTATCGACAAACTTTCGGATCACAACGCGTGGGACGCTAATAAAGAATCTGTATTGTTTCTTTTGTAAAGAACTCGTTTGTAAATTACTTCAACTGAAAATGCACCAAGACTCAGTGTGATCGACGCAGATAACGAAGACTGGTTGAACCACTTTTTCCCATCGCTTCACCCGCATTTACTGTCTTCAATATTATAAAGATTTTGAATTCTGAATTGCAGGTTGGCTGGGAATCCACCACAGACCAAACTCCAAAACAGACTCAACGCAGCCAATACTTCATCATCCAACAACGGGCTGAGGCTGCCATCGTTAATCCTCGAATAAAACGTGGAATTTCCTTCAGCTCGTTTTATGTGAGGGATTATGCCATTCTTCATGATGCGGAAGGCTGCGGGTCGGCCGGTCAGGAAGAGTGTAAATAAATGTTAAACATTGCTGAGTTATTTCAGTTTCTAATGTGAGAGAATACACAATGAGAGATAACTCGGTGTAAGGTTAGGACGACTGTTGGTTGTTCCAAGCATCGGTCTATCTGTGTCTCGATATAATAGTTCATTTCGCTTACTGCATTAGCGAGTGCGACTCTAGGTTTTACGACTACCAAACTTCAACATTCCTCCAAATTGGCTTGTTAGCTGCGGTTGATGAAGGCTTTTATGGTATCTCCAGCTCGTGAATCGTCATAACGGTTTGCCCAGAAAATCATTAGAATTCCTCGTTTGGACTCTAATTATGTCCAAATATAAAATACCCCTGTCGCAGCAAACCTGCGTACTCAGCAAATTTCCAATGCATATATATAAGTGTCTCACTACTACATAGAGCTACTTACCAAGTTTCACAAAAATACATTCACAAATAAGTGATATATAGCATTTTATTTATTCTCCAGAAGAATAACATTAGGGCTGAGTACACAGGTTTACTGCAACGAGGAAGATAAAAAATGTGTATTCTTTCAATTATCAATATAACTCAACTAGGTGAAGCTACATACCAAGTTTTATTAATTTAGGTTCATAACTAACGCGAATCGAACAAAAACACTAGAAAACAATTCATCGTTCAACATCAAATCCACAGAACCACTACATATGAAAATTCACGCCAATACATGATGTGAAGAGTCATTAATAAAATTTAACAAAATTACAATTGAAGTACTGTAATTGGAAGGACAGAATTAAGAAAAGTCAAAGAAATTATAATGAACAATCCTTTATTTTCATTGGATGAATTTTTTAAAGTAGGAAAAAATATAACAAAATAAGATAACATGAAAAAGTAGAAAATTTAAGCTGCAGTATTTTTTAGACTTAAGATATGTTTTGTAAAAGCCTACACAATTTATAATTATTTTTCGGCAAATAAATATTATTATTGTTATTATTACACAACTTTACTAATTCTCCATATGAATAACGTGGGGGCCGAGTATGCAGGTTTGCTGCTACGGGGAAACTCAACAAAAAAACCTTTTTTTGTGCAAATATCAATATACCAGTACTAGGTGAAGCCAAATACCAAGTTTCATCAATATACATTCACAAATAATCGAGATATCAAATTTTAAATATACTCCATAAGGATAACATTGGACAACGTACTGTGTTTAGAACTTTGAATATCTCTGCAATGGTTAGACGTAGAACAACAATTAAAACACCAAAATGATTGTTTTGTAGAGCTAAACTGATTGGTAAAAAGAAATGTGGAGTTTTTAGTAAAATTATCTGAGGAAAATCCTAAAATCTTTTTCCCATAAGATTAACATGGGAAATTTTATGGACGCGTTTTTTTTTTTTACTTTTCTCTACAACCACTTAACCTAGGTTAATGATTCAAAATACCAAATTATTTGATTTCCTAAGCTCTAAAAAATGGCTATAACCAAAATTAAGTGTTTTTAAAATTTTAGGGGGAAAAATTCAAAAACTGATTTTTGGAAAATTTAAAACCCCCATAAAACCCCTTTCCCATAGTCCGATTGATCTGGTTTTCGAACTGAAGTCATAAATGTTACTCTGCACATTTGTGCCAAATTTCATCAAAATCGGGCTTTTCTTTCAAAAGTTATCGCGGTAACGCACACACACACACACACACACACACACACACACACACACACACACACACACACACACACACACACACACACACACACACACACACACACACACACACACACACACACACACACACACACACACACACACACACACACACACACACACACACACACACACACACACACACGCACGCACACACACACATACACACACACATATATATATATATATATATATATATATATATATATATATATATATATATATATATATATATATATATATATATATATATACTAACACATTAGAACAGATAGATATAATTGATGAAAAAGAAGTTCTTTGCGAATTTTCGTTTATAATACAAACTAACGTTTTCAAGCAATAAAGGAGAAAGAATGGAATTTGAACAGTAAATAAATAATAAAATCAACCTTAGGTGGGCTGTTCATTATTGTTAATGATGATGGATGAATTAAAGGTAGAGAATGGAAAAAAGAAAGTATAAGGGGTGATGACAGAGTAGAAGAGTGTATAAAAGAAATCATATATATAAATTTGAACGAATAGTGTTTTTGGCATCTGGGGACCTCAAAACAAAAAGTTATCATGGTCTCGGGCTTAAGTCTTACCATGCCACCTACGGTAATAGCTTATTCCCTATAGGGGAAATTCGCTAAAAGGGCGAAATGTTAGTTTCTTGTATTTTTAATCTGCTCTTTTTTTTGTTCTCTCGTTAATAATTTGTGAACTTTTTAAAAAACGTCCAAGCACAATCTTTATTTATCAGCATGTAAGCAACATGTTTAAGTCAAAATTGTGGGATTGGCAAATCGCAGTATCTGGGAGGCGGCTGAAATTAAAGGTCTTGATTCCAGGGACTCGGGAAAAAATAGCGGTATTCCTAAAAAGTTACCAGCAAACGAGAAATATCGTAAAACTTCCCCCACAAGAAATGCAAAGGGATTTAAAAACGTCCGCTTTGTTTACATTAAAACATATAGTTAAAACATCACCCCTTCAAGCCACTAGTTTAAAATAATTGCCCTTCACACAAGGAAATATATCTAGAAATCCTAAATATATATTTTAAAAGCAATAACTTTTAAATGCACAATACTGTTATTTCCATTTCCACAGAATTCACCACTTTTAACTATTTATCCATGGAAATTAAAGGTAATTTTAAAGTGTGATAGCGATAATTAAGCCTAGTATATTAAATAGAGGATTAATAATAACATTATTAATAGAATTTCAAAACATTGCAGCTTTCTGTAGCTCGGTGATAAGATTGAGGTAGTTAAGCTTACCCGCTTTAGACCAGTATAATACAATTGTAACCAGACCCCTGAGATTGCAACGTCACGAAACAGATCCCCGACACGTTCCACTCCCGTCACAGACCAACACGTCCACTCCCGTCACAGACCAACACGTCCACTCCCGTCACAGACCAACACGTCCACTCCCGTCACAGACCAACACGTCCACTCCCGTCACAGACCAACACGTCCACTCCCGTCACAGACCAACACGTACACTCCCGTCACAGACCAACACGTCCACTCCCGTCACAGACCAACACGTCCACTCCCGTCACAGACCAACACGTCCACTCCCGTCACAGACCAACACGTCCACTCCCGTCACAGACCAACACGTCCACTCCCGTCACAGACCAACACGTCCACTCCCGTCACAGACCAACACGTCCACTCCCGTCACAGACCAACACGTCCACTCCCGTCACAGACCAACACGTCCACTCAGAGGCTCAATAAAGTCATAACCGATGGTTCGACAACAACTTATGCGCCAGTAAAGTCCGCGGGTTATTTACTGCGGAGGCATTGATTCGTAAGCGGCGCCCCGGTGGCCGTGGAGGCACTAACTACGTCATAAAACACCGACACCATTTGTCTCTGTTACTCTCTATTGTTCGCAGGCTGTGATTGGTTCCATTGTTGACACTGACTTTACTTTGATTTCTTTCATAACCTATTTAGCAAATTTATAACTGAACTGGTTCTAGTTATTCTTTGATATACTTTTCGTAGAACAAATCTTACTTATCTATTATAAAAATACTTTCTCCTTGCAAAGCTTGCCCTGTAGGATATCCTCAATGACTAGTAGCTCAGTACTCATGCAATATTTTAGTAGGCCCGCACGTTAGTCTAGTGTCTGTTGTCAACAATATCATCTCATTGCAAAGCTCACCCCCCCACAATGTATATAAGTTAATTAGCAGGCCCCCGGGTGGTCCAGTGGTCGTCGTCAACAATACATTATCCTTGCAAAGCTCACCCCCCCGTGACCTCACGATGTCTAGTAATGCATTACGTAGACCTGTGGTGGTCCACTGGCTGCAGTCAACAGCACATTCTCCTTGCAAAGCTCGCCCACCAGTGTCTAGTAGTACACTAGCGGGCCGCGGGGAGGTCTAGTGGATGTCGTCAATAGTACGCTCTCCTTGCAAAGCTCGCCCCCAGTGCCCCCACAATGTCTAGTAGTAGACTAGCGGGCCGTGGGGAGGTCTAGTGGCTGTCGTCAACAGTACGCTCTCCTTGCAAAGCTCTCCCCCAGTGCCCCCACAATGTCTAGTAGTACATTATCAAGCCGCGGGGTGGTCCAGTGGCTGTCGTCAACAATACTTTCTCTTCCTGCCCCAGACTGATCGCTTGGCTGATAGAATCTGCGATCGCTCTTTGTCGATTGCCGCCACCTAACCGGTTGTGATAAACTGACAACGGCTCATTGCAATAATAACTCGCTGTATTTCTTGCACGAGGGTCCATAAAAAGTAAGTAGCGAGAAGAAATCGGTTTAAAATTTCCAAAGAGGAAAACGTGATATTTTTTATGTTATTTATTTATTAATCGGCCACTGTCGATATTTTCACTTGTTTCATACTGAACTTCAAGTACGTCTTATATGCCTAGACAAAAGACTAAGAATAATAATTTATGCAGCTAGTGAACTATTCCATACTTATAAGAATTTAATTAGGTTTTTGGTCTGTTTATTGCCTGATTATGGTCTGAACATCGCATACCTGAAACTTAACATGGCAATTTAAAATAAAGTAGTTTCTTCAATTAAAACTAAATTCAAATGTATCTTCTCACGCTTAACGATCCACAGCGACAGTCACGGTCAGATGTGATGGTTTTCTCAAGAAGTCCGGTAACCATTGAGAATGCGATGAGAGCAAGTAAGTGGAGGTTCCCCGGCGGCGAACCCCTTTACGTGGTAATGTCTCTACCACACGACCCCTACAGCGTCGCAGTGAACAGTTTGGCTTCACTGATAGTAAAATTATTATTTAAGATCAATTATTATGAGCTTGTTGAATTATTTTTACATAAAAACAACAAGGGTGTTCTCGTAGGGCTAGAGAGGCTTTAGGCGGGTTACACATTGATGTCTCAAGACGTCGTGTCTTAAGACATTTGTCTTGTCTGATGAAATTGTTATATTCTAATATTTAAGATATATCTTGGAATTCACAAATTAATAAAAAGTTATTTAAATGGACACTCTTTATTCACTTAGTAACAGCTAAAAGTTATCTCATGATTCTCTCTGCAGATCACCAGCTCAGCGAAGGCCGCCCGGACAATAATCCGGGAAAGTTTTATTCCTCTCTTAATAAGACGATCGGCAAAATGGGATGCTTTAAACCGGTCAATTAACGGCGGTCATTAAAACAGGAATCTCGCGAACCGTAAACGTCGCGGGGACGCTGAATTTATCGTCAGTTAAAGTTAAAAAGTATGTATAACAATGTAAGAATAGCAGCGGTCCCGCAGTAGAGCCTTGTACCACTCCTCGGCTTATCCGAGCGCCATCTGCGTATGATTTGTGGCCGGAGTTGCAGCGAGGCATTAAACGCGAATGTTTCGAGAATCCAGAAACTGAACTGTCAAACAGAGCTGGAGCGGGGCCAGAGATCCCCGATACGCCGCGCAACAAATTGCGCTCTTCTGCTTTTTGAGCCGTTTAGCTGTCCTGAGTTACCGCGCTTGTTGGGTGATCGGAGGCCGTTGTATGTTATACGGGGCTGCCACGCCGCAGCTACCGGCCCGCAACCGCCACCGTGTAGACGCTCTGCCATTCTGGGGTATTGTGACGCGGTAGTTGGGTGATCGGAGGCCGTTGTATGTTATACGGGGCTGCCACGCCGCGGCTACCGGCCCGCAACCGCCACCGTGTAGACGCTCTGCCATTCTGGGGTATTGTGACGCGGTAGTTGGGTGATCGGAGGCCGTTGTATGTTATACGGGGCTGCCACGCCGCGGCTACCGGCCCGCAACCGCCACCGTGTAGACGCTCTGCCATTCTGGGGTATTGTGACGCGGTAGTTGGGTGATCGGAGGCCGTTGTATGTTATACGGGGCTGTCACGCCGCGGCTACCGGCCCGCCACCGCCACCGTGTAGACGCTCTGCCATTCTGGGGTATTGTGACGCGGTAGTTGGGTGATCGGCGGCGGTTGTATGTTATACGGGGCTGCCACGCCGCGGCTACCGGCCCGCCACCGCCACCGTGTAGACGCTCTGCCATTCTGGGGTATTGTGACGCGGTAGTTGGGTGATCGGCGGCGGTTGTATGTTATATGGGGCTGTCACGCCGCAGCTACCGGCCCGCCACCGCCACCGTGTAGACGCTCTGCCATTCTGGGGTATTGTGACGCGGTATTTGGATGATCGGCGGCGGTTGTATGTTATACGGGGCTGCCACGCCGCAGCTACCGGCCCGCCACCGCCACCGTGTAGACGCTCTACCATTCTGGGGTATTGTGACGCGGTAGTTGGGTGATCGGCGGCGGTTGTATGTTATACGGGGCTGCCACGCCGTGGCTACCGGCCCGCCACCGCCACCGTGTAGACGCTCTGCCATTCTGGGGTATTGTGACGCGGTATTTGGATGATCGGCGGCGGTTGTATGTTATACGGGGCTGCCACGCCGCAGCTACCGGCCCGCCACCGCCACCGTGTAGACGCTCTGCCATTCTGGGGTATTGTGACGCGGTAGTTGGGTGATCGGAGGCCGTTGTATGTTATACGGGGCTGCCACGCTGCGGCTACCGGCCCGCCACCGCCACCGTGTAGACGCTCTACCGTTCTGGGGTATTGTGACGCGGTAGTTGGATGATCGGCGGCGGTTGTATGTTATACGGGGCTGCCACGCCGCGGCTACCGGCCCGCCACCGCCACCGTGTAGACGCTCTACCATTCTGGGGTATTGTGACGCGGTAGTTGGATGATCGGCGGCGGTTGTATGTTATAATAAACGAAAAACGCAATAAAAGTGTTAAATACACGAGAAAATTAATCGAAATATTGATATTGTATACAAATAGATCTGCTGTAAGATACAATACAAATAACTCATGTAATAAGGTCAAACCATCCACCACTGAGCCTCACGATGAGGCGTCCATCACACCGTATCGCCGACTGCTGACGTAGACACTATCAGCGCCACATCTGGCGGCATAATTAAAGATTTGGCACTGCCACTGTGCAGTTACAATGCCAATTTAGTCCGCAACGGCAACAAGCTCCGATGGTCGATAACCCGATTGAATCGCCTAATGGAAGGTGCTTTCTACTGTGATGCAACAGGCACCTGCCTCGCCGCCCGGGGCGGAGCCCCCCTCCCCCCTACCGCGGAGTGTGACTGGTCAGCGGCGGTGAAGGATACGCTGACGATGAGGTGGGGATTGAGACGGCTAATTGGTTTGGATGAGCTTGATGAGTAAGGCGTATACAACCTACACTAACAGTGAAGGAGCCTTCCTACGGCGTTTCGATGATTTCTTGATACGCAGTGATTACCGAGTGATTACCGAGTGATTACCGAGTGATTACCGAGTGATTACCGAGTGATTACCGAGTGATTACCGAGTGATTACCGAGTGATTACCGAGTGATTACCGAGTGATTACCGAGTGATTACCGAGTGATTACCGAGTGATTACCGAGTGATTACCGAGTGATTACCGAGTGATTACCGAGTGATTACCGAGTGATTACCGAGTGATTACCGAGTGATTACCGAGTGATTACCGAGTGATTACCGAGTGATTACCGAGTGATTACCGAGTGATTACCGAGTGATTACCGAGTGATTACCGAGTGATTACCGAGTGATTACCGAGTGATTTGTACTTTAGTCGCTGTCGCGTTTCACCAGTCTTCGTTATTTAGCCTTTGTTTAAAGCATGATTTACCTTCGTTGACATAAGGGTCATATAAATTACGTTTCCAGTTGACTGTATTCCAGTTCCATACAGTAATTTAGTAGTAGATGTTTGTTTGACGTTTGATGGGGACCGGTCTTAACCCTGATGTTGGATCTGCTTAAAGGTTTAGCTCAGGATCGTACCAACGAATCCCAGATAGCGACGTGATCCTCCTTATCCCCTCCGTTGCCTTTTTATCCATACAATATAAACATGACTAAAACACTGATCTAAATAATTCTAGATCGATATTTACTTATGTTGAGTTTTCTCGATTGAAACAAAGTGCATCTATGTTATTGCAGGCTAATGAGTAAATTATTTTAACTCAAATTAAAATATGCTAAAAATGTAAAATTGTATTAATTATCATACCACTACTTTAAATTTAAAATACTAACGTAGAGGTGACCACACTACTACTGTTCCGAGTGCAGTGATTCAGTTCGGGGTCCTGACCCGGTATCTATTCCAGTTGTATCGAATCAGGCGGCTGAACCCAGCGGCGTACAATCAGCTGGCCCTCATTAGTAATGCCCAGTGATTTTGGGCAGTAGTACGATTTTGAGAAGGGCAATTTTGAAAGGTGACCCTCCCAACTCTTCTCGCTTTTTATATCAATTGTTCGCATAAACTTCAGCCACTGATAGCTCAATGTCGTTTCTACTGAACCAGAAGTGAAAGTTGTTTTTATTTTAGAGATAATTTAATTTCATCATCTGCGAACTGGGAAGAATTTGGTGTCCCTCTGTCGAAAACCTACAAATTAGACCTCGATTCCAATACTAGCGTAGACATCGCAGGCTCATACATACCGTTGCGGACATGAATGTCTCGTATGACACGGCATTGTCTCAGTGTTCCAACGGCCATCATCCATCCATCCATCCATCCATCAATACAGCCATCCACGCCACGAGCCCCGCTACGACGGCCGCTACGTGGTCCACATCTCAATGGCTCTATTGTCACAGATCGTACAGGAAACTGCGGTGGGTAATCGGCCGTATTGCTGGATGGTTGTTGTGGTTTAGAATGCGTCATTTTGTGCAGGTTATGTCCAATGGCAGGTATCTGATACTTTAGTTGACAATGGGCTTCCGCTCCTTTTATTATGACAAACAGAATTAATTAATATACCGAATCAGTTGTGGATTTTAAAACATACTTTTGATGGATAAGTTTTAAAATATGCAATCAACCCACCATTTTAAGTGCGTTAATGTTTCCAACATGCTCGACATTATAATATTTTATCCATAAATAAACGATCGGGAATACAATTTGCAGGCAACAATAAATTGAAAACGATATTTTAAATAAATACGATACACCTTTAAGGAGTGGAATATTAAAGACCTTTTAAAGTTTTTGTCGCTACAGTTGTTTACGTCTATTCATGGTGCGAGGAGAACTTATTCCATGATTTTTAAGCGTGTCTAACACTTTTTTATGTTAGTGCCGGGAAAGAGTTGGATTTTAAAGCTGGGAATACAAACAAATGTATAAATAAAATAAAATGTAAAACGTGTATATAAAGCCTCTCCCACTCCCACCGTATCTTTGGACAAAGACTATCCCTACGTTCCGCGTTCTTTTTGATTTTCACTAGTTAAATGTTTGCAGTTTAACAGTCTGAACTTAAAAGTTGTTTTTCTGATTTCTTGATGGAATATGTTCGCAAAAGTTTCTTGAATAACTTAGAGAAGTACTCGCTCTGTATCAGGGTCGAGGGAGTGCGGCTCCGAGGTGCGACAGTGGAGTGGCGGTCACGCAGGCCGAGTACGCTATCACTATATCTCACCGCTTCATTCACCAGCACGATCGCCGTGGAAACACAATGGCGAGGGAGTGCGGCTCCGAGGTGCGACAGTGGAGTGGCGGTCACGCAGGCCGAGTACGCTATCACTATATCTCACCGCTTCATTCACCAGCACGATCGCCGTGGAAACACAATGGCGAGGGAGTGCGGCCCCGAGGTGCGACAGTGGAGTGGCGGTCACGCAGCCGAGTACGCTATCACTATATCTCACCGCCTCATTCACCAGTACGATCGCCGTGGAAACACAATGGCGAGGGAGTGCGGCTCCGAGGTGCGACAGTGGAGTGGCGGTCACGCAGGCCGAGTACGCTATCACTATATCTCACCGCCTCATTCACCAGCACGATCGCCGTGGAAACACAATGGCGAGGTGAGTGCGGCTGCGACAGTGGAGTGGCGGTCACGCAGGCCGAGTACGCTATAACTATATCTCACCGCCTCATTCACCAGCACGATCGCCGTGGAAACACAATGGCGAGGGAGTGCGGCTCCGAGGTGCGACAGTGGAGTGGCGGTCACGCAGGCCGAGTACGCTATCACTATATCTCACCGCCTCATTCACCAGCACGATCGTCGTGGAAACACAATGGCGAGGGAGTGCGGCTCCGAGGTGCGACAGTGGAGTGGCGGTCACGCAGGCCGAGTACGCTATCACTATATCTCACCGCTTCATTCACCAGCACGATCGCCGTGGAAACACAATGGCGAGGGAGTGCGGCTCCGAGGTGCGACAGTGGAGTGGCGGTCACGCAGGCCGAGTACGCTATCACTATATCTCACCGCCTCATTCACCAGCACGATCGCCGTGGAAACACAATGGCGAGGGAGTGCGGCTCCGAGGTGCGACAGTGGAGTGGCGGTCACGCAGGCCAAGTACGCTATCACTATGTCTCACCGCCTCATTCACCAGCACGATCGCCGTGGAAACACAATGGCGAGGGAGTGCGGCTCCGAGGTGCGACAGTGGAGTGGCGGTCACGCAGCCGAGTACGCTATCACTATATCTCACCGCCTCATTCACCAGTAAGATCGCCGTGGAAACACAATGGCGAGGGAGTGCGGCTCCGAGGTGCGACAGTGGAGTGGCAGTCACGCAGGCCGAGTACGCTATCACTATGTCTCACCGCCTCATTCACCATAACGATCGCCGTGGAAACACAATGGCGAGGGAGTGCGGCTCCGAGGTGCGACAGTGGAGTGGCGGTCACGCAGCCGAGTACGCTATCACTATATCTCACCGCCTCATTCACCAGTACGATCGCCGTGGAAACACAATGGTGAGGGAGTGCGGCTGCGACAGTGGAGTAGCGGTCACGCAGCCGAGTACGCTATCACTATATCTCACCGCCTCATTCACCAGCACGATCGCCGTGGAAACACAATGGCGAGGGAGTGCGGCTGCGACAGTGGAGTGGCGGTCACGCAGGCCGAGTACGCTATCACTATATCTCACCGCCTCATTCACCAGCACGATCGCCGTGGAAACACAATGGCGAGGGAGTGCGGCTCCGAGGTGCGACAGTGGAGTGGCGGTCACGCAGGCCGAGTACGCTATCACTATATCTCACCGCCTCATTCACCAGCACGATCGTCGTGGAAACACAATGGCGAGGGAGTGCGGCTCCGAGGTGCGACAGTGGAGTGGCGGTCACGCAGGCCGAGTACGCTATCACTATATCTCACCGCTTCATTCACCAGCACGATCGCCGTGGAAACACAATGGCGAGGGAGTGTGGCTCCGGTGTGCGACAGTGGAGTGGCGGTCACGCAGGCCGAGTACGCTATCACTATATCTCACCGCTTCATTCACCAGCACGATCGCCGTGGAAACACAATGGCGAGGGAGTGCGGCTCCGAGGTGTGACAGTGGAGTGGCGGTCACGCAGCCGAGTACGCTATCACTATATCTCACCGCCTAATTCACCAGCACGATCACCGTGGAAACACAATGGCGAGGGAGTGCGGCTCCGAGGTGCGACAGTGTAGTGGCGGTCACGCAGGCCGAGTACGCTATCACTATATCTCACCGCCTCATTCACCAGCACGATCGCCGTGGAAACACAATGTCGAGGGAGTGCGGCTCCGAGGTGCGACAGTGGAGTGGCGGTCACGCAGGCCGAGTACGCTATCACTATATCTCACCGCTTCATTCACCAGCACGATCGCCGTGGAAACACAATGGCGAGGGAGTGTGGCTCCGGTGTGCGACAGTGGAGTGGCGGTCACGCAGGCCGAGTACGCTATCACTATATCTCACCGCTTCATTCACCAGCACGATCGCCGTGGAAACACAATGGCGAGGGAGTGCGGCTCCGAGGTGCGACAGTGGAGTGGCGGTCACGCAGGCCGAGTACGCTATCACTTTATCTCACCGCCTCATTCACCAGCACGATCGTCGTGGAAACACAATGGCGAGGGAGTGCGGCCCCGAGGTGCGACAGTGGAGTGGCGGTCACGCAGGCCGAGTACGCTATCACTTTATCTCACCGCCTCATTCACCAGCACGATCGTCGTGGAAACACAATGGCGAGGGAGTGCGGCTCCGAGGTGCGACAGTGGAGTGGCGGTCACGCAGGCCGAGTACGCTATCACTATATCTCACCGCTTCATTCACCAGCACGATCGCCGTGGAAACACAATGGCGAGGGAGTGTGGCTCCGGTGTGCGACAGTGGAGTGGCGGTCACGCAGCCGAGTACGCTATCACTATATCTCACCGCCTAATTCACCAGCACGATCACCATGGAAACACAATGGCGAGGGAGTGCGGCTCCGAGGTGCGACAGTGGAGTGGCGGTCACGCAGGCCGAGTACGCTATCACTATATCTCACCGCCTCATTCACCAGCACGATCGCCGTGGAAACACAATGTCGAGGGAGTGCGGCTCCGGTGTGCGACAGTGGAGTGGCGGTCACGCAGGCCGAGTACGCTATCACTATATCTCACCGCTTCATTCACCAGCACGATCGCCGTGGAAACACAATGGCGAGGGAGTGTGGCTCCGGTGTGCGACAGTGGAGTGGCGGTCACGCAGGCCGAGTACGCTATCACTATATCTCACCGCTTCATTCACCAGCACGATCGCCGTGGAAACACAATGGCGATGGAGTGCGGCTCCGAGGTGCGACAGTGGAGTGGCGGTCACGCAGGCCGAGTACGCTATCACTTTATCTCACCGCCTCATTCACCAGCACGATCGTCGTGGAAACACAATGGCGAGGGAGTGCGGCTCCGAGGTGCGACAGTGGAGTGGCGGTCACGCAGGCCGAGTACGCTATCACTATATCTCACCGCTTCATTCACCAGCACGATCGCCGTGGAAACACAATGGCGAGGGAGTGCGGCTCCGAGGTGCGACAGTGGAGTGGCGGTCACGCAGGCCGAGTACGCTATCACTATATCTCACCGCCTCATTCACCAGCACGATCGCCGTGGAAACACAATGGCGAGGGAGTGCGGCTCCGAGGTGCGACAGTGGAGTGGCGGTCACGCAGGCCGAGTACGCTATCACTATATCTCACCGCCTCATTCACCAGCACGATCGTCGTGGAAACACAATGGCGAGGGAGTGAGGCTCCGAGGTGCGACAGTGGAGTGGCGGTCACGCAGGCCGAGTACGCTATCACTATATCTCACCGCTTCATTCACCAGCACGATCGCCGTGGAAACACAATGGCGAGGGAGTGTGGCTCCGGTGTGCGACAGTGGAGTGGCGGTCACGCAGGCCGAGTACGCTATCACTATATCTCACCGCTTCATTCACCAGCACGATCGCCGTGGAAACACAATGGCGAGGGAGTGCGGCTCCGAGGTGCGACAGTGGAGTGGCGGTCACGCAGGCCGAGTACGCTATCACTATATCTCACCGCCTCATTCACCAGCACGATCGCCGTGGAAACACAATGGCGAGGGAGTGCGGCTCCGAGGTGTGACAGTGGAGTGGCGGTCACGCAGCCGAGTACGCTATCACTATATCTCACCGCCTAATTCACCAGCACGATCACCGTGGAAACACAATGGCGAGGGAGTGCGGCTCCGAGGTGCGACAGTGTAGTGGCGGTCACGCAGGCCGAGTACGCTATCACTATATCTCACCGCCTCATTCACCAGCACGATCGCCGTGGAAACACAATGTCGAGGGAGTGCGGCTCCGGTGTGCGACAGTGGAGTGGCCATCACGCAGGCCGAGTACGCTATCACTATATCTCACCGCTTCATTCACCAGCACGATCGCCGTGGAAACACAATGGCGAGGGAGTGTGGCTCCGGTGTGCGACAGTGGAGTGGCGGTCACGCAGGCCGAGTACGCTATCACTTTATCTCACCGCCTCATTCACCAGCACGATCGCCGTGGAAACACAATGGCGAGGGAGTGCGGCCCCGAGGTGCGACAGTGGAGTGGCGGTCACGCAGGCCGAGTACGCTATCACTATATCTCACCGCCTCATTCACCAGCACGATCGCCGTGGAAACACAATGGCGAGGGAGTGCGGCTCCGAGGTGCGACAGTGGAATGGCGGTCACGCAGGCCGAGTACGCTATCACTTTATCTCACCGCCTCATTCACCAGCACGATCGCCGTGGAAAAACAATGGCGAGGGAGTGCGGCTCCGAGGTGCGACAGTGGAGTGGCGGTCACGCAGGCCGAGTACGCTATCACTATATCTCACCGCCTCATTCAACAGCACGATCGCCGTGGAAACACAATGGCGAGGGAGTGCGGCTCCGAGGTGCGACAGTGGAATGGCGGTCACGCAGGCCGAGTACGCTATCACTATATCTCACCGCCTCATTCACCAGCACGATCGCCGTGGAAACACAATGGTGAAGAGTGCGGCTGCGACAGTGGAGTAGCGGTCACGCAGCCGAGTACACTATCACTATATCTCACCGCTTCATTCACCAGCACGATCGCCATGGAAACACAATGGCGAGGGAGTGCGACTCCGAGGTGTGACAGTGGAGTGGCGGTCACGCAGCCGAGTACGCTATCACTATATCTCACCGCCTCATTCACCAGCACGATCGCCGTGGAAACACAATGGCGAGGGAGTGCGGCTCCGAGGTGCGACAGTGGAATGGCGGTCACGCAGGCCGAGTACGCTATCACTATATCTCACCGCCTCATTCACCAGCACGATCGCCGTGGAAACACAATGGTGAAGAGTGCGGCTCCGAGGTGCGACAGTGGAGTGGCGGTCACGCAGGCCGAGTACGCTATCACTTTATCTCACCGCCTCATTCACCAGCACGATCGCTGTGGAAAAACAATGGCGAGGGAGTGCGGCTCCGAGGTGCGACAGTGGAGTGGCGGTCACGCAGGCCGAGTACGCTATCACTATATCTCACCGCCTCATTCACCAGCACGATCGCCGTGGAAACACAATGGCGAGGGAGTGCGGCTCCGAGGTGCGACAGTGGAATGGCGGTCACGCAGGCCGAGTACGCTATCACTATATCTCACCGCCTCATTCACCAGCACGATCGCCGTGGAAACACAATGGTGAAGAGTGCGGCTCCGAGGTGCGACAGTGGAGTGGCGGTCACGCAGGCCGAGTACGCTATCACTATATCTCACCGCCTCATTCACCAGCACGATCGCCGTGGAAACACAATGGCGAGGGAGTGCGGCCCCGAGGTGCGACAGTGGAGTGGCGGTCACGCAGGCCGAGTACGCTATCACTATATCTCACCGCTTCATTCACCAGCACGATCGCCGTGGAAACACAATGGCGAGGGAGTGCGGCTCCGAGGTGCGACAGTGGAGTGGCGGTCACGCAGGCCGAGTACGCTATCACTTTATCTCACCGCCTCATTCACCAGCACGATCGCCGTGGAAAAACAATGGCGAGGGAGTGCGGCTCCGAGGTGCGACAGTGGAGTGGCGGTCACGCAGGCCGAGTACGCTATCACTATATCTCACCGCCTCATTCACCAGCACGATCGCCGTGGAAACACAATGGCGAGGGAGTGCGGCTCCGAGGTGCGACAGTGGAATGGCGGTCACGCAGGCCGAGTACGCTATCACTATATCTCACCGCCTCATTCACCAGCACGATCGCCGTGGAAACACAATGGTGAAGAGTGCGGCTGCGACAGTGGAGTAGCGGTCACGCAGCCGAGTACACTATCACTATATCTCACCGCTTCATTCACCAGCACGATCGCCATGGAAACACAATGGCGAGGGAGTGCGACTCCGAGGTGTGACAGTGGAGTGGCGGTCACGCAGCCGAGTACGCTATCACTATATCTCACCGCCTCATTCACCAGCACGATCGTCGTGGAAACACAATGGCGAGGGAGTGCGGCTCCGAGGTGCGACAGTGGAGTGGCGGTCACGCAGGCCGAGTACGCTATCACTATATCTCACCGCTTCATTCACCAGCACGATCGCCATGGAAACACAATGGCGAGGGAGTGCGGCTCCGAGGTGCGACAGTGGAGTGGCGGTCACGCAGCCGAGTACGCTATCACTATATCTCACCGCCTCATTCACCAGCACGATCGCCATGGAAACACAATGGCGAGGGAGTGCGACTCCGAGGTGTGACAGTGGAGTGGCGGTCACGCAGCCGAGTACGCTATCACTATATCTCACCGCCTCATTCACCAGCACGATCGTCGTGGAAACACAATGGCGAGGGAGTGCGGCTCCGAGGTGCGACAGTGGAGTGGCGGTCACGCAGGCCGAGTACGCTATCACTATATCTCACCGCTTCATTCACCAGCACGATCGCCATGGAAACACAATGGCGAGGGAGTGCGGCCCCGAGGTGCGACAGTGGAGTGGCGGTCACGCAGGCCGAGTACGCTATCACTATGTCTCACCGCCTCATTCACCAGCACGATCGTCGTGGAAACACAATGGCGAGGGAGTGCGGCTCCGAGGTGCGACAGTGGAGTGGCGGTCACGCAGGCCGAGTACGCTATCACTATATCTCACCGCCTCATTCACCAGCACGATCGCCGTGGAAAAACAATGGTGAGGGAGTGTGGCTCCGAGGTGCGACAGTGGAGTGGCGGTCACGCAGGCCGAGTACGCTATCACTATATCTCACCGCTTCATTCACCAGCACGATCGCCGTGGAAACACAATGGCGAGGGAGTGCGGCTCCGAGGTGCGACAGTGGAGTGGCGGTCACGCAGGCCGAGTACGCTATCACTTTATCTCACCGCCTCATTCACCAGCACGATCGCCGTGGAAACACAATGGCGAGGGAGTGCGGCCCCGAGGTGCGACAGTGGAGTGGCGGTCACGCAGGCCGAGTACGCTATCACTATATCTCACCGCCTTATTCACCAGCACGATCGCCGTGGAAACACAATGGCGAGGGAGTGCGGCTCCGAGGTGCGACAGTGGAATGGCGGTCACGCAGGCCGAGTACGCTATCACTATATCTCACCGCCTCATTCACCAGCACGATCGCCGTGGAAACACAATGGTGAAGGAGTGCGGCTGCGACAGTGGAGTAGCGGTCACGCAGCCGAGTACGCTATCACTATATCTCACCGCCTCATTCACCAGCATGATCGTCGTGGAAACACAATGGCGAGGGAGTGTGGCTCCGAGGTGCGACAGTGGAGTGGCGGTCACGCAGGCCGAGTACGCTATCACTATATCTCACCGCCTCATTCACCAGCACGATCATCGTGGAAACACAATGGCGAGGGCGCTTGAATGGGTCGCGCTATCAGGGTCCGCCAAACATTCAGTGGTTGTAGATTGCAAAGATCTAAAGATCGAACAAATCTTATTAAGATCATAATCAAAATAATGATCAGACATAACATTATTTTCTTATTAGGGAGCCGTTATATTGGTAGGAAGATTGTCCTCTATAATGGACTATGGCCAACTTTGATACGACTCAGAAGATAACTTAAAGGAGAAGCACCATACACCCGTACTTAACAGACGAATCCCTCAAAATCAATTATACAATTTTACAGTATCATCATTAGATTAGAGTACGCTATCACTATATCTCACCGCTTCATTCACCAGCACGATCGCCGTGGAAACACAATGGCGAGGGAGTGCGGCTCCGAGGTGCGACAGTGGAGTGGCGGTCACGCAGGCCGAGTACGCTATCACTATATCTCACCGCCTCATTCACCAGCACGATCGCCGTGGAAACACAATGGCGAGGGAGTGCGGCTCCGAGGTGCGACAGTGGAGTGGCGGTCACGCAGGCCGAGTACGCTATCACTATATCTCACCGCCTCATTCACCAGCACGATCGCCGTGGAAACACAATGGCGAGGGAGTGCGGCTCCGAGGTGCGACAGTGGAGTGGCGGTCACGCAGGCCGAGTACGCTATCACTATGTCTCACCGCCTCATTCACCAGCACGATCGCCGTGGAAACACAATGGCGAGGGAGTGCGGCTCCGAGGTGCGACAGTGGAGTGGCGGTCACGCAGGCCGAGTACGCTATCACTATATCTCACCGCCTCATTCACCAGCACGATCGTCGTGGAAACACAATGGCGAGGGCGCTTGAATGGGTCGCGCTATCAGGGTCCACCAAACATTCAGTGGTTGTAGATTGCAAAGATCTAAAGATCGAACAAATCTTATTAAGATCATAATCAAAATAATGATCAGACATAACATTATTTTCTTATTAGGGAGCCGTTATATTGGTAGGAAGATTGTCCTCTATAATGGACTATGGCCAACTTTGATACGACTCAGAGGATAACTTAAAGGAGAAGCACCATACACCCGTACTTAACAGACGAATCCCTCAAAATCAATTATACAATTTTACAGTATCATCATTAGATTTGGATAGAGGTGTGGTTTTTGAAAAAAGACTTATACTGATATCACCTCAGCGTGTTCTATCTTGCCTGCCTGACTTTACCTCTTGTTGTTCGGAATAACAAGCAGTTCAAGTTGTTCTTGACTGAGGGATAATAATAAAAACCAGTCGTCAAAAACATCTTGGAGGTGATGGAACTGAACATTGCTTGGAAGTAAGCGAGGAAAGTTAGCAGTAAGAGTGGCCAGTGGTGGTGGCGCTAGGAGGTACAGGTACCCAGCAGCGGTGGGCGGCGGGGGAGGACGAGGGAGGATAGCAGCAAGGCTGACCAGTGGTCGTGACACTAGGAGGTGCAGGTACCCAGCAGCGGTGGGCGGCGGGGGAGGACGAGGGAGGATAGCAGATAAGGGAGGCCAGTGGGGGTGACGCTAGGAGGTGCAGGTACCCAGCAGCGATGGGCGGCGGGGGAGGACGAGGGAGGATAGCAGTAAGGGCGGCCAGTGGTGGTGATGCTAGGAGGTGCAGGTACCCAGTAGAGGTGGGCGACAGTGGAGAACGAGGGAGGATAGCAGCAAGGCTGACCAGTGGTCGTGACACTAGGAGGTGCAGGTACCCAGCAGCGGTGGGCGGCGGGGGAGGACGAGGGAGGATAGCAGATAAGGGAGGCCAGTGGGGGTGACGCTAGGAGGTGCAGGTACCCAGCAGCGGTGGGTGGCGGGGGAGGACGAAGGAGGATAGCAGTAAGGGCGGCCAGTGGTGGTGATGCTAGGAGGGGCAGGTACCCAGTAGAGGTGGGTGACAGTGGAGAACGAGGGAGGATAGCAGCAAGGCCGACCAGTGGTCGTGACACTAGGAGGTGCAGGTACCCAGCAGCGGTGGGCGACAGTGGAGAACGAGGGAGGATAGCAGCAAGGCCGACTAGTGGTCGTGACACTAGGAGGTGCAGGGACCCAGCAGCGGTGGGTGGCGGGGGAGGACGAGGGAGGATAGCAGTAAGGGCGGCCAGTGGTGGTGATGCTAGGAGGTGCAGGTACCCAGTAGAGGTGGGCGACAGTGGAGAACGAGGGAGGATAGCAGCAAGGCTGACCAGTGGTCGTGACACTAGGAGGTGCAGGTACCCAGCAGCGGTGGGCGACAGTGGAGAACGAGGGAGGATAGCAGCAAGGCCGACCAGTGGTCGTGACACTAGGAGGTGCAGGTACCCAGCAGCGGTGGGCGGCGGGGGAGGACGAGGGAGGATAGCAGTAAGGGCGGCCAGTGGTGGTGATGCTAGGAGGTGCAGGTACCCAGTAGAGGTGGGTGACAGTGGAGAACGAGGGAGGATAGCAGTAAGGGCGGCCAGTGGTGGTGATGCTAGGAGGTTCTGGTACCCAGCAGCGGTGGGCGGCGGGGGAGGACGAGGGAGGATAGCAGTAAGGGCGGTCAGTGGTGGTAATGCTAGGAGGTGCAGGTACCCAGCAGCGGTGGGCGGTGGTGGAGGGCGAGGGAGGATAGCAGTTAGGGAGGCCAGTGAGGGTGACTCTAGGAGGTGCAGGTATCCAGCAGCGGTGGGCGGCGGCGGAGGCGCTAGGTGGCTGAAAGTGGCGTCCTCGGTGTCCTGCGGCAGAGAAAAGCAGCTAATCGAGGCGGAAAGGCGACCGATGCAAATGAGCGATGGACAATAGATGACCGGAAGCCATGCGCGGGCATTAGGGAGTGGCGCGGCCGCGGGGCGCTCATTATCCCGGGCCGCGTAAACACCGGGCGCGCGATATTTATGGACATTCCCGCGTAATCGGCGCGTCAATTGTTCTGATCCGCGAGTCGCCCACTGACGCGGCGTTGCGTGGGCCACTGGACATCACTGGTGGCGCTGCCGGGCACACGGGGTGGATCGATCTTAAATTATCAATGAGTAATATAAATGAGAAAACGAAAACCCCGATTTAGTACTGATCTAGAATTGTTCTCAGTCTTAAGTTTGAGGTGTGACCGTCAACACTCCGCCACCCCTTTGGCCAGGGTTAGCTTTCCCTGACCTTAAGGAGGGGGTCGGAGGGGAAGTCACAACAACTTTATAATTACTACCTGCGTCTCCTATAAGCCCAATGTTAATCGTTAACATCACCGAAGTCCCTTAACGGGTTATCCGACTAGTTGATCTATGGCTCATTTAAAAGATTACCTTGTGATTACAGAACGCAGTATTTTGGTATCGCAAATAATCAAAGATAAATACAATTAAAAATAAGTTTCATTTTTAATTCATTCAAATTTTTCTCACTGAGTTTACTATTTGTTCTTAATCCGCCAAGTAGCTGTGGAAGGTCAGAGCTGAGGGAGAAGCGAAATACGAACTATTCTGTGATCATCCTCCTCTTAAAAAAAAACGTTTTACACATTCAATCTTATGCGAAAACTTGTAAACAAAAAGTATAAAGGTCTAATAAAAAATTAAAACTCAGGGAACTCTCATATAAAACACGCCAATCCCAACATCAACCGCTCTTGGAGCGGTCCAGTCAGCTGTCAGCTTCTGAGTCGCAGGTGACAATAACCCCGCCGCATCGCCGTGGTCGTCGTCGTGGTCGCGGTCGTGATCGCGGTCGTGGGCCGCGGTGACAAGACGACGCGCCGCTGAGAGCGAATGCGTGTTCCGCGATACGGCGGATATGCGCGTGTTAATATCCGTGTCTCTGTCCGCATATATCCGCACGGTAGCGGCCGCAACGGCTCTATCACCTCTTTCTCTGTTTCGATCGCCCAGTTTCAACAATACAATAAATTCACTACTAGTAATAAAGTCCAACTACTAAACCTAATTGACTTACAAATATTAATTAATGTAGTGATTTATTATTTGAAAATAAGGTAAAAAACAAAAGATCGAGCTAATTGATTAATTAATTAAACACAAATGTATGATATCAAATTTATTTGTGTCTGGAAGGAAGAATTTGAATAGTAAAATAAAATAATGGATAGTAGTGGATATAACGTGAAATGGTTCCATCTATTTTTCATACTAAGGAACTATCTTTATTTATTATTTCGTACGGATGTTTCTGTCGGTAGGGCATAATTAACTTCATCAACACTAATAATAGAGCCATCATTTTGATGATTACCTTCACCGGAAAATACAACAAATAAACCAACAATTCAAAATCATGCAAATTATAATCCTCTCTTAGTTTTTGTCCACGCCCTACTAAAAACTTTCTCACCCTTATCTACGGACTCTTCCTTCTCAGACACTTCGACTGATTTTTACTTACTTACATCTCACCGGTACACCTGGTCGTCTTAGTCTAATTAAATAATTAAATTCACAAATTTGCTCCCATATTTAGCGGTGAGAGTTTTAGTGTTATATTTATTAGAACAAATTTCAAAATCGATATCTGAAAATAATAGACATTGTACATTCTGTCTGTCCAGTCCGCACATATATATAATTTTATTTTATAAGCTTTGTTATTATATTAAGATTAACGTTAAGCCGTGAAAGAGCAAGGGGAAGTACAAAGAATATTTAAATAGGACTCGTCACCACGCACTTGCACTGTGGAGACTAAATTTCCAACTTCTGTTCTTACCTTGTAAATTGATTTAAATGATGGAAATAAATTTCTTGATTCCTCTTGATTCTAGTTATTTGTATACATACTGGTGGCGCCACGTTTAAGCGACAAAGTCAACTAACTCAAAAGAGGCGTTTCAATTCGCAAGCTGCGCGGTATTTCCAGTCTTTAGAGTAAAATATTAAAGAGCAGTGATATTGTTAAATATGAATCTTAAACAATTATAAAGTGATTGTGTTCTGTGTTTTAGACAATCCTCCAATGTGGCCGGTTATAATTTATCTAACAAATTATTTTCTTAAACAATCAGTAGTGAACAACTTGAGTAAAAGAAGATAGTCTTCAGTGTCACGTGGGCTGGGACTATGCAACCTTGTGGCCCTGACATTGGAATACTGGAGCTGGAGGTGGGTTTGACTAGATAATAATTGATTTTCAAAAATAATCTAAAAGTTAAAAAAGTTATGTCAAGGCAAAAAATCCATCGGTTGTTAAAATTACATTGACTACGTAAAGTTTAAAGTAAAATAAAATGTAGTTTAAAAGATCATTCAACCATGAAACTTCGTGTTGATATTCAAGTACTGAAGCGAATTTTCCTCTGCGTGGTTGGTTTAAAGAGCATTGCGTCTCACATATGTGTTCATTGCATGTAATTCACCTGTTTATATGTAACCATAAAATGTTTTTATTAATTTTATCCGAGTTTTTGCTCGGTTAAAAATTAAAGACCGTGTTATTTATTATTAATTATTTTACAGTTACATAGAATTGGATTGGTTACATATAATTCAAAACACTGTTTATGCAAAGTTAAAATAATTGTAAAAGCCGTTATCTGATCACGGATAAGTGCTACACGTGTCGATCCTTATCACATCGGCCGAGCGACTGTGTCTGATCAACAGGCGGTCAGTGAATTGCTACTCAAGATACAATATCATTTGTATTTAATTATTCAACTTCCCTTATATGTCTGTATAAAAGTCAAAGTTAATGTACTGCAATAAATGTAACTAAACAATCAAGGTGATTTGTAAAGCTGATCTCTTGGAACAGAACTCACTTGGCTGATGAAGATGATCGCTAGAGTGATTTTATACAGGATCCTCAGCATCCGAGTCTACAGTTGTTCAAAACAACGCTCGCTTATGAAAATAATAGTTGCTCAGTTTAGTTAAAAATATATAGACCAAATACTATTACAGGTTACTGTGATATTAACATTACTGTAAGAATAAAATTACAATTAACAATCAGTTGTATTTATTTATTTAGTTTATAAACATGTTTTTAAGGTGCAGAATATCCATTTCAACTTCTTATATATTCTGGTTATCATAAAAAATACCAATTCAACTAAAAAAAATAAACGTCAATAAAATTAAAAATATGAACCTAACATTTGATAATCAACAAAATAATGAGACAGGAATTCCTCGTAGGTATTGTAGTCTCAAAGACGACTTTCTGGGTTTGTTTAGAAAGCGAGCAGGATGCCTTTTGACCGGAGTAATCACGCCATATCTTTAATCAACACAAAAAACGCAATGGAACATCATAGAAATGAAAAATAAAAGGGTCTAAGTGACTTAGGTGCAGGGTACGTTGTGTCCCAGGCATAAGTATAATACCCCCGTCGCAGCAAACCTGCGTACTCAGCGAATTTCCAATGCATATACATGTGACTCACTACTACATGGAGCTTCTTACCAAGTTTCACAAAAATACATCCATAAATAAGTGATATGTAGCATTTTATTTATTCTCAAGAAGAATAAAATTAGGGCTGAGTACGCAGGTTTGCCGCAACGAGGAAGATAAAAATGTGTATTTTTGAAATTATCAATACAACTCAACCAGGTGAAGCTATATACCAAGTTTTATTAATTTAGGTTAATAACCAAGGGAGATATAAAACTTTACTTATTCTCCATATGAATAACATGGGGGCCGAGTATGCAGGTTTGCTGCTACGGGTAAAATCAACAAAAAGCTTGTTTGTGCAAATATAAATATACCACAACTATTTGAAGCCACATACCAAGTTTCATCAATATGCATTCATAAATAATCGAGATATCAAATTTTATTTATTCTCCGTAAGGATAACATTGGACAACGTACTGAGTTTAGCACTTTATGTATCTCTGCTACGGTTGGACGTAGAACAACAATTAAAACACCAAAATGATTGTTTTGTAGAGCTAAACTGCTTGGTAAAAATAAATGTGATGTTTTTAGTAAAATTATCTGAGGAAAGTCCAAAAACCTTTTCCCCATAAGATTAACATGGAAAATTTCATGGACGCGTTTTTCACTTTTATCTACAACCTAGCTTAATGATTCAAAATACCAAGTTATTTCTATAAAATGGCGATAATCAAAATTGGTTGTTTTTAAAATTTTAGGGCGGAAAATTAGAAAACTGATTTTTGGAAAATTTAAAACCCCCATAAACCTCTTTTCCCATAGTCCGATCGATATGGTTTTCGACCGTAAAGTCAAAAATGTTACTCTACACATTTATGCCAAATTTTATCAAAATCGGGCGTTTCTTTCAAAATTTATCACGGTAACGGACACACACATATACACACACACACACAAACAAACATATATATATATATATATATATATATATATATATATAGTATATAGATTTGAACGAATAGTGGTTTTGGCATCCGAGGACCTCAAAAAAAGTTATCATGGTCTCGGGCTTAAGTCTTACCATGCCACCTACGGTAATAGCTTCTTCCCTATAGGGGAAATTCGCTAAAAGGGCGAAATGTTAGTTTCTTCTATTTTTAATATGCTCTTTTTTTGTTCTCTCATTAATAATTTGTGAACTTTTTAAAAAACGTCCAAGCACAATCTTTATATATCATTCTGTAAGCGACATGTAAGTCAAAATTGTGGGATTGGCAAATCGCAGTATGTGGGAGACGGCTGAAATTAAAGGTCTTGATTCCAGGGACTCGGGAAAAAATAGCAGTATTCCTAAAGTTACCAGCAAACGAGAAATATCGTAAAACTGCCCCCACAAGAAATGCATAGGGATTTAAAAACGTCCGCTTTGTTTACATTAAAACATATAGTTAAAACATCGCCCCCTCAAGCCACTAGTTTAAAATAATTGCCCTTCACACAAGGAAATATATCTAGAAATCCTAAATATATATTTTAAAAGCAATAACTTTTAAATGCACAATAAGATTAACATTGACCAACGTTTTGTGTTAAGCACTTAAAATATTTCAATAACCGATTGAAATTTTAGGGTGATTATAAAAAACTGATCGATTTTAAACAGTCATAGCTCCTTTATTTTTCATAGAATTTTATTCAAATTACTGTTAAGTTAAAAACAATTTTCTTAAATTTATGATGATAAATTCGCACTATCTTATTTCTATATGTTGTCCATTATTATGGTGGCAACAATAAATAAAAGTGGTTCGTGGACTTATTCCTGGAATACAACATTTAGAGGATTCCATGGGGACGAAGGGAAGAGAGGGGTATACGGTAGAGAGAGTGAGAGAGTGAGATAGGAGAGAAGAGAGAAGAGAGAAGAGGACAGCCTCACTAACGACAATGCGGGTCGCCGACCGGCCAGTCTCGCCTAATGTATGCAAACACGTTTAATTCATGGCATTAGAATGTTGTGCAAAAACGAGCGAAGCGGGACTGGAGGGAGCGCCTAGGGCCGCGCCACCGGTCTGATGGCACCTGTACCGCGTCCCCACGTTCCGCTACTCGGTGCCCGGGGAGCGAGCTTGGCTTGGGGAAGGCCAGTCTGATCAATGGCACCTGTACCCGCGTCCCCACGTTCCGCTACTCGGTGCCCGGGGAGCGAGCTTGGCTTGGGGAAGGCCAGTCTGATCAATAGCACCTGTACCCGCGTCCCCACGGGCCGCTACTCGGTGCCCGGGGAGCGAGCTTGGCTTGGGGAAGGCCAGTCTGATCAATAGCACCTGTAACCGCGTCCCCACGACCCGCTAATCGGAGCTCGGGGGGCGAGCTTGGCTTGGGGAAGGCCAGTCTGATCAATAGCACCTGTAACCGCGTCCCCACGACCCGCTAATCGGAGCTCGGGGGGCGAGCTTGGCTTTGGGAAGGCCAGTCTGATCAATGGCACCTGTACCCGCGTCCCCACAACCCGCTACTCGGTGCCTGGGGAGCGAGCTTGGCTTGGGGAAGGCCAGTCTGATCAATAGCACCTGCCGCTACGCGCGCACACGGAGAAGATTAACACTGACAATTTAAAGGGGTAGAACTTTATTCAGTGTAAAAAAGCCTATTTTATTCTCGTGTTAAGCTATATTTTTACAAAATGTCGAATGGTTGTGCGTAATTCAGCAATAAAACGTAATACTTCAACTTTGTCTTTGTTGCCAAATTATCTACTCGTGAACTTCTACTTAATACTAATTAATATATAATAATATATAGTACCAAGAAATTATACTACTCAATAACATGGTATACGTCAATGTTGAATTTATAATTTCTAACGTGAAACCAACAAAAAGTATATTAAGTCATTAAATTGAAGGAAAAGTATTACCTTGTAAATAACTATTTTCCAAATAAATTACTCTCCTCGAAATTTAACAAGTGGATTTCTCACGCCAGGGGCAAGCTGATCAGACTGGATTATACTAAAACATAAAGATCACAGGAGAAACCGTTGTCAGGAGTCGTTGAGACAACAAGATCGCAGTTAGAGGTAATGGCCCACGTGATTCAATCAGAGCGGGCGCGAGCAAACAGACGACCGCCAACAATAACGGCGATAATATCGAGCCCTGAGGCATTCCGCGCTGTGCTACTCCCTACCCCGTCACTGGTATGGTAGCCAGCAGACGGGTCCTCCACAGAGCCCTGAGGCGGTATGACCCGTGCTACTCGCTACCCCGTCACTGGTATGGTAGCCAGCAGACGGGTCCTCCACAGAGCCCTGAGGCGGTATGACCCGTGCTACTCGCTACCCCGTCACTGGTATGGTAGCCAGCAGACGGGTCCTCCACAGAGCCCTGAGGCGGTATGACCCGTGCTACTCGCTACCCCGTCACTGGTATGGTAGCCAGCAGACGGGTCCTCCATAGAGCCCTGAGGCGGTACGACCCGTGCTACTCGCTACCCCGTCACTGGTATGGTAGCCAGCAGACGGGTCCTCCACAGAGCCCTGAGGCGGTATGACCCGTGCTACTCGCTAACCCGTCACTGGTATGGTAGCCAGCAGACGGGTCCTCCACAGAGCCCTGAGGCGGTATGACCCGTGCTACTCGCTAACCCGTCACTGGTATGGTAGCCAGCAGACGGGTCCTCCATAGAGCCCTGAGGCAATACGACCCGTGCTACTCGCTACCCCGTCACTGGTATGGTAGCCAGCATACGTGTCCTCCATAGAGCCCTGAGGTGGTACGACCCGTTCTACTCGCTACCCCGTCACTGGTATGGTAGCCAGCAGACGGGTCCTCCATAGAGCCCTGAGGCAGTACGACCCGTGCTACTCGCTACCCCGTCACTGGTATGGTAGCCAGCATACGTGTCCTCCATAGAGCCCTGAGGCGGTACGACCCGTGCTACTCGCTACCCCGTCACTGGTATGGTAGCCAGCACACGTGTCCTCCATAGAGCCCTGAGGTGGTACGACCCGTGCTACTCGCTACCCCGTCACTGGTATGGTAGCCAGCATACGTGTCCTCCATAGAGCCCTGAGGTGGTACGACCCGTGCTACTCGCTACCCCGTCACTGGTATGGTAGCCAGCAGACGGGTCCTCCTTAGAGCTCTGAGGCGAGACGACCCGTGCTACTCGCTACCCCGTCACTGGTATGGTAGCCAGCATACGTGTCCTCCATAGAGCCCTGAGGTGGTACGACCCGTGCTACTCGCTACCCCGTCACTGGTATGGTAGCCAGCATACGTGTCCTCCATAGAGCCCTGAGGCGGTACGACCCGTGCTACTCGCTACCCAGTCACTGGTATGGTAGCCAGCAGACGGGTCCTCCACAGAGCCCTGAGGCGGTATGACCCGTGCTACTCGCTACCCTGTCACTGGTATGGTAGCCAGCAGACGGGTCCTCCATAGAGCCCTGTGGCAATACGACCCGTGCTACTCGCTACCCCGTCACTGGTATGGCTACCAGCATACGTGTCCTCCATAGAGCCCTGAGGCAATACGACCCGTGCTACTCGCTACCCCGTCACTGGTATGGTAGCCAGTAGACTGGTCCTCCATAGAGCCCTGAGGTGGTACGACCCGTGCTACTCGCTACCCCGTCACTGGTATGGTAGCCAGCAGACGGGTCCTCCTTAGAGCTCTGAGGCGAGACGACCCGTGCTACTCGCTACCCCGTCACTGGTATGGTAGCCAGCAGACGGGTCCTCCTTAGAGCCCTGAGGCGATACGACCCGTGCTTAAAAGTTAACTGGTTTGAGCTTGCTGTCACACAAATTAGCTGGTTTAAATTAAAGCCATATGATATAACAAGTCTAACAAAACATCCTAGTGACTTAATAAAAACTCAAACAAATTTGTATGATCCAAGTTAAGACTTGATGGAAGGACATACTTCTTCAGCACTATATTTGACTGCCTGCTTAAGCTTAAGGAATGGTAGAGTTTATTTATTTATTTAAAGTGAAGTGACGTACCCGTTGAAAAGTGTTATTGATTTAACTGTGCTATTTATTAGGAAACGTTGTAATGCTACAGGAAAATTAGTTTTGCGCTCTTCAATTCACACCCTGGCTCTGATATCCAAATGTTAACAAATACGAAAATAGAAACGTTAACCTATATAGTTGAGTTGCACCTTGACTTTCATATCCTTGGCGCCTTGGTGAGAAGTGACGATATGTGCATAAATGAAAAATCCCACTACTTATACCACAAAGAGTTACCAGTAAAGTATTTAACTCTTTATTTTAACAAACGTTCAACACTCGGACCAACAAGGCATTTAGTGTAAACGCATATTTTAACAGATCAAAATAACTTAATTGTTTTATTTGAAAAACAATACATTGTTTACCGAACCCTTCGTTCGTAGGGCATTGGCATTTTAATTTTCACCTGGCTTATAAATGTCTTAATTAACGCAGACCGCTGTCACTCCCTGATGAAGACGGACCTTGATGATAGAGGCAGCGTCGCACCACATCTGCCGGAGATTTAGGAGGTCGCATTATAAGATGATGAAGACCGTTTAATATTTACTCTCGGCCGAGCCGCAGAGCCGCAGACCACCTAGAAACAATAAACTACCTGAGCAGCTGTTACAATTCCAGTAGGACGACATTTCATCCATCTATCTATTAATAAAATAAGACGATTTTTGTTACAAGACCACCGGTGAAACTATTATGTCTTAAATTATGGTTTAAGTGTTATTTGAAATCTATAACGTCTACATGTACCATTCGGGGATTTGGAAAACATCCATCTTCAGAGCTCCACTCCCTGGGAATTTCAACGTTCCAATGCTAATATTATGAAAGAATATCAATTAATGCCGTTACGGCACCTCGCTGTCTTTAGTTCACCGCACAGATCAATAGCCTATGGTGACGGGCAGTTGAGTTTTAAAAAATTACAAAAAAATTACCTGATGACACTGCTAAGCTTACTTCTGGAATAGCATAACAATTTTAATTAATAGAACCGTATGCACGCTAGATACTCCCATAGAGGAAAACATTTTTACTCGAATTCGAACAACTATATTAGCTATTATGAATTATAAAAATAATATCTTGATTTCTGTTTGACGATTTTTGATCTCGTAAAGTTTATTTTGTTCACTTTTCGTAGTGATCAAACGTGATTAAGCTCTATATGTGCCTTTTAGGATTTTAGAAACCCTCCATCCTCAGGGTTCCGCCCCATGGATTTGTAAAGTTCCAGTCCATCTTAGGGGGTTAATTTATTGAGATAATCAGCTGATTAAAATGCAATTTTTAACATACCGATCTGTATATGTTAGTCTAGAGAGTGCTCTTGGTTAGGCTTTAGACATTTATCATTTGTAATCTCAAATACGCTCGGTAAGCTACAGAACGAGAAGTTTTTGAGGCTTCAAAACTGCCGAATAATAAAGAATGTATAGAACTGTAATGATGGGAAATCGAAGGTTTGTTGTACTTGAGGACCAGGGGGGCGCTCAAAAAAGGGTCTCTATCTGCTGAAAATCTTGATGTCAATCCAAAATTAATCAATTACATCAAGTGAAACCAATACTTAGTGCCCTCTTTCCTTTCTTCATTTGTAATATGAGAATACGTAAATAACGCAAATCCCACTTACGTTAGAAGCCAAATTTGCCTAAACCTAGAGGACCATTAAAATAGCTCAAAGCTCAAAACTTCTGCACTTACTATATAACTGATATTGTCTGTCTAACCCACTATCGCTCGGTACGAATGTAATACATTCTCTTTATATCAATTACACTTCCTTTATATAAATTACACATCCTTCCTTCCCATCAATTACACTTCCTTCCTATCGATTTCACACTTTTGTTCTATTCACTAAAAAGCACTTCCATTCCATTAATTGCACTTCCTTATCATATCAATTACTTTTTTTAAAGTCTATCAAAGCGACTGAAATTACCCACTTCCAACGTGGAAGAAGCGACACTTGCACTTATTGTTGTAACAATGCCGTTTATCTTCCCCAATCCTACTCCGTCGGCTTAGTCAATCTGAGCACAACCATCAACTACCGCGGTGTTTGTGACACACCTTCGCCAACTACGCTCGCCGCAGCCTAGCTCGCACGTCTGCGAGCCTAGTTACCACACTTGCACTTATTGTTGTAACAATGCCGTTTATCTTCCCCAATCCTACTCCGTCGGCTTAGTCAATCTGAGCACAACCATCAACTACCGCGGTGTTTGTGACACACCTTCGCCAACTACGCTCGCCGCAGCCTAGCTCGCACGTCTGCGAGCCTAGTTACCACACCTGCGCCGCGCATGACGAAGACGTCGTCCATCGATCTGTCCGCGCGGATGTAATATGCCATGCGCGCTTGTTACCTGTTACCGCGCTGCCTCGTTTGCCTATCGCGACGTGACGTATGACGCGGGACAATGCGGTCCCACGGCCGCCGCGACGTAATTACCGCACACAATACCGCGGCTGACGAAACGACGGGCGCGATCCCTATCGAGTGACAATCGGTAACAAGCTATGTTAACAAGAAGTCAACATAATGTTCATTGTGCCGGGAATTTGTATCCGTCGGAGGCCCCAGTAAATCTGATAGTATCTGCGACGCATCAATCCGCGTTCATTACCGGACAATAGCGGTATTGTAGCGCGACACGCCGTATATCTTCACTAGGCCGACACATTGGTCAATTGTGGTAACACGGTCGCGGGTCGGTCGCAAATTGCCGCTAGAGACGCCGCGCCGCTCTAACAAGTGGTCGGTGGCTGTTGCCGCGTTCCCACCTGTGCCGACGAGAACGGGCCGGTCGTCGGAGTGTGACGTACTGGAGACGCGGGCGGTGGAAAAAACAATATAGCCGATGCACTTGTGGACAGCCAGTCAGAAAGATGTACCGTATACGTCCACTAATTGAATGTTCTTGTTTGTGTCCAAGCCAGTGCTTCAATAGCGAACTACCAAACCCTGTCTTGCTGCTATCTAAGGTCGACCTGATCTTGGGTAGTATCAGTTAATAACATATGACATTAATGGGCAGGTGGTAAATGGTTGTTTTATGTTGTATCAACTCCTCACCAATGTTCAGATTTCCTCAGGTGCTCTCTGGTGAACCGTAGGAGGTTAGCCCTCTAACAACTAAGGTGAGATACTATTTGCTATCCAACAAATATTTTAAGTAAAAAGTATTTTCTTTGATTTGCCAGTAAATAATCCTCTCGTGTGTTGTTCAATTTGCAACGTGTTTTCCGAAAGTTATTCCGTTGCAATGTCTTTCCTTACCTTTAACAAGACGAAACAAATATGCCGTTATTAACGGCATGATTAGTTAGGTCCAAATTTATATATCAGTTCTTTAGGTCCAAAATAAGCATAGCCAACAGTGGCGTTAGGTCCAAAACTCAATAATGATTCAAAATAGGCAGTATATTTAGGGTCCAAACGTAGTTGTGTCCAAAAGTAGTTGTGTCCAAAAGTCAGTCAAGAATTATTGTTTTTAAAAGTAGTTTGTAGCGCTGTCTCCAGGCTCGTTAAAAATTGAACAACATATTTATAATTTCAGTTTTGATTGTACTTTTGAAATTGTTTGAACGATTTTTGAACCTAAATCCACTGCCTATTTTAAATCATTTTTGAGTTTTGGAACCAACACCAATGTTGGATTTATTCATTATGGACCCAAATCCGCTTGGACCTAAAGCAACATACCCGTTAATAATTGTCCACTCATGTTTGACGATAAACTCAAGTCTTAAATTGTTATGTTTATCTATTCACAATTTTAGTAAAAAAAGAAAAATATGCTATAGTGGTACATTCCTGAGGAATTGACGTCAGAAAAATCAAGCGAATCTGAAATTCCTTTCCATCAGATGTGACACATCCATAAACATCTTATTTCATTTCAACAATAGTTGTACACGATTGTCAAGTTAAAAGTAGATATTTACTACCGAAGCCAGAGAAATGTCAACAATGTATCCGCAGCGGAGTGACGGCCACTGTACGACAGCTGGTTTACTGCACGGCCGTCGCGATAGTGCCGCTTATCTCTTGTGAGGCTCATAAATCCAGCGGTCAAGGTCGTTGATCTCCCCTCCACAACCTCTAGCCACTACCCCCTCGCCTAGTCAGAGCCCATCTGCGTCCGGCAGCTAATTGTATTTATTAGGAGTCGTCTGTTGACTGAAAACGTGCCAAAACCCGTAAACTTCTAGGACATGTCGGGGTTATCAGTAGGATAATTGGACTGTAAATAGTTGTTATCCTTATTTTATTTTAATTAAGTTAAACACTCCGTCAAAATCGCAGGAGATACCATAAACCCAATCGGTCTGTAATTAGTTGTTTCACAAAATATTGTATATGAGTTAATCGAATGACAGAAACCAGAGGGTAATCGGTCTATCAATAGTTTGTTTATCATTAGGTATTTTGTTTCAAATGTATTTCAAACTCGGTCAATATCAGTTGGTGATCTTGGACAGGTAAACACAGTTAAATATGTTATTTTAATCAAGTAAAATGTTATGGCGCGACGCACGTTTATCGAGGGATAAGCAAAATCGGAATCATGAAACAAAAAAAGACACTGATTGAGTTTACTTCACTGTAACAGAGAGTTTATAAATATAAACATGTTCCGAAACATCGGGAGTGCGAGAGAGACTGTGTATGTGTGTGTTTGTTTCGAGAAAAAAACTGTTGACGAAGTTGAGTAATTCAACTGAAATTGGACTTAATCTCCGCGCGAGGAGAATAACAAGGTGAGTGTTGCCTAAGTGGGGCCTGGATATAAATATTTAATTGTACTGGAGTAGAATTAGCCTTAAATGAAATTTTATTGCAACGAATGTAAACTTTGTAAATGTAACGAATCAATTTTATTAAGTCTAAAGGCGAATGTGTACGCGCCTGACGCCTGTTGGGACGGAACTGACTTTTAAGGGTTGGGGTTGGGGTGTACAAATATTGCCGGCCAGTGGAACACCCCTACCCTCTCTTTAGTAGGCGGCAACATAAAATATTCCGCCGAATTAAAAATTCTGCCTAAGTCAGAGTTTTAACCACAGAATTCGGTAATTTGCTGATCAATGATACTGGACTGAAACCAACAAAAACTCAACTAACTTAAAGACAATTTGTTTAAACATCATAACTTGTATATATCACATCACATCACAATACAGTAGAATAAAATGTTAAGCATAGTTTTATAAAAAAATGAAGAACTGTTCTTAACATTTTTAACTGGAAATTGCACTACATTTATAGTGTCTGTATCAACATAAATGCCCCTAAAAACAAACTAAAATATAGATTCTAGATAATAGATTAATCGATTCATGAAATAATACATTTGGTTGTAATAGATCCTGCCTTTTGGATAGTTTCATTGTATGTAATACGCCAAGGCGATTTTAGTACACATAACTCCGCCATTATTTCACGGTTATTTATTATATAGTTTAATTTTATTTAGTTGTTTATATTTATGTTTATACAGGGTGTATCTGAAATAAACCGACAAACTTTAAGATATTGTTCTCTAAGTCAAACAAACCAAAAATGTCATATAAGTATATAGCCTCTCTAGCTTCGTTTTCCGTCTGTCAGTCTTTATGGGATTTTTACAAAGAAATTCATAAACTTCGAACTGCTTAAGATATTTTTTTCAAACTTACAAAGAATATTTATGGGTATAAGGTCTATTGTCCTATGAAGGTTTTATAACCTTACCCGTTTCAAGATGGCGGCCATTTTAATTATTCGTTAAACAATAGTACTT
Source organism: Allygus modestus (assembly GCA_963675035.1). Lineage (NCBI taxonomy): Eukaryota > Metazoa > Arthropoda > Insecta > Hemiptera > Cicadellidae > Allygus > Allygus modestus. The sequence continues at coordinate 4,796,456 of OY776111.1, forward strand.
CGAAATCGGTATGTTTTAAAAAGGTTTATAGTGAAAACATTTTATTGTAAATATTATTGCAAATTTAATGACACCTAGATTTTAAAAATCGGATGGAAAATAAGCAAGCTATGATTGTTAAAGTGTGCGCTTCGCGCCTGAGGCGACGCGGGCGGCACGGCAGTGCCATGACCTGATACACTTAAACAATCATAGCTCACTTGTTTTTCATCCGATTTTAAAGATTTTGGTGTCATTGCAGTTGTAATAACATTTGCAACAAAAATGTATTACTATAAATTAGTGTATTAGCGTTATTATTTGTAGTGTAGTTAAGTACTTGCATTTGTTCACATGATAAAAAATAAAATATTCTCCTTAAAATATGTAACCAACGTTGGGCCGGTCTTGATACGTTGTTGTGTAAAGGTTGGTTGGGTTTTACTAGTTTCGATTCTGCCCTTCCAGGGGACCAGGCCGCACTCGAAGTTCGTTTTTAAGAATAATTTGGAGATTCATTTTAGATCGGTTTGATTTCAAAACTTTTGTTTATGCAATATAACACATGTTTTAGCATTAGCATATGTTATCAGCTAAATTTCAATGGCAACACAATGTGTACAGTGATGAATATTCTCATAAATTACAACATGGCACAATCTTGCTCGCTATCAATAAACATGTTCACTAGTCAAAATATAATAGTTTTCTAATATTTTGGGATTCGCAGTACATTTTACTTACAAGGATCATTGTTTTAAACCTCGCAAAACGGAAACAGGGTCCTTCAGCGAAATCGGTGACAAAAGGCAATCGTAAATCTCAAACGACATTAGTCACACGAACAAGTGATGGGGGGGGAGTTGGTGGGGCGTGGGGGGGAGGGAGTTGGTGGGGCGTGGAGGGGGAGGGTGTTAACATAACCAATCAATCCCAGGTCCCGGCACAATAGCAGAAATGAATCGGCGACAATGTGAGAACCGTAAGTAGCGTCAGTGTGAGCGACGACAGCCCTCGGCAGCGGTGGGGGGGGGGGGGGTGAGTTGTCATGGACAAGGCGAGATGAGGATTGTGGCATGTAATTGGGCCGTGTCCGGTGGACGTGATGAAGATAGAAGACAAACGCACCCGCACGCGTTATTCCATAGGAAACGGTTTTCTCATTTGTAATTAGGAGTGGGCTCCAGTCATGACCCATTTGGTGTTTCTACCTGCTCCCCCATAAGGTCAACGTTAATCCCTTTCAAATCCCGTCCCACCTGACGGATTAAATGGATAATCAATATCGTTGATTTATAACTCATTAAGATTACAAGTTTTAATCGATTTCAGTGAGAAAAATTTCGATATTACAAATAATAATCTTAATATATATAATCCAAATACCACTGACTGACTCACTCATCACGAAATCTCATAAACCACACAACGGATTGCAATGAAATTTGGAACATACCTTCCTCTTGGGTCTTAGGTGCTCACTAAGAAAGGGTTTTAAGAAATTCCCACAGGGATCCGCCCCACGGGGAGTCAAAATTCCAATCCTGTGTTATTGTTATGGACATTCACTTTAAATTTGAGCTGATGAAAATACAAACAGCTGATCTTGATTTGTAGTAGTACCACGGGATAACCAAAAAATGCAGCACACACAACTGACAGTGTTTATATATTAAGATTATTTGCTGGGTGGAGCCTGCGGGAACAGCTAGTCATTCAATAAATTCCAAAATATTGAATACCTAAGATTTGTTATGGATGGTTTAGTTCTTACATCGAAATTCGGTTTTCTAAAATCAATGGGTATTTAGTTCCTTAAAATGAGCCATGGATCAACGATTTCGAATAACTCATTGAGCAGGGAAGAATCTGAACGTTAAGATTGGTCTTATGGGAGAAGGAGGTAGAAGAAGACGACTGGAGGCTCTCCGTTCAGTCCATCGGGAAAGCGCCACTAGTGCCAGGTAGCAACCCGGGAAAGCGCCACTAGGGCCAGGTAGCACACCGGTAAAGCGCCACTAGTTCCAGGTAGCACACCGGTAAAGCGCCACTAGGGCCAGGTAGCACACCGGGAAAGCTCCACTAGTGCCAAGTAGCACACCGGTAAAGCGCCACTAGGGCCAGGTAGCACACCGGGAAAGCTCCACTAGTGCCAGGTAGCACACCGGTAAAGCGCCACTAGGGCCAGGTAGCACACCGGGAAAGCACCACTAGTGCCAGGTAGCAAATCGGGAAAGCGCCACTAGTGCCAGGTAGCACATCGGGAAAGCGCTACTAGTGCCAGGTAGCACACCGGGAAGGCGCCACTAGGGCCAGGTAGCACACCGGGAAAGCACCACTAGTTCCAGGTAGCACACCGGGAAAGCGCCACTAGTGCCAGGTAGCACATAAGGAAAGCGCCGCTATGGCCAGGTAGCACACCGGGAAAGCGCCACTAGGGCCAGGTAGCACACCGAGAAAGCACCACTAGTGCCAGGTAGCACATCGGGAAAACGCCACGAGGGCCAGGTAGCACACGGGAAAGCGCCAGGTAGCACACCGGTAAAGCGCCTCTGCAAAATCTACCCTCCCAAAACGCACCGTCAAAGCGCCAGTGCGGCTTTCCTTTTACCAGAAATATCTCTGAGAAACTGCCCCAGCAGTGGGCAAATAATGGTGCACTTAAACTCATTTACAGTTCAAATTAATAGACTTACTAGACATATTATAGTTTTAGATTTTTTAAATCTAAAATCAGTATACAGACTAGGACTTAATTAAGGAATCGATAAATCAAATTATTTAAATATATACCCAATATTTATTTTAAACATATAATTTAATATTAAAACAGACACTTTTGACTTAGGGCCTACATATTTACAATCAGCCCACCTTCACAGACAAACACAACAAGACATTTAATAAACCAATCTCTGAGTTTTTTAGCTCCAAATATTTCCGATCAACGAACTGTTGATTCTCAAGGGTTTTCTTTCTTCGTTGCGTAGATCCTTTGATTTTAGCGGTATTCATGTCAATAATGCCAGCTATCTATCTGGGCCTCCTTCAGGGTGTCGAGAAAGATGAAAATGTTCGGATGGGGAGACGGACACTATTTTTGCTAAGGAAACTTTCACAGGAGTTTGTGGTCCGCCAAACGTCCGATCAGATTAGAGCCCAAATGAGAAGAAGAATCCGTAGCGCTTATTATTTGTTTAAATTCCATCTTTCGCCCGATTACCCGGCTACCCGGCTACCTGGGATAGCGTTGGCGTTTTCCCGGTGCGTCCCAGGCTGACCCTTTTACAACACTCGCATAACTGGCGCTTTCCCGGTTTACCCCTTCCGTTATACAGATTCCCCTAATTTTCTCTACCCGCGCATTTATTTGCATTACCCACGTCTGCTATATGTGCAGGCTTTTAGAAAGTCTTTCTTATAAGTGTTTTACTGCCGATGCCTTTGTCACGGTAGTAAACCTTATGTAGTGTTTTATATAATTCTATGGCGTAACGATCCCTGTGCCACTGCGCATCGCCAGACCGCTGCTAACCCGTGACGCGAACATCACCCGCAGTGCGTTATCTTGAAGAAACCTTTAACAATTTGCGCTGCTAATGTTTTACGTTATTCCATCGCACTAATCGCAAAATTTTGATATCCAAGAGCCTAAAATTATTGCTGTTTTATTAGTAGTGAATTGTGATTCATTTTATCTCAACACTTTTTACACGAGGCATTTACCGTGCAATATCAGTTACTTTACATTATAAGAGCTCTACTTGGTAAAATATGTTTTGCAATGTGCAGGAAGTTTCTGTCTTTTCGTAGGTTTCTGAAGGCTGAAACTTGGAACAGTCATAAAAATTAGATAGGGAAGATCTCCACGGGGCCCGATTTTTTGTTTTTGTCCTTGTCAGTTGAGAGCATGATTTCAGGGGCAAATCACGGGCCTGACTCGCTAAGTGGGAGAGGCCCACCATAATCTACGACAGAGTCTTCCCGCCACCTCAGATGACCACAGACCAATCTTTTGCAATCTGAGTAGATTTGCTTAGCGATCAGAGTTGACAAGCTCGCACGCAGCCAGCCATATCCCGATCCATACCTTTCCAGGTGAACTGGTCTCTAATGTTCACGATGGTCTTGTGTAGGCTACACCTAAATAGCCACCCAACGGTGAAGAATGGAAATGTTCAAAGACCATCGGTATGAGGATACTTGGCAGCATTATCTTGGGTTTACCTCTCCGCCAAGCTTGGCGGACAAGGGTAAGGACACCCTTGGACAGGACATACGAAGCGTGGGCGACTCCAGTGATGTTGCAAGCTCGGGATCCCTAAGTTGGTGGGGCAGAATGTCCAGGGAAGGCCATTGGGAATTCCAGCAGCACGGCCCACATAGCGGCTCTAAGTATCGGAAGTGGGGTCGTCGGGTGAGAGGTACAACCTGGCAAGGCTGTCGGCTATAACATTCTGTGAGCCACGCACTTGCTACAACACCGACTTCAGAGACGATATTTGGACCACCCAACGCAAAATTCTTCAAGCTGGCGGGGATGTGCGAGGAGCTAACAGAGTGCCTGGTTGCCGTTTTCTAACAAAACATCGTTATGTTTTATAACCTTCGAAATTTATTTGCACCAGACACGACAGCCAAACACTCTAGCTCATGAACAGAAGGACTATTTTTTCTGCAGGGGTCAAGGTGTGTGAATATAGCAATAGGCTGCCTGATTCCATCAACGGGTCATCGGGATCAACGGGAAGTTGTTGATGTAAGGGTCATTTTACAGAGCGAATAAATGCATAGCGATTTCTGTGAGCAGAATTTTGATGCCACAGATACAAAACCAAATCACAGGTATTAAATATTTTGCAACTCGATTAAACGATTATATGATACCAAAATTATGCTCACTGAATTCGCTAGGTATATTTTGAATTCAGTTACCCATTAATCAGCGGTTTCGAGTAATCTAGTAAGGAGGTACGGGATTTGAAACAGCGCCTCATTCCAAGCGCTGCAAAGTCCGCCTTCCACGTTCAGTTTGACGAGGGTTTGATAGGGGACTGTAATATAAATCAACCGACTAAATGAATAATAATAACTCTGACGTTAACGACAATAATGTACTCATAATTTAGTAATTGCTATTAGTTGAAATATCAAGCATTAAAATCGATTAAGTAGTTTCTTAGATCCCGTCCTTGTGAAACCTTCGCTTGTCTTAAATATTAAAATAAAGTTTTGATTAATACAAGTTGTAAACAACTCAGTAGATATCTAACTAGCACATTGATGCACTTTATAATGCATAACTAACACATTGGTATGCTATAAGACTACAGGTTTATCGCGATAACATTACAGTCGCTTTCCCATTTTTTTCTTTAGCAATGCATGCGCTTTAAAATTAATACTTTTGAAAATACAGTCAACAACGCCTACCACGTGACGTAATCAACCCTACCTCGAGATATTTCGTTCATAAGGAAATTTAAAAATAAACCTGTGATACAACGCATAATCGCATAACTGAAAATTTATTTCGCTAGTTTACTTAAAATATTGTCAGATTTTACCAAGCCAGTGGCAGGTAGTAAGTCAGGGACTATAGCCTGGCTCAGGTCAGTTTAGGGGGGAAAATGGACGCGCATCATTTCGGCGCGTCCATATCCTCCCCCGGCAAAAGTTTTTTTGACCCGCCCTATCAGCAGGTAATACGTGCGTCCATGTCCTAGATTCAAAGCTAACATCAGTCTTATGGGGGAAACAGGTAAAACACGAAGAGACTGGAGCACTCTCTTAAGACCGCAGTATTGCATTAACTTAGAAACAAAATAACGCATGAAAACAAAGTATACCATTTAACTAACAAACCGAACGAGAAGTGACCCCACCACGACGTTGAGAGACGCGATGGAACTGCCGCTGAACCTAGATGCCCCTCCCGCAATAATTGGGGGGTCGGTCGTAGGCAAGTGTTTATTTTAATTATGACAACGGTATAATAATAGAGTGCGCATGCGTGCCCAAACAGGTTTCGGTTCGACCGATGCACACGCCTAAGCCGACCCGTGCGATTACATGCGGTTATCTGCCTGACCAAAGGTTGAGTTGTATACGCACTACAAAGTGTTTACTGTGTACAAACAATAGTTCTGAATTTCAAACAAAATTTGAATCCAAACAGTTTTATTGAATAACACATATGTGTTAATCTCAGCACAATTGTACAATTTTCATTTATGTATTACTTTACAACACATTTAGTAGGCAACATAACTATTACAGGTCTGTCAACTGACAAGCCTATTCTGGTGCTTATACAACAAATTATATGTAATGTATCCTGTATATTAATACGGAAGGAGTTTTTTTTCACAGTCATAATTTAATAACGGCTGGACGGATTTTAACGTTTTAGGAGTCAAATTAAAGGTATTTTTACGTAGATTTGCCAATACGAATCATCATTTCAAGAGAGGGCATCACTTAGATACAATAAAGAGCTGACTTCCCAGGACAATCTTAAAACTTGTCTATACCAGTTATGATGCTGATATTGAGTACAGAAAATGAAGTTGTCATGGTAAGTCTTTTGGCTGTCCATTACGAGAAACTTTCCTTTAACCTTTGGTCCCTCCATTTGCAGCGGCTGGGGACGGAAACTCCGCGGTTGGTCCCCAAACTGAGAATGTATGGTCCCTGGCTGTTTTACATGGATACCCTGTCAGTTGAGTTGACCAGTTGGAGGGCAGAGCGGGTCCGCCTGTTGTACATGGATACCCTGTCAGTTGAGTTGACCAGTTGGAGGGCAGAGCGGGTCCGCCTGTTTTCACAGGAGCACGGGAGTTGGCCCTTTGAAAGGTCAATTTGGCTGCCGTCCCATCCCACCCTTTCCTTTCCTGCTATATCCTATCCTTCCGGTAAGCTGCGCAATATTCCCGCTTGTGGAAGATGTGTCTAGCAGCTATGCTGGGGTTTCCTAATCCGCAACAATGATGATGATGATGATGATGATACGTCTCAACATTTAAAGAAAGGGCATCACTTAAATACAGTTAAGGGCTGAATTTTTGGAACAATGGCGCTATCCGACGGCTGGAGTTAAAATTATGTTATAATTGAAAGTACGTTATCCGCATTATTCTCAGATGTTATCATCCGTTTTAATAGCAGATGTTTTGTTATGTTTGTTTACAACTGAAGTAACCTTTCGTTGGGTAGAAACTTGCTCGGATTCGAGCAACAGGACAACTAGTTTATGTTATAATGGTAAAGTTCCAGTCTTGAAGAATATGTCCCGTAATCACTATAAGGGCGTATCTGTGTTCAATAACATAAAGGACATGTAAATGTGTTATATTCCCTACTCGAGTTATAAGATGACAACTCTAGTGTAGGAGTTGAATCGGTCCATTACTTTACAACACATTTAACAGAACTATTACAAATTCTGGCAGTTGACAATAATTGTGGTACTCATACACCAGATTATATTTAATATATTTAGATTATAATGTTAAGATACCCGTATTATATAATATTTCCCTTGACCACTAGAAAGGACGTGTCTGTAAAACAATAGATTTAGAAGTTACCCAATAAATTTAATTTATATCTACTCGTATATTAGGACAAGGACTATTTATTAAGGTTATATTAATATAGGGTCATAAATTTCCCTATTCTTATGCAGGATTGGATAGATATTGTACAATTAAAAAATAATAGTGTATAAATTTTAGACCTTGATATCCAGAACTTACACATATTTGGACCTACACATGGGAAGTTGGACTAAATAAATGTTATTTACACAAACATTTTGACAGCATTCATGGCATTTATAATAATCCAGACAACTAACTACATCATCTGCCTATAAACACAAAATTAGCTAGAATTTCAAAAAAATAACAAATACCACAATGGACCGAATCAAACAAAAAATATCAAAGGTATTGTAAGTAATATAGCATTTGGACGAGGTCTGAGAGTCACATAAATCAGAAGTAATCAAAGTACACAAATTGGGTATAACTATTTTAAAAATACACTAGCTGTTACCCGGCAGACGTTGTCATGCACTGACTTTGATGAAACTACATTGCGTGAGAAGGTTTTAGGCCACATTAAACTGGCTTGCGCCTTTTGAAAAAATAATGGCGGCCGCTCAAAAACGTGATTTTGTGCGGTTTTGGTCATGTTTTGTTCGTTTTTCACAGGGAAACAGTTAGCTTGATCAATTCTGTCCAGCCAGTGAGACCTACATTCTATGCAATAATCCCAGATGCAGAAGCATAAACCACAGTAAGGCTTTAAAAACAATGTTTTTTTGTGCAAAACGTTTTTAAATCTAAAATATATTTCGTGGTTTTCTGAAGGACAGAGGTCTATCTTAAACTTAGTTTTGTCCTAAAAATATAATGGGGAATAAGGTAAGATGGTTTATATACTGGAAAATGTCTTGATACCTTTATTATAGATACTGTTTAAACATGTAGGTTTTGAGTAAATTTGAGGTAAATTGGTATTGTAACGGTAAGTCTACCCCAGCGGCGGTTGCGAGGGTTTGCAGGATTACGGTCACAAAAGCCCTAAAGTTATAAACAACGTCTCATACAAAATTGCAAGCCCAAAGTTCAGTTGAGTGTGCTGATACGTCTCAGGGACTAGTAATCATGCGGACCACTAAAGCGGTGTTTCCTATCTTACAAAGGTATTTCCTTGCAGCAAGGCAGATTTGTCAACAAGGCAGATTGGTCGGCAAGGAAAATTTATCAGCAAGGCAGATTTGTCGGCAACGCAGACCAGAGAGATAAATATAAACGATCAGTTGATGTAGCTCATTGTGAAGGTATTTCGTCAATCTAGAATGCTAACAGTAACAACAGCGTGGAGAAGGTTTGATGGCCGACTAGTAAGCGAAAGAGTGGGGGGAAGTTACCTCACCACAATATTTCCTTACTTAAGTCATTGGAAAAAGTGATTTTGTTTGTTATCTATTGTAAAACGTTAACACAGCTGATCGTCAAACACCTTCGCGTTTTGACTAACACCTTCGCGTTTGACTAACACCTTCGCGTTTGACTAACAGCTTCACGGTTGGCTTTGTTACTAAACAGTGAATGAACTACTGAAGGGGGTAAATTTTCCCTCAACCCTTTCTTTACTTACTTCGAGTCATCCCTTAAGGCGGTCCCACACTTCACGCAGACAGGCCTGAACATTCGGCCAAACATTCTCCCGACTGTTCACTGAACATTCGGTCCCGTATGTTCCCTTATGTATTCAAACGTTCGTGCAGATTCCACACTTCTCGCGAATACTTCGAACACTCGGAGTTCGGCCGAATATTCGGGCGTGTTCGCGAGAAGTGTGGGACCGCCTTTATAGAGGTTTGTACCGCAAATTTAACTAAATTTAACAACACAAACATTTAACATCATTTACCTTTTAAGTATTATTTAAAAACTGTAACCAAACTAGCGTCGACATTGTTTTTGTATTAATTAACTTAATGAATATTATGTCATCGACGAACAATCAGGAACAATCACAACGCTGGTGTCATTAATATAAAGCTATTGAGTAGGAGCACAATGCGGTAATGGGTTTCACATGTTAGGCGACAATAGCAGAACCAGCTGTCGGCACAATATGCGGTATAATTACAGGCATTCAGTCTCCAGAAGCAAATCTTACACCGCGACGTAATGTTCTCAGTCTCGAGTTTGCAGGAATCACTCACAATGCAAACGTGTTCGCGGAATATGTAAATGAGTTAGAGGTGGGGAAACGATTCGACTAACTCATTCGAGGTTGTTAGTGAGTTACACTTCCATCGGTTGAGTTGCAAGCTGAGTGAACATAAATGAGTTACTGGTTGGAGGTCGAATAAGTAGCTTATTCGAGGTGGTTGTAAGTCGGACGACAGTGAAAGGTGAGTTAAACATAATCACTGAGTAGGCGCCGAGCAACGACGAGTTGGGCGAATTTTGAAGCGAGTATGAATGAATGATGAGGGTAGAGTGGGTGACATGCTCATTGTTTCATGGGTTTTAAACTAGATTTTACGTAAAAACTGCTTCGACATAATAGAGTTAGCGGAGAAAAACGATTTTACTTGTACAGTATTGTTAGTCAGTTGAATTACTATCATTTGTAAAATGAACAGACACTTCGCTTGGGTGATGGCGGGGAACGGCTCAAGTGACCTGAACAGACACTTTGCTTGGGTGATGGCGGGGAACGGCTCAAGTGACCTGAACAGACACTTCGCTTGGGTGATGGCGGGGAACGGCTCAAGTGACCTGAACAGACACTTCGCTTGGGTGATGGCGGGGAACGGCTCAAATGACCTGAACAGACACTTCGCTTGGGTGATGGCGGGGAACGGCTCAAGTGACCTGAACAGACACTTCGCTTGGGTGATGGCGGGGAACGGCTCAAGTGACCTGAACAGACACTTCGCTTGGGTGATGGCGGGGAACGGCTCAAGTGGCCTGAACAGACTTAACACTGAGTTTATGAATTCGATTACTTATTAGAAAACATAAACGTGTATTTTCAGCATTGTTTTAATTACGGCGACGTAGTATTTTGAAACTAGCATTTAAAAGTAGAATATAATAAAACTCAAATAAATAGTAATTTTAAATATTTTTGTATCTAAATGTGTTGATTTTGAAAACTTTGTGATTATCATTGTACGTGTTGTTATTATTTACGGTATGCAATAAAAACGAATATAATGAAGGATAATTCTTCAAATAAAAAGGTTATACCTTTTAACCTGATGACAGACATTTTTTTAAGTTTACCAAAACAGCTTTTTGTGTAAATAGAAAAGTATATAATGTGGTAATGTTCTCCGTCAAAGATGCTGAGTGATCCAATACTGATAATGTTCTTGTAAATACATTCCTGAATACAAATATGTGGCGATAGCTATCTTTTAAAAATATTTTTATTCTTAGAAATACTAAATTTAAAAAGTATTCATTAATTGTAATCATAGTGGACACACAATTAATAACTAATACTTCGTTAAAATAAATGAATAATAATATTCGTCGAGATACAAATTCTCTTCTTCATTTCAAAGTTGAATTGATCAGTTGAAATCAGAATTGCAACTGTTTAGGGAATGCTATAGAAGGTCCCCCAAATAGACTTCAGGAGGGGAACTTTTGGGTCATTGGGTCATTGAATCAATATGCTGACACTATCGTGACTCAGTCGCCTTTGTTTTTAACAAACTACAATTAACTGTACTAACTAACTGATAACCGTAATAATTAATTCTCTATCTTTTTTGAAAAAAAACCCTTATGAACAGTCTGAAAACTGATTCTGGTTACCTAAGCTGAAATGGTTTCTCCCAAAACAGGCGGTTGACACTTTAGAAATAAATATATATATCGATTTTTAATCGATTTTTCAATCAAATGAGTATGGGACGTAAACTAAACTGTAGCCGAAAAAGTTACTGCACGCGAGGAGGGATGCACTTTATTCTGTTTCATAAATAACACAGTACAAGAACCTTTTAAATATTTTAACAACGAATAGTATTGTTTCAAATAAAATGAAACTAAAATTCCAAATTTAAATGGGCTATTTTGCAAATTCATTTGCCATGGCTAATTTGAATTATGATAACGTTTATCAAAATTAACTCTTATATGGTGATTAATTTAAACGAGTAAATAACAAATATTACATAACTATCTCTCCTTAGCACCACAGATTAAGAACTTAAACAACAACATAAACATTATTGTAGAGTTTTTCGGTTTAATTCTAGGTTTATTTTACCTGTACACTATAAAGATTAATCAAAAACAATCTACAGGTTTACGGGTGGACCGTGTACGGGTGGACCGTGTGTTGTGGCTAGTAAAACACTTAATATTGGTAGTTTAAAACTATCGATAGTCGGTAGATAGTATTTTACTATCGATAGTTCTATTCTGTTCAGATTAAAAGAAATAGTAATTTACATTTTGAAATGGTTAAATTTTATAATTGAGGTTGTCCTATTGATATTTATACCCAAAATTTGTATAAAAACATCCTGTTTGTTAATTCTTTATGAAAATAAATTATATTGCCATAGATTATAAGTTTTAAACCCCTTTTCTTCCTACGGTTCCATATGGATAGGAGTTTTTTTAAATTTGCATTTACTTTTTTGCCTGAAAAGTTGTGCATTTTAAAATCTATGAACTAGTTTTATACGCTAAATGAGAAGGTAATTTGATTTGTTATACATAATTTTATTCAATTTTAGAATTAATGAGTAAAATAATGTTTAGTGATGTATCGGCTATATGGAAAGCTATTCTCATACTGGTATTGGTTAGTTTACTTAAAATGTTCCTCAATCAATGACATGTTTTTTTATAATGTCATTTGAAAATTTGCTTGAAACAACTTGTATAAGTATTAAATTGCCCACCTGTAAAAATAGCAAAACTATCGATAGTGTGACTATCGATCGTGGTTTGTCACTTTTGTCCACTTTGTTAAATTTTACGAGTGATTGAATGTTTCTTATTAGTACTTATTTGTTGTTTAAATTAATTTAGTGTAGAAATAAAAGTGTCTCGGGATGAAACCGCAGTATTTCCACAACAAATACTTTTTTAGCGAATTTCTCCTATGGGGAAGAAGCTATTACCGTAGGTCTCATGGTAAGACTTAAGCCCGAGACCATGATAACTTTTCATTTTGAGGTCCCCAGATGCCAAAAACACCATTCGTTCAAATTTTTATATATGTATATATATATATATATGTGTGTCCGTAAGCACGATAACTCTCGTAAAAAAGGTCCGATCTTAATTAAATTTGGTACAAATGTGTAAAGTACTATTTATTTGAACGAGTTCGAAAACCAGATGAATCGCACCATCCGAAGGGTTTTTTTGGGGGGGTTTTGTACACCAAAAATGTGTTTTTTGGGGTTTTCACATGTAATTTAAATTTAAATCAAATTTTAATATATACCATTGAATTCAACTTAAAAAAACAAACAATTTGGTATTTTGATCATTTCTCTACGTCAATTGGTTACCGAGATATTGAAAGTGCTAAATACAGTACGTTGTCTAATGTTATTCTTATGGAGAAAAAGAAAAATTGTATATCTCGCTTATTTATGAACATAAACTGGCGAAATTTGGTATATGGCTTGATCTGGTTGTGGTTTATTGTTGTTTGCACAAAAAACAATTTTTCACCTATGGTTCCTGTAGCAGCAAACCTAGATACTTGGTCCCCATGTTATTCTTATGGAAAATACTTAAAATGTTATATATCGCTTATTTATGAATGTATATGGATGGAACTTGGTATGTGACTTCACTAAGATGAGTTCTATTGATATTTGCATAAAACCCATTATTTTGTGTGCCTTTTTGCAGCAAACCTGCGTACTCAGCCCCAGTGTTATTCTTATGGAGAATAATTAATATTTTAAATATGGCTTGTTTGTGAATACATTTCTTATGAATCCTGTTAAGTTTTTTAATGTGTTATGATATATATTCATTGGAAATTCGCTGAGTATGCAGGGTTGCTGCGACGGGGGTGTTTAATCATTCTACAGAGTTTTGTTAGTATATGTACTATGTTAGGGGCTCGAACACGGCAACAACGAAAACTGTGTTTATGAAGAACTGTTCCAAAAGCGTGTCATTTCAATAAATATGTCGGAGTTTAGATATTTGAAGAAACTCCTTTGAATTCACGCATCCCATAAGGGATACGCCTTTCAGGTCTTCAAAGCTTGAATATACATCTTAATACATCTTAACAACAGCATGAACAGAGGTCAGAGGTGCTAATTTAAATTACTACTGGAGTGCAGCACAACATAGGCGATGAAGTGGTAAATGTTAAGATATTCAATTCATGTAAAGGTTTGGCCTTTTAAAATTTAAATTCAATAACATTAGAATGAAAAATCTGCTCGGTATTAACTTTACTGAGTGGATGGCATAAGACACTTGACAATGCTAGTATACATAATCAATTTTAAAGTAAAATCAATCAAAATTAAGTCCAACAAATTATTATAGTTTTAGCGTATTTCCGCTATACAGTAGACGGCTATTACCGTAGTTGGCATGGGGTACCTAGGACCGGGATAACTTTTCGTGATAACTTTTCTTTTTGAGGCCCAGATTCCAAACACCATCGTTAAAATTTGTATAGTTATATTCAGTTTACACTATCTGAAATTTCCTTTTGGAACTTGTTAATGGCAAGACTTTAATCTGTAATGACAGAAAACATGAGTTAATGATTATGCATGTTAAAATATTTTGTGTTTTTGTACATTTCACTTTGTTAATTTGTATTTTATTTGAACTCCTTGTAGAATAATTGTGATCAGAACTTATGATTTAACATTGTTTTATTTGTTGTTTGACACGTAACAATAACTGAGAAATCAATTTCTAAGCTAGTGATATTACATTCGGCTTTTCAAATGTGGTTTACAATGGCGTTTTGGATGAACTCCAGTTATAATTCTTATCGCTTTATTTTGGGCTTATTCATATAAGCTTTTTTTCACAACGAACTGGCATAGCTCATTCAGTAAATGTATACAATGAGAACGGAACACTAGTAAAGGACTGCTCCTGTTACACTGAGTTTCATTATTCTTAAACTGTATTCCCATGTTCAGCTTTTTAAGCAAATATTTAGTATGATCAGCCCACTTCAGTTTTTAATCTAAAATCCCTTAATGAAAGTTGACGGTTTTATGACAGTTTAGCTATAAATTATAAAAATAAAATAGCCCACTGTTTCGAATAAAATTAAGAATACTAATATGACAACTGTTTTGCGTGGGGGTTCACACAACAATGCACTCCCACCTGGAGCTCGAGGATACACTCCGCCACTCCGCCACTCCGCCTTCCTTAGGCCCTCATCAATCAGTGCCCATTCGCCACCTAACCCGGTTCAAGTCCTAATTACGCTTTTAAGATCGCCTACGTCATCAGCCGAGGGAAATTGTACAATTTCCTGAGCAACGTCTTCATTTCCGGAAGAGGTGAGTCCAGAAATTCTAAAGGAAGGAAACTGCCCTCCACTGTCGCTCCTTCGGAAACCGAAAACATGTTGTGCGTAAAACTCGTAAGGTCTTTGAACTCAGTACCTATTTCAAAATCTGTTTATCATTCCAATGTTTTTGCAGTGTTGTAAATAGTATATTGAAGTATATTACAGAATAGTAAACACACTAACATTAAGTAATAGTAATATTTGTCTGTTTCAAATCTTACAGCTAAGGTTACACAATTTTCTAAATAATACAAATAAAAATTCCTCACTAGGCGAGTACGACTTTACCAGAGTTGAATTAGGGTAAAGTCAGAAACCCAAAAATACCTTTCCAAAGTTGTTTATACCATTTATATACATGATATTGACTTTAGAGATTGTGAAATATTATGTTTACCAACACTGCTTCATTGACACTTTCACATTGTTAAAATACGAGACGTTAAATACACAAGCACAAAAAGTACTAAACTATAAGCTTAGAGCAGTCGCAACACAACTTGTGAGCAATACACTGAGTCTAATTGACTGTCCAAATTTATTATCAAAATTGAATATTTATACAGTGAATTTGTCAATAAAATAGTTATAATTATTTCCAAATAAACCACATCAGTTCAGCCGAGACTATTCCCGGACTATCCTGGCAAGTTACAAGGCTATCCAAGGCCCTGCGGCACAGTTACAAGGCTATCCAAGGCCCTGCGGCACAGTTACAACAACAATGACGAATCAAACTTGTTTTTGCGAACGGTGGTTAAGGCTAAACCCTTTCCTCGAGGATAAAATACTGCATATTGCTAACATATATGTGCTAACAAAGGAACAAGATCTTGGATAGATAGTATAAGGTATGAAGTTAAGAAGGGGATCCAGTCACGAAAACATTTCGAACTGCATATTGCTAACATATCTGTGCTAACAACGGACCAAGATCTTGGATAGATAGTATAAGGTATGAAGTTAAGAAGGGGATCCAGTCACGAAAACATTTCGAACTGCATATTGCTAACATATCTGTGCTAACAACGGACCAAGATCTTGGATAGATAGTATAAGGTATGAAGTTAAGAAGGGGATCCAGTCACGAAAACATTTCGAACTGCATATTGCTAACATATCTGTGCTAACAAAGGAACAAGATCTTGGATAAATAGTACCAGGTATGAAGTTAAGAAGGGGCTCCAGTCACGAAAACATTTCGAACTGCATATTGCTAACATATCTGTGCTAACAAAGGAACAAGATCTTGGATAAATAGTACCAGGTATGAAGTTAAGAAGGGGCTCCAGTCACGAAAACATTTCGAACTGCATATTGCTAACATATCTGTGCTAACAAAGGAACAAGATCTTGGATAAATAGTACCAGGTATGAAGTTAAGAAGGGGCTCCAGTCACGAAAACATTTCGAACTGCATATTGCTAACATATCTGTGCTAACAAAGGACCAAGATCTTGGATAGATAGTATCAGGTATGAAGTTAAGAAGGGGCTCCAGTCACGAAAACATTTCGAACTGCATATTGCTAACATATCTGTGCTAACAAAGGACCAAGATCTTGGATAGATAGTATCAGGTATGAAGTTAAGAAGGGGATCCAGTCACGAAAACATTTCGAACTGCATATTGCTAACATATCTGTGCTAACAAAGGACCAAGATCTTGGATAGATAGTATCAGGTATGAAGTTAAGAAGGGGATCCAGTCACGAAAACATTTCGAACTGCATATTGCTAACATATCTGTGCTAACAAAGGAACAAGATCTTGGATAAATAGTACCAGGTATGAAGTTAAGAAGGGGCTCCAGTCACGAAAACATTTAGAGTTTCTGCTTCTCCCGAATGTTACGTTAAATTTCAAATCCGTTCCTCTCCTACGAACTATTCCATTAGCTCATTTGAAAGATCTAAAATGTACGCGGCGATTTCATTGCGCAGAATATTTATACCGTAAAAATAATAATAGTTCAATACAATTACAATACTCAATATTTGCGAATTTTGTTATCGGTTAACTATTTATGGGACTCAAACTCTGCTCACTAAAATCGGTAGGTATTTTACGGAACTGCGTCATGACGCTGATTACCATTAATCTGTTAACTATCGACACATTCCACAAACATTAACTTTGTGAAGGACTTATTTTCTCATCAAGGTTGGGACTGTGGACCTTTATCACCTTACATGGCGGAGAACGGCGCCTTGGGGTGCAAATACCTACGATGAAAAGCAGGAAAAGTCAACTCAGCATAACCAGTTCGGGATTTAAACCCTGTATCCCTCTTATGTGTTTCCACTGTCTTATTTCTCTCGGTGAAAGAAAAATAACTTTATTAAACAAATCCAGATTTGGGTCGTTCTTTATAGAAACGTTTTAATCGCCAGGATATAAACACAGGTAACACTGTTCAGAGCACCGCGCCGCTTCTACACTGAAGTTATTGTTATGTTGTGGTGACGCTCCAGCCGCTAAGAAAGAATTATCCCATCATAACCGGAGAGCAGCTGCTACCGCGAGTTAGGCGCTGCGACTCCAGAGATCCTCGTTATGCCTTAATGTTTTGGAATCCTCGCTATTCCTATAACATACGTTGCAGCTTTTCCGCCAATTACAGTTTAAAATATGTACTTTATGCTGCCTTGACAAAGGAATAAAAATACTGCTGCAAACAAATGTATTATCATTTGAATACTCATAATGGCATTTGTAGCTAGAACCATATTGACAATAAATACTGAAGTAGACTTCTCATTGCCACTGTAAAATCTGTCGCTACGTTAGTGTGTGCCAGGATTCAAAGAGGACGTAGTTCTCACGAATCACCAACAGAGTATACTGCTGTCAACTATTACTTATCCTCTAAAGGAGAAAATACAACATGTGGTGTGTTAGGAAGCAAACATAAGTTGATTATCACTTTTTCCTAGGGTGGAGATATTTTACAAGATAACGTAAATAACTAAAATAAATGACAGTAGTATGATCTATCGGTGGCCTAATAAAACTACGTCCACTTCAAATTCTATCAAACACTAAAACTGGGACAGCTGGGCCATATAGATGGGGTGTCTCCTTCAGTATGTATAGTCAATGCTAGAACTAATGGCTCAAAAACTAATTGAAAACAGAGCCAACGATTACAGGATTGGTTTTCACACTTATGATGAGATCTCCTATAGTCTACCAAGCTCAACACTCTCACCACGTTTTGTATATATTGAGTTCCCATTCCAATATTACGTTACTTATATTGAAATAAATGTTTTAGCTGCCGCACAGTGTTTTACCGTATTACATCATCCGTTTATTCAAATTCAAATTTGTGCTGACACAAAACGCTACATAAGTACACATGAGCAGTAGCTGGTGCCTTGTCACAATTGTATGAAAAACAATAGGCCTGCAATAAGAAAAAGATAAATAAAATCGGCGTGTCAAATGGATACAATGGATTCTGTGCCATAAATGCCCTGCTCAGAGTCTAGATCCGTATCACTAAGAAACTCTGCAGTCGAGTAATACTCTTTATTTAGCAACATTTCTTTTATTCTAATTTTGAAATAATATACATTAAGTTTCTTAAAGGTGATGATTCAGTTTTAAGGTCATATACAAAGGATTTTTGTCTACAGCTGTTGTGTTATGAACCGGGTAACTGAGTAGAAGTGTGTTCATAGGACTGCTTTTCCTAGTAAATGTAAGTTTAAAATTCAAAAATATACAAAGACGGGAGGGTAAAATCTTAAAATGTTTGAAAAGAGCCGCAAAATACGAGTGTGTTATGATTCCAACAAATATTATTTGATTGAGATAACCTTCTCAATCAAATGAAGGAACAACCCCATAAAACTATCCAATATCTTAAAATTTACTCGAAATAACCAAAATAAACAGTTTTGAAAGTTTGCAGTGATGTACATTTTTAAAGTACAGATACAGCTTAAGGAAAAAATGTTATTTTTTTAGATAAAATCAATGTGGGGTTTCCAGTTAATTTTATTGTCACCTATACTGCCAATGTCTTATAACACCTATAAAATGATGTTGCTCGATATAATTATGTAACACTGTATTATTTCCACATAAAACTCTTTTTATCTTGAAACTTCTAAAAGTGCTTTTGTACATAGTGATAAACACTAATTAATTAAATAAGTTGAAGTTAAAGAACTATTTCCAACCCGCACAAGGCTTCTCACAAAACCAAAAGAAAGAGAAACTCCACAATTCACAATTTTTATAAAAGAAGTCTCAAAAGAACTTAATTATCGATAACAAGAACGTTCCTGACGGAGCCATTCTTTTCATTATTTTAATCATCTTTCTCGGCGGCGACCCAAATAGTGAAAAATTACAAAGAAGAAAACCGCTGCCGAGTTTTAAAGAGCTTTGTGGAGTCCGCTGAGTCGCTGGGAGGTGTGGGTGGAAGGGAGCGGAGGGGCGAAGGGGAGTCTTTGAAAAGAAAAACGTCGCCGCAAAAGAATTATTCTCCGCGTGTGTTACATTAGAGAAATATTTCTCCGATCCATTTGGAAGGCGCACAAAGCCCTAAGTTGATTTGCCCTAATGCGATCACTACCGTTCACAATGTTGACGGGCCACAATGCAGAGGTAATTACCGCTTTGACGTCTAACACCCCCTCCCCACCTCCCCTCCCCTCCCCTCCGCTAAATACTGTGCATCAATTTATATAAATAAAGTTACGTATTTTGTGGACAGCATTTCGGCTGTAAGAAAAGTATTTCAATTATAAATACCTTCGTTCGAAATTTGTACCGTAACTTAAAACTATTTTGAAATCATCAGGCGCAATATTTTGTAAAAGCGAGACGATCGTAATGATGCGACCTCTCGGGTTCGATGCACAGACTCAAAATTCAAATTGGGTGTTTGTTTTGAAACATGAGCTTGAGCTAATTGTCCCTTTATTTGGGAAGTCAAAGTTGAACTTCGCAACTAAGAGGGGCTCCAGTCAAGAGACATGTCCCGTTTGCACCTACTGACTACTGTCCCTGTGGGATCGATGTTAACTCGAATCCAGTCTCTCCCGGAAAGTACTTAAGATAGATAACTATCTTAATAAGTTCCAATGTGGAACGGGATTGCTCGGATTCGAGCAACAGACCAATAGTAACATTGCTCGTTTTCGAGCAACCGGTCCACTATATCCGGTGTAATACAGTAATGGACGAGATTTCCGTGATAATGAGAACTCCCCGGTTCCCGGAAGTCGCGATAGATGGCGCATGCGCCGATACTAATGGATTGAACTGTTGTTGTCTTGTATGCATTATACATGGCCTCATTAGGATCGAGCGCGGTATAGCAGAATGTGGAGCAATAAGAGGAACCATTGAAGCGTCCCTTCATGCATACGCTAATGCCCGGCTAGCTCTGACTGCTGGCGCGACCTGTCGGCTGTGGTGATGGCAGTACCGAATACTGAGTCGAATGCGTATTCCAATACTCTTGGAGTACTCAAAGATTCGAATATATTGAAAAATATTTGCATACATTTTCACCGAATACTTTTTGCAATTTACGGCTACATTTTTATTTGTAAATTCGTAGTGAACGATTTGAAAACGTAACTATCATTAATATACTAGATATTTGCTGCCCAAAAGTATAATAATTGAACGTCTTATCCTATCCTAGACTCTAATATGAGTAAGGTTTGATTGCTTGCTTCCTTGCAACTCTGATCTCAAAGACGGCTCCAACGATTTACTTCAAATGGTGGAAATAACTAATTTCTGGGATAAAAATAAGTTCTAGACAGGTCTCATCCCCAGGAAAAATCAAATAATGTAAAAAAAACGAAAATGAAAAGTTAAAAAAATTAACATTGGGCTTATGGAGTTTAAAATCAAAACCAAATAATTGTAACAGCTGTTCATAATCAACCAGGGAACTGTCAAAGTAATACTTGTGTTGTTTATGATTATTAACATGTGGTTTCCTGAGAACAGTGAATAAAACTGTTGAGTGAAGATTGCCTATACAGAGTGGTCATATCCTAAATGAAGCGACATTGAGCTATAAATAACAACTGAAGTGACCTTAAAAATGCAGAAAAGAATAAAATGAGCTATACAAATCTGATAATCAGTTGGGGGAAGTGGTGAAATATTACTCCTAGTCATCTAAACAAATTGACTAGCCTTCCCCAAGCAAAGCTCGCCCCCCGGGTAATTAATTACAAACGTGATTTATAACCCCATAAAACTAATTTTAAAGTGTATAAATCACCGAAAAGTATCATATGAAGTGTCATAAATGTCTGGCTCAGTGATCAGAGGTATTGTAAAAACAATTAAATAAAAATAGCATATTAAAAACCCAAGTATTGTTCTGTGATTAAATTGTAAAATAGTTTTAAGACTTGGGAACAATTTTAGCGTGTAAAATAGTTTAGTGGTATGTCAGTATCCCAGGGTCGCGGACGGGGCCCTCGACGGCTCTCTGACTGGTCTATACCAGTACGGAGATCGACATTGGGTACAGCAAAATGAATCTGCCACAGTTTTGGTAAGTCTTTTGGCTATCCAGTGTGACAACTTCCCTTCCTTGGTCCCTCTCTTCTGGGGGCTTGACTCCCAGTCCAGTCCAAGTCCTTGGAGGGAGTAGTGGATCTTCCTTGCAGCCTGGGACGGGTGCCTGGGAGGAAGGGCCCTTACTCGACGGTCTTTGGTCTGCCGGGCTGGGGGACGAACTGTCCTGGGGCCACCCGACCACTGAGAGGTTGGAGGCTCTGTGTGATGGTGGTCCCTGTCTGGTGGACTTAGGGGGACGTCTGGTTAGAGGGCGAATCGACCTGGGGTGTTTTCATCCACAGAGCCCGGGAGCTATGTAGGGATCTCTCCCTCTTTCTGGAGCGAGGCAGACTGACCCCATCCTACCACCTTTCCCATCCCTCTTTTCCCTCTTTCCGGTGGCTGTACAATATCCCAAGGGAGACATGCCTAGCCGGCTATGCCGGGGCCTCCTAATCCCCCCCAAAACAAACAAACAACAAACAAACATCCCAGGGACTTAATTTGTAACCATACAGTAATCACTCTAATCCGCAAAGTGAAATGTTCGGAACTAAAGGCTAAACAATCAAAATACAATTATTTATGTATACCCTAATAAATTTGAATACAAATATTCAATTATGTTTTCGATTCTTAAAGTTTTCGAGTCTCCCATCACTACTCGGCCGGCCGGGCAACCAGTCGTGACAGGCGATCACCACAACTTTACGATTTAAATTATACCAACAAAAACCTATGAACAATTATACAAACGGGTTATAATGTCCCACACTGCTCACTGGTGTTCGGCTATCGGCGTGTTCGGCGATGTGTGCGTAGAGTGGGACGGCTTAAGAATAGCTCATTGTTTCAACTAAATATTAAAACATAAAATATATGTTATTTTTCATTGAATTGTTATAAAAGATTTTGTCGTATAATTAGTAAGTTTTAAATCTTGTCCAAAGAATTTAAACATCCGAAACTTGTAGAGGACCGATCGCCATTATATTACCAAAACGCTGATTGTAATTAAGACCGCAATTTAAAACGTAATATTTTGGTAAATGCCAATGTATAACATAATTTTCTTCTTCAGCAGATAATTTCTGGTAATTTTCGGTCAAAACCGATGGATTATTATTAGTAAATTTCCTATGGAAAAGTGAACTATTAGTTTGACCTGCACGGTGAAACTTAAGCCCGGGACCACCATAGAAGTTCCTAACGTGACCCCTTGAAGACGTCGTGAGGGTTCGTTCAAAATTATATATACATATATGTGTGTGTGTGTGTGTGTGTGTGTGTTTTGGGCCCTAAGAGGGTCAGAAAAGCTCCGGATGTAAAGTTCAATGTATGTAAAAAGATGGGGATTATTGAGGCGAAAGTTCTCAGCCCTCTCTCATCATTCTAGCACAAATAGTTACTAAGTTATTAAAGAAAACGTATATTGACTAAACGCAGTACGTTATCTTATGGGGGTTTTACATTAGAAAAGCCCGGTATTCATATGTTGGTGTATTTTGATCACCTACAGTATCGTCACGCATACTTTCAATCCCGACTGGAATTTCTCCTAACCTTATAATACGCAACATTGTATTCCCAGCATTGCAGGCAAATGGAACCATGAGCATCAGAACAGCAACAACAACAAAATGTTTTCAGATTTCGATAAAAAAATGATTTATTACACTGATTTTAATTTTTTAAATTTTGTTTTGCCGTGGAAATTCACTTCCCTCACGTCAGCGTGCTGCGCGCAAACTGGTTTTTGTATTGCTTCACTCATTTTATCCTTTATTAAGGTAAGTTATTCTTTTTACCGAGACGCTTGACTCACTCGAGTCTTGAGTAATCAGTTATCAACAAGCAATCAGTTAGGCTTCTCCTGCAATCACAGTGACTGATCTTGAGATCCTTACTTCAGATTAAGGATCCATACTGAGTTGTATAAAAGCAATGGGCGTTGCAAATCTTCCTGATTTATATTAAAAGGCGCACATTGTGAATACACTCACTATTCTTGTATACATGGAACAATTTACCAAGCAAACATCGTAAACTATGTCCCACATTGTCCTTAAACCTCGATGAACAATGTTTTGTGTATGGATCGATTTTATTCTTTAAGAAGTTACTCTGAAACTCCAGCATTCCACTTTTAATGTTTAAAAACATCTGTAAAAACTAAAAAATACCCGACAGACGTACGCTGTTTTCGTTTTTTCCCCCATGGAACTAGTTCCAACAATGTTGAGGTCTCACTCGCGCGCTGCCTTGTTTAAGGACATACCAACATCGCATAGCTATAACTTTTGCCTGAATTTTTCTCATAAATCCAACATTGAAATCTTAGAAAGGTTCCAATGCAAAACTTCGAGAAGAATCGTTAACGCTTAATGGTTTATTTAAAAATGACAATTCGACAAGACTTGAAAATTCCAATAGTGACGGAAAAAATACCGAATTCAGCAAACCGAAAAAATTTGAACTATACACATTTTTTAGTTCATAACATACTATACAATAGTGAGTCAAAAAGACTGAAGAGAGTTAAAGTGTTAGAACTACCGTTCAAATGCATTAAGTTTCTCTCCGTTGATGTTCGTATGCAAAATCTGTCACTGGACTGCCCATGTTACTTTTTAGTCACTAATCTTTACTAATTGTTTTATGTTAATGAACAGATTATAAAATAAAGTAAAGTTAAACCAATTCCCGTAAGACCAGATCTATGTTTATTTATTCATCATTAATTCTCCCAGTAAGGAATTGTAATTCACTAATTCTCAGAACTGGAATACACCACGGGATGTTTTAAAATTCGAGCAATACTTTGGTTTAACCTTAGCTTATAACAAATGTTAGTAGCGTGGAAGATCGCAAAAATTAGATGAACATTAACGAAGTATAACGCCTTTCCTTTTCCGTCTACGTTCCACAATCTTCATTGCCAGAAATGTATTGAAGTTCGGAGATGGTCGAAGGCATAGACTCACGAGTTGCCAATCAAGGTGGAAGGTAGATGCCATCGGAGGCCAGGGACACAGGACACATGACGTCGGCGTCGCCTCCCAACAATAAACCGCTTCCATCAACGCTAATTTATGCCGGAATCGAAGAGATAAACCCGCGCGGCCGCGTTTATGACTTCACTCCGGCCAAGAATTTTAACAAGTCGCTGGATTTCAGCTCCGGATCATTTTTCCCGAGACAATGGCTCCGGCTACAGGCAGTGTTCTGGAGGACGGTCTCCGGTCGGTGGGAACGATACGACCATGGTCCCCTCTAGGCTTGGAACCGTGGCGAGGATAAGGAGTCGTGACGATAAGGAGAGTCGAATACATGGTAAAGAGCTGTAGCCAATGTAGGGAGTCGTAGCAATAGTAAGAAATTGTAGCTGTTATAAGGAGCAGTAGCCAATCCAGGGAGTCGTAGCAATGGTAAGAGGTTGTGGCTGTTGTAGGAGGAGTAGCCAATGTAGGGAGTTGTAGCAATGGTAAGAAGTTGGTAAGAAGTTGTAGCTGTTGTAAGGAGCTGACGCCAATGTAGGGAATTGTAGCAATGGTAAGAAGTTGTAGCTGTTGTAAGGAGCTGTAGCCAATACAGGGAGTTGTTACAATGGTAAGAAGTTGTAGCTGTTGTAAAAGGAGTAGCCAACGTAGGGAGTTATAGCAATGGTAAGAATTTGTGGCTGTTGTAAGAGGAGAAGCCAATGCAGGGAGTTGTAACAATGGTAAGAAGTTGTAGCTGTTGTAAGGAGCTGACGCCAATGTAGGGAGTCGTAGCAATGGTAAGAATTTGTGGCTGTTGTAAGAGGAGAAGCCAATGCAGGGAGTTGTAACAATGGTAAGAAGTTGTAGCTGTTGTAAGGAGCTGACGCCAATGTAGGGAATTGTAGCAATGGTAAGAAGTTGTAGCTGTTGTAAGTTGCTGTAGCCAATACAGGGAGTTGTAGCAATGGTAAGAAGTTGTGGCTGTTGTAAGAGGAGTAGCCAATGTAGGGAGTTGTAGCAATGGTAAGAATTTGTAGCTGTTGTAAGGAGCTGTAGCCAATGCAGGGAGTTGTAGCAATGGTAAGAATTTGTAGCTATTGTAATGAGCAGTAGCCAATGCAGGGAGTTGTAGCAATGGTAAGAATTTGTAGCTATTGTAATGAGCAGTAGCCAATGTAGGGAGTTGTAGCAATGGTAAGACGTTTTAGCTGTTGTAAGGAGCAGTAGCCAATGTATTGAGTTGTAGCAATGGTAGACGTTGAAGCTGTTGTAAGGATCAGAAGCAATGGTAAGAATTTGTAACAATACTAGGGAGTTTAACGAGTGGAAAGAATTTTTAGCTGATGTAAGGAACAAAAATAGGAGTTGTAGCACTGGTAAGTAGTCATCCATATGCTGAGTGTATACTGCATACTACATAAATACTACATGAATTTATTTATTGCAAAATAGGTTTTGCAGGGTGCTGGAAAAGCTTCTTTATTAATTTCGGAAACGAATATACAAACAGAAATTAAAAAATGTCCCATTAAAGGAATATCCTATATTGCTTACTTGTCCAGTTATCAGAGTGCAATTGAAATGGTTCTGCCCCATAGCCAATGACAATACAAAATTAAAGCCTTGCATATCTATTATTCTATTCGCGTTACATCGGTATTTTTGTAAAAAGAAAAGTTTTCCTTTTCAAACTAGCGGACGTCAAACATGCCAATAAACTATGTGAAAATGAAAACCGTCAATTTAATGGAAAAATACAAAGTTAAATTTTTGGTTTTGCTTTTTTTATGTATCTACCTTGCCCAATTTAATAAACTCAGGTGTGAGCTAAAGGAGCCGTTAGATGATGACATATTTGATACCAGTTTATATTTTTATCTGAAATTTCATCGTTGGCGATTGTGCTGCTCCATTATTTTGTCATCCGATTTCATTAAATTACGCATCGTCGGATGCGTTGCAAAAACACCGGGATAAAAGCAGTTTTTATGTAATTTAAATTTTAAGATTTTTAAAATCTACCATTTTGAAAAAGTAAGGATTTTTTTTGTTTTAGCCAAATACTATCTTAACAAGGATAAAAACATATGTGCACTGTTTGATTGTTGTATCTCAGTGGTTCTGGAGTAAGAACGTTTAAATAAAAAAATACAAACATCAAATATCTGTAAACTAAGCATATTAGGACTCACCTTTATATTTTATGTTATTGACAAACTATTGCGAAACTTGTCTATCACTAATTTGAATAAATCTCTTGAGTAGGGGGCTGCCCCCTACTCTCTTGTAAAGTTTTTCTAATTAGTCATGGAAAATGACCGCAATAATTTCTTAAATAACATATCGTTATAGGAATATTGTCTTTATTGTTGAACGAACAATCATAAAAGTTAATGTTACAATGCTCGGATGTTAATGTTATAACGGTTTTATACAGTGCATGCATTGTAAAACTAAAGATGTTTGATTCTGATTCACATCGTTAAGTATTTCAGGTTATTTTGGACACTCTGTATAAGGAAAGAATATAAAATATTTTCAAATTTATAATATTTATAATCAATTCCAGTAATAAATAGTAAGTGACTGTTAAAAATTGTGGACAGTTCTAAGTAAAATTGTAGTTTGTACAAGTTGTGTAACACAATGGTTTGAAATTAGTAATTTACACAGTATTTCAATCGAAAATTAAATGGAAAATCCGCTGTTCCCGGTTCGAAGGTTTTGTCGTGACTACCCCCCTCCTCCCTCCCCAACCCTCCCACCCATGTAGCACATATATATGGTTACTATTACTACATTTGTCAACATTTAAAAAAAAATCCCTCAGGGCCTTTAAAGTGGCCATAGAAGGTCCTAATTTGATATTTCAAGTGTAATTTAAAAGAGTAAATTATTAAAAAGTGAACCCATTGAGGACATCGTTATATATCATTCTGTAAGTGACATTTTTAAGTCAAAATTGTGGGAAAATCAGAAAATTGTTCGGAAAATCAGAGGATGATGGGAGAGGGCTCAAATTAAAGGTTTTAATCCCAGGGACTGGGAAGATTAGCAGTTTTTGTAAACAGTTACCGGCAAATGAGAAATAAAGTAAATCATATGAGAAAAGCATGGGAATTTAAAAACGTCTGCTTTGTTTACATTAAAACATGTGATTAAGTGTTTACTTTGTTTACGAATCGTCACGTGATCCTAATATCGTTGTTTTATTTTCCTTAAGATGTAAAGATAAGAGTAAACAAATCAGAAGGCAGAGCATTTAAGCGAAGGTTTTGGGTTACGGACAATTCAAGCCACAAGTTTATCATATTTGTTTAAATGTAACCCAAAGACACATTTGCCGAATACAACTTCTTCTCTCCATCGCCGGTCTGTTATTTGACGACAATCTTCCACCCCGTTCCTGCACCTCTCATCCACCCACACACGCCGGTGTAACGTATGCATTGAACTTTCCCTGATCGGGTATTACCAGCATAGCGAGCCGAGCCGGCGATGCGATCGGACAATAATGGCGATTGTGGCGATGCGAGCACTGCGACTGCGCGGTCGAGTATCGCGTAGCGCTTATCTCGCGGTGCGCAGTAATTTGTTAACACTATCGCGTGCATCAAGTTACAATTCACACGCATGCGCGTTGCGTCCACCTCTGTTTAGGGAATGGCAGGGTATTAATTGTCGGAGGCGCTGTGCCCTGTACATTACGAGGGGCGCCGTATGATGTACGCGGCGCGCCGTTGAACTATATTCTCGCCTTTTGGAGCGCGGCTCGTGTTCCTGTGGTTTATGATCGCTGTTAACTCCCTCATAAGTTTCAACTTTCATAAATAGTTTCATAAATCGTACTACGCTTTAATTATTGCGGATATAAATGTGAAAATGTAAAATACGCTTTACTGCTTTAGTCGTACATATTATAATTAAAATTATTAATTTTTAAACTAATTATTTTTAATTAATCACCGAATACAAGTAGGGAATATATAGATTTTTAATTTTGAAATAACTTTTAAACAAGTCTGCTAATCGACCAAAAATTAGCGCAAGGATCAGCTAACACCTGACTGTCGCTTTGCTTGACTTCGCACACCATAATCGCTTTGTTCTCTGACCCATTTTATCATAAGGTTTTTTTTTTAAATCAATTAAATCTTATTGCTGTAAAACAAGTTTTAATGAAAAGCGTTAAACGCTTATATTAGGATACATGCTCGTGAATACATTCAATGATGTAGCGACTCACTTAGAATAGATTAAAAAATCAAATAAATTGTCTCGAAAAAAAAACAGTTTTATAAAATTATGTTACAGTTTATTTCTATCTGTTGCCCATGAACTCCCATATCGTGTAAAATACGTTCGACATAAGGTAGCGCCTCAAAGGATATAGAGGTACTATTGGGTTCCTAATCAATTTGATATTTTCGGGGAGTTTATTAACACCATCACGCTCATTTGAGCTAGCAAGTTCTGACCCTGTGGGTTTTCCGGACTCTAGTACCCTAGGCCATTGTCAGAGGGGATATTAAAAAATGGAATGGGGATTTTAACGGAAAACTACTACGATCCGCTACGCGTCGCGTGGTAACAGTAACACGGGTTGCCACCCAAGGGATACAGACAAACTTTACGCTCTTACTACATTCAAGTTATTTACTTACTAGGTGCTTAAAGTTGGTCTCAGCTATAACGACACTTTACATTTGAATTACATACACAATTTATTCCTACAACTGCAATTTTGGATGCCATCTAACATAAGTGCACTTTTATAAATTTTAGCTGAATTTACAAGACTGAAGTGAAAAACATCGAGTAGGTTAGCTTGGTCCAAAAGCAGCAATCAATCAAAATCCAATCCAAAAGAAGTACTTATAGGTACCGTTGTAGAAAAAGCCTATTTTCCAACCCACGGTATAGGGGCTGTGCCGCGGGGCAGAAGCAGAAGCCGGGGCTCCAACCCGGTGTAGGGGGCTGTGCCGCGGGGCATGGGCAAAGTCCGGGGCTCCAACCCACGGTGTAGGGGGCTGTGCCACGGGGCAGGGACAATGGCCGGGGCTCCAACCCACTTAGTAGGGGGCTGTACCGCGGTTTAGGGGCAGAGGCCGGGGCTCCAACCCACGGTGTAGGGGGCTGTGCCGCGGGGCATGGGCAAAGTCCGGGGTTCCAACCCACGGTGTAGGGGGCTGTGCCACGGAGCAGGGACAATGGCCGGGGCTCCAACCCACTTAGTAGGGGGCTGTACCGCGGTTTAGGGGCAGAGGCCGGGGCTCCAACCCACGGTGTAGGGGGCTGTGCCGCGGGGCATGGGCAAAGTCCGGGGCTCCAACCCACGGTGTAGGGGGCTGTGCCACGGGGCAGGGGCAATGGCCGGGGCTCTAACCCACTTAGTAGGGGGCTGTACCGTGGTTTAGGGGCAGAGGCCGGGACTCCAACCAACGGTGTAGGGGGGCTGTGCCGCGGTGCATGGGCAAAGTCCGGGGCTCCAACCCACGGTGTAGGGGGCTGTGCCGCGGGGCATGGGCAAAGTCCGGGGCTCCAACCCACGGTGTAGGGGGCTGTACCGTGGTTTAGGGGCAGAGGCTGGGGCTCCAACCCACGGTGTAGGGGGCTGTGCCGCGGGGCATGGGCAAAGTCCGGGGCTCCAACCCACGGTGTAGGGGGCTGTGCCACGGGGCAGGGACAATGGCCGGGGCTCCAACCCACTTAGTAGGGGGCTGTACCGTGGTTTAGGGGCAGAGGCTGGGGCTCCAACCCACGGTGTAGGGGGCTGTGCCGCGGGGCATGGGCAAAGTCCGGGGCTCCAACCCACGGTGTAGGGGGCTGTGCCACGGGGCAGGGGCAATGGCCTGGGCTCCAACCCACTTAGTAGGGGGCTGTACCGCGGTTTAGGGGCAGAGGCCGGGGCTCCAACCAACGGTGTAGGGGGGCTGTGCCGCGGTGTAGGGGCAGAGGCCGGGGCAGGTGGATAGGCGCCGCGCGGGACTCCTGCCGAGCCTCAGCCCGGATAAATCAACAAGATCTGTTATAAATTGCCTGTTAATTCCATTATTGGACGGTTGCCTGTGGCGTGACGCGGGCTGGTAATTCATCAGTGCACAAAGGTTCTCTTACACGCTGCCGTCCCGTCCCGCGACCCGGCTCATATATCTCGCCGGTGTAATGGGCTAGCGTCTCCTCTACATCTGAACTGCTCCTACCTGTGGAGGGTACCTGTAATCGAGTGGTTGTCACTGTGCGAACATTCCGAATGTAGTTTGGATATCGCTGGAACTTGCCGTGGGATTGGTTTCCGTTGTCTTATTGTCGCTGGGTGATGACGAGAATTTCTACGTTCTTTGCCAAAGCCTTCTTGATTTCCTGAACAATGATAAGTCATACCAGTTATTTTAAATAGCTGTAAACTAAACATGCTCTAGTTTTAATTAAAGATAAAATAAAAATATACCAAAATAGTTGATAACAATAACTGATATGGACAAAGTAACATGCAAAAAAAGTAGTTTGACTTATTTATATAGTTCAAATCTTTGAAAGAACTATTTACATTGAGGGCTTAAGTTAGTGAAAGGTATCTATTCCAATTTAACAAGTATCCATGACATGTAAAAAAAAAATAGCGTTTGTTTTAAAACCTTTTTTGGAATGCGTCTTTTGAAGGGGCAGGGGATGCGGCATCATCGGGGTATCCATTATGTGATTGTTTCATAGTAGGAAGAAATATCAGGTAATTTTCCCAAGAAACACTAATTATGACCCAATTTGTAAAAAAACATATCTTGAGATGGTTTTTGGTGCTTCTGTCTAAGGTGTGCACTAAGAGTAAGTTTGAAAGGTTTTCAAATTTGAGGATTATTACAAATCTATTACTTAAGGGAAAAATAACAAAAAAGTCTAAGTATAGAGCCCTGAGGTACTCCAAATTTTAATTGGACACTTGCAAATGATGGACCAGATCTTTTTTTGTAGTATTCTATTCGTAAGATATTTATTTAATTACTTGATAACTCATGAAAATGTACAAATAACCGAATAAGTAGGGACACGCTTATGGAAAACGATTTCTGGCGAGAAAGCCGCCCCTCGAACGCAGACAGAGGCATAATCACGTGTTTTCGCCCTATTCTGTCCGGATTTAAGTGTTCACGTTTTCAGTGCTTTAAGTGACTGCACTGTTTTCTTCCCTGAACTTGGGCCGCAAAACTAAAATAAAATAAGATGGGTGGCCCTTCTTATACGGTTATGAAGGTTATACGGTAAGGCACTCGTGCGGTTTATTGGTCATCAATTCAATAGCCATATTCTATAGTTTATTTAAAAGTGCTAGGTGGCTTATAAGGGTTTTATCCGGACAGGTTATTTATGTTTATAAGACATAAGATGTCATAGTTCAGTAGTATCGAACGCGCGGTTGAATTGGCTGGTAAGCTGGGCTTGAACCCCCACAATGATCTTGGCATCAAAGAATGCCAGATGGTCACTTCCACTGTCACAACTAGATCTCGATTACAGTTAACATTCTTATAAACCAAACCTTTAAAACTATCAAAGGTGTGATAAACCTCGTGAACAATTTGTAATTCGTTATTAAATTAATTT
Organism: Allygus modestus; assembly: GCA_963675035.1. NCBI lineage: Eukaryota > Metazoa > Arthropoda > Insecta > Hemiptera > Cicadellidae > Allygus > Allygus modestus. The sequence goes on from OY776111.1 coordinate 4,828,638, forward strand.
AGAATAATAATTCGTGATTTAATTTGTGTTATTTTAAGGGAAAAGTCCTAATGTCATCTTTTAAACCACGAGCTCATATTTATATTCAAATAATCTATGGGTTGAAAAGACGATGCAATGCAAAGAGTATTTAATCAGACATGTTAACATTTCTACTTTAAAAATATTAACTTTCATGAAGCAAAATCGTTTACAAATCCTAATCTACTTAATTCATTCTTATTTTATTCGCAAGTACCTAGAGGGCCAAGCTTTGCTCGGGGAATGCCAGTTTGTTTGTTTAGATGACTTAAAGTAATATTTCACCACCTCCCCCAACTGATTATCAGATTTTTTATAGCTCAATTGCCTCTTTTCTGAATTTTTAAGGTCACTCCAGTTGTTATTTATGGCTCAATGTCCCTTTGGTTTATTTCGGATATGCCCACTCTGTATAGGCCCTATGCAATCTTCACTCAACAGATTTAGTCACTGCTCTCAGGAAACCACATGTTAACAATTTTATGAACAGCATAAGTATGGTATTACTTTGACAGTTCCCTGGACAATTATGAACAGCTGTTACAATTATTTGGTTTTATTTCAAACTCCACAAGGCCAATGTTAATTGTTTTAAATTTTCATTTTGGTATTTTTACATTGCTGAATATTTCCTGGGGATTAGACCAAACTAGAACTTATTTTTATCCCAAAAATTAGTTTGTGCAACATTTCAAGGAAATCGATGGAGCCGTGTTTGAGATCAGAGTTGCAAATACGCACGCAGGCAAACTCATATTAGAGTGTAGGATAGTTTATAGCTTAAAAGTCAATCACATTCCACAAGTTGAAAAAAATAAACACACTTTCAATTGAATAGAATCAAGTTGCTCAACTCACTCCCCCTTCCCTTCAGTTGGACTCGGATCTGAGCCGCTTCAAAAGATAACTAAAATACTCCTGGATAAGTGCTCCTACAGTGTCTGTGATTGTATTGTACAGGGTTATCCTATAGCTGTAAAGAATTCTGAGTCAGAATTATAACAACTTTTTGATTTTAATTATGTTTCATGTTAACTGGAGTACTATGATTTACTGGAGTACTGTAGTTTATTAGTAAATTTATTTTGACGTAACAAATGTAAATTTACTTTGTCAATTTGGGCAAATTAATAATTATTGAGCTGTAAACGACTCATTCTGTTTTGCATATCCATCGGGCTACCTAGGACCAACAATTGTTGTAATGTTGGGCTATCTAGGACCAACAAGGATTATACTGTCGGGCTACTAGGTCCAACAATAGTTGTACTGTCGGGCTAGCTATGAGCAACAATTGTTGTACTGGAGTACAACAATTATTTTACTGTCGGGCTAGCTAGAACCAATAATTATTGTACTGTTGGGCCATCTAGGACCAACAATTATTTTACTGTCGGGCTAGCTAGAACCAATAATTGTTGTACTGTTGGGCCATCTAGGACCAACAATTATTGTACTCTCGAGCTAGCTAGGACCAACAATAGTTGTACTGTCGGGCTAGCTATGAGCAACAATTGTTGTACTGTTGGGCCATCTAGGACCAATAATTGTTGTACTGTCGGGCTAGCTAGGACCCACAATTGTTGTACTGTCGGGCTAGCTAGGACCAACAATTGTTGTAATGTTGGGCTATCTAGGACCAACAAGGATTATACTGTCGGGCTACTAGGTCCAACAATAGTTGTACTGTCGGGCTAGCTAGAACCAATAATTGCTGTACTGTTGGGCCATCTAGGACCAACAATTATTTTACTGTCGGGCTAGCTAGAACCAACAATTGTTGTACTGTTGGGCGAAGCTAGTGCCAACAATTGTATATTCTGAAAGAGAATATGGGTTTTTAATTAGTCTAACTTAATCTTATTTAATAGAGTACAAGGAAACATGTGTATTTAAATAATCATCTAAATAAAGTAACCAAATATAACCAAATATAATTGGCATTGAAGCTATGGAGATTCATGGGGTGGAGCCCTGATGGTGGGTGTTTGTAACATACTAACAGACAAGTTTAGAGGTTATATAAGAGCTCTTGATTTAATCCAAACTTTTCCACAAAATAATACTTTTAGTTATATAAATTCGACCAAACAAATAAAAAATTGTTGTAATATTATAAATATTTAAAAACACAATATTGATGACAAGGCTGCATTCCATCTTGGTTCCTCCATTTGTTGGTTGCTACGGTTTACGGATGAGCACAGGGCCATAGAGAGCCATGAAAGGCCCCCTAGGGTTTGGTGCCCACTTTTATTCTTGGGTAGAACCACCCCCTCCTTTAGCTGTTGCCTTTTTAGAAGGTTCGACCATCTAAACTTGGGAGTATATTAGGGAACCTCGCCTGTCAATGGTTGATGGGCCAGCCCACCTGGGAGAAAAGGGGTTTCTATTCAAAGAAGTAGAATTGACCCATCTCTTGTCCAATCTCCGCTGTCCATCTCTACTGTCAAACCTTACGATGACCTTCGCGAAATTCCCGTTGTTCCAAGTCCTTCTGCACACGTTTCCCAATCAAGTATTGCAATTAAGATGGAAAGATACTAACCGCAACAGTGTGAGATTAGCAGGATATCCCTGCTAGCGGTATTGTCATATTACCGCGCTCGTCCTCTAGGGCTGCTAGCACTACTGTCATATTACCGCGCTCGTCCTCTAGGGCTGCTAGCACTACTGTCATATTACCCTGCTCGTCTACTAGGGCTGCTAGCAATACTGTCATATTACCCTGCTCGTCTTCAAGAGCTGCTAGCAGTACTGTCATATTACCCTTCTCGTCTTCAAGGGCTGCTAGCAGTACTGTCATATTACCCTGCTCGTTTTCTAGGGCTGCTAGCACTACTGTCATATTACCCTGCTCATCTTCAAGAGCTGCTAGCAGTACTGTCATATTACCCTGCTCTTCTTCAAGGGCTGCTAGCAGTACTGTCATATTACCCTGCTCGTCTTCAAGGGCTGCTAGCAGTACTGTCATATTACCCTGCTCGTCTTCAAGGGCTGCTAGCAATACTGTCATATTACCCTGCTCGTCTTCAAGAGCTGCTAGCAGTACTGTGATATGATCCACTCGTCTTCTAGGGCTGCTAGCACTACTGTCATATTACCCCACTCGTCTCCCAGGAGAACAGTCGGACCCTCCGGAACACCCGCCGCTGTTTCCTCCCCGGCACATAACTCAACGGGATAAGATCGACCCGGGACCGGTCTAAACACCGTCTAATGACACGAATAAGTTCCGCGAGCGACACGCGGGAAGTCAATAGAGCGGACTATCGCGGCACCGCGGCTAGGCTCGGTAAATAACCTATATCCCTCCATTACTGCCGATGTATTCATTCCGAATAAAATATTTATGTCGATTAGAGCGCACAAAAGGAGCAGGAGTTAATTAACATGTCTCGATGTAATTAAAAGTGGAGCGATAAGCGCAGGAGCGTCGTCCCGGCGCATAAATAAATAATATGGAAATGAAGAACGGGTTGGAAGCGGTCCAGAGCCGGCCGCGCAGACAAATCAACGCATTGTGGGATAAACCGGTCCGCGCACTTGTGTTCGCATGTTTCTGCGCGACAATAAAAATTATTATAAGTCCGAGGAACAAAACACGCGCTAGTCGGGCATGATTTGCATTCGACACGCAACCAATTATATATTCGGACACTCATAGATGCGGCGGCCTGGGAACAACTCCGCGAGCTTTTTGCTCCGTTTGATCGATTTCCTCGCTCGCTGCTGCTGTACTCGTTTTTTACACTCGCTCTCGGTCGAAAATTATTTATCGAATCCGTGCTTCGTTATTCTCGGCCTCGACTTGTCATCGATTTGCTATTGAGGATTTTACTCTTCTAGTTTATTTAGAGTGAACTAGGCTTAGTTTATGATCAAACATATGTTGTGGGGGGTAGCGTTCATGAACTAACCTGCGAGTGGAGGAGTGTGTTCATGTGTGTGGGAATTATTTGTTTTAATATCGCGACATTTAACACCTGGCAGTCAAGATCTGGAACGAAAACACAAAAGTTAACTATATGATAAGTACTTTTAGCGTCTGGACCAAAAGGTTAGAGGTCCAGATAATCAAAATTTAACAAATAGATCAAGTAGTCTATACAACAATAACGAAAACTTTATATCATTATATTTTGTCCTATTACAACTAATGACGTGAACATTACATTTTGGCCAAATGTTATCTCTCCTTAACCTTTTTTTAATCATCCTCCTTCGATAAAATGTTGTGTCACCGAAGAGAAAACAATAATCACATTCTAGATAAGTCTCAAAAGATTGATAAACGTCAGATTTGAATATTAAACACATAATTATTATAATGATAATGGAACCATACAATATGAATTTTACTGCAAAAAGTATATATTTAAGTACTGGAAGATAGATATTTTCAATAAATAAACTGTTGGACTCGTCACTCTGGTCATTAACAGCCTTTCAGTGGCGTAGTAAATGTATCCCGTGTTCGATTCCCACCTAAAACGTATTGATCTTCTCAGATAAGTGATTTATTTCCTTTATATAGTACAGACTCTTAAAATAGTTTTAATCCAAAATCAGTTCAATCTACGCCATGCAACCTAAAGCACGTCATTGCCATTTTTCAGTTACAGGCAATCATTCAAATTGCTCGTCCCCAAATGAACCTAACACCATCCTTGCAAAACATCTTCAGCGGGTAAGCGGTGTTTACGGCCAGGACTTTTATTATCCGAGGGAAATCCCGCAAAACCGTTTGATACCGCGGTTATAATAGCGCAAGTACATTACCATAAAACCAGATGCACTCTAGTGTTCCAGCTATTTCCATAATTTATACTTACAGTTGAAAGCGCCGGTGACTGTAAAAGTTGGCTCTCGGTGTCATAGTTTAGAGCTCGTCTCGGGATTCCAGTTTGCGAAGATGATGTATTTATAGTGTGGAGAGCCGGCCAGACGGACACACGGACACATGTTGATGGCGGTGTAATGAGGACTCGGCGAACTGTAATTACACGTCGCAGCGCTCCCGTCGCCGGGACATCATCGGAATATTATAATGCACTGAATTACGAGTAATATATTCTGGAATATTTCACCCGCTTAATGAAGCTGATCGCGAACGAAGACGTATGGTGGAAATGCCACATTATGTGTGCATGTAGATAATGGTGGATCTGCGATGTAAATAAAGTTCTGTTTTGAAGTGCATTTGAGTGGAATATCTATAGAAATAAGTTTACGATTTTTCTGTGGCAAATCCTACAAGAAAAATTGAGTTCGTTGTAACCACTACAATAATTCAAAATTCGTTTTCCCTTAATTTCGGCGTCCCACTGTCAAATTGGTGCATGTACAATTTGTAAATATTACTGCAACTCTAAATTACTTTCTGAATAGGTTAAACCATAGCAGATATTCTACTCGTATTAATCGTGATACCAATTATTAAATTAAACGTTTATTAAATCACTGCAATGCAGAACAATAGTGCTCTATAACAATAAACGTAACATTATAATAAATCCAATTCTCATATGCTTGTTTATAGTTTTATATATTCTTGATCTCCGGTCTTTCGATACTTTTGAACTGAATGTCGCTGTAGACTGTACCTGGGTAAAAAGGATAGGACGCTGAGGAGTCAAAACTGTTTTTACCTTTGTTAAAAAAATAGCAATAAATAAAAAGCATTGCAAAATGGCTTTGATTGAGGTAGTGCCAAAAATAGCATCGCGAATTCACGATGGCCTGAGAATTCAACGAAGTATATATCCAAAGGTAACTAAAAGATATTCCAGACAGCGCCTGCAGCGAACATACAAAAGACCTGAAGATGCGGACGGAAAAGTTCATAGATCCTGAAGATCCCAGGATCACCTACCTGACCGACATAATGCAATGTTGTTGATACTATGGGATCCATCAGTGAGCGCCGGGGTTAGTGTGTTCTCTGGACTACCGGAGGACAAACTCGTCAGTGCACCTCCTAGAGTAGTGTAAATCAAGGGAAAGGGCTACTGATAAGACACCAGGGAACATCGACGGGTAGTGGAAATCCGCAGATCACCTGTAGAGACGCACGGCTTCATCAGATGGTAGGATAACTCTCAAGACTACCAGGAAACGCCACGGAACATCAGAGGGCACTATAGATTGCAGGACAACTTGAAGACATGCAAGGAACATCAGAAGGTAATTTAGATCTCGGTACCACCTGAAGACCAGCCATGGAACATCAGAAGGTAGTTTAAATCTCAGAACCACCTGAAGAAAGAAGGGAAATTCAGAGGGCACTGTAAATCCCAGGTCCACCTGAAGATTTGAAAGGTACATTTAAATACACTGTCGATCCAAATACCACTTAAAGACAAGCCAGGGGACATCAGGGGGCACTGTAGATCCCAAGACCAGCTGAAAAAAGAACAGGGAACCTCAGAGGGCTCTGTAGATCCTAATACCATCCGAGGAAAACCCGACGGTAGTGTAGAACCCAAGACCTCTAAAGATATTTGGGGAATACCAGAAGACATTTTACATCCCAAGACCATCCGAGGAAAACTCGAGGGTAATGTAGATCCCAAGACCTCTGAAGATATTTGGGAAATACCAGAAGGTGCTGTAGATACCAAGACCATCCGAGGAACACCCGAGGGTAGTGTAGACCCCAAGATCATCCGAGGAATACCCGAGGGTAGTGTATATCCCAAGACCTCTGAAGATATTTGGGGAATACCAGAAGGTGCTGTAGATACCAAGACCATCCGAGGAACACCCGAGGGTAGTGTAGACCCCAAGATCATCCGAGGAATACCCGAGGGTAGTGTATATCCCAAGACCTCTGAAGATATTTGGGGAATACCAGAAGGTGATGTAGATACCAAGACCATCCGAGGAACACCCGAGGGTAGTGTAGACCCCAAGATCATCCGAGGAATATCCGAGGGTAGTGTATATCCCAAGACCTCTGAAGATATTTGGGGAATACCAGAAGGTGCTGTAGACCCCAAGACCATCCGAGGAACACCCGAGGGCAGTGTATATTCCAGAACCACTTGATAACGCGCCAGGGAGCGGCAGCATGTGGAAGCTCGTCAATCATCTGAGGTCATCAGAGAGAGACGCTGATAGATGCAACAATTAGCGGGCTAATGGGTCCGTAGGCGATGTCGAACCTCTGTGTCGAGGATTGATTTCACTTCCAACGAACAAACAATTAACTTTTATTGGCTGTCTACGAGATTGAGGTTCTAGACAGGTTTGCTTCCTTCATTGTTAATGTAACACCTGGTTTTAACAATGAGTAGGCAATTAGTAGAGACAAACAAGCATTTACCCCGTTCTGAAATAACTCCATCAGATTATCATTGGAAGGTTTAAGAACCATGGGGTGGGACCTAAGGGAATTTCGAAAAGCCCAGCGAATTGCTCTGGCGGGGTTGAACATCACGTACAACTCGAAACTTTTTTTGAACTACATCTTCTCTCTAGCCTGGGATGTACGTTAATTGTCAAGAACTTAAGATAAAATAAATAAGTACATCTTAAATCTAACCTCTTAAAAAAATAAAGTTTTAAGTATAACTTTATAGTGTTGCATGTTCGTTGTAATATGTCATACTGTCATTATAAATCTGAATGTCAATGTATTTGTTTGATTGATTCTCCATCAGACACACACTAGCGGGCCACTTGAGCCAAGTGAGATGATACGCTAGTATCAAAGGCAGAACTGAACAAATCGCATGAGCTGGAGACAGTGTTTTAAATTTTGTTATGGATATTATATTATGTCAAGAGCCCTATTAGTAAGAAGGACAAATTTAAATGATTCATTAGACCTATTAAGTCAAATTTGACGACTGGTGGAGTTGAACAAATCTTACTCTCAAGGATCTTACCTCTTTACTTTCCTAATGTTTGATGAAATACTTTTTGGCAGTCATAAGTTTGTAATTTGCTGAATATTTATTGTGAAAATAAATGCAACTCAATTAACGTTAGTTTATTCGGCTTTATATCAAACTTGCTGGCCCAACAGACGTTGTCCTGTCCTAATGTCATTGAATTTGTTTTGTGTCAAATACTCGTTCATTTTCAATATGAGCTCGTTCGCTACGCTCACGCGCCTATCGAAAAAAGAGTTTGAGTTGCCATTCAAGTAGTTTTTTTATTTCCACTATGAGAGTTTCCATTCAAGTAGGTTTTTTAGTTCATAATGAACATATATTTATGCCTTTCAAGTATGATTGGATATACTTCTAATAAATACATGTTCCCATAAGGAATAACATGTAAACTTTGAAAGCCAAAGGGGCAGAGCCCTTCACATTTTACGGGGTAAAAGTATCCTATGTGTTAATCCAGGTAATAAACTATCCGTGTGCAAAATTTCAATTAAATCCTTTCACCCGTTCTTGAGTTATAAGATTTGTAGCTAACACCACTTTGTTTTATATATTTAGATTGCAGAATCCGCTTGGGTATTACTCGAGTGATTGACATTCAGTGACTCTCCTCATCGCTAGAACCTTCGGTAGAATGCCACACCCTAACATGAAAAGAGCGGTTAGACCAATAGCACTTAGTATTAGTATTTGAAACTCACACACTAGATTCCGTTGTCAATGAATATTTTATTGCAGTAGGTTTTATGTTTTGTTGAGTGACTTAACGATCCAGCGAAGAGTTAAAAATTTCAGATCTTTTATAGTAATAAACCATAAACATCTAACATGCAATCTTCTATCTATGAGGGCCTATTCTTTCAGAAATCCTCACATCTCGGCAAAAGGTTAGGTTCTTTTTAAATTAAAAATAATACTAAGATGCCTGAAAAGTTAAATCAGGTTTTGACAATGAACATATGTCTATATTATTACTTACCGTGTCAACAAACAACAACGATTAATATCCTCCCTTAGGCCTATCTAAAGGTAGCGTTACATAAAACTCTGTCAGGTTGTTCGAAGATTCCATAATGTGTTGACTTTATCGCCACTGTGACTTTTACGGTTGAACTTCAGAATTCAGCAGGAACGCTGAAGATCTGGTTCGGTCGCTTGTCCCACATATTTTGGATTTTACGGTGGATTTGGACAATCTTTAACTTTTACCATGCTATAAACAAGAAAGATTCCCTTATTTTATTGGTTTAATTCTTTTTGGAATTTTCACAATTGTTTCTGTATATGATCTATATCCTTTGTTTGATTGCCACTCAATTCCTTATCCTTTATTTTATGAATTAATATTTATTACACTTAATTGCGAATAAATAATTTGTTATTGGTTGGGATGTATTCATCAATTTGTTTTACTTTGGAAATGTAGACATACATGTAATTGGGTTGGATGATTTAACCTTAATTCCTGAATGATTAATTGCTTACAACGATGTGAAGGCTCGGTCGCATCGCGGCGCGGGACAGCGGCGAGGTTTCAACAACTGATGATGATGACGATCGCCTCATGTAATCAGCGCAGCGCCGCTCCCGTAATCTGATTGTGGAAATCAATCCGAAATCCATTGACAGAATTCAATACTCGTCCACTATCATTTTTTGTGGTTTTTAATTCTGTTTGGTTCATGGAAACAACGCTCCGTAGAACTAGCCACCAGTTGTAGGTTTACATTAACCTGGGTTGCCATGATTAATGTAAATTCAGTTTTGCCAGATTTCTAACCATTTCTAACATTTAAGCCATTTTTTACGCTACAATTGCAGTAAATAACAAACAGATAAAAACTTATTTATTAAATCATAACAAGTACTAATAAACAAACAAAATGTCTTATTTTGTATGTTTAAACCTTTCTTTGTTTACTTCTTTCGTGTAGCTTTGTTTTTTTTTTTTTACATCAGTTTCACCACCTGTTTATTTTTTAACACTCATTAATACAAATATATATACACATTTCTTTATTCTTCCACTAAGCAAGATGCTTCTAATATGCATTAAATATCTTCCTATTATACATATCTCTATGCTTATTCGCCCGTGTATTTCCTTACACTATAATTCTGTCATCCGGCCCGATGGACCGAAATATGATGGTGATATACATTAGAATGCATCTTAGTAGTAGGGAGATATAACTCTGTACATTTATTACTGCCAATCATTATTATTTCATTTGATAAAACATTGATTTTTTTCATCACAATAACTAAATGTAATTGAATAAAGTGCTAAAATACCGAAATTTGTTGTTTATTCATAACTGAAAAACGAATCCATAAGTTAATCTTATTTATCAAGAGGTCGAAGATAATTAAATATGATTACAGTAGAGTCCTGGCGGATTTAACTGTAGAAGTTAAACTAAAAACGCTACATTTTAGTTTTTTTCCATTAATTAATTATGCTCTATCCCTCTAAATCATCGCTTAAGAAACCAACGGATTCTAACACCTCATCAATCCTGTGCTATCTAAATATCCTAAAAGCATTCGCCACTAATCGACCGGGTGACTTATTCGGTCATCAACTCGAGCCACCGGCGCGGCGATCTGTTGAAACCATGAAAAATGTCACCTCCACTAAACATCTCGGATATTCGAAAATTACGATTCCGGAATAGGAGAGAGCGGCGTCATCGGCGATTTGAAAAATCGGCCGGCTCACAGAATGCGCTTAATTCGGTCGATGGAAGCTTCTGCGACCATTACCGAAGGTTCCCACAGACCGGCGGATAAATATGCAGATTTACTTGGCTCGTAAAGTGGCGGAATCCGACGCGGCAGCCGGGCTTTTACGAGGGCGCGACACGGGCGTTAAATTACGTATTAGAGTGATAAAGACAGAGGTCCGTGTCGTCGGCTGGCGTGACACCGGTACTGACACAGAGGACACAAAGGGAAACAAAGGGATGGTTAGGAGATGCATTACCAGGACTGTGACAACAGTGTCACCGGGTAATGACACTGGGCACCCTGGGGAAACAAAGGGATGGTTAGGAGATGCATTACCAGGACTGTGACAACAGTGTCACCGGGTACTGACACAGGGCACCCTGGAACTCAAGGGAAGGTTATGATCTTCATAACTACGCCTGTGTCAACAGATGCATGTACATTATGTATGACACCGGGAACTGACACAGATAGCGTTTTCAGGAGACATGGGGACAGTTAGGATCTCCATTACCAGGGCCGTGTCAACAGATTTACAAAATCACCACATACATTACTGGATTTTACAAATGCCCCCTGAGGGAGGGAACACCCCGCCACGTCACAGGCCCCCCCAATGGGGCAGGTGCCGGGCCGCAGGTGCCGATGACAGCACCTGACCACTGACCACGCGGTGTCGCAACCCAGCCACTTTCTCTCGTAATCGCCTGACAATGCCCGCCGCCCGCTCCGCATTTTAAACGCGTTTAATTGAGAAACAAATTGCCCGTACCGTTCCCTCGGACGTGTTTCATTATATTTTCATTAGCGTCTCGTCGCCGAATTAAAACACGCCTTTGAAACAGTTTAACGAGTGTTGTAGATGTAACAATTTGGGTTTTACGATCAGCTGTTAGGTTTTACAAGCCGTCAGTGTCGCGTCTCTTGGCGTTTGGAACTTATTTTAAAATCTTTGGACATTTTAGTTAAGTTTTAGTTGTTGGCGATTCGTGTGATAGAGCAGTAAAAGTGCTTAACTAATACACAAGGGCCATGACAGCAGCCCTGTAGTGTGTCCAAATCCCAGTTCTGTCTATATAGCTTGTACTGCATCGGCTCACCCCTTACTTTGATTGATAGGTTTCACGCACGAGCCGAGGCCCAACAGACTGCCATGCTCTTTAAATAATATACATATAGAATATAAAATAAATCGATTTTTCTTCTCTAGTATGTAGCTGTAAAACAATAAAGAATCAAAGATCTAACCTTGTGTAGCACCTAAAACAATATTATGTTATTTTAGATTTACTTTTATATTTTATCAAAAGATATGCCAATTTTAATAAATGAACACTAGAAACAATCCAACACTTCTACACATTATTTTAATACGACATTTTAAATTTGATTCAAGTTTTCGAACTGTTTTTGTTGTTGCTTGTTTTGTTTCAGAGTGATATTAGAGAGAAAAAAGCTTTAACATATTTAGAGAGGAAAAAGACCATGCATATATCCTTTGAAGAAAGAGATAAATTTGTGCTAAATATACTTGTAAATAGTGATAATATCTGTTTAAGTACATTTCTTTTGTATTTCATTTGAACATTTTTAAGTAAATGTTGACTATGCAAATAATTCCATTATGTTTTACTACAAATTTATCACAAATAAAACACTTGTCTTGAACTTCATGAAATGAGCACAACTAATAGGATCTTTAAAATTTGTTTAATCACTTCTTGCAGAATCTAACCACCATATTTTAGAGTGGTACAATCCCATATCCGTTCACTAGTCCGGTCTGATAGTCCGGGGAGGATTCTCGGCACCAAATCAACCGGATTCTCTGGCTGAAGAGGAAACATAAACTCGGGGACTGAACGACGCAAAACATACCGGCAGTTATTGCACGACCTAGAAAAAATGATAGTTGCATCTCTGAACGTAAACGATTCAGATGTGCAGGGTACACTGTTTGTGAACAAACTTGAACCCAGAAACAGCTGCCATAGCTTCTAAAACACCCGCCATAGCTGTAGCATATATGCAGCTGTCAGTTCACCTCATTAATCCATCGACAAAATGATAGTTGCATCTCTGCACGTAAACGATTCAGATGTGCAGGGTACACTGTTTGTGAACAAACTTGAACCCAGAAACAGCTGCCATAGCTTCTGAAACACCCGCCATAGCTGTAGCATATATGCAGCTGTCAGTTCACCTCATTAATCCATCGACAAAATGATAGTTGCATCTCTGCACGTAAACGATTCAGATGTGCAGGGTACACTGTTTGTGAACAAACTTGAACCCAGAAACAGCTGCCATAGCTTCTGAAACACGCGCCATAGCTGTAGCATATATGCAGCTGTCAGTTCACCTCATTAATTCATCGACAAAATGATAGTTGCATCTCTGCACTAAACGATTCAGATGTGCAGGGTACACTGTTTGTGAACAAACTTGAACCCAGAAACAGCTGCCATAGCTTCTGAAACACGCGCCATAGCTGTAGCATATATGCAGCTGTCAGTTCACCTCATTAATCCATCGACAAAATGATAGTTGCATCTCTGCACGTAAACGATTCAGATGTGCAGGGTACACTGTTTGTGAACAAACTTGAACCCAGAAACAGCTGCCATAGCTTCTGAAACACCCGCCATAGCTGTAGCATATATGCAGCTGTCAGTTCACCTCATTAATCCATCGACAAAATGATAGTTGCATCTCTGCACGTAAACGATTCAGATGTGCAGGGTACACTGTTTGTGAACAAACATGAACCCAGAAACAGCTGCCATAGCTTCTGAAACACGCGCCATAGCTGTAGCATATATGCAGCTGTCAGTTCACCTCATTAATCCATCGACAAAATGATAGTTGCATCTCTGCACTAAACGATTCAGATGTGCAGGGTACACTGTTTGTGAACAAACTTGAACCCAGAAACAGCTGCCATAGCTTCTGAAACACCCGCCATAGCTGTAGCATATATGCAGCTGTCAGTTCACCTCATTAATCCATCGACAAAGTGATAGTTGCATCTCTGCACGTAAACGATTCAGATGTGCAGGGTACACTGTTTGTGAACAAACTTGAACCCAGAAACAGCTGCCATAGCTTCTAAAACACCCGTCATAGCTGTAGCATATATGCAGCTGTCAGTTCACCTCATTAATCCATCGACAAAATGATAGTTGCATCTCTGCACGTAAACGATAGTAGTAGGGAAAGGGGACTTTTGGGCCAAGTGATTTATGGCTTCCGGTCACGTGACCGGAAGCGCTGAGTCATGAAAGACGTCATCTGAGGCTGAGCCAGTGACGTAGGCGGTTTTGTGACGAAATGAGTAAAAGTTCAAAGTTCAAGGTCACGGTGAAGTTTTTTTAAAAAAATCTACCTCGCACTCGTAAAACGATTGTGATTCGATAGTTAATCGATAATAAATATCGAATGAAAATTATCGAATGAAACAATCGAATGATACGAGTGCGAGGTAGAACAATTACAAATATTACTTTATTTTATTAACAATAATTCATATTACAAATATTACTTTATTTTATTTACAATAATTCATGTTTACAATAGTTCCCCGTTGTTGGTTGTCATCGATGTTGTTGATCCGGACGAGTTGCGGCCATCACTTTGCTTTCTGAAGAAAGACGGTAGATACTTCGTTCCCTGCGCAGAGTCCATGTTGTTTTTTGATGCGTAAAGTTCCAAAGATAAATCGTAACCGGACGCAATAAGAAGTCTTAACTCTTCACTAAACACCTCGAGGTCTTGGTAAGTCGCAAGATGAATAGAGTCATAATGAATACACCTAATTTTAATGGACATTTTAATATAATGTTTTACGTTTGTGAAGAGCACTCGATGTTCACCAGTCGAGAGCCGGAGGTGTACTGACTATTCGCTAGCTAGCGTTCTGGTATGAAACGAAATGGTGGGGGTAAAAGTGTGGTGGGGCGGAGAAGATGGCGGACAGCAGATGGCAGGCGGCAGGTGGTGCGAGGCAGATGGTTGCTACTACATTCGCCGCCACAGTAATGCAATCCTTCGGCGTAATTCTTGTATTTTATCTTGTCGGTTCATTTGATACGTTTTACATCTACATATGCAATAGCTAAAACACTTGCACTTACGACAAGCTTTCCCGTCAACTTGATCGCCTGGTATTTTAAAACATTGTAACTCGCAACAATATGTCTTCAAATTGTTATCGAAAAATAAATTGTTCATAGGTGGCACCGACATGTTAGCTGCAGCGTGTGTTAGACAAGACTGAGACTAACTTCACTGCTCCCTCTCTTTTATACCTCTTCATAAGTTAACCCTGAATGAAAGTTCAAGGTCATCCATTTGAATTTAAAAAAAAGCAACACAGCAGTATATAAAATAATATACTGCTGTGTTGCTGTTTTTATTTTTTTATTTTTTTTATATTTTTTTAATATTTTCTTTATTAAACAAACATCTTACAATACAATAAGCTTAAGTCTAACATTGATGACTAGAAATACAAACAGAAAAATACAAACAAAGACATTATGTACAAGGATGCGTGATGTGCAGAGTGAGTTCCGTCGAGTTGTTGCCGCTTACACCGTGTGATACCAAATACAACGTCCCCGGTTGAATATCTC
Organism: Allygus modestus; assembly: GCA_963675035.1. Classification (NCBI taxonomy): domain Eukaryota; kingdom Metazoa; phylum Arthropoda; class Insecta; order Hemiptera; family Cicadellidae; genus Allygus; species Allygus modestus. The sequence goes on from OY776111.1 coordinate 4,843,921, forward strand.
GCAAATCTTCATTTTGTAGCAGTTGAACAAATCGTTTTGGAAGAAATACTTGAAACTTCGGCTCATCTCCTGGAGTGAAAGGTCCTTCGCTCAATGAAACTAGAATTGCTTCTCCATGTGTGGTTTCCACTTTCTTGATGTTATGAATAATGTAGTGTTTTTGTTCTTTTAGTTCTGAACACTTTTTAGTTAGCAGAAGGTCGGATTTTGAATGAGTGTTGAATTGATCAACCAGTGTTTGTAGAAACTGTTGTGATGCCATCTTCGTCAGTGGTGTCTTCTGTGATGTTGCCTCTTCGGAGTCTCGAATAATACTCGTGCTGGAGCGGTGCTGTCTCCTCGTATTTATAGGCCCCGCTACCCCCACCACATTTCTGTTCTCCGCTACCCCCACCACATTCCTGCGTTTGTTTCAAGTAAGCAGCCAAACGATACGCGTTGTACAATGCACAGTTTGTTTGGCCGTGTTTAAGATCTTTTGCAGCGACACAAATATTACCGAGATTAATGTTAAAGTCCTTACTGATAGTTATATCGAAAACATCACCGTGCGTGTACTTTTGTATCCAGTTCTTTTTTTCTAATCCTCTTGTGTATATATGTGAATATTGTTTGCAAAAGTTAAACATAATACTGTGCAGATTTCTGTAGCTTATAAATCCTTCATACCAATGTATGTGATGAAAGTAGTTAGTTATCCATTTGTTTGTACTTTTTGCTTTGGTGTTAAGTTTGTTAAAAGAAAAAGGAGCATCAAACGTGAATGGGTAGGCTACAAATGTAAGCAAGTCTAAAATTACTAATTCCTTGATAATAAACCTATCATCATTATTTCGAAATGCTTGAAATTCTATTACACAAGGCTTTACACTCACTTCTTCATCCCCTCCGCTCATCATGGCACCTAGCGATCAACTAAACTGTTTTCCACACCACGGTAGGTTAAATACCAGGCCGTACAGTTGCAGGCGCGTTGGTGTATATTTAACGTGGGCACCGTCCCCAATAGGCCTACCCCACGTGTGTTCTTCTTTACTAAGTCAAACTTTAGTCTTTTTTAACTTCTTCTTCTTTTGTTTCGTTTTCTTCTTCTTCTTTTTTCTCCGTTTCTTCTTCCTGTGTTGTTTCTTCTGTAGCTTCTGTAGCGATTTCTACAAGTGGTTCAAAATCCTTTAACTTTCTCCACATGCAAACTTCATGAGGTATTCTATTAAAAATAGATGTATCCACAGGTCCGTACACGATGGTGCTATCAGGTTGTTTTTCCAAAGTATCGACCAAATATTCTTTAATAATAGCGCTTGCAAATACCAACTGTCTCATGTACCTTGTAATAGGTTCTGTTGCGTAGTTTAAAACGTAGAATTCTTCACGTGACAGTAGAATCTTATTTTCATGTTGAGTCAAGTCTCTAATTCGCACTTGTAGTTGTCCACGATGTTTAACAATATCGATTTCATTGTCACAATCCAAAAGTCGAATATGTGTTTTCCTTCCACACAAACTGTTAGTTAAATAACATTCTATTAAATGTACATGTTTCAAAAATGACTCCCAAGCATTTTGCGAAAATAAAACCTTTTTTGTTCCATGGTGTAGTATTACTGTAGGGGAATAATCCAATGACTTCATCAATCCAACTGATACACTTTTACTGATGCATGCTGAGATGGGGTAAAAGATTCGCAAAAAAACTTCAGTTAAAATGTGAGGAGGAATATTTTCTTCAACTTTCTTCTTCCTCTTTGGTACTACCTTTGATGGGTCTGCATTACTTTCCTCCTCTCTATCTCTTTTACCAAACTTTAAAAATGCAGTTATTTCCTTGATGATTTCTTCTTCACTAGTATTATCACGTTCCAATAACGGTGCTACCTCTGCATCACCTTGTACAACAGATGGAGAACTCATTTTGTAGAAGATGTTGCCCATGCGACGATAGACGATCAACTGAAGACCTGCATTGTTGCTCCGCTATTTATAGGTTAGCGACAGTGGCGGTGCCGGTGGTGGTACAACGTTTTACAATACCGTCTTTACGATACCAGTCAACGGTGTGTATGTAACAATTTTATCGTGCAAAATTAAACAATACGCAGATGTATTTGCAGGTACGTTTTCTTGAAATTCCATTTCTATTTTTATATCAACACTAGACGATTTTACAGATTCGTTTTGTTTGGAGCAATCAATTACAACAATCGGAGCTTTCGATTCAAACTGTACGGGAGATAGTAGAGGTGTGTTTGTTTTGCCGTAATATGAATTTTGGAACCTAGCGTACATATCGTATAAAACACTGTACCTTTTTTTATCAAAAGAGATATTAAAGTTGTCGTAGGGAAAGAATTGTGAATTCAGGAACACTTTACAGTTTGTTAATTTACAATGGTCAAATTCACCAGCATTTTCAGTTAATATACTTTTTTTCTTTGTTTGTAATCCAAAGATTACATATCTCGCTTTTTCCAAATGAGTAGAAGTTTTTACAGTCCATGTATGCCGTTGTGTTGAAGGTAAAACGGGGTATTCATGAAACTCCCAGCTTCTGAATGGCATTACAATGTCTCGATCTGATTTTAACTTTCTTAATAATGTAATCCTGTGTTCATCATTTAGTCGCACATGTGGTACTCTCCAAACAATCTTGTCTAATGTTAGTTTCCAGTCTAAATTGGCTTCAGTTGTTCCAGCAGATGCTTTAATAATATCATTATCGTTTGATGACCTTAATAAAACTAGTTCTTGTTTTACATTTATTATTATTCTTCTGTAATCTTCAGCAAATCCTAAAAGTAATCTTAAAGGTACGTAAAAATCAAAGTTTCCCGAAGCGTCAGGAGTAATTATACTTTTGTCTGGTGCAACCCATCCTGCAACAGCTAACAGATTCTTCTCATTTGGTGTTAAAGACGCTAATCCTTTTAATGTACTGGAAATTCCAACCTTTTTTGTTGAATCGACTGTAACTCCTGAAATTTCATATCTAATCTCGTCAAACAAAAATGCCATAGGATTATTTATGAACGGAACAGTGGTTCCAACAGTACCGTCAGCTTTTGTTACTTTTCCTTCAATATATAAATAACTTTCGCATGGAAGAGTATAAATGTCTTGTTGTTGTATAGGAATCCTAATTTCATCGTTATTGTTTAATTTGGACGAAGCGTAAGGGTTGTGCGTGTGATATTCCTTTTCCCATAAGGTCTCGTCGAATGTTGGCCCCTGCGCTATATCCAGTATATCCATTGTTAATGACCTTTAATCCAATTTCTTCTAGAAAACGAATGTTGTCACTTGTTAATCCTTCTACAGCTGATGAGCTACTGACCTCTTTGCTGGTTGGCTCTCTCTTTTTAAATGATAACCCCATTATCTAAGCGGATGATTTTATATGTATTCTTACAGTAATAGCTTCTCCTCGAAAGTCAATAAGGTTTCCGTCTTGATCCACTATGTTCAGCACGATGTCTGAAATGAAACTGGTGTTTAACGGTAGGTACACAAGGTTTTGAGGCTTTTCTACTATCTTGAAACCCGGTGCGACTGATGGGTAGAATGTGTGTAATATATGCCGATTTTCTCCATCTCTGTAGGATCCTTGTATAATGTTACATGTAATGTCTATGCTGTTTACTTTGATGATCGTCACAGTTCTATTCCCAGAATGAGTTGTATTAGGTTCTAATACCTTTGTTTCCTTAGAAAACCCCAATAAACTACCAATTGAACGTTCTTGGCCAAAATCAATATAATACTTAGAAGTAATTTCGGCTTTCATTGTATTGTTATTGCCTTTTATCGTTATATTTTCTTTTCCCATATGTTTTTGTATAACTTCATTTATATTATCAATTTCATAAGCTCCTGTTGGTAAACTGAATTCTTCCAAAGCTGAATATTTTCCTTTATTATCTTTTGTCTTGTAATAATGTATTTTGTTATTAATTCCTTCACTAACGTTTGGAATAGAGTTATATGTTGTTAAATCCAATAATGCGGCTTCCCATAGTCTTCCTTTTTGCAAACGTAGCGCTGGAAACAGAATACTGCGCAAAGTACATGAGTTACCGGTTAATGACACTGTATACGAAGACATCTTAAAGTTGACTAACACTTTTAGCTAAAAAGTCTAAACATAAATGACCGCAAATGGATGTATCATCAGGTTGTTTTCTTGTATAATTGTAAAAAACATTTTCTGCCGCACGAAAGTATTGTTGAAGTTCTTTCGGTGGTGGAAGGTTTCCAAAACTGTCGAAATAATAAATCGTTTCACCAAGTTTCTTGTAACACACCCAATGAGTGCCTAATCCTTCACTATTATCCAAATTTACTATACCAGTCTCATTTTTCCACATTTTAACCGGTAATTCATCTTTCATAAATACTCCTCTAAAAAATGGGATTTTCAAACAAGAAGCATATGTAATCAGTTCTTCATTGGTTAATTCTTTGTTTTTAATTATTAATTGCTCTTTCTTATTTAATACACACGATACGGTCTTAGGTATAGTCCTCCTCCCTTTTTTATCATTGACCATATTGTTGGTTTCTTTTTACCTTTACCACTAGTAGATCGACGTTTTCTTCTGATATTACCTCCTTGTTTCTTAGCGGGTCTTTTCCCACGCCTTCTTCTCTTTCCTCCTCCAAACGTAGTTTTTGCTTTCATTGCTGCTGTTACTGCTAAAGACGCTGCTTTTTCACCAATACTCGCGTCACTAGATTTTACTCTTTGCCAAGCTTTCTCAGAAAGTGCTCTATCTGCTATTGATCTATTTTTTGTATCACCAAATTTGGAATACGCTATATCGTGCTGTTTACAGGCCTGATCAAGCTTATTTATTCCAGGATCTCCTCTAGCAAGCCGTTTCTCTAATTTGGTTCCAGGACCACAATATTGATATCCTCCAGGTAAATGTAATTCCACAGGTAATAAATCAATCGCCTTGTTAACTATAGCTCCAACCGGTTTACTTAATAGAGAAAATGCTGTTGATGCTATTCCCCTTCCTCTCTGTAATCTCTCTCGATTATGACTGATGCGTTTAGCCCTCGGCATGACTATTTATAGCCAAACTTACAATCAGTAGGTGCACTCTATAAATGTTTTACAATGAATGTAATATTAGTCTTGGCTTCTTGTATTATATATACTGTTTAAAATCAATTTATTATATAGAAATGGATTAATTAATTAAATGTAGACATAATAAATAAAAGTAGTAAAAATAGAAATAAGGTGTAATTGAAGATGTTTCAAATGTTTCTCCGCTGGTGATGGTATCGTTGTTTTCGGTAAAATGAATAAAATCTAAATAGTTGTCATGTTCCCTTAGAAACTTGCCACTTAATCGTTGGTAATTAAATAACACATTCCAGTCTAGTTTATCTTTAAAATTGTCAATGTAATTTTCAGAGAGATTTTGATATTTACTTATTACTTCCCAACAGTTATTAAAATTTGATGTCATCTCTACAAGGAAGTCTTCTGAAAACTGTTGTCTTTGTAAAATATGAATCCAGTTAACTCTGTGAAAATAAATTCTTAACATAGTCATTGTGAAGAGGTAGTGTATGGAAAGTTGTTCCCAATCCATATATCTATCAAACCGTTGAACAAAACCATCTGTCAGCACTCCTTGGGGAAATCTCGGCTCTTGAGATATTAAACTCCACGCAGTAATATTGGATTCCATCATCCTCTCTGTATTATCTCTCGAATATGACTGATGCTTTATCCCATATCATGGGTATTTAAATTCTTTTTTCTCTTATATAATCTTCATCGTTTTCTGTTGGTTCATTAATCACATTCACTTTATCCCCCTTTCCTAATGTCTTGACTTTAGAAGGCTCAGACGGTTTATCTAATTGATTAGGTTTTTCTGGATTGTGTATCTTTTTCCAGTCTAAATAATTGTGGCTGTCAACATCTGAAGCTACAGCTCTTCCTGAAGCCCGATGGATATAATTAAATAAAGCTGCACCAAACCTTTCCATATGTTTTTCATATTCTGTAGTCCATTTCTTGTGTACTATATCAAATATTTTCTTATTTACAGCGTCTCCATCCTGCTCACAATCACCTACATTTGACAATTTTAATTTTTTTACATCATAGCTTGTATCAGTTTCATTCTTTTTGTAAATCGTTAACAATTTTAAAGTCGCTAAATTTACTGCTTCACCATCATAAATGGGATGTTTTATATTGCTTAACCTTTTACCGGAAAATCCCCAATGGTCTTCGTGTACAATCGGGGTTCTTTTATCCATATATTGTACCGTAACCGCATCAGAAGACAAAAGCGGATCACCAACATTTTGAATTACTTTTCCTTCAAAATTATAATTACCATCAGGTGTTAACGGAAACCCAGCTCTTTTTTCACTATATCCAGATTTTACTCCAAACTCGGAATACCGTCCAAACTTGTCCACACTCATGATGTAACTGAATCGCTATCGTTTAGGTTCTTACTATATATATACGTCTACTGAACAATTATTTCTCGTTTTCGCAGTTCATCAACCAAAGCTACCCATTCGTTTTCTAAACCAGTGTGCCCGGCTTCCATAGCTTCATGTAATAACCTCATTCGATCAACTAACTTATTTATATCGTTGTAATATATTATATTGGTTTTATACAAATTTTTTAATAATCCCCTTCCAGATGTAGTAGGATCAATTGTTTTTCTTTTTTTATGCAAAACATTTAATTCAGCAGAAGATAAAGCTCTTCTTTTAATTGGAGCTTTATTTGATTTCGAGGGGAAAAGACTAGATATAATGTTTGTGTATTTTATTGACCTGTTTCTATGAATAGGTAGGTCTTTGGAATATTTTTTTCTATGTGCATTTGTATACTCTAGTATATTTTTAAACAATTGTAAATCCTTTTTAGTATATTTACCAGGATTATTTTTAAAGATGAGTTCAAACAAACCTGTTGTACCTTTATATTTCTTATCACCAATAACTATATCATCATTTTCGTTTATATCTAACTTTCTATCTCCAATCATTAATCCTTTATCCTCTATTCTAGCTCCATATGTATGATAATTTCGATTAGCATGTGTGCCATGTAACATTTTTAATGTATATTTTCTTCCAAGTGTTCCTTTAAACATAATATCTGTGCCTAATTTGCTTAAGTTGGATGGGTTGATATCCTCTTCTTCTGCTCTTGTATCTTCCGCACTTGTATCTTCTGTACTTGTATCTCCTGCAATGTTCTTTTCCCTTAAATCTCCTATATCTCCGCTTTCTTCATACTCGTCGCTTTCTTCAGATGTTTGTAACTGGTCAGAACTTTCATCATTCTGAAATTCTTCTTCATATTTGGAAATTGGTAGCATTTTGTCTCCTTCGAAGCGAATTGAAGGTTTTTCCATATTTTGTGCTAATCGCTTTAAAGGTTCAGTAACAGGTTTGAATGTTGTTTCTAAAAATTGCTCTCTTTCATTTATACCTGATTTTAAAGCTCGGTTTTTTTGTCTAATAGAATCACTAAGTGATTTTATTTCCTTTAATAGCTTTTCCTGGTTAACCATCTTCACACCTTGACGACTTGTACATTAATACCGCTAATCAGTGTATTAAAACGAATTTATCAAAACCTATTCTATAACGACCATCTTTTATAGCTTGATCTTTCATAATAACCAAAAATCCATACTTTTCCGCCCATGCTTTTCCGCAAAGCTCTTTAAACTTTTCAAATGGCATATCCGCATTCACATGATCGTTATATATATGTTTTAGGTTAGTATCATCTTGTTTGAATACAATTAGAATATTTGCATTATCTCTGATAAGTTGTTTTGGGATTTTGCTATAAGTTTGTCCTATATATATGCTGTCGATGTTATTATGTCTTCCCATGGCAAAGTAGTTTCTAATAGTATCCTGATTTTCACAAGATACATCGTCAAATATAAATACAGAATACGGTTTCGCTTCGTTTGGTTGCATAATGCTATCACTAGCGTTAAATTTGTAAAAATTAACATCAGACACATCAGATAGGATTTTATCCAGCAATTGATACTTTGGTTGATGTAGAGACTTTGAAAAAATATATAGGTTACTAAACCTTAATCCCTGCGGATTAGTGATCAAATTAAAGACAACATTGGTCTTTCCACAGTTTGAGGGGCCACTTACTATACATCGAACAGTGTTTGGAAGTAAACTACCGTGTTTACCATTGTTGATTTTAACGTTATCCACAGTTAAATCATCTATGTTATTAATATTGAATCGATCTTTATGGTGAATAATCTCCATCCTGCTCAAAGGTTAACGATGAAATGAGTTGCTTGTATTAAACCAAGTCCTTTATAGGTATCCATGAATCCTCAGTTTTGTTAAACCCTAACCACCGCACTTTAACTGCGTCCTTTTTTCTTTGTAACACTTTTTCAACAAGATATACATCACCTACTGTTGACTTTAACATTTCATGTCCATAAAATGCACCTTGCAACAAATCTCCTTTGTTATCTTTTAGGATATACGTTTCAGGTACAGTCGGTTGCACTTTATACACTGTAAAAACTTCATTCGTCCAATTGGGAAGGTATTTTTTGGTAAACACTCCCTTATATTTACTAATCCGTACTTTATCACTTACATTAAATTTTCTTGGCTGCATTTTTTCTACTTTAGGCTTTGTATTTTTCTTTATGCGTTTTAATACATCTTTTGCATTTCTTCTATTTACTTTGTTAGGTTTCATACCAATAGTTCTATGAAACCTGTTGTTATAATCATTTATTAATTGTGGTAAAACATCATACCATACGTAAGAACCTCTTTTTGAAAATTGTTTATACAGTGCTCCTTTTAAGGTTCTATTAAATCTTTCTACAATAGCAGCTTTTTTCTCTGAATTTGTAGAATAATGATTTATTTTATATTTATTCATTAACTGTGCAAAGTTTGTATTAAAGTATTCTGTTCCATCATCAGTTTGTAAATGTTTAATTTTGTTTTTATCTCTTTTTATGGCTATTTCCATGGCTTCTGTTACGATTTTACCAGTCTTGTCCTTTAGAGGCAAAGCGTCTGCAACTTTTGTAAAACAATTAATAATTGTGAGTATATATTTAAATCCTTTGTTTATTCTGCTATGCGGTCGCATTTCAATTAGATCCGCTTGATATAGATCATTTATCCCTTTTATAACAGTATTTCTTCTTGGAAACTTTATTCTTGCAGGTTTGTGTAGTTCATTAATAATCTTCTCCTTCAGGTCTGACATGATGGTTTCACGAAGGCAGCTGATATGGTATTAAATATTCTTTGGTATAAATCTGCTTATATATACATATAGTTCAAGGTCATTCAAAACTTGTGTAAAAAAAGGGGAAACACAGCTTAACATTGCTGTGTTTCCCCTTTTTTTACGGAAAGGAAAAGGATCAAGGATCTAGGACGATGAAAAGGTTACTCGTCAATAGGGTTGAGGGAGTAGTGGCCGAATGGCAATGTGTTGATTTTGTCTGGAAGGGTTTGTCTTTTGTCGTCATTACAGGATAGCGCCTTTTTAACTTCAGTCACGCTGTACAGCTGATGGTTAAAACTTCTGATGGTGTTGAATTTAGCTGTAATGATGTTATCCTCAAATAAGCATTGCTTGTAGTGTTCAAAATGCACTTTCTTCTTTAAATATAAACTCTTTACACCTTTAGCTTTCTTAATATAGCTATTCTTCTTTTCTTCTTCTTCTTCTTCTTTTTCATTATAGAGTTTCAAAGAATATAGTTTAGACATCAGTGCAACAATCTCTTCAAGTAGAACACCATTAGCCTCATCCTTGAATTTGCCTAGTACTTTTTTGTGTCTGCCATTATCGTAGTTTGGATGATCTTTTGGATAATCGGAGAAATCAAAGTCGTTCTTGTAAATAAATGTACGTAAATCTTTATACATGTCCAATGTTACTATGCGATATATGAAAGCGTCAGTGTCCATATATGTAATAGATATATTTTCTCTTCCGTAGAACGCCACCATTTTGTTGTAGTGAAAATCGTACATGTGTGTTTTTGAGATGTCCAAGATTGACATGCCTATATACAAAGGACGATCCATCTTCACACTCGTCTTCTTCATGGACACTGCTACAAGTTTTTCATTAATAATTATCGATGTTCCAAAATTTGGCTGCTGTACTAGTTTCTGTAATTTTTTTGCGTCGGTAACAAGTTTAACATTTTTATGTCTTCTTTTGTTTTCCAATGTTTTTCCAAATATCGCATTATTCATTAATTTAAAGAAATCTTTTTGAAAGTCTGATGTAGCTGCTGCTCTTCTGATGGTATTTGAATCAATGTAGGGTTTCAACCAGCATGATTGAGAAAATTCCAAAACTCTATTAATTTTTGTTAAACGTAGTCCTAATTCGATAGCTTGTTGAACCACCCAAAAGTGAGCCACGTAGCGTTGTTTATTATTTAATGTCATCATTAATTTGGGGTGTTTTCCAATTGGTGAAATTTCTGTTTTAGCAAGAAGTGGTAGGTCATAATGAAGATCATGTAAATTTTCTGGGTATTCAAAATCGCAATCCAAAATATATCCAGTGTCACCATGTTTCGGAATTTGTAAAATATCGCCAATAGAGTCGGGATTAATCCATTTAAAGTTATCAAAAGGAAGTGGGTTTGACATTGCCCAACCGTACAGGTTATTTGCATCGAAATATCCTAAATAGGTTGACGGTTTGGTTTCATCATAATCGGGTAGGTATTTGTTGTTGGCTTTGACATGTCTGGTAACACTTTGGGTCAATCCGCCTCTTACTCCAGCTTCAACCATTAAAACCATGTCAATGTCTGTTAAAAGTTGGAGTTTGCATTTTGTTTCTTTTAACATGGCTTGCCAAGCTAATCCTGGTGAAGTATACGAATGTAGAGGGTCCAAACCGTATGCAGCAAAACAAGTGTTTCGGAATTCTTCCATTACATCACAAAGAAGAGTTACATCTAGTTTGACATAAAAGTCCGAGTAATCTCCTAAGGTCTTCATATCTAACTCGTTCCATACTCGACGTGCGTGTTGATAGTCCTCAAGTGATATTTCCGAATCATTAAGTTTGTTTTTGAAGTTTTCTGGTGGAGGTAGTGATGTTTCATCAAATCTATGCAGTCCATCGATGTAATCATAGGGGAACACTCCTTTTCGAAGAACCAAATCCATTTTACTATTGGGTACAATTTTGCTTGTTTCTATCAAATCTGTTCTTCTTAGATTTTCAGATAATTTCATGAGGCTTGAAGGCATAAATCTAAATGAATCAACAAACCTTAATTTAATTTTACCCACCTTTTTTGAAAAGCTTATAAATTTTTCCATTGTAGTAGCCAAAACGTCTATTGCTCCATTATCTCTTCCTAGTTCGGGGATTATGAAGTGCGAATCATATCCACTCAGATTGTGCAGAACTACGGGGATGAAATATGGTATTTTGTAGTTCAAGTTGCAAGCGTTACAGGCTGCACCTCTATACGCTCCCGTAAGATGATCGTGGTCACGAACTTTAACGTTATCCAGTGTAAAGGTGTTATTACACAAATAACACGTTGTTGTTGAATAATAATGTTGAAGCTCTTCTTCTTCCATAGGTGTCATGGGTACCTTTGTTCCATACAGTTCTTCTACCTTTGCAGCTATTTCATACAGATCATCGACAAAGTATTTGGCTGCTTCTTCACCGCGATAAATCTTTGGAGAAGATGATAGTCCATATTTTTGAAGATGGTCTTCAGTCAACGTGGATTTAATTAGTATGCAATAACTGTTTGGTGAATGAAGTTGGTATTTGCTTCTTCTTGTAACGTCCTCTTCTTGTTGTTCAAGTGGATGTAAAGAAGACTCAAAATCAGCGTAAACAGCAACAGGTACACGGTATTGTTGTATTATTTTATCAAATTTTATCTGCGCTCTGCTGGAATGTGGCAATTTAATTCTAACCTCATAGTTTCCATTACATAACCTTTGATGTTCTACTAACCATTCTGAACCTCCCCTTTTTAATGGTTTGCCTACATGACAAAAACATCTTTTACAAATGGTTTTCTCTCCGTGTTTTTTTGATATTTGTTTAGATACAAGAGCTGCAAAGTTTTTTATGTAGACATAGTGGGATATGTCCCCTTTAGTGATCAATAGCAAATCCGTATGATCTCTGCGCTCAATAGGTGTTATGCGCAAGGGGTACGCATTGTTTGACGAATCTAAGCCGAAAATGTTGACAGAAGCTGAAGGATTTCGCTTTTCAAATTTTGATATATCAGTAATTGAAACAGGGTAAGTCATTCCCTGAAAATTATACTTATGTTGAACTTCTTCATATGCTTGACTTGGTCTTTCAGGATGGTTTTTTACATATTTAGCCAACATAACGTATTTAAAACATTCATTATTTTCATTTTGCACATTAATACAGGATAAGGTATTTCTAATCTTTGTTGGTAAAGGGATATAGCTACTGCCACGAATTCCATAACCGTGTTTGTGCACTCTTAAGTCTAGCCCTGTGATGCTTAACAAACTCCATCCAGATCCTCTTCCTTCGTGTTCTTGTATTTTTGTCATTAGCTCTTCAAAACATTCAGATACGATTGAATCAATATCTGAGGAAGACATAATAGTTCGGTTTTTTGTTAAGAAACCTCTCGGTGAAGTTTCATTCTGAATGTTTGTAAATAAACCATCTAGTAATAGGCCAAATTTGATAAAATTTAATCTTTTTAATTCATTTTGCAGAGTTTTACTTACCAATCCTTTTGCGTTATTTAAAAATTCTTCAAGTTGTAATTTTGCATTGTCAATTTTAAAGTGGGTTACTACATTACCCGGAAGTGCTCGGGCATGTAGTTCTACATTTACTGCTGTTGATGCTGAAGGACGGTGAAGTGTAGACAGAGCATGCGTAGAACTCGATGCAGCTGATGATGTTGAAGGACGATGAAGTGTAGACAGAACAGGCGTAGAAGTCGATGCAGCTGATGATGTTGAAGGACGGTGAAGTGTAGACAGAGCAGAGGTAGAAGTCGATGTTGATGGTGCATATTGAATTACAGTTGGTCTGGAATGTTGGTGTTGAGCTAACATTTGATCTATTTCTTTCAATTCTTCTTCTTCATATTTTTCATCTTGGTTGTTGTTATGTTTCAGTTCATTATGAATCATTAAAAGAAATTCATCCTTAAATGAAGACTTGCAAATATCGCAGCGATGCATAATGTAGGTGCGATCTCCACAAAGGTCAAGGCAATAATGAACAACACTGCAAATGCCCCTCTATTTATACCCTAGCAAAAGTGGTGGGGGTACGTATTACGTTAAGTTTACTATTTTTTTGCATTTTATATTTACTATTGTAGCTGAAGGCTACAAAGTTCTGTATTTAGGTCAAGGTCATTGAACATATTTGCCAAAACGGGGAATAGAGCAGTAAATGATTTCATATCAAACCATAAACTGATCTATTCCCCGCTCTGTATTTAACTAAGACAATTTTCTCCAACAGGAACATTTGATAGATTTTAAACTCGGATGTGAAGTCGGATTGTACACATTGCATCTCGATCAACTAAAAATTTCATAAAACAATAGGGATCTTCAGTTGTAGATTCATCTTTAACATATTCGATGGTCAACATTGCAGAACGAAGATCTTGTGGAATTACGTCGACTTTTATGAGTCGCCTTTCGAGTTCAAACCGTTTTGTTATTGATGTAAGTTTTATCACATCATCGATATCGATGAGGGGAAAGCTGTAGCAAACGGAGTTTCCTGGTGGGTTCATCATGCCGATATGATAAATATACACTGTTGCATCGACATTAAATAGACGTTCCCCCACCATTAAATTTATAAGTTACCCCCACTTTTTCTAAACAAAAAAAAGCAAAAAAAAAAAAAAATTGAAAGCTGGTAAATATTTTCTGTCTTGTAACTGGGTCAAGGTTATACAACGATATTACCAAAACGGGGAATAGAGCAGTAAGTAGTTCTCACTTTGACTACAAACTGATCTATTCCCCGCTCTGTATTTAAAGTTTGTCAGTTGACAAGAAAAAGACAACACTTAATCAGACTCATTTGATGAATCGGAATCAGTTGTATCAGAAGCATCGGAAAGAAATAGTCGTCGACGAATATGATATACCCCTCGTGCACTATCTAAAAATAACCCATCCAAACTACTACTACTAGTGGTTGGAGTTTCATCATGTATTTCTTCAGAACAGAGAAGATGCTGATAGATTCTATAGGTTTCAGATTCCCCGTCACTTAACGGTTCAATTTGTTCCATATATCCTGCTTCAAGATCATCACTGTTTATATCACTTAATAATTCAAAATCTTCCATTGCATCCATATCACTTAATAATTCAAAATCTTCCAATTCGTCTTCATTTTCATCCTCACTTTCAATCACAATATGTTTTATAATTCCTACGATTGATTTTGCAGAAGGAAATATATTATCCTTTGGTGACATAGCTGCTATATATTCTAGTGCTAACACAAGTAGCAGAATGAGATAAGCACTGATGAGAAATCTCTTTTTATATTCCCCGATTTAAGTGGTGGGGGTAACTAGTGATAAGAAATGGGTATTATTGTATCAAATATATGTAACAATGTTTATGAAACAAGGATGTTTAAGTCCTGTAAGTAGGTCAAGGTCGTTTTAACTTATTACCAGAACGGGGAATAGAGCAGTAAGCGATTCTCACTTTGACCGCAAACTGATCTATTCCCCGTTCTGTTTTCCCCCCGTTCAGTATTTCCAAAACATCTTTAGTCAATTACGAATGCTAGAAGGTCTTCAGGAAGATCTTGTTGAAGTGATGCACCTTCTAACAACGTTTCTAACGCATTAATGTATTTTATCGCCTGTATCAAAATGGCATGCCTTGAACTTTTTTTATCCATAAACGGTAATTTTGATTGTAATAACTTATATGTTTGATTTATTTTTTTAATCCTTCCTCTTTCTCTAGCATTCCTTCTTCTTGCCTCATCATTCTTTTCCTTGTTATTTGTTGTAGGCTGCATCGATGTTGTAGGCTGCGTCGATGTTGTAGGCTGCATCGATGTTGTAGGCTGCGTCGATGTTGTAGGCTGCATCAACTCTGCTGGGCTATTCATAGCTGAATAACTATACTCTAAAGCTGTACGCCTTATATATGTTTACCCCCACTATTAAAGTCAAAGGATTTAGATGGTGGGGGGGGGGTGTAAGTGATAGGGAAAGGATATGTTATTTAACAATTACTATCCGCAAATTTTTTCCAAGTCTCGTCAGTGGGTCACGGTCACTTAAACATATTGCCAAAACGGGGAATAGAGCAGTAAGCGGTTTCACTTTGACCGCAAGAAATAAATACATTTTCCAATATCTTACCAAACAAAGATTTTCTATGTCCCGAAGTGGGTCAAGGTCATCTGAACATGTTGCCAAAACGGGGAATAGAGCAGTAAGTGATTCTCACTTGGACCACAAACTGCTCTATTCCCCGCTCTGTATTAGGGAAGTGAATTTTGAAGAAAGGTCACAGTTATAGGCAATAAACCTGATAACAGAACCTTTTATTAATTTATCCAAACAAAAGGAAGTTACAGATAGTTTGCAGGGAGTATTTGCAAAAGTTTCTCGAGGGTAAGATGGGTAATGTCAACCGGTTTGCATGGCCGTATTGACAAAGGTCGGTTTTCGTGCCATACCTTTTTGTAAGGGGTTAGGAAAAGGATGAGAAACATACTGATCAGTTAAAGTTAATTTTACAAAGACCAACCAAGGTCGGTTTTACAAAGGTCAACAGCATCCTGAAACCCAGTCGGACGTTGGTCAGTAACGGGCGTCAGGCAACTGTGAACCAAAGTTTTGACCAAGGTTAGTTATAGCGTGTAAGAAAAGGACATACCAACCAAGGTCGGTTTTACAAAGGTCAACAACATCCTGAAACCCAGTCGGACGTTGGTCAGTAACGGGCGCCAGGCAACTGCGAACCAAAGTTTTGACCAAGATCAGTTTTAAAGCGTGAAAGAAAAGTACATATTTCATTAGTAAATAAAACACTTCAAAGACCAACACCACAAATAATTACAAACACCAACACTAACTACATTTTCTAGCAGCAAACTACAAGCTATAATCTAACAAACTAACATGCATAACATACTAATATGCTAAGGTAGAATCTTTAGTATACAGGGGTACCACCTATATACTAAAGATGCTATTACAGACAGCTAAGGCGAACAGCTAGCTAGGCTGTCAGCCTGAGACTGTGAGACCTCTGCGGTCAGCCCCCGCTTTTATAGCCGACGATCCGTGGTGGGAGGTAAAGGGAGGTGGGGGGGGGAAGGGGAAGGGGGGGGGTTACACTATTGTCGCGACGATATAAAGTGCACATTGATATATTCCAAGTTCGTTAACTGGGTCAAGGTCAAGTAAACTGTTTTGTAAAATAGCAAAGGATTTACCTTTGCTATTTTACTTTTTAAGAAACGCAAGATAGCTCTAAGATCAAACAAGGGTTATAGTTATCCGTTTTACACAACATTCATTGTACAATGATTTGATAAAATGGAAAATTTCCATGTTGGAAGGTGATTGCCATATCATCAAAACACAATACACATCATTTCTGTGTAACGGCCTAAGCTCCATCTCTACTTTTAAGTTAATCCCTCGATACTCAAAAGCAAGGATAGTGAGAAATGCTTCTGACAAAGCAAGCTCAGAAGGAACAAGCCAAGTGTTTACACCTACAGCTTCCATAGCGATATGATGATTTTTACCACGCTGTTGCAGTATATAAAACATTTCCCCCTCCAGTATAATATTTCTCCTTTTTTTCCTTTTAAGTTTTATCTTTGACTTAGTGTAAAATATCTAAGTCCGTTATCTAGGTCAAGGTCGTTGTAACATTGTAAAAAAAGGTGTGGACAACCTATTTACACTCTGCAGCATATGCTACAAATTGTGAATAGGTTGTCCACACTTTTTTTTTAATTTGGAAAAAACTTTATTTAATTTGGAAAGAATGTTTTTTTTTTTTTTTTACAATTTTCTCCACACAGTGGTTCCTGAATCGCCTCGGATTAGATAGTGCTTTTTCGTAGGGTTTTTGGGATGACGCATGCCTTTAGGTAATCTTAAAATGTAAAGACGGTCTCCACATTTTAACATGACCTTCAGGAATCCCATTATTTTTACAAAGACGTATTGTTTGTTTTTAGCTAGCCTATTAATCCGAGTCTTAGCTGGTTTCACTGTCGGATGTGGTGAAGAAGGAGAAGCGGTATTTTTTAAATGAAGATTGCACAGTTCTTCATTTAAAGTACACTGTTTTGCACAGCGTTCGCCTTTCTTTGCACCTTTTTTGAACACATAATTACATAGTTGTGCAGGACGTATGCACCTCCTATGCAATGACTTTAATTGATTGAATTTCTCTGAAGGAGATTGAATATTTGTGCAAATTACTGAAGGTCTGGTTGAACTAGTGGAAGGTGGAATTTCAATTGGGGGTCTTGTAAATATTTTAGAGCTTGAGGTGGAGCTTGATCTTGAGGTGGGTGATAAGGAGGAGCTCGAAGAAGACCTTGATCTCGAGGTAGATGATGAGGAGGAGGAGCTCGACGAAGGCCTTGATCTCGAGGTGGATGACGAGGAGGAGCTCGACGAAGACCTTGATCTTGAGGATGATGGTGAAGGAGAAGTTGAACGTGAGCGAGATGTTGAACGATCCATGATGGGTGGTGAAGTTGTCTTTTCAGGGATGATCAGGGCCATTAAAAGAGCCTGACGAAGAATTGAACCAGCAGCCGAAGTCGAGGGTGATGCAGAAGTCGAGGGTGATGCAGAAGTCGAGGGTGATGCAGAAGTCGGCAGTGATATCGGGTGTGACTCCATAGTTCTGAGTGTGAGCAAGCACAAGCAGCAGAATGATCTTACCAGTGATGGGAAGCCTCTTTTATACCCAATATAAGTGGAAGGGGGGGGGATGGAGATAGGCTATGGTTTAAAATATTAATCTTTCTATATGTGACCAGACAAAAGTTTATAAGTCCTGTCAGTGGGTCAAGGTCATCTGAACTTGTTGCCAAAGCGGGGAATAGAGCACAAGTTGGTGCTCTATTCCCCGCTCTGTATTAGGGGACAGGGAATTACAAGCAATGATTTTAATAACGAAAAATAAAGAAAAACCCAAAAAAGAAAAAATCACAACAGTTTCTCAGGCTAAGAAAGGTAATGTCAACCGGTTTACATGGCCGTATTGACAAGTCCGGTTTTCAGGGCCGAACCTATTTGTCAGGGGTTAGGAAAGGAGGAGAAACATGTTACTTTGAAACAAAAATAAAGACTTTACCCGCAAATATTTAAACAAATTGAACAGTTAAAGTTTATTTTTCAAAGATCAACCAAGGTCGGTTGTACAAAGGTCAACAGCAAACTGGAACCCAGTCGGACGTGGGTCAGTAACGGGCGCCAATCTACTGCGAACCCAAGTTTTGACCAAGGTAGAATTACAAGGACCGATTTTATATTTACAAGTTATTTTTCAAGGATCAAACCAAGGTCGGTTGTACAAAGGTCAACAGCACACTGGAACCCAGTCGGACGTGGGTCAGTAACGGGCGCCAATCTACTGCGAACCCAAGTTTCGACCAAGGTAGGATTACTAGGACCGATTTTATATTTACAAGTTAAACCCCACGGATAAAAATAGGGACACTTTACCCAGTTTGGATCAATATCCATAAGAAAAGGGAGCTGTAGGGAAGGTACATATTAGTAAATAAAACACTTCAAACACCAACACCAACACAAACATTAATTACAAACACTAACTACATTTACTAGCAAACTACAAGCGTTAATCTAACAATCTACCATGCATAACAAACTAACAAACACATGCAAGGGCGCGGATCTGTTAATTGCGCGTCGGGCCCAACGCACACTTAACAGACCTACGCTGCAGCAGAATGCAACCCAGTCGGACGTTGGTCAGTAAAGGGCGGCAAGCTACTGCGAAGAGACCGCGGACTGCTCCCGCTTATAAAGGCAAAGTGACGTCACCGAAGCGGAAGGGGGGATGTTACGTCACGGGGGGGATGTTACGTCACAGGGGGGGGAGGGGGGGGGGTTGACCTTGAACATGACCCAAAAAAGGGGGGGGGGTGACCTTGAACATGACCCAAAGGGGGGGGGGGAGACCTTGAGGGGGGAGACCTTGAGGAAGGGGGGGACCGGTTCTAGAACCTGTCTCAGCTTTCTAACCATATATGGATAGGGCAAGGTTTTACCTTGCGACTCGATTTACTCCTTCCGCCACCTCATTCCAGCTTCAACCATTGACTGGTACACTTCACAGCTCTCGCTCTCTCTCTTCTTACAAAATGACTTCGCCGATAACCAACGAGAAACTGAAAAGGATTAAGGAATCCTTGAAGAAGACAGCTCCGAAGACAAGCGGATTTAAACAACCTTCTTCCCTCAGAATGAGGCTAAAGAGGGATTTTAAAAACCACCCTCTTTACTACAAACAAGGTTCTTCTGGTTCGACTTCTTCATCAACAACGGAACGACACTCTGCCACACGGGATCATCTGGACGTGTTGCAGAAGATGAAGACCTTGACGGAAGACGAATTGGTATCTCCCATTGCAGTTACCAAAACAAAATTCAAACATTTGAGAAGAAACTTCCCGTACAGAGCGGTGCTGAAGAACGGAAGCACCTACTACTTAACTGCCGGTGAAGTTCTCTTTGAGGTGGAATTGCCACGATCAATTCCGGCACCACCAGAAGTGTCATACAAACAGACCTTGTCCTTGGTAAAAGAAGAGAGTAGAGTGAAGTGGACTGTAAAGTAAAATCCCTTACCATCCCACCCTCCCTCCACAAACGGTCCTCTTCAGGACCACCCTAAGCATTTCAAGTTAGGGACTTGGCCTGTACATAGGCAGGAGACTATTAGTCTTATGTTTATGTGCAGCCCACTTTGTGAAAATTTCTAAGTCCCAAGGTCCTTGACCTTGACCTTGACCTTGAACATGACCCAAAAAAGGGGGGGGGTACACAGTTTGTGCAAAGTATGTCATGTGGGTACTCAAATTACGCGGATTGATCAGACGAACAAGTTGGCGCAAACAGAATTCAGATCCGACAAAGGGTATAGCAGCAACAGCGAAAAACAACTATTTTCAAGGGCAAGCCTAAATAACTTCTTTATTTACGGTTTAAAATATATTAAGTGGGTACTCAAATTACGCGGATTGATCAGACGAACAAGTTGGTGCAAACAGAATTCAGATCCAACAAAGGGTATAGCAGCAACAGCGAAAAAACAACTATTTTCAAGGACAAACCTAAATAACTTCTTTGTTTTTGGTTCAAGGTCTAACATGTGGGTACTTCAATTACGCAGCTTGACAAGGCGAACAAGTAGGTGCAATTTAAATTTAAATCTAACCAACAGTATAGCATCCGTGGCGTAAAAACGATGGTTTGAAGGACAAGGTAACGTTGTGGTGGGGGTAGATGCATATTATACACGATAACGCTACATCATTATTCTTCCAGCTCTTGTCGTATGAACATCTACCTAGACGGTCTGAAAAATGTCGCAGTTTTACAGGAACATGAGGAAGGTGACCTTCAGTAGTCCCCTTGACACTACTTTCTACTTCCCTGACGATGAAGACAGAAGGTCTACACTTTTAGTGGACAATGAGCGGTTTCGTCGAAGAATAATTGAGGTTGAAACACTTTTAACCAGTTGTTTGCTACGCAAAAAGAACCATATGAATACATGCACCGGTTTAGATCATAGTAGCTGTTATACTTATACAGCGTTGAAGCGCAAACATTATTGAGGTTTTTAGTTACGGAGGTAAGGTCTTGACAGTCTAAGAGCTAAACCCTAACTAACACATGTAAACTAGTTATTGTGCGATGTAAAACTTGGTGGGGAGACTGGTGTAGTGGGGGACTGGTGTAGTGGGGGAATACATCTGCCGCACACTTGCCACCTGCCGCCTGCCACCTGCCGCCGCCCATCTGCTGTCCACCATCTGCTTCGTTCTACTACACTTTTACCCCCACCATTTTGTTTGATACCAAAAACGCTAGCTAGCGAATAGTCAGTACACCTCCGGCTCTCGACCGGTGAACATCGAGCTCTCCGAGACGCTCTTCACAAAATAACAATATCATTTCACTCAAGGTCTGATAGATGTTTCTATTTCATTGACGTCACGTATTCTTTCCTCCTGACAGCGATGAAATGCAAACACCTAACAGAACAGATAGGTGTCAAAAACACAACATGGACTCTGCGCAGGGAACGAAGTATCTACCGTCTTTCTTCAGAAAGCAAAGTGATGGCCGCAACTCGTCCGGATCAACAACATCGATGACAACCAACAACGGGGAACTATTGTAAACATGAATTATTGTAAATAAAATAAAGTAATATTTGTAATATGAATTATTGTTAATAAAATAAAGTAATATTTGTAATTGTTCTACCTCGCACTCGTATCATTCGATTGTTTCATTCGATAATTTTCATTCGATATTTATTATCGATTAACTATCGAATCACAATCGTTTTACGAGTGCGAGGTAGATTTTTTTAAAAAAACTTCACCGTGACCTTGAACTTTGAACTTTTACTCATTTCGTCACAAAACCGCCTACGTCACTGGCTCAGCCTCAGATGACGTCTTTCATGACTCAGCGCTTCCGGTCACGTGACCGGAAGCCATAAATCACTTGGCCCAAAAGTCCCCTTTCCCTACTACTAACGATTCAGATGTGCAGGGTACACTGTTTGTGAACAAACTTGAACCCAGAAACAGCTGCCATAGCTTCTAAAACACCCGCCATAGCTGTAGCATATATGCAGCTGTCAGTTCACCTCATTAATCCATCGACAAAATGATATTTGCATCTCTGCACTAAACGATTCAGATGTGCAGGGTACACTGTTTGTGAACAAACTTGAACCCAGAAACAGCTGCCATAGCTTCTGAAACACGCGCCATAGCTGTAGCATATATGCAGCTGTCAGTTCACCTCATTAATCCATCGACAAAATGATAGTTGCATCTCTGCACGTAAACGATTCAGATGTGCAGGGTACACTGTTTGTGAACAAACTTGAACCCAGAAACAGCTGCCATAGCTTCTGAAACACGCGCCATAGCTGTAGCATATATGCAGCTGTCAGTTCACCTCATTAATCCATCGACAAAATGATAGTTGCATCTCTGCACTAAACGATTCAGATGTGCAGGGTACACTGTTTGTGAACAAACTTGAACCCAGAAACAGCTGCCATAGCTTCTGAAACACCCGCCATAGCTGTAGCATATATGCAGCTGTCAGTTCACCTCATTAATCCATCGACAAAATGATAGTTGCATCTCTGCACGTAAACGATTCAGATGTGCAGGGTACACTGTTTGTGAACAAACTTGAACCCAGAAACAGCTGCCATAGCTTCTGAAACACCCGCCATAGCTGTAGCATATATGCAGCTGTCAGTTCACCTCATTAATCCATCGACAAAATGATAGTTGCATCTCTGCACGTAAACGATTCAGATGTGCAGGGTACACTGTTTGTGAACAAACTTGAACCCAGAAACAGCTGCCATAGCTTCTAAAACACCCGCCATAGCTGTAGCATATATGCAGCTGTCAGTTCACCTCATTAATCCATCGACAAAATGATAGTTGCATCTCTGCACTAAACGATTCAGATGTGCAGGGTACACTGTTTGTGAACAAACTTGAACCCAGAAACAGCTGCCATAGCTTCTAAAACACCCGCCATAGCTGTAGGTTTGACTTGTCAGTTCACCTCATTAATCCATCGAAAAAATACATGTCGTTTGCAAACTTGAAAAACACTTTCCTGTATTCGTGAAGATTTCACAGTGAATAAACTTTGAAATGAGGTGGTAACGGGAAGAACCACAACCTCAGCAAATTCCTGACGGTCGGCGGCGAATTTTATAGATAGAAGATAGATACTCTCATTATAATAAGTCAGTTGTAAAATAATTAGTCGAGGAGCCCGTGATAGTTGGAGCTGCCAGGTGACTGTTGGAGCCGCGCGGCGGGGAGCCTTGCATTGTTGTGGCTGTTTGATTGATTCATCATCCTCGCTGCACGATCCTCCACCCAGCTCTTGACCCCTGGATAGTGAGAACGCTGTGGGAACAGCTCTAGCAGTGTTACAGTGCTCAACGCGTTGTCAGGAGTTACCTTTGCACAGCTTCGATTGTTGTCCTGATTTCAGTCTTATAGTCAAATAGATTTACAAAGCTAATCAAATTATAACATTACAAATAAGCGAGACCTTCATTCCAGTATTCTGTTCATGGGTGCCAGACTTGTGGTTACCTGCGACGGTTTGGCTTTAAGTTATAATGACTCATCACTTATTAATGGCTTGTATATTTTTAATTTAGAGAACCTAAATGCTAGAGCACTACATGACCTCTTGCATACAATACTTAATGCCCAGAAAGCGAAATTTGTGTCAATCAAAATTGAAAGCGTCTACGACAAACTTAAGCGTAGGAAGTTATATTTTCAGAACATCTGAATTTATGACTGCGGAATCCACGGACAAAGAATAAAACAAAATATTTTAGTATCTATAATATAAAGAAGAGGTGGTTTCTGTCTGTCTGAATGTCTGTCTGATGTTCCGGGTAAACGCAAAAACTTATGAACCGACTGGGCTGAAACATTACACAAAGGTAGATCTTGATCCCATGCAACACATAGGCATGGGTTTTCTTAGGCCAAAATGTTCCGAAGCCCTATAGAGGCAGCACCGATACTGAAAAGCGTATTTAAACAATAGCAAAAATGTTCTTCATTTTGTTATTTGTTTATTGTGTTGTGTTATTTTCAATGTTTGAAGGAAATCGTTGGAGCCGTTTTTGAGATCAGAGTTGCGACGAAACAACCAATCAACCAAGCAAACCTTATTCATATTATAGTATAGGGTTATTGGTTGTGGTATTTACCTCCATCTAAAATCCAACACAGTGCTTCCTGTACCTGACCCTCTCCCCACCGCCATTTGCCGATTCACAGTCACCGTTCGCTCTCAACACCTGAAATCGAACCCAAACTAATTCACCTCCCGTAACCTCAGCCCCGAACATAAAAGGACCCGCCGAATCCTAAAATTCGGTAAAATCCCGATTTCTTTTAAGTCCCGCTTTAAAATCTGTGAAAGTCGAGATTCCACCAAACAAACGCCGGATCCCAGTCGAACGACGACTCGATAAACTCGGCCGTTGTATAGACTGACCCTTGACATTCTTGGCAGCGCCGCACTCGCTGGCTAATTGGTTATAAAGAGCCAGAGGGTCGCCACTGACCAGTCACCCAGGTCACTCATCAGAGCTTCTCACGGGGAGTCTCGATGAGCGGTGGTCGCGGGCATAAAATGCATTTGGCAAGCGACACTAACTTTGATACATGTGAGAGTACAGTTTCTAATTAGGGTGGCGCAATAGCATGAGCCATGTGGGGGTTCCCGTTAAACTGGCTACCGGGTCTCCGGGATGGAATTAACTAGTGGTTTACTTTTGAGATATTTGTGTTGGGTAAGATTCAATTAATTTTTAATACGTTTAATCAAACTAAAACTGGTGAAAGATGAAGAAATACTTCTTGTTATGATGGTTGAGGTACTCGGTTATGGGGAGTAGGATATTTTTACGAGTAACTAAGCATGTAAAATCATCTCGGTAATTTCATTCATGTGAAATACCGTAGATACAATCTTGCATATATAGAAAAGTAGGAGCTCGAAACGTAGTTCTTTGAAAGGCACCCGTTTTAACTCCTGTGTTTTTTTTCTTCTGGAATACATCATCATCATTGTTGCGGATTAGGAAACCCCAGCTTAGCTGCTAGTCACATCTTTCACAAGCGGGAATATTACGCAGGTTACCGGAAAGATAGGGTATACGTAGCAGGAAATGAAAGGGTGGGATGGGACGGCAGCCAAATCAACCCTTCAGGGGGCCAACTCCAACTGTGACAGCTGGGATGAGGCTCTCAAACAGGGGACCCGTATTCTGCTCTCCAACTGGTCAACTCAACTGACAGGGTATCCATGTACAACAGCCAGGGACCATCCATTCTCAGGTTGGCAGGTTTGGGACCAAACCCAGAGATTCTGTCCCTAGCCGCTGCAAATGGAGGGACCAAAGATGAAAGGGAAGTTTGTCATAATGTACACCAAAAAGACTTACCATATATAATGACAACTTCAATTGCTGTACCCAGTGTCAGCCTCAAAACTGGTATAGACCAGTTTTAAGGTAGTCCTGGGACCTTTTGAAAATGCCCACGGCAAGATCTTACCCCCCTCCGTTATTTGACTGCATATGATAGATCAGTTGGGACACTTTTCTTGATGTATCCCTGAGCACAATCAAGGTACTCGAGTACAAGAACACATGGTTGTGGGTCTGCAAAAGCTACAGTATTCTGTACTGGACCTACAAAAGAAGCAGCATTCTTCAGTGCACCTGCAAAAGATTTAGCATCCTGCAGTGGACCCGCAAATGATACAGCATTCTGCAGTAGACCCGCAAAAGATACAACATCCTGCAGTGGACCTGCAAAAGATACAACATTCTGCAGAGGACCCGAAAAAGATACAGAATTCTGCAGTGGACCCGCGAAAGATACAACATCCTGCAGTGGACCCGCGAAAGATACAACATTCTGCAGTGGACCTGCCAAATATTGTCTGCAACGTTCTGCAGTGTACCTACTAAAGAGTTAGTAAGATGCAGTGGATTTGCACAAGTTACAGAATCCTGCAGACGATCTGCCAAATATACAGCATTCTGCAGCGGACCTGCAAAAGAATTCAGCATTTTGTAGTGGAACTGCAACAAATTCAACATTCTACAGTGGACCTGCAAAGTATTCAGCATTTTGTAGTGGACCTGGCATTTTCGTGATACCCAGTGTTAATCCAAACACCAGAGAGTGAGCCGTCCGGGATCTGACATCAATATATTGGTTACCCACCGGAATTAAACACTATCAAAAAAGAGCTCCTAAAAATTTAAAACTACCTCGCTCGCACTTAGCACCTCATGACAAACCACTCTTACCCGCCAAACTCGCGATTAATTCGTTGAATCAATTACTGTCAGCACTCGGGGATGGGACGGCGGCTGGTCGGATTGTTTTATTGTGATGTAGTTTGGTAGTAATGAACTGGCGGGAACAGGTCGTCACACAATTAGCGGGTATCTGTAGCGGGCCATCTCGCGGCAGCAGAGGCAGCACGTCAGCTCAGGGCGGCTAATGGTCGGACACTGATTGGGCTGCGAATAAAACACGGGCAGTTTAAAATGTAGCAACTACTTGCAGTTTAGTCTTCAATCGTTCATGTACCGTAACATGCTTTGGTCATGTTCCGTTATCAACTGTGTGTCAGAGTGCTATGTCTTTTATAGAACCAACAAATTGGGGAGTATCAAAGGTTTACCTTTATATTTTCATTTTTTAAAGAAGGATACTGTTATCCTGTAATTAATACTGCTGTAGTAATATAATTTATACCAATTTTAATGAACGAGGTATAACCATTATTCCAGATATTAGATTCAATTTGTTGAACGAGTAGTAATAAGTGGCTACAGTGAAAAATAATTTTATTTTATAAGGTTTTTAGACCCACAAATCCTTCCCTGTTGATTGTTAAGGTAGACACCAATTGTTTTTAGGCTACACTCGTTTTTAAAATAACAGTAGTTTGTATGGACTATGCTATCTAGTTGAAGTCCCTCCACGCCATAACTCCACGCGGCTCATCCCTAGCCACTAAACGGCTACTAATTCCCCATAATAGGCAGCCGAACAGGAGCCTATTGTCGAGTCAACAGAGTTACTCCAATTCCCACAATGGAACGAACGGCCGCGGAATGCCGCAATTACCGGCGACACATGTCCCGCGACAATGGCCGCACTATTATTGCTTCATTGTCACCGCTTTGTGGCGCCGCCGCGCCGCCACCACATTGTCTTGTCCGCATCCGATAATTGATCGGCCTAATGCCTTAATTGGCCTATTAGCTGGTCTCCGATGTCGAAAGAAAGGCCACTGTCTTGTAAAATTACGGGACATTTTATAATGAATATATAAACTAAGATCGGTCCATTCCTCTCCAGCCGCTGGCTGTTCCCATGGGACGTCGTACAGGTGCGGTCGGGTTGTGCGGGGGAGATGGGAGAAAGGTGAGGGGTGAAGTGTTCGCGATGTAGCTGCATGGGTCTTCCTGACGATGGGTTGCTGAGTAAAGAAGAGAGTTTTGGATTAGATGACAAAGTCGAAGCTGTCAGGTCTTCAAGGAAATTTCACTTAGGCCCGCGGAAGGAGGGGGCGCTTGTATAAAAAGATTGGGTTAAAAGGAGCGGCAAACTCAATCCTAGAAGGACACTCTTCTGCTCTTCCTCTCCTTAACATCCATCAACAGATCAACACGTCCTTTCCCGTGGGGAACTGGGTAGCCGATTTAAATCAGGGGACTTCCTATACCACCACCTAAAAAAGGGTGAATATCAAGGCCTTTGGAGATTCTTGGTCATTCTAAACACGTCGCCAAAGCTTCAACCCTTAAAAAGTAACAATCTATCCTTGGTGGAATGTGATACATTCTTTTAAAGCTTCTTTTCTGCTCAGTGTCAGCTCCCAAAACCTACAAGACCGGCCGAAGGACCGTCGTGGCCGAATGTACCCGTCTTGTCTGTGCAGAAGCTGAATCTGAAATAAAGTAATATAATGCTATATTTGTTTACGGATGGTCTGATA
This sequence comes from Allygus modestus, assembly GCA_963675035.1. NCBI lineage: Eukaryota > Metazoa > Arthropoda > Insecta > Hemiptera > Cicadellidae > Allygus > Allygus modestus. Next base: position 4,871,841 of record OY776111.1, read on the forward strand.
AGAGACTCAATCCCCGCCCACAGGCCTCGGCCCATGCAGAAATTACTTATCTCGAATGTTTTATCGATATATTTACGCATCTAATTTTTTTAAATAGATTATATTTTATTTGATAAAGATAAAAGTGACGGTCACCTCTCAAACTCGTCCCTCTCAAACCCGTACCGCACCACCCTAAATCACTGCACTGGACCGTACTTAATGAGGGTCGGCTGGACACACCGCTGGTTACTGCCGACTGATCTGATCCTACTGGAACTAGTTCGTGGAGTAGGATCCCGAACTGAATCGCTACCCTCTAAATAGTAGTAGTGTTCAATTAAAAAGGTAAAGTTAGTTTAGATTTGTATTTAAGAAATTATAGTGGACGTTTTCCATTACTGATTGTAAAAACAAGTTTCACGATGTTTTCGGATCTGAAATCTGATTCCGTCTTAAGGTCATATAATACCTAGAACATAAAAAATACACAAGATGTTGATGACAAAATCCAGGCAAGGCTGCAATAAACACGAAAATCTAAAATAGAGACCTTTTAGCTTTTTCCAGCCCAATCCAGCCTTGCCTGGATTGTGCTATTAACTTTTTATGTTCTAGGTATTTTCTGACCTGACGATTTTGGAATCAGATTCCAAATCCGGAAACATAGTGAGATTTGTTTTTACAATCATTGATGGAAAATGTCCACAGTAATTAAGCTTAAATTAATCATTCTTTAATTAGCGATTCAGTTCAGGATCCTATCCTACGAACTAGTTCCAGTAAGATCAGATCAGTCGGCAGTAACCAGCGGTGTGTCATCAGACGACCCTCATTAGTACGGACCAGTGATTTAGGGTTGCGGTACGGGTTTGAGAGGGACGAGTTTGAAAGGACACGAAAGTGACAGAAACTTGTCTTTATTATGGATATTTAATGACCTAATTATGTGTTTTTAAACACAAGTTTTTCATAATGTGTCTGTAATAGTTATACTAGTTAAACCCGTAATTAATGAATTTTATTTTTGAACTAGCTGTTCCCGCAGGCTTCGCCCCACAAATAATTTATAAAAACTACGAAAGTTGTGTGTGCTGCATTCTGTGGTTAGCCCGTGGAACTATTACGAATCAAGATCAGCTGTTTGTATTTTCATTAGCTCAAACAAAAATGAATGTCCATAAGAAATACATGGGAACTTTGTCGGGATCTCTGGCGGAGCCCTAGGTCAAATCAGGATGAAAACCATTTAGTTTTCCTATTTTATGCCTAAAGAATCAGTGTACAAAACTGCAGCTCTGACGGCACCTAGACGAGAAGGTGGAGAATTAGTGATGAGTGAGTGAGTCAGTAAGTCAGTCAGGGCTTTGCCTTTTATAGATATAGATTATTGTTTTATCTGTGAAACTAGTCAACTGATATGAAAAAAACCGTTTAAAACTGAAGACATTTTAAAAGTGATTTTAAAAGGTTGTACATTTATTATACGTTTATAATCCTCACTACTACGGTTTTTAATGAGTTTCAAATTGATTTAAAATAAATTAAAATCATACGGTATATGAAAAATTACATACCAATAATCGAGTCCCTAATAATGGGATTATATTTATAATCACATACCATACTCAGGGTTAAAATACAGCCAACCTTTAGTGATCATCTCTCCAAGTAGAGGAATAAGAATTATTGCGGAGACTGGGTGGTGTATGAGAGAGTGATCTATTCTACTGGGTTGGGCCGAATGGTGTGTACTTTATTCAGTTCCCACTCACTTTGACAATCTAAGTTCACTAAGCCAATTTGTAATAGCCTACCTAAATACATAAATGAATCGCATGCATTCTACTAAATGAATTTTGAACCTATTTATGATGCAAAACTGACAGCCAAGTCTTACACAATAATGCAGCAAATGTTCTTTACACAGTCTTTAGTAACACGTTTTACAAAAATTGAACCGAGATCAATAATTGATAGTCCGTCAAATTAAAAATTCAATTATAAATAATGGTACCAGAGTTGATAATAAATTGACAGGAGATTTACCGATAACCAGCAGACACTTCGCGGTTGATTAGAGGACAAGTTTGACGACCTGGTTTTATGAGGGACGTCTGTTGATAATTGTTGTGTAATTCAGGATTTACTGCGAAATAAATGGCTACAAGTTAATATCTGGAATAAAAACGTAATTAAATATAACACATGGAATTGTAATTAACAGTTGTAATAGACAGTGACTTACAGAAGTTCTCCCAACTGGATAAAGCTAAATACAAATTGATTAAAAATGTTCAACAAAAATGTCCAGTATCGATGTTATGAAAAATACATACATTCAGACTGTTCTTAAAGTCCTGGAATGGTCGATAGTTCTGAAACTAAATCAGATAAAAACGTTTTGTTCACAAGGTTCCAGTGATAAAAACTATTATTGAAATACGACCGTTGTAACAATAATGTGTGGTTAATCCTACAAATAGTTATATCCTGCAATAATTGATTCAGTTGATAATATTCATTCAAATTTACTTATAATTCAGAGTAAATTTTTATTACACGCTTACAGTTTCATTCAAATGTAAAATGTACGTAGCTTTTTAAAAGCATATCAAAGCTTGATACCGTAGGAAAGCGTGTTTTGTGAATTAACACTTTAGTACGTTTAAACAACTATGCAAATGGGATTTTTTTTGTTCATGGGTACTTGAACGTGAGAGCTTGCTGATACTCGAATAAAAATGTACAATTGTTCTTATTCGTGTAAGTTTACGTTATTTCAGACCTTTTCCATCTCTGATTAGAGAAAACCCAGTTTTTCGACGTTTCGGTTTCTTGAATCTGATCCCGACTTCAGGTGATAAGAATAGAACATTTAGTAACACAATCCAGACAAAGCTGATTTATGTATTCTTCTAACCTGACGACGGACTCAGATTCCAGATCCCGAAACGTCGTAAAACTGTTTTTTTTTCGCTAATTAGTGATGGAAAATGCTGATGAAAAATGCTAATGAATTTTAATCATATAGTTTACTCCGTTTTTGAATTGTCTACTTTAGACTTTAAGGCATTATTTCTGAAACCCGTCAGCGATGGGAAATGGTGTTAGAGCAAGATACATCTTGTTAGAGCACCACGGCGTTTTATTGGTAATACTGAAGGCAACACTGCTAAATAAAATTGCGAGTCGTTCTTTGCCAAATTTTGATGTAATCATTCGATCGTGAATCAAAGTGAATGGTTATTCATGATTTGAAAATTAATAAACTTGTATTTATTCATTTGCTCATAATTTATCATATTTAACTGCAATAGAGATACGTAAATAAAACAAATTCAATAATAAACCGTTGGCATAAATCATGAATTTGTTCCAACTTTTACTACTTTTCTTCCAGCGATTTTCATGAGTAGATTCACCTATAGGAATAAAACAACCAATCAGGATAGTTCAAAGAATGATAAATTTGCCTCACCAGTGTACCAACCTTTCAAAATCACCGGTTCTTTTTTCGACAAAAATCGTTAAGCAGTGTTACCTCCAGTATTACTAATAAACCTCCTTGGTTAGTAATGCAATATTGTTACACCGGTGCGAGCCAGTCTCTACCAGCAGTGAAAGTGTTACGCGGGCTGTGGACTCAGACACTTGTCCTGAGCAGGTGTCCTGGGCTAACACTAATCTCTCGCAGTTCCGCTTGCTACTCCATGTTTATGTGGTTTACATTCCTTCCAACGCAGCTGATCTGGATTATAATCTGTTTATCTGTGTGCCGTGTCGGTTATATCTATTGACTCGGACTATTTCAGCGATTAGAATGTCATATGACGATAGTAACATAATTTTAATTAGAATCTTTAGATAATAATTAACAATAGTTGATTAATAAGAGTTAATAGTTGAGAATAGTTTAAGTAAATTTTGGTATAAACATTTAATTTGCATATGAATACTGTATTTTATATATTATTAAATTAGAATAATTTGATTACATTTTACAAGAAGATTCCCAATGTCAAACTTGCAACATTGTTAGTTTACAAGTTAACATTAGTTAATATTGCTTGTTTACCCTGATATTGTACAGGGCGTCTACGATTATTCTCGATAACATTTCTAACAAGAAAAAACTTATATAGATATAGTCTCCACAGGAGAATCATCTGATTTATTGTAGCGGCTCCGCCGTAAGTCAATTCAAGGATTTCCGTAGGGTTTCCATGGAATTTGGTGAACTAAATCAAAACGGATGAAATGGTTGAAATGGCATTACTTAATAAAAAAGAATGAGGTGCATATAAATGACTCGAGTGATGCGGACGTGTTTTGCAAAGTAGGATCCAAGATGGACCGTCGCTTTAAACTTAATCTTATAAAACTGGAAAATCTGACTGTTTTCTCCATCAAGATTAAAAGTACTTATAGTATAAGTAAATATGTCAGATAAACTGTAGAGTCTATACTATCATGTCTTTTACCCTTTTTATTATAAACTGAACAAGTATTATTCTTTGTCTATTTCTTGGCCTTTATTGTGTTAATCTTTTTTATTAGATCAGTTAGCAAATCACACACCGCTTAAAACTAAATTGAAATAGATATTTTGTTACTTTGAACAATGTTGGTATGAACCAAAGTTGAACTTTCTGGCCAGTAGGACTGTAGTTGACCCACAGCATAGTCATGACACATTTCGCATTCTATCTGCTTCCCCTACAAGTCAATATTATCTTTCAAAGCCCGTCCCTCCTCAACGATTTATCCAATATTGTTGAGTTATGGCTTGTTTAATGAGCAAAACAATACTATCGACATTTCGATATCACAAATAATAATCGAAAAAATATTAAAAAATTTCAAATTTAAAAAATTTCAAATTGAATATTTCAAAAATATTCAATATTTACGGTTCTTATGGTTGATACAATAATTGTGATATCGATATTCTGCTCCTGATGGCGCTGGGTATTTTTTGAGTGAATTTCCTAAAGAAAAATGAACTATAAGTATGACCCGCACGGTGAAAGTTAAGCCCGGGACCATCATAGAAGTTCCTAACGTCAGCCCCTGAACACGTTTTGGGGGCATTTGTTTATATGTGTGTTATATATATGTGTGTGTGTGTGTGTGTGTGTGTGTGTGTGTGTGTGTGTGTGTGTGTGTGTGTGTGTGTGTGTGTGTGTGTGTGTGTGTGTTCGCACTCTAGCGGTCCCAATTTTTGTCCGATTTAATTGAAATTTGGTAGGAACCTTCCCTTCTATAAACAGTTGGATAAGTTCGTTGGGCAAAACAATCGGACAACTATAACCCCCTTTTTGAGTATTTTAGTATTTTAATTTTTCAAAGTTTGAGTTTTTGGGCCCAAAAAGGGTCAGAAAAGCCCCGAATGTAATGTTATTGCATATTTAATTATTATACGTAAAATGCCAAAAAGTTTAAGCCCTCTCTTATATTCTATTACAAGTATTTACCAAGTTATTAAAGAATATGTTGATTGTCTTAACACAGTACGTTGTCTTATAGGGATTTTACAAAGGAAAATACTGTTTTTCATATTTTGATGTAGTTTTATCACCCCCAATACCCCTATACCAACTTGTTATCCTGAATATACCTCCTCCTAACCTTATAATGTACAACATTGCCATCCTAATAGTGAATTTAAATATAACCAGGAGCATCAGAACAGCAAAGAATTAACATTTTACAATTTTCCAAAAATATGTTACCAATGTTGTTACAAACCCTTTATTAGATTGTTTAAAGGTTTTAATGCGGAAATCCACTTCCCTCACGTCAGCGTGCTGCGTGCCAACTCGTTTTCTTTTAAATAAACCATAAATCATTGGTTCTGATAATCCGTTGGGGTGGGATGGACTTTGAAAGTTAACATTGGTCTTATAGAAGAAACAGGTAGACGAAGAATCCCCCTCTTAAGTTATAAGAAAAAAACACTCTAGGTAAAATGTTCTCCGAAGCAGAATTACTCTTGGACTTTTTTACTTTGTTGAGTAAAATAAAGAGGGTTAAATAACCTCTACTCGCGATTGAGTAGTTAATTATTTGTTTGTAAAACAAGTTCGGAATGTCATTTACAAACACATGGTTAAAGTATGAACAAACACAAGCCTGAGGAACTCGTCTCGGCAAACAAACTCCCGCTCCGAGATGTTCACAAACTACGAACTCCCCCGCTTCACCGAATTCGCCAAGACTTGGCCCACGACTTTGGCCGACTTCGACACCAGAACCAACAGACACTCGTCGAGACTGGCTGCTAATTCGGTTATCCTAATGATTTCTCACTTCCCAGAACACTCTCGAGGAGACCTCTATTTTACTACAGATGACGGCAAACACTCAAGATAAACATCTGCGCATCCTTGACAGAATTCTGAGTTGCCGTTGTAGATTACATGTTAATATATTTATTCTACGTCTGCCAAAGTAATTGCTAAACGTCTATTGCCAAACTTTCTAACAATTAAATGGAACTTTATCGATAAGGTTTGAAGCAAAAGAGTTTAACAGGTATTCCAAACAGGGTCGCTCTTTATTATGACGCCGCTCCTCAACTGGATGGGCTGTTACCACCGATAATAACGCTATTTCGATGGGCTTTCGCCCCTTTCCTTTTTGTTTTATTCCTTGAAATATGAAGATCATATTTATTGTTTAAATTATAACAACTCAGGTCCAAGCACAGGCTCCTGCCCATTTCTAATTATTTTTGTCCCGAATTAAATATTAACGAGCTGCGCCCCCGCAATATTTTGCGGGTATAATCTTTATAACAGCTGTTTATTGAACCAAGAAAAAACAGATGTGACATAAACCATAATAAAATTCTCTCCATATGAATAACATGGAAACTTGGAAGTCCCGTAGGGCAGAGCTCTGGGGCCTAAATTGAAATTCTGGCTCGACAGTGACTTAGAATTTGAAGTTATCTTTTAAATAAAAAAAAGAATAATCAAAATCAGTTAAGTATTAACTTCAGGAAGTGGGTGAACAAAAAGCAGGATTTTTTTGAATTATGTAGATTTTACGTATTTGTTGTTATTTATTTATTTTCTTTAAATATATTTGTAGAGGAGTTATACATGTTTCCTCTAATTTTTATTTGTTTATATAGATTACAAATATTGCATGCAATTTTGGCCTTTTGTAATCTTTTGTGTTGTTATTTTGTAATAAATAAACATTTTATTCATTTAATTCGTTCAACTATGTTACTTAGTTGGTCACTTATTATTATTTTAAAACATATTGGTGTTCGAAAGCGTTTAAGAGTGGGGTGTAAGTAAAATATGCTAAATGATATACTCTAGAAGGTCGCAAATACTGAACCGTGTCTTACTCACATCGAAATTGGTATTATAGTCTCGACCAATAATAACATTGCACTTTACTGTCAAAAGGCGGTTCACAATTTCCAGAAGAAAAAGTATCTACCGTTAGAGTTGCACAAATATTAGTTATGATTGTGTCCGGGCTAGCGTTGTCAAAGCCTAATATGAATTTACCTTACAGTTAATTTCTTCCATCTTTATATTAATAGGCGGCAAGCACAAAACTTGTCCTCATTTTTTCTCAGCTTGTGTGCATCGTAGGACTTCGAGCATACCGTTAGAAAGATAGTGTCCTGAAGATGAGCAGAAACCCATTATAATTTACATCGGCCCTCAGGGCTACGCCTCACAGTCTTTCAAAGTTTCAATGTTAATCAATGGTAATTGATTAAATAATTCTATATTTGACAGCTGTTGATATAACAAATGCTAGCAAAACAGGGAGAACAGATGTTTCAGGCATAATGCAAATACAAATACTCCTAGCTAATGGAATGGTAACACCCTTCTATTATCCTTTTTACCTTCACGTTAAAAAAATTATCATTTTTGAGAGGGGAAAGGATGAGGGCTGGGGAAAGGATGAGGTGGAGAAGTTTCAGGCGTAAATAAAAAGGCTACTGTTAACTGGAATGGTAACGCCCTTCTGCTATCCTTTTTAACTCCACATTAAAAAAATACCTGAGGGTGAGGGTTGGGGGGGGAAGGGAGAGAGAGAGAGAGAGAGAGAGGGAAGACAGAAGGAGAGAGATGAGCGCAACAAAACCCACTAAAAAATATTAAACTTTTTCAAATTTTCGTCAAATAATATTTGGTCAAATTTCGTAAATTAATTCTTAGGATACAAACAGAACTTTTAATACTTAACACAAAATTATTTTATCAACTGACATAAAACTTTGATTTTCTACGGAAAAAAACAATTTGTTAAAAATATTCCTCTTGAACTAAGTAATAAACGAATTACACAAGTTTTTAAATTGTACTCGAACTTGAATGGAATAGTTAAAAAACTGTTCTCTTGGTAAATCAACTCTTTCCTCTTGGATGAGTGAATCTTCAAATCGAATGGTCGGGTTTATGATCCAATCTTCTTTTAATATTTTCTCAATCGTCAGAACATCTTCTAATACCTGACAAACAAATCATCTTGACATGAGTGTCTGTCTCACCCAGTTCATTGGCTAGGATTGTCGTCTTTAATTGTGCCTTTGATTTCTAAGAAAATCTCAGAGCTTGCAGTAACCTAACTCACGAGCCTTTCAACAATTGCCTCTCCCCTTATTATAGGGATATGTTGTGTTTACGCTCGCGGGTGGAAACCCCGGACCGCACAACCTGAGTCTGACGGCTCCTGTCCAGATGCCGCGATGTCTTCCCCAGGGGTCGAACACTGCGTCAGGTGATAGAATGGATCTGACCTCACCTCGCCTCATTTTGGGGAAACAAATCTAAGAAGTGGATTGTTATGATGTGTAAAAAATAAACTATCATCCACCCTGAATGTGAATGTATTAGGTTTCCAAAAAAAGGAATGCCTTAGGCCACCGCATTCACTTCTAAAGCGACGGGAAGGAAGCTCGCCAAATGCATCTTAAGTCTGATGACTGCTCACGTCCTCCGGAGGGACAACATGAGATCGCTCAATCGCCGCTGCAGATGCCTCGGACTCTCCCCAAGCGGAGTGCTCGTGGCGGAAGTGGCAGCAGGGATTGCAGCCAATTAAGCGATCGGAGGACCATTCCCTCACGCGCCACTCTGTATGCGCGCCGCGACCCGCCATTAATAACCGCCGAATCGGCCGCGAGAGGTCGCGGGAAGCGCTGCACGCAACGCCAGATTTATAGCCGCACGGCCGCAACTGGAACGGACCGTCGCGGACTTTCTAGCGGTTATTGAAAGTGGCGGGCCAGGGCGATCCTTGATTTATCATCTGCTAAGTCGAGCCCGTAGTTATTGGTTATAAACCACGGCCTATCGCGGCAGGAATTAACGGCCATTCTATTAGTGGTAAGTGCACTATCTGAGGTGGTGTTCATCACGCTCCAAATTATTTATCGGGGTTATTTATTGATTAAGCGTTCGAGAATTCAAGAAAAATATGGTTTCAAGCGTGCAAAGTCCTAATAAACCATTTATTGGTTAGCACTTGTGTTTTACAATCACGCCGATTGTAATAAATTCCGTCTTTTAACATTAAAAACATATCTACCTTCAAACAAAGCGGTTGTTATCCCTTTGGGTCTGATGACAAAGGCGTGACTGTCCGAAGCCGTTCGTCTACTAGACTTTTTCGCCGGCCTTGTTTCGTCTTTCATCAATGTCAATGTCACTACCGCAGTCTAATCTGTTTGCATTTTGGAATATTTTACCTATTTTACTTAATTTCAATTATCAACTAATAATCGACATAAATTGCATTTCACAAATACATTAATTGCAACATCTTTATTACCCATAGCATCCTCTCTTCAGGTTTATTTGCAAAGCCTTTTTTACTTTAGGTGGTCCTTTTCAAAACGTTGTTAGGGAAACGTAATTCGTAAAAATGCAATGGAGCAATTTATTAACGAATTACATTTTTCTTGACCTAAACGAAGTTGAACGTAAGCCCCAAGAGCTTCCCACGACCGAGGTGCGAGACGTTCCCCGGACTGTGGTTGTGGCCCACCGAGTGCCGTCTCCAGAGCCGCGATTCACGTCTTCATCAGCTGATAGCGCTGATGACCCACCTTATCAGCACTCAGCGCCGCTGATACCGCGGCCGATAGCGCTGATCACAGGGCATTAGGATCGCCGCTACTCTACGCGGCCCAAACCCTAACACCCGACTCACGACTCGAGATTTATGCGGCGATTTAATCGATTGTTATATTTATCGATGCCTCTCTCAGTCAGCGGTTATTACCGGATCGCCTAATGATCGGTTTACGTGTGCGAATTTCACCTGTGAGAGGTTCCCCGCGTGACGGGCCGTAACGGTGTTGCTGTTCTGATACCCCTGGCCCTTGACGAGATGATGGCGAGCGCAGCGGTCATTAATTTATGTAACGCGCTGTCCGGCGATACCGTTAATCAGTAGGGTGAATTATGGTTAACGTGGCGTTTCGTGTATTAAGATGAATTAGAAAAACCCTCGTTCTAAAGCGACCTAGTAAAAATACAACAAATAACTGACTGATTTGTACATCATAAAACTTTGAGGTGAGCTCATAAAATACAAACACATATTGTACATATTTAAGAAAGATTTAAATGCATTGTGAGAGCAATGAAGTTTTGTTATTAACCGGTCCCATGGTAACTGTACCAAACCTTGGGTTAACTTAACTGATTTAGTCGTGTCACAAATCATGTATGCTGACGCGACAGTAATTTACCCTCCTAAAGGTAGTACATCGGCTACTATATTATACATTTTTTGAACTATTATCGTCCTTAAAATCTAATGTAAATGAAGAGTCACAAAAACATCAGCAAAGGACTTCACAATGATCGATTTATAAGAAAATTACTATTTGAATTACGTGCAACACTTTATATTGTGTAAGATTTAAGCTGTTCTGACTGAAAATACTATTTAGTTTAAAAACTACAAACAGGGAACAATGAAGCGAAGTAAAGGCTGAGTGGCACCGGTCGCGGTCAGGAGATATCGACGAACAGGTGTTTGGACGTCTTCCAAATTCGCGAGTGGGGTCAGTAAAGGCTGAGTCACTTTGGTTAGCCTTGGATCCTGAGGTATAGGATATCTAGGGGACAATCACCACGGGTGGGCTTGGATACTGAGGTATAGGGTATCTAGGGACCATCACCACGGGTGGGCTTGGATACTGAGGTATAGGATATCTAGGGACCATCACCATTGGTGGGCTTGGATACTGAGGTATAGGATATCTAGGGGACAATCACCACGGGTGGGCTTGGATACTGAGGTATAGGGTATCTAGGGACCATCACCACGGGTGGGCTTGGATACTGAGGTATAGGATATCTAGGGACCATCACCATTGGTGGGCTTGGATACTGAGGTATAGGATATCTAGGGGACAATCACCACGGGTGGGCTTGGATACTGAGGTATAGGGTATCTAGGGACCATCACCACGGGTGGGCTTGGATACTGAGGTATAGGATATCTAGGGACCATCACCACGGGTGGGCTTGGATACTGAGGTATAGGATATCTAGGGGACAATCACCACGGGTGGGCTTGGATACTGAGGTATGGGATATCTAGGGACCATCACCACGGGTGGGCTTGGATACTGAGGTATAGGATATCTAGGGACCATCACCACGGGTGGGCTTGGATACTGAGGTATAGGATATCTAGGGGACAATCACCACGGGTGGGCTTGGATACTGAGGTTTAGGATATTTGTAGATCATCACCATCTTTCTTTTATTTTCCATTGATCTCGCAAACCAAATTGGGAGACAACAAGTTCAAATACTTTTAAAAAAGCAAAAGTATGCAACTTTTAAGTGGGTTTGTCCATACATTGGGTAAAACTCTTAAACAAAACAAAACAACAGGAATTAAGTTTTTTTGAAATCTTCTCAATATGATTAGTCTATGTTAATTTGTTGTCAATAATGATACATAGGACTCTAATGTCGTGAACCGTGTTAATTATTGGTTATCAAATTTTCAGGTAGGTGAATTTTCTTGTTTTTTTTAATGGAAATGTAAAATATTCGTCTTCGAACAGTTTAACACCATTCCGTTTACCGAAAACCAAATATTGAGATGTAAAAGAGAGTGGTTTAATGAGCATTGTAAATTTTCAAATGAGCTTCCAGACACAACAACACTAGTGTCAACTGCAAATTGAATTATTTGATTCGATGGTGCATTACATGCAATGTCCGAAACATAAATAACAAACAATAGAGGTCCCATTATTGACCCTTGAGGTACTCCCATTTTTACAGTTTCCCAACTAGACTCCTGTTCATAATTTTTAAATTTTATTTTAACCTTTTGTTTTCTATTGTATAAATATTAACTCATTATTTCTCCTGCTACACCTCTTATTTTAAGTGCTTCCAATTTATCAATCAAGATTTCATGATCGATGCTGTCAAAAACTTTTGAAGATCACAATGGATTGATGCCACAAATTTACTGTCTTCAATATGCTTAACCAACAAATCTATGCACCAGCTAAGGCATCTTGTGTTGACAAGTCTCTTCGAAATCCATTTAGTATAGAAATGGAAATATAGAATGGATATCTATAGACCATCACCATGGGTGGGCATGAATACTGAGGTTTAGGATATCTAGGGATCATAACCATGGATGGGTTTGGATACTGAGGTGTAGGATTTGTAGGGACCACCACCGCGGTTGGTCTTGGATGATAAGGTTCAGAATATCTAGAGACCATCATCATGGATGGCTTTGGATGCCAGTTGTAAGGTATGATATGTGTAGGGTCCACCTCTCTACAGTTCCCGGGCCGAAGCGATGGTGACTCACATGGAGGACAGGCTGTGAAAGGTATAGATGGATATCTAGAGACCACCACCATGGATGGCTTTGGATGCCAGTTGTAAGGTATGATATGTGTAGGGTCCACCTCTCTACAGTTCCCGGGCCGTAGCGATGGTGACTCACATGGAGGACAGGCTGTGAAAGGTATAGATGGATATCTAGAGACCATCACCATGGATGGCTTTGGATGCCAGTTGTAAGGTATGATATGTGTAGGGTCCACCTCTCTACAGTTCCCGGGCCGTAGCGATGGTGACTCACATGGAGGACAGGCTGTGAAAGGTATAGATGGATATCTAGAGACCACCACCATGGATGGCTTTGGATGCCAGTTGTAAGGTATGATATGTGTAGGGTCCACCTCTCTACAGTTCCCGGGCCGTAGCGATGGTGACTCACATGGAGGACAGGCTGTGAAAGGTATAGATGGATATCTAGAGACCACCACCATGGATGGCTTTGGATGCCAGTTGTAAGGTATGATATGTGTAGGGTCCACCTCTCTACAGTTCCCGGGCCGAAGCGATGGTGACTCACATGGAGGACAGGCTGTGAAAGGTATAGATGGATATCTAGAGACCATCATCATGGATGGCTTTGGATGCCAGTTGTAAGGTATGATATGTGTAGGGTCCACCACTCTACAGTTCCCGGGCCGTAGCGATGGTGACTCACATGGAGGACAGGCTGTGAAAGGTATAGATGGATATCTAGAGACCATCACCATGGATGGCTTTGGATGCCAGTTGTAAGGTATGATATGTGTGTGGTCCACTTCTCTACAGTTCCCGGGCCGTAGCGATGGTGACTCACATGGAGGACAGGCTGTGAAAGGTATAGATGGATATCTAGAGACCATCACCATGGATGGCTTTGGATGCCAGTTGTAAGGTATGATATGTGTAGGGTCCACCTCTCTACAGTTCCCGGGCCGTAGCGATGGTGACTCACATGGAGGACAGGCTGTGAAAGGTATAGATGGATATCTAGAGACCATCACCATGGATGGCTTTGGATGCCAGTTGTAAGGTATGATATGTGTAGGGTCCACCACTCTACAGTTCCCGGGCCGTAGCGATGGTGACTCACATGGAGGACAGGCTGTGAAAGGTATAGATGGATATCTAGAGACCATCACCATGGATGGCTTTGGATGCCAGTTGTAAGGTATGATATGTGTAGGGTCCACTTCTCTACAGTTCCCGGGCCGAAGCGATGGTGACTCACATGGAGGACAGGCTGTGAAAGGTATAGATGGATATCTAGAGACCATCACCATGGATGGCTTTGGATGCCAGTTGTAAGGTATGATATGTGTAGGGTCCACCTCTCTACAGTTCCCGGGCCGTAGCGATGGTGACTCACATGGAGGACAGGCTGTGAAAGGTATAGATGGATATCTAGAGACCATCACCATGGATGGCTTTGGATGCCAGTTGTAAGGTATGATATGTGTAGGGTCCACCACTCTACAGTTCCCGGGCCGTAGCGATGGTGACTCACATGGAGGACAGGCTGTGAAAGGTATAGATGGATATCTAGAGACCATCACCATGGATGGCTTTGGATGCCAGTTGTAAGGTATGATATGTGTAGGGTCCACCTCTCTACAGTTCCCGGGCCGAAGCGATGGTGACTCACATGGAGGACAGGCTGTGAAAGGTATAGATGGATATCTAGAGACCATCACCATGGATGGCTTTGGATGCCAGTTGTAAGGTATGATATGTGTAGGGTCCACCACTCTACAGTTCCCGGGCCGTAGCGATGGTGACTCACATGGAGGACAGGCTGTGAAAGGTATAGATGGATATCTAGAGACCATCACCATGGATGGCTTTGGATGCCAGTTGTAAGGTATGATATGTGTAGGGTCCACCTCTCTACAGTTCCCGGGCCGAAGCGATGGTGACTCACATGGAGGACAGGCTGTGAAAGGTATAGATGGATATCTAGAGACCACCACCATGGATGGCTTTGGATGCCAGTTGTAAGGTATGATATGTGTAGGGTCCACCTCTCTACAGTTCCCGGGCCGTAGCGATGGTGACTCACATGGAGGACAGGCTGTGAAAGGTATAGATGGATATCTAGAGACCACCACCATGGATGGCTTTGGATGCCAGTTGTAAGGTATGATATGTGTAGGGTCCACTTCTCTACAGTTCCCGGGCCGTAGCGATGGTGACTCACATGGAGGACAGGCTGTGAAAGGTATAGATGGATATCTAGAGACCATCACCATGGATGGCTTTGGATGCCAGTTGTAAGGTATGATATGTGTAGGGTCCACTTCTCTACAGTTCCCGGGCCGTAGCGATGGTGACTCACATGGAGGACAGGCTGTGAAAGGTATAGATGGATATCTTAATAATTTATAAACCAATCCCGTTCGAACATAGTTTTATAAACAAATGTAAATACTAATAAATATTTATACAATTATTTATAGTGGATCAACAGAGTTCTTTAGCCAAAAACGAAAAACGTTCTCAAACACATCAAAATTTAAAATTGAGGTTATAAACATATCCGGTTAAAATGTTATTTAGTATTGAGATTTAGATTGTCATTTTTTTTCAATGGAAGAATAGTGTAATTTGATACTATATTGTTAGTTATCTGACTTTTTACAAATTTCAGATTTCTAATAAAAACAATTAAAAACTAATTAAGAACATTATAAATAATAGTTACTCCTGCTTCCCTGCGCCATCTCTTCGTTACCACATTATAGGCGTACTGAACTATTTAAAAGACTGAATTAAATAATTGTATCTATGTGAACTATTTACTTGAGGACTGCTATGCTCTTTTTCAGCAGGTGATGAGTTATATAGCATATTGTTTTCGGCTCCTCTCCAATAATAAATTAAATATTTCTAATTCAAAAAGGTCGTAGGGCCCTTGACAGGTGCCGGCCGAAACACTCGTTGTTCTTATGAAATAACATTTTAACTGTATTTAATTTGTATGTTTGCCAACTACTTTTGCATGAGTCAAAAAATCAATAATCGTATCGTGCCAGAAACTCCATACATTCGTTTAACACAAGGTGAAATACTTTGCCTAAGCTTAGCAGAACAAGAACTAGCTGTTATAATGTGTGCTAGAGTTAGAGTATGATTAATAAGTTACCGAACAATAGTATTCAATTGCTTTGTGTTACGTTTAAACAACAGAGAGTATGCAAAGCTTGAAAAAAATCAAGTTTTTCCATAATTATGAATATTTATCACTAGAAAGCAACAGTGTGAATACTGTATATAGATTATATGTGATGACATTAATTATGTTAGATTTGTTAATAATTTTACTATGTAGTTTTTGGCATTCAAAAGAGCATAAGGAGATAAATTAAACTTATATTTATTTGATGACTTGTGGTGTGCGTGCATTTGGTCATTGGGGAATTAATTAATGATCGTGGCAAAATAATCAGTCGGTCTTAGTCAGTAACAAGGCTACACAAGGAATCTCACCCAATCTACACTCATTATTCATGCACTCATATTCACCTTAAAATGCACCGCGTCGGTAGACAGCATCACATTACATTTTACATTTTAATGAATAACTCGTTTATTATTGTTAGGCAATTTAATTTTAAACTATTGTAAATAAAACTGTCGATGCTTATGCATGAACATGTTTGTATCTCATTCAAGTTTTGATTTGATCTATTGTGACGACTCCCTCCTTCGATAAAAAAATACAAGCAGTAAGAATCGTTTATACAGTGTTTATCGTCCTTCTCCATATTTCCCGCCTCCGCACACGTTGACCCCTATTGACACAAGTGCCCGCGCTTGTGTGTGTGTGTGTGTGTGTGTGTGTGTGTGTGTGTGTGTGTGTGTGTGTGTGTGTGTGTGTGTGTGCGTGCGACAGACTACAAGTATTAATCAGGTGCCGATAAATCGTCTGCTGCGATGACTCACGGTATACGAGTTGGTTTATTGTTTCCGTTGTTGCGGAGTTATGTTCGGCCGCGTCAATGCAACATCTCCTGTCCGGCGGGACACCTCCGCAGTCGCCTCCCAGCGCCGCCCGATGCTATCATCGGTCAACAACAACGAAGAGCCTCTTATTCCACGTTCAATGCCATTTTGCTCGTCTAAGATCCTAAACAATTGAATATTACTACACAAAGTAGTAAATTTGTCCTCTGCATTGCTTAAAAGAGGGCTCCAGTCGCGAGAATTTTGGTGTTTATACCTGCTTCCCCATAATCTTAACTTTCAAGTTCCATCCAGTAGTTGTTTGTGAACAAAAAATTAAAAACATTGGTAGGAATGTTGTACTAGTGATTATCTAGCGTTTTAAGCGAAAATATTTTATATTTACGTTTTAAAATTCAATACAAAAATTATTACTATTTTTAGGTGAAATTATCAATAATTAAAAAATAAATTCTAAACTTTGCTCACTGTAATCGCTTCGTTAACCTTTCTTTAAAACAAACCACAAATCAACAATACTCGACCACCCGTTCAGGCTGCATGGAGCTTGAAAGATAACATTGCTCTTGTGGTTTTAGAAATCTACCTGGATTTACTTGTCCCCCTCCTGGACTAATGTTAATAATAATTTTTTAGGTAAACAAATCTACCTGGTGATTTCAGTGAGCAGCGAGTTATTACCACCAACGGTTAAACCATAATACAAATCGCAAATATTAAATGTTTTGGAATGTTGTTGAACGGTTATTATTTGCGACATCAAACTTTGATATCAAATTGTTTATCCCCTACTCACTGTAAACACTATGTATTTTTTCTCTCTTTCAAATTAGCTATAAATCAACGACATCGGATTATCTGTTAAGGAGCGTCGGTCTTAGAAAGCTAACATTGGACTTATAGGGAAAGCTTTATCTTAAAAGTTGTCATAACCAATTCTTCTATAAATTAAAGTCCAGGACTTTAAACTGGTGCTTCCACACTTTCACCTTCATATAATTAATTTTATATATATTTCTAGTATTCATATTTCATCTTTTTCGTCTCTTCAGCAAAATAAATACTCATTTTGAAGATTTGGTAATGTATTTGTAGACTAACGACCGTGCTGCAATTTTAGAATGTTAACTACATTCGAGTTTATGCACATTTTGGCGTTTTTGTATATTATAAAAGATGTATTACATTTTTTAAATGATATTCATGATATACATGAATGATTTACTGCATAACAATTTTCGAGGAGAGTTAAAAATCAGAGTTTTTACACTATGTTTCCTTAATCATGGTTTTACTGGCTGAAGTATTTAACATTAATTTGAGAAGTGTTTGAAAAATTAATTCTTGATTTTATACTCTCAAATTACACTGAATAAATTATTGTTTTAAATAATTCACAGGATATAAACTCTTGTTTTAATGGGCTATTGTATTCATTCATTCTTTGATAAGCTCTAAAAAAAGGATTATACAAAACAATATAAAATAATGTATACTGTTAATTAACAAATAAATACACTGTAACTGATAAATACACATACATCCTATGAAAAAGTGTATCCATACTTATAGTAATATTCGGTATAGCCTTTGTATATAAGAAACCTATTTATTAAATACTGAAGAGAACATTAGCTGAATTATGGAAATGCCAAATCTTAATGGTGGAGCTCACATGAGACTCCAGTACTCTTATACAAGTAACAATTTTGTACAAAATTAGTTCAAATTTAAGGACTAAGATAGCTACAACCGATCAAAAATATTCCTATACAGAATACCCCCGTAGCAGCAAACCTGCATAATCAGCGAATTTCCAATGCATATATATGTATCTTAATACCACATACCAAGTTTCATCAATATAAATTCATAAATAAACGATTTATAACATTTTTATTATTCTCCTTAAGAATAACATGGCGGCTGAGTATGCAGGTTTTCTGAAGCAAGGAACACAAAAAATGGGTTTTATACAAATATCAATATAACTTAAATAGGTAAAGCCACGTACCAAGTTTTATTAATTTATGTTCATATTTAAGGGAGATAACACGTTACTTATTCTCCACAAGAGTAACATGGGGGCTGAGTACGCAGGTTTGCTGCTACGGGAACTATCGGAAAAAATGGATCAATAGACCACAACGATATGAAGCAAGATATCAAGTTTCATCAAGATAAGTTGGTAAATAAGCGAGATATACAATTTTTCTTATCCTCCATAAGAATAACATTGGACAACGTACTGGGTTTAGCACTTTCAATATCTCTGTAACCATTTGACGTAGAGCAATATCAAAACACCAAATTATGTGTAGTTTTAACCTGATTCCAATAACAAATTTGACTTTTTGAAAAAATTATATGTAAAAAAAACCATTTTTGGGGTACAACCCCCCCCAAAAAAAAATACCCCCGTAGCAGCAAACCTGCGTACTCAGCGAATTTCCAATGCATATGTATGTATCTTAATACCACATAAAGCCACATACCAAGTTTCATCAATATACATTCATAAATAAACGATTTATGACATTTTAGCGAATTTCCCCTATAGGGAAGAAGCTATTACCGTAGTCGGCATGGTAAGACCTAGGCCCGGGACCATGATAACTTTTCGTTTTGAGGTCCCCAGACCCCAAAAAACACCATTCGTTCGAAACTGTATATATATATATATATATATATATATATATATATATATATATATATATCTATATATATATATATATATATATATATATATATATATGTGTCCGTGAGCACGATAACTCTCGTAAAAATTATCCGATTTTGATGAAATTTGGTAGAAACGTGTAAAGCAACATTTATGACTTTAAGTTCGAAAACCAGCCAGATCGCTCTATCCGAAGGGGTATTTTGGGGGGGTTTTGTACCCCAAAAATGGGTTTTTCGAATTTTTTACATATAATTTTGGAAATAGTCAAATTTTAGTTTTTTCCATTCGGTTCAGCTTAAAAAAACACACAATTTGGTATTTTGATCATTTCTCTACGTCAATTGGTTACCGAGATATTGAAAGTGCTAAACACAGTACTTATGGAGGAAAATAAAAATTTTATATCTCGCTTATTTATGAACATATACTGACGAAACTTGGTATACGGCTTCATCTGGTTGTGAACCATTGATATTTGCTAAAAAAAACAATTTTTTGCCAAAGGCTCCTGTAGCAGCAAACCTGCGCACTCAGCCCCATGTTATTCTTATGGAGAATAAGTAACGTGTTATCTCCCTTAATTATGACCATAAATTAATGAAATTTGGTATGTGACTTCACCTAGTTGAGTCATATTGATATTAGCATAAAACCCCATTTTTGGTGTTCCTTGCTTCAGCAAACCTGCATACTCTGCCGCCATGTTATTCTTATGGAGAATAATTAAAATGTCATAAATAGTTTATTTATGAATGTATATTGCTGAAACTTGGTATGTAGCTTTATGTGGTATTAAGATAAATATATATGCATTGGAAATTCGCTAAGTACGCAGGTTTGCTGCTACGGGGGTATATATATATATATCTATATATATATATATATATATATATGTGTCCGTGAGCACGATAACTCTCGTAAAAATTATCCGATTTTGATGAAATTTGGTATAACTGTGTAAAGCAACATTTATGACTTTAAGTTCGAAAACCAGCCAGATCGCTCTATCCAAAGGGGTATTTTGGGGGGGTTTTGTACCCCAAAAATGGGTTTTTCGAATTTTTTACATATAATTTTGGAAATAGTCAAATTTTATTTTTCCCCATTAGATTCAGCTTAAAAAAACACACAATTTGGTATTTTGATCATTTCTCTACGTCAATTGGTTACCGAGATATTGAAAGTGCTAAACACAGTACGTTGTCTAATGTTATTCTTATGGAGAAAAATACAAATTTTATATCTCGCTTATTTATGAACGTATACTGACGAAACTTGGTATACGGCTTCATCTGGTTGTGAACCATTGATACTTGCTCAAAAAAACAATTTTTTACCCAAGGCTCCCGTAGCAGCAAACCTGCGTACTCAGCCCCATGTTATTCTTATGGAGAATAAGTAACGTGTTATCTGCCTTCATTATGAAAATAAATTAATGAAATTTGGTATGTGGCTTTACCTACATGAGTTATATTGATATTTGTATAAAACCATATTTTTTGTGTTCCTTGCTTCAGCAAACCTGCATACTCAGCTGCCATGTTATTCTTATGGCAAATAATTAAAATGTCATAAATCGTTTATTTATGAATGTATATTGATGAAACTTGGTATGTGGCTTTATGTGGTATTAAGATACATACATATGCATTGGAAATTCGCTGAGTACGCAGGTTTGCTGCTACGGGAGCCTTGGGTAAAAAATTGTTTTTTTGAGCAAGTATCAATGGTTCACAACCAGATGAAGCCGTATACCAAGTTTCGTCAGTATACGTTCATAAATAAGCGAGATATAAAATTTGTATTTTTCTCCATAAGAATAACATTAGACAACGTACTGTGTTTAGCACTTTCAATATCTCGGTAACCAATTGACGTAGAGAAATGATCAAAATACCAAATTGTGTGTTTTTTTAAGCTGAATCTAATGGGGAAAAATAAAATTTGACTATTTCCAAAATTATATGTAAAAAATTCGAAAAACCCATTTTTGGGGTACAAAACCCCCCCAAAATACCCCTTTGGATAGAGCGATCTGGCTGGTTTTCGAACTTAAAGTCATAAATGTTGCTTTACACAGTTATACCAAATTTCATCAAAATCGGATAATTTTTACGAGAGTTATCGTGCTCACGGACACATATATATATATATATATATATATAGATATATATATATATACCCCCGTAGCAGCAAACCTGCGTACTTAGCGAATTTCCAATGCATATATATTTATCTTAATACCACATAAAGCTACATACCAAGTTTCAGCAATATACATTCATAAATAAACTATTTATGACATTTTAATTATTCTCCATAAGAATAACATGGCGGCAGAGTATGCAGGTTTGCTGAAGCAAGGAACACCAAAAATGGGGTTTTATGCTAATATCAATATGACTCAACTAGGTGAAGTCACATACCAAATTTCATTAATTTATGGTCATAATTAAGGGAGATAACACGTTACTTATTCTCCATAAGAATAACATGGGGCTGAGTGCGCAGGTTTGCTGCTACAGGAGCCTTTGGCAAAAAATTGTTTTTTTTAGCAAATATCAATGGTTCACAACCAGATGAAGCCGTATACCAAGTTTCGTCAGTATATGTTCATAAATAAGCGAGATATAAAATTTTTATTTTCCTCCATAAGAATAACATTAGACAACGTACTGTGTTTAGCACTTTCAATATCTCGGTAACCAATTGACGTAGAGAAATGATCAAAATACCAAATTGTGTGTTTTTTTAAGCTGAACCGAATGGAAAAAACTAAAATTTGACTATTTCCAAAATTATATGTAAAAAATTCGAAAAACCCATTTTTGGGGTACAAAACCCCCCCAAAATACCCCTTCGGATAGAGCGATCTGGCTGGTTTTCGAACTTAAAGTCATAAATGTTGCTTTACACGTTTCTACCAAATTTCATCAAAATCGGATAATTTTTACGAGAGTTATCGTGCTCACGGACACACACATATATATATATATATATATATATATATATATATATATATATATAGATATATATATATATATATATATACAGTTTCGAACGAATGGTGTTTTTGGGGTCTGGGGACCTCAAAACGAAAAGTTATCATGGTCCCGGGCCTAGGTCTTACCATGCCGACTACGGTAATAGCTTCTTCCCTATAGGGGAAATTCGCTAATATATATACAGTTTCAAACAAATGGTGTTTTTGGGGTCCGGGGACCTCAAAACGAAAAGTTATCATGGTCCCGGGCCTAGGTCTTACCATGCCGACTACGGTAATAGCTTCTTCCCTATAGGGGAAATTCGCTAAAAAATACCCCTTCGGATAGGTCATCATGAGGAACTTACTGAAATGTCATACTGGCAGGAAGAACAAGTAATTCATGTTTAACTGTGCACCTGTATGTGTTGTAATTGTAATATTTAGTTTAAATGTTTTAATTTTTGACAAGTATTTTCCTGAAACAGAAGAATGCTATTTTTTGAACTCCTCCATCGTATACATTTGACAAGGTAGCGCCTCAAAGGATATTGAAACAGCCTCAGATCACGCCCAGTTGAGACGAAAGCTTTTCACTAACCCGAAGACATTGTTGGGAACTCTGTAGTCGCCACGGACTCAGTCTCAGCATGAATGTCCCTGTGTGTCAAATATGTACCAACTCGACATCCATAAAGAGCTCCTGAAGGATTACCGTAGTAGACGACTACAAGCACATCCACGCACTCGCATGTCCGGTCCAGCTCGCCGAGCCGGCGGGATACTGGCGGCGATTTATAAGCAATTACACCGAGGAGCACAATGCTAAACCATCCCATCCCACTCGCGGTTCCCGTCGTAGCTCATAACCGCAGCGCAGTGTTACCGCACAACCGCACGACCGCACGACCGCACGCCCACACGCGCGAGCCGCCTGTCCATCACCCGGCGGAGGGTGAGTGATAGATTGCGGCTCTACTGTTTGCGAACGTCAGGCTCGATATACGAAAGTGAGTTATTTTGTAAAGTAACTTGGACTTTTTTACAAGAAAAAATCTGCAAGCAAAATGTTGTGTGCAGCGGCCATGCAGCTCTTGGAATGGCCCTGCGCAGTCCACCAAGTGATGTGAGGACAACTCGAATATTTGCATGTTGTAATGTCTTTGTGAATCGTTTTGCTGGTACATCATTGGCTACTAAGGGATCTTTGTGGAAGAAACCCTATAAAAACGGGAAAGGAGGCCTAATCAGAGAAAAACTTGAACTCGTTACAGGATAGAATAGAGCCTGGGGCGCGGGCCTACCAAGGGATTCTGTCCGGTGCTGGAGGAACAAAGTTTCCTACCTCAACTGGTGATAGGCTAGAACAGACCCTGGAGGAAGAGTCCTCCAACAGGTTCTAGGAACTAGATCGTATGAGAGTACCTGGAAGGGAAGGTGGTTCCCTGATAGACTCGGGAAGTCAACTGGGCTAGGGGATCAATACAAAATCAGGATCTTTATTGTCATAAAGATTTAGTAATATACATCGTCAGAATCGTCAGAATTTGTAATAATCTATTACAGAACTAAATTTAAAAACAAAACAAAAGTTATGGCACATGTAAGTTAGTTTGAAAATTACAATTCTTGCAAAACAAGTTCACAATGTAGGCCGTAAATTCCTGTAAATACAATTATAAATAATAATAAAATTGGGGTTACCCATAAAAGAACTAGGATCCTGGATGGTTGAGAAGTGATTCTCTCTCCTCTTTCAACAAGCCTTTATCTTCCTGCCCTGCCCTCCCATCCAGCAGACCCGTTTATTCTGATGGCTGTTTGTTCAAAAGACGTCCCTTACCAAAAAATGCTGGGACCTCCTAATTCATTACATCCAACACGTGCTGTTATCATACGACAGAATGACATCAATCCTTGGCCAGGGAATAAACATATTTAGTGTACTATGTGGCAGAGCCTTACGACGGACGGAGTTTGATCTACCCGAATAAACCCACATTACTACGTCACAATGACAAACTATTGGCCTAGCTCACACGGACAAGGGTTATTATTACGAGTACACAGTTGTCAAAATTAGCTATTAGGTAATTAAACAGACTTTATGGACAGCTGGGTTACTTATGTAATACAATTTACTCCTCATCAGGTGTAAGAGGTGATTACCCATAAATTAAGGACACTCTAAGTGTGCAATTTTTCATAATGAGTTTTATTTCCTTTTGATAACTCGGCCCATAAATCGTAACCGGGTTCGCCACTCCCATCTTTACAGCGATCTGAGCCTCTCCCGTTTACGACCCTTCAGTTCGCCTCCCGATGAGGAAGAGATCTACTTGTTTCCTCATTTGAATAAATTTAACGAAGACCGGTCGCCGCGAATTATGGAGCTTTCCGTCCAGTATTTTCTGAAGCAATAAACTCCTTTCTCGTTTAAATCTGTAGACTTTTAAAAAGCTTCGGTTTCTCTGAAATTGCATCGCTTTCAGAAATGAAAGCTCGTCACGCGAAATGAAACAATGAGTTTTCACAAAAGTCACCTTGTTACAATTTTGTTATCAGGCCAGTTAGAAGCTCTTCCCGGCCATCTTTGTCCTCCGTAGTTCTTAGCTCACAACAATTCTGTGACTTACAAACGTAAACAAATGCTAGGTTTATTTCAAGTTTGTTTGTTATAATACTAACTATAAATAAAATTTGACGTAATCCCAATATAACACAGCATCTATTAAAAGTTGGATGATATTCTGCGCTTATGGAATAATTTACCAGTTAAAAAGACTAAAACATATGTCGTAATACCTTCAAAAGTAAATTCTTATTGTTTCATTCAGTTTATGAATATTTAAACTAGACGTACAGTTATTTCAATACTTTATACTAAGTTACTAATATTACTTATTTTTTTGCAAGTACTTGAACCTAATTTCCAGACACCGAACTACGGATTGTTACAGAATTTGATTAAGAATTTTAATTTTAACCGTATTTGGCATTGTGATTATAACACCGAATATTTTATATGTTTTTAATTTCACCTTCAGTATGTCCAACAAACTGCAGGAGTTATTGATCAGTTATTTGGAAGAAGATGAGTCATCCAGAAAAAAACCATTATGGGCTTATTTCCGTTCCAATGAGGCTAGGCCCTAACGCCCTTCAACATTTCCGTGTTAATTATATACTTACTAGACCGATTGAGCATATACTTGGTAGGAAGACAGCAGGCAATGCCCTATAGTCAGGAACAGGACTATACTCTCATCCAGTAAACCCTTGTACTCTCATATGCTCCGTCGGCCTTTTAATTTAAACAATTTTAATTAATTCATCACTGATGTTAGTAGTTACCAGAACCGATTGGTCGTACATTTGTTAGGAGGATAGTTAATACATCAGAATAAAACCTTTGCCTACTCATGCTCCAAAAATGCTTAGGCTATAATAAGAACCATACCTTACTAGACTGGCTATAATTGAATGGAATCCCTCTGACCAGTCCATAAAATATCTAGGAATTCATCTCGTTCAAAAGCTGAATTGGAATCTACAAGTAAATTCAAATTTGACACAAGCTTATTCTCGGTTATCAATCCTTTTTCCATTGATCAATAGAAAATCTTTACTCTAACTAGAATATGGAATTTTAATATATAAAAGTATTTTAAGACCTTTAGTGATGTATGCTTGTCCTATCTGGGGATTATCAAATTCAAAAAGTAAATTAAATAATATTCAAGTGTTCCAAAACAACATCCTTAGGATATATACAAACTCTGCTTGGTTTATTCGAAATAAACAAATTCATGAAGGATTTTGTGTGGACTCTATTTACACTTTCATAAAGTAAAGCACAACCAAGTTTCTCAACAACATTGGACTTGTTCCCGGTGCACAATTTTTTAACATTGGTGAGCCAACTGCCAACAGGCGGTTAAAATAAAGACTTGTCCAAGATCTCCTTTTAGATTAGATGATGAACTTTGCTTTCAGGGTGTCTCCGAATGGAGCGATCCCAATAATGTTCCATTATGTTATTCTATGTAAATATTCGTTATTACGTTCTGTGTATAATACTTGCTTTGTATTGAACCGGGAAAATCAAGAATAAAAAAAAACTAACATTGGGATATGGGTAAGATTTTTAAATAAAACAAAATAATCATAACAGCTGTTCAAAATAAACCATTCAATTGTAAAAATAACACTCACTTGGTAAATAACCATGTGATTTTTGTGACAATAATGATTAGAACCAATGTGTGCATAACTTCAAATATACAAGATTAGGTTATGTATAAATTGTGAGAACTATTAAAACTGAAGGTTTAATATAAAACGGACGTGCCCCAAATGAAAAGAAACAAGCAATACGCAATAAACAAAGCAAATACGCTCACCTTGGAGAGGAATCGTGAATATAAGTGCTCTATTCATTTTTATCAAACTGACTGGCTTTTCGAGCAAACCTCGGTCCTCCAGGTGCTAACAAATGAAACTAACTTCTCAAACATCAAATCTTACTGTGATCGCGAGCGAAGCCGTGACAGGCTTCTAGTTAACAGTTAACAAATTATAAACCACTAATGTATCCTTTATACATTTTCAATGATATACTACATAGTCTATGTGATAACTCTTTAGTTATTTGGTTAAACATACTCACCTGTTCCGGGAGAAGGTGAAATAACACGTTGTTGAGAAGTAGCAGTTCCGGCCGCAACCGTTATCAGAACAGCGTGTTCCTCGTCACCGGTGCGCGGGGCCCGCACCTCACCATCACTATACCAGCCACCAGCCACCAGACCAGACAGGTTTGATTTACCATCGCGTGAGGCCAACCGGGAATTTGTCTCTGTTCAACACCCGGCCAGGTTTTTCACAGAGATCGGCTCGATTTATGATACAATCTACTCGGCCATCGCAGTGATCAGTCCTCGTCTTATTGTCGGCGTGCGTCGTCCGTGTCGTGGGGGCGGTGGGTAGCGTCAACACGCTGGTTTAGCTGCAGAATGCCTATGAATTACAGTTAACGTTGAATTTGTTGGCTGAAAGTGAATATAATATGGTTGTAAAGATAGTTATAAAAATATAACCTGCCACTATTTAAAACGCGGGCACGCCAATGCGTATTTTAATGCAAATACTACTAATATTATAAACTAGGAGAACCTTTGTGGCTTCGCCCGCGTTGACAATGACAGTTGTATCTGCTGCATTCTATAGTTAGCCCGTGGAATTAATACGAATCAAGATCAGCTGTTATTTTCATTAGCTCAAACAAAAATCAATGACCATAACATGGGAACTTTGAAGCCCCGTGGAGCAAAACCCTAAGGTAAATCGGTATGAAAACATTTTAAGTTTCCTATTTTTGACCTAAAGAATCAATGCACCAAATTTCACCTCTCTGGCATGATGCGAGAAGTTGGAGAGATGAGTGAGGGAGGGCTTTGCCTTTTATATATATTAAAACGTGAAAGTTATGATGTCTGTTTGGATGTTTAGACTTCCATCACACAAAAACTACTGGACAGATTAAGCTAAAATTTTGCATGGACTTGGATTACATATCACATTAACATATATAGACCTGAAAATGTCTACCTCCAACCTTAGAGCTCCACCCTACGGACCCTGAAGTAACAATGCACATCTTATGGAACGATATCGCTTATAAAATTGCCAGCTGTAGATATGTTTCACAGTTGCTTCAAAGGAAGTCATAAGGACAAATTAAAACAAATATTTGATAGTGCTGATCAGGTTATTGAAGTATCGCGAGCGAAGCCGCGGTGCGAAATTATTATTGATGTAGAATGAGTGTTTAACAACTGAGTATTTAGCCAGGACAGTCGATGAATAACCTAATGATTAAAACTATTGCAGATAACTGTAATGCGTTCAGCACTAAACTGCGTTTCTAGAGGAATTTCAACAACACCGCTTTTGGCTGTCTTAAGATGTGAAGCCAATGGTATACTACTGCTCGTGAACGCTGGACAAATGTTATGTGTACCCATGTAGGCGTTACCAGATATGGTTCTTGCAAGGGAATGCATCTCCGTCCCTCAAGATTTTACTATATCGAAGACAAATGAATTCTGTTTATAAATAAATCAATTAAACCTTTATTCCTCCTACTTTAAACTATCCTAAAATTTTGTCCGAACGGCTTTTAAAAATAACTATACATGCAAGTACCAAACAATACTTATTCTCACGCCCAGGCAACCAGCCTATGTGAGATACATTTCTTAATTAAATCAAAGTGTTGTACGTACTCCAACAGTACATACCGTCTCCTTTATTGTTAGTTTTATTTAGTATTTTATTGAATGCGTTATATTGGAAACCGAATATATTTTGAAAAAAATCTGTTTTCTATTTGGTTTGAATTCGCTGTCTCGAAGTTACTCAATTTACAAATATCTTTAGTGTAAACATTTATCTTTACTTGTTTGTTACTAACATAAGTAAACGTCTTCATCACTCAAAGACAAAACCTCTTCATCATTTGAAGTTACTCTCTTAATTCTTCTTCTTCTTCTCGGTGTTTGTTACCTCTTCTTCATTCGAAGTTGTTCTCTTAATTCTTCTTCTTCTTCTTGATGTTTGTTAACTCTTCATCATTCGAAGTCATTCTCTTGATTCTTCTTCTTTTTCTTGATGTTTGTTAATTCTTCATCATTCGAAGTCATTCTCTTAATTCTTCTTCTTCTTCTTGATGTTTGTTCGAAGTCATTCTCTTAATTCTTCTTCTTCTTCTTGATGTTTGTTAACTCTTCTTCATTCGAAGTTGTTCTCTTAATTCTTCTTCTTTTCTTGATGTTTGTTAACTCTTCATCATTCGAAGTTGCGGATGCTTCTTGAAGTTTGTTTCTATTACGAACTATACATTTTTGGTTGGAATTTTTGTAATATTAACTTTTAGGATGCGCTAAATTTCACCAGATCGACCAACAATTTGACTTAAGTAACAATTTCTTAGTTTAATAGTTAGTTGTCTAATCGGATAAATAACGAATTTTGAATGGTTTATTTGCTAATTGAAAATTTAGTGTTAGTTAATAAAATCCAAATGTAAAAAAGTTAGAAACAATAAAATGGAACACACTAAAGAGCTACCAACTTTTAATTTGACACCTGATTGGGTTTTGTGACGATCAGGCAAGGAGTAACGGAGGCACAAAGTTAACATTGGTATTATGAAACAAAACTCAAAGATGGCGTCCGGAAGCTTCCGGCGTTAGGACTCTGAAGAGATGACCAAAGATTGTTGGACTCATATGAAAATAAATTGACATGTACACATCAACCTTTTACGCGTGATGGGAACTATTTGTTTTTAACTTTATGGTAAACGTCGGATCGAGTACACTCTTCACAAATGAAAGGCAGTACAAAACGGTTCCCAATCCAACACTGTGCACAAATGAAAGGCAGTACAAAACGATTCCCAATCCAACACTGTGCACAAATGAAAGGCAGTACAAAACGGTTCCCAATCCAACACTGTGCACAAATGAAAGGCAGTACAAAACGGTTCCCAATCCAACACTGTGCACAAATGAAAGGCAGTACAAAACGGTTCCCAATCCAACACTGTGCACAAATGAAAGGCAGTACAAAACGGTTCCCAATCCATCACTGTGCACAAATGAAAGGCAGTACAAAACGGTTCCCAATCCAACACTGTGCACAAATGAAAGGCAGTACAAAACGGTTCCCAATCCAACACTGTGCACAAATGAAAGGCAGTACAAAACGGTTCCCAATCCAACACTGTGCACAAATGAAAGGGAGTAGAAAACTGTTCCCAATCCAACACTGTGCACAAATGAAAGGCAGTACAAAACGGTTCCCAATCCAACACTGTGTACAAATGAAAGGCAGTATAAAACGGTTCCCAATCCAACACTGTGCACAAATGAAAGGCAGTACAAAACTGTTCCCAATCCACCTATACCGTCTAGGAAGCTATGTATAGTGTCAATCGCTATTAAATTCCGATCGACAAGACGCGGGGATTTCATAAAAGGAAACAAGCGCTGCGGCAATTCCTTAGCGGACAATTTAAGCATAGTTTGCTGCTTCCTCTTTTGTACGTTTCAAGCGGTACCTAGACGCAATAAAGTGCGAGAGATCACTGCCAAAGGGGGAGACAATAGTGGAAGTGGCCCGATAGGGAGGGATTTGGTTACAATGGATACAATGGCAGAGGGGCCGCCGCCGAGAGTGTTCATAAACATGTGAACACAGGTCGCCGCGGCCTGACGAGAATGTTAACCTTCGGTGTGACCGTTAACGCGATGTCGTCGCTATCACACGTCATAGGTCCTAGTTTAGGAACACAGGTCGCCGCGGCCTGACGAGAATGTTAACCTTCGGTGTGACCGTTAACGCGATGTCGTCGCTATCACACGTCATAGGTCCTAGTTTAGG
Source organism: Allygus modestus (assembly GCA_963675035.1). Lineage (NCBI taxonomy): Eukaryota > Metazoa > Arthropoda > Insecta > Hemiptera > Cicadellidae > Allygus > Allygus modestus. Next base: position 4,902,754 of record OY776111.1, read on the forward strand.
AACACAGGTCGCCGCGGCCTGACGAGAATGTTAACCTTCGGTGTGACCGTTAACGCGATGTCGTCGCTATCACACTTCATAGGTCCTAGTTTAGGAACACAGGTCGCCGCGGCCTGACGAGAATGTTAACCTTCGGTGTGACCGTTAACGCGATGTCGTCGCTATCACACGTCATAGGTCCTAGTTTAGGAACACAGGTCGCCGCGGCCTGACGAGAATGTTAACCTTCGGTGTGACCGTTAACGCGATGTCGTCGCTATCACACGTCATAGGTCCTAGTTTAGGAACACAGGTCGCCGCGGCCTGACGAGAATGTTAACCTTCGGTGTGACCGTTAACGCGATGTCGTCGCTATCACACGTCATAGGTCCTAGTTTAGGAACACAGGTTGCCGCGGCCTGACGAGAATGTTAACCTTCGGTGTGACCGTTAACGCGATGTCGTCGCTATCACACATCATAGGTCCTAGTTTAGGAACACAGTCTTCACACTGTTGGAGGATCTTAATTCTTAGTCTTTATTCATCTCCATCTTATTCCTCCATTCGGTTCCTCTACTAATCTTCTTTCCTCACCGAATCCCGTTTACGCATTCAATATACAAACTAATTAAATAGAATCAAGCCCTTGAAAAAGCTTATAAAAAAAATTCAGTAATCAAACAAGGACAGATGGATGCAGGGAAAATGTCTGTGCTAGGTTTAGCCTTTTGTCTGTTTTATGCTAGGAAGACATATTTTTTGTTTTAGAGTTGTTAAGCCCTTTGAACAATTGAAAGCTTTTATTGATTAAGTTTGTCAGCGGGATAACCCGGTAGATCACCACCTGAGCTTCGATGCACAGTAAGTAGCCCAGGATGGGAGAACTGGTAGAGACCGGCAGATAGAGGAGAACCCAGAGCAGATCAGTTCCAGTCAGCTGAACGTCTTTTATTTGCCATTCTACTTTCCGGGACCCAGTTTTCCTAAAATATAGTCGACATACCTAAGGGTTTTGCCTTTTTGTTTCCCTTTTTTATATTCCCCAGCATCAGGCACAAGACCATCTGTGTATTACACAGTGTAACTTTACACCTACCTCTCGCCATACCAGGACCCAAGAGAACATCTCAAAGTTAAACCTGCCCCTAATTTAAATGAAGTCATAAAAACTGAAGCTGTCAAAACATCCTAGGATAAACCGTTCTTATGCTCCTGCTTAACCCATGACAGGCCACTAGAACTAATTTCAATGATGGGGGCTAAGGCATGAAAGTAGCGTCCAGTGGACTGCTAACGGCCGCGCGCCGAAAGGCCGGAGATTTTATGGATAACAACCAACCACCCCATCGAGACCGACCCCGAACGGTCTAAAACACTGTCCTAGAACCTGGTTTGTCTGCAGTCCTGCGGTTCGCTGCGCCGGACGAATCGCCCTGCTCAACCGTTCGCTTCCTATGAATGAAACCTGCCCAAGATCACCACGGGGTCGCTCACATCTCGGAATACCAGAGCGACGCAGCGATCCGAGGCAGATCTCTGTACTCACACACCCGAGAACGGCGGCTTTTATACATAAACCATTAGTTAGGCTCTATTGTGGAGGGCGGCGTCATTCTATGGAAATGCGGTTTGTAAATTTGTAATAAATAGAAGCGATACGTTTGTGAGTGGATGATTTGCAAGGGCATTGTGCCCGTGTCAGGGACTGGCTATTGTGTGGCCGTGTGTTCAGGCCTGGCTACTGTGGCTGCTCACTTCCTAATAGATATGTCGCTCAGCGGGCGGGGTCGGGGAATGTTAGACGGTGTAGACGTAAACCTCCCCACGAACTGATCGTTGAATTGGATACTCGGTAGCTTACGACTCAGGGGCATAAATCCTGGGGGGTATGACCCTGAGCAAAATCTGAAAAAAGTGCGTGAACGTTCAGCATTGTATCCAGATTTCTTTAGTCATTGGGCTGTTGTTAATTAATTAAACTGGCTATGAGACAGTCGGCCTTGGTCAGTAACACAATGCATCTCACGCATTATATACTTACAATTCATTCATATTATCTTTGCAGTAACCCTTACTTGCGTCGGTGTCTTAAATGGTGTTTTACAACTATGTTACACTAATTTAAGGGAAATGGTCTCAATGTTATAAGCATGTTTTTCAATTTACAATTTTACCAGATAACAAAGTTATATAGCTTTTGCATCACGCGATATGATGGAAAAACAGTTAGTAAATTCATCGACCGGCCTCAGCAATCCGCCGATGTCCCAGCGATAAGTGTAGTAAGTGTAGTAAATTAGGGTTTTTTATGTTTAACAAATTAATTTTTAACGATATTTATTTTGCATCTTTATAAGACTATGCATTTAAAATTCCTACAGATATAACTAAAATTGGATGTTATTAATCCGTAATATTTCTAATTGTTTTCTACGACAGAATTCAACTAATTGAACAACAATTTGCACGCCTTCTAAGCTCGCTCGCGTCTTGCTCGTTACCGAAACACTTGTCTGTGATATGAGCCAGCTACAGGATGACGCGACACCCACCACTCCACAGTTATCCCTAGACACACAACCAACCACCACTACCGCTACATTCAACAGCGTTCCCCGCGTTTTGGGTGGCACCGCAGCGGTCGCCGCGCGTTGTATAATTCAGCACGTCGCTCGTGTGCGACGATCCATCGCTAGCGACGTGTGACGTGCGACTGTCGCGTACGTCATTCGTCGCATATTGTCCTGTCCGTGTACTACAGCGGTGGTCCGCACACTGCTACACTGCTACACTGCTACACTGCTACACTGCTACACTGCTACACTGCTACACTGCTACACTGCTACACTGCTACACTGCTACACTGCTACACTGCTACACTGCTACACTGCTACACTGCTACACTGCTACACTGCTACACTGCTACACTGCTACACTGCTACACTGCTACACTGCTACACTGCTACACTGCTACACTGCTACACTGCTACACTGCTACACTGCTACACTGCTACACTGCTACACTGCTACACTGCTACACTGCTACACTGCTACACTGCTACACTGCTACACTGCTACACTGCTACACTGCTACACTGCTACACTGCTACACTGCTACACTGCTACACTGCTACACTGCTACACTGCTACACTGCTACACTGCTACACTGCTACACTGCTACACTGCTACACTGCTACACTGCTACACTGCTACACTGCTACACTGCTACACTGCTACACTGCTACACTGCTACACTGCTACACTGCTACACTGCTACACTGCTACACTGCTACACTGCTACACTGCTACACTGCTACACTGCTACACTGCTACACTGCTACACTGCTACACTGCTACACTGCTACACTGCTACACTGCTACACTGCTACACTGCTACACTGCTACACTGCTACACTGCTACACTGCTACACTGCTACACTGCTACACTGCTACACTGCTACACTGCTACACTGCTACACTGCTACACTGCTACACTGCTACACTGCTACACTGCTACACTGCTACACTGCTACACTGCTACACTGCTACACTGCTACACTGCTACACTGCTACACTGCTACACTGCTACACTGCTACACTGCTACACTGCTACACTGCTACACTGCTACACTGCTACACTGCTACACTGCTACACTGCTACACTGCTACACTGCTACACTGCTACACTGCTACACTGCTACACTGCTACACTGCTACACTGCTACACTGCTACACTGCTACACTGCTACACTGCTACACTGCTACACTGCTACACTGCTACACTGCTACACTGCTACACTGCTACACTGCTACACTGCTACACTGCTACACTGCTACACTGCTACACTGCTACACTGCTACACTGCTACACTGCTACACTGCTACACTGCTACACTGCTACACTGCTACACTGCTACACTGCTACACTGCTACACTGCTACACTGCTACACTGCTACACTGCTACACTGCTACACTGCTACACTGCTACACTGCTACACTGCTACACTGCTACACTGCTACACTGCTACACTGCTACACTGCTACACTGCTACACTGCTACACTGCTACACTGCTACACTGCTACACTGCTACACTGCTACACTGCTACACTGCTACACTGCTACACTGCTACACTGCTACACTGCTACACTGCTACACTGCTACACTGCTACACTGCTACACTGCTACACTGCTACACTGCTACACTGCTACACTGCTACACTGCTACACTGCTACACTGCTACACTGCTACACTGCTACACTGCTACACTGCTACACTGCTACACTGCTACACTGCTACACTGCTACACTGCTACACTGCTACACTGCTACACTGCTACACTGCTACACTGCTACACTGCTACACTGCTACACTGCTACACTGCTACACTGCTACACTGCTACACTGCTACACTGCTACACTGCTACACTGCTACACTGCTACACTGCTACACTGCTACACTGCTACACTGCTACACTGCTACACTGCTACACTGCTACACTGCTACACTGCTACACTGCTACACTGCTACACTGCTACACTGCTACACTGCTACACTGCTACACTGCTACACTGCTACACTGCTACACTGCTACTGCCATCAACATGACCGCGATACCGAGTTGCTGCATGTTTTGCCATGGTAGAATGTACCCGAAGCAATGACAAGTTTTAGTTGTGAGACCCCTATATATTGGTTCAAAGTGGTTTATTCTATGAATATCATCAGTTTTGTTAAAAATATCCGATCTTGATTAAATTTAGTCTGTTCATTTTTAAATTTCAAAGTAATATTGATTTTTGAAATTCGAAAGTGTGATAGTTGAGGTCATCAGATGGAGGGATTCTTTCCCTGCAAACTCAAAATTGGTCCTAAATTTCATCAGTTATTGAATCAACGGGTTAAAAAATTCCCTCTTGGCTCCATTCCACAAGTCTCCAAAGTTCCTTGTTATTCTTATAGGTATTAGTTTTATTTTACTATGATAACATAAACGTAAATGTTCGATTCTCGGCCCATTTGCCATTGGTCATTCGGTTATTAATTAATGATCCTAGCAAAAGAATCAGTCCGACTTAGTCAATCCACACCAAGGCGTCTCACACAATATAAACCCATAATTCATTCATCTACCTTTAATTACGCACAAGATCGCGTTGGCGTTTAGTATGGTATTATATTGATGTAATTTTAAATTCTAAAGGTTTCAAATTCAAGCATGTTATCGCCTATAGTTTTCTGTGTTAATGTCAAAAACTCTAAATCTATACACAAAATGTTGGCAGGTAAAAATAACATATTTTAACTTATAGTTAAAAAATAATAGTTTTAATTTAAATGAGGAGAATATGTGAGTCAGAAGAAAAACTAAATGGAACTGCAAATATGTTCCTTGCTATGTTACTGTTACTGGAGTATACGACTCTTTTCTTTACCCATACCGGCTTTATGTAATGACAATTAGTGTTATATAATTGCAATAACCATTTGTGTTAGATAAAAAATAAGTTATAAAGCGCTGAGTATCTGTACACAAAGCGGACAGGGTCAATCAACGGGAAGTTACCTTATTCCCAGTAAACAGTACAATTATTTATCTCTAAACAGTTTAAAGTCTAGAGCACTCAGGATAGTTGTCCAAGCCATTTACAACTTGTTTCACAATAGTTCACCTTTCGACCCAACTAATCGCATGGTTTACAACAACCCGACCGCCCAATGGCCCGCCCGCAACCCCGGCAACACGATATTACCCGGTACCGGGTGCCAGGGTGCTGCGATGACGGCTCGGCGGGAGTCAAGGTGCATCCGGGAGCACTCGCATCGCCTGGGATACTGCCGCTATATATCCTCACCAATCACGGTGTAAAGCTCCTCCGCGACGTTTTGTTGAAAGTTGTCCAGACTTCATCAAGCGCTAGAACTGCGGTTTACTGCCGAGTGACCGGCGCAATCGTAGTTGCAGTGCCAACGTGGAAAAATGCAGTTTTGTGATACATCGTGCGCAGGATAGTTTTACCAAGAATGTTAAATTGGAGTGGATTTTAGAAAGGTCTCACGGAGCCTCCTCCTCCAACAGTCCAAAGCTCTGTCTCCAATGCGGTGCACCTTATAGAGGGAGCTCCACCACATCTTTGTGTAACAGTATACAGTAAGCTACCAAATGAAAACCTGTGCAGTAAATTGAAGGCACATTCGAATTCTCAGTAGGCATATGCAGTACAAACTAGGACTAACATCGAGGATAGATACTTAACAAACTGGTAATGATTCTTTTACGTTTGTACAGTGTCAATAGTTAGAGTCAAATACTGTACGATAAGACAGGGCATTGCCGATTAGTTTGTTAATATTTATTAATTATTATAAGGTTAGGATCTAAGTCTAAATAACTTCTTTATTAGCATGAAACGTGTTTTTAAATTAAGTGATGTAAAACAAAAACGCCTTGAAAAACTTCAAAATATATTTACCCATATACTGTATTCATTTCAAAGACGGAAAATATACATAAACGATGATATATACATCTAGCTAGCTATTTGTTGCCCTCATTGATATTCGCTTCACAACACTACTAGACTATACGATAGTTGGTATAGGAGTTGCACCTTGACACAAAGGCTTGCAGTTATTGTAATACTTTAATAACCTATAGGTTTATGCTGCTCGTACTAGACATTACTTAGATGGTTACATTGCTTTGCTAGTTAAATTTAATGGATAGTTACATTGCTTGGATAAATACATTGCTTGGCTAGTTACATTGCTTAGATAGTTGCATTACTTGGATAGTTGCATTTATTAGATAATTTCAATGCTTGGATAGTTACATTGCTTGGCTAGTTACATTGCTTAAATAGTTGCATTGCTTGGATGGTTACAGTTCTTGGATAGTTACATTGCTTGGATAGTTACATTGCTTGGATAGTCACATTGCTTGGATAGTCGCATTGCTTGGATAGTTGCATTGCTTGGATAGTTACATTGCTTAGATAGTTGCATTTCTTGGATAGTCGCATTGCTTGGATCGTTACATTGCTTGGATAGTTGCATTGCTTGTATATTTACAGTTCTTGGATAGTTACATTACTTGGATAGTTACATTGCTTAGATAGTTGCATTGCTTGGACAGCCGCATTGCTTGGATAGTTACATTGCTTGGATAGTTGCACTGCTTGTATAGTTACAGTTCTTGGATAGTTACATTCCTTGGATAGTTACATTGCTTAGATAGTCGCATTGCTTGGATAGTCGCATTGCTTGGATAGTTGCATTGCTTGGATAGTTGCATTGCTTAGATAGTTGCATTGCTTGGATAGTCGCATTGCTTGGATAGTTGCATTGCTTGAACAGTTACATTGATTGGATAGTTACATTGCTTGGATAGTTACATTGCTTAGATAGTTGCATTGCTTGGATAGTTGCATTGCTTGGATAGTTGAATTGCTTAGATAGTTACATTGCTTGGATAGTTACATTGCTTAGATAGTTACACTGCTTGGATAGTTACATTGCTTAGATAGCTACATTGCTTGGATAGTTGCATTGCTTAGATAGTTGCATTGCTTGGATAGTTACATTGCTTAGATAGTTACATTGCTTGGATAGTTACATTGCTTAAATAGTTACATTGCTTGGATAGTTACATTGCTTGGATAGTTGCATTGCTTAGATAGTTGCATTGCTTGGTTAGTCGCATTGCTTGGATAGTTGCATTGCTTGGATAGTTGCATTGCTTGGATAGTTGCATTGCTTGGATAGTTGCATTGCTTGGATGGTTACAGTACTTGGATAGTTACATTGCTTAGTTCAACATTTTAACTGTGCATTTATATTTAACTATAGAAGTTTCTTTTTGGAAATTCATTGAATATTTAAAGCTCTGTCTTAAATTTCTTGTTATCAATAAAAACCCATGCCACATATTTTACAACTTTTATTTGCTATCGTTTAATTCGTGGATGTTTATAAGAGCGCCGTCCACGCACGATGTTGCAGTAGAATTGTATTGCGGTCAACGTGGGTTGGATGAAGGTCAAATATAACAGTTCTTCTAAAAAATTACGCCCAGTTTTTTGCGAAATGTACATTTTTTACGAATTAGTTATTACAAAAATTGAATATAAATTTGTATAGTTACATCAGAACTAACACTAAGTTACAGTTTTTCATACTCGTGAAACAAGTTAACAAACCAACACAGATCTTAACACGCCTTTATTGCACGGGATATGCCAGGATTCCTCCCCCCATCCCACGACATGCGTTTCCTCCAGGACACAGGCCTAATGAGCCGCGATGTCTACGCGCCACGAGCCTCTACGCGCCTCACGGATCAATCTCACAGCCTCTAATGAGCTTCAGACCGTCCGAGGCCTGTGACTTCTCGAGGACAATAGCAGGACATCTCCTCCAGAGCTACAGGAATGTGTAAATGAGCTGAGTGCAGTCATCGTCTTCTAAAAGGCTGTAGAGGGGAATGTCCTACTTATTCTATTAACATTTTAATTTTTCGAAGATTGCAACCAAAAATACATTTTGGCTGTCTAATAAATAAATTTATAAAATGGAAAAGAATTGTTGGAAGTTTATGAGAAAAATTGTACAAGACACAATACGACCTTGAGTAAATAAATTTGTTATCAACTGAAAAAGAGTTTCCTTAATGAAGATTTAAGTCGTGGAAATGATCATTGACAATCAATGGGCCTTCTGTTTGTTCTGAGTAACATACATACAGCAATATAAAGAATTCCGGGTTCAAATCTGATTGTACTGTATGGAAGTTTACAAAATAAAATGTTTATAAACACGTATATTGAGGACAATATGGATGTTCTTGACGTGTCCAAACCACACCGACTAAAGTAGATTGAGGAAACCTTAAAAAAGTAGAGGAAAAATAAAATGCAATTTGTTTGATTAGCCCCTAGGAGTCCCCGCTCCATCTGTAGTATGTTTTATAACCAGGTACAACCTGTCTGGCGACCCGTACCACCCACGCCAACTACTTCAAAGTTTTGATTTTTCAGCTGTTGAGATTGAAAGGTAAACGAGGATGTGAATAATTAAGGTCGCGTGAGCTCGGGACTACTCGAAATAGTAGACGCAAATTTTAATTGCGTTATTCATTACGGAAACAAGTTATAACAATACGAAGGGCTCCGGCCCAATACAAGTAACGTTAAGCAGTTATATGGTTTCCCAACAGCATCGCTTGTTCAAATTTCAGTTTTATAGTCAAAAATCAAACACACAGCTGATTAAATTTAAATATTTAAAAATATGTTTTATCTCGTATTGCCTTAGGAGGGTGAGCACTTTTTCGCCTACGCTGACGGTCCACTATCGGTTCGATAGCGAAACATTTTACCAACCGGTTGCTTGTTCGTTTTATCGAATGAACTTTCGACTTTGATAGAATGAAATTTCGACTGTGATAGTTGTTTTGTGGTGGAAAAGCATAAATGATGATTCGATTCAAAGTCAACCAGATGTAAGTTAAATCAAAAGTTGTGAATACAATGTTAAATTGGGACTACAAATGGATTTGCGTTAAGAAAATCACAAAAACTAGGTTCCAGTTCACAAAATTATAGTAACCTAACCTAACCTAAATCCGCAGAGCGCTGTATAGTGGCTGTTCGTTGTGCAACATTATTACAAATAAATGGATTAGTATAAATACATTCAAGTAAAATTGTACAGGAATTTCAGACCTAAAAAATAAACAACAAAAGAAAGATTTAACCCCGAACAAATTAAAGTAAAATTTAAAAGAAAATTTAAAACCTCAAAGAGTCAACATCAAAATTTAGATTTGAACCATGGACCGCTTGATCGTAAAACTAACATCGTATCCACAGGGCTACGGAGGCTTGACGAGTTTCTTGAAAGTTACAATAATTCATCAAGCAGTGAGCAACGCTAATAAATTCATTCGATAAAGCAAACAATCAATCGGTTGATGAAATTGTTCGATATCGTAACAAACGATATTAGCGATATTGGACCGTCAGCGTTGGCGAAATAGTGCTCACTCCTTGGGAGAGGTTGTGTAAAAACAAATAACTTCACTCCAATTTCCTCACCGAGGCCTTTTATTCAAGTATATGAGTATCAGACTTATGGTTTGTTAATAATCCCTGGTATGGTTTGGCTGTGTAGATAGGTAGCCACTGAGTTGCATTGGTTTAGATTAATACTCAAAACAACGTCCATTGATTGTAGTTTCCCGACTTGCATGTCATACTGTTGTCAAATAATTGTGAGACGAATGAACATAGTGAATTCACTTTATTTGAAATACACGACTAGTTCACAGTATATTTTGGGCGAATCAACAACGTCAAAAACCATTTCAATTGTTAACTATTTCAGTCGCAACCACTGTCGTCTCAATTACCTACCAGTCGCATTCATTGATCACCTAATGACCTGTTAAACCCACAGGCTAACGAGGCCCGGGACCGCGGTAACAATGACCGATTACCGCCAATTACCAGCTGGATGAATTAACTCATTTGCCCGGCACAATTAATATAGAACAACGGGCCCATATCTCGTGGTTTAATTAGCCGTGGTTTATAGATGGGGACATCTCCGAACAGGTTCCCGTAATGGGCTCCCCGGCCTCTACATTTATCAACAAACCCTTTGTTTACGGCTGGGCCATTTCAACAATCAGTCCGCCGGCTACAGCAGCTCCAATGGAAGATGAAATCGTCTTCGTTTTTTATCGGTCGACAAATAAAAAAACAGCATTTGAAGTAGAATTTTACAAAACTGAGAGTCGAATTGCGACAAATTTTTAGATCTTGCGTTGTTAATGGGTAGTACAACAACTCCAACAACTTGTATTTTCCCATTTCCCGCATCCCATCCCGCCACGAACCCGCTACAGGCTGGTACCGCGCCATTAGCCCGTATATTTTAATCTCCCCCAAAGACCTCCGAGCATGTTTGCATATTCTATGATTGGTTCAGTCGCCGGTCGTTATGCGATGTCTTTATCCGATTGTTGTTTATTCCTCTGATTGCCGCGTATCTCAGCTCCGGCTCTATATTGTCTCCTGCTCGCTGATTGGGTTTTACGTCGTTTATATCTGCTCGGAATGGATTGAGTCTTTAGCCTTATGTAGATGAAATTGTTCATTGGCGACGAGAGGTGCTTCAATGTTTTTTACTCTGTAGAAATAGTTAAAGTAAGATAATTAGGATGATTGGATACTTGCCTCCACATCCACTCCTAGGGTGATAAAACAACAGGAACACATATATACGTTAATATTTTCGGGTAACAATACTGTACAGTATGCATAAAAAACTATACTTCACAATTTACACTGGTTTTTACAGATTGCTATTTGATCTGTTTACATTAAAATTGTTAACATGTAAATATAAAATCATTTTTAGTTTGGGCTGTCAAACAGTACGAGCATGAAAGCAAATGTTAAGGTGTACTAAAATTAAATCCCACACAGCCTATGTCAAAAGAATGCGAAGGGAATCAAGTTTTAATATCTCTTCACTCTCAATGTAATTCTGTTATTAACAAACAGCAACATTAAACTGTATTAATAGTAAATAGATTGCTGCACTTTCCCATATACGTAAAATGTTGACACTTTATCCTGAAATACAGTTTTATAGTTCAGGTCCACTCATGTTTTATAAATTACATTTATTTTGTAGAAAATTGTTTACAGTGGGTATAAAATGAGCATTTTGGAAACGTAAAACGTATCATGCTAATACACACAAGGCACGCGTAATGACACGGCGATTGTTATGTAGTTAGTCAGTAAAATGTTTTGTACAAATTTTCAGCACGGCCTAACCTGTTATTATATTATTTAGAAAGGAAAGTGATTTAATTTAAATATGTCGCGGTGATCAAAGATGTACAGAGGCATAAATGATGAGGATTACAAAGACCGGGCTAGTTACAATCCAGTTAGCTTCCTCGTGTTAGCAGATAAAAGGGTTTTCTTGTTGGATTAGAGTTCAAAGGAGAGTTAAGAAAGTTACTTTTATATCAGCATAGTGAGATTGAGCCCTTTAGTTTCTCACTGTGACATCCTCGCCTAGACAATTTAACATGAGTTGAAAGTAACTTAGAAAGTTCAATTTGACACATTGTTTTGTACTAAACTTGGTGAACTCTTTTTCCTCACGACAGACGAACGAATGTAAAATAGTATTAATCAGTGAACATCAAAATATGGTAATTTTAGTTCCAGAAGTTCCAATCCTTGGGTAAATGTATGAATGAATTTGAACTTACAAACAAATATTTCTCTTAACAAATTCAGGATTAAAACCATTACGTCTCACTACGCAATGAAATATATTTACAACTGTACTGTTCTTGCATACAATATACGATAAGACGGTACAATGAAATATATTTACAACTGTACTGTTCTTACATACAATATACGATAAGACGGTACAAGACAATCGATTTCGACCACTCACACCGGTCACCATCAGCCCTAGGCCTAATCGTTGGTAAAATGTCCTTTTCAACTAAGAACCTTTGATTGGGCCTGATGACCGGCGTGACTGGTAAAAGTCGATGTATCTTTACAGTCTTGTATGTCAGTACAGTATAAGTGTGAAAATATTTCGCAGTATTGTAACATGTAACTTATTGTATCCTGATTAATTGTAACAACACGTATCATGTTACTGAAGAGATTGCTTGAAATATGAACAAATATACTCCATGTGGAATTTCTACTTCTAATGCTAAACTCATGAAAGATTTAAAACGAGTTCGCACGCAGCACACTGACGTGAGGGGGAAGAAACAAATAAAAAACTTTTAAAACTCAAAACCAGTGTAAAAACATACATTTATTCCAATTTTATTGAAATCTGAAAACAATGATTTTTTGCTGTTCTGATGCTCCTGGTTTTATTTACCTGCAATGCTAGGAATATAATTTTGCGCATTATAAGGTTAGGAGAAGGACCAGTCAGGCTTGAAAGTAGGCGCGATGTTGCTGGGGATGATACAAATACACCAACAAATGAATAACATGCTTTTCTAATGAAAAACCCCATAAGACAACGTAATGTGATTAGCCGATATACATTTTCTTTAATAACTCGGTAAATATTTAGGCTAGAATGACGAGAGAGGGCTTAAAACTTTCTCTTCACTAATTCCCATCTTTTTACATAGTAGTATGACCCTTTTTGGGCCCACAAACTTGAAATTATGATCAAGTGATTATCTTTGCTCCGTGCTATGAACCAATAGATTATTGCAATACTCTTGTGGTTTTAATTCCACAAGGTTAGAATGTGTGAGAAATTAAATATTACAAACTACTGCATTCACCATATTCTGACAGGCTCTCTAGAATAACTAAAATAACTAGATTGAATATGACAAAAAATCTGCTCATCAGGTCTTTATACACTCAGTAGTAAACTCTAGATCTTCAAAGTATCCATAAACGTAGCATTCTTTTTTCTTTTATTATAATGGTGGACGGGTTGGTTGGAAACATAATTTACCATTTTATTTTAAAAATATAATTCAATCAAACATGTATTGCCCATACACAGTATTTGTAACTGTTAAAGCGTTCTTTTGCTGAGTGACATGGTTCTATGACTGCATAGTCAACATTTTTCTATACTGCTCTCTTCTGCTGTTTTAATATACCATCCAAATTCACTTTTGTTGCTCCGAATATAAATACCGAATGAAAAGTTAGAATGGATATAAATAAACTAGCTGTTACCCGCAGCTTCGCTCGCGAGAAATTAAAACACATTAAACAATTAAACGTGACCAACACCAACACTATCAAATCTTTGTTTAGTTTTACTATACAACTTTTTCTTGTCCTAACGGATAAACTACAGCTGGTAATTTTATAAATGATGTCCTCCAATCAGGTTTACATTGGAACTTACAGGACCTGTGAGGTGGAGCACTAAGGTTGATGTGGACATTACCAGGTCTATATGTTAATGTGACATGTAAGCTACGTTCATACAAAATTTTAACTTAATCGGTCCAGTAGTTTATGCGTGATGGAACTCCAAATATCCATCCTTACATACAAACTTTCACATTTATAATATTAGTAGGATTAAATATCATTTAGTGTTGTAACATTGATAAAAAGGTGCAAATTCCAAAATTAATTTTGTTCACATATTCATTCCAATCTAAGGGTTGACAATTACCTAGGTAATATTTGTTCGATTTTTGTTCAATGAATTGTGAGCGATACATTATTGACCTTTATGTTGTTCATTACGTAATGTATAGTAATATTTATAATATTTAACCCTTTAACGGGAAGAATATACATTTCTACGTCTAGTTAAATAAAAAATATAACAATTCTATCAGTAACTTTCAACTGGTTGTAAATGCCTTCGCGAGAATGCTACAATTCTGAAAGGATTAAAACTTATTAAACTAAAAGATTAACTTTCTTAACTCTCCTTTGATCACCAATCCAACAACAAAACCCTTTTATCTGCCAACACGCGGAAGCTAACGCGATTGCAATTAGCCCGGCTCTCGTAAGTCTCGTCAATTATGCCTCTGTACATTTTTGATCACCCCGAGCCAACAGTCAAACATCCTTACATCTTATAATTAAATAAATTTCCTTCCTAAAAAATACAATCACAGTTTAACTTGTGTAGTCAATAACTACAAACGATTGACGAACTTAAAACAAACATTTGCCTTTTGCGTACGGTTGAAGTGTTATCTTTTGTGCTACGCAAAAAGATTCAACATATTTCCTACTGTAAAATATCGTTTTAAATGCAGAGTTTACAAAATAATGAGATTGAGCATGAACTGTAAATTAATTGGCCTACATTTGGTTCTTCTAACATCAATGGCATTTTTGTAAGTTTTGTGTAATCCCTCAAAAAGTAGGAAAGCAGGACAAGTCCCTCAAATATGTTGTGGCCTCCGGGAATAGAACCCGTGACCCCTTGAACCGACGTCTAGGTCGCTAGTCGTTAGTCTAGCGTGGGGATTTTATAATATTTCAGTATATTTTTTGTTAATATTTTGTCTGAGGCGTAAAGAATAAACGGTATCAGGAAACTGACACATACTTTCCCCCTTTTAGCCAAACTTTAATGACAAAAATATTTGTTATTTACTAAATATAGAATATGAAGTATAGATAAATGTACAGAAAATTGTCTAAAATAGTTGTTTCCAGAAATATCCACCCAAATTGCTTTTTTGGAGGCACTATAGAGTCCGTTGCTACACACAGTAGTTTTGAGAGGGGAAATGCCCCCTTGCCCCCCCAGGGTTAAATAGCAACACATTTCGAACATCATCTGTTGGTCAATGCTAACTTGACCTGCATATCAAATGAAATTGATCAGTAAATAAGAGAGAAATAGTTATTTTTGTATTCCCCATAAGAATAACATTGGACAACGTACTGTGTTTACTGCTAAATGAAAATTTCAATTTTCTCCGCAACTAGCAATCGTAGAATAGTAATTTAAAATACTAATTTATTTAGTTTTTTGAGCTCTTTTTAATGGTGAATAGTAATCTTTTTTAACATTTATGATTTTTTATGAAAAATCCAAAAAACTGAATTTTTGATGTTTTAAGTCCTATAATTTTTGAACCCGCATTTTTCCAGAAATGCGGGTGGTGTCATTTTGTTGGAAACCTAAAGTTCTACAAACCACGAAAGTTTAATCAAAATCGTTAGAGCCGTTTTTGAGAAATTTGGATTTTTCATGTTTTTTTGCGGTTTTTGGGGGATAATTACCCTTAAAAATCAAAAATTCAAAAAAATGAAAAAAAACGCCTGGAGATATCGTGGATTAGTACATACATACCAAATTTCATAAAAATCGGCCCATTGGTTAAGGCTGTAGCTCTGTACACATCCACACAGACACACACACACACACACACACACGGACACACACACATACACACACACAGACAGACATCACGTAAAAACCACTTTTTTGGGTTCAGGGAGCACCAAAACGAATATTTCCACTAACAACTCAAATTCGAAAATTTTTACGAAAACAATACTTTCTCCATATACTATGTATAGGGGGAGAAAGTAAAAATTGCATAAAAATATATCGTAATTGGTACAATAATTTCATTAATCGTAGGGGAAGAGGTTTCAAACTTATTCTCTAGAATTCTCTAGATTCACACACTCATCTGTCCAACAATACGTTGTAAAAGGCGCGGATTTGACTCTGGTACTCTATAACATGTCCTTTCACTGTGTTTTAAAATCAAGCCAAAATTGTATTTTACAATTTTAACAACTTTTAACGTAAAAATATTGGTGTGTATAATATTTAGTATACAGTTCGAATATATTGAATTAAAAGTAATACGACAGTGCCGAGAGTATAGCCTTTGTCGCCACATTTGTGTATTTACCGTCTCGTACAGTATAAGTGCATACAGTGTAAGTGTGCCGCGTGCTGGGAAGGATGGTTTATCTTCTAGGTTAATTAAGAGTGTCGCTGATGATTTTCCCGCCCTCTGAGTCATATCATTAATGTATCTTTTCAGGAGGGGATGTTTCCATTGCTTCTTAAATCGTCTGTTGTGAAACCTCTTTACAAGAAGGGTAGTGCTATTGACAGTAATAATTATAGACATATCTCAATTACTTCGACTTTTTCTAAAATATTTGATAAAATATTTCTTGCTCGACTTCATTCTTTCCTTGTAGAGAATCACATAATATTTGATAGGCAGTTTGGTTTCAGAAAAATAGGCCCACCATTGATGCTCAGCTTCATTACAAATTTATCCAAAGCACTTGATGAACGTAATCATATTTTTGGTTTATTTTTTGATCTAAGTAAAGCCTTCGATACAGTTTGAATAAATTGCTTTTTCGGAAATTGGAGCACTTTGGTGTTAGAGGCAATGCTCTAAGTTGGATCTCTTCCTTTTTGATGGGGAGAACTCAGTCTGTCGAAATTCCGTTTCTTTATGCAAGTGGGGGCATCTCATCTCAGAAATCCAATGAAGTTCCTGTTAATTGTGGGGTACCCCAAGGCTCAGTCCTTGGGCCGATTCTATTTTTGCTTTTTGTTAATGATATTCAAAATAGTATATCCCATGGAGATCTCTGTTTTGTGGACGATACCTCCTTAAGTACTAGCAACAGTTCTCGGGACACTCTTGAACTTAATGCGTTTATTAAAAGTTGTTGCAGTGGCTGTCAGATAATAATTTGTTTGTAAATACTGGAAAAACTAAGTTCATCAACTTTAATCTGAGGAGTAGAAGGGTTAATCCAGCTGCGATAGTTATAGGTGAGAGTGAAATTATCTCCTGCCAGCAAACAAACTTTCTCGGTTTGATTATTGATTCTCGTCTTGATTTTTCTGATCATATTGATAAAGTAACAAAACAGTAAGTAGTAGTTTATTCATCATTCGCAGACTCTCTAAATTTGCTAGTTCTCGTGTCCTTTTGACAGCTTACTATGACTGCTTTTATCCGAACATATGTTATGCAATTGCTGTTAGGGGAACCGAAACTGCAAGAACAAAATGGTATCTTCCGCCTAAAAAAAACAATTAAGTTAATCTTTGGCATGAGAAGTACAGACTCTTGTAGAGGTATATTTTCCAAAAACAAAATACTCACGATTTTCTCCTTGTATATTTTTGAATGTCTTTCCATATATATTAAGCGAAAACTATCTTTTCAACCCCGAGACACTGATCACTACAATTTCAGGAACACTGGGACCTTATCCATCCCCCAACATAAAGCTGCCAACTTTGAGAAACACACCTATTTTCCAATCATAAAGCTTTTCAATTCACTTCCTCAAGACCTTAAAACGGAATCAGATGAGTGTAGAATTAAAAACAAGCTTAAACTATTTTTGATTGACAAAGAATACTACAGCGTCCGGGAGTTCTTTGCTGACAGTGGTGGCCAATAAAGGTATTGTTTTGTTTTGTTTTAGTATAAAGTAGTACAACATGTGAGTGCATAAAGACTTTTTTGTTTTAAGACCATTATTGTAATAACTCTTTGTTTTTGACTGTATAACTTAACTGGATGTCCATGCTTGATTAAGTTTATGGCAATAAAGACTTCTTGATTCTTGATTCTTGTTGTAATTATCGTATTGACTTACGAAACTTTGTAACAACACGTAAGTACTAATCAACAGATTGAATAATTTAATAATTTAGTTCCTATTATTTTTTTGTTTTTAATACATGTAAGACGATTTTTTTTGTTGAATGTGTAAATATTCTTGATCCGTTGGACTCGAAGTTGATTATACAAAAAGAACAGCAGCGGATCGGTAGAGAGAGAGGGAGAGGGAGAGAGAGAGAGAGAGGGGGGAGAGAGAGAGAGACCTGAACAGCAAGTGCATTATCTCGGAGTGACAGTAAAATGCCGCGACGTTTCGTTTCGCGGAGTTGCTCCTCACTTCATCAGGTGCTAATGAGGCTCGCGTCTCTCGCGTCTGGCGAGACAATACCATCTAAATCTCACGTCCCGGGCTGCTGACGTGTAGAGAAAACACGCGGCTGGTTTTATTACACTTTTCATTAGGGAATAATACAAATTTCAGGCAAATATTGTGAAATTAATAAAATAGATGTTTTTATGTGAATAAAATACGTCAAAGAATTACTTACACTCGAGACGTTGCAGTGCCGACTCTAAAAATTGGAGCTGAATGTTAAAATAAGTGGTAAAGGGTTACTTGGGAAATTAAATTAAGGCACGGTGGAAAAAATGTCTCTTGTTATATTTCAATCAACAATTCTGAAGAAAAGCTACGAGAGCAGCTACGAAAGACACAACAAAATCATGTGACGGGTTTTGCGTGGTTTAAAACATTCTGAAATCCTTATGAAACGCTACTCTCCCTTCTACCTTGCACGGTCTGTCACTTGATAAATACTTTGCACGTCTTTTAGTTTTAAATTTGTTATTGTTAAATAATCTAAGCAAAATGGATTTTAAACATAATTTAGGAAACATGTTGCTAGAAATCAAGCAACGTTTAATACAAATTCATAGCCTTATTTTAGCTATCAGTAGAACTTAGCTACCATCACACATTAGACATTATCCATAACTGTCTAGAGACCCAACTTAAGGTCTTGTAAAGTATTACCTCGGCCTTCAACCTCAGTATGTTTACAATAGGCAAAGAAAACTCATAACTTAATTAAGTTTAAAATATTTTTAGAATTAATATTATTGAAAAAGAACTAACTTTGAGAACGGCTAGGACCTACGGTCTCCTACGGTCGACCTTTTTGAAATTAGAACAGACACAACTTCAGTCGGAGCTCTATCCAATGACATCAAAAACATCAAAACCAGATACAGCCTGTCAGAGGATTTCCAGTCACAAAGAAACCCTAGTTCATTAAACAAATATAAATGGATTCAATAAAAGATACTTATAAAATTACAATCCAACACCTGGATCTAATCCTGGATAAATTTCGCCAGGAAAAGAAAAAATCCACACAATGACTAAAATTTGCACATTTAGTCAGTGGAACATAATGAAAATACAACCGAAAGAACAAACCTTTAAAACGTAACCCGTCTGGAACTTCAACCCGTATAATACGCTTAAACAAATAAAATAATAAGAGAAGTGAACAAAAACGAAGTAGGTTTGTTTAAAGACAAAGTGGTGGATCGATTTATCTTGAGACAAAGCAGTGACAGCCCCAGTCACAGTCACAGTCACAGGGAAGGTTCATTTGTCATATCTGCACAATGGCGAGCCACAATAAGTTGCCGGCCACAATGCCGCAGTCACAATACCGGCGGCGGTATGGCCGAGGTCGCTGTGGCCCTGGGGAGACGAAACACAAGGTCTACATTGGCTGAAGACGTTGTCCCTAGGATCAACGACTACATAAACTACAATTGTTAGGATACAACTCATTGCTAGGACACAAGATTTTGCAACAGTTATTTAAATATACCTACGTGCAAAGGGCAAAACCACAAAGCGTTAACATTTCTCTAGGTTTTAACATATATCGACGACACATTTAAATATATTGTTTTCAACTCCTAATTAATTCGTGTGTGGTTTTCAAAGTTTGAACTCTTATCGTCAAAAAATACCTAAAATAATATCAGGTTGTTGATCTTAGTCTACATACGTAACAAGTGGAAATGGATCTACAGATTCTCAAATACTATCAACAAATACAAAGTTTTAATTCAACTATTTTGATTATTAAATTGAAGAGTGGAGGTATTGAACTTGAGATCAAATCAGCTGGACTTGAGAGTGATATTATACTAAAATAAATCTGCTCTTAAAGTGGCTGGGAACAGAAGTTTATAAAACAAAAGCAACCAATTTTGAACCGTTCCCAGTATTAGAAGTGAGTTACACTGAAATTGTTGAATTTCAACGCCATATTTTCAACCATCAGTTCATCAGTTCATTTTTTATCAGAGAGAATAAATTTCATGAATATTTTTCCAAAGCACAAACAAACAATCAGTTATAAATGTGAATCGAATTTGGATGAAAGATTGAGAGACCAGTTTTTACTTAGCCTAAACATTCCAGCCGTGCAAGAGTAATTGTTCAGATTTGGTTCTAATATAGATTCCAAGCTGATCCTATAATACGCTAGGGGTTTTTCATTCACAGACATAACTCGATAACGGCTAGACAGATTTTAACATTTCAGGTGTCAAATTAAAGGTATTTTTACTTAGATTTGCCAATACGTCTCAGAATTTTAAGAAAGGGCCTCACTTACAGTAATAGCAATGGTACAGTTCGCGCCACGGTGCTTGACGCCTGGGAAAGGCGAGAACCAACTCAAACTTCTCATAATTAAAAGCAGACAATAACGAAAATAACAAAAACCAATATTTTAACATTAAATTATTTAATTTTGGTTTCTGTTGACAAAAGTATTCATAACACTAACGGTACTATGCCATATAGAGGCAAAAAGTCATTCCAGAGCATACGCTAACCAGGCGCCAAGCACTGTGCCCCGAACTGTAATAGGCTGAATTTTTGGAACAGTGGCGCTATCCGACAGCGGAAGTCTAAACTACATGTTAATAGAAAGTACGTTTTCATATCAGATGTTTTGTTATGTTTATTTACAACTGATGTAACCTTTCGATGGGTACAAACTTGCTCGGATTCGAGCAACAGGGCAACTCGTTGTTATGAGAAACGTTGGTGAGTTTCAAAATTTGCGAGAAATTACAAACCTTAGTTTTTTGAGTTTGCACATAGCGCATTGTACGGAGGTGTGTACATTGTTAGATTTTCCCAATAATCCTACTTCATAGTCGCATCAAGTTTGAAGGTTAATTAGAACGAGGCCTGACACGTTATTTATTTCCAAAATAATATACAGGTTTTAAATTATAGACAAACACTAGCTGTTACCCGCAGGCTTCACCTAGCGAATTATTTATAAAACCTACGATAGTTTTGTGTGCTGCATTCTGTGGTTAGCCTGTGGAACTACTTTACGAATCATGATCAGATGTTTGTATTTTCATCAGCTCAAACAAAAATGAATGTATATAAGGAATACATAGGAACTTTGAACCCCCGTGGGGCATAGCCCTATAGGATTTTCACAACTTTAATATGCCTATATGTTACTCAGGACTATAAAGTACCTCTCTGCAAAATTTCAGCTCAATCGGTCCAGTAGTTTTCACGTGATGGAACTTCAGAGTTACGCACAAACATCCATACTTTCACATTTATAATATTAGTATGATATCTAAATAGAAACTACTCCTCACAAGACTATAGGTCTGTGCTTGGGGAAGAGCATATCAGTCAAGTGTTGCTCCACAGAAATATTCTTGGGTTGGAAATATAAATTAAAATGTACATTATAAAAAACAAACTAAACAAACCATAACTGCTAATAGATTAAACGTAAGGATTAAATTCGTGTTTAAGATGTTACTGCTTCCATATTTAACAAAATAAATTAGCGTATGTAATAACTAGCTGTTCCCGCAGGCTTCGCCCCGCAAATAATTTATAAAAACTATGACAGTTGTGTGTGCTGCATTCTGTGGTTAGCCCGTGGAACTACAACGAATCAAGATCAGCTGTTTGTATTTTCATTAGCTCAAACAAAATTGAATGTCCATATGAAATACATGGGAACTTTGTCGGGATCTCTGGTGGAGCCCTAAGGTCAGATCAGGATGAAAATCATTTAGTTTTCCTATTTTATGCCTAAAGAATCAGTGTACAAAATTACAGCTCTCTACCTAGACGGGAAGGTGGAGAATTACCGATGAGTGAGTCAGTCAGTTAGTCAGTCAGTCAGTCAGTCAGTCAGGGCTTTGCCTTTTATAGATATAGATTCCTGGGATACTCGTGGAGAACGTAAGACATTGTCTGTGCTTCCTTCTGCGGAGGAACTGATGAAGTTGTATGACTAACTTTCACATATTTAAGAAATCACTTGACTGAACAAATAGGACCGTCTGACATGGAAACCACTGGAACTGTCAAGGTCAGCGGGGCGAACCCCTGGTAAAATGTTGGACAATTTATAACTTTTTACCCATGTAGGAACATTTTGATATACAATATGTTAGGAATTTGCCACGATACACCTTCAAATTGTGCATGGCAAATTTTCCCATTATAAATGCTTCCCAAAATCATCGTTTAAACGTAAATATAAAACGATTACAGATAATGATAGGGCTTAACAATGTTTAGGGTTTGTTATCAACCCAGGCAGAAGGAATGAGTCCTATCTTCCGTTCCATTTTACGGTCCTTTGTTGAGCCACTGCGGCATTAGTCTATGTTAGACAAGAAACCGTTCAATCGCAGATGCAATCAGAATGTCCGAATGTTGTCTGTAAGCTTCGGACAAAGCTGTTGAGGGAAGTTGCGATTAAAACACGATAGTTACACATTCTGAGTTGTCATGAGCGAATCTCCCAGAATATTCGAAAGATTTCAGACTCCAGCGAAATATGTGAATTTCCACCCAATACAAGTATCTTGCTCAACAGCTTTTAATTACTCCATACACGAGGCGCTACACGTGCGCTTTAATGTTTACAGCGCAATCTCTGTACCGACGTTTCGAACTCGCGGTCTGCAGGTCTGTAACCTTCCTCAAGGCACACTGCCGGTGTGGCATTCCTAACAGATTGTCCTCAACTTGCTGAGGTGTTAGATTTTATAAAAGTATGTTGCATGATAGGTGATCGTACGTTTTTTGTGAACAAACAAACAAAGGATTGCTCCTTGCGTTGTTTTCCTAGGTGGTGGATGAATTTAAAACCATTCTGGAGATTGCGAAGAATTCTGGCAATATAAGATTTGTTTATGATTAGAGAAATCATTATTATTAAATCACCCAAGGTAAGTCCATTTTCTCCGCTTTGGTGATAACCAAAAACGAACGTTTATGTAGATTTTAACATTTATATTTAAAAAGTACAGAATTTATTAAATTTAAATAACACTTTCAAAATTCAGTACATTTTAATAGTTTATGGCACTTAGGAAAAGTGTTTTTTTCCCCTATAATTTCATCAAATTTTCCCCATTAGTATCAACCAAGTACAAGGCTCGACCAATCCAGTAAAAGTCTTTTGACATATTTTGGTTAGGTGACCCGAAGCTACACTCTTTGAACCGGGACTATTTATAGAGATATTTTTGGTAAAATGGTTAGCTTCTATCTTTTTACCTTTCATGAAGATATAATTGGAATAGCCCCTCTCTAAGTCACTGGCCAATTTTCATCAAATTATCAAGAACATTGGTGAAAAGCATTACAAGCATAAAAAACGCGCCGAATAACATTTTCTCAATGAAATGAGTTAGTATTTTCCTGAATAATTTTAAGGGCGATGATATATCTGCGGCAGAAAAGGTGTGTAGTGACTCCAACAAAAAAGTAACAATTCCGAAAACTTGAAAATAAATGCAAATTGCATAACTGAAAAGATTGACTATTAAAAAGAGGTAATTGTCCCAAAATCGTGAATACAACAAAACCCAGATTCACAAACACAGTAACGGGCCTGTTCCCAGTCGTGCACCTGACGCGGAGCTCGCGCCATTGCGCCACACCGCGTACGGTCTTTGTGTGCGGACAACACGGACGGACAAGTGAAGCAAATTGAAAAGAAAATCGCCCAACAAACAAACAAACAAAGCGAGATGGAAAACAAAGCGAAGGACACAAAGGGAAGGATGAAAGAAGGAGAGGATCAGTGTCATTGCGGTGATTAATGACGTGGGTGTAAGGTGTAAGGTAGAAGGGATCCCGCAACAGCGGCCCTCCACCCACACAACGACCCGCTGTGGTGATGAGGATCACAATCAGGACAAGGGAGCATCTATAGCGAAATGGGAGTTAGGTGTAAGGGATCCCGATTAAAATTAATTATAAATGGCTGTGGATAGTTATTGCAGAAGGTACGGGATTCAACGTTAACATTGGTGTCTTGACAGCGAAGTTGTTAGAAACACGAAATATTTCGTGACGAGTTCTTAAACGTCAAGTCACATGAGGTTGTTCATCTCCGGTATAGAACCTTTAGGATATTTTAGCCCCAAAATACATTTCAAGTTAAAAATACAACCACATAATATTTTTTCACCAAGTAATAGGATTGCACACCAACTCTAGGAATGCCACGTCCTCCCTGCGCCTTGAGGAAGGCTGTAAACACCCAGCGCGAAACGTCGGTGCGCAGATGACGCTATAAAGAGCAAAGCGCCGGTGTAGCGCTGCGCCGCGGTGTGTGTGTGTGGAATAGTAAAATACTATTGCCTACAAAACACTTTTATTGTGAGGTAATTCACATATTTAGCTTGAGTCGGACGCTTCTTGTTGGACCATTCCAACAGACTCTCAAAGCAGCTAGACATAGACTACATAATCACTTTCAAGCACTCCGACTGAAGGTGAGGTTCTGCATTACTCTGATACGTTGGTCAAAGAAGACAAGATTTTAAGGCTGTGTCAAGTAGGTCACTCGCTAAGTTTCGGGTCTCAAACACATCTCAACAACTCCAACCGTCTAAAAGGTGGATACTAAAGGGGAAAGGGGCGTATTGAAAATTAATTCAAACCTGAATATGGTATGGAAAGAATAAAGATAATCAGACTACGAAGATCCCTAAAAGTGGTGGTGATAAGGAAGATGACACAGGACATTTGTTTGAGTGGGGATATATTCAAAGACTTGGTTATAGTCAAGTATCATTCATTTAATTGCAAACAAAAGTTTGCTACAAATATAAATATACTATTAGAGTGGAAACAAAGTTTATATTTCGCTCATAAATGGCAAAAATATTTATTCTAAGCGGAATAATCACTGACGTTTTGAAAGGAAGCGAGGTGGAAAGGTTGAACCGTCTGTCGTCTCTTACGTTTCGTTCAAAAGCAACCACTTCTGAACCAAATGAGTTGACATTTTGTTGGGCAGTAGTTAATATATATGGGCTCCGGATGGGTCAGTCCACAATTAAAAAATCCTCTAGCACTCTGCCCCACGGGTCTTCTTCAGAATTCCAATGGATATTTATTTGCTTAACATTTTCGAAAAGTCTGGGTATTTGTGACTACGAGACCCCTGCAAAGAACGAGATACCCACTAGTCGATTACTAATCCTTAACACCATCTCAGGTATTCGAGGCAGGTCCTAGGTATTACTGTCCTAATGCCCCGATGGCAGCCGCCAACCCCACGCAGCCACGGACCCTCTCAATAAGAAACTTTGTTGTACGGCGATAGCGCTAATGCCTTATGTATTCATGTCCCGTTATTCAGCTACAATTAATGAATAAATAACAAGCAAAACTTGCCAGGAACGGGTTTCGTGGAGTTATCTAAATGGTTGTCATAAAGGCTTGCATTAGATGTGACCTCCGAACAGCGACGCCAGTAACGCTTACATTGTACGCCTACGGTATGCGAGTATGCTAATAATAGTAACAATTTACCTAGCAGGAAAGTTTCGAATTTGTACTCTTCTAACGATTCTTGTACAACGTTGTTCAATAGACAACTTAAAAGGCCTGATGGTAAAATCGTATAAATAGTTGTTCCCCACAAAATGAACATGTCGTGGTAAATAAAATAGTTCTTAAGGAAAAAGTAACTAATAAAAGGAAGAAAATTAGTTTGTGCTTGTGCAGAAACATAGTTATGAGGAATACAATTGAGGATAGCGAATTGGTTCTTCGCAGTATTTTTAAGACAAAAAATTAGAATTCCCGATGGAAAAAAGGATTATGGTTACTTACTAATTTTGTAGTCTAATATTTAGATTAATTGTGTTCGAGCGACCTGAGCCTCCGGCGCGCGCGTGGCAATGTCATTTTTCAGCCAGAAAGAGTGCCACGATGTTTCTATCGCCCTCAATGTGTAATAATAGACATACACAACAATTTTATTATTCACAAAAAGTCTCTTATCGGTTGTGAGCCCCTGGAGTAACAATTAATCCAAAACTAATATCAATCTACGCAACGTATTCATTTATGACAGTTAAAACAACCTCCAAACCCAAGCAGAGAGGTGGGGCGAGGTGACAACAACAGGTGAGAGATTTATTGTTGCGACGCGACCGAGTATTGTCCAGTGACCAATGGGATCGCCGCATTGTCCTCGAGCGCCAATCAGACGCCCGCACGGCGCGCGGGGGCGGAGCCACTTCATTGTTGAACCCTTTGTCATCGACGCGTGTCCTTCGAGGGATTTCATTGTTGAGAACGATATCAAGACGAAATATCACGCGAGTTTTCTGACACAAGATACGTTCTTCGAGATGGGAGATATCGTAGCAACACTTTCAGGGTAACGTTGGCATATGGTCAACTGATTGTAGTTGTTGTGTAAGACACACCGACTTGTAGAGAAAATTGCGCGTACTGTTTATAAGAAGCTAGAAACTCGTGCAATTTATAAACAAGTAATTTTGTTCCTTCAGTGATTTTAATCTCTCGACACAGTTATTAGTCCAGTTTTCCCTCGAGTGATTTTTCTCACAACTGAGTTATTTCTGAACGCTGTAAGTTTATTCTCAAGAGATTGATTCCACAAATAATCTACCAGCTACCTCTTAAATTGTTTATTCATTATCTCTGTAAGATATTCTTCAAGTGACTTTCTGCTTTGCAAGTTGTCCTCGAGTGATTTATCCCTTAACGTTGCAAGTTATCCTGAAGCGATTTATTCATCAACGTTGAAAGTTATCCTCAAGTGATTTATCCCTCAACACTGCAAGTTATCCTCAAGTGATTTATCCCTAAAAACTGCAAGTTATCCTCAAGTGATCACCCTTCGACATTGCAAGTTATCCTTAAGTGATGTATCCCTTAACGTTGGAAGTTATCCTCAAGTGATATATCCCTTAACGTTGCAAGGTATCCTCAAGTGATTTATCCCTCAACATTGCAAGTTATCCTCAAGTGATTTATCCCTCAACACTGCAAGTTATCCTCAAATGATTACCCTTCGAAATTGCAAGTTATCCTTAAGTGATATATCCCTTAACGTTGGAAGTTATCCTCAAGTGATATATCCCTTAACGTTGCACGGTATCCTCAAGTGATTTATCCCTCAACATTGCAAGTTATCCTCAAGTGAACTATCCCTCAACATTGCAAGTTATCCTCACTGATTAAACC
Organism: Allygus modestus; assembly: GCA_963675035.1. Classification (NCBI taxonomy): domain Eukaryota; kingdom Metazoa; phylum Arthropoda; class Insecta; order Hemiptera; family Cicadellidae; genus Allygus; species Allygus modestus. The sequence continues at coordinate 4,930,445 of OY776111.1, forward strand.
ACCAACACTACTACTTGTTACCTGTCGATCTCTTCGTTTTGAGTGTAGGATACTATTGTTTAATTTAATCCTATTCATTCCACCATGCGTTCTTGACATTCCAGGGTAGATCCTTAAAGGTCTGTTGCAGTTGAGCCAGTTTTCCTCTGCCGTAGCTGTCCCTCTAGGAGCTAGCGGCGCGGCGGCGGCGGTGACGGCGGGGGCGGGGGCGGGAGGATGACAATAGTGCGCCTGACAATGGTGGGTGGTGGGCGGCCAATGCGTTGTTATCCCCTCCACGCGGCCCATTGTCACACCGGCCAATGCAGCGCTCCTGCACCGTGTATTTCTATCTCACGGGGAACATGCGCCGGGGCGGCCAATTGAAAACTCCGGGTGGAGGAGAAACATGTTACACAGTTGTCTGACGTTTCCACAAACTGGCGGGAAGTGTGGGATAAACCAGTGGGTTAAAGTTGAACAGCTTTAATGGAAGAAACGAAATAGGCAACAAACTTAGGAAACTAAATCAATACTTTCCAACAAAACAAGATCCAGGAAGCAAAAGTCTAGTTTATTTTGCAAATGCAAGTTTCGGGTGATGAAACTCATGATCTGGTACAACGAAACTGACGGGGTTGAGCTCTGCAAGAAGAAGGTATTTTAAAGAACGACTTAAAATGGGTGCAAGAGTTGTCAGAAGAAGCGCACACAAAGGAAGTACTATTCTCAGAATAAGAGTTTATAAAAGATGGTGTTGTTATTTCAAGAATTGAGGATTTTAAAAAGGAACGAGCTTTGTTGGAAGAAAGGGTTATCATATAGGGGTAACACTTAATAAGCATAGAAAGTGTGTGGAGATTGATGACTAAAGAAATAACCTCAACATGAATCAGTGTTGTTCATATTAAAGACCAATCCAAATTAATAGTTTGATTTGCAAACCTATAATGGATTTTTTTGGAGTTTTAGCACCCGTATTCCAATGTCATAACTTATTTGAGGGTAAAAAGGACCCAAAATATATGATACTAGTAGAAGATCGCTGCTAGCAGCCTTGGCCAAGGAAGACTCAATATAGAACTACTGGTACTATTGAGTTGGTGACACTTTTCATCTGATGGGCAGGAGACACTTTAAAACAACTGCTTCCTTAGCTGCAGATTATGAAAACATACCTGCAAGATTCTAATAAGCAAAATAAATCTCCAAAAGATTTCCAAATGATGATAGAGAAATAATTTAGTGGATTTTGCCTTTTACTCAATAAATGAGTTCCTGGTCACTGGCAATTAAAAATTTCAAAACATCAGTGAAGATTAAACCATTTGACCTAAAGTCCACCTAGGGCCAGGGATTTTGTGTAGTTCAATTTGAAATTACACACAGTGAATCACAGTATTTGAATTTGGTGACGTGTTAAAAGACAATCTTAGCACAGTTGTAGACTACAAGTGTTGACGATCCTTGTGCAGTTTGTCAACTCAATTTTCCTACGACAGTAAAGCTCATTCTCAAACAAGCTAACAGTAAACTCACTTACTCTTGAGTCCCCCAATCCCAACAAGGGAATTGGCCCACCGATTCACCTTCAACTTTGCCTATCTTTGGAGGCATCCACCTTGTCTTCTCAGATCCTTTCTCGCCTGAGTCTAGGTCTTTCCAAAGGCATCTCGTGTCAGGCCCATTCCATTCCTTAAAAGATTGATATTTTCTACGGACTATTATATCAGGATCGGTATTAATTTCGGATCCACAGAGAGGGGTCGTTTTTGTTAGCAAATCATAATTAATAATCATTGAATTAGCAGATTTCTTAAATATTATAATATAATGCATCACATTTGATTATACTCATCATTCTTCACGAAGAGACCAGTCGATGCCATAGTGTGAATGGTATTCTGCTAGCTTGTCTTGTTATAAATTATAAAATCGTAATGACAGGTTTTTCTTATTATTGGTCCTTTCAGTTCTTTTTAAGTACAACAAGTGTTAAATTGTGAATAATTGGTGAATTTGAGTTAAAGGAAACCCCTTTATCATTTGTGTACTTAATAACTCAAAAGATGCAGTGATTAACTATTTATACCAAATTAACTAGTTACCAAGCAAAACATACATTTTCGTTCCACCCCAAAATCAATTAATGTTCCCATCAATATTAAGCGTAATAGACTACATTAGTACTGGTGCTACTAGAAAATTGTACCAATCGATTTAATTTATAAATGTGTATTATGAATGTATCAGGGGCTACTGTGTGTCAACTATCATAAAATGGGCTTTGTTTAAAAGAAGATTGGCAGCTGAAGGTGAGCAGGAATTTTGCTTGAAATATATTCCTAGCTTTAAAAAAAATTGATGGTATACGATTGAAACAAACGGTTGGTCGGGGGTTTAACGTTTCATTGATAACACGTCGGTACTGACTAGAACGTAATGCTACAAACAAATGATGAATGAACCAGTACTGCTGGTTTTATTACAAGACCCAGTACCTACACAAAGTTATGAGATTTGCTACATAAGCTCAGAGAGACATCTCACCATTTCGGATCAACGATGTCCATTCTCATCATCGCAAAAAAAGTTGCCGACCATTAATTTTTAATGAAATGAAAAAATAAAGTTGTGATAAAAAAATACTCAGATAACACTTCACCTTGTTATAACAATAAATTACTGTAACTTTTGCAAACAAAATACAACTACCTTTCGTCACCAGGGACACGGACATTTCACCGCATAAGGACATGGTTAATCTAAGACGCCGATTCACCAGTCTTAAATTGTGAATATAAATGATAATCATGTTATGCAAAGCTTATTCGGGCTTAAATTAATCACAATAATAATACGATCTACCAGATATTGTAAAAAAGTTTAAAATTTATGGGTTAAACAAGTCATAGTGCCTAGATTAATATCAAACAGGAACACATACAAAGTCGAATAAAAAAAATATCCAAAATAAAACAAGTTATTGCCAAAGTTTTTTTTTCTTTGAAAACTTTTTATTTTTTCTCTTAGCTATGAATATGGATAAACCTGCTTTCAATCTAATGCTACTACTACAGTAGAATCGTTAAAAGTTTTAAAATGTAATAGATATATCATTTCATAGCACAAAGGTAACAAATTTGGCTGATCTAGAAAATTGTAGATGTACCAGCTAATGTCTAGTGGCTGGTCACCTTGCTAGTGTAATCCCACACCTCAGAAATGCAACGATGACAACTCAGAAAACAATTCTCCCCATCACACACATATGTGAGTAGGAGATTAAATAACCTCATGCGATAGGGTTAAACAATCTAAAGGTACCGACATTGACTATACACCTGTGCTAGACTGAAAACCTTATGGGCCCTTCTGATAACAAAAGAGGCGGGATTCTCCACGTAGTTCTGACAGCACTGGATAGAAATCGCCACCATCGCAGGCAATGGCGGATGTAACTCTGGCTCATGCTGCTTGGCACGTTTAGCTCGGCCGTGGCGGGTTTTTAAAATCTCATTTTGCTAATAAAACAACTGTCTTGCTTTCCTCGCAACTCGGGAGTTTTAATATACGATTTAACAAAGGCTGCAAGGCTGTAATAACAAAGGTTATGTGAAATAACAATTATATTGTAATAACTGTTACAAACTTTTAATAAAATTGGTGTCGACGTCATAACCGTCTTTCACCAGCGTCAATCAAGTGAGCTTTGTCTGTTCGTCTGCCTATGCGATTCCAAGTAGTTTGCGTAATGTCTACTAGGAGGAAGCACATTCGATAGCCCCTGTTGCCGACCGCACTCAATAGATTGTGCTGTTTCTTGGTTAACCGATTTTAGCATTGCATTTACCGTCTACTACAGGTCAATAGTCAATGGTACCAGTAAACATTTGAAACATATTGTTGAAGGAGAAGAAAATTCGATTTCAACCGTAAACAGAGTTTATTTTGTGAAAAATCGCTAAGACTGGTAAATTTACAGCAAATAATAAACAGTAAATAACAAAATAAAACTATACACATAAATACACTTTGGTAGAGAGTTTAGCACTAGGAAAAAATCATCTTATGCTTTCGACTCAGTAAAAAAAGAATTGCACCAAAATCGAATAAACATAAAACCTAACATTACGACACTGATGACTGTGAACATACAAAAGCACGGTGACTAGAACGAGAAACAAAATTGAGCGATGTACATGGAACGAAATTGGAAAATAATGAGTATTAACACAGATCTACAGAGCAAAGCATCTAAATAACAGCTAAAGTGATATGATCACTACGGAATACAACCCGGACTATCACACTCTGAGGACAATAGAAATACAAATAAAAATAATCAGGTCTTATAAAAATCACTCGGTTGGTTGAATGGTCTTGAGTGATGATTGTGACCAAATCAGTTTTCGTTTTCCAAATTTTAGCGATTTAAAAAATAACAATAACAAATGATAATTTGATCTGGTCCAAAATACTTTTTTGTATGTAGCTTATTTACATTTTAGGTAGTTTTTAATTTACATATCTCGAATAAAAATTCTCAAGAAAATTTCACTACATTGGTCAAATTAATTGAAACTTAGACTAAAGCTTAACTTTAAACATTTACAACAAAAATTGTGTTAATGTTTTTCTCAAACAGGTAAAATCCACTTTGATATTTTTAAACTAACATAAAAATAGAGCACTTTATTATTTTTATACTTAAACGTAATAACAAAAATCTCATTCTTACATATCTATTGGGAACAAAATTGTCATAATTAAAAGAGATAAGAACTAAATTAGAACTTCAAAAATTAGTCATTGTCTAGCACTCAACGCAGTGGTTTAAAACATGCAAAAAGTGTTCAGAATATTAAGTATTGAACCAAAATGCATTTGTACTAATTTTAAGCACGAAACTTTGCTTTCCTCATTTGTGCCAAATACTGTGTCATTTGTGCTCCTTGCAAATTAAATGTAGTAGATATTTGGAAAGTGAATCTCAACTAATAATAATAATCTCAACTGATTGTTTCCATGATTTCTTCATTGACTTACGGAGTAATGTGCAATTTACATTTACACAAAACTTACATAATTCAGTTTAAAAGTGTAAACAGTCTAACATTGTTATCTGTATCAAACAACTTCAAAGACCCACTTTAGGGTTGCACACGATCAGTGTGCATAAAGCACGACTAACTGTGATTCTCAAGCAAAATGTTAATTTCCTACCACATACAAAACCAGTTACATTTGTTACAAATGTATTATATAACTGAACTTTACATAAATGCCTGAACACAGGAATGCAAACTTTATCTCAAACCAGTTCGCCACTCAATAACTAAAAACTAAAGAATCAAAATTAAATATAAATTATTCAAAGCATTTCTTATTGTTCTTTCGGCGATTTTCGACTCCTACAACTTTAATTTTGTGTACATGTTTGCTATAAATCGAAAACATTAAGTCTTTTTGGGTTTGAAAAATATCCACCTTTAGGGCACTGCCCCGTAGGCCTTCAAAGTTTCAATGTTAATCTTATCGAATTATTTTATTTAGTTAGTGACCTGATTATAATGGAAATTCCCAAGGCTTCTGGCTCTAAACTATACCTGCAAAAACACTGTTCGTAAAAACAGACACCACGATTTAAGAGGGCGTTGAAGTCAGAGGCTGTATTGCTTTTATACTCCATACGAACCAATGTTAAACGGAAAACACGATATCTCGTTTATGGTAAATAAATTATGAGTGGCGTCTTAAACTACAGCGGAAGCTCTCTTAACCGACCTCGGATCAACCGACCGTCTTCCAAGAAGTGACAAACTTTGGCCGCGGCAGCCGATGTCGCGATATTGTTCAACAAATAACTTTCAGGTTTCAACAGTTACATTTTTCCGTAGAGAGTCAAATTCAGTCAGTTGCTCTCAATATATTCACCATACTTCACAAGTTTGATTGTTTTTACACTTATTGTGACTGCTCCCGGTATTATTCGGTTTAACCGACCTTTATCGTTATCCAACCATGGCCTGGTCCCGTAGTGGTCGGTTAAGAGAGCTTCTACTGTAAAGGTATTTTAAAGACAAAGTTTGTTTGTGAGCAATTTTATAAATTAATAAATCAATTTTCAAATATTAAGAAAAACAACTTGTTACTAATTTATAGGCATTTTTCTATCAGATGGGGGGGGGGAATTGGGAGCGCAGAATTGGAACATTCAGGACCTCCCGCAGTGCCATCCTCGTGCAGTAAAAATGTTTGGCGGGGAACTGGCGGTGTCCCCCACCCCGCAGCCGCGAGTACTGCACCAGGGAGCCACGCCCTCGTTCCCACTCGATACATAACAACAGCAGTTCTGCCAACCATCATAAACATCAGAATTATCGCATACTCCCAAAATACGACTATTTCAAACCACAAATCCTGTCATTTCCAGAATCTTATATATTATTGCGCTAAGGCGATTTTTGTTAGGAGAACTCCTACATTATTTCTGAACTGATTTTAATGATTGAGGTATTTAAGATTTTCCAATTGTCTTTTAAAATATAATACAAAATAAACAATAATCTATATTCATCAAAAGTCACAATAATTTTAACGAGCAGATGTCCCGTTTTCCGCACGGGGATTTAGCAGGTATAGAGCCAGACGTTTGTGGTAACATTTGTTTATTTGTCTATCTATTTATAAGCCAGATTTGTTCCGCGTTTCACAAAAAAAACTGTACTGAATGAAAAAAAAAAACCATTTTCATGTGGGGGAGGAAACGTTTAGGCTAACAACTTAAACAGTGAGCTGCGGCGGTTAGGTTACTATAATTTCCGTACACAAACACAATTGTTTCTGAGGGTCCCATAATTTACACTGGATGGTGGAAGTTGGCTGAACTGCTGTTGTTATGTTTGGAGTGGGAACGAGGGCGTGGCTCCCTATTGTAGTACTTGTGGCGGCGGGGTGGGGGGACAGCGCCAGTTCCCCGCCAAACATTTTTACTGCGCGAGGACAGCGCTGCGGGAGGTCCTGACTGTTCCAATTCTATCGTCTCGGGGAATCCAATCCCGACCGGTCAGAATTGTTTATATTGGCACTACTTTTTAGTACAGTAGTGCACACACGATAGACGGTTTCCACACATTTTGGTTCCGAGTTTCGCCACAACTTGCGCCAGTCCAGCAGCACTTGTGACTTCAACGTCCTCTTGAATATAAAATATCGGTGATGACGACAAATATTTGACAAATTAAAACAAGCTATTAATCTGAAAATGCTTTGCACATAAAATGGTTTAAATAAAACAGAGTTTATTAAAACATTTAGGAATAACCTGAAAACTACAGTAGCACAAATGAATGATTAACCACATTTATGCAATAAATATTTCAGTAACAGAATCACTTCACAATGATGTTAAATTTAACATCCTAAGATTTTATAAAAACTATTAAGTAGGGGAACAAGGAAAGACAATTGATACAAATTAGGTGTAACCTTGATAATTATGTATTAATATTAACTTGAAACTGTAACTGAGGGAGTTCAGATGTTTTCAGTAAAACTAACAAAATTACTTAAAAATATTGGACAGTTTGCAGAAAAAACAAAGCACCGGATATAACACTACATCTTAACTAACGTAACATTCATTTGAAAAACCTTAAACAAACCTTTTTAAAATATAATAAATCATGAGAGAAATTCAAATTATTTTAGTTTCCTAACAGAAGCAAAGTTTGAAAGGTATTTTCTGTTGACTTATTAAAATCTCCAAGTTTGACTCTCTTTTTTACTCCAATAAAATAACTTTAAGAGATAAAATACTTCTTTTACTGTCATAACAAAATAAAAATATTGTAGAAAATCCCTTCTTTTTATTCGTTTTATCCGGTTTATAAAAAACCAAAAACATCTAGAAACTAGGATTTAGAAATATGGTAAATGTACTAAACACGATTGAACATCGATACACTGTAAACAATACGATACACTAATCCTTCCCTAACGATGAAACATTAATACAAGGTAAGTGACCTATTGACTCTTCTAAATACAAATGTATCACATTCCCCCAATAACCCTTTCTTATGTGCGAACAATTTTATTCACATTTGCAAAAATAACTTTTATAAACGTAGCTCGAAAACATTGATTATTGTCAGCATAATTTTTACAAACCGAATAAAGCTACCAAATGCACAAAAGCAAACAACGTTCAAAAATTAAAAAGTGACGGTATTTTGTTAAGATTTGTTACCATTAAAAGATGTTACTTCTCTGTGACACAAGCTTTCAAAGAAAGACACAATAATAAAGAAAATTAATTATAGTGTGAAAATTACGGTTTTAACCCTTAGCGGTCGTATTCATCGTTCTCTTTTCCTTCCCTACAGATCGGGAAGGCCACACTTAGTGGCCCTCTCATTCTGTCTAATGACGCGACATTGTCAGCGCTGAAGGTAGCCCCACAGCTCGGGCCGGCCACGTGTAGTGGCCCTCTACGCGTTTCCTGTTCAGCTCGGCTGTCCACCCCGTAGTGGCCCCCTGTTTCTCTTCATATTATTTAACATTGTAATTTTGTTTTCAATTCTCTCTGCTTGGGAGGTGCTGCGCTCCCTCGGCAATCATCGGAACTATCTGGAGACAACAACAAGACAGTATATTTTTAGCTGATCACAATATTATCACGTTTGTCATTGGTGAGTTATTTGCTTGTGTTGTGCACCAGTCCTTTTAAAGGCTTTTAATTTTTAATAAATTGATATTTATGATTAATAAATGGCCTCAAATAGTGACTTAACATCCGATACTATACGGGATTTATAATACTCTTTATAATACTCTTCATGTGTAAATGTTAGGCAATAATGATTTCAATTTAGTTTTGTAAAGCTTTTTGCAGTTCTTTTAATGGTTTTATATACAATATACTTCTTAATATTATTTTGTTTCAGTACCAAGATTTTAAATTAATATTATATATTATCTATGTTCTTTCTACTTTTCAGTAAACTCATAATAAAGCTGGTAATTTGAATAATACTGTATGGTAATTATATAACATGTCAAATATATTTAGATTTGTAGTTTTTTTTAAATATTTTATTGCAAATGAACCATTTCCATTGTTTTTTAATCAGTTTTAACCGTAAAAGATACTTTTTTAACCGTAAAAGATACTTTACTTTTTTATTTTATTTAAGAGTATTAATAATGTAATTGTTATAAACGTTTTAATATTTGAGTAATAAAGTTGTTATTAAATACGAGTGTACATAATTGAATCCTAATGATGACCGAGTTTACAGTCAAATGTTAGGTTAAACATCAGTGTTTTGGAGTTAAAAGGCTCGCCACACGGTATTTAATCCAAGCGTAAGACGTAAACAAGAGAAGTAGTAATGGCGGCCAAACTACGCAGTGACGCGGGGCCACTACGAGCGGCCCTTCCGAGCTGTAGGCGCGTCACTTCGTATATATATTACACCTTGTCCCGTTACGGATCTTGTGGCCACACGTAGAGGCCTTCCGACCGCTAAGGGTTAAAATGTATCATTATTTCATTATTACTTAACTCCAGTGAAATAAGTATTTCATGAGGGTAAGACTTTCTTCTCAAATTTATGGGAAAAAGATATATGAATTAATTATTAACTGAACAGATGTTGTACTTGGTGCTCTGTCTAGGAAGAACTGTTGGGAACCTTCACCACTCGAGAGTTCTCAGCTTGGCTTCACACTGACGTCATTAAGTATTCAATCATTTTGTTGTTATTGAATACCCTTAAATTCATTTTGAGCCTGAAAGTGTTAATATTTTGTTCTGAAAAATGTGAAACCACCTCTGGCTTGCCAGCCTCTATCTCTCGAGCTATAGAATTTACATTTTCACAATTTCAATAGCCAAAGAAAAAAAAAGGTTTTAGAAAACTTAAACAGATAATGGAAAAATACAGGATAATATTTAAAAACCAAGTGTATAAACTAATTAGAGTAATGTATTCATGAGTATCAATTAACATTATTTCCACTAAAATATCATTCGTTAACTTTATTTTGCAAAATTCCTAAATTAATATTATTTTTATGAATTTATTATAAACATTATAAGTAATTTTGTCAACCTGGTTTCAACCCGTACAATTGGACTTCAAGGTACGCACTAACAGGAATGTGTCGGTTCCGGTTCTCCCGGTTTGACTGGTGTTTTGGAAAAATTCCAAAACCGAGATTCAACCAATAATTCTTGGTTCTGGTTCAATCAAATTCGGTCGCATACCAGCCATAGATACAATCGTGCCTCGAAATCTTGGCAGTAAGACGTTTGTGCCCCGACTGAATCAGCCGTTCAACATTGACTGACCGTTTAATCGTGCTACTGACTGTTTGGACCACACATTATTGCTGTTACGGACAATCGTAGCGTCTACTCTGCCATGTGGAATAGACAGAAATGACTAAATGACTACATCAAATCAGCGGAAACTGCAGCTAGAACTTAAATTCAATGATATTGACCAATTTAATTAAGTGTTATACAAAAAGTATCATAAAGTCAGAGGACTTAAAAATTGCTTTTGTAAAAATAACTCAGATCTAATGGTCAAGAACCGACACAACCCTATAAATTAACATAGTAATTAAGACGATACAAACAAAGTCACAACAAAAAAGTTCTAAAAATCCTTTAAACATAAACAATATACAAGGCAGGTGAGTGTCTAAAATGTAACAAGTTGTTAATATTAAAAACAGATCTACATACACAGACGTGATGAAAATAATCAGTCATTATTTAAGTGAGATCTTTTGATTTTCACTAAACTTTATGCGATGAAGTGATTTGATGACAAATCCTAAAAAACCCCTACAATGAGATGAGGCAGTATATATTATCTTACTTCACTCGGTAAAACACAACAATCAAAGTAAAAATAAAAATGGCACAAGAAAGCAGAAAAAATTGTTAGAAAAGAGTATGAAAAATAATAACTAAATTACAATGCTACACCCAATATCATGGTGAAAGTAAAAAAAAAAAACATTACGGCTTATTTGTGCTCCATTTAATGGTAACCATCGATTTAAAATCGCTTAGCTGTGATTTATTCTTTATACCTTGTATGATGTGAACTTAATCGTAGCTAAAAAAAACTAAAATGCTAAACGTCACAAAATGTGACGATAACCGTTTTTGAGTATTATTAAATTACAACGAATTTTACATTATGCTTACACATTTATAAAACTTAGTCTTAAAGTATTTTATTATTTTAGAGATGATTTTATACATCTTGAAAACATTTGTGAAAAAGACAAACATTCAAGTGATCAAACTTATTATAATGTTTCTTTTTAATCATCATATCCCAGTTGCACTTCTACAACACCGCCTTCGATCCTTCATACAATTTTCAATAGTCAAAATATTAAATAATATCAAATTTTTCAATAAGGTCAAATTTGTTTTTGCAAATTTGATTACAAAATGAACACTATATATTTTTATTCGATATTGTTAGTAACTAAGTAAAACCGTGTTTTAGAAATAATAGAGATGAATCACAACAACCTGACTTATTCCAAATTATTAATTAGGTATTTCCAAAAGATGCATCATCAATTACTGCTGTCATTGGATAACAGGATCTCCCCAATACAATTCTAACTATAACCCCTTATCAACAAGTATTAAAGTATCAACTGAAAACTTAAAATACCAGTTACTAAAATAATCGCAATGCCTACTGGGACAGACGAGTGAAAAGAACCATTTAAAAACGGTGATAAACTGAACCAGAGCTCTGCAACGTATCCCCTGGGTTGTGCAAGTGTAGCTAACGTGGGGCACACCTCGACTTACAAAACTGTTAAAATACGACAAAAGATGTATTTACATATCACATGACAGTCGGGCACCGAGTAGCTCTGGAACGGCCACCTGCAACCAGCAACGCCACGATCAGATTACAGAATGGCAGCAACACTTACTGGTCACTAGTGTCGGTAAACAAATCAAAATAACAAATCAAGCAATACAAATTACCTCTTCTTCAAAATAGTCTATAGATTGTAAAATTTCTCAATGTTTCTTTTTAAAAACGCTCTATATTACCAAAAGAATTTCTTGATTGTTGTTTGGGTAAACTATGAAAGGAAAGGGATGCCAGAGAACTTGCCCATTGAAAAGAAGTGTGAAGAGTTCAATGGGTAAGTTCTCTGGCATCCCTTTCCTTTCATAGTTTTTTCTGTATCAAAAACCTTGACTTTTGTGTGATTTTCAACCCTTAAAACTATTATTCTAAATACATGTTTGGTATCAGTCGAAAGCTCTTCCCCTCTATATGTGCCTTTTGGGGGTTTGAAGAACATCCACGTTCAGGGCTTCGCCCCACAGACCTTCAAAGTTCCAATGTTAATCTTATGGAGTTATATTTTATTTAGGTAGTCAACTGATCAATGTAAACTTTTCAAAATATATGGCTTTAGTCTGCTAGAGTCCTGAGCGTAGAACGGGACATCAGCTAGTTTTATATTGTTTTTATTGTTTGTAGGATATTTTGGAAGGTAATAACAAAAATCTAGTTCCAGAAGCAGTGAGTCTTTTATCATCAAATTCAAAATTACGCCTGTGAATAGCTGGATAGTATCTAGGTCAAAAGCTGGGTTTTCCTAGGGGTAGAACTTTTCAGCAGCGGAGCGTGGAGATTCTCCGCTCGTAGGTTCAGCTCAGCGGAATTCTATTTTCCTAGACGCTGACTTTTACGGCGACCGACTGTGGAATAACCTAGCTCACTTTTGTTGTAACTGTTGCGGGGATAAAACCAAGGGCAATAAAATAAAATAATATGTTCTTAAACGTAGGTCTATTTCAACACACAACGTATACTGTGTTTAGTATTTTCAATATCTTCACAATGAATTCTCGTATAGCATTAATATGTAAAAGTACAGAAAGAAAAAGTTATAATTTGTTTTTCAGTTTAAACAAACTGAGATTTTACTTTTGAAACACAATAAAACTGCCTATTATTTAAGCTAAATCAACATCTGGCCTACATTATTACGTACTATACATAAAAATGCTATGTTATTTTAAAAGTACCTTTATTTTTGTAATTATTTAATTATATTTTGGTTATTATATCTGACGTTCTCCAAATAATTGGATTGCATTTTATTAATTCAACAAGTTTCTCGTCATCTTACACCCTAAATTAACCCGAACTCATTCTGTAACAACACAAAATATCAGGACACCAGTAGAGTATAACCTCAACACTATTCCGCGGCGGAGAGCGGGCAAAGTCAACCCGCGGCGCGGCGCCGAACAATCCCGCTGTCTAGGAAAACAGCGCCATTTGATTACATGATGAGGAGAGGCTAGCATGCTCCGCTCTCTGAGTTCCGCTGCCGAAAATGTCCATTCCTAGGAAAACCCAGTTTTAGGCAGTTCTTGAAGCCTCCTGGACTATTTTTTGAAGAGTGTGTTAGATCGTCAGTCAATTGAGGGTTCCTCCGATTGACACACGCAACACTTTCGCTGTGAGGCCATTGATGATTAGCAGATATGAGAGAGCCTTCTGGTTTAACTTTAACATGTTTAGTGATAGTGTGCTGTTTGGAAGCCCTCGATTGGAATTTCTGCCTTTCAGGAGTAAGTTATAAGTAAACCTTAAAAGTACAAATCTGTCCCGATTTTGAACTGAACCACTGAATGAAGGGTACTCATGCATTATCCCGACCACCACCTCTAACGGTACGCTGCTACAGTGGTTAGGCTAGGTGAGGTTACTATAATTGTGTAGAATAATCTTTTGTCGGCAGAATCGATCATTTATCGCATCGCGAAACCTCTCTCTCCCTCACTCAGTTAAGATCAGTTGAAAGGTCATCATCGGCCTGCCACAGCAACTGTGTCTCAAATAGTCCATCTCGTTACGTGCATGCTTCTATGGGGCTCAACTAAATATTGAAACAAGAAACACAGGGGTCCAAGTCGCCTTCACTTAGACTCTTACCTCGCACAATACATGTGGCAATTGAGAATTGGAGCTGATGGAGGAAACCCATTTCAATACCTCCTCGACGATGTTTCTGTCTCAGAAATGTTTGGAGTCATTCAAAAAGCTTGTAAGTTGTAGGCTAAACAAGAAAACGACTCTACTTTTGTTCAATATAGTTTGTTTGGTTTTGTCCACTAGAAAAGTTCCCTAAAAGTTGGTGGTCGGTATAATGCATAAATACTGAATGAAGTGTACTGATTTCACTTACAGTTAAGTTACCTTGTCAACCTATCATCCCACAATAGTAACTAGATAGCCCAGAAACATAAAAAAGGTAAGCAAATTGTTTGTAGGGGCTAAGGGCTACCGGCAAATCTTGAAAATGTTTGATGATTATGAGTTCATTGAAAGCTCTTGGTGCATTTGATGGGACTCAAGATCACTAAAGGGCCATCAATTTGAGTAAACCATTAAAAGTACAAACTTAATCCAGTTTTAAAACATTGATCGACTTATTGCACTCATGAAACAGCTGTTTTATAAATATTTAATCTCAAAATAATATTCAGATAGCTCATGTAGGGGCTCAGGATTGTGGCTGTTAAGTCATGCATGACGAGGTGAAGCAATGAAGGCCCTCTACCTGTCTGTATATATAGTTTGTGTAAATACAAATGAAATCAGTGGGAATCCGTGGGGTTACTTAACAGATTTATTTTAGAAGTAGGGAACAAAGTTGTACAAATTAGAGGCTGCATCAGTGAGCCAACTAGAACAATAATAGGGGTGCCTCAAGGATCCATCTTGTCAACTACGCTTTTGAAAATTTTCATTAATGATTTTTTTCATAGGCTACATACCAGTGTTACGTGATGAGGCGGGGGGAGTGAAGGCCCTCCACCTGTCTATCGATGGCGGGGCAGTGGGAGCTGCCGGGGGGCCCCCAGTCGTGCAGGCCCCCGCTGTTGGCCAGACGATGAGTCAGCCGGTGAGCTATCGAGAAGCCCCCGCTGCCCTCTAGCTGGGTCAGCACTATGATCACTTGCCTACAACACGAACAGAGACATCACCGTCACTGTTTATGGTATACATGCAATAACGTAAAGGCTTATTCATATTCAATTTTAACATTCAAAAAGTGAGTTATCAATAAAAATAAACCAACGTTGTTCATAATAACCGTAAACATTTCCTTAACACCTTTTTTAATACACATTAGGCAGAGTTGCACTTGTAAACATTATGTCAAATGTACAATTTTTAAAATTATTATTACGTAATAAGTAGTTTTGCAGTTGGGAAAATACACAAATACTAGAAGTCTATAGCTCCCAACCTTTTGTTTAAGGTAAAATGTTTAATATGTACACAAAGCAGACACTTAAATCACATGTGGAAATTTAATTTTAAAAAACACACTTTTTAAAGTACCTTTTTTGGGGACATATTGTCATTATTTATGACTAATATAAGATGTTAAAAAACATCTCCTAAAGTTTCTTTCGCCAATTAAGTTTGAGCCATCTCCCATCTCCCATCTCATGCAATTTTCCAAACATCCACAATTTCTCTTACAATATTAGATATATAGTCAAAAACAATTTTTATGAAGTTTCCAAAAACAATTAAAATATATTAACACCACTAAATTACCAAATCTTTGCCTCGTTCTAAAGTCTGGATGATCATATCAATGCAATTAGAAAGTTAAAGAGAACAAAAGGAATTTAAAATTGTTAATTTATTCGTAGGGATGATAACTATATACTTCATGATCAAACAAGTGGTAATGTGATACTGTCTAACCTATGTATTGGCCAAAACATCATAAAAGGAAAAAGTTCTTCACTCATTTGTCTGTCATCACTTGCTTACCCTTGTATAAAGGCAAAGAAGTCAAGCGGATTCCTGCTTAACGCTAGATCTGGCGAACATCTACTTTAGACAATCATCTTTGCAGTGTCATTCCTATATTCAAAATACAAACTTGTATTAGTTGTTTAACTTTATTTTTCAATAAAACTAAATTAGTGTATTACAATCACGTTCACTATCAATCGTCATCTATAGTTGACGCCTGACTTTATTTCATTGGCCGATCCTACAGTCCTGACTTCCATCTGGGCCTAAGCTTATTGAAGTAAACTTACCCATAGACCAATAATTTACCAATACTGCCAAATGTAAGAACAAAAATTTCCCACATGGAGACCACGACTCCAGCATATTTAGTGGGTATCCCTGTAGACCGACGACTAACAATCGAGTAGATGAGGAGCCATAATGAAGCTGCTGTTTGCGTGAACAATAGTTGACGTCCGCCCACAATAGTTGACGCCCGTCCACTGGATTCAGCCCGTCAATAGGGCTGATTGTATAGGTCTGTTGTAAAATTTTGCAAAGGCAATTATTGTTGCCAATGGTCTGTGGTGAAGGAATTTTTTTAACATGTCGGTAGTAAACATGTTAAGCTTTTGATTATAAATATAAATGAATATGTAACTTTCATGAACCAAAATTTGTTTTAGCTATTTTCGAGAAACTTTCAAAATAATAATTAATTGTGAGTACCGGTAATTTCTTTCTAAGAAATTGACTAGTAAAAGTCTAAAAACAAAAACAGCTTATTATCTTGTATACATGATATTAAGGGGGTAACATCTAAAGAATACAAATTAATAGGGACATTGTTTATATTTAACACAACAATTTACGAGGCCGTTGATAGCATGTTCAGCTCGGACACCATGTGTTTGTAGTTCTGGTGCCACTGCGAGATCCTCCTCAGCTTCTCCTGCCGCTCCTCCGCGTCGGCGTTCCTGGTCATGGTGGGGGCACTGGAGTCAGAGTTGCGCCTCCGTAGGACCATCTTCTGATGGCCCTCCTCCCTCATCTTCCTCAGGTAGTGAGGCAGCACCCCCCGCTGATAGGAGGGGGGAGCCCGCGTGGGGTCGGGCTTGGTCGGCTTCAGCTTGGCGGGGGCCAGCCTCGGCTTGATGAGCGGCGCTTGGTTCAGCTTGACATGGTCCACGGCGGGGGAGTGGCAGGAGGCCGCCAGCGCAATGATGCTGCTGATGTTGCCCCCGCAGTCCCGCGGCGTCGTCTGCGCGTTGGCGTTGGACACCTGCAGCCCCACCTCCCGCCGCGACTTGGCCTCCACCTTCCGAGAGCTCGGGTAGCGGATAATCCCCTCGTAATCGTTAGCACCCCCCAGCGTCGTCTGTGACGCCTGGCTTCGGAAGGCCTTGCTCCTCGACACACTTTCTCTCTTGCTTTGGCTTTGTTCCTGTTTGAAGTCCGGCAGACTCCTCCTGATGACCACCTTCTGCGGGAGGTTCGTGTAAGCCACTTGCTTGCCTGCGATTCTGTTGATTTCTTTCAGAATTTTTGTTTTCTCCAGGAGCGGTTTATTAGTCTCCCTCTGAGATTTATGGTTCACTTTAATTTTTTGGCTATTCATGTTTTGGAATTTAACAAAAATTATGAGTAAAAATAAAGTTTTAATCAGACTAATAAATTTGATTTTGTTGGTTGCCATGCAACGTACAACATTTGAGATATTCTCTGGTGAAAACCAAGTTCTGCATGTAAATGAAAAAATAAATTTTAAACGAGAGAAAGGAATTATAAAATAAACCAATAGATCTCGTGTGCACCTTAAAGGCAGTATGAAAAATTGGAGATAAAAGAAAATTGAAAGGTGTTTGCCTGGTTTGGTCAAATAAACATTGTTGGGTCCACATCTGATGAAGGAATCGCAAATAAGGAAGAACAAAGGAAGGCAAGGATAATAGGAGATAAAGATTTAAAATTGTTTAAAATACCAAACACAAACACAGCCCTAAACTATTTAATTTATTATGAATTGCAACAAAGAAGCCGATACAGCCTTAACTAATGAAGTCGTTTTGACCTGAGGAAGAGGAATGATAATCACCACCTTCCCATGGTCGGACAACACTACTTAAGGTCAGCAATGGATATAAAAGGTGAATGATGGCCCAATTGGGAACAAACTTATTATTATCATGGTGATACAGTCAGAACCTACTGCGCCAAAAGTAATCTTTGTTAATCGCAATTTTGCTTTCATTTCTCTCGCAAATCTAAAATTTAACGATTATGTATACTTTAGCTAAACATTTTTTATAGTACTAGTGTCCTAGACCTACGTGTGCAAGGGAGGCACTGAGTCCACAGTTCGCAACTGGCCCCTGGTAGACACCACGTTGTAGCTCTCCTGACAGTCACACTTGACATGGATCCACTTGTTCTCGTGTCTGTTCTCTACCATCACCATCAGTCCCTAGTACCACTAGCCCCTAGACCTACCTGTGCAAGGGAGGCACTGAGTCCACAGTTCGCAACTGGCCCCTGGTAGACACCACGTTGTAGCTCTCCTGACAGTCACACTTGACATGGATCCACTTGTTCTCGTGTCTGTTCTCTACCATCACCATCAGTCCCTAGTACCACTAGCCCCTAGACCTACCTGTGCAAGGGAGGCACTGAGTCCACAGTTCGCAACTGGCCCCTGGTAGACACCACGTTGTAGCTCTCCTGTCAGTCCCACTTGACATGGATCCACTTGTTCTCGTGTCTGTTCTCTACCATCACCACCAGTCCCTAGTACCACTAGCCCCTAGACCTACCTGTGCAAGGGAGGCACTGAGTCCACGGTTCGCAACTGGCCCCTGGTAGACACCACGTTGTAGCTCTCCTGACAGTCACACTTGACGTGGATCCACTCGTTCTCGTGTCTGTTCTCTACCATCACCACCAGTCCCTAGTACCACTAGCCCCTAGACCTACCTGTGCAAGGGAGGCACTGAGTCCACAGTTCACAACTGGCCCCTGGTAGACACCACGTTGTAGCTCTCCTGTCAGTCACACTTGACGTGGATCCACTTGTTCTCGTGTCTGTTCTCTACCATCACCACCAGTCCCTGGTACCACTAGCCCCTACACCTACACCACGTTGTAGCTCTCCTGACAGTCACACTTGACGTGGATCCACTTGTTCTCGTGTCTGTTCTCTACCATCACCACCAGTCCCTAGTACCACTAGCCCCTAGACCTACCTGTGCAAGGGAGGCACTGAGTCCACGGTTCGCAACTGGCCCCTGGTAGACACCACGTTGTAGCTCTCCTGTCAGTCACACTTGACGTGGATCCACTTGTTCTCGTGTCTGTTCTCTACCATCACCACCAGTCCCTGGTACCACTAGCCCCTACACCTACACCACGTTGTAGCTCTCCTGACAGTCACACTTGACGTGGATCCACTTGTTCTCGTGTCTGTTCTCTACCATCACCACCAGTCCCTAGTACCACTAGCCCCTAGACCTACCTGTGCAAGGGAGGCACTGAGTCCACGGTTCGCAACTGGCCCCTGGTAGACACCACGTTGTAGCTCTCCTGACAGTCACACTTGACGTGGATCCACTTGTTCTCGTGTCTGTTCTCTACCATCACCACCAGTCCAGCCCAACCCTTAGTCAAGTAGTAGGCCGTCATGCCTTCTCTCCCCTGCAATGCAATCAATACAAATTATCCTTTTTACCTCTTTCACATTGTTTGACTTTGCAACTAAAATATTTCATTATCATGTTTCAATTACAAATTTAAATTAGTTGCCTAATAGCCAGTCTAAAAATATTTAAAAAAAATACAAACCATAGCGGCTAAAAGCTACAAGTGCATAAGCAATGAGCAACTGAGGAACGCATGCTAGCGGTGTTCTAAGAAAATATTCTCGTCCACTGTTTCTCCCCCGAGTTGCTCCCAGTTTTGTAAAGGTTCAATAATGGATCCAGCTGCAATGTGCCATTGGACAATTAATTAACAATGCTACGGGTAGAACTTAGATGGTAACATGAGTAGGGTTTGAACGGGTCGCTTTTAGAAAATTACAAGATGCCAATTGCATACATATGTTATTTTTTATTTTATTTTTAAATACACACCTAAACAAACTAATACCTCAATGGAGGCAAGATTAATACCCAACATTTCTAAGCTTGAAGCATGATAAACAAAAAACAACAAAATATCAGTTTACTATGCAAGCCTAATTGATTAGATCTACAGGAAAGAAAATCTGTGACGTCAACTATTAGTTTCAGGAACAAACCTCATTAACTAGTTTATTCATGAGTAATTGTGATAAATCAATGGTATAAACTCTAGTGTCTGTTGTAAACCTTTACGGCATTATAAGTTTTACCTCATGGCGTTGTCCCTTGGCCAGGGTGAGACTGATGATAGCATCCGCCAACATGAAGGGAGGAGGAGACACTTGCTCCACTAGCAGCCGCTTGGAGCTGTGGATGGCCAACACGTACTGAGGGTAGTTGGCTGGGTCCTCTATACCTGTAATGACACTGAGACTTATCTTGCTGTCAGACCAACATGTTGGGAGGAGCCGCTTGGAGCTGTGGATGGCCAACACGTACTGAGCATAGTTGGCTGGGTCCTCTATACTTGTAATGACACTGAGACTTATCTTGCTGTCAGACCAACATGTTGGGGGAGCCACTTGGAGCTGTGGATAGCCAACACGTACTGAGGGTAGTTGGCTGGGTCCTCTATACCTGTAAAGACACTGAGACTTATCTTGCTGTCAGACCAACATGTTGGGGGAGCCACTTGGAGCTGTGGATAGCCAACACGTACTGAGGGTAGTTGGCTGGGTCCTGTATACCTGTAATGACACTGAGACTTATCTTGCTGTCAGACCAACATGATGGGAGGAGCCTCTTGGAGCTGTGGATAGCCAACACGTACTGAGGGTAGTTGGCTGGGTCCTCTATACCTGTAATGACACTGAGACTTATCTTGCTGTCATACTAACACGTTGGGAGGAGCCGCTTGGAGCTTTGGAGGGCAAACACATACTGAGGGTAGTTGGCTGGGTCCTCTATACCTGTAATAACCCTGAGACTTATCTTGCTGTCAGACCAACACGTTGGGAGGAGCCGCTTGGAGCTGTGGATTGCCAACACATACTGAGGGTAGTTGGCTGGGTTCTCTATACCTGTAATAACAATGATACTTACAGCCAATCTTGTGGTCTGGCCAAAGTTATTCTAAGAACTGCTTGGAGTTAACTTGTCTCAGTTTTGCTTAGTATTACAATAGTTATACATAATTGCATTCTCTGACAATAATGATATCAACTTCACACAAAAAAATCCCAATAAACTCTACCCCCCCATTCTTATTTTTCAAATATTTTCTGAGAAAAAAATGCCTTCTTGATTTATTTATAATATGTTAACAAAAAAATATTGCTTGAAACTACTTCATTATTTCTTAACTAATTTTTACAGTTAAGGTATCAAATAATTACCTCTATCCGTCGCTATGTCAAGTTGTTTTTATTTGTCCGTACTTCCATTCTGAAGGGCACAGGATGCCCTGAAATTTAGTTGTTTCCCTATAAGAATAACACTGAGATCAATTTGAACTTTATTGTATTCTAAAACTACCGTTTATGCAATACCCACTTTAACAGTACCTATTAACACACGACATGAGCAGAATGTAAACAAACAAATCACTAACTATTTTATATGGCATAAAATAGAAGTAATGTGCTAGGTTCTAAGCAAAAGGTCTGCAAGTATATTACCTTAAATCAAAGTTTATAAATGCCTGTGGAAAGTTTGATAAAATAATATGTAGAGTATATGACTGATCAGAGCTATAAATAACTATAGAGAGACATGAAAGTATTCGTACCAGTGTGCCAGTGGTTAAAGGCGAGGCAGACGAGGATGTAGAGGTCCCTCTCCAGCATCTTGTGGCAGCCTACGAAACCCCGCACCTGCCGTTTACTGTGCTCCACCAGCCGACCAACCTCAGGACTGGCGGGGGACCTGGTGCGGAACACTACCACACACAAGTCCAGCTGGGACCTCTGTGACTTCTCCGAGTTCCTGTAACACACATCACTTGTCTTACAACCACCTCGGGACTGGCGGGGGACCTGGTGCGGAACACTACCACACACAAGTCCAGCTGACACCTCTGAGACTTCTCCGAGTTCCTGTAACACACATCACTTGTCTTACAACCATCTCGGGACTGGCGGGGGACCTGGTGCGGAACACTACCACACACAAGTCCAGCTGACACCTCTGAGACTTCTCCGAGTTCCTGTAACACACATCACTTGTCTTACAACCACCTCGGGACTGGCGGGGGACCTGGTGCGGAACACTACCACACACAAGTCCAGCTGGGACCTCTGAGACTTCTCCGAGTTCCTGTAACACACATCACTTGTCTTACAACCACCTCGGGACTGGCAGGGAACCTGGTGCGGAACACTACCAAGCACAAGTCCAGCTGGGACCTCTGTGACTTCTCCGAGTTCCTGTAACAAACATCACTTGTCTTACAACCACCTCGGGACTGGCGGGAGACCTGGTGCGCAACACTACCACACACAAGTCCAGCTGGGACCTCTGAGACTTCTCCGAGTTCCTGTAACACACATCACTTGTCTTACAGCCACCTCGGGACTGGCGGGGGACCTGGCGCGCAACACTACCACACACAAGTCCAGCTGACACCTCTGTGACTTCTCCGAGTTCCTGTAACACACATCACTTGTCTTACAACGACCTCGGGACTGGCGGGGAACCTGGTGCGCAACACTACCACACACAAGTCCAGCTGGGACCTCTGAGACTTCTCCGAGTTCCTGTAACACTCATCACTTGTCTTACAACCACCTCGGGAGTGGCGGGGGACCTGGTGCGCAACACTACCACACACAAGTCCAGCTGACACCTCTGTGACTTCTCCGAGTTCCTGTAACACACATCACTTGTCTTACAGCCACCTCGGGACTGGCGGGGAACCTGGTGCGCAACACTACCACACACAAGTCCAGCTGACACCTCTGTGACTTCTCCGAGTTCCTGTAACACACATCACTTGACTTACAGCCACCTCGGGACTGGCGGGGGACCTGGTGCGCAACACTACCACACACAAGTCCAGCTGACACCTCTGTAACTCTTCCTATTGTCAGTGTCACAATGGCTTGACCACATGATTTTCAGTTTACCTTTTTTTCTACGTTTTTCCGTGAAGTAGCATATCAGGAGTCTCTACATATTACGTATTAATGTATAGAAAAAAGCAGTCTGGTCATTTTACGAGCAAAAACTTGCCATGCTAAAACTCTTCATAACAGAATTTCTATTAATAACCCACATTCCACAAGTTATCTAACCAGCCATCAGCATGGTCCGCAAAAACAATTATTAAATAAATTAGATATGCAAGTTTTTAAATGCATTAAAAAAATGTACTTCAATGAACATACAGGTATTCATTTTTTATATTTTAAGACAAATTGTTAATAGTTTAATGCTAACAAATTCTAAACTAAACAATTTTTTATTGCTATCAAATTGAGCACGATAGTCAAATTGTGAGTCAAGTAAATGATCCCTATGAATCCGTATAAAAAGTCCTGGATGTAAACTTGATCTCCTCACCTCTGTCCCTCTTGGAAGAGGGTGAACTCAGCCTCTGTGGGCTCCAGCACCGTGAGCAGCACGCAGGAGAGGTGGTCCAGGGAGGCGAGGGGGGGGAGGGTGCCTCGTAACCTCACCTCGTTCCATCCCGACCATCGCACCTTGCAGATGTCTATGCAGTCAAAGTACCTGCAACCAGCGGACAACTAATTCTGATGCATACTGTTAAAAATCAACAACTGGACGAATTAAACCATACAAAGTTTTAGGACTACTCATTGATCAAAATTTAAGTTGAAATTTTCATATAAAAAGTATAATAAAACAAGTAACATCTGGAATCTATACATTACAAAAAATATAAAAAATGTGAAGTATACAAATATTAAAACAAATTTATTTTGCCACAGTCACATTTCATATGGTATAAGTGATTATAACGCAAAATCAAATTGAAATTTTAATAACAATTTAAAACTGCAAAAGAATCTATAAGAATAATTCTAAAGTTAAGAAAATATGAAACCGTTCAAAATTATTTTAAAGAACTTGGAATATTAACAGTACATAATATGTATATGTTTAAGCAATTATGATAACATTATTCCGCAGAAATTATAAAATGGATCACAAAATATAATACAAAAAACAAAATAAATATTGAAAGGCACGAAAAAGACATTTTTAAGAAGAAAAACTACTTATATGGAAAATAATTCCTGAGAAAAATTCCTAAATATATTAAAGAATCCACAAACATGAAATATTATAAAAAGTGCTTAAGATTTATTTAATACAAAAACATTTTACAACCTTGACAAGTTTTTTGAGGAATCATCACAAATTACCAAAATGAAGAAGTTAGATTTCAAGAAGAATTTCAAAATTATTGTAAATTTAATCATCATTAAGTAAATTGTATAGTTTCTATGAATTTATATCAACTTAAAAAATCATGCTCTGACATGATGTTAATGAATATAAATATAAATAAATACATGTTTTAGTAGGAGAAACAATATAATGAAAACTTAATAAGGCTGATGACTTGCGAGAGAACTAAGTAACAACAAATAAAAGACAGCAACAGAAAACCTTGCACTGCCACAAAACCACAAATGAAATTTTCAAACATTTTCATCAAAACTTTGTAATTTTTATATAATTTAATTTTACTTCCAAAATTGTCCTCCTTGTTGGATAATCACTAAAGTGATCGTAATTTTAAGTGTGGAAAGAAATCACTAGGCATTAGGCAGTACGATGGGCCGGTTGCTCTGATATCAATACCAACCATAATAAACATGATAAACCATAGGTTTTTGTTGGTCATCATCAGTCTGGGTTCGATAAAGAATCTAAAACATAACAAAACATAAAGAGGCTGTAGAAAGGGCGCTGAAACAAGTTTAACGATTTTTATTTTTTTAAGTTGTTTAATATTAACAACTTTCTTATTCCATTTAAGGAGTTGCAAGAAATATTTGGTTTTGAGAGCCTCAGTACAAGGAGAAAGGTAATGGGGTTTGTTTCCTTTACAAACTGGTCCGTGGTGGAGTGAACGAACCTGCTGGCCTGAGGGTGCTGAGTTATCGAGTGCCTACCAACTCCAGGTGTATTTACTAGGAGTTACTGCTAATAACTCTTCTCTCTGCCACATTTCCACACGCAAGAGCACGCTTCCTCATCGCTTTACTAATGAGCTCTACTGATTAGGCTTTGTCATATGTATTTTAACTCTTTAAAATGTTTTAAAAACAAAATTATTTGGCAAAATTAATTCACAGCTCTGTTTACATGGAAGCCCATGATATAATTTTGTTTCATGGAAATGTCAGACATCTTTATTTAATTTGAATCAGTATAATATTGCTATTACTGCATATCCATGTATTTAATTCCGTGAGCGAATCGGTCTCCACTAAATATCTCGAGCTAGGAAGAAGTTAAGTTAGGTTATGAAGATTTATTTGAAAGCTTGAAGGCCAAGGACGGTGGGAAAAATATCAGAAATGACAAAAACTACGTGGGCTCCGCCCCACTGGACTTCAAAGATCCAATGATTTTCTTATGAAATATTACTACAGTGTTTTTATTAATAAGCAAAATTAACTAATGATCAGCTGTGATTATCCACTTATCACAAATCCATATGTTAGGGACATAGCCCCTGTACGCCACTAATGATTTAATGATTTTATATGATTTTGTTGAATTTATACTTGTTCTATTGGGGATATGTTTTTGGTTGTTGTTATGAACATTGTTGACTCCCAACCACAGTTCTTGTATGGGATGATAATGTAGGACTGCTTCATTGTAATTGTGTTTGTTCGTTTGAGAAGCATAAAAATACAAATAAAACTCGTCTTCCGTATTTTAATTACAAGGAGAGGGATGGAAACTAATGGATGTAGTAGGTTATTATATATTACAACTCTGTAAAATGACACTATTGTAATTCTTAACGGATGTACAATAACGGATTCATCCTGGAGAAAAGAACTGTTCCTTTTTGTGAAGGATGCCATTCCCTAGCACACAGGAAGGCACCTTCTCTCTTCAGGAATCTTACAGGATATCCAATCCTACAGCTATCAACAGTACCGACCAAACCAACAATCATCCCAGAGAAGGAAGGAGGAAACTGTGTTTAGGGACGTTTGTGAACCTGGAGAGCAGCAAGATATCTGTGACTACTCTTGACCACGTACTTGAGCACGTCCTCAAAGGATATCCAGAAGACGCCGTCGCTTGCGCCGTGGGGCATGAGCAGCTCGCGCAGCTGCGGGGTCCAGATGGCGGAGTCGTCAGACCAGTCGCCCCGCCAGCTGTAGTGTCCCCATGGGTTCCGCAGCCGCACCAGGCGGATCCCGTTCAGGTCTCGAACGTCCAGCACGGAGTAGGCGTGTCTGTGGACAGCACACCACACTTCAGTTAGTGTATAAAGCTGACGTCTGGAAGTCCTACGGTTATTATTAAGAGGACGCTACAGTCAAAAAACATGTCGTGCTTCACCCATTAGCCAATGTTAACTTTCAAAGTCCGCCCCTCAACACATTTTTTTAAAATTAAGGAAGTTGGCATCCTCTTTTTGCCTTACTTTGCCCGTCCACATAGACTATATATATCTGTGCGTGGAACGTACCCAGCATAGCATTGGATGAGCCGTTCCAGTATGAGTTGAACAGAACCAATAACATTACACGCTGGACTGGGATCCGAACCCATGACCGGGCCGCTGCCATAGTTCCGCAATCTGACGCCTTGACCACTGGGCCAACGACTCTCTACGATATCATTCAATATCATTGAGTTATGGCTCATTTAAAAGTTCAAAAATACCTAGCGCTTTCAGTGGTCAACATTTAAATATCGCAAATAATAATCGTTAAAGTAAATTTCAAAATATTCAGTAATCATTATTTTTGTTATGGTGAACTATTTGTGATATATCATAATTCTGCTCACTATCTATTTTTACTGTTTAAAATGAACCGTAACTCATAGATTTTGGATAAACCAGTGAAGTGGGACAGGCTTTGAAGTTAACGTTGGTCTGGAGGGAGAAGCAGGTGGATGCAGAGGACTGGGGCCTCCTCATAGGTTGTGATACTCTGACAGGCAAATCGTTCATCAATAAAGATTATACCGCCCATAGAACAATGACATCAAGAGAATGTCACAAGGTAAGAGAGCCAGCGAGAGATTTCTCTATCTCTGTGTCTCAGTAATGCCAATAGCAGGCAGATTATTCAGCTAAAGATGATGGCTTCTGATCTACAGCATCAAATTCAATTGTAACATAATTTTCCTATGACAAAAGCTGCATTCTAAACTGGAGTTTTGATTCTGTAATATACAACAGTAACTTTAAGAAAAAGTCCATTAAATGTTAATTACATAAAACAAATCGCTCAGTTATCTATTATAGAAAAAAACTAATTGCAGCCAACTATTCCTGGACCTCCCTAAACACGGACAATATCATACATTGTACATTAATATATCACTTAGGTATGACAACTCCACCTAAGAGTGTGGCTAGAGAAAGGTATCCTATAAAACAGAACGATGTTGAATGAAATTAACAATTGTTTTTGGAGAAAATTAATTGAAATATCAGGGTCTTAAAGTTGTCAAACCTAGTAATCACCCAATAGTAACACCTACCTCGGCCGCAGGCCACGACGCTGATACTCGTCCTCATCCACCTTCATGTTGCCCCCACCACATGAGGCCCCCATCAGGAATCTGGCCAGCCGTGAGCTAAGCAGCTGTGCCCAGATCAGGTCCTTGTCTAGCTCATCTTCCGAGGGCAAGGAGCTGGGCTGCAGCGGCACACTCTCACACGGGGCTCCTGCACAACACACAGTGTCTAGCAATACGCCATGTTGCCCCGCCACACCTGGCCAGATCAGTTCCTTGTCTAGCTCATCCTCCGAGGGCAGGGAGCTGGGCTGCAGAGGCACACTCTCACACGGGGCTTCTGCACAAGACACAGTGTCTAGCAATACGCCATGTTGCCCCGCCACACCTGACCAGATCAGGTCCTTGTCTAGCTCATCCTCCGAGGGCAGGGAGCTGGGCTGCAGCGGCACACTCTCACACGGGGCTCCTGCACAAGACACAGTGTCTAGCAATACGCCATGTTGCCCCGCCACACCTGGCCAGATCAGGTCCTTGTCTAGCTCATCCTCCGAGGGCAGGGAGCTGGGCTGCAGCGGCACACTCTCACACGGGGCTCCTGCACAAGACACAGTGTCTAGCAATACGCCATGTTGCCCCGCCACACCTGGCCAGATCAGGTCCTTGTCTAGCTCATCCTCCGAGGGCAGGGAGCTGGGCTGCAGCGGCACACTCTCACACGGGGCTCCTGCACAAGACACAGTGTCTAGCAATACGCCATTGCCCCCGCCAAACCTGGCAAGCCGTGAGCTGAGCAGCTGTACCCAACATATACTACTACAAGTAAATTACTTTAAAGCAGGATTCTTGATAAACTAAATAAATATCATGTTCACAAAATAATTTCCTCCCAAAAAAAGTATAAAAAATATAAAGTTTAAAAAAAAATCAAAACTGTATTAAAGTTACTAGAATAATGGCATAGTTAACCATTTGATAATCTAGCAATTTTCAAAGATGCCTTAAGCATACTGCAGACTGATACCTGGAATAAAGTTCAAATTGAACTGTAATCTTAAACATGTTATCTTAAGTTATGCTTAAGAAGTTTCAAATACTTTAACATACAGAATAATCAGATTTGGTAATATTGTCGTTACCTGTCAAGGTGGCCAGTCCCTCGATAGCTCTGCCGGAGACCAGTGCCTCGTAGCAACCATGAATTTTAGCAACAGCTTTCTCTATTAAAGGCACCCACAACTGCTTCCTCTTGGCCTGGAAACAGGTTTTGGTTACTCCAAGTTATAGCTGACAATAGACAATAGACAAATCAATGGCTTCAATGGCAAATCGTCAAGAAATGCAATAGCGTCAATTTTACATTGTTTAATATTCAACTGTTGCTTTGTTTTAGTCTCTCATTTATAAACTTATAAAGCAAGTAAAATAGTTGGCTAATGAGCCCTCTGGTCACGACAATAGTCTTCAGACTTTTTCCTTGTAGTGATGTAAGGAATTAAAAAAGAAGTAAAATTTGTTATATAACATGCACAAATAGAAATGGTTCAACTTGTTCAACATCGTGGAAAGTGTGTGAATATGATTGTTTCAAGACAAGTTTTTATCGATAGTAATTCTAAGGAATTGTACCTGACCACTGATACATCGGACGGAGTTGAAACTTCTTCCAAAAAGTTAGTTATTTGGTTTTATAAATATTGATAAGGATGCCTAAATACTAGTCATCAGGAAGATGAACAATTGGACTGGTCTCAGGACAGAACTCTGAGGTATACCTCTGTTGATAAGTAGAGGCTCTGATCTATTTGCTTGTGATAATCCTTTGTGTGTGTTGAATCTCAACAGCCTGGCTTCATCCATCGAAAAAACTCTAGACTACTCTTTGGCCTGTTTTTTGAAACAAATTGACTATGATACTTCTTTACACCATGGCTCAAACCCCTTGTGTCAGCATCACCCAATCCTTTAGAAGCCCTTTTATCAGACAAAGACCCCAGACAGTTTCCTTGCGTCAGCAGTGGCTGTCCTGGGAATAGACCAAATGGCCCCGCTTGTCACAAGGCAGCAGGTCGTCCACCAACACTGTGGTCCACACCCTGTCCTTGCACAGCCGCACCAGGTACGCCCCCTGGTGGCAGTAGTCCCTCATCACCATCACCTCAGTGGCTTACCTGGGAGTAGACTAGATGGCCCCGCTTGTCACAAGGCAGCAGGTCGTCCACCAACACTGTGGTCCACACCCTGTCCTTGCACAGCCGCACCAGGTACGCCCCCTGGTGGCAGTAGTCCCTCATCACCATCACCTCAGTGGCTTACCTGGGAGTAGACCAGATGGCCCCGCTTGTCATAAGGCAGCAGGTTGTCCACCAACACTGTGGTCCACACCCTGTCCTTGCACAGCCGCACCAGGTACGCCCCCTGGTGGCAGTAGTCCCTCATCACCATCACCTCAGTGGCTTACCTGGGAGTAGACCAGATGGCCCCGCTTGTCATAAGGCAGCAGGTTGTCCACCAACACTGTGGTCCACACCCTGTCCTTGCACAGCCGCACCAGGTACGCCCCCTGGTGGCAGTAGTCCCTCATCACCATCACCTCAGTGGCTTACCTGGGAGTAGACCAGATGGCCCCGCTTGTCATAAGGCAGCAGGTTGTCCACCAACACTGTGGTCCACACCCTGTCCTTGCACAGCCGCACCAGGTACGCCCCCTGGTGGCAGTAGTCCCTCATCACCATCACCTCAGTGGCTTACCTGGGAGTAGACTAGATGGCCCCGCTTGTCACAAGGCAGCAGGTCGTCCACCAACACTGTGGTCCACACCCCGTCCTTGCACAGCCGCACCTGGTACGCCCCCTGGTGGCAGTAGTTCCTCATCACCATCACCTCAGTGGCTTACCTGGGAGTAGACCAGATGGCCCCGCTTGTCACAAGGCAGCAGGTCGTCCACCAAAACTGTGGTCCACACCCC
This sequence comes from Allygus modestus, assembly GCA_963675035.1. Classification (NCBI taxonomy): domain Eukaryota; kingdom Metazoa; phylum Arthropoda; class Insecta; order Hemiptera; family Cicadellidae; genus Allygus; species Allygus modestus. The sequence goes on from OY776111.1 coordinate 4,961,038, forward strand.
ATCCTTGCACAGCCGCACCTGGTACGCCCCCTGGTGGCAGTAGTCCCTCATCACCATCACCTTCTTCACCAAGTCCTCTCTCTCTGCTAGCACAGCCAGTGCGCTCAGCAGCCAGCAGTTGCCCAGCACTCCTGCACCACAGACATCAACTGGCATTAGAAGGACTGGCGCTTAAAGCTAATTACGAGGGTAGTTTTTTTAACCTCCGATGAGCCATAAATAAAACACATGTGTATATAGAAAAATTATTTTACTGTCAAAATATAGGTACACTTATGTTTTCTTTTCGACATAGCCACCGATAGGATTGAACTTTTTGTCGTACCTGTGTACCAACATTTCAATACCCGCTTCAAAAACGGTTGCCGCAAATAAATTGAAGAGAAGCATGATGTTAAATGCCGCAAGCTCGTGGCAGCGTTTAGCATAGTCACGTATAAATGCTGATGAAGCAGTAGGGGAGGGTAATGTTTACCTGATGGAACAGCGCATCCCCTCCATCAAACGCTCTATCACTTCCAGGCTCTGATCTGGATTTTAAGATACCGTACTGATGAGCATGACGAAGGGGGTCAAGGACGCAAATCTGTCTCTAGAGGAAACCTTGAACAACGAGTTGATGAATCGGTTATAGAAGACGGTAGGTTCACCCTAAGTAGTTTATCCATGTAATTTCCTGAAATTTCAAGGTCATCTCAATACTCTACTCCATCGTTACCGAACATTCAGGCTACAAAAAATTGTGTGTCCGCTAGATCTCGAAAATGTTGTCAGAAAACCACAAAACTTGCCGAATGGACGCTGCTTTGATGTTCCTTGACCCCTTTGTCATGCACATCAGTACGACCATCTTTAAATTTTTGACACCGTTTACGCACAACACCATCACTCAAAAGGTTTTCTCCGTAAACTCGGCTCATTCTGCAGTGAATTTCTGCTGTAGTATTCCCTTCTGCTTGTAGGAAACAAATAAAACTTCGCAATTCACACTTGGCAGGAGAATCGATAGACAAGGTCACGCCACACTTAAATTCATTGGCAGCAACATTATTTGAAAAGGGTATTGAAAAGCTGGTACACAGGTCCAACAAATCCTTCAATCGCTACAGTGACTACGTCGAATAGTAAGCATAAGGGTACCTATCTCATGGTAGCAAAATCATTCGTTTAGATACACTTGTTTTTTAAATTTATGGTCTATCAGAGGTTGTTTAAAAAACCACCCTCATACTACCCGGTGTTCTGTTGTGAAGAATTATCGTGTTTATGACACGTTTTATTGAGACTTGATAATAGTAGTTAATCTAAGTGCACATAGAGCCACAGTCTTCACAGACCCACAGAAATGATTCTACAGTTCCGATCAGAACAGACTCTGGATGGACACTTCTAACTTTTGAATTAAATTCCTTTATACCTTACCTTAAAACTTTTTTTATAAGGTGAAACATACATCCGCTGAGTTTCATATACATAATGAGACCACATACAGGGAAACGGAATTCCCCATAAACTAAAACTGACATGGACCTTAGGCTTGAAGTAATAACCAAGAATAGCGAGAGAGAGGTCAAATAACGAAGAAGTCCAAAATGAAACAACTAAGCCATTAAGTCAAACAAATGAAGGGGGAATGAATGGATTTTTATAATGAAGAATACAATTAAAAATATTACTTCAACTATTTAGATAATGGAACTATGTTTACAAGCTTCACTCGCCAAACATCCGTCTAGAATCTGAGTTTGATGTTCGTGATCATCCCCACTTTTATCTCTTGTGAATCCTAACCAGCCGTTTATAAACCTGCATCATTGCAATGAAAAGGAAAACTGAATGATATCTATTAATTTTCATCATTTGTTTCTGCCCTGAGGCAGTGGGGCAATGAAAATATATAGGCCTAGTGGCCTAGTTTTAAAAACATTAATTTTTTCCAATTGAAAATATTTTTATAATACTTTCAATTCAGGCTAATTCGGGGATTAAACAAAATAAAACCAATTTATTAATATGTACTACTTGGATAATAATTAAAGCCGAGCTCAATTTGGTTAATTAATTGTGAACTAATTATAACTTTATCCTTGCGTGATTATCATTATCATCAAACGACACGGTTAATCTTTTAATCCCTGAAAGTTTGATGATCCCTGGCCATAGTTGTAACCCGGAGAGAACTTCACTTTGAAAAACTTGTTAATGCATAGAATAATTAAAATCTATATGTCCAAGCCCAAATTTGACAATGAAATTGTGAGGGAACGGGAGGTCGTAGAAAGCTGGGAGGAGTCTAGTTTTAAAGGTCTGGGCATGAAATTTTGGGGAAAATAGGTAATTTTTCCTAATTGTGTACTGGAAATTTTGCACGGGATAAAATAGTCCCCATTTAAATAGCAAGGGGATTTCAAAACATGTGATTAAGTGTGTCTCCTTTGTTTTAATTTCCTCAGCATCTGAAGAGTAAAAATATCAGATAAGGTAGATGATTGGAGCAAGGTTAGGGGCTATCGCCCCGTCAAGCCACTTGTTATTAACTATTGTTGCAATTATAATTATTATCTTCTGTTATCCAGTATGGTAAAACCAGATTACTAGGTTTTGTAATTTTTAAATGAAACCCCAGAAGCTTTTCCAGTTTTAAAATAAAAAATAATGACATTTTCTCCCTTATGAACATCTTTTGCATTCCCTTCTTTTAGTGATTACATTACGAAAATTCTTAAGTTATTTTAACACGTTGGCAAATGATTTAACACGTTGGCTAACGACAGTCCCAAATATGGGTCACTGGGGTGTTTCCAGTGTACCGAGTCCATTACTCAAAACCTCCAGTACAGACCAAATCAATGTTCCCAACGGTAACCCACGGCCCGATTTTTTTAATTTTTATATGTGTTTTAGTGAAACATACATATATACTCATCAAAGTTGCAATATGACTTGATTTTGGTGAAAATTTAGATTTTTTAGCCTTCAGGTACGTGTGACATCCGTCTATAGCGAGTATTTTCCATAACACTTTCTATTATAAATTGACTTTTATGCATACTCCCTGCATGCTCAAAAACCCTGGTGACTAGGAAATTGAAGAAGAAACACTGTTTTAACCACACAGCACAACTTAAGTAATGTCAACAAACCAGATTACAGGGCTGCAAACTAAAGCAACAACCGGTTGGCCAACTTAAAAAATCAAAAAAAAAAACTGAACTTCCCAACCCAGAGACCAAGCGCCCTGCATGCACGTCACATATTTTCATAGTCCGATATCCCGATATGTAAGCTCTAAACCAATCCGGTGCACTGAATGGACATGACGAGCCATTCACCAACAGAGTAACAGTGTCAGGCATACATGTCTTCGGTCCACTGGTGTCAGCCCGAGCTGCGGTGAAAACCAGCTGCGCACCGTATTTGTGACGCTGGTCTATTTAGTATTTTTTTACATTGTGTCACATATATGGGGCAGTGAGCCTAATGTAGAGCTCTGACCTTGTGAGATGTCGGAGGGGAGGGGCGTGCGGAAGATTGCCCACTTGAGCTTGGAGTCGCCCTCGGTGTTGATCTGGTGCGGCCGCAGCCACTGCACCACGTGAGACTGGTCCTTGGTGTCCCCGGCGCCAGCGTGGTAGTACAGCGACTTGGGCGCCGGCGGGAACGAGTCGTCCACAAACGGCTCATTGTTCTGGCGCAACAGAGTTGGCACATGGAGAGTTTACAACTGTGTTCCATGAGGTGCAATGGAAATACCACTAACAGCCTTTTAGAAACTCGTTCTTTAACTTTAACAAACTTGTTCCTTTTATCTAATTTCCATTTAGTATATATTTTGTTGAGAATTTCCTAAGGAAAAGTGAGATCGTATTGGTACTCACAAGGTGAGACTCAAGCAAGGGACTAGAAGTTCCTAACATGACCCCTGAAAATTATTTTTTTACAGGGGGGGTTGCTAAAAATGGTATACATATAAATATTAACATATGTCTTGAAGCAAATTTGGAAGACATTTCTCTCCGTATACAGTTTGACGAGTTTTTTACGCAAAACAATCAGAATATGCTAACCCTTTTTTACTTTAAAAAATCATCCGAATTTTGAGTTTTTGGGATCAAGAGTAAAATACACCTACACCCCATATGTCAAAACCATGTACGTAAAGCAGTAGAACTGAAAGATAACAAACTGTCAAGCTCTCTCTAAGAATTATATCACAAATACTCAGAATTTTATCACAAATATTTCCTGAGATATTAAAAAAAGGAAACTGACTAAACACTACATTGTCTTATGGTGATATAAAATTAGAAACCAAATTTGTTCATTACTTTTTGTAGGTCTATTATCTCAGTAGTACTCCCATACCTGTCAACATCAACACCTCACTAGACCTCCTAGTAACCTCTCAATGTACAGTATTGCCATTCTATCTTTGCTGATATCAGGTGCATCAGAACAGCCAGAAGACAAACAGATTACCGATTTTCGCCAAATTTGGAACAAGTGTTTGTTTAAACACCATAATTAATTTTGAAGGCTTTATATGGAAATTTACTTCTCTCACTTCATCATGCTGCATGCAAACTCGTTCAACAGTGGATTTAAGAACTATGAGAACCCTGCAGGAATAGTTGTAGGTATATTAGCTTGGAATTTTCCATTTTGGGTTTCATTTTAGTAGCTTTATAAGAATAATTTCTTCTGCCCTATTCTTTTCAAGACCGTCCCATCTTCCCATAATCTATGTGTGGGCATGTACAGATAATTTTGTTTCCTATAACTTGTTGTTTTTATAACGAAAAGAAATAAAATAAGTTGCACAGGGACATGGATTTTAGAGGAAAACTTTGTGATTTCAGATCATATTTTATGTTCGATGAAGCATTTGAAATTGTTTACATAAATATTTTGTTTAATCACAATAAAAACTACCTAAACCCTTCTACAACATTACAGGGTCATCGAAAAATAATGTCCTTATTTAATATATCACTATTTCAAGTAGAATGGACATAGAGTTGGTCGGGGCCTTAAAATGCAGGTAAAGATTGGGAGTTTTTTTTATATACCAAATATGTTTCTATATGTGCTCCATTAGTTGCACACCAGATATCAAGTCGGTAATCTACTTCTGCTGGACTATACACTGAATTATTGGTCCATTATTTGTTGTTGAAAGAACCATTACAGGGAACGTTTCTCTAGATATGCTTGGGTTGTTAGTTTACCCTCAGATTGTATTAATTGAACAAAAAATGGTTTCCGTATTACTTTTACGCAAGATGGGGCGCCGCTGCATTTGAAAAGAAACGTTTGCACAGTGCTTAGTGCCCAGTTGCTCAACGGTTGGATTGATTAGAGGAGGCTTATTTACTGGCCGTCTAGAAGTCCAGACCTCACACCAATGGACGTCTCCTTCTGGTGATGCATTAAAACATTGTGTATTAAGAAAAAATTTGTGACTTAGAGTACTTCAGAGAAAGGATTATTACTGCTGTCGCAACTGTAGCTCCAGCGGAAATTGATTATCGAATTGATGACTGTCGTGCTGCTAATAATGCACATAAAGAAACTTATTAGGTGGGTAAAAAGATTCCCAACCTTCACCTACATTTTAAGACCCCAATAAACTCTATATGTCCATTCTACTTGAAATAGTAATCTATTAAAATAAGGGCATTCTTTTTCGATGACCCTGTACTTTTTTAATAATCACAGACATACTGGCACCAGAATTACCGACCTCTTTGCAGAACTGCACGATCCTCTTCCACTTCTCCAGGGCCTCTCGTTCCTCGATGTGGCGCAGGTCCTCCATGAGCTCGCTCTCCTGCCGGACAGTCTGGACCCTGGGCGGGGCCTCCGGGGGGGCGGGGGAGGAGACGGGGGTCCCGGGGGGCACTGGTGATGCGGACGACGACACACTGCGTGACGTCTGGCACATCTCGCAAGCCACCGAGGCCGTGGTGTTCTCGAACGTGCAGTGGACGCAGTGCCACGCTGCAGAGGGACTGCGCGCACCGGCCAGCTCATGAGTAGCGGGGCCGTTGCTGTAGCTGCCGATCACGCCAGACCGGCTGTGCCGCACATGGGCCCCGCTGCGGTGGGGGCCGTTCTTGCGGGTCTGCCGCTGCTTGGGGATGGCGCCGAGGGCGGGGTTGGCGCCACTAGATTTTTTCTGCCCGTGTCTCGGCGAGGGACTTCTCGGGACGTGTTTCGACGTAGGCACTTCGAGCAATCTTTGGGGTTTGTTGGCTGTTTTGCACACCTGACAGTTTTGCAAGTTGAGGGGATTCTTCAGTGTGCACTGCGGACACGTCCAGAACTCGCCTTTCCGCAGGGTCATGTCTCTGACTAGAGATATACTCCTGAGTTTCGACCCTCCGCAGACGACGCAAGCCATTTCGCTGCCAGAGTTGACTAGAGTGCACTTCTTACAGGTCCAGTCTTCTGCGTTATCACCGGGCAGAAACTGAAAATCGTCTTCCAGATCTTGTTGCAGGTGGTTTTCGGGCCCGTTCTCCAATCCCTCTTCTTTAGGAGGAGTGTATCGGACACTGTCTTTGGTAACCGTGATGAGGCTGGGCTCCGTTAAACTCGGCGGGCTTCTTACGGAGTTACAAATATCACAAGCTTCAGACCAAATCGGGTTGTAAGCGTAAGAACACTTTATACAAGTCCACATTCTCTCAAAGTTTTTAGAGCATATACTCTCGGTAAGGGAGGTCTTCTTATCTACCAGGTCCACCACGACGGAGCCCGCGGAAACTCTCTTCCCCGTGACAGTGCCCTGAGGGCTTCTCAGGTGCTGGACACCGGGTTCCGATATTCCGATATACGAATACCTCGTCGTGCTGGGAGATCTATTGATGGGGGTCAGTTTTAAATTTAAATTATTCGCTTGTCGCGGCACCGTCTGTTGCAAATTACCTTGAGCATCCGTTTCGACTAAACTTCTTCTATTTATCTTATTATCTACAGGCGGGTCCGTAGGTAGGACCTCCGAAAAAGATCTACGATATATAGGCTTAGTCCATAAACTAGTAGCGGGACTAGAATCGGTTTGCTGCACCGAGATTGCGAGTTCCTTAGCGGGAGTCGCCAGTAAGTTTCTGTGAGCGCCGACTGAGTTTCTCCAGTCGGGAATCGTGATCACGACCCCGGACTTGGGCAAAGTGCTATAACTATTGGGAATGTTGGCTTTCCTCGGCATCTCGCACACCGCACATCGGTCCACACTGTTGAGATTCACCAAGGTGCACCTGAGACACGACCACGCGTTCTTGTCTCCGATGTTGTTGACGTTCCAGCCGAGGCTGTTGGACTCGACGACGAGGCTGCTGGGGCGACGGCGCTGCGATCGGCTGACCTTGGACCGGACCCTCTCGTAGACGGAGACGGAGGGACTCTGCCGCTTGGGGGAGCGGACGGTGGAGTCGGTGGCCATCCCGCACGCCGCGCAACGGTCACTCACGCTGGCGTTGGGCTGGCCACACGCGCCGCAGTCCCAGTGCGACATGAGGCTAGGCAGACTGGCGGAGCGCACCACACCCTCCCCTCTGCCACTCTCCCCTGCGTGCCACGTGGCAGCCTTCACCTGGCATCTCCACCCACCACCACCACCACTGTCACTGTCACTGCAACATAACACAGACATGAAAGAACAGGACTATAATATGTAGTATGTTACACGAAAGAACAAATTGAAGATCTCACCATTTGGACAGTATACAAACATATACATATTTACACAAAACTTATTTTTATAATCAATGCTCAAAAGACTGTTGCATAGCCAGACTCGCTCATACAGCAAAAGGTTGGAAAAAATCAGAACCACAAAACACGGTTTAAAATACAAAGACAATAACCGTGTTAATATAGGATCTGAATTTCCTAAAAATCTATTTCAATTTCTTTAAAACATGAAAACAATCAATACACTTCAGACAAAATTATCTAAAATCTTTTAAAATTTAAAAAAATCTTTTCTTATTGAGAACTTTTACGTATTATAATAAGCTAGTTACTTTTCAATGTTGAATGTAAAAAATTATATTATAAATAGGTCAGACGATCCCAGTTACATTGGGAAAATAAATGAAGAGCAACCAATGTTGTGCTTCACTCTGTACGCAAATGGGGCAAAGCGCTGAGGGAAACTTGGTCATTTTTTTAATTTTGACACAACAAGGAATTCTCATCAACATTCTGATAAGCATTATATTGGGGGTTTGTCTCAAAAACACCTTCAAATTTGGCACGGTGGATTCCACCCATTTAATTCTATACATTCCAAAATTAACATTTTAAATCCTATCCTCTAGTATGAGTAAGGTTTGTTTGCTTGCTTGCTTGATGCAACTCTGATCCCCAAAACAGTGTCTACGGTTTCCTTCAAAAGTTGTAACTAACTTATTTCTTGGTTAAAAATAAGTATAGACAGGTCTCATCCCTAGATAAAATCAAATTATTGAAAAAAACTAATTTTAAAAGATAACAAAATGTCATTGGGTTTATGGAGTTTCAAATCAAAACAAAAGAATCATAACAGCTGTTTATAATCAATCAGTGAACTGTCAAATTAACACTTATGTTGTTTATAATTATTAACATGTGGTTTCCTGAGAGCAACGAACAAAACCATTGAGTGAAGATTAAATATATAGAGTCATAAGCAAAATGAATCAAAGGGGCATTTAGCTATAAATAACAACTGGAGTGACCTTAAAAATGCAGAAAAGAGGCAAATGAGCTATAAAAAGCTGCTAATCAGTAGGAGAAAGTGGTGAAATATTACTCCATCTCACCTAAACAAACTGACTGGTCTTCCCCGAGCAAAGCTTGGCTCCCCAGGTACTATAAACATAACTGATCAGCAATAGATCTGGTAATGTTTCAATTTACAGTAATTTGATTCATAAGGATGGTATTTCAATCGTGTAAATAAATGAAACCAGCCCCAACGATCCCAATTAAACAGTAAAGATATAAACAAATGTTTAAATTATCAATTTACCGAACAAATCACTGTGTGCAACAAATAAACATTTAAGACCAAACGGGTGAACCCCTAAAAGATGTTCAAACATTTCCTGAATTTTGACACCTGTAGGAATTACAACAAACATTATGATACAGTATAGGACAGGTTTGTAAACATGTGCTTGGATATTTGATCAAGGTGCTTGGGTATTCTTGGAGAAAAACACACTTCTGTGACAGACCGATAAATATTTTTCTTGGCGAACGTGAAACTTCCGACTCACCTGACGCTTCTCCATTCAATGACAAGTCTTCTATAACTAAACTGTTTTACTGTTTTAGAGTTTAGCCTTTGCTATTGTCAGAAAAATTACCAATAAAACTTGTAAAGCTCGACTAAACAATTTTTTAATTACAACAACAATTTTAATTTGAAAAGTATATTATTTTAAAACACATAGTGTTTGAAATTATAATAAATTATAAAATGATATGTTTTATATTATTTTTTGAAGCTATTTAAGTGTGTGATTTTGCAATTAACATAAACAGTTAGGTAATCAATTGGAAAAGGATTCGATCATTCTGAGTTTGTTTTCCATGATTTGAAATTTTGTATTGTTTTAAAATATAAAAAGTAGTTTATAAAATAGTAGTTTATAAAAAATAATGTTTAAATAAAAAACAAATCTAATTCAAGTTCAGGTCAATTCATGACAAATAAAATACGATGTGCGTTGACATACTTTATTTTTTGTAATCATATATTTTCTGTTTACATATATAAGAGTTGAACATAATTTGGCCAAATTGTCCAAAGAGTCTATAATTTTTTACCTTTTCTAGGATTTACAAGAAATTAAATACATAACATTTTTATTTTTAATGGTATGAACTTTGTGATATTCTACGTCTATTTTTTTATGCATGTTATTTGTAAGCCTTTTTATTTTGCATATATAATCATGGAGGTAACAAACGCCAAATACACGTAACTAACAGAATTTGTTATAAAAAGATTAATTAATTGTCTCAAGTGTTGTTATCACTAATTTGCCTTTAATTCTAAAAGGATCATCAAAGGGTCAACCATTCATCTGTTGGATATACGGTATAATTCCTAACTCAGTACCAGGTTACAAGTTTTTTTTTACCATGAAAATTAATATCCTACATAAATAATCATAAAATTACAAGAGAGAACAAAATATATTTTAAAACGATTTGGTTTGAATACTACAATCATACAAATCATGTTTTAGTGAATTCATCATTTTAAAATGTTATGAAACAAAACAATGTTTAACAGCCTAACCAAGTAATTCAATGCTAAAGTTCTGTACTTACGAACTAAACGAGGCAAATAAACTACACACAGAGAAAATACATTGAACAGAGCGCATACAAAGATATAGCAACAGCATGTCACAGTCTTATGGACAGTAACGGATGGGAGAGCTTGCGAACTTGGGGACTTGAAGTGGGCCAACTGCCAACAGTAGATTTAAAAATAAATATTTTTTTACTTTATCCCCATAAACATATTAAAGCCCCTAATTTTGTCATTCGTTTCAATTTCAATCAATCACATGGGATAACCCTAGTACCATATTGGAAGGTGATGTTATGAAATAACTATCATCCCTAGCACATCTCCCCAGTCCAGTTTGGGGTCACGGTTTGTTTCCTGGACTGTCAATTACTGCATGGGTTTGGACTGTTTTCCCTAAAAGCATTTTGGTAAACCTCTTAAAAAAATACATCTGGCGAGGTACAGCAAAAAATTTGGTTATAATTTTTAAATATATCAACATTTTAGTCTACCAGTTGTTTTATAAGACAAATGTTACTAGCCCTAAAAGGTGGTTCTATTTAACATAGAACGCAGCACAAACAAAGATTTTTGTAAAAGTTGTCACAAATGATTTTTAAAAAAAAATTTTGTGGTTTAAGTAATGAGATCGTCGAGCTCTATAAATCATGCCGGTGTTAACGGAATTGTCAACTTAAAAATAACTAGGGGTACCATAAGCAGTTATAAATGTTTTATTTTTTATAAGCAGTAAAAGGAGGCAACTTTTATATTTTTTTAAAATAAAATTATCAATTTAAGATTGAATATAAAAATAATCGAGATAAAATTTTACTTTACACAAATTAATAATTCTACGCTAAAAAAAATTCAGGAGCAAAACAATTAAAAACAAGAATTCAAGAATTCTTCAAGAACACTATGAACCTGTGTCAGCAGACAAACGAGTTTCTACAGATTTTTTAATCAACGCTTGTTCAAAGAGAATACTTTATATCTGGGATAACTTAAAAACCATACTTTTATAAACTCTGTTGATTTACAACCTTCGACCTTAATAACCAAGATAGCAATGTGAATTCACTTTACCTCCTTAGCAAGAGCAAATTGCTGTCACAAATTGAGGAAGATGACTCATTTCAGTTTCCGTTACGAGGAAAGTTCAAAGCTTTGGTTCAATCACGAGAACACAGAACTAACGAGACCGATCTTGCCTGCGATTGGGAGTGGGAGGCCAGACTAATCAAAACTCTAACACAAGGTAGGTGGAGAAATAAATAGTTTTTTTTTTCTAATTTTCTAAATATTTGTATTAATTTATAACTCTCACTTTTTTACACAATTCCAAGATATTATTTTCTGAAATAAGAATTTAGATCTAATGTTGTGATCTAGGGTTTAACAACATTTCAAAAAGTGTTCATTGAAGATTAAAAAAAAAATATAGTTGTCAAATTTGAAATGCACCTGTAAAGTTGAATCAGAATCAGAATACTTTATTCCTGTTAAAATTTTAACAAGCATGGCATCGTCACATAAATTCTTAAAACTACAAAGTCTAAAATAATAAGTTAACCTCAGAAAAAAATTAAAATTTGAAGTTTTAGGTTATTTTTACACCCGTTATGGACATTTGGCAAAATTTAAATTCCCGAAAGCCTTGTCCACACAGAGAAAACATACTTTACAAACTTGTTTGCTGAGAATAAATTAGAACAAAAATTGTTAAAAAATTGTACAAATTTGTTTTACAAACAAAATAACGGAGTTGAGACAAACAATCTGGTTGTAGAGAAGCCATCAAACACTGTTTGCACACATCACCATGTTAGTTAAAACACTAACAGTTTTTGGATAGTGTGGTCAAGGCTTAAAGCAGTCTAAAAAAACTAAAACCGGGATTTTAATAAAGGAAAATGTAAATCCATGTGTATAACAAATTTGTTAAAAATATGTCAACAGAGAGTACCCCTACATTTACTAAATCTTACATATGTTAAAAATGCAAAACGCAAGCATGAAATATGGTTTAGTCTGGAATTATTTACTACTCCCCTTAATCTATAAAATGATACTAATAAAAATTATGTATATCTATTATCTACATATTAAATCGAGTAATTTAAATTATGCACTATAATCCCTGGTATTTACATTATTACATAATGGGGTATCACACGGCAATTAAGATACTGATTAATGTGTGTATGTAATATAGGTGTAGAATATAGCTCTCGTACTACAGATTGATAAGTCTGAATAGGCATCCAATGCATGCCCATTATAACAAGCCGTAAAGGCGAACAATTAACCAAAACTTTTCCTGGCAAACATAAAAAATATGGTAACAAATATTTTTGTAGGCCCTACAGATCAGAAATTAAACACCGAGAGCAAGGAAAGCGGTCGGGGGAGGGAGGAAATTGTCAAAGCCATATTTCAACAATGTGTCAATAGTTTCTGCGGTGACCGGAAACTTGTATTGCCTGACATTCTTGTCCCGACATGATACAAACTCTACTCTCGCGTTTATACCTGTTCTTACAAAAGCTTTTATTTTAAACCTTGAACCCACAAGTACAACTTCTTGAACCTCTAGTCAGCCCAAATGTTAGTGACAGAACAAATAAAAGCGATGACAATTGTGGAAACACTCGAGGTGGTTAAATAATTGTAGAGATGTAATTCAGAGGGTGTTTTAAGTAAATGTATTTGGAAACAATGTTTTCTACAATAAAAATGCTTAATATTTATTTGTTCACCTCAAAAAAAAAACTATGCCTTACGGGTCCTGATTTTTTCTTTCCTTATTTATTTTCGAAACATGCAATAAAAGTTAGGTTGTTAGATTTTCACTTTCTCCCCTTATACATAATATATGGAGAAAGTATTGTTTTCGTCAAAATTTTCTAATTTTAGTTGTTAGTGAAAATATTCATTTTGGTGCTCCCTGAACCCAAACAGTGATTTTTACGTGGTGTCTGTCTGTCTATCTGTATGGATGTGTACAGAGCTAAAGCCCTAACCAATGGTCCGATTTTTATGAAATTTGGTATGTAGGTACTAATCCATGATATCTCCAGGCGTTTTTTTTCATTTTTTGGAATTTTTGATTTTTAAGGGTAATTAACCCCCAAAAACCGCCAAAAAACATGAAAAATCAAGATTTCTCAAAAATAGCTCTAACGATTTTGATTCAACTTCAGTCGTTTGTAGAACTTTAGTTTTCCAGCAAAATGACACCACCCGCATTTCTGTAAAAATTCGGGTTCGGGTGCAGAAATTCCAAGACTTAAAATATCAAAAATTCAGTTTTTTATTTTTTATAACAAAAAATATAAAAAATATTACTATTCAACATTAAAAAGAGCTAAATAAACTAAATAATTTAGTATTTTGAATTACTATTCTACGATTACTAGTTGCGAAGAAAATTTAAATTTTCATTTTGCAGTAAACGCAGTACGTTGTCCAATGTTATTCTAATGGGGAATACAAAATTACTATTCCTCTCTTATTTATTGATCAATTTCGTTCAAACTTTATACGCTTGTCAAGTTAACATTGACCAACAGAGGAAATTCGAAATATGTTGTCCCTTAATAACCCTGAGGGGGGAATAGGGGGCATTTCCCCTCTTAAAACCACGTGTGAAGAGGGATTCTGTAGTGCCTCCTAAACAGGGATTTGGGTGGATATTTTTTTAAACAACTTGTTTACAAGATTTTCTGTACATTCGACCGGGCTTTGTATTCTATATTTAATAAATAAAAAGTAATTTATTCATTAAAGTTGGGCTAAAAGGGCGAAAGTATGTGTCAGTTTCCTGATACCGTTTATTTACTTTTTCACCTTATTTTATTAAAATTTAATTTAATTTATTCTTTTGTGTTTTTTAAAGTCAGTCTGACAACTACTTTATGGGGGTATTTAGCAAAGTGCATGAATATAAGACTATTTATTACCTACACTTAGTACATGTTGAACATTTTGCAACTAAATTATGAAAAATGGTTAAATAATTTGTCTTAGTTTTTGTTCTTGCCCAACAACAAATTTCAAATTTTGATTAAGCCAACACAAAGTCATTTTATTTGTACCTACAACTTAAAAATCTTTATTGCCTAATGTATGTAAGTGCATATACTAACCACTTTCTTTCATTTGCCCTCTTCTTGAAGTCTCAAAAGAGCAATTGTGTGCAACATACTTCCCAGAATCCCCTGGAAGGATTTTGCTCAAACTTTGAACATAAAGGGGATTTGGGATTGAGAAATCGATTGGCACAATCTTCAACTAAGAGAAAACTCTTCTTTTTTCAAATCAAACCTAATTTGAAAATTGAGCAAATTTTTACTTTTTCTTTTCTAAACATTTTTGAAATGTTAAGCTACATTAATTATCAAGATCTGTCCTCGTCATAACATATTTATTGACTTTTGCCATGCAGTGTAATCATTGTACATCTACGACAATAAAGATATTTATTTATTAATTAATTTTTATTCCCACACACTTTCATACCCAAAATGAACATGTTCTAAAATTACCCACTTCATAGTAAAGTGCATTTGAAAAGAGAGCTCTACATGCTGGCTTTGACCAGTTACCTGACTTTCAAATTGGAAAACGTCATCTCTTTCAAAAAGGGAAATTAAAGATGTTCTTCTACTGAAGACTTATTACTCGGTCTTAAAATTTGAAAGTGACGTAAACCTGGGAAGATGAAATACATGTCATTTAGTTAGGGCCTATTTAAAACATAAAATGGTGTGGTTGGTTTTAGTTTTAGTGACCCACTATATCAGCATGATATTATTATATCCTCACTGACTATTTAAAACATAAAATGGTGTGGTTGGTTTTAGTTTTAGTGACCCACTATATCAGCATGATATTATTAAATCCTCACTGACTATTTAAAACATAAAATGGTGTGGTTGGTTTTAGTTTTAGTGACCCACTATATCAGCATGATATTATTATATCCTCACTGACTATTTAAAACATAAAATGGTGTGGTTGGTTTTAGTTTTAGTGACCCACTATATCAGCATGATATTATTAAATCCTCACTGACTATTTAAAACATAAAATGGTGTGGTTGGTTTTAGTTTTAGTGACCCACTATATCAGCATGATATTATTATATCCTCACTGACTATTTAAAACATAAAATGGTGTGGTTGGTTTTAGTTTTAGTGACCCACTATATCAGCATGATATTATTATATCCTCACTGACTAGACTCCTGCTTAGTTACTGTATCTATGAAGCAACTGATATAGGTAACTTATTTATGTGTTTATGAAGAATTTGAATTCAGTTTAATTAAAATATATTTATTCATTTAGTAAATTTCAAGTTACATTGAATAGTGTCATGACAAATTTATTGTACCAAAGGATTACTTAACTCTAGATAATAATCATATATTTTCAAAACAATTTTTAGTATATATAGATTGAACATTAAAAGAAATCATCAAAGGAGTACAAAGCCTTGTTAATTAATTATTCCTTAAGTTTTCTTTTAAAGATGTTTAAATTTTGTTTCAACTTAATGTTTTGTGGAAGATATATGACAAATTTTGATCCTGAATATTGTGGCTTGTTCAATAAATTTGTAAACTGTGAGCAGGCAGAGCCAACTCGTTGCGGCACCTGGTATTATAATTATGGAGGTCTCCTAGTAATTGTAGGTTACTGAAGTTTTGTTTGATGCCAAGCACTGTTTCATAAATATACATCCCGAACACAGTAGCATATTTAATGAAACAAAATGTTGCTTGACTGAGGCTGTGTTATCGAGGTTTAAAATTATTCTTATTGATTTTTTCTGAGCTTTCAGAATAGCGTTCAGATTACTATTGGATGTGGCCCCATACAAGGGGATACTAAAAGCTATAATAAAATGAATATATGAAAAATAAATATTCTTTAAGGTTTTAATATCACATCGGATATCAATTTGCAACTTTCCTCTGAGCGAAGTTTGCTTTCCTGAGGTACTTCACCGAACTTATACAACCAACAAAATACTACTGATTTATAAATGTAATAATTGAACCTTAAATGTAAAACGCACATTACGATAGTGAATGATGTTTGTGTTCGATGATAGTCAAATTAAATAATGACTAATTTTGTTTAGGCTATATCAAATGGATTGGTTTTGTCAGTATTCGTTCATAAATAAGCGAGATATAAAATTTGTCTTTTCCTCCATAACAATTTGTCTACATTAGACAACGTACCGTACTGTGTTTAGCACTTTCAATATCTCGGTAAACAATTGACGTAGAGATATTATCAAAATACCAAATTGTGTGTTTTTTAAAGCTGAATCCAATGGTAAAAACTAAAATTTGACAATTTCAAAAATTATATGGAACAAATTCAAAAAAAACCTTTTTTTGGGTACAAACCCCCCCCCCCAAAATACCCCTTCCGATGGAGCAATCTGGTTGGTTTTCGATCTTAAAGTCATAAATGTTGCTTTACACGTTTATACAAAATTTCATCAAAATCGGATCATTTGCAATTCGCATTGATGGTGTTGTTGACAACAACCACCAACTTGCTGTGCGGGTTGCATCACTGTCCCCACACCCGCATAAAGGCGCTCAAATAAATGCTTTCAGGATGGCTAGTACAACTCAAATTGCCATTTGAAACGTGAACAGAGTTTGGAGTACTTATAACTTAGTGCATGTTGAGGGTGGAAGAGAAAAGAGTTGCACGTAGTCATTGGCCGGGGAGGAGGGGGGACCACATTGTTGCGTTTGGCACGGCTTCTCCTCTCAAGCCCAAGGTTAAAAGAACTCTACTGTAATCAAGTATCTAGGGTACAATTTGTTTAATATGTGCTGAAATGATCAGCTGATTCAAATATTTTAAGAAAACAAATATAAGACCTTGAAAAGCATGCGATATGGATCAGCAAGGATTGTTTCCCAAACCAATTTAGCCTCATAATACAAAAACTACACACCAAGACAAGGACATAAATTTATTTATTTTGAATACAGAAGTTGTTTAAACAATTCTAATTACTAAGGGAAATACTACCTTGAATGGAATAAAGGAATTATCTTAATTTTAGAATTCTAAAACCTCAAACTACATACAGGAAATGACAACTGTCAATTGCTCTAACTCTATGGAAATTTGCCTCATGCATTTTGCAAGGGAAGTTCTTTATACTTATACTTTATACTTGTGAGATAGTCTACATTCACATGGCGTAGGCGTACTGGGCAATGTTGTAAACAGTCCGCAGCCAGTCTACATGAATTTACAAACAAATAAATAGACTCAAACAACCTTAACAACTGTTTCTTACTTAAATCTCTTGAATCTAGGTCCTCAAACTCAAACATTTCATGAATTAGATTCAGTTACAGCATTTATATCTCAATCGTCAAACTTACATTGGTTTGATAACAGTCACCTCATCCTTCCTATGGCCTTTAGTGGAAGAGAGATATTTGACCCTTTGAGTCCCAAGTGTTGATATATTGGTGTTTGGTCTGAGTTAGATATGTGGTGCTACCTGGCAAAAATGGAACTAACAGTCTCGCACCTAGCCTAGGGTGGCCAAACGTCCCGTAAAAGTGGGATTGTCCCGTTTTTTCACAAACGTACCCGGGTCCCGAAAAAGCCTCCTGGGACGCTTAAATATCCCGTATTTACGTTGGGTACTAATAAACACATTTCTAAATCACTAAAACTTCCTAATTAATAATACGACTTCAAGTAATAGTGATTTTAAAAAAATCTATTAATTAAATTTTAAAACTAAAACAGCGTACGGTTTTAGTAAAAAACAACTTTAAATATTAGGCTATTTCAGCTGGATAAAGATTACTTATGGCGTTCCCCAGGGTTCATTTGTGGGACCGTTACTTTTCTTGGTTTATATCAATGATTTAAGCAAGCAATTTCCCACAAATGTGTTTTTGTATGCTGACGACACAACAGCATTAACACAAAATAATTCTTTTAAATTATTCTAAAATCAAAGTAATTCACTTCAAAGCAAACAATCATCACAGTAATTTAACACAAAATAATTTTTTTAAATGATTCTAAAATCAAAGTAATTCACTTCAAAGCAAACAATCATCACAGTAATTTTCTTAGTAACTTGAATCTAAACAATATCAATTTTGTTTCTTCACATCAATTTTTGGGTCTTCACTTTGATCAATATTTGAAATGGGAATGTCATATAAATTTAAATGCCAGTAAGTTAAATAGTTTTAGAGGTACTTTGGTATTATACGGATGCCACCCTTATACAGCGCGCTGCGGCAGTTATGTTAGGATGGGTTATCATAAAAATTATTGTAGGACTTTCCTTGTTTCGTTACAAATCGAATGATACCTGATGAGTCATACTTCTGGCCGCCAAACCCCCTCCAAATAGGCCAAGGTCAGGTCGTTGACCGGAGCGCGCGCATCAGCTTTCACCGCCTGTATCTGGGTCAGTGTCATGAGTGATTTATTGCCGTGCACTACGTTACATTTGTTTTCATAATGAGTGACGTTCTTTTGGTGTGGGATTTACCTCGAAATGAAGAGGAAACCGTACGTATTTTTATGATAACCCATCCTAACATAACTGCCGCAGCGCGCTGTATATTTTGCAGAGTACATGTGGCGATCGGGTGTGGCTGCTAGCGGCGGCGACACATTCAACACGATCCTAGCGGACATCGCTGGCTTTTGGGAGGCACAACACAAAGACCGCTCATCAGAATGATGTAAAATTTTTACAGTAAGTCAATAAAAGTACGTTTTTCGAATTATGTAGTTATCCTTTGTATCCGGTAAAAATTAACCTCCAAAAATAGTGGCATCCGTATAATACCAAAGTACCGTTTTAGATATGCTTTAAATATAATTATGAAATCAACATCTACAGAAACCTGTAAAATGGTATGCCATGCATATATAGAATCCATACTTAGGTATGGGATAGTACTGTGGGGATCCCAGAAAAAAGTAGAACGAGTTTTTATTGCCCAGAAAGGTATTATTAGAACGAATTAGCTCAAACGAAAGAAGAACAACTTGTAGACCTTTTTTCCAACAGTTTAAAATTCTCACAGTTGTCAGTATTTATATTTTAGAAATGTTGAAAATGATTTTTGAAAGAACAGATATATTTTATAAATTGAAGTTTAATCATTGCTACAACACACAAAATAATTCATTTCCTTTTCCTCATCAAAAATTGAATTTATTTTAAAATAGTCCAGTGTATATGGCTTTAAGCATTTTTAACAAACTACCTGTCAGTATATCCCGCCTTGATAAAAAGCAACTTCTTTATAAGGTTATATTATTTATAAACTTATATTAACTGAAAAAGCATATTATAACAAGCAGATAATTGGGAAACCAATCATGTAAACTTAAATTTTAAGTATTAGACTAAGAAATGTTTAATTTACCTTCAGTATAAGGTACCGGTAGGCCTATATTATTAAAAATGATAATGCAACTGTATTTTGTACTTTGTACATACTGTGTACGTTTTGTGCAATAAAGTTATGATTTAGGCCTATGGTTTATGAGTTGGTAATAAGAGTGGACTGATGAAGATAAAAAAACCACCTCAGTTTTATGAAATTTTTTAATAGCACTCTGAATTATTGATAGATATGCCAGTATGTGTTTGCGATCCCTGCCCATAATGGTAATACAGAAATAATCTTTTTCGCTTTGGTATGGACATTCAATGGACGGACGAAAGGAACAAGATGGGAATGGAGACCCTTTCTGCAATCCTGCAAGTACCTACTCTACAATTTCAAAATTGACTATTCTAGTTTTTACAACTTTATATTGGATAAGAATGAGGTTTTAAAAATGCCTGGAACTAAAGCAAAATATTACCAATTCAAATCCTAGAGATTTTTAATATAAGTTTGACTAAATATTTCAGTAAGGCCTATCAACTTTAATTATGTTTTGAATTAGTATCAATAAATAATTCACTGCAAAATTATTGTTTTAATAATTATACAGCCTACCTCGGAATTTAAATCAAATTACAAAAGCAAAGGTAAATTGAATAAGATTTATAGGTCTCAAAATAGCTAAAAAGAGCATGTTTTAATGATTATACGTCCCAAGGGAGGACCCTCGAACCCCCCTCTAGCTGGAGGGCATCGCCCCCACGTCCTCCTTGGGTGGTTCCCATTTTTATGATTCGGTCACCCTAACCTAGCCTGTAACAGCACAGGTAGAGTGTGATCGGTGGTCGAGTGGTACTTTCCAGCCTAGGCACTTGGATCGAGGGTTTGAATCCCGTCTCAGTCTATCGTTTTTACGTTTTTAAGGGAAATGTATTAAAAAGTATTCATCAGAAATGCAAACACTTTGTTACGGAGTCCCACAAGGCTCTATTTTAGGCCCGTTGCTCTTTATATGCTACGTTACAGGGTTACCTCTGGTAACTCCTAGTGATGGGAACAAGCTTTGCTTGTATGCGGATGATACAAATTTAATTGTATCCGGTTCTAGTTTAGAAACCATTGAAAAATCTTCGAATGACACTTTAAATTTTATCAACAGCTTTTTTAACACACAAAATTTATTACTCAATTCAACTAAAACAAATTTAATTTCATTTAAAACCAAACAATCCAAATCAAAAATTGTGCCAAATATTAGTATTAATGAGCACAAACTTAATCTATCTAGCCACTCTAAATTTCTTAGTTTAATAATTGATGAAAATTTAAGTTGGGACCTACATGTTGATTCGGTACTCAGTAAAATGGCATCTGGTCTGTAGGCGATGAGGAAAATGTCTAAAAGTTGTAGTCTTGAAACTTTGAAACAAATATATTTTGCTCTGATCCACTCACATATTTCATATGGAATTAGTATTTATGGATCGACAAAGAAAAACAATTTGGACAAAATTCTAAAACTACAAAAAAAGCTAAAAAGGTAAATTAACTTCATTTGCTGATGACACTGCCCTTTGTTATGTGGGCAACAACTTGGAGGCAACTAGAAGTGACATAAATACAGATTTGCTGAGACTCAAATTCTGGTTTGTCAAGAATCACATGCTTTTAAGTACTGAGAAAACCAAATTTATTAATTTTAATTTAAGAAAAGATGTCAAATTTTCAGGTCCCATAAACTATAGATGTGTAAATTGTCTCAGAAAACATGCTCCTTGTACAATAAATTGTGAAAACATTCAGAAAGTGGATTCTATTAAGTATTTGGGAATTTTTCTTGATAGGGAAGTAAATTGGAAAATTCACATGTCAAAATTGAAATCAACTTTAAATGGTGTTTTGAGGTATTTTTATTTTTTAAAAGATATGTGTCCAGAAAATGTATTACGTTCCCTGTATTTTTCCTTAGTTGAAAGTAGACTGGAATATGGGCTTATTTGTTACGGTGGGAATTATCTTTCAAATTTAGAAGCAATTTATGTACAGCAAAAACATTTTGTTAGATTAATAGCTAGGAGAAGCCAAAGAGACAGTTCAAGACCTTTGTTTTTATCATTGAAAATTCTGCCCTTAAGGTATCTGTTTGTATATCAGGTCTTAAAAAGTTTTTATGATGAAAGTGGAAATCTCCCCCAAAATACTGACTCTTATCGAAGCAAATTAAGAACTCACCATCACAGCCTTGTTCCAAAACCAAATTATACCTTTTTTACTAAAACATTTTCTTTTGTTGGTCCGAGAGTATTCAATTTGATTCCTGATTATATAAAAGAAGCTAAAAACAAAAAGATTTTTATGGTAAAATTAAAAAATTGGCTATTGGAATTAGAAAATATAGACGTGTTAATGAAAATATTGAACTAAAAATTAAATATTTTTACTGATAAAATTACCTCATTTACATTTTGTGGGAGATTTATCATAGAATCATAGTGTAAAAACCTTTTTTCAGTCATTGTTTGTTTTTTCCACAAGACAGTATATTTTAGTCATAGTTCAAATTTTGTTTTTGACATGTTTCTAATGAAATTTAGAGATTGATTTTAAGATATTTTTGTTAAGTATTTAGATGTAAGACATTTCATAGCGTACTCAGTTAATTTTTCTTTGAGCGTATTTTATTTTATTATACCTTTTTGTTGGAACCTCTAAAACAGGCTTAGCCTTTAGAGGCCCTATTTTTCTCAGAATGTACGTGATATTGTTTTTTTCATTGTTTGTTAATATATCTTTAGTTTTACTATATTATTATTTCAGGAACAAAGATGGTCAGTTCTGGCAGGATTTTTATTTATTTATTTATTTATTTTTGTTTACTGTGAAATTGTAATTTGAAATGTTTTATTTCTGAGAAAATAAATCTATTCTATTCTATTCTATTCTATTCTATCAGAATAATGTTAAATCTAAAATGGAAAGACTCAGTAAAGGCCATATTTGCTGAGCTTAAAATTCTGACTGTTTATAATCTTTACATTTTTGAAACAATTATTTTAACCCTGCGGTTGGGTTTAAGAAATATAGCAAGTCATAACTACAACACGAGACATCGTCTCAAAATTGTATACAACCACAACACAACCTAGAATTTTTTAAGAAAAAAACTTCGCATATGGGTTCTAAACTCTTAAAATATATTCCAGTAGAAATAAGAAACATAACAAATTATACAAAATTCAAGAAAGCACTAAAGGCATACCTCACAAGTCATCCTGTTTACTCAATTGAGGAGTTCTATTGTCTAGACGCAGCAGGGTAGTTTTGATTAAATAAATAATTTGTTCTATTTTCTCTCAGGTTTTATTTTTGTTTGTACTTTTCTTTGGTAAAACTGTTCTGTAGATTCAACTGTTAAGTTGTAGCTTAGATTAGTTTCTTAGTTTTAGTTGTAGTACAGTGATAATACCTGTATGACACTAATCAATCTGTAAACTTGTACAGTTAATGAATAAAGATATTTGAATTGAATTGAATATTGTCTTTTGAATCTGTTAACAATAAAAACTGTTACTGCTTCATAAGCAATTGTACCCTTAGGCGCTCAGTCTGCAGTCTGAGTCTGACATGTGGTGAAACCTAGTAGACAAAAACTGAACTACCTCGTCCAGCGCCTAGGCTCTAAATACCACCTGGTCCGCTCCAGCTGCTAGTCTGATCAGTGGCTGTGCGGTCTAAGGCGTTACCTTCCCGGCTGGGGGTAACACTTGGATCGAGAGTTTGAATACCGTCACAGACGGTGGTTTTGATGTGCAACGCATAGAGAGTTCACCTGTCTGTGGCAGAGTTGAAGGGAGGGCGGACCTTAAGCAAACGGTGGACAGCTTGGGTCCAAGCTGATGGGATGGGTGGATTCTTTGTGAGTTGCATATATGATCAGGTGATTTGCTACTTTCTACCTATCCTATACTGTGTGTGTGTCCAACGGAAGCACGTTTTTAATAATTTTAACTGTTCAAGCATTCAATCCATTTTTAAAAAATCGGCAAAATCACAGATTCAACTGCCGGGTACTCCTTTCAGAAGCTTAGCACTCAAAGGGTCAAAGTAGGCCCTAGATAGAGGCCTACAGCCTGACTGAATCAATTCAGATACTCAAAGGTGCATATTCAAAGAGAGCTTAGGCCTATCCTGTTGTGGGTGGTAGATGGGGAAAGAGAACAAATAAATCAAAGTAAATTACAATTTGATGAGCTGATGAAATGGGGTTTAAAATAGTAATTTTGTAGTGTACACCTGAAAAATGTCTAATAAATAACAAAAATGTAATAATCAATTTGTCTCTAGAAGTGAGAGGTTAGCCAACATACCTTTGTCCTAGGCTAGTGTCAACTGGCTCCTTCTCAGGGTTTGAGGTTTTATTTAAACTACTCAGCTCACTTCTTGATTCATCCCTCCTAATTGAGGATACGGTAAAAGTAGAATATTTGAAGGGACGTTCATTGAAGCTTGCACTTCTACCCCTAAATCCAGGTTTTCTTGGTGGTTTGAACTCTCGCACTGTTCCACATCTTATGCACTTAATTTGCTCGGTAGGGTTAATTAAAGTGCACTTCTCACAGTGCCACTGCAATACTGAAGCAATAGAACCCATTTTCTAACAATCATGGCTAATTTTCAAATTAATTAACTCGTTCAATAATTCCTACCAGCTGATCCACCATATTGAAACAGTTCGGCAAGTGACAACTGACAACTGACTGCTCTCTTGTTTAAGGCCTTTGTTGTTATTGGTCAGATGAAAGAAATCTCAGCCAATACAAGACGAGAATACCCGGCTGAGCGCAGTCGCAGCTGTTTTAAAAACAGCTGTAAATTGACAGTTTTATTGACTGGAAGACATAGAGAGCACGTGGTTTCAAACTGCTGTAATTATTATGTATGTATCATCATTGGGTTTAAACCCAATGGTATCATGGAACAAAATACAAAACTAATGTAATTTACACGATGTTGTATCGGCACTACCTTTATTAGAAAATAACACCAAGTGGCTCTTTAAAGGTGCCTATGCTACTGTGGAAAGTACCCGCTTCGTTTAGCATATTTTATGTAGCATGCATTTTTTCCTGCAACAGCTATTACCTTAATTACCTTCCTCTTCATCTATTGCCCAATGAGGGATTGAGGGCGTCAGAATAAAACAGAAAACAACTCAAAACACACGCAAACACAAAAAAATATACTTGCAGTTTTTCCTTCCGGTTAAGAAAAAAGAGGATGGACTGACTAAAGGTCACGCAAATCCATGAATTCCCTGAGTGAATCGAAGGCTCTTTCCGCTCTACCCGTCAAGAAGTTGGACAAGCCAGTCATCCAACAGGTCAGGGGCGGATCCAAGGGGGGGGCGGTAGGGGCGGTCGCCCCCCCCAAACCTGAGAATTTTTGTGTTTTATTTTATTATTCAGGCATACGATGAATGTTTGAATAAATCCGAATGAAAATGTAAGCATTAAAAGCCTCCCGAAACCCCGTTTTTCGGTTCCAAGAGTCAAATTTTGCTTCTCCCGTCTACAAGGTTACATTAAAATTCAAACTAACGAACCTAAACGTTTCTTTAAATAATGAAATAAAATGCACACCATTAGACAGGTGAAATTTTAAACTTCCATTTTAGAATATAACACATTACTTAGATCCATGTATTTAACCTAAAAGCGTCTTATAAAAACATGGACATTCCCGAGTACCGCGAAGTTGCTGCAGTTTTGCCAGTTGACAGACCGAAAATGCAGTGTTTTCAACATGGTCTTGGAGGTAAGGTTTAGCAGCAAAGGTTGCTACAATTGTATTCGGTGATTATTTTTTACTGGATTTCGCTCGCCTTCCGTCGTTTGCTGTAAGCGGTGTTTTGTTTACAGGTTAGGTTTGATTTTTGTTTAAAACCGTGTAATCCGTTGCTAGGCAATAAATATCCAGTGGCTAGGCTAGAAGCAAAAAGTGCCTCGAATTATATGTAATGAAATAATAGGAAATAAAGATTAAATTGCGTGCAAACAGAAACTCATACACCAAGTATTTTATTTTGTAAAAATGTGGTACGACATTTTCATTTTTCAAGTGGTTGACCTTGGCTGTCAGCCTCATTCCTAATTGTATCTTCGCGTAGTATAGTTCAGTATTGCAGATTTCAATTACGTTTTTAAATAGTTTTTCGCGTGGGTAAATATTAAAATAAATAGTTTATTTAGGCATCTTACTTGTTCTTAGACGCCTACAGATGACGTAGAAAAACGTGTAATGCCTAAATATTTTATTTTTATTTACGTTTGGGCGCAGTAGAACTAAAGTTAATTTTTGTTTAAATTGTTTTTTCTTGGGTACAAGGTTATTGATATATTATGTTAACTTACTTTAATTCGTTGCATAATTTCATATAGTTAAAAACAATAATGGGGGTGCCAGGGACGTGCTACCGGAAAGGGGGAGGGGTAACTTTCGGTGACCGCCCCCCCCAAACATGACCTCTGGATCCGCCCCTGCAACAGGTCTGGTTGAGTGTCTTGGCTACATCTGGCAGTTTGTTGATAAGCCGGAGTGACTGGACTGGATTTGGTGATCTGCTGCTGTTCGTACTAGGCTGACTCTAGGCACGTTGAGTCTACTCCGCAGCCTGGTGTTGTGGCCATGAATCGTGTCCAGTGTGAGGTGATTAATGTTTTCCTTGGTATGCAACAAACACAGAAGTATATACTGGCCAAAGTCAGTTTGGTATCCCCAGCCGAGCAAACAGGGGTTTGCAATGTGCTCGGCTGCCGCTGAAGATAGATCATGATCCTTAAGGCTCTCTTTTCCAACTTTAAAACCTCAGTGGTCTTGGCCAATAAGTGACCCCATAACAGGAGTCTATGAATCGCATATGACACTAAAAGAGAATTATTCAGTACAAAGCAATAATTTAGACAAATACAGAGAGTTTTAAGCTCGTTGAGTATAACATTAATTTTATTCAACACTGTCATGCTCTTTGCCGTGCTTATGCATGCTCTTTGAAGTTATTTGACTTAACTTCGGGGTCCCGTGTCCTCTAAGGGAGTAGGATCTGTCAACACGGTCCAATTTATGGGCACGTCTTCCACCATTTATACTCTCCATTCAGCTAGGAGAGAAGGGTTATAGGGAGGGATTTACAAGTTTCCCAATACTCTATAGTACAGAAACGATGACTTATCAAGAATATTTTTATTTTTATTTAAATTTTGAAAATTTTGTATTAATTTTCTTCTTTGCGGCAACAACATTTTATTTTTTTGAACAGTGAGAAAACTATCATGGTCGACTTTCATATTAGTATTTAGTAATACCAGTGAATCAGGGCCACTCAACTTATCTCTTGGATAAGACGAAGTTCCCCCCTCCGAGTCATAAAAACTCATTGGTTTGATCGTTGAAAATAAGCTTAAGTTTCACAACCACATAGACCATGATGTTTGCAGCAGATTAGGTTCTGGAATTTTTGTTATAAGAAGACTGGGAATATTGAGGGGGGCCTGATTTGGAGGGGGAGGAGGATCCCGGCAAAAATTAATGACAATGATGCACGAAAGAGCCGTGGGTGTGTGCGCAAGTCTTGGGGCAGCGTGCGCAGTGCATCTTCCGCCGCCGCACCGGTGCAGACGTGAAGGTAACTGATAACACTTATCACTGTATTGAAATCATAAAATGGTTATATTTTTTGTTTTAAACGTAAGTACCGGGGATTCTGGAGCCACTCGGTGATATTTGATTCGTTTCGTGGGTGAAAAATAGCAGTAGATAGATTAACTGCTTATGGTTACCTGGTTACTTATATAAAACTCACTATGTGCAGCATGAGTGATGCGGGGCCGTTTTTAAGCATAAATGTTTCGTAGGTGGGCGCCTAGGGGCCCGCACCACACAAAACCACCTCATACAAGCAAAAAAAGGTCACCAGCCTGGACCTATTCCCGCACCACTGGTCGAGCCTACCGGCCTCCAGCTCCTAAATCTGACTCTGGCCTTGTTTTATAACCTTCAAGGTTCCCAACAGTGGTCCTGACTCCTGAGATAAATAATGCAAAATTCTCTGAAGGTTCCAAACTGGACATAGCTGCACTTTTTCTCCCCTTACTTATCGGCTATTGTAATTCCTATGTTTTTAATGAACAGGGTCAAATTATAGAGCTCTCATCTGAGGTTAAAAAGTGAAACCTAAAATGGTCGACCCTGTTTTGTCCCTCTGCTCCCATGGCAACCAACTAAAACCTCTCTCCACAAGTTATGTGAGGAAAATGACATGCAGGCGTCACTCTATATACAAATCCCCAGACCTTGTTGGTCTAGATAGAAACAGACATAGGATTGACTGTTACCCTCTGGCATTGATTATAGCTGGTAATGGAACATTAATTTTTCTAATGTGGTGGTGGTCTTATTATATATATATACTTAGTCTCCACAAGCTAGATGCTAGACAGTACTGATAACATCTACTCACCAGGACTGGTATTAGAGAGCTAACGCCATGGGCCTGATCACTATGCTAGCGACTCATGAAATGTTATGTATGGAATTATCAGTAACCAGTACGAGGAAGCGTACCATCCACCCTCTGCAGGGGTAATAACAATACAGTGATGAACAGAATTAGCCAATCTATAGCCAGGTAGAGATGAGGGTTGGTTAGAACTAAAACCCATCCCCATCTCTGAAACCTTCATAAAATTGGAAATTTCAAATGTTAATAAAGATAAATATTTTGCTTATTTACAAAATAGGTCGTGTTAATTCCCCGTTTTACATTAATTTTGTGCAAAATAATAATAACAGAATGACTCTTGGCTTGGGGCTGCATTCTGTTGAGAAACAGCAAGGAAGTATGAAAGTCTTTGTCAAATGATTCAATATACAGAGTAGATACGATTCAATAAACCTTGTAGTGAAATAAAACATTTGTTTATCGATGAAATAAAATCTAGAGCAATTTCTACCACAAAGGAAAATCAAAATTGGTAAACACAATATATAATTTATTTAGCAACACAAGTATAAACATTATTTGGCAATAAACATATCAATATTAAAAAATTACAATTAACATCTTTAGAAAACATAGTATCCTGAAAGACAGCAAATCATAAGACTACAATAACATGGTTACAAGCGATGTTGCGAGATC
This sequence comes from Allygus modestus, assembly GCA_963675035.1. Classification (NCBI taxonomy): domain Eukaryota; kingdom Metazoa; phylum Arthropoda; class Insecta; order Hemiptera; family Cicadellidae; genus Allygus; species Allygus modestus. Next base: position 4,989,958 of record OY776111.1, read on the forward strand.
AGCTGAGGTGTAGGCACTTGGTGGTGACTAGACGGTGTCCAGCAGGTGTCGATCCAGCACCCAGTGTCAAATGGCCACTTGCTAACTTATCACAATACCATTGCAAAGGCTCCTACGATTCAGAATATACGACCGTACGACAATGTAAATGCTTCCGGTGGCCATTTTAGTTTCTGGTGAATTGATCCGTATATTTATACAAAAAATAGTTTTACAAACGATAAATTTTAATATTTTTATAAAAACAACACAATAAATTACACATTTTTATATAAGGCACTTGATACTTTCATTTAAGGCTTTAATTTTAAATGCGACAATTTGTTTGTTACAACCCTAGTTGTAAAACCTAAAGTAAGTTTGAAAATAGGAGAATGTAAAATTATTCAGGTAATAATACGATAATTTAATTTGAGAATATAAAGTGGTTTTGAGTACAAAGAAAGAAAAGCAATAAAATTACATAATTAAAACAAAAACAAATAAGCTATATATACAATAATACATATATAACACACTAGTGTAATATCTATCATTATATTACCCTAGACATATACAAATATATGACACTCCTGAACAACTAGTTAATGGTGCAAATGCACAATTATGTCTTTTGTGCAAAATATCCGCGGTAATTAACAAATCATGCTTGTTTTAAACTATTACACAAATCTGTACAAGTTAAAATTATTAAAACTAAAACAAAGATATAAAATATCACTTTTCATATCATATCTCTATAACGTTCTTTAACGGTATAAAAATTACATTCATGTCTTATATTTAAAATAATAAAATTGAAAAATGCATCTTTTCGGAGACACTTAGAGAAATACAGTTTTTCGGAGACACTTATAGAAATGCAGCTTTTCGGAGGCACTTATAGAAATGCAGCTTTTCGGAGGCACTTTTACCAATTTAAAGCTTCTGGGGATCCTTAATTTGCCTAGTTGAGCATTAAAAAGATAATTGAAGAAATCAGATCTCTTAAACGACAAATCCAGAATCTAGAAAGTTGCTTACAGCGCACATTATTTGATCACTATTACAGGTCGAGCATATAAAATAAAATATAAAATATTTTAATAAAATATAAAATATTGCCATCTATGTTTTCCATCAGAACTTTAGGTAAAGGAAATGTACAAGAATGATAATTTGCCAGATTACGCAGTGGGGAGTTATGCAGGGGAAACACCTAAAGTCTTTGTATGTTGCCAGAAACGTGTGTTTGGACTAGGCCACTCTGATGCTCGAGCTGTCTGCAAATTGAGTTGGCAATCAAGGAGTAAGCAATATCCAAAGCATTTAGAATTTTGGATCGCCCCTGAGTATGGAGAGCTTGTGTAATGTTTAATATATGGCATAGAATTAAAAGAAATTGAGTATCAGTAATTAAAATCTCAGAAACCAAATTCTTGAACAGTTGTATAATTATACTTGATTATTCAAAACTCTTTGACAACTGATCTATTCTCCATGAATATGTAATCAAGAATATTTTCTATTGTCTATTGTCATTGGCCGCTTGCAGTTTTAAGGCTTTAGATTGCTCTATAGACAAATTAGTCACAATTCCCTTCCTGCTCAACTAAGAATGAGGAACCAACCACACAATAAACAGATATTAAACAAATTGAAGGATAGTAGTAAAGGTAGTGTCAGTGGTTGAAGGATAGTAGTGATGGTAGTGTCAATGAATCTTTTTGTCTTGAATTTAATCCGACAGAGGTGGTACTGTCCGTTGTGGTTTGCTTTCTTCAACTAGAATGACAAACCTTGTAGTGTAGTACTTGAAGATGGCAAACTGCCGAAACCATGGTCCTACGACATTGGAACTGACAGTAGTGATGCTGATGGACTGCATCAAGGATAAATCTTTCAGGCGCACGGCACTCATCGGTCTGTAGTGTCAGTGAGTGAGAGATAATAGTGAAGTCAGTGTCAGTGGATGAAGGATGTCAGGGATGGTAGTGACAGTGGAAGAAGGGTAGTAGTGAAGGTAGTGTCAATGGATGAAGGAGAGCAGTGGATGGAGGATAGCAGTGAAGGCAGAGTCAGTGGATGAAGGATGTCAGGGATGGTAGTGACAGTGGAAGAAGGGTAGTAGTGAAGGTAGTGTCAATGGATGAAGGAGAGCAGTGGATGGAGGATAGCAGTGAAGGCAGTGTCAGTGGATGAAGGATGTCAGGGATGGTAGTGACAGTGGAAGAAGGGTAGTAGTGAAGGTAGTGTCAATGGATGAAGGAGAGCAGTGGATGGAGGATAGCAGTGAAGGCAGTGTCAGTGGATGAAGGATGTCAGGGATGGTAGTGACAGTGGAAGAAGGGTAGTAGTGAAGGTAGTATCAATGGATGAAGGAGAGCAGTGGATGGAGGATAGCAGTGAAGGCAGTGTCAGTGGATGAAGGATGTCAGGGATGGTAGTGACAGTGGAAGAAGGGTAGTAGTGAAGGTAGTGTCAATGGATGAAGGAGAGCAGTGGATGGAGGATAGCAGTGAAGGCAGAGTCAGTGGATGAAGGATGTCAGGGATGGTAGTGACAGTGGAAGAAGGGTAGTAGTGAAGGCAGTGTCAGTGGAGGAAGGATATCAGGGATGGTAGTGACAGTGGAAGAAGGGTAGTAGTGAAGGTAGTGTCAATGGATGAAGGAGAGCAGTGGATGGAGGATAGCAGTGAAGGCAGTGTCAGTGGATGAAGGATATCAGGGATGGTAGTGACAGTGGAAGAAGGGTAGCAGTGAATGCAGCGTCAGTGGAGGGAGGGTAGCAGTGAAGGCAGTGTCAGTGGAGGAAGGATAGCAGTGAATGCAGTGTCATTGGATGAAGTAAGCACTGAAGGCAATGTCAGTGGATGGGTTTTCCCATCCTCTCCTGTTCCACCTCCTCTCTAGTGCGGTTGAAGGCTTCGGTCTTGACGAAGTCCACAGTCTTGTAGACGGTGGGAGATGGCATGACAGGAGCCCTGGGAGCCGTGGGGGGCAGAGCCGTCGAGTTTTCCAGGTCATGGGCCAGGTCCAGGTACTGTAGTATTCCCTCGTAGTAGTCCACCTGTGGGCAAGGTCGGCGTCAGTGGTGGTGGGGAATACTGGTCTCTCAAGGGGTTAGCAAATAAGTAGGCTTGCGATGAAACGTCAGTCAACAGAGATACATTAATTATAAAGGAATTTGAATAATTAGAATCCCAAAGGACCAGTAAAAAGTTCAAACTGTCCAATAATTTGAATTACAAAAGTTGCTTAAAAAAAGGTTTAACACCTTCATAATTCCCATTTTCAGGGAAAATGTTTGATAAAGAACAAATTTTCTGTAAGTCAAGGACTTGCACAACTGCAAAACCCGCTTAACCGGACCTCATTAAACCGAAACCCGGGTTAATCGGAACAGTTTAGTAGAAAGGAATAATCAATAATAGAGAGGATAAGTCCGGCGTATGACTCATAGCGCGCCGAGAGACCGCCCACCGCGGCGGCCACTGAACTTGGGGCTTGTTTTGACGGGTTTTGTCACATATCTGAGCCACCCGCGAGGGGGTGAAGGGTTCACCCAAACTGCATTTTCTGCATTCTCATATCGTACTAAAGAAAAGGATCCTTGTGCCGTGAATCGCACACCTGCATGTGGTGAAAACGCAGGTTCTGTTGTGGTTACTTAGTGTCATTTGCCAATCGAAGTGAAATTTGTTGTGGTTGAATGATTGTCCATTACTTCAAGTAGGAGCCTTTTTAATGTACATTTGTTAATATTTATATTTCATTAAACTTATGTTGGAAAAAATTCAAGATGTTCGGGTATTTTAAGGAAATAAACCTTGAAATATCGAAAGTTGATTATCTGAAAAAAATGGGTTATCCGGAATGGTCCCGCCCCCATTATTTCGGTTAAGCGGAGTTTTACTGTATTGGACAGGTGCCAAACATTAGGATGGACTGGAAGTGCAGGGGAGGATTGGGTGGTATGAGACTAGCCAAGCAGTTACACATGTGACAAGTTCCAAAGAGTCCGCCGCGGACCTGCTTCCACAACCAGCTAGTTTAACTCGTGAGATGCTGCAGCGCCAACAACAGCCGTACAGTAAAAGCACAGTATCCAAGCAGAACGAGTTCTTTCACGGATAACTGTCTTCATTCTGGAGCATTTTGACTAAATAGTTCCAGTTCCAGCAACCTCTAAGAGGGGAAGAAATCCAAGACTCTGGCATCATACCGACACTCAACACCTGTTTTCTGGCATTCCTAGTTATGATAACTGTTTCACGGCTGCTTTTTTATCTAGCCTAACTAAGAAAGGTTGAAACATCCAAAATATTATTCCAAGTAACCAAGATTTTTAACCTTTTATAGCAAATTTTAGCAACCGAGTGAAAAAATGCTAACCAAACGAGTTCCAATTAGTTAAGCCACACACACTGTATAACATCGTCAATTTACAACTCAGCAAACAAATTAGAGTTGGGTGCGTTACCTGGTAGTCAAAGGTATCAGAGTTGCGCCGGTGCTGCGTGTGAGGAGTGGGGATGGGGGCGGCGCGGGGACGGCGCAGACTCTGACTGCCACTCTGGCTCTGACGACCTTGCGGCGGCGGAAGCAGCGTCAGCACATTGCTGCCAGCTGCACAACACGAGACACGTCACACTGCTGCCAACCAGTTACAAGTGACACACACACACACAATGTCATAATTAAACTCGCTTTGCCCGCTGGGGCTCTGCCCCCAGACCCTTGCTTGGAGTCGCATCAGTTATTATAACTCAATGTCCCTTGAAGTATTTTGTATGTAGTATATACAGTATATTTTGATTAATTTGGATTATATCCTCTCTACATGTTATCTTCATTGAATTATTCTATCATTTGTTTATACCCTACCATAAGAAAGTTACTTTGATAGTTTACTTGATTTTATTTGCAGCTGTTGTAATTCTTTTGTTTTGATTTGAAACTCCATAAGCCCAGTGTTAAAAATTTCCAATTTTCAAGACAAAAAATAGAGGTTTTAAAATTCACAAATGTAACTTTTTTACCATTTTGCGGGGGGGTTTCTAGGTACAACCTACGTGCATGCTACCTACGTCAACCTACGTCAACCTACGTGCATGCTACCTCAACTAGAAGTGGTCTAGTGATTGTATACGTGAGTGAGTGAGTTACACATCAAGCTATATAGTTATTTTAGTTTAGTTATGTTTAGTTATTTACATATATAGTTATTTAGATTAGTTTAATAGATGGATTAGAAGCTAAAGGGAGAATAATATATGATGCAGAAACAAACCAAACCTTTAAAACCTCCTCCATGAGTTCAAGAACGTAGTAACCACATTTTACACAAATTACAGCAACAAACTTCCACTTGAAGCAAAAATACATCTTTTACAGCGTTTTCACCGTTTTAAAATAAAGTTTTTGGTAATAACTCACCTATTTTAAGAATGTTACTACTAAATTTGTTTCCTAAATATGCTGATCACTACGATTTTGACAAAAAACCTAAGAAAAAAATTAAATTTTTGATCCTGAAAAGTCTCTTAGTTGCTCTCAATGGCCTCGGCAGAAGACGTTAAATTGTTAGTTGGTTAATAAACACTGAATGATTGGGCAGAGGGTTGTTAAATACTATATACCAGTGGGTTGAAGGGGCCACAGCCCCTAACCTTGCTCCAATAACCTGCCTTATCTGATTTATACTTTATACATGCTGAGGAAAATAAAATAATGTCAGTAGGAACACATGACAGTTAGTAAACGAAGTAGACACTTATTCACATGTTTTAATGTAAACAAAGAAGACGTTTTTAAATCCCCATGCTTTTCTTACGGCTGATGTCCCTGAGATTAAGACGTTCAGTTTGAGCTATCTCCCATCATCCCACCATTTCTAGTTATAGACTCGCACTCACTTAAAATGAAACATTAAATTCTGAAGCCATTGCCTTGCTCCTTGTGAAGTTAATTTTACTAAACAAATTTTGACTGAAAACTATTTTGATGTCCATACCGTACTGCCCTCTTAACTCTGTACTCGTGCAATCAGTGTGCTACAGAAAGTGTGACCACAGTCTGGAAACTCAGCTGTCTTAAGTAGTCGCCCGGAAATGGAGCGCTCACAAGCGCTCGTAGTGGTTGGCAGCGCGACTACAACCAGTGCCACGTCTACTCGCACAGTGACAGAAGACAGTACAATCTAGTATTCACTGCCGAGAAACTCACCTATCCCAAATGGTGGCCCGGAATCAGACTTGTTGGCCCTGCCAACCACGAGGATTGCTAGTGTTTTTACCACTAGTTGCGCCGTCAACCGTGTGGATCGCTAGTGTTTTTACATTAGTTGCGCCGCCAGCTGTGTGGATCGCTAGTGTTTTTACATTAGTTGCGCCGCCAGCTGTGTGGATCGCTAGTGTATTTACATTAGTTGCGGCGCCAGCTGTGTGGATCGCTAGTGTATTTACATTAGTTGTGCTGCCAGCTGTGTGGATCGCTAGTGTATTTACATTAGTTGCGCCATCAGCGTGTGAACCGCTAGGGTATTTACATTAGTTGCGCCGCCAGCTGTGTGGATCGCTAGTGTATTTACATTAGTTGCGCCGCCAGCCATTTGGATCGCTTGTGTATTTACATTAGTTGCGCCGCCAACCGTGTGAATCGCTAGTGGATTTACATGAATTGCGCCACCAGCCGTGTGGATCGCTAGTGGATTTACATTAATTGCGCCACCAGCCGTGTGGATCGCTAGTGTATTTACATTAATTGCGCCACCAGCCGTGTGGACCGCTAGTATATTTACATTAGTTGCGCTGCCAGCTGTGTGGATTGCTAGTGTATTTACATTAGTTGCGCCGCTAATCGTGTGAATCGCTAGGGTATTTACATTAGTTGCGCCACCAGCCGTGTGGATCGCTAGTGTATTTACATTAATTGCGCCACCAGCCGTGTGGACCGCTAGTATATTTACATTAGTTGCGCCGCCAGCCGTGTGGACCGCTTGTGTATTTACATTAGTTGCGCCGCCAACCGTGTGAATCGCTAGTGGATTTACATGAATTGCGCCACCAGCCGTGTGGATCGCTAGTGGATTTACATTAATTGCGCCACCAGCCGTGTGGATCGCTAGTGTATTTACATTAATTGCGCCACCAGCCGTGTGGACCGCTAGTATATTTACATTAGTTGCGCTGCCAGCTGTGTGGATTGCTAGTGTATTTACATTAGTTGTGCCGCTAATCGTGTGAATCGCTAGTGAATTCCTGGCGACACATTTACTCACGTCTGGGTTTCACAACTGTATACCCTATTAGTCATATTAGGCTGTGGTGCACTTACTACAGTCCAAGATCTCCATCTTACTCCAGGTTGCGGTCACTGGCTTGAGCTTGCGGTCGACGCTGGGCGGCTGGGGTGGGGGCAGGGGCGAGGGCTCGTTGGAGGTGGTGGAGTCCTTGCGGCGGGGCTTGAGCCCCCGGTTGACTACAGGCGGGGCCGTGGCAGGGGGCGTGGCTCCCGCGGGGGACGGCAGGTTGGAGTACAGCACCACGGATGATGAGTCAGAGTGAGGGGGCGACGTGGGCTCGTGGGTGGTGTCTGACAGTTGCGCCGTCGTGGCAAAGTCATACCTGTTGCAAAATCGGAAGCAAAATTGTATCTCTCCATTCAACAAATATACAATGTTGTAAATAGAGAATTGTAACAAAATAAATTATAATTAAGCCTAACTAGATTTACATGGTGTACAGTATTGTCCCTCAACTTAGTATTACGTAACAAACGTATCAAAACTAATAGGCACAAATTTGCAACGTAGGCGTAAAACCCAAGCTTGCAATGATATGACGCTGACTCGGTGAGTTTTCTGTGCCCTAAATTAACTTATAGTTTTACGATAAAGACAATTTAATTTTCTAGTGCATTGGAACTATATTGAGTTAACTGTAGTTTGATTTTTTCTTATGAGGCACTAGGACCACCCTATTTTGAAATTAAATTCCTGGCAGCTAAAGGGTATAAAAGGCGATGCAGTGATGGAGTGCGGTACCTGAAGACATCGCCATTGACCGTCCCTGGGGCGGCATTAGTGTAGCAGTGGCGGGTGTGGGGAGTGGGGTCACAGTCGCCCCCTCCATCGCCCCCAGCGAGGTGGTGCGACCGGGGGAAGTCGTACGTCTCATCAGTCACACCAGAGGGTGACGGCAACGCGAGGTCCTCTATGTTGGAGTAGCTGTGGCCATGGAGGTGGGATGGCTTGGGCGGCCGGGGGGGAGCCACTGGGGCGTCACAGTCCTCGAGGTTGCGGGTGAAGCGCTTGCCCACGGTCACCATACTGCTGGGCCGCGGCGGGTCTCCGTCAGCCGAGCTGCAAACATCTCCGTTAGAACCGGGTCAAGGTACAGTAACTCTTGATAATCTGGTCAAATGTAACCTGCCAATCTCCAACCCCGAATCAAGGATTACCGAGGGTTTCATTAACCCTCTGAACGCCCATTCGGCGACAAACGCCGTTTAAATTTGGTTCATCGGCGACAATCGCCGTATCGTGTCATATTTTTATTAACATCTGTAAAGAATTGAAAACGAACGTGAAGTTGAGTGATATTAATATTAATCAAAAAATCACATTCTAAACTTTTTTTGGTTTAACTTACAGTCAAGTTTTACTTATACAATTTTTGATCAAAATTTGTTCTGATTTTTCAATTTTTCACTTTCCCAAAAGAAACCCCGTCTGAATTTAATTTATTTTACTACTTTCAGGTTCTCTTGTATTGAATGTATATATTGGTAGGTTTCATCCATTCTGAAATTTACTACGAATTCTTGAAATAATGTCTCCAAAATCACAAAAATGATATGGGCACCTAGCAATTCAGCACTGGGCAGTCGGAGGGTTAAAACAATGTGTGGTTGACTCGTCTTAACACAGCTTACATAGCAGGTTAACACGTTCAATGAGTCATACACAGAAGCTGAGCGCCCAGGATCGTCCTCAGTTAAGACCCGGGTCCGACAGGCGCAGCACTGGCTGGGTCGAGTTTTGTTGATGCTATTGTGCTGCTACTCGTAAAACTCAATGAAAACTACGCTCACAACTTGAATACACATTACAGTTCTGCCACACCTGACAAAACCCCAGATTTGGCATTCAGGAATGAACATGTTAAAGAGAAAAATTTAAAATTTACACATGAATATTTATCATTTACTGCAACAAAAATTCATACATAATAAGTGATTTGTATAGGTAAAACATTTTTGTGACCCTGTACTTATTTTGATGATAATGTAATATACCGTAAAACCCACTAAACCCGGGCACTTTTTAAGTTTTTTAGGTTAAAGTGCCTTACAAACAACGATTTCACCAATAAAAACCATACCATTGTAAAGTGTGTGTATCATTTACTATATCCCTGTACCTTTCCATGTGTTAGATGTTATTATAAAATAAATAAAAGTGTCCCGGCTTAACCTCCACAAACGGTCTAATCCCGGACACTGATCTAAATATCATTATAACGCCTTAACATTCTTTGCTGTCCATAGTAGGACAGTGTTTTGAGGTCTGCAGAAGCCTTTGCACCAGTCAAAGGCTTAAAAAATCAATTTAAAAAAAATGTTAATGGGTTGGGGACAAATAAAGAGTATTCTGACGTAACGTTTTCAGCTGTTTATTCTTTGCAACTAAAATGAAACCAAACAAGGAACCGTAAGAGGAAAAGGCATTTAAAATACAGTTTGAAACAAAGAGTAATACTACTTATATATATGTTTGTTCAACATGATCAGCGATGACATTTTCTTCCTGTCTGCTTTCCATGGAGCCCATTATATTTTCCACAGAGATGATCATTGATCACGATCATGGCATTAATTTTCCTCCTTTCCTGCCTGCTCTAACATCTTGGCTCTTGATTAATTTTCATTCATCTTGGAGACTGTACAAACAATTTTCTATAAATTAAGCACAAATTTTAAGAACACAGATAGTTACTGTACCAGGGCTAAACACCACAATGTTGTCATTAGTTACGGCGGGAAATCTGCTTTTTACGTCAGTAACGGCTGGCACTCGTCGCAACAGCCGGCCCAACAGTCACATCCACGGAGTATTATTAAAGTGTCCGGGGTTACAACTGAATACGTAAATGTGATATTTTTTAAAATATGTGTTGTATATAGCTTTAAATAGCATAGCATTATGAGCTCTTAAATTTTGAATAAAAATATGCCTTCACGAAAAAAATCGGACAAACGTGACGAAAATTACAAGTCTTAGTTATAAATACATTTTTTTTAAGTCGTAAGTTCTGCAAACTAAAACAAAAAAACGATCGTACGCAGTTCTAACCTATACAGCTGTGCAGAGCGTCTTCTGCTCTAAACGAATGTATAACAATCGACTTCTCAACATTGCAGGATAGTTTAGAAATATTTATGTTTACAAATATGTACACTGTGTCTGGGAATACCCCCCCCTGTCCGGGATTAGCAAGTTTTACGGTAGATATTTTTATTGATTGATTGAATGTAATGCAGTGCCTATTTGAAATGTAAACTGCTTAGGCTAAACTCTAAAATTACTCTCACTTATAATATACTACGGACTATTTGACACTGCTCGCCCTCACAATGGTGTGGTGGGGGAACTATGCCACATACACATCTGCAACTTCCACGTTCTGTTTATAAACCACCAGCAACTGTCACTGGCACTGAGTGAACCAGGCTTACAGAGTTATGTTACCTGTCGGAGGGGCGAGGGAACGTTTCCCAGTTGACGGGGGGTTTGTTGGGGTGGGGGTTGGTCCACTCCTCCCCGTCGGTGAACACACTCTCCCCGTCGGTGGCGGGGCTCTGCAGCGGGGGCGTGGTAGACCCGGAGACCCGCAGCTCCAACTGTGGGGGCTGCAACACGAATCGACACATTGTACGAGGTGGTGACAGTACAAGCATAAAGTTCTACACTCTGCTTTAAATACATTCCACAAATTAGAAAGGTTCAAGAACTGAGCTCCAACTAAATACTGGAGACACAACACTGAACCCCAGCTATTTTGTGGTGAGACTAATGAACAAGTTATTCAAATCAAACAAGTCACCAAAATGAAACATTATTTATAAATTGAAGCTTGAAGTAGTTTATTCAATAATATTTTATTATAATTTAAATAGATACTGAAATCAAACGAATGAAACTAATTGTTTTATATTTTTTCCAATCAACTTAAATAAACTGGTTCACTTAGAAGAATTGGACAGCGATTGAGTTGAAAGAGCAATCAATAATTCTCACTGGTGTATCGAGCTTGCTCTTCCACGTAAAGCATGCTCAAGTATTGCATCCAGTACTTCTGAAAACCTCAGTGTGTCCGATAAATTCAGTGGCATTGCTCTTCCACGTAAAGCATGCTCAAGTATTGCATCCAGTACTTCTGAAAACCTCAGTGTGTCCGATAAATTCAGTGGCATTGCTCTTCCACGTAAAGCATGCTCAAGTATTGCATCCAGTACTTCTGAAAACCTCAGTGTGTCCGATAAATTCAGTGGCATTGCTCTTCCACGTAAAGCATGCTCAAGTATTGCATCCAGTACTTCTGAAAACCTCAGTGTGTCCGATAAATTCAGTGGCATTGCTCTTCCACGTAAAGCATGCTCAAGTATTGCATCCAGTACTTCTGAAAACCTCAGTGTGTTCGATAAATTCAGTGGCATTGCTCTTCCACGTAAAGCATGCTCAAGTATTGCATCCAGTATTTCTGAAAACCTCAGTGTGTCCGATAAATTCAGTGGCATTGCTCTTCCACGTAAAGCATGCTCAAGTATTGCATCCAGTACTTCTGAAAACCTCAGTGTGTTCGATAAATTCAGTGGCATTACTCTTCCACGTAAAGCATGCTCAAGTATTGCATCCAGTATTTCTGAAAACCTCAGTGTGTCCGATAAATTCAGTGGCATTGCTCTTCCACGTAAAGCATGCTCAAGTATTGCATCCAGTATTTCTGAAAACCTCAGTGTGTCCGATAAATTCAGTGGCATTGCTCTTCCACGTAAAGCATGCTCAAGTATTGCATCCAGTATTTCTGAAAACCTCAGTGTGTTCGATAAATACTTTAAATAAAAGTGTGAAATCAGGCAGAGAATGAAATATAAGTGAAGTGTAGAACTGTTCAAAGACAAAACTGAGTCAAAGTGTATTACAAAGTCAAGTAAAAATCTCCTTTTCCCCATAAACTCATACAAGTAATAACGCTTTATTTTGCATGAATTTGGTATTTAGCTTAATTTAAGTCAGATTGAAAAGGTAAATTCTTAAATTGAATCATAATTAACAATCAATCCACAGGCTTCACACAGTGAATTATTTATGCCAAGCAATTGAGGCTGTCTGACAATCATATTGCACGCTAATATAATCTGCATGCAAATTTTGCACGTGAACTTTGTGAGGTCTTGGGATGAAAAAATGTATAATGTGATTTTAGAAATTATATTTGTCTATCGACTTATGTCTGTTCCAATAAATGACACAGTGGTCTCCTATCCGTAACCACAGCAACTGTAAAACACTACAGAGGGCCAATTGGAATAGGAGAAGGACTGCAGCGCCACGAGTCGTGTCGTTGAGAGTGAGTCTGCACAACCTAGCGCCACTAGCGTTCAAAGTGGTCGGTGCCCGTACTAACCGTTTTAAACACCAACAGCCGTTAACATGGCAGTCAGCCTTCTGAAGTGTTGATTGTTTTCTGTGTCGTAACAGCACACTGTGGCACACAGACTATATCGTATTAAGATTCAAGATTTGTATTGTCTTTAGGCTCTTTACAGATTGCAATTGACAAGGTGATTAGATATAATTATAAGTAAAATATGGGTTTATTTTGTATTTTGTTATTTATTAGTAACATAAGCTAACTGTTACCACTAGTAACTTTCTGTGTCTACCAATAGCAGTTTTGCATTCAAAACAAGCTGTTGTTATTAATCAAATTACTAGATTAATGAAAATAATGTAAAAGTATATATCATTACTAGTGCCAAAAGTGGTCTTTTCCGACAAGATCGTGTTTTCCATGCATGGCAAAAGCCGAGCGAGGAAATTCGATCAAACACCGGAAATCAATTTAAGTACAAATCATGAATGATATTTTTTATCACACTGTAAATAATAATAATAATGAATAATCTTGTTCAGACTTTTTTGTCAGGTTTGCTGATTAATACTTCAAACAACATAATGACAACAATGGTGTTTTCATTGTGTTCAATCTAATAATTATATTATGAGAACAGCTGATTTAGAATGCAACACTGCTGCTGGCAGACGCAGCAAGCTACTAGCGCTACTAGTGTCAAGAGCAACTAATGACCGTGTAGTAAGAACCACCATCTGTTTTGCGGCACTAGGGTGGAAAGTATCGCTTTCGGTACCCACAGCTAGCATCGAAAACAGCTACTTTCAGCAGATGAAAACCCTATTGTTGAGATAAATATTACTCAGCAAACCTGATAAAAATGTCTGAAAACGATGTTTCATCATTATTATTTACAGTGCGATGAAAAGTATTGTCAAGAACTCGTACTTAAACTGTATGCTAGCACTTGACCAAATTTCCGTGCTCGGCAAACACTACTGCGTGGCGGAAAAGATCACTTTCGGCACTAGTAATGAAATGTATTAAGCATAAGTTATGTCACGTCTCCCCAGGGGGGGAGGGGGTGCGGCACATCGTGACAGATCGTGATACGGGGAGGGGGGGTTAAGGGCTGCATGACGCGTCACGATTAATAGCATTAAAGCCTGCAAAATCGTCAGTTACAGTGACGAAATACTGTACGCCACAATCCAATACTTAATAATTAATAAGTGTGACGTGACAGGGGGGGAGTAGGGGGGGGGGGTAATGAGCAGCATGACAGAGTGTGACACAGGGGGAAGGGGTAAAAAAGGCTGTATATAGCATGACGTAATTTATGCATGGCCCCTTATTCTTTTAGACCCGTTGTAATCTACACGGTTGTCACGTTGGCCGACCTGGAGCTTGCGCGGGGCGTCGTAGGTTTCACATCGCCGCTGCAGCGCCAGGAAACAGCTGAGGCCGTCGGGGCTGGACAGTGGCTTGCCGGAGATGCACTCGGAGATGGGGATGTAGGGGCCAGACGCTGTGGAGGCGGGGCTGACGGGGGGACTCTCCTCCCCCCCCGCCAGCGACGGGGTCTCATCATCACCACCTGAGAAGATGTCTCCGTCTGCAATAACACACACTGATGAGAATAGTCGCAATACTATAGAGTTGTTACTAGAGTCGGGCCACTTATGGAAATGACCATTTCGAAGAACTATAACATCGGACAATTAAGTTGCCAGTTATGGGCTATCAACGGAGATCAGCCAATAGTAGACATGCTGCATTTCCAAAACTCTACACCAGCTGATTGGAATAACATTCAAGTGATATTTTTCTATGGAAAAATGGCAACAGTGACTGCTGCGTACAACCATGCAATTGGCTACAGCCAAACTGTCAACTTAATTATCCGTTATTATAGTGCAAGAAAGAGGCAACAAGCGGTGTGAATTGAGACGGATAAAATTACTGGTCCTGCAACAACCTTGTGTTTGCTGCCTAATCAGAGCCACTGGAACAGTCTTGTTGACATTGTTTGACCAATCTTGTTCGCATTAGTTCTGCAAACAGATCGCTTCGGCAGCCCAACCTTTGGTACTAAATATTGCTGATTTACACCGTTTTCTTAGATAGTCCTTGAAAAATAATTGAGGTTAAGGAAAACTTATATCATTTAAATTCTAGCCATTAGAATACCGGTACTAAAAATCAAATTTTGCAGGAGGCATTCTGCTCTAATTTAGAGTCTAGAGTTCATTCTCCTGAAATTTACTTTTTACATTGCTCACTTGCAATTAATTATGACAATAAAACCAAATTTACAATAATTAAATTAATAAATCAGTGAAAAAAGTTTGTTAAACATTTAGGTTTTAGACCTATAACAACTATGAACGGAACAAGTCAAACATTTGCCAAATGTGATCGCTTGTCAACTCCATCACATTTGTAAACACTCAGGGTGTTATTAAGACAGATATTCAACATTTGTCAACCGCGATCGCTCGGTGCCACTACTCACAGGGGGCAACCTCGTAGTGGGAGTAGGCCTTGAGCCCGCACACGTGGCACACACAGTCCACCCACTTGTTCATCTCCTCCTCAGTCTCGGCTGCCAGGTAGTACGTCCGCTTGGGCGTCCGAACGTCAAACATGTGCTGATACTTCTGCTTGTGGTTCTCGAACCTCAGGCCGGCATCCACCTGCGGCACAACAGCAACTATATCACACCTACGTCGAGACGAAGGAATGTGTTCAGACAGGAACTGCATCAGCAAGGAATGTGCTGAGTCAGGACATGCGTCAGTAGGGAATGTGCTCAGTCAGGTACAGCGTCAGTAGGGAACGTGCTCAGCCAGGAACTGAGTCAGCAGGGAACTTGCTCAATCAGGAACTGCGTCAGCAGGGAAAGCGCTCAGTCAGGAACTGCATCAGCAGGGAAAGTGCTCAGTCAGGAACTGCGAGAGCAGGGAACGGGGTCAGTATTACAGGTTTCACTCCTGAATACCCTCAGCTCCCCCACCCAGCAGCCGCCCAGTACTGTACCAACAAGCCGCACCCTTGTTCCCACTATGTTCCTAAAAATCGCGGTTCTGCTAACTTCTGGCGTTCAAAGTAACAATTATGGGACCCTCAGAAATTATTGTTATGTCAATGAAGTTAGAGTAACCTAACCTAACCGCTGCAGTGTGCTGTGTAAGCACCCTATTTGGTCCGGAGTAAACCTATAATTGTTTACTTTTCATTTACATTTCAAGATTTTAAGCAAACAATGCTTTGCACCTCCGATTGAGAGAAAATAATACAAAGGGGCAACTTGTATTCCATCCACACCTTACAGTGTACAAGTTCATGAAAACAAAATAAATGTTCTTTTTCAAGCAAAATATTAATCAACAGTTTCAAATTATATTCCCAAAGTAACGACAAAAACAAGATTTGTGGTGTGTAATTGTCAAATTTTATGAGTATCTTTATTTTACAGTTTTTTATGTCTGTTGGCATCACTGACGATGGGGGAACAACCAGTGGTCAGAGCGCGAGGTCTGTTGATACAGTACTTGTGGGGGCAGGGGGCGTGCACCTTTACTCATGTGAAACCGCAAAAAAACTTAAAACTCTGAATTTTTCAAAAACAGCTTAACGATTTTATATAAAATTTGGTGACTTATAAAGCTTTAACTCTGTAATGGAATAACACCACCCGCATGTCTGGGAAGATTTGGGTTTCAAAATTATAGGACTTACGATTGTCTATACATTAGCATGTACAGAAAAATAAAGGACTTGGTAAATAAAAGGGCTAAAAGGGAGAACGTTTCTATCACTTTTGAGATCCCGTTTATTTATGTTAACCTAACCTATCCTAATCTGTTTAAGAGTATTTAATCTGGATTGAGATAATTGGGTAGTGAACAACAAAATTAGGGTAATTCCGTAATTATTCGCTTAATTATTGACCACGGCATTTTTTTGAGAGAGCTCGTAATCGCTTGTAAGAGAAAGTAGTCCAAACCCCTCAAACTGTTGTGGTCCATCGGGAATTGAACAGAATAGAAGTACAAGAAGCTGATTGTTAAACCAGCGAGATTCCGATCTAGTGAGGTGCTTTAGTTAGAGCTGAATTAGTTAACATTTTTAGGGTCATATCACTTTTTTAACTCAACAAAGACACTCTAAAAAACTTTACTGCCTTAGAACACTTTCATTTTATTTTTTTTTACCAACATTACACAGATTTGATATGATAATTGCTTTTGAACTTAGAAAAAGTCCATGAAAATATATTGTAAAAACAAGAACTCATCACAAAATTATACGATGTTTTACTCTAGAATTTATATTTTAAAATTTTGATAACAAAATTGTATTTATCATCTTAAAATGTCGTCAGCTATGCTTATTTGCAACAGATTTTGAATTATTATATCACCATTTTCAATCAATCCTGTATTACCAATAGTCTCATAGTTTGTCACGTGCTTACTTCAGCCAACATTACTAAAAAGCTCCACAGGCTATTATCAAACATATGATTACGAACCTATTTTAATGATTAATAAAACATATTTCCTATATAATACAAGAGCTTGTAACGCTTGTATTCCTCACAAGCAGCTTTCCCTGATGCAACCGCTGCTCGGGCTGCCTTTCACTTGCGTTTGTTTTTGCTGCAAATGAGACAGAGTCAAGTTTCAGACCTTGAGTTGGCCAATAGCAGTTTCTCAAGTTGCTGTCACTCCTGCTTCTGCTCAGGAGAAAAACAATACTTCAAGAAAGTATAGCTTATATAAAAAATAATTATGCAACTATGGTAATTACGTTTTACAAAAATCATTCATTTTGGGTGAAGACAGTTAAAATCAAGAGTAAATCTTGGTTCATCCTCTTACAGAAGAAATAAGCATACACCAAGTGTGCCTATTATTTATATAAGGTAAATATTTACGACCTTGGCATGGTCTCAAACTAGCGCCAAGTGCAGCCGCCCCACAAGTCTGACCCTTGTTATGCCAGTGTGATTTACACACAAACGAATAAGCAGATATCTCAACAAAGATTATACATGATACAAAAATGCCAAACTTGACTATCACAACACTGTATCTTTACCCTGTTTACCTGTTCGCACTGGTCCAGGTCTATCCGGCCCTTGAGTTTGCGGCAGTTCCTGTCCGTGTAGTAGCACAGGAAGTACTGCCCGGGTAGCTCTCCCGAGTGGCGCAGCACGAACCACCTCTTGCGCCACCTCTGTAACATCAAACACCCCTCTCACGCACCAGTTACTAGACGTAGGGTTAGGTACTACATCTGGGTACAGAGGACATCTCAATAATTCATACAGGGAGGAAGCCTGTCCCTCAGAAAATGCAACAAGTTATATCTCCAAGAAACACTGATAAAAGTTGGCAGTCTGTTTATTCCAATAGCTTATTTTTATCTATATTATCTATCTTTATCTACTGTCTGTAATCTGTGTGAAAACATCTCTGGGGAGTTAAGCCAAATAATAAAGTAGTATGTTTAACTATTGTTCCAATTACACAAACACAACTAGACAAAAAAGTATTTCTAAAGATTATCTCGGCATAAACAGAAAATATAAACAAGACGCTTCACAAATTCAAAAGATTACCCAAGCATTCACTACTGACATTTTGAGCAACCTAAGGAGATCCGTACAAAAGTTGAAAAATATAATAGAACTAAAACCAAACATTATATTATTAGTTATAATATATTAGTTGTTATATTATTTAGTTGAATATAATATGATTGAAAACAAGAAGAATTTCAACTTTTCAACTTAACATCTTGAATTTGAGATAGTTTAAATAAAAAAAGTTTATAAAAAATGAACATAAAGTGATAGGAGCTAACCTTACAGACGTCGATGTTTAACTGTACATTGCTGGTTATAAAGAATAAAAAAGTGTTAATAAATCATCTTCCGCTTGTTATTCACCATCAAAGGAAATGAATAATCAACTTGTGACACATCATCTTCTGATTAAATAATAACAAGTTTCCATAAGATACTCATTTCTGGTTATAAAGAATAAATAAACGGTATCAGGAAACTGACACATACTTTCTTCCTTTTAGTCAAACTTTAATGACAAAAATATTTGTTATTTACTAAATATAGAATATGAAGTATAGATAAATGTACAGAAAATTGTCTAAAATAGTTGTTTTCAGAAATATCCACCCAAATCCCTTTTTGGGAGGCACTATAGAGTCCGTTGCTACACACAGTGGTTTTGAGAGGGGAAATGCCCCCTTGCCCCCCCAGGGTTAAATAGCAACACATTTCGAACATCATCTGTTGGTCAATGCTAACTTGACCTGCATATCAAATTTTAATGAAATTGATCAGTAAATAAGAGAGAAATAGTTATATTTGTATTCCCCATAAGAATAACATTGGACAACGTACTGTGTTTACCACTAAATGAAAATTTCAATTTTCTCCGTAACTAGCAATCGTAGAATAGTAATTTAAAATACTAATTTATTTAGTTTTTTGAGCTCTTTTTAATGGTGAATAGTAATCTTTTTTAACATTTATGATTTTTTATAAAAAATCCAAAAAATTGAATTTTGGATGTTTTAAGTCCTGTAATTTCTGAACCCGAATTTTTCAAGAAATGCGGGTGGTGTCATTTTGTTGTAAACCTAAAGTTCTACAAACCACGGAAGTTTAATCAAAATCGTTAGAGCCGTTTTTGAGAAATTTGGATTTTACATGTTTTTTGGCGGTTTTTGGGGGATAATTACCCTTAAAAATCAAAAATCCAAAAAAATGAAAAAAACACCTGGATATATCGTGGATTAGTACCTACATACCAAATTTCATAAAAATCGGTCCATTGGTTAGGGCTCTAGCTCTGTAAACATCCACACAGACACACACACACACACACACACACACACACACACACACGGACACACACACACACACGGACACACACACACACACACACACACACACACACACAGACAGACATCACGTAAAAACCACTTTTTTGGGTTCAGGGAGCACCAAAACGAATATTTCCACTAACAACTCAAATTCGAAAATTTTTACAAAAACAATACTTTCTCCATATACTATGTATAGGGGGAGAAAGTAAAAAGTGTTAATCAATCATCTTCCGCTTGTTATTCACCATCAAAAGAAACGAATCATCAACTTGTGACACATCATCTTCTGGCTAAATAATAACAAATTTCCATAAGATACTCATTTGGACTTTTGAGAGCCTGGATTTGTTATTTTTCAAACACTCAACTTAAAAGCCACATTGAAAAGATCAAGATTTCTGATACTATAAAATATGTGAAACATTTTAGTTTACAGAGTAAAAGTAACGAAGCGGAAATAAGTTCTTGATTAATATAAATAGCTTTCTCCTGAAAACAATCTGATGAGTTGCAAATCATTCTTTCATATCGGTCATTTAACTGTAATAGAGACACCACCACTTGCAGTTAATGCAGTCAGGCTAATCGTGTGATGCCTCATGAATAAACAATCGACTGCAGCCGCTAGATTACTGTGCAATTCAAATCACCGACAAGCGACAAACAGTTTGGCCAATGTGTATGAATGCGACTTCGTCTTAAAGAGATTTACCAAAGATTGAGACACACTTTTCCAATTATTGTTGGTTCGTTTAAAATAGGACAGGATAACTTCAATTGTTTTCAATATATATTAGGATTACTTTAATTGTTTTCAATATATGTGAGGTGGAAAGCGAAAAGGGACCTCTTGTCGGCAATTTCCGATTTTGAGTTATTGATATTTTTATTATCACCTTAAAATTCCTAACAGTTTGGTGCAAATTTCATGTCTCTACGATTTTTTTTGTTTGAGTTATGGACGTTTGAACTTTCTCGAAGGGTGAAGGGCATTTTCAGGAAAACGCCCTCAAAAAGTTTAAATAAACTCAGAATCTATATTTTTCATATTTAAGCGATGCTTTTGGTATCAATGCAAAGCTTATATTGTCCTCTTTAGGAAGAACACTAGTAGTTTCCTTAACTAACGCTAGAATTTAGGCTTATACTGTGTTTATTGCAACATGTAGTACACAAGGGTATTTTCTGAAAAGGGACCTCTTGTCGGCCCCGTGTTATATCTCCATAACGACAAGAGATACCTTTTCAAGGCTGAACATTTACTGCTGCCACATTGTTGTTTAAGTGTTTTATCCAATAATTAGTTTAATATAGTCAAAATGAAGTATAATTAACATCCTAATTAGAAAATAATATCGATAGTTTGAACGTTGACCATTGAAAAGACAAGTGGGACCTCGGTTATAGAAAAGGTACCTCTTGTCGGGACCGTATTAAAATAATCAGACGATGTTCTGCTTTTACTAGAACTTCGTCCTAGTTCTCTAAGTGTCCGCTAGAATTCAGGAGAGACTACTTTTTGAACCAATGTTTCTTTACGAAGTGTGTTGTGGAAAAGGGACCTCTTGTCGGCCATGTTATTTTCCCATAAGCGACAAGAGGTACCTTTTCTCAGGGCATGCAGTGACTAACAAAATGATTTATATCGACTTGTTTAAGCTTTGATTCGACTTTTTAACCGATACACGCCTTTTCTACTCAAAATATCGAATAATAATCGATAAAAAACCGAAAATCGATGATTTGGACCGAAATTGCTGTATTTAGCTGTACTGAAAATTTTACTTTGCCGACAAGAGGTCCCTTTTCGCTTTCCACCTCACATATATTACAACGTATAATTGACACTCAGTGTAATCATGTAGTACCTAAATAACATATATTACCTACTGCTGAACTAAACAAATTTTCTTTGTGTAGAAAATAAAGTTGTACAATTACTATAAAACAAATTTTAAATCTAAAACCCTCAATCAATAAAAATTATAAATAAAAAAATTGTTAAGTAGTAATTGTTGTATTGGTAATTGCATTGTAGTATTGTTAAGTTTGTAATTGTTGTATTGGTAATTGCATTGTATTATTGTTAAGTTTGTAATTGTTGTATTGATAATTGCATTGTAGTATTGTTAAGTTTGTAATTGTTGCATTGGTAATTGCATTGTAGTGTTGTTAAGTTTGCAATTGTTGGTTTGGTAATTAATTGCATTGTAGTATTGTTAAGTTTGTAATTGTTGTATTGGTAATTGAATTGTAGTATTGTTAAGTTTGTAATTGTTGTGGCTTGTTTTTAAATAAAAACATTTATTTCCGAGTTACAAACAAGTATAGATAGTGTATTAAACATTTAAATCTGTAAGTGCTTATTACTTTTAGCAACATTTTGAAACCTTGGTAGAGAAATGTTAAGGTCTTCAGATTGTCTAGTTTTATGACCATGAACGGCATGGAAATATTTCAATAACGGTATGTTTGTTTCAATCGTACCGTCCGTTTTTGTCATGTTAGTGTATATACTGTGACTATGTGTTCATATGTTAATTTATCGACATCACATCTGATAATGGGACAGTAGTCCTGAAACTAGTCATCTGCTAGTAAACCAAAGGATTGACGTCGGAAAGGTACGTAAACCTTCTTTATATCGAGCCAAACTTCAATCCTAGAAGTAATATTAATATAACAAAAATAGAATATTTTTTTACTGCTACTTAACCAAGGCCATTTTAAGGAAAATGTTAAATTGCAAATGGTTTTTGATGAATTAATCTTAATATATCAAAATGAATCCTTATTTCCCTTGGTCACGCCATAACTCGAGAATGAGTGCACAAAATTGAATAATTCTTTTGTTTGTGTTCGTTAATGTCAGGACAAGGTTTTTATAAGACAATTTTTAATCCGACCTAAGGGCTCTGTCCCACTGGCCTTCAAAGTTCCCATGATTTGATCAAAGTTCAGTTACTAACACCATCAATTAGCTGTTAACAAGGATTGTATCTAAACATACTTGAAAGGCATACACATATGTTCATTACTGAAATAACAAATCTACTTGAATGGCAACTCAAACTCTTTTTTTGATGCCGAAATTAGCACTATATAAAAATAGCCGAGTGAGCGTAGCGAATGAGCGAAGCAAACGAGCTCATCGTTAAAACGAACGAGTATTTGACATAAAAAAAATTCAATGACATTAGGACAGGACAACGTCTGTCGGGCAAGCTAGTTTTACATTAAGATGTCATAATCTTTTTTTTAATTGATCTAGACTGTATACAGCAAAATTTAGGATAGAACTAGAGCAGACTAGCTGCTAAGCCCATTCTTCGCAACAGGGTGAAAATTCAGAGTAGAAAAGAGTAGACAGTCTGTAGTTAGATATAACATCTGTTTATTTAAATTAATTGAATTAAAAAAAAACACATGAGAC
Organism: Allygus modestus; assembly: GCA_963675035.1. Taxonomy (NCBI): domain Eukaryota; kingdom Metazoa; phylum Arthropoda; class Insecta; order Hemiptera; family Cicadellidae; genus Allygus; species Allygus modestus. The sequence continues at coordinate 5,012,932 of OY776111.1, forward strand.
ACCAAAAACTCTTTTCCATATGGATAACATGAGGACTTAGAAGTCCCGTGGGGCAGAGCCCTGAGGACTTTTCTAAACAGCAATAGGCCTACGACACTCCTGGGAACATATACTATTTTTTTGTGCAAAATTTCAGCAGAGTTGGTCCAAAGGTTTAGGTGTGATGGAACAATAGACAGATAGACACCATCTCATTTGTTAATAGTAGTGATCAATTCGACAATGATGTTTAAATTGTGTTGTAATTTTAAAGACTGTAAGATATCCTCTTACTGAATTTGGTGTTAAAGACTACAAAGCCATTTGGAGGATAAAATCATAAACATGGTTCTAACAATGCTAGCTGACTACTTTTAAAGCTCAAGGGATGAAGCCCTGAGGGTTGATACCTCCCGACTTCATAAAAGTTCGTAAAGGAAAGAACTTTCTAGGTGACATTAAGCTCTACTACATGTACAGCCCTAATAGGTGACAATATCTCTACAAATATCAATAAATTCATACAGATTAATCAATGAAAAAACTATAGTAATTTAATTATATAGTTGATAATTTTGTGTGTTAGTTGTTGGATTAGTTGTTTGGTAATTAAAGTTAGCAATTTCTTGTAGCTTATGCTAGCATATATTTTATGTTGCTACACCAAATTTTTAAGATTTCCAGGAAGTCACAATAAAACTATTAAAAAATATCAGGTTCCGCCTTATATTTGTACAATATAGGCTAGTTTTAATTCCTGCTTTCACTCCTTTACTACAACGATGTGATGACTGGAGGTTCAACAGACTCGGCCACTGCAGAGAGCCGAAATAACTCCAGTTTTTGTGTCACTGTCACCAACTGCCTTCTGTCATTCCTCTCTACTTTTTATTTGGTTTGGTAAGGAGAAATTTACAATTAGACAGAGGCTCTACATAATGTTAGCTATGATAAGTTTAAAAAAAATTTGTATTAAGACATGATGCCAATTTGATTTTTAATCTATGTTTTTGCCAAGCTAGGTCTACATATATGAATATGAATGTTAAAGCCATATAGCCATGTATAACTACACCGTGACAGGGGCGGTTACGATGGTTGTAGGTTGACTCGCACCGACCACATGCTGCGAGAGAGGTCTGGGTGAGGAAAACCTTCATATGAACCTAACTATAGGCATAAATAAAAGAGGTAGAATTGAAATATTTTTAATAGTATTTTAATAACATTTAGAAATGTATATTTCATACAGGGGAATGCTGCTGCGACTATAATAACACCTGTGTTCAGTAGTTTAGCTACACCACTACTCCAACATACTGTGGTATTTTGTAGTAAGGTTTTGGGTGAATGATAAGATATCCGTTATCACAGAGGTCACACAGACCCCACAGACCAACGTCTCCAAGTAAATAAACAACATACTTCAAAAGGGCTTTGTTTTATCTCGTATAATTTCCCTGATAATAGGTAAGCAACTTAATTTTTACAAAAGCTAGCATAACATTTTGCAAGCAGCAAAACTTGTTTTCAGTCTTAACTTACTATTTTTTTATTTGTTTGACTCAAGTTTTCTTAAAAAAGGGCAAGAGAATAGTGTCTTCTTATTTACAGTTTCGACAAAAATCCAAACATAATCCTTCCATAAAATAAAAAAATTTTGTTTGTGAAATAAACGCTTTTAATTTGATTTGATTAAAAAGCGATTTTATTGGAACTGAGCTTAGCTTAGATTTTTAAAGCATAACCATGCTTCTGGCCCTAAGTGGTGTCAGCAACCTGAGGTGAAGTTTTTACTAAATGTTTGTCAATTAGGCTACATGGGTTTTTATTATACTACTTTTTACGGTTTTACTCTCAAGCATTCTACCACTAACCTTATGGGAATTATTATTTTTTGTTAAGGACATAGATATTTTTAATTTGATCATTCCTAACTGTTACCATTATTGATCTGATTTATAAAGACAGCTTGTTTACAATAAGAGCGAAAGTTTCTATTTTATTTAAAAATCTTGTATCTGTAAAATACTGACAATAATTGTAACGCGCAGGTAAAATTAAATACAATCAAATTGAACTACAAAGAACTCTCTCTTAACCATGCGATTCTTTTTAGTAAAAATTATCAAATCGGCCCTGACGAACAAGCAAGAATAATAAACCAAAGATGGCATTTGGTAAAAATCAGAAGTTATCAAAGTCAAAAGTGTCATGAGTCAGAGAGAGCCCCACAGCTGTGGCCCATGTGATGTGGTGTGAGTCATGCCTGTGTGGCTCTGATACAGAGATTGACTCATGGTCCTCCTTGCCTACTGCCTCTTATCCCACAGTCCAAAGTCCTCAGATTGGTCAAGCTCAAGTTCTTATCACTAGCGAAACCAAGGAGGCTGCAATAATGAACTGATAACACGATGAATCTACAGAAATGGCATCGCAAAAGTTGTTTTGCCTTTTACAGTTTTCGCTATTCAACGTTTTTTTAATTTTGCTGCAACACTTTTAGCCGAGATGGGATTGTTGAGAGTCCTCTCGACCACCTAACCCGGTAAAGTAGCCCATCAGTGGCCACATAGCCCTGTGAGGAACCGCACAAACTCAATACAATAGCCGGTCTGGGACGACGATTGTTTGCATTCATTGTGGCAACAGTTAAAAAATCAATACAAATTAAATAATTGTTATTAACGATTAAGTCCCGTCTTCTCAGGTTAAAAGATCTGCACAGTTTAATTTTGTAAGGGACATTACTATGGTAATTATACGTTCCTTCAAAAAGACTCGAAATAATATTCGTTAAACAGAACATAAATATACCCCTGTCGCAGTAAACCTGCGTACTCAGCAAATTTCCAATGTAAATATATACACCCCATCATGACAAATGGAGTTACATATCTCCGTCAGCAGTCCAAAATGATGTAACACTGTTTACACTGCTGACGGAGGTATGCAACTAAATTTGCCATTATACTGCTGTTCAGCGGGCTACAACACGATGGATTTCAATACCTTATCAACACATTAACCATATTACTAAGTTTCATCAAAACATATTGATAAATTAGTGAGATATAACATTTGATCTATCCTCCTTACGAACATATATGTGTGTAACATTTTGAATGAATGGCGTTTTTGGCATCTGGGGGCCTTAGAACCAAATGTTATCATGGTCTCGGTTACCATGTTAGCTACAGTAAGAAAGTCTTCCCAATAGGGGAAATTCTCTAAAAGGAATTTGCAGCATTATTGTGAAACTTTACATTTTTAATCACTATGTAACAAATTTGGCATTTCTCATGAAAAATAATGTAAAATGTTCGCTATCAAAGGTATGAGGTTATAGTAAAGCAAATGAGTTAGATAGAGAAACATACCATTAGATGCAAGGACAAACAAATTAACGACACAGTGAAAGAACCAGTTATCAATCAAGTAAACCAAATATAAGAATATTGAATTTACATAAGCAATTTAGTGATTGTCAATATCTTAAAAACAAAAAGGGAAAGTTAGAAAGCTCAAATATAATAAGAGTATAATATATAATAAGAGTCTTGCAGACTCTTTAGGGCGAAAACTAGTTTACACATATATATATATATATATATATATATATATATATATATATATATGACATATATATGTGTGTCCGATATATATATATAGTTTCGAACGAATGGTGTTTCTCCTAAACTCCAAAACGTTAAAAACACTTAATTTTGGTTATAGCCATTTTATAGAGTTAAAAAAACAAATAATTTAGTATTTTTAATCAATAACCTAGGTTAAGTGGTTGCGGAGAAAATCCAAAAAACGTCTTCCATGTTAATCTTATGGGAAAAGGTTTTTAGATTTTTCTCAGATATTTTTACTAAAAACTTCACATTTCTTTTTATCAATATGTTTAGCTCAACAAAACAAACATTTTGGTCTTTTAATTGTTGTTCTAGGTCCTACCGTTGCAGAGATATTTAAAGTGCTAAACACAGTACGTTGTCCAATGTAATCCTTATGGAGAATAAATAAAATTTGATATCTCGTAAAGTGCTAAACACAGTACGTTGTCCAATGTAATCCTTATGGAGAATAAATAAAATTTGATATCTCGATTATTTACGAGTGTATATTGATGAAACTTGGTATGTGGCTTCAACTAGTTCTGGTATATTGATGTTAGCACAAAAAATAAGTTTTTTTGTAGATAGTCCCCGTTGCAGCAAACCTGCACACTCGGCCCCCATGTTATTCATATGGAGAATAAGTAAAGTTGTATATCTCCCTTAATTATGAACCTAAATTAATAGAACTTGGTATGTAGCTTCACCTGGTTCAGTTATATTGATAATTGCTAAAAAAAACATTACTTATCTTCCTTGTTGCAGCAAACCTGCGTCCTCAACCCTAATGTTGTTCTTATAGAGAATAAATCAAATGTTATATATCACTTGTTTATGAATGTATTTTTGAGAATCTTGGTAATTGGCTTAGTGTAGTAGTGAGGCATATATATATATATAATGTGTATGTATTGGAAATTTGCTAAGTACGCAGGTTTGCTGCGACAGGGTATTGTATTATTGATTTGGTTTGTTGATTTGATTTGATTTATTGCATTAATAAACCGTTTCTGACCAATCTGACTTTTTATCATCCCCATTCAGTAAACTGTTACTTAACAAAATCATTTCGTTTTTGGACTAATTTATCATGGAATTAAACAACAAATTTAGTAACACAAAGCATTTTACTGTATATCTAACTTGAAATGAATTGCGATTTTGAGGTATCATACAACAGGTGTTATATTTCTAGGTAGTGAAGGGGATCGGGGCTTTCAGGCAATTAGGACGGTGGTGAGTGTGCGTGCGTGAGCCGAGCTCCAGCCGCACTCCCTGAGCAATCAAACTATAATGAAGCTCAAACATTTCAAAACACTTGTATAAAATACTGAATATTAGTTTAATCACCCCAATAATAATCACCTTTCAGCGCTTTCAGTTTTGTTTGATAAACCTCAAGCAGTGTTTGATGTAATTGGATGGAATTTTAGTGTCTTGTGACAAAATTACAAATAGCCCAAACAAGAAATCTTACACAGGTTCATTTTTAAAATCCACAAATAGATTCAATTAAAATGTAATTCATTCTAACATTCCTCGTAACTGCTTTATTTAACAAAACATTCAAAGAGTGATGATAAACTGTGATCCTAAACATCATGCAGAAAATAACGCACACCTTAACTATTTCAATATTTTATTTGTTAAGTGATTAATTCATAAATACAAAATACCAATCCAACCTACAAATTTAAATCTCACAAAATACAGTCAGGTCGTCAAACATATTTGTGGGTTGTTATTATATAATTACCCAATCCTAAAACAAATCACATGCCAAAGAACATCCAACTCAGTATTTCTCTACCAGACACGAATTTATGACATCATGACCTCATAGTCGAAGGTTCCAAGTTCATGCTCCATAATTGCATTCTTCTCTCACGAGAAACGTGAACAGCCGTGGGAAAACCCGCCGCCCTTAAAAAGGCCAAGGGCCAAAGGACCCCGCGCGGCGCCACCTCCACGTGAGACGTTGTGTGGTGTGAGGAGGGTTCTGGTGGGGGAGGGGGTAAAAAACTCCATAAGAAGCGCCGCGGCCCGATTGGAGGTGTCTACATAGTAGCTGGTCGGTGACGTCAAACTGGGGTAAAACCACGAAAACGAAACTGAAGAAAACGCAGCTGCTGTTATTGGACATCGAGCGAAGGAGTTTATTGTACCATATGAACGGTGACTGTAAAATTCATTTTTATAATGAACAATTGAAAATTTACTCTTTCATAAAAGAAAACGTATTCATAAAACGTATATTCATAGTAACGCTGAGTTTGTTGTTTATTTAAATTTATTCTGATTAGTTCACCAGTATAAAATAAACTACGTCTCACAACACTACAACGTATATGCACACTTATACTGTACTTACATTCAAGACGGTAAGTATACAAAATACCCCCGTAGCAGCAAACCTGCATACTTAGCGAATTTCCAATGCATATATATTTATCTTAATGCCACATAAAGCTACATACCAAGTTTCATCAATATACATTCATAAATAAACAATTTATGACATTTTAATTATTCTCCATAAGAATAACATGGCGGCTGAGTATGCAGGTTTGCTGAAGCAAGGAACACAAAAAAATGGGGTTTTATGCTTATATCAATATAACTCAACTAGGTGAAGTCACTTACCAAATTTCATTAATTTATTTTCATAATTAAGGGAGATAACACGTTACTTATTCTCCATAAGGATAACATGGGGCTGAGTACGCAGGTTTGCTGCTATGGGAGCCTTTGTCAAAAAATTGTTTTTTTGAGGAAATATCAATGGTCCACAACCAGATAAAGCCGTATACCAAGTTTCGTCAGTATATGTTCATAAATAAGCGAGATATAAAATTTTTATTTTCCTCCATAAGAATAACATTAGACAACGTACTGTGTTTAGCACTTTCAATATCTCGGTAACCAATTGACGTAGAGAAATGATCAAAATACCAAATTGTGTGTTTTTTTAAGCTGAATCCAATGGGAAAAAATAAAATCTGACTATTTCGAAAATTATATGTAAAAAATTCAAAAAACCCATTTTTGGGGTACAAAACCCCCCCAAAATACCCCTTCGGATGGAGCGATCTGGCTGGTTTTCGAACTTAAAGTCATAAATGTTGCTTTACACGTTTATACCAAATTTCATCAAAATCGGATAATTTTTACGAGAGTTATCGTGCTCACGGACACACACACATATATATATATATATATATATATATATATAGATATATATATATATATATATATATATATATATACAGTTTCGAACGAATGGTATTTTTGGGGTCTGGGGACCTCAAAACGAAAAGTTATCATGGTCCCGGGCCTAGGTCTTACCATGCCGACTACGGTAATAGCTTCTTCCCTATAGGGGAAATTCGCTAAAAGATGGTACAAGGCGATCGATTCCAACCAGTCACACCGGTCATCACCAGGCCCAATCAGCGAATTACAGAAACAATATGCGTACAGCTTATATATTATTGGCTACCGGAAATTCCGAAAACAAGTTGCGATAAGTACCACCAGAGTCTATGTTGAAAAGATTATTTATCAATTTATCCCTATCCTTACATTTCCCCTTAAAAATAAACAATTTAAACTATGATTAGTTTAGCACAGGACGTTTTCCTTGTTGTGCGTTCAAGGCCCTTCGTCATTTATACAAAAACAACAGTGTTTCCTATTGACATGTTTGATTACTTCTTAAACACTGTAATAAACTGTTTCAGACGCATTCGGAGTTTGATTGCAATTTAACTTGTTCACGCAGACTTGGCATGGAGTAAATTAATGAAAGGATCCACTTTTAGTGTCCTTGACGAGTTAGTATTTTGGACGTATTTTTGCACGCTTCTGTAACAAAGTACACTACAATTTATTGATAATCCGCTCTTTGGTGAAGGAACCCATTGCATCAACGCCTATACAGTAGTCAATAATAAACCGTCCTTTAGACCTTCCTCGCATTCGGAAATGCTGTTAAGCGGAGGATTTCAGTCCTCTGTTTCTCCCATTAAACCAACGTCAACTCTCAACATCCGCCCCTCCTCAACGGATTATCAGAAAATGTAGATTTTTGAGTAATTTCATGGAACAAAAAATACCTTTCGATTTCAGTGAGCACATTGATATATAGTCGTTCAGAATAATTCTTGCGGTTTCTGTTATGGGTTAAACTATATATGACATCAAAATTCTGCTTGTTTCGATGTTGAGCAATGTTACAATTTCAGAACCCGCAGCGAAAGTGTTAACCTGTTCGCCAGTAACAAATTTGAGAATATAAATTCAACACCAAAACAAGTCCAGAGTGGGCTGCATCAGAGAATGAATCGGCCGCCCTGAACACCTGAAACCTCGGTCCAGGAAGATTACGCAACTCGTAAATGGACGTAACCGCTCGGCGAAACGGGTTTACAATGTTCGCAGCTACAGCTGTGTGTGTGTGTTCGCGACCTTTCATTCATTCCCCCATGACTCACCCCCCCCCACCGACGTCTGTCTGTCTGTAGGTCGTCGCTGTAAACAAACAGATAGCCATCGCGCCCTTCTTATCCGGGCGTGCGTCATTGGAAGTTCCTTGTAAATTAACACTTCACGCTACAAGGAAAGCCACTTTTACTCTGGCATATTCCGGATATTTTGTCCACCTCCCACCCTCGCATTCCGCAGTTCTACGACCGGGAAATGGGAAACCAATGAGTTGGAGATTTTGAACGCTTATTTGTTTATCCCTGTCATTTCTGAGCTCCCTAGGGCTGTGAGCCGACATTGGATTTTCGTAATGAAACTTGTTTTGGAATTTTGTACCTTTTTTGTATTTGTTTGGACCGCAAAAAATTTGGTCCCCTTTCCTTTGGAAGTTATGACCAATAGGCACAGCAGTCGGACTATAATTCTAGACCAAAACACAAGTTTAATAAAATAAAAATCTAATCATTTCATAATTTTGTACTTTTTTTACCACCAAAAGACGTTTTTGTACCACTAAAATAATGGTTCTATAGTAAAACAAAGTCAGCTCACAGTTGTATGTAAAAAAACACAAGTACCTTACAATGTAAAACAAACTAGGCCTATGCCATATTATGGTTCTATTTTTGAACACTTTTCTACTATAAATTAAAATTTTTGTACCATGAGCAGTACAATTTGTGTAGTTGTATTATATTAGTGGTACAAAAATTTATTTTGGAAATGAAGACATGATTAGTCGTGTATCACCAAAAGATCTTTTTGTACCACAAACAAATACAACTATTGCTTTTGTTGGTACAAACATATTAAAATGATAAATTGTTTTTACTATATAGCTATTATTTTACGGGACAAAATATCTTGAGGTGTTAAAAAAAACACAAAAAGAGTACAAAATCATAACATGATTAGTTTTTATTTTATTAAAGTTGAATTTTTGAGCTAGATTTGCAGTCTACGGCCTCTGTATTGGTTATAACTTCCAAAGGAAAGGGATACAAAATTTTCTTGCGGAACAAAAAAGTACAAAATTTTGATATGTTTCATTAAGAAAATTCAATGTCGGCTCACAACTCTAGGAAACAAATTAGCGAACAAATCCTAACTGACGTTCGGAGATTAGCTCACTCAGTCATCCATTACAATAATTGATTTGGGGATTTCTTTCTACAAATCAACTTCACAAAACCCTCTTTTGACTAATACTGAAACAATGCCATTACAAAATCAACAATGAACAGTCATGCAAAACAAATACAACTGGGCATATTTCACAAAGGACTTAAAGCTGGGAAAAGCAAATAGGTACAGTACTGGAAAATAGTTTTAAAATAACTCAGATTTTGTGTATTTACTAATTTAACTCAAATAAACTGTTAGGATGAAAATCCATATAAATAAAGCAGAGTTCTTGTCTGTGTGTGGATCGCCGTACGGCTAAACTACAAGGAGTTAAGGCATGAGATTTTCAGGGCAGGTTCCTTTAGGTTACAGCTGTTGTACCTGACTCTCAGTTTCCTCTAAATCCTGTGGGGCTTCTCCCCGTGGGACATCCAAAACTCCAATGTTAATCAAATGCGACCATAAGGTTACAGTTTTCTGCTATTTATTAAATGTTATTCATATAAACAGCTGACATTAGTAATTTACTTTTAGCGAATTTCCCCTATAGGGAAGAAGCTATTACCGTAGTCGGCATGGTAAGACCTAGGCCCGGGACCATGATAACTTTTCGTTTTGAGGTCCCCAGACCCCAAAAACACCATTCGTTCGAAACTGTATATATATATATATATATATATATATATATATATATATATGTGTCCGTGAGCACGATAACTCTCGTAAAAATTATCCGATTTTGATGAAATTTGGTATAAACGTGTAAAGCAACATTTATGACTTAAAGTTCGAAAACCAGCAAGATCGCTCTATCCAAAGGGGTATTTTGGGGGGGTTTTGTACCCCAAAAATGGGTTTTTCGAATTTTTTATATATAATTTTGGAAATAGTCAAATTTTATTTTTTCCCATTGGATTCAGCTTAAAAAAACACACAATTTGGTATTTTGATCATTTCTCTATGTCAATTGGTTACCGAGATATTGAAAGTGCTAAACACAGTACGTTGTCTAATGTTATTCTTATGGAGAAAAATAAAAATTTTATATCTAGCTTATTTATGAACCTATACTGACGAAACTTGGTATACGGCTTCATCTGGTTGTGGACCATTGATATTTGCTCAAAAAGACACTTTTTTACCCAAGGCTCCCGTAGCAGCAAACCTGTGTACTCAGCCCCATGTTATTCTTATGGAGAATAAGTAACGTGTTATCTGCCTTCATTATGAAAATAAATTAATGAAATTTGGTATGTGGCTTTACCTACATGAGTTATATTGATATTTGTATAAAACCCCATTTTTTGTGTTCCTTGCTTCAGCAAACCTGCATACTCAGCTGCCATGTTATTCTTATAGAGAATAATTAAAATGTCATAAATCGTTTATTTATGAATGTATATTGATGAAACTTGGTATGTGGCTTTATGTGGTATTAAGATACGTATATATGCATTGGAAATTCGCTGAGTACGCAGGTTTGCTGCTACGGGGGTATTTTAACTTCACTTTATACCCCGGTATAATCAGCTAGTTATAAATAAATTTAGGACTTTTTTTAATCTAGTGATAAGAGACAGAGGACAGACTGGTTTCATTCTTTACAAGATAAGGAGATGGAAGTAACTAGGCCTTGAGAGATAACGGCCCACTGACTGATAGCAGCAGGTCACATGTGTCCAGACTGTTGCTGTAACAGCGTTCTGGCTGGAGTCAAAACAATTATAAATATAGGCACGTGCCATTGCCATATGGCCCAGTGAGTAGGTGGCAAACATCACGTTAGAGATTAATCTCCTGTTTTTCATATAACGGTGTGCTTGAAGTACCCGGGGGCCGAGCTTTGCTCGGGAAAGTTAAATAATTTTTTAGATGACTTGGAGTTTAGATGACTCTTCTGCATGTTTAAGGCCACTCCAGTTGTTATTTAAAGCTCAATACATACATACATAATCAATCCAATGTAATTGGGCTTATGTTCAAAGGCGGTTAGTCTAGTCTATGTTGAACTGCATGTTTTCCTTTACCAATGTCGGTAAAATACCTTACCAATGTGCCTTTTGTTTCAATTTTATATGACCAAAATCTATATGAGTATTGCTTTGACAGTTCACTTATTGATTATAAACAGCTGTTATGATTTTTCGTTTTGATTTTAAACTCAATAACTTAAGCCCAATGTTATTTTTTTTTACTTATTAAGTTACCAAGTTTTTTTATATAATTAGATTTTTCCGGGCTCGAGACCTGTATAGAACTTATTTTTAATGGAGAAATTAGTTAATGACAAATTCTGAAGGAAATCTTTAGAGCCATTTTTGAGATCTGAGTTTCAATCAAGCAAGCAAGCATACAAACTTTACTCATATTAGAGTATAGAATAGAATACGATAAGTATGATAACCTTGAAGTTTATATTTTTCCTTATTCTATTAATTACCTGAGGACTGAGCTTTGTTTAAAGGAAAATTAACTGAGTGTTCCTTGTCAAGCACCTGTGGAGGTCACTTGTTGTTTCGATCAGTTATGATTATTTTGTTATGGTTCCGGTTTTCAACTCTATGATATTAACATATTCAGTTCTAAATCAGTTTTCCTAGTATTCAGGATTAATCCAAAATTTCTGCAGTGCACAAACCAAAACCAATACTGGTAGCCTATTTTCAAATTTTAAGCAAAATCCTCCTATGAGATTCCGAAATCCATTTTGCTTACACACTGACGTAAACATTGCTTGTTGAAGACCACTAGCGATTGCCCAGAGGTTGAAATTCAACCAAAAATAATTCTATGTGTACCATCTATGAGTTATATTAACACGCTAGGGGTTTTTTCTTCACAGTCATAACTCGATAACGGCTGAATGGATTTTAACGTTTGAGGTGTCAAATTAAAGGTATTTTTACCTAGATTTGCCAATATGCCTCAGAATTTTAAGAAAAGACATCACTTAAATACAATAAAGGGCTGAATTTTTGGAAAAGTGTTGCTATCTGACGGCAAAAGTCTAAACTAGTTACGTGTTGATGAAAGTACGTTGCTATCATCCGTTTTAATATCAGATATTTTGTTACGTTTGTTTACAACTGAAGTAACCTTTCGTTAGGTACAAACTTGCTTGTATTCGAGCAACAGGACATGCTCCTAACTAACTAACTAGCTAGTTAGTTAAGTGAAGTTTACGAGAAGTGGCTGTTTGCTCGCCACGTCCTGCATGAGCAGTAAAACAAAAAACATTCCAACCAGTGTCATTATGCTGAACTTCACAAATAACTGTATCAATTACGGTAGTTTATCATCTGTTGCTACACATCTGATATACAAAAGTATCGTATTATAATAGTAGCATAAATATTTAATTCTTTCCCTCGATATCCATATAACATCACCTATGATAATTTTGTATGATTAGGCTATATAAAAATAACAAAATGGCTACATATTCTGTGTTGATGATAGTAAACTCATTCTCATAGGCTGACAAAACAGACAATACTTACATGTTATTGTTTGTAAACTAAATACAAATTCGTTCCTAAGAAGAAAATTTATATTCTATTACAGATTAAATCCCTCTAAAAAACCAGGATAAATTTTTTAATGTGGAATATAACTGGTAACATTAGGGGTTGCAATTCCAGTGTAGTCAGTAGAAAACATATGGACTCTGGCCTTCCTTACCTGGTTAAAAGATTTCCCTATAAATTAACTATTTTGTTGTAAATTCCAATACACTGTTAAACAACAGCTATAAAATATACAATTTCATCGACCACTGTTCTGCCATAAGATTAACATTGGAAATTTGAAGGCCTATGGGGCATAGCCCCGAGGGACGATGTAAATTATAAGGGGTTTCTGCTAATCTACACGACAATATTTATTCATCCGATTGCTTGCTAGGCCTAATTGTCGACACTGTGATTTTACAATATTTAAATTAATAATAACCAATTGCATGATATATATAGTGAATATCACTTGCCAATACCGTATGCCAAAGATATCAATAAAGTCTTATATCTTAATACCTTTCTAACGGAATGGTATGCATGAATTTCTCCACAATGCCCACACGCTAAAAAAACATGAAAATTGTTGGGCTTTCCTACTAATATTATAGGATAGCAGTAGCAAATAATTCGTTAGTCATTCAGTGAGGTGGAGGGGACAGAAGTGGGATGTACAGTTGACTCATTTTCATGAGGCCGGTTAGACCATCCATCAGCTGAACCAACCGAGGCCAAAGGGTACAGTACGATAAGCATCCACCAAAACAATCAAATAAATATCAGATTACCATGACTGATACACCGATAACCATATTCCAATTTAAATGATATTGTTTTTAATACACAATAACAGTGTTTTGCAGTTTAACATACTTTACAGTGGTCTTTGATGATATGTTAGCTTAAATTAACATAACTGTGATAAACTAACTCCGAAAACCACTGTTTTTGTCATGATTTGGTAGGTTTAATTTTGTTTTTAACATTCTCATCTGTAATATCGGTATATCATAGGAGGCCTAGTTAAATATTTTATATTAGGTTGTTTTGGTGGACGCTTATCGTACTGTACCCAAAAATTAACTGAATTGTCAGCATGCTACAGTGGTGAGGTTTGGTTAAGTAAACGTGAATGTATGAAAATAGGCCTAACTTATAGGCCAAGTAAGTTTTGTTAACATAAAACATTTGTATATGGTAATATAGGGGCAGTAGGCATAGTGGTAAGATTAAATGTACAGAATTCTTGAAGAAACTATTCCAAATCTCTTAAATTAATTAGGACGTTACTGGAGAGAACATCACCTTTGTAATCAAGTAGATTTGTATGGTAGACCTTGAAACTTCTATTCAACTTTTTACTAGGACTGAAAAACAAACAGTTTTATTTCAAAATAGGCAGAGTACTTACGGCTCTCCATATGCTCTTCGTTGGAGGCGATTTGGTCAACCATCCTTCGTGAACAATCTCCAAACTGTCTGACATTTTCTTTGATCCACTAAGTGTCTCTCCCGTCACACAAAACATTCGTCAATACTAAATCTCTTACCCATTGTAAGATATGTCATCTCCCCATGACAAAAATAAGCTTAGAACAAAAAACTGTCCCGTCAATATGCATAAAATAAAACAAAAAGTTTACCAACATTTACACCAAGAAAAAGTGACACTCCGTACTACTCCACAACACTGAACTACTGAACTAGCTCTAGACTAGACACACCGTCCGTACAGTCACAGTCATCCATAGCATAGCAGTAGCAGAGCAGTTGCGCACTCGCGCACTCACTCAGTCACTCAGCCGATACGATCCAGGAATCCAGGATCTGGATCCAGTGCTCTGGCACCGAACTACAGACAGGGCAATGGCAACTATGAGTACTATGATCGAGTTTTATATATAGAGTTATACATATGATTATTCATGAGTACTGTTTATGTATAATCAATGCCACTCTCAGATCATCATTTTTTCATCATACAAAAAGGAACAATTTTCAAGAATCAGTAGTTTTATCATCAATAATTTTCAGTAAATAAAGAAGTTTAAACTAAGATAGTAATAGTTAACTTTTATTATTTTTGAATTGTTGAGTAATCGATACACTTGTACTTAAAAATATAAAATCAATTCGGTTTTTCAGAAAACATATTTATCAAATCTTTCAATTGTAAATGTATAAACAATATATAGCAACAATAAATTATGGTATAATAATTTGGATAGATAAATTAAATAGCTATTTCCTGAAGAGAGTGTTCCACATCGCTGTTTCTTGAAATTATTTACTTGTCCTTGTGTTCTGTTTAATAACTTAAACTTCATCAATACAATACGGTACGATTGATACATATGCTGTTAACTCTTATCTCCTGTGTATATCCTAGGTACGATTGGTACATATGCTGTTAACTCTTATCTCCTGTGTATATCCTCGGGAAATCATGGGTAGCCATCAAACCACTTAAGGAGAGTCTGACATCAATTTTTTTTATTTTTTATATTAATATTAATTATGATTCTCCTATTCATTTTGAGTAATTTGATATATAAAACATATATATTTGAAGGCTTTTTATCATAATAAAAAATACTTATCCTAAACGATGCACCTCTTTTTTGAGGTCCAAAATAGCTCGTTTTGAACGAACATTTTATTACATACTAACCAATTTACTCTGGATTTTATTTCAATCATGACTTGTGTTGGCTAACCTGCAAGTTGATCTTTCTGCTTCCAAAAGACTAAATATCAGCTGTGTTTCTGAGGGAAATTAGAATCTTTGTTTACACTTCAGATTGTGGTTCTTGTGTTGTGATTTTGTTTGTGCTGTGAAAGTGGCTTAGAAACATGCCTCGAATCAAGAAATTTGGCTAAAGAAAATACCTTGGAAACCAACATACACCAACATCCAAACAAACTCCAGGTAACCAAGGAAACAACAATGATTGTTGTGAAACTAGGCATAGGACTTCAGATGAAGATGTCAAACAGTCAACATCAAGACGAAAATTGATCTATTTATCAATGATGGGTAAGAACACAGATTATTTGCCTGATAAAAGCCAGAAGGGCAACATAATTATTGATTTAGCAGTTCTTAAGGATATTGTTAAGCAGCTATGCTGCAAAAAATGTAACTCGAGTTCAGTCAAAATATTCGAACTTAGAATTTCACAAAGGATTAGCATCGAAGTTAGAACTGTCCTGCAGTACTTGTAGGTATAATAGCAATTTCACTACAAGTAGGCCTACAAATATTGATATTGAGGGAAGGTAGTTTTATTAATTTGGTTGCCTGGTCCCATCCAACCCTTTCCTTTACTGCTTCCTGCTATATCCTATACTTCCCACTTGTGGAAGACGTGCCTAGCAACTTATCTGGCATTTCCTAATCCAACAATAACAGTAATACTTTGCAAGGATAATGGCTTGAAATCGTCCTAGGGTTAAGTGGCCATACACATATTACGTAACACACTTAAGGGGGGGAGGGGGTATGGCATAGCCTTATGCTGCATTGTGGGGGAGGGGGGGTTTGGATCAATGTTACGTAACTCACACATATTAACCCTAAGAGCTGGCACACTCCTGTATCTATTGATACTGTAATAAATCTTTCAAAATTTAAAAAAAATATCAAATTGATAGCTAAATCAAGGATACAGTTAGTTGTAAAAAAATACTTCTGACATGGTACTATTTTAATAACCTCAAACTAAAAAAATAAATTAACGTGTTTTGAGTATATTCTGTATTGCTTTACACCTATGTTTTCTGTGGTTTTAAAGTGTAAAATAATGGCTTGATAAAGTATTGCACAATGCCACCCACATCCTTAGTTTTTTTAAGTTATTTTATTCTTGTATTAAACAATTTTTTTTCTTTTAGCGAATTTCCCCTATAGGGAAGAAGCTATTACCGTAGGTCTCATGGTAAGACTTAAGCCCGAGACCATGACAACTTTTTGTTTTGAGGTCCCCAGATGCCAAAAACACTATTCGTTCAAATTTATATATATATGTATATATATATATATATATATATATATATATATATATATATATATACATATATATGTGTCCGTTACCGCGATAACTTGAGTAAAAAACGTCCGATTTCGATGAAATTTGGCTCAAATGTGTAAAGTGACATTCATGACTTTAAGTTCGAAAACCAGAAATATCGGACCACGGGAAGGGGGCTTTATGGGGGTTTTAAATTTTCCAAAAATAAGTTTTTTAAATTTGTCACCCTAAAATTTTTAAAAAACTTAATTTTGGTTTTGACCATGTGATAGAGCTTAAAAAACAAATAATATGGTATTTTGAATTATTAACCTAGGTTAAGTGGTTGCGGATAAAATCCCAAAAAACCTGCTCATAAAATCTCCCATGTTAATCTTATGGGTAAAAGGTTTTTGGCTTTTCCTCAGTTCATTTCTATGTAAACTTCACATTTGCTTTTACCAATCAGTTTAGCTCTACAAAACAATCATTTTGGTGTTTAAATTGTGATTCTACGTCCAACCGTTGCCTTGATATTCAAAGTGCTAAACACAGTATGTTGTCCAATGTTATCCTTATAGAGAATATTTAAAATTTGATATCTCGATTATTTATGAACGTATATTGATGAAACTTGGTAGGTGGCTTCACCTAGTACTGGTATATATATATTTCTACAAAAAATTGATTTTTTGTTGATTATCCTCTTAGCAGCAAACCTGCATTCTCATCCCTAATGTTATTCTTATGGAGAATATGGAAAGCTTTATATCTCCCTTAATTATGAACATAAATCATTAAAACTTGGTATATAGCTTCACCTGGTTGAGTTATATTGATAATTGCAAAACACCCGCATTTTTATCTTCCTCGTTGCAGCAAACCTGCGTTCTCAGCCCTAATGTTATTCTTATAGAAAATAAATAAAATGCTATCTTATTTATTTAAGTATTTTTATGAAACTTGGTAAGTGGCTTTATGTGGTAGTAAGAAATATATTCATTTATAGGAAATTCGCTGAGTACGCAGGTTTGCTGCGACAGGGGTATTTGTTATGTTTTTATTATATCCCGTCTTGTATTAACTATAAATTAAATTTGTTACATTTGAGCTGAGATAGTTCATTTTGATGTTTATATTATTAGTAGCAGTATTGTTAGTTTGTATACATTTTGCTTAACAAATGTTGTTAAAAGAAAGTCATTTACAGTTTAATGATTCATTGAAATCCATATTCCAAATTGCTAATAAAACGATGTATAAAAGGTTTAAGCTGTTTTAAAGCCTACTACGATTGAGTTATGTAACAAATTGGGGGGTGGGGGGATATGCTCAAGCGTTATGGTGCGTTACATGGGGGTCTGAAATTACAAAAAAAATGTGTTACATAATATGTTTATGGCTTAACCTGAATTACCATCCACAATTTCATAGCAATGGCATGAACAGTATAGGAATGCGTACAGGACAAAGAAGCATTCAATTTTTATAAAGAGATTAAAAGGAAAATAAAAAGAACTCACTGCAGATCAACAGTGCATTTTGAAACTAATTTTAACATTAACATTGAAACAAAAAAGGGAAGTTTATGGATATCATACTGTTTATTGTAAGGAGAAGAGAAAAATAATGTTATTTTGTTTTCAATTATTGAAAAAATCAGTACCTACCAAGTAAAGCATGTGGAACTGAAAACATTTAATTGCACCAATAATCTGCAGTAAAACACTCAGTGGAGGTTTACCTTGGGCTTATTTCTACATGAGCCCTGTCCCAAGGTTTACCTTGTTCAAACTTGAGTGCTTATTTCTACATGAGCCCTGTTCCAAGGTTTACCTTGTTCAAACTTCAGGGCTTATTTCTACATGAGCCCTGTCCCAAGGTTTACCTTGTTCAAACTTGAGGGCTTATTTCTACATGAGCCCTGTCCCAAGGTTTACCTTGTTCAAACTTGAGGGCTTATTTCTACATGAGCCCTGTCCCAAGGTTTACCTTGTTCAAACTTGAGGGCTTATTTCTACATGAGCCCTGTCCCAAGGTTTACCTTGCTCAAACTTCAGGGCTTATTTCTACATGAGCCCTGTCCCAAGGTTTACCTTGCTCAAACTTCAGGGCTTATTTCTACATGAGCCCTGTCCCAAGGTTTACCTTGCTCAAACTTCAGGGCTTATTTCTACATGAGCCCTGTCCCAAGGTTTACCTTGTTCAAACTTGAGGGCTTATTTCTACATGAGCCCTGTCCCAAGGTTTACCTTGCTCAAACTTCAGGGCTTATTTCTACATGAGCCCTGTCCCAAGGTTTACCTTGCTCAAACTTCAGGGCTTATTTCTACATGAGCCCTGTCCCAAGGTTTACCTTGTTCAAACTTGAGGGCTTATTTCTACATGAGCCCTGTCCCAAGGTTTACCTTGCTCAAACTTCAGGGCTTATTTCTACATGAGCCCTGTCCCAAGGTTTACCTTGCTCAAACTTCAGGGCTTATTTCTACATGAGCCCTGTCCCAAGGTTTACCTTGTTCAAACTTGAGGGCTTATTTCTACATGAGCCCTGTCCCAAGGTTTACCTTGCTCAAACTTCAGGGCTTATTTCTACATGAGCCCTGTCCCAAGGTTTACCTTGCTCAAACTTCAGGGCTTATTTCTACATGAGCCCTGTCCCAAGGTTTACCTTGCTCAAACTTCAGGGCTTATTTCTACATGAGCCCTGTCCCAAGGTTTACCTTGCTCAAACTTCAGGGCTTATTTCTACATGAGCCCTGTTCCAAGGTTTACCTTGCTCAAACTTCAGGGCTTATTTCTACATGAGCCCTGTTCCAAGGTTTACCTTGCTCAAACTTCAGGGCTTATTTCTACATGAGCCCTGTTCCAAGGTTTACCTTGCTCAAACTTCAGGGCTTATTTCTACATGAGCCCTGTTCCAAGGTTTACCTTGCTCAAACTTCAGGGCTTATTTCTACATGAGCCCTGTTCCAAGGTTTACCTTGTTCAAACTTCAGGGCTTATTTCTACATGAGCCCTGTTCCAAGGTTTACCTTGTTCAAACTTGAGGGCTTATTTCTACATGAGCCCTGTTCCAAGGTTTACCTTGTTCAAACTTGAGGGCTTATTTCTACATGAGCCCTGTTCCAAGGTTTACCTTGTTCAAACTTCAGGGCTTATTTCTACATGAGCCCTGTTCCAAGGTTTACCTTGCTCAAACTTCAGGGCTTATTTCTACATGAGCCCTGTTCCAAGGTTTACCTTGTTCAAACTTCAGGGCTTATTTCTACATGAGCCCTGTTCCAAGGTTTACCTTGTTCAAACTTCAGGGCTTATTTCTACATGAGCCCTGTTCCAAGGTTTACCTTGTTCAAACTTCAGGGCTTATTTCTACATGAGCCCTGTTCCAAGGTTTACCTTGTTCAAACTTCAGGGCTTATTTCTACATGAGCCCTGTTCCAAGGTTTACCTTGCTCAAACTTGAGGGCTTATTTCTACATGAGCCCTGTTCCAAGGTTTACCTTGTTCAAACTTCAGGGCTTATTTCTACATGAGCCCTGTTCCAAGGTTTACCTTGCTCAAACTTGAGGGCTTATTTCTACATGAGCCCTGTTCCAAGGTTTACCTTGTTCAAACTTCAGGGCTTATTTCTACATGAGCCCTGTTCCAAGGTTTACCTTGTTCAAACTTCAGGGCTTATTTCTACATGAGCCCTGTTCCAAGGTTTACCTTGCTCAAACTTGAGGGCTTATTTCTACATGAGCCCTGTTCCAAGGTTTACCTTGTTCAAACTTGAGGGCTTATTTCTACATGAGCCCTGTTCCAAGGTTTACCTTGTTCAAACTTGAGGGCTTATTTCTACATGAGCCCTGTTCCAAGGTTTACCTTGCTCAAACTTGAGGGCTTATTTCTACATGAGCCCTGTTCCAAGGTTTACCTTGTTCAAACTTGAGGGCTTATTTCTACATGAGCCCTGTTCCAAGGTTTACCTTGTTCAAACTTCAGGGCTTATTTCTACATGAGCCCTGTTCCAAGGTTTACCTTGTTCAAACTTCAGGGCTTATTTATACATGAGCCCTGTCCCAAGGTTTACCTTGTTCAAACTTCAGGGCTTATTTCTACATGAGCCCTGTTCCAAGGTTTACCTTGTTCAAACTTCAGGGCTTATTTCTACATGAGCCCTGTTCCAAGGTTTACCTTGTTCAAACTTCAGGGCTTATTTCTACATGAGCCCTGTTCCAAGGTTTACCTTGTTCAAACTTGAGGGCTTATTTCTACATGAGCCCTGTTCCAAGGTTTACCTTGTTCAAACTTGAGGGCTTATTTCTACATGAGCCCTGTTCCAAGGTTTACCTTGTTCAAACTTGAGGGCTTATTTCTACATGAGCCCTGTTCCAAGGTTTACCTTGTTCAAACTTGAGGGCTTATTTCTACATGAGCCCTGTTCCAAGGTTTACCTTGTTCAAACTTCAGGGCTTATTTCTACATGAGCCCTGTTCCAAGGTTTACCTTGCTCAAACTTGAGGGCTTATTTCTACATGAGCCCTGTTCCAAGGTTTACCTTGTTCAAACTTCAGGGCTTATTTCTACATGAGCCCTGTTCCAAGGTTTACCTTGCTCAAACTTGAGGGCTTATTTCTACATGAGCCCTGTTCCAAGGTTTACCTTGCTCAAACTTGAGGGCTTATTTCTACATGAGCCCTGTTCCAAGGTTTACCTTGTTCAAACTTCAGGGCTTATTTCTACATGAGCCCTGTTCCAAGGTTTACCTTGTTCAAACTTCAGGGCTTATTTCTACATGAGCCCTGTTCCAAGGTTTACCTTGTTCAAACTTCAGGGCTTATTTCTACATGAGCCCTGTTCCAAGGTTTACCTTGTTCAAACTTCAGGGCTTATTTCTACATGAGCCCTGTTCCAAGGTTTACCTTGTTCAAACTTGAGGGCTTATTTCTACATGAGCCCTGTTCCAAGGTTTACCTTGTTCAAACTTGAGGGCTTATTTCTACATGAGCCCTGTTCCAAGGTTTACCTTGTTCAAACTTGAGGGCTTATTTCTACATGAGCCCTGTTCCAAGGTTTACCTTGTTCAACCTTGAGGGCTTATTTCTACATGAGCCCTGTTCCAAGGTTTACCTTGTTCAAACTTGAGGGCTTATTTCTACATGAGCCCTGTTCCAAGGTTTACCTTGTTCAAACTTGAGGGCTTATTTCTACATGAGCCCTGTTCCAAGGTTTACCTTGTTCAAACTTGAGGGCTTATTTCTACATGAGCCCTGTTCCAAGGTTTACCTTGTTCAAACTTGAGGGCTTATTTCTACATGAGCCCTGTTCCAAGGTTTACCTCGTTCAAACTTGAGGGCTTATTTCTACATGAGCCCTGTTCCAAGGTTTACCTTGTTCAAACTTGAGGGCTTATTTCTACATGAGCCCTGTTCCAAGGTTTACCTTGTTCAAACTTGAGGGCTTATTTCTACATGAGCCCTGTTCCAAGGTTTACCTTGTTCAAACTTGAGGGCTTATTTCTACATGAGCCCTGTTCCAAGGTTTACCTTGTTCAAACTTGAGGGCTTATTTCTACATGAGCCCTGTTCCAAGGTTTACCTTGTTCAAACTTCAGGGCTTATTTCTACATGAGCCCTGTTCCAAGGTTTACCTTGTTCAAACTTCAGGGCTTATTTCTACATGAGCCCTGTTCCAAGGTTTACCTTGTTCAAACTTCAGGGCTTATTTCTACATGAGCCCTGTTCCAAGGTTTACCTTGTTCAAACTTCAGGGCTTATTTCTACATGAGCCCTGTTCCAAGGTTTACCTTGTTCAAACTTGAGGGCTTATTTCTACATGAGCCCTGTTCCAAGGTTTACCTTGTTCAAACTTGAGGGCTTATTTCTACATGAGCCCTGTTCCAAGGTTTACCTTGTTCAAACTTCAGGGCTTATTTCTACATGAGCCCTGTTCCAAGGTTTACCTTGTTCAAACTTCAGGGCTTATTTCTACATGAGCCCTGTTCCAAGGTTTACCTTGTTCAAACTTGAGGGCTTATTTGTACATGAGCCCTGTTCCAAGGTTTACCTTGTTCAAACTTGAGGGCTTATTTCTACATGAGCCCTGTTCCAAGGTTTACCTTGTTCAAACTTGAGGGCTTATTTCTACATGAGCCCTGTTCCAAGGTTTACCTTGTTCAAACTTCAGGGCTTATTTCTACATGAGCCCTGTTCCAAGGTTTACCTTGTTCAAACTTCAGGGCTTATTTCTACATGAGCCATGTTCCAAGGTTTACCTTGTTCAAACTTGAGGGCTTATTTCTACATGAGCCCTGTTCCAAGGTTTACCTTGTTCAAACTTGAGGGCTTATTTCTACATGAGCCCTGTTCCAAGGTTTACCTTGTTCAAACTTCAGGGCTTATTTCTACATGAGCCCTGTTCCAAGGTTTACCTTGCTCAAACTTCAGGGCTTATTTCTACATGAGCCCTGTTCCAAGGTTTACCTTGCTCAAACTTCAGGGCTTATTTCTACATGAGCCCTGTTCCAAGGTTTACCTTGCTCAAACTTCAGGGCTTATTTCTACATGAGCCCTGTTCCAAGGTTTACCTTGTTCAAACTTGAGGGCTTATTTCTACATGAGCCCTGTTCCAAGGTTTACCTTGTTCAAACTTCAGGGCTTATTTCTACATGAGCCCTGTTCCAAGGTTTACCTTGTTCAAACTTCAGGGCTTATTTCTACATGAGCCATGTTCCAAGGTTTACCTTGTTCAAACTTGAGGGCTTATTTCTACATGAGCCCTGTTCCAAGGTTTACCTTGTTCAAACTTGAGGGCTGATTTCTACATGAGCCCTGTTCCAAGGTTTACCTTGTTCAAACTTCAGGGCTTATTTCTACATGAGCCCTGTTCCAAGGTTTACCTTGTTCAAACTTCAGGGCTTATTTCTACATGAGCCATGTTCCAAGGTTTACCTTGTTCAAACTTCAGGGCTTATTTCTACATGAGCCCTGTTCCAAGGTTTACCTTGTTCAAACTTCAGGGCTTATTTCTACATGAGCCCTGTTCCAAGGTTTACCTTGTTCAAACTTCAGGGCTTATTTCTACATGAGCCCTGTTCCAAGGTTTACCTTGTTCAAACTTCAGGGCTCATTTCTACATGAGCCCTGTTCCAAGGTTTACCTTGTTCAAACTTGAGGGCTTATTTCTACATGAGCCCTGTTCCAAGGTTTACCTTGTTCAAACTTGAGGGCTTATTTCTACATGAGCCCTGTTCCAAGGTTTACCTTGTTCAAACTTGAGGGCTTATTTCTACATGAGCCCTGTTCCAAGGTTTACCTTGTTCAAACTTGAGGGCTTATTTCTACATGAGCCCTGTTCCAAGGTTTACCTTGTTCAAACTTGAGGGCTTATTTCTACATGAGCCCTGTTCCAAGGTTTACCTTGTTCAAACTTGAGGGCTTATTTCTACATGAGCCCTGTTCCAAGGTTTACCTTGTTCAAACTTCAGGGCTTATTTCTACATGAGCCCTGTTCCAAGGTTTACCTTGTTCAAACTTGAGGGCTTATTTCTACATGAGCCCTGTTCCAAGGTTTACCTTGTTCAAACTTGAGGGCTTATTTCTACATGAGCCCTGTTCCAAGGTTTACCTTGTTCAAACTTGAGGGCTTATTTCTACATGAGCCCTGTTCCAAGGTTTACCTTGTTCAAACTTGAGGGCTTATTTCTACATGAGCCCTGTTCCAAGGTTTACCTTGTTCAAACTTCAGTGCTTATTTCTACATGAGCCCTGTTCCAAGGTTTACCTTGTTCAAACTTGAGGGCTTATTTCTACATGAGCCCTGTTCCAAGGTTTACCTTGTTCAAACTTGAGGGCTTATTTCTACATGAGCCCTGTTCCAAGGTTTACCTTGTTCAAACTTCAGTGCTTATTTCTACATGAGCCCTGTTCCAAGGTTTACCTTGTTCAAACTTGAGGGCTTATTTCTACATGAGCCCTGTTCCAAGGTTTACCTTGTTCAAACTTCAGTGCTTATTTCTACATGAGCCCTGTTCCAAGGTTTACCTTGTTCAAACTTCAGGGCTTATTTCTACATGAGCCCTGTTCCAAGGTTTACCTTGTTCAAACTTCAGTGCTTATTTCTACATGAGCCCTGTTCCAAGGTTTACCTTGTTCAAACTTCAGGGCTTATTTCTACATGAGCCCTGTTCCAAGGTTTACCTTGTTCAAACTTCAGTGCTTATTTCTACATGAGCCCTGTTCCAAGGTTTACCTTGTTCAAACTTCAGGGCTTATTTCTACATGAGCCCTGTTCCAAGGTTTACCTTGTTCAAACTTCAGGGCTTATTTCTACATGAGCCCTGTTCCAAGGTTTACCTTGCTCAAACTTCAGGGCTTATTTCTACATGAGCCCTGTTCCAAGGTTTACCTTGTTCAAACTTCAGGGCTTATTTCTACATGAGCCCTGTTCCAAGGTTTACCTTGTTCAAACTTGAGGGCTTATTTTTACATGAGCCCTGTTCCAAGGTTTACCTTGTTCAAACTTGAGGGCTTATTTTTACATGAGCCCTGTTCCAAGGTTTACCTTGTTCAAACTTCAGGGCTTATTTCTACATGAGCCCTGTTCCAAGGTTTACCTTGTTCAAACTTGAGTGCTTATTTCTACATGAGCCCTGTTCCAAGGTTTACCTTGTTCAAACTTGAGTGCTTATTTCTACATGAGCCCTGTTCCAAGGTTTACCTTGTTCAAACTTGAGGGCTTATTTCTACATGAGCCCTGTTCCAAGGTTTACCTTGCTCAAACTTGAGGGCTTATTTCTACATGAGCCCTGTTCCAAGGTTTACCTTGTTCAAACTTGAGGGCTTATTTCTACATGAGCCCTGTTCCAAGGTTTACCTTGCTCAAACTTGAGGGCTTATTTCTAAATGAGCCCTGTTCCAAGGTTTACCTTGCTCAAACTTGAGGGCTTATTTCTACATGAGCCCTGTTCCAAGGTTTACCTTGTTCAAACTTGAGTGCTTATTTCTACATGAGCCCTGTTCCAAGGTTTACCTTGCTCAAACTTGAGGGCGTATTTCTACATGAGCCCTGTTCCAAGGTTTACCTTGCTCAAACTTCAGTGCTTATTTCTACATGAGCCCTGTTCCAAGGTTTACCTTGTTCAAACTTCAGGGCTTATTTCTACATGAGCCCTGTTCCAAGGTTTACCTTGTTCAAACTTCAGTGCTTATTTCTACATGAGCCCTGTTCCAAGGTTTACCTTGTTCAAACTTCAGGGCTTATTTCTACATGAGCCCTGTTCCAAGGTTTACCTTGCTCAAACTTCAGGGCTTATTTCTACATGAGCCCTGTTCCAAGGTTTACCTTGTTCAAACTTGAGGGCTTATTTCTACATGAGCCCTGTTCCAAGGTTTACCTTGTTCAAACTTCAGGGCTTATTTCTACATGAGCCCTGTTCCAAGGTTTACCTTGTTCAAACTTGAGTGCTTATTTCTACATGAGCCCTGTTCCAAGGTTTACCTTGTTCAAACTTGAGTGCTTATTTCTACATGAGCCCTGTT
Source organism: Allygus modestus (assembly GCA_963675035.1). Taxonomy (NCBI): domain Eukaryota; kingdom Metazoa; phylum Arthropoda; class Insecta; order Hemiptera; family Cicadellidae; genus Allygus; species Allygus modestus. The sequence continues at coordinate 5,039,187 of OY776111.1, forward strand.
CCAAGGTTTACCTTGTTCAAACTTGAGGGCTTATTTCTACATGAGCCCTGTTCCAAGGTTTACCTTGCTCAAACTTGAGGGCTTATTTCTACATGAACCCTGTTCCAAGGTTTACCTTGTTCAAACTTGAGGGCTTATTTCTACATGAGCCCTGTTCCAAGGTTTACCTTGCTCAAACTTGAGGGCTTATTTCTACATGAGCCCTGTTCCAAGGTTTACCTTGCTCAAACTTGAGGGCTTATTTCTACATGAGCCCTGTTCCAAGGTTTACCTTGCTCAAACTTGAGGGCTTATTTCTACATGAGCCCTGTTCCAAGGTTTACCTTGCTCAAACTTCAGGGCTTATTTCTACATGAGCCCTGTTCCAAGTTTTACCTTGCTCAAACTTCAGGGCTTATTTCTACATGAGCCCTGTTCCAAGGTTTACCTTGTTCAAACTTCAGGGCTTATTTCTACATGAGCCCTGTTCCAAGGTTTACCTTGTTCAAACTTGAGGGCTTATTTCTACATGAGCCCTGTTCCAAGGTTTACCTTGTTCAAACGTCAGGGCTTATTTCTACATGAGCCCTGTTCCAAGGTTTACCTTGTTCAAACTTCAGGGCTTATTTCTACATGAGCCCTGTTCCAAGGTTTACCTTGTTCAAACTTCAGGTTTTATTTCTACATGAGCCCTGTTCCAAGGTTTACCTTGTTCAAACTTGAGGGCTTATTTCTACATGAGCCCTGTTCCAAGGTTTACCTTGTTCAAACTTCAGGGCTTATTTCTACATGAGCCCTGTTCCAAGGTTTACCTTGTTCAAACTTGAGGGCTTATTTCTACATGAGCCCTGTTCCAAGGTTTACCTTGTTCAAACTTGAGTGCTTATTTCTACATGAGCCCTGTTCCAAGGTTTACCTTGTTCAAACTTCAGGGCTTATTTCTACATGAGCCCTGTTCCAAGGTTTACCTTGTTCAAACTTGAGTGCTTATTTCTACATGAGCCCTATTCCAAGGTTTACCTTGTTCAAACTTGTGGGCTTATTTCTACATGAGGCCTGTTCCAAGGTTTACCTTGTTCAAACTTGAGGGCTTATTTCTACATGAGCCCTGTTCCAAGGTTTACCTTGCTCAAACTTGAGGGCTTATTTCTACATGAGCCCTGTTCCAAGGTTTACCTTGTTCAAACTTGAGTGCTTATTTCTACATGAGCCCTGTTCCAAGGTTTACCTTGTTCAAACTTGAGGGCTTATTTCTACATGAGCCCTGTTCCAAGGTTTACCTTGTTCAAACTTGAGGGCTTATTTCTACATGAGCCCTGTTCCAAGGTTTACCTTGTTCAAACTTGAGGGCTTATTGCTACATGAGCCCTGTTCCAAGGTTTACCTTGTTCAAACTTGAGTGCTTATTTCTACATGAGCCCTGTTCCAAGGTTTACCTTGTTCAAACTTGAGGGCTTATTTCTACATGAGCCCTGTTCCAAGGTTTACCTTGCTCAAACTTGAGGGCTTATTTCTACATGAGCCCTGTTCCAAGGTTTACCTTGCTCAAACTTGAGGGCTTATTTCTACATGAGCCCTGTTCCAAGGTTTACCTTGCTCAAACTTCAGGGCTTATTTCTACATGAGCCCTGTTCCAAGTTTTACCTTGCTCAAACTTCAGGGCTTATTTCTACATGAGCCCTGTTCCAAGGTTTACCTTGTTCAAACTTCAGGGCTTATTTCTACATGAGCCCTGTTCCAAGGTTTACCTTGTTCAAACTTGAGGGCTTATTTCTACATGAGCCCTGTTCCAAGGTTTACCTTGTTCAAACGTCAGGGCTTATTTCTACATGAGCCCTGTTCCAAGGTTTACCTTGTTCAAACTTCAGGGCTTATTTCTACATGAGCCCTGTTCCAAGGTTTACCTTGTTCAAACTTCAGGTTTTATTTCTACATGAGCCCTGTTCCAAGGTTTACCTTGTTCAAACTTGAGGGCTTATTTCTACATGAGCCCTGTTCCAAGGTTTACCTTGTTCAAACTTCAGGGCTTATTTCTACATGAGCCCTGTTCCAAGGTTTACCTTGTTCAAACTTGAGGGCTTATTTCTACATGAGCCCTGTTCCAAGGTTTACCTTGTTCAAACTTGAGTGCTTATTTCTACATGAGCCCTGTTCCAAGGTTTACCTTGTTCAAACTTCAGGGCTTATTTCTACATGAGCCCTGTTCCAAGGTTTACCTTGTTCAAACTTGAGTGCTTATTTCTACATGAGCCCTATTCCAAGGTTTACCTTGTTCAAACTTGTGGGCTTATTTCTACATGAGGCCTGTTCCAAGGTTTACCTTGTTCAAACTTGAGGGCTTATTTCTACATGAGCCCTGTTCCAAGGTTTACCTTGCTCAAACTTGAGGGCTTATTTCTACATGAGCCCTGTTCCAAGGTTTACCTTGTTCAAACTTGAGTGCTTATTTCTACATGAGCCCTGTTCCAAGGTTTACCTTGTTCAAACTTGAGGGCTTATTTCTACATGAGCCCTGTTCCAAGGTTTACCTTGTTCAAACTTGAGGGCTTATTTCTACATGAGCCCTGTTCCAAGGTTTACCTTGTTCAAACTTGAGGGCTTATTGCTACATGAGCCCTGTTCCAAGGTTTACCTTGTTCAAACTTGAGTGCTTATTTCTACATGAGCCCTGTTCCAAGGTTTACCTTGTTCAAACTTGAGGGCTTATTTCTACATGAGCCCTGTTCCAAGGTTTACCTTGTTCAAACTTGAGGGCTTATTTCTACATGAGCCCTGTTCCAAGGTTTACCTTGTTCAAACTTGAGGGCTTATTTCTACATGAGCCCTGTTCCAAGGTTTACCTTGTTCAAACTTGAGTGCTTATTTCTACATGAGCCCTGTTCCAAGGTTTACCTTGTTCAAACTTGAGGGCTTATTTCTACATGAGCCCTGTTCCAAGGATAACCTTGTTCAAACTTGAGGGCTTATTTCTACATGAGCCCTGTTCCAAGGTTTACCTTGTTCAAACTTGAGGGCTTATTTCTACATGAGCCCTGTTCCAAGGTTTACCTTGCTCAAACTTGAGGGCTTATTTCTACATGAGCCCTGTTCCAAGGTTTACCTTGCTCAAACTTGAGGGCTTATTTCTGCATGAGCCCTGTTCCAAGGTTTACCTTGCTCAAACTTGAGTGCTTATTTCTGCATGAGCCCTGTTCCAAGGTTTACCTTGCTCAAACTTGAGGGCTTATTTCTACATGAGCCCTGTTCCAAGGTTTACCTTGTTCAAACTTGAGGGCTTATTTCTACATGAGCCCTGTTCCAAGGTTTACCTTGTTCAAACTTGAGGGCTTATTTCTACATGAGCCCTGTTCCAAGGTTTACCTTGTTCAAACTTGAGGGCTTATTTCTACATGAGCCCTGTTCCAAGGTTTACCTTGTTCAAACTTGAGGGCTTATTTCTACATGAGCCCTGTTCCAAGGTTTACCTTGTTCAAACTTGAGGGCTTATTTCTACATGAGCCCTGTTCCAAGGTTTACCTTGTTCAAACTTGAGGGCTTATTTCTACATGAGCCCTGTTCCAAGGTTTACCTTGTTCAAACTTCAGGGCTTATTTCTACATGAGCCCTGTTCCAAGGTTTACCTTGTTCAAACTTCAGGGCTTATTTCTACATGAGCCCTGTTCCAAGGTTTACCTTGTTCAAACTTCAGGGCTTATTTCTACATTAGCCCTGTTCCAAGGTTTACCTTGTTCAAACTTCAGGGCTTATTTCTACATGAGCCCTGTTCCAAGGTTTACCTTGTTCAAACTTCAGGGCTTATTTCTACATGAGCCCTGTTCCAAGGTTTACCTTGTTCAAACTTGAGGGCTTATTTCTACATGAGCCCTGTTCCAAGGTTTACCTTGTTCAAACTTCAGGGCTTATTTCTACATGATCCCTGTTCCAAGGTTTACCTTGTTCAAACTTCAGGGCTTATTTATACATGAGCCCTGTTCCAAGGTTTACCTTGTTCAAACTTCAGGGCTTATTTCTACATGAGCCCTGTTCCAAGGTTTACCTTGTTCAAACTTCAGGGCTTATTTCTACATGAGCCCTGTTCCAAGGTTTACCTTGTTCAAACTTCAGGGCTTATTTCTACATGAGCCCTGTTCCAAGGTTTACCTTGCTCAAACTTCAGGGCTTATTTCTACATGAGCCCTGTTCCAAGGTTTACCTTGCTCAAACTTCAGGGCTTATTTCTACATGAGCCCTGTTCCAAGGTTTACCTTGTTCAAACTTCAGGGCTTATTTCTGCATGAGCCCTGTTCCAAGGTTTACCTTGTTCAAACTTCAGGGCTTATTTCTACATGAGCCCTGTTCCAAGGTTTACCTTGTTCAAACTTCAGAGCTTATTTCTACATGAGCCCTGTTCCAAGGTTTACCTTGTTCAAACTTGAGTGCTTATTTCTACATGAGCCCTGTTCCAAGGTTTACCTTGTTCAAACTTGAGGGCTTATTTCTACATGAGCCCTGTTCCAAGGTTTACCTTGTTCAAACTTGAGGGCTTATTTCTACATGAGCCCTGTTCCAAGGTTTACCTTGTTCAAACTTGAGGGCTTATTTCTACATGAGCCCTGTTCCAAGGTTTACCTTGTTCAAACTTCAGGGCTTATTTCTACATGAGCCCTGTTCCAAGGTTTACCTTGTTCAAACTTCAGGGCTTATTTCTACATGAGCCCTGTTCCAAGGGTTTTCTTGATTGTAGGTGCATGTATCAATAACTAGTTTTATTTGGATATCAATAAATGAGTTGGAAAATTAGACTCATTTTGAGATAGGAGAAAAATACACAAATTTCCTATGTTTTAAATCAACTGTTCTGGGTTTCAAAATTGTCTTGTTAATTTTTCAAAGGTAGTAAAATGTTTTAAGTAAAGACAATTTTATTACTAATTCGGCAAAGATGTGTAGGAAATGTTTATAGTTTCTCTCATGTCCACTAGAGTGCAGTAATAGAGGAAAAAAGTAAGGTAGAGGAATCAAATTGATCAGATGCTAAAACAATAATGTCTGTCTTTTAATGCCTGTTTTGAAAAAAGAGGTTGACAACAGCAGAAATAAGTACGAAAATAATTAAAATATTATTAGGAATTGGAGCCTTAGTTTGAAAGGAGCTGAAAAAATGACATTTTGGGATTGCATTAGTAAGAGAAGAGATTAATAATACACAATGTTATACATCTTTTATTGTAGACATGTACTAAATCATCAAAGTTGTGTTCTCATTGGTCCGTAGACCCGCTGGTTCACTAACATCAACTCCGGCGTAACACAGTTACAGCTTTTTCAACTCAACAAACCGATCTTTATCACAAAAATCCTTGTATGACCTAACAAACTGGATGTTCAGTTCTGGGTGGGCAGTAACATATCGCTGTATCAGTGGGGGGTGGGAGGAGTCCACTTCTAGCAACATGAGGCCCCCGGGGCTGAGGGTGGAGGAGGCGAGAGTCAGCAGTGATCGGACCACTCGGAGGCCATCACGACCAGCCTCCAGGGCTCTGAGGTCCTCGTACCTACAACGTGACATATCGCTGTATCAGTGTGGGGTGGGGGGAGTCCACCTCTAGCAACATGAGGCCGCCGGGGCGGAGGGTGAAGGAGGCGAGAGTCAGCAGTGATCGGACCACTCGGAGGCCATCACGACCAGCCTCCAGGGCTCTGAGGTCCTCGTACCTGCAACGTGACATATCGCTGTATCAGTGTGGGGTGGGGGGAGTCCACCTCTAGCAACATGAGGCCGCCGGGGCGGAGGGTGAAGGAGGCGAGAGTCAGCAGTGATCGAACCACTCGGAGGCCATCACGACCAGCCTCCAGGGCTCTGAGGTCCTCGTACCTGCAACGTGACATATCGCTGTATCAGTGGGGGGTGGGAGGAGTCATTGGTGATTGATTCATCCCATACTCAACCGAAGGCTGGCACGCCTAGGGACAAGGTCTGTCCTATTTGAAAATAAAGATAACCTTAGTATTTCCTAAGTCATTATGAACCACTCACAGTTTGATCTCTGGCTGGAGGTCTTGCAGCTGGGCGTAAGGCACGTACGGAGGGTTGCTAACGACAAGGTCCACCGGGCAGTCCAGGTCCAGGGGCCGAGAGAGGGTCCCGTCCTCCTGTAGCTTGCTTTGGACCACCTGTAGGCAATGACACCTCACGTAATACAACTGGTATAGCTGGAGGTCATGAAGCTGGGCGTAAGGCACGTACAGAGGTCGACCGGATAGTCCAGGTCCAAAATTTATTTGTTATACTTCATTATATACACTTTATTAGATAAAAGTACCTAATTCAGAATAAACTCTTTATTGAATTCAGTGTGATCCTATTGTCAGCTACCGTAGGTTGACTCAGAGGATGATATACAGGAGGTCGGAATCTGTCAGCTCACGTTACATCAGCCTCTGCTAATCATCCTCAAATGATATAATATATCTGTCAGAGGATTCTGCAGTCTAAATGGAATGCAGTAGGCTCAAAGTTTATTTCCATTAAACAATTTTTATTATCATGAAAGAAATTCAAACACTAAAATAAAATTCTTGCAAGATCCTCAATCGAACTGTGCATAAGAATGTGCTCACCTATAAGTAGTGTACTATACTTTTGTATGTAAAAAGTTCTCATATGCAAGTATATTAAATTATTAGGCCTATCAACATTGTTTGTGATACTGAGAATAACAAGGTTATAATCTTCTGAAAAGATTCTTAAGAGAACAAATATTATTGCTAACTTCTAGAAACACATCAAAAGCAATGTCGGATTTAGGTTTAAATAGGAAATAATTAATAAACGTTTTGCAATTGTATTACGACATTAAACAATCAACAAAATTAAAAACGAAGTGAAAAATATTTAACTACATTTGGTACAAGTCAGGCAGTGAGTGATGGGAACTATTTATTGTGATGGGTTTATTGATGGTGTTTAGTTACCAGTCGGTACTGAAACGTCAGTCGTTGTAGTTCTCTGAACGTAGAGAGACTCGGCAGGTTTGGAATATTTAAGGATTCTTACTGTTATTTCCATCTACATCATGGAAACTGTTCTCTTCTGTGTAACAAGAGGTCTAACTAGGCATAGAGATGTGCATGGACACAACACAAGTCATGCAGGCAATTTCCACCTTCCTGGAAACAGTAGAGCTACCTATGAAAAAACAACCATCTTATGCTGGAAAGAGGATGTACAACGAGCTGCCTGAAGACATGAAGAACAAAGACCCGCAAATCTTGAAGATTGGCTACGCGGAACTGGCTTCAAGACTGGGTCTTCTACGGCCTGGAAGAGTTTGTCAACTGGAGGGACAATGCACAAATACAGGCTCAAAGGAAAAAGAAAATCTGTATTATATTTATTTGCATTTTATATGTACTGTATTTTTTACTGTAAATAGCAAATTGACAGGTATTCTAATCTTAAAGATTATGAATACAAATTTCTGATTTTTTATTTCGGAACCGATTTCCTTCAGCCAGTACAGAACTACGTTGTTGAAAACTTCTGTCGAGACCTGCCGGTCCCTTATCTCAGTAGGGACATCCCTGCACAGGTAGTTAGCGATAAAATATGAGTTTGAATGGCTAACTGATTTGACTGCTCGTCGTTAACAGCTTTCTTGTGATATAATTGTGTGCTTCTTTTAAGAAGGTGGCAGCCTCTTTTTGTCTTTCTTTGCCTGTCCACATAGACTATACATCTGTGCGTGGAACGTGACCAGCAAAGCAAGAAGTGAGCCGTTACCGTGTGAGTTGAACAGTACTGATAACTATTACATGCCAGGGCCGCTGCTACGGTTCCGGAGTCTGACGTCTTGACCTCTAGGCCAGCGACTCACCCACCTTTATTACAATTTCACATTGTAATCGAGACCAAACAGGCAAAATAAATAGTTCGGGTTTCCTTCACATTTATTATTATTTGAATCAAATGGTAAAAACATAGGTCATTTTTATTTAAATTTTTTTTCAAGAGATTTATTTGATACTTCCATTTTAATTTAGAATTTAAAATAAGCCCGAGATTTGTTTAGTGGTCACACTCATAAGAAATAAGCATTAACTGTAACAGTAAATTATCAGTTTCCCACTGACAGTAAGTTTATACCTACTTACAATTTAACGATAATACAAACACGGGACACATTCTTGTTTAAACTTTGATTTTCAACTGTGTTAAATTCTCACCTGTAAATTAGCTGTTAGCTTGTTCAGTTCTGCGTTTTTCTTTGTCAACTGACAAGCCAATTTGCTCTGATCAATCGCAATTACCCGAGCCTGCAACATAATTAAAATAAGAAAATAATACAAGTTCTACAATAATCTGTACCAAAAAATGATTTACTTTGGTTTTATATTAACCGAGGCAGTTTAACACAAATAAACAAATATCTGATGATAATATGGCAAAGATGAATGCCACATGGAAAATCAACTGCATATCTATTTTAATCCGAAATAGTTTGTAAAGTAAATCAATAGAAAGGCCAAAATCTAGGTGCAATGTTTACCTTAGACAAGTCCTTTAAAAAGGTGGCTTATCCAGCGGCCAACTATAGTAAACACACTAACTTACTACCGGTACTTCGTCCTTACAGTTTATGCAGAATAAGCCACTGCGGAAATTGCTAGTCGAGTCTTAAAACTATTTAATGAACTGTAAAAAGATGGATGCAACAGACCAGACTGAGTTAAAGGTAACAATAGTGGCAATAAATTAAATATAAACAGATTAACAAACCTTAACACCAGCAATTTATTATACTTCAACGACGGTTCAGACTTGGCTGATGAACTGTTTTCAATGTTTTTGTGTAACTTTTATGTGTTCAGTGCATTTCAACAAATTTACAACATTCAAGAGAGTGAGTTATCGCTCTGCAAGTTTGATAAGAGCTCCCTATGAGCCGAAAACATAGTCGTCAAATTGTAATTGGAAGGAATTGCGGATGTCAAGGTACGTTAACCTGTTTGGATAACCAATTTCGGAAGGCTTAATAATGAATAAAATAAATTAATGTTTGTTGTGTTAGTTCTAGTACTAGGAAACTAGTTTAACAGTTAACATTTAAGCTATAAAAAGCAATTTGCAGGTAAAGTTTTACCTGGGGCAGAGCTTTTAGCAGGGACAGGCAGATGGCGCCGGACCCACAGCCGACCTCCAGCACCACCGAGACCGGCGCAGCCTTGCCCAGCACCAGCTCCACCTATCACACAGATCACTGTCAAACAAGGCTCTCACAAATACATAACTTAAATATGGTTTTCACAGCTTTGGTCTATTTAGGGTGACCATAACTATAATAGTCCAAACGGGCTATTCATTCATATCAGTCATTCATATTTATACACTTGTGGGCCCAACCTGCGCTGTCGACGCCTGCCGTTCCAGTTGACGACCCTTTTTAGCGAATTTCCCCTATAGGGAAGAAGCTATTACTGTAGTCAGCATGGTAAGACCTAGGCCCGGGACTATGATAACTTTTTGTTTTGAGGTCCCCAGACCCCAAAAACACCATTCGTTTGAAACTGTAAACAAAAACTGGGCAGTTCGGAAACCAACAGGATGTCCTCAAAAGCTTTAAATAATGGGACATAAGGCCACCCTAGGTCTAGTTCATCCGAGTCATGCCCGCGAAATCATCAGTTAAAGAGACGAAATGCCAGACACCACAATAATAATTAATAAGTGTGACATGACAGGGGGGAGTGGGGAGTAATAAGCAGCGTGACAGAGTGTGACACGTGGGGGGAGGGGGTCAAAAAGGGCTGAATATAGTGTGATGTAATTTATGCGTGGCCCCTAACCTAAATATGATCTAGAGTCGTCATGAAGAATCATCTGTGCGTATTTCCTGAAGAATTATTACAGCTGGTAAATCTCAAAGAATGCAGAGATAGTAAAAAATGTTTACAATAACTTGACTGAGGCGGTCTTGACTGGTCAGTAGTGACTGTTTAGCATAATGTTCCATCAGAGTCACATTAGTCTGTTTCCTTTTGAGCATAAATGAGACTATAAAACATAATTTGATACTTCTATACAAATTATTTTACTTTCTCACACTTTAAGCACAATTTTTCAGAGTATTCGGACAATTTAGAAGCACAGAGTAGGAGCATCACTTGTGTCTGAGTCTGAACAGGCCTGCCCAGAGAAATTTCGGGCCCCTGGGCAAATCAGAGTATGGGCCCCCTTTCACGGATCCAAGTTGGTGACCAGGGTATGCTCAGGGCCCCCACCCGACGGGTCCGGGCCTCCAAAGAGTCCGGGTCCCTGGGCAATTGCCCCCTTGCCCCCCCCCCTCTGGGCGGGCCTGAGCCTGAACACGAAGTACAATCATAAATCTTCCTATCTATTCAACTACAATTTTAAAAATAAAGAATTAGCTGGTGTAATTAGAATAAGGGGTGTCCAGTTACCAGCTGCTCTGTTTCTGGTCGGGGGATGAACACCGGAGGCGTCATGACAAGCCGAAGGTCTCGGAAATCCCATTCCTTAATGATGTACTGCACAGGCATTCTGCAACCCGATGGTATGTGTTAGTTATGCCCTTCTTACAGTTGTATGGTTTATTCTTTCGTTTAGCCTAAAGGCTAAGGTTTGTATATGACCATTTTTCACTAAATCTCCCACACCTCATTGATTGGTAACAGATGAGAAGGAAGGTTAATCAGGTTGTTTATCAATGTCAAATTTAATTGTCATAGGTGGAAACAGAGTAAGGCATTTGCATGCACTTTGGTAAAATAGTCAATCAACTTTATTCATGAAGAAGTACAGAGTACAACATCTGAACAGCGTCAAAAATGGTACAATTAAAAAATAATCGCATCACAATCTTAATTAAGTACATTAGGAGCTGATCAAGGATTTCAACTTATACTTTAAACAATTGTATTTTATACATGATTTAATATTTATTTTGCTTATATCCATTCTTTTATTTCATTCGGTATTTGTCTATTCGGAGCAACCAAAAAAGTTATTTTGGATAATATATTAAAACAACAGAAGAGAGCAGTAAGAATAATGCTTAAACTAAACCATGATGATTCAGCCAAAGAACACTTTAAACAGTTAGAAATACTTATTAGTAACTCTGTAACTAGTAAGTATTTCACAGTCATGCAAACCTTTTTTTGTCAATTTTAGAATTCTGACTTTAGCTTCTTTATACATGTATGAAGTAGCCTACTCTGTTTATATGTCAAATCAAGAAAGCTTTCACAAAAAGCAGGTTGAGAACAAATACCATCTGAGACACAAAACTTTGCAGTACCCAGTCCACAGACTTGCTCTATATGAAACAGGAGTTTATTATACCGCCCTAAAGCTGTATAATAAGCTTCCACAAAGTCTCAAACTCAAAAGTCAGTTAATGAGTTTAAAATTTCTCTAAAACGCCATCTCCTTGGCGAGACTTACTACTCGGTTGATGAGTATTTTAACGAGTAGACAGAAAGGATTATTTTTATGACATTTATTGACTGTGCAGTGAATGCTTCATTTACGTTAATAAGTTATTTTTCATGTTGTATTATTTTTGGTTAGTTGTAGTCATGTTTTATTTATATTTAGCTTGTGTGTCACATGACAAATCATATGTTTACTCGAGCAAAACTCAATATTATGTAACTTAAACCAAACATGATGAATAAATGATTTGCTTACCTTGCCAAACGACATTCACAAAGTTTCCTAATCTGATTTTCTTCTTCTTCTGTTACTTCTCTTTTTAAGTTTAAGTCATATTCGTATGCCTGAAACAAGCCAAGCCTAGAGGTGCGGACCACCCTTGACAGTGGAGTTGATGTTTATTTGTAGCTTGCATGCCCCAAGACGTTTACCCAGCTCCCGCTTGACGTGGAGGAGAGTTGTATGCTCGGACCATGGAAGGGGAAGGGGGGCTTTGGGGTTTCAATTTATTAAAAAATCATATTTTTTACCCTAAAATTTTAAAACCACACTATTTTGGTTTTTACTGTTTTACAGTTAGAACTTAAAAAATAAACAATTTACTATTTTTAATCATTAACCTAGGTTAAGTGGTTGCAGAGAAAATCCATAAAAACTTTAAAAAATTCCCCATGTTAATTTTATAGGCAAAAGATTTTGCTACGGTTAGGCAAAATCTTGTATAAAGCTCATTTTGTTTTTACCAATGAATTTAGCCCTAAAAAACCTCAGGGTACCGGTAGGCTAGTTTTGGTTCGTCAAATTTTATCCCAAGTTACATCAATAAATTGTAAGAAAAATTACTTAACCCTTTCAGTGCTATGGACCGATATATCGTCTTTTGAATCTGTTATCAATAAACTTTGTTACTGCTTCATAAGCGATTGTACCATTAGGCGCTCAGTCTGCAGTCTGAGTCTGACATGTGGTGAAACCTGGTAGACACGAATTGAACTACCTCGTCCAGCGCCTAGTCATTATAATACCAACTGATCCACTGCAGCTGCTAGCCTGACCAGTGGCTGTGCGGTCTAAGGCGTTACCTACCCGGCCGGCCGTCACAGTCGGTGGTTTTTATGTGCAACTCATGGAGAGTTCACCTGTCTGTGGCAGAGTTGAAGGGGAGGGCGGACCTTAAGCAAACGGTGGATGGCTCGGGTCCAAGCTGACGGGATGGGTGGATTCTTTGTGAGTTGCACATCTGATCAGGTGTTTTGCTACTTTTTACCTATCCTTTACTGTGTGTGTCCAGCGGAAGCACGTTTTTATTAATTTTAACTGTTCAGGCGTTCAATATATTTAAAAAATCAACAAAACATCACGGATTCAACCACTCCTTTCAGAAGCTTAGCACTCAAAGGGTTAACCCATTACCTTAGTCTATCATTAATCTCTTGCATAAAAAGTAGGCTACCTTATATTTTTATCCCCTGCTTAATTATTATGATCATAAATTAATAAAATTTGGTATGTAGCTTCTTATGGTTGTGGTTTGCTAACATTGATATCTATTTGCATAACAACATTCTTTTGTCCCCATGACAGCAAACCTGTGTATTCCGCTCTAGTGTGGTTATTATTAAAGAGAATTAAAAGAATGATATATCTCACTTATAAATGAACGTATATTGATAAAACTTGGTATGTTGCTTCATCTGATTGTGGCCCATTGATATTTCAATTTTGTAGCCCCTGTTGCAGCAAACCAGCAAACTCAGTTCTAATGTTATCCTTATGGAGAAATAAATAAATGTCACACCTTGCTTAAGCTCGTATACTGTAAAATATTGTATAAAAGATATTTAAACGTGTAATACTGGCCTTATTATAAATATTTTGATGAAACTAGGTAAGTGGCTTCTTGTGGCAGTGAGGTACATACATAAATAGATTGGAAATTTGCTGTGATGGGGTATTTACCTATCTGCTCAGCTTACAAGCAGGGGATGTTGCTACCTATAGCCTATTATAACTCAGGTGCGATGCTGCAACCTATGGCGTAGAGTAACACCTGTACAACAGGGGAATAGTTGACACAAAAGTTACTTCACTTTGGTGTATAGTATACGAAAGACAAATACATTTTCTTACCTTCTTAATGTTTAAAACATGCTCAATAATATATCTTGATGATAAGTCAGGGTCTGGTACGCCACTGTCATGAAAAGATTTTGACCAATATTTGTGTTGATCAATTACTGTGTTCCCAAACTTTGTGTTATTTATAATTGATGGAGTCTTCTGGAAACGATCTGAAGGTAATTTTTCATTGTTCTTACATAGTAATTCCTCGCTAGAAGTAGACAAACCAACAGTCCATTTCCACGTAAAAACTATTACTCCACACAAGTTATGTTTTTTGAATAAATTACTACTGATCATATTTGCATGAAAAGTTATGGGAAAAACTAAATAAATGAACTACCCTAATACTTGATTAAACCATTTTTCAAGTTAAATTTTATTGAATGCTACAAAAACATCAACAATCACATGGAAGGTTATGTTTTGTTATTTTTGTATTTTGTATTTTTCCCAGCAGACGACATCCTGATGTAAAAGCATATGGGCGTCTGTTTTCAGGCAACAGTGTCTGGAGACATAAAAAACCTAAGAAAATATAATTAAGTAAATTTTAAGCTCGTTGAGCTGTACAACATGTTGTAGACAAAATAGTATTTTATATCATAACTATAGATGAGTAGGTGGGGTTTCGGTCTCATAGCGTATAATATACAAATTAAATCTGTCCCAAAAATTGTTTAATGTTGCATAGTTTTATTACATTTGCATTTTTCCAAAGGCAATCAAGTAGATGTTATATACTTGGATTATGCAACAGCTTTGGACAAAATCAGCCACTCCCACCTATTTCAAAGGATACGGAATCATAGGAATCATAATTTTATTACTAGTCATGGTATTTATATAAACTTAACCTTATCATATTTCCAAAAAAATGTGTAATTTCATATTTTAAATACGTTAAATAACTTTGACTTTTTTCTTGTATGAGGCTTTTGAATGTGGTTCTGTGCACTGAGATCTATGTTATATCTGGAGTCACCACTCCGTGGTGAAAAAGCGTGCCGCTGTGTTTATGGTCGTTATGTTGGTCAGATGTGTTTTTGACGTTTTGGTGGTATAAGTTTTAGTTATTTCGATTTCTTATTGGTTGAAATTTTGACATCGTCCACCCAATGTATTTTGATTGGTCCAGTTAATGTCAACGTGACAACACGATCAGTCAAAAAAGTCAGTGTTGACGGCACGTTTTTGGAAAATATTTAGTCAGAGAGTAGTGACTCCAGATATAACATAGAGCTCATTGGTTCTGTGTGGTGCGGGCCCCTACGTGCACGCCTGTAGTCAATGCTTAAATCCGGCCCTGGAACTATTTATAATTATCATTAGATTAATAATATTTCGATTTTAGTTAGTATTTTTACGGTTATCCAGCAGATTTCGTAAAGTAATAATATGTTTGTTTATAAAATGAATACCATTTATATAAAACTCAACAAATATTCAATAGCTTTTAAATTTATGTTACGGTGTTATATTTACAATTAAAATGTTTTATGTTGAGTGTTATTTTGATAATTACAATAATTTGTTATACTGGTTGATTTGTTATAGTATAATCTTTATAGAAGACCTTGCACAGAAATGCTGCGAGTCCGCCATGTTGATTTCCTTCATCCAGGTGAAATGAAAACATCGATCTGAGTCGCTGTCTGGCTGTCGCTGTTTTGAGGAAAATTGGAGTGACGGTTTCATTTTCAGTTGCAAAAGTAATTTTTACGAGTAGAGTAGAAAACAGATAGTTTGAACTTCTGTTTGTAAATAATCCGATAGAGTTCACTATTTGACCATCATTTATTATTAATTTACTTTATACTTTTGAATTCTACACTCGATTAAAAATTTAATGACCTCAAAGGACGAGGATCTTGAATTAGGCAACGGCGAAGGCTCTGGGTAAGTTAATTAAACTAAGATCAATGCAATTTAGACTAATTTTACGATATAACTGGTCATGATAGGCTACTTAATCTTCTGTAAATACAAACTATAACCACCACCAGTCCTGTTTTCACTGAATAGGCTAATCCCAACAAATTGAACAACTCAGGCTTTTCTGTGGGTGAGGCTTCTATATATTATTCTTTGGATAATTAGGCATCGAGGAGGTAGGGTAATTTAACCTGCAGGAGATATAGATAGAACAAGGGCAAATCTTAGGGCCAATTATTTAGACTACTTCTGCCCCCTTTAAGTTAACCCCCCAGAGCCATGAGCTTACAGTGCTAGCGCTTGTGTGTGTATGTGGATCGCCTGTTGTTATTGCAATCCAAACTGAACTGACAATAGTTGGCCCTCTCTCAAATTTACCAATTTCCGTCATCCCCACTTGCCGACTCATTTTATCATTTTATAGACAAACGATTATTAGCACATTGCAGCTGTTAAGTCAGATCAGGTTGTTAATACAGAATGATAAATTTTACTTTCCTACCTTACTTACTGAGACAACAAGTTGCTTATCTAAATAAAACAAAGTAGGGTTAGTATGTTAGTTGGTTAGTTGGTTAAGAAATAAGAAACTTTATTACCATTGATCACATTGGCATAGTGAAATAGGCAACGCCATCAAAATGTAATACAATGCAGGCAAAGATCTTAAACCAGCTTACAAATCAAAGAAGTTAAAAATGTATTTTGATTATTAAAAATTGCATTTAAACTATTGATAGGTACATGTAAAAATTCATGAATTGTTTAAAATAGATTCCCTAAAAGTCAATTATTTACAGAGTTCTTAAATTTGAAAATGTGATATCCTTTGCTGAAAAAATCTTTTGGCAGTTTGTTAAAAAATGTACCTAACGGAATTTATTTCAAGAGAGTTTCCTGTTAAAGAAAATCGGTACTGTGGGAAATCTAATTTTTTCCTGTGTCTGGTGTGACTGTGTAATATTTTTGCCAAAATAAAGGATAGTTTTGCAAATTAGAGGATAGTTACACCAATCAGCTGTTATAAAGATTATATCTAACATAGGGCCTACTTGTAAG
This sequence comes from Allygus modestus, assembly GCA_963675035.1. NCBI lineage: Eukaryota > Metazoa > Arthropoda > Insecta > Hemiptera > Cicadellidae > Allygus > Allygus modestus. The sequence goes on from OY776111.1 coordinate 5,055,718, forward strand.
GCGTAAACATAAGTTCATGAAGGAAATATCAAATATAATTGAATGACAACTCAAAACTCTTTTTTCAATGCCAAATTTAGCTCTATATAAAAAATAGGGGAGTGAGCGAAGCGAATGAGCTCATCTGGAAAATGAACGAGCATTTTTGATATAAAACATAGTCAATGACAATAGAGCAGGACAACGACTGTCGCCAGCTAGTATTCCCATTGTTAAAGTCTTTTAGCGAATTTCCCCTGTAGGGAAGAAGCTATTACCGTAGTTGGCATGGAAAAAACCTAGGCCCGAGACCTTTTCGTTTTGAGGTCCCCAGACCTCATAAACACCATTTGTTCGAAGCTGTATATATATGTATATATATGTATATATATATATGTGTGTGTGTCTCCATGAGCACGATAACTCTCATAAAAATGATCCGATTTTGATGAAATTTGGTATAAACGTGTAAAGCAACATTTATGACTTTGAAAACCAGCCAGATAGCTCCTTCCGAAGGGGTATTTTGGGGGGGTTTTGTACCTCAAAATAGGGTTTTTTGAATTTTGTATATATAATTTGGAACTAGCCAAATATTAGTTTTACCATTGGATTCAGCTTAAAAAACACACAATTTGGTGTTTTGATCATTCTTCTACGTAAATTGGTTACCGAGATATTGAAAGTGCTAAATCCAGTACGTTGTCTAGTGTTATTCTTATGGAGGAAAAGAAACATTTTATGTCTCGCTTATTTATGAACATATACTGACGAAACTTGGTATACGGCTTCATCTGGTTGTGTTCTATTGTTATTTGCTCAAAAAAACGTTTTTGCCAAAGGCAAACCTGCAGCAGCAAACCTGCGTACTCAGCCCCCATGTTATTCTTATGGAGAATAATTAAGTGCTAGGTCTCCCTTAATTATGAACATAAATGAATCAAAACTGGTATACAACTTCTCCTAGTTGAGTTATATTGATAACAGCATAAAAACCCATTTTTTTGTGTTCCTTGTTGCAGCAAACCTGCGTAGTCAGCCCCAATTTTATTCTTATGGAGAATAATTATAATTGTATATATCGCTTATTTGTGAATATATTTTTATGAAACTTGGTAAGTGGCTTTATATAGTATTAATACATTTATATCTCCATTGGAAATTCGCTGAGTATGCAGGTTTGCTGCGACGGGGGTATTTAATAACTTTGAGGTTAGGCACACAGTTTATCATATAATTTTATAATTTCACAATATAATTTTATAATATTAATGAAACAAAAGTAATAGGCCTGCCATATGTGTACCAGTACCAACAGTGCTGTAAATTTATTAAAAATATAAATTTTCTAAGTAAGTACGGTAGGTATAGTTGTTTACAAAATATTTTTACTAGCTGGCCCAACAGACATTGTCCTGTCCTAATGTCATTGAATTATTAGTGAATTTCCTATGGAAAGTGAACTATTAGCATGACCCGCACGGTGAAACTTAAGCCCGGGACCAGCATAGAAGTTCCTAACGTGACCCCCTGAACACGTTTTGGGGGGTCGTTCAAAATTGTATATATATATATATATATGTGTGTGTTTGCACTCTAGCGGTCACATTTTTTGTCCGATTTACTTCAAATTTGGTAGAGACATTCCTTTCTGTAATCAGTTGGACAAGTTTGTTGGGCAAAACAATCGGAAAACTCTAAACCCCGTTTTTGGGGTTTAATCTTTCAAATTTTGAGTTTTTGGGCAAAAAAAGGGTCATAAAAGCCCCAGATGTAAAATTAATCCATGTATAAAGATGGGAATTAGTGAGACGAAACTTTTAAGCCCTCTCCCGTCATTCTAGCATAACTATTTACCAAGTTATAGAAGAAAATGTGTATGACCAAACACAGTACGTTGTCTTAAGGGGTTTTACATTAGAAAAGCCTGTTATTCATTTGTTGGTGTACTTTCATCATCCCCAGCAACCTCACGCCTACTTTAAAGCCTGACTGGACCTTCTCCTAATCTTATAATGCGCAAAATTGTATTCCCAGCATTGCAGGTAAATGAAACCAGGAGCATCAAAACAGCCAAAAAATCAATGTTTTCAGATTTCAATGAAAATTGGTATAAATGTATGTTTTACACTGATTTTGAGTTTTAAAAGTTTTTTATGTGGAAATTCACTTCCCTCACGTCAGCGTGCTGCGTGCGAACTCGTTTTTATGTCAAATACTCATTAATTTTCAAGATTAGCTTGTTCTTTTCGGTCACTCGCCTCCCGGATTAAACTCGTTCGCTACGCTCACTCGCCTAACAAAAAAAGAGTTTGAGTTGACATTTAAGTAGTTTTTTATTTCCATAATTGAACATATGTTTATGCCTTTCAAGTATGTTTAGATATAAGTTAATCCTTGTTAAAAGCTGTTTGGTGTGTAACTAACTGAACTTTGATCAAATCAATGGGGGGAACCTTGAAGGCCATTGGGACACAGCCCTTAGGTCGGATTAAACATTTTCTTTTATAAGAACCTAGTCCTAACATTAACGAACACAACAAAAAATAATTATTCAATTTGGTGCACTCATTCTCAAGTGATGGCGTGACCAAGGGAAACAGGTATTCATTTTTATATATTAAGATTAAAAAAACATGAAACAACGCATTTATTGTAGTTTTCTATATTTTTATATTTTTCTAAACTGAATAGAATTTTCAATAGAATATTTTTAGTTTTTTATTTCAGGTCATTTTCTTTAACGTGAGTTACCAAATGTAAAAAATTGTTTTACTTATCCGTGGTTGGTTCAGATATTAGTTTTAAATTTCCAGAGGTAGAACCAAAAGGTTTGAATTACTTATAAAAATTACATTTTTGGCTTAGTAAGTATTTAAAATAAACAAATTGTTTGAACTCAAAATGCACCTACCTAACATGAGGGATCAGAAACGTGCCATAGTTACTTTCAATCCAAGTTCTAAATAAGTAAGTTATTCAGCTTCAAATACTGTGTGAATGTCTGATACTACAGTAAAACCCCGCTTTTCCGAACTAATGGGGGCGGGACCGTTCCGGATAACCCATTTTTCGGATAATCAGTGGTTGATATTTCAAAATTAATTTCGGAAAAAATTGCAAAATCTCTCCAGTTTCTTTCTTTACGTCTGATGGCTTCTAACTTACGGTATCACTAATTTTCACGAGCCTACTACACATTTCTCTTTGTAACTTCATGAAAATTGTTCTTCAAATACGTACTGGACAAACTTATAACTTTGCCAAGTGACACTACGTAACCACAACCGTAACTGCGTTGTCACCACAGAGTTTGCGGTAGGCTACACTGATCCTTTAGTGCGATATAGGAATGCGGAAAATGCAGTATGGGTTTTCTCCCACCCTTATGCAGGCGGTTCAGGTATGTGGCGAAACCTGTTAAAACAACCCCTAAGTTCAGTGACTGCCGCACCGGGCAGTCTCTCGGCATGCCATGAGTCATTCGCCAGACTTATCCTCTCTATTAACGATTATCTATTTATTACAGACCGTTCCGGTTAACCCTGGTTTCGGTTTAGCGAGGTCCGCTTAAGCGGGGTTTTACTGTATTATCTTCAAAACTAGTTTGTGTGTGACAGTGGCGGCTCAAGTTCAGTGCTCGCGTGGGAGCCCAAGGACAACATGAAGCGTGCGGCCGCTAAGAAGCTCATCGAACGCTACTTCTACCAGCTGACGGACGGCTGCGGCAACAACACCTGCAACAACGAGCACTGCGCCTCCAGCGGGAAGGTGAGGCTGGAAATATCCATACATGCAAGCAATAGTCAAACAGTACACATGCAATGGACATCGCCAAAAATAATTTCAAGGCATGAACACCACACAGTTCATGCATGAACAAATTCATAGGCCTGAACAAAATCAAACTAAACTCAAAAACTTTAGACATCCAAAAAAGGTACCGTACTTACTTCAGCTGCAGGAATTTCCATTGGGGATATGCCAATAATAGATCCTGCAAATTTTGTTGAAATTTTGCAAAGGACTGGGTTCAAGCGGTGTTAGGAATCCTGTTGAACAACTTAATGCTAAGTATCTGTAAAAAATTCTTGGTCTTACTGAGCCTAACATAAGGAATATCAAGTAGGTTTTTGGATATGGTATTGTGCTCATGAATACCACTACTCAACTCAAAGTTAGTGTACAATTTCGTCATGTGCAAAATCCAAAGATTGATCAAAATATACAAAATAGGCTGAAAACAGTCACGGTTACATAGGTACAGAAGGACAAAGTAACAGGTTAACTCATCTAATCTGTCACCGTGAGGTTACTCGAGTTCCAATCCCAACGGGTTATTATCAAACACCACATCATAATTTTCACTCTGAGAAATTATTTTAGTGTTAATTATAGTCTCTTAAGAGTGAAAATGAAGATAAAATGTTTTAATGTTTGGCTTGAAGAGGTTGTAATTAAAGCCGCCTCAGTGAAAATCGTACAAAATCATTGACGGGTTAAGTGAGTTTACCTGTTATATTTTGTAAATTTGTACTATGATAAATAATACCTAAACAATATTGAGTACTGGAAGTGAAATTGTCAAAGTTGTTTTCCACTAAATGGCTTGTATGGGTTTTAACCCCAAAGCTTTTGTTTAAGATAACATGCTATTATGTGAACAAAGCTGAAGTTTCACAGTCCTCAAGGGGGAAATGTTTTTCATTATCTCTGGCTGTCTTGCACTTGAAAGAAACTACCATTTTCCCCGAGTCATTTGGGTCAGTTCCCTTAATTTGAACGATATCCCATCATCCTCAACTACACAAAAGGTTCTCTTTCTAAATTAGGCCCCTCTTACATACATAATTATAATTAGTAATATAGGTAGTCTAATTTGTATAAAACCTCAGATTTTTACTGCTAACACTGTGGAAAACTATTCAATTTAAATTATGAGAAATGTTTTGTGAATTGATAACCAAACTTTTTAAATTTAATTGTTATATGTCCAAGCAAGCACTTTATCTCTTTGTAATTAAGTTGAGTTAATCCCGAGTCTTATTTCATAATTGTGTATGAAGCCCTTGTATTGTAAGGCTTATTTAAACAAATTCTAATTATCATTCGGCACATTTTACACTAGTTAAAGAATGTAATAACAATAATACTAATAACTTTATTGCCTTGGACAATTTTTACAATTGCTTAAGCAAATACACTTTTAAATTAAATAATTTTTCTATGGTAATACCTATATTAATTTCGGTGGATATTTTTCACCTGCAGGTGTCTCTTCTTTTCCTCTTACAATTTTGTGTTGTTTTCCAGGAATTCTTCGGAATTAGAATAAGCTTCATGTAAAAGTATATTTTTAATTTTCATCTTAAATTTGTTCAAGTCACTTTCTTCTTTTAATTGTTGGGGAAGTATATTGAATAAATGTATTCCATTGTATAATAAATGTCTTTAAAAAAAGTTGTGTTATGACTATGCATTCTGAGGTTGAGATTGTACTTCTATTATTCTGATGTTATTACAATGTGTCATTTCTTTACAGATTAATTGTTCACTTTTACCAACTTTAGCCTCTGGACGTCGCCAGCCCAGTAATAGGATGATCATGTTGAAACCTTCAGATTTTGTACTACGGGTTCCTTTGATGAAGGCCTATGGAAATTTAAAAATGAGCTTTTTAAATTGTGCTATAAATAGTTTCATTGGGAATCCTTTTTTATTTTATTTTATTTTATTAATGAGGATGAATATTGTATTGTTTTAATTGGGGTTTGTTCATTTGCATTGCTGTTTGTCGCAGATCAAGGGTCTGACGCCCAACCAGGCGGCCGCGCAGGCTATCCAGCTGTTCCGTCGGGAGGCGCGGCTGTGCGAGACGTTGCCGCCCAAGGTCCCGCGCACCCACGACGCCCCCTTCCCCCGCACCCACTGCAATGACTGTGTCAAGCCCCACCCCTCGCCCCACGTCAAGCAACCCCAGCCCAGTGAGTGCAGCCAGTGTTGGTTAAGAAATATTATTCCCAAATCCAAAGGGCTTTGTCATTTCTGAATTTATTTCATAATCACCTACAGTCCAATATGTTATTCACATAGGGTATGCATTTTTACAAATAATTTCTTTTCTAGGAAAAATGCTTATTAAGGTACCAAGTTACCCAATCAACTCGAGCATCAGAAATAATATGACAGGAATTTTAATTTCCGAAGAAGTGTAGATTTTTTTAAGTAGGCTTAGGCTACCGTAATGTTAAAAAGAATATTTACATATACAGTAATGGAAAATCATTATTACTGTATATGTACGAGTGGCTATGTATGAGAGAATAATAAATTATATTTTAAAGTATGAGCTATGTATTTACTGTTAATACTAAGCTATAGAAAGGAAAATAATGTTGTTTTTGACTTTAAAAAAGTTGATATTTATTGGTAAGTTTGGAAAACACCTTTATTGTAATTATGTAAAAGGGTGCCATAGAGTGCTCGTGACTACTTTTATAACGCCAATGCTCGCATGGGTAATTTTTTACTCCTTTTTAGGGATGGGTCGATTCCAATTGTCGATTCTCAATTCCACCGATTCTCAGGCTTAGAATCGATGGCTGAAAGTCGATTCCGATTTTATCGATTTCAGGCCGTGGGTACTCCCGCCGTGTACCCACAGTTTACTCAGATTCACGCTGCTAACCATCGGAAATTCGAGTCAAGTAGTTGAAAATTGTATAGCTACTCTTGCCGTTTACTCAGATTTACGCCGCTGACCATCAAAAATCTACAATCATTAAAATTAATTATAACAAAAGTCCTAACTTTTATACAAAAATTAAAACCTTAAATTTAACATTAACGTTACAAATGTTTTTTTTATCACGAATAGTTAACATCCAAAGTGATTGTTTTATAACACAAGAAAACTAATTTCAAAAAAATATCATGGGAGATTTATGTTACTGAAAGCATAAAAATCATATGAAAAATAAACATGCAATTCAACTTAGTTTTTTATTATTTATTTTTGTAAGTTTATTTTATTAATTAAAATAATCACCCACCAACTGATTGTCTCAATTTAATCAATAAAAATCAATTACTGACTAACTCATTGTCTTTAATAATTTTTAAAACATTACTTTGCTATTTCACCTCTTATTAGGAATCGATGGAATCAGAATCGAGAATCAATTTATAAGAATCGGAACCGGAATCGAAATAGAAAAAAATTGGAATCGACTCATCCCTACTCCTTTTTAATTTTTTTAAAATTTGAATGAGTAAAATCAAAATTATTGGATTAAAACACGATAAGACACATTATTAGCTAATCTTTTCCAAACTCAAAAAAGCGATCTTAAATGTTTTATTTCATTTATTAATCCTCGTTGTGAAGCGGGGCGTAACAGATGAACGAAAATGTTGCTTTCTCTAATTTATAAAAATTATAATTAAACTAAAAAAACAAGATTATAAGAATACATAAGTGCAAGCAAAACTAATTGTAATATTATAGATTTTTTTGAAAATAGTTAATTATGCAGTGAGATTGTTTGGTCATCAGCTGTTTGTTGTAGACGGAAGTCTATTCCTGGCGCCGGGAATGTTGACAAGGCGAGTGTTGGCCCGGCGCCACCCCCGACCAAGGCCACACAGATAGTAAACATACTCTCTAAATCTGTAGCACCTTGTCTCAGAATGGTCTTGAATGTTTCCTTATTGGCTAAGACTTTTATTTTAATAGTTGTATTTTTAGGATTTTATTGATGGTTGTTTTTCTGTTAGGGTGTTCTAGACTAGGAATTAACTACTCCAAATCTTTTATTTTGTATACCATAACATTAAAGAGTGAATTGCCGATTTAAGATTGCCCTTGAATATAAAATTATTACATTGAGTATTCCTCGTACTGTGAGGTTTTGAAAAACTAAAGGATGGACATTTCTCGACGATGGGTCCAGCATACAAAACCAACCTGATGGGTGTGGGTTTGGGGTATTGGGTGAGCTGGACCAAATATATACAAAACAATAAGGTTATCTAAATACAAAATGAAGTTAGATTTGCTACATAACTTTGGTTATTATTTATATGAAAACTACCCTTTTCACATGAAAAATTTTTAAAATAACTTTTTAATGAGGTGCATTATAAGTTGCTAAACAAAACAGAATAAATTTGTCTGAGCACATATATAAAAATTATTTTTGTACAATTTTATTTATAGTATTTTATTATATATATATAATTTTTGTTAGGAACATGTAAGAAAATGTATAGCATTATTGCAGTCCAGTTGTATTGTGCTTGTTAACGTGACTTTGTCAAGGAAAAATACTTTTGACTATAACTTAATGTAAAAATCCAAAACTCATTATTCAATAGGGGTCTGCGATGCAAACAATTTGAATCGGTACGGTTCGGTATAGTACAAGATTTTGTACCTTGGTTCTCGGTACAAATTTGGTACGGTACAATGTACTTTCATATACACTAACTTGTACCAAATAATTATTTGTATTTATCATAACAAATTATTGAGTAATAATTAAGGCCATATACAATTTGTATTATTTATTTGATTAAAAGAAAATAACAATACTATGGATGAAAGTATTTTTGCAACTTTACAGTTTTCATTTTAATGTTTTATTAATACAAGTTCTTGTGATATTCATTAATGAATTCAAAAACTACTTTAGAATCGATCAATTGCATAAGTTGCTTAACTGATTAATTACATTTTACATTTTTTTCTTATATATTAATACAAACTATCAATTTAAAACATACATGAATAGCAAAAACGAAAATTTTTTAAATTTGGTGTATTGGGAGATTATTGTATCAATAATACAAAGTAAAATAAGATAACTTAAATACTGGGTTTATACGATGTGAATCTAAAGAAAATTATAAATTAAACCTTTAAATACTGAAGAATACAATAAAATAAGTTTTAAATTCAAAATTTAATTAGGCTACGAAATTCAAAATCGTAACCCATACAAAATATTACAGTACATTGATTTAACGTAAGTACCATGTAAAACTGGAAGGTAAAGAAAGAAAGTAATTAAAGCACAGCAATGTCATGTTAATTATAGCTAACTCATATTTAAAATAATTTTATTAAACTCATAAAAAATAAATTTAGTTACCGGTAGTTGTTAATCATTTTTAGAACTTTCCAAAACCACACAAGGTAATCAAACATATAACAGATATATGTATGTAACAATTTCACAATACAATAAAACAGTTATAAATTTATGCTATCATTTTAAATTGATCAAGTTAGGGGTTATTTGTTAATTATATAACTATTTTCTTGAACTTGGTTTATATAATTTTTTAATTAATTTCACTAGTATACTTATTTACCAATAATAATTATGCATAAATAAAATAGCAGTTTTAATTCATAATGGGAAAAGATCACGATTAAAAGATAGTACTCCTTTTCTCACTCAAGGAATGATGTTGGACAATCAACTGTATCATTTAGCTAATGACCGGACCCCTCCCCCCTCACCCATCACGCTTTCCTAGTCCAAACCATCTTCAAGGTCAGACTTTTTGCCCGACCCGACCCAGCTCCTCCCCTCCCCTGCCCACCTTTCTTATCTCCATTCTCGTATAGCTATAAATAACACCTGTCAACGTCTCTTTTCATTTCAGTTAAGAGTAGTTTAGAGGCTTATTTTTCCTTAAAGGAAATGACTAGTTATCAACAGGAGTCTCATTTCAACCATTATTTTGTTAAACATTGTTCAGCTTATCTCTGTTTATTGTTTGACGCAGTAAACTGTACCGTACCGAATCTGTACTGGATTATGTTCGGTACCGAACCGATAACGGTAAATAGTTTTGCACCGTATCGGTACTGTTTTTTTCGGTGCTCCACAGACCCCTATTATTCAGTTGAATAAGTATACAGGCTGTCCTCATAAGGTGTCTCGAACAGACTACTTGAAGTAGAAGGATGAACAGAGTGATTTACTCTACTAAATTAACTCTGAGGAGTAACATAACATATTTTCCCCTTTTTAAAATACAGACTGTTCCAAAAAACTGAGGGTTACTAGTAAGATTTTCTGGATTTTCTAATGTAACAAAATATCATGTTTTATATAATTTTAAAGCCCTATAATATACAACATTTTTGGCGGAACACAATTCTCATATCTTTACTCTTTTTAAAATGGTGACAATTTTTGTAAAAGATACAAGAAAAATCCAATTCCTAGAATTTAAGTGCTGTAAATGTTTTTTGTTGCAATTACCTGGAATCAATACGGTTGTTAGTTAAAATTTTTAGATTGTGAAGCCGTTCGATAAGTTGGCTTGAAACATCTGTTGTTGCTTCTGAACTGTGTTTTGTTGGTATCAACAGCTCAGTGTTCAATTAAACTTATTTCTACTCCTCCATAAGATTAACCTTGGAGCTTTGAAAGCCCAAAGTTCGCGTAACCTTCTGGCCAAGGTCTGTTGTCAGAGTTTTCAGGTCGCACTAGTGCCTCTGACCTTTCGATTAATTATGTAGCATTGTGTTACAAGCATTGTGTTGCAGGCAGATCCACACTGGACGAGGCCAAGCTGCTGAGGGTGCTGGGGACGTGTCAGGCAGAGAACAACTACGCGCTGCTCATCAGGACGCTGGGCGAGGTGTACTCGTCCCCCGAGAGCCTGGGCCGCAGCTTCCTGAAGGGCGAGAGCTCGCCCCTCGACGCCCTCGCCCCTAGTCAGCTGGCCGCCATGAGGAAGGAGGAGGTTCGTATCTCAAACAGTTGAATATATTGAAGTAGAAAAATCCGATCTGTGTGTTTGGTTGGTCTTTCACAAAAAGATCAAAGACAACAACTAAAAAAATCAACAAACCAGTTGTATATCCATCAAGAAAACAAATGTAACTGTCATATGATGTATGATACTCAAGAAAGCCCAATTGCACGTGCTTCACAGTTCTTCCCTTTTTACTCTGCCAATTTTGTCTTTTATAATAACAGAGGTAGGTTTGGATATATAACTGATACATTAAAACTCTTTTTGTTGGATGTTTCCATTGATTTTTTGTTTACAAAAATTATAATTTTGATAGTTAGCTTTTGTCTGAGAGTGTTTGTGGCAGGTGAGAGTGGAGGGGGAGACAGAGAAGGACCAGGATAGTGTGGCTATGGAGTGAGGCGAGGTGGAGTCTTGCTCTGACAAGATCAACATTGACCTAGCCTCCCTACACAGAGCCTACCATCAGCTGTTTGACTAGAGTGTTTGTGGCAGGTGAGAGAGCTGGAGGGGGAGACAGAGAAGGACCAGGATAGTGTGGCTATGGAGCGAGGCGAGGTGGAGTCTTGCTCTGACAAGATCAACATTGACCTAGCCTCCCTACACAGAGCCTACCATCAGCTGTTTGACTAGAGTGTTTGTGGCAGGTGAGAGAGCTGGAGGGGGAGACAGAGAAGGACCAGGATAGTGTGGCTATGGAGCGAGGCGAGGTGGAGTCTTGCTCTGACAAGATCAACATTGACCTGGCCTCCCTACGCAGAGCCTACCATCAGCTCTTTTCTTTGTCTGGCAACCTCTACGAGAACGCTCTTGTCCAAGCCCTCATCACCCTCTCAGGTTGGAGGAATCATAATAACATGTTTGTATACTTTCTGTTCATTCATAGTTTTTGTTGTAAACCTTTTATGTTGTAAGACAGCTTCAGAAATAGCTGTGTTTAACTCATGTATTGAGATGCTTGTGTTATTTTTGTTCCTTTTATGAAACGGATTGTTAAACTTCGAAAAGCTTCACTTCTGGTCCTAGTGTTGAAATATAGGCAACTGTTTGACAGTTAATAAATGCTTTATTTTTTAAGATTCTTTTTTGTATCAGTCTTCAATTTTGCTGGTTGGTTGAATATCTTATTAGTCTCAATAATAATTCTATTACAAGAGGTATAGAATTTATTGCTTGGTCTTGGTATCAAAATTAGATTAAAGTAAACTCAAGCTTAACCAAAATAAACATGCATTTTGGTTATGCTAGATCGGGGGGGTGGTACGTTTTGGATAACCTGTTTTTGGATAGTCAGTTGTTAGTATTTAAAAACTAATTTAGAAATAGGTTACAAAAAATGTTACATAAACTTTGACTCACCAGGACGTTGTAGGACGTTACAAAATTAGATCCAAGAATATCAGGATGTTGCATGATTGGATTCAAAAATATTAAGACTTAAAATCAAATCCAAAATTATTAGGACGTTGCAAAATTAGATCCAAGAAGTATTTCACCAACTAACCATATGGAGGTACAGCAGACTCTCAGAAATCCGGATCACACTTATCTGGACTCACGGTTAACCAGCCCGATGATCTTGATTTTTTAAAATATTTTTTATTGCAAATAAAAACGAAAATCGAACTTCGGGGTTTAGCGCCTTCATTTTTCCCTTGATTATCCCGCATTACACAAACGTCATGTAGTTTGCATCGTCAGGCGCTCTAACCCGACCCCGGATGGTCCGAGTTCTTGCTTGTGTTTGTTATTGATTACGTTTCCGGTCCGCTACTCCATTCGGGTCTCCTCCTGTCGTTGACACATCATTTTCTACTGAAAGCTCACTCTTGTATTAGCACATAAACATAAACGCATATTATCATAATTGTTCACTATAAAGGCGGAATTGATGATTCATGCGCACCTCTGTAAAATCCGGATTTTTCAAAATCCGGACCGGCTGTCCACCACATTAGTCCGGATTTCTGAGAGTCTACTGTAATAGGAGAATATCAAGATTCTATAAGGGTAAAGCATAAGTGTTACAAAAATCAGGAGGCACTTGTTTTACAAAACGTTATCTCAATGTGAAAAGCAGAAAACGCTCTGAAGATAAAAGCTTTGCCATATTGGATTGTGCTACTAAGTGGTATGTGGGGCCAATGTTGCAGAGAACATGGAGCTGGACCTGAAGGTGTCAGGGTGCGGGCGTGGCAGGGAGGGGGGTGGGGGCTGTCCCCTGGAGACGGTGCTCAACGCGCTCATCATCGCGCTGGAGATCCCCACCCTGGGCGGCTCTGACTACCTGGAGCTGGCACTGCCCCGCCTGTGCAAGGCCGCTGCCCAGCTGCCCGTCCCCGCCCAGGTATGCGGGGGTTTATATTGTAATGAAGGGGATAATTAGAAAGTTTATTAGAATCTGTCTCTAGTTAATTAATGCTAGCGGGAAGTCAAGATTTTGTAAGGTCAAGGAAGAAGTATGTAGCATGTTGTGTGAGTAGGCTGGAATTGTTATTACACAATAACTAGTTCTGTTGACCTGCTGAAGGCCCCGGCTTAAGTAGGTGTGCTGACGAGTGTTTAGAGGTCAATTTTTGAGGTGGAGGGTTGAGTGAGAAGTGTCCGGACTGGGGTCTCAGTGTCCAGGGTCTGTACTAGTTATTCTAAAATTAATGGTCCTTATATTCGAGGCTCTTGGTAAGTAATTGGTTTGTAATATATTGAAGACTTTTTTTAACCAAATTGTTATCTTTACTGTTCTGATTATAATTGTATACGTACATCTTTAGACTTTGTTTGATGAAAGTAATAATGTCACAGAACATTCCTCTATATTTTATTGAGCTACGTCCTCGTGATGGCGAGCGGGTTTATACTGTCTGGTCAACATATAAGCTCGCTCGTCCGTCACAGTATCCCGGGATCACTCTGTTAAGTCACGAGTCACATCGGTCCTAGAATGTGACATTTACAAACTCGGCAAACAAACAATTTCTTCCTACACATCAGACCTGTTCTCAAACAATGGTTTACACGCTATCACCAAGTGATTAGAAACATCTTTAATGATGCTCATACAGGTGACCACTGGTATTGATGTGTTTGTCGTCTACAGGCCAGGCTAGCCAGGATATGGGCGCGGCACTGTCCTGACCGGCTCAAGAGCCTGCTGGAGGCACTGCAGCAACTCATCACGCTGAGGGTGATCACCGGGCTGGGGGCCTCGCGGTTCAGCAGGGACTACTGTGTGCAGGACGAGGACACCATCACGGCGCCCACCAAGCTCATGAAGGTGAGCATCCAGCGGTTCTAGCCGTCCTCAAAACATTAACTTACCTGACTTTACTTGTGTTTGATTTAATTAAGTCTTGTCGCACTGTATGTAACGATATGGAATAGTTTTGTAGGGTAGTACTTCACATAGTAATAAAATCTTTCTCAATCAAAACAGACTTGTCAGTATCATATGACACTCACCATTTAAAGACTCTGTTCAAAGAGTTGAACATTTTAACCCTCCCTTCTTTGTACATTTTTGAAGTTTGAACTTACATTTACTTTAATATTAACTCCATTAACCGTCGCCTTCAGGACCGGGACTGTGACGGATAATAGAAACCTCATTATATAAACTGTACAGTACCTAAATTTAAATTAGTTCGGGAGAGAAATTAAAATGAAAAATAATACAATAGGATAATACTTCAGAGTACGCACATATTTATGTTGTTAGAAATAACAAAGTAGCTAGTACAGACGCTCAGACTCTACCGTACGGCACAAATCCTGATGCTAATGAATCATAAAATTCTCATAGACGGGCGACGGATAACAGAGAGTGACGGTTGATTGAGGTTTTACTGTATTTCTCAATTTTTCTCATAAGTACAGTACTAGGAACAAATATATACTCGATTACCTAGTCCATAACAGCTTTACAAAAAAGTCCTTTGTATATGGCCTTAAATCGTATAATAATCTGCCAGATTCCCTTAACAAACATAGGCTAGTGCAAATTATTTCAAAATTAGAATAAAAGAAATGCTGCTAAGTAAAGCGTATTGCTTGACTGCAGAGTTTCTTAGTGATACGGATCTGGACTCTAAGCAGGGCGTTTATGGCACAGAATAATAAATTGTAGTCATCACTTGACACACCATTTTATTTATCTTTTTCTTATTGTATTGTTTTTCTTATAAATGTGACAAGGCACCAGTTACTTATCATGTGCATTTATGTGGTGTGTTCTGTTGATAAAGAATTTTATTTGATGGATCGCTGGATTTTTTTATCCATTGGTGGGCTAGCTCTAGGTGTATTTAAGTAAGGTGTGCTATTCAGAAGTATGAATTTGAGCTCGTTCTGCAAGCCACCAGGTGACGTCACAGTATTTATTTGATCAGCTGATTTACAGTGATAGCTGAAGTGATACACAGTGATACTCTCGCCTAGAGCCCATCCAAAACCCCAGGTCAGGATCAGAACGTCTACTTTAGGTCTACTCTATGTCCCCACTGCTTCACATAGGATAGTCAGAATACTTGGTGACGCGCTTCCGGCTTCAGGTGACATCACGCTACGATGCGCAATAGCACACCTAACGCACCACCTAATCCACCTAGGGCTAGCTGCCATGGACAAAATTCATTACACGGTGACATTTAAAAACAATTCTCTCTCTCCCCTGTAAAGTAAAATGTCCCGAATCTGTTTCTGAGTGCAAGTATTAGTGTTACCTTTTTAATGGGTTCTGGCAGCTTGATACATTACAGTGTTTTCTTCCCTCAGATCATCTACTACGCCAACCTACTGGCGGGGGAGGTGGAGCCGCCGGACGCCCCCGTAGAGGAGGAGGCCCCCGACGACGACTACCTCTCCCTGCACAAGAGCCCCCGCCAGCCCCAGCCCCAGGACCCACTCGCACAGGAGCTCAAGGTATGAGCTTGGCACCACAACACATGACAAATTCATTCAAACAATTATCAACTTGTACATCTTTGATCTGATCTTGTACATTTTTGAACTTCAGGACAAAATTATTCCAAAGAGTGACAAACACAACTATAACACCCACTATAGAGAAAAAGCAGTTCGATTGACTTCAATCGATTCGGCAAAACATTGTCTAGCGACGTTTTATATTTTTGAAAATTTATAATAAGGTAAATTGTCTTATTAAGATATATTCAGTTAGTGTGTTTAAAGACAAATTTTATAATTGGCTGGCAAATAATCAGTTTTATTCGATAAATCAATTTTTCTTGGTGAATTTTAGTAGGGTATTTATAGGAATGGCTTACTGCAGAAACCAGGCATGTCCAAAAACCAAACTTTTCAGGAGAGACAAAAAACTGTTTTTCTCACGAAAAAAAAATAAAATAAAATCATGATGAACTGTAGGTTGATGAACAGTTAAGGCTAAATAGCCTTTATAGTAGGAGTTTAAGGCCAAATAGGCTCTTCTTTGTTTAATGTACATTTTTGTTTGTTTTTCTGTGATACTGTATATAGGCTAAATATAATATTTCAAGGTCTCTGGCCTGAAACACACATAACTGTAAATATTCAGTTATGTGTGTTTGTAGTGTCAGTGTATTATCATTAGGATGCCTGTACTTTCCAAGGTAAGCCTGCTTGTCCTATACATATTTTCCTCCTAATCGTGATAGTGAGGTAGGCTGGGAATAAGCAGCATTAGCCTATTCATGAGCATTATCTTATTAATAATACTTATGGCTGAAAAAGTTATTTGTCATCTTTTAGTGATTTGTTAAGCGGTCAGAGAAATCTGGTGAATCTCGCATGTTCACCTTGTCATTGTCTGGTGTTGGGCGGCACACACCACCTTGTCATAGTCTGGTGTTGGGCGGTGCACACCTTGTCATTGTCTAGTGTTGGGGGGAGTACACCTTGTCATTGTCTGGTGTTGGGCGGCACACACCTTATCATTTTCTGGTGTTGGGCGGCACACACCTTGCCATTGTCTAGTGTTGGGCGGCGCACACCTTGTCATTGTCTAGTGTTGGGTGGCGCACACCTTGTCATTCTGTGGTGTTGGCAGGTGAACGTGCTGGAGTGTCGGAGGCCGTTCCTGCCATTCTCCGAGTTCTACAACGAGCCTCTGTCCGATGCCGTCGAGATGGACAAGGACTTTGCCAACTACAAGAGCAGTGAGGGCGACTCCACCATCACGCCCAACAGCAAGTTCAGCTTCATGAGGTAAACTGCAGCTGAGATATGGTGACATAAATGACAAGACTTGTTGCTTGTGCAACATAGGTTTCACTCGTTAGCGGTTGCAACAGCAATGGAATCTTATCACGATTTATTGCTGGAAACATGCTTGTTGTCTCTTAAGGTAAAAATCAGGTGATATGTTTGCATATGGCAATTTTGTTTATGCAGTAGGCCTATTGCAAAATACAGCAGTTCATGTATTAGGGTGGTGTTACTTTAGAAACACAAAATTGCAACAGCAAAATCCTGGCTGTTCGGATGTACGAATAATTTCAATCATCATTTTTATAACATTAATCTATTAAGCATGAACTGAAATGAAATATAACAACTCGTAAAAATTGATTGGGCTGTGGTCTAATTTGGATATGAACAAATTTTACACTACTCTCTGATTTACCGAAATAATTAGACGTTTTCCAAAAGATAATAAAAGTTATTGTAAACTCATAAGTTTGCCAAATTATTTGTAAAATTACAAATATTGACAGGAAAATGTGTATGGTGACGATTTCTTTGGCTAAATACTTTTTAAGCATATTTTGATCACTTTAGGCCCTTTACCGTATGTAATTAAGTAGGCCTTCTGGATGGTAGGGTAAAAAAAAACTTAGAGGTTTAACAGTTTATTTTCTTGAAGCCCCAACTTTAAATTGATCTCTACAACCAATGTGTTATGAATTGTTTTATATTTTGTTCAGGAGAAAAAAATCTTTTAAATGGGATGCATCTTTGTAATTCAACTCTAGAGCCGTATTGCCTTGTCGCAGGTACTCGTTCATCCTGACCCCCGCCACCAAGACCCTCGGCCTCTACTACGACAACCGCATCCGCATGTTCAGTGAGCGGCGCATGAGCTTCCTGCAGACCGTCGTGGGGCAACCGACCAATCCCTACCTGCGACTCAAGGTGCGGCGCGACCACATCATAGACGACGCGCTGGTCGAGGTGAGAAAAGCTGAGATGGAACTATCCATACTTTACTGTAGTGAGGCCATTCATAGATAAACTCACGACCGGTTGCAATTTTGAGTCTTATTTTACATGGTGTTTGCAACAGCTTATTTGTTAGTTGCTAACCCATTAAGGTAGTAATTTTATTCTATCCTCGATGACCTACAACAGGCTCCGTTTGGTGCTGCGCTTTAGTAGCAGAATTTGACACTACTGACTGCAGGTAGCTACGGTTCTGTCCGCTGGAGGCGCGGACCGACTATTAACATATTAAACGCCTCTAGGCTACTGGTCATGGTAGCCGAGTGGACTAAATCGTAAAACGCCTTGGCCAAAAGTTCTTACAAAGTTCGTGGGTTTGATTCCTGCTCACTACCAAAACTGACCAGTCGTGCAACTGGCAATGAGTTTACCGATCTCTGTCAACGTCGATGGGAGGGCCCAAGTAAAATAAACTGTGGCAGGCTTGCTTGGAAGTTGTCGGGATGGGATAATTCTTTGTAAGTTGCATATAATAACCTCTCATTTTGTTACTTTCTACTTGTTTACTGTATGTGTGCCACTAAGACTCTTTAAACCGAAATAAAAAAATATTTTAATTGAAACATGCATTAATCCGCTTAAAAACATTTTTCTATTCTAATTCATAGGTTTTAAAAATGACAAATCATCAGAGAACCAGCTCGTGACTACACCAATGGGATAAACAAAATATGGAATGGATGTAAATTGTCGGTGTTGTCATCTGAATCTCAAAATCAAAGATTGGAGTATCAGGGATTCAAATCGGTTCTGTTATGCTCTAAGCCGGTTCCACACTATTCGTGAGAACGGCCTAATGTTTTGACTGAACATTCGTTACTGCTTTAATCAACAATATATTCAATATTTGTGCAGCTTCTACACTTAGCTGAACACTTGTAATCAACACAAACATTCGGGCATATTGGCGAATTGTGTGGGACCGACTTTCCCAGCTAAAATTCTAAAAATTACCTAAACCATGCAGCTTGTCTATGAAATGTTATGTAACTTATAAACTTTATGAAAGAGAAAAGTGGGACTCATTAGAAAAAGCTTGGACAAAAAATCATCCAAAATGTCATAATTTTGCTTCTTTAGTTCATATTGTTATTATTTTGCAGTTACATTTAAATTAAAACCAGTTTTTGTTCTAACTAGTTAAAATATCTTGTTACAGTTAGAAGTAGTGGCAATGGAGAACCCAAAAGACCTGAAAAAGCAACTCGTAATAGAATTTGAAGGAGAGCAGGGAATCGACGAAGGAGGAGTATCCAAGGAATTCTTTCAGCTGATAGTGGAAGAAATATTCAACCCGGACTATGGTAAGACTAACCGATTACGGCTAAATTGTTTTATACATGATGTTTTGTTACATTTTATTTATTTACATCAGGGGTCTTTGAAGCTGTACAATTTTTAATTTAAAACAAAAACATGATTTTGAACTTGGAAATTTGATTTCCACACAAAAAAGTGTGTGGGAAACAATAAAACCATGATAAAGTGCTAGAACTATAATAGTGATATGCTAGTTAAGTGCTGTGCTAGTGCTGGAGCTAGATATTTAAATTATTTTTTAAAATAAATTGTGGACATTTGCCATTTGCTAATCGTTTATGCTGTTTGTTCACATGCTTTCCAAGGTAACTTATTCTTGAGATGGATATACAGCTCATTTTAAGCAAACGCAAATCAACAATATCAAATATTCATTATTCACCCTAAGCAACTTCTGTTGTACACATCACCTCTAACTTTAGCTACAGCTTCTGCTAGAATATTTTCTCGAACAGATTAGAATATTAAACTTCTGAAATTGAATTTTCTCTGTTACATGCAACATTGAGGTGTCACTGTGCTCTAAGCTAAATAATATATGATAGGCTTTTTATTAGGGGTGTGACAATAGTGATGTTTTGGATCGAGTGTCAATTATTCTTGAGTTTATTTTCGAGTAAGTATTTGCCATCAGTATTATATTTTTGTTGGTAGTTTCAAATAGCATAATTAAATTTGGGTCTCACTCCAAATATAATTTGATAGTCTATGGTTTCCAACTAATATATGAGTAGCAGTACACATTTTTGGCCAGTAAAATCAAAGTGGATTATGTTCTAAGGTGGGTGGTGGCATAAGGAAACGATGGTAGAGCTCTAAAACATGATATTTATTCAGTAATTTACACAGTTACATTAAATTACGATGGACTAGCAACAAAACACAACTACAACTAAATTTAGAAACAAAGGTTTTTGGAAACTAATCTCAATTTCAGGAAAAAATTAAAGTATACTTTGAAAAATATAAAATTTAGAATCACGGAAACTTAATGATAATGTGGTTAAGGGGAGGCTGGAGTCGCTATAAGAATATGTATGTAAGCGCAACTAAAAGTGCGTATGCCGAGTCCCGAGTCAGGAAAAAAAGTATCAACCACAAGTTGAAATACTCTGCCGAAATACTCTTAATTTTCTAGTACTTGCACACCCCTACCTTTTATTTACTTATATAAATTACTTGCAGATCAAGTTGCAAAACAATGTTGTCTTTTGTAAGGCATGGTAAAACTGTACAGATTTTGATACAATTTTAACTGTTTTCAGCTTATCATACTATTTGTGATGATTTCCAGGGATGTTCACGTTCCAAGAGGAGTCGCAGACAGTGTGGTTCAACACGACTTCGTTCGAGAGCGACGCACAGTACACGCTGATAGGCATCGTGCTGGGGCTGGCCATCTACAACAACATCATCCTGGCCGTCCACTTCCCCATGGTGGTCTACAGGAAGCTGATGGGCAAGAGAGGCACTTGCCACGACCTGGAGGACTGGAACAGGGTACGCCCACACACTGAGAGAGAGAGGGGGAGGGGGAGAGGAGTTCCACTATTATTGTGATTTGTTAGCATATGAGGTTAGCCTGGCTCCAGGCTGTGAAACAGAAAAGACTATGAAAGGGTAAAGATGCCAGAGAACTTATCCGTTGAGAATAAATGTGAAGAATCGACAGGGAAGATAAATCAGTGGCAAAAAGTCACACGAATAAACACATAACCTCGAAAACGGGACAACTTATTACGTGGAAGACTGTTTATTACCATCCCATATTTTCCCCGTAGCCAGAGAAAGTTTAATAACTCAAATTGTATAGAGTATTAGTGTACATAGTGAAATAGTATAAATAGTTAAGTGGTTGAGTCGGTGAGCCTGCGTCCAAATAGGACTAGAGAACACTTCCTATCTGATTGATAAAGGGACAAGTTATCCCGTTATCAAGTTTATGCTTATTTGTGTGACTTTTTCCCAGTGATTTATCATTCCTGTTGATTTTTCACACTTCTTCTCAATGGGTAAGTTCTCTGGCATCCCTTTCCTTTCATTTTGTTATCATATGAGTAATTGTATTTGGTTTTTCCAGAAAATCGAATCTGTGTGATTCAGTACAGGAAATTACGTTTCTTTAATACAATTTAGTTTGGGCTGTAAATCCTAAGGAGAAAATCAACTGGACAAAAAATACCATTTTTATTCTGAATCCACAAATGTTGTTTTTATATTTTAAGATTTTTTCAAGGCCAGAATTGGCTATAGGCCTGTAGGTTTAAAAGAAAGAGCAAGGTTCTATTAATTTTTGGTTGGTCAGGGATCATGAAATAACTTGAATTTCTCGTGTATATTATTTTGTACCGATGAAATGGACACCTGTTGTAAGAGGGGTTATAAGGTTGTCTTTTGTGTTTGCCGCAGACCCTGTACAGTGGGCTACAGAAGATGCTGGAGTACGAGGCAGATGACCTGGAGTCCGTGTTCCTGCAGACGTTCAGAGTTTGTTACACGGATATCTTCGGTTCCGTCCTTCACCACGACCTCAAGCCCAACGGAGACTCTATATTTGTCACCCAGGACAACAAGAAGGTACATTCAAATTATTAGTGAGGTTTGGGAGGAGTCATTTTTTTATCAAATTGAGTTTTTTTAGTTATTTATGAGTTCAAACAGACTCTTCTGAGAGTAAACTGCAATTAATCCCAATTTGTTTCCAGACGAATGATCCATTAAACTTGAATTTCACTAGGGCACAGAATATTGAACTGTACCTACTAAATAGTTATAAGTTTTGAAGGTTAACCATGGTTGAAATCGGTTTGGGGTATTCAGCTAACGTTTCAACTCTATGGTTGGACCTGGTCTTTGGTACAAGGTGAAAGTCAACAGAGTTTGATATTGGTATATGATTGGTTCTGTTTTTACCACATTGGTAGTGAACTGAGTTAGAAGATTCTTATCAGTGAAAAATCTTTAGCCAATGTCAAGCAAACTGTTTACTGTGTGAAATCAAAGCATATGTTGTAATTCAAATAATTCTACCTCAGTTTCTAATAAAGTAGAAAAAGTAAAGATCACTTTTCCCCCATGATTTTGGTTTAAATTACTACATATTTTAAATACCTCAGACCTGAATAAATGTCTTCTCCCCTTCCTTCTTGATGTTGGTGGTCCTACTTGTCTCTATAATTCATTCCCCAATCAACATGTTCCTGAACCCACAACTCAGACTGAGAAAGGTTGCTGGAGAACTTGCACTTGAAGAGAAATCCCTCCAGAGCTTCAACAACTCGACACATAAAAGCAATATTTTCATATCCCCCTTTGTCAAGCTTGGAGAGGGTATTTCTTCTTTGTGGAAACTGTGGAAGACACCATTGATGGTTTTTCTCCGCAAGGGTAAGTTCTCCGGCAACCGTTCCTTGACACCTATTCTAACCGAGGCCCGCCTACGCTGTGCAGGAGTTTGTCGACCTGTACGCGGACTTCCTACTGAACACGTCGGTGGAGCGGCAGTTCCGGGCGTTTAGGAGAGGGTTCCAGATGGTGACGGACGAGAGCCCCCTCAGCCTGCTGTTCCGGCCGGAGGAAGTGGAGCAGCTGGTCTGCGGCAGCAAGGTCAGTGGGAACAAACATTTCGGACGACTCGTAACATTTCTGAGGCTCCCAAAAGACAGAATATCGGCATTGAGTGACCTCCTGCCCTTAAAACAGCGCTGCAGCGGTTAGGTTAGGCCAGATTTTCATGTATTCTTAGATTCATAAATAATGTCACATATGTAACGTAACCGCTCCAGCATGCAGTGGTAACCCAATTAATTCCTTGTGCTGCCACACTCTTTGCAGATATAGCTGTGTCAAATAAATATCTAACTTCTAGTTGGTTCATAAAGTCCGGGTAAATTGTGATTCTGTAGTAATAGTTGACCATCTCATTCCTTCTGAGATGTTGTTAGGAACAATGTGAATAAAAAGAAGGCGAGTCGCGTTTAGCATTATTTGTATACCATGTGTATTTAATGAATAAAGAGTATTTTGATTGAATGATCGCTTGTGTGGCAGAGGTTCGACCTAGCAGAGCTGGAGGAGGTGGCAGAGTACGACGGAGGCTACACCAGTGACTCCCCCGTGGTCCGGTGGTTCTGGCAGATCGCCCACGGCCTCTGCCCTGAGGACCAGCGCAAGCTGCTGCAGTTCGCCACTGGCAGCGATCGCGTCCCCGTCGGCGGCCTCAGCAAGCTCAAGCTCATCATCGCCCGCAACGGCCCAGACTGTGATAGGTGCGTGTCCAACACTCTGATACTGTATAATAGCGGACAATTAAGTTGCCAGTTGACGGAGTGGTTAGCCTGGCTATCAGCCAAGATCAGGCAATAGCAGACGTTCTGCATTGTCAAAACTCCTTACCAGCTGATCGGAATAACAATTTAATTATATTTGTCTATGGCAAAAAGGCAACCGTGACAGCGTACAACCATGCTATTGGCCTAATCACAAATGTCAACTTAATTGTCCACTATTATGATCCCGCATCTGCTGTGCCCAAACAGTTGTAACTCTTTTAGAGAGCTTGTCAATGAAAATATTTATTGTGGTTGTTTTTCACACACACGGTCTGATAAGAGTTGTAGCGCCTGTAGGCTTGAGTTGATTTGGTCCCCCCCACGACTATTGAAGAGAGATGTGTGTCAAAAAGACTCGATGAACTAGTGTCTGAATAGAGCCCGACATAGCATAATTTTGTGGATGCGTTATATGTTAAGGAGCGTCAGGTATATTTGTCTCTTTTCAATGTAGAGCTCCATCTTTTTCCAACCAATGAGTAGTTGCCTAAACTCTGGGGCACCACTAGTATCCCCTTCAAGCTTATTGTCTGATCTAAAGGGTCCTACATCTCTCGGTTTCAGTTCCATGTAAATGACAACCGGATCGTCTAACATCGGCCGTAAATGACGATCGCATCGTATATTGTCAACCGAAAAAGACGACCGGACAATCGGCCGTAAATGGGGACCGCATCGCGTAATCACGGCTTAAATGTCGAAAAGCGGGATTATTTTTCTCCCAAAATTGAGGGATCTGTCCATCCCTAATCACGAGCTAAGGAACAACTAAACTAACCTTCTGTCAAAGTGTCTAATTGAGAATAATGCAGGTGTGGCGACGGGAAAGGGCGCGCAGAACTAAAATTCCTTCTAGCCAATTTATCACCGCACTTCCAAGATTATTAAGAAAAAATTAAGCCCCTGCAGCACCCGTTGGCTGACTGGCGCCCTGGGCTACAGCCTGGTGGTTAATCAGGCCTTGCCTACACATGAAACAATCTATGTGACACTAATTCACAGTAAGGATGATTAAAAAGCAGCAAAATAACTTGTCAGGTGTGCAGGTCACTGAGGATACAATGATCCTGGCAGCATCTGCTCTCCATCGTAAGTGGGCCAGGCTTCCCTTCAACCTTCCATGAGATGCCTTTGAAAACCACCATCCGAGGCGGATCTATCCCTGATCCAATCATGACCCTCTGGCCGGGAGGTTAGCTCCTCAGACCTCTTAAGCATTTATTCATCTATTTTTGTGAATTTGGTAAACAGCAGCAGCAATCTAGTGTTTTATACACAATAATAGACTTTGCCTTACATTTGTCTTCTGCCTAATAGATTTGGTGGTTATCCAAGGGCTTCTCGTGAATGAAAATCAAATGTGATTTTTACAAAAAAAAACTATTATTACTGATGGAACAAACACGCTGGTAAAAAGTCATTGAAATGTTGGGCACCCCGAATAAAGATCTGACGTAGTTTATCTACTTACCTTAAAAAATATGCTTCATTTGTCTTTCCAAATCAACTTAACTTTTAGCTATACTTTTATTCAATTTCACTTCCAATGGACATATTTTTTTGTAAAAACTGATAGTTTTTTACGAGAGCACAAAAGTTAAAATGTAATGAACTTATGCAGGTTACCAACGGCTCACACGTGCTTCAACGTGCTGCTGCTGCCAGAGTATGAGAGCAAGGAGAAGCTGACCGACCGTCTGATCAAAGCCATCAGCTATTCCAAAGGCTTCGGCATGTTATGAGCGCCACACCCCGTGTGGTACCACCCCGGCGCCCGGCGCCAGCAGAGTCCATGTAACTGATGTACAGTAGTCTTAATAAATCTGGTAAATTATTTTGTTCCTTAAGCTAGTTTATTGACTGCTCCTACTGTTATAATTTATTTATAGATTATTCGAGTGTACAGAACGGAGATGTAGAGTTTTGTACAATTTGTAGAGTAAGGGACGTTTGTAGATTGTTTACTCGTTTTCAAATGACTCGATACAGTATTTCGTTGAGTTTCTTTGTAATAGTTTCTTTGTGTGATGCATTTTGAAATAGTCTTTTATATCTTTGTATATCCGGTCAAAATTGTTACGTCTATACAGAGTTTGCAGTGTTAATTATTTTGTCGGTATAATGTGTGGTCTGATTAAACCAGAAGTAATTTGACATCTAACAAATGTTTAAGATGCTTATAAACCTCAAGGTAAAAATGTGATTGCCAAATACTACTCATTTTTTGTTTAAAGTAAAATTAAAAGCATCCAGTCTTTTTCATTCATCCTCAATTATGTTGTTTACTTTTATTGATTAGAATTAAATATTATACTACTTCTGAAATTTTAATTCTTTAATCAAAAGCCTACACACAGGCTAGAAACAATATTTTAATATTGAAGAGATTTGCTGGGAGCTTTCCCAGCGGGTTTAGTTGGGATTGATTTATGTATTAAATAAAGCAGATTCAACAGCATAGTGTATTGACAAAGCCTTAGTTTTGGCCTAGACTCTTGGGAAATATATAAAGAATAGTATATTTCGTCACTAGGATCAAAAGTGGATCTTTTGAATACGAGCTCCAGTTTAACTGCCGAGGCGAAGCCGAGGCTGGGAAATGAGCGAGTATTAAAAAGACACTTTTGATCCGAGTGACGAACTATATTTTTCGTCATACTGCCAAAAAACTTAAGGTTTAAACAAAAATAAAAGTAAAATTTACGTACTGTGTCTTCATAACCTCAAATGTTTCTTTCAGCTTGTCTCTTGAAACAATCAGCTGTTGCACATGCATAACTTCGGTTCATTGATATCTATCGGTTGTTGAGTCGATCATTCAAACCAATCATTGTGGTTCGAATCAATCGGTTGTTCTTCAAATAACAATACAACAATGAATGTTTCGATAATAACAATGAATGTTTCGATTATTTATAATCGAATGAATTTTAATCGATTTATGACGACCTCGAATCAAAAGTATCATCAACAATGATCTTTTTAGTCCTAGTACAATAATGATCATCAAAACATACGTTATTATCCAAAGACTAAAAAGAAGAACTTTTGAATCTCAACGCATCTGTCAAAAACAGATGTTTTTGAAGCAGTATGACGAAAAAAACATTATTTAGCGAATTGTTTTCCCATATATGTATTGGATAAGAAAAATATTATGCTTGAAGTTCAAAACTATCCTGTTAAAATTATGCCCCCTACCTTAAGTATTGATAATTTTAGTTCTTGGGTTTTAATGGAATAATATTGTATAAATAAAAACATCTACAATTATTTATATTTTTCTATATATTATTACCTGTACTACCTATTGGTAGAAATAAGTGTTATTGAACATGTGATCAAAAATGTTGACAGTAAAATTGAAGTTAATAATTTAGACTTATTCAAGAATAAATAAATAAATTGATAAGTTTATTTGGTGAAATCGTTTGTGATTTATTTTTTAATAGATGAGAACGTGTGTTTACAATCTTGAGTGGGTTGAGTTTTGTGCAGGAGTGAACAGCTATGAAATGTTATTTATATAATTGAAATATGAGCAAAGTTGTTTTGTGCTTGCCAGCACAGAGTGGAGAATTACATTTTGTTCAAGTTTTGGAAAACATGTAGTTCAGTGAAAATTGAATCTTGTTTTGAACATTGATTCAGGCTAACATTTTAAACATCGGACTGCTCCTCATAAAGTGAATCTCTACTTATATCTCAGAAATATAAATTTTAGTTGGGAAATACAGTATATTTTGATGTGATTTTCCTTCCCACTCGAACGTAGAAAACCTTAGTAAATGCCTAATGTAGAAAACCTTAGTAAATACCTAACTGAATCACCGCCATTACTATATCTAATGGACTACAGTAAGGCCCATTAGCACATTGTATAAATTAAATACATTATCTATTATTTGCAAATTTAAACAAAAAAATAAGTCAATGAAATTTTAATTTGGCAGTAGCCACAGCTCATGACGTACTATATCTTTGCAAAACTTGAACAATAACACTCAGTGAAATTAAACTTTGACAATGGTCATGCTCATGAAATACGTCTTCTGAACAATCAAACCATGTTAATAATGTTTTATGATTTGAATGGACGCAAGAATGATTGCCGATGGAGTTTCATGTTACATGCCCCCAATGTACATTTGTTACATGTTACATGTGCTCCCAATGTACATTTGTTACACGATGTTTGTTTATTTTCCGAGTTACATCTTGTTATGTACATTATTCTAAATGTTGTCTTTGCATACTGTAATAGATGCTCAATATCTTCTAACGTGACTGTCGAACAACTTTGGAAAAATATTGAGAATAAAATAAGTGATAAGTACGTTGTGAGTTTATTTAATTATACTCTCTCGACATCAAGTAGAATTTTATTTGCAGTTTTAAGTGTAAATATTCTCGTCTTTTAGAGCCAAGTTTTCTTGGGATGAAAGAAAAACAAAGCAGTTGAAGAAATATAAAAATTTGTATTGGTAACAGATACAGGATTGCTAGACCCAGCAACAAACATTCGAGTCTTCAGTCCATGGATTCACTCACTTGTATCCTTCTTATTCAACTATACAGAGATATCTCGAAAGAAAAGGCTTAACAGCATTAAACATTAACAATAAAAAACTTAACTTTTGTATGCAAATACTTATGAGTTGCTTTCTTTATATTAAAAGCTTATCAACTGAGATTCACTAAAAATTCATTCAGTTTCAAAAAATTATGTCTATTCTGCTATTTAAGAGCAAATGTGAATTAATAAATGTTACCTTGTTCTTGAACTAGTCGAGAATCAGACCATGATTTTAGTCAAAATATAAACTTTTAGAATAAACCCTGAAAGATAACAAAATACCCCCGTCGCAGCAAACCTGCATACTCAGCGAATTTCCAATGGAGATATAAATGTCTTAATACTACATAAAGCCACTTTCCAAGTTTCATAAAAATATATTCAGAACTAAGCGATATATACAATTTTAATTATTCTCCATAAGAATAACATTGGGGCTGAGTACGCAGGTTTGCTGCAACAAGGAACACAAAAAATGGGTTTTTATGCTAATATCAATATAACTCAACTAGGTGAAGTCGTATACCAGTTTTTATTCATTTATGTTCATAATTAAGGGAGACAGAGCATTTAATTATTATCCATAAGAATAACATGGGGGCTGAGTACGCAGGTTTGCTGCTACGGGAGAATTAAGCAAAAACAATTTTTTTGAGCAAATATCAATAGACCTCAATGAGATGAAGCTGTATACCAAGTTTCGTCAGTATACGTTCATAAATAAGCGAGATAAAAAAATTTTCTTTTCCTCCATAAGAATAACATTAGACAACGTACTGTGTTTAGCACTTTCAATATCTCGGTAACCAATTGACGTAGAGGAATGATCGAAATACCAAATTGTGTGTTTTTTTAAGCTGAATCGAATGTTCAAAACTAAAATTTGACTTTTTCAAAAATTATATGTAAAAAATTCAAAAAACCCATTTTTGGGGTACAAAACCCCCCCAAAATACCCCTTCGGATAGGTCGATCTGTCTGGTTTTCGAACTTAAAGTCATAAATGCTGCTTTACATGTTTTTACCAAATTTCGTCAAAATCGGATCATTTTTACGAGAGTTATCGTGCTCACGGACACATATATATATATATATATATATATAGATATATATATATATATATACAGTATCGAACGAATGGTGTTTTTGGGGTCTGGGGACCTCAAAACGAAAAGTTATCATGGTCCCGGGCCTAGGTCTTACCATGCCGACTACGGTAATAGCTTCTTCCCTATAGGGGAAATTCGCTAATACAAAACTAACATGTGACTATGCCAAATGTTATGCCAGTCAAACAGCTATTGGTGTATAGTGTAACTCCCACACCTGCTCTATTGACTCAAGAACAAAACTCCTTTGTTTATCCTCCACGAGAAAAAAATGACCAACAACACTTGCCGAGCTAGAAGAAATTCCCTAGCGCTGTAGTCTAGGAGTAGTTCCCCTAAACAAATCACCAGATAACATCAGTTTGGTCATTTGTGGTGTCACTGCCTTTCAGCAAACCACCACAATTGTCTTTGAACCTTTTACACAAGTGCTCTGTTCATTGGGGAGAGTCAGGCAAACATTTAGTAACAGCGAGCTCACTTTCTTCTTGACAACTCCCGGACTCTGTTGCCGGCCACTCTAGAAGTCCAGGGTCTTGGCCCTCCCCCCCGTCTCCGTTGCTGGCCACTCTCAAAGTCCAGGGTCTTGGCATTCCCCCCGACTCCGTTGCCGGCCATTCTAGAAGTCCAGAGTCTTGGCCCTCCCCCCCGTCTCCGTTGCCGGCCACTCTAGAAGTCCAGGGTCTTGGCCCTCCCCCTGAATCCGTTGTCGGCCATTCTAGAAGTCCAGAGTCTTGGCCTTCCCCCCGACTCCGTTGCCGGCCACTCTAAAAGTCCAGGGTCTTGGCCCTCCCTCCGGCCGCCCCACAGGCACTGGTGGTCACCTCGTCCTGCTCTCTCTGCGTAGACTCCTGTAGCTCTGGCGGGAGGTGGAGTTTCTGCATCAACCCCAGACGAGTTGTATTAATTTTATAGTATTTAAAATATACCGACATGTTAATGATATTTTTAATAGTGCCCTGAGGTCAGGTTTAGTTAACTAAAGCTTATTATAATTTAAAAAAACATTCGATCCTTTAGACGAACTAACATTGTTCCAGGTCCTACTTTTGGCAACACACCTATTTTTTGGTTGATGAGGAGATATATATCCGACTTCATTCCTTCGCTGCGCATGGACGCACATGGAGTCCATACATGCATTGCACCAGATGCGCAGGGATTTAGAACCGTCTACTGTGCTGCTGTTTCATTATGAGTTCAGTGTGCCTCGCGCAGTATTGGCAGGTAGATTGTGTTTTTGCCACAGTATTCGACATAACATCGTGCTTTCCTGTGGTGTAGTTGGTACTAAAATTTCCCTAAAATTCCCACCTTTGCGGGGTTTGTAGCGTATAATGGGGTGCAATAACAAGATGACTGGTGACTATGGTTGCCGAAGTAAGGGAAGTAAACTTAAGGGGAATATGAAATAGTTGACTGCTACCAAAATGATTTGATACCAGGAACTAACAGTTATGTGGAAAATAGTCTGATCCGGCAGGTTAGCTACATTTCAAATTGTGGGACTACTTAAAAATTATTTACTAGGCAATGATATGCATGTCCACAATAACTAAAATCAAGGTGAGCGGTGACCATAATTGGACCTGGGTCAAAGCTGATTAACAGTCACCAAATTTGACCATTGAGGAATGTTCGTCCTCCCAATAAGGGATGTAATAAAAGACGTCTTACAACACTTAAGATATATTTACACTTATACTGATTCACATACAGACGGTAAACATGTATAAAAGATGGTACTAGGCTATCGATTTCGACCAGTCACAGCAGTCATCATCAGGCCAATGAGAGAACTCCTCAGGCCAATGAGATTTGGTCGAAATTGATAGCCTAGTACCTCTTTTATATATGTTTACTGTCTGTATGTGAATCAGTATAAGTGAAAATATATCTTAAGTGTTGTAAGACGTCTTTTATTACATCCCGTAAGTAATAACATCACGTAATATGCTAATAAAAAAGTTGTTTCCTAATAAGGCTAACAATCTTGTGGGAAGCTGTAGAACCGTACCTCGACGACGAACCGGCGCTTCCTGAGCTTGAAGGCCCAGTCAAGGGTGTCAGGGACGTGGGCAGCGGCGGTGTGGAGGCTTGGCAGCTTGACTACGGACAGCAGACCGTTGTACTCAGAGTAGGCGGGGCTGGGGTGGTTGGCGAGGGACGTCAGGCGGATCACCGTGTCACTCAGGTGCTCACACTCCTCCACCATGGCCGCCTGCAACATGGCAAAACTGTGTCTCAGACTACTACTGCTACAGTGAGAGGCTGGGGTGGTTGGCGAGGGACGTCAGGCGGATCGCCGTTTCACTCAGGTGTTCATACTCCTCCACCACGGCTGTCTGCAACATGGCAACACTGTGTCTCAAGACTGTTGCTGCTACAGTGAGAGGCTGGGGTGGTTGGCGAGGGACGTCAGGCGGATCGCTGTGTCACTCAGGTGCTCATACTCCTCCACCACGGCCGCCTGCAACATGGCAACAGTGTCTCAGACTACTACTGCTACAGTGAGAGGCTGGGGTGGTTGGCGAGGGACGTCAGGCGGATCGCCGTGTCACTCAGGTGCTCACACTCCTCCACACAGCCGCCGGCAACAGGGCTCACGAACAAGTTCTTGAGAATAAATTTTCACTTAACATTTTAAGTAATTTCATTAATCTGAGAGAGAAGCAACTAACTATATTAGACAACTCAAGCTGTACCGAATACTGTTTGCTTGTGCTGTTTAATGGAAATGCTGGCCAGCTAGTCGTGTTAGATTGCTGGATTAGGAAACCTCGACAGAGCTGCTTCCACACACAATATTGCACAGGTCACCAGAAGGTGAAGAACTAGGAGGGGTGGAAAAGGTGGGACAGGATGTAATCACCGATCAACCGTTTATAATAACCGTGATAATCTTTGCACATGCGACTCGACATTAGATTAGACATACTCGCCCCCCTGCTAGGGACCACATCCTAGGTAAGACTTACTCATCCCCTGCCATGGACTACATCCTAGATTAGACATACTCGTCCCCCTGCTAGGGACCACATCCTAGGTAAGACGTACTCGTCCCCTGCCATGGACTACATCCTAGATTAGACATACTTGCCCCCCTGCTAGGGACGACATCCTAGGTAAGACGTACTCGTCCCCTACCATGGACTACATCCTAGATTAGACATACTCGCCCTCCTGCTAGGGACGACATCCTAGGTAAGACGTACTCGTCCTCTGCCATGGACTACATCCTAGATTAGACATACTCGCCCTCCTGCTAGGGATGACATCCTAGGTAAGACGTACTCGTCCTCTGCCATGGACTACATCCTAGATTAGACATACTCGCCCCCCTGCTAGGGACGACATCCTAGGTAAGACGTACTCGTCCTCTGCCATGGACTACATCCTAGATTAGACATACTCGCCCTCCTGCTAGGGATGACATCCTAGGTAAGACGTACTCGTCCTCTGCCATGGACTACATCCTAGATTAGACATACTCGCCCCCCTGCTAGGGACCACATCCTAGGTAAGACGTACTCGTCCCCTACCATGGACTACATCCTAGATTAGACATACTCGCCCTCCTGCTAGGGACGACATCCTAGGTAAGACGTACTCGTCCTCTGCCATGGACTACATCCTAGACTAGACATACTCGCCCCCCTGCTAGGGACGACATCCTAGGTAAGACGTACTCGTCCCCTACCATGGACTACATCCTAGATTAGACATACTCGCCCTCCTGCTAGGGACGACATCCTAGGTAAGACGTACTCGTCCTCTGCCATGGACTACATCCTAGATTAGACATACTCGCCCTCCTGCTTGGGATGACATCCTAGGTAAGACGTACTCGTCCTCTGCCATGGACTACATCCTAGATTAGACATACTCGCCCCCCTGCTAGGGACCACATCCTAGGTAAGACGTACTCGTCCCCTACCATGGACTACATCCTAGATTAGACATACTCGCCCTCCTGCTAGGGACGACATCCTAGGTAAGACGTACTCGTCCTCTGCCATGGACTACATCCTAGATTAGACATACTCGCCCTCCTGCTAGGGACGACATCCTAGGTAAGACGTACTCGTCCTCTGCCATGGACTACATCCTAGATTAGACATACTCGCCCTCCTGCTAGGGACCACATCCTAGGTAAGACGTACTCGTCCTCTGCCATGGACTACATCCTAGATTAGACATACTCACCCTCCTGCTAGGGACCACATCCTAGGTAAGACGTACTCGTCCTCTGCCATGGACTACATCCTAGATTAGACATACTCGCCCTCCTGCTAGGGACCACATCCTAGGTAAGACGTACTCGTCCTCTGCCATGGACTACATCCTAGATTAGACATACTCGCCCTCCTGCTAGGGATGACATCCTAGGTAAGACGTACTCGTCCTCTGCCATGGACTACATCCTAGATTAGACATACTCGCCCTCCTGCTAGGGACGACATCCTAGGTAAGACGTACTCGTCCTCTGCCATGGACTACATCCTAGATTAGACATACTCGCCCTCCTGCTAGGGACGACATCCTAGGTAAGACGTACTCGTCCTCTGCCATGGACTACATCCTAGATTAGACATACTCGCCCTCCTGCTAGGGACCACATCCTAGGTAAGACGTACTCGTCCTCTGCCATGGACTACATCCTAGATTAGACATACTCGTCCTCCTGCTAGGGACCACATCCTAGGTAAGACGTACTCGTCCTCTGCCATGGACTACATCCTAGATTAGACATACTCGTCCTCCTGCTAGGGACCACATCCTAGTTAAGACGTACTCGTCCTCTGCCATGGACTACATCCTAGATTAGACATACTCGTCCTCCTGCTAGGGACCACATCCCAGGTGAGATGTTACTGTCTCCTGCTGCCTACAAACATGGAGGCACCAAGGAGAAAAGGAAGCTTAA
Source organism: Allygus modestus (assembly GCA_963675035.1). Classification (NCBI taxonomy): domain Eukaryota; kingdom Metazoa; phylum Arthropoda; class Insecta; order Hemiptera; family Cicadellidae; genus Allygus; species Allygus modestus. The sequence goes on from OY776111.1 coordinate 5,089,951, forward strand.
CAGATGTATAGCCAAAGAACTCAAACACATGTATGTTATGACATCTTCATTTACTGTTCCCATAGTCAACCTCACAACTGGTATACACCAGTCGGAATGTCATCCTGGGACGGCCAGCTACAGTTGCTAAATAAGTACTTGGACCTCCTGTATGGGCACAGGCTCCATAAAAGAGCAGGCTAGCTGTACTCCATCCACCCAAAAAATCCATCCTAAAAAGCGTTTAGAGTTTTCTTCAAAAACACAATTTTACAGATTACAAAAAGAGTATCCCTAATATTTTTTAAATATTACAATGTATTGAATACTTAGTTAGTTCATACAGCAGCGTATACAAGCTTATTACAACCTCTATAATCCTTATTGCTGAACCCAACACCAGTATTTCTGCTTCCATTTCCAGTACCAAACCTTGCCAGTTTCGACTGGAGTTCATCAGCTTTTATTCCGCTGTCAAAAGCAACTAATTATACTCTGGCAAGATTTGTATTTAATTAATATACATTTTTAACTGTTTCTGTAGAAAGGCATTAGTAATCTTTTTTAACACTTTCACTGCCTTTGACATGTTCTAAAATGAAAATCTTATTTGTTTTAAGGTCGAGCAATGTTCCTATTCTGGGACACCCGCAGTGCCAGTGTTTAGTAATATACTTTTTATATCGGTCAATATATAACATGACAAGTGACCGTTCTACACTTGCAAATTACAAAAAAACCTGAGTAAATGAAAAAAACAAACCTCGAGCAGGTCGGAGGGTATCGTGACGAAGGCAGTGGCGTAGGCGTTCTGCAGTGTGTGACGCAGCATGAGCAGGAACGTAGTCAGCTGAGCGTTGTGCCACAACGGAGACCCGAGACTGTGCAACAGCACGCGCAGAACCGTCCTGCGTGGCTGGGGCAGACTCGCGCAGTGGCCCTGCTTCTGTATGTGGGTGTAGAGGTTCTCGTACAGGTCCCCATAACCTGCGGCACAGAACCAAGCTGAAGATTCGTCTCACCGGCATGATAGGGTTATTTTAGGATTTCATGCTCTTTTTAGTGCTGCTCAACAGCATATAAAATATAATATTGTTCATTGTCAGTCAAATCTCTCTGACTCAAAACAAGTGATATGTTTGACTCAAGTGTTATGTGTGTAAAGATTGATGAATATATTTGATTCCCTATTCAGTTTAGAAGTACTAACGCTTCCGAAGTGCAAATTACATTTTTGTCATACTGCTTCAAAAACAGCTGTTTTCAACACATGCATCGAGGTACTAAAGTTGTTCTATTTACTCCTTGGACAAACAGTATCATTCTGATAATATTTTTGTTCTAGGACAAAAAACACCATTTGAGACAATTTTAGGTCGAGTTCATCAAAACTGTTAAATAAGAATTGAACCAATGATTCAACTTGTGTAACTGCTGTTTGTTTAGAGTAGCAAGATCGAGATGGAAAGACGTCAAAGATAACCAAGTAAACAAAATTTAGATTTTGTTAAATTGTTATCTTAATATTATTTGCAGTATGACAAAAAATATAGTTTGTCACTAGGACCAAAAGTGGCATTTCGATCCTCGCTCATTGTCCGGCAGAGGCTCTAACTCGGTTAAAATTGAGCTTGTGTCGAAAAGTGTCACTTTTGGTCCTAGAGATGAAATATACAATTTTTGGGGATTTTTATTCTTCACTGAAGTAAATGTGAAGCTTTAACAAGCACTTAGCACTTAAAGTAGGAAATTTATTAAACAAAGTAGCACTAAAAGAATTAAATCAACATTCAAATATAACTAAATTAAAATTGTATGTAAAACCATAATGCAAACAGGAAAAATATGTGGAACTAGACATTTGAAAAATCACCCTTGGAAAACTAGGTACATGTTAAATGTTAAAATATTCATCTGTCATAAATAAGGCTACTAAAATTACTTATCAGAGAGAAATTTAAAACGAACACTCTATAAAGCAGACCTACTGTTCCTGTAACTTTTATGGGCAAAGGTCAATAGATAGGTCAGGGGAAATTATTCTGCTCTGCACTAATGGGAGCTTGAGCTGGCCACAGTAATATTATAATATTGAAAACAAAATCTCTTTATTCAATTAATATGACACATTATTTTATATACAGTAAAACATCTCCGACATCTCTTCAAACTCTACTCCAACTGGTCCTGGTTAACCGCAAACATCTGCTATATGTACTGTTCAGTTATTTGAAATATGAAGTTATTACCCACGTAACTGAGTAAATATGAACACTATTACTTAAATGTTCCCTCAATACACATCCTAAATACCCTAACCTTTCACATCAATACTCCACGGCCATCTCAGCCATCTCAACCCTCGTTACAAACTTGAGAAAAAAATGATGTCAACATTCCTTGCCATAAAATGCCCTTTTTTAAATCATACTCTAAGTGTTCAACAGTTAAAACAGTTTGATTCCCTACAAGATACTATTAAGAGTAAAGTTTTTTTTGTGTAACCACGCCAGTGGCAATTTTTTAACATTTTGATAGGGAACGGTCCAAACCCTGGTCTTGTTACTATCTAAGGTCGACCTGTTCTTAGAAAGCATAATTAATTAATAGCCCAATGACAAATGGCAGCAAGGTCCAGTTTCGAACCTTCTCAAAATTTTGCGATTTTGATCAGGATCAATCTGGCGAAGTTAACGACAAAAGCTTCGGAAAGATGGCCAAACACCTCCTAATTGAGAAATGTATTTTACAGAGTTAAGGATTTAGTTGGTAATTTAGACGATGATTTAGTTTAAGAAGTTCCACTTGTGATAATTTAAGTATTATTAAGTTTAAGTTGTGTATATGATTTGCCACAATGAATATTCCTGAATCTGACTTCAGGAAGTTTTCCAGACGATATCTTCTCTCAGACGATGAGAAGCAGGAGTCTGACAATCATCGTGTAAACATTCATTTTTTAATAGGTTGTGCTTAACCTTCCAAGTTCTGATTATATTTCTCTTTAATGCTGAGGCATTTTTCACTATCTTGGATGAGTTTTTATTATAATCTATAAAATTACAAACTATGAACATATCTACCTTATACTTATTTTTATCAGCAATAAACTGGGAAGTAAAAAAAACAAAAAAAACTTGTCAATGAAAAAATAAGACACGCTTACAGAACAGAAGCAAACTAAAAAATCTGATTTAAAAAAAAAATGTCTAGGTGCAATGGTGGTTACAAAAAAAAAAACATGAGCTGAATGATTCACAGATTTCAAAAATATATAATTCGCTGAGATATAAATAGTTATTTTCATACAAAATGGCAAAAAACGCCAAAAGACTACTTCTGATAGATCATTTGATTACAAATTCCATGTAGCATCATAAGGCGCTGAATCCAAAATGATGCGAGTATTGATGTATCGCACAATAACGATGTATTGCACCATGAATAGCAGTACTATATACATCGGAAATGGATTGTGATTGCGACGTTCAGCACTTGGAGGGTTAAACAAATGTGTATTACAACAAAAGCTCGTACTCACCCCCCGGCTTGTGGGGCGGCCAGTGGGTGATCTCAGCGTTGTCCACGACCTCCCGGTCATACGGACACGTCAGGTCGAAGTTGTGGCCAAACACAGGAGCACCGGTCACTCCAGGGCTCGACTGCACCATCGGGCTGTCTCGGTACCTACACAAACAATCAGTGTTGGTGCGGTAGAGGGTAGAGTTATAATGGTTACTTTCATTTAAACTAGCGATCGCTCCGACGTCGAAATTCAACCAAAAATAATTACATGTAAACCCAAATCTGTTACTCGAAGCTGTAATTATACGAATGATGGCTGATTGTGTGAATGTTTTGCCACATCCTGCATGGCAGTTAAATAAAATGCATTTGAACCAGTGTCCTTAATGTTTAACTTCACAAATAACCTATCTTTATTTCTTTCTCTCTCCCCTCTACCTCTTACCCACCATCAACCTTTCCCCCCTCACTCCCACCATCACCCTCTCCCCCCTCACACCCACCATCACCCTCTCCCCCTCTCACCCACCATTACCCTCTCCCCTCTCACACCTTCCATCACCTTCTCCCCTCTCACACCCGCCATCACCCCTTCCCCCCTCACTCCCACCATCACCCTCTCCCCCCTCACACCCACCATCACCCTTACCCCCCTCACTCCCACCATCACCCTCTCCCCCCTCACACCCACCATCACCCTCTCCCCCACCATCACCCTCTCCCCCTCTCACCCACCATCACCCTCTCCCCCTCTCACCCACCATCACCCTCTCACCCACCATCACCCTCTCCCTCCTCACTCCCACCATCACCCTTTCCCCCCTCTCACCCACCATCACCCTCTCCCCTCTCACACCTTCCATCACCTTCTCCCCTCTCACACCCGCCATCACCCCTTCCCCCTCACTCCCACCATCACCCGTTCCCCCCCTCACTCCCACCATCACCCTCTCGCCCCTAACACCCACCATCACCCTCTCTCCCCTCACACCCACCACCACCCTCTCCTCATTCACACCTGTAATGATATTATAATATTATTATGATACACAGCAATTTCACTACCAAGATGCTACTGAGATAGCCATAAGATGATAAAAGCCATAATGTAAACCTGCCCCAGGTTAGGTTATGAAGTCAACTAAGGGCCCACAGATTATGACATCCAAAATGTACAATAAGACTCCTCAAGTCCACAAGATTTTAAAGTTAAAACTTTTATACCTTCGAAGATTACCTACTACAACTTTCAATGCATGTATAACTTTCAATATATTTAATTACTTCAAAATTTGTATAAATGTTTAACCCATTGAGGCAGTAATTTTATTCTATTCGCAGTAGCCTATAAGGAGAATTGAATGGTGCTGCACTCTAGTAGCAAAATATGTAACTAAAGACCGTGGGCGTCTACGGTTCTATCCGCTGACTCTAGGTTCTAGGGGCTGACTGACTGAAAAACCTTAATATCGCCGCCAGGCCTTTGGTCGTGTTAGCTGAGTTGGCTACATCGTGGAAACACCTTGCCCAGGTGGTGATACGATGTTCGTGGGTTTGATTCCTGCACACGACCAAAACTGACCAGTTGTGCAACTCTCAATGAGTAAACCAGTCTGTGGCAACGTTAGTGGGAGGGCCCAAGTAAAATAAACGGTGACAGGCTTGCTTGGAAGTTGACGGGATCGGTTAATTCTTTGAGACTTGCACATGGTCAACACTGATTTTGCTCATTTTACTTATGTCTACTGTGTGTGTGCCAATGTGACTCTCTAAACTGAAATAAAACAATATTTTAATTAAAATACGCCATTAATCCATTTAAAAACACCAATTTTATACTCCAATTCACAGGTTAATAAAATTAAAAGTAAGGAACGAGACCAGCTCGTATGTCTACGCCAATGGGTTAATGTTTCTTAATTATTAAAAAAAAAGTTATTTGAGTTTAATATGGGTTTCCAAAATTAATTACTCAAATCACAGAAATTACTTTCTTTATTTTTACAATTTTTTTAATTTTTTGCGGAGTTTTTTAGCCTGTAAAAGTCCAGCACTATTCTTGAATACGGATTGTTGAGTGTCCATGAGGATTTCATCTACGGCCGATGTAATCAAAAGGAACAAAATATAAATTGTGAAAAAGTATAAATGGGATTTTAATAAGTAAATATTGGTTGTGATTATCTGAATCATTGGTAATGAAATATCAGTTTAACATATATACCTATTACACTAATTTGTAATTACAACAGTAAGATCATTTTCTTGAGCGAACGTAAAACATTTATCGAGGGAGAAGCTGCTATGATTTGACGAAAGGAAGGCACTGGGGCTGGCGGCTGGCGGATGCCGTTCTCTCTCACTCCCTCACTCTCCCTCTCTCGCACAAGTACTCCCGCTCTCTCTCGCACACGGATGCCGTATCCCCTCCTAGCCCGCGATTCTTTGGTTCCTCACGTGGCCACAAGCTGTGCCACTGCACCGTTGCCTTCGGCACTGATTCTATGCTAGTACTAGAAAATCCCACAAGATTCATCCACACTGTTCACCCGCCACTGTATTCATCTGGTAGCATGTCGATAAAACATCTACTAAGGAGTATGCTTAATCTATGATATGACTATGCAATTATTGGGCAATAAGAACAATTTGGCAATATTCAAATACCATGAAATTGTTTATACATTAGACAGTCATTTACATTGGTGTTGCGTAACAAAAACAAGACAATATTGTCGAAAGAAGATAATTAATAAACACAAGAATATAGAGTAGACATAACAGAGAAAAAATTAATCTTTTTTTTAATAGAGTGAAGCGCTGCTTATAGACGACGGTGTAGTGATCATGTTAGCAGACAGGCTGGGGAAGTCATCCTACATCCTAGCTCCCATATGACACCTACGCGATTGAATTATAGCACTCCCTAATCATAACAGTAGGTGTCTACTCTATATCTTCACATTTACTACCCATCTTCACTAAACACTAGTATTAACAGTAACTATTCAGAAAATATAGCTTTAGTAGTCCTGCTAATACAATGAATTGTAAATGTTTCTGTTAACAACAGATGTTGCTGTATCGTAGTAGGCCTACACAGTTCACCACTCACCTCCATGCGATCTTGAGGTTCTCAGCGTCCCGGTCCGAGGCCCTCGACGCCTCCGAATAGTCCACGGGGCTCGGCAGTTCCTGCACCTGCAATGGTTAGGTTAGGCCGTGATTAATTAGCTTAGCAGATTTTGGCATTCGGAACAACATTTTTGTAAGGAGAACCAACTTAGCATATGTGAAACATACACGATAGAAATTAGCTGAATTTGAGGCTGAACTGATTCAGGCTAAGGTAAAGCAAGGCCGACTCTACCCCAGACGCTGAACTCATGAAGTCACGGTCTGAGTGCTATGCGGCCGGCTACTCCCGTAAGAAACATACGGCGCGCCTTGACATTCACTGCTTTAAACTGGTCTACTGTCAAAACCCTTCATCCGATTTCGTTGAAAATTTAAACTTAACTAAATAATGAACGTTTTTAAGCATTAAATAAATATTTTTAAGTTTATATAAATATAGTAAAATCTCTAAATAGTGCAATGTCTTTGTATTTGTATTGTTTGGATTTTTTTGCATCTCTAACTGATATGTTGAACTTGTCATTATCTCAGTTGTCTCTGTCTATGTTCAGAAATATAAGTTTTGTAATAGTTTTCCTGTAAATTCTAAACCAGAGTTTTTTTTATTGTATTTAGATTGTTTTCATAGAACTGTAATAGTTTATTTGCAATCGTTGTATAATTATTTATTTATTGTAAATAATAACGAATTATTTGATTTGAAGTAGTGTTGTAATTGTATTATATTTTTTATTAGCTACGTTTTGAAACAAACTTAAGTTTCTAAATAAAAAAAATGCAGTTGGTTTTTATGTTACGTTGGGTTTTATAAAAGTAAGAATAACCAATCATAGTACAACAATATAAACATTAAACATGGAACATTATATATTATAGTTATAATAATAATATCCCTTTTCACTATCAAAACTAATCCGGCTGTCCGGGTCGCTGAATTTTCTTTGATAATCAGAATGTTTTACTACTGCGTTTTTAGATGGTTGGAAGTATTTTCTGTTTGTGGCCGACAGCCATTCCTTCCAGTGTTCATATCAAGGAAAGGACGATATAAGTGCAAGTTCCATCTTTTACCCGGCCCGGCATACAACAAACACGAGGCATCTCAAACAGACATTATTTATTAATTTGATAAGCGATGCGAAACAAAATACGTAGCTGCACGAGTCTAAAAATTCCTACGATTCAACTAAAATAGCAAAGGTAGTATAAAACAAGACAAAAACGCCGCCAAAGCGTAACCGCCAGAAAGTGCTAGATGGCAAAGCAAGGCTAGCGGCGCGAGGTGAATTGAACGATGCCCTCCTCCTTTACCTTTGATTATTGAACAAACAAAACAACTTATCAAAAATTATGTGAAATAAAAGTTGTAGATGAACTAATTATCAACAACTTTCCCGCTGGAAGTTGTTTCTACCTCAAAAACAAAAAAGTTTACGCTTAGTGACTTTTTCGTGTCCCACTATTACAAATCATAAATACTTCTAACTAACACAAATTCAAATATTTGCTTAGCTAAATGATTTTTGCACTGTTGTATTCCGTAGTTCATGCAGATTTCAAATATATAAGTGTTATTCCAAATAAAGTACAGTAAAGAGGTCCAGGAGCATGTAATCGAAAGCGCGCTCCACTTACACCGTGGCTGTATAGAACCCAGACTGTGACGTAGCAGCTAGGGGAAGAGGGAAGCACTCCGGCCTGTAGTAGTCGGCCTTGGTAAAGCCCAGCTGAACTGAACCTCAAGCAACATTAAACATTTTTATATTCCAAGTAGGCTTCTCTTGGAAAATAATAGTTGATAGAGAAAATGGGAAAATAAACAAGGTTTTGCTCAACTTACCAACTGACGAGTGTCACAGTCGAGGCTAGCGACGTAGAGGCAGTGTTTGCATGCGATCCCCTCGGCCAGAAAATATTTCGCCAAGTATTTACTAAAAACTCCAAATTCATCTTCCTCTGGAACAACAAATTGAGAACAACCACGTTCAGAAATCAAGACAATGAAACCAGACACGACTTAGAAAAACTTCGAAGGGCCAGTTCTTAAGATCATCTGGAGTTTTAAATTGACTTAAATTGCATTTACTGAGCATAATTTAAAGAACTTACTGGGCTATATCAAGAAATGCTATTTATTCATTCTTGAATGGGTAATCTATAATAATGTTTATCCCTCTTACCAGTACACACGCATCACCTCTACTTGCGTTTTTTGAAACATTTGATTTAGTTTGGTATTTTTAAGAAAATCAAATGGGGAACTAACAAATTTTGTACAGATAAGTTAGCCTAAGCGAATAAACAGGAACTCGTGACAACAAGACAAAGTGATTTAGGTACTACTAGAAAATGGTTTGGCTAGGCAAGAGTTTATATATGAATTAACACTCACCAATCAGTACTATGGATCCTAGCGGCAACCCGCCTCCTGAAAACAAACAATTTGATTAGGCTTATTGATAAAATGTTTGTAACGTTACAACAATCGAATTAATGTATCATACCATCGTAATCGATATATCGATAGGCCTATATTAATTTCAAAAGATTTTATCGATATTTAAAAAAAACCTCGCGGCAAAACGAAAACCGAAAACCAATCTGCTATTGCTTGTCGGCTAGTTTTCGTGGATGAACTAGTTTCACGTATGATGAAGTCGTAATTTATTACATTTATGTTAAAAAATTAAATTGTGGTTAGAATGTTTTAATACCAAATTAAGAATTTTCAAAAAAGTGTTCTTGAAGGCATTTACACTTACGTCGTGTTTGTTGGTTGTCTTCCTACAAAGAAAGTTCACTGAGTTTTCTCCGTGTATTTTCCTCTTCATTTCGGCTTGACATATCTCGCATTTGGGATTTTTTGGAACAAGTTCCTTCTCCAGAAGCCATTTAAAGTAGGTTTCCGTATTTGTCAAAACATTTTGGGCTAAATCACAATAGTTAACTGTATTAGAACGTTCGTCAGACATTTTTCTTTACTTTTATACAAATTTAAACAAAATGCAAACATAAACATAATAATTAATTGTAATCATATTATATTATAAATATTGCATTTTGGATATTATATTGAATAATTTAGTTTGATAATTTCTACTATCGATATATCGATTGCGATAGTTTGATAGCCTATACTAATTTGATTGTTTTGCGGGACAGTTAAGAAACTGCAGCCCAATATTTTTTTAACCTACTTTATTCTGAGATTATTATCTAACCATAAGAGGCAAAATAAACAAATGCTTCACGTTAAGTAAGCCTAGCATCTTACACAGTGCTGCACAGGTCACGTTAGGTTATGTTAGTTACATTAATAACAAAAACTAATCATAACTTACTTGACTGCCACAGCCTGATATTTTGGGTATTTGTATTTAAAATTGGCCTATCAAACAACTGTTAAGTTTAACGGCTGCTACAAATTTAAAATCTATACCGGTAGATCTGTTGTGGTACTTTGGTATTATACGGATGCCACCCTTATGCAGCGCGCTGCGGCAGTTATGTTAGGATGGGTTATCATAAAAATGATTGTAGGACTTTCCTTGTTTTGTTACGAATCGAATGATACCTGATGAGTCATACTTCCGGCCGCCAAACACCCTCCAAATAGGCCAAGGTCAGGTCGTTGACCGGAGCGCGCGCATCACCTGTCACCGCCTGTAATCTGGGTCCTGGGTCAGTGTCATGAGTGATTTATTGCCGTGCACTACGTTACATTTGTTTTCATAATGAGTGACGTTCTTTTCGTGTGGGATTTACCTCGAAATGAAGAGGAAACCGTACGCATTTTGATGATAACCCATCCTAACATAACTGCCACAGCGCGATGTATATTTGGCGGCGTACCTGTGGCGATCGGGTCTGGTTGCTAGCGGCGGCGACGCATTCAACACGATCCTAGCAGACATCGCTGCCTTTTGGGAGGCACAACACAAAGACCGCTCATCAGAATGATGTAAAATTTGTACAGTAAGTCAATAAAAGTACGTTTTTTTCGAATTATGTAGTTATCCTTTGTATCCGGTAAAAATTTAACCTCCAAAAATAGTGGCATCCGTATAATACCAAAGTACCTCTGTTGTTTATATTGTAAAATCAAAATTATATATAATCACTAGTACTATTGAAAATAACGTGTCGAGCGTGCTATAGTTGATAAAAAAATATCAATATATACGGTAAAATTTGAACAACTCATGAAACTATCCCCTTCTTTTTATTTCTATGCTAGAGGCAGTTAAAAAGATATGGTAAGGACTACTTTAGATAAAGAGATAACTAATAACTTTAAGAGGAAGCGGTCCAAACCCCAGGAATCAAACTCGTGATGTCTTAACCGAAGTTGAAGAAAGACGAACAGTTTGTGGGTTAAACGTCAGGCTGAGTGAAGTGCTAAGTTGATGTTTTTTACTGGGGTCTCGTACGTGTCATTTGCTACACAACGGGTTTCATGCAGGCCAGCTTTATTGTTCCCTTTAGTTTCCAGGCACGATGCACTTTACTTCATCTGAGGGGCACGCAGCGCTGTTTAACACACAATCTTATGTCGGCAGACACACGTTGCTGAAATATTGTGACATTCTACAACCAAAGGTAACAAACTGGTGCCATTTAAAAATTAGTTTCGTTCCCAGCAGACACACTCCTATAACCTTAGCTTATTTTGCACATCTTGGAGACACAAAAGTAACATAGTATTTTGTGACTGTTGACGCTTTTCCTTATTGGCATGATATCAACATAATATTAAAATACAAAAAACACATTTCTAAATCTAACCAACCTATAAGTAAATGCAAATAGAGCTGGCCTAGTTCAACATTTGTACTTGACCCGTCAGTTCTATTTGTGATTACTATAAAATAGGCAGCTGGATCATAAAATTGGGAATTAAAAGAATTTATAGTATTCCGAATTTACAGATAACAATTGCACGTGCATTAATTTGATAAATAACTTCCCAACATAGACAACGTTTTATATTGATCGTATTTACATCAAAATAATAGAAAGTAAAACATATAATAGACCTATGGCCAAGAAAAAAACAACTAAACATCACTGACCAATCAAGGAATCCAGGGAAAGTACTCCACTAGAAATTAAGACTTGATCTTTAGTAGATACAATTTTAGTTCCTGGGATATTATTATATTTTCTATCATCTCTTAAAACAAATTTCGGAGCAGTACTAGGCTCCATAACTTCAAACCTAACCTGAAACCTGAAACTGAAACGAGAACGAGAGACACGACAGACAACAGTTTTTTATTAATTCTAAGGCAGGCTAAGTTTTGTAAAACATGCAATCTCAAAGTTCACTTTTTTAGTGGTTGCTTCCTCTTGCTAGTGTAAACAGTATACTATATTGTTGTATACTTCTTTGTGCCGTTTCTTTCTACTCTGTCTATACAGTAGTCTGTTATGGGGATATGGATATAATTTACATTTCACCATCTGTAATTGCTGCCTTAGCAAGTTTGTCAACAATTTCATTGTTTTTAATACCTAAGTGGCCTGGAACCCAGTGGAATACATAACATTTTCTACTTTCATGAACTTTTAGAGCTATTTTATAAATTATTATCATTATTAGCACATCTATTGCTTTAATAGTAGATTGTGAATCTGAAAAAATGGCTATGTTATTGATTTTTATATTCCACAAGGATTACGCGTTTGTAAATAGCGGACAATTCTGCTGAATAGATAGACATATAGCAGTCTATTTTATATTTGTAGCTCAACTGCAACTGTGGTATGTAGAAGGCAGCGCCAACCCCAGCCGTTGTTTTTGACACATCTGTAAATATTTACTAATGTAAATGATTCCTATTCCTATTTTATAGGTTATGTTTATTGTTTATTGTTAGCAGTTGCTGTTTAATAAATCAAACATTCACATCCTTGTTGTTAGGTATATGGTTATCTTAATTTGTTTTGCATGTCATATTGTCCTCTATCATTGGCAATGGTTCAATGGTTTACCAAAGTCATAGTCTTTGCTTCTTTGTCAAAATCTTGTAAGTTAGTCTTTCAGTAATCACTAATCTCCTTATTTTCAGAGGCATACAGGCCGTCTCAGAATGCAGAGCAATGATAGGCGTTGTTCTATGAGCTCCAATCGCAATTTTTAGTGCTTGGTTTTGTAAAACTTCCAGCTTGCTTAAGACATTGTTTACTATGTGCCCAGTTTACTATGAGCTACCATACTCTAACTTAGGCCTTATGAGACCTTGGTAAATTTGTAAAATAAAATGTGGGTGGGCTCCTTTTTTGCCGCAGGCCATAATCCTAAGTATGTTTAAGTCCTTAAAACACTGATGCTGTATGTTGTCAATTTGGTCTTTGAATGATAGTTGTCTATCAATTGTAATCCCCAACAGCTTATCTTATTTTCAACTGGTATCATATGATTATATAATAAGAGTTTAACTTTATCAATGTTCAGTGTTCTATTCCTTGAGAAACATAGTTTTAAATTTATTTGGATTCAATTCTAAACATAACTTGTCAGAGTACTGTTCAAGCTTGTGTAATGCATGTAGTACATTGCTAATCGCATTGTCAAGTATCTTATCTGGGCAATATAATACTATATCGTCAGCATATTGTAAGGATTTAACTTTTTGTGGTAGTTCATAATTTATATCTACTATATACAAAGCAAAAAGGGTAGGACTCATCACACTTCCTTGAGGCAAACCTCTGCATGTCACCCTACTTTGGTTGTCCGACAGGCGTTCCAATTTAATTGTTATTTGTCTATCTATTAACCAGTTATGACAATGTCTGATGAACTGTGTTAGAATACCGTATATATACATTTTCCTCAGCAATGCTGCAATATTTACCATATCGTATGCTTTAGTTAAATCAAGCAAAACTGTTAGCATATATTCTTTGTATGTTAAGGCTGTATTAATTTCAGATGTCAGGTGAATCAAATAATCACCCCACCCTTTCTTTTTCCTGAAACCAAATTGGGTTTCTGGTATCAAATTATTGGTACTTTGGTATTATACGGATGCCACTATTTTTGGAGGTTAATTTTTTACCGGATACAAAGGATAACTACATAATTCGAAAAAGCGTACTTTTATTGACTTACTGTACAAATTTTACATCATTCTGATGAGCGGTCTTTGTGTTGTGCCTCCCAAAAGGCAGCGATGTCCTCTAGGATCGTGTTGAATGCGTCGCTGCCGCTAGCAGCCACACCCGATCGCCACCCTTTTACAGCGCGCTGCGGCAGTTATGTTAGGATGGGTTATCATAAAAATAGTACGGTTTCCTCTTCATTTCGAGGTAAATCCCACACCAAAAGAACGTCACTCATTATGAAAACAAATGTAATGTAGTGCACGGCAATAAATCACTCATGACACTGACCCAGATACAGGCGGTGACAGGTGATGCGCACGCTCCGGTCAACGACCTGGCCTTATTGGTCTATTTGGAGGGGGTTTGGCGGCCAGAAGTATGACTCATCAGGTATCGCTCGATTCGTAACAAAACAAGGAAAGTCCTACAATCATTTTTATGATAACCCATCCTAAAATAACTGCCGCAAGGCGCTGTATAAGGGTGGCATCCGTATAATACCAAAGTACCAAATTATTTTTCTCAATGTACCATTCCAGTCTGTTCTTTACCATTAGGTGTTAAAAATGTTCATGAAACATGGAATTGATGATATTGGTCTATATGATTCTTCTTTATTTTTGTCAGCGCCAGGTTTGAGTATAATTGTTAAATGAGTCTGTTTCCACTGCTTAGGTAGGTCCATTTCATTATTCATTATTTCATTATTGAAAATTTTATTGTAAATAATCAATAATTGTTCAGTGGCATTCTAGGGTAAATTTTGTATCATGCTATAAGAAATGTTGTCATGTCCAGGGGATGTATCTTTCTTTTTAGATAAGTTAATAAAGCCAAGTCTAACTCCTTGATTGTAAAGCTTTCTTCTAAAAAGTGTTTAGGCCTATTGATTTCTCTGATAATTAAGTTAGTGATAATTCTGATCGATTAGGTACATAGTCAGGTCTGAGTTGCTTGATAACTCCTATCGCATTTTTATCGCGTGTCAATATACTATTTTTTAGTCTTAAGTTGTTTTTTGCTTTTGTTTGTTTTTAAGGTTTAACATTTAAATAATATATAATTCAGCAGAGTCTACTTTTCTTGGTAACTTATCCATTTTAACCATTAAAGTCTGTAATGGAAATATACTAAACCTTCTAATAGAATAGGCCTAATATGGCGCCAGAACAACTAAAATTCACACACCCCGAACATTACATACACTGAAACATAACCTCAAAAGCATATCGCGATTGCATTTGCGCATCACTGATTTCGAGTTATCTGTTTTCGCTTAAGGCACCTCTACACTTTCGCCCGATCGTTGCGATTTCGAGCGACTTGTGCTCGTCTAACCGTACACATTCTGCAGCGAGTCGAGACCGTGAGCGGCACCAAGTATGGAGGACCTGCCGCTCGTCTCCGTTGACTCGGTCACAAAAACCGACAAGAATCGGTGCGATGGCGAGGCGAGTGCAGTCATCCCTTCGGTGGCGAACTAGCACTCGACATTCTCACATTCGCCGATTCGCTTGGCTAGACTCGGCTACTACAGAGTGCGCCCAAACCGAGTAACAGCGCATGACGTCTGCTAGGGGGTTAGCTACTGTCACTACAACTGTCATATCAGTAACTCGCCCGTTCCGTTTACACAGTACGCAGTTGAAATCGACAGCAACTTTTAACGTAATGTAGGCTCGTCTTCTCTACCACTCGCTCAGAGGTGATCGGTAAAGTGACGTAGTGCAACCAACGCAACATTAAGCCTCTACAACATCCCAACTACTCTTCTAATCTTTTTGGTTGTGGATCGTGATCATGGACTTTTAATACAATCTGTATTGTTAAAGCCAGATTTTGTGCAATAAAATTAAAAAATTTCTTATACTTTTCTTTGTAGCAAAAAAGCGATAGCCTGCCCAAATATTGTCACATTTTCGTGGTGCATGTCGCATTTTGCGACAAATGCGACCGCAGCTTAAACCCTGCCAGGTCCAGCCGACAAGATTTGATTTGTGTGTTTTTAAAGAATCTTAGAAAATAAGTAAGAAAGTGTAAAAAATGGTTTTAATGTAATGCATAAAGATACAAGACAAAAATAACAAAAACAATAAGTAAAAACTAAAATAATATGAGCTGTTAATATTTGCAGTTCTTGGATGGAACATTTCCTCCCCTTTTAACGCCGGGGTACTTTCCTCTTCTCTAGATCTACTACAGGTGTTGGTAGCTGAAATGTCACTTGGCGTTGGCTATATTGTTCAACTGGAGGTGGGTACTTCCTAGACTCCCAGTTCTATCCAGACTTGAGAGAGTGTTATCTTGTAATTCCTCTGCTCCTAAGGAGTCATTACTAGTTGACATATCACTGTTTTCAAAACTGACATCAGAAGGGTCTTCTTGATAAGATTCTGTATGCACTGGTGTTGTTATAAGCTGCAGCTGTGGAGTGTCCTGAACTTCAATCAGCATTGGTGCAGTTATGACTTTGGCACCTTTGTTGTTTGAATACTCCCTGCTGTTATAGGATTTTGAAAACGTCTGTAGAGGCTGAATTTGGTTTTGATGTATTCTAACTATTCCCTTCTCTGTATTTATTTTGTACATCATTCACCCCAAAACACCAGTGATAGTACCTTTTATCCACTGTTTCGGTCCACTAAAGAACTTGGCCAGAACATTGTGATCAACTTGAAATTTTCTATTTTGGTTGTCACTGAGGTCAAAACTAGTAGGAGAGGGTGGTTGAAGGAAAGCCAGTAAAGTTTTTGGTTGACGACCATAGAGTAATTCTGCTGGAGATTTGCCCTTACTTGGATTCGGTGTTGTACGATAAGTAAACAAGACAGAGTTCAGGGCATCTTTTTTATTTTTCTTGCCTAGCCAGGATTTCTTCATTGCAACTTTAAAAGTTCTCACAAGATGCTCTGCTTCTTCATTAGAAGAGGGGTGAAATGGGGCTGTTGTCAAATGTGATATTCCTGCTTCAGCACAGAAATCCTTAAAAGCAGTAGATGTAAATTGTGCTCCATTGTCAGTCACAAGGATATCAGGTGGAAATATTCCAACAAGAATATTTGGCAAAGTGCATTGATTGTAGTTTCAGCTGTAATGCTATTCATCTTGATGACAAAAGGAAATTTAGAAAATGCGTCCACAGCGATCAACCACTTACTATTCCAGAATGGGCCGGCAAAATCAATATGCACCTATTTCCAAGGTTTATTTGTAGTAGGCCAGTTTCGGAATTCCTGTTTAGGATTGGGATGTAACTGCTGACAATGTACACAAGATTTCGAGAGACTTTCTATGTCTTGATCCATGTGAAACCACCAACAGTGACGTCTTGCCATTTGTTTCATGCGAACAATTCACCACTGAGCTGTATGCAGTAACTGAAGAACGGAAGGTTGAAGTGTTGATGGAACTACAACTCGAGGATATTCACACTGAAGTAACAGTACACCAGATTGTTCAGTTAGAAAGTACCTACGATCACAATATGGTTTTAATTCAATGTTTGGGGAAGAATCAGGCCATCCATGTGCAGTATAAAATGAACTTGTCGTAGGATTGGGTCTTTATGTGTCTCTTGAGCTTCTTGTTTATAGCTTATTGGAAAACTAACAATATTGTCTTTGAGATCTTCTGTGATCCAACTGCAACACTCTTCTAATTTGTCAAAAGTCTTATCAGGGCCGCATGGAAGGTCCTCAGCATTTTTATGTCTGTTGATCTGTAACGAATGGTGAAACGGTAGCTCTTTAATGTGATTGCCCATCTCTGAAGTCTTGCTAAGGTGTACACAGGTAATTGCTTGTCAGGACGAAAAAGTGACACAAATATTCTGTGATTAGTTAGAAAGATCTTCCATACAAGTACTGGTGGAACTTCTTCACCCCAAAAATAATTGACAGAGCTTCTTTATCCAATCTGGCTATACCCTTTCTCTGCATCGTTTAGGGTCTTAGTTGCAAATGCTATGGGACGTTCTGAACCATCTGGGTATCTTAATGACAGAACAGCTCCCACGCCATAAGAAGATGCATCCGTAGCCAATACTGCTGGAAAATCACTATTATATGGAACAAGCCTTGTTGCATTTACTAGGGATTGCTTTAATTTTTCAAATGCAGTCTCCCTCTCATCTCCCCACTTAAATAAGGTGTCCTTTTTTCTAAGCCTGTTCAAAGGAGCAGAAATTGTGGCAAAGTTAGGAATGAATCTTTGGTAATCTGTAATTTTTCCAATAAAAGCAAGAAGTTCAGTTAGATTCTTTGGCCGTGGCAAGGACTTCAATGCCTCAACCTGAGATTCAGATGGAATAACACCTTTTGCAGATAAAGTATTCCCCAAATACTCAATTTCTTTTTGAAAAAATTGCATTTCTTCAGATTACATCGGAGCCCATTTTCTTGCAACCGATTAAATAACTGATCTAGATTCTGTAAGTTCTCTGAAGTATTACTTCCAGTTACAATTATATCGTCCAGGTAATTGACACAGCCTGGAATTACAGAAATAGTCTGCTCAAGGAAAGATTGAAATATGGCTGGAGCGCTAGAGACTCCGAAAGGCAACCGTTGATATTGAAAAAGTCCGAATGGTGAATTGATAATAGCTAACTTTTTAGCTTCATCGTCAAACTCTAGCTGTAGATAGGCATCAGAAAGATCCACTTTTGAAAATCTTTTCCCACCTTTTAATTTACAAAGGAGTTCTTCAAAACGTGGTATAGGATAGCGTTCCACATCAATCTGAGGATTAATTGTAACTTTGAAATCACCACACAAGCGAACTTTACCATCAGGTTTCGAAACCATAACTACAGGTAGAAAATGTCATAACGTAAGTAATCCGTTAGACCCAAAAGCCCCTAATCCCAAACTTTCAGCAAAATCCTTCCGCTGGATCTCGAGATAAATTTTGCAAACAAACAGACATAGCTCGTATTAGGGTATAGGATATTTTAATCATGATTTCTTTACGTTTTTATAACTGCGCAAAGTAAAGAACACGCCTGGCCTTATATGCATATCCAAGCAAAATTATTTATATGTATTGAATAAAACTTATTATGGATTATTGTTTATAATAAAGAATATAAAACAATACTGGTGACGAATTTAATAAAATAGTATACTTAATACATGAAAAATAATGATTGTAATTGGATTAATTGGATTAAAATGGGTCTGGCTCTCCTCTTCATCCATCCTTCATTTCCATCGATGCAGCCCAAACGGTGACCTGTGTAGAGAGTAGTATCTATACATTGCAGGCTTACTAGAAATCCTTTTACGCACTATTATAGGTGATTTTCTAAAGTTAGTTGATCAGTTTTAATGATCTATTTGGAAAATTTATTTTGTTTATCCGAGCTATTTAAACACGTAGGAAATTTCACAAAAATAAATTAGTTTATTGATTTTTAGGGTATGAATTTATGGCATAAAAAATAAAGTTAAATTTTTTATTCAACAAGTAGAAAAATTAATTTTTTTAAATGTAAATTGACTTTTTGATATGTGAGCACATCTGACAGGACATCAGATCTGTTTTATAAGTCAACACAGATATTTTAAAAACAACCATGACTTAGCATATATGCTTGATAACTTGTTGGCTTTTTCATATTTATTCAGTATGAAAATAACGACATCAAACAATGGATTGAACAACGTATGAGTTGGTAGACCTTTTATAAATATCATTTTTTACATAATAGGTGTTATGAGAACAATTTTTTATTGCAATAAATCAGTCTACATAATTGAATTTACATTAGCTAATATAGATCGATAAATATGTTTAAGTAAAAACAATTATAAGCCTGATCCTGTAAAATCAGTCATCAATTGTAAAGTTGTATTATATTGCATATGTATATATTTACTGTATTGTATGTAAGTAGAGTGTACGATTAAATATACTCTAAAGTGTTATAATACTTATACATTCACGGTTTTTTTTATTACTAAGCTTGTTTATCAAAGTTGGTTTTAACATGTTTCATTTATTATAATTTTAACCAAATATGCACTCATTTAAGTGAATAGGTTGTTATGTGTAAACAAATCTGGAATGTGCAAATTCCAATGGGCCCCTTTTATGCCCGAATGTGTCGGTTTAATGGGTACATACTCTTCATGTAATTTAATTACAGTTTTATTTTGACCCTATAGCAAAATATACGTTTTTATGCAAGTATAACAAACGTACAACAAATTATACAAATTACTACTTTAGAAATATTTAATGTAGAAGTTGAGTATTTTTTGAGGATTTAGATATATTTAACTAATTATGATTATAATTGACTTTTTTCACATACATGTTCTATCGTATTTTAAATTTGCATAGGAATAAAACAATAAATATTTTACTTGTTACCTTTCAATATCCTGTTGTGTTGCAACTATGCTACAGTTTCGTGGCAACAACCACATCTTCAGGCAGCATCTTCAAGATTTGTCGTTGTACTATATGTGTTCGTGCTTAAATTTTAAATGTATATGACAAATCTTGAAGATGCTGCCTGAAGATGTGGTTGTTGCCAAGAAACTTGTAGCATAGTTGCAACACAACAGGATATTAAAAGGCAACAAGTTTATTTTATTACTGATTTAAACATCAATATCCAGCAATAGGAAAATGAATTCAAATATTTTACCTTTTACACTTGGAGTACTATTTACTACATAAATCAAATTCGAGTTCCGATTGATTTTTGTGGCAGTATAATCTCGGACACTATGTTTGTACTTTCTCGTTGTCGTATGCAGTCGTCATGCACAAGCCTTTTAAATAACTACTCTGACATTTTTTATAAATATTATAAGCAGAAAATGTGAAAAAACAAGAGTCAGGAGTTAAGGGTGCGCTACCTGCCTTCCACGCGCTAAAGTAAGGGTTTTGCATCTCCCACATTGTAGGCTCAATTGTGTTAACCAATTAAAAATAATTTGTTGTTATATAATTCACTAAATGCTAATCTATGTATCATACGATTTAAAAATCGCGATTTTAATTCAAAATAAGTGGTAGGCAGTTAGTAAAGTTTTCAAATTAAGCGTTTTTCTAAAGCTTCCTAATGTAAGGAGAAAATTTATTCTGGAAAAGATGAACCGTACAATACCTAGATTGGAATCTGAAAAGTGTGAAACTGCAAATAGTTTTGTAGAAATCTGTAAAATAACAGGTTGATTGAGGAGAATAAAAAGGTCTTCAAGCGTAAATATGCATGACCCTGCTTGGTGGTGGCGCGGTGTTAAACAACAATGTGCGGATCATTCAATCTGGGGTAGTGCGCACCCTTCTCATTATGCCTATCCAAATGTGTTTAAGAGCGTCAAGCCACTGACTGTAGATCTATAGCCGGTGGTAGAGCCTTCGTTTAGCCATATGTACACATCTCGTCATTGTTGCGTTGCTAGTGGTATCACGTTGTTGCAGGCGTGCAATAAATCTCTATCGCACGCTTTGAAAGTATTCTTATGTGAATTTGAATTAACAAGGTTATTCAATTTCCTATTAATATTTTGGCACCGACAAAACTAATTATCTGTGAATATATTTACAATCTTATCTGGTATATTAAAACCCAATAACATGAACAAATTCGTCAATAACATGTACCAACTCATCGACGTCTAGAACAAAAATCCGCTGTTATCTGTTTCTCAGCAGTAATATCCGTTATATTTTTGGACATTTGGGATACCTTTTTTGTGCTTGGACATTAAACTATCGGATAATTCAATAAAAATGTTCAAATTGCCATTGTAAATACAAAAACATTCTTCATTAATCAGTTCATGAGCGCTTTAATATTTAATGAAAAGTGAGTTATTTTTAACTCATGGATATTTGGTTATTAAATCCACACAATTATGGACAATCACTTTTGTAAAGGCAACTGTTTTTTTTTTATGAAATTCAAACACCTGTTGTACTTCTCTCTTCTTGCCTTTGAAATTAAAACGTCACCACCCTCCCCGAAGTACAAATTGCTCGCCTACTTTTACTTTCTCCCCCTATACATAGTATATGGAGAAAGTATTGTTTTCGTCAAAATTTTCGAATTCGTGTTGTTAGTGGAAATATTCGTTTTGGTGCTCCCTGAACCCAAAAAAGTGGTTTTTACGAGATGTCTGTCTGTGTGTGTGTGTGTGTGTGTGTCTGTGTGGATGTGTACAGAGCTAGAGCCCTAACTAATGAGCCGATTTTTATGAAATTTGGTATGTAGGTACTAATCCATGATATCTCCAGGTGTTTTTTTCATTTTTTTGAATTTTTGATTTTTAAGGGTAATTATCCCCCAAAAACCGACAAAAAACATGAAAAATCCAAATTTCTCAAAAACGGCTCTAACGATTTTGATTAAACTTTAGTCGTTTGTGGAACTTTAGTTTTCCAACAAAATGACACCCCCCGCATTCCTGTAAAAATTCGGGTTCAGAAATTACAGGACTTAAAACATCCAAAATTCAGTTTTTTGGATTTTTCATAAAAAGACATAAATAAAAAAAATATTACTATTCACCATTAAAAAGAGCTCAAAAACTAAATAATTTAGTATTTTGAATTACTATTCTACGATTGCTGGTTTCGGAGAAAATTGAAATTTTCATTTAGCGGTAATCGCAGTACGTTGTCCAATGTTATTCTTATGGGGAATACAAAAATTACTATTTCTCTCTTATTTACTGATCAATTTCATTCAAACTTGATATGCTTGTCAATTTAACATTGACCAACAGAGTTGATTCGAAATATGTTGCCCCTTAATAACCCTCGGGGGGGGGGGATAGGGGATATTTCCCCTCTTAAAACTACGAGTGTAGCAATGGATTCTGTAGTGCCTCCAAAGCAGGGATTTGGGTGGATTTTTTTTAACACAACTTGTTTACAATATTTTCTGTACATTCGACCGTGCTTTGTATTCTATATTTAGTAAATAAAAAGTAATTTATTCATTAAAGTTGGGCTAAAAGGGAGAAAGTATGTGTCAGTTTCCTGATACCGTTTATTTAATTCTATGGCGGTTTTACTTATTCCGTCAAACAGCTAAAATTGAGTTCATGCTCATGATGGTATTTAAGGTAATCGTGATGGTTGATAAATACAAAGTAAGTGTGTGGTGAAAAGGCGAATTTTACTTTACAACGTAAAAGACACGTGTTAGAATAATTTAACTATCATTAATTATTAATTGTTTCCATGGTAGCTTAAAATAAATTAACATTTAAAATAATTTACAAACTTAAACTGACTCTTCTAGAGTATTTCATAAAATTTTGATGATTGTAATTTTTTTGTAAACTTTGAACACATTTATTTACCAAATTCAAAACGAGCGTGGAATAAAATATGGTGCTAAAATGAGTTAATGCTAGTGATGGGAACTGTCTAAATACACGGCATTCAAATAATATAAAAACAAACTGTTATTTTCAACCATGAAACACACCAGTATACTTGGCAGATCTTTACTATTACTAGAAAATACCTTTGGCACTGCTGTTAGTGTCTCCATTACCGGGGGACGTCATTCACCGGGACTGGATTTGGTTTTTAAGCTCTATAAAATTGTTGAAACCAAAACCAAGTGTTTTAAAAATGTTAGGGTAAAAATCCAAAAAAACTGATTTTTGGAAAATTTAAACCCCTCATAAAACCCCCTTCCCATGGTCCGATCTTTCTGATTTTCGAAGTCATGAATGTCGCTTTACACGTTTGTGCCAAATTTCATCGAAATCGGATGTTATTTACTCAAGTTACCGAGTTAACGGACACACACACACACACACACACACACACACACACACACACACACACACACACACACACACACACACACATACACATATATATATATATACATAAGATGTATTTTCATATTAATAAATATTAATCATATGTTAAAATTAAGTATTTTAAAGTTGCATATGAATTGTTTGTCATAATCCATAATATATTTTATTTTCTTCTGTTATTTTCTTTGAATACTAAATTACATGATTTTAATACGTCCTTGTTCTTATTTTTTTCAATTTTATCAAACATCGGGTTTGATTGTTTAGGTAAAACTGTATTTAGTTTGTTCGTAGGGTCTTTTTTATAATTAAAGTAAATATTAATTTCTTCTTTGACAAATAACTTCTCTCTTTCTCGTTCAAACTCTAAAATTGTTAGATGTTTTTTTAGATCTGTATATGTGTGTTTCGACTTTATCAAGTGTTCTGCAAAGTTAGATTTCATCGTTGTTTTGTTGTTCGATTTAAAAGCTTGTAGATGTTCATTGAATCTAACTTTGAAGTTTCGAGAAGTTTGTCCGATATAATAACTATTAACACTAGTTGCAGTTTATTTTATATATTCCAGGTCTGCTATATGTGTCGTCTTTATTATCTCGATTATTTGCTATTTTTTTGTTTAACATTTTAAAGATATTGTTCTTAGTTTTATAGCTTATACTAATTTGAGAATTTTTAAATGTGTTTCTTATAGCTTTGTTCATACAATTGTTGTATGCTGTGCACATATATTTATTTTCCTCTCTGGTTTCTATATTTCCTCTCTCGTAGAACATATATATGAATTTGAACGAATAGTGTTTTTGGCATCTGGGGACCTCAAAACAAAAAGTTATCATTGTCTCGGGCTTAAGTCTTACCATGAGACCTACGGTAATAGCTTCTTCCCTATAGGGGAAATTCGCTAAAAGGATTGACGGGTAAAAGCAATATGCTGGAGTATGTTCAGATAATTAAACAAGATCGCACGCAGCACGCTGATAGTGGCGTGTGATAGTGGTAGTGAATTTATTTATATTTATTTTTAAATACATATATATTTAAACAAAATCTAATAATGGGTTTAAAACAACACTGGTAACATTTTTTTGGACAATTTAAAAATGTTATTTTTTGGCTGTTCTGGTGCTCCTGGTAATTGAAATTGACTATTAGGATAGCAATGTTGTACATTATAAGGTTAGGAGGAGGTATAGTCAGGATAACAAGTTGGTATAGTAATATTGGGGGTGATAAAACTACATCAAGATATGAAAAACAGCCTTTACGAGTGTAAAATCCCCATAAGACAACGTACTGTGTTCAGACAATTTTCTTTAATAACTCGGTAAATACTTAAACTAAAATGATGAGGGAGGGCTTAAATTTTTGGCTTTTTACGTACAGTAACTTAACATGCAATAATGTTATATTCGGGGCTTTTCTAACCCTTTTTGTGTCCAAAAACTCAAAATTTGAAAATTAAAATCCCCAAAAAGGGGGTTAGAGTTGTCCGACTGTTTTGCCCAACGAACTTGTCCAACCGTTTACAGAAGGGAAGGTTCTTACCAAGTTTAAAGTAAATTAAATCGGACAAAAATTGCGACTGCTAGAGTGCGAACACACACACACACACACACACACACACACACACACACACACACACACACACACACACACACACACACACACACACACACACACACACACACACACACACACACACACACACACACACACACACACACACACACACACACACACACACACACACACACACACACACACACACACACACACACACACACACACACACACACACACACACACACACACACACACACACACACACACATACATACACATATATATGTATAACGTTTTTAGCAAAAACGTGTTCAGGGAGTCACGTTAGGAACTTTTATTGTGGTCCCGGGCTTAAGTTTCACCGTGCGGGTCATGCTAATAGTTCACTTTTCCATCGTAAATTCCCTAATAAGCAATCTGCTAACAAGCTCTACAAGCAGTTCACATCACGCCCACTCACACCAACATTGTGATTGTGAATATATTTTTGAAAAATTCCCAGCAGCTTTCATCAACCTGCCAATCAAATTTAGTTAGGAATAAAAAGTGTGTAATATGAGTTATATTAGCATATTTCCATAACTTTTAGCGGGGTTTCCATTAGTGAAATTTATTCACTAAACTCACTTATATTACTTAGCGATAATTGAAAAACACCTCATCCTTCAATATCTTTGTAAACACAGTTTGACGATGATTAATTGAAATGATTGACTCCGGTATATAACATGATATTTTGTATGGTGGGATAAGGGAAGTAGGTCTACTTTTTATTCTGTTGTATTAGTTTATAAGCCAAACACTCAAACGAGACAAATAGTAGTAGAGGTATGGAAAACTAGTTCTCGCTAAATTGACCCTTAGGGCCATTTAGTAATGACACAAACGAGCCTTAAACTTCTGATTTGTAAATGAGTTAGAATATCAAATTATTCAGCTCGAAACCTATTTTAAAGCACTATGATACACTAACAGATTTCATATAATGAACTTAGTACCTAGTATTATTTGCTTCAAAATGGCGGTAAAAATAAAACAAATCGAGTTTACAGGTGCACCAATAGTTTGATGAGAGCATTTTTTTGGGTACGTTCAAATGTACTTGCCAAAAATGTAAGATGGTGGTTCCTAAAAATAGTTCTTAAAAAATATGGTTCTTAAAAATGGCCTTAAAACGAGCGAACAAATGAACAAAACATTTATTCCAACATAGTTACAGCTTTAGCAATTTAACTTATATAATACAATTATTACTAAAATGTATACTACTGTGGAAAAATTAAATAGAAAATTTAAATAAGATGTCGTAATAAAATATAAAAAAGATGGTCATAGAAATCAGCAGATATACGCATCAAAGGCCTGTGCGTCTGCTGCGTTGCTGCGAAATAATAAATTGACCTTCTTATTTTTAAAATTTTTTATTGAATTTGGAATAATTTTTATTTTAATCATGTAAAAAAATTAAGAGGAGGAAAAAAGAGATATAGAAATGGGTTTTAAATAAATTTGGAGTAATTCAAAAATACAAAAATAATACCAAAAGCAAAAATACATGGAACAATAATACAAAATAGTAATAAACAAATTTTCAGATATTCAAAAGTTTAAAAAGTAAAAGTTATTTTTATTTCATATTCACTGTTTTTGTTTTAAGTTAAGTGGGTGAATATTGGGAGAGAAATAGGATAATGTAGATACAAAGTGCACGCAATACCGCAGAACTTGTATGGTACTTCCTGACTCCAGGAACCGAGATGTTGCAATGCAAATAAACGTCTTGTATCCAGGAGTCGAGCTGTTGAAAAGCGTTTATAGATATCGGCTTAAGCTAACACAGAGATCGTATCGGTAAAGAACGCGGTAAACTTGGTCTGCAACCACTATTATATATAGAGTGGATTCAAGGTTCAACAGAATAATTTCATGTAAAACACATTTCAGTTTAAAGTTGTTGTTTTTTTTAATAAGTAACTGTCTTCACCATCTTCACAAAGTATAAAGCATTTCTCTAGAGAGGCAATTGGAGGAACTACTAGTTTTTAATATATAAAAAAGTGTATGAATTATCATATGAATTAATAACACTTATACAAATATTTAATATATATATATATATATATATATATATATATATATATATATATATGAGTTTTCATTTATTTAAAGATTGAATAACCAAAGTGACCTTCGTTGTCTTTGCTCGATCCACACTGTCTGTAGATAGGGTTTTCTCACTAGCGATCTAATAAGTAAGTCATAAGTCATCTTTATTGTCACATAACATTTTACAATTTCTGGCTATGCCAGACAAAACAGGTGACATTGTCATGATACAATATTACTTAAACTAAATTATAACAAAAGTACACGTTAAGACGGTCTATCATTCAACAACTCATCTACAGTGTAATAGTTTTTAATCAACAAAAATTCAGTCACTTTGTCTTTGAAAGATTTTGATTCTATCAGTGATTTATAGTACACAGGCAAATTGTTGAATAATTTTTTCCCCATATAAGAAGGTGTTTTTTCTGAGAGATTAATTCTATGAATAGGATATAGGATATTGAAAATCATTACGAAATCTAGTATTATACATGTGAAGATTATTTTCTCTAAAAAGTTTCTGAAAATTGGATTTTACATATAACAAACATTTAAGTATATATAGATTAGGGACAGTTAAAATTTTTAAATCTTTAAACATTTTTTTGCAGGAATATCTTGAAGGTTTAAAAGTCATAATTCTAAGAATCCTTTTTTGTAATTTAAAAAGTTTCTGAGCATCAGAAGTAACTCCCCATAGCTCAATTCCATATTGCAAAATAGAGGAAAATAAAGCATGGTAAACCATCAGTCTTGTATTTAAATCTACTACATTCCTTAAAACAATCATTTGGAAACAATCTTTGTTATGTAAAATGACACAGTTCAGTAAAATAAAAATATCTGGCAGTGTCACACTATTGTGTCATCATGTCACTCCCTCAGACAATGTGCAATGTCCCTATGCTAATCATTTAACAAATGGGTCGACTTTTATGAAATTTGGTATGTAGGTACTAATCCATGGCGTTTTTCATTTGTTTGAATTTTTTATTTTTAAGGGTAATTATCCCCCAAAACCACCAAAAAACATGAAAAATCAAAATTTCCCAATAATCCGTGCCAGTAAATCCTCCCTTTGTTACACCGCAATCCTTGATGCGCCTTTGGACTCGGCCATCCCCAGTGTAACTATGTGCAACCTATGCTAAAGAATATCTATACTAAATAGGTTTCTTCCCTTCGTCAATAGTCCAAACGGAGGTAAGAAACCTAATTTAGTCTTTAACATAGTCCAGGGGCTAATAAAAATTGATTTGAATATATCTATACAACAAATATATCAAAATAACCACATAAGTGACGGTAAGGGAAACTGACACTACAAATTTGCTTGATCAAGCGGCAATGCCACTTTCTGAAACTTAAAGTTGCTGCGAGTTATATTTTTCTTCCACACCAGCTCATAAATAAAATATTGTGTAAAGTATTGCGGAATCTCTCATGCAACTTAGAAGCGAAATCTACAATCAAAGTTTCTTGGATTTTGCTAACTTGCCCAACACGGGTTTCATGGCTATCACTAGCGGTGACATCGCCTAGTCTGATGACAAAGTCTTAGTTTGATTATGCTAGCCCAACACGGGTTTCATGGCTATCACTAGCGGTGACATCACCTAGTCTGATGACAAAGTCTTAGTTTGATTATGCTAGCCCAACACGGGTTTCATGGCTATCACTAGCGGTGACATCACCTAGTCTGATGACAAAGTCTTAGTTTGATTATGCTAGCCCAACACGGGTTTCATGGCTATCACTAGCGGTGACATCACCTAGTCTGATGACAAAGTCTTAGTTTGATTATGCTAGCCCAACACGGGTTTCATGGCTATCACTAGCGGTGACATCGCCTAGTCTGATGACAAAGTCTTAGTTTGATTATGCTAGCCCAACACGGGTTTCATGGCTATCACTAGCGGTGACATCGCATAGTCTGATGACAAAGTCTTAGTTTGATTATGCTAGCCCAACACGGGTTTCATGGCTATCACTAGCGGTGACATCGCCTAGTCTGATGACAAAGTCTTAGTTTGATTATGCTAACTTGCCCAACACGGGTTTCATGGCTATCACTAGCGGTGACATCGCCTAGTCTGATGACAAAGTCTTAGTTTGATTATGCTAGCCCAACACGGGTTTCATGGCTATCACTAGCGGTGACATCGCCTAGTCTGATGACAAAGTCTTAGTTTGATTATGCTAGCCCAACACGGGTTTCATGGCTATCACTAGCGGTGACATCGCCTAGTCTGATGACAAAGTCTTAGTTTGATTTTGCTAATCATTTAAATCATAAATATTTGTCATCGCGAAACCCCGTACTAATTTTACGTTGATCTTACTTTTAGAGTCAATAGAAATATTACATCAACTCCCTCCTACCTTAGGGTTTTGCCCACTGGCCTTCAGATTTTGGGCATCATGTTTTTTTACCTTCAATAGGTGATTTCATTAGCTAAGGCCCTTGCATCAGTTTCACATAATCACATAAAACACTTCGCCCGTTTCAGGTTTCAGGTGAGCGTCAGATAATTCATCATCTACGAATATTTTTTATTTTTGTATTTTAGAGACCCTATTCTGTCTTTAGTAATAGAATGAGATGTCTGACCTGGTAACATACAAAACTTAAACTAAAACAAATAATGTAAAAATCTGGTAACTTACGTAAATAATGAACTGTCCCATAATAACAAGCGCATTTATAAACGAGTTCGCACGCAGCACGCTGACGTGAGGGAAGTGAATTTCCACAAACAAACGTTTAAAACTCAAAATATGTATAAAAACATACATGTATTCCAATTTTTATTGAAATCTGAAAAACAAATATTTTTGGCTGTTCTGATGCTCCTGGTTTCATTTACCTGCAAAGCTGGGAATACAATTTTGCGCATTATAAGGTTAGGAGAAGGTCCAGGCAGGCTTGAAAGTAGGCGTGAGTTGCTGGGGATGTTAAAAGTACTCTAACAAAGGAATAACAGGCTTTTCTAGTGTAAAATCCCTATAAGACAACGTACTGTGTTAAGTCAAAACACATTTTATTTAATAACTCGGTAAATATTTATGCTAGAATGACGAGAGAGAGCTTAAAACTTTCGCCTCACTAATTCCCATCTTTTAACATGCAATAATTTTACATCCGGGGCTTTTCTGACCCTTTTTGGGCCCAAAAACTCGAAATTTGAAAGATTAATCCCCAAAAAAAGGGTTTAGAGTTTTCCGATTGTTTTGCCCAACGAACTTGTCCAACTTATTACAGAAAGGAACGTCCCTACCAAATTTGAAGTTAATGGGACAAAAAATGCGACCGCTAGAGTGCATACACACACATATATATATATATATATATATATACAATTTTGAACGACCTCCCAAAACGTGTTCAGGGGGTCACGTTAGGAACTTCTATGGTGGTCCCGGGCTTAAGTTTCACCGTGCGGGTCATGCTAATAGTTCACTTTCCAAAGGAAATTCACTAATAATAATACCGTGTTGAAATACGACTGAAAAAACTAAGTAACCGTTGATGTAGTTTATACGATCCCTTAAAATTACATATTTTCTCTTCAAATTAAAACATTCCACATTAAGGAATTACCATGCATGAGTAGGTTTAGGTAATGTTGATTTCTTGTAAAATTTTTAAACGTTTACTCAGATATGTAAAAGGAAATTTTTATATATAAAATCCAACCAAAAGTCAGGAATGTATTGCAAATCCCGATAATGTTTATTTATTCCAGGCAATGTGAGTACGATACAAATTAAGAGAATTTTGACTGAGTCCCTTTATAAATATAAATCATTTGATGGTTTTAAAAGGTAAATAGAGTTAATTGTCGAAATAAAAGGAGTTTTAAGTTAAAAAAAAAACTTGGCTGCCTCTAAATTCAAGTTTAAAAAATATGCATCCACATATGTTTTTAATCTTTAAAACTATTGTAATAATATCGGTAATTTATTTACTTGGTAAAATGAAACCACGAATAAAAACTCTCCCTTTCATTTACAACGTTTTTTTTAACTAAGTTGAAATGAGATAAGTCTTACAACACTAATTCATTATGAAGTGAAAAGTTCATAGGTAATATAATTATAACTTGAAATGTTGTCTAAGTAAAACGTTTCCAAACATGCTTATTAAAATCAAAATGTAGTTAGAGCTAAAACAAAGCAATAAAGCGGAGTTAATAAAGTGGGATGAAAGGCAGAAACGTGTTTGGAACAATGCAGTTGTAGTCTTTGATGTTTAGTCAAGGTCTACCAATTAGGCTCAACAGAAAGGATTACTATGCGTCAGGTGCCTCCCAGGGATGACTGCAATAAGCAGCCCAACCCTTGACAACTGAGCCAACTTGGGAAACCTTCCTACTGAGGTCGAGAAATTAATTAATGTTTTAACCACAACAAATTGACTTAGGTAGTAAAAATTAAACAGAATTATTTAATTTGTGTTGCACAACTTTTGCGTTTTCCTTGTTATAAATTTAATCTTTTTGAGTTAGTTTTAGCGAATTTACCCTACAAGGAAGAATGTATTACCGTAGTCGGCATGGTAAGACCTAGGCCCGGGACTATGATAACTTTTTGTTTTGAGATCCCCAGATGCCAAAAACACCATTCGTTCAAAACTCTAAATATATATGTGTGTGTCCGTCGGTGCGATAATTTGGCCCAAACTTGTAAAGCAACATTTATGACTTTAAGTTCAAAAACCAGACAGATCGCTCTATTCAAAGGGGTATTTTGGGGGGTTGTGTACCCCAAAATGTTTTTTTTTTTAGTTTTTTACACATAATATTAAAAACAATCCAACTTTGGTTTTCACCATTAGATTCAGTTTGAAAAACAAACAATTTGGTTTTATTATTGCACTACGCTAATTGGTTACAGAGATATTTAAAGTGCTAAACACAGTACGTTGTCCAATGTTATTGTTATGGAGAACAAGAAAAAAATTATATCTTGCTTATTTATGATCCCACTGACAAAACTGGATATATGGCTTCATCTGTGTTATTAAAACAGTTTTACAACACTGTAAAATCGGTAATAATTTAATTCTTCATAAGTTTTAAATATCTGAAAAATGAT
This sequence comes from Allygus modestus, assembly GCA_963675035.1. Taxonomy (NCBI): domain Eukaryota; kingdom Metazoa; phylum Arthropoda; class Insecta; order Hemiptera; family Cicadellidae; genus Allygus; species Allygus modestus. The sequence continues at coordinate 5,122,275 of OY776111.1, forward strand.
GAGGTACATTTTTATACACTTCTTGAAATGTTGTTCTTTTTCAAGATTCTACAATTCACAGTCTTAAACTAAGACCATATTTGTTTGTAATTGTAATTAAACAGGTTGCCAGTTCCAGTCTCCCCAGTTGTTGTCCAGAACATAGAGTTTTATTATATTTAACAAGCTAAAGCAAATTATTTAAACTAACAATTGTTCATGCTACCCCAAGAACCACAATATTGTTGAGCCAACACTTCCGCGGTAGGCCAGTAGTCAGAAATATTCGCTTTTTCAACCGTTTCCCAACTAACCACCTCTCAAACAAGGTCCAACAGTTAAGCCAAGAAAGGTCTTACAGTCACAGAACATTCTGGGCCAACATTAGCTGTCTGTTAAACATATGTTTGAATAAAATGATTTGTCCCAAATCATGATTGATCGATCCAGTTGAATTGCTAAACCAACCAAAATTGTTTTTTAATTGGATTTTAATTGTAAAAAATATTGTTCTGACCGGTATTTGAACCCTCGACGCTTGACTTCCTGTGCACGCGCCTTACGGCTCTCGGCTGTTCTGATTCTTGGGCATTGAAGGGTGGCTGGGACCTAATCATGATTATTATTCTCCTTTCTATATTACTCGAACACACAACTCTAGTTGCTTGATTATTTCTGGTTGCAGTTAATCGCTGTAAATGGAATCGTTGTGTTAGTTATTTCAATAATGTCCTTTATTTATTTAATTTAAATAGTAGTTTCATGTCTTTAAGATATCTATCTTCTTTTCTTATCTTTACAAATACAATCGCTTCCAAGTTTTTTATAAAACATATTTATAATAAGGCGATTGTGTTGGCCCAACGAAGGCGATTGTTTTGGCCCAACTAAGGCGATTGTGTTGGCCCAACTAAGGCGATTGTGTTGGCCCAACGAAGGCGATTGTGTTGGCCCAACTAAGGCGATTGTGTTGGCCCAACTAAGGTGATTGTGTTGACCCAACGAAGGCGATTGTGTTGGCCCAACGAAGGCGATTGTGTTGGCCCAACTAAGGCGATTGTGTTGGCCCAACTAAGGCGATTGTGTTGGCCCAACTAAGGCGATTGTGTTGGCCCAACTAAGGCGATTGTGTTGGCCCAACATCGTGAAAACTGTTAGGCAATACTTGTGGAAACTCCAACCCACTATTATCCAGCTGCTATTCCGCTGGCTTACAATTTTCCATCATTTCGCTACATAGGATGTATGCCCTAAATATGATTTCTTAATGTTAGTTAAAAGCAGCAAACGAACGTAGTCAGTAGTGATGATTTACAGTGAGTTGTTGATATATTTACTCCCCACTCTGCGGCCACGAAGCCGGGGAGACCGACATATCACGGGTGTGAGGGCTGACTGCTCCCCTGGGCATCATTACATCTGAGGGATGGGGTAATGGCCGTAGTAACAGCCAATTTATGTTTTCTAAGACTTAAGAGTGGGCTCCAGTCACGAAATACTACGCGTTTCCTGCTTCTATCATAAGACCTAAGTTAACTTTAAAAAATCCCTTCCCTCCTCAACGGATTATTCAAGGTAGCTCATTTTAAAGAGTAATAAATGGTGTCAGGAAACTGACACATACTTTCTCCCTTTTAGCCCAACTTTAATTAATAAATTACTTTTTATTTACTAAATATAGAATATAAAGCACGGTCGGATGTACAGAAAATCTTGTAAACAAGTTGTTTCCAAAAACATTCACCCAAATCCCTGTTTTGGAGGCACTACAGAATCCATTGCTACACACGTGGTTTTAAGAGGGGAAATGCCTCCTATTCCCCCCAGGGTTATTAAGGGGACATATTTCGAATTTCCTCTGTTGGTCAATGCTAACTTGACAAGCGTATGAAGTTTGAACGAAATTGATAAGTAAATAAGAGAGAAATAGTAATTTTTGTGTATTCCCCATAAGAATAACATTGGACAATGTACTGCGTTTACCGCAAATTGAAAATTTAAATGTTCTCCGCAACCAGCAATCGTAGAATAGTTATTCAAAATACTAAATTATTTAATTTTTGAGCTCTTTTTAATGGTGCTCAGTTTATACGATTTATAAGTAATATTTGTTTAGATTTATGTTTTTAGTCTTATAATTTCTGAACCCGAATTTTTCCAGATATGCGGATGGTGTTATTTTGGTGGAAAACTAAAGCTCTATAAAGGAATAAGTTTAATTAAAATCTTTAGAGCCGTTTTTGAAAAATTTGGATTTTCATGTTTTTTTGGCGGTTTTTGGGAGATAATTACCCTTAAAAATAATAAATAAAAAAATGAAAAAAACGCCTGGAGATAACGTGGATTAGTACCTACATACCAAATTTCATAAAAATCGGACCGTTGGTTTGGGGTCTAGCTCTGTACACAACCATACAGATGGACAGACAGACAGACATCACGTAAAAATCACTTTTTTGGGTTCAGGGAGCACCAAAACGAATTTCCACTAACAACTCAAATTCGAAAATTTTGACGAAAACAATTCTTTCTCCATATACTATGTAAAAGGGGAGAGAGTATATATATTCCTAGCGATTTCAGTTAGCAAAATTTGGTATCACAAATAATTCAACCATAAAAATCGAAAATATTAAATATTTTGAATTTTGTTGATAGATTATTATTTGTGATATCAAAATCTTTCTCAGTCAAATCGCTAGGTAATCTTTTAGCCTGAAAAATCATCTGCAACTCTACAATTTTCGCTAACCCGTTGAGGAGAGATGAGTTTTTAAAGAACGTCTTGTGTAAGAGCAGATATGCAGGAGACTGGAGCGCCCTCTTAATAATAAAGCAGCGTGGATAATCCTAAATAAAGAAGATGTTCAGTTGTTCTTTTAATACTATACTAAAGTATTAAGAAAACAAAATATAGCTCATATTGTTGAAGCCCGACAGAAAACTAAAACTAAAGTACTGCAGCGTTTTCGAGACACTTTTTCAATCTCGGTGTAAATTTCCTTAACTACCCAAATCGTTAGTTTGTAACAAAGCTGGGCGTGTCTTATAATCCACGACTCATAGGCTACTGCACCAGTGAGCTGAAATGTATAAGAAAGATAGCTGATACACCTAAAGCACATACTGACCTCTTCCCGTCTCGGCCTCCGAGGTCTTGGTGGTTCCAATGTTTGTCTTATGTGCACTTGCTTTCACAGGGTCAGAGTCTCTGCTGTGTGTGCTTGCTATAAGGCTGAGCATTTTTTTTTTTTTTTTTTTTTTTTTTTTTTTTTACGTAGGAGGAACGCTTAATGCGCGAACCCAAAGGAACAGTGTGGGACTCCCTCTTACGAGGTATACCCACTAAACCTCCTACGGAGCCGCGGGGGAAAAACCAGGCCGGAACCCTTATCGGACAACTTCGGCACTGGCCCGCGTGTCTTGCGCCCAGACGGGTCACGTCACCGTTTCGGGAAACTTAGAGGTCACCTAAGCATCCCTCGTCTCGCTTTCCCCGAAGAACGGATTGCACGAAGAGCGCAACCGCTCTCCAGGAGTCTTCATTTCGAAGCATCGCCCCCACCACGACGTCCGGGGACAGATCGCCGATAGCAGAGACGAGCCTCCTCCTGTCTTCAGCGAAACGACTGCACCGGAAGAAAGTATGATGAGCATCATCCACCTCCTCCGGGCAGTAACTACACTGAGGTGACCTCACCTTCCCCATGCGGAAAAGGTATTCCCTGAAGTACCCGTGGCCCGTCAGGAATTGACACAAGAAAAAGTCAATTTCCCCAAATGCACGGCTCAACCACGGGCTTATGTCTCTGATGAGACGAAACGTCCATCGCCCTTCCAGTCCACCGTTCCAACGCTCTTGCCAAACTTGCAGAGTTTCGAGTCTGGCTTCCACAGCAGCTTGGTCTCTTCCGAGATCAGGAGCACGGTGAAAGATGTTCTGCCTCTCAGCGGCGAGCAGATCAAGGGGAAACACTCCAGCCACAACCATTACAGCCAGTCCAGACACAGTGCGATTAGTTTCCATACATATGTCATATATCACACTGTTGCTAGTATAGACACGCCAAAAACCTGTTTTCTCATTATATTATAAACTGTGTATGACACCGACAATATTCTGTTATACAATGTTTTGATATTAGTGATGTGTGTGAAAACAATAACAATGTAACAAAATATTAAATACGCAGTATTCAGCAGTATAAGCTTATATACACAACAATAAAAACTCCAACATTCGTCATAATCCGTTAAAACAACTTTCCAAAACCAATATCAAATGTAAATACCGTATTAATGAAGTACATAAACAGTTTGCGTTGATTTACAGGCAGATTGGTCTAAATAAATATTATGTGTATGCGTTTTAATGCAGTGCTTGTTCGGAGTTGTTAAAATAGTTTACATCTGGCATAGACGATGATTTTGAAAGTATTGGGAGACCTTAACGAAACATTTTAATACAAATTAGTTTATTTATTTACAATAGAGGCATTATTGGCAATATGAGGCTTTTACAAACTGCAATTAAGATTTATAGTACTATATCGTTTAATATACAAGAATAAACTTTAAAGTGAGGAACCGATTAGTTAATTTTTAAATTTTGCCCCGTATTCTGAGTAAGAAGTGAAATTAAATTATTATATACACATTTAGTGTGACTCGGACTCCACAAGTAAGCTCCTGGTAGCTTGAATTCTTTTTTGTTTTCATGCTGGTAAATAAATGCAATGAGTGGATGTTCTTACAACATTAAATGCACTTTGCTGACGTTCCCAGCCAGTAAAGTACGGTACTGCAATCCCAACCTTTGCCCGGTGTACCATGGTACCCCGGTTAGCTAATATTTTAACATACATCACAGGTTTACTGTAAAATTGTTTTTGCATACATTTAAATAAGATATTTAAGTTTTATCTTAATGACAAAAAAAATAGAAGTCGGCTGACACTTTTTTTATTTTTTTGGTCAGGTGGGGTTTGTCTGAAAATATTTGTCACAGCAACAAACAGTTGTTTGATGATAAATTTAACATTTTGTTGGACGAGAAATATACTTAACATTAGAGGGAGGGGGGAGATAGGAAATATAACCCCGCACTGAGGACACGCAACCACTGTACTAATGTATAACTGGGCTCTATTCTAAGGTTTAAAACAATAATCATTAACACACTGGATTCATGTTGTTCACTAGATACTTTAAACTTCTAACAAATACAGCTTCAAACAAACCCGACAGAAATATTCTCTATAGCTGCAAATATAGATAACTTGATTCTTATCGATAAGGGAAGGAAGCAAGTCATTCATTTAATGTTAACCTGATAATTGTTGTATGAAATTCCAGAAGTATAAATTTTCTGGAACGAAGCTGATTAGAAGAATAAAACCAGGTCACTGCCTTATCACTAACGGCACGGAACGGTGGGCGGTCCTTCTTGTACAATGGAGTAGTACATTTTGAATGGACGTAAAATATTTTTAGCGAATTTCCCCTATAGGGAAGAAGCTATTACCGTGGTCGGCATGGTAAGACCTAGGCCCGGGACCATGATAACTTTTCGTTTTGAGGTCCCCAGACCCCAAAAACACCATTCGTTCGAAACTGTATATATATATATATATATATATATCTATATATATATATATATCTATATATATATATATATATATATATATGTGTCCGTGAGCACGATAACTCTCGTAAAAATGATCCGATTTTGATGAAATTTGGTATAAACGTGTAAAGCAACATTTATGACTTTAAGTTCGAAAACCAGCCAGATCGCTCTATCCGAAGGGGTATTTTTGGGGGGTTTTGTACCCCAAAAATGGGTTTTTCGAACTTTTTACATATAATTTTGGAAATAGTCAAATTTTAGTTTTTACCATTGGATTCAGCTTAAAAAAACACAAAATTTGGTATTTTGATCATTTCTCTACGTCAATTGGTTACCGAGATATTGAAAGTGCTAAACACAGTACGTTGTCTAATGTTATTCTTATGGAGGAAAATAAAAATTTTATATCTCGCTTATTTATGAACGTATACTGACGAAACTTGGTATACGACTTCATCTGGTTGTGGACCATTGATATTTGCTCAAAAAAACAATTTTTTACCAATGGCTCCCGTAGCAGCAAACCTGCGTACTCAGCCCCATGTTATTCTTATGGAGAATAAGTAACGTGTTATCTCCCTTCATTATGAAAATAAATTAATGAAATTTGGTATGTGGCTTTACCTACATGAGTTATATTGATATTTGTATAAAACCCCATTTTTTGTGTTCCTTGCTTCAGCAAACCTGCATACTCAGCCACCATGTTATTCTTATGGAGAATAATTAAAATGTCATAAATAGTTTATTTATGAATGTATATTGATGAAACTTGGTATGTGGCTTTATGTGGTATTAAGATACATATATATGCATTGGAAATTCGCTGAGTACGCAGGTTTGCTGCTACGGGGGTATTTATTTTATTTACGATTCGAGGAAGAACTAAACTATTACAGTTGACTCAATTCATAGTAAATGTTATACATGTTAATGTTCAAAAAATGAAATATCAGCAAGATTATTTCTTTAAGTTTGTTTTGTAACTCGAAATATTGTTTCCTTTACGGGTAGTAAGCGACATAAACTAATTAATTGAGTTGTAATGGTTGGTGAATGGTTGGAAGATTGATTAATTTTATTATAACAATAATTTTGTTCCAAACCAAAATTAAGGTTTTGGTTTGAGTCAAACAACTAATTGACAACGTTTGTCTACAGTTACATCAGAAAATTACGGGTTTTAGGTAGTTTAAACAATTAAAACCAGATATTTAAATATAATATTTAAATTTAATTAAAAAATTTTGTTTAACGTATTACAGTATAAGTTGAATGTTGATTTATAGATTAAATAAGGATGTGAAGAATAAATAGGTATCAAAAATAACAGTCTAGCTAACTGTAAAAACTGATGTAACACGATATTTGCATTGTTTTAACTTTGGCAAATATATACAATTTACAATCAAAACTTACACACCCACAGGAATAATTATACATCATAATAGCACAAGGGACATAACACGTGTTTTGCCTGGGGGAAAAGTATATTAAACTAATTACTTTTCTGGTTGTTTTGCAGTTTGGTGTAAAGTTGTTATCAATTTGTGTTATTTGATGGCATGATCACTTGATTACCTTTCGACAAGGGATAATTAACCGATTAATTCAAAAATGTTTTTTAATTATACGACTAATTTACTCATGCGTTTTGAAATGCCCATTATTTGTCACTCCCAATAAAACTAACAATTTCCAGTCGTGCACTTTAAGTAAATAATGGTACATTATTGATACTCATTTGATTCATTATATCCACGGTATCTGAGCCAACCTCCATAGGTTTTGGGATTTCGATGTTCCTCGAACATAATAAAGACGTAAATTTTATTTTCGGTAATTGATTTTTAAAACAAACATTTATTTCTAAGATAAAAAAAGCTCTAGTGCTTAAACTGCGTCGTGATATTTGATGGTGAAATGGCGCTGAAATGAAACCTCTTGGCAAGCAATGTACAAGAATAAAGGCAATTTATATTTTTAACGTGAATCATCAAAATATAAAAAACAACGTTATAATACAGCGATAAAAACAGTTTTAATTTATACTTTAAACATTTATATAAACTCTTAAAAATAAAATAATTGAACCTAAGCGTGTTTTATTGATAGAATATGTTCAATGATATGGGATATTATTAGAAAACAGTTCATCCACCGGCTCATTTTAATTTTGTAAAATATTACTATATATTTAAATTTTGTAATTGGTAAATTTTAAATACTTGTTTTAAAAAGGAGATATATTCTAAGAATCATTTTAGTTTTGAATTGTATACCAAAAACTATAGACATTTTTAAAAATTTATCAATCCTAAACATCGAGAGAGGAGCAGGTGAATAGCCTACGAGCCTGTTTGTTTAGTTTGTTTTAAATCGTAAAATTAACACTACAGGTTTTTTTGAAAATAATACTGTTACCGAAGAAAACCGTACGACTGTAAATTTTCAGAGCGAGTAACAAAGTTACTTTGAAAACTGCTGGAAGTTAAAAGGGGCGAACCATTCATCAATCACTGGATCGTAGTCGCAGACAAACAAAGGGCATTTGATTAATGACTGTACCTTGAGCTCTTTTCCCGGAGAATTTGCAGGCTCACAGGCTTTATTCCGAAGTACTTGATTGGTTTGTAGGAGCGGACTTGTTACTTATACCGAGTATGACTTAAACTTTTTATTTCGCCGTCGAATGTACGTTGTCCATAATCAGTTTTATTCACTTAATCAATTTGTCCACCTTCTAAAATATATCATTTTTTTGTAAATTATTTGAAAAAATTAATGAAATCAGAAAATCAAAGAAACAACTTCACCAAAAGTTATAAGCCAAGAAAAATATACCATATGGTAGTTACCTCTTGTAATTCCATCTGATTGTCTTTGTTTATTCACATATTAGGTTATTGTATTTACACTGTGATGATGACTTGAAAGTCGAAACATGTGTCGTGTAGAATAAAAATGACAAAGGGGTACTCAAGGTGTATTCCTTTATTTCTTATTAATAAAATATATATATATATATATATATATATTTTATACATGTTTGTTTATATATATATGCAATTACAGTATGAAACCATTCTGCCGTGTAATGGAGTTCAATTGTGAACTCATTACAGGAAAACAACAGGTTGCGTTATTCTATTCCAACCAGGTGTTTATATTAGTTACAAAGAATAAGAATGAAATTTATGTAATTAATTACAGATGGGACAAAGATTCAAAGTGGGGTCAGCGCTACTAACCGCGAAAACATAACCTGTCATTCAAGAGTAAAGATTCAAGATACTTTATTGTCATAAAACACAAAAACAGTGCATGGACAAGCGTCAAGATTTGTATACTAAATATAAATATAGCCTAAAATACTTATAAACAGATTTTAAAAATAGTCTATGTTAAAAATAGTATCACAATGCAATAGTCTTATGTTAAAAAAAGTATCGCATGCAAAACAATATAATTCCCATTGCTCAAAGGTAGCGTGGTTGTGGCGATTCGTTATGTTGAGATTTCATCCAGCGAGTTGGCCACTGTTATTCGTTAGACACAATCATAGTGTGATGTACACAATATTATAAAATACCCCCGTCGCAGCAAACCTGCATACTCAGCGAATTTCCAATGAATATATAACATAACACATTATAACACTTAACAGGATTCATAAGAAATGTATTCACAAACAAGCGATATTTAAAATATTAATTATCCTCCATAAGAATAACATTGGGGATGAGTACGCAGGTTTGCTGCAACAAGGCACACAAAATAATGGGTTTTTATGCAAATATCAATAGAACTCATCTTAGTGAAGTCACATACCAAGTTTCATCCATATACATTCATAAATAAGCGATATATAACATTTTAAGTATTTTCCATAAGAATAACATGGGGACCGAGTACCTAGGTTTGCTGCTACAGGAGCCAAAGGCGAAAAATTGTTTTTTTGTGCAAACAACAATAAACCATAACCAGATCAAGCCATAAACCAAATTTCGCCAGTTTATGTTCATAAATAAGCGAGATATACAATTTTCCTTTTTCTCCATAAGAATAACATTAGACAACGTACTGTGTTTAGCACTTTCAATATCTCGGTAACCAATTGACGTAGAGCAATGATCAAAATACCAAATTGTTTGTTTTTTTAAGCTGAATTCAATGGTATAAATTAAAATTTGATTTAAATTAAAATTAAATGTGAAAACCCCAAAAACCTCATTTTTGGGGTACAAAACCCCCCAAAAACCCCCCTTCGGATGGTGCGATTCATCTGGTTTTCGAACTCGTTCAAATAAATGGTACTTTGCACATTTGTACCAAATTTCATTAAGATCGGACCTTTTTTACGAGAGTTATCGTGCTTACGGACACATATATATATAAATATATATATATATATATATATATACATATATAAAAATTTGAACGAATGGTGTTTTTGGCATCTGGGGACCTCAAAATGAAAAGTTATCATGGTCTCGGGCTTAAGTCTTACCATGAGACCTACGGTAATAGCTTCTTCCCTATAGGGGAAATTCGCTAACACTTAGAAAAAGAACCGTTCTCCCTTCCTGCTTAATTAATTTACAGCTGGTATTTCAAGGGATGAGATATTGTCACTCTTCTACTGTTTGATTTACACCTTTGTTTCCTAATGCAATTCTTTGTTAAGTTTAAAGTGTATTATTAAGAATAATATATTGTCCCTATCAGAATATTGTTGTGTATTTACAAAAATAAATGTCTACAAATAAACTAACACACTGAGGCTTAAACCGAGTCATAAATTAATTAAATTTGTATAAATATTGATTTATTTTCAAATTATTTATTGGAACAATTATTTTCCATTTATGTTCAATTTATTTAATTATTTTCAATTTACTTAATTTATTTTCAAATTATTTACTGTGCATTAATAATAGCATCACCACATAAGTTAGTTAGCCTTCGGGATAAAAGGAAAATCGAATAGTGTATGTAGTAACTTGTTTTGTAATCCAGAATTTATGGAGTAGCAAATAGTTTCAACTTTCTACGTAGTCATTTTCCATTACACTCTTCACACTAACTTAAGAACGTTTTCCCTATTGGCGACCTTCTAAATCGCATAATTAGATAAAACCTGAATAAATCTAGGAAGAAAGTTGAAGGATAGTGTCAACTGCAACCACTTTTGATTACTGAAAAATCGTTCCCACTGTTAACATCAATATTTATACGTTTAGTCTTTGGTCTTAACAAACATTATATATTAGGTTCAAAAGAATCTGCTTTTGATTTCCTGTATTTTAATGAAGGAGAGTTTGATTGTATAAACTAGAACTAGGTCTAAATAAGTTGTGCATTATTTTAATTATTAGTGTCTAGGATTTCGATGCAAGAGGTTGCCGGTTCGATTCCCGGACCCTAGCATTCTGACAGTGTTGGAAAATTCGCACTAGCGTGCCCAAGTTCACTAACAAAATAATAAACTAACATACGTTATTCATTCTACTACACGTTGTAAGTAAGAAAGTAAGAGTTCACCTCAATTTTTAGTATTTTTAGTAACAAAAATACAGCATTTGGCCAATTTTACATATTGAACACACAACAAATTTAATAATAACCGACAACAACAAACACCATTATTGTAATAACCGATGGAAGCCGCTTATGGGATCAATGGCTATACGCCACATTCGTAAAACAGTTTTAAACGAACGAATTTTGTTGAAAACCTCTCCACAATAGCTTTAGCAGGAATTGCATATATTACTTCGTATTTGCCCACAAAACGCTTTTAAATTTTCATTAAATAAAGGCTTTACATGTCAAAACAACAACAACATGTCAAACACATGGCTTTACATGTCAACATGTCAAAACCTCAACATCAGCATATTATTTGACGGTTGTAAACAAACTCAACCAAAGTAGAAATAACAATCGTATATTTGATCGTTTTTGCGGCACTGCAAAGGTCTTTTTATTTTAAAATGATGAAACAAATATTGTCTGCGACCGATTGACAATGACGAAGTTGAGGTTAGCACACCGAAAACCTTGAATTGTGCGCCAGGCTGTCGCGCGCCATCAACAGAGGACGAAGTAATTTGAGGTTAGCGCACGGAAAAACTTGAATTGTGCGCCAGGCTGTCGCGCGCCATCAACAGAGGACGAAGTAATTTGAGGTTAGCGCACGGAAAACCTTGAATTGTGCGCCAGGCTGTCGCGCGCCATCAACAGAGGACGAAGTAATTTGAGGTTAGCGCACGGAAAACCTTGAATTGTGCGCCAGGCTGTCGCGCTCCATCAACAGAGGACGAAGTCATTTGAGGTTAGCGCACGGAAAACCTTGAATTGTGCGCCAGGCTGTCGCGCGCCATCAACAGAGGACGAAGTAATTTGAGGTTAACGCACGGAAAACCTTGAATTGTGCGCCAGGCTGTCGCGCGCCATCAACAGAGGACGAAGTAATTTGAGGTTAGCGCACGGAAAACCTTGAATTGTGCGCCAGGCTGTCGCGCGCCATCAACAGAGGACGAAGTCATTTGAGGTTAGCGCACGGAAGACCTTGAATTATGCGTCAGGCTGTCGCGCGCCATCAACAGAGGACGAAGTAATTTGAGGTTAGCGCACGGAAAACCTTGAATTGTGCGCCAGGCTGTCGCGCGCCATTAACAGAGGACGAAGTAATTTGAGGTTAGCGCACGGAAAACCTTGAATTGTGCGCCAGGCTGTCGCGCGCCATCAACAGAGGACGAAGTCATTTGAGGTTAGCGCACGGAAAACCTTGAATTGTGCGCCAGCCTGTCGTGCGCCATCAACAGAGGACGAAGTCATTTGAGGTTAGCGCACGGAAAACCTTGAATTGTGCGCCAGCCTGTCGCGCTCCATCAACAGAGGACGAAGTCATTTGAGGTTAGCGCACGGAAAACCTTGAATTGTGCGCCAGGCTGTCGCGCGCCATCAACAGAGTACGAAGTCATTTGAGGTTAGCGCACGGAAAACCTTGAATTGTGTGCCAGGCTGTCGCGCGCCATCAACAAAGGACGAAGTCATTTGAGGTTAGCGCACGGAAAACCTTGAATTGTGCGCCAGGCTGTCGCGCGCCATCAACAGAGGACGAAGTCATTTGAGGTTAGCGCACGGAAAACCTTGAATTGTGCGCCAGGCTGTCGCGCGCCATCAACAGAGGACGAAGTCATTTGAGGTTAGCGCACGGAAAACCTTGAATTGTGCGCCAGCCTGTCGCGCGCCATCAACAGAGGACGAAGTCATTTGAGGTTAGCGCACCGAAAACCTTGAATTGTGCGCCAGGCTGTCGCGCGCCATCAACAGAGGACGAAGTCATTTGAGGTTAGCGCACGGAAAACCTTGAATTGTGCGCCAGCCTGTCGCGCGCCATCAACAGAGGACGAAGTCATTTGAGGTTAGCGCACGGAAAACCTTGAATTGTGCGCCAGCCTGTCGCGCTCCATCAACAGAGGACGAAGTCATTTGAGGTTAGCGCACGGAAAACCTTGAATTGTGCGCCAGGCTGTCGCGCGCCATCAACAGAGTACGAAGTCATTTGAGGTTAGCGCACGGAAAACCTTGAATTGTGCGCCAGGCTGTCGCGCGCCATCAACAAAGGACGAAGTCATTTGAGGTTAGCGCACGGAAAACCTTGAATTGTGCGCCAGGCTGTCGCGCGCCATCAACAGAGGACGAAGTCATTTGAGGTTAGCGCACGGAAAACCTTGAATTGTGCGCCAGGCTGTCGCGCGCCATCAACAGAGGACGAAGTAATTTGTTTTTCGGGCCGAGTTGATGTATCAAACACAGATTGTTTTGTATTATTTTTGCAGTGTGAAAAGTAGCATTTCAGTTTTTAATATAACATATTTGTTTTCATCCTCCATTTGTATTCTTTATATTTGTCATTAGAAAGTAAACACCCGGCTTTGGAGTCATCACAACTAGCGATCGCTCAGAGGTCGAAATTCGACCAAAAATAATTCTTCGTAAATTCAAAGTGGCACAAACGAATAATGACTGTTTGCCTGAATGTTTTGCCACATCCTGCGAGATCAGTGAAATAAAATGCATTTGAACCAGTGTCCTTACGCTGAACTTCACGAACAACCCCCCCTCTCTCTCTCTCTCTCTCTCTCTCTCTCTCTCTCTCTCTCTCCCCCCCCCTCTCCCACACACCCTACATCACCCGCTCCACCCTCGCACTCGGAGTGTTACCGTTCCAGGAGTCAGTAGTATTTTTGACTTACATTCGACGTGAAAATCTGTTCTTACTCTTGTGCCAGCATTTGTTATTAATTCAAATGAATACTGTTGCCCCATCAGATTAACATTGAAACTTTGAGGGCATGAGGTCCGATGACAATAATAAGGGGGTTCTGCACAAGTACTCGACAACACCTTTCTAACGGTATACGTGACTTTCTCCTACGATGCACACACGCTGAGAAAAAAGGAGGAAAAGTTTTGTGCTTACCTAGCATAATCACAATTATTATTGTGTTAGTGTACATGTAATTTTAGCTAACTTTTATAGCTACACTTTTCATTAAGAACTAGCTATTCATAGCTATTTTTAGCGTGGAGTTCTCTAAAAATAATGTAGATTGCATTGTATTACACACTATTCAAACTACTAGGGCAATTTTTGCGAGATTCTGTCGACTTCCTTATCATATAACCAGCAATGCAATAGTGACAAAGTATAACACTGTAGTATATAAATTTGGAACTTGTTGGTTATCAGTTAACAGTTGTAAAACGTGTTCCTGAATAAATATACTATAGCAATCTCAAACGTGTTTAACAATCTATCTGGAAATTCACGTTATCGAATTACAAATCTAACCTAAACTTACGGCCGCGTCGTCGCATCGTATTGCGATCGGTGGCTATGTTGAGAGAATTTTTATTATTTTTAATAGATTTATTCTTATTTCCTCGTCATAGAAAGTGGTTGTACAAATGTTTACAGATAACCAAAAGTGCCTGTACGATAACTCTATTTGTGTAAAGATGGATTATATTATAAGGTACGCCATAAAATAAAACTGTTATAACCTTGACGTACATTCCAGACATTAGAAGTTAATTTTAAGTCAAGAAGTCACTTATTCGTTTATGGAAATAGTATACTTTCTAGAAAAAATACATGTAAGGGTGAAATTGAATACATTATGCGGTTTTAAAACTAATAATTTTTAAATAATCTTTGACTTGAAGTTAACTCTCATATTTATTGGGATGTCGAGAATTTTTTTCATTTTGCATAAAAGGTTAGTAAACTACAAAGTAATAATACAAACTCAAGTGTTTCCTTTGGGTAGAGTTTAATGTGCTGTTCTGAAATGAGCGACAATGGCTAATGCTACAGAGCTTCCGAGAATTGTGTTGCCAGACTCGCTTGTTCGGTTCTTGTAACAAAATGTTTTGCTTCTTAGAATTAGCTTCGATGAATTGCTAGCTTTGAAACTCAGCATTAGTTAACCTTGTCATGTTGTATCCTTGTTCTTGCACCATCCTGCCTTTTCCGACCAAAAAAACCTACCAGCCATGTCCCTGTCCCTGTCACACCCTAACCCTGGTCTACCCTGACCCTTGCAACCCTGCCCCTGCCACCCACCACAAACTACTGTAAACACCTTTTACCTCTTTTAAAGTAAGTTGATTTGCCCTAGCATATCCTGTCCCTGGCATCCCCTGACTATGGAACCCCCTATCGCATCCTGACCTTGGTTCTCCTGTCCCTGGCACCCCCTAACTATGGATCCCCCTGTCGCATCCAGACCCTGGCACCCCTGTTTCTGGTACCGCCTGACTATGTAACCCCTGTCGCATCTGTCCCTTGCACCCCCTGACTAAGGAACCCCCTGTCGCATCCTGACCCTAGAACTCCTGCCTCTGGCACCCCTGAATCTGGCACCCCCTGATCCTGTCACATCCTGTCCCTGGTACTCCTGACCCTGTCACATCCTGTTCCTGGCACCCCCTGACTATGGAATCTCCTGTCGCATCCAGACCCTGACACCCCCTGCTCCTGGTACCCCTTGACTATGGAACCCCCTGTCGCATCCTGACCCTGTAACTCCTGCCTCTGGCACCCCCTGAATCTGGCACTCCCTGACTCTGTCACACCCTATCCGTGTTATCCATATCTCTGGTAGGATCGTACCAGTAAAAAAGTCATGACTCTTTGAATACGGTATGTAGGATAACTGACACGGTTCGATAATTTTAGTTTTTAAAATCATAAGACTGGACTGATGAACTCCTTAACATTTGATTTGATGTGTGATTAGTGTGATAAACTACTTTTTAAACTAACATATTGACTTCTTCAGAACTTAAAACTGATTATCTCCCTTGATAAGACCTCAAATTAAACAAGAGGCAACAAACGGACTCGAGGCGTCGTCGTCGGCAGCGCTGTTATTACTGCATCGCAGCTAGTCGGTAGGGACTCTCTTTGACGGCGCATTTACTTAGAATGTAATAAACTAACTTCTACTTAAAAAAATGTGAAAGTGTAATATTAAACTATAAAAAAACCATCGCTTCGAATAATATATTTAAAAAAACGAAGAAATTTAGGAGCTGCAATATGTGAAATAATAACTGGTTTTCTAGGAATAGGTTAAAGCGAAACGTAAACGTGATTGAGTATGATTCATCTGAAAATAACGCCGGAATAGTACTACTGAAACCACGGAGTGAAGCTGTACTTTCAATAAAAAGATTGGGGTAAATCCTTACAACATACTAATTTCGAGTCGCCCGTTGAAATAAATATATATATATCTTCCCGTTATGGATATGATAAGTGGATGTTCTATTTTAATTTATTGTTTGTATGCTAAGGAAAATAAATCTTTAGGGAAGTATGAAGGTGCGTTAACAAATAACAAAAATAAAAAAACAGAAGCTTAAATCACATTCTAAATAATCACAGCTGACCGTTAGTTCATGTGTTGCTAATTAATAAAAACACTGTAGTGATGTCGGGAAGAAAATAATCGGGCCTTTGAAATCCAGGTAATTTTTGACATTTCTGATACTTCCCCACCGTCCTTGGCCCTCAAGTTTTGAAATGAATTATCATAAGCTATCTTATCTTCTTTCTAGCTCAAGATATTTCGTGAGGACCGGAATTAAATATTAGGACTTTACAATTTAGATTTTTGTTATTTTAGGGTCATGTTTGAGGAGAAATAAGAGCAAAAATCAAAATCATACTACATGGAGATCATTCGCATCTAATGAACGTTCCGAGTTTCAGCCTTCTAGGAGTTATGATAACTTCAGAAACGTGCAACCATAATTTACACTTTTTTCTTATTTCCCTCACGCAATTACATATCAGATTAAAGTTAGCACCTGCATTAATGGTTAACGTAGGTGCTTTATGTTTTTTAATATATTTTTTAATTAAACCTCAAATAAAATGATTTTCTTGGAACTCATTAATTCTCACTTCCGTCTCCGGATTTCCAATCAAGCGGCCCGAGCTCCACTTCACGGCCCTTATGTCGGCCAAGGAATTGCCAAACCTCTTCGTCGACTTAAGTAAAGACTTAATTAAACTTAAATTGCATAAATACTTTGTCTTCGAATCGTCTATTCCACATAGCCAAGCGGTAAAGAATGTGGAGATTGAAGTTTCATTAAAATGACGTAATTAATGACTTATAATGACATCACACAATAACCTGCTTTATTTGTTTGTTAATTTGTCTGCGATTTCACTGTTTTACCTACTTTTCTTTTGCAAAAAGGGAACTTTTATACAAATGGATTAAATTGAACATTAAATTGTTCTTATTCTCCATAAGAATAACATTGGACAACGTATTGTGTTTAGCACTTTCAATATCTCTGTAACCATTTGACGTAGAGAAATGATCAAAACACCAAATTGTGTGTTTTTAAGCTGAATCTAATGGTGAAAACTAAAATTATAGGCTAATTTTTAAAATATTACATATAAAAACTTTAAAAAAACATTTTAGGGGTAAGAAACCCCCCAAAATACCACTTTGGATGGGGCGATCTGTCTGGTTTTCGAACTTAAAGTCATAAATGATGCTTTACACGTTTGTACCAAATTTCATCCAAATCGGACAATTTTTACGAGAGTTATCGCACCCACAGACACACATATATATGTATATGCATATATATATATATATATATGTATATATATATAAATATATATATATAAAGTTTTGAACGAATGGTATTTTTGGGGTCTGGGGACCTCAAAACGAAAATTTATCGTGGTCCCGGGCCTAGGTCTTACTATCAAGGCACCCCTGGTAGTAATCCCAGAACTATCAAGAGAACTGTTAAGTAACACGAGCTACATTTATAAACCGTCTTTAAAATGCCTATGTTAAAAATGAACATATATATTTTAAATTGTTGAAAGTACTAGTACCTAGCTACTCAGTAGTGTAGCTGTAAATGGAATTCTCGACCTGTAGCATGTGGCCGAAACGAAGCATCTGTTGATTTAACGAGAACAGTTTTCTTGTTTAGATTTTGAAAACAGTTCATTACGCAATTAAAATATCCGGAAAGAAGAAAACGATTGATTATAATAGAATACATCCGACGGAGTGATCTAACAACGATAACAACCAGACAACCACCGGGGGAGGGGTATCAGTGGCCTCGCTAGCCCATTACCCCGGCGATGCCTTGTCGTAGTTATGTGTTTTAACGATACACGCTATTAGTCGACCCAGGGCCGCACCATCGCGTCGAGTTGCGCTTCGACGATGAAGTTTTAAATACAATTTTTATTTTTATAAAATAAAATACCCCGTCGCAGCAAACCTGCATACTCAGCGAATTTCCAATGGAGATATAAATGTCTTAATACTACATAAAGTCACTTACCAAGTTTCATAAAAATATATTCACAAATAAGCGATATATACAATTTTAATTATTCTCCATAAGAATAACACTGAGGCTGAGTACGCAGGTTTGCTGCTACGTGAGAATTTGGCAAAAACTTTTTTTAGCAAATATCAATAGGCCAGATCAAGATGAAGCTGTATACCAAGTTTAGTCAGTATACGTTCATAAATAAGCGAGATATAAAAATGTTCTTTTCCTCCATAAGAATAACATTTGACAACGTACTGTGTTTAGCACTTCCAATAACTTGGTAACCAATTGACGTAGAGAAATGATCATAATACCATAATGTGTGTTTTTTTAAGCTGAACAAAATGGTGAAAACTAAAATTTGACTATTTCTAAAATTATATGTGAAAAATTCAAAAAATCCAATTTTTGGGGTACAACCCCCCCCCCAAAATATCCCTTTGGATAGAGCGATCTGGCTGGTTTTCTAACTTAAGTCATAAATGTTGCTTTACACGTTTATACTAAGTTTCATCAAAATCGGATCATTTTTACGAGAGTTATCGTGCTCACGCACACACACACACACACACACACACACACACACATATATATATATATACAGTTTCGAACGAATGGTGTTTTTGGGGTCTGGGGACCTCAAAACAAAAAGTTATCATGGTCCCGGGCCTAGGTCTTACCATGCCGACCACGGTAATAGTTTCTCCCTATAGGGGAAATTCGCTAAAAAGTTCCAATAATTTCAATTTTAGGATAAAATAGCTGTTTCTTATTTGGTTGAATATGCAGTTTGTATTTAATTGTTGTGCAATGTACGCTTTAAATGGTCCATCAATGCAAAACATGAAGTGATGAAAAGATTATCAAGTTTTATTATTACGGAACAGTTACGGCACTTGTGAGTACTGCCTCTAAAAAGGCGTTAAACTTTCTCTCAGAGTTCTTTGCGTAAGATGGTTATTTAATTTTAGACCAAGTTATTTTAGTATTTTCTTTTTGTAAATTTGTCCTTACAGCCCTGCGTCGGGTAAAGTAACTCGGCAAAGGTATAGATCCAAAAAATAAGTGCAAAACTACGATTTTTAGCTTAAAAAATATGTTAGATTCTCAAAGTCACATAAATTGAGAAAATAACACCAATTTGTCTTTGTTTCTCCACCGCGAGAGAACCAATAAATGTATAATTATGAGGCTGATTTAAATGTTATTATAGGATAAGATGTAGTAAAAAACGTTTAAAAACCTACAAAGTAGTGTAAATAACAAAACTGCAATTCGTGAACAATATTCACTAGGTTTTAGCCCAGTTATACTACGAAGAACAATAACTGGGCTCCAGCAAGATACGAATTACACACACACACACACACACACACACCTCAAAAACCCCGAATCCAAAAACCAAACAATAATAATAAGATTTAAGTTTCTGTTTTTGATTTAAGTTTCTTGGATTTAAAATTGGTGGACTGCTGAGATGAATGGTAAGGGTGATTTTTCCTTATTGCTCGCTTTTGATTAATAAGACAAATTAACTTTAAATTCGGTTAGCTTGAAAATCCCCAAAGCACTACTCAATATCTGATGTGAGTCTCTGTTAGACTAAGGTAAACTGTTTTGGACAGTTTAATATTTCTTTAACTTGAAACATTACTAAATACAACTAGATTTTTGGTCAGTATTTCAGATAGCTTTCCAAATTCACTCCACTTCAGACCACCGTCCTATCTCACATACACATAATCGATCCTGATTGATTCATTTAATTATTTTCCCCCATAAATACAGCAGGGGGTGGAGCCAAAACCTAGGGGGTGTGCTGCTCTTTAACTTGTGGAAAATTGTGTTTTTTCAGGATTGATTTGTGAAAGATCGATTCGTGATAATAATAGTGACAGAGTATTTCATTTGAAAAAGGTTTCCTGATCTATATTGTTAATATTTTTATTTTTTTATAAAAAAACAAAATTATCTACGAAAATAGTTAACCTATTTTTCGTCTAGTTGGTTGGGCAAATTGTTCGTGTTTACCAGAGAAAAGATTATTGTAGAGGCCAAGAGGTGATGAACTTCGGCCTCACTAGCCGATGACTCAATCTGTGCTGGAACTGAAGAGCTGACCCTGATGACCCCTCACGCACTACATTGCAGCATCTCTCGTGGAGAAATGTGGTCATCAAGTTTGGGTATCCAACCTTCTTGGTCTGTGACTGAAATTTGAATGGTGAATTAGTTATAACCATGCCACTGACACAACATTGACAATAGTATTCATTAGCTTAAAAATTATCACCTGAAATAAATATCACGATTTAAAAACTAACACTATTCATGGGAAAAACTGAGATAAAATTGGCTTCGATTTAAAAGGATATTCCCTGATTGTCAAATTCAAACAAAACAGTGACAGTCTTACTGTTTTAGCGAATTTCCCCTATAGGGAAGAAGCTATTACCGTAGGTCTCATGGTAAGACTTAAGCCCGAGACCATGATAAATTTTTGTTTTGAGGTCCCCAGATGCCAAAAACACTATTCGTTCAAATTTATATATATGTATATATATATATATATATATATATATATATATATATATATATATATATATATCTATATATGTGTCCGTGAATGCGATAACTTGAGTAAAAAACGTCCGATTTCGATGAAATTTGGCTCAAATGTGTAAAGTGACATTCATGACTTTAAGTTCGAAAACCAGAAATATCGGACCACGGGAAGGGGGGTTTATGGGGGTTTTAAATTTTCCAAAAATCAGTTTTTTGCATTTTTCACCCTAAAATTTTTAAAAAACTTAATTTTAGTTTTGACCATGTTATAGAGCTTAAAAAAACAAATAATATGGTATTTTGAATTATTAACCTAGGTTAAGTGGTTGCGGAGAAAATCCAAAAAAACCTGCTCATAAAATCCCCCATGTTAATCTTATGGGAAAAAGGTTTTTGGCTTTTCCTCAGTTCATTTAAATGTAAACTTCACATTTGCTTTTACCAATCAGTTTAGCTCTACAAAACAATCATTTTAGTGTTTAAATTATGATTCTACGTCCAACCGTTGCCGAGATATTCAAAGTGCTAAACACAGTACGTTGTCCAATGTTATCCTTATGGAGAATAAATAAAATCTGATATCTCGATTATTTATGAATGTATATTAATGAAACTTGGTATGTGGCTTCACCTAGTACTGGTATATTGATATTTGCACAAAAAATTGATTTTTTGTTGATTACCTTCTTAGCAGCAAACCTGCATACTCATCCCTAATGTTATTCTTATTGAGAATACGTAAAGCTTTATATCTCCTTTAATTATGAACATAAATCATTAAAACTTGATATGTAGCTTCACCTGGTTGAGTTATATTGATAATTGCAAAAAAAAACATATTTTTATCGTCCTTGTTGCAGCAAACCTGCGTTCTCAATCCTAATGTTATTCTTATGGAGAATAAATAAAATGCTATATATCAGTTATTTATTTAAGTATTTTTATGAAACTTAGTAAGTGGCTTTATGTGGTAGTAAGAAATAAATTCATGCATAGGAAATTCGCTGAGTACGCAGGTTTGCTGCGACGGGGGTATTTTTTTTTATTAAAAGAATAATGTGACAAATTCAATAAAATATTGCTTTCCTCAATAACATTGGATATTTCAGGGCCAGTGGAGCGGATTGCTGAGATCCGAGGAAAATCTCCTCTCAAATCATCTAGATCAATCGAATCACTTTAGTTTAACCTCAACCGCCTCAATGATTGGAATTCTTCATGAAGTGAAAACATAGTCAACAGTGAAACTATTCCTTAAGGAACTGAAATGTAAGGTATTAGCTTATCTAACTTCTTCGTTTAAAATTCATTGTTTGTGATGGTGAGTGTTATTTAAGAGATTATTGCGGAAATTTTCCTTCCCTGATTAGTAAAAACAAGTTTCACGACGTTTCGGGATCTGGAATCTGATCCCGTCATCAGGTGACAAAAAATACATAAAACATAACAAAACTACACAAACTATTAGTGGCAGAATCTAGGCTAAACTGGAAAACAGAAAACACACTTTACAGTGCTATGTTTTATTTTGTTGGTGTTTATTCAACTTTGCCTGGATTGTGCCACTAAAGGTTTGTATAGTTTTTTTATGTTTTAGGTTATTTTTTCTCACCTGATGATGGGATCAGAGTCCAGATTCAGAAACGTCGTAAAACCTTTTTTAATAATCAGTGATGGAAAATGTCCTCAATAATTTCTTAAACTTAACTTTGTCAAGGAAAATCTCTTCGTAAATTTGTATTACTATTTTTTCGTCAACCGTACTTTTGGTACATCAAATCTGCCACTAAACCAACGGTAATTATTAAATAAACGGTATCAGGAAACTGACACATACTTTCTCCCTTTTAGCCCAACTTTAATGAATAAATGACTTTTTATTTACTAAATATAGAATACAAAGCACGGTCGAATATACAGAAAATCTTGTAAACAATTTGTTTATAAAAACATCCACTCAAATCCCTGTTTTGGAGGCACTACAGAATCCATTGCTACACACGTGGTTTTAAGAGGGGAAATGTCCGCTATTCCACCCCCCCCCCCCGGGTCATTAAGGGGCAATATATTTGGAATCTCCTATGTTGGTCAATGCTAACTTGATAAGTATATCAAGATTGAACGAAATTGATCAATAACTAAGAGAGAAATAGTAATTTTTCTATTCCCCATAAGAATAACATTGGACAACGTACTGCGTTTACCGCAAAATGAATATTTAAATTTTGTCCGCAACCAGCAAACGTGGAATAGCGATTCTAAATACTAAATTATTTAGTTTTTTGAGCTGTTTTTAATGGTGAATAGTAATATTTTTTTATATTTATGTATTTTATGAAAAATAAAAAACTGAATCTTTGATGTTTTAAGTCCTGTAATTTCTGAATCCGTATTTTTACAGAAATGCGGGTGGTGTCATTTTGTTGGAAAACGAAAGCTCTACAAAGTATTAAAGTTTAGTTGAAGTCGTTAGAGCCGATTTTGTGAAATTTTGACTTTTCATGTTTTTGGTGGTTTTGGGGGATAGTTACCCTTAAAAATAAAAAATTACAAAAAAACGAAAAAATACCTAGAGATATCGTGGATTAGTGCCTACATACCAAATTTAATAAAAATCGGACCATTGGTTAGGGCTCTAGCTCTGTACACATCCATACAGACAAACAGACAGACACACAGACATCACGTAAAAATCACTTTTTTGGGTTCAGGGAGCACCAAAATAAATAGTTCCACTATCAACTCAAATTCGAAAATTTTGACGAAAACAATACTTTCTCCATATACTATGTATAAGGGGAGAAAGTAAAAATGAGGCATAAACGTGCAACTATCAAGAAAGAAGAAATTGAGTAAATTGATATATCGTGTGTGGGATTAATTATTCTGGTTCTCACTTTTCATAAACTAAAAAAAGTTAAGTAAGTAAAGGTGAAGGCGTTGGAAGAAAAGGCGCATCATGAAGTATCCATGCTATTTATAGTGATCTCAAGGCAACATCAAAACTCAAACTTAAAATTCTCATAAGATCAACATCTCTAGCTCGGAGAAGAAACTGGAACCAAGGAGTCTTCATGGTGCGAGGCAGAGCCCGAGGACGCCGAGGTCAGCCGGGTGAGCGAGCGGAGGTCAAGGCGGCTTAGAAGTCGGACTTGGGTCTCTTGGCCACCCACTGCTGTATCTTCGGCAGACTCAGCACGGACTGCTTCAGCTTATGGAGGTGGGGGTAGTCAGCCGTGACGTCAGCCAGGCCAGTGGTGTGGTTCAGGAAGTCTGTCATCGTGGCAAACAGGAAGTCGACCCAGGACAGCTGCAAAAATCCAGTTTAAGTGTGTGATCGCATTACATTAAAAAATGGTTGCTAGAGAGAACTAGGACATTTTCAAAGGTAGCCTGAAGCTGTGAGTTTATTCTCAGAACATTCCTACATTGAGAAACTTTGTGACGGATCGCGGATGCCGCGAGCCATCTTGGAGTTTATATTATAATAGCAGTAATATCGATGAAGAGAACCTCCTCGCCCTATCGATAAATACATTTGGTTTTGCGGTAAAATAAATCATCTTCACTAGTGGTCCTCTACGCTGGTATCCCTCTACGCCAGTGGCTATCTACGCTAGCAGCCTTCTATGACAGTAGCCCTCTACGCCAGTATTCCTCTACACCATTATCCCTCTACGCTAGTAGTCCTCTTTGGCAGTAGCCCTCTACGCCAGGATCCCTCTACGCCAGTAGCCCTTTATGAAAGTATCCCTCTTCGCTAGTAGCCCTCTATGGCATTAGCCCTATCCGCCAGTGGCCCTCTACGCTAGTAGCCTTCTATGACAGTAGCCCTCTACGCCAGTAGCCCTATATGACAGTAGCCCTCTTCGCCAGTATCCCCCTACGCTAGAAGCCCTCTATGACATTAGCCCTCTACGCCAGTATCCCTCTACACCATTATCCCTCTACGCTAGTAGTCCTCTATTACAGTAGCCATCTACGCCAGTATCCCTCCACGCCAGTAGCCCTTTATGACAGTATCCCTCTACGCTAGTAGCCCTCTATGGCAGTAGCCCTATGCACCAGTGGCCCTCTACGCTAGTAGCCTTATATGACAGTAGCCCTCTACGCCAGTGGCCCTCTATGCTAGGAGCCTTCTACGCCAGTATCCCTCTACGCCTCAAACTCGCTCTTTGCAACATAAACTTCAAGAACAACATCATTTGAACATTCAACAATAATTTAGGTAGATTTATGATCAAAATTAAGGAAGTATATAACATTGAAATAATTGGAAGAAAATATATGCAAAATTAAAATAAATTTTATGTAACAATTCTTAGTATAATGATAAATACCTTCGTAATGAAAACCCAACCCTATTACAAACAAATCAAATAACTAAGTACACTTCTCGCGGAATATCTTGGCATGTGGGAACTGTTTTCAGTTCAAACAGTTGGAGTAGAGAGAGATTGTCATCTGTTGTTTCCATCATCTGTTCAGTCAACCTGAAGCTCGATATGGCCCAGCTGGTTATCCCAGTCACCCCGGCAGTTGAGTAAGCCACAGTCCAAGATATTCCGCGTTAAGTATAGAAACATATTATTTAGGCCAAGTATTTTAGATTTTCGTTATTATAACTTAACATTTGTAATTGTTTCGGCAGATTTTTATTATTATTTAATACCCAAACAAATTAAAATGTACATATTGATTCCAAATGTCCATAACGAGGTTTACCTTCTTATTCGCCAAATAGCCTCCGTTTTCTTTGACAATGTCGTCCAATTTTTTGAAGTAGAAAGGCAACGTCTCTTTGATGTACGTCTCAGTGCCGGCCTTCTTCTTCTGCTCGTCTGTGTCTCTCCAAGCCGCGTAGATGGCTGGAAACGAACAACACCGAATGATGAGCTTTGTGACATGCAAAAATAATGCTATAAAAGTAAATTGAACTGCGCCTTTTTTAAGTTTAGTCTAGTACTCCCAACTTTAGTCTAGTACTCCCAACCTTAGTCTAGTACTCCCATCCGTAGTCTAGTACTCCCAACCTTAGTCTAGTACTCCCATCCTTAGTCTAGTACTCCCAACCTTAGTCTAGTACTCCCAACCTTAGTCTAGTACTCCCAACCTTAGCCTAGTACTCCCAACCTTATTCTAGTACTCCCAACCTTAGTCTAGTACTCCCAACCTTAGTCTAGTACTCCCAACCTTAGTCTAGTACTCCCAACCTTAGTCTAGTACACCCATCCTTATTCTAGTACTCCCAACCTTAGTCTAGTACTCCCAACCTTAGCCTAGTACTCCCAACCTTATTCTAGTACTCCCAACCTTAGGCTAGTACTCCCAACCTTAGTCAGAAAGATGTTAGACATTCAGTTTTAGACTTACAAACGTATAAAGCTCGTAATCAAAATATTAAGACAAATGAGTTATTTAATTAAATTTTTCTTGTTGATCTCTAAAAACAAGAAAATGGTTATGGTAAGAAAAGTTATAACAAACAACTTGAAACAATGCCAACAAGTGCGATACGATTAATCTTTGTCAACAAAATTGGAAATTGCCAATATCTTTTGACATTCACTTGCCCCAGACACTTTACTTTCACTTTACAAAATTATCGATGATAAATTGAAGTGAAAGCTCGATTCAAGTTAAAACAGCAAGATACGGTACTGAAAAATCGTTATTACCATAATATGTACTAGCAAATCCAGCTGCTTGAATTCGAGCAAATAGGCCTATATTTATGTGTTATTTTGGCGATATCCAGCTCATATACCGTCTTATTAGTTTACATTGAGATGCCACATTGAGATTAGTTTACATTGAGAAGTTTTCTTAAAACAACTGATCTCGCTTCTATACTGTTTGTTGGTATCAACAGGTGCTGTTAAATGTTCAATTACATTTATTTATATTCTTCCATAATTTATTTAAATTCTAACATTGGAACTCTGAAAACCCAGGGGGCAGAACTCTGAAGGTCTTCCAAACCCCCAAAAGGCACATCTAGATGCTAAGGGCTTTCAAATAACACATCAATCATAATTTTAAACCTAATGGTTTCGCCGGTAGCACCTTTCACAAAATTCGCCTTATTTTCTAATGAAATAATGATTATATACAAGATTTATCTATTATTTTACTTTCTTAAAAAGAGTCACAGTTTTATAAAAAATATAAGCCATGCTTAGTAAACATGTGGCTTGTCAGAAATTCCTTTCAGACGATTAAAAACTAAAAACTAAAAAAATACAAACGGTTACCAAAGTACAAACAAATAATCAATTTGCTCATCTACATAAAGCCTTCAGGTGGTTCCAGGTACTTTTGAAAAAACCACAAGTCTGACACATGTAACCGTATACCCGAATGAAAGGTTTCCATGAGAACGTTTAAGGACAAATTTTAGTATTTTGATGCAACCTAAAACATATTTTTAAATATTGGAATTAGTCCAGTCAAAATTATCACCGGTGCGTACAAAAGGTCATGTAGATATAATTTTTTATTATGTTGTTAGGACCTATACCACAAGTAAAAAAACAAGTTTGCAGCTTCGAAAGACCTTCGCTACTGGCGGAATAGTCAGTACAGTAAAAAACAGTCAGATTTGTGCACTTTTTAAGTTTTTGCTAAATATCTCCGAGAGTATGCCACTGACAGGATATGTTGCTCGATACTTGTTTAAACTGGATAAGATTTGATAAAGTTTGAGATGATAACGACTTCAATACGTTCATTATTGACTAAAATACAATACTTTAACAAACTCAACCCCCATTAATTATTCTCCATAAGAATAACATTGGAGCTGAGTAAGCAGGTCTGCTGCAACCAGGAACACAAAAATTGGGTTTTTATGCAAATATCAATAGAACTGAACTAGGAGAAGCCACATACCAAGTTTTATTAATTTTTCTCCATAATTAAGGGAGACATAACATTGTTAATATTATCCATAAGAATAACATGGGGGTTGAGTGCCCAGGTTTGCTGCAACGAGAACCATCGGCAAAAAAATCGGTGTATTGAGCAATAAACTATAAAATACAAACGGATAAAGCCAAGTCCCAAGTTTGTCAGTATATGTCTATAAATAAGCGAGATACACCATTTTTCTTGTTTTTGACAATATAGGGGCCTACGTCACAAAAAATAGACCACACCGAAATGTTTAATTTTTTTGGAGTTTTTTAAAGTTTCTAAAGTATTGTATCTTAGTAAATAATGGACGGACTGAAGTCGTTATGGTCTCAAACCTCAGCAAATTGTATCCAGGTTAAGAAAAGAGGCATACTTTCGGAGATATTTAGCAAAAACTGAAAAAAGTGCAAAAATTTGACTCTTTTTTACTACTACGCCAGTAGCACAGGTCTTTCGAAGCTGCAAACTTGGTTTCTTACTTGTGGTATAGGTCCTAACAAAATACTAAACAATTATAACTACATGACCTTTTGCATGCAAGGACCCTTTTTAATGTCTAACTTGACTCGATTAAATATGATCATCTGCGTGACTTTTTCTGACCATAAAATTTAAATCAGGTAAAAGCAAAGCTGTTTAAGAAAATATAGTTCAAACTAAAACTGATAATTCCTATTGGTAAAGCACTTAACAGAATAATCTGCCAGACTAATGAGATGGGGATTAAGGGATAGTCTGAACCTCTTATGACATATTTATTGCTTGATTTCAATAGATAGCTAAGTACAAAGTTTCAATGCTGATTAATAAGCTCCTTTTACTAATTTTGTTCACGTAATTCCCCGATTGTATGCAAATAATGAAATTAAAACAAACTTGGCAAATATGAAATACAAGTCAAATTGTATTGGATAATAAAACTAACTATTACTGTAGTAGGTCATTAGAGTTTGTCAATTAGGGAATAACTAATCAGATTTTTATCCAAATGCTTTTTTTTAATGATTCGAACGACATTAGATATTTTACTTGTGAGGAAGGCTAAAAATAAATAATATCCATAAAAATGGATACAAATTTGTGACTGAGGATCTGTCTTTGTATCATTATGTATAATTGTGTTGGCGAATTTTTTTAATCAAAATTGTGGGAGTTTGGCAAATCGTAGGATGATGGGAGACGGCTCAAATTAAAGGTCTTGATCCCAGGTAACAATAGCAGTATTTAAAAAAAATTCAGTTGCAAACGAGAAATAACGTTAAACATTCCCCATAAAAAAACATGGGAATTTAAAAAGTCTGCTTTGGTTACGATAAAACATGCGATTGTGTGTTTACGATCTGACATGTGTTCCTACTTGGAGCAAGATTGAGGGCTATCGCCCCTTCAAGCCACTAGTTTGAGATACTCCTGCTCTAAAAGCAGTACACATAAGGTATGATAGTAATTTTACGACACTCTGGAAATTCGTAATAAATATCAGCTTTTTAAATCTGAGGACATATACATAAAGTATAAATTTCCCGTGGCTGTAGTTTGTGCAAAATATTTGTAAACATTTCGCTTCTACATTCCGTAAAAGATGTTATGTATAAAGAAAAAAACGTAATGGAGACTCAGCTGATCAATTCGACCAGTCAGCTGATGTTAACACAGCTGATCAATACTCAGCTTTTTTCTGATCAGCTAATGTACACAGTTGGCAATCATGCCGATCGTATTACAAGGGATAGAAGGTGATGCGTGTCGGCTCGCTGGGTGTTCTCGCGCCACCACGCCACCAGGCCACCACACCACAATCACCACATATGACCACGCCACTTCATATGACCGAGTTATAGCCGTCAATGGTCTACCCTCGCCTAGCTCAACGGTCGCATGCTATTATCGCCGTCCGTGCCAGGTGGGGCGCTAACTCTCACAATATCAAGTGTGGTGTACCTCACGAGGCGTTCAGTGGGATAGGCGAGGACCTATCCTTTAACCCGGGTGGTGACAGTCTGCTAAATCCAATCATACGATTCCCAGATAACTGATATTATCTCTAGTATGTTGATTGTGTTGAACCAAGATTCATCTTATCTTTAAACTATTGCTCTTGAGTTAGCTAGTTAGGTGATGAGAGATCTTTTGGCTGTTGAGGTGAATACTTTAAGATATTTATAACAAATTTAAGGAAATGCAAATAGAAAAATCTGTCTCACTTACGTTGTTTAACGTCTTGTAGGGTCTCGGCGATGATGTCTATCTGAAGATTCTCCCAGGCGTCCTTACCCGCCAGGCCGGCCTTGGTGGCGAGGTAGCGGGTCGTAGCCACGGACTGGGGGATACGTTTACCATCTTCCTCCAGAACGGGCAACTTACCGAACGGCATAGCTGTAACATGACATCAGGAACTGTATAAATGAAAGTTTTAAAGAAAGTATTTAACCCCTTATTGCTATGATTTTTTACTTGTAAAGATATTTACTGCTCACTACCTAGACTAAGCA
The DNA here is from genome assembly GCA_963675035.1 of Allygus modestus. Lineage (NCBI taxonomy): Eukaryota > Metazoa > Arthropoda > Insecta > Hemiptera > Cicadellidae > Allygus > Allygus modestus. The sequence continues at coordinate 5,152,764 of OY776111.1, forward strand.
CCTGTCATCGCTTCAAGAAACATCTTTTCTCTATAAGGGTAACATTGCAACCTTTATGGTCAAAGGGGGTGGAGCCCTAAAGTCGGTGTAAAAAAGGTATACAACATTTGAATCGTTGAAGATTGGCTAAAAAGGCGTGAAGGATAACAAGGCAACATTGTCAGAGGGGCGGAGCCCTAAGGCTGGTCCCCACTGGTGGTAATGAGTCCAATGTCGGGGCTCATTTCAAGAGATGCAGCTTTGTGAAACAAGTCCAACGAACCAACATACGTCAAAATTGGACATCAGGAAGAGATAGAACAACCATGAGGCCGGGAAAAAGTGTCTTAGTCTTTTGCCCCCCAACAACGTATTTTGGTTTGGGAGCAGTTGTTGAGGAGCCGTTTTCAAGCCATGTAGGAAATCATACTCGTATTTTCTCCATAAGAATACCATGACAACTTTGAATGCCAGTGAGGCCCTGAGGTCTGGGGGAAAAGGTACACAAACAAAATGTTGAGATCCCCTACTAAGTGGTGTGGTCCGGGAACAGTTTTAAGGAGCCGTTTTTATAATCACCTGAACACATACACACACACACACACACACACACACACACACACACACACACACACACACACACACACACGTATTCCTTTTATGTATTTATGTACTGTTTAACGATTGTTATTTTTATTTACAGTTTTATTTATTACTAGTTGTCCTATTGCTCAAATCCGATCAAGTTGTAAACAAACATAACAAAACATCTGAAATTAAAACGGATGATAACAACGTACTTTTAATCAACACGTAGTTTAGACTTCCACCGTCGGATAGCGCCACTGCTCCGAAAATTCAGCCCTTAACTGTGTTTAAATGATGCCCTTTCTTAAAATTCTGAGACATATTTGCAAATCTACGTAAAACTACCTTTAATTTGGTACCTCAAACGTTAAAATCCGTCCAACCGTTATCGAGTTATGACTGTGAACAAAAAAACCCTAGCGTATTAATATATAGATATGTCTTGGTATGTGGAGAAATGTTTGAGTGAAAGTGAAATGTTATTTAAGATATTAAATAAGATTAATTTTAAACAAAGAAGGTGAAATATGTGTGCACATCAGGAGAACGAACGAAACTAAACAAAATGAACATTAATGTCAGAAATATGTTATGTTAATGAACATGCAATGTCTCCGTACGCACACACTGTGTATATTATAAAGTCTCATTATATTGTGTTTTGAATGTTTTCGACTTGCACATTAATTTAATGACGAAGCCATTTAAGCTTTAAAACTGTCTTTGTGGAACAGGGAAATCGTATAGAAAAGAAACATGTTCGAACAAGAACCGATTAAAATTTGTAGCTACCAGAAGACACTGCGGAAAAATGCGAAGAAAGGAAAAAGGAAAACTCCTAATATGAACCCCACTTTAACCCCCCCCCTCCCCCAAGCTCCAACTTTAAATTACTCCAGCAACGGTTTTATCAACTGGAGATGATAATTTATAGTTAATCTTGCTACAGGTAGTGTAAGGTTGTACAGAGAGCAGGCTGTAGAGTTGTTATAACTTTGTATCTGCGACGCCAGTGCAGTTAGTGCAGCTAATGCGTGCCACCAAGTGAGGCAGACTCGACTATATCCACTCCTGCGGCTCGTGACCGGCCATGGCCTTCGCAACCTATCATTACCTCAGCCCGGCAACATTCCCATGCCTGCGCTGTCGTCGTGCAACGCCTCGCTCCTCCACACTGCTTCCTCCACTCACGAAACATCTGGCGTTTCTGCCTGCTTCCCCCCTGAGGCCAATCTTAACTTTCTGTGATTTTTACATCATAATTTTGATACCACAATAATAATCGTTCAGTAAGATGCAATACTCCCATCGCAGCAAACCTGCGTACTAAGCGAATTTCCAATGCATATATATGTGTCTTAATAAAAAATAAAGTCACATACCAAGTTTCATCGATTTGCAAAGTAAATAAGCGATTTATAACATTTTAATTTCTATTTATAAGAAAAACATGGAGGGCTGAGTACGCAGGTTTGCTGCTACAGGAGCTATTGTAAAAAATAGGGTTTTGTACAAATATTAATAGACCACAACGAGTTAAAGCAATATACCAAGTTTTAACAGGTACTAAACCACTATATCTCCAGATTTTTTTTTTCATTTTTTGGAATCTTGTATTTTTAAGGGTAATTATCCCCCAAAATTGCCAAAAAAAAACATGAAAAATCCAAATTTCTCAAAAACGGCTCTAACGATTTGCATTAAACTTTAGTAGTTCGTAGAGCTTTAGGTTTCCAACAAAATGACACCACCCGGATTTCTGTAAATATTCGGGTTCATAAATTACAGGACTTAAAAGATCCAAAATTCAATTTATTTTTCATACAAAACATAAATGTTAAAAAAGGTTACTATTCACCATTAAAAAGAGCTAAAACAAACTAAATAAATTAGTATTTTGAATTACTATTCTACGACTGCTGGTTGCGGGGAAAATTTAAATTTTCATTTTACGGTAAATGCAGTAGGCCTACGTTGTCCAATGTTATTCTTATGGGGAATACAAAAAATACTATTTGTTTCTTATTTACTGATCAATTTCATTAAAACTTGATATGCAGGTCAAGTTGGCATTGAAAAATAGAGGATGTTCAAAATATGTTGCCACTTAACCCTGGGGGGGGGGTTGATGAGGAGGCATTCCCCTCTTTTAACCACTGTGTGTAGCAAAGGCTACTGTAGTGCCTCCATAAAAGTAATTTGGGTGGATATTTTTGAAAGCAACGTATTTAGAATATTTTCTGTACATGCAACAGTTCTTTATATTCTATATTTAGTAAATAAAAAGTTTTTTTTTTTCATTAAAGTCAGGCTAAAAGGGAGAAAGTGTGTGTCAGTTTCCTGATACCGTTTATTTTTACTAGCTGACAAGTAATCTCCTTCAGTTCTGTATAAACCGACGGTATTTATCACAGACAGAATTTAGAATCTGGGTTTTGTAAACGCTCAAAGCCATTAAAATCGTAATTAATATTTGGTGAGAGACGAAGTAACTGCGGTGTTCAACTTAGCACACAAACAAAGGTTTTATTTGTACAAAGTATAGTTCTAATTTCCGAAAACAAAGTATGTGATTGAAGTAAAATATGCTTGAGGCTAATGTACTCGAGTTTGCTTCTAAAAAGCTTAAAGTTACGTGATACAGAGGGATTAATGTGTCTACTAGTATTTCTGTGTTATAAGAAAGCTGTGCAATTCTGTGCTACTAGTACTATTAGTGAATTTCCTACGGAAAAGTGAACTATTAGCATGATCCGCAAGGTGAGACTTAAGCCCGGGACCACCATAAAAGTTCTGAACGTGACCCCCTGAACACATTTTGAGGGGTCTCTAAAAACTTTCTATATATATATATATATATATATATATATGTGTGTGTGTGTGTGTGTGTGTGTGTGTGTGTGTGTGTGTGTGTGTGTGTGTGTGTGTGTGTGTGTGTGTGTGTGTGTGTGTGTGTTGCACTCTAGCGGTCGCAATTTTTGTCCGATTTACTTAAAATTTTGTCGAGACATTCTTTTTTATAATCAGTTGGTCAAGTTCGTTGGGTAAAACAATCGAAACACTCTAACCTTCTTTTTTGGGGATTTTAAGTTTTCAAATTTGGAGTTTTGGGCCCAAAAATGGTCAGAAAAGCCCCGTATGTACACTTATTGCAGATTAAATTATTATACGTAAAAAAAGATTTTAAGCCCTCCCACATCATTCCAGCACAAGTACTTACCGAGTTATTAAATAAAATGTTAATTGCCAAAGTACAGTACGTTGTCTTATGGGGATTTTACACTGGAAAAGGCTGTTTTCCATATCTTAATATAGTTTTATCACCCCCAATACCCCTAAACCAACTTGTTATCCCGACAATACCTCCATCTAACTTTATAATGTACAACATTGGCATCCTATTAGTGAATTTTAATATAACCAGGAGCATTGATTTCGGTCAAAAAATACAATTTTTAAATTTTCAAAAAATGTAACCAATGTTAGTTTAAACCCTTTATTTGATCTTTTAAAGGTTTTAATGCGGAAATTCAATTCCCTCACGTCGGTGTGCTGCGTGCGATCTCGTTTTAATTGTTGTGCCAATATTCCATCTAAGGCATTACTCAAGCTGGTGTAAATTACGATGTGTATTGTAACGTTTGTTGTTTAATTTCGAATACTTTATTATAGCTTTTCACACAGGCTTCGCCCCACAAATAATCTTAATATATAAAACTGATAGTTGTGTGTGCTGCATTGTGGTTATCCCGTGGAACTACTACGAATCAAGATCAGCTGTTTGTATTTTCATCAGCTCAAACTTAAAGTGAATAACACAGGATTGGAACTTTGACTCCCCGTGGGGCGGAGACCTATGATAATTTCTTAAAACCCTTTCTTAGTGAGCGCCTAAGACCCAAGAGGAAGGTATGTTCCAAATTTCATTGCGATTTATTCTGTGTTGTTTGAGATTTCGTGATGAGTGAGTGAGTGAGTCAGTCAGTGGTATTTGGATTTTATATATTAAAATTACATGATTTTATTTTAGTATACAATTTAAATCAGGTAGTTTGCATGGCCCATTTTGGTCTTTTCCACACCCACTTGATTTATGGTGTTAGACTCTGGGGCAACTCCACTTCAGCCAATAATTAGTTTTTGTGGCAGAAGTAAGAACTTAGAATTTTAGCAGATTTAAACCATAAACTCAACAGATTTGCGTAGAATAAGTTATCTCCCACTTTAACATCGTGAATCTTGCTTGTATTTAACTCAGTAACCTTATCTATATTATTAAAAGAATTTATTGATTTTTGTTCGGCGATTTAGACCCCTACAATTATTATTTTGAATACATGTTTGGTATCAAAGAAAAGCTCTCTCTCTGTAGATGTGCTTTTTGCGGGTTTGACAACCCTACACCTTCAGAGCTTCGCCCTGCAGGCCTTCAAATTTCAATGTTAATCTAAGGGAGTTATATTTTATTTAGTTATTCAGCTGATTAAGATGTAAATGAACTTTTAAAACGTCCGGCTCTATGCCTGCTAGATCACCGTGCGGAGAACGGGACATCTGCTAGTCTATGCTAAAGATAATGTTGATAGTTTCTATCATCAGAGCTAAGTACATACTCACAATACAAGGCTGAAAGAAAATCTGCATAAACCTAGTATTAGGATAAGTATATCAAGAGTCTTAAATACCAGCAGCTTCTGGTTTTCAACAAGTTACCAATTAATGTAAGACTGTTGCCTCATAAGAAGCTTAATATTTGTACATAACAATGGTTAAAGAGTAAGACTTCCTTCACTGCGGAAAAATTTGTAAATTGTGATAATGTTAATATTGTTTCAACTCTTGATTCAGTCTAATTTATTCTTTGTGTAAATTTAGGTTTATTTTATTTCATAAATTAGTTTTAAGTATTATTTTGTATTTTTTCACAAGTTAGATAATAATATATTCTCCCTAAAATAGAAGTAATCCATCTTGGATGAATAAAGATTAAGTACATGGGGGTACCGAGCTTTGCTCGATGAAGGTCAGTCAGTTTGTTTAAGTGACTTGGACTAATTTTTCATCAATCCCATTTTACTGACGAGCAGATTTGTTTAGCTCATTTACCTCTTTTCTGCATGTTTAAGGTATCTCCAGTTGTTATTATAGCCCTTGGATTCATTTTGGAAATGACAAGACCACATTATGCGATCTTTATTCAACGGTTTTAGTCACTGCTCTCAGGAAACCACAAGCTAATACTGACACTACATGAGTATTACGTTATATTAGTTCACTGATTGATTATAAACAGCTGTTATTATTCATTTGTTTTGATATTAATAAACTCCATAAGCCTAATAATTTTAACTTTTATTTTGTTTACATTATTTACTTTTTCTGGGACTGAGACCTGCCTAAAACTTATTTTTGACCCAGAAATTAGTTATTTCCAACATTTTAATGAAATCTTTGGAGCCGTTTTTGAAATCGGAGTTGCAAGCAAACCTTACTCATATTGGAGCATATGATTGATTCATTGATTTGCTATAAGTTATCTATTGTCTATTGACTCTGCCAGTTGGTCGTACTCACAAGGCTTGAGCGCCGTCCACTTGTCCCCCTCCACGCGGACATCCTCCCAGTCCGCATCCATGTAGGACAACATGAACCGCAGCGTCTCCCCCAGGCCCTTGATGTTGAAGTAGTACAGCTTGTAGGTCGGCGCCATCCTGTCCTGAGAAAAACACAACTTACAATCAAGTAAATTCATATCTCTTTATTGACCACAGAACAAATCTGACTATATTGTCAAATTGGTGATAAATATACATGACCAGCAATAGCCAACACCAATATCATCAATTATAATCACTTAAATTAACTAAAACATGCCTTGTTTAGTTTGGCAAACTAAATAGACAGAGCATTGTGCAGTTGAATGCCGTTGTATATGAAGTGCCTTTAATAAGCTAGTTTTGTGTTGTTGGAAAATCTAAGACTGTACTTAGTTTGCTGAAATGTTGGGTGAAAAAGCTGAATACTACTAGGATCTTAAACTAAACAACTGAGAATTCATATAGATGGAAAGGTACGAATTTTATTTTCTTTGAAGAGTAACTTGCAATAAGTACGGTGAGACTTAAACAACATCTCTTAGCGCTCTCTTCTGAAGACGGAGACAAACCCTGTCCAGATGCTCTCACAACCCGAGACTGCTACCGAATGTGATAGGTAAGGATAAATTAAACCACAATATGTAGCCAGTGCTATGCGGGAATCAGTCAATGTCAACATTCCTGAAGGTATTATTGAAACTAATTTTAAAAGGTCGAATATACCTTAACAGGCCTAATACCTTAAATATGTGAAACTGATTTATTTACTTCATTCATTCTGTCAGCTTTTCTATTTAGGGTTAACAATATCACGAATATGTTACACAACTGAGAATATGTTGTAGTATAACTGGTTCAGTTTGTGTGTGCTCATAGGGCGATAACAATGAGGTTGAGGACCAATCACGTTATCACGTTGGAATTATAGTTGGTTTAGTCGGTTACAATTCAATGTGGGATTGGTATGACTCACTCAGCTCAATAACACGAATATGTTACACAACTGAGAATATGTTGTAGTATAACTGGTTCAGTTTGTGTGTGCTCATAGGGCGATAACAATAAGGTGGAGGACTAATCACGTTATCACGTTGGAATTATAGTTGGTTACAATTCAGTGTGGGATTGGTATGACTCACTCAGCTCAATAACACGAATATGTTACACAACTGAGAATATGTTGTAGTATAACTGGTTCAGTTTGTGTGTGCTCATAGGGCGATAACAATGAGGTTGAGGACCAATCACGTTATCACGTTGGAATTATAGTTGGTTTAGTTGGTTACAATTCAATGTGGGATTGGTATGACTCACTCAGCTCAATAACACGAATATGTTACACAACTGAGAATATGTTGTAGTATAACTGGTTCAGTTTGTGTGTGCTCATAGGGCGATAACAATGAGGTTGAGGACCAATCACGTTATCACGTTGGAATTATAGTTGGTTTAGTTGGTTACAATTCAATGTGGGATTGGTATGACTCACTCAGCTCAATAACACGAATATGTTACACAACTGAGAATATGTTGTAGTATAACTGGTTCAGTTTGTGTGTGCTCATAGGGCGATAACAATGAGGTTGAGGACCAATCACGTTATCACGTTGGAATTATAGTTGGTTTAGTTGGTTACAATTCAATGTGGGATTGGTATGACTCACTCAGCTCAATAACACGAATATGTTACACAACTGAGAATATGTTGTAGTATAACTGGTTCAGTTTGTGTGTGCTCATAGGGCGATAACAATGAGGTTGAGGACCAATCACGTTATCACGTTGGAATTATAGTTGGTTACAATTCAGTGTGGGATTGGTATGACTCACTCAGCTCAATAACACGAATATGTTACACAACTGAGAATATGTTGTAGTATAACTGGTTCAGTTTGTGTGTGCTCATAGGGTGATAACAATGAGGTTGAGGACCAATCACGTGATCACGTTGGAATTATAGTTGGTTTAGTTGGTTACAATTCAATGTGGGATTGGTATGACTCACTCAGCTCAATAACACGAATATGTTACACAACTGAGAATATGTTGTAGTATAGCTGGTTCAGTTTGTGTGTGCTCATAGGGCGATAACAATGAGGTTGAGGACCAATCACGTTATCACGTTGGAATTATAGTTGGTTTAGTTGGTTACAATTCAATGTGGGATTGGTATGACTCACTCAGCTCAATAACACGAATATGTTACACAACTGAGAATATGTTGTAGTATAACTGGTTCAGTTTGTGTGTGCTCATAGGGCGATAACAATAAGGTGGAGGACTAATCACGTTATCACGTTGGAATTATAGTTGGTTACAATTCAGTGTGGGATTGGTATGACTCACTCAGCTCAATAACACGAATATGTTACACAACTGAGAATATGTTGTAGTATAACTGGTTCAGTTTGTGTGTGCTCATAGGGCGATAACAATGAGGTTGAGGACCAATCACGTTATCACGTTGGAATTATAGTTGGTTTAGTTGGTTACAATTCAATGTGGGATTGGTATGACTCACTCAGCTCAATAACACGAATATGTTACACAACTGAGAATATGTTGTAGTATAACTGGTTCAGTTTGTGTGTGCTCATAGGGCGATAACAATGAGGTTGAGGACCAATCACGTTATCACGTTGGAATTATAGTTGGTTTAGTTGGTTACAATTCAATGTGGGATTGGTATGACTCACTCAGCTCAATAACACGAATATGTTACACAACTGAGAATATGTTGTAGTATAACTGGTTCAGTTTGTGTGTGCTCATAGGGCGATAACAATGAGGTTGAGGACCAATCACGTTATCACGTTGGAATTATAGTTGGTTTAGTTGGTTACAATTCAATGTGGGATTGGTATGACTCACTCAGCTCAATAACACGAATATGTTACACAACTGAGAATATGTTGTAGTATAACTGGTTCAGTTTGTGTGTGCTCATAGGGCGATAACAATGAGGTTGAGGACCAATCACGTTATCACGTTGGAATTATAGTTGGTTACAATTCAGTGTGGGATTGGTATGACTCACTCAGCTCAATAACACGAATATGTTACACAACTGAGAATATGTTGTAGTATAACTGGTTCAGTTTGTGTGTGCTCATAGGGTGATAACAATGAGGTTGAGGACCAATCACGTGATCACGTTGGAATTATAGTTGGTTTAGTTGGTTACAATTCAATGTGGGATTGGTATGACTCACTCAGCTCAATAACACGAATATGTTACACAACTGAGAATATGTTGTAGTATAGCTGGTTCAGTTTGTGTGTGCTCATAGGGCGATAACAATGAGGTTGAGGACCAATCACGTTATCACGTTGGAATTATAGTTGGTTTAGTTGGTTACAATTCAATGTGGGATTGGTATGACTCACTCAGCTCAATAACACGAATATGTTACACAACTGAGAATATGTTGTAGTATAACTGGTTCAGTTTGTGTGTGCTCATAGGGCGATAACAATGAGGTTGAGGACCAATCACGTTATCACGTTGGAATTATAGTTGGTTTAGTTGGTTACAATTCAATGTGGGATTGGTATGACTCACTCAGCTCAATAACACGAATATGTTACACAACTGAGAATATGTTGTAGTATAACTGGTTCAGTTTGTGTGTGCTCATAGGGCGATAACAATGAGGTTGAGGACCAATCACGTTATCACGTTGGAATTATAGTTGGTTTAGTTGGTTACAATTCAATGTGGAATTGGTATGACTCACTCAGCTCAATAACACGAATATGTTACACAACTGAGAATATGGTGTAGTATAACTGGTTCAGTTTGTGTGTGCTCATAGGGCGATAACAATGAGGTTGAGGACCAATCACGTTATCACGTTGGAATTATAGTTGGTTACAATTCAGTGTGGGATTGGTATGACTCACTCAGGTCAATAACACGAATATGTTACACAACTGAGAATATGTTGTAGTATAACTGGTTCAGTTTGTGTGTGCTCATAGGGCGATAACAATGAGGTTGAGGACCAATCACGTTATCACGTTGGAATTATAGTTGGTTTAGTTGGTTACAATTCAATGTGGGATTGGTATGACTCACTCAGCTCAATAATACGAATATATTACACAACTGAGAATATGTTGTAGTATAACTGGTTCAGTTTGTGTGTGCTCATAGGGCGATAACAATGAGGTTGAGGACCAATCACGTTATCACGTTGGAATTATAGTTGGTTTAGTTGGTTACAATTCAATGTGGGATTGGTATGACTCACTCAGCTCAATAACACGAATATGTTACACAACTGAGAATATGTTGTAGTATAACTGGTTCAGTTTGTGTGTGCTCATAGGGCGATAACAATGAGGTTGAGGACCAATCACGTTATTACGTTGGAATTATAGTTGGTTTAGTTGGTTACAATTCAATGTGGGATTGGTATGACTCACTCAGCTCAATAACACGAATATGTTACACAACTGAGAATATGTTGTAGTATAACTGGTTCAGTTTGTGTGTGCTCATAGGGCGATAACAATGAGGTTGAGGACCAATCACGTTATCACGTTGGAATTATAGTTGGTTTAGTTGGTTACAATTCAATGTGGGATTGGTATGACTCACTCAGCTCAATAACACGAATATGTTACACAACTGAGAATATGTTGTAGTATAACTGGTTCAGTTTGTGTGTGCTCATAGGGCGATAACAATGAGGTTGAGGACCAATCACGTTATCACGTTGGAATTATAGTTGGTTTAGTTGGTTACAATTCAATGTGGGATTGGTATGACTCACTCAGCTCAATAACACGAATATGTTACACAACTGAGAATATGTTGTAGTATAACTGGTTCAGTTTGTGTGTGCTCATAGGGCGATAACAATGAGGTTGAGGACCAATCACGTTATCACGTTGGAATTATAGTTGGTTAAGTTGGTTACAATTCAATGTGGGATTGGTATGACTCACTCAGCTCAATAACACGAATATGTTACACAACTGAGAATATGTTGTAGTATAACTGGTTCAGTTTGTGTGTGCTCATAGGGCGATAACAATGAGGTTGAGGACCAATCACGTTATCACGTTGGAATTACAGTTGGTTACAATTCAATGTGGGATTGGTATGACTCACTCAGCTCAATAACACGAATATGTTACACAACTGAGAATATGTTGTAGTATAACTGGTTCAGTTTGTGTGTGCTCATAGGGCGATAACAATGAGGTTGAGGACCAATCACGTTATCACGTTGGAATTATAGTTGGTTTAGTTGGTTACAATTCAATGTGGGATTGGTATGACTCACTCAGCTCAATAACACGAATATGTTACACAACTGAGAATATGTTGTAGTATAACTGGTTCAGTTTGTGTGTGCTCATAGGGCGATAACAATGAGGTTGAGGACCAATCACGTTATCACGTTGGAATTATAGTTGGTTTAGTTGGTTACAATTCAATGTGGGATTGGTATGACTCACTCAGCTCAATAACACGAATATGTTACACAACTGAGAATATGTTGTAGTATAACTGGTTCAGTTTGTGTGTGCTCATAGGGCGATAACAATGAGGTTGAGGACCAATCACGTTATCACGTTGGAATTACAGTTGGTTACAATTCAATGTGGGATTGGTATGACTCACTCAGCTCAATAACACGAATATGTTACACAACTGAGAATATGTTGTAGTATAACTGGTTCAGTTTGTGTGTGCTCATAGGGCGATAACAATGAGGTTGAGGACCAATCACGTTATTACGTTGGAATTATAGTTGGTTTAGTTTGTTACAATTCAATGTGGGATTGGTATGACTCACTCAGCTCAATAACACGAATATGTTACACAACTGAGAATATGTTGTAGTATAACTGGTTCAGTTTGTGTGTGCTCATAGGGCGATAACAATGAGGTTGAGGACCAATCACGTTATCACGTTGGAATTATAGTTGGTTTAGTTGGTTACAATTCAATGTGGGATTGGTATGACTCACTCAGCTCAATAACACGAATATTTTACACAACTGAGAATATGTTGTAGTATAACTGGTTCAGTTTGTGTGTGCTCATAGGGCGATAACAATGAGGTGGAGGACTAATCACGTTATCACGTTGGAATTATAGTTGGTTACAATTCAGTGTGGGATTGGTATGACTCACTCAGCTCAATAACACGAATATGTTACACAACTGAGAATATGTTGTAGTATAACTGGTTCAGTTTGTGTGTGCTCATAGGGCGATAACAATGAGGTTGAGGACCAATCACGTTATCACGTTGGAATTATAGTTGGTTTAGTTGGTTACAATTCAATGTGGGATTGGTATGACTCACTCAGCTCAATAACACGAATATGTTACACAACTGAGAATATGTTGTAGTATAACTGGTTCAGTTTGTGTGTGCTCATAGGGCGATAACAATGAGGTTGAGGACCAATCACGTTATCACGTTGGAATTATAGTTGGTTTAGTTGGTTACAATTCAATGTGGGATTGGTATGACTCACTCAGCTCAATAACACGAATATGTTACACAACTGAGAATATGTTGTAGTATAACTGGTTCAGTTTGTGTGTGCTCATAGGGCGATAACAATGAGGTTGAGGACCAATCACGTTATCACGTTGGAATTATAGTTGGTTAAGTTGGTTACAATTCAATGTGGGATTGGTATGACTCACTCAGCTCAATAACACGAATATGTTACACAACTGAGAATATGTTGTAGTATAACTGGTTCAGTTTGTGTGTGCTCATAGGGCGATAACAATGAGGTTGAGGACCAATCACGTTATCACGTTGGAATTACAGTTGGTTACAATTCAATGTGGGATTGGTATGACTCACTCAGCTCAATAACACGAATATGTTACACAACTGAGAATATGTTGTAGTATAACTGGTTCAGTTTGTGTGTGCTCATAGGGTGATAACAATGAGGTTGAGGACCAATCACGTTATTACGTTGGAATTATAGTTGGTTTAGTTGGTTACAATTCAATGTGGGATTGGTATGACTCACTCAGCTCAATAACACGAATATGTTACACAACTGAGAATATGTTGTAGTATAACTGGTTCAGTTTGTGTGTGCTCATAGGGCGATAACAATGAGGTTGAGGACCAATCACGTTATCACGTTGGAATTATAGTTGGTTTAGTTGGTTACAATTCAATGTGGGATTGGTATGACTCACTCAGCTCAATAACACGAATATGTTACACAACTGAGAATATGTTGTAGTATAACTGGTTCAGTTTGTGTGTGCTCATAGGGCGATAACAATGAGGTGGAGGACCAATCACGTTATCACGTTGGAATTATAGTTGGTTTAGTTGATTACAATTCAATATGGGATTGGTATGACTCACTCAGCTCAATAACACGAATATGTTACACAACTGAGAATATGTTGTAGTATAACTGGTTCAGTTTGTGTGTGCTCATAGGGCGATAACAATGAGGTGGAGGACCAATCACGTTATCACGTTGGAATTATAGTTGGTTTAGTTGGTTACAATTCAGTGTGGGATTGGTATGACTCACTCGGCTTAATAACACGAATATGTTACACAACTGAGAATATGTTGTAGTATAACTGGTTCAGTTTGTGCGTGCTCATAGGGCGATAACAATGATGTTGAGGACCAATCACGTTATCACGTTGGAATTATAGTTGGTTTAGTTGGTTACAATTCAATGTGGGATTGGTATGACTCACTCAGCTCAATAATACGAATATATTACACAACTGAGAATATGTTGTAGTATAACTGGTTCAGTTTGTGCGTGCTCATAGGGCGATAACAATGATGTTGAGGACCAATCACGTTATCACGTTGGAATTATAGTTGGTTTAGTTGGTTACAATTCAATGTGGGATTGGTATGACTCACTCAGCTCAATAACACGAATATGTTACACAACTGAGAATATGTTGTAGTATAACTGGTTCAGTTTGTGCGTGCTCATAGGGCGATAACAATGAGGTGGAGGACCAATCACGTTATCACGTTGGAATTATAGTTGGTTTAGTTGGTTACAATTCAATGTGGGATTGGTATGACTCACTCAGCTCAATAACACGAATATGTTACACAACTGAGAATATGTTATAGTATAACTGGTTCAGTTTGTGTGTGCTCATAGGGCGATAACAATGAGGTTGAGGACCAATCACGTTATCACGTTGGAATTATAGTTGGTTACAATTCAGCGTGGGATTGGTATGACTCACTCAACTCAATAACACGAATATGTTACACAACTGAGAATATGTTGTAGTATAACTGGTTCAGTTTGTGTGTGCTCATAGGGCGATAACAATGAGGTTGAGGACCAATCACGTTATCACGTTGGAATTATAGTTGGTTTAGTTGGTTACAATTCAATGTGGGATTGGTATGACTCACTCAGCTCAATAACACGAATATGTTACACAACTGAGAATATGTTGTAGTATAACTGGTTCAGTTTGTGTGTGCTCATAGGGCGATAACAATGAGGTTGAGGACCAATCACGTTATCACGTTGGAATTATAGTTGGTTTAGTTGGTTACAATTCAATGTGGGATTGGTATGACTCACTCAGCTCAATAACACGAATATGTTACACAACTGAGAATATGTTGTAGTATAACTGGTTCAGTTTGTGCGTGCTCATAGGGCGATAACAATGAGGTGGAGGACCAATCACGTTATCACGTTGGAATTATAGTTGGTTTAGTTGATTACAATTCAATATGGGATTGGTATGACTCACTCAGCTCAATAACACGAATATGTTACACAACTGAGAATATGTTGTAGTATAACTGGTTCAGTTTGTGTGTGCTCATAGGGCGATAACAATGAGGTGGAGGACCAATCACGTTATCACGTTGGAATTATAGTTGGTTTAGTTGGTTACAATTCAGTGTGGGATTGGTATGACTCACTCGGCTTAATAACACGAATATGTTACACAACTGAGAATATGTTGTAGTATAACTGGTTCAGTTTGTGCGTGCTCATAGGGCGATAACAATGATGTTGAGGACCAATCACGTTATCACGTTGGAATTATAGTTGGTTTAGTTGGTTACAATTCAATGTGGGATTGGTATGACTCACTCAGCTCAATAATACGAATATATTACACAACTGAGAATATGTTGTAGTATAACTGGTTCAGTTTGTGCGTGCTCATAGGGCGATAACAATGATGTTGAGGACCAATCACGTTATCACGTTGGAATTATAGTTGGTTTAGTTGGTTACAATTCAATGTGGGATTGGTATGACTCACTCAGCTCAATAACACGAATATGTTACACAACTGAGAATATGTTGTAGTATAACTGGTTCAGTTTGTGCGTGCTCATAGGGCGATAACAATGAGGTGGAGGACCAATCACGTTATCACGTTGGAATTATAGTTGGTTTAGTTGGTTACAATTCAATGTGGGATTGGTATGACTCACTCAGCTCAATAACACGAATATGTTACACAACTGAGAATATGTTATAGTATAACTGGTTCAGTTTGTGTGTGCTCATAGGGCGATAACAATGAGGTTGAGGACCAATCACGTTATCACGTTGGAATTATAGTTGGTTACAATTCAGCGTGGGATTGGTATGACTCACTCAACTCAATAACACGAATATGTTACACAACTGAGAATATGTTGTAGTATAACTGGTTCAGTTTGTGTGTGCTCATAGGGCGATAACAATGAGGTTGAGGACCAATCACGTTATCACGTTGGAATTATAGTTGGTTTAGTTGGTTACAATTCAATGTGGGATTGGTATGACTCACTCAGCTCAATAACACGAATATGTTACACAACTGAGAATATGTTGTAGTATAACTGGTTCAGTTTGTGTGTGCTCATAGGGCGATAACAATGAGGTTGAGGACCAATCACGTTATCACGTTGGAATTATAGTTGGTTTAGTTGGTTACAATTCAATGTGGGATTGGTATGACTCACTCAGCTCAATAACACGAATATGTTACACAACTGAGAATATGTTGTAGTATAACTGGTTCAGTTTGTGCGTGCTCATAGGGCGATAACAATGAGGTGGAGGACCAATCACGTTATCACGTTGGAATTATAGTTGGTTTAGTTGGTTACAATTCAATGTGGGATTGGTATGACTCACTCAGCTCAATAACACGAATATGTTACACAACTGAGAATATGTTGTAGTATAACTGGTTCAGTTTGTGTGTGCTCATAGGGCGATAACAATGAGGTTGAGGACCAATCACGTTATCACGTTGGAATTATAGTTGGTTACAATTCAGTGTGGGATTGGTATGACTCACTCAACTCAATAACACGAATATGTTACACAACTGAGAATATGTTGTAGTATAACTGGTTCAGTTTGTGTGTGCTCATAGGGCGATAACAATGAGGTTGAGGACCAATCACGTTATCACGTTGGAATTATAGTTGGTTTAGTTGGTTAAAATTCAATGTGGGATTGGTATGACTCACTCAGCTCAATAACACGAATATGTTACACAACTGAGAATATGTTGTAGTATAACTGGTTCAGTTTGTGTGTGCTCATAGGGCGATAACAATGATGTTGAGGACCAATCACGTTATCACGTTGGAATTATAGTTGGTTTAGTTGGTTACAATTCAATGTGGGATTGGTATGACTCACTCAGCTCAATAACACGAATATGTTACACAACTGAGAATATGTTGTAGTATAACTGGTTCAGTTTGTGCGTGCTCATAGGGCGATAACAATGATGTTGAGGACCAATCACGTTATCACGTTGGAATTATAGTTGGTTTAGTTGGTTACAATTCAATGTGGGATTGGTATGACTCACTCAGCTCAATAACACGAATATGTTACACAACTGAGAATATGTTGTAGTATAACTGGTTCAGTTTGTGCGTGCTCATAGGGCGATAACAATGATGTTGAGGACCAATCACGTTATCACGTTGGAATTATAGTTGGTTTAGTTGGTTACAATTCAATGTGGGATTGGTATGACTCACTCAGCTCAATAACACGAATATGTTACACAACTGAGAATATGTTGTAGTATAACTGGTTCAGTTTGTGCGTGCTCATAGGGCGATAACAATGAGGTTGAGGACCAATCACGTGATCACGTTGGAATTATAGTTGGTTTAGTTGGTTACAATTCAATGTGGGATTGGTATGACTCACTCAGCTCAATAACACGAATATGTTACACAACTGAGAATATGTTGTAGTATAACTGGTTCAGTTTGTGTGTGCTCATAGGGCGATAACAATGAGGTTGAGGACCAATCACGTTATCACGTTGGAATTATAGTTGGTTACAATTCAGTGTGGGATTGGTATGACTCACTCAGCTCAATAACACGAATATGTTACACAACTGAGAATATGTTGTAGTATAACTGGTTCAGTTTGTGTGTGCTCATAGGGTGATAACAATGAGGTTGAGGACCAATCACGTGATCACGTTGGAATTATAGTTGGTTTAGTTGGTTACAATTCAATGTGGGATTGGTATGACTCACTCAGCTCAATAACACGAATATGTTACACAACTGAGAATATGTTATAGTATAACTGGTTCAGTTTGTGTGTGCTCATAGGGCGATAACAATGAGGTTGAGGACCAATCACGTTATCACGTTGGAATTATAGTTGGTTACAATTCAGCGTGGGATTGGTATGACTCACTCAACTCAATAACACGAATATGTTACACAACTGAGAATATGTTGTAGTATAACTGGTTCAGTTTGTGTGTGCTCATAGGGCGATAACAATGAGGTTGAGGACCAATCACGTTATCACGTTGGAATTATAGTTGGTTTAGTTGGTTACAATTCAATGTGGGATTGGTATGACTCACTCAGCTCAATAACACGAATATGTTACACAACTGAGAATATGTTGTAGTATAACTGGTTCAGTTTGTGTGTGCTCATAGGGCGATAACAATGAGGTTGAGGACCAATCACGTTATCACGTTGGAATTATAGTTGGTTTAGTTGGTTACAATTCAATGTGGGATTGGTATGACTCACTCAGCTCAATAACACGAATATGTTACACAACTGAGAATATGTTGTAGTATAACTGGTTCAGTTTGTGCGTGCTCATAGGGCGATAACAATGAGGTGGAGGACCAATCACGTTATCACGTTGGAATTATAGTTGGTTTAGTTGGTTACAATTCAATGTGGGATTGGTATGACTCACTCAGCTCAATAACACGAATATGTTACACAACTGAGAATATGTTGTAGTATAACTGGTTCAGTTTGTGTGTGCTCATAGGGCGATAACAATGAGGTTGAGGACCAATCACGTTATCACGTTGGAATTATAGTTGGTTACAATTCAGTGTGGGATTGGTATGACTCACTCAACTCAATAACACGAATATGTTACACAACTGAGAATATGTTGTAGTATAACTGGTTCAGTTTGTGTGTGCTCATAGGGCGATAACAATGAGGTTGAGGACCAATCACGTTATCACGTTGGAATTATAGTTGGTTTAGTTGGTTAAAATTCAATGTGGGATTGGTATGACTCACTCAGCTCAATAACACGAATATGTTACACAACTGAGAATATGTTGTAGTATAACTGGTTCAGTTTGTGTGTGCTCATAGGGCGATAATAATGATGTTGAGGACCAATCACGTTATCACGTTGGAATTATAGTTGGTTTAGTTGGTTACAATTCAATGTGGGATTGGTATGACTCACTCAGCTCAATAACACGAATATGTTACACAACTGAGAATATGTTGTAGTATAACTGGTTCAGTTTGTGCGTGCTCATAGGGCGATAACAATGATGTTGAGGACCAATCACGTTATCACGTTGGAATTATAGTTGGTTTAGTTGGTTACAATTCAATGTGGGATTGGTATGACTCACTCAGCTCAATAACACGAATATGTTACACAACTGAGAATATGTTGTAGTATAACTGGTTCAGTTTGTGCGTGCTCATAGGGCGATAACAATGATGTTGAGGACCAATCACGTTATCACGTTGGAATTATAGTTGGTTTAGTTGGTTACAATTCAATGTGGGATTGGTATGACTCACTCAGCTCAATAACACGAATATGTTACACAACTGAGAATATGTTGTAGTATAACTGGTTCAGTTTGTGCGTGCTCATAGGGCGATAACAATGAGGTTGAGGACCAATCACGTGATCACGTTGGAATTATAGTTGGTTTAGTTGGTTACAATTCAATGTGGGATTGGTATGACTCACTCAGCTCAATAACACGAATATGTTACACAACTGAGAATATGTTGTAGTATAACTGGTTCAGTTTGTGTGTGCTCATAGGGCGATAACAATGAGGTTGAGGACCAATCACGTTATCACGTTGGAATTATAGTTGGTTACAATTCAGTGTGGGATTGGTATGACTCACTCAGCTCAATAACACGAATATGTTACACAACTGAGAATATGTTGTAGTATAACTGGTTCAGTTTGTGTGTGCTCATAGGGTGATAACAATGAGGTTGAGGACCAATCACGTGATCACGTTGGAATTATAGTTGGTTTAGTTGGTTACAATTCAATGTGGGATTGGTATGACTCACTCAGCTCAATAACACGAATATGTTACACAACTGAGAATATGTTGTAGTATAACTGGTTCAGTTTGTGTGTGCTCATAGGGCGATAACAATGAGGTTGAGGACCAATCACGTTATCACGTTGGAATTATAGTTGGTTTAGTTGGTTACAATTCAATGTGGGATTGGTATGACTCACTCAGCTCAATAACACGAATATGTTACACAACTGAGAATATGTTGTAGTATAACTGGTTCAGTTTGTGTGTGCTCATAGGGCGATAACAATGAGGTTGAGGACCAATCACGTTATCACGTTGGAATTATAGTTGGTTTAGTTGGTTACAATTCAATGTGGGATTGGTATGACTCACTCAGCTCAATAACACGAATATGTTACACAACTGAGAATATGTTGTAGTATAACTGGTTCAGTTTGTGTGTGCTCATAGGGCGATAACAATGAGGTTGAGGACCAATCACGTTATCACGTTGGAATTATAGTTGGTTTAGTTGGTTACAATTCAATGTGGGATTGGTATGACTCACTCAGCTCAATAACACGAATATGTTACACAACTGAGAATATGTTGTAGTATAACTGGTTCAGTTTGTGTGTGCTCATAGGGCGATAACAATGAGGTGGAGGACCAATCACGTTATCACGTTGGAATTATAGTTGGTTTAGTTGGTTACAATTCAATGTGGGATTGGTATGACTCACTCAGCTCAATAACACGAATATGTTACACAACTGAGAATATGTTGTAGTATAACTGGTTCAGTTTGTGTGTGCTCATAGGGCGATAACAATGAGGTTGAGGACCAATCACGTTATCACGTTGGAATTACAGTTGGTTACAATTCAATGTGGGATTGGTATGACTCACTCAGCTCAATAACACGAATATGTTACACAACTGAGAATATGTTGTAGTATAACTGGTTCAGTTTGTGCGTGCTCATAGGGCGATAACAATGAGGTGGAGGACCAATCACGTTATCACGTTGGAATTATAGTTGGTTTAGTTGGTTACAATTCAATGTGGGATTGGTATGACTCACTCAGCTCAATAACACGAATATGTTACACAACTGAGAATATGTTGTAGTATAACTGGTTCAGTTTGTGTGTGCTCATAGGGCGATAACAATGAGGTTGAGGACCAATCACGTTATCACGTTGGAATTATAGTTGGTTTAGTTGGTTACAATTCAATGTGGGATTGGTATGACTCACTCAGCTCAATAACACGAATATGTTACACAACTGAGAATATGTTGTAGTATAACTGGTTCAGTTTGTGTGTGCTCATAGGGCGATAACAATGAGGTTGAGGACCAATCACGTTATCACGTTGGAATTATAGTTGGTTTAGTTGGTTACAATTCAATGTGGGATTGGTATGACTCACTCAGCTCAATAATACGAATATATTACACAACTGAGAATATGTTGTAGTATAACCGGTTCAGTTTGTGTGTGCTCATAGGGCGATAACAATGAGGTTGAGGACCAATCACGTTATCACGTTGGAATTATAGTTGGTTACAATTCAGTGTGGGATTGGTATGACTCACTCAACTCAATAACACGAGTTGTGTCCCATTACGCTTAGTACTCAACGTACGTACGAGTACGTGCTTACGTACAGATTATTGTGCGTAGGTGTTAAGGCGGCGGCCCTAACGTGGGACCTGGCCTGTACCGTCTAGCTTGTGCCGTAGCAGTTCGCCTCTACTGGTTACGTTCCACGCACAGGTCTGGGCCCGTGTGGGGTCAAGGTATAAGGAAAAGAGGGCATCAACCTCTTAAAAATATAAATCTCCAATAAACTCAACTCGTTTATAATTCAAGAATAGTTTCTTGATTAAATGGGTTGCCATGCTTTCCTGATGATCAATACCGATTCTT
The DNA here is from genome assembly GCA_963675035.1 of Allygus modestus. Classification (NCBI taxonomy): domain Eukaryota; kingdom Metazoa; phylum Arthropoda; class Insecta; order Hemiptera; family Cicadellidae; genus Allygus; species Allygus modestus. Next base: position 5,174,423 of record OY776111.1, read on the forward strand.
TCACAACCTTTTATTAATGCATAGCCATAATCGATGATACTGACGTGAGTCATCTGGGCTTTCAATAGATTGGTTTACTGTGAACTCATATTTAACTGACACTTTTACATGATCAAGGTGCTACGTTAAAGGACCGTCGGAGTACATTTCATTAAATTGAATTTTAACATTTAACATTTTGAATAAGCCTGCTTTAAGATATTAAAAACTCAGTTAATCCTGCACTAAGATGGGTTATCAACTGTTTTACTGATCAGGTGAAATTTTGTAAGGATTAAAAAACTACATAAAGAAGGTAAAGGAGATGAATTTTTAAACTCTGTTTCGTTCATTATTTCAAAGTTTTCCTGGCAGCAGACTCCAGGAATCTCAGGCTGTGCTGATGTACCTGGTACTGACTGGCTGCTTCTTATTGAAGCTTAATCGTATTTCAATTTGATATTATTACGAAAATATGCGTTCAATATCAATAACGAATATATTTGAATTTGAAGACGTCATCTTTTAGATTCTAGGTAATAATACAAGGTTCTAGTCAATTTCTAGTAATATTTCTAGTAAATCTAGCAGGTGAATCAACTTTCCCCCAGTAATGATGAATATACAGTTCTTAAGTAAATATAATCGGGGCGGTTTATAAAATACTGTCTGTAGCGTAATGTGTATAGGATGTAATTAAGGGGTTGAATCAATTTTCAAACTAAGTTGACTCAGGGGAAGTATTATTTAGCAAAATAATCAATGAGAACTCTCTTCTATACTATCAATGTAGTAATTAGGATAAATTCACCTTAATTAGCCACACCGGTGTAAATGTGAATTAAGTTGGAAATTAGTCGAAACAACATGCCCAGAACGTTCCTAGACTGAAGCAAATAAGTTAATGTAAATAATACATATTTATACAGGTTGTTCATAAAAGTTCGTCACAAACTTTGGGGGCTGATAGTACCCATCAAAATAAGAAAAAAATCATATGAACATATGAACTAAAACCTATAGTTTTCCGTCTAACTGTCTGAATGTGATTTTTAAATAATTAATTATAGACCTCTTAATCTTAAGAACCTCTTAAAGTGTCAAGTACAAACTTGGAACATGTACTACATGTAATAAGACCCATTTTGGAATGGAGTATCAAGTTTCTACTTTATACCATTTTAAAATGGTAGCCATTTTTTAAAGCTAAATATATATAAACTGTAATATAAAAAAACTGCAAAAATCAAAAAAGTTGCGTTATTTTGTCATAAAATCAATAATATGAGGATTTAACTATACAATTAAAAATAACTCGAGACATTGTAATTTTTATAAGTTAAAACTTGATGTTTTAGTCCAGAAATGGCAAAAAAGGCTGTTTTAACTTAAAAATGTTACAATTTCTCAATTATTTAAAATCGTATAGTTAAACTCTTCATATTATTGTTTTTATCACAAAAAAACACACCTTTTGCGATTTTTACAGTTTTTTCCTAAATATTACGGTTTTTAATATATTTAGCTTTCAAAAACAAAAATGACCACCATTTTAAAATGGTATAAAGTAGAAACTTGATATTCCATTCAAAATGGGTCTTATTACATGTAATACATGGTCCAAGTTTGAACTTGATACTTTAAGAGGTTCGAAAGTAATATTAAATATGTAAAAATCACATACAGAAAGATAAACGGAAAAGTATAGGTTTTAGGAGATGTTTATATGATTTTTTTCTTATTTTAATGGGTACTATCAGCCCCCGAAGTTCGTGACCAACTTTTATGAACACCCTGTATAACCGCGTTCTATTATAATGTACGCAAAGCTGAAGAGAAAATGTAGCTGTGATCAAAAATGTATACACAGGTATCTAAATAAATGTCTGAAGCTTGTAACAACATTTAATATTTTCCAGTAGGTTTAAATATAAACATGAAAAAGCGTCATGTGGATATGACCATAGGGGATGCACTCAGACAATGCACAAGTCACATCAGTGCATGAACAAGTCGACATTAACATTACTTGGATCAACTCTACAAGAGGCTAATCCAAGCGGGATTAGTTCCTTGTATTTCTAACACATAGACTGATGTTTATTCTTTTTTCTATTATCTCTTTTGTAACTCTACTAATATTCTGGGATAAGTGGATCGCATGTTACATTACGTACGTTTTAGGACAAAATTGATAAATGTTAATTTATTTGTAGGCCTACTAATTAACATGATAATGTTTTGTTGAAACATCAACGAATTCTGTCAAGAATGTTGTGGGTTTCCAAACATTACAAACTTTTAGAGACTAGCAAAACTTGACATGAAACTTAAGAAAACATGAAACACAGAAAATAAGTTGTGATTACTGCCTGAAGTTAAATGTATATGAAATTCTACAGTATTGCAATATTATTTAACTTTCAAAAATAACTTAAATTAAAATATCCTGGAAAGCAAACGTTCAATATTAACATGTGTGTGAACTATAAGCAAAGCAATCATGTCTACTTTCACTTTCCGTCGAGGTTCAAACAACGTGTGTTTCAAATCAACTGCAGTGCGATCTTCTCCAGTGTTGGTTAGTTTCTACTGTATTCTCTTCACAATGACCATTGTACAAACATGTACCAAACGACAATAAAGCATATTCTATTCTATTCTAGCGATGCATCACTTAACTATAACCATAGTGTATCGTGGGGACCTACCTCTAAGTAGTATGTTAGTCAGGAACTGTGGCACTTTAAGCTTGTAGTAGACCGCACGACCGCACCACTGACTGCCACGGAGCTTTCTCTGTTGTGGCTGCGGTTGTGGTAACCGCTCCGACCTGTACCCCCCACCACCACCATAACGGGCGGAGCCCTACGCCCTACACAGCTATCTCTCCATTGTCGCACTTCCAAATAAGTGGTTCTGTGTGCAGTTACAATGCCGCTGCCTATTTTTTGGTAAAGCAATACAAACGTTTGTTCAGAGTAACGTTTTAGGGAGTTTTACAAATCCTTATAAATGTTGATATCAAGGATCAAACTCATAATTATTAATTATGTAAAAACGAAAATACTGTGTCTTACAAAATTAAAATGGTTTTGTACACTTCGTGAGCCATGTCATTAGAAAACGAGTTCGCACGCAGCACGTGAGGAAGTGAATTTCCACATGCAAAACTTTTAAACCTCAAAACCAGTGTAAAAACATACATTTATTCCAATTTTATTGAAATCTGAAACCATTTTTTTTGGCTGTTTTGATGTTTCTGGTTTCGTTTACCTGCAATGCTAGGAATATAATGTTGCGCATTATAAGTTTAGGAGAAGGTCCAGTCAGGCTTGAAAGGAGGCGCAAGGTTGCTGGGAATGATACAAATACACCAACAAACGAATAACATGCTTTTCTAGTGTAAAAGCCCCATAATACAACGTACTGTGTCTAGCCGATGTAAATTTCTTTAATAAATCGGTAGATATTTATGCTATAATGACGAGAGAGGGCTTAACAGTTTCGCCTTAGTAATTCCAATCTCTTTACATGCATTAATCTTACATCCGGGGCTTTTCTGACCCTTTTTGGGCCCAAAAACTCGAAATTTGAAAGAATAATCCTCAAAAAAGGGGTTTAGAGTTTTCCGATTGTTTTGCCCAATGAGATTGTCCAACTGACTATAGAAAGGAACGTCCCTACCAAATTTGAAGTAAATCGGACAAAAAATGCGACCGCTAGAATACATACACACACACACACACACACACACACACACACACACACACACACACACACACACACATATATATATATAAATCTTTTTGAAAAACCTCCCAAAACGTGTTCAGGGGGTCACGTTAGGAACTTCTTTGGTGGTCCCGTGCTTAAGCTTCACCGTGCGGGTCATGCTAATAGTTCACTTTCCATAGGAAATTCACTAATAAAAGGTGAGAATATATTCCTGAGACCAAGGAATACACTCAAAAATACACTCAAGGAGACAAGGGAAAAATACTCGACAGTTGTCCCTTTCCACTACCATTCCAATGAAACATTAGCAATTAAAAACAAATTGGAATCATTTGTACAAATAGATAGCAGTTGTTAATGTTAATTATTTAATTATGCAACATTCAAGGCAATACACTATTATACAGCAGATGCAAAGCAAGGTACAGCTAAAAGCTATGACAAAAGACAAAAGCTTACAGACTAGTTCTAAATTATAAATCATTACAATGTCACAGTGAAGAAATTAACAACAAAGGTTGTGTAGAAACAAATAGAATAGGAAAAATTAAGTCTTTTTGAGATGAGATTGTACAACAGACAAACAAAGGAGTAACGAAAATACAAACTTTATTTTAGCAGAGCCGAGATTAATACTACATAAATTGTCATAAGGGCTTACAGTAAAATTCAAGAGGTAATAGATACAAAATGAGAATGAAACAATTACAGAGAATCGACACAGTACTTCGATATTAGGATTAGCTAGGAAATACTGCATTTTGTTTCAGTGTAATTCAATGTTAATTTTAGGTTTAATCCCAGGGCGGCTACTTTAAGAAGAGGTTTTACTTTTACAAAAGAGATTTGATTTATCGTAAATCAAATTGAAAAATAAATCAAATTATATTTCAGGGTAACTCAGCTTGCATGGTTTAAAAATGGACTAAAACAGGTTATTAATAAACCTCAATAATTTGTGAAACCTTGACAAGGACATGAATTGTTACAGCAGAGTTCTTCTCACTTTGGGACTATCGCAAGCTGAGTATGTGCTGCAAGAAGACATACCAGATCGAAAGCCACAGGAATCAAAATTCCTCATTAGTAATAAATATAATGCAAGTTTGAAGAAGAATTATCGACCAATTCAGGATATAAAGTAACTTTCCTCATTCGATTATCTTTAGTTGCTAGTTTTTTAAAAGAATTAAAGCAGTTGTATAACATTTCTACATTCGTGACAGGGGAATACAAATGGTAGAACCGCATAACTCACACTGATAAGCTATTGTGTACATCACTCTCCTGATAAGAATACCTAAACGCGTTATCAGAAATGGTGATAACTGTACTGAAGTCATCGAACCAATTTCCTTGTTCGGTTAGTCAACCTGAACAAATTAAATTATTTGAGGTTTTAAGTAACGATTTCGATTTTTATTTCTCGCTATGTTATTATTAATTTTTTTATCTAACGATTTGTAGTGCTATTTTAAAGCCCATATAAACCGTTGCTTGTTTTTGTAAAAGGAAGTGTATCCCAATATTCAGTGTTCTATAAAAATAGTAGCTATATGTAAATAGTAGCTATATGTAAATATTAGCTATATGTAAAGAGTAGCTATATGGCTACTATTTTCTCCACAACAATATAATTGTTAGTTTGTTCATCCAAACTATGCCAATATAGTTCGATTTGCATTTTGAAACTGAACGAAAGCGATTAAATAAAATAGTTTGCATAATAATATCCAGAACTAAAACATTCAAAAACGTTCAATAGAATTGTTATTATACTCTGGGAGACGTCATTGATATATTCCGATCATTAATTCTAATATGTAGGAAGGCTCAATAAGTTTTGTCGTGCGTGAATTTAATAAAGAATTCTCTTGAACCTGGTGCTAATGCGAGCCGACAGTAACATTCCTTTACAAGCTGAGGACATTGTCGGGTCTCCTGCTGTAATATTAAAATGCCAACGTCGTAATATTAAACGAACAAACCTGACCAAACCTCTGCCTGGTGCTAATGCGAGCCGACTGTAACATTCCTTTACAAGCTGAGGACATTGTCGGGTCTCCTGCTGTAATATTAAAATGCCAACGTCGTAATATTAAACGAACAAACCTGACCAAACCTCTGCCTGGTGCTAGTGCGAGCCGACTGTAACATTCCTTTACAAGCTGAGGACATTGTTGGGTCTCCTGCTGTAATATTAAAATGCCAATGTCGTAATATTAAACGAACAAACCTGACCAAACCTCTGCCTGGTGCTAATGCGAGCCGACTGTAACATTCCTTTACAAGCTGAGGACATTGTTGGGTCTCCTGCTGTAATATTAAAATGCCAACGTCGTAATATTAAACGAACAAACCTGACCAAACCTCTGCCTGGTGCTAATGCGAGCCGACTGTAACATTCCTTTACAAGCTGAGGACATTGTCGGGTCTCCTGCTGTAATATTAAAATGCCAACGTCGTAATATTAAACGAACAAACCTGACCAAACCTCTGCCTGGTGCTAATGCGAGCCGACTGTAACATTCCTTTACAAGCTGAGGACATTGTCGGGTCTCCTGCTGTAATATTAAAATGCCAACGTCGTAATATTAAACGAACAAACCTGACCAAACCTCTGCCTGGTGCTAATGCGAGCCGACTGTAACATTCCTTTACAAGCTGAGGACATTGTCGGGTCTCCTGCTGTAATATTAAAATGCCAACGTCGTAATATTAAACGAACAAACCTGACCAAACCTCTGCCTGGTGCTAATGCGAGCCGACTGTAACATTCCTTTACAAGCTGAGGACATTGTCGGGTATCCTGCTGTAATATTAAAATGCCAACGTCGTAATATTAAACGAACAAACCTGACCAAACCTCTGCCTGGTGCTAATGCGAGCCGACTGTAACATTCCTTTACAAGCTGAGGACATTGTCGGGTCTCCTGCAGTAATATTAAAATGCGAACGTCGTAATATTAAACGAACAAACCTGACCAAACCTCTGCCTGGTGCTAATGCGAGCCGACTGTAACATTCCTTTACAAGCTGAGGACATTGTCGGGTCTCCTGCTGTAATATTAAAATGCCAACGTCGTAATATTAAACGAACAAACCTGACCAAACCCCTGCCTGGTGCTAATGCGAGCCGTCTGTAACATTCCTTTACAAGCTGAGGACATTGTCGGGTCTCCTGCTGTAATATTAAAATGCCAACGTCGTAATATTAAACGAACAAACCTGACCAAACCTCTGCCTGGTGTTCACTCAGTTTACTGATTTCATTGAAATGTGTGTTTATTTTTTCTTTAAGAGCTTTACTGCCTCTTATAAAAAGAGTTTATATTTTTCTGGTAATGTACTAAATATTCTATTATACATTTCTATTATATAATTATTATTTGAAGCGCTTTGTGAATAGTTCATTGACTCGGCTACGACATTGTCGGAAAAGGGTTTGTTGTCTCTTTTTAAATACAACCAAATTTGCAAGTAACAAAGGCACTGATTAAGGTCCACAAGTTCATTAGTCGATAGCCCTATTTCATTAACCACATTTTCATTAGCTTGTTTGCTTTGTTGCAATGTTGTTTATTTTATTTGCTGTTGTTCTGAAGGTTTTACATTGAAAGTACAAAAATAGGTTTTACATTTTTTTAAACGTTACGGTTACTTAAATGTTGGTGATTTATTTGAGAACTTAGTTTAACAATTAATGTTTTATAAATTATGAAGTAATAGACATTTGTTATTGCAAGAACCAAAAATAATAAAACATTTTTTTTTAATTCCCAGGATGCGTTAAAACCACCATTACTTTGAGAGATTTGTTTCTAAAAATTATTACCTTCAGTATTATAGAGTGACTATATAAATTAGAAGAAATGAGTTTTGCAATAAATAAATAAAATAGCAAGTTGAAAAGTTAATTTAAACGTCGGTTAAAATCAACCCATGTTTCCCGATCTCTCTATATTAGGGGATATAAGGTATTAACCACTTCAAATGGTAGTAGAAGGGTATCGTTCTTTACTTTTTTTAAATATGATAAACTAGTTTGTAGACTTGAACTCTCAGATGAGCCTTTTTAATAATATGTCCCCAAGAAAAGTCAATAATTCAATACGGTGCATGTTGTATGGATTTCACGAAATAGAGGAACTGTAAAAGATTAATTTTTGTACAAAGTAAAAACGTTTATTTTAGATTTTAGATTCTTGTGAAGAATATTTTCAAACAGAAAACCTTCCTAACGGGACAGACTGCAGGTTAGTTGTTGCGTTGGTTTATGTAAGAGCACGTGACGTACTTGAGCAAAGACCAGAGCATGCATGGATCCTGGGTGAGTTACAAAAACATTCAATATCGACTAACAGTTGCCTTCTGATTGCTAGGAATGCCTCAGCATCGCTTAAGAGGATTAAGCGAAGAGTTAAATTATAGTTACCTTCTAATTGCTAGGAATGGCTCAGCATCGCTTAAGAAGATAAGGCGAAGAGTTAGATTATAGTTACCTTCTAATTGCTAGGAATGCCTCAGCATCGCTTGAGAGGATTAAGCGAAGAGTTAGATTATAGTTACCTTCTAATTGCTAGGAATGCCTCAGCATCGCTTAAGAGGATTAGGCGAAGAGTTAGATTATAGTTACCTTCTAATTGCTAGGAATGGTTCAGCATCGCTTAAGAAGATAAGGCGAAGAGTTAGATTATAGTTACCTTCTAATTGCTAGGAATGCCTCAGCATCACTTAAGAGGATTAAGCGAAGAGTTAGATTATAGTTACCTTCTAATTGCTAGGAATTCCTCAGCATCGCTTAAGAGGATTAAGCGAAGAGTTAGATTATAGTTACCTTCTAATTGCTAGGAATGCCTCAGCACCGCTTAAGAGGATTATGCGAAGAGTTAGATTATAGTTACCTTCTAATTGCTAGGAATGCCTCAGCATCGCTTAAGAGGATTAGGCGAAGAGTTAGATCATATTTACCTTCTAATTGCTAGGAATGCCTCAGCATCGCTTAAGAGGATTAAGCGAAGAGTTAGATTATAGTTACCTTCTAATTGCTAGGAATGCCTCAGCATCGCTTAAGAGGATTAAGCGAAGAGTTAGATTATATTTACCTTCTACTTGCTAGGAATGCATCAGAATCGCTTAAGAGGATCAAGCGAAGAGTTAGATTATAGTTACCTTCTAATTGCTAGGAATTCCTCAGCATCGCTTAAGAGGATTAAGCGAAGAGTTAGATTATAGTTACCTTATAATTGCTAGGAATGCCTCAGAATCGCTTAAGAGGATTAAGCGAAGAGTTAGATTATAGTTACCTTCTATTTGCTAGGAATGCCTCAGCATCGCTTAAGAGGATTAGGCGAAAAGTTAGATTATATGATTATAAGACCTTAAAAATCAGAGGCCTACATAAATTATATGAAAGCTAAATAGTATCAAAGGAAACCGTTTAGCCTTCATATTATTGCAACTGAATCTAATTGTAGATTGACGTTAAAGAATGGTGACAACTCCTAAAGTTAGGTTGGAATAATCTCATATATTTTCCTTCTCTTACGCTAAAAAAAATCAAAAAGAAAAGAAAACTCCCATGCAAATGTAAATGTTGTAATCTTCTTCTCAATGTAAATTATACGAGGGTGAATAAATAAAAACGGCGTTATTTAAAGCTGCACAGTTGAGTTGGCATTCTTGCCAGTGAAACTTTCATACTAAATCCAATTTCAATCACAATCGTATTTACAGAAAGATTACATTTTTTGAAATTTTAAATTGTTGAACATTGCTATCTCATTAATGAGCTTTTTATTGTAGAACTAAAAAGACCGTCGCATTTAAAATATGAGTATGTAGAGCGATTACACATCAAATAAACTGAATGCAACCTAAAACAAATGTCAAACCGATTGTGACTATTAGCTCCAGCTGAAATATCTTTAAATAACTCCAGAGATGTCTCTTCAAGAGCTTACCGCAGAGCCAAAACTACTGAATAGTGTGCATTCAAAGAAATAACTCCAGAGATGTCTCTTCAAGAGCTTACCGCAAAGCCAAAACTACTGAATAGTGTGCATTCAAAGAAATAACTCCAGAGATGTCTCTTCAAGAGCTTACCGCAGAGCCAAAACTACTGAATAGTGTGCATTCAAAGAAATAACTCCAGAGATGTCTCTTCAAGAGCTTACCGCAGAGCCAAAACTACTGAATAGTGTGCATTCAAAGAAATAACTCCAGAGATGTCTGTTCAAGAGCTTACCGCAAAGCCAAAACTACTGAATAGTGTGCATTCAAAGAAATAACTCCAGAGATGTCTCTTCAAGAGCTTACCGCAGAGCCAAAACTACTGAATAGTGTGCATTCAAAGAAATAACTCCAGAGATGTCTGTTCAAGAGCTTACCACAGAGCCAAAACTACTGAATAGTGTGCATTCAAAGAAATAACTCCAGAGATGTCTCTTCAAGAGCTTACCGCAGAGCCAAAACTACTGAATAGTGTGCATTCAAAGAAATAACTCCAGAGATGTCTCTTCAAGAGCTTACCGCAGAGCCAAAACTACTGAATAGTGTGCATTCAAAGAAATAACTCCAGAGATGTCTCTTCAAGAGCTTACCGCAGAGCCAAAACTACTGAATAGTGTGCATTCAAAGAAATAACTCCAGAGATGTCTGTTCAAGAGCTTACCGCAAAGCCAAAACTACTGAATAGTGTGCATTCAAAGAAATAACTCCAGAGATGTCTGTTCAAGAGCTTACCGCAAAGCCAAAACTACTGAATAGTGTGCATTCAAAGAAATAACTCCAGAGATGTCTGTTCAAGAGCTTACCGCAAAGCCAAAACTACTGAATAGTGTGCATTCAAAGAAATAACTCCAGAGATGTCTGTTCAAGAGCTTACCGCAAAGCCAAAACTACTGAATTGTGTGCATTCAAAGAAATAACTCCAGAGATGTCTGTTCAAGAGCTTACCGCAAAGCCAAAACTACTAAATAGTGTGCATTCAAAGAAATAACTCCAGAGATGTCTCTTCAAGAGCTTACCGCAAAGCCTAAACTACTGAATAGTGTGCATTCAAAGAAATAACTCCAGAGATGTCTGTTCAAGAGCTTACCGCAAAGCCAAAACTACTGAATAGTGTGCATTCAAAGAAGTAATAATTATTATAACGTTAAAATATTTTTTGAAAATTAGCTTACTAGAATAATTAAATAGTCAAAACTTTAAAGATTTCATTACAATCCATCCAAAGTTTTTAATGTAGTTAGTTAACACTAACTCGATTTTCAAAGTTACATTTAAGGGTTTTGCTTCGCTTCATCCAATTTGGAATAAAACTCTTTACCTGAAGCAAGTAGTGCCTGGCGAGTTCAGTGATTTAGTAGTAAACCTCGGAACGCCGCGGCGCCGTGGTTAAGTTGGCACGTTCTCTGTTACACCGAACAAAAGCCCTGCAGGATCACCTGTCATGAAGTTGACGCCGGTATACAGCCGGTCGATTAGTTGCAGTTTCCATTTAAATATGTAGATACAACAAACTAAGCTATAAAAGATATTTTTAAACACTTGGATAACGGTTTAAGGGTTTAACGGTTCAACGATTTAAACGGTTTAACGGTTTAAGGTTGTTGCACTTTTTATAATTTTAAGTTTGAGTGGAGATTAAATATTATTAGGTTTGCTCTTAGAGAGAATTTGTAAGAAGTTTGACTTTAGAAAAGTCTGCCATCATGTAGGACGTAAAATACTATAGAAATATTGAATTTTGTAAGTGGGTTATATTTTTTATATGCAAGGTAAATTTGAAGGAGAGTTAATATAATTTAAGTCGGGACAATTTAATGTGTCGTTTGATATTCGTAATTAACCTTCGTGCGGTTAACAAAATACCTTGTGATACAATTTATATTTTACACAATTTCAGCGGAAATGGTATGCCGTGTCACGTAACCCTCATACATATTCCTCTTTTGCCAACCCGGTATCTGGCTCGCTTCAGCAGACGGCTGGTCCGGAAGTAGGTTGACGTCACTTTTGTTGCCCCTTCCGCCAGCAAGAGGGTCAGCGTCTGTCTTAAACATCTAGCTCCGGCACTAGACACACCCCCTTTTTAGTCTTTAGAGCATATTGCTAGAATTTCGTCTGGAAGCATCGCCTTGACGATGTCTAGATAAGTAGTATTAGTAAGGGGAGGGAAGCTAGGGCGAGTCAGGCAATGTAGAATTGATATAAGTAGGGAATAATAGTTTCAGGCATATGATATTAACAATATTTTCGTGGCGTGGGCTACCCACGCCACGCTATACGATCCACTACATTAATAAAATATTTACCTATAGTCATTGTTATTTAGTTTTTATCGTTATGTTTATGTGGAAGATCGTTAGGTTTAAGGTTATTAAGGTTAGCCTCAGATCAAATAAGTAGTTGAAGGAATTTGGCACTTCACCAGTTTCAATAGTAAGAGATGTTTAATTAACTCACTAAAGCTGGCTATGGCAAGGCAATAAATCCGACAGATCGATCGTGCTCTGGGTAACTCACTCTTCCAATAATAGTCCAGCACGCATTCCAAGTTGTAGATCCATGGTAGCAGAGAATAAAGGTAATTATTTCTGTCCCCTCAGTTTCAACAGTTTATTTCAATTAGCCCCAACACAGTAAATGGTCACACAATAGTACCAATACAAATATCCCCCTTTATCAATTTGGTGCAGAAATACCACCATAAGGTCATTCAATCGCTTCAGTGGGAACACAAATATTAAAAAGCATTCGTAATCTGTTGAGCATAATCTTTGGCAAACAGTTTAGGGTCTAGGAGTCGATAAAAGCTCCTGCTAGATAAATGTTATCGTGCCTGATTACGTTGTTTGCATTACCCTCCATACTATCCCTGAGAGGGGAGAGGGTCTACCTCAGCACTGCAGCTATCACGTCATGTTCGATACCAGATTCTGGAATATACATGTTGTCCCTGAGAGGGGAGAGGGTCTACCTCAGCACTGCAGCAATCACGTCTGCTGTTCGATACCAGCTTCTGGAATATACATGTTGTCCCTGAGAGGGGAGAGGGTCTACCTCAGCACTGCAGATATCACGTCTGCTGTTCGATACCAGCTTCTGGAATATACATGTTGTCCCTGACAGGGGAGAGGGTCTACCTCAGCACTGCAGAAAACACGCCTGCTGTTCGATACCAGCTTCTGGAATATACATGTTGTCCCTGAGAGGGGAGAGGGTCCTTCAGCACTGCAGCAATCACGCCTGCTGTTCGATACCAGCTTCTGGAATATACATGTTGTCCCTGAGAGGGGAGAGGGTCCCTCAGCACTGCAGCAAACACGCCTGCTGTTCGATACCAGCTTCTGGAATATACATGTTGTCCCTGAGAGGGGAGAGGGTCTACCTCAGCACTGCAGCAATCACGTCTGATGTTCGATACCAGCTTCTGGAATATACATGTTGTCCCTGAGAGGGGAGAGGGTCTACCTCAGCACTGCAGCAATCACGTCTGCTGTTTGAGACCAGCTTCTGGAATATACATGTTGTCCCTGAGAGGGGAGAGGGTCTACCTCAGCACTACAGCAATCACGTCTGCTGTTCGATACCAGCTTCTGGAATATACATGTTGTCCCTGAGAGGGGAGAGGGTCCCTCAGCACTGCAGCAATCACGCCTGCTGTTCGATACCAGCTTCTGGAATATACATGTTGTCCCTGAGAGGGGAGAGGGTCTACCTCAGCACTGCAGCAATCACGTCTGCTGTTCGATACCAGCTTCTGGAATATACATGTTGTCCCTGAGAGGGGAGAGGGTCTACCTCAGCACTGCAGCAATCACGTCTGCTGTTCGATACCAGCTTCTGGAATATACATGTTGTCCCTGAGAGGGGAGAGGGTCCCTCAGCACTGCAGCAAACACGCCTGCTGTTCGATACCAGCTTCTGGAATATACATGTTGTCCCTGAGAGGGGATAGGGTCCCTCAGCACTGCAGCAATCACGTCTGATGTTCGATACCAGCTTCTGGAATATACATGTTGTCCCTGAGAGGGGAGAGGGTCCCTCAGCACTGCAGCAAACACTCCTGCTGTTAAATACCAGCTTCTGGAATATACATGTTGTCCCTGAGAGGGGAGAGGGTCCCTCAGCACTGCAGCAATCACGCCTGCTGTTCGATACCAGCTTCTGGAATATACATGTTGTCCCTGAGAGGGGAGAGGGTCCCTCAGCACTGCAGCAATCACGCCTGCTGTTCGATACCAGCTTCTGGAATATACATGTTATCCCTGAGAGGGGAGAGGGTCTACGTCAGCACTGCAGCAATCACGTCTGCTGTTCGATACCAGCTTCTGGAATATACATGTTGTCCCTGAGAGGGGAGAGGGTCCCTCAGCACTGCAGCAAACACTCCTGCTGTTCAATACCAGCTTCTGGAATATACATGTTGTCCCTGAGAGGGGAGAAGGTCCCTCAGCACTGCAGCAATCACGCCTGCTATTCGATACCAGCTTCTGGAATATACATGTTGTCCCTGAGAGGGGAGAGGGTCCCTCAGCACTGCAGCAAACATGCCTGCTGTTCGATACCAGCTTCTGGAATATACATGTTGTCCCTGAGAGGGGAGAGGGTCCCTCAGCACTGCAGCAATCACGTCTGATGTTCGATACCAGCTTCTGGAATATACATGTTGTCCCTGAGAGGGGAGAGGGTCTACCTCAGCACTGCAGCAATCACGTCTGATGTTCGATAACAGCTTCTGGAATATACATGTTGTCCCTGAGAGGGGAGAGGGTCCCTCAGCACTGCAGCAATCACGCCTGCTGTTTGATTCCAGCTTCTGGAATATATATGTTGTCCCTGAGAGGGGAGAGGGTCTACCTCAGCACTGCAGCAATCACGTCTGCTGTTCGATACCAGCTTCTGGAATATACATGTTGTCCCTGAGAGGGGAGAGGGTCTACCTCAGCACTGCAGCAATCACGTCTGCTGTTCGATACCAGCTTCTGGAATATACATGTTGTCCCTGAGAGGGGAGAGGGTCCCTCAGCACTGCAGAAATCACGCCTGCTGTTCGATACCAGCTTCTGGAATATACATGTTGTCCCTGAGAGGGGAGAGGGTCTACCTCAGCACTGCAGCAATCACGTCTGCTGTTCGATACCAGCTTCTGGAATCTACATGTTGTCCCTGAGAGGGGAGAGGGTCTACCTCAGCACTGCAGCAATCACGTCTGCTGTTCGATACCAGCTTCTGGAATATACATGTTGTCCCTGAGAGGGGAGAGGGTCCCTCAGCACTGCTGCAAACACGCCTGCTGTTCGATACCAGCTTCTGGAATATACATGTTGTCCCTGAGAGGGGAGAGGGTCCCTCAGCACTGCAGAAATCACGTCTGATGTTCGATACCAGCTTCTGGAATATACATGTTGTCCCTGAGAGGGGAGAGGGTCCCTCAGCACTGCAGCAATCACGCCTGCTGTTCGATACCAGCTTCTGGAATATACATGTTGTCCCTGAGAGGGGAGAGGGTCCCTCAGCACTGCAGCAATCACGTCTGCTGTTCGATACCAGCTTCTGGAATATACATGTTGTCCCTGAGAGGGGAGAGGGTCCCTCAGCACTGCAGCAAACACGCCTCCTGTTCGATACCAGCTTCTGGAATATACATGTTGTCCCTGAGAGGGGAGAGGGTCCCTCAGCACTGCAGCAAACACGCCTGCTGTTCAATACCAGCTTCTGGAATATACATGTTGTCCCTGAGAGGGGAGAGGGTCCCTCAACACTGCAGCAATCACGTCTGCTGTTCGATACCAGCTTCTGGAATATACATGTTGTCCCTAAGAGGGGAGAGGGTCCCTCAGCACTGCAGCAATCACGTCTGATGTTCGATACCAGCTTCTGGAATATACATGTTGTCCCTGAGAGGGGAGAGGGTCCCTCAGCACTGCAGCAATCACGTCTGATGTTCGATACCAGCTTCTGGAATATACATGTTGTCCCTGAGAGGGGAGAGGGTCTACCTCAGCACTACAGCAATCACGTCTGCTGTTCGATACCAGCTTCTGGAATATACATGTTGTCCCTGAGAGGGGAGAGGGTCCCTCAGCACTGCAGCAATCACGCCTGCTGTTCGATACCAGCTTCTGGAATATACATGTTGTCCCTGAGAGGGGAGAGGGTCTACCTCAGCACTGCAGCAATCACGTCTGCTGTTCGATACCAGCTTCTGGAATAGACATGTTGTCCCTGAGAGGGGAGAGGGTCCCTCAGCACTGCAGCAATCACGTCTGCTGTTCGATACCAGCTTCTGGAATATACATGTTGTCCCTGAGAGGGGAGAGGGTCTACCTCAGCACTGCAGCAATCACGTCTGATGTTCGATACCAGCTTCTGGAATATACATGTTGTCCCTGAGAGGGGAGAGGGTCCCTCAGAACTGCAGCAATCACGTCTGATGTTCGATACCAGCTTCTGGAATATACATGTTGTCCCTGAGAGGGGAGAGGGTCCCTCAGCACTGCAGCAATCACGTCTGATGTTCGATACCAGCTTCTGGAATATACATGTTGTCCCTGAGAGGGGAGAGGGTCCCTCAGCACTGCAGCAATCACGTCTGATGTTCGATACCAGCTTCTGGAATATACATGTTGTCCCTGAGAGGGGAGAGGGTCCCTCAGCACTGCAGCAATCACGTCTGATGTTCGATACCAGCTTCTGGAATATACATGTTGTCCCTGAGAGGGGAGAGGGTCCCTCAGCACTGCAGCAATCACGTCTGATGTTCGATACCAGCTTCTGGAATATACATGTTGTCCCTGAGAGGGGAGAGGGTCCCTCAGCACTGCAGCAATCACGTCTGATGTTCGATACCAGCTTCTGGAATATACATGTTGTCCCTGAGAGGGGAGAGGGTCCCTCAGCACTGCAGCAAACACGCCTGCTGTTCGATACCAGCTTCTGGAATATACATGTTGTACTCTCCCAACTTAGTAGTTGGGTGACACTTTCACACTAATCCAATCCTAACTCGGTACAAACACGGTTTTGGCTTTGAAGTGCAACCTAGGGTACAAGGGCTCTTAAAAGCTTTAAAAGTAACTTATATCGTTATAAATTATCGAGCTGTTTTGCCTAAAAAATACGTAATTTAAAGCATTTATTGTGGAGAAATGCATCCGCAACTCATACGAACACTTTAAACACTTAATACAAATTGTTAAAGTTTTATTCTATACGAGGAAATAGTTTTATTTTGTTTAGAAAAGTTTTGTCGTAGAAACTACAAAGTTATAAATTTGGCTTTCACTAAACCGATTTAATTGAGCAGTTCTTACTAATAACTATACTATGCGCTATTTTTGAAGTTTGCATTATATTGTTTTACCGTTAAAATTTACAGTTATAGTATTGATATAGTTTTAAAACTTTAGACAATTTAATCCGCTCTTCAAGGCGATAATGTAAACGGCGGTTTTAGTCAAAAATCTGTACAATGTTTTATTAATTATATTTAAAATTTGTTTATTTTAAAACTACTATCAAAAATCTATTCCGTCATATAAATTATGTCTAATTATATCTATCAAATTATTTTCTCCCGGCCTAGATGCAGTAAAGTAGAGATACTACAATTGCAAGGGTTGGTGGGTTGGCAGTAGCAGCCTCGGACGAGTATCTGAGAGTATCGCAGGAGAAAATAAATACCCCCGTCGCAGCAAACCTGCGTACTCAGCGAATTTCCAATGCATAATATATGTCTTAATACCACAAAAATCCACATACCAAGTTTCATACAAATATATTAAAATATAAGCGATTTTAATTATTCTATATAAGAATAACACTGGTAATGAGTATGTAGGTTTGCTGAAACAAGGAACTCAAACGATTGGTTACTATGCAAATATAAATAGAATTTAACTAGGTGAAGCCACATACCAAGTTTCATTAATATTCAACCATGAATAAGCGCTATATAACATTTTCGGTATTCTCTATAAGAATATCATGGGGGCTGAGTAAGCAGGTTTGTTGCAACAAGGAAGAAAAAAATGGGTTTTTATGCAATTATCAATATAACTTAACCAAGTGAAGCTACATACCAAGTTTTATTAATTTATGTCCATAATTAAGGGAGTCATTACATTTTACTTATTCTCCATAAGAATAACATGGGGGCTGAGTACGCAGGTTTGCTGCTACGGGAATAATCAATAAAAAATCAATTTTGTTGCAAATATCAATAAACCAGAACTACGTGAAGCCACATACCAAGTTTCATCAACATACATTCGTAAATAATCGAGATATAAAATTTTATTTATTCTCCATAAGGATAACATTGGACAACGTACTGTATTTTGCACTTTGAATATCTCTGCAACGGTTGGGCGTAGAATCACAATTTAAACACCAAAATGATTGTTTTGTTGAACTGAACAGATTGGTAAAAGCAAATGTGAAGTTTACATTAAAATAAACTGAGGAAAAGCAAAAAACCTTTTTTCCATAAGATTAACATGGGAGATTTTATGAGTAGGTTTTTTTGGATTTTCTCCGTAACCACTTAACCTAGGTTAATAATTCAAAATACCATATTATTTGTTTTCTTAAGCTCTATAACATGGTCAAAACCAAAATTAAGTTTTTTAAAATTTTTAGCGTGAAAAATGAAAAAAAAAACTGATTTTTGGAAAATTTAAAACCGCCATAAACCCCCCTTCCCATGTTCCGATTTTTCTGGTTTTCGAACTTAAAGTCATGAATGTCATTTTACACATTTGAGCCAAATTTCATCGAAATCGGAAGTTTTTTACTCAAGTTATCGCATTCACGGACACACACACACACACACACACACACACACACACACACACACACACACACACACACACACACACACACATATATATATAAATTTGAACGAATAGTGTTTTTGGCATCTGGGGACCTCAAAACAAAAAGTTATCATGGTCTGGGGCTTAAGTCTTACCATGAGACCTACGGTAATAGCTTCTTCCCTAGGGGGGAAATTCGCTAAAACGGCTACCAACTATTCAAAACACAACTTCAAAGGGCCGAAAGTTTGAAAACCGCAGGGATTGGAATCCACCAACCTCTGACACGTGTTCAGACCGTCTTGCTGGCTCCAAGGAAAATCAAGTTTTGAATCTAATTTGTGGTATATTGAATTAAACTTGATTGAGCAACTTGTAATACAGTTTGACATTGAGTTAAATGTTGAACGCTTCAGTTAGTTGTGACTAAGCTAAGCGAGGGTTTAGTTAAGTTTAGGTTTGAGTCATATAAATGATTCATCTCCGACCAATGAAACTGTCTGATGCGGTGATGCGTTGCGGGTGAATTTATTTAATATATTGAAAGAACAAACTTATAAGTAACGAATTAAGTTTTAATGGAAAAGAAACATAAACATAAATATAATCACACATGATTGACAATAAGAAAGAAAACAGTCATGTGGAAACTGGTGACAACTGCACCAAACTTACCGCCCGCCAAAAACTTAAAAGTTTTTCTCATAGTTTCTTGTTATTTATCATTGATTTTAAATATCATTTATGGGCAAAGGGCATAACTTCACAACTGGACGGATGAACTTGATTTGTCCACAGTTTTGCTCCTCGGGGAATAGCTCTACCATCTGGGCCAGGTAGAATAGTGGTTATTTTTCCCATCTTGTAACATTTTGAAAACTTCATGATGTGGTATGAAATATTTAGGTTTTATCTTACTACATCTACACGCCTAACTGTAGATACTCACCCATGAACTGGTTATACTGTTTAAATTCATTGTTACGATTTAAGCGAAACTCTAGATTCTTGAAACCGTGACTTGCCTTGTTATAAGATTCTCCTAGGTCAGGGTTCCGAGCGAAAGGGTAACTTTACAATATATCAGTAAGATCTCTTTCAGTTTTACAACGTTTTGATCTTCGAGGCTGACATGAACCTTGTTGGGGGTTCCTCTAACTCCCGAAATGTCTTAAGAGACAAATCCAAAGAATTGTTTTCAGAAATGTAAAGATGTGTCGTTAGACTAGAAGCCACAAGGTTACTGATAGTTGTTTTACCAATTACAACCCAACCAAAAATAGTCCAATATGGTGTAGGGTAGCCAACCTTTGATGGCTTCCGCCCGCCATCGAATATCTCCGCAAACATATCAGCTCCTATTAAAAATTCTATCTTACCAGGCACGTAAAAATGGGGTTCAGCTATATCAACGTTTTTGTAGAAATCTCTTACGTTTGGGGGCAATGGTTGGCAAGGTAGCGGTGCAGTGTTGCAATCTATAATAACTGCATTAACTTGTACACATGGGTGCTTTTGAAAGCGAGGGTTAATACAGCAATCAAATGATTCATTATCGGCCTTTATAGTGGACTGAGATATTCCTAGAATTGAAGTTTCATTGCTGTTACGAGGTAAAGATAATTTATTCGCACAGTCATCTGTAATGAAATTTACTTGTGAACCAGGATCACAAAGTGCTTTGATGGTTGTGGAAGATGCCATTTGAATCCCGATCTGGATAACAGCAGTACCAAGAAGGGTGGTGGATGTTGAAGTACCTACATGAGTGTTCCCATGGGTAGAAAGCGAAGTGGTTTGAGAATTGAGTAATGAGGACGTCTGTCCTGCGGTATGTACTACATTGGGTTACAGCAGTGCAACTGAAAACGTATGCGATGAATCATGAAGCATTGTGTGATGGAGTTTGGGAAATATTTTGCAAAATGTTTTTGAGTTACATGACTTGGAAGAATGTCCATCGGACAAACAGTTGATACATGCTTGTTTGGTTAGTATGAATTCCTTGCGTTGAACAATGGGTAAAGCAGTAAATTGTAGACAGCGATAGATTACATGATCCTTATTGTTACAGTATAAGCAGGTATACCTTTCTTGTGGATTGGTTGACAGATGAATATTGCGGGGTGATAGCTGGGACATAAGAGGTGTAAACTTGTTACTTACAAACTTACAAACTTGGGTCGATTCAACACTCCTGTTTGCGGAGCATTAGCTGAACTGTTATCAAGTGGGCAAGCTGCTTCAATTAATTTGTAATGATCCTTAAAAAAACTTAACAAATTTGCAAACATTGGAAACTCACCATTAGAATACCTTCGTTCAAATGACTGAGGGGTATGTTTATCAAGTTTCTGTAAGATAACATTGCAAAGGATGAAGTCACCATAATGAACTGGAAACTGCGTAGCTTTGAGAGCGGTACTATTTTCAGATAATAAATCAATAAACGGCCTTAAATTTTTACTTGATTCACTGTTTAAGCTGTTTTAAGTACATTAAGAATTTCCTCAAGATAACAAGATGCAAGAAGGCGTTTGTTGTCATAGCGTTCCTTTAATTTATCCCAAATGATTAGATAGTTTTGAGCAGTTAAAGTTAAGGTTTTAGCCTGTGACAAGGGCTCTAACTTTAAACAAGAAACAAGGTAATGAAACTTTTCAATGATTGGAAGCGATTCATTGTCATATATTAAGGACTGAAATACGTCTTTAAAATGGGGCTAGTCTATAATTTTCAGAAAAAGTAGGTAAATATATCTTCAACCCCTCACCCTTCAACAGTTACACATTTTTGAACCACCCTTCAACATATTGCACCTTTTTGTACCACCCTTCATCATGTTAAACCTTTTTGTACCACCCTTCAACAGGTTACACCTTTTTGTACTACACTTCAACGTGTTACTCCTTTTGTACCACCATTCAACATGTTACACCTTTTTCTGCCGCCCTTTAACATGTTAACCTTTTCGTACTACTCTTCAACATGTTACGACTTTCAGAACCACCACTCAAAGATTTTACACAATTCTGTTCCATTCTATAGCGTTTTAATTGCCATTAAAACACTATATATTTTAATATAACATTTATAACATGTAAAAAGTAAATAATTTATATAATGTAAAAGAAGTTTTGTGAATAATTGCTGACAATTGCAAATAAGAATTGCTGGTGCTACTTGATTTTGCAAGACTGGGCAAACTCGCGATTTTCTTGTCCGGGGATGTCGGAAAGAAGTTGGAGACAATGGTTTGAATTGTTTGCTTGGCCTGAGGGGACAGGAGCCGGGTCACTTGACGGCTGGCGGTCTCGGCTTCGAGAACTTTCGGTCCAAAGCTTATATATTCACGCTCGCTGGGGGACTGCGGCATTTTACGTACATTTCCGGTGACGGAAGTTTGTCGCTAGTATACCCAACGAGACGTGAATTTCTTCAGATTGGAAGGTACAAAAAGTTGTTTTTAAATTTAGAGTCTTTATTCAAATCATTGCTCCATTTCTCATTTTGTTGTTTTTCAAAAAGGGGATCAGTCTGTAAAACAATTATTTCTTTTTCAGGGTTCGAAGCGTTTCGATAATTGGATTGAAGGTAAACTAAGACCAGACTGATAAAGTACAGAAAGATAATTTATATTATTAAAGTTCAGTAAAATCGAAAACCGAACAGTTTACTTTTATTTTGAAATATTGAAGTGATAAGCAAAACCATGTTTCAATTTTATTTTTGAATTTTAAATTATGCTATTTTAAAACAAAGACTTTTAATTTGTTTGTTTAAATAAATACAAGAAGATTTTGTTTTATTCATTTTTATTTTGAAAGACCACTTCTTAACCTCAAGAAATATTATAGCTATATATTATAAGTAATATATTATAGCTAGTCGGCGCTATAATTCTTCAACATGTTACACCTTTCTGTATCATCCTTAAAGAGCAGTGGGTTAAGAAACCCAATGAACGGAATATTGCTTGTCAAAAAATGTTGAATGGCAGCGACATAGTCTTAGTAGACAAATACTTGCTGTCCTTGCAAGATAATTTAAATAACCGATTTAAATGTTCCGTTTAATCGTTATAAAACAATAAATACATTTCTGAATGAAACTATTACTAATGATTACATCGCAGTGCGGCAGTTAAAAGGTAACTCTGGTTTAATTTGAATAGATGAATTTAAGTACTTTTAACAGAAAGCACTCATGCAAAACTTTAAGCTCGGACGTGGAAATTATAATGAAACTCTCATTTTGTGTGCAGCAGATGCTGAAATGAATTAGGACGCATACAGCGAGACCTTGTCCGCTTCCCACATTCATCTAGTTAAATATTTAGTAATATTATGTTTAATGGCTAAGAAAAATAAAACCTAAAATGACCAGAGTTAAGTGTATAAGAAATTTAAATTTTGGTAAATTATTTATTCGAGACTATTGGAACTTTTAGTAACAAAAAAGATAAATAATTTTTAATTCTTATAAAAATTGTATTCTAGTATATAATCTATTATGCTTCTATTTTTGTAGAAGAAACGTGTTATTTAATGTAATACAAAAATATTGGTTCTATAGCAAACACTTTCAGATTGAGACTCTAAAATATGTACGCCTGATTATAAGTGGCTAGTGGCCAGATACAGAGTATCGATTTGACGTGGACCAAACTATTCGATACCATAGCAACTAAGGGGATCCGCCACCAGTTTTTCGGTATTTATTTATTTTTTTTGCAAATTTTTTTTTTCGATACAAAATGGATTTCTAAACATGTATACAACATCTTAGGAAAATTTGAGCAGTTTTTTTATATTAAAAAAATTATCATTCTAAAATCGGTATTTTGTTGATTAAAAATATAATGATGTTTAAAAACAATGATAATTAACAAGAAACTATAATACAAACTTTTAAGTTGTTGGTGGGCGGTAAGTTTGGTGCATATGTCACCAGTTTCCACATGACTGTTTTCTTTATTATTGTCAATCATGTGTGATTATATTTATATTTATGTTTCTTTTCCATTAAAACTTAATTCGTTACTTATAAGTTTGTTCTTTCAATATATTAAATTAATTCATCCGCAATGCATCACCGCATCAGACAGTTTCATTGGTCGGAGATGAATCATTTACACGACTCAAACCTAAACTTAACTAAACCCTCGCTTAGCTTAGTCACAACCAACTGAAGCGTTCAGCATTACCCCAGTATTTGTATATTTTGCTGGAATTATGGTTTTTATTGTTAGAATTGAACAATATTACAATTTTATTCTAAATCTAGTTCTTAGACCAACTATTACATGCATTTACATTCATATACTTTCAAGTTTTTAAAAAGGTGAGTTTTCTCAGTGCACTGTGTGTTGTGTTAGCTCAACTTAGTAAGCCGATTCCCGACAACTGAGTTTTCTCAGTGCACTGTGTGTTGTGTTAGCTCAACGTTGTAAGCCGATTCCCGACAACTGAGTTTTCTCAGTGCACTGTGTGTTGTGTTAGCTCAACTTAGTAAGCCGATTCCCGACAACTGAGTTTTCTCAGTGCACTGTGTGTTGTGTTAGCTCAACTTAGTAAGCCGATTCCCGACAACTGAGTTTTCTCAGTGCACTGTGTGTTGTGTTAGCTCAACGTTGTAAGCCGATTCCCGACAACTGAGTTTTCTCAGTGCACTGTGTGTTGTGTTAGCTCAACGTTGTAAGCCGATTCCCGACAACTGAGTTTTCTCAGTGCACTGTGTGTTGTGTTAGCTCAACTTAGTAAGCCGATTCCCGACAACTGAGTTTTCTCAGTGCACTGTGTGTTGTGTTAGCTCAACGTTGTAAGCCGATTCCCGACAACTGAGTTTTCTCAGTGCACTGTGTGTTGTGTTAGCTCAACGTTGTAAGCCGATTCCCGACAACTGAGTTTTCTCAGTGCACTGTGTGTTGTGTTAGCTCAACGTTGTAAGCCGATTCCCGACAACTGAGTTTTCTCAGTGCACTGTGTGTTGTGTTAGCTCAACTTAGTAAGCCGATTCCCGACAACTGAGTTTTCTCAGTGCACTGTGTGTTGTGTTAGCTCAACGTTGTAAGCCGATTCCCGACAACTGAGTTTTCTCAGTGCACTGTGTGTTGTGTTAGCTCAACTTAGTAAGCCGATTCCCGACAACTGAGTTTTCTCAGTGCACTGTGTGTTGTGTTAGCTCAACTTAGTAAGCCGATTCCCGACAACTGAGTTTTCTCAGTGCACTGTGTGTTGTGTTAGCTCAACTTAGTAAGCCGATTCCCGACAACTGAGTTTTCTCAGTGCACTGTGTGTTGTGTTAGCTCAACTTAGTAAGCCGATTCCCGACAACTGAGTTTTCTCAGTGCACTGTGTGTTGTGTTAGCTCAACTTAGTAAGCCGATTCCCGACAACTGAGTTTTCTCAGTGCACTGTGTGTTGTGTTAGCTCAACGTTGTAAGCCGATTCCCGACAACTGAGTTTTCTCAGTGCACTGTGTGTTGTGTTAGCTCAACTTAGTAAGCCGATTCCCGACAACTGAGTTTTCTCAGTGCACTGTGTGTTGTGTTAGCTCAACTTAGTAAGCCGATTCCCGACAACTGAGTTTTCTCAGTGCACTGTGTGTTGTGTTAGCTCAACTTAGTAAGCCGATTCCCGACAACTGAGTTTTCTCAGTGCACTGTGTGTTGTGTTAGCTCAACTTTGTAAGCCGATTCCCGACAACTGAGTTTTCTCAGTGCACTGTGTGTTGTGTTAGCTCAACTTAGTAAGCCGATTCCCGACAACTGAGTTTTCTCAGTGCACTGTGTGTTGTGTTAGCTCAACTTAGTAAGCCGATTCCCGACAACTGAGTTTTCTCAGTGC
The DNA here is from genome assembly GCA_963675035.1 of Allygus modestus. Classification (NCBI taxonomy): domain Eukaryota; kingdom Metazoa; phylum Arthropoda; class Insecta; order Hemiptera; family Cicadellidae; genus Allygus; species Allygus modestus. The sequence continues at coordinate 5,199,813 of OY776111.1, forward strand.
ACTGTGTGTTGTGTTAGCTCAACTTTGTAAGCCGATTCCCGACAACTGAGTTTTCTCAGTGCACTGTGTGTTGTGTTAGCTCAACTTTGTAAGCCGATTCCCGACAACTGAGTTTTCTCAGTGCACTGTGTGTTGTGTTAGCTCAACTTTGTAAGCCGATTCCCGACAACTGAGTTTTCTCGGTGCACTGTGTGTTGTGTTAGCTCAACTTAGTAAGCCGATTCCCGACAACTGAGTTTTCTCAGTGCACTGTGTGTTGTGTTAGCTCAACTTTGTAAGCCGATTCCCGACAACTGAGTTTTCTCGGTGCACTGTGTGTTGTGTTAGCTCAACTTAGTAAGCCGATTCCCGACAACTGAGTTTTCTCGGTGCACTGTGTGTTGTGTTAGCTCAACTTAGTAAGCCGATTCCCGACAACTGAGTTTTCTCAGTGCACTGTGTGTTGTGTTAGCTCAACTTAGTAAGCCGATTCCCGACAACTGAGTTTTCTCAGTGCACTGTGTGTTGTGTTAGCTCAACTTTGTAAGCCGATTCCCGACAACTGAGTTTTCTCAGTGCACTGTGTGTTGTGTTAGCTCAACTTTGTAAGCCGATTCCCGACAACTGAGTTTTCTCAGTGCACTGTGTGTTGTGTTAGCTCAACTTAGTAAGCCGATTCCCGACAACTGAGTTTTCTCAGTGCACTGTGTGTTGTGTTAGCTCAACTTAGTAAGCCGATTCCCGACAACTGAGTTTTCTCAGTGCACTGTGTGTTGTGTTAGCTCAACTTTGTAAGCCGATTCCCGACAACTGAGTTTTCTCAGTGCACTGTGTGTTGTGTTAGCTCAACTTAGTAAGCCGATTCCCGACAACTGAGTTTTCTCAGTGCACTGTGTGTTGTGTTAGCTCAACTTTGTAAGCCGATTCCCGACAACTGAGTTTTCTCAGTGCACTGTGTGTTGTGTTAGCTCAACTTAGTAAGCCGATTCCCGACAACTGAGTTTTCTCAGTGCACTGTGTGTTGTGTTAGCTCAACGTTGTAAGCCGATTCCCGACAACTGAGTTTTCTCAGTGCACTGTGTGTTGTGTTAGCTCAACTTAGTAAGCCGATTCCCGACAACTGAGTTTTCTCAGTGCACTGTGTGTTGTGTTAGCTCAACTTTGTAAGCCGATTCCCGACAACTGAGTTTTCTCAGTGCACTGTGTGTTGTGTTAGCTCAACTTAGTAAGCCGATTCCCGACAACTGAGTTTTCTCAGTGCACTGTGTGTTGTGTTAGCTCAACTTTGTAAGCCGATTCCCGACAACTGAGTTTTCTCAGTGCACTGTGTGTTGTGTTAGCTCAACTTTGTAAGCCGATTCCCGACAACTGAGTTTTCTCAGTGCACTGTGTGTTGTGTTAGCTCAACTTTGTAAGCCGATTCCCGACAACTGAGTTTTCTCAGTGCACTGTGTGTTGTGTTAGCTCAACTTTGTAAGCATATTCCTGACAACTGAGTTTTCTCAGTGCACTGTGTGTTGTGTTAGCTCAACTTTGTAAGCCGATTCCCGACAACTGAGTTTTCTCAGTGCACTGTGTGTTGTGTTAGCTCAACTTTGTAAGCCGATTCCTGACAACTGAGTTTTCTCAGTGCACTGTGTGTTGTGTTAGCTCAACTTTGTAAGCCGATTCCCGACAACTGAGTTTTCTCAGTGCACTGTGTGTTGTGTTAGCTCAACTTTGTAAGCCGATTCCCGACAACTGAGTTTTCTCAGTGCACTGTGTGTTGTGTTAGCTCAACTTTGTAAGCCGATTCCTGACAACTGAGTTTTCTCAGTGCACTGTGTGTTGTGTTAGCTCAACTTTGTAAGCCGATTCCCGACAACTGAGTTTTCTCAGTGCACTGTGTGTTGTGTTAGCTCAACTTTGTAAGCCGATTCCTGACAACTGAGTTTTCTCAGTGCACTGTGTGTTGTGTTAGCTCAACTTTGTAAGCCGATTCCCGACAACTGAGTTTTCTCAGTGCACTGTGTGTTGTGTTAGCTCAACTTTGTAAGCCGATTCCTGACAACTGAGTTTTCTCAGTGCACTGTGTGTTGTGTTAGCTCAACTTTGTAAGCCGATTCCCGACAACTGAGTTTTCTCAGTGCACTGTGTGTTGTGTTAGCTCAACTTTGTAAGCCGATTCCTGACAACTGAGTTTTCTCAGTGCACTGTGTGTTGTGTTAGCTCAACTTTGTAAGCCGATTCCCGACAACTGAGTTTTCTCAGTGCACTGTGTGTTGTGTTAGCTCAACTTTGTAAGCCGATTCCTGACAACTGAGTTTTCTCAGTGCACTGTGTGTTGTGTTAGCTCAACTTTGTAAGCCGATTCCCGACAACTGAGTTTTCTCAGTGCACTGTGTGTTGTGTTAGCTCAACTTTGTAAGCCGATTCCCGACAACTGAGTTTTCTCAGTGCACTGTGTGTTGTGTTAGCTCAACTTAGTAAGCCGATTCCCGACAACTGAGTTTTCTCAGTGCACTGTGTGTTGTGTTAGCTCAACTTTGTAAGCCGATTCCCGACAACTGAGTTTTCTCAGTGCACTGTGTGTTGTGTTAGCTCAACTTTGTAAGCCGATTCCCGACAACTGAGTTTTCTCAGTGCACTGTGTGTTGTGTTAGCTCAACTTTGTAAGCCGATTCCCGACAACTGAGTTTTCTCAGTGCACTGTGTGTTGTGTTAGCTCAACTTTGTAAGCCGATTCCTGACAACTGAGTTTTCTCAGTGCACTGTGTGTTGTGTTAGCTCAACTTTGTAAGCCGATTCCCGACAACTGAGTTTTCTCAGTGCACTGTGTGTTGTGTTAGCTCAACTTTGTAAGCCGATTCCTGACAACTGAGTTTTCTCAGTGCACTGTGTGTTGTGTTAGCTCAACTTTGTAAGCCGATTCCCGACAACTGAGTTTTCTCAGTGCACTGTGTGTTGTGTTAGCTCAACTTTGTAAGCCGATTCCCGACAACTGAGTTTTCTCAGTGCACTGTGTGTTGTGTTAGCTCAACTTTGTAAGCCGATTCCTGACAACTGAGTTTTCTCAGTGCACTGTGTGTTGTGTTAGCTCAACTTTGTAATCCGATTCCCGAAAATTGAGTTTTCCCCGTTTTTCAGCACATAATTTTGAATAACTTTTTACTACAAGAGATAATTGACTTAAATTTTTACCAGTGTATCTTTATACTGTAGTGATGATTTGTTGTAGAGAGCTTTGTACAATAATTTTTTCATAGGTAAAAATTTTGTATTTGAAAATAACAATTAAAAAAAAAATTTTTTTCACGTAAACGCTTGTAAATAATTTCCAATTTGTTTTAAAGTAGTTAAAATGCCGGGAAAAAATAATTTAATCATAATGAACAAAAAAAATAAGATCCATCCACAAATAAAAAAGTTATTGAAAAGTTGTAGAAATACAAAAAAATTGTAAAAACGGAAAAATGAAATTGAATGTACTTCAAGGAAGAAAAAAGGAGATGTTATATATACATTCATGGTTTTTAGCTTAAATTGGACCAGTTTTGGTGGTTAAAATTTGATTTGTGCAAAAAAAAAAACAAAGAATCTTATCCAAAATCTCTTATCCTTCCTCTTCGTTTTAAGACCACAATCAACTCGATGTGATACTATACTTAACGTTCTGATTTGTTTATAAATGGACATTCTTTTCGGCGACGCTGTGTATTATATTTAAACGTCAGGTATACAAAATTACATTAGGTAAATCCTCCTAATAATTGCAATACGTTGATGGAAACCTTCATTGCTTTGTAATTTCTTAATTATTACTCTCTTCACCTTCTAGAGTGGCTAAAACACCACACTTTGCTAAAGTACGCTAACATTTATTTATTTTATTTAAGTCTCCCAATAAATATTCTAAAGTTTAAAAAAAGGTTATGTTACTTGCATGTCAAGTGATATTATTATCCAGTCGTTGTGTTACTTGCATGTCAAGTGATATTATTATCCAGTCGTTGTGTTACTTGCATGTCAAGTGATATTATTATCCAGTCGTTGTGTTACTTGCATGTCAAGTGATATTATTATCCAATCGTTGTGTTACTTGCATGTCAAGTGATATTATTATCCAGTCGTTATGTTACTTGCATGTCAAGTGATATTATTATCCAGTCGTTATGTTACTTGCATGTCAAGTGATATTATTATCCAATCGTTGTGTTACTTGCATGTCAAGTGATATTATTATCCAGTCGTTGTGTTACTTGCATGTCAAGTGATATTATTATCCAGTCGTTGTGTTACTTGCATGTCAAGTGATATCATTATCCAGTCGTTGTGTTACTTGCATGTCAAGTGATATTATTATCCAGTCGTTGTGTTAGTTGCATGTCAAGTGATATTATTATCCAGTCGTTGTATACTTGCATGCCCAGTGATATTATTATCCAGTCGTTGTGTTACGATCGTTTCGGGAAAAAGTTCCCTTCTTCAGATCCTTCATAAACTATCATAATCCAACAATTGGATAATGGAATTACCTTTTGAATAAAGAGTCTTAGAAAAACCAAACTACGATGCTTTCTTTCATAAGCCACTTGATTTAATTTGTCATAAATTTTGTAATAACATATAGATCACACTATAGTACTAAATTATCATAGTTTAATAAGTTTACAACCTCCGTTAAGTCGAGCCTAGGCTTACGCAGAACAAAGCTCGGCATGCCCAGTTTGTGTTTTGTTGAATTAAAATCGATCTTGTAGTTTAATCTATGAATTAAAACGAATATATGTGAAATAATTCAAATAAACCTGTAGTAAAAGGTTATTTTATGGTCTTTTGAAATAAAAAAAAAAAGACACATGACGACAAAATCCACCCATGCTAGACCAACGCGTGAGCCCATGGGAAGCGGATCTTACCATGGTTACATTTTGTATTAGGAATTTTCGCCTTTTAGGATTTATTTTATATATTATATTTTTACATGCAACGAATTCTAACTCTGCCTTGTATTATGGTCTCATGATTGGCATCAATAATCCACTAACCACGTTGTGAATACTCAAATTTCAGTTTAATTGTTTGTTAATATTTAATTATTTGTGAAAAATAAAGCACTGTTTCTTCTTCTTTTTCTTTAATAATCCACTAAATGCACTTATTTATACCGTCTAGCTTATTAGTAAATTTCCTATGGAAAGTGAACTATTAGCATGACCCACACGGTGAAACTTAATTCCGGGACCACCATAGAAGTTCCTAACGTGACCCCCCGAACACGTTTTGGAGGGTCGTTAACAATTTTATATATATATATATATATATATATATATATATATATATATATATATGCGTTTGCACTCTAGCGGTCGCATTTTTTACCCCAATTTACTTCAAATTTGGTAGTGACATTCCTTTCTGTAATCAATTGGACAAGTTCGTTGGGCAAAACAATCGGAAGACTCTAAATCCCTTTTTTGGGGATTAATCTTTCAAATTTTGAGTTTTTGGGCCCAAAAAGGGTCTTAAAAGCCCAGGATGTAAAATTAATTCATGTAAAAAGATGTGAATTAGTAAGGCGAAACTTTTAAGCCCTCTCCTGTCATTCTAGTATAATATTTACCAAGTTATAGAAGAAAATGTTTATTGACCAAACACAGTACGTTGTCTTAGGGGGGTTTTACATTAGAAAAGCCTGTTATTCATTTGTTGATGTACTTTTATCATCCCCAGCAACCTCACGCATACTTTAAAACCTGACTGGACCTTCTCCTAACCTTATAATGCGCAAAATTGTATTCCCAGCATTGCAGGTAAATGAAACCATGAGCATCAGAACAGCCAAAAAATCAATGTTTTCAGATTTCAATAAAAATTGGAAAAAATGTATGTTTTACACTGATTTTGAGTTTTAAAAGTTGTTTATGTGGAAATTCACTTTCCTCACATCAGCGTGCTGCGTGCGAACTCGTTAGAATTTTGTAATAAAGAAACAATGGATTATATAATATTTGTAATGTTTCTAAAGTCTGTCTTTCAATTTCTTTGTCTCATCTTATGCAGTTTTCCTTTGAACAAAGCATGTTTAACAGACGAATGTCCCTAAACCTTTCGGAAGACCTAAACATAATGCAACTCTAGAATTGATGTTGCTTTATTTGTTAGTTTGCCTAACTTTGTCGAATTCCCTCTAATTTTAAGAATGCTCCTAAATAATAAGGGAATTAACAAAGGCTTTTTGAGATTAAAAAGCTCTTAATAAATCAAATTAAAAGTTTTTAATGAACGAGTAAACGTAAATATTCAAATTCTTGTTTCCATACTTGGCTTTAGTTACTACGATATAGTTATAACCTGTTACTTTACCATTGTATGTGTGCATTTATATTGCAATTTTAATATCATCTAAATAGAAAAAAACGACATAAAAACCTAATGCCAAATTAGTAAAACCTGACCTAATATTGTTATAAAGATCGATACTGTAAAAATATTGGTAAACTGTATTATAAATACTTCAAGTTATTTATAAAAGCTTACCACAAAATTATACAACATGTGTGTGAAGAAGAATATTAAACCAATATAAATATTAGTTCAAGTTCAACTAATGATACGCTGTTTGTACGGGGGAGGGAAGCTACGCCGCAGTGTTATCAATTGATACATAGTAACACTGTTTACAGATAGTGTTGAGTAATGCATGTAAACAACCGGGGCAAAGGATAGAAATGGGGCTGATTGATCCCTGTCGTTTTCACTTGACGCGGTGGTGCAAGGCCAATAGTCCCTTGTGTTTCCATTGTCATTTTAACTGTAGAGTAGCTAACAATTCAAACACGATTATATAAATGCTCGTCGACCGCCTTCACTGATAGGTAATACTAAGACTAATGGCGATCGGAAGCCGGATCGTTTGTCGATCCTTCACAGCATCTGCTACCTGGGGGTCTCCACGAGAAGCACTCTGACCTTTCCACAAATTCAATCTATTGACTTGTAAGGGAGAACATCATGTTTAATTTTTCCTATGCACCCTGTTTACAAGGGTATATACATCATTGTATTATCTGGGTGTCACGTGATTCTACTAATCCAATCACTTGGACTGGTGTCCAATTTTTGGATTACTATTGTTTCGGGAACAAAAGTTCCCTTTTAGCGAATTTCCCCTATAGGGAAGAAGCTATTAGGTAGTCGGCATGGTAAGACGTAGGCCCGGGACCATGATAACTTTTCGTTTCGAGGTCCCCAGACCCCAAAAACACCATTCGCTCGAAACTGTATATGTATCCGAAGCAGCAAACCTGCGTACTCACCCCCATGTTATTCTTATGGAGAATAATTAAATGCTATGTCTCTCTTAATTATGAACATAAATTAATACAAACTGGTATACGACTTCACCTAGTTAAGTTCTATTGATATTAGCGTAAAACCCATTTATTGTGTTCCTTGTTGCAGTAAACCTGCGTACTCAGACCCAATGTTATTCTTATGGAGAATAATTAAAATTGCATATATTGCTTATTTGTGAATATATTTTTATGAAACTTGGTAAGTGGCTTTATTTAGTATTAAGACATTATATCTCCATTGGTAATTCGCTGAGTATGCAGGTTTGCTGCGACGGGGGTATTTCAGATGCTACAGGATCGGTCATAATTCAACAGTCGGATGACAGAATCACTTGGCAGCCAGGTAGTATAACCATTTATAATGTACTAGCTGACCCGGGAATACGACAGGTGTGTGTGCTGCATTCTGTAGTTGACCCGTGGGACTTGTTCGATGATGAAATCAGCTGATGAAATTTTCATCAGCTCAAACCAAAGTCCATAAGAATAATACAGGTATTTGTTTTCCTTTTGTTAGCCTTGAGTTCCTGATGATCCTGAGTAACCTAATCATCAGGAACTCAAGGCTAAGAAAAATGGTAAACAAATATCTTACTTACAGTTCTTGAAACTGGAAGATTCAAATAATAACACAGGGTTGGAACTTTGAAGCCACGTGGGGAAAAGCTCGTTGGGAATTTCTTCAAATCCCTTCTTAGTGGTAGCCTATGCTATAAAAGGAGTCTACATGCACAATTTCGTGCTTCTAGGTGCAATGGTTTGGCCTGGGCGTTGATCGGAATTTCGTATTTATAGATATAAATAACATTGTGAGCAGGATGTCTTAGGACAAAAATAAATTACGCTTTAATGCTTTCCTTCTGAAGTTAATAGATTAAATTTGCCATACATTTTATATTTAGTGTATTTAAAACACAGATCTCAATTATTGTAGTAAATAAAATGGTGCAATTTAATAATTTATGTCCTTCAACAAGCCAATTAATTGACGATGTAACGATAAATGTATTAATATAGAAAGTTTATCGTAGAGCTTTGGGTGACAGCTATTTTCAAAAATATCTATAGTCTTTATAGGCTGTAAATTAAACCTACAATATTTACATTATTGTTTACTACATTATTGTTTGTTTCTAGAATATAACCTCCATGTTATCAAATTTAAGTTCCACCGTACAGTAAATGGATGGCATTTAAAAAGCCAGGGAGGCTAAGCTCCGAATGGTTTTCTCAACGGGAGCAAGCCCGTGTTCGATCGTGGTGAATATCTTCCTCCAAAATGTAAGCTTAACCTATCCTGCATATTGGTATGTGATGAAACTCTTGGTGTTGTAGATCCTAAAAGCAATACTTACATCCGGAGCCATAAGGTAGAGTACATGTAAATCAATTATAAAACAGCGGTTTATGAATTGAAACACAATATTGCAGCGTTGACATATTAACTGAGTACAGTGAGCTCAAAAACAATGGAAACGGCGACTCAGTCGGTAAAGTGCTTATTGTAGCTCACTCAGATGATATATTACAATGAAGCAACTTTGTTCAGTTTTGAGCAACTATAGTGCACTAGTAAGTATACTACTACTTCAGTATAGTAAGCATCAATTGTTTACACTAAAAACCATTGTTAGGAATAATTTATACAGTGAAAAACAGTTTTGATATTGAATCAATAACACAATGAATAATTAATGAGCTAGAATTACAATTGGTGTTCGTGATTCCATTGAATATTTAAACGGACGCTCATTAGATAGTTCCAAAAGCATTGCCTAGTAAATAATAAGTATCGTTTACTAGAACATATCTTAAAGGTAATTCGTATTTCCCAAAGTAGCCGTCATTAATACTCTGTGTATTTCTGAAAATAGTAAAACTCAACAGAATTCATAAGCCTGATAATTCTCTAGTTACCTAGTAAAATATTAGGTTTGTTAACAGAGAAACACAGGATGGTAATTAGTCGATATCAAAGTAGCCACTCTGGCTAAATCTAACTGTCCTTCGCTCATCAAAGGCTAAAATTGCTTTGTCTCTACATTTACATTACACATTAATGCAACCCCTTAGTTGCTTTATGTCCGTTTAATCTCTATTCCCATTCTAATAAACAAACTTTGTAAACCTAATAAGCTTTGAGACTTTGGGATACTTTGACATTAAGCGAGGGTTCTAGTCATTCGATGTTTCGCGTTTCTACCTGCTTCTCCGCAACGTTTCGCGTTTCCACCTGCTTCTCCGTAACGTTTCGCGTTTCTACCTGCTTCTCCGTAACGTTTCGGGTTTCTACCTGCTCCTCCGAAACGTTTCTCGTTTCCACCTGCTTCTCCGCAACGTTTCGCGTTTCTACCTGCTTTTCCGCAACGTTTCGGGTTTCTACCTGCTTCTCCGCAACGTTTCGCGTTTCCACCTGCTTCTCCGCAACGTTTCGCGTTTCCACCTGCTGCTCCGCAATGTTTCGCGTTTCCACCTGCTTCTCCGAAACGTTTCGCGTTTCCACCTGCTTCTCCTCAACGTTTCGCGTTTCCACCTGCTTCTCCGTAACGTTTCTCGTTTCTACCTGCTTCTCCTCAACGTTTCGCGTTTCCACCTGCTTCTCCGCAATGTTTCGCGTTTCCACCTGCTTCTCCGTAACGTTTCTCGTTTCCACCTGCTTCTCCGCAACGTTTCGCGTTTCCACCTGCTTCTCCGCAATGTTTCGCGTTTCCACCTGCTTCTCCGTAACGTTTCTCGTTTCCACCTGCTTCTCCGCAACGTTTCGCGTTGCCACCTGCTTCTCTGCAACGTTTCGCGTTTCTACCTGCTTCTCCGCAACTTTTCGCATTTCTACCTGCTTCTACGCAACGTTTCGCGTTTCCACCTGCTTCTCCGCAACGTTTCGCGTTTCCACCTGCTGCTCCGTAATGTTTCCCGTTTCCACCTCTGCTCCGCAATATTTCGCGTTTCCACCTGCTTCTCCGCAACGTTTCTCGTTTCCACCTGCTTCTCCGCAACGTTTCTCGTTTCCAACTGCTTCTCCGCAACGTTTCGCATTGCCACCTGCTTCTCCGCAACGTTTCGCGTTTCCACCTGCTTTTCCGCAACGCTTCGCGTTTCCACCTGCTCCTCCGCAACGTTTAGCGTTTCCACTTGCTTCTCCCCAACGTTTCGCGTTTCCACCTGCTTCTCCGCAACGTTTCTCGTTTCCACCTGATTCTCCTCAACGTTTCGTGTTTCCACCTGCTTCTCCTAAACGTTTCGCGTTTCCACCTGCTTCTCCGCAACGTTTCGCGTTTCCACCTGCTTCTCCGCAACGTTTCGCGTTTCTACCTGCTTCTCCGCAACGTTTCGCATTTCTAACTACTTCTCCGCAACGCTTCGCGTTTCCACCTGCTTTTCCGCAACGCTTCGCGTTTCCACCTGCTTCTCCGCAACGTTTAGCGTTTCCACTTGCTTCTCCCCAACGTTTCGCGTTTCCACCTGCTTCTCCGCAACGTTTCGCGTTTCCACCTGCTTCTCCGCGACGTTTCGCGTTTCCACCTGCTTCTCCGCAACGTTTCTCGTTTCCACCTGCTTCTCCGCAACGTTTCGCGTTTCCACCTGCTTTTCCGCAACGCTTCGCGTTTCCACCTGCTCCTCCGCAACGTTTAGCGTTTCCACTTGCTTCTCCCCAACGTTTCGCGTTTCCACCTGCTTCTCCGCAACGTTTCTCGTTTCCACCTGATTCTCCTCAACGTTTCGTGTTTCCACCTGCTTCTCCTAAACGTTTCGCGTTTCCACCTGCTTCTCCGCAACGTTTCTCGTTTCCACCTGCTTCTCCGCAACGTTTCTCGTTTCCACCTGCTTCTCCTAAACGTTCCCCGTTTCCACCTGCTTCTCCGCAACGTTTCTGGTTTCCACCTGCTTCTCCTCAACGTTTCGCGTTTCCACCTGCTTCTCCGCAACGTTTCTGGTTTCCACCTGCTGCTCCGCAACGTTTCACGTTTCCACCTGCTTCTCCTCAACGTTTCGCGTTTCCACCTGCTTCTCCGCAACGTTTCGCGTTTCCACCTGCTGCTCCGCAATGTTTCGCGTTTCCACTTGCTACTCCGCAATGTTTCCTGTTTCCACCTGCTGCTCCGCAATATTTCTCGTTTCCACCTGCTTCTCCGCAACGTTTCGCGTTTCCACCTTCTTCTCCGCAACGTTTCTGGTTTCCACCTGCTTCTCCGCAACGTTTCTGGTTTCCACCTGCTGCTCCGCAACGTTTCACGTTTCCACCTGCTTCTCCTCAACGTTTCGCGTTTCCACCTGCTTCTCCGCAACGTTTCGCGTTTCCACCTGCTGCTCCGCAATGTTTCGCGTTTCCACCTGCTACTCCGCAATGTTTCCTGTTTCCACCTGCTGCTCCGCAATATTTCTCGTTTCCACCTGCTTCTCCGCAACGTTTCGCGTTTCCACCTTCTTCTCCGCAACGTTTCTGGTTTCCACCTGCTTCTCCGCAACGTTTCTGGTTTCCACCTGCTGCTCCGCAACGTTTCACGTTTCCACCTGCTTCTCCTCAACGTTTCGCGTTTCCACCTGCTTCTCCGCAACGTTTCGCGTTTCCATCTGCTTCTTCGCAACGTTTCGCGTTTTACCTGATCTCCTATAACCAAAGTTAACTTCCATAGCCCGTCCCTCTTCAACGGATTATCCGAAATTATAGATATGTGGCTCATGTTATAGAGCAAGCAAAACGTTCCTTGTGATTTCAGTGAGCAGAACGTTAATACTACAAATAATAATAGTTTAGTAAAATTCAAAATTATTAAATATTTCCGAGTTTGGTTACAAGTTATCTATTTTTGATATTAAAATTCTGCTTACTGAAATCGCTAGGTATTTTTTGGCTCTTTAAAATGACCCATGGATCAAAGATTTCGAATAATCCAATGAGGAGGGGCTGGATTTAAAGTTTTAACATTGATCTTATGGGGGATGGAGAGAGACAAGCCAAATGTTTCGTGACTGGAGCCCACTCTTAACCAGGAGTATTAAAATTAGTTTTATACATTTGTATTTGTACTTAAATATTGTTCTAAGACGCTTCAATATTAAAATGGAATTACTGAATGTGAATAGTAAGATTTTACTTCGATTAAATCATCAATTACCGACATTTGTTACACAGAGTAACCGTAGTAACAAAATGAGTTTATAAACGAAGCTCAAATGCTGCTTAAAATGCAGACAGGGCGAGGAAGGGTACAACGGGAATATTGAAGAGTCTTCCCCCCCCTCACCCACCCCTTTACCACCACTCCACCGTAAAGTATCGCATAAATGTGCATCGAACTTATATATTTTGTAAAATATATTCAACTGCAGTTGGTGTGGGGTTCCTTCTGGTACAATTTGCTCGATGTTTGTTAGTGATAAAAGGTTTTATTCATATTAATTATTTACGTATTTACCATATATTGACATTATTAAATCATTAAACCGTTGAAAAACATAATTAATTGTGTTGACAAGGCGCCCAAGACATGTCAAATTATTTTCAGTAATTTTAAATTTCCATTATAAACTGCCCTATCAAATTGTAAAAGTCGAATTACTTTTTAGCTTCACAATCATAGTTTGCTCTTAAAATAACATAGTTCAGCAATTTTAAATGTTGATTAAAATGGACATAATAAATGAATGCTGATGATGGATTTCCTTATTTCGATATAAATTATTTCCATGAACGTGTTACATTGGACCTTATATATTACTAGGAATTAGCTGAAAGATAATTATGATACTCTTCCTTTTAATTCTGTGTAAATTTAAGATATAATGGAAAATATTGCATTTTGAAGGGTTCAAGCACAATAATGCAGCACGAAGGAGAGAGTGAGAGTGGAAGCATAAAAGTCGGCTTCTGTTTGAAATAAGGCTCGATCGTAATTTTATTTATTCTTCAAATTTGTTTACAACGCCACCATCTTTGTCAATTGAACGAACACATATAAACAATCTTAAATAAATAAAACAACGACTCGTAACTTCCTCAAAAATATAGTTTACTAGGGAGATTATCGTGACTTAAACTCCTCAAATGAGTTTAACCGAATCCCGAACGCATGTGCAGTTCACACAGCATGGGTACACTAAACGATGTTTGAACAACTATAAGTGTTATATTCAAGTGATGGAAATCAGTGTTGAGGAACTTGACACGTCTCCGAAGTTCGACAGAGGAAGATGTCAACTTGGCAGACATAATCACGTAGCTCAGTCGCTGTGGTTCCTTCCTGCAACGCCACATTAAGACTCAGAAACTCTGACGTCATGGGATGCCGGGGTGGTGGGGGGTGGTGGTGGGGGGGGGGTGAGAGAAGTTGAGGTTGGAAACTCGTATATAGTACAGTTGTTCAATTTTGGAAGCGGTGGGAACATAATTAAAAAAGATTGTAAATCTCTGGTACTTTAAATGTTGTAAATATTTGTTTCTTTAATTTCAGTTGTAGTAAGTACAACTGACAGTTTTATAACTACAAATAGTGAGTATTTAAAAACAAAATTGTAGGCTTGCACAGAATATTAAACTCCCACCCAACAAACACCAACTTAGACAGATCAAATAAATAGTCCTTGTTGAGTCCTCATAAATTGTAGGCTTGCACAGAATATTAAACTCCCACCCAACAAACACCAACTTAGACAGTTCAAATAAATAGTCGTTGTTGAGTCCTCATAAATTGTAGGCTTGCACAGAATATTAAACTCCCACCCAACAAACACCAACTTAGACAGATCAAATAAATAGTCCTTGTTGAGTCCTCATAAATTGTAGGCTTGCACAGAATATTAAACTCCCACCCAACAAACACCAACTTAGACAGATCAAATAAATAGCCGTTGTTGAGTCCTCATAAATTGTAGGCTTGCACAGAATATTAAACTCCCACCCAACATACACCAACTTAGACAGATCAAATAAATAGTCGTTGTTGAGTCCTCATAAATTGTAGGCTTGCACAGAATATTAAACTCCCACCCAACAAACACCAACTTAGACAGATCAAATAAATAGTCCTTGTTGAGTCCTCATAAATTGTAGGCTTGCACAGAATATTAAACTCCCACCCAACAAACACCAACTTAGACAGATCAAATAAATAGTCGTTGTTGAGTCCTCATAAATTGTAGGCTTGCACAGAATATTAAACTCCCACCCAACAAACACCAACTTAGACAGATCAAATAAATAGTCCTTGTTGAGTCCTCATAAATTGTAGGCTTGCACAGAATATTAAACTCCCACCCAACAAACACCAACTTAGACAGATCAAATAAATAGTCCTTGTTGAGTCCTCATAAATTGTAGGCTTGCACAGAATATTAAACTCCCACCCAACAAACACCAACTTAGACAGTTCAAATAAATAGTCGTTGTTGAGTCCTCATAAATTGTAGGCTTGCACAGAATATTAAACTCCCACCCAACAAACACCAACTTAGACAGATCAAATAAATAGTCGTTGTTGAGTCCTCATAAATTGTAGGCTTGCACAGAATATTAAACTCCCACCCAACAAACACCAACTTAGACAGATCAAATAAATAGTCCTTGTTGAGTCCTCATAAATTGTAGGCTTGCACAGAATATTAAACTCCCACCCAACAAACACCAACTTAGCCAGATCAAATAAATAGTCCTTGTTGAGTCCTCATAAATTGTAGGCTTGCACAGAATATTAAACTCCCACCCAACAAACACCAACTTAGACAGATCAAATAAATAGTCCTTGTTGAGTCCTCATAAATTGTAGGCTTGCACAGAATATTAAACTCCCACCCAACAAACACCAACTTAGACAGATCAAATAAATAGTCGTTGTTGAGTCCTCATAAATTGTAGGCTTGCACAGAATATTAAACTCCCACCCAACAAACACCAACTTAGCCAGATCAAATAAATAGTCCTTGTTGAGTCCTCATAAATTGTAGGCTTGCACAGAATATTAAACTCCCACCCAACAAACACCAACTTAGACAGATCAAATAAATAGTCGTTGTTGAGTCCTCATAAATTGTAGGCTTGCACAGAATATTAAACTCCCACCCAACAAACACCAACTTAGACAGATCAAATAAATAGTCCTTGTTGAGTCCTCATAAATTGTAGGCTTGCACAGAATATTAAACTCCCACCCAACAAACACCAACTTAGACAGATCAAATAAATAGTCCTTGTTGAGTCCTCATAAATTGTAGGCTTGCACAGAATATTAAACTCCCACCCAACAAACACCAACTTAGACAGATCAAATAAATAGTCGTTGTTGAGTCCTCATAAATTGTAGGCTTGCACAGAATATTAAACTCCCACCCAACAAACACCAACTTAGACAGATCAAATAAATAGTCCTTGTTGAGTCCTCATAAATTGTAGGCTTGCACAGAATATTAAACTCCCACCCAACAAACACCAACTTAGACAGATCAAATAAATAGTCGTTGTTGAGTCCTCATAAATTGTAGGCTTGCACAGAATATTAAACTCCCACCCAACAAACACCAACTTAGACAGATCAAATAAATAGTCGTTGTTGAGTCCTCATAAATTGTAGGCTTGCACAGAATATTAAACTCCCACCCAACAAACACCAACTTAGACAGTTCAAATAAATAGTCCTTGTTGAGTCCTCATAAATTGTAGGCTTGCACAGAATATTAAACTCCCACCCAACAAACACCAACTTAGACAGATCAAATAAATAGTCCTTGTTGAGTCCTCATAAATTGTAGGCTTGCACAGAATATTAAACTCCCACCCAACAAACACCAACTTAGACAGATCAAATAAATAGTCGTTGTTGAGTCCTCATAAATTTAACATTAGTATTTATTATTTATATTATTATTTTTTTGTAAATTGCCGTGAAGTTCAGCATTTTGTTTAATCTCATCTCAGTATTGCACAATCAGTATAATATCCTCATTATTTCTAGTAAATATTTAATATTTTCAATAAATTGTTTAATTGCTCAGTTAAATTAACTTCAAATAGATAATAACTCTGGCTTACGCTCTGCCCTTGTAGGCATATTCCTATTCCTATTAATGGCTTGGATTATACTTGAATTATACAAATTTTTAGCAATTTATTTTGTATTTCGTTTGAAAAAAATGGGATAAATAAACAATTTTTATTCTCATTCGTTGTCTTACAAATTCACAATCCCCATATGAATGTCTGTACTTGACAACGAGTATGAGTGGTGTAATTTTGTAATTGTGTTAGAGCCACTCATATCAATAAATTAAAATACACAATTCGCTCCTCTTCTCTATGCTGATATTATGTACATGTCTAACTGTGAAAGATACATTGTTATTGTTGTTTATTGTTATTGCTGGATCAGGAAACCCCAGCTTAGCTGCAAGGCACGTCTTCTACAAGCGGGAACTTTTCGCAGGTTACGGGAAGGACGGGATATACCAGGAAAGGAAATTGTGGGATGGGAGGCATCCAAATTGACCTTTCAGAGGACCAACTCCCGTGCTCCTGTGACAGCTACGATCGAAAGCTCAAACAGGCGGATCCGCTCTGCCCTTCAACTGGCCAACTCAACTGACAGGGTATCCATGTACAACAGCCAGGGACCACAATCTCAGGTCAGGGACCAAACCCGGACGTTCCGTCTCCAGCTGCTACAATTGGAAAAACCAAAGGTGAAAGGGAATCTAATCATAATGGACAGCCAAAGACTTACCACACATAATGTCAACTTCATTTGCTGTACCCAGTGTCAGCATCGACACTGTTATAGACCAGTTTTAAGGTTATCCTGGGACAAAAGATAGATAAAGACCTTTGGTCAATCGCAGGAAGGAGGGAGATGGCTCAGATTACTGTGGGACTGCTTGCTGACCAGATAGTAAACCAAGGGTTAAGACAACCAAGATGCGATACTATTTTCCAATAAAAACGAATCAAACCACTCAAACAGTATTTTTTATTACTTTTCAGCCAGTAATAAAAACAAATTGTTCCATTATAAAAACACCACTGTGAAACGTCTGCTATGTTTCAATTTCCTCATGAGATTCCAGCGTCTCCTTTATTTACGTTTGACGTGTATTTTTACATTGGACTAGATGTTACCCGCAGGCTTCGCCCTGCAAATGATGTATAAAAACTATGACAGTTATGTGTGCTGCATTATGTGGTTAGCCCGTGGGACTACTATGAATCAAGATCAGCTGTTTGTATTTTCATCAGCTCAAAAGAAATGAATGTCCTTAAGGAATACATGGGAACTTTGAACCCCCGTGGGGCAAAGCCCTTTAGGATTTTCGCAACTTTAATTTGCCTATATTTTACTCATTACTATAATGTACTTCCCTCCCAAATTTCAGCTCACTCAGTCTAGTGGTTAGAGCGTGATTGAGCCACAAATATATAAACAAACATAAATACAAACTTACAAACTTTCACATTTAGAATATTAGTAGGATTGTTTTCCTCAGCATGTGAAAAGTAACCAGTACATCCACCAGGAAAAGGAAATAATGTAAATACAATCATGGTTATAGGAAAAATTATTTTATAACGTTCTTTCTGTTATAGCGTGTCAAGAAATGTTTTGAAATAATATTCTGTTTTGAACTTTTTAACAAGTCTTAAACGAATGTTAGGGAAGGGCTATATAGTTGCAAACAGCAAAATGTATACCCCATGAAAGCTCCATACATTTATAGCTCCTACAACTCGCTAGAATATAATACATTGAGATGTTAAACAAATGTAATACCCCCGTAGCAGCAAACCTGCAAACTGAGCTAATTTCAAATGCAAGTACATGTATCTTAATGCCACATAAAGCCACATACCAAGTTTCATAAATATACATTCATAAATAAACTATTTACCACATTTTTAATTATTCTCCATAAGAATAACATGGGAGCTGAGTACGCAGGTTTGCTGCTACGGAAACTATTAAATAAAAAATCATTTTTTGTGCAAATATCAATAGACCCCAACGATATAAAGCAATATACCAAGTTTGGTCAGGATAAGTTGATAAATAAGCGAGATAAACAATTTTTCTTATTCTCTATAAGAATAACATTGGACAACGTACTGTGTTTAGCACTTTCAATATCTCTGTAACCAATTGACGTAGAGAAATGATAAAAACACCAAATTGTTCGTATTTTTAAGCCAAATCCAGTGGTCAAAAGTAAAATTTGATTTAATAAAATATTATATGTAAAAAACTCAAAAAACCCATTTTTGGGGTTCAAATTTCCCCAAAATACCCCTTTGGAATGAGCGATCTGGCTGGTTTTTGAACTTAAAGTCATAAATGTTGCTTTATAAGTTTGTACCAAATTTAATCAAAATCGGACCAATTTTACGAGAGTTATCGCACCCTCGGACACACACACATAAGTGTTTACATTTGCCCCTAGAGTTTTATTTATATTTCGTGTGAGTGTCAATAGTCAGTTTTAGTAACACAAAGCAGATTCTGAGTTATCCAAGCAGCTGCCAGCAACTTTGCCCTTGTGGATGTAAACGCCATGTAATTAATTGTTATCTGATAAGCTCTTTGCAAAGGCTTTGTCTCATGTAGTCCTGTGTTAAGGTCTCGTAACATTGAGAGAGAATAGTCTAATAACATTATACTTTACATCCTTATCTCCTGAAAATCTTTATCGAGTCTTTTGCTAGATTGAAATGCTTGATAAATATTATATTATCGTCTCATCACTCGAGATTTAGTGATGAGAGATAACTAACTAAAATAATAAATATAGCTCGGATTGTAGTTAGTTCTATTTATTGTTATAACTAGAATAGTTATGAATGTGGTCGTTTCTCCTAGGTGTAGTGATGGCCACAGAATCCTGGGAAAGAATGTCTGAGGGAGTCAGTCAGAGGATATTGGAGGATATAAAACTTTATGCAATTGGTTGATTTATATCGTAATTTTTATTTCCTCAAATTTGGTATTATTTAAATTACTTTAATTTCAATATATTGTTTCTTACATGTTTGTAAGTATTTCCGTAACCTGTGTTTCTGTTGGTCGGTAGTAAAATATTCGTATTCAGTTGTGCTAGGGGACTTTTCAACAAATTATATCATGTTTTACAATGATTCTAATACTTTATTTATAGTAACATGGTATATGGATGGAGTATTGTTGTAAACAATTTTAGAATCTGAGTTGGTGGAAATATTTGTTTTGACGATTCCTGAACTAGAAACAGTCCTTTTTGATGTGGATGACTGTCTATTTAACCACCAAATAGAACTGCACTGAGCGGTATCATCATGTTTTATTTGTCTCACTGAAGTCAGCGTGAATCCCAAACTAAACAGTCGACATCAAAACAGTGTAAACACAAGACAGTTTTCCCTTGCTGATACAGATGTTTTGCGCTCCAAAACAGTTTCAAAACTTAACGACCCTCTGTAAATCTCACCTCTCGCAAGCTTTTTAAGTCATGTTTACTCTGGGAACGTTTTCCAACTAGTATCAGTTTTGCCCTTTTACTTTCAGCACTAATTAGGATTTTTTCTTCCCAAAATCTTTACACATTTTAAAATTTAATTGACCTCCTTAAAGTTAGAGACGCTGGAAGGTGTTCTACCGTTGCGATGCTGGATTTTTCTTAGGCTTTTGACTCCATTGATCACAGCTTGCTGTTAGCCATGATGAAGTTTTACAGATTTGATCATCGGGTAGTTTCATGGTTTCATTCCTATTTAGATGGAAGGAGCCAAAAGACCAAAGTGGGCTCTTATGTTTCTGCCTCTCTGAAAAAAATAATTAGGAGTGCCACAGGGTAGCTGTCTTGGGCCTGTCTTGTTTACTTTATTTTCTGCCTCCATGGGGAAGTATTTGCATCATTGCCAGTTGTACTCGTATGCTGATGATGTCCAGCTGGCTCTTCAGTACGACAGTGACCAAGTTAGCCGGGCTGTTTCCAATCTCAATTCTGATCTAGATGCCATTTATGGTTGGTCTTTAAGCCATGGTATCCGATTGAACAAGAACAAGTGCTCTTTGTTGACATTCCCGGCTGGCAAGGTTCTGCAATTCCCGCCCTTGTCTGGCGTGTACCTCGGTGGTGTTTTACTGAACGAGTGTAGCTCTCCCAAACTTCTTGGACTTCAGTTTGATGTCAGACTTTCCTTCTCTGGACATGTAAGCATTGTATGTCAGAGAGCTATGGCCCGTTTGAGAATGTTGTACAGGTATCGGCACTTGTTCCCCGCACCTGCTAAGCTTCGGCTTGTGCAGGCTTTGGTGCTCTCTATACTTGAGTATTGTCTTCCGGTATATGGCAATGTTGTATCTCTAGGTGACATGGACCGGTTGCAGAGAGTGCAGAACATGTGTGTCAGGTACGTTTGTGGACTGAGGAAATTTGACCACATTTCACTTGAGCGAAAACCCTTGGCTTATTGTCAATAGCTGACTTATGCTTTCTCCGCACTTCTTGTTTCGTTCGGAGAGTCCTGACTGAGGAGAGACCGAAATATTTGAGAGAGAGGCTCAGAACCCGTTCCGAAATGCGTTCCCGGTGTACCAGGCAGGACAACATGCTTGAGATGCCTCGTGTGCGCTGTGAGTACGCTCGTAAGGGGTTTTCTTATTTTGCCCCAAAGCTCCATAACTCTCTGTCGTCCAGTTTCGGCCATGAATTGGTCAGTCAAAAGACTTTTAAAAAAAGATAGCAAAATGCGTTATTAAGGGGACAGATTTCAAAGATTTTGTTTTTTATCAGGCCAATTTTGTTAGTTTTAAGTCATATAACATTATATAATATTATTAGATAATTTTTTTGTAAATAGCTTTGTGTATACAATTTTATGTGACTCGAGTTGTTTTTAAAACCATGTAATGTTCATTAAAACTCTCTAAATAAGATACCATTTTATTTATTTATGTATTTATATGTTTCGCATTGGGTATCATGGGCATCCTAGCCTAACATTTAGAACTTCGGTTCAAGCGGACACGAGTTCAAATCTCGGGTTGTCCACAAATAATTGAAGGGTTTGAACCGGATTCCCTTAGAAGAGTTTGACGCGTACTCTGAACAAGATTGCCGATGCCATTAAAGTAAAAAGAGAATATTCAATTATTTAACACGTTTATTATAAATAGCCACTCTATGCCGGTTACAAGGGTACAGTTTCAGTAAATGTTGTAGCTGCTTAATAACAAAGGAGTTGACTTCGCCCTATCCTGTGCGCTGTTACGGTTATTATACTCGTGTAGTTAATAATCTAAAAAAAAACACCATCGTTGCAATAATTTTAAACTGAGATACAAATGGCAAGTTCTAAAATATTTTAAAATATGTTTTGAATAACGTGTATAGACCATTCTGAACCTTAAAGTGTATAGACCATGCTGAGCCTTAACGTGTATAGACCATGCTGAACCTTAACGTGTATAGATCATGCTGAACCTTAACGTGTATAGACCATGCTGAACCTTAACGTGTATAGACTATGCTGAACCTTAACGTGTATAGACCATGCTGAACCTTAACGTGTATAGACCATGCTGAACCTTAACGTGTATAGACCATGCTGAACCTTAACGTGTATCGACCATGCTGAACCTTAACGTGTGTCGACCATGCTGAACCTTAACGTGTATCGACCATACTGAACCTTAACGTGTATCGACCATGCTGAACCTTTACGTGTATCGACCATGCTGAACCTTAACGTGTATCGACCATGCTGAACCTTAACGTGTATAGACCGTGCTGAACCTTAACGTGTATAGACCATGCTGAACCTTAACGTGTATAGACCATGCTGAACCTTAACGTGTATCGACCATGCTGAGCCTTAACGTGTATCGACCATGCTGAACCTTAACGTGTATAGACCATGCTGAACCTTAACGTGTATAGACCATGCTGAGCCTTAACGTGTATAGACCATGCTGAGCCTTAACGTGTATAGACCATGCTGAGCCTTAACGTGTATAGACCATGCTGAACCTTAACGTGTATCGACCATGCTGAACCTTAACGTGTATCGACCATGCTGAACCTTAACGTGTATAGACCATGCTGTACCTTAACGTGTATAGACCATTCTCAGACTTAACGTGTATAGACCATGCTGAACCTTAACGTGTATAGACCATTCTGAACCTTAACGTGTATAGACCATACTGAACGTTAACGTGTATCGACCATGCTGAACCTTAACGTGTATAGACCATTCTGAACCTTAACGTGTATAGACCATGCTGAGCCTTAACGTGTATAGACCATGCTGAACCTTAACGTGTATATACCATGCTGAACCTTAACGTGTATAGACCATGCTGAACCTTAACTTGTATAGACCATGCTGAACCTTAACGTGTATATACCATGCTGAACCTTAACGTGTATAGACCATGCTGAACCATAACGTGTATAGACCATTCTGAACCTTAACGTGTATAGACCATTCTGAACCTTAACGTGTATAGACCATGCTGAACCTTAACGTGTGAAATTATAGAGTTTGTTATGGTAACAAGCTCAAATTTGGCATGTCGATTTATCATTTGATTACGTGTATTGAAAAATTAGCGTTTTATATAATCCACTCTGTTCGGTTAAATTGTTTGGCAATTAACATTGTGATGCATTAGTGGTTGATTACGGTTAATTGTGCATTTACATTTACAACTGATCAAGTTAGAATCAACAGTTGCTATCATAACTTAAAATTATTTCCATCTGTTCCAACATTGAAAAGCAATTTCAACCAATTTAGGGAAACATAATTTAAACGGGTATTTCTCCCAATGATTAAAATTAATTACAAAATTTATTTATATATGTTTCTGTATTCCTCAGCAATTATAACAATGCTTAACATGTTTTAACTATAGTACAATACTTATAATATAAGAATATATAAAAATAATTCAAATTATAAACGTAGACGACATACTTAAATTGCTATAATAAAGAGAGTAATGGAAAATAAGCAATCTAAATAGAATCTCACTTCTCAAGAGAGTCCCACCCTTATAAACTGCCACTCAGAAAGCTTGTAAATTATAAGATCACATCCGTATCTTATGAACAAATTGGCTGATCGACACTCTCGGATTTCAACGTGGGTTCAACCTTCACTGTAACTGCTGGTGATATGTCAAAATTTTACTGTGTATTCGTAATTCTATGCCATTTAGAATTTTCATACCCATATGATATATTTACTGGGCGTTTCATGTTTTTTTCACATAACACACTATCACTAACCTAAACTATTTAATTATTACTGTTTGACTGGATTGTTGAATGATGCAAATGTTGCTAATAAGCAAGTATGATTCTGCGGTTGATTCACTTCATAACCTACACACTATATCGGGAGAAAATCAGATACTGAAGTAAAAAGGTTCTACATGCTTATTTAGGATAGTTTACTAGGTTTTAAATATGAAAAAATAGTGTTAACTTTATTTCGATGAAAATATTTTTACAAATTGAATATTTACTTGCGAAATCATTAAACACTAACATTTTAATACAGGTGACAAGAAAACCATTTCAAGATAACGGCCATGGTTACCATTTTCTGGGTCTTGAAATACTTTATTAATTTCTAATTTTGTGAACACATGATATTAAAAGATTTTTCGCTACAGGGAATTGATTAATATAATCTCTTATTAAAAATTTTAAGAAAACTATCATGGAATAATAATTTTGTATAATATGGTTAATAAATTAATAAGTAAGGATGTTTACGTTGTTTTTGGGGTCAACTAGGTTCTTATGGGTTGCAAATAGTAATCTTTTCAGCTGTTTGGCATGGAGTCCCATTCTGACCTTTTATTGTATATTAACACCAGAGGCAGTTTGTTACTAGTGCTTAAACGCTTTAAGAACCGCTCAGATTGTGTGGACATCCCGGGAATCGAACCCGTGACCCCTTGAACCAAAGTCCAGAATCATACCTCAGGCTAGCGAGACGCACTAAGGTTTTGGTTCGTGTATAAAATATTTTCCAATCTAAAAGAGAGGATTATGATATTTTCATTTTTAAATTTGCCACTTGTATGAACAACAACATCAAGACAAGTCTATAACGGAAGATTGTTATTGCAGGACCCGTTATCTGGGATAACGAACTTGCCATTGTTGTGCAGTATCTCGCCTACCACGGCGCCGGCCCGATTACAAGCAAGGACATATCGTGATTCTTGTCCTGTCATACAGCTTTTGGCTGGGCCAGCAGATTGGTGTAACCGATACACTGATCATAATGTGTCATAATGTACCCAAGTGAATAGAGAGGGGTTTTGAAGGTCTTATAACGTCACATGTTGTAGCTTTTTCCCATTGTAGTCTAGATCGCTTTGTAGTTTCACAAACATTGCTCCCTCTAATACATTTTTTGTATATCTAAGCCAGTGACATTTTTTAACGTTTTGATAGGTAATGTATTCCTTTGATAGTTTAATTAACCTTTCATTTTACCTTTATTAATTTATTATCTCTTTATTTCATCAACGGCAACACCATTTTACAGAAAAGATATCATGACAGACAAAGTTAAATAATATACAATATGATGTTCAATACGATATACAATATACAATATGATGTGCAATACTATATACAATATACAATATGATATTCAATACGATTTACAATATACAATATTATGTGCAATACAATATACAATATACAATATGATGTGCAATACGATATACAATATGACTATGCAACAGGATACAAGAATATACAAAGAGATAAGTAAGAACATTGACAGTTGCGATTGGATCTAATTAAATTAGATAAAATCTAAAAGATTATATCTTTTAAAGATTTTATATAGCTTTACACAATACCACGAACCAGACCTCGAAAAGAAGATTTTTACAGATAGAGTCATATGTTAAAGATTTGCAAACAACACGTAAATAAAAGTTGAACGGGCTGTCATTATTGAGTCCGTTATCCAACTGAGGTCGGGCTTGCGGCAATGCTACTAGTTTAGACCTTTAAATACAGATTGACTTACGATTTTACAAAAGATTTTCCTCTTACTCCTTGTTGGACCGTAAGAAATAAAAACTGTGCACTGTGAATAGAATGGTAATTTAATACAAAAAATAATAACCAGCTAGCACTGAATTACAACAAAACTAATTTAGAAACGAAGAAACAACTATGAACTTTTTATACTGAGATCTTCTACTATATTGGTACAAATTGGGATTTACATGAATGTGTTTTATGAATAATAATCTAAAAATAGTAGTATTATATATATATTCAGCTCTTTGCAATGTAATTAAAACTAAACCAATGACATGTAATGTTTTGTAGGATCATGGAAGAAGTTAAATCTGTATACGGTGTACCAAATATGAAAAGAAGAGTTCCAATTAAGTGCCAATTAGTTTTAAAGCTTTATTCTTATGCTTGTTAAAAAACTCGGCACTCTGTTTCATTTTCTACAGGAGTATTCGCTGCTTGTTATTCCGAGAAAGCAATAATGCTCGGCCGTGTTGCATTTGTTTTACTCGTTCATTATAAATGAGTAAATAAGACGCTTCTCAACAACATACTTTGAATGCTGAACTTTGCTTTTAAATTATACTAAAGAGTTTACGTTAAAAAGGAGTCTGAGGAAAAGCTTTTATATCTTTACTTCTAGCCCATTGGAGTGTAGGTACTAAAGGCAACCCTACTTCTAGCCCATTGGAGTGTAGGTACTAAAGGCAACCCTACTTCTAGCCCATTGGAGTGTAGGTACTAAAGGCAACCCTACTTCTAGCCCATTGGAGTGTAGGTACTAAAGGCAACCCTACTTCTAGCCCATTGGAGTGTAGGTACTAAAGGCAACCCTACTTCTAGCCCATTGGAGTGTAGGTACTAAAGGCAACCCTACTTCTAGCCCATTGGAGTGTAGGTACTAAAGGCAACCCTACTTCTAGCCCATTGGAGTGTAGGTACTAAAGGCAACCCTACTTCTAGCCCATTGGAGTGTAGGTACTAAAGGCAACCCTACTTCTAGCCCATTGGAGTGTAGGTACTAAAGGCAACCCTACTTCTAGCCCATTGGAGTGTAGGTACTAAAGGCAACCCTACTTCTAGCCCATTGGAGTGTAGGTACTAAAGGCAACCCCTTTTAATAAATAGGTAAGAAAATCTCGATTTTTCGATGAGGAATGGTTTTGTTTTAATTTAAAAATAGCATTAATTATACACGCCCGAATGATTAACATAATCATAGATATAGATATGAGTTAGATATTCGACCTTAAATACGGGTAATTAAAGTAAAAGTAGTTAATGAAAATTGGTACCTTATAGAAAGATTGTGCGATATTTTAAAGTGAAACATGTTCCTATTCTATCTTATTTATTTTATATATTTTACACATAATGAGCATGGCCAAGTACTTTCAAAGCCTAAGAAATATTTCTTAACAACTCTATCTTCATATTTTTAATATGACTATAAACACCAGAATGAATGTCAAAACCAATATTTGGGTAAAACATTATCATTGCCCCGACAATTATTTCGATGGCTTCGAATGTAATACTGAGTAGCTAATTAAAACAAAGAACAATTGCACTGAGATAACAAATAGAAATAACTTAACAAATTGTTATTAAAGGTTATTATTTTGACATTTTGTTATTTAGTTAAGCCTAAATTTTGAAAAAACTTATTTTCTTTAATTATTCTTTAAAATTACGACAGTTAATTTGACGAGCATGAAAACATTTTGCTTGTCTAAAGATGGGTTTTAATTGTGGTATTTGGGAAAATCGTTTATAACCTCTGACATTTACGCAGTAAGAGTTAAGATTTGTACTCTAATACATTGTCATTTCTGGAAATCAGCTGGCATAGACTCAATACCCACAGCTGGTGAATCTATATCGCTAATGCAGGTTACAGTCTAAATACAGTGTTTCCATTGTCACCAATAAATATCTTATTTAGAGGGTATTGAGCCGCGACACAATTCAGGTATTCAGTTGTGTTTGCTCGTAGCCTTAGAGCTTAATACGGACCACTGCATTACCACAGCCATGGACCTCATTTAGTATATAAACCGTCCAGAGCTGTTTAGTGTTTGTATGGCGATGATGAAATGGAACACCTTTTAGAGAAACGTGAAGAAGTAAGACGTCGAGTGACGTACGAAACCGCTTCACCAACTCATGATTGTTCAGAAGGCTTGGCTCCTCCTAAAATTTCATCGGCTCTTCTGATAGCTAAGCTCGGCCCCTTCAGATAAGTTAATCAAATTTTAATCCACTCTTTACTTTCTCAACCTACACATGTGGAGAAATTATTGTGGTGGAAATATTTTTTTTGTGCTTGTTGAACCCAAACAATATTTTTCGAGATTATATTTATCTGTATCTATTTATCTGGATAAATATAGACTATATCCCTCGCGAATGGGACATTTTTGATTAAATTTACGAGGTATTCATCCAAGGTTTTTTTATATTTCGATTTATTTATTTTGAAAGGGAATTATCTCCCAAAAACCTCTAAAACCACAAAAAATCCTAATATTTTTAACACGGTTTTAACGTATTTTAACGAATTTATTTTTCAAACTAATTATTGGTGATACGATTTCTAGTACAAAATCAGGGTAAAAATGTACATAGGTCCAAAACTAAGCTATCTTTATTTTGTGCGAACTTGCAATAAAATTTACTGGTCATCGCTAAAAACAACTCAAACAATTAAGGGGGAAGTAAGGGAATCTCTCCTCTATAACTGCTGTTGTAGACAATATTTTATATCATCCTATTAAGAGATATGTTTATACTGCCAAACCAGTTTATTTTATACGTGCGCATTTATAGAAAAATATTAAAACTAATATCAAAAAATTATATGTCTACTTTCTTACTTAAAGCTCAACATTTCCTGGTTATAAATTGTCTTCAACTAGTTTAGAGTTAAAGTGAAAATACGTGTAATAGTAATGATGACAAATTTAACAGACATAGTAAAATGTTGCGGACATCATCACTTCCATGCATACAGAGACTGATGTCCATGATGGCCGCGTCATCAGTAGCGCCAATGATCGATGGCTGCCCAACACAGACCGTCACATAAGCTGCAGAGTTGTGGTAATGATATTGGGAGTTCTGTTCAGAAACTGTTCAGTTGTTACAAGTTAAATGCGCTCACGCGGGAAATTCGAACAACTTTGAAAAGTTTTTGGAGAATTATATGTATACTTAAAATGGAAAACTCCCCATCAGATATTTGTATTCAATTGTAATTGATAATGTTTTGTTGTATAATAAACTATCAGGCTAAATAAAGTTATATATATATGTGTTTAATATCTTTAGTCATAGAATCTCGCTAAAAGCATTCAATGTAAAGGTAAAAAATTAAACTTTTCAAAACTTCAACGCGGACTCTGTGTGGATGCTGAAATTCTCTGAAGAATTAAAAATTCGTTTCATGAAAAGACTTCGTTAAAGGGCTTGTATCCTTACATTCATAAAATAAATAGCTTATTATTTTGGAAAAGGTTTGAAGATTAAAACAAGAAGGTGAATGTCTGTAAAAACGTCCTTTACTTTCTCATTAGAAAAGCTAGCAGTATTTATATTTGATCATATTAAAAAACTGTATGTAATTGAAAAAACTCCTAAATTTAGGTACTAGTAACGTGTATTAAGGTGTCTAAAATTCTAGATTATTATTAGTATTATGCCTTACTTTTTAAATATTACAACATGTACAATCAAAAGTAATTATATTAATGAAATTATTCCCAAGTAGACTTTTGTCTGTGTTTGAGAATGTCAGATTCTTTTTGATTTACTACATTGTTACAAAAACCACGTTGAACACTAAAAATGTGACTATAAATTGTATAAACTAAGAACATTTACAAACAATAATTTACAATTGTATACAGCCCATGTAGTGCCCGCGGCTACGATTTTGGACATGTAAAATAACCAAAAACTTAAAATACCTAAAAAAGAAAAGATCGATTTGATAATCATCCACTATGTGTGTATTGCGACTGTAATAGCGCCTCTACCTAACCCGTGTGTATTGCGACTGTAATAGCGCCTCTACCTAACCCGTGTGTATTGCGACTGTAATAGCGCCTCTACCTAACCCGTGTGTATTGCGACTGTAATAGCGCCTCTACCTAACCCGTGTGTATTGCGACTGTAATAGCGCCTCTACCTAACCCGTGTGTATTGCGACTGTAATAGCGCCTCTACCTAACCCGTGTGTATTGCGACTGTAATAGCGCCTCTACCTAACCCGTGTGTATTGCGACTGTAATAGCGCCTCTACCTAACCCGTGTGTATTGCGACTGTAATAGCGCCTCTACCTAACCCGTGTGTATTGCGACTGTAATAGCGCCTCTACCTAACCCGTGTGTATTGCGACTGTAATAGCGCCTCTACCTAACCCGTGTGTATTGCGACTGTAATAGCGCCTCTACCTAACCCGTGTGTATTGCGACTGTAATAGCGCCTCTACCTAACCCGTGTGTATTGCGACTGTAATAGCGCCTCTACCTAACCCGTGTGTATTGCGACTGTAATAGCGCCTCTACCTAACCCGTGTGTATTGCGACTGTAATAGCGCCTCTACCTAACCCGTGTGTATTGCGACTGTAATAGCGCCTCTACCTAACCCGTGTGTATTGCGACTGTAATAGCGCCTCTACCTAACCCGTGTGTATTGCGACTGTAATAGCGCCTCTACCTAACCCGTGTGTATTGCGACTGTAATAGCGCCTCTACCTAACCCGTGTGTATTGCGACTGTAATAGCGCCTCTACCTAACCCGTGTGTATTGCGACTGTAATAGCGCCTCTACCTAACCCGTGTGTATTGCGACTGTAATAGCGCCTCTACCTAACCCGTGTTTATTGCGACTGTAATAGCGCCTCTACCTAACCCGTGTGTATTGCGACTGTAATAGCGCCTCTACCTAACCCGTGTGTATTGCGACTGTAATAGCGCCTCTACCTAACCCGTGTGTATTGCGACTGTAATAGCGCCTCTACCTAACCCGTGTGTATTGCGGCTGTAATAGCGCCTCTACCTAACCCGTGTGTATTGCGACTGTAATAGCGCCTCTACCTAACCCGTGTGTACTGCGACTGTAATAGCGCCTCTACCTAACCCGTGTGTACTGCGACTGTAATAGCGCCTCTACCTAACCCGTGTGTATTGCGACTGTAATAGCGCCTCTACCTAACCCGTGTGTACTGCGACTGTAATAGCGCCTCTACCTAACCCGTGTGTACTGCGACTGTAATAGCGCCTCTACCTAACCCGTGTGTACTGCGACTGTAATAGCGCCTCTACCTAACCCGTGTGTACTGCGACTGTAATAGCGCCTCTACCTAACCCGTGTGTACTGCGACTGTAATAGCGCCTCTACCTAACCCGTGTGTACTGCGACTGTAATAGCGCCTCTACCTAACCCGTGTGTACTGCGACTGTAATAGCGCCTCTACCTAACCCGTGTGTACTGCGACTGTAATAGCGCCTCTACCTAACCCGTGTGTACTGCGACTGTAATAGCGCCTCTACCTAACCCGTGTGTATTGCGACTGTAATAGCGCCTCTACCTAACCCGTGTGTATTGCGACTGTAATAGCGCCTCTACCTAACCCGTGTGTATTGCGACTGTAATAGCGCCTCTACCTAACCCGTGTGTACTGCGACTGTAATAGCGCCTCTACCTAACCCGTGTGTACTGCGACTGTAATAGCGCCTCTACCTAACCCGTGTGTATTGCGACTGTAATAGCGCCTCTACCTAACCCGTGTGTATTGCGACTGTAATAGCGCCTCTACCTAACCCGTGTGTATTGCGACTGTAATAGCGCCTCTACCTAACCCGTGTGTATTGCGACTGTAATAGCGCCTCTACCTAACCCGTGTGTATTGCGACTGTAATAGCGCCTCTACCTAACCCGTGTGTATTGCGACTGTAATAGCGCCTCTACCTAACCCGTGTGTATTGCGACTGTAATAGCGCCTCTACCTAACCCGTGTGTATTGCGGCTGTAATAGCGCCTCTACCTAACCCGTGTGTATTGCGACTGTAATAGCGCCTCTACCTAACCCGTGTGTACTGCGACTGTAATAGCGCCTCTACCTAACCCGTGTGTACTGCGACTGTAATAGCGCCTCTACCTAACCCGTGTGTACTGCGACTGTAATAGCGCCTCTACCTAACCCGTGTGTACTGCGACTGTAATAGCGCCTCTACCTAACCCGTGTGTACTGCGACTGTAATAGCGCCTCTACCTAACCCGTGTGTACTGCGACTGTAATAGCGCCTCTACCTAACCCGTGTGTACTGCGACTGTAATAGCGCCTCTACCTAACCCGTGTGTACTGCGACTGTAATAGCGCCTCTACCTAACCCGTGTGTACTGCGACTGTAATAGCGCCTCTACCTAACCCGTGTGTACTGCGACTGTAATAGCGCCTCTACCTAACCCGTGTGTACTGCGACTGTAATAGCGCCTCTACCTAACCCGTGTGTACTGCGACTGTAATAGCGCCTCTACCTAACCCGTGTGTATTGCGACTGTAATAGCGCCTCTACCTAACCCGTGTGTATTGCGACTGTAATAGCGCCTCTACCTAACCCGTGTGTATTGCGACTGTAATAGCGCCTCTACCTAACCCGTGTGTACTGCGACTGTAATAGCGCCTCTACCTAACCCGTGTGTACTGCGACTGTAATAGCGCCTCTACCTAACCCGTGTGTATTGCGACTGTAATAGCGCCTCTACCTAACCCGTGTGTATTGCGACTGTAATAGCGCCTCTACCTAACCCGTGTGTATTGCGACTGTAATAGCGCCTCTACCTAACCCGTGTGTATTGCGACTGTAATAGCGCCTCTACCTAACCCGTGTGTATTGCGACTGTAATAGCGCCTCTACCTAACCCGTGTGTACTGCGACTGTAATAGCGCCTCTACCTAACCCGTGTGTACTGCGACTGTAATAGCGCCTCTACCTAACCCGTGTGTATTGCGACTGTAATAGCGCCTCTACCTAACCCGTGTGTATTGCGACTGTAATAGCGCCTCTACCTAACCCGTGTGTATTGCGACTGTAATAGCGCCTCTACCTAACCCGTGTGTACTGCGACTGTAATAGCGCCTCTACCTAACCCGTGTGTACTGCGACTGTAATAGCGCCTCTACCTAACCCGTGTGTATTGCGACTGTAATAGCGCCTCTACCTAACCCGTGTGTATTGCGACTGTAATAGCGCCTCTACCTAACCCGTGTGTATTGCGACTGTAATAGCGCCTCTACCTAACCCGTGTGTATTGCGACTGTAATAGCGCCTCTACCTAACCCGTGTGTATTGCGACTGTAATAGCGCCTCTACCTAACCCGTGTGTACTGCGACTGTAATAGCGCCTCTACCTAACCCGTGTGTACTGCGACTGTAATAGCGCCTCTACCTAACCCGTGTGTACTGCGACTGTAATAGCGCCTCTACCTAACCCGTGTGTACTGCGACTGTAATAGCGCCTCTACCTAACCCGTGTGTATTGCGACTGTAATAGCGCCTCTACCTAACCCGTGTGTATTGCGACTGTAATAGCGCCTCTACCTAACCCGTGTGTATTGCGACTGTAATAGCGCCTCTACCTAACCCGTGTGTACTGCGACTGTAATAGCGCCTCTACCTAACCCGTGTGTACTGCGACTGTAATAGCGCCTCTACCTAACCCGTGTGTATTGCGACTGTAATAGCGCCTCTACCTAACCCGTGTGTATTGCGACTGTAATAGCGCCTCTACCTAACCCGTGTGTATTGCGACTGTAATAGCGCCTCTACCTAACCCGTGTGTATTGCGACTGTAATAGCGCCTCTACCTAACCCGTGTGTATTGCGACTGTAATAGCGCCTCTACCTAACCCGTGTGTACTGCGACTGTAATAGCGCCTCTACCTAACCCGTGTGTACTGCGACTGTAATAGCGCCTCTACCTAACCCGTGTGTATTGCGACTGTAATAGCGCCTCTACCTAACCCGTGTGTATTGCGACTGTAATAGCGCCTCTACCTAACCCGTGTGTATTGCGACTGTAATAGCGCCTCTACCTAACCCGTGTGTACTGCGACTGTAATAGCGCCTCTACCTAACCCGTGTGTACTGCGACTGTAATAGCGCCTCTACCTAACCCGTGTGTACTGCGACTGTAATAGCGCCTCTACCTAACCCGTGTGTATTGCGACTGTAATAGCGCCTCTACCTAACCCGTGTGTATTGCGACTGTAATAGCGCCTCTACCTAACCCGTGTGTATTGCGACTGTAATAGCGCCTCTACCTAACCCACCCCTCTCTAGCGAACCAGCCCTTTATACAACAGAGGCAAAACTAATTTAAATATTATTTGTACCGTGTAAATGTAAAGTATCAGTGTTTGCACTGTGACAAGCCGCAAAGAGCGCAGTTTTATTTGAAGTGACTCTTCTTATTCTTGTTATTACCTAATCTTGGAAAATTGTAAGAGGTGTAAAGGTGATAAAAAATAAATTGCAATTAAAACAAAATACAGTAAATTTTAAGCTAATAAGATCAAACATATTAGTATTCCAAATTGAATATCACTGATTTTATGTTATTAATTTTAATTATAAAAAAAGTAATAAGAACGACTTAAAAATGTGTGTTCAGTTTTTCCTAGACAAAAACAATAAAATGATGATCCCTATATATTTTTTTATATTGTAAGATCCATAGTAGGTTCCCTACCCTACATGTATGTATATGCATACAAAGAATATAGATGCCCCCAAAAAAGTAAAGTATATGTATATGTATATTTAGTAAAGTAAAGCTTACGATGGACAAAAATTATTTGAGTGGAAAGTAAACTGAAATTAAGGTTGTAAAATAAGTAATGAACTTGATGAATTTTGGAGTTTACAATTCCTAAACAATAACTCGCACAGTGTATGAAGGTATAGAACTGGGCCCGGTTTTAGTTTGTTTAGCTCTCAGTTGGTGATTCTTTCTTAGAAAACTTGTCTTCGTATACAAAAATGGATTATGGCAGTTTTGTAATGATACATATACGTTAAACATGTGAATGCCGACAATATATATTCAAACATGTCTTTTACTCTTGCATGAATAAGCGATATGAAAGTATTATTGAAACACTCTCGTGGTTTAATTTCACGCGAAATGATCTTTAAAATATTTTAAAATCATTTTCAGATGGCAGTTTAATTTTAGAATCTTTACATGTAGTTTGAAAATCCAAATTCCTTCATTAAATTAACAGGAATATTGAATACATTTTTTGTCGCGGTAGTATTGGTATTTATCATATGGTTGTAGGTTTGACATTAATTGAAGAACGGTAAACACCTTTAAATTAAACTTAAAATAATACTTATAGAATGCCATATGTGAAGAATAAGAATAAGAATGATTTATTTTCTCCAGTTAAACATGTTACAAAGTATTTCAAATATGCACGCATTTTCCTGTTCATTGATCTTGATTGTTTTAATTATAATTTAAATTAAATTAAAATACACATCTTAAAGAACAAAACAAAAATAAACAATACTCTACTAAAATTATCCTCTTAAATCTGCCTCCTTTTGATTGTCTCTATAAATAAAACAGGAATTATAAACTAATACTGTTCACTATTTCACAGAAATTTATATACAAGTAATTTTAATTTTAAACAACTATACTCAATATTCAGTTACTTTTATTTATAAATTATGTGCAATTAAACAAATTTGGAGCAAATGTAGGGCCTCCAAGGCATAGCCTGTTTGGAGGTTCCTTTCCTTCAAAATAACCAAAATTATAAACAGCGATCAGATAAAATAAACAAAACGTGATAAACAAAAACGGTCTACAGAATCAAGTGTGCCTAAAGATTTACCTAAAAGAAAAGAAAATACATCCGAAACTTAACTGTGGTTAGAGGCTCTCAAACCGCGCACCGCGCTTCACCACCAGGCGGCTCATGGCACCTCCCCAGAGACTTGCCTCTGGAGTTGGTCTCCCCAGGTGCCGTCAAAGCCCATAGCATGCAATGCATAGTGCCTGTGTAGCAAAGCTAGCCATAGTGCGCTGTACAACAGTAGTCATGCCGCGCGCTTGAGCCCCAACATAGGGCCTTATGGAGAATAGAATAACATGGAGTCTTATGGAGAATAGAATAACATGGGCTCTTACGGAGAATAGAATAACACGGGCTCTTATGAGGAATGGAATTAGGGTGTAATTGCCTCCCTCTATGGCTCTTTTGCATCTCTCTATGGTTAATTATCTACAATTTTGGTACTTATTAACCCACGCGTCCTTCACTTCCTTCTGTGTATCTAACTCCAGCTCCTGTTCTTTTAGCTGGCGAGTGTAACATTTTAAGTAACCTGACTGGATGGTATGTTGATTCGCGTCCTTCTGTTGTTAATCATCTAGCCTTCAGTGGTAATTATTTGACCCTTGTGTCCTTCCGTTGTTAATCATTTAGCCTTCTGTGGTAATTATTTAACCCACGTGTCCTTCTGTTGTTAATCATCTAGCCTTCTGTGGTAATTATCTGACCCTCATGTCCTTCTGCTGTTAATCATCTAGCCTTCTGTACATCTAACCACAACATCCTCAACATAGTCTCTGTCAGCAAACTCGTTGTAACTAGTTGCTACCTGTGGGCTCTGTGATTGAAAGAGACATGGCCCCCACCACCTTCTATTATCCCGCGCATTTTCTCTCTCTCTTAGCTCCCTGCTCCCGTTGCGATCGGACGTGTTTTTGCGCTGCTCCGTTCGTTGCGTTTTGCAAAGATAAAACTTGAGCTTTTACTCCCCATAGCGGCTTCACTTTTCCTAACCTCACTTTTGCTTTGTATTTTACATAACCTCACTTTTATTATAGTAATCTTGCGTCTCGTGTGATTTTTAGCATTATCTGACTTGCTAGTGTACAATAACATCAGTTTCTTGTTTGTTCTGGCTAAAGTAGTGTTGTGTTGACTAACATAACCACACACCTAGTAACCTCAGTTTCTTGTGTCAAGAGTTGGTCGTTCTTGTATTTGCTGACTGACATAACCTTACATCTGTAACCTTTGAGAGTTACCATAACCTCACCTCCTTGTTCTTTATTAAGTAACTTCACCATTTTTGTTTTACTTGGTAGTGTTGTGTTTGTATGTGTTGGCTAAAATAACAGTAACCTTTGAGAGTCACAAAAACCTTATTTTCTTGTAAGAGTAATTTTGTGTGCTGTATTTAATTGTTTGATTTGGCTAGATTAGTGTTTGTATGTGCTAACTAAGATGTCGGTAACAGTAACCCCACTTCCTTGTGTCAAGAGTTGTGTCGTACTTGTATGTGTTGACTGACAGTAATATCACTTTCTGTCCTTGTTCTTTATTAAGTAACTTCACCATTTTGTTTTACTTGGTAGTGACGTACTTGTATATGCTGACTAACATAACCTCAATCTCAACCATTTTCTTACCATAACCTAATATAACATAACCTCACTTTTGATTTGTATTTAACATAACCTCACTTTGTATTATAGTAATCTTGCATGTCCTGTGATTTTTAGCATTATCTGACTTGCTAAAGTAACCTACTTTTTCTAACCTCACCCGTTACACTCCAACTTTACTTTGTTATATTAATTTTCCGTGTACGGTGTACTTTATTTTATTTTTGTGTACTGTTCGTGGTTATTGTCTTGGCTAGAGTAATGCTGTGTAGTGTATCCATTTAATCTGACTTATTAGTTTACAGTAAATAAAGTAAACAAACCCTCACTTCCTCGTGGCTAAAGTAGTGTTGTGTTGACTAACATAACCTCCAGTAACCTGTTTTTGCCCTGGTTCTTCTGTACAGTAAATTCACCTCAACAACCTCACTTTCTATTATTGTTATTTTATGCAGTTTTGGTTGGAGCAGTTTTTGTATGTATTGACTAACATAACCTCACTTTTCCTAACCTCACATCCTTGTGTCAAGAGTAGTGTTGTGTTTGTATGTGTTGAGTAACAGTAATCTTACTTTTCCTTAATGCAGTTTTGGTTAGAGTGGTGTTTGCTACCTTCATTAGAGTTAACCTGTAGTTCTGGCTTGACTTGCGTAGTTTGTGTGTTAGTGTTTTTCTGACTTGCGTAGTAATACAGAGGTACCATGCTCTTTTGTAGATCCTCTGTACCTGTTCTTTTAGAGAACCTGATCGGTGACTTTAAAGTATCAGTTCCAAGTGTTACAGTTACATCATATATCTTGTTCATTTAATATCGATGAAGACTGCCACAAAGTAACAGTTCCAAAAGTAACCGTTTCAATAAAGTAACAGGTCCAACACTAACCATTCCCATCCCCACAGTTTTCAAAGTAACAGGTCCAAAAGTATCAGTTTCAGTAGATCAAACAGTGAAAAAGTAACAGGTCCACTCTCTATATATATCTCTTGCAACAAGATCTAGTTCTTCAGTCTGATTTCAGTCGTGACGCTGATCAGACGTGTTTTGTGCTGCTATTGCGTAAGTGTTCTCTTGCACAGATTATTATTGATTCTGCGTAATTCAGTTATATCCGTGTGAGTTTGACTCTGTTCGGGGTACTTGCTGTTTTAAGCGTTAACACAGTTTAGCTTGTTTTCAGTATTCAATTCTCTGTTGAAGGATGGATGTTTCAAAAAAGGACCCTCAAAACCCGGTAAATTTAATTAGTAAAGATGAAACCTACGTTAATCACTTTAGACTTTACGGGACTAACACTGTTTTCAAATTCACTAAACCTCCCAAGGGTATCTCTGAGTTTGATTGGATTCGTAAAGGTTTTAATCAAATTGTAGAGACATCCAAAGCCAACGTTGCACCCACTGATTATCTAGGGTTTAAATTACAGTCTATAAATTTAAAAAGTGCTGAACCAGGATACGTATCGTTAAGACCGGTCTCTGAAGTTAGCGGTGATGTTCTCTGGGATATTTTCGGGGGCATAATTCAAAGCAATGCGCAATCTATAACCTCTAGTGACACGTTTAGAGTTGATGTTACAAGGATTAACGTCCCAGTAGGTAAAGGAAGGGCAAGACCCGACTTTTACAATACCTTTGATGAAGAATCTAAAGCGAGACGGGGAATTGTAGTAATTAATAATAAAGACAATTTATGTTTGGCTAGAGCGTTGGTAGTAGGCAAAGCACTTGAAAAAATGATCCCCAGTACAAAGCAATACGTCAGGACAAGGGAAAAAGACAAACTTTCAGAGCTAATAAACTCATAGCAAAAGCCCGTGTAGAAATGCCCGAGGAGGGTGCAGGAATCCCTGAGCTTGAAAAATTCCAGTCCCATCTTAAAAAATACAAAATTACCGTCTACAACTATGACAAAAAAGGCCGGGATGTTTACTTTGAAGGAGGTAATGAAGACGCTAAATTAAAAATTAACCTTCTTTTTCACAACGGTCATTATAATGTAATTACAAACTTAACTGCTGCGTTTGTTTGCAATTTCTTTTGTGAAGCCTGTCATATTCCCTACAGCAACAGACATGAGCATCGGTGCTCTAACAGATGCTCGTCCTGTCATACTATCTCCCCGCCCTGTAAACTAGAACACGGTGGCATCACATGCCGTTTTTGCAACCGCTCCTTCAAAAATGAGCGGTGTTTAGTAGCTCATCAAGGGCAAATTTGTAAAACTGTAAAACTCTGCCGTGACTGTAAGAAAATGATTTATCCAAAAAGACGTAAGACAGCTCATGTATGCGGAGAAGTTTTCTGTAAGCCCTGTGAAGCGTTCAAAGACCCAGCGCATCAGTGTTTCATGAGGGTAGATAGGAGAACACCGAAAGACCGTGATTTTTTGTTTATTTTCTTTGACTTGGAAACAAGGCAGGATGAGTCTCTCCCCTCTGACCCTGATAAAAAAGTTCATAAAGTAAACTTGTGCGTTTCTCAACAGTACTGCTTTAAATGTATTAATGGGGGCGAGTGTGAAGCTTGCTCGGAACGGCAAAGGGTATTTGAAAAAGAACCGGTAAAACACTTCATGGACTATGTAATGGGAATTCGAAAAAAATTTAAAGATGTTTGTGTAATTGCCCACAACGGGCAAGGTTTTGACTTTCAATTCATACTACAGTATATTATGGAAGAAACTAAATTCACACCAAAAATAACTCCTCGGGGAACTAAAGCTATTTTGATCGAAGTAGCCAACGTAAGGTTTGTGGACTCACTTAGCTATTTTCCCATGGCCCTCGCTGCACTCCCTAAAGCTTTTGATCTACCTCCCGAGAAAAAGAAGGGCTACTTTCCCCACCTCTTCAACACCTTGGCGAACCAAAATTATGTAGGCCCTATGCCCGACAAAACATACTACTGTCCGGAATCAATGTTTGAGAAACCACACAAGGCCTTTGAAGAATGGTATGATGAACGAGTCACTGAAGACTATGTCTTTGACTTTCAAAAAGAAATATTGGAGTATTGCATCTCTGACGTAGAGATTTTAGCCCAGGCATGTATTAAATTTAGAGCCTTACTTCTTCAAGAGTGTAACGTAGATCCTTTTCTCGAGGCTATAACAATCGCCAGTGCATGTAACCTGGCCTTCCGCCGTAACTTCTTAAAAGAAAATACTATTGGACTAATACCAAAATCAGGGTACCGACTTGCAGACAATCAGTCAGCCGTTGCTTTACAGTGGTTAACATGGGAGGAGGAGAAACGTGGAGTAAAGATTCAACATGCGGGCCGGGGCAGAGAAGCTAAAATTAATGGACTAAAAGTAGATGGGTTTGACGGGGAACGAATTTACGAGTTTCACGGGTGTTACTGGCACGGCTGCCCAAAATGCTATCAATACAGCAGAGAAGAGCCTCTGCCGGATGATCCCTCAGACAGCCTGCATCTCCGTTACGAGAGAACCAAGTCCAAAATGGTAAAATTTAATAGCTATGAAGTTGTAGAGATGTGGGAGTGCGAGTTTAGAGCTTTGAAGAAAGACAAAAAACTAAATCACTTGAACAAACTATCCATTCTAAACACACTTCCGCTTAATCCTAGGGATTCCTTCTTTGGAGGCAGGACAGGCAATACTAAAACGTATTGTAAATGTGACGAGGGAGAAACGATACAGTATGTCGATGTCTGTTCCCTTTATCCGTTTGTGAATAAATATTGTAAGTATCCCGTTGGTCATCCTACTGTTTACGTTGGAAATGAGTGCCGAGAGAGAGGCCTTGAAGTAGAGGGCTTGTTGAAATGCAAAATTCTACCTCCTTACAACCTGTACCATCCCGTACTCCCCGCTAAAATGAATAATAAATTGATGTTTGTTTTGTGTAGAACTTGCGGTGAGACTTTAAACCAAGGGGAATGTTTTCATGATAGTGAGGAAAGGGCAATGGTAGGAACATGGACTATGGATGAAATTAGAAAAGCTGTAGAAAAAGGCTATGTGATCTTGGACATGTATGAGTTGTGGGAGTATGAAGTCGCCACATACGAGAAAGATGGGCTTTTTACCGATTTTATTAATAAATTCTTGAAAGTAAAGCAGGAAGCCTCAGGCTATCCTAGCTGGTGTAATACCGAACAGGACAAAGACAAGTATGTTTCTGATTTCTTTGAGCGTGAGGGTATTCAGATGGAGAAAGACAAAATTGCTAAAAATGGAGGACTCAGGTCAGTAGCTAAATTAATGTTAAATTCATTCTGGGGCAAGTTTGGACAGCGAGAAAACATGACAAAAACTGCAATCGTGAGAGACTCTAAAGAATTATTCAACTCGTTAACTCAACCAGGAAAGGAAGTAAAGTTTGTTGAAGTAATTAACCAAGAGGTTTTATTAGTTAATTGGCAGAATGTTGATGATGCCGGTGAGGCTCTAAAAACTGTAAATGTTGTAATTGCGGCCTACACCACAGCCCAGGCGAGGCTTAAACTGTATGAACATCTAGATGCCCTTGGAGGTCAAGTCCTTTACTATGACACGGACTCGTGTATTTATCTATACAGGGGAGGATTGTACAAGGTCTCTACGGGAGATTACCTCGGGGAAATGACGGACGAATTGGCAAGTGAGTACG
Organism: Allygus modestus; assembly: GCA_963675035.1. Classification (NCBI taxonomy): domain Eukaryota; kingdom Metazoa; phylum Arthropoda; class Insecta; order Hemiptera; family Cicadellidae; genus Allygus; species Allygus modestus. The sequence goes on from OY776111.1 coordinate 5,241,234, forward strand.
GACCCGGCTCTTATATCTTAGAGTTTGTTTCTGGGGGACCAAAGACCTACGCATACCTTGTCTGGTCAACCAAAAACCAAAAGCTAGAAACTGTATGTAAAATCAAGGGCCTCACCCTCAATATGAAGACTTCCGAAACATTAAATTTTGAACAGTTAAAAAAGATGGTCCTTAGTGAAGCTGCTGAAATTTTAGAAATTGAAGAAAACAGAATCAGGAGAACAAAGAGACGAGAAGTCGTTACAGTAAGTGAAATTAAAAAGTTTAAAATTACAGGGCCAAAGAGAAGATTTAATGATGATCACGACACCCTGCCTTTCGGCTTTAAAAAACAAAGAGTTGCTTAATGGAGCTGTCACTCACACGGGTACTGAGCGTATATACCTCTAAACATCAGCTCTATTAACTCATTCTGTTCTGAGACGTGGTAGTGAACGGACGTGTCTGTGTCTGTTACTGTTTTATCTTGTTTGTCTCTTCTTGTAGAATGTCTGCTGAAAATAATACACTCCCTATTCAAGGGGTGTTTTTGAAGTTTATATCTAAAAGGAAGTTAAATGAAAATTCAAAGTTTCGCATTAAATCCTCAGAGTATGAGTTCTTTCTTACTGGGCCAATAAACGTATCGGAATGGCCTTTAGTGTTTTCGGAGTACATAGTAGATAAAATAACGGAGAACTCCTCATCAAACACCTACATTGGAGTATCAATAAAGTACGGTGATATCTCAGGAAATATACCATTCTTTCCTTTAGGGAATCTAACACCAACAGTCTTTGATGATCACTTTGAAAACATATTTTGTAACGTTAAGAAACTATCTGGTGTTTTACGTCTTGAAGTAACACTTGTCTCAATTCCGTGTTGCTACCTTCGATAAAGGTAGCACCTTTCCTTACGGAGCAATGTTACTCCTGTATATACCAAATGTCACTAGTACAGTTCATCATTCTGCTTCAAGTCGTGATACTGATCAGACGTGTTTTGTGCTGCTCTTGCCTGTACTATTGAGTAAATTGTGACATGGCTGCCAAGTTCTATACATTCAATAACAAACCAGTATTGGTTCTGTTTGATAGTGAAGGAAAGCCGTGGTTTAAAGCTAGAGACGTAGCTACTGCTCTAAAGCATGTTAATGGCTGGAGTGCAGTTCGGAAACATGTAGATGACAGTGATAAATTAACTGTTGGAAGTTTTTCCGACGCCCAAAAACAGGGCGTTGGACCGATTGAGAAAACAACGGTTTTCATAAATGTAGCCGGATTATGTTCTTTGATGTTAAAGTCAGCTACTCCTGAAGCAAGACTGTTAGTAAGAAGTCTGTTGCCGGAGAAGTTTTACCTTACTTACACAAATATGAAAGATGAAAGTTCACTTTAAATGTAGTTTTTCTTTAAAATCACAAGTTCCCACTGTATGTGTGTGTGTGTGTGTGTGTGTGTGTGAATGAAGGTCACTGGCGCGGGTGACTAAAAGCCCCGTAAACCTGAATGAAGGTCACTGGCGTGGGTGACGAAAAGCCCCGTAAACCTGAATGTGTGATGAAGGGTTTAGTAGATTGAGGCGCCGGGCTAACACCCCAGCTACTCCTTCAAAAAACCCGGTGTGAATGAAGGACTTTGTACATTGAGGAGCCTGGCCAACACCCTGGCTACTCATTGGAACAGTCCGTACGGTGGGACTTGTAAAAAAGTATAAAAGTCAAATACAAAAAAAATAAACGGAGGAGACAACCATTTTGTTTTTGGAAGGTCTCCACGAGTCATGGCGGTGGAGGGGCCATGACTTTACTAAACATTCTCTGTTTATCTTAGTAAATGTAGAGTTTAAAGGTGTTAAAATGAACGGACTTTGTCTTAGTAAATGACCGCCTTCCTCATATACAATGAACGGATTGACAGAGAATACAAAAAATATATAAAAAGGAGGTAGCATTTTGTTATGGAATGGCTACCACAGTGAGAGGCGATGGTTGGGGCCTCTCACCCCAGAGGTTAGGCCTCCAGGGGAAGCTCTGGGTAACCAAAAAGAACGCGCCGACGCTCCTACGGCCTAGCCTAAAGGCTTACCGTGGTGTGGAAACGCGAGCGTTCAAAATTATTTCATTGGGGTTAGCTTTCTTGCCTGTCCATTTCTGCTAGTGTTCTCCTAGTATTCTCTCCTTTAAGTTATTATAGGTTTTCCAAAATAATCCTGCTATCATAAGTATAAAATTCCAAATATTCCTCAACGTAGAGTTTTAAAGCAACTAATTACACCAAAAAGTCACATCTGAACTCTAAAATGTGTAATCTCTGTACCTTTTTAACTTTACAAAATACCCTACTGTTTCTTTTTACACAGTAGTTTTAATTCATAATCAGCGGGCCATGCATGTAGATAGGTCTATCCCATAGACCATCTACAAATGTAATTTTTATTAAAGGGTGCAGGAAATGTAGTGATACTGACCAAATTAATAGGAAAAATCTAACTCCACCATTACGGTGGGGTTTGAAAGTAATACCATTACCACACCCTATCATACCATACCATACAATACCATTCCATACCATACCCTACCCTACCATACCTCACCAAAGCCAAAACATCCTATACTAAAGTCACCATATCCTAACACCCCACCCAAATACCATACAATAACATACCCTACCCTACCATACCTCACCAAAGCCAAAACATCCTATACCAAAGTCACCATATCCTAGCACCCCACCCAAATACCATACAATAACATGACATACCACACCCTACCATGCCTCCCAATACCCTACCATGTCATACCATACCATACAATATCAATACCCTACCATAGCTCCCAACACCCACACCATATCAAACCATCAAATCCCATACCATACCATTACCCTGCCATACCCTACCCTACCATTCCTCCCAATACCATATTCTACCCTACCATACCTCCCAATGCCCTATCATACCATACCATACAATACAATACCCTTACCACACCATACCATACCCTACCATACCTCACCAAAACCATAACATCCTATACCAAAACCACAATACCAATACCCCTACCAAAGTCACCATATCCTTACACCCCACCCAAATACCATACAATAACATGACATACCAAACCAATACCCCATCATACCATACCCTACCATACCATACCTCCCAATACCATATTCTACCCTACCATACAATACAATATCAACACCATACCATACAATACAATTACCACACCATACCGTACCATACAATAACCTGCCATACCATAGTAATGTTATAAAAAAGGTGCAGGAATTGCTCACCCTTGCTGGTTTTTTTACTTTCCTTAACAGTTGGGGTACAAAATGTAACCAAAATACCTTCAGTTTATTTTATTAAAAGAGAGTCCCAATTCCAAACCCATGGAGTGCGGGTATAGTTTTCTTGCCTATCTATTTCTGCTAGCCTCTTCTCTCCTTTAAGTTACTGTTAATAGTACTTTGAGATTTCTAAACAATTAAATGCATAGAAAGTTTCCCAAAGTAATTCTTTAGTAACACTTAATTTACAGGCATACACAACAGCTACAATTATCCACTCATAAAGCTAAAATCCAGCTAATTCCCCAATGCCTCAAGACAATATCCCTAAATAACAGCTAAAACCCAGATAAAGCTTGATGCTCCTAAATAACAGGTAAAAGTCAAGATACTTTATTAACAATTACTTTTCTTCATAACAGCTAACAGTAGCCAGAGAGTCATTTTAGCGAAGAGGTGTGTATTGACCCCCCTCAGTACCTTCACGTTAAACAGTCAGTCAAAGTATAATTTATTTTGTGTTGGTTTGTCACTAATTTTCTTGCATATGAGTTTGTTTCAATTACATATATTTTACAGTAGTATGATTTAAGAGTAGCTGAGATCTTGGATGATGTAGAGAAAACAGTGCTAGAAGGTCGGGGTAAGGCACTGACCCCCTTTAAACTATCAATCAAACACAGTTTACACCAATAAACCAGGCCTTTACTATATTTAACATAAAAAACATAAGCTAAAACTTTCTAACACCCTGAAAAACTAGTACGACAGAGCTTGTAGTCTGTCCAGTTTTTGTAATGTTTCTTCTTTACAGAGTTTAAATTGTAGTGTGGGTTAATAAGTACCAACAAATCTCAAGATATTACATTTTAAAGTATAGCAGCTGTCTTGATCCTTTCCCACAGTACAGGGTTTAGGTTTTTGTAAGATGTAGTGGAGGTTAACAGGTACGTACATTACAAGTTTCATGTAAATCGGCCCTTCCGTTCTCAATAAATTACATTTTATAGTATAGCTCCTGCAATTGTTTTGATGCTTACCTGCAGTACAGAGTTTAGGTTTTAGGAAGATGTAGTGGGGGTTAACAAGTACATACATACCAAGTTTCATGAGAATCAGTCAAGCCATTCTCAAAATATTACGTTTTAAAGTTTTACACCCTCCATCATCCCTTAAACAACCTTTTCCTACCCTCCAACAATATTGAAAGTTAGAGGAGGTTAACAAGTACCTGCATACCAAGTTTCATTAAAATAAACCCAATGGTTCTTAAGATATTGATTTTTAAAGTATGGCTCCTTCAATTATTTTGATACTTACCCGCAGTACAAGGTTTAGGTTTTTTTAAGATGTAGCGGAGGTTAACAGGTACCCACATACCAAATTTCATTCATATCGGCTGAGCCGTTCTCGAGATATTTAATTTTGAAATTTTGCCCCTTCAATTTTTTGGATGCAACCCGCAACATTTTGGTTAATATTTTTCATTTGGGTATGTATCCCCCGCGGGCGCCTACACTACGTTGTAGGCGAAATCTGTTGTCAGAATCGCTCTAGGACTTACCGTTTTCGAGATATTAGCGATTTTAGGATAATCAGACTCAAAAAAGAGAAGAAGAAGAAGGAAAAAGAGAGAAGCCGTGGCACGGAGTGGTGATGGGGAGAGGGAAAGGTGAGGGGAGTAACATATCATGCAGAAGGAGAAGAAATAAATCAGTGGATGGCTGAGGGGGAGTGGGGAGGGGGAAGGTGAGGGGAGAGAGGAAGAAGAACACGCAAGTGCTAACAGAAGTGATCAGTAGTCCACGCAGTCGTTGAGTCTTAACATGGGTTTCTTATGAGAAAACGTGTAGCCAACCTAAATGAATTGCAAAACAAAAAACATGACCTACATACCAGTGGTACCAACTTAAGAAAACAAAATACCTGTTGGCTACTTACGTCACGCTAACGTGAACAAGCAAAAATTACGTCACGCTAACGTGACCAAGCATGGGTAGTGTTGCCAAACCAACACTTCCCAAGAAATGAACATATATAAAAGAACGAAACATGTTAGCACTCACTCACAGCGTAGACTACTGATCACTTCTGTTAGCACTTGCGTGTTCTTCTTCCTCTCTCCCCTCACCTTCCCCCTCCCCACTCCCCCTCAGCCATCCACTGATTTATTTCTTCTCCTTCTGCATGATATGTTACTCCCCTCACCTTTCCCTCTCCCCATCACCACTCCGTGCCACGGCTTCTCTCTTTTTCCTTCTTCTTCTTCTCTTTTTTGAGTCTGATTATCCTAAAATCGCTAATATCTCGAAAACGGTAAGTCCTAGAGCGATTCTGACAACAGATTTCGCCTACAACGTAGTGTAGGCGCCCGCGGGGGATACATACCCAAATGAAAAATATTAACCAAAATGTTGCGGGTTGCATCCAAAAAATTGAAGGGGCAAAATTTCAAAATTAAATATCTCGAGAACGGCTCAGCCGATATGAATGAAATTTGGTATGTGGGTACCTGTTAACCTCCGCTACATCTTAAAAAAACCTAAACCTTGTACTACGGGTAAGTATCAAAATAATTGAAGGAGCCATACTTTAAAAATCAATATCTTAAGAACCATTGGGTTTATTTTAATGAAACTTGGTATGCAGGTACTTGTTAACCTCCTCTAACTTTCAATATTGTTGGAGGGTAGGAAAAGGTTGTTTAAGGGATGATGGAGGGTGTAAAACTTTAAAACGTAATATTTTGAGAATGGCTTGACTGATTCTCATGAAACTTGGTATGTATGTACTTGTTAACCCCCACTACATCTTCCTAAAACCTAAACTCTGTACTGCAGGTAAGCATCAAAACAATTGCAGGAGCTATACTATAAAATGTAATTTATTGAGAACGGAAGGGCCGATTTACATGAAACTTGTAATGTACGTACCTGTTAACCTCCACTACATCTTACAAAAACCTAAACCCTGTACTGTGGGAAAGGATCAAGACAGCTGCTATACTTTAAAATGTAATATCTTGAGATTTGTTGGTACTTATTAACCCACACTACAATTTAAACTCTGTAAAGAAGAAACATTACAAAAACTGGACAGACTACAAGCTCTGTCGTACTAGTTTTTCAGGGTGTTAGAAAGTTTTAGCTTATGTTTTTTATGTTAAATATAGTAAAGGCCTGGTTTATTGGTGTAAACTGTGTTTGATTGATAGTTTAAAGGGGGTCAGTGCCTTACCCCGACCTTCTAGCACTGTTTTCTCTACATCATCCAAGATCTCAGCTACTCTTAAATCATACTACTGTAAAATATATGTAATTGAAACAAACTCATATGCAAGAAAATTAGTGACAAACCAACACAAAATAAATTATACTTTGACTGACTGTTTAACGTGAAGGTACTGAGGGGGGTCAATACACACCTCTTCGCTAAAATGACTCTCTGGCTACTGTTAGCTGTTATGAAGAAAAGTAATTGTTAATAAAGTATCTTGACTTTTACCTGTTATTTAGGAGCATCAAGCTTTATCTGGGTTTTAGCTGTTATTTAGGGATATTGTCTTGAGGCATTGGGGAATTAGCTGGATTTTAGCTTTATGAGTGGATAATTGTAGCTGTTGTGTATGCCTGTAAATTAAGTGTTACTAAAGAATTACTTTGGGAAACTTTCTATGCATTTAATTGTTTAGAAATCTCAAAGTACTATTAACAGTAACTTAAAGGAGAGAAGAGGCTAGCAGAAATAGATAGGCAAGAAAACTATACCCGCACTCCATGGGTTTGGAATTGGGACTCTCTTTTAATAAAATAAACTGAAGGTATTTTGGTTACATTTTGTACCCCAACTGTTAAGGAAAGTAAAAAAACCAGCAAGGGTGAGCAATTCCTGCACCTTTTTTATAACATTACTATGGTATGGCAGGTTATTGTATGGTACGGTATGGTGTGGTAATTGTATTGTATGGTATGGTGTTGATATTGTATTGTATGGTAGGGTAGAATATGGTATTGGGAGGTATGGTATGGTAGGGTATGGTATGATGGGGTATTGGTTTGGTATGTCATGTTATTGTATGGTATTTGGGTGGGGTGTAAGGATATGGTGACTTTGGTAGGGGTATTGGTATTGTGGTTTTGGTATAGGATGTTATGGTTTTGGTGAGGTATGGTAGGGTATGGTATGGTGTGGTAAGGGTATTGTATTGTATGGTATGGTATGATAGGGCATTGGGAGGTATGGTAGGGTAGAATATGGTATTGGGAGGAATGGTAGGGTAGGGTATGGCAGGGTAATGGTATGGTATGGGATTTGATGGTTTGATATGGTGTGGGTGTTGGGAGCTATGGTAGGGTATTGATATTGTATGGTATGGTATGACATGGTAGGGTATTGGGAGGCATGGTAGGGTGTGGTATGTCATGTTATTGTATGGTATTTGGGTGGGGTGCTAGGATATGGTGACTTTGGTATAGGATGTTTTGGCTTTGGTGAGGTATGGTAGGGTAGGGTATGTTATTGTATGGTATTTGGGTGGGGTGTTAGGATATGGTGACTTTAGTATAGGATGTTTTGGCTTTGGTGAGGTATGGTAGGGTAGGGTATGGTATGGAATGGTATTGTATGGTATGGTATGATAGGGTGTGGTAATGGTATTACTTTCAAACCCCACCGTAATGGTGGAGTTAGATTTTTCCTATTAATTTGGTCAGTATCACTACATTTCCTGCACCCTTTAATAAAAATTACATTTGTAGATGGTCTATGGGATAGACCTATCTACATGCATGGCCCGCTGATTATGAATTAAAACTACTGTGTAAAAAGAAACAGTAGGGTATTTTGTAAAGTTAAAAAGGTACAGAGATTACACATTTTAGAGTTCAGATGTGACTTTTTGGTGTAATTAGTTGCTTTAAAACTCTACGTTGAGGAATATTTGGAATTTTATACTTATGATAGCAGGATTATTTTGGAAAACCTATAATAACTTAAAGGAGAGAATACTAGGAGAACACTAGCAGAAATGGACAGGCAAGAAAGCTAACCCCAATGAAATAATTTTGAACGCTCGCGTTTCCACACCACGGTAAGCCTTTAGGCTAGGCCGTAGGAGCGTCGGCGCGTTCTTTTTGGTTACCCAGAGCTTCCCCTGGAGGCCTAACCTCTGGGGTGAGAGGCCCCAACCATCGCCTCTCACTGTGGTAGCCATTCCATAACAAAATGCTACCTCCTTTTTATATATTTTTTGTATTCTCTGTCAATCCGTTCATTGTATATGAGGAAGGCGGTCATTTACTAAGACAAAGTCCGTTCATTTTAACACCTTTAAACTCTACATTTACTAAGATAAACAGAGAATGTTTAGTAAAGTCATGGCCCCTCCACCGCCATGACTCGTGGAGACCTTCCAAAAACAAAATGGTTGTCTCCTCCGTTTATTTTTTTTGTATTTGACTTTTATACTTTTTTACAAGTCCCACCGTACGGACTGTTCCAATGAGTAGCCAGGGTGTTGGCCAGGCTCCTCAATGTACAAAGTCCTTCATTCACACCGGGTTTTTTGAAGGAGTAGCTGGGGTGTTAGCCCGGCGCCTCAATCTACTAAACCCTTCATCACACATTCAGGTTTACGGGGCTTTTCGTCACCCACGCCAGTGACCTTCATTCAGGTTTACGGGGCTTTTAGTCACCCGCGCCAGTGACCTTCATTCACACACACACACACACACACACACACATACAGTGGGAACTTGTGATTTTAAAGAAAAACTACATTTAAAGTGAACTTTCATCTTTCATATTTGTGTAAGTAAGGTAAAACTTCTCCGGCAACAGACTTCTTACTAACAGTCTTGCTTCAGGAGTAGCTGACTTTAACATCAAAGAACATAATCCGGCTACATTTATGAAAACCGTTGTTTTCTCAATCGGTCCAACGCCCTGTTTTTGGGCGTCGGAAAAACTTCCAACAGTTAATTTATCACTGTCATCTACATGTTTCCGAACTGCACTCCAGCCATTAACATGCTTTAGAGCAGTAGCTACGTCTCTAGCTTTAAACCACGGCTTTCCTTCACTATCAAACAGAACCAATACTGGTTTGTTATTGAATGTATAGAACTTGGCAGCCATGTCACAATTTACTCAATAGTACAGGCAAGAGCAGCACAAAACACGTCTGATCAGTATCACGACTTGAAGCAGAATGATGAACTGTACTAGTGACATTTGGTATATACAGGAGTAACATTGCTCCGTAAGGAAAGGTGCTACCTTTATCGAAGGTAGCAACACGGAATTGAGACAAGTGTTACTTCAAGACGTAAAACACCAGATAGTTTCTTAACGTTACAAAATATGTTTTCAAAGTGATCATCAAAGACTGTTGGTGTTAGATTCCCTAAAGGAAAGAATGGTATATTTCCTGAGATATCACCGTACTTTATTGATACTCCAATGTAGGTGTTTGATGAGGAGTTCTCCGTTATTTTATCTACTATGTACTCCGAAAACACTAAAGGCCATTCCGATACGTTTATTGGCCCAGTAAGAAAGAACTCATACTCTGAGGATTTAATGCGAAACTTTGAATTTTCATTTAACTTCCTTTTAGATATAAACTTCAAAAACACCCCTTGAATAGGGAGTGTATTATTTTCAGCAGACATTCTACAAGAAGAGACAAACAAGATAAAACAGTAACAGACACAGACACGTCCGTTCACTACCACGTCTCAGAACAGAATGAGTTAATAGAGCTGATGTTTAGAGGTATATACGCTCAGTACCCGTGTGAGTGACAGCTCCATTAAGCAACTCTTTGTTTTTTAAAGCCGAAAGGCAGGGTGTCGTGATCATCATTAAATCTTCTCTTTGGCCCTGTAATTTTAAACTTTTTAATTTCACTTACTGTAACGACTTCTCGTCTCTTTGTTCTCCTGATTCTGTTTTCTTCAATTTCTAAAATTTCAGCAGCTTCACTAAGGACCATCTTTTTTAACTGTTCAAAATTTAATGTTTCGGAAGTCTTCATATTGAGGGTGAGGCCCTTGATTTTACATACAGTTTCTAGCTTTTGGTTTTTGGTTGACCAGACAAGGTATGCGTAGGTCTTTGGTCCCCCAGAAACAAACTCTAAGATATAAGAGCCGGGTCCGTACTCACTTGCCAATTCGTCCGTCATTTCCCCGAGGTAATCTCCCGTAGAGACCTTGTACAATCCTCCCCTGTATAGATAAATACACGAGTCCGTGTCATAGTAAAGGACTTGACCTCCAAGGGCATCTAGATGTTCATACAGTTTAAGCCTCGCCTGGGCTGTGGTGTAGGCCGCAATTACAACATTTACAGTTTTTAGAGCCTCACCGGCATCATCAACATTCTGCCAATTAACTAATAAAACCTCTTGGTTAATTACTTCAACAAACTTTACTTCCTTTCCTGGTTGAGTTAACGAGTTGAATAATTCTTTAGAGTCTCTCACGATTGCAGTTTTTGTCATGTTTTCTCGCTGTCCAAACTTGCCCCAGAATGAATTTAACATTAATTTAGCTACTGACCTGAGTCCTCCATTTTTAGCAATTTTGTCTTTCTCCATCTGAATACCCTCACGCTCAAAGAAATCAGAAACATACTTGTCTTTGTCCTGTTCGGTATTACACCAGCTAGGATAGCCTGAGGCTTCCTGCTTTACTTTCAAGAATTTATTAATAAAATCGGTAAAAAGCCCATCTTTCTCGTATGTGGCGACTTCATACTCCCACAACTCATACATGTCCAAGATCACATAGCCTTTTTCTACAGCTTTTCTAATTTCATCCATAGTCCATGTTCCTACCATTGCCCTTTCCTCACTATCATGAAAACATTCCCCTTGGTTTAAAGTCTCACCGCAAGTTCTACACAAAACAAACATCAATTTATTATTCATTTTAGCGGGGAGTACGGGATGGTACAGGTTGTAAGGAGGTAGAATTTTGCATTTCAACAAGCCCTCTACTTCAAGGCCTCTCTCTCGGCACTCATTTCCAACGTAAACAGTAGGATGACCAACGGGATACTTACAATATTTATTCACAAACGGATAAAGGGAACAGACATCGACATACTGTATCGTTTCTCCCTCGTCACATTTACAATACGTTTTAGTATTGCCTGTCCTGCCTCCAAAGAAGGAATCCCTAGGATTAAGCGGAAGTGTGTTTAGAATGGATAGTTTGTTCAAGTGATTTAGTTTTTTGTCTTTCTTCAAAGCTCTAAACTCGCACTCCCACATCTCTACAACTTCATAGCTATTAAATTTTACCATTTTGGACTTGGTTCTCTCGTAACGGAGATGCAGGCTGTCTGAGGGATCATCCGGCAGAGGCTCTTCTCTGCTGTATTGATAGCATTTTGGGCAGCCGTGCCAGTAACACCCGTGAAACTCGTAAATTCGTTCCCCGTCAAACCCATCTACTTTTAGTCCATTAATTTTAGCTTCTCTGCCCCGGCCCGCATGTTGAATCTTTACTCCACGTTTCTCCTCCTCCCATGTTAACCACTGTAAAGCAACGGCTGACTGATTGTCTGCAAGTCGGTACCCTGATTTTGGTATTAGTCCAATAGTATTTTCTTTTAAGAAGTTACGGCGGAAGGCCAGGTTACATGCACTGGCGATTGTTATAGCCTCGAGAAAAGGATCTACGTTACACTCTTGAAGAAGTAAGGCTCTAAATTTAATACATGCCTGGGCTAAAATCTCTACGTCAGAGATGCAATACTCCAATATTTCTTTTTGAAAGTCAAAGACATAGTCTTCAGTGACTCGTTCATCATACCATTCTTCAAAGGCCTTGTGTGGTTTCTCAAACATTGATTCCGGACAGTAGTATGTTTTGTCGGGCATAGGGCCTACATAATTTTGGTTCGCCAAGGTGTTGAAGAGGTGGGGAAAGTAGCCCTTCTTTTTCTCGGGAGGTAGATCAAAAGCTTTAGGGAGTGCAGCGAGGGCCATGGGAAAATAGCTAAGTGAGTCCACAAACCTTACGTTGGCTACTTCGATCAAAATAGCTTTAGTTCCCCGAGGAGTTATTTTTGGTGTGAATTTAGTTTCTTCCATAATATACTGTAGTATGAATTGAAAGTCAAAACCTTGCCCGTTGTGGGCAATTACACAAACATCTTTAAATTTTTTTCGAATTCCCATTACATAGTCCATGAAGTGTTTTACCGGTTCTTTTTCAAATACCCTTTGCCGTTCCGAGCAAGCTTCACACTCGCCCCCATTAATACATTTAAAGCAGTACTGTTGAGAAACGCACAAGTTTACTTTATGAACTTTTTTATCAGGGTCAGAGGGGAGAGACTCATCCTGCCTTGTTTCCAAGTCAAAGAAAATAAACAAAAAATCACGGTCTTTCGGTGTTCTCCTATCTACCCTCATGAAACACTGATGCGCTGGGTCTTTGAACGCTTCACAGGGCTTACAGAAAACTTCTCCGCATACATGAGCTGTCTTACGTCTTTTTGGATAAATCATTTTCTTACAGTCACGGCAGAGTTTTACAGTTTTACAAATTTGCCCTTGATGAGCTACTAAACACCGCTCATTTTTGAAGGAGCGGTTGCAAAAACGGCATGTGATGCCACCGTGTTCTAGTTTACAGGGCGGGGAGATAGTATGACAGGACGAGCATCTGTTAGAGCACCGATGCTCATGTCTGTTGCTGTAGGGAATATGACAGGCTTCACAAAAGAAATTGCAAACAAACGCAGCAGTTAAGTTTGTAATTACATTATAATGACCGTTGTGAAAAAGAAGGTTAATTTTTAATTTAGCGTCTTCATTACCTCCTTCAAAGTAAACATCCCGGCCTTTTTTGTCATAGTTGTAGACGGTAATTTTGTATTTTTTAAGATGGGACTGGAATTTTTCAAGCTCAGGGATTCCTGCACCCTCCTCGGGCATTTCTACACGGGCTTTTGCTATGAGTTTATTAGCTCTGAAAGTTTGTCTTTTTCCCTTGTCCTGACGTATTGCTTTGTACTGGGGATCATTTTTTGCAAGTGCTTTGCCTACTACCAACGCTCTAGCCAAACATAAATTGTCTTTATTATTAATTACTACAATTCCCCGTCTCGCTTTAGATTCTTCATCAAAGGTATTGTAAAAGTCGGGTCTTGCCCTTCCTTTACCTACTGGGACGTTAATCCTTGTAACATCAACTCTAAACGTGTCACTAGAGGTTATAGATTGCGCATTGCTTTGAATTATGCCCCCGAAAATATCCCAGAGAACATCACCGCTAACTTCAGAGACCGGTCTTAACGATACGTATCCTGGTTCAGCACTTTTTAAATTTATAGACTGTAATTTAAACCCTAGATAATCAGTGGGTGCAACGTTGGCTTTGGATGTCTCTACAATTTGATTAAAACCTTTACGAATCCAATCAAACTCAGAGATACCCTTGGGAGGTTTAGTGAATTTGAAAACAGTGTTAGTCCCGTAAAGTCTAAAGTGATTAACGTAGGTTTCATCTTTACTAATTAAATTTACCGGGTTTTGAGGGTCCTTTTTTGAAACATCCATCCTTCAACAGAGAATTGAATACTGAAAACAAGCTAAACTGTGTTAACGCTTAAAACAGCAAGTACCCCGAACAGAGTCAAACTCACACGGATATAACTGAATTACGCAGAATCAATAATAATCTGTGCAAGAGAACACTTACGCAATAGCAGCACAAAACACGTCTGATCAGCGTCACGACTGAAATCAGACTGAAGAACTAGATCTTGTTGCAAGAGATATATATAGAGAGTGGACCTGTTACTTTTTCACTGTTTGATCTACTGAAACTGATACTTTTGGACCTGTTACTTTGAAAACTGTGGGGATGGGAATGGTTAGTGTTGGACCTGTTACTTTATTGAAACGGTTACTTTTGGAACTGTTACTTTGTGGCAGTCTTCATCGATATTAAATGAACAAGATATATGATGTAACTGTAACACTTGGAACTGATACTTTAAAGTCACCGATCAGGTTCTCTAAAAGAACAGGTACAGAGGATCTACAAAAGAGCATGGTACCTCTGTATTACTACGCAAGTCAGAAAAACACTAACACACAAACTACGCAAGTCAAGCCAGAACTACAGGTTAACTCTAATGAAGGTAGCAAACACCACTCTAACCAAAACTGCATTAAGGAAAAGTAAGATTACTGTTACTCAACACATACAAACACAACACTACTCTTGACACAAGGATGTGAGGTTAGGAAAAGTGAGGTTATGTTAGTCAATACATACAAAAACTGCTCCAACCAAAACTGCATAAAATAACAATAATAGAAAGTGAGGTTGCTGAGGCGAATTTACTGTACAAAAGAACCAGGGCAAAAAATCAGGTTACTGGAGGTTATGTTAGTCAACACAACACTACTTTAGCCACGAGGAAGTGGGGTATGTTTACTTTCTTTACTGTAAACTACCAAATCAAACAATTAAAATATAAACACAACACTAATCCAGCCAAGACAATAAAATGAAGTACAACATGCACGTAAAATTAATATAATACAGTAAGGTTATACATTTTGGAGTGTAATAGGTGAGGTTAGAAAAAGTAGGTTACTTTAGCAAGTCAGATAATGCTAAAAATCACAGGACATGCAAGATTACTATAATACAAAGTGAGGTTATGTTAAATACAAATCAAAAGTGAGGTTATGTTATATTAGGTTATGGTAAGAAAATGGTTGAGATTGAGGTTATGTTAGTCAGCATATACAAGTACGTCACTACCAAGTAAAACAAAATGGTGAAGTTACTTAATAAAGAACAAGGACAGAAAGTGATATTACTGTCAGTCAACACATACAAGTACGACACAACTCTTGACACAAGGAAGTGGGGTTACTGTTACCGACATCTTAGTTAGCACATACAAACACTAATCTAGCCAAATCAAACAATTAAATACAGCACACAAAATTACTCTTACAAGAAAATAAGGTTTTTGTGACTCTCAAAGGTTACTGTTATTTTAGCCAACACATACAAACACAACACTACCAAGTAAAACAAAAATGGTGAAGTTACTTAATAAAGAACAAGGAGGTGAGGTTATGGTAACTCTCAAAGGTTACAGATGTAAGGTTATGTCAGTCAGCAAATACAAGAACGACCAACTCTTGACACAAGAAACTGAGGTTACTAGGTGTGTGGTTATGTTAGTCAACACAACACTACTTTAGCCAGAACAAACAAGAAACTGATGTTATTGTACACTAGCAAGTCAGATAATGCTAAAAATCACACGAGACGCAAGATTACTATAATAAAAGTGAGGTTATGTAAAATACAAAGCAAAAGTGAGGTTAGGAAAAGTGAAGCCGCTATGGGGAGTAAAAGCTCAAGTTTTATCTTTGCAAAACGCAACGAACGGAGCAGCGCAAAAACACGTCCGATCGCAACGGGAGCAGGGAGCTAAGAGAGAGAGAAAATGCGCGGGATAATAGAAGGTGGTGGGGGCCATGTCTCTTTCAATCACAGAGCCCACAGGTAGCAACTAGTTACAACGAGTTTGCTGACAGAGACTATGTTGAGGATGTTGTGGTTAGATGTACAGAAGGCTAGATGATTAACAGCAGAAGGACATGAGGGTCAGATAATTACCACAGAAGGCTAGATGATTAACAACAGAAGGACACGTGGGTTAAATAATTACCACAGAAGGCTAAATGATTAACAACGGAAGGACACAAGGGTCAAATAATTACCACTGAAGGCTAGATGATTAACAACAGAAGGACGCGAATCAACATACCATCCAGTCAGGTTACTTAAAATGTTACACTCGCCAGCTAAAAGAACAGGAGCTGGAGTTAGATACACAGAAGGAAGTGAAGGACGCGTGGGTTAATAAGTACCAAAATTGTAGATAATTAACCATAGAGAGATGCAAAAGAGCCATAGAGGGAGGCAATTACACCCTAATTCCATTCCTCATAAGAGCCCGTGTTATTCTATTCTCCGTAAGAGCCCATGTTATTCTATTCTCCATAAGACTCCATGTTATTCTATTCTCCATAAGGCCCTATGTTGGGGCTCAAGCGCGCGGCATGACTACTTACAACTAATCCTTTAACATACACCTACATCATTTAACTTGAATTTAACCACATCTATTTTTTGATTAAAAACAAAAAATTAATGTCTTCTAAACTGAAAAGCCAATTCTTTAAATTGTTTGAAAAAGTAGTTATGCTCTTTGAATTTTTGAGCTTATCAGGCAACATATTGACTATTTTTGGTGCAATAAAGCTATAGGTTCTGGTAAAAACATGTTATTTGGTCTTGGTAGTACGAATTGTTCAGCATTTCTAAGTTTATTTCTATATACATTTTCATTGGGAGGTCTGTTTCCACTTCTAGTATAAAACATCATTTACACTTTAAAAACAAATAGATACTTCAATGGTAGTATTTTTTTATCAATAAAGAGGGAACGAGATGGTTCAAATTTACCTTTATAAGAGATTTAACGTACTAAATGTTTCGCTGGACACTGATGGAATTAAGGTGAGTTTCGTACGCATTATCCCAAAAAATTATCCCATATTCTATTAGACACTGCACCAGGGAAAAATAAAAAATACTCAACACTTTTTAGTTGTCAAATATTTTAAAAAGTAAAAATATCTCAAAACACTATTGATTTTATTTTTTAATTTTATAACGTGCACTTTCCAGCTAACTTCACTATCTAAATACACACCCAAATATTTTATATTACTGTTCTGTCCCACAGCTGCACATTTTTGTATACACACCCTCTGCTCTTCAATACAATATGTGCAATGGTATACAATTTCATTATAAAAGTTAACATGTTTTCTAAGATTGAAATTTATAAATTTAGTTTTGTCAGCACTCAGCAGCATGTGATTCACAGTAAACCACCACTGCAGTGCATTGAGATCATTATTCATTGCCGATTTAACCAATTCCCAATTATTTTCTGCATAGCACAGAGCAGTATCATCAGCAAAAGATCAGTTTGCCATGAAATCTCGCATCACATAGGTCATTTATATAAATAATAAATAATATTGCACCAAGAACTGAACCTTGCGAAACCCCGCTCTTAATTACTCCCATTTCACTATATACAGAATCAATTTTCACACACTGTCGTCTCTCCAACAAATAGCTTTTAAACCAATTTTGAGCAACACCCCTTATCCCACATTTATATAATTTGTTTAATAAAATATTATGATCAACAGTGTCAAAAGCCTTTTTTATGTCCAGGAATAGACCATTAACACTTTTTCCCTCATTTAAACCGTCATAAATATGCTGCAAAAAATGTAATAAAGCGTGTTCAGTATTAAGTTTTACTCTAAATCCAAATTGATTACTACTAAAGAAATTTATTGAATGGAAATATTTTATTAATTTTTGTTTCATTACCTTCTCGAAAATCTTAGAAAAACAAGACAACAAAGATATAGGTCGGTAGTTATTACAATTTAATTTAGAGCTACTTTTGAAGATTGGTATTACAACAGCTTTCTTTAATTTTGTTGGAAAACCCCCGCTTTCAAAGCTAAAGTTAATTATATATGATAAGAAACCCAAAATGTTATCTAAAACCTCCTTTATTAAATTTGAAATTACACCATCTATTCCTGGGCTTTTGTTATTTTTTAAACTAGTTCTTGCAGCCGAGAGTTCTTCCGGCCTTACTTCATCTAGAAAAAAAGATTTTACTTCACTTTTGCTAGGAAAATAATTTTTGAAGAGGACATAATAGATTGGAAACAGGGATAAGCAAATATATAAACACCTTTATTTCGCGATAATGTTTCTGAGAAAAGTCTGAAAGCACTGTATAAGGTTTATAATTTAAATACAGGTTATGTACATGTTAAAACTTACCAAAATTGAACTGAAAATGTTCTAAGATTGAATTTGCAGTATTCTAGGGTAAAAATAGGAAACAATCTTTACGAGTGAAAGGTTAACAGGTTTATTCTAAACTTATTAATCCAGTTACAAATACATTCGATAATATCACATCCATTGGCCAAATCACTAGCTGATGCGAAACAACTGTATTTGGCATTGTGTTGCCAAAAAACGATTATAAACAAGGGACAATGTTGAAACTTATAAACCGCTTATTAGTTTTGATGCCTATATTAGTTTGAACAATCCTAAATACATTTTAAACCACTTAATTAAGAACGTTAATAAGCAAATATTGTTGTGTGGTTTTGTTTATCGTGGTTTCAGCTTCCTAGAAATTGTTATAATTGCTTCCATTATTGGTAGGTCTATGTTGTTCGATGTAAAATAAACCCCTTTGTCAATAAATAATAACAATGTGGAATAAAGATTAATTCGTTGCATTACTAAACCTTACGCAAGTATACAAATTTATTTTTATAATAGATATTTACACACCTGAACGGTAAGAGCGTCATTACAGCGTGAGGTCGATGCTTGAAAGCACGAGCCCGTTAAACGACCGAAGGCGGTATGTCTCTTACTACACGAGGAGCGTACAATCTTTTATCGCCCATTAAGAACAAACAAGGTTGAAAAATAAGTACTAACATTTTAAACTACAACTGGAACTGCAGGTTAAGCTTATATCAGCATAAAACCCATCAATAATTGTATGTTGTGAACACTTGTATTGTTGTAAACATAACAGCTGATGCCACTGGAACAGCTGATTGAGCTCTGCCGGGAGTGTAATCGTAACACTACTTGTCATCACCTCCCTGGTCTGCAGTAAAGCTCATTACTTACCTCTCAAGATAGGGACATTAACATGTGGTTGGCGATAAAACATAATGAACATATGTGATATTAATTGACAGAACCTTCGTAATATACCGAATCAAATTTACATAAAACACAAATGTAATTATTTATGTAATTCATTTATAATCATGTTAAATTTAATTTAACCTGTCGAGTAGATATAACTATGAGAATATTGCAAGAGCTCCCAAACACAAAACTTAGCTGAATAGTTCGTAAGCAATATCTTGCCAAGCTTCGAAACTGGACCAATTAGCGACTTGTTATTAGAATATTGGTTGGTGACGCTTTATGAGAAAACGTTTACGTTGTAAGTAGTGGATAAACAGCAAAGAGGCGCCACTTCCGGCGCTTTTTCCCCATGTTATTCTTATGGGGAGCCGTTTTTGCGCCGACGCCAGCTCCCGCCCTACACAAGTTTCCTTGTTAGCCTATACTAACGTCCAACCCTTGCCTATATTAAATATATTTTCCCAATCCCCATCCCTCCTCTATATTTTTTAAAATTAATTTTCAAATTCAGGCTAAAAAACTATCTTTGGTGTTTATGGTCCGATTTGTCTGCAATTTGGATATGTTATTGTCCTAGGCAAGTGTTTTAATAAATTTCACTTACATTTCCCAAATTCACTATAACGGTCAAATTAAAAATTATTTTTGAAAAATACTGCCGCCACCTTCTTTATTTACTGTCCGATTTGTCTGCAATTTGGATATGATATTGTCCTAGTGTTTTAATAAATTCCACGTACATATCCCAAATTCACTATTACGGTCAAATTAAAAAATATTTTTGAAAAATACTGCCGCCAACTTCTTTATTTACTGTCTGATTTGTTTAAAATTTGGATATGTTATTGTCCTAGGCAAGTGTTTTAATAAATTCCACATACATTTCCCAAATTAACTATTACGGTTGAATTAAAAAAAAATACTGCCAACTATTTACTGACTTTTGCACCCGCCCTAATTTCCGTTTTGACTCTTGCCATATTTTGACCCTAAAATTCATTTTAACACATCCTTTGCAGAAATCCACGAGTTCTGGCTACTTGGGAACCCGAGCCATTTGACATATAATAAATCACCCTTCCTCCTAATTACCTTCTCTACCAAATACATGTCTTTATATTTAGTCTTTAACAATTCTTCTGTATAAAATCCTCCTTTGATTATATTGCCATTTTCATCTTTCAAAATATAAGTCACAGGCTTTGTTTTCTTAACTTCTGCTATTGTAAAAAGCTCTCCCGTCCAGTTGGGGGTATATCCTTTACTAAATACGTGTTTATATTTAGATATCCTTACACTATCCCCCACCTTATATCTTGGCTTTTTAACTTGTACTTTAGATGCTAACCTTTCATGTACATCTTTAGAGTTCTTAGCACTTACTTGGTTAGGCTTCATCCCTATGGATCTATGTACTTTATTATTATATATCCTTATTAACTTTGGAAGTAAATCCAACCACTTGTAACTCCCTTGTGCACTAAACTCTCTATACAACCAATTCTTTAAAGTTCTCTGGAACCTTTCCACAATAGCCGTCTTAGTTGTAGAGTAAGTGTGGTAGTGATTAATATTTAGAATTTTCATTAGTTTGGTAAAATCTTCATTAAAAAATTCTTTTCCGTTATCAGATTGAATATTTTTAACTCCCTTTGGGAGAATAGTTTTTATAGCTTGTGTGACTACTAATCCAGTTTTATTCTTTAGTGGAGCAGCATAAGCTTTTTTAGAAAATGTGTCTATTAAAGTTAAAATATATTTATTCCCAGAATTCTCTCTAGCATAATTCCGCATATCTATTAAATCGATTTGAACAGTTTCGTTTATACCCAACACCTTAAAAGACCTTCTAATAAAGTTCTTTCTCGCGGGCTTATGCAATTCGTAAGCAATTTTTTCCATTTTTTATTCTTTATTTTTAATGTTAACGTATCTGCCAGTCTCTGTCGTTTCAAAAACACCTCCATTGCTACCAATTAACATACCATCACTCATTCTTTGATATACATAGTTTTTTGGCAAATATGCCCCTCCATCTAAAGTCTTAAATCCGCTTAAAGATGTAGGGTCTGCAACCAACAATTTAGGATTGTACATCATCAAATCGATTTCATTATTGTCTTGCATAAATTTATTAGTTTTATTGTTAAACCTTAATGCGTGTGATTTTAAACAAATATCAAATTTAATATTGTCTTGTCTAAAAGTTTTAATATTATCGTCATACCTCAAAACCTGCGACATTAAACAAACATCACTCCTATCTTTGCCTTCAGGTATATTTTTTATTAATTTGTCCTCTGCATCCCACATATCGCTATCTAATGTTAATACATTATAATATTTATCCCCCTGTTTTATTATGCTTTTCTCACCTTTTGTTAATATTTGCTTAACAACAGCCACATCATTTGGCAATGTTCCAGGTAAAATGTTTGTTAATTGCTTATTTTTACCATCAAATTTAAGACCGTCTAAAGTCACAGTCTGATGTTTTATAACACAATCGTTCTCATCAACAGCGGGTTTAACACGAACTAGCCTTTTATTATTAAAATCCCAAAAGTTTAGATCCATTTTTGGTACTTGAGAGACGTTTACAACATCATCGCTTTCTTTACCAGCCAACAAATTACTAATCTTTCGCTTTTTGGCATTCCAAACTCCATTCTCCGATTCCAAAAATTCATAATTATTTTTGTCTTGTACAAAGACACCATCTTTTCTTATTAAAGTTTGCTCTAATGTGGGTACATCGGTTGCGCTTTCACCTCGTTTAACATTAGTAATTTTGCGTTTATTAGCGTTCCAATTATTATTCTTGGATTCTAAAAACTTATATTTAGTATTACCTTGTACAAAAGCATCACCTTTCCTGGTTAACGTCTGCCCCAAAGTCGATACATCGTCAGTAAACTCCCCACCTTTAACACTACTAATTTTATAATTTAAAGCATTCCAACCATTATCTTTTAGATTTAAAGTAGTTTCTTTAAAACTTCTAGCTTCTGGTTTACTATACGGGTTATATACGCGATAAAATTTATCTATCATCTTTTTATTTAATAAACAATTCCACTTTCCCTCAATTCTTCTATGATAGAATCTATCTCATTATCCACTCCAGAATTTCCCGCCAATCGGCTTAACCAAAGCAGTCTTAACCTATCTACAAGCTCATTAGGATTGTCCCAATAAACATAGTCTATTTTATTACCAGTTACCTGCCTTAAACCTTCACCAACAGTCTTAAACAGGGGTTTAATTATATTAAGATATTTAGTGTGTTTATTGCTTGACATCGCCGCACCTGGTTTATAACCCTTTAAATGTGCATTTGTAGCTTCCAAAATCTCTTTATAATTTTGCAAATCAACCTGACTATAGTTTACGGGTTCTTTTAAAGTTAACAATTCCCACAATCCCTTTGTCCCTTTATAAATTGTTTCTCCAACTGTAACATCATCATTGGCAATTTGAACTTCCTGATTCCCAATAAAAAATTTATTTCCTTCTCGCCTAATACCATATGTGGTGTCTGTCATACTACTTCTACTAAGGTAATTTCCTAAATAGTCTGATGCTAAAAGACCAAAATCTAATTTGTGTGGTGTTATCTGGGTTATTCTTGGTATTCTAGACGGGGTCTTTTCTAAAATCATTGGGAGAACCGGCCTCTCTGTTTTTGTGGCTAAATTTTTTAATTCTTGCAAAGGCTCTATTAACGGTTGGAATGTTTGGAACCTCTCTTCAGCCTCTAGAAATTTACCACGTTTTAACGCCCTATATTTTTCTCTTATTTGTTTTGCAGACTCTACCAATTCTTGTTGAATATTTGTTTTCATTTTATTTACATTTTATTTATCTCATTTGTCAAAGGATTATACTCAAACACCTTATCGTGTATTATTAGGCAATATGCAGATGTGTTTGAAGGGACATTTTCTGCAGTTTCAATTTCTAATTTAATATCTACAACCCCCTCTTTTATTGATTCATTCTGCCTAGAACAATCTATTACAATTAGAGGATATTTCTTTATAAAGTCAGCTCTGTTAAACATAGGATTGGGGACGGTGTTGTAGTAACTCTCCCTAAACCTCACAAACATCTCATAAGCTTTAGAGGCATCTCCATTTTCAAAGTCGAGATTTAAATCACTATAAGGATAATATTCAGAGTTTAAAAACACTTTGATATTTTTCAATTTACAGTGATCAAATTCATCAGTTCTTTTTCGTGCACTGTTGTCCCTACCTGTTTGGAAACCAAATATAATATACCTGGGCTTCTCCAAACTCGAAGACGTCTTAACTGACCATGTATGTCTCTTGGTTTCGGGGTATGATGGGAGTTCGTGTAGCTCCAAACTTCTAAATGCAATTTGCAAATTTTTATTTTGCAATAACATCTTTTGTAATTGAAGCTTCTCCCCATCAGATGGTACCACGTGCGGCATCACCCACTGAATCGATTTAAGTGTAATTTTAGGAATAGGATCGACACCAGTTGGAGCATTAGATGTTGTTAATATACAATTTAAGTCGTTTTTGGATCTTTTCAACACCAATTCTTGTTTAACATTTACTAAAACCTTATTAAAATCCTCAAACACACCCATTAACAGCTCTAACGGGACACAAGTACTAAACTTGCCGCTTTTATGGAACTCCTTTAAATTTTCATCAGAATCAAATGCTACATTTGACAATTTAGTTGTTTTATTGTAAGAGCACAATATTTTTATAAGACTGGAAATTCCCGGATTTCTTACAATATCTATTTCTTTACCAGCAACTTCGTATCTAATTTCGTCAAATAAGAATGCAAATGCATTATTTATAAAATGTCCTTTATCATGATTCTCTATTTCTCCTTTAATATACAGATAACTCCTACAAGGGAGTGTTAATAAATCTTGATTATTTATGCATATTCGAATTTCATCGGAATTATTTATTGCTAAAGTGTTGTGTGGAACATAGGAGTGATTTGTAATTTTAACCAGGCTATCATCGTATTGGAATTTTCCTGTAACGTCTAGAAAATCTTCCATTTTTATTAATAGAAAATTTTAACTTCAACCCAATTGATCGCAGAAACCTAGCATTTTGCACACTCAGCCCGTTCTTGTAAATTCTCATATCTTTTTTATATGACAAGTAATTGTAGTTTCTTCTTTATTAAAGTCAATTGGCTTGTCGTGTTGATCTGCAAATGTAATGCTAACAACATCTAAACTTCTCTTATTTACAGGGAAGTATATAATATTTCTGGGAACCTCAATAATTTTGTAGCCGGGAGGAGCTTCTGGGTAAAAACTGTGTATGGTGTGTGATTTGTCACCATTTAAATAAGACCCATTCGCAATATTACATTTTACTCTAATCACATTTACATTATTTATGTTGATTTTATTTACGGATTTAAACGCAATATCTGGAGTAGAAAATCCTTTAAATCCCAACAATTCAGACCCTAAACACGGTTTTGTAAAATCAAACACATGGCCAGAATGTAATGTGGCTTTCATAGTTTTATTATCGGCTATAAGTACAAAATCTGGGAGTTGCTTTTGAATTTCCTTCGCAAGCTCAAACACCTCGTATGTACCTTCAGCAATTTCAATTACATTTGGAGCTTTGTGATCGTAATAATACACATCCTCACCCTCGTCTATAGTTAATTTTGTGTCTTTAAGTTTATTTAATTTTGGAACTAGCCCTTTGTAAAATATAAGTTTGACTTTTGTATTAATTAATGCTACTTTATTTTGTATAATAACTTCAACTTTACCAGCTAATGCCCGGTTTAATTCGTCAATTGTGACCTCCCCTTTTGGGGTTGTAATTTTGTGCATTTTGTAATATGTCAAAGTATTTAGAGGTTTTTTAACATTAAATATAGAATTATAACTTTGAAAATCTACCAGTCCAATTACATAATCACCATTTAATTCTATAGGAGGAAAGAACACCGACTTCAACTCTGGCTCTGTGCCCGTAAATGTTATAGTAAATGAATCCATTTTTATAAACTAAAATTTTTCAGAAATGATAAACATAAAATTCCACAAATGGAACTGTTTAAATCTTGTATTTGATCGGTTGTATAGTAAATTTTAGATGGTACAAAATATTCAATTACCTCTTTTGGAGGCTGTATTCCGAAAGGGTCAAAATATATTACAATATCTTTATTTTTACGATATGCTGTCCAATGTGTGCCCCTGTCACTGTCTAAATTAATAATTCCACATTCTCTTACTTTTGGCCTTAGATGTTTTAGCTCGTTTTTTAGGTACACTCCTCGAAAGTGAGGCACGTCTCTTGCTGCCTCTAACAGCTGAAAGTTGTCCATCTTTTTTATTAAATTTTAATCCCATTCCCATTTTTGCCTTAGCCTTCATCAAATTTGTCACTGCATAAGCTGCTGCTTTTTCGGCCAGACTGGCGTCCTTTGCCGAAACCCTAGTCCAAGCCTGGTCCGCTAATCTCATATCTGCCTTGTTCCGGGCGGCTGTATCAGGATTATTCATGTAGAATATGTCGTGCTCTTTACAATAAGAGTCTAGCTTATTTTTTGGAGGTACATTTTTGGCTAAATTTTCACGTATATTAGTTGCTGGACCACAATATGAATACGACGGGATGTGGAGGGGGAAAGGAAGGTTGTTTATAAGGGTATTTAACAAGCCACGGCCTCTATATGGCTTTAAGAATAATCCCTTACCTTGGCCGTTTTACACTTTCTCTTTGCCATTTTTATTATATAAAAAATGTCATTTATTCAACAAATTTAACACATAAAGAAAATACACCATTATATAAAAAATGTCATTTATTCAACAAAAGAACAAATTTAAAATAGCACATAAAGAAAATACACCAAAGAAGTTGGGTCTATTTCCTAATAATATTCGCTGTCTTATAATAGGGCCCAGTGGTTCGGGGAAGACTGTTGTAATTTATAACTTAATTGTAAAAAAACAAGGATTAAAGTTTACAAATTTATATATAATATCCAAATCTTTAGAACAAGAAAAATATAAAAAAATAATTGAAATATTCCGTCTGTGTGATGAAGTTAAATTACACACATATTCAAACTGTGAAATCACACCAAATGATGTAGAATCACACTCAATAGTTGTATTTGACGACATAAATAGTCCAAATATCACACAATTTTTCTCAATGGGCAGACACAAAAATATTAGCAGTTTTTACTTGTGTCAATCTTACAGTAAAGTAAACAAACATTTACGTGACAATGTTAATTTCCTAATATTATTTAAACAAGACGATTTAAATTTAAAACATGTGTATAACAATCATGTGGGAAATGATTTTTCATTTAACCAATTTAGAAATCTCTGCCATCAATGCTGGGATAGGTCTAAATATGGCTTTTTTGTAATAGACAAGGAAAGGCCAAAGAATAATGGCAAATACAGATTTATGTTTGACCAATTTTATAGTGACCAAGGGCAAGGGTGTTGATGCCATCCACAATAAACCTCTTGTCGTCATCAAAAGAGAGCACCTTTTTGTTCATCGTTAATGTTTGCAGATGGTGGTTTGTGGATTTAATTCTTGTAACATTCTCGTAGTAATCTTCTCCGGTTGCAAGACAGTGTAAGTAGTGTTGGTGTCTTAAGAGATGTTTAACTGTAGCGTTGTCAGCTCCTTTTGCCTTCTTAAACTCTAGCTCATTTTGCTTTTCTTTTTCGTATAACCATTGTAAAGGAATGAAAGAGTATAATTTTGGCCTTAAACCACAATATTCATACATAATTTGACCATTTAATTCGTCTTTAAACTTGCCCGTAACTTTTTTGTTTTTATCAGAGTATAAGAAATGGTCTTTACTATATGCAGAGGTGTCAAAACGGTCCAAGTCACATTGTATTTCCTTGTAAAAGTCCTCTGTTACTATAGAATAAAGAAATAGTGGAAATCATACATTATTACTTTGCTGATATCCAAAATGGTCATTCCTAAATATATTGGTTTATCAAACTTTACAATTAATTTATTTAAATGCACAGCATGCAACTTGTTATCGAACATTTTGCTGCAGTCAAATCTTGGCTTTGTAACATACTTTGTTAACTTAGACTCGTCTACAAGATGTATATCACGAAACTTGCGTTGGTTCATAATTGTTCGACCAAAGAGACTGTTATTTAACAGTTTGTAAAAGTCTTTTTCAAAATCATGTTCAGCTTTTTGTCGCTTTTCAATATTAAAATTAATATAGGGTGCAAGCCAATTTGATTGTCTGAATTTTAAGATTCTGTGGTATTTTGTAACTACCAAACCCAGTTCTTCGTATTTTTTTAGTGCTTTATAATGTAGAATATATTTGGTTTTGTCATTTAAGTTTGGTATTAATTTTCCATTCATTTTTTCTGGTGCGAGGGGGTAGTCATTATGCAAATCGTGTAAACTTTTATCGTATTTTAAATCAACTTCCAAAATAAATCCAAAGTTTTCATTTTGATTGGATTTATAATCTTTCTCATTTGTCCATCTAAAGCCATCAACGGGCAACGACTCGCACATTGCTGTGGAGTATAGCGAGTTGCAGTCTAAGTATACAAGATAGGTGCTTTCTTGATTTGGGTCATAATGTTCGCCCATGTACTTATTGTTGGCTTTAGCGTGGCGCGTGGAAATCATGCTTACACCGCCTCTAATGGCATGTTCTATAAACAAATGCATGTCAATGTCACTAAATAACTGTAATTTTATGCCAGTCATTCTAAGGCACGCCTCCCATGATAGTCCAGGCAATGAGTACATGTGGACGGGGTCGAGTTTATAATCCTTTAAACTCAAGTCCCTAAATGTCTCAAACACATCAGCCAATAACAACACATCTGTTTTAAGGTATAAATCGTGATATTCTTTTAAATTCTTTATATTAAAATGATTCCATACGTTTTTAGCATGTTCATATTGTGCAGGAGATATACATTCTTTAGTTAGACTGCTGTAAAATGCCTCTATGGGTGGTAGGGGCTCTAAAAACTTTTCTGGTCCTGTCATGTATTCGTACGGAAATTCACCCTTGCGTTGTAGTAGTGGATTGTCTATAAATCTAAACGTATTTAAATTGGAAGCTAATTTGCTTAAGGGAAGAGACAGAAAGTTGTATGAATCCAAAAATACCAAATCATCAACAGAGAACGAAATATATTTTTCCATGTCTTTGGCTATGCAATTCAATTTCCGATTGAATTTTCCCAAGTGTTGCATTATTAAATGACCGTCATAGTTTTTAAGATTGTGGAAGAATACTGGAATTTTCTTGGTTACTTTATAGTTTAAATTGCAAGCGTTGTGGGAGGGTCCTCGGAACTCGCCTGTTAGGTGGCAGTGGTCACGCACTTTATCACACAGTAACGGCTGGCTGCATATGTGGCAGCGTGTAGAGTTTTGGAAGGAAGCCTCTTGCTCTGCAGTCATTACAAGGGGAACATATACTTCCATCTGACTTTTAATAAAGTCATAAGTTTTAAATAACTTTTCGAAAAATACATCCATTACATTTTCACCGCTGTACAACTCTTCGTAAATAATTTTAGAGTCTCTCACCACAACATAAGCAAATCCAGAAGGAGTGTGTTTGCCGCAGTTTATAAAACATTCGAAATCTGCATAAATCACAAAGGGAGCTTTAAGTTGATATTTGTAATTCGTAAATTGTAGTGTATCTTTTTCAGACATTTGTACTCTTTGAGCATCAAAGGTTTTACAGTGTGTTGTGTGACGTTCCAATATATCTTTGGTGCCAAAATGTTGCAAACAGAACTTGCAAAAATATTTCTTATGGTCATATTTTGTAGACCGCAACATTAACTTGTCAAAATCACGAATTAAACAGTAATGTGATTTCCGAGCTTCTTGTAGAAGAAGCAAGTTGACGTGAGTATTGCTATTTAGTTTAGTTATTCTCAATGGATATATTAATTCTTCTTCAATTCCATATACATTAACACTTATGTTATTTTGTTTTTCAAATTTATCAATGTCGGATATTTTTACTGGATATTTTATGTTTGTCATATTTAACTGGCCTTCATAGGGTTTGTAGTAAGATACTCGATTTGCATGTTCTTTACTATTCCTTGGTCTTAAGCTTGCTAAAACACTCCACACGAAACATTTATTATCATCGTTTATAATATTTAAAACAGCGTGTTTTGATTTTATATTTTCAGGTGTAGGAATGTATGATTTGGGAGTTAGGGGTTTATATTTGTAAACATGGAGCTGCCAGTATTTAGTTTGGTCATATATCCATCCACTGCCTTGGGCTTGATATTTGTGCATGGAGGTATCGATCTTAAAAAGTGCTTCTTTAATTTGAGTCTTTAATTGTGCTTTCTCAATTGATAAATTAGTTAAACTTCGAAAATCAGCAATACATTCTTTGTCAATGATTAAATCACCATTATTGTCCACTGTGTGTTTGATAAATTTCACTCTCCTAATAAGAATCCATTTGATAGGTAAAGGACAAGATTGAAGTGTGTCTAATACTTCCACAGATTCACCGTTAAAAATATACAACTTGTAAGGTCGTTTGTCACATCGTAGGTGGTGGCGTTTCTTGTCACGAGTGATGACTCTCTTACACACATTACAACTATTGTGTTTTTCTAGCATATGTGCTTTAAAATTTTTATTATCAAATATTTGATGGCATTTTTTACAAATTTTAGGAATAACTTTGTGAATGTTACGATAGTGTCTGATTAAATTGCCTCTTTTGGAGCAGGGCGTGGAGCAGATTGCACAGGACAACATTTTGTGTTGAAATGACTGTAGAGATGTCGTGCTCTGCTTTTTATAAACAAGAAATTACCATTTTTAAATTTTTTAAATTTTTAAATTTTTTTAAATTATTTAACAGCGGTTTTTAAATTATATTTTACAAGTTTACGAGAGTTCAAAAATTGCCATAGTGATGGATGTGTCTCCCTCCGTTGAAGACAGATTACAACTACCGTCGCTAACACTCACAGCTAACATAGAGTCCTAGGTGGAGAGGCCGAGAGACGTGGTGAGAGCCAGAGTGCGGCGCGGTGACGTCATCTGGTGCCGGTGGTCGCTGGTGGCGTGTGTGGTGGCGTCATCCGGTGCTGGTGGTGGAGGTCACTGTTGTTGTGTCTTGTCGGTGGCACCTTATATACACATCAGATTTTCAATTTAACCAGGAAATTGCGTTGGCTGGACTTTCTATGGTAAGTGGAAATTCTGGTCAATGTGACGCGTGCTTGCGCATGACTGACTTAGTGTGTTAGTATGTCAGCGTGTGCAGGCAGCGGATCGTTGCGTGTGCAAGCGGCGGATGTTTTAATCAGTTGGCAGTTCGACCGTAGTTGGGATTAAAACACTACGACAATCAAGAAGTTGGCGGCAGTATTTTTAATTTGGGGGAATTTATTAAAACACTAGGACAATATCATATCCAAATTGCAGACAAATCGGACAGTAAATAAAGAAGGTGGCGGCAGTATTTTTCAAAAATAATTTTTAATTTGACCGTTATAGTGAATTTGGGAAATGTAAGTGAAATTTATTAAAACACTTGCCTAGGACAATAACATATCCAAATTGCAGACAAATCGGACCATAAACACCAAAGATAGTTTTTTAGCCTGAATTTGAAAATTAATTTTAAAAAATATAGAGGAGGGATGGGGATTGGGAAAATATATTTAATATAGGCAAGGGTTGGACGTTAGTATAGGCTAACAAGGAAACTTGTGTAGGGCGGGAGCTGGCGTCGGCGCAAAAACGGCTCCCCATAAGAATAACATGGGGAAAAAGCGCCGGAAGTGGCGCCTCTTTGCTGTTTATCCACTACTATAAAGACCAAAGTCAGAGTGGTTTCATAAACAAATTTAGATAATACGAGGGCATTTTAAAAGCCGGGTTTACTTAAAAACTGACGCATTCATTGTTAAATGTGTCGAACAGTTGTTGCGTAGATCTCGGTGAAAGAGGTCACGGATTGTAGCGTAGGTCTCGGTGAAAGAGGTCACGGATTGTAGCGTAGGTCTCGGTGAAAGAGGTCACGGATTGTAGCGTAGATCTCGGTGAAAGAGGTCACGAATTGTAGCGTAGGTCTCGGTGAAAGAGGTCACGAATTGTAGCGTAAGTCTCGGTGAAAGAGGTCGCGGATTGTAGCGTAGGTCTCGGTGATAGAGGTTACGGATTGTAGCGTAGGTCTCGGTGAAAGAGGTCACGGATTGTAGCGTAGGTCTCGGTGAAAGAGGACACTGATTGTAGCGTAGGTCTCGGTGAAAGAAGTCACGGATTGTAGCGTAGGTCTCGGTGAAATAGGTCACGGATTGTAGCGTAGGTCTCGGTGAAAGAGGTCACGGATTGTAGCGTAGGTCTCGGTGAAAGAGGTTACGGATTGTAGCGTAGGTCTCGGTGAAAGAGGTCACGAATTGTAGCGTAAGTCTCGGTGAAAGAGGTCACAGATTGTAGCTTAGGTGTCGGTGATAGAGGTCACGGATTGTAGCGTAGGTCTCGGTGAAATAGGTCACAGATTGTAGCGTAGGTCTTGTTGAAAGAGGTCACGGATTGTAGCGTAGGTCTAGGTGAAAGAGGTCACGGATTGTAGCGTAGGTCTCGGTGAAAGAGGTCACGGATTGTAGCGTAGGTCTCGGTGAAAGAGGTCACGGATTGTAGCGTAGGTCTCGGTGAAAGAGGTCACGGATTATAGCGTAGGTCTCGGTGAAAGAGGTCACGGATTGTAGCGTAGGTCTCGGTGAAAGAGGTCATGGATTGTAGCGTAGGTCTCGGTGAAAGAGATCACGGATTGTAGCGTAGGTCTCGGTGAAAGAGATCACGGATTGTAGCGTAGGTCTTGGTGAAAGAGGTCATGGATTGTAGCGTAGGTCTCGGTGAAAGAGATCACGGATTGTAGCGTAGGTCTCGGTGAAAGAGGTCACGGATTGTAGCGTAGGTCTGGGACTTGAGTAGCGTAATACGTGTTGTTACAATTAAACTGGATGAGATAATCTACGTCTTATAGCTCTACAAAATATTTATTCTCATACTGTACTTCCAAACAAGACGGTAAATATACAAAAATACGGAACAAGGCGATCGAATCGAGCATTTGGATATCAATAGCCTTGTACTATATTTTTTGTTTATTTAAAGTCTTATATGTAAGCACAGTATAAATGTAAATATATTTTTATGTTAAGAGACGTAGTTTATTAGTGAATTTCCTTTGGAAAGTGAACTATTAGCATGACCCGCACGGTGAAACTTAAGCCCGGGACCACCATAGAAGTTCCTAACGTGACCCCCTGAACACGTTTTGGGGGGTCGTTCAAAATTTTATATACAGACACACATATATATATATATATATATATATATATATATATATATATATATATATATATATATATATATATATATGTTTGCACTCTAGCGGTCGCATTTTTTGTCCGATTTACTTCAAATTTGGTATGGACATTCATTTCTGTTGGACAAGTTTGTTGGGCAAAACAAACGGAAAACTCTAAACCCCATTTTTGGGGATTAATCTTTCAAATTTCGAGGTTTTGGGCCCAGAGAGGGTCAGAAAAGCCCCGGATGCAAAATTAGTGCATGTAAAAAGATGGGAATTAGTGACCCGAAAGTTTTAAGCCCTCTCTCGTCATTCTAGCATAAATATTTACCGAGTTATTAAAGAAAATGTGTTTCGACTAAACACAGTACGTTGTCTTATGGGTGTTTTACACTAGAAAAGCCTGTTATTCCTTTATTAGCGTACTTTTATCATCCCCCAGCAACCTCACGCCTTCTTTCAAGCCTGACTGGACCTTCTCCTAACATTATAATGTGCAAAATTCTATTCCCAGCTTTGCAGGTAAATTAAACCAGGAGCATCAGAACAGCAAAAAAATCAATGATTTCAGATTTCAATAAAAATTGGAATACATGTATGTCTTAACACTGATTTTAAGTTTTAAAAGTTTTTATGTGGAAATTCACTTTCCTCACGTCAGCCTGCTGCGTGCGAACTCGTTTTATCCTGGAATGTCCACATGACCTTGAAAGATCAAACCGGTGACCTTTGACATTTCAATAACAACAGGACATTATTACAAAATAAACTTGCATTGACTTGCAAGTTTATAGTGTATAGGAGAATAGCATCCGTCATACAAATGTGGTGGAGCAGTATTGAGGTGTAAACAAACATCACGTTATTTGAGATTCATATATGTCATATCTTTAATTTAGATACATAACATTGTTAAGAGTAACAAAAAATTTGTATTTACCTTGCTAAAACTTATTGCTAATACCTTTTGTACATGATATAAGACAAAACCCAATAAATCTTTCCTATAGCTGTAGTTTAATCACATAGCAACCTTTTTAATAACTCTTTAAGTCTGATTATAGAAAGGTGATGGAGAGTAATTTTGTTTATAATTAGTGTAAAACTAAACGTTACCAATCTAACTAGTTTGTTAAAGCATGATTTTGCAGAAGTTTTACTCCATCAACAATTGCATATCCTAATAAGAAGGTAATATTGTCGGAATGTAAGCTGTTGGCTAACTAACTTCCTTAATACACTCATTGACGCGATTGGAAACCACACTTAAAGCTCGCTGAATAGTGTGTAGTCGTGCTGATGCTTCTGCGAACGTTATTACAATATAAAACACTATTATATAGGTTTATTGCATAACACTACGCCGCCAAAGAGGACGACTACAACACTACATTTAAAACCTGCATTTATGTAAGGATTTCAATTATTACCTTGAGATTAAAATGCATTAAAGACTCTTAAAATAAAACAAGATTAACAATATAGTACCTGGGGCCGAGCTTTGCTCGGAGAGGGCCGTTCGGTTTTTTAGATGACTTAGAGTAATATTTTACCACTCCCCTCAACTTATTATCGGAATTTGTATGGTTCATTTGCCTCTTCTCAGAATTTTTAAGGTCCCTCTAGTTGTTATTTATAGTTCAACGTCCCTTTGACTTACTTTGGATATGACCACTCTATATATGTAATCTTCACTTAACGGTTTTAATCAGTGATCTCAGAAAAATACATGTCAATAATTATAAACAACATGAGTATTACTCAAGGAGTTCTATTGGTAATACTGGAAACAACACTGATGAACAAAAGTGCGAGCCGTTCTTTGTAAAATTTTGGTGAGGCAAAGAACTCCTCGCTGAAATCGAACGAGTCGGCAAAGTGACTCAAACAATTACCTACTCATGATTTTAACATTAATAAACTTGTATTTGTTTCTTTGCTCATAATTTATAATATTTCACGACAAAAGTGGATGCATAAATCAAACGAAAAAATGAATTTGTTCCAAAATTTTCTACTTTTATTCCAATGATTTGCATGAGTAGATTCACTTACTGGAATAAACAACCAATCAGGATAGTTCAAAGAACGAGACAACAGTGTACCAACCTGACAAAATCACCGATTCGCTTTTTTTTAAAAAAATAGTGAAGCAGTGTTACCTCCAGTTGTACAATAAACCTCCCTGGGTGTACCAGCTTGGTAGTGAAGCAGTGTTACCTCCAGTAGTACAATAAACCTCCCTGGGTGTACCAGCTTGGTAGTGAAGCAGTGTTACCTCCAGTTATACAATAAACCTCCCTGGGTGTACCAGCTTGGTAGTGAAGCAGTGTTACCTCCAGTTATACAATAAACCTCCCTGGGTGTACCAGCTTGGTAGTGAAGCAGTGTTACCTCCAGTTATACAATAAACCTCCCTGGGTGTACCAGCTTGGTAGTGAAGCAGTGTTACCTCCAATTGTACAATAAACTTCCCTGGGTGTACCAGCTTGGTAGTGAATCAGTGTTACCTCCAGTTGTACAATAAACCTCCCTGGGTGTACCAGCTTGGTAGTGAAGCAGTGTTACCTCCAGTTATACAATAAACCTCCCTGGGTGTACCAGCTTGGTAGTGAAGCAGTGTTACCTCCAGTTATACAATAAACCTCCCTGGGTGTACCAGCTTTGTAGTGAAGCAGTGTTACCTCCAGTTATACAATAAACCTCCCTGGGTGTACCAGCTTGGTAGTGAAGCAGTGTTACCTCCAGTTATACAATAAACCTCCTTGGGTGTACCAGCTTGGTAGTGAAGCAGTGTTACCTCCAGTTATACAATAAACCTCCCTGGGTGTACCAGCTTGGTAGTGAAGCAGTGTTACCTCCAGTTATACAATAAACCTCCCTGGGTGTACCAGCTTGGTAGTGAAGCAGTGTTACCTCCAGTTGTACAATAAACCTCCTCGCTATTAATTTGACAGTTCACTGATTGATTATTATCAGCTGTTACAATTCTTTTGTTTTGATTTTAAACTCCATAAGCCCAATGTTAATTTTGTTCACTTTTCATATTCGTTTTCTACATTACTCGATGTTTCCTGGGGATGAGATCTGTCTAAAATTTACTTTTATCCCAGAAATTAGTTTTTTCCAACATTTGCTGGAAATCGTAGGAACTGTTTTTGAAATCAGAGTTGCAACCAAGCAAGCAAGCAAATCTTACTCATATTAGAGCATAGGATTCTTTACCAGTTGTAAACATTATGAACATTATTGGTTAATAAAACCCTAGAATAAAATCATAAAAATATGAGTACAATTAACTACGAAGTAAAGCTGAGGTCAAAGACTTGGAATTGGGAACAACAGGAAATGACAGAGTAACAAAACAGGAAATAAACGGTCAAATTACACAGGTAAATGACCTAGGGTTCAAGCGACAAAATCAAAGTAACTCACCAAAAATTCCAATGATGGCGGCGGAATGCTGACCAGCTACGGACACGAATCACGGCGGGTGTAGGAGTCCAGAATCGACGTGATTGGTTGACGTGGGCGTGGTCGACCGAATTTGGGGGAAACACGAAATCGGGGGAAACACATCGAGGAGAGAGGATGGACAGTCAGGAAAAGAGAGGCAAGAAGTGAAGTGTTGGGAAGTAAAGGGGGCTGGATCGAGTAAGTCCCGCAACACTTAGGTTATAGTAAAATACCGGGTGTTGTCGACCTTCCAACCAAGTCTACCAACGCAGGGCCAACAGAAGCACTACAGCGACCACAACCCAGAGGGAGAAGAGGACGGACCGTGTCTGCGACCAGAGGAGCCTTGGGAGAATTCTTCAAGACAACCACCGACAAAGGGACCCGGGACCACTTCTGGACGCTGGACCACTCCTGGACACCTTGACCACTGGACGGGACCACGGAGAGGCCAAGGACCGACTGACAACGCAGGGAGACCGCCTGACAGCCAAAATTCCGGACTGCGTGTTATGTGATCTTCACTAAATTGCACCTCTAGTTAAAAGGGAAAAATTTGTGAGAACAGTCGAAGGTTAGGGGAAATGATTTGATAATAATAATGATTAAGCAATGATGAAGATATTAAAAGTTAAAGATTACTAAGACAAGCAATAAATAATCCAAACAGAAAGGGGAAATATATATATATATATATATAATTAAGTAGCCTCAGAGTAAATGGCAGGGTTAATTGTTAAAATAAATTAAAGACGGTAGACATAATCAGAATGGCCTATAGGCCAAGTTGAGGTGTAAAATAGTTGTACATGAAGATAGCAGTAGCTCGATGTCATTAACCATCGTTCAATTAATTTAGTAAGTGTTAATGAATAACTGTTACATAAATGAATTGATTATTGAAATATAAAGGCTCACATGGCTTAACATTTTAATGTAATATAATGTGACAATGTTTAATTTGGAAAGGTTTAAGGGTAATTATTTTGATGCGTAATTGACGGATGAAATATAAAGGACTAAACTATTAATAAAGTGAATTGAGTAAACCTTTAATGGTAGATTAACGGCTACATGCCCAACAATGTAAATTAAATGTCAAATATCGAGTTAAGGGTGTGTATTCATATGGAAGGTGTGGACTGTGACGTATAGGTTGCCTTAAAGAACTTTGGCCATGCCAGAACAGAGTGATCTTTATTAATGATTTGTTAGCTTAAGAGAGTATTGATTTATATTGTGTTTGTCATTTCAGTTGTATTTTATAAATAGGAGTTAGGGCACAGAGGCCTCTATTTAAAGGGTTTTCACGAATATTTATCATTATATAATAAGGAAGAAATAGTCATCTGATTTATGAATATTAAAAGGTATATGTTATTACAGACGCTGGTGTCATTTCAATCAATTTCCTGGTTTCCATCTCACTAAGCTAAGCGAGTTATGATTCAAACTTAAGAGTAAAAGAAAGAAAATAATCTTACATGGTCGAGATCGCTGAATTGGTTTAATTACCATAAAATTGATCGAATTGACACAGAGTGAGTGATGTTTTATTAGCATAAGATGGTTATAGAGATAAGAAGGTATTTCTGAGATAGGATAAAACTGCATAGGGACAGAAATAATGAATTGAAGGGAAGTAATCGACTAAACGGTTAATACTGTAGGGCACTTACAAATAAAAATAGCCTACAATATATTTAATCAACAGATATATCGCATAAAATAATAAAAGTCGTCAGGGTTTAATAAAACATAAAAGACAGGTTGTATAACAGTAATAAATAAATACAAATAAAACTGTCTAGGGTTTTGTTAATTTAAAATAAAATGAAATGCCAATAAACCAAGTTTCCTTGCCTTCGGATATTTATAGGGTAAAGAAAGAACAGCTACAAGCAATATTAGTGAAGTTTAACATTAAATACAAAGACGAGGATACGGTTGCCGAATTAAGACCCATTGTAGCCGATCTTAAAGCTTATTTAAAAAATAATTGGTCTGAAGAAAAAAATTCATTTTAAGAAAGTTATTAGGGAAAAGATTCTTAACCGAGGTTGAGTTAGAAAAATACCCATTGCTTAGGAGAATTGAACAATTCATTAGGGATAGGGAAAACCTTTACGACACGCCAGCCAGCGAGGACAGTGACGGTGACGACTACGAGGACATTGACTTAGCTTCAGTGGACACAGACGACCCTCCAGGTCAAATTACACCCCAAGGGACGAATAGGGCAAATCATAGAGCACTCAAGGATAATTACATAGGAGACCGCGAGGATAACATGACGACACCAACAGAAAATTTACCGTTAATATCTGCTGGTACGTACTACGGTCTACCAACTGAAAACCCCAACGATTTTATAGACAAGTATCAAATCGCGGCACAGTCAAATAATTGGCAGGATGCTTCAAAAATAAAATTATTTCCGGCACACCTAGCAGGGACGGCACTTACATGGCATCAACACTTCACAAAAGGGAAGGTGATACACGATTGGGATGAGTTAAAGGAAACCTTTATTAACACTTTCACCCCGGTTGCACAGGCACAAACTTTGCAGAACATCTTAGATAAAAAAGTACAAGGTAGGGACCAACCTGTGCTAACATATTACTTGGAGGTACTAACCTTGTGTAGGCGCCATGACCCCAATATGTCAGAAAAACGAATAGGGCAGTACATTATACAAGGCCTAAGACCTGAATTTTGTGATAGGGTGTTATCAGAAACTTGTGACACTTTAGAACAGCTAGAAAAGAGTTTAAGGAAAATAGAGTTACAGCTACAAATTAAATCGGTAAATCAAGAAAAATACAGCAGAGCAGAAAGAGAGGGATACACTAGGGAAACCACCACAAATAGACAGGAAATAAACAATTTACATGCAGAAATAAGGACCCTAACTCAGGTCATTTCAAACATGACTATGCAACAAACGCCACAGCGACAAATATATCAACAACACGACAAGCCAAACCAACACAGGGAATACTACAACAATTACAGGGGAAGAGGAACCAACTACAGGGGACCAACTGGATATAGGACGACGCAACGACACCCAGTGCAATGGACACCACGGCCCACCATGAGCAGAGGAGGCTACCAGACCAACTACCATGCAGCATCATGGGGCCCACGACATGCAACCCCAAGAGCAGAAGATCCATATAACGGAAGCAGGAATTTTACTACATATTGTAGTTACTGCAGAAGAAACAACCATAATACGCAGGATTGCAGGTTTAAGAGGCAGCAAACAGGGGAAATGATGAAGACAAGGTCCAAGTATTGTGATTATTGTAGGATGAACAACCACAACAAAGAAGAATGCTACAAACTACAAAGGGGAAAACCGGATACAAAAAACGCATAGGAAGGGGCCCTCTCTATACTAACAACAAAGAGAAGGTTCCCTGCTTAAAACAGAGTATAAATTCGCCCTACAAACAAGTACAACCCCAGTTCACAATATATAACTACGAGAAGGTATTTCCTAAGCTAGATGAAGCTAAGAACATAAAGAAGAAGAGGGAATACATACACAGAAGAGAAGAAAGAAGACATGAAGAGAACATAATTAACCCTCGGAGAAAAGACCACAATATATACCAAACTTGCACGACTAAGGAGCGCAGAGTGCAATGGAGAAAACAGCTACAGCCATTATCAGGTGGAATGAGACTAAGGGAAGGAGCCAGAGAAGAGCAATGAGCTATAAAGAAGGAAGAGGAGACAGTAAGGATGGAACCAAGGGAAGGAACAAAGGAAGTCAAAGGAACAACAGAAGTGCAGGAGAACAGGGAAGAAGGAGACACATTGAGGGAACAGGAGAAGGAAGAAATATGCAGGCAGCTGGAAGAGCAAGGAACGCAACACATGATCCACAGCTGTGACATTACACTAGTATCAGAAGGAAGGATACATAAGCCAAGGAGAAAGGAACAGTTAAGAAACCAGGAGTTACATGATACTCTATTTAAAATAAAACAAACGGAAGACAAGAGAGTACCAGTGTTAACACTTAATGCAAAGTTAACTCAAAATCCAAACAAAATAATTCAGTGTACAGTTGACACCGGATCAAATATAAACCTTATAAATTCAAAGTTCGTACACGGGACAAATATTGAGACAGGAAAATTGCCAAGAGTTGTATCGGCAAATAATACTCCCATAAACATTTTAGGGATCGCGGAAATTGCATTTGAAATAGATAATATAATTATCAGGGATAAATTTTTTGTCACTCCGAATATCACGAGCGAAATAATCTTAGGGAATAGATTCCTAAATAAGAACAGAGTTGAATTAAATTTCGACACAAAAGAAATTGTGATAAACTTAGGCCAATTTAAACATAAAATAAAAATGGGGAAAAAATGGTTGATACAAATCGAAAGCATTAACAGTACTGAGATGGTTTCCAGAGATAAAATCATAGACATAAGAACCGAAGAGGATATGGTAATAGCACCTCATCAGCATAGGAGAATAAAGCTTAAACATCAAATAAGTCATAAAACATATTTTGAGTCGGAAAAGTCCTTAAAAGAAAAGATAAAATGCCATGCATATTTGGTAGATGCAGAAGCAGATGAGGGCAGCTATATAACTATTTATAATGCATCTAGCTTCCCAAAACACATAAATGCCAACACTGTATTAGGCTACCTCACTGAGGAAGTAAACAAAGACGACACTTGTGCTGACACAACAAGGCCGCGACAACAGCCAGGCACGCGGGACCTACGTAAACAAACAGTCACAGATAATGATGGCATAGAACTTAACATATCACGACACCTAACGGTACAGCAGCATAACATGGTCAGTAAACTGCTACATAAATACAAATCTATGTTCACCACGAAGGTAGAGGACCTTGAACCAGCTAATTTGCCACCAATACAATTAGAATTAGTTCCAAATGCTAAACCCGTTAACAGCCCACCTTATAGACAAAGTATGCAGGAGAGACAGGAACTAGATAAACTTTTAAACCAATTACTAGAAGCAGACATTTGAGAGGAATGCCCAGAATTTTGCGAATATGCTTCACCAGTATTCGTAACAAAAAATCGCGACAATTCGGCTCGCGTTGTTGCAGACATGCGTCGTATTAACAACATTTTAAAGAACTGTGTACATCCTACCCCATCAGTTAACTTAGTTTTAAATTGCTTAAATAAAGCAAACACGTTCACAAAATTAGATCTCAAGGGAGCGTTTCACCAATTACTTGTAAGAGAAGAAGACAGAAACATACTTGCGATTAAAACGCAAGATCGTCTGTTAAGATACAAAAGGTTAACCATGGGATTAAAAATTTCAACCGCTGTATTCAGCAAAGCGATATTAGCTTTATTAAATAAGCACCTGTACAATAAAGTTATATCGTATATTGATGACGTTATAGTTTATGGATCATCCTTTCAACAGGATTTAGAAAATTTGGAAATAATTTTAGAAATATTACACAAAGCTAATTTAAAGCTAAACACAAAAAAATGCAAGTTTTTATATGAAACAGTTGATATACTTGGATACACAGTCTCAAAGCAAGGAATTTTACCTCAACAATCTACAGTTAATGCTATACAAGAATTTAAAAGGCCAGATTGTATAAGACGTGTGCGTCAGTTCCTAGGCGCGTCATCATTTTTCAGGAAGCATATTAAAAATTATGCCCAAATTACATTACCCCTAACAGAGTTAATTAAACAAGCAAACAAAAATTTACCTTTTAAATGGAATGAAGATTGTGAACAAGCCTTTAATAAAATAAAGCAAATTTTAACTAATCCACCATTACTTGCTCATTGGAAAGACGATTGGGAATCAGTTATTTATGTTGACAGTTCATTATTTGCACTTGGGGCCTGTTACTTGCAAATCAATCCTGAAAATAATACTATGCATCCCATAGCATATTTATCAAGAAAATACA
Source organism: Allygus modestus (assembly GCA_963675035.1). Lineage (NCBI taxonomy): Eukaryota > Metazoa > Arthropoda > Insecta > Hemiptera > Cicadellidae > Allygus > Allygus modestus. The sequence continues at coordinate 5,283,161 of OY776111.1, forward strand.
CAGAAACGGAAAGGCGATATTCTAATGCAGAAAGGGAAATGCTAGCCTTAGTATATGCAGTTAATTACTGGAGGGAATTTACGCTGGGCAGGCAAACAATGGTTTATACCGATTGTCAGTCACTCATACATTATAAGAATTTTAAAAACACTTCATCACGCCTAAATCGCCTTGCTCTCGCACTAGTTGACTACGATATAATCGTAAAATATAAGAAAGGAACTAACAATCTACTAGCGGACAGCCTTTCTAGGAATCCACCAGAAGAGGAGTTAGACCAGGACCTAATTCAAGCTACATTAAACATTCAGGAGATAAAAACAGAAAATTTTGAAGAGTTACAAGCAAAAGACCCTTATTTAAAGCAAATAAAATTAGCTAAGATATCACCAGATTCCGTTCCGAAGAAAATCAGACATGAATCCAGGAAATATGTAGAGAGGGATAACATATTATATTACAAACATTTCAATGGTAGGGACACGGAATATTTATTAGCAATACCCCAGGAAAAGGTTAACGAAATATTAAAAACCTTTCATGATAATATATTTTCAGGAGGGCATTTCTCAAGCTTTAAAACTGGAAAGAAAATAAAATCACGATACTATTGGCCCAGTATAAATCAGGACATTGTAAACTATACTAAAACATGTGAAGACTGTCAACTTAGGAGATCTGCTACTTATAAACAATACGGAAAGTTACAACCGCAAATCCCCTCAACAAAACCGTTTGAAAGATTAATTATAGATTTCTTAGGCCCTATAACACAAAGCCATGGATTTAAATACATTTTAGTAATGACAGACCCCACAACGAGGATGGCATATACACGTGCAACTCGTTCTGCAGACGCAAAAACCGTAGCTAAGGTATTATTGGAAATATTCTGTTTATACGGTTGTCCAAAAATTATTACTCACGACCAGGGTACACATTTCATGGGGCAAGTACTAAAACAATTATTACAAAGCTTAGGCATAGAACAGCGGCCAAGTCCTCCATACATGCAACGTATTCAAGGTTTAACGGAGAGATGCAACTTGGTAATAAAGAAAGCAATTTCACACTACATACAGGAAGACCCACACAATTGGTCTGACGTGTTAAAATTTATAACATTTGCATATAACACTACGATAAATAAAAGCACGGGTTACACTCCATTTTATTTCAATTTTGCAAGAGAAGCAAACCACCCGTCTGATTACATTTATGTTCACGAAAATCAGGACAAGGACGTACTAAAAGAGATTAAATTAATATATAAAATTAGAACGGAAATTCCGAAAATCTTAGAAAAGGCCCAAAATAATCAAAAACAATATTTTGACAAGACACGAAGGGATTTAGAACTACAACCAGGGGATGAAATATTAATTAAATATCCAACGGATCACACAAAAAAATATAGCAAGTTTCAAAATTGCTATAAAGGACCTTACCATGTCACCGATAAATTAAATGATTTGACTTACTTAGTGGCTTTAGAAAAACGAGGAAAACTAGTGGAGGAACCAGTTCATGTCGAGAATATTAAACCGTTTCACAGAAGAAATTAAATAAAAACAAATAAAATTATTTGTCACTAACAGAACCTCTATTGACGACAACGTAATGAACGTATTAGAAATACGTACGTGTCAAGGAGCTTTCCTACTGTTAGAATCTTCCCCTATTAGGAAATTTTTCTACAAAGCACCCTATTTACACCTGCATCACCTACGACCAGAGTGTGCAACTGAGATTCAATTTGTGACTTAATACACAACATGCTGCTTGGGAAACAGTCAAAATTGCGTCAATGTTACACTGTTGCCAATTAATTTAAAGTACTAAGAGGTCAACTACTGTGAAACATCTACAAAACAATTACCAATAAAATCCCATCAAATAAATAAATTAATTAACTTGGGCCTACATACGTATTAGGAATACGTTATTTCCTTAAAAATAAAGTCTAACTTCTAATCTACAGAGGAACCCAAGAAGGCTCGACTCTTTAAGCCTAATAACTACTACTACTAGTATCATCTAATGGCCCATATATTACTAGATAGTTGAGATTCCATTGGTAACTCAATAAATTGCAATTTACAAATGAATTTACAAAATTTAGGTTCATGCGATACAAATTATGAACCTAAGCATTTGACAGACTTCAAATAATTAACAAATATTACAAAAAAAATTATAAAGGGTTTCCCACACATGAACTGAGCTCTAAACAATATAACGAGTCCTGACATTTATATTGCGGAAATTGAAATACGAAGTTAAATAACAAAATTGGGATCACCTTGATAAAATTAAATAAGGAAAATATTTATAAAAATTATGAATGTACTACGCTTGTAAAAGGAAATTAAAGTTGAGCGACCAAGAAATATGTCTTAATGACTTAAATCAGCTGCGATACCTTAAAGTTTGGAGGGTATCCGATAAATAATCCACACTCACTCAAACACAGAAGATTAAAGCATCTAAAAGAGGAAGGAAGACCACTTATCACTCACAAAACCTTAACACGCTTTCGACACATATCCGACGCGGATCGACACTGGACCAAAGCCATACTCACTCTCGACTGAGGACATACTATGAACACTCAGACACAACAACACGAAGCGACAGACAGGATGTTGCGGATAAGATTACACGCGTGAGAAACAAGCCACGTTGCACTTACAGACAGGCTATAGATATTCAGCTGAATATAGCTGCTACTAGCTGAGGAAATTACATTACTGCGTTACAACAACGTAATTTATATTCTCTAAGGAGATGGAAATAAGACAATTAAATAATATCATAACTATTAAATCTTGCGGAGAGTTAGTGAAAAGCGCTAAAGCTAAGGCTTCATGACATTTAATAGCAAATTACTGAACCAAAATTATTGATCGATAAACAAAACTTATGATAACTTCAAAATTTGTACACCTATTAATTCTCGTGGAGACAGGCTAGTTAATTTGCCGGCAGACTAGATACTTCATGACATTTAATGGTGAACCCAAACTTCCAAATTACATTTAACTCCAGTGAAACATACATGTTTACAAAATTTCACATCAAGAATATATGTTATATTAGTGATGGTTAAATTCATAGAACATTACACTAACAAATTTTTTTTACACAGAAATTCACCCAACATGAAGATTTTAACGAGTTTTACAATAATACTGGCAATATTCCACAATGCAAGAACACATAAAGATGACTCCCACACATACCAAGTTTTTAGTGGATACCACTTTGAAAAACAACCACAGAAAATCCCGTATGAAACCACTATTCCGCTGTTGATCACTACACAATTGATCGAAAAACCTGAGTTTTCTACACTCAACAGTCCATCGCAACAATGCCAGGACAATGGCACTATCTCTAGAATGTATTGCCAATTTCAAAAATCACTGATTACCTTACAAGGTTTAATAAATGAGGAGATACTTAACCGATTCCCAGAAACCTCAGCGAATTTGACAATATCAAAGAATGGTAACAAGAAACGAAGAGGACTCACATTTATGGAGGAATTCTTTAGCTGGTGTTGTAACATGGCGTCAACTAAACAAGTTGCGGGGCTGTACGAAAATCAAAAAAATTTAGAATCACATACAAATGGAATCATAGACTCGGTGAGCGACCAGTACAAAAATTTAGTTAAAACCACAACAAATCTAAACAATTTCTCAAGTAACGTACATGGATTATTGGATAAAGTACATAAAAGCTTCTATCTGGTACAGGATGAATTAAATAGCATAAAAACAACTTCATACTCTAGTGTCATTAAGCAGCTGTATAACATTACAGAACAAACATGGGCTTACATATTATATAAATACTACCTCGAGAAATATAGATAAATTTTAGACAAATGTAACCAACATAAATTATCTGGTCTACTAACTAACACCAAACATCTTCTGATTCAATTATTAGATTTGGACAACAAGGCAAAATCGAAAGAGCTTACCTTAGCCATCAGTAACGAAGAATTGCATTTATACTATGAATTAAAAATAACCACTTGCAAAATATTTAATAACACATTACTAGTCAGGATCAATGTGCCGTTAATAACTAGGGGACTAAAGGGGAATATGTACAAAGCAATCGCTACCCCATTATTATGGAACAACAAGATTTGTAAGCTTAACATGGAAGATAAATACATTTTCAAAACCACGAACTATACTAAAGTAATAACGAAAAACGAGGCATGCAACGACGACTCATTCCCACTATGTATGTTACCAAGACAAACAATCGTGACCACTGAAGAACAATTATGCCTACATCTCATTTTAGACTTGGCAAATATTGATGATTTACAAAAACATTGCCAATTTACCTGTGACTATAAGCCACAATATTCTATCATAACGCAACTACTCCCAAGCAAATATTTAATAACTAATATTGACACACAACTGAAGTTAATTTGTGACACTGACGAACATTTAATTAACCCAATTACAACTGGAACAATAGAAATATTTATTCCATGTGACTGTGAACTATTACAACAAGATCTGATACTCATAACAAAATTGAAACCATGTGACTCAAAAGACATGAGATCACCGCAGAGGATAAACTTAATCCCAGCATCTTGGGCAAAACTGAGAACCTTAAAATTGTTCCCACTAACGTCTGGAATCAAACATGAATTTAATAACCTATCAGAAATTTTAGACTCTAATTGGACATTAAACACCCCAACATTTGAAGTATCTGCTCTTAGGAAAATTGAGCACGTAAAATTGGAAAATAATGAATTTGACCTATTCAACAACACAAAATTGATGTTTTACTTGCTATTAACATGGATTACCTTGCTGTCAATATTAATTATCGTCATGGGATATTTCATACACATTCTATCAATAAAGGTACGGCTCATGACACCACCGAGGGACTACAATCCAAACGCAATCCACAACCAGGGGAATTAATACGACTTAACAGTAACGTGACACTCGCAGCTACGGCCATCGCACACAACATACTTCACTGATGTCACCTTCATTTCACTACTTAAGTTATTTTTCGGGGACGAAAAATTTTCCCAAGCAGGGGAGTGTAAACATTATGAACATTATTGGTTAATAAAATTCCTAAAATAAAATCATAAAAATATGAGTACAATTAACTACGATGTAAAGCTGAGGTCAAAGACTTGGAATTGGGAACAACAGGAAATGACAGAGTAACAAAACAGGAAATAAACGGTCAAATTACACAGGTAAATGACCTAGGGTTCAAGCGACAAAATCAAAGTAACTCACCAAAAATTCCAATGATGGCGGCGGAATGCTGACCAGCTACGGACACGAATCACGGCGGGTGTAGGAGTCCAGAATCGACGTGATTGGTTGACGTGGGCGTGGTCGACCGAATTTGGGGGAAACACGAAATCGGGGGAAACATATCGAGGAGAGAGGATGGACAGTCAGGAAAAGAGAGGCAAGAAGTGAAGTGTTGGGAAGTAAAGGGGGCTGGATCGAGTAAGTCCCGCAACACTTACGTTATAGTAAAATATCGGGTGTTGTCGACCTTCCAACCAAGTCCACCAACGCAGGGCCAACAGAAGCACTACAGCGACCACAACCCAGAGGGAGAAGAGGACGGACCGTGTCTGCGACCGGAGGAGCCTTGGGAGAATTCTTCAAGACAACCACCGACAAAGGGACCCGGGACCACTTCTGGACGCTGGACCACTCCTGGACACCTTGACCACTGGACGGGACCACGGAGAGGCCAAGGACCGACTGACAACGCAGGGAGACCGCCTGACAGCCAAAATTCCGGACTGCGTGGTATGTGATCTTCACTAAATTGCACCTCTAGTTAAAAGGGACAAATTTGAGAGAACAGTCGAAGGTTGGGGGAAATGATTTGATAATAATAATGATTAAGCAATGATGAAGATATTAAAAGTTAAAGATTACTAAGACAAGCAATAAATAATCCAAACAGAAAGGGGAAATATATATATATATATATATAATTAAGTAGCCTCAGAGTAAATGGCAGGGTTAATTGTTAAAATAAATTAAAGACGGTAGACATAATCAGAATGGCCTATAGGCCAAGTTGAGGTGTAAAATAGTTGTACATAAAGATAGCAGTAGCTCGATGTCATTAACCATCGTTCAATTAATTTAGTAAGTGTTAATGAATAACTGTTACATAAATGAATTGATTATTGAAATATAAAGGCCCACATGGCTTAACATTTTAATGTAATATAATGTGACAATGTTTAATTTGGAAAGGTTTAAGGGTAATTATTTTGATGCGTAATTGATGGATGAAATATAAAGGACTAAACTATTAATAAAGTGAATTGAGTAAACCTTTAATGGTAGATTAACGGCTACATGCCCAACAATGTAAATTAAATGTCAAATATCGAGTTAGGGTGTGTATTCATATGGAAGGTGTGGACTGTGACGTATAAGTTGCCTTAAAGAACTTTGGCCATGCCAGAACAGAGTGATCTTTATTAATGATTTGTTAGCTTAAGAGAGTATTGATTTATATTGTGTTTGTCATTTCAGTTGTATTTTATAAATAGGAGTTAGGGCACAGAGGCCTCTATTTAAAGGGTTTTCACGAATATTTATCATTATATAATAAGGAAGAAATAGTCATCTGATTTATGAATATTAAAAGGTATATGTTATTACAGACGCTGGTGTCATTTCAATCAATTTCCTGGTTTCCATCTCACTAAGCTAAGCGAGTTATGATTCAAACTTAAGAGTAAAAGAAAGAAAATAATCTTACACAGTGGCAACTGTCTCGATCTAAAATACTTCTGTACCTCAAGGCACGCACATACACACACACACACACACACACACACACACACACACACACACACACACACACACACACACACACACACACACACACACACACACACACACACACACACAGCTGTGGTATGTGAATATTTAGAATATTAAAAATGCATAACCATCGATACATGTCGAAAGTACATTTCTAGTACAACACATATATTTATTGAGTACATAAAAACCTTACTTTTGAGTTTATGAATGTTCTGAATAAATCAAATATAACAGGAATACTTAGGCAAGCCCACAATCACTAATTGCACAACATCGCGCTCCTGTGGCGCAACGGTGGTGTTATCTGTTAGGCTCTCCGCTAGTGATAAGACAAGCCGCGAGTCATGGCGAGGTGACGGTAGAACTGCCGACTCATCGAGGATAAGTGGCGACAACCACCAAAGTGGCTGTGGTACTACGCCGGGGAGGGGCCACTACATAACTGCCGACGACTACCGGCTGACGCTGTCAGTCTGTGTTGTGTTGTGGTACAGAGCCTACAGTGGACTAACACCGTTGGCAGGTTTGTCTATGTCTAATTTTGTTATTTTTGTACTAACCTATTGTTAGTTGGGCGTGAATTGATTCTTAAAACTTTGCACATTAGGGAATATATAAATGTATATGATGAATTTGTTCAAGTGTTATAAAAGGGGGTTTTAAATTGGAGAGGTGTTGCAATATCAAATTGAATGAAAAAAGACTTCGTGTTCCTCACGAATAGCTTGGAATTTATTCCCCATTAAATCATGTAACAAATCTGTACCAGTTAGTTTAGTAAGTTTGTAATTATAACCAACTAATTTTAACACTTATCAACAGGGAAGGTACAATTTTTTTATGTTATAACGAAAGGATTAAAATTAAACTTACAGAATTAAACAAGAAATAGCATTAATTTGAATTTAGAGGCACCAAGGGAAAGAGAGAAAATCACTATAATTGGATGAGGCAACCGGATGAGTAACACGAAGGACAAGAGGAGTGTAACAGCTTCCAGTCCTGCAACAAGGAAATCGGTGCTCTGTCCAGTCGTGAATGTTAGGGTTATTTTTCCCTCCCCCCAAAAAAAGAAAAATAAATAAATATTTTGTAGAATTTGTAGTGTATTAATACCAAATTTAAATTTAAAGTTTATAACTAAACGGTCCTATAGCTACCAGAAAAGAATGGGCCGAAGGTTCATTTAATTTTTAATTTATTTCCAACGGATCAACCATTACAATCTTGAGTTTATTCATGTATAATAACTTTTTTTAACTAGTTAACAATAATATGCGGTTGTTGAGACGTATAGAGATGCTGACTGGCCATTAAATGCAGATGGTAGTTAATTTAAATAAACATGAATAAACCAACTAACAATAAAAAGTCTAAAAAAATATCAAACAGCACTCAGTTATTACAATAATACAATGTTATGAAAACATTTATTGTGGGATGCATAAGATAGAAACCACGACGCGAGGTTGCGGGCTATCTCGAGACAAGCACGGCCAAATCTTATCATAAAGTTTAGTTCTGATAAATTTCAAATAACAAATATAACCAAATAACAGACAACTTTGCCTCGCTTCGAGTAATTCGTCTCTAGAAGATTTATATAATTTATACTTTGAATATATCCGTTTAGAGGGCCACTTTGAACACCCGTGACAAGCAAATGTGTCGGTTTTAATATTTTGCAATATTTACATGGACCAAAGTGCACTCAAACTTAGTAGTTGCAGTTAAAACAAACAAGCGTTGGTAACAGCGTTAAAATTCAGATTGTTATATTATTCAATTTACATCATTTACTATAATGCTTGGAAACTTGTAAGCCAATTTAATTTAAACATATTCAAAAATACCTGATGTTATAAAAAAATTAAATCAAGCTAATAATTAAAGGTAGATAAACTCACAATCACACCATAGGCGTTGATACCAACAAAGCAATTGTATTCCTATTTTGTTGGTATACTTTAAATAGTAGACTTCACCAAAGTCTTCAGCTTGAGACGGCAACATTTTACAAATATTCAATACGTGCTGTCAGATTATGCTTGAAGCTATAATTATTTAGCGATCCTTTTGGTTTATTTATTACTTTTAAACCATAAAAAAAACTATCAAACCTATTGTAATTAACTGCGCGGTCAATAAGTCCATTATTTTTAAGACTGGCTATCAACAATACTTTTTCAAATTTTGTTATACTCCTTCCTTTCCCCTTTAAAGGCCATAAAAACCCTTTAAGGCATTTTAAGGGGAAAAACCTAATCTATACAAACGCCTTAAATTTCAACATGCCATTTATTACTCGAGATATTACAAGTCCGTAATGTGCTTTGCTAACAACTGTTCATTTTAGAACGTATTTACTGACAAATTGTAATAAAGTATTTTAAGAAATTCTACAAACAAACAAACTTTGGATCGAACCTTGTCGTAATCAAGGCAAATTCCAAAAGACATCAAAATTAATCTCTTCAGTTTGAAAGTCATCAATTATAACGTTTAAGATTTTATATTTATAGTTTTTTAGGTGTTTTATACATCAGCTTGTATGAGAGTTAAGAATCTCTGATAAAGAAGGTAGATTTCATCCGGGTTTCTGTTCGGATCTTTTTCCAGGACAGGATGGCGCCTACGTACAAACTGTACTACTTCAACCTGAAGGGCCTGGGGGAGACGCTGCGGCTGATCCTGTCATACATGGAGGCGGACTGGGAGGATGTCAGGATAGAAGTGAACAGTGAGGAATGGGCGGCGCTCAAGCCCAGTGAGTAGCGGCGCTTGTTGTCTTGTAGCTTAGAACACAGACTGGAGTGGTAGAAACACTGCAACAAGTATCATCACTCGCAATGGAGTGGCTACAAAAAGGACAATTCGAAACGAACGGAATTTTAACAATTTAAGAACTAGGTATATGGAGAAGTATAAAATAGTTGCAGCTATGTATGAGGTGTCCACACATAAAACGCTTTTTGTAGTGATTGTCAAAAGACAATTAATTGTAACATGTTGTTAGTGTAGCTTCATTTGATTGAGCTGGTTTTCATGACCTAAGCTCTAGACTTAAAACTACTTCACATTCTTGTTGATCGAAATTTACCAACACTCATTACTTGAATGATGTGAAATCGTTAATTTAGAACGCATGCACTGAACGACATTGAGTTAAACGCTTGGTTTAGGTGACAGTGAGAGGCCGATGACCCTCACCAGAGCAGTCAATCTGTTCCTGGAGCCTAAAGAATTTGGGGATTGCTCGGTACCCAACACCCCTTTTACTTCTGGACCTCTGCATCAACCTCCAGATAGACAGCGCCTGATGTTGTGGTCGTGTTACAGCCATGACGTTCGGCAAGATGCCCGTGCTGGAGGAGGATGGTAAACGTATCCCCCAGTCCATCGCTACGGCCCGCTGCCTTGCCACCAAGGCCGGACTGTCGGGAAAGGACGCCTGGGAGAACCTCCAGATAGACAGCGCCTGATGTTGTGGTCGTGTTACAGCCATGCCGTTCGGTAAGATGCCCGTGCTGGAGGAGGATGGTAAACGTATCCCCCAGTCCATCGCTACGGCCCGCTACCTCGCCACCAAGGCCGGACTATCGGGCAAGGACGCCTGGGAGAACCTCCAGATAGACAGCGCCTGATGTTGTGGTTGTGTTACAGCCATGCCGTTCGGTAAGATGCCCGTGCTGGAGGAGGATGGTAAACGTATCCCCCAGTCCATCGCTACGGCCCGCTACCTCGCCACCAAGGCCGGACTGTCGGGAAAGGACGCCTGGGAGAACCTCCAGATAGACAGCGCCTGATGTTGTGGTCGTGTTACAGCCATGCCGTTCGGTAAGATGCCCGTGCTGGCGGAGGATGGTAAACGTATCCCCCAGTCCATCGCTACGGCCCGCTACCTCGCCACCAAGGCCGGACTATCGGGCAAGGACGCCTGGGAGAACCTCCAGATAGACAGCGCCTGATGTTGTGGTCGTGTTACAGCCATGCCGTTCGGTAAGATGCCCGTGCTGGAGGAGGATGGTAAACGTATCCCCCAGTCCATCGCTACGACCCGCTACCTCGCCACCAAGGCCGGACTATCGGGCAAGGACGCCTGGGAGAACCTCCAGATAGACAGCGCCTGATGTTGTGGTCGTGTTACAGCCATGCCGTTCGGTAAGATGCCCGTGCTCGAGGAGGATGGTAAACGTATCCCCCAGTCCATCGCTACGGCCCGCTACCTCGCCACCAAGGCCGGACAATCGGGCAAGGACGCCTGGGAGAATCTTCAGATAGACAGCGCCTGATGTTGTGGTCGTGTTACAGCCATGCCGTTCGGCAAGATGCCCGTGCTGGAGGAGGATGGTAAACGTATCCCCCAGTCCATCGCTACGGCCCGCTACCTCGCCACCAAGGCCGGACTATCGGGCAAGGACGCCTGGGAGAACCTCCAGATAGACAGCGCCTGATGTTGTGGTCGTGTTACAGCCATGCCGTTCGGCAAGATGCCCGTGCTGGAGGAGGATGGTAAACGTATCCCCCAGTCCATCGCTACGGCCCGCTACCTCGCCACCAAGGCCGGACTATCGGGCAAGGACGCCTGGGAGAATCTTCAGATAGACAGCGCCTGATGTTGTGGTCGTGTTACAGCCATGCCGTTCGGCAAGATGCCCGTGCTGGAGGAGGATGGTAAACGTATCCCCCAGTCCATCGCTACGGCCCGCTACCTCGCCACCAAGGCCGGACTATCGGGCAAGGACGCCTGGGAGAATCTTCAGATAGACAGCGCCTGATGTTGTGGTCGTGTTACAGCCATGCCGTTCGGCAAGATGCCCGTGCTGGAGGAGGATGGTAAACGTATCCCCCAGTCCATCGCTACGGCCCGCTACCTCGCTACCAAGGCCAGACTATCGGGCAAGGACGCCTGGGAGAACCTCCAGATAGACAGCGCCTGATGTTGTGGTCGTGTTACAGCCATGCCGTTCGGCAAGATGCCCGTGCTGGAGGAGGATGGTAAACGTATCCCCCAGTCCATCGCTACGGCCCGCTACCTCGCTACCAAGGCCAGACTATCGGGCAAGGACGCCTGGGAGAACCTCCAGATAGACAGCGCCTGATGTTGTGGTCGTGTTACAGCCATGCCGTTCGGCAAGATGCCCGTGCTGGAGGAGGATGGTAAACGTATCCCCCAGTCCATCGCTACGGCCCGCCACCTCGCCACCAAGGCCGGACTATCGGGCAAGGACGCCTGGGAGAACCTCCAGATAGACAGCGCCTGATGTTGTGGTCGTGTTACAGCCATGCCGTTCGGCAAGATGCCCGTGCTGGAGGAGGATGGTAAACGTATCCCCCAGTCCATCGCTACGGCCCGCCACCTCGCCACCAAGGCCGGACTATCGGGCAAGGACGCCTGGGGGAACCTCCAGATAGACAGCGCCTGATGTTGTGGTCGTGTTACAGCCATGCCGTTCGGCAAGATGCCCGTGCTGGAGGAGGATGGTAAACGTATCCCCCAGTCCATCGCTACGGCCCGCTACCTCGCTACCAAGGCCGGACTATCGGGCAAGGACGCCTGGGAGAACCTCCAGATAGACAGCGCCTGATGTTGTGGTCGTGTTACAGCCATGCCGTTCGGCAAGATGCCCGTGCTGGAGGAGGATGGTAAACGTATCCCCCAGTCCGAGGCTACGACCCGCTACCTCGCCACCAAGGCCGGACTATCGGGCAAGGACGCCTGGGAGAACCTCCAGATAGACGTCATTGCTGATACCCTACAGCAGGACATCAGGCAACGTAAGTACTGACTTGTGATATTTTTTAGATAAAACATCTTTATGGTTTAATCTGATGGATCCACAAGGAACATCGATGTTATTTCTGATATATCCCTTTGTAACTCTATCTCTCTCTTTTTTATTTTTAAATTATATAAGCGGTCGTGAATCTAGAGAAGGTTTCTCTGGTTCTACTGTTCTAAACTGTTCTCTGTTCTAAACTCTCTACTGCAGCCCATAGAACAGTGATGTTCAGTAATTCTTTCTGTGTAACTTGTAGGGAATGGAACGTCCTCCCAGAACCAATCAGGTCTGAACATAATTACAATAAATTTTGTAAATTGATAAAGAATTTAACTAGTGCCAATCGAATCATTTTGGAGCAAGAACAAATTAATTGTTTTTTTTATGAATGAGTTTTTGTTAATTTGTAAAAAAGGTACGATAAAGTGAAATAGTATTTGAAATTGTTTAAGAAATACCATTTGACATTTAATTTAGTTTAAGTTATTATTTAATGTATATACAATAGTTACATAGGGTAAGAGAGGGCTTTATAGCCCTATTTATGTAACTTAAAACCAATAAATAAATAAATCAATCTCTCTCTCTCTCTCTCTCTCTCTCTCTCTCTCTCTATATATATATATATATATATATATATATATATATATATATTTATATTTATATATACATATCACTTATCACATATATATATATATATATATATATCACTTTTGAATATTTTACAATTACAGATAGTTTTACATCTAACTAAGATGTAATTCAATTCGTGTTTCTTCTCTCGTTATCTCTCTAATGAGACTCTGCGAAAGAAACTATTATACAATCCTAATTTTCCGTTACATAAGCTGCGGATTTGTAATAAATCCCTGCCAGGACCCTACATTTGTATATCTAACCTTAGCGTGCCCCGTGTGCGTCGCCCTAGTTGTGGGTAAGTCGCTGTGAGCAACCAAACTAAGGTGAACTGCTTTGTGGCGCGATCTGTCTTTCTTACCCACCTCGCAACTTAAATTTAATCTAAGTGGCAGTTTCCATAATCTGTCGTTATATATATCTATATCAGAACATTTAGTTTTTACTTTCTCCCCTTATACATAGTATTTGGAGAAAGTATTGTTTTCGTCAAAATTTTCAAATTTGAGTTGTTAGTGGAAATATTAGTTTTGGTGCTCCCTGAACCCAAAAAAGTGATTTTTACGTGATGTCTGTGTGTCTGTCTGTCTGTCTGTATGGATGTGTACAGAGCTAGAGCCCTAACCAATGGTCCGACTTTTATGAAATTTGGTATGTAGGTACTAATCCACGATATCTCCAGGTTTTTTCATTTTTTGAATTTTGGATTTTAAGGGTAATTATCCCCCAAAAACCGCCAAAAAACATGAAAAATCAAGATTTATCAAAAACGGCTCTAACAATTTTGATTAAACTTTAGTCGTTTGTAGAACTTTAGTTTTCCAACGAAGTGACATCACCCGCATTTCTGTAAAAATTCGGGTTCAGAAATTACAAGACTTGAAATATCAAAAAATCAGTTTTTTTGATTTTCTTAAAAAAACATAAATATAAAAAAATATTACTATTTACCATTAAAAAGAGCTCAAAAAACTAAATGATTTAGTATCTTGAATTACTAATTCTACGATTACTGGTTGCGGAGAAAATTTAGATTTTCATTTTGCGGTAAACGCAGTACGTTGTCCAATGTTATTCTTATGGGGAATACAAAAAATACTATTTCTGTCTTATTTATTGATCAATTTCGTTCAAACTTGATATGCTCGTCAAGTTAGCATTTCCCAACAGAGGAAATACGACATATTTTTCTCCTTAATAAACCTGAGGGGGGAATAGGGGGCATTTTTCCTCTTAAAACCACGTGTGTAGCGATGGATTCTGTAGTGCCTCCTAAACAGGGATTTGAGTGGATATTTTTGAAAACAACTTGTTTACAAGATTTTCTGATCATTCGACCGTGCTTTGTATTTTATATTTAGTAAATAAAAGTAATTTATTCATTAAAGTTGGGCTAAGAGGGAGAAAGATGTGTCAGTTTCCTGATACCGTTTATTTATCACGTTTGAAGTTCGTTAGGTGAGTTGTCACAATATCCCGCTCTGAATGCAATAGTATAATTTTCAGTTAGGTGCCCTCGATTATCTACCAAGCTCACAACGTTTGCAATAGTTATTAATTCACTATATCGGAATAGATCGTTACCAGGAATTCATTACGAGGCCATGCGACATACTTAACTTTAATTATTGAATCCTAATCGTCAGCAATTAGGCGAATTCATTTGGAGGTGTCACAATTAGCTCGCCGTAAAACCATGTAGTGTTCCCAGAAAATGAAGTTATTAGTCAGATTGCTGCCCGACCAATCTAGTTTTGATTTATCTTTTGATATGTTGTTAATGAAAACAATTTAGATTCAGATTTCAACATGTCAATTCCATGCAATCTGTGTTTATTGTCGGTAATTATTACAAGTCCAGGCAATTGGGAAGTAAAATAAAGTCTACCTAGAAAGTTTCGCGGGAGTTTTGTTTTTTGCTATTTCTTATGTATTTTTGAGTGCTGAATCTGAATTTGAACTTTGCGTAAAAATATATCTGCTGCTAAAGCCGCCATTTAAAAAAAAATCGTAGAAAATGGGACAAAAATCCAGTTTTGAAAAATTTTTCGTTAACCGTTTGTTTTAGAACCTGTTGCGTCCAGTACTAAATTAAATTAGATGAGATAACAAACAACTTTTTCTTATGAATTTTGGGGTGCGACGCATAATAACGCCAGTAGAGCGCGACGCGTTTTGTTACAAATTTCGCATTTTGCGCTACACCCGTGTTTCTCCAGCTTCTTTTGCAAACTGCGGTTTTCCGCGTTGGTTTACGGCTAAAACGATAATGACCACTAATAAAGTAGAGAAAATAAGTTATAATATTATTCATAATTCCATTATTATTTTCCTTAGTTTTCACTTCGTAGTTTGTATGTACAAAGGAGATATCCTTCACAATAAACATTGTCTCAGTGGATTACCAAACAGTAAATTTTTGTTTCACTACGAGTTTATGCGTTAGAAAAATTGTGAGGAACGAAATATTTCCTATGTATTTTATACATTTTTTAAAATATTATGAATTCAATTTATTCGTTTACTCTTAGTTTATAGTAAAAAATTATTTCGAAAAAAAGTATTATGTGCAAACTAAAGTATATAGACTGCAGATGATTGTTAGTTTTATGAATAAAGTGGTTTTGGCAACAGGTATTTCTTTAATTCTCTTTTAAATATCTCAAAATCCTCAATTTTTGAAACATTTTCTGGCAAGAGATTATATTATTTACTTCCTGCATAGAAAGGTTTATTTTCAAATAACTTAAGTTTATGTTGCGTAAAAGCAATTTTGTTTTTGTTCCTCGCGTCATAGTTATGACATGAGTCCAAGGTTTTAAAATCTGCTAATTATTTTTTAACATGTAAAATAATTTTTTTAATGTAAAATAATTTTTTTATGTAAAATAATTTTTTTAAATGTAAAAATATTTTTATTTTTCTCTGAATATATTCCTGTTCCTTTTATTCCAGCCATGTGTGCAGTTTTGTTAGAAAAGGACGAGGAGAAGAAGAAGGCCCTTAAAGAAACCTTCGTCAAGGAAACTCTACCTTTCTTCTTCAAAAAGCTGGACGAAACTGTCAAGGCTAATGGCGGCTACTTGGCAAACAAAAAGGTTTGTTCACACATTTGTTGTTTCATAATTTGATTCCAAGTATTTTGTTAAACAAATCTTAGATTTGTGGTCAGTAATATCCTGAAAATACGGGAACATAGTATATAAAAAGGAAGTCATTGTTGCGTATCAATAAATATATAAAAGCGATGTTTCCGACAAAAATGAGGAACCACAAACACATGACAAAATTATTGCGGGAGTGCCAATCCTACCATGTTTGAGCATCGGATGATGTGATGCGATGTGATGTAATGCGATGTGCGACGCGATTACTTTGATCTGAACCCATTCGATATTTGCAGCTGTCCTGGGTCGACTTCCAGTTCACGACGTTTGTCGACCTTCTGAACTTTGTCATCGGCAGTGCTGACGCCACTGCTGACTACCCCCACCTCCACGAGCTGAGGCAGTCCGTGCTGAGTCTGCCCCGGCTGCAGCAGTGGCTGGCCAAGAGACCCAAGACTGATCACTAGACATGCCGCTGGCCGCAATTCTCTGGAAACTGGAAATATATGAGAATTTCCGTCCTGAAGTTTATTGATATGCGAATTAACATTATAATAAATAATAAAACAACAAATTACAAAAATAAATATATATGTTTAATATCTTAATTTATTTTTGACATCGTGTATTCTTATCTGTAGCTAGTCTTATAATAATGAGATATCCTATGGCCTGCGTTATCATATGACCTGCGTTATCATATGGCCAGTGTTATCCTATGGTCCGAGATATCCTATGACCTGAGATATCCTATGGTCCGAAATATCCTATGACCTGAGATATCCTATGGCCTGCAATTTTCTACAGTCCGAGATTTCAAATTGTAGTAGCCTACCTTAACCTAGTCTTAACCGCCTTAAATAATCTAACTATTGCAAAATTAAACGAAACTAAGACTACAGGTTCTGAGACATAATTGAACATAAGCTTTTATTTATACGATAAAATAAACGAACAACTTACTTCCCTTTTGGATTTGAACTAACCTATAATAATACATGTTATAATGAATTCACTTTACAAACCTCCAGTAAAAGTCTATCATCTAACAGATGTGTTATTATAATAAAGTTGAAGTCATTCGCCATCGGTATATGCAGCTGTCCTGGGTCGACTTCCAGTTCACAACGTTTGTCGACCTTCTGAACTTCGCCATCGGCAGTGCTGACGCCACTGCTGACTACCCCCACCTCCACGAGCTGAGGCAGTCCGTGCTGAGTCTGCCCCGGGTGCAGCAGTGGGTGGCCAAGAGACCCAAAACCGATTTCTAGCCATCCTACTGGCCGCAGTCCCTAGAAACTGGAAATAACGTGAATGTTCTTCTCTGACGTTGTTTGTCGTTATGCGAATTAAGAATAATCAATTATAAAAATCGAATTATTACCTAGCGTCTAATTTATTTATAAACCAATTTAATTGTCAAAGAATCACTATCATTATTTTGACTCTTACCACTTTGGATGTAAATGAGCAGATTTTAAAGTGTACCAAAACTCTAGGGATCGCCTTATCAGTATAACACCACGTACAATTGTGAGGACTCTGAGTTAGAAATTATGAGACATCTAGACATTGAAGAACACGCACAAAAACTATATAAGTATAGCTTCTAAAATTTGTTAAAATGAAACAAAATAAACGTTTTCCATCAAATTCATTAATAACCGAATCAAACGTGTTTTTCCTCTTAATACTTTTACATACACATATACTGGTAGGTAAACACACAGAATAAATGACGAATATAATAACTTTAGCACATAAAACACAAAACAAGTGCCACGTAATACCCAGCTGTTATGGAGTCCAAGCACCAAACGTAAATCACGGATTACTGTGAAATATAACATTTTCCTCTAGTGTGCAGTAAGCACTAATCGCTTAGTTAACGGCTCTCTGGGCATAAAATAAACTCTCTCTAAATTATTGTAAGCCATACTTTAATTTATTTTATAATAATTGTTTGCCTAAGATAAAACAATTAAATCTTTTACACCTTTAGAAATATTAAATAATTTGTTGGTGAATTTTTTTTACTTTTTGTGCAAGTTAATATGATAATATGGTATTGCATGGTAAAATAATACTAAAGGATGAAATATTAATTTCTTATACTTTTATTTCTAATATGATATTTAATACCCCGTCGCAGCAAACCTGCGTACTCAGCGAATTTCCAATGCATGCATATGTTTCTCTCTACCACATAAAGCCACTTACCAAGTTTCATAAAAATACATGAATAAAAAAGTGATCTATAGCATCTTATTTATTCTCCATTAGAATAACATTAAGGCTGAGTACGCAGGTTTGCTGCAACAAGGAACACAAAATATGTGTTTTTATGCAATTATCAATATAACTCAACCAGGTGAAGCTACATACTAAGTTTTATTAATTTATGTCCATAATTAAGGAAGATATAAAACTTTAATTATTCTCCATAAGAATAACATTAGGACTGAGTATGCAGGTTTGCTGCTACTGGGGGCGAAATGTATTATTGTTTTATAAATGAAGAGAATTGTTTATAAATTAATCATAGTTTATCAGTATATATATTTAATATGTATATAAATTAGAGTCTAAAAACGTGAAATGCCAATATTATGTTAAGAAGTTCCTAGTTAAATGTTGAAGCTAGTACAGGTTGGTCTTGTACTTTAACTAAATTATAGTATAACGCCAAGAAACCTAAGCTCAATAATACACGGTGGTTATATAATATTGGTGTTTGGATATCGAAAGAAAATATCTATAATAATATCGGGCAGTGACTGTCGGTACCCCAATAATATAGAAGCAAAAATATCGATAAACTGTGTAAAATATCGATAATAATATCGGGCAGTGACTGTCGGTACCCCAATAATATAGAAGCAAAAATATCGATGAACTGTGTAAAATATCGATAATAATATCGGGCAGTGACTGTCGGTACCCCAATAATATAGAAGCAAAAATATCGATGAACTGTGTAAAATATCTATAATAATATCGGGCAGTGACTGTCGGTACCCCAATAATATAGAAGCAAAAATATCGATAAACTGTGTAAAATATCTATAATAATATCGGGCAGTGACTGTCGGTACCCCAATAATATAGAAGCAAAAATATCGATGAACTGTGTAAAATATCGATAATAATATCGGGCAGTGACTGTCGGTACCCCAATAATATAGAAGCAAAAATATCGATGAACTGTGTAAAATATCGATATTAAATAAAACCTTCTTTGTAGACCAACAAAAAGTGAAATTTGTTGAAGAACTGTCTGAAAAATAATGTTTTTAAAATTCATGAACCACAGAATGTGGCTGTTTTATGACCATTATCATTGTCATTGTGGAAAATATTAGCTTTCCAACCAATCTGTAGTTATAGGACGCAGACTCACAGTTACTGCTTTAATCCAACATTATTTGTTAAAGTAAACTCGAATAAACAATTGTTGGAAATAAAAATGGGATGGACATAAATTGTATCCTAGTTAACTTTTAAGACGATTTCAAAATCATAAATGTACATTCAATTCTTGTCACCTTATAGGAATTTCTTAGCCTATAAATAGTATTTAACTATAAATGATTATTCTTTAGTTAGGTGTTTAAAAAAATCAGTCTGTAGGATCATGCTCTATAATGTTTTTTACGATACAAGAATATATGATTGGTAATATTATCGTTACGTTACACAATGAAATACTACATAATTAGTTATTTATTTTAATTATTAGTACATTGTTATTAAAAAATGTATACAATAAATTTATCCTACTCATTTAAAAAAAATTATAAAAAGTATATTGAACTAAGATACATTTGATAATAAGTATATATTTAAAAATTAGTAATATCGATATATATCATTTGAAAATATCTATACTGTAAATATATCGGATGCCAAATATCGATACAAAAATATCGAATATTGACCTTAAAATATCGATATTTACGATACATCGAATATCGATAACAAACACTATATAATAGTTTGCACTACCTTTTAGGTTACATAACTCGCTGTGACGGAACCTGTGAATATTATGATGAGTATTGTAGGCAGCACTGCTGGAATACCCGAGACGCCGAATGGCAGTACAATAAACACGTCTCGGCTTGTTAGCCCGGCGCCTTTGTGGGGAGAGACCGCCCGCCTTCGTTATACCAAGCTATCGGACCCCACAATAACAATCTTCCCTCATGGAATTGCTTCCGCGTTGTTTGTTATGCAAGGGTAGTTTAAAAAGGTACAAATAACAAATCTCCTACGTATTGCTCCATTGTAGGGGAATGTTGCCCGCCTTCGTTATACCAAGCTATCGGAGTCCACAATAACCATCTTCCATTATGGACTTGCCTTTATGATGGTTTTTTATGCGAGGGGTGGTTTTAAAAGACACAAATACTAACTCCTACGAACTAAATCAGTGAATAGGTTATTCGAAAGTGAACAATTTGCTGGTATAAAAATAATTTGTTTGCTTGTTTTCCTCAAGGGTTCAAACTATCCAAATTGTATTTATTTGTTTCAGTATTTTTGAAATATGGTTTCATTTAGTGGATTTGTATTAAATAATTATTAGTATTAGTTTTGAGAAATACATTACTCCTAAAAAATGGATGCAGAAAAACTAAAATCATATTTTTTACGATTTAACAACAGACCGCGTTCTTAAAAGACTTAAATATCACAAAAATCGAACCAATATTTGTTAAAGCCCTGAAATCTGAATTAAAGATATTAGGACCCTCATTACACATCGCACCCGCCATGAGACACAATGAGAAAAGATTGTTTGAAAATGGGATGTAAAGAATATTGCATTTAGATTATCTCCACTTAGTATAATGAGACCTAACTGGTGACTGTTTGAGACAATCCCCTTTGGATCGAGCTTGGAGGTTATCAGATCAAAACTAAGTAGTAAGGGTAGCGGTTTACTCTCATGATGATAACACGCTCGTTTTATATCAAACAACAAATCTTAACCCTACAAAATAACAGGGGAAATAAACCCAACGGTTTTTAACAACTTTCTGAATTCATTTTTGTTTTCAAGAAGTTAGTTATTAAGGACTTGGTTTTGAATTTTAGCCAGTAAGTAGCAACTTCACAAGAAACATAAAATCTAAAATAGACATTCACGCCTCTCATTCTCGTGTAGAAATTTATATTAAAATGGCGGCCTACAAATAAATGATATCTTAAGCTAGCGAGACTTAAATCGTAAAACAATACTCACTAAATCAAAGTTGTAATTTATACCTAAGAAAATCAATCCCACATGAGTTTCAAATCTACTCTTAAAACCGTTGTGAATACGGATAATAGCATACTGGACGTGGTAGCACAGAGGGAAAGCGCTGGCCTCACAAGTCAAATGTGCGCGTGAGCTGGTTCGATTCCGGCTGACACTAAGATAAATTTCACGCTACGATTTACATAGTTAGTGATTATACATAAAAATTAAGCATGGGTTCACCTTGGGTCACAGACTATCTCGGAAATTTTTCTTCTTTGTTTTGTGACCATTTTAGCTACATATTGTTTGTAAATTATGTTCAACAAATGGAAAATTTTGTGATCGTTGATGAATAAATAAAATAAAATAAAACGAGACTTAAGAGATGAGTGGGTATTGATATTACTTCATCAATACCCAATAACTAATTGGTGACAGGAGTAGAGCCTTTTGAACAAATAATAATCACTAATCCTCTAACCCCATCCCCATTAAGTCCATTACCTAACACTTTAATTTAATACAAGACTATTCCGGTGCAAACTTCCCCCCTCCTCCCCCCCACCGAGGTTTCCGAACTCCCAAGATGAGTGATTGCAGGGAGGAGCCGCAGCCGGTGCATGTCGTTAACTGCACCACGACGCGACGCTATTGTCATCCATCGACTGAGGCAACTTTTACAGTTCTGTGTCACAAATATTCCTCTGTGTCCGGTAAAACTTTACACACGAACTACATGTTATGCCTAAAGTGAGTAAAAACTGTAGATTACAACTTTTACCTAAAAAGAGATTCAATTCAGTTTTAGGATAATTCATTTAAGCTAAATCCCACTAATATTTGGTATCACATTCTTATAAATTAAACTAAACAATATTTAATGAATCTTAATAATTAAAACTTGTGTGCATCCTATTGAAAAATGTGTTGAATTTCCGTGGAATTTAGAAAATATAAAAATTGAATTGCGTAACGGATTAATAACAGGATCAGACTTTGTCACGGAAGTTCAGTGCTTGTCACTGCCCACGCCTAGACAAGTTGCTGCATTGTTGTAGTGGCGGACTGTTTTAACGTCCTTCCTTCTCTCTTAGACGTGCCTATTATTAAAACTACATAACGATTTCCTTTACATTTATGAGAGAACGTTATTTGTGTCGTTTTACTCTTTTATGCTTATCTAATTCTGCAAATAAAATATGGTCTCACACTAATTCACAAATTAACAATAACAAATATTATTGCTCAAGTTGTCAACAAAAAGTATTGCAATATTACATAAATAATTACTTTACAATAACACATTAAATATTTTGAATTTAATTATTTTAAGTCGTCCAAAATTAAAGCTTATATTATTCCATATAAATATTATTTATAGCGAAGAAGGCTTCTGCAGAATGTTCAGTATTTATACAGTATTATACACGTACATTGCACACCCTGTATAATCCAAATACTATACAAAATCCTGGGCAGTTGCATGAGGCTCCTTACACGTTAGACGACTCAGGGACAACGTACAATCGCTTGACTCAGGGACAACGTACAATCGCTCGTCTCAGGGACAACGTACAATCGCTTGACTCAGGGACAACGCACAATCGCTTGTCTCAGGGACAACGTACAATCGCTCGACTCAGGGACAACGTGCAATCGCTCAACTCAGGGACAACGTACAACCGCTCGTCTCAGGGACAACGTAAACCGCTCGTCTCAGGGACAACGTACAATCGCTCGACTCAGGGCAACGTACAATCGCTTGACTCAGGGACAACGTGCAATCGCTCAACTCAGGGACAACGTACAACCGCTCGTCTCAGGATCAACGTACAATCGCTCGACTCAGGGACAACGTACAATCGCTCGACTCAGGGTCAACCTACAACCGCTCGTCTCAGGGACAACGTACAATCGCTTGACTCAGGGTCAACGTACAACCGCTCGTCTCAGGGACAACGTACAATCGCTTGTCTCAGGGACAACGTACAATCGATCGACTCAGGGACAACGTACAATCGCTCAACTCAGGGTCAACCTACAACTGCTCGTCTCAGGGACAACGTACAATCGCTTGACTCAGGGTCAACGTACAACCGCTCGTCTCAGGGACAACGTACAATCTCTTGTCTCAGGAACAACGTACAATCGCTCGACTCAGGGACAACGTACAATCGCTCAACCCAGGGACAACGTACAACCGCTCGTCTCAGGGTCAACGTACAATCGCTCGACTCAGGGACAACGTAAAATCGCTCGACTCAGGGTCAACGTACAATCGCTCGACTCAGGGACAACGTACAGTCGCTCAACTCAGGGACAACGTACAACCGCTCGACTCAGGGTCAACGTACAATCGCTCAACTCAGGGACAACGTACAACCGCTCGTCTCAGGGACAATGTACAATCGCTCGTCTCAGGGTCAACGTACAACCGCTCGTCTCAGGGTCAACGTACAATCGCTCGTCTCAGGGTCAACGTACAACCGCTCGTCTCAGGGACAATGTACAATCGCTCGTCTCAGGGTCAACGTACAACCGATCGTCTCAGGGTCAACGTACAATCGCTCGTCTCAGGGTCAACGTACAACCGCTCGTCTCAGGGACAATGTACAATCGCTCGACTCGGACAACGTACAATCGCTTGACTCAGGGACAAAGTACAATCGCTCATCTCAGGGACAGCGAACAATAGCTCGTCTCTGGGAAAACGTACACTTGCTAGTCTAAGGTAAAACCCGTTCAATTAATACGTGTTTTATGAATTGCCTAACGCTCCATAACCTAGGGGCCTACTCCGTTCATTTCCTTTCTCCCGAGACCTAGTGTATCTGAACTGAAGTTAAAATACAATGACGGGTCTCATACCAAGATAAGGTCTGAGGGAATACTATGGAGGTAAAGTTAAAGTTTTTTTCTGAGACTGTTTGTTTTTACGAATGTAAATTAATAAAATGAACGAGTAGTTAATGAAATATTAAAACTCTTAATCTCCATCTTCAATGACTTACAGTTGAAGAAATTTAACTATTATTGAAGAGTATTAATTAAAAACATTCATAATATGATTGTTAAGACTTTGCGACATAGTATCACAAACGCTTGGACGCTGCCAAAAAACATGAAGTAAAAAAAATGGGATTGGAGGATAAGCAGACGCAAAGCTATTAGGTTTCATTAATGTATACAGTAATGTATACATAATACGTAATGTACATGTATACGTAATGTATACATAGACGGATTTAGAACAATGTTGTTATAGGCTTTGTTGTGCGTGGTACAGTCACGAACCTGACACAATCACAGCGTTTAATCAGTTGGAGTACAGTCAGTGTTAGGCACAAATAGTGTCATGTTCAATAGGCCAGAGTGACTACTTTGATTTCAATTGCATAAATGATTTGACAAACATAATATTTTATGGTTAGAATAAATTGTTTTAAAGGAATAAAATACGTATTGAAAACAATATATTTTATTCTATTCAATTTTGTTTTACTATTATAAACCATATTCACGCTTACATTGTATATCAGCCGCAGCAATACGCGGAATTTAGAGGTTGGGCTACTTACAGTTGCACATAAAACCTATAATAAATGGCACATGACGATTGATTTTGAATGTTTATTTGTTTTGGAAGGATTAGGAGGCCCCGGCATAGCCGGCTAGGCACGTCTCCCTTGGGATATTGTGCAGCCACCGGAAAGAGGGAAAAGAGGGATGGGAAAGATGGTAGGACGGGGTCAATCTGCCTCGCTTTAGAAAGGGAGAGAGAACCCTACCTAGCTCCCGGGCTCCGTGGGTGACAAAACCCCAGGGCGATTCGCCCTCTAACCCGATGTCCCTCTAAGTCCACCAGACAGGGACCACCATCACACAGAGCCTCCAACCTCTCAGTGGTCGGGTGGCCCCAGGACGGTTCGTCCCCCAGCCCGGCAGACCGGAGACCGTCGGGTAAGAGCCCTTCCTCCCAGGCTGCAAGGAATATCCACTACTCCCTCCAAGGACTTGGACTAGACTGGGTATCCAGGCTTAACTGGGAGTCAAACCCCCAGAAGAGAGAAGGAGGAACCAAGGAAGGGAAGTTGGTCACACTGGATAGTCAAAAGACTTACCAATTGATTTCTTATACATGTTTTACGATTATGAAAGGGTGCTAGACTATGTAGAATTGCATTTGCTATCGTAATATTTTAATAGTTTTTATTTTCTTTCGTCATTGAATCGCTGGTAGAAGTCATCGCATTTAGAAGTAGCGAGAACTTAAATAAAATAATGCTAGGACTGCCTACCGATTCATAAATCGGAATTTTAATTTGTTTAGTTATGATAAACTAATCAATTATAACTTAATAAGGGGTATAAGGTGAAAGTTAAATAATTTAGAGGGTTGGTCGGAGGGTTTGCACAGGTGCTTATTAGATTAAGTAGCGTCGTGTTAGGAAAGTTTATAAGACAGCGGGGTCTTGTTGGCTTTGTTTAGCCATTACATGGTACAGTTCATCATCACCTATGCCTTTAACCAAACATGGATGTAAATTGTTTTCAATTTAAAGATAAATTAATCTATTATGTAACAGGTTACTAACCTTAATCCGTCAACGATTTTGAGTTTCACACTATGGCGAATCGAGTTTTTTTCTTTAAAGAGGCTATTTTTAAATTAGATTGAGTTTCTTGGAATGAAACAGTGACATCTAGGTTTTCAAATGGCCTTGGTCGAAAGCCGAGTCGCCGTCGTGTGAGAATCAGAATTGTTTATGGGTTGAAATCAGAAAACTTTTAAATTATATACTCCCTAAGTTGCTTCAGCATGCTGGAAGAGAAGCAACAAGATAATATTCAGCGCATTCTGGTGGCTCTTAATGAAAAAGTTAGAAGAGAAAATTTGTCCACCCCACAACTGATTTATATTCCTGCCTTAGTGCAGGACCAGTTGTAATTTCGTGTAACATTTTCATTAATGGGATAAACTCATCGGGTGTCAAATAGCGTAATAATTTTAGAATTGTAAACTTCACAAGAAATTAGATATTTTTTTCGATTATTTGATAGCACGAAAGGAGCAAGAAGAAAAACTCAAAAGCATAAGCTAAACTTGTGATATATCTAACGTTCTTGTCGCTTAAGTCTACCGCAAACCCGACATCAAAGAAACCACTGAGACAGAGATGACAAACGGCCGAACTTATCGTTCAGTTTTCTTTCAAACTTTAATTGCGATTATGTTTGTTACAATCGTCTTTTCGAGGTCCAGTTCCTGGCATTATGTAATGTTATATACGACCTTGAAAATTGTATATGCCTACCCTAAGACATGCAAGACTTCCTCTAACGGAAGACCCTTAGCAGAGATAACAAATATGAAAGATACAAATTTTAACTGATACCCAAGCATACTGTTTATAAATATTTCCAGTTCATTCAGTGGGAGTAATTCGAACACACAACTTGTTCAGGTTTGGACTAACAGAGACTCAAATGACCGATCCCTTGAAATTAAGCTAACAATCAATGGACCTAAACATTAATTAAAAACAAATCGACCCAGGAGACTTTTAGATTGAATTGTTTCCCACAGTTGTATTTAAATTTATTTCCCAGCGGATTACACCATTTTACAATGTTTGCGTTTGTAATACAAGTGAATAATATTTTAACAACTAACAGGTTGACATAACAACAAAAGCAAGTGCAAAAAGTGAAAAACATCAATAACAGTAATAAATGGTTAGATATGATTAACTTAACAACTGATAAAAATAATTAAACAAAGTCATAATAGAGGTGACCCATCTATAACAATAGCTTAGAATAATAAATTACAGAATGTTACCAAATAAAAAATTCAGGCTCTCAAGAAAATATCATAGTTCCGAAAACATTATAACGATGTGGGAAAAACATGATAACAATAAGGAGAATCTTAAGTAATCAGTATGTTTCACTATGTTGACAACTTCACCACAGTGGACACTACCGAGTAAACATTTGTTTTATGCCACAGTGTCACAAACATCGCGAGTTGGCTTCCCTCGTCCATGGTAAATAGTTTCTCCAGCTGAACTTTACCTAGTAAGTCATTCAGTTGGTCGAACTTTTTGTTTCACACAACCTATGTATGTATGTGATAAGCATTTAAGAAAAAATGTAATGTATTTCAAAGACTTAACTGTGCCTTATCTTTCACATTAGCGTTCTTTAAAGCCAATAGTTTTTTACTCGTCTTAAATTATTTAGGCTAAATATTTGTACAGAAACGTATTATTTTTTCTTTTCTTAAGGTTTATATATACAGGAGCCAAAATAAGAATACAAACTGTTAACGAATAATTTAAACATAGGTAGACAATTAATAAGTATAATATAGTATAGTAAGTAAGTATAATAAAAATTATTGTATATTTTTGTATTAAATACTTAATAACGAGCCTCCAAAAGCATCCAGTGAATTAATGTCCTTTCTATTGAGAACATATTTAGAATATAGTAGGTAACTTTAATGGAAGTTGCTGTTTTACGTTCCTCATTTCACCAACTACTGTGGGTTGGCTAATATTTTAAAGAACTACAGTTAGCTAATTATTACAGAAACTATAGTAGGTTGGCTAATCGTTACAGCGTATACATTGCCTTAGCTAATCGCCACAAAAACTACAGTGGGTTAGCTAATTGTCACATAAATTACAGTGGAATAGTTAATCGTCACATAAATTACAGTGGGTTAGCTAATCGTCACATAAACTACAGTGGGTTAACCAATCGTCACATAAATTTGAGTGGGTTAGTTAATCGTCACATAAACTATAGTGGGTTAGCTAATCGTCACATAAACTATAGTGGGTTAGCAAATCGTCACATAAATTACAGTGGGTTAGTTAATCGTCATATAAATTACAGTGGGTTAGATAATCATCACATAAATTACAGTGGGTTAGCTAATCGTCACATAAATTACAGTGGGTCAGTTAATCGTCATATAAATTACAGTGGGTTAGTTAATCGTCACATAAATTACAGTGGGTTAGCTAATCGTCACATAAACTACAGTGGGTTAGCTAATCGTCACATAAACTATAGTGGGTTAGCTAACGTCACATAAATTACAGTGGGTTAGCTAATCGTCACATAAATTACAGTGGTTTAGTTAATCGTCATATAAATTACAGTAGGTTAGTTATTCGTCATATAAATTACAGTGGGTTAGTTAATCGTCACATAAACTACAATGGGTTAGCTAATCGTCACATAAACTATAGTGGGTTAGCTAATCGTCACATAAACTACAGTGGGTTAGCCAATCGTCACAAAAACTATAGTCGGTTAGCTAATCGTCACATAAATTACAGTGGGTCAGTTAATCGTCATATAAATTACAGTGGGTTAGTTAATCGTCACATAAACTACAGTGGGTTAGCTAATCGTCACATAAACTACAGTGGGTTAGCTAATCGTCACATAAACTATAGTGGGTTTGCTAATCGTCACATAAATTACAGTGGGTTAGCTAATCGTCACATAAATTACAGTGGTTTAGTTAATCGTCATATAAATTACAGTGGGTTAGTTAATCGTCACATAAATTACAGTGGTTTAGTTAATCGTCATATAAATTACAGTGGGTTAGTTAATCGTCATATAAATTACAGTGGGTTAGTTAATCGTCATCTAAATTACAGTGGGTTAGTTAATCGTCACATAAATTACAGTGGGTTAGCTAATCGTCACATAAAATATAGTGGGTTAGCTAATCGTCACATAAACTACAGTGGGTTAGCCAATCGTCACATAAACTATAGTCGGTTAGCTAATCGTCACATAAATTACAGTGGGTTAGTTAATCGTCATATAAATTATAGTGGGTTAGTTAATCGTCACATAAACTACAGTGGGTTAGCTAATCGTCACATAAATTACAGTGGGTTAGTTAATCGTCATCTAAATTACAGTGGGTTAGTTAATCGTCACATAAATTACAGTGGGTTAGCTAATCGTCACATAAACGATAGTGGGTTAGCTAATCGTCATATAAATTTGAGTGGGTTAGTTAATCGTCACATTAACTACAGTGGGTTAGCTAATCGTCACATAAACTATATTGGGTTAGCTAATCGTCACATAAATTACAGTGGGTTAGTTAATCGTCACATAAATTACAGTGGGTTAGCTATTCGTCACATAAACTACAGTGGGTTAGCTAATCGTCACATAAACTATAGTGGGTTAGCTAATCGTCACATAAATTACAGTGGGTTAGCTAATCGTCACATAAATTACAGTGGTTTAGTTAATCGTCATATAAATTACAGTAGGTTAGTTATTCGTCATATAAATTACAGTGGGTTAGTTAATCGTCACATAAACTACAATGGGTTAGCTAATCGTCACATAAACTATAGTGGGTTAGCTAATCGTCACATAAACTACAGTGGGTTAGCCAATCGTCACAAAAACTATAGTCGGTTAGCTAATCGTCACATAAATTACAGTGGGTCAGTTAATCGTCATATAAATTACAGTGGGTTAGTTAATCGTCACATAAACTACAGTGGGTTAGCTAATCGTCACATAAACTACAGTGGGTTAGCTAATCGTCACATAAACTATAGTGGGTTAGCTAATCGTCACATAAATTACAGTGGGTTAGCTAATCGTCACATAAATTACAGTGGTTTAGTTAATCGTCATATAAATTACAGTGGGTTAGTTAATCGTCACATAAATTACAGTGGTTTAGTTAATCGTCATATAAATTACAGTGGGTTAGTTAATCGTCATATAAATTACAGTGGGTTAGTTAATCGTCATCTAAATTACAGTGGGTTAGTTAATCGTCACATAAATTACAGTGGGTTAGCTAATCGTCACATAAAATATAGTGGGTTAGCTAATCGTCACATAAACTACAGTGGGTTAGCCAATCGTCACATAAACTATAGTCGGTTAGCTAATCGTCACATAAATTACAGTGGGTTAGTTAATCGTCATATAAATTATAGTGGGTTAGTTAATCGTCACATAAACTACAGTGGGTTAGCTAATCGTCACATAAATTACAGTGGGTTAGTTAATCGTCATCTAAATTACAGTGGGTTAGTTAATCGTCACATAAATTACAGTGGGTTAGCTAATCGTCACATAAACGATAGTGGGTTAGCTAATCGTCATATAAATTTGAGTGGGTTAGTTAATCGTCACATTAACTACAGTGGGTTAGCTAATCGTCACATAAACTATATTGGGTTAGCTAATCGTCACATAAATTACAGTGGGTTAGTTAATCGTCACATAAATTACAGTGGGTTAGCTAATCGTCACACAAACTATAGTGGGTTAGCTAATCGTCGCATAAATTACAGTTGGTTAGTTAATCGTCACATAAATTACAGTGGGTTAGTTAATCGTCACATAAATTACAGTGGGTTAGCTAATCGTCACATAAGCTATAGTGGGTTAGCTAATCGTCACATAAATTACAGTGGGTTAGTTAATCGTCATATAAATTACAGTGGGTTAGTTAATCGTCACATAAATTACAGTGGGTTAGCTAATCGTCACATAAACTATAGTGGGTTAGCTAATCATCACATAAATTACAGTGGGTTAGTTAATCGTCATATAAATTACAGTGGGTTAGTTAATCGTCACATAAATTACAGTGGGTTAGCTAATCGTCACATAAACTATATGGGGTTAGCTAATCGTCACATAAATTACAGTCGGTTAGCTAATCGTCACATAAATTACAGTGGGTTAGTTAATCGTCATATAAATTATAGTGGGTTAGTTAATCGTCACATAAACTACAGTGGGTTAGCCAATCGTCACATAAACTATAGTGGGTTAGCTAATCGTCACATAAATTACAGTGGGTTAGTTAATCGTCATCTAAATTACAGTGGGTTAGTTAATCGTCACATAAATTACAGTGGGTTAGCTAATCGTCACATAAAATATAGTGGGTTAGCTAATCGTCACATAAACTACAGTGGGTTAGCCAATCGTCACATAAACTATAGTCGGTTAGCTAATCGTCACATAAATTACAGTGGGTTAGTTAATCGTCATATAAATTATAGTGGGTTAGTTAATCGTCACATAAACTACAGTGGGTTAGCTAATCGTCACATAAATTACAGTGGGTTAGTTAATCGTCATCTAAATTACAGTGGGTTAGTTAATCGTCACATAAATTACAGTGGGTTAGCTAATCGTCACATAAACGATAGTGGGTTAGCTAATCGTCATATAAATTTGAGTTGGTTAGTTAATCGTCACATTAACTACAGTGGGTTAGCTAATCGTCACATAAACTATAGTGGGTTAGCTAATCGTCACATAAATTACAGTGGGTTAGTTAATCGTCTCATAAATTACAGTGGGTTAGCTAATCGTCACATAAACTATAGTGGGTTAGCTAATCGTCACATAAATTACAGTTGGTTAGTTAATCGTCACATAAATTACAGTGGGTTAGTTAATCGTCACATAAATTACAGTGGGTTAGCTAATCGTCACATAAGCTATAGTGGGTTAGCTAATCGTCACATAAATTACAGTGGGTTAGTTAATCGTCATATAAATTACAGTGGGTTAGTTAATCGTCACATAAATTACAGTGGGTTAGCTAATCGTCACATAAACTATAGTGGGTTAGCTAATCATCACATAAATTACAGTGGGTTAGTTAATCGTCATATAAATTACAGTGGGTTAGTTAATCGTCACATAAATTACAGTGGGTTAGCTAATCGTCACATAAACTATATGGGGTTAGCTAATCGTCACATAAATTACAGTTGGTTAGTTAATCGTCACATAAATTACAGTGGGTTAGTTAATCGTCATATAAATTACAGTGGGTTAGTTAATCGTTACATAAACTACAATGGGTTAGCTAATCGTCACATAAACTATAGTGGGTTAGCTAATCGTCCCATAAATTACAGTGGGTTAGTTAATCGTCAAATAAACTACAATGGGTTAGTTAATCGTTACATAAATTACAGTGGGTTAGCTAATCGTCACATAAACTATAGTGGGTTAGCTAATCATCACATAAATTACAGTGGGTTAGTTAATCGTCATATAAATTACAGTGGGTTAGTTAATCGTCACATAAATTACAGTGGGTTAGCTAATCGTCACATAAACTATATGGGGTTAGCTAATCGTCACATAAATTACAGTCGGTTAGCTAATCGTCACATAAATTACAGTGGGTTAGTTAATCGTCATATAAATTATAGTGGGTTAGTTAATCGTCACATAAACTACAGTGGGTTAGCCAATCGTCACATAAACTATAGTGGGTTAGCTAATCGTCACATAAATTACAGTGGGTTAGTTAATCGTCATCTAAATTACAGTGGGTTAGTTAATCGTCACATAAATTACAGTGGGTTAGCTAATCGTCACATAAAATATAGTGGGTTAGCTAATCGTCACATAAACTACAGTGGGTTAGCCAATCGTCACATAAACTGTAGTCGGTTAGCTAATCGTCACATAAATTACAGTGGGTTAGTTAATCGTCATATAATTTATAGTGGGTTAGTTAATCGTCACATAAACTACACTGGGTTAGCTGATCGTCACATAAATTACAGTGGGTTAGTTAATCGTCATCTAAATTACAGTGGGTTAGTTAATCGTCACATAAATTACAGTGGGTTAGCTAATCGTCACATAAACGATAGTGGGTTAGCTAATCGTCATATAAATTTGAGTAGGTTAGTTAATCGTCACATTAACTACAGTGGGTTAGCTAATCGTCACATAAACTATAGTGGGTTAGCTAATCGTCACATAAATTACAGTGGGTTAGTTAATCGTCTCATAAATTACAGTGGGTTAGCTAATCGTCACATAAACTATAGTGGGTTAGCTAATCGTCACATAAATTACAGTTGGTTAGTTAATCGTCACATAAATTACAGTGGGTTAGTTAATCGTCACATAAATTACAGTGGGTTAGCTAATCGTCACATAAGCTATAGTGGGTTAGCTAATCGTCACATAAATTACAGTGGGTTAGTTAATCGTCATATAAATTACAGTGGGTTAGTTAATCGTCACATAAATTACAGTGGGTTAGCTAATCGTCACATAAACTATAGTGGGTTAGCTAATCATCACATAAATTACAGTGGGTTAGTTAATCGTCATATAAATTACAGTGGGTTAGTTAATCGTCACATAAATTACAGTGGGTTAGCTAATCGTCACATAAACTATATGGGGTTAGCTAATCGTCACATAAATTACAGTTGGTTAGTTAATCGTCACATAAATTACAGTGGGTTAGTTAATCGTCATATAAATTACAGTGGGTTAGTTAATCGTTACATAAACTACAATGGGTTAGCTAATCGTCACATAAACTATAGTGGGTTAGCTAATCGTCCCATAAATTACAGTGGGTTAGTTAATCGTCAAATAAACTACAATGGGTTAGTTAATCGTCACATAAACTATAGTGGGTTAGCTAATCGTCACATAAACTATAGTGGGTTAGCTAATCGTCACATAAATTACAGTTGGTTAGTTAATCGTCACATAAATTACAGTTGGTTAGTTAATCGTCACATAAATTACAGTGGGTTAGCTAATCGTCACATAAACTATAGTGGGTTAGCTAATCGTCACATAAATTACAGTGGGTTAGTTAATCGTCATATAAATTACAGTGGGTTAGTTAATCGTCACATAAACTACAATGGGTTAGCTAATCGTCACATAAACTATAGTGGGTTAGCTAATCGTCACATAAATTACAGTGGGTTAGTTAATCGTCAAATAAACTACAATGGGTTAGTTAATCGTCACATAAATTACAGTGGGTTAGCTAATCGTCACATAAACTATAGTGGGTTAGCTAATCGTCACATAAATTACAGTGGGTTAGCTAATCGTTACAACTGCAGTGATTTTGTTAATCGTTACAGCAACTGCAGTAAGTTAGCTAATTGTTACAGCAACTGCAGTAAGTTAGCTAATTGTTACAGCAACTGTAATGTGTTAGGTAATCGTTTTGAAATATTCTTGAACAAATTTTAGCAATACTTAAAATTACCTCCGTATCCTGTAGTTACCCAGTGAAGATATTAGACATCGAAATCTCTCATATATTATGACACATAAGGTTATTTATAGGTCCATTAGCTTGTCATTAGGGTTATCATTCGCCAAATGGAGAGCCTTTAGCAACAAAATCCGGCGTCTTAGCCACTCTGGAATGGGAAGACTTATATAAAGAGAATAAAAGAAGAGGAAGCAATGTAGAGTTCCATTAGGATATTGTGGTTATGACATTTATGAGATTAAAAGCAAGGCAAATGTGTCCTTTGATGTCGAATAAGCTGTTTAGATTTTGATTGTTTACTAATGAAACGATCATCAGTATACGACATGAAAAGTAAAGTACGTAAATATAAAAACCCACTAGTAATTATACTCTTACGTTTTATGTGGTACTTAAACAACCTTTTCACATAATTCCAAGTTTTAATTATCGGTTATCCAATGTAAGATCATTTATAAGAGGCTAAACATACACATTTCAATAAATTACTATTGCTTTTTGTCAAGATTTGTCATATTTTTATTAGACAATACTAAAATATAATAGTGATTAAATAATAGTGATTAAATAATAGTGATTAAATAAAAGGTGAATAATGATATGTAAGTATGGTCTAGGTCCACTTGACGTAAAAAATGAGTTTATGTAAATTGTTTATAATGGCTTAAACTAACGTGATTTTTACTACTAGCCAAAGTAAGCTTTAAGAAGGTTGTAAATTTTTCTTTTGATCCAAGTAGTCCAAAAGGAGTAAAAAGAACATCTTAAATAAAAACATAATTTAAACTGCACATCAGATTAAAGTAGAACACAATGCCGTAAAGCCGACCTCAAACGGACCACCCAGTCAAAAATGGCAACCAGTCAATCTTTTATACAAATGCTGTTTCCGAAAATGTTAAATACGGTTATAAACATTACGGGCGTTTTTTCAAAGCCTGGTTTGTGGCATTGGACCCATTAACAGTATACTAACTACATATTCCTTAAACAATTATGTGTACATTCAAATTCAGCAGAAATTATAAAATGACACACAATTATGAAACCAGTAATAAAATAAATTCTGAGATAAAGCTATTATCAATAATATATAAAAATTACAATATAAATTATAATAAAGCAATTCACATGACAAAATTGAAATCAACTTTAAATGGTGTTTTGAGGTATTTTTATTTTTTTAAAGATATGTGTCCAGAAAATGTATTACGTTCCCTGTACTTTCCTTAGTTGAAGGTAGACTGGAATATGGGCTTATTTGCTACGGTGGAAATTATCTTCCAAATTTAGAAGCAATTTATGTACAGCAAAAACATTTTGTTAGGTTAATAGCTAAGAGAAGCCAAAGAGACAGTTCAAGACCTTTGTTTTTATCATTAAAAATTCTGCCCTTAAGTATCTGTTTATATATAAGGTCTTAAAACGTTTTTATGATAAAAGTGGAAATTTCCCCCAAAATACTGACTCTTATCGAAGAAAATTAAGAACTCACCATCACAGCCTTGTTTACAAACCCAATTATACCTTTTTTACTAAAACATTTTCTTTTGTTGGTCCGAGAGTATTCAATTTGATTCCTGATTATATAAAAAAAGCTAAACACAAAAAGATTTTATGGTAAAATAAAAAAAATGGCTATTGGAATTAGAAAATATAGACATGTTAATGAAAATATTGAACTAAAAATTAAATATTTTGACTGATAAAATTACCTCATTTACATTTTGTGGGAGATTTATCATAGGATCATAGTGTATAAAACTTTTTTTCAGTTATTGTTTGTTTTTTCCACTAGACAGTATATTTTAGTCATAGTTCAACTTTTGTTTTTGACATGTTCTAGTGCAATTTAGAGATTGATTTTAAGATAATTGTGTTAAGTTTTTAAATGTAAGACATTCCATAGCGTACTCAGTTAATTTTTCTTTGAGTGTATTTTATTTTATTAAACCTTTTTGTTGGAACCTCTAAAACAGGCTTAGCCTTTAGAGGCCCTATTTTTTTCGGAATGTACGTGATATTATTTTTTTGTTTTTTGTTGTTGTTGTTAATATATCTTTAGTTTTACTATATTATTCAGGAACAAAGATAGTCAGTTCTGGCAGGACAATAAGTGATATTATGTTTAAATTATGAACTGTGGACTGAGAGCAAGAAAAATAATGTTTATTTATTTTGTTTACTGTGAAATTGTAATTTGAAATGTTTTATTTCTGAGAAAATAAAATCTATTCTGTTCTATTCTATCTATTCTATTATTAAGTATATATATATTGAAAGGAAATTCCTTTAAAAATTCCTAAACCGTTAGAGAATCAACGGACACTAGAAACAACTGTTAGGGTCATAAACAAAACATAAACAATTGACGTCGGTGGATCGAATGTAAACACGACTGTTTTTATTTACATATGGAAATGACACAACACCAGCGTTTCCTGTTTTCCATAAAGACAATAATATTGGTAAATATTCCTGTTTTTATGATATTGGAACAAATAAATAATCTGAACCAGATGTCAAGAAAGTATGTTTATATTTTAACTTGTTTTAATTGATTAAATGAACAAGTTGATTTAATCGAGTTGATCTAATTTGATTATGTGTAGGGCCTATGTACATTTTAGTTTGTAAGAATACATTTTAATTAGTTGAAATTGTAAATTTTTTATATTTCCATTTTTATTTTACATGACCAATGAATGCACATATGACTTTTGATTAATACATGAGTTATTGAGTTACTATTAAGTTATATTAGATCCATAGACTTAATTTGTTTATGTTTATGACCCAAACAGTTTCTCTTCTCGTCACAGTTTTCTTGTATCCGTATTAGAATCAAGATAACAATTACAAAGTAATAATTGTAAAAATTTTGATTTCAAGAAGAATTTCAAAATATTTTAATTTTAACCATAAGTTTATTTTATCACCTTAAACAATCCATGCTCTGGTATGTTGTCGATAAATATTTAATACATAAATAGTTAAGACATTTAATTGTATGTGTTTGACACACTCTTTTATTTAGGATTTTATTCTTACTCCTTGTGGCCCATCAGGAAATTTAAAGAAAAATAGACAACCTAGTGTTTTAAAGCTTACTAGCTATTATTGTAATTAGGGTTTGCCTTTAACAACAGCAAAATGGCACGAAATCACAAATGGACCTGCACTAAGTAGGCAATGAGCAAGTAAATAATAATGCGCAGAAAGGTCGCACTGTTAATTTTAATGCATTTCAACTCCTGCAGCTCTCAAGATTCAAGTTTGATGCAAATGTCCGTTTTCAACGTTTTTACATTAATGCCTTTCTTTGAGCGAATACAAATTACTTTCCTAATTTCACGAAATATCGTTTGTAATTTGTATTAATTACAGCAAAATGTACATCAAGAGTTCAAGAGGAGTTTATTTTTTACCTTCTGAGGACCGTTGCATCTTTTTATAATAATCAACCATAATGTTCTAGGGCAATAGAGACATTTAAAAATGGTTAAACTAGTCAAGCTCTAAAGCGAGGATGGTTTGCAAATCATAAGACGTGTGATAAAGCCTACAGGGCTTAGATCATACTTGGAGTCGGTCCTTTGACAAACTTTAGAAACCGGACCACGTCATTAGTAGGCTTACTGATTGATCTGTGTACTCAAAAGGGAACTGTGAACTGGTACAGTTCGGCTCACAGTGCTTGGCAACTGGTACAGTTCAGCTCACAGTGCTTGGCAACTGATATAGTTCTGCTCACAGTGCTTGGCAACTTGTACAGTTCGGCTCACAGTGCTTGGCAACTGGTACAGTTTGGCTCACAGTGCTTGGCATAAGGTTAGCTATGCTCTGGAATGACTTTTCACCTATTTGGCTTAGTACCGTTAGTGTTACAGTCTACTTTTGTCAAAAGAAAGCCAAATTAACTTATTTAATTTTAAAATATTTGTTTTGGTAGTTTTTGTTAATGTCTACTTTTATTTACGAGAAATTTCAGTACTTTCTCGCCTTTCCCAGGTGCCAAGGACCGTGAACCTAACTGTACAGGAATGTCCCCTTTACTGGCCAGCTAACAAGAGTTGGGTAGTCAGGGGTGCAAAATGAGTTCTGACATTTATTCAGGAGTTCAAACTCCAACGTGGTGGGGATTTGTACCGTAAAGCGAGACAAACACGAACAAACACAATCACGTTTCAAATGGTTCTATTAATCTTTGCTTTTTTAATTTTGTTGCTATTCACGAAAAATGGATGCCGGTAGTGCTTACCTATATGCCGGTAGTGCTTATCTATATGCCGGTAGTGCTTACCGATATGCCGGTAGTGCTTACCTATATACCGGTAGTGCTTACCTATATGCCGGTAGTGCTTACCTATATGCCGGTAGTGCTTACCTATATGCTGGTAGTGCTTACCTATTTGCCGGTAGTGCTTACCTATATGCCGGTAGTGCTTACCGATATGCCGGTAGTGCTTACCGATATGCCGGTAGTGCTTACCTATATGCCGGTAGTGCTTACCTATATGCCGGTAGTGCTTACCTATATGCCGGTAGTGCTTACCTATATGCCGGTAGTGCTTACCTATATGCCGGTAGTGCTTACCTATATGCCGGTAGTGCTTACCGATATGCCGGTAGTGCTTACCTATATGCCGGTAGTGCTTACCTATATGCCGGTAGTGCTTACCTATATGCCGGTAGTGCTTACCGATATGCCGGTAGTGCTTACCGATATGCTGGTAGTGCTTACCGATATGCCGGTAGTGCTTACCTATATGCCGGTAGTGCTTACCTATATCGGTAGTGCTTACCTATAGTTACTTGACACTGTGAGACGGTGAAACCGGTACGTTGAAAAAATAAAGAAGAACCGTTCAGTAAATTGACATTTATAAGGTATTCAGTTTTCGAGTCGAATAATTTTAAAATGCAATCCGTGAGTAGTGCAGGATCTAGGCTTTAAAATAGTATGAAGCCTTTACGTATGAAGGGAGAAAATTTTACCGACAGTAAAACGTAATTTATAAATAATATTTATAATAATAATAACGTTTATTTACCAAAGATTATTATTACTTACATTATTCTAGTTTTATAACTAGACAATATTATATTTATATTTTTTTATATACGAACAAAATAAAGTACTATTAATTGGATTGCGAAAAATTTAGTTGCCCCTAAATATTTTGGAGCAACCTTTAAAAAGAAAAAGAAAGATG
Source organism: Allygus modestus (assembly GCA_963675035.1). NCBI lineage: Eukaryota > Metazoa > Arthropoda > Insecta > Hemiptera > Cicadellidae > Allygus > Allygus modestus. The sequence goes on from OY776111.1 coordinate 5,323,119, forward strand.
ACAAAACATAAAAAAGCAGTGTTTTATTAAATAATAATTTAATTAAAAAAATAATTTTATTTTAATCGTAAACCATTTGCACTAGTATTGAAAAGAAATAGATACATACTACTAATTTGCATGTTATTGTACTTCCCTTTATAAAAATAATAGTATTACTCTTCTTTATTCAAGAATAGAAGAAACGTTGATATTTACCTAGTAAATGAAGACAATATTGACTTTAATATGTTAACAAATTTCAATATATATATTTATTCTGTTTCTGTTTCCAGACGAAAATTTTGCTTAGTTATTTTATCCTAGGTATGTTTTTTTTATAAATAAATATCGAAATAATATTTGTGAATTTGAGGTTAATAATATGAGGATGGTTTTTATAAGTCATTGTTATAAGGAAACATTACACATGACTGTAAAATTGTATCTAAACTACAGAACGTAGCTTGGGAAGCGGAATTCCCGGCTCGAGAATCCTCTTACACAGCAATGTATGTGACGAGCACCAGACAGGTTTCAAATGCTGCCGAAGAAATCAATATCTCTGTCCGCCTTTATTTATTCCGTAAAAATTCAATCACATGTTTACGACCCTCCGACTCCATCTTAGCACTAACATAAGCCTCATATTGGTATTGGTATTGGTAGCTATTATAATTTCTCAATGGCGACTAATTGTGAAATTGAAACATTAAAAAACCGTAGATAAACAAATATACAGGGTGTCCTGGAACTCTCTGGAACATTTCATAAAAAATTGTTCCTTAGGTCGAGTCAATCATATTTCACAATAAACATGGGTCTCCGGTGACTAGTTTTCCGTCTGTCGGTCTGTATGTGTGTCGGTCTGTATGTGTGTCAGTCTGTATGTATGTTTTACTTAATACGTTATATCTTAGGAACATCTGAAGATATCGACTTACAACTTAGTACATGTATTACATCTATTAATACCCATTTTGGTATGCAATATCAAGTTTCTACTTGTACCATTTCAAAATGGAGGCCATTTTTGTTTTTCAGAGCCAAATATCTTAAAACTGTAAAATTTATGAAAAACTGTAAGAACCAAAAAAATTGTGGCATTTTGTCCTAAAAGTAATAGTATGAAGATATTAACTATAGAATAATAAATAACCAAGTTGTTGTGATTTTTATAAGTTAAAACATGATTTTTTTGTAATTTCTGGGCTGAAACATCATGTTTTATCTTATACAAATCACAACAACTCAGTTATTTATTATCTTATAGTTAATACCTTCATATCATTACTTTTAGGACAAAATGCCACAACCTTTTTGATTCTTACAGTTGTTTCATAAATGTTACGGGTTTTAAGAAATTTAGCTTTAAAAAAAAAATTGGCCGCCATTTTGAAATGGTACAAAGAAGAAACTTAATATTTGATACCAAAATGGGTCTTATTAGATGTAATACATGTACCAAGTTTGAAGTCGATATCTTTGGTAGTTCCTGAGATATAACGTATTAAGTAAAAAACACATACAGGCCGACAGACGGAAAACTAGTCACCACCCATATTTATACTGGGAAGTAGGTTTGTCTCGAAATAAGGAACAATTTTTTATGAAATGTTCCAAAGAGTTCCGGGACACCCTGTATAAAAGACATACAAAATATAACATTTATTTGTTATAGGATATCGGTGCGTTGTTATTGATGTGATCATCCAGAGTAAAAATACAAAGAAGTTCTTAATTTTGTGTACATTTCCATTATGTTAAGAGTGGGCTGCAATCACGAAACATTTTGCTTTTCTACCTGCTTGCCCCATCAGGCCAAAGTCAACTTTCAAAGCCAGTCCCTCCTCAAATAAATATCCTACATCATTGAATTTTGGCTCATTTTAAAGTGTGAAAAAATACCTACCGATTTCAGAGTGTGAGTTTCGATATTAGAATTAATCGATCAATAAAATTCCAAAATGCTCAATATTTACTCCTTTTAAGGGTGAACTGTTTGTGGTAGTCAAATTCTTCTCATTTAAATCGCTTGGTATAATTTACTAATTAAAATTAGCCATAAATTCTAATTGGGAATATAGGGAAATCATAATAATAATAGTAATAGGGAAATAATGAATAATCGGGAATAATAGGCAAATTGAATAGGGACGGGTTTTGAAAGTTAACACTGGTCTAATGGGAGGAGCAGGTAGAAATTAAAATTATCTCGTAATTGGAATCCCTCTAAATCCCCGTTATCCTTAAAATGAGATTCAGCACAATTATAAATATTCTTTAGTACACATATACAACTAAAGTGAATCACTATTTAAATATTTAATGTAAAAAGCTTAAATATATCCTTTCAACACCAAGAGGGTCTTATATATAGTTCAAGTGGAGAAAAAACAGAATAACAGTAAAGTAAATCCCATCTGATATCCAGTCCCTGGGAACTTGACCGTGAGTTTGTTTGTCAGTAAACAAAGTTTGAATTTCCGTTTTTTTTCTCAAAGAGAATCGAGTGAACTATAAAAAAGTAGTAATAAATACAATGTATATTCTCCAGAGAAATAGAGTTTTATAAATATATCTGTAGATTGTGTTGTAGTAAGCATAAATTATTGTTTTAATAGATAAGAAAGAAAGAAAGTATTTATTTCTATTGAAGCACATAACATAACATGGAATTCATTTATTAGATAAATAAATAAGATAAATTCTTAAATAGTCAATTAAAAACTATTTTTTAGTGTATTATAATATTGATTACTACAATAGTACCTGCAAAATACTGAATCAATATAAAAACTGTTGGTAGCAGTTGGATTACAAAAACCTCTTGAATGAATGCAGGACAAATAAACCTTTTTCATATGTACAATATTAATTCGCCCAAATTTTCCTGGAGGACTTGGTGTACTGTTAAAGTGGAATCAACCAAAGCTATAGTAACCAATATATTGAAATAAACAAACGTATTTTGAAAATCTCCCGGGCGGAAACATTAATTAATTCCAGTGTAATCCGTTTGTAAACCAAATATTCGGCTAAAGTAACTTTATAAATTAATACTTTCTGTCAAACACACACTTGGAGCGAATAATCGTATTTGGTTAACGGAAGCGCAAACACTGTTAAATCCAAACCTATTGCAAACTGACCTCATTGTTACGGAAAAGTTTCTACCTTCAATGATCAATGGCCAAATCCACTTTTAATATAGAACTATTTGGATCACTCACTTAAAGATTTCTTTCAACAGTGATATCCACGGTGGTCTGAGATAGTTGTATTGGATTCCTACAGCTACAGTTGATTGTTGTACTAAAACAAACTAGCACAAGGTCGTTTTCCTATTTATGTAACGGTTATTTTGTATTTACTTAAAAATTGATTTCGCTTTTGTGTGGGTCAATGTGACGTATTGAACACCCCGTTACTAGTTTATTATGTCGTGTCATACCGTTCAATACTACATTTTTAATTTAATTACCTTATTATTATGTAGTCGTTTCCTTTAATGCAAGCTTTATGCACTTATGGTTAGAATCGTAGCCATCAAAATATGACATTTGAACTATTTGGTGGAGATATAGTGTGATATATTGAGACCTTTAGCTCAAATAATGTGTCTTTTTGAAGCAGCTCCACAAATAATCAATTATTTAGCAACTCTAAAACGAATACAAAAATAATATTAACACTATCAAAATTAACTTTATAGAAGTACAGAAATCGCAATTTTCAACTGTATTTAAAACAAATAATAAAACACATTAGAGAGTCTCAAAAAGTACGAATTTGAAAATAAAATAATATATATCGTTATTGTTGATCGGTAATAATTTATATGCTCTGTTACATATCAGTATAACTTGATACCGTACACATTTTGCCCACGATAAGTTATTTCAAGTGGTATTTGGAAATATTATACTAATCCGAATATTGTGTTTGGTTTATTCACTTAATTATTATTTTCGGTCGGAAAAAACAACTGTAAACCATGAAAATGCTCAATACTCCATTATTAAGAGGAACAGTGTTGGCTGGCGGATTAGGGAATTTGCAACGTGTAAGTGGTTTAATTTATTTATTTACACTTAATTTATTGTTTTGCGAAATTACCGAAAATAAAGTCATATTTATCTGACATTATGTAAAAACTTCCTCTCTCTATACATATTGTTTGTATAACCAATTTATCAATTTATAACGCGCTGTTATAATAGACTGGAGTATGAAGTACGATTAACCACTAAAGGTCGTGGTCCGTATTCTACTTTATGCAATATTATTTAACAAATTTTCCTAACAACATAGTTTACTATTGTGTTCAGCTTGGAATGCATCAATGAGTTATTACATACACCTAATTGAGGAAACCATGATGAGGAAAGTCCTTCAGGTAGCTTTGATCTATTTCCCTTGCATTGCTATGTGTTGTTACCAAAACTATTCACATGAAATCAATTAGGTTTTAACGACTGCTAATAAACTGTTAGCTGTTATCTAGCCAAGTTCTTGCGTTTTAAAAACTAAAATAATTGTGGTTAAGTTTTCCTTGAGTGTTTGACTATTTAGTATCTGGCATTTTTATATGTAAATTTGTGTATCTGACTTGTGGCTGGAGACAAACAACCAAAGTTTACCTGCAATTTTTTTCACGAATTAAAAAAGGCCAATTCATGTATATACAACGTCATATATGTCTGGTTGGAGTCTCCGTTATTTGACACTATTTATTATAACACTATTGTTATCACGAATAAAAGACGAAGTTGAAAGGTAAAACCTAAATCTAAATTAATATAATCAGACTTACCATTACTCGGTTTTGGGTTTGGATCCCACCTTGAATGGCAAGTCCTTCAATCGCCAGTGGCCATTATAATATTAATTAGGAAAAAAAACAGGCTGAACAATCTTAAACAATCTACACTCATAATTTATTTATTTTCAACATAATATGCGTTTAGTGGGTGTGACTTTTCACTGTTAGTCTTGGTTGTGATATTATTATGTAGAACGTGTAAGTATATCATGTAGAAAACCTCGGTTCATTGCTGTATCACCGGTCTTAAATTAACTTAGTCTGTATTGATTATAATAACTGTACATTACTGTCATATTACGTTACATTACTTGCATTTATCAGACGTCAAATATACTTCGTGTCACGTTTTTCATCGAGAGTGGTTGTAAAACATGTTTTTATAGCGATTACAACCATAAAAACTGATATTATTTAACAGTTTAGGAATATTTCGCAAGTACAAACAACGATTAAAATATTGTGTCCTTGAATAAAAATACCCCCGTCGCAGCAAACCTGCATACTCAGCGAATTTCCAGTGAATATATAACATAACACATTAAAACACTTAACCCATTGGTCTAGACATACGAGCTGGTCTCTTTCCTTACTTGCAATTTTATTAGCCTGTAATTGGAGTATAAAATTGGTGTTTTTAACATTGATCCATCCTGAGGTTAAAATCTAAGTTTTATATTTATTTACTAAATTGAAAAAGTGCAGTTGGCCGTATAGTAAAACATAAGTATCACCATACAGGTTGTGAAAAGAGTAATAAAATCCAGGCTGCACTAAGCATATTAAACATGCTACACTCATAATGAATTTATCTTCAACATGACAAACATTATTTATCAACCCAAAGGAAATTTAGAGGTAAAAACATTTAGATATGGAAATCAGTTCAGCAAGTTTTGGAGAAAAGTAGCAACGGATGTAGTATCAGTGATATAATGGCCTTCTCCTACACTTAGTTTCCTGGGAGCACTTTCCGTAATACATCATCTCAAACTTTAGCTAAATATATGTTATTTTCAGACTTTTAAAACCTGTGATTTTACAGGTACATGAATGTTACACATATAGCATATTTATTATTACATAAATACTTTTTGTTCACTTGAGCAAGTAAACCTCGTTGTATTATTTGTGATGGACGGCTTGATTTGGGGATATAAGGGACTAAAACATCTAAACAAAAAGTTTGAAGTGGAGAAAATCAAGAATCTATTAAATCTAAGTTCTGTGTTTGTCCGTTTTGTATCAATAAAATATTGTAGAGTATTTATAAATCAGCTAAACCAAGACAGAACTCGTGTAAAATCGGTATTGTAATCATGTTTATATTTTCTAGAGCAAACTAGCACGTAACCTAATTTGTATGTGGTACAGCGCGAAATGCTTGACATTTAACACTAATAACAGTACGTTGTTCATAATGATTATTTACTGTAGTTTTGGAATTCACTTCTGAAACTTTTACTCTGGTATAGATCATGTTCTCGTTCGTGTTAAAATATCATTATTATTAAACTATATCCTTTGATTAATTCTTGAGTTTTTTAGATGTATTTTATAACCGTAGAAAATATATCTTTAAACGACAACAAACAAATTTCTTCTTATCAATTATTTCCAACAAAAGCCTTTCAAGCAAATTCCAGATTATAATTATGTGTTGTAATTTTCATCACTTTGTTGCTAAGATAAATAAGTTTTGTTTTAATATTCACAAGAGCAAATGAGCCTAATAAGGTGTTTAACACTCGTGGTACCTTGGGTCGTAGCACTGCGCGGGCGGCTTGTATTAACACTCGTGGTACCTTGGGTCGTAGCACTGCGCGGGTGGCTTGTATTAACACTCGTGGTACCTTGGGTCGTAGCACTGCGCGGGCGGCTTGTATTAACACTCGTGGTACCTTGGGTCGTAGCACTGCGCAGGTGGCTTGTATTAACACTCGTGGTACCTTGGGTCGTAGCACTGCGCGGGCGGCTTGTATTAACACTCGTGGTACCTTGGGTCGTTGCACTGCGCGGGCGGCTTGTATTAACACTCGTGGTACCTTGGGTCGTAGCACTGCGCGGGCGGCTTGTATTAACACTCGTGGTACCTTGGGTCGTAGCACTGCGCGGGCAGCTTGTATTAACACTCGTGGTACCTTGGGTCGTAGCACTGCGCGGGCGGCTTGTATTAACACTCGTGGTACCTTGGGTCGTAGCACTGCGCGGGCGGCTTGTATTAACACTCGTGGTACCTTGGGTCGTAGCACTGCGCGGGCGGCTTGTATTAACACTCGTGGTACCTTGGGTCGTAGCACTGCGCGGGCGGCTTGTATTAACACTCGTGGTACCTTGGGTCGTATCACTGCGCGGGCGGCTTGTATTAACACTCGTGGTACCTTGGGTCGTAGCACTGCGCGGGCGGCTTGTATTAACACTCGTGGTACCTTGGGTCGTAGCACTGCGCGGGCGGCTTGTATTAACACTCGTGGTACCTTGGGTCGTAGCACTGCGCGGGCGGCTTGTATTAACACTCGTGGTACCTTGGGTCGTAGCACTGCGCGGGAGGCTTGTATTAACACTCGTGGTACCTTGGGTCGTAGCACTGCGCGGGCGGCTTGTATTAACACTCGTGGTACCTTGGGTCGTAGCACTGCGCGGGTGGCTTGTATCAGCAAGCTTAGGGAGTATCTTATGTTTACTCACCTATTTCCTGTCTCTTACAGAAGTCACTGGAAGAACAGATTTTACAGATCGTAAAGCAGAAGGATAAAATACAGATTGGTTGTCTCACATGTCATCACCCATCCATCCTCTGCCAGGTCCTTCCATAGTTCTCTCCATAAAGTCCTTAAAAAGCTACTCCCCCGTACAGTACCCCGTCAGCTCTCCCGTACAGTACCCCGTCAGCTCCCCCGTACAGTACACCGTCAACTCTCCCGTACAGTACCCCGTCAGCTCCCCCGTACAGTACCCCGTCAACTCCCCCGTACAGTACCCCGTCAGCTCCCCCGTACAGTACCCCGTCAGCTCCCCCGTACAGTACCCCGTCAGCTCTCCCGTACAGTACTCCGTCAGCTCTCCCGTACAGTACCCCGTCAGCTCCCCCGTACAGTACCCCGTCAGCTCCCCCGTACAGTACCCCGTCAACTCCCCCGTACAGTACTCCGTCAGCTCTCCCGTACAGTACTCCGTCAGCTCTCCCGTACAGTACTCCGTCAGCTCCCCCGTACAGTACCCCGTCAGCTCCCCCGTACAGTACTCCGTCAGCTCTCCCGTACAGTACTCCGTCAGCTCTCCCGTACAGTACCCCGTCAGCTCTCCCGTACAGTACTCCGTCAGCTCCCCCGTACAGTACCCCGTCAGCTCCCCCGTACAGTACCCCGTCAGCTCCCCCGTACAGTACCCCGTCAGCTCTCCCGTACAGTACTCCGTCAGCTCCCCCGTACAGGACCCCGTCAGCTCCCCCGTACAGTACTCCGTCAGCTCTCCCGTACAGTACTCCGTCAGCTCCCCCGTACAGTACCCCGTCAGCTCCCCCGTACAGTACTCCGTCAGCTCCCCCGTACAGTACTCCGTCAGCTCTCCCGTACAGTACCCCGTCAGCTCTCCCGTACAGTACTCCGTCAGCTCCCCCGTACAGTACCCCGTCAGCTCCCCCGTACTGTACCCCGTCAGCTCTCCCGTACAGTACTCCGTCAACTCCCCCGTACAGTACCCCGTCAGCTCCCCCGTACAGTACCCCGTCAGCTCCCCCGTACAATACCCCGTCAGCTCCCCCGTACAGTACCCCGTCAGCTCCCCCGTACAGTACCCCGTCAACTCCCCCGTACAGTACCCCGTCAACTCCCCCGTACAGTACCCCGTCAGCTCCCCCGTACAGTACCCCGTCAGCTCCCCCGTACAGTACCCCGTCAGCTCCCCCGTACAGTACCCCGTCAACTCCCCCGTACAGTACCCCGTCAGCTCCCCCGTACAGTACCCCGTCAGCTCCCCCGTACAGTACCCCGTCAGCTCCCCCGTACAGTACCCCGTCAACTCCCCCGTACAGTACCCCGTCAACTCCCCCGTACAGTACCCCGTCAGCTCCCCCGTACAGTACCCCGTCAGCTCCCCCGTACAGTACCCCGTCAACTCCCCCGTACAGTACCCCGTCAACTCCCCCGTACAGTACCACGTCAGCTCCCCCGTACAGTACCCCGTCAACTCCCCCGTACAGTACTCCGTCAGCTCCCCCGTACAGTACCCCGTCAACTCCCCCGTACAGTACCCCGTCAGCGTCCCCGTACAGTACCCCGTCAGCTCCCCCGTACAGTACCCCGTCAACTCCCCCGTACAGTACACCGTCAACTCCCCCGTACAGTACCCCGTCAACTCCCCCGTACAGTACCCCGTCAACTCCCCCATACAGTACCCCGTCAGCTCCCCCGTACAGTACCCCGTCAGCTCCCCCGTACAGTACCCCGTCAACTCCCCCGTACAGTACCCCGTCAACTCCCCCGTACATTACCCCGTCAGCTCCCCCGTACGGTACCCCGTCAGCTCCCCCGTACAGTACCCCGTCAGCTCCCCCGTACAGTACCCCGTCAGCTCTCCCGTACAGTACCCCGTCAGCTCCCCCGTACAGTACCCCGTCAGCTCCCCCGTACAGTACCCCGTCAGCTCCCCCGTACAGTACCCCGTCAGCTCTCCCGTACAGTACTCCGTCAACTCCCCAGGACAGGACCCCGTCAGCTCCCCCGTACAGTACCCCGTCAGCTCCCCCGTACAGTACCCCATCAGCTCCCCCGTACAGTACTCCGTCAACTCCCCCGTACAGTACCCCGTCAGCTCCCCCGTACAGTACCCCGTCAGCTCCCCCGTACAGTACCCCGTCAGCTCCCCCGTACAGTACCCTGTCAACTCTCCCGTACAGTACCCCGTCAGCTCCCCCGTACTGTACCCCGTCAGCTCCCCCGTACAGTACCCCGTCAACTCCCCCGTACAGTACTCCGTCAACTCCCCCGTACAGTACCCCGTCAGCTCCCCCGTACAGTACCCCGTCAGCTCTCCCGTACAGTACTCCGTCAACTCCCCCGTACAGTACCCCGTCAGCTCCCCCGTACAGTACCCCGTCAGCTCCCCCGTACAGTACCCCGTCAGCTCCCCCGTACAGTACCCCGTCAGCTCCCCCGTACAGTACCCCGTCAGCTCCCCCGTACAGTACCCCGTCAACTCCCCCGTACAGTACCCCGTCAGCTCCCCCGTACAGTACCCCGTCAGCTCCCCCGTACAGTACCCCGTCAACTCCCCCGTACAGTACCCCGTCAACTCCCCCGTACAGTACCCCGTCAGCTCCCCCGTACAGTACCCCGTCAGCTCCCCCGTACAGTACCCCGTCAGCTCCCCCGTACAGTACCCCGTCAACTCCCCCGTACAGTACCCCGTCAGCTCCCCCGTACAGTACCCCGTCAGCTCCCCCGTACAGTACCCCGTCAGCTCCCCCGTACAGTACCCCGTCAGCTCCCCCGTACAATACCCCGTCAGCTTCCCCGTACAGTACCCCGTCAACTCCCCCGTACAGTACCCCGTCAGCTCCCCCGTACAGTACCCCGTCAGCTCCCCCGTACAGTACCCCGTCAACTCCCCCGTACAGTACCCCGTCAACTCCCCCGTACAGTACCCCGTCAGCTCCCCCGTACAGTACCCCGTCAACTCCCCCGTACAGTACTCCGTCAGCTCCCCCGTACAGTACCCCGTCAGCTCCCCCGTACAGTACCCCGTCAGCTCCCCCGTACAGTACCCCGTCAACTCCCCCGTACAGTACACCGTCAACTCCCCCGTACAGTACCCCGTCAGCTCCCCCGTACAGTACCCCGTCAGCTCCCCCGTACAGTACACCGTCAACTCCCCCGTACAGTACACCGTCAACTCCCCCGTACAGTACCCCGTCAGCTCCCCCGTACAGTACCCCATCAGCTCCCCCGTACAGTACTCCGTCAACTCCCCCGTACAGTACCCCGTCAGCTCCCCCGTACAGTACCCCGTCAGCTCCCCCGTACAGTACCCCGTCAACTCCCCCGTACAGTACACCGTCAACTCCCCCGTACAGTACCCCGTCAGCTCTTCCGTACAGTACCCCGTCAGCTCCCCCGTACAGTACCCCGTCAACTCCCCCGTACAGTACCCCGTCAGCTCCCCCGTACAGTACCCCGTCAGCTCCCCCGTACAGTACACCGTCAACTCCCCCGTACAGTACTCCGTCAACTCCCCCGTACAGTACCCCGTCAGCTCCCCCGTACAGTACCCCGTCAGCTCCCCCGTACAGTACCCCGTCAGCTCCCCCGTACAGTACCCCGTCAGCTCCCCCGTACAGTACCCCGTCAACTCCCCCGTACAGTACCCCGTCAGCTCCCCCGTACAGTACCCCGTCAGCTCCCCCGTACAGTACCCCGTCAGCTCCCCCGTACAGTACCCCGTCAGCTCCCCCGTACAGTACCCCGTCAGCTCCCCCGTACAGTACCCCGTCAGCTCCCCCGTACAGTACCCCGTCAGCTCCCCCGTACAGTACCCCGTCAGCTCCCCCGTACAGTACCCCGTCAGCTCCCCCGTACAGTACCCCGTCAACTCCCCCGTACAGTACACCGTCAACTCCCCCGTACAGTACCCCGTCAACTCCCCCGTACAGTACCCCGTCAGCTCCCCCGTACAGTACCCCGTCAACTCCCCCGTACAGTACACCGTCAACTCCCCCGTACAGTACCCCGTCAACTCCCCCATACAGTACCCCGTCAGCTCCCCCGTACAGTACCCCGTCAGCTCCCCCGTACAGTACCCCGTCAACTCCCCCATACAGTACCCCGTCAGCTCCCCCGTACAGTACCCCGTCAGCTCCCCCGTACAGTACCCCGTCAACTCCCCCGTACAGTACACCGTCAACTCCCCCGTACAGTACCCCGTCAACTCCCCCGTACAGTACCCCGTCAGCTCCCCCGTACAGTACTCCGTCAGCTCCCCCGTACAGTACCCCGTCAGCTCCCCCGTACAGTACCCCGTCAACTCCCCCATACAGTACCCCGTCAACTCCCCCGTACAGTACACCGTCAACTCCCCCGTACAGTACCCCGTCAACTCCCCCGTACAGTACCCCGTCAGCTCCCCCGTACAGTACCCCGTCAGCTCCCCCGTACAGTACCCCGTCAACTCCCCCGTACAGTACACCGTCAACTCCCCCGTACAGTACACCGTCAACTCCCCCGTACAGTACCCCGTCAACTCCCCCGTACAGTACACCGTCAGCTCCCCCGTACAGTACCCCGTCAGCTCCCCCGTACAGTACCCCGTCAACTCCCCCGTACAGTACACCGTCAACTCCCCCGTACAGTACACCGTCAACTCCCCCGTACAGTACACCGTCAACTCCCCCGTACAGTACCCCGTCAACTCCCCCGTACAGTACCCCGTCAGCTCCCCCGTACAGTACACCGTCAGCTCCCCCGTACAGTACCCCGTCAACTCCCCCGTACAGTACACCGTCATTCCCCCGTACAGTACCCCGTCAACTCCCCCGTACAGTACCCCGTAAGCTTCTCCTTGTAGATCTCTCCCTCAGTTATCTCCTTGTAGTCATACCACAGATCTCCCCCCAGAGGTTTGACAGTCCCATCTTAGCTGTATCTCAGTAATATTCGTAGTCCTCTGGCTTCGTTTTCTGAGGTAATATTTCCGAGGTCTTTCTGATACGGTAGATTAGAAAAGATTTAAATCTTTCCAAATTTAATATTTTTTTAAATACATGCCTCACTGAAAGAACGGATACAGGTAACAAGATTGACTCCAAATAATATCTCGGCTTTCTTCCTAAGCTCAGTTTAAGGGACCGAATTCGAATTCATGAAGAAGCAATTTATTGAACATTATCACAAACAACAGGGCCTAGTCTAAACAGTTAAAAATTAGTATCATAACTCTTGAGGTTAAAAACTAGTATAACCAGTAATAGCAGTTAGTACAACTGAGATTCTCCTGGTATTTATGTTCCTGATATCGGTTGAATACTGATCAGTTTTGATTGCTCCGGAATTGGGTAGCCTTGGAGCTTACGCAAGCCTACAAAATTGGATCCAATCCGGATGACTGTTTAGTTTCCAATCACTCACAACATTATATCGAAGTAACGAGATCCCCTTGAAACTCTGGCTTAATGCTCAACGACCAGTTCGGGTTGCTTCAAATGATGTAAATCAAAAAACTAATTGTTTAGTTTATAAAAACAACTGTAATACTCTGATAAACTTTAGTCCCACATTTATTTAGTTTCCCAAAATATATAAAGTTTTCTTTCAGCATAAAACTAGATTCCGACCTAACATGCCATTGCAAGCTCAATAAACGTTATTATCCATTTGTTCTGAGAGGACGATGGTATGTGAGTATTACCTGGGAGAAACTGAGATGGCAATTATTTATGGTAATCAACTGAGAGAAACTGAGATGACAATTATGTGCGGTAATCAACTGAGAGAAACTGAAAGGGCAGTGATATATGGATATTGAATTGGCTTATAGAAACTGTGGGGACAATGATGCGAATACTGAGAGAATAGTTCTCTCATCTCATATCCTTCAGTTGAAATTACGTTTTTGTAAATTCACTTGGTGAAGGCTAATGTTCGACTAAAAACAACCTTCTTGATCCTCGCATTTCATCAATGTGGTTGACGTTCTGATTGTCCAATTAAATTAACAAAATAGCAAGTTGCAAACAATTAACTGTCAGTGTAGTGTTGACATTGGCTGGAAACCACCTAACTGTTGACTCTGAGCTTCTGTGTTCCAATTAACTGACCGTCCTCGTGATCGTCTCGTGTGTTACGGGTGTTAGTCTCAACAATTAACTGTCAGTGTAGTGTTGACATTGGCTGGAAACCACCTAACTGTTGACCCTGAGCTTCTGTGTTCCAATTAACTGACCGTCCTCGTGATCGTCTCGTGTGTTACGGGTGTTAGTCTCAACAATTAACTGTCAGTGTAGTGCTGACATTGGCTGGAAACCACCTAACTGTTGACCCTGAGCTTCTGTGTTCCAATTAACTGACCGTCCTCGTGATCGTCTCGTGTGTTACGGGTGTTAGTCTCAACAATTAACTGTCAGTGTAGTGCTGACATTGGCTGGAAACCACCTAACTGTTGACCCTGAGCTTCTGTGTTCCAATTAACTGACCGTCCTCGTGATCGTCTCGTGTGTTACGGGTGTTAGTCTCAACAATTAACTGTCAGTGTAGTGTTGACATTGGCTGGAAACCACCTAACTGTTGACCCTGAGCTTCTGTGTTCCAATTAACTGACCGTCCTCGTGATCGTCACCGTGTGTTACGGGTGTTAGTCTCAACAATTAACTGTCAGTGTAGTGCTGACATTGGCTGGAAACCACCTAACTGTTGACCCTGAGCTTCTGTGTTCCAATTAACTGACCGTCCTCGTGATCGTCTCGTGTGTTACGGGTGTTAGTCTCAACAATTAACTGTCAGTGTAGTGTTGACATTGGCTGGAAACCACCTAACTGTTGACCCTGAGCTTCTGTGTTCCAATTAACTGACCGTCCTCGTGATCGTCTCGTGTGTTACGGGTGTTAGTCTCAACAATTAACTGTCAGTGTAGTGCTGACATTGGCTGGAAACCACCTAACTGTTGACCCTGAGCTTCTGTGTTCCAATTAACTGACCGTCCTCGTGATCGTCTCGTGTGTTACGGGTGTTAGTCTCAACAATTAACTGTCAGTGTAGTGCTGACATTGGCTGGAAACCACCTAACTGTTGACCCTGAGCTTCTGTGTTCCAATTAACTGACCGTCCTCGTGATCGTCTCGTGTGTTACGGGTGTTAGTCTCAACAATTAACTGTCAGTGTAGTGCTGACATTGGCTGGAAACCACCTAACTGTTGACCCTGAGCTTCTGTGTTCCAATTAACTGACCGTCCTCGTGATCGTCTCGTGTGTTACGGGTGTTAGTCTCAACAATTAACTGTCAGTGTAGTGCTGACATTGGCTGGAAACCACCTAACTGTTGACCCTGAGCTTCTGTGTTCCAATTAACTGACCGTCCTCGTGATCGTCTCGTGTGTTACGGGTGTTAGTCTCAACAATTAACTGTCAGTGTAGTGCTGACATTGGCTGGAAACCACCTAACTGTTGACCCTGAGCTTCTGTGTTCCAATTAACTGACCGTCCTCGTGATCGTCTCGTGTGTTACGGGTGTTAGTCTCAACAATTAACTGTCAGTGTAGTGTTGACATTGGCTGGAAACCACCTAACTGTTGACCCTGAGCTTCTGTGTTCCAATTAACTGACCGTCCTCGTGATCGTCTCGTGTGTTACGGGTGTTAGTCTCAACAATTAACTGTCAGTGTAGTGTTGACATTGGCTGGAAACCACCTAACTGTTGACCCTGAGCTTCTGTGTTCCAATTAACTGACCGTCCTCGTGATCGTCTCGTGTGTTACGGGTGTTAGTCTCAACAATTAACTGTCGGTGTAGTGCTGACATTGGCTGGAAACCACCTAACTGTTGACCCTGAGCTTCTGTGTTCCAATTAACTGACCGTCCTCGTGATCGTCTCGTGTGTTACGGGTGTTAGTCTCAACAATTAACTGTCAGTGTAGTGCTGACATTGGCTGGAAACCACCTAACTGTTGACCCTGAGCTTCTGTGTTCAATTAACTGACCGTCCTCGTGATCGTCTCGTGTGTTACGGGTGTTAGTCTCAACAATTAACTGTCAGTGTAGTGCTGACATTGGCTGGAAACCACCTAACTGTTGACCCTGAGCTTCTGTGTTCCAATTAACTGACCGTCCTCGTGATCGTCTCGTGTGTTACGGGTGTTAGTCTCAACAATTAACTGTCGGTGTAGTGCTGACATTGGCTGGAAACCACCTAACTGTTGACCCTGAGCTTCTGTGTTCCAATTAACTGACCGTCTTCGTGATCGTCTCGTGTGTTACGGGTGTTAGTCTCAACAATTAACTGTCAGTGTAGTGTTGACATTGGCTGGAAACCACCTAACTGTTGACCCTGAGCTTCTGTGTTCCAATTAACTGACCGTCCTCGTGATCGTCTCGTGTGTTACGGGTGTTAGTCTCAACAATTAACTGTCAGTGTAGTGTTGACATTGGCTGGAAACCACCTAACTGTTGACCCTGAGCTTCTGTGTTCCAATTAACTGACCGTCCTCGTGATCGTCTCGTGTGTTACGGGTGTTAGTCTCAACAATTAACTGTCGGTGTAGTGCTGACATTGGCTGGAAACCACCTAACTGTTGACCCTGAGCTTCTGTGTTCCAATTAACTGACCGTCCTCGTGATCGTCACCGTGTGTTACGGGTGTTAGTCTCAACAATTAACTGTCAGTGTAGTGCTGACATTGGCTGGAAACCACCTAACTGTTGACTCTGAGCTTCTGTGTTCCAATTAACTGACCGTCCTCGTGATCGTCTCGTGTGTTACGGGTGTTAGTCTCAACAATTAACTGTCAGTGTAGTGTTGACATTGGCTGGAAACCACCTAACTGTTGACTCTGAGCTTCTGTGTTCCAATTAACTGACCGTCCTCGTGATCGTCTCGTGTGTTACGGGTGTTAGTCTCAACAATTAACTGTCGGTGTAGTGCTGACATTGGCTGGAAACCACCTAACTGTTGACCCTGAGCTTCTGTGTTCCAATTAACTGACCGTCCTCGTGATCGTCTCGTGTGTTACGGGTGTTAGTCTCAACAATTAACTGTCAGTGTAGTGCTGACATTGGCTGGAAACCACCTAACTGTTGACCCTGAGCTTCTGTGTTCCAATTAACTGACCGTCCTCGTGATCGTCTCGTGTGTTACGGGTGTTAGTCTCAACAATTAACTGTCGGTGTAGTGCTGACATTGGCTGGAAACCACCTAACTGTTGACCCTGAGCTTCTGTGTTCCAATTAACTGACCGTCCTCGTGATCGTCTCGTGTGTTACGGGTGTTAGTCTCAACAATTAACTGTCAGTGTAGTGCTGACATTGGCTGGAAACCACCTAACTGTTGACCCTGAGCTTCTGTGTTCCAATTAACTGACCGTCCTCGTGATCGTCTCGTGTGTTACGGGTGTTAGTCTCAACAATTAACTGTCAATGTAGTGTTGACATTGGCTGGAAACCACCTAACTGTTGACCCTGAGCTTCTGTGTTCCAATTAACTGACCGTCCTCGTGATCGTCTCGTGTGTTACGGGTGTTAGTCTCAACAATTAACTGTCAGTGTAGTGCTGACATTTGCTGGAAACCACCTAACTGTTGACCCTGAGCTTCTGTGTTCCAATTAACTGACCGTCCTCGTGATCGTCTCGTGTGTTACGGGTGTTAGTCTCAACAATTAACTGTCGGTGTAGTGTTGACATTGGCTGGAAACCACCTAACTGTTGACCCTGAGCTTCTGTGTTCCAATTAACTGACCGTCCTCGTGATCGTCTCGTGTGTTACGGGTGTTAGTCTCAACAATTAACTGTCAATGTAGTGTTGACATTGGCTGGAAACCACCTAACTGTTGACCCTGAGCTTCTGTGTTCCAATTAACTGACCGTCCTCGTGATCGTCTCGTGTGTTACGGGTGTTAGTCTCAACAATTAACTGTCAGTGTAGTGCTGACATTGGCTGGAAACCACCTAACTGTTGACCCTGAGCTTCTGTGTTCCAATTAACTGACCGTCCTCGTGATCGTCTCGTGTGTTACGGGTGTTAGTCTCAACAATTAACTGTCAGTGTAGTGTTGACATTGGCTGGAAACCACCTAACTGTTGACTCTGAGCTTCTGTGTTCCAATTAACTGACCGTCCTCATGATCGTCTCGTGTGTTACGGGTGTTAGTCTCAACAATTAACTGTCAGTGTAGTGCTGACATTGGCTGGAAACCACCTAACTGTTGACCCTGAGCTTCTGTGTTCCAATTAACTGACCGTCCTCGTGATCGTCTCGTGTGTTACGGGTGTTAGTCTCAACAATTAACTGTCGGTGTAGTGCTGACATTGGCTGGAAACCACCTAACTGTTGACCCTGAGCTTCTGTGTTCCAATTAACTGACCGTCCTCGTGATCGTCTCGTGTGTTACGGGTGTTAGTCTCAACAATTAACTGTCAGTGTAGTGCTGACATTGGCTGGAAACCACCTAACTGTTGACCCTGAGCTTCTGTGTTCCAATTAACTGACCGTCCTCGTGATCGTCTCGTGTGTTACGGGTGTTAGTCTCAACAATTAACTGTCGGTGTAGTGCTGACATTGGCTGGAAACCACCTAACTGTTGACCCTGAGCTTCTGTGTTCCAATTAACTGACCGTCCTCGTGATCGTCTCGTGTGTTACGGGTGTTAGTCTCAACAATTAACTGTCAGTGTAGTGCTGACATTGGCTGGAAACCACCTAACTGTTGACCCTGAGCTTCTGTGTTCCAATTAACTGACCGTCCTCGTGATCGTCACCGTGTGTTACGGGTGTTAGTCTCAACAATTAACTGTCAGTGTAGTGCTGACATTGGCTGGAAACCACCTAACTGTTGACCCTGAGCTTCTGTGTTCCAATTAACTGACCGTCCTCGTGATCGTCTCGTGTGTTACGGGTGTTAGTCTCAACAATTAACTGTCAGTGTAGTGCTGACATTGGCTGGAAACCACCTAACTGTTGACCCTGAGCTTCTGTGTTCCAATTAACTGACCGTCCTCGTGATCGTCTCGTGTGTTACGGGTGTTAGTCTCAACAATTAACTGTCGGTGTAGTGCTGACATTGGCTGGAAACCACCTAACTGTTGACCCTGAGCTTCTGTGTTCCAATTAACTGACCGTCCTCGTGATCGTCTCGTGTGTTACGGGTGTTAGTCTCAACAATTAACTGTCAGTGTAGTGCTGACATTGGCTGGAAACCACCTAACTGTTGACCCTGAGCTTCTGTGTTCCAATTAACTGACCGTCCTCGTGATCGTCTCGTGTGTTACGGGTGTTAGTCTCAACAATTAACTGTCGGTGTAGTGCTGACATTGGCTGGAAACCACCTAACTGTTGACCCTGAGCTTCTGTGTTCCAATTAACTGACCGTCCTCGTGATCGTCTCGTGTGTTACGGGTGTTAGTCTCAACAATTAACTGTCAGTGTAGTGCTGACATTGGCTGGAAACCACCTAACTGTTGACCCTGAGCTTCTGTGTTCCAATTAACTGACCGTCCTCGTGATCGTCACCGTGTGTTACGGGTGTTAGTCTCAACAATTAACTGTCAGTGTAGTGCTGACATTGGCTGGAAACCACCTAACTGTTGACCCTGAGCTTCTGTGTTCCAATTAACTGACCGTCCTCGTGATCGTCTCGTGTGTTACGGGTGTTAGTCTCAACAATTAACTGTCAGTGTAGTGTTGACATTGGCTGGAAACCACCTAACTGTTGACCCTGAGCTTCTGTGTTCCAATTAACTGACCGTCCTCGTGATCGTCTCGTGTGTTACGGGTGTTAGTCTCAACAATTAACTGTCAGTGTAGTGTTGACATTGGCTGGAAACCACCTAACTGTTGACCCTGAGCTTCTGTGTTCCAATTAACTGACCGTCCTCGTGATCGTCTCGTGTGTTACGGGTGTTAGTCTCAACAATTAACTGTCAGTGTAGTGTTGACATTGGCTGGAAACCACCTAACTGTTGACCCTGAGCTTCTGTGTTCCAATTAACTGACCGTCCTCGTGATTGTCTCGTGTGTTACGGGTGTTAGTCTCAACAATTAACTGTCGGTGTAGTGTTGACATTGGCTGGAAACCACCTAACTGTTGACCCTGAGCTTCTGTGTTCCAATTAACTGACCGTCCTCGTGATCGTCTCGTGTGTTACGGGTGTTAGTCTCAACAATTAACTGTCAGTGTAGTGCTGACATTGGCTGGAAACCACCTAACTGTTGACTCTGAGCTTCTGTGTTCCAATTAACTGACCGTCCTCGTGATCGTCTCGTGTGTTACGGGTGTTAGTCTCAACAATTAACTGTCGGTGTAGTGTTGACATTGGCTGGAAACCACCTAACTGTTGACCCTGAGCTTCTGTGTTCCAATTAACTGACCGTCCTCGTGATCGTCTCGTGTGTTACGGGTGTTAGTCTCAACAATTAACTGTCAATGTAGTGTTGACATTGGCTGGAAACCACCTAACTGTTGACCCTGAGCTTCTGTGTTCCAATTAACTGACCGTCCTCGTGATCGTCTCGTGTGTTACGGGTGTTAGTCTCAACAATTAACTGTCAGTGTAGTGCTGACATTGGCTGGAAACCACCTAACTGTTGACCCTGAGCTTCTGTGTTCCAATTAACTGACCGTCCTCGTGATCGTCTCGTGTGTTACGGGTGTTAGTCTCAACAATTAACTGTCAATGTAGTGTTGACATTGGCTGGAAACCACCTAACTGTTGACCCTGAGCTTCTGTGTTCCAATTAACTGACCGTCCTCGTGATCGTCTCGTGTGTTACGGGTGTTAGTCTCAACAATTAACTGTCAGTGTAGTGCTGACATTGGCTGGAAACCACCTAACTGTTGACCCTGAGCTTCTGTGTTCCAATTAACTGACCGTCCTCGTGATCGTCTCGTGTGTTACGGGTGTTAGTCTCAACAATTAACTGTCAGTGTAGTGTTGACATTGGCTGGAAACCACCTAACTGTTGACCCTGAGCTTCTGTGTTCCAATTAACTGACCGTCCTCGTGATCGTCTCGTGTGTTACGGGTGTTAGTCTCAACAATTAACTGTCAGTGTAGTGCTGACATTGGCTGGAAACCACCTAACTGTTGACTCTGAGCTTCTGTGTTCCAATTAACTGACCGTCCTCGTGATCGTCTCGTGTGTTACGGGTGTTAGTCTCAACAATTAACTGTCGGTGTAGTGTTGACATTGGCTGGAAACCACCTAACTGTTGACTCTGAGCTTCTGTGTTCCAATTAACTGACCGTCCTCGTGATCGTCTCGTGTGTTACGGGTGTTAGTCTCAACAATTAACTGTCAGTGTAGTGTTGACATTGGCTGGAAACCACCTAACTGTTGACTCTGAGCTTCTGTGTTCCAATTAACTGACCGTCCTCGTGATCGTCTCGTGTGTTACGGGTGTTAGTCTCAACAATTAACTGTCAGTGTAGTGTTGACATTGGCTGGAAACCACCTAACTGTTGACTCTGAGCTTCTGTGTTCCAATTAACTGACCGTCCTCGTGATCGTCTCGTGTGTTACGGGTGTTAGTCTCAACAATTAACTGTCAGTGTAGTGTTGACATTGGCTGGAAACCACCTAACTGTTGACCCTGAGCTTCTGTGTTCCAATTAACTGACCGTCCTCGTGATCGTCTCGTGTGTTACGGGTGTTAGTCTCAACAATTAACTGTCAGTGTAGTGCTGACATTGGCTGGAAACCACCTAACTGTTGACCCTGAGCTTCTGTGTTCCAATTAACTGACCGTCCTCGTGATCGTCTCGTGTGTTACGGGTGTTAGTCTCAACACTGTCTCACTAACTCGACAGAAATCTAAGCTACAAATACATAACTGCGTCTTTTAAAATGTACAAACCACGCTTTTTTCAAGGTTTGTTGTTTGTCGTGACGATTAACACGAGTGGTCCTATTGCTCGAATTTGTAACTAGCACACTTATTGGGCCCTCGACATCGGATTCATACATGGGATTGGTTTTCTAGAAGTTCTTAACGTGACCCCCTGAACACGTTTTGGGGGTAGTTCAAAATTGTATATAAAATATTATATATATACTAGTGGCTTGAAGGGGCCAAAGCCCCTAACCATGCTCCAATACCCTACCTCATTTGCTTTGAACACATGTCAGTTCGTAAACAAAGTGGAATCTTGCTCACATGTTTGAATGTAAACAAAGCAGACGTTTTTAAATCCCCATGCTTTTTTTTATGTGGGACGTTTTCTTGTTTATTTGTTATTTCTTGTTTGCTGGTAACTTTTTTTAAATACTGTTAATTTTCCCGAGTTCCTGGGATTAATACCTTTAATTTGAGTCGTCTCCCATGATCCTGCAATTTGCTAAACTCCCACAATTTTGTTTAAAAAGATTTCGCTTACACGATTACCTATATAAAGATAATATTTATATAAGGTTTGCACTCTAGCGGTTGCATTTTTTGTCCGATTTACTTAAAATTTGGTAGGGACATTCCTTTCTATAATCAGTTGGACAAGTTCGTTGGGCAAAACAATCGAAAACTCTAAACGACTTTATTGGGGAATAATCTTTCAAATTTCAAGTTTTTGAGCCCAAAAAGTGTCAGAAAAGCCCCGGATGTAAAATTAATGCATGTAAAAATATGGTAATTAATGAGGCGAAAGTTTTAAGCCTTCTTTCGCCGTTCTATCATAAATATGTACTGAGTTATTAAAGGAAATGTGAATTGACAAGACACAGTACGTTGTCTTATGGAGTGTTTTACATTAGAATAGCCTGTAATGCTGTTATTCAGTTGTTGGTGTACTTTAGTCATCCCCAGCAACCTCGCCCTACTTTCAAGCCTGACTGGCCCTTCGCCTAATCTTATAATGCGCTAAATTGTATTCCAAGTATTGCAGGTAAATGCATCCAAGAGAATCAGAACAGCCAAAAAAATCAATGTTTTCAGATTTCAATACAAATTGGAATAAATGTATATTTTTGCACTAATTTTGAGTTTTAAACGTTTTTTACGTGGTAATTCACTTCCCTCATGTCAGCGTGCTGCGTGCGAACTCGTTTTTATTTAAAATAACCTCAACTGCCCGTCACCATGGGCCAATATGCCCGTGCAGTAATTGAAAGGCAGCGAGCGCCGTGACGACATTAGCCACATGGACAAGCCAGTGACATTAGTGAAAATGTACCATAGCAGTCAGTCGGGATCGAACCTCCGCTTAAGCACGACTGACTTGCGAGGCCAGCGCTGTACTACTGAGCTACCCCAGCCGGCAGCACTGCAGTATTGACCAGCCGTTCTTGGGGCCCATGCTGCAGCGTCTGAAACATTTCTACTGGCTGCCAGTAGATCTTCCCTTCTCTGTAAAATGTCCTTTGTTAAAATGTCTTGCAGGTGTTGAAAGTGGCTCGCTCAGTGGCTCTGTATACAGTTATTCCCCCAGTTACCGTATTTATGAGTTTAGTACCTGGGGGCCGAGCTTTGCTCGGGGGAAGGACAGTCAGTTTGTTTAGATGACTTGGAGTAATATTTCACCACTTCCCCCTACTGATAATCAGATTTGTATAACTCATTTGCCTCTTTTATACATTTTTAAGATCACTACAGTTGTTATTTGTAGCTCAATGTCGCTTTGATTTATTTTACTACTCTATATATGTAATATTCACTCAAATCTTTTAATCTCTGCTCTCAGGAAACCACATGTTAATAATCATAAACAACATAAGTATTACGTTGACAGTTTCCCTGGTTGATTATGAACAGCTGTTACAATTCTTTTGTTTTGATTTGAAACTCCATAAGCCCAATGTTAATTTGTTTATCTTTTCAGTTTAGTTTTTTTTAGATTATTTGATTTTTCCTTGGGATGAAGCCTGCCTGGAACTTTTTATCCCAGAAATTAGTTATTTCGAACATTTTAAGGAAATTGTTAGAGGCGTTTTTGAGATCAGTGTCGCCAGCAAGCAAGCAAAACTTACTCATATTAGAGTATAGGATTAGTGTAATTATGGTTCTCATTTGTTGTTAGTGTATTGTTCAGAATGATTTTCACGTTATGCAAGTAGCCTATGCGTACAGATTTGTCCTTCAACCGTGGATGAAGATCTGTTATGCAATCTTTCACATTACTCAGACCGCTTTGGTATTTCTTGATTTAGTAGTCGTACAAACGGATATATAGACTGAAAGAAACTCATTATAGAAATGATTGAATAAATCTACAGCGTGGAAAGCGAAGGTTTCTATGTCGTTCTTCATGTAGCACTTTTACACTATTCGTTAGATTTATGTGGGAAAAGAGATAACTGTGTTTAAAAATTCAAGGATCCAATGCACGTATTGCAGATTGGAATAAAAATAAAAATAGGGCTGTGCATTTTCATACTACTTTTTAACATAATTTATTTTAAGCATCATTTTACATATAATTATTTTATTACTGTATCACTTAAATACTTCAAAATATTTGCGGACATCGTATGAGCAAAGTTTCTCTTTAATATATTGTTATTTATCAGATAATTTTAATTGCATAAAGACTAAACTATTGCCATTACATGTTAATACCTCTAAGCGGAGAGAGACTATCACGCAGCGAGACTATAGGCCTACACGAGTGAGAATAAATCTCCCAGGAACCTGTCACAGACGTTTGCGTGTTCGGCTCACAAGGTGTTTCTCACGTACTTTCCCGCAAGGCTGATATAAGTTATTGGAAACATTTAAAAAATATATAAATAACTAACAAAGCGTCATAAAAAACGGAGGTTCTTTATTAAATAGCAAATTTCAAAAGGTTTTACTTACTAATTTAAAAATATATATGGTAGACTAGCTGGCCCGACAGACATTGTCCTGTCCTAATGCCATTGAATTTGTTTTATGTCAAATACTCGTTCATTTTCAATATGAGCTCGTTCGCTTCGCTCACTTGCCTATTAAAAAAAATAGCTTACAGCCTATTCTCAGACCTACCGAATATACAAACAAAATTTCATAAGAATCGGTGAAGCCGTTTCGGAGGAGTTTTGTTACAAACACTGTGACACGAGAATTTTATATATTAGATATAAACAATTTCTATAGCTAAATCGCTAGTAAAACACTAAATAATGAAACACTAGTGTTTTACCGACTTCTCTGGCTACATGGTACACGGAGACGGCCCATTGTCATTGTTCCTCTGACATTACTTTCTTAGACTTATCTCTATGGGCCTGCATCAAGGCCAGAGTGTTCGAAGAGAAGCTTCAAGAAATTTAAGAACTTAAGAGAACAACCAAGAGGTCATCGGAAACATAACTCCTGTAATGTTCGGAACACTTGACGTGAAGTTGAGTACAGTCTAGAAACTTGCGTGCACACCGTGGATTAGTCTAGTCCGTCAAAAATGAGTAACAATAACTGTTTCCATTTATGTAATAAAAACTGCTTCCAGTTTTATATTTAATAAAAAATTACTATGTTTTATGTTGTTTGTTGTTTATTTATTCACTCTTAAATGTGTGTGAGCATTTATAACCTTCCTGTTTATTGCAGGAAAAGGTGCGAACTTGTGGGTTACCGGTGTTAAACGATACATCAACAGACCCGAGCTTGTATTCAACTGGTTTGTATTGGACTGGTTTGTATTGAACTGGTTTGTATTGGACTGGTTTGCATTGAACTAGTTTGTATTGGACTGGTTTGTATTGAACTGGTTTGTATTTGACTGGATTGTATTGGACTGGTTTGCATTGGACTGGTTTGTATTGAACTGTTTATTAAGTTACTATGAGTTGTATAGGTTTGTATAGGACTGGTTTGTATTGAACTGGTTTGTATTGGACTGGTTTGCATTGAACTAGTTTTTATTGGACTGGTTTGTATTTGACTGGTTTGTATTGGACTGGTTTGCATTGGATTTTAATCTTATTAACATAGGTCATAAATTGCTTCGTTTTCCGCATGTCGGTTTGTATTTTTTTATATACAATCCATTTTTATATAAATACATACATTTTGTATATACTTTTTTACATGAATTTATCATATTTATGGTTAGAGCTAACTCTGGATTGAATTTGATGTTTATAACTTGTACGTTTTGAAGAGGCAGCAACTTTAAGTTTTTAAAGCCAAATATCTTGAAAAAGGCAATTTTTTGAAAAATATTTTCATTCATTAAATAATCAACAGTTTAAATCGTAAAAGACTGCATATTATGGGTTTAAAGACAACATAACCTTAACTGAATTGTTGTGATTTTTTATAAAAACTTGCAAATTTTGTGTGAATATCACATTGGTATTGAATATTGAATAATTATTATTTGTTTCATGTAAAATCTCAAATGGTTCCAAAAATATGATATGTGTTTATTAAAATACACACAGATCTATAGATAAAAGCGATGTATTTTATATTCTACGTGTATATAAATCTTCTTATTTATTTTGACCAATAAAACATCATACAACACTTTTGTAACGGACTGTACAGACCTCTATTTGCCGTCTTTATATTTCAAAAACATGAAAAGTAATACAAAGAAAATAGTTTATTTCAAGAGGGAACATAAATCTCTGTATATAAAGACTTCACAATAAACCCGTAGTCTGTGATCACAATAATATTTGGAATAGAATGGTCCAGTTGCTTACGTAGTCTTAAAGCTCAACCAAGCTAAACAAGAAATATTTAAAGACAAATATTTAAAGTAGTTTTCCAAACAGAAAGGCTTCCTGGAACTGACTTGGAAATTAAAACTGCAGCTACTTTGTGAGCAAAACTAAGTAAACGAGCTACTGGAAAATTATCAGATTAATATTCACGCCTTGAAGCATTTCATTGGAAATTTGCAGGTATTAAATTTTAAATTAGACTAAAGTTTAACATTTTAATTTGGGGGTTAAAGTTTATTGTATGGCGTTCAACAAGCATATAAATTAGATTGGAGAATATTGTCAACAATCAATTAAACACACTCGAGCACACTGACAGAAATATTGTTGTGATGCATTTCGTCAACTAATTAAACAATTTATCTAATTTTATTCTACTCTTTTAAGGCTACTTGTATACTCTAAAAGCCCGTTTGGAGACAAATTGTAAACGTTTGCTGTTGTAATACTGCTTTCACTAATTATTTAAGATTTTTAAAAGTATGTACCAAAAAATCGTAACTAATATTTTAAAGCAGTACCTGGGGGTCAAGCTTTGCTCGGGGAAGGTCAGCCAGTTTCTTTAGATTACTTGGAGTAATGTTTCACCAAGTTCTTCTACTGACGAGCAGATTTGCCTGGCTTGTTAGCATCTTTTCTGCATGTTTAAGGTCACTTCAGTTGCAATTATAGCTCAATGTCCCTTCGATTCATTTTGGATATGATATGATCATTATAATGTAATCTTCATTTAATGGTTTAAGTCGCTGCTCTCAGGAAACCAACTGTTAATACTTAAACTACAATAGTACACAAATTTGACAGTTTGCTGATTGATCATTATAAGCTGTTATGATTCTTTAGTTTTGATTTTAAACTCCATAAACCCAATGTTAATTTTTTAACTTTTAAAATTGTTTTTTCCCACTATTAGATTTTCCCGGGGATGAGACCTGTCTAGAACTATTTTCCTCGGTATGAACATTAGATTAGGCACAGTAATGGAGAAAGGTTAGGGCCTTCGGTGCCTTCAAGCCACTAGTAAATATAGTAATCAGTAAGGAATTTTCGTTCACACCGTATAAAGAACTATTAATCTAACATACATATTCATATTACGTGTTAAGAAAGATATATTTCATTGGAATAATCATATCTGAGGCGTACGAAGTTCTACACATTTTATATTGCTTAAGTTCTATAAATTTAAAGAAGAGAGTTGTAGAGAATTAAATCTTTTTATCAGTATTCAATAACTCCTATATTTTCCCATCCGAGTGTATATAGGAAAAATATATTTGGAATGTTTATTTATTAATTTAACACAAATAAATTCAAATATATCAATCCAACTTGTCACAACATAACTGCGTGTTACAAACACATTCACTGCGTCACTGTGTCTCATTCGGTTGTCACAACATAACTGCGTATGTTACACATTCACTGCGTCACTGTGTCTCATTCGGTTGTCACAACATGACTGCGTATGTTGCAAACACATTCACTGCGTCACTGTGTCTCATTTGGTTGTCACAACATAACTGCGTATGTTACAAACACATTCACTGAATCACTGTGTCTCATTAGGTTGTCACAACATAACTGCGTATGTTACAAACACATTCGCTGAATCACTGTGTCTCATTCGGTTGTCACAACATAACTGCGTATGTTACAAACACATTCACTGAATCACTGTGTCTCATTCGGCTGTCACAACATAACTGCGTATGTTACAGACACATTCACTGCGTCACTGAGTCTCATTCGGTTGTCACAACATAACTGCGTATGTTACACATTCACTGCGTCACTGTGTCTCATTCGGTTGTCACAACATAACTGCGTATGTTACACATTCACTGCGTCACTGTGTCTCATTCGGTTGTCACAACATGACTGCGTATGTTGCAAACACATTCACTGCGTCACTGTGTCTCATTTGGTTGTCACAACATAACTGCGTATGTTACAAACACATTCACTGAATCACTGTGTCTCATTAGGTTGTCACAACATAACTGCGTATGTTACAAACACATTCGCTGAATCACTGTGTCTCATTCGGTTGTCACAACATAACTGCGTATGTTACAAACACATTCACTGAATCACTGTGTCTCATTCGGCTGTCACAACATAACTGCGTATGTTACAAACACATTCACTGAATCACTGTGTCTCATTCGGCTGTCACAACATAACTGCGTATGTTACAGACACATTCACTGCGTCACTGAGTCTCATTCGGTTGTCACAACATAACTGCGTCTGTTACAAACACATTCACTGCGTCACTGAGTCTCATTAGGTTGTCACAACATAACTGCGTATGTCACAAACACATTCACTGCGTCACTGAGTCTCATTAGGTTGTCACAACATAACTGCGTATGTTACAAACACATTCACTGAATCACTGTGTCTCATTCGGCTGTCACAACATAACTGCGTATGTTACAGACACATTCACTGCGTCACTGAGTCTCATTCGGTTGTCACAACATAACTGCGTCTGTTACAAACACATTCACTGCGTCACTGAGTCTCATTAGGTTGTCACAACATAACTGCGTATGTTACAAACACATTCGCTGAATCACTGTGTCTCATTCGGTTGTCACAACATAACTGCGTATGTTACAAACACATTCACTGAATCACTGTGTCTCATTAGGTTGTCACAACATAACTGCGTATGTTACAGACACATTCACTGCGTCACTGAGTCTCATTCTGTTGTCACAACATAACTGCGTATGTTACAAACACATTCGCTGAATCACTGTGTCTCATTAGGTTGTCACAACATAATTGCGTATGTTACAGACACATTCACTGCGTCACTGAGTCTCATTCGGTTGTCACAACATAACTGCGTATGTTACAAACACATTCACTGAATCACTGTGTCTCATTAGGTTGTCACAACATAATTGCGTATGTTACAGACACATTCACTGCGTCACTGAGTCTCATTCGGCTGTCACAACATAACTGCGTATGTTACAGACACATTCACTGCGTCACTGTGTCTCATTAGGTTGTCACAACATAACTGCGTATGTTACAGACACATTCACTGCGTCACTGAGTCTCATTCGGTTGTCACAAAATAACTGCGTATGTTACAGACACATTCACTGCGTCACTGAGTCTCATTCGGTTGTCACAACATAACTGCGTCTGTTACAAACACATTCACTGAGTCTCATTAGGTTGTCACAACATAACTGCGTATGTTACAAACACATTCACTGAATCACTGTGTCTCATTAGGTTGTTACAACATAACTGCGTATGTTACAGACACATTCACTGCGTCACTGAGTCTCATTCGGTTGTCACAACATAACTGCGTATGTTACAGACACATTCACTGCGTCACTGAGTCTCATTCGGTTGTCACAACATAACTGCGTATGTAACAAACACATTCACTGAATCACTGTGTCTCATTAGGTTGTCACAACATAACTGCGTCTGTTACAAACACATTCACTGCGTCACTGAGTCTCATTAGGTTGTCACAACATAACTGCGTATGTTACAAACACATTCGCTGAATCACTGTGTCTCATTCGGTTGTCACAACATAACTGCGTATGTTACAAACACATTCACTGAATCACTGTGTCTCATTAGGTTGTCACAACATAACTGCGTATGTTACAGACACATTAACTGCGTCACTGAGTCTCATTCTGTTGTCACAACATAACTGCGTATGTTACAAACACATTCGCTGAATCACTGTGTCTCATTAGGTTGTCACAACATAATTGCGTATGTTACAGACACATTCACTGCGTCACTGAGTCTCATTCGGTTGTCACAACATAACTGCGTATGTTACAAACACATTCACTGAATCACTGTGTCTCATTAGGTTGTCACAACATAATTGCGTATGTTACAGACACATTCACTGCGTCACTGAGTCTCATTCGGTTGTCACAACATAACTGCGTATGTTACAGACACATTCACTGAATCACTGAGTCTCATTCGGTTGTCACAACATAACTGCGTATGTTACAGACACATTCACTGCGTCACTGAGTCTCATTCGGTTATAGATCGGTCAATGGACTGATAGGTTTCATACACGTGACCCAGTCGGTATTGTATTGTTTCAAAGTGATTTGTTATCTAAAATGATCAGCAATATTCCGCTTAGATTACTTCAATCGACTGTTCGAAATTGTATCTGCATTGTTTTCCACAGCAAAACCTTTATACAGTTGTGTTTATTTGAGATTTTAATCGTATATGCCTTTGACTAAGCGTAGTTTTATGGTAGTCATTCAACAATTGAATTGATCAATTCTTTATGCTTTGTAATATAAGTCGTTGAAAAAAGTGTGTAACACGTGTTGAAAACACGTGTTAATCTGTTCTCTCAAGTACAGACGTTAAAATGTGTAAATGACGTTAACGTATAAATGACGTTAAACTATGTTGAACGTCATAAGCAAAGCGCTTTGCTTACATTGCCTTGCTGTTAACCGTCTTGATACTTTGTAAAGTAATTGGAAAATGTTTTATCATCCGAGAGAATATTGAACGACATGGTCGTGAAGTGGTTATTGCTAATGCTTGTCGATAAGTGTGGGGGCTGAACCAACATCATCACATTATAATATATTAGTTCCAAGAATACAAATCCAAGGTCTGAGAAGTTCGTGGCTAACTTGTATCAACTGCTCTCTTACAATCAATACAGTCTTGTCCTATTTGGAAATGCGCCTTATGCGAACATTTTTAGCTATCCGTTCTTACAATATTCTAACACTGTTAATCAATATCATAGGTTTAACTATCTCTATCAGCTCCTAAAGTTGTGTAAAATATGGGAAATTTATACAATTTGAAATATATTTAGTACATATAAATCTACTAAAACTCTCGAGCATGAACACCGTGCATTATATTTGCCATATGTAATTTACTCAGTGCAAATTTAACAAGAAGCGGGCTTAGGTTGATAAGTAATGTATTTAGTTTTATACAGAAATTGTTGTACAACAGTAATTTACACTGTAAACAAACAAATAAACACTTTTCATAGTACACAAACAATAAAATGTAGTAAAAAATACTAAACAAATTTGTGACCAATAACACACATATTAAACAAACATAGTAAAATCTGTTATTGATTTTTTATTTTGCTATGGTGTGTTTTTGTCGTTCATAGTTTGTAGTTCATAGTGTGTTTTTGTCGTGGACATGGATATTTTCTATCCCTGGTTGAAGAAGATCTTTTTTTACGACGTTTCGGGATCGTAAATCTGAACCCGTCATCAGGTTAAAAGAATACTTCATAAATTCAGTTTAAAACGTATAAGAGTAACCATAGCAAAAGATTACTATCTTATGTTAGGTAGAAGATAAATAAAGTTACATGTGGCATACTACTCATTTACACATTTTGAAGATATTTGTATTTTTTCTGTAGAGTTTCGTTATACGAGAGCATTTTTAAAGTTCATACGTTTCACATACGTTTTCGCATGGGCTTGACTGTTATTATGTATCAATTCGTTGTGTAACCTTGTTGGTATTGAGTGATGAGTCGTTGTATGACCCTGATCCTATTGAGTGTTATTGTGTGTCCCTGTCGGAGAGAACACACATAACACACGAGAAGATCACGAGGACGGTCAGTTAATTAAGCCACAGTAGCCTGGGGTCAACAGTTGGGTGGTTTCTAGCCAATGTCAGTTATACACTGACTGTTATCAATTAATTAGTCGCCAATTGTACCTTAGTAATATTCATTAACCAATCGGAAACTCTACCATTTTATTTTAAGTGCAAGAATGAATAAATTTACAACCGAACAGATCTGAGTTTAATGAAGAAGCGTTTTAAAACACAATAATTCTTCGAGCATTTTTTGAGAATCTTGTTGGCTTATGATATAAGAAGAATACAAATAAATTATTAAATGTGTAGTAAACGTCATCACTGATCATATCATCAAGTTCATTGCCTGGGAGATGTTGAGGCACTAAACTATACTGGATGGGTAGTGGTTAGAGCGCTTGCCTAGTAATCCGTTGTTCGACTGATCGATCATGTACACAATGTGAAAACGTTATACGTGATAACGTCGAACGTTGCACCGGATAACATCGAACGTTGCACTGGATAACGTCGAACGTTGTACTTGATAACGTCGAACGTTGTACTGGATAACGTCGAACGTTGTACTGGATAACGTCGAACGTTGTACTGGATAACGTCGAACGTTGTACTGGATAACGTCGTACGTTGTACTGGATAACGTCGAACGTTGTACTTGATAACGTCGAACGTTGTACTGGATAACGTCGAACGTTGTACTGGATAACGTCGAACGTTGTACTGGATAACGTCGAACGTTGTACTGGATAACGTCGAACGTTGTACTGGATAACGTCGTACGTTGTACTGGATAACGTCAAACGTTGTACTGGATAAAGTCGAACGTTGTACTGGATAACGTCGATCGTTGCACTGGATAACGGCGAACGTTGCACTGCAAAACGGCGAACGTTGCACTGGATAACGTCGAACGTTGCACTGGATAACGTCAAGCATTGTACTTGATAACGGCAAACGTTGTACTGGATAACGTCGAACGCTGTACTGGATAACGTAATCGTTGTACTGGATAACGTCGAACGTTGCACTGGATAATGGCGAACGTTGCACTGGATAACGTCAAACGTTGTACTGGATAACGGCGAACGTTGCACTGGATAACGGTGAACGTTGCACTGGATAACGTCGAACGTTTTACTGGATAACGTCGAACGTTGCACTGGATAACGTCAAGCATTGTACTTGATAACGGCAAACGTTGTACTCGATAACGTCGAAC
Source organism: Allygus modestus (assembly GCA_963675035.1). Taxonomy (NCBI): domain Eukaryota; kingdom Metazoa; phylum Arthropoda; class Insecta; order Hemiptera; family Cicadellidae; genus Allygus; species Allygus modestus. The sequence continues at coordinate 5,356,111 of OY776111.1, forward strand.
GCTGTACTGGATAACGTAATCGTTGTACTGGATAACGTCGAACGTTGCACTGGATAACGGCGAACGTTGCACTGGATAACGTCAAACGTTGTACTGGATAACGGCGAACGTTGCACTGGATAACGGTGAACGTTGCACTGGATAACGTCGAACGTTGCACTTGATAACGTCGAACGTTGTACTGGATAACGTCGAACGCTGTACTGGATAACGTAATCGTTGTACTGGATAACGTCGAACGTTGTACTGGTTAACGCCGATCGTTGTACTGGATAACGTCGAACGTTGCATTGGATAACGTGGAACGTTGCACTGGATAACGTCGAACGTTGTACTGGATAACGTCGAACGTTGTACTGGATAACGTCGAACGTTGTACCGGATAACGTCGAACGTTGTACTGGATAACATCGAACGTTGTACTGGATAACGTCGAACGTTGCATTGGATAACGTGGAACGTTGCACTGGATAACGTCGAACGTTGTACTGGATAACGTCGAACGTTGTACTGGATAACGTCGAACGTTGTACTGGATAACATCGAACGTTGTACTGGATAACGTCGAACGTTATACTGGTTAACGTTGAACGTTATACTGGATAACCTCATACGTTATACTGGATAACGTCATGCGTTATACTGGAAAACTTTGATACTGGAGCAGTCATTTGTCATTGGTTATTAATTAATGTTGCTTCATAAGAAAAGATCGATTTTAGATAGTAACTGGACCAAGATTTGGCCTGTTTTCCATCAGAACGTAACAAATGCAGATGGCGTAGATAACACAACAATTCTGTGGTTGGCAGCAATATTGAAAAGGATTGAAGCCTTTGTTGGCCTCCCATTGTCGAGATGTCACTTTCCAAAAAGTTGTGGCTTAGCGAAAAAATGTTCTTTCAACATTGTTCAGAAAGTTAGGCCCTATCTGATGAAATGTCATTTTAGCCAAATATATCCCACCGATTTAAAAATAAAATTACTTATATATAAAATTTAGGTTCTTTATAACTGAACTTTGAAGCCCCGTGAGGCGGAGCCCTATGGTAATTTCTTAAAATCCTTTCTTAGCTTAGCTTATGTGGTCGGAGCGAGTATACATTCCGAATTTCGTGGTTGTAGTTGTCAAGGTTTTGCCCTGAGGGATGATCGGTTTTTCGTATTTATAGATATAGATTTACTTAAAACGTGTATCTGCTCGAATTCACAAGAATTTATTTTTTTACTTTTATCCATAGCGTATTCTTTTATGTATTTGGTTGCACAATTACAACCCGCGGTCTGCTGTAGTTTGAGTGCGATGTGTTGGTCCGCAAGTTCCGGGTTGGAGCTCCTTCAATTAACAATAGGTTTTAGCTTTGTTACAATGCTATTGTTTGAAACTTACCTTAAGCTATAGATCCCCCTATCTGGAAATAACAAGTTATAGGTCTCCCTCTAACTCCAACTTCTCTCCCACTTCTATAGGCCAAACTAAATTGTATTCTAAATTTTATAAAACCACAGATACAGTCTGATGTCTCATTTATCAGTCGTTATGATTGGTTATAAAGTGAACCAGTTGACTGTTAAACTATTATTAATCACAGAGTGGTATTTCTTGTTCCAAGCGTCAATCCCATGTATGTGTTTCATTTAGATTGTGTCTTTTTAATTATTCAGAGATCTCATATGTGTGTGGAACGTAGTTGGATAAACCTGAATATTAGATTTCTTATAATTTTTTATTTAAAAAATGTAAATGCTTAAAATATTAGACAATAAACTACCGTATTCTTTGATAGCTACAGGTAATAAACCCAAACAACAATATTGACAAATATTAAATTATTTTCAATAGATTGAGATGTTTTTAATATCCTCGAAACTGGTCGCCTATATAGAAAAATAATTTCACGGATCTTTGACGGAATAATTTAATTTAAACATTTTATCCTTTAATTATAAGCACTTAACAACCAAAATGTAATAAGATTAGTTCATTTTAAAGGCTTTCAAGAGAATTTTCTTCTATCTAAATTGACTAAAAATAACCTTTGTTAAGCGTTTTCAACCCATTAACGTAGTAATTATATTCTGCAACTCTGAATGAGTTAACCGGTCTGTGGCAACGTTGGTGGGAGGGCCCAAGTAAAATAAACGGTGGCAGGCTTGCTTGGAAGTTAACGGGATTGGTTAATTCTTTGTGAGTTGCACATGGTCAACACTGATTTTGCTACTTTTTACTTATGTCTACTGTGTGTGTGCCAATGCGACTCTAAAAACTGAAAGAAAACAATATTTTAAGTAAAATACGCCATTAATCAATTTCAAAACACCAATTTTATATTCCAATTCATAGGTTTAAAAAATGATAAGCAAGGAACGAGACCAGCTCGTATGTCTACGCCAATGGGTTAAACTTGTTTTAATAGCTATTCACAGTGTTTTAAGGTCTGTTTAACAAAGAATCCCTACACAGTATTCAATTAAAATTCCCTTTTAATGTTTTGTCCCAAGTCAGGCACCGTCTGTTTAATATCAGCAGTTTCTATGCGGGTTCGATATGGCATTGTCCTTGCTTTGAATCATCTCGACAAGCATATTATAAATTAACTGATCAAAGTAAATGGTTGATAACAAATATTGGAGATTCGGTAACTGGACCTAATCTTGGAAACTAACTAGACTGTTGAACTACCTTTATTCATCTTAGGTATAAAGAAATTGATAGCAAATTGTTCACACATTGTTATAGAATAACAAATGTATTTTTATGTAAATAATTCCATTGCAATCGCATTGCCCTGCATAGTATCAATTTATGTTACTTTACTTTAGGACTTTCATTATTAACAGTTGTCATCGGTTATTAAATTATCATCCGCTATTCGAGTAATTGCAAATTAATTTGCCCTCTAGATTGTAATCCAATTCCATTAGCATGAGTTTCAAAGGATCTCCTACAAAAGCCATATGATATCCCATATGAGATTAGTTCTCCATTAACAGCACAAAGACAATCACATGTACAACCAATGAAATGTTTGAAATATATTCTTAAGCACGAAACTAATTTTTTTGAGTTTTTTTGGTGAATTTCCTATGGAACGTGAACTATTAGCATGACCCGCACGATGAAACTCAAGCCCGGGACCACCATAGAAGTTCCTAACGTGACCCCCTGAACACGTTTTGGAGGGTCGATAACAACTTTATATATATATATATATATATATATACATATGTGTGTGTGTGTGTGTGTGTGTGTGTGTGTGTGTGTGTGTATGTGTGTGTGTGTGTGTGTGTGTGTGTGTGTGTGTGTGTGTGTGTGTGTGTGTGTGTGTGTGTGTGTGTGTGTGTGTGTGTGTGTGTGTGTGTGTGTGTGTTTGCACTATAGTGGTCGCAAAGTTTGTGAGATTTACTTCAAATTTGGTAGGGCCCTTCCTTTCTATAATCAGTTGGACAAGTTTGTTTGGCAAAACAATCGGAAAACTCTAAAGACCTTTTTTGGGGATTAATCTTTAAAATTTAGAGTTTTTGGACCCAAAAAGGGTCAGAAAAGCCCCGCATAAAAAATGAATACATGTACAAAGATGTGAATTAGTAAGGCGAAACTTTTAAGCCCTCTCTCGTCATTTTAGCATAACTATTTAACGAGCCATCACAGAGAGTTTGTATCGACTAAACACAGTACGTTGTCTTAAGGGGGTTTTACATTACAAATTCATTTGTTGGTGTACATTCATCATCCCCAGCAACCTCACGCCTACTTTCAAGCCTGACTGGACCTTCTCCTAACCTTATAATGTTCAAAATTGTACTCCCAGTATTGCAGGTAAATGAAACCAGGAGCATCAGAACAACCAAAAAATCAAAGTTTTCAGATTTAAATAAAAATTTGAATAAATGTATGTTTTTAGACTAATTTTGAGTTTTTAAAGTTTGTTATGTGGAAATTCACTTCCCTCACGTCATTGTGCTGCGTGCGAACTCGTTTCAATGACAAAATTTTACTTCGAAGCATATTTTTCTGTCATGGTTGTTACGCAAGGTACAAAAGTAGTTAATGATTTTGTTTATGTATCGCTAGTTAGTGGGGAAAAACTACTTTTTAAAATCAGACATTGTTAAGAAACACGAATATGCTTCGTTTTATTTGGCAATGTTAGACAATGTAGACAATGTTTCTCAATTGACACCACTTATTAATAAATGTACATCAATCCTGGAGATCAGGTATCTCCACTAACAGATCACAAGTGACTGAGTCATCAATCATGACGGTATCAGTTGATGTGACGTTCAGTTGATGGATCGTTATATTTACATATCGTTACATATCCTCGACATCAGTTAGTTCCACAACCATTGTGCGTATTAATAATCAAAACTAAGTATTGGACGTCATCGTAAATTTAAAAATACGGAGAGAAATATAGAAGTTAAATATTCCGAGCCTATTAATTGACTTTAATTATAGAAATTACAACTTTTTCATTATAAATTAAGCAATTATACGTAAAAAAACTATTATCAGCACTTCGCCTTCCACGTACGAAAAGTTGTATATGCATCGTTCAGCCACCAGACAGTTGAGTAAAGTTTTTCTTGAAGTTACTTATTTATTTCGTTTAGTTGTTTGTCCACACCCTAAGTAAACAATGACAACACATGACTATCTCTTGGTCCTAATGACCATTCTGCATCCCCATTTTCGTGGTTTTACCAGATCCTTTTCAATGGTAGACTATGGGATCTGGGGGCTTATTTTTGAGACGGGTGAGTGGTGAGTCAGTCAACCAACCCACCAGCTGTTTGATTCTTTTTAAACCCAAATTTTAGTTTTCACCGTTAAATTCAGCTTAAAAAAATTTGGTGTTTTGATCATTACTCTACGTTAATTAGTTACAGAGATATTGAAAGTGCGTTGTCCGATGTTGTCCTTATGGAGAATAAGACAAATTGTATTTCTTGCGTATTTATCAACTTATCCTTACGAAACTTGGTATATTGCTTCATACCATTGTGGTCTATTGATATTTGCACGAAAAACTATTTTTTTGCTGACAGTTCCCGCAGCAGCAAACCTGCGTACTCAGCCCCCATGTTATTCTTATAGAGATTAAGTAAAATGATATCTCCCTTAATTATGAACATAAATTAATAACATTTGGTATGTGGCTTCACCTAGTTGATTAAAAAATTGCATAAAAACCCATTTTTTGTGAACCTTGTTTCAGCAAACCTGCATCCTCAGACAACATGTTATTCTTATAGAGAATATTTAAAATGTCATAAATAATTTATTTATGAATATATATATTGATGAAACTTGGTATGTGGCTTTAAGTGGTATTAAGATACGTATGTATGATTTGAAATTCGCTGAGTACGCAGGTTTGCTGCTATGGGGTATTATTCTTTTGGGTCATATAAAAAACATCTGCGTAACACACAGATGAAAGTAACGAGACTTTTAAATTACAGTGCGACATCGGTTCAAATTTTTAATATATTGTTTATGTTATAAATCTTATTAATAACAAATTGAAGTTTGAAACCAGACGTTGCTGTAAGGGATAAATAAATTTATATGGCGAATAACAGTACTTCCGCCATACCTAACACCCTTGATGGCCCAACGCATGAATTTCAGTCACAATGTGATTTATAATTTGCGTTAAGCAAAATAAATACATTTAATAAAAGGTTGTATTAGCTTACAGATTTTTTTTATAAATCTAAAGTATTACACCCTCATTATTGTTTGCCTACTAACATTATGATATACTAAGGATTTAGGCTGGAAAACAAGCTAGACTGGTTAATAAAGATCTAATATTCTTGCATATTTCTAGCACGAGAGTCAACAGAAGAGAAATGAACAAACAGTTACTTCATGGTTGACATCGAGACAACAGCTGTTCCTCCGTCACAAAGCAACTGACCCACCTCTACTGCAAACACCGCGTCTTGGACAACATTGCTAGCCGGGTCTGCTGGTGCTCTGTTGAATCATCTGGTGCTTGCTTTACCCCAGTAGAAATTATCAAATCTCTTATCAGTTGTTAAAATAATGATGGGAGACAATTTACATGACATTACAGTGACATTAATTGAATATAGGATTTCCAGCCTAAATTTGTCCAATAGCTAACTATTGTATTTGATGTGTGACATCTAACTTCTTATGGGGGACCCCCTTTAATTTTGTAATTTCCTTTTGAAAATGCATTTCATTTCAAAACCTTTCCAATATTGGCGTCCAACTTTAGTTTTTCTTAGGGAATGGTAATATTGTTAATGTTTTATCGGGTAGAAAATGTAATTTTAAAACGTTTTTATTCTTCGTATTTTTTTCACTAAACTCTCTAAGTTAGCCGTTCACTTTCCAGAGCTGAAAGTGGGGGGCCGGGATATTTTTTTTATTGTTTTAGCAATGAGCAGCTCACCTTATATGTAGCTTTGGAGGCTAAACAGTTAGGTTTAGGAAAGAAACATCACGAATAGAAACGTTTTAAAATTAAATTTTCTACCTCATAAAACAATAAAAACATGGGCATTTTATAAGAAAAACTAAAGTTAGACGCCATTTAGGAAAAATTACGGGTTATTTTTTGGAATTAAATTCATTTTCAAAGAGAGATTAAAAAAGTAAAGGGGGTCTCCCATAAGAAGTTCGATGTCACACATCAAATAAAAAAGTTAGCTATTGGACAACTTTAGGCTGGAAACCTTGTATAGGAATTGATATACTGTAAAAAATCAATAGTAGTGATGGTAGTGGTATAAATGAAAAAATGATAGTTACAATTTAAAACCGTGGCCGGTAGAACGCACAGGATATATAGTAGGGGAAGACTGCGTGTAGAAATATGGGGAATGTATCAAGAAACGGTAGGTGGAGCAGTGAGGAATAACTGTACAAGATTCAGTAGAAGTCGAGAACTGAAGGAGAGGAAGCGTTGGATATTTGTATGGAGGACTGAGATAGCTTTAGAGAGGAGCAACTGTAGGAGGGACCCGGGGAAACTGCGGAAAATGAGGAGCTGAGGAAGTAAAATTGAAGTGGGAGTATATGAAGTGAGACTATGGGGGAAGGACTGTAGTTGGGAGTGGTTTTGGGAGCTCTACGTAGTCGAAACAGTGGGGGGGGATTAAGGAGGGAGTGCGGGGGTAACAGCAGGACCTGAAAAGCTGAAGAAGGAGAATTGAAGTAAGTGGTAGTATATAAAGTGGGACTATGGAGGAGAACTGTAGTTTGGAGTGGTTTTGGGAGCTCTACGTAGTCGAAACAGTGGGGGGGGATTAAGGAGGGAGTGCGGGGGTAACAGCAGGACCTGAAAAGCTGAAGAAGGAGAATTGAAGTAAGTGGTAGTATATAAAGTGGGACTATGGAGGAGAACTGTAGTTTGGAGTGGTTTTGGGAGCTCTACATAGTCGAAACAGTAGGGGAGGGATTAAGGAGGGAGTGCGGGGGTAACAGCAGGACCTGAAAAGCTGAAGAAGGAGAATTGAAGTAAGTGGTAGTATATAAAGTGGGACTATGGAGGAGAACTGTAGTTTGGAGTGGTTTTGGGAGCTCTACGTAGTCGAAACAGTGGGGGGGGATTATACTAGGAAGTGCGGGGGTAACAGCAGGACCTGAAAAGCTGAAGAAGGAGAATTGAAGTAAGTGGTAGTATATAAAGTGGGACTATGGAGGAGAACTGTAGTTTGGAGTGGTTTTGGGAGCTCTACGTAGTCGAAACAGTGGGGGCGGGATTAAGGAGGGAGTGCGGGGGTAACAGCAGGACCTGAAAAGCTGAAGAAGGAGAATTGAAGTAAGTGGTAGTATATAAAGTGGGACTATGGAGGAGAACTGTAGTTTGGAGTGGTTTTGGGAGCTCTACGTAGTCGAAACAGTGGGGGCGGGATTAAGGAGGGAGTGCGGGGGTAACAGCAGGACCTGAAAAGCTGAAGAAGGAGAATTGAAGTAAGTGGTAGTATATAAAGTGGGACTATGGAGGAGAACTGTAGTTTGGAGTGGTTTTGGGAGCTCTACGTAGTCGAAACAGTAGGGGCGGGATTAAGGAGGGAGTGCGGGGGTAACAGCAGGACCTGAAAAGCTGAAGAAGGAGAATTGAAGTAAGTGGTAGTATATAAAGTGGGACTATGGAGGAGAACTGTAGTTTGGAGTGGTTTTGGGAGCTCTACGTAGTCGAAACAGTAGGGGCGGGATTAAGGAGGGAGTGCGGGGGTAACAGCAGGACCTGAAAAGCTGAAGAAGGAGAATTGAAGTAAGTGGTAGTATATAAAGTGGGACTATGGAGGAGAACTGTAGTTTGGAGTGGTTTTGGGAGCTCTACGTAGTCGAAACAGTAGGGGCGGGATTAAGGAGGGAGTGCGGGGGTAACAGCAGGACCTGAAAAGCTGAAGAAGGAGAATTGAAGTAAGTGGTAGTATATAAAGTGGGACTATGGAGGAGAACTGTAGTTTGGAGTGGTTTTGGGAGCTCTACGTAGTCGAAACAGTGGGGGGGGATTAAGGAGGGAGTGCGGGGGTAACAGCAGGACCTGAAAAGCTGAAGAAGGAGAATTGAAGTAAGTGGTAGTATATAAAGTGGGACTATGGAGGAGAACTGTAGTTTGGAGTGGTTTTGGGAGCTCTACGTAGTCGAAACAGTGGGGGGGGATTAAGGAGGGAGTGCGGGGGTAACAGCAGGACCTGAAAAGCTGAAGAAGGAGAATTGAAGTAAGTGGTAGTATATAAAGTGGGACTATGGAGGAGAACTGTAGTTTGGAGTGGTTTTGGGAGCTCTACATAGTCGAAACAGTAGGGGAGGGATTAAGGAGGGAGTGCGGGGGTAACAGCAGGACCTGAAAAGCTGAAGAAGGAGAATTGAAGTAAGTGGTAGTATATAAAGTGGGACTATGGAGGAGAACTGTAGTTTGGAGTGGTTTTGGGAGCTCTACGTAGTCGAAACAGTAGGGGCGGGATTAAGGAGGGAGTGCGGGGGTAACAGCAGGACCTGAAAAGCTGAAGAAGGAGAATTGAAGTAAGTGGTAGTATATAAAGTGGGACTATGGAGGAGAACTGTAGTTTGGAGTGGTTTTGGGAGCTCTACGTAGTCGAAACAGTAGGGGCGGGATTAAGGAGGGAGTGCGGGGGTAACAGCAGGACCTGAAAAGCTGAAGAAGGAGAATTGAAGTAAGTGGTAGTATATAAAGTGGGACTATGGAGGAGAACTGTAGTTTGGAGTGGTTTTGGGAGCTCTACGTAGTCGAAACAGTGGGGGCGGGATTAAGGAGGGAGTGCGGGGGTAACAGCAGGACCTGAAAAGCTGAAGAAGGAGAATTGAAGTAAGTGGTAGTATATAAAGTGGGACTATGGAGGAGAACTGTAGTTTGGAGTGGTTTTGGGAGCTCTACGTAGTCGAAACAGTAGGGGCGGGATTAAGGAGGGAGTGCGGGGGTAACAGCAGGACCTGAAAAGCTGAAGAAGGAGAATTGAAGTAAGTGGTAGTATATAAAGTGGGACTATGGAGGAGAACTGTAGTTTGGAGTGGTTTTGGGAGCTCTACGTAGTCGAAACAGTAGGGGAGGGGGATTATACTAGGGAGTGCGGGGGTAACAGCAGGACCTGAAAAGCTGAAGAAGGAGAATTGAAGTAAGTGGTAGTATATAAAGTGGGACTATGGAGGAGAACTGTAGTTTGGAGTGGTTTTGGGAGCTCTACGTAGTCGAAACAGTGGGGGCGGGATTAAGGAGGGAGTGCGGGGGTAACAGCAGGACCTGAAAAGCTGAAGAAGGAGAATTGAAGTAAGTGGTAGTATATAAAGTGGGACTATGGAGGAGAACTGTAGTTTGGAGTGGTTTTGGGAGCTCTACATAGTCGAAACAGTGGGGGCGGGATTAAGGAGGGAGTGCGGGGGTAACAGCAGGACCTGAAAAGCTGAAGAAGGAGAATTGAAGTAAGTGGTAGTATATAAAGTGGGACTATGGAGGAGAACTGTAGTTTGGAGTGGTTTTGGGAGCTCTACATAGTCGAAACAGTGGGGGCGGGATTAAGGAGGGAGTGCGGGGGTAACAGCAGGACCTGAAAAGCTGAAGAAGGAGAATTGAAGTAAGTGGTAGTATATAAAGTGGGACTATGGAGGAGAACTGTAGTTTGGAGTGGTTTTGGGAGCTCTACGTAGTCGAAACAGTAGGGGCGGGATTAAGGAGGGAGTGCGGGGGTAACAGCAGGACCTGAAAAGCTGAAGAAGGAGAATTGAAGTAAGTGGTAGTATATAAAGTGGGACTATGGAGGAGAACTGTAGTTTGGAGTGGTTTTGGGAGCTCTACGTAGTCGAAACAGTGGGGGGGGATTAAGGAGGGAGTGCGGGGGTAACAGCAGGACCTGAAAAGCTGAAGAAGGAGAATTGAAGTAAGTGGTAGTATATAAAGTGGGACTATGGAGGAGAACTGTAGTTTGGAGTGGTTTTGGGAGCTCTACGTAGTCGAAACAGTGGGGGGGGATTAAGGAGGGAGTGCGGGGGTAACAGCAGGACCTGAAAAGCTGAAGAAGGAGAATTGAAGTAAGTGGTAGTATATAAAGTGGGACTATGGAGGAGAACTGTAGTTTGGAGTGGTTTTGGGAGCTCTACATAGTCGAAACAAGAGGGGAGGGATTAAGGAGGGAGTGCGGGGGTAACAGCAGGACCTGAAAAGCTGAAGAAGGAGAATTGAAGTAAGTGGTAGTATATAAAGTGGGACTATGGAGGAGAACTGTAGTTTGGAGTGGTTTTGGGAGCTCTACGTAGTCGAAACAGTAGGGGCGGGATTAAGGAGGGAGTGCGGGGGTAACAGCAGGACCTGAAAAGCTGAAGAAGGAGAATTGAAGTAAGTGGTAGTATATAAAGTGGGACTATGGAGGAGAACTGTAGTTTGGAGTGGTTTTGGGAGCTCTACGTAGTCGAAACAGTAGGGGCGGGATTAAGGAGGGAGTGCGGGGGTAACAGCAGGACCTGAAAAGCTGAAGAAGGAGAATTGAAGTAAGTGGTAGTATATAAAGTGGGACTATGGAGGAGAACTGTAGTTTGGAGTGGTTTTGGGAGCTCTACGTAGTCGAAACAGTAGGGGAGGGGGATTATACTAGGGAGTGCGGGGGTAACAGCAGGACCTGAAAAGCTGAAGAAGGAGAATTGAAGTAAGTGGTAGTATATAAAGTGGGACTATGGAGGAGAACTGTAGTTTGGAGTGGTTTTGGGAGCTCTACGTAGTCGAAACAGTGGGGGCGGGATTAAGGAGGGAGTGCGGGGGTAACAGCAGGACCTGAAAAGCTGAAGAAGGAGAATTGAAGTAAGTGGTAGTATATAAAGTGGGACTATGGAGGAGAACTGTAGTTTGGAGTGGTTTTGGGAGCTCTACATAGTCGAAACAGTGGGGGCGGGATTAAGGAGGGAGTACGGGGGTAACAGCAGGACCTGAAAAGCTGAAGAAGGAGAATTGAAGTAAGTGGTAGTATATAAAGTGGGACTATGGAGGAGAACTGTAGTTTGGAGTGGTTTTGGGAGCTCTACATAGTCGAAACAGTGGGGGCGGGATTAAGAAGGGAGTGCGGGGGTAACAGCAGGACCTGAAAAGCTGAAGAAGGAGAATTGAAGTAAGTGGTAGTATATAAAGTGGGACTATGGAGGAGAACTGTAGTTTGGAGTGGTTTTGGGAGCTCTACGTAGTCGAAACAGTGGGGGCGGGATTAAGGAGGGAGTGCGGGGGTAACAGCAGGACCTGAAAAGCTGAAGAAGGAGAATTGAAGTAAGTGGGAGTATATAAAGTGGGACTATGGAGGAGAACTGTAGTTTGGAGTGGTTTTGGGAGCTCTACGTAGTCGAAACAGTAGGGGAGGGGGATTATACTAGGGAGTGCGGGGGTAACAGCAGGACCTGAAAAGCTGAAGAAGGAGAATTGAAGTAAGTGGTAGTATATAAAGTGGGACTATGGAGGAGAACTGTAGTTTGGAGTGGTTTTGGGAGCTCTACGTAGTCGAAACAGTAGGGGAGGGGGATTATACTAGGGAGTGCGGGGGTAACAGCAGGACCTGAAAAGCTGAAGAAGGAGAATTGAAGTAAGTGGTAGTATATAAAGTGGGACTATGGAGGAGAACTGTAGTTTGGAGTGGTTTTGGGAGCTCTACGTAGTCGAAACAGTGGGGGCGGGATTAAGGAGGGAGTGCGGGGGTAACAGCAGGACCTGAAAAGCTGAAGAAGGAGAATTGAAGTAAGTGGTAGTATATAAAGTGGGACTATGGAGGAGAACTGTAGTTTGGAGTGGTTTTGGGAGCTCTACGTAGTCGAAACAGTAGGGGCGGGATTAAGGAGGGAGTGCGGGGGTAACAGCAGGACCTGAAAAGCTGAAGAAGGAGAATTGAAGTAAGTGGTAGTATATAAAGTGGGACTATGGAGGAGAACTGTAGTTTGGAGTGGTTTTGGGAGCTCTACGTAGTCGAAACAGTGGGGGCGGGATTAAGGAGGGAGTGCGGGGGTAACAGCAGGACCTGAAAAGCTGAAGAAGGAGAATTGAAGTAAGTGGGAGTATATAAAGTGGGACTATGGAGGAGAACTGTAGTTTGGAGTGGTTTTGGGAGCTCTACGTAGTCGAAACAGTGGGGGCGGGATTAAGGAGGGAGTGCGGGGGTAACAGCAGGACCTGAAAAGCTGAAGAAGGAGAATTGAAGTAAGTGGTAGTATATAAAGTGGGACTATGGAGGAGAACTGTAGTTTGGAGTGGTTTTGGGAGCTCTACATAGTTGAAACAGTAGGGGAGGGATTAAGGAGGGAGTGCGGGGGTAACAGCAGGACCTGAAAAGCTGAAGAAGGAGAATTGAAGTAAGTGGTAGTATATAAAGTGGGACTATGGAGGAGAACTGTAGTTTGGAGTGGTTTTGGGAGCTCTACGTAGTCGAAACAGTGGGGGCGGGATTAAGGAGGGAGTGCGGGGGTAACAGCAGGACCTGAAAAGCTGAAGAAGGAGAATTGAAGTAAGTGGTAGTATATAAAGTGGGACTATGGAGGAGAACTGTAGTTTGGAGTGGTTTTGGGAGCTCTACGTAGTCGAAACAGTGGGGGCGGGATTAAGGAGGGAGTGCGGGGGTAACAGCAGGACCTGAAAAGCTGAAGAAGGAGAATTGAAGTAAGTGGTAGTATATAAAGTGGGACTATGGAGGAGAACTGTAGTTTGGAGTGGTTTTGGGAGCTCTACATAGTCGAAACAGTGGGGGCGGGATTAAGGAGGGAGTGCGGGGGTAACAGCAGGACCTGAAAAGCTGAAGAAGGAGAATTGAAGTAAGTGGTAGTATATAAAGTGGGACTATGGAGGAGAACTGTAGTTTGGAGTGGTTTTGGGAGCTCTACGTAGTCGAAACAGTAGGGGAGGGGGATTATACTAGGGAGTGCGGGGGTAACAGCAGGACCTGAAAAGCTGAAGAAGGAGAATTGAAGTAAGTGGTAGTATATAAAGTGGGACTATGGAGGAGAACTGTAGTTTGGAGTGGTTTTGGGAGCTCTACGTAGTCGAAACAGTGGGGGGGGATTATACTAGGAAGTGCGGGGGTAACAGCAGGACCTAAAAAGCTGAAGAAGGAGAATTGAAGTAAGTGGTAGTATATAAAGTGGGACTATGGAGGAGAACTGTAGTTTGGAGTGGTTTTGGGAGCTCTACGTAGTCGAAACAGTGGGGGCGGGATTAAGGAGGGAGTGCGGGGGTAACAGCAGGACCTGAAAAGCTGAAGAAGGAGAATTGAAGTAAGTGGTAGTATATAAAGTGGGACTATGGAGGAGAACTGTAGTTTGGAGTGGTTTTGGGAGCTCTACATAGTCGAAACAGTAGGGGAGGGATTAAGGAGGGAGTGCGGGGGTAACAGCAGGACCTGAAAAGCTGAAGAAGGAGAATTGAAGTAAGTGGTAGTATATAAAGTGGGACTATGGAGGAGAACTGTAGTTTGGAGTGGTTTTGGGAGCTCTACGTAGTCGAAACAGTAGGGGCGGGATTAAGGAGGGAGTGCGGGGGTAACAGCAGGACCTGAAAAGCTGAAGAAGGAGAATTGAAGTAAGTGGTAGTATATAAAGTGGGACTATGGAGGAGAACTGTAGTTTGGAGTGGTTTTGGGAGCTCTACGTAGTCGAAACAGTGGGGGGGGATTATACTAGGGAGTGCAGGGGTAACAGCAGGACCTGAAAAGCTGAAGAAGGAGAATTGAAGTAAGTGGTAGTATATAAAGTGGGACTATGGAGGAGAACTGTAGTTTGGAGTGGTTTTGGGAGCTCTACGTAGTCGAAACAGTAGGGGAGGGATTAAGGAGGGAGTGCGGGGGTAACAGCAGGACCTGAAAAGCTGAAGAAGGAGAATTGAAGTAAGTGGTAGTATATAAAGTGGGACTATGGAGGAGAACTGTAGTTTGGAGTGGTTTTGGGAGCTCTACGTAGTCGAAACAGTAGGGGCGGGATTAAGGAGGGAGTGCGGGGGTAACAGCAGGACCTGAAAAGCTGAAGAAGGAGAATTGAAGTAAGTGGTAGTATATAAAGTGGGACTATGGAGGAGAACTGTAGTTTGGAGTGGTTTTGGGAGCTCTACATAGTCGAAACAGTAGGGGAGGGATTAAGGAGGGAGTGCGGGGGTAACAGCAGGACCTGAAAAGCTGAAGAAGGAGAATTGAAGTAAGTGGTAGTATATAAAGTGGGACTATGGAGGAGAACTGTAGTTTGGAGTGGTTTTGGGAGCTCTACGTAGTCGAAACAGTGGGGGCGGGATTAAGGAGGGAGTGCGGGGGTAACAGCAGGACCTGAAAAGCTGAAGAAGGAGAATTGAAGTAAGTGGTAGTATATAAAGTGGGACTATGGAGGAGAACTGTAGTTTGGAGTGGTTTTGGGAGCTCTACGTAGTCGAAACAGTAGGGGCGGGATTAAGGAGGGAGTGCGGGGGTAACAGCAGGACCTGAAAAGCTGAAGAAGGAGAATTGAAGTAAGTGGTAGTATATAAAGTGGGACTATGGAGGAGAACTGTAGTTTGGAGTGGTTTTGGGAGCTCTACGTAGTCGAAACAGTGGGGGAGGGGGATTATACTAGGGAGTGCGGGGGTAACAGCAGGACCTGAAAAGCTGAAGAAGGAGAATTGAAGTAAGTGGTAGTATATAAAGTGGGACTATGGAGGAGAACTGTAGTTTGGAGTGGTTTTGGGAGCTCTACGTAGTCGAAACAGTGGGGGGGGATTATACTAGGGAGTGCGGGGGTAACAGCAGGACCTGAAAAGCTGAAGAAGGAGAATTGAAGTAAGTGGTAGTATATAAAGTGGGACTATGGAGGAGAACTGTAGTTTGGAGTGGTTTTGGGAGCTCTACATAGTCGAAACAGTGGGGGGGGATTATACTAGGGAGTGCGGGGGTAACAGCAGGACCTGAAAAGCTGAAGAAGGAGAATTGAAGTAAGTGGTAGTATATAAAGTGGGACTATGGAGGAGAACTGTAGTTTGGAGTGGTTTTGGGAGCTCTACGTAGTCGAAACAGTGGGGGCGGGTTTAAGGAGGGAGTGCGGGGGTAACAGCAGGACCTGAAAAGCTGAAGAAGGAGAATTGAAGTAAGTGGTAGTATATAAAGTGGGACTATGGAGGAGAACTGTAGTTTGGAGTGGTTTTGGGAGCTCTACGTAGTCGAAACAGTAGGGGCGGGATTAAGGAGGGAGTGCGGGGGTAACAGCAGGACCTGAAAAGCTGAAGAAGGAGAATTGAAGTAAGTGGTAGTATATAAAGTGGGACTATGGAGGAGAACTGTAGTTTGGAGTGGTTTTGGGAGCTCTACGTAGTCGAAACAGTGGGGGAGGGGGATTATACTAGGGAGTGCGGGGGTAACAGCAGGACCTGAAAAGCTGAAGAAGGAGAATTGAAGTAAGTGGTAGTATATAAAGTGGGACTATGGAGGAGAACTGTAGTTTGGAGTGGTTTTGGGAGCTCTACGTAGTCGAAACAGTAGGGGAGGGATTAAGGAGGGAGTGCGGGGTCCGCGGGAGCGAAAGCCTTTTTCGCTCGCTAAATTTAAAAAAGTTGTTTTACGATGTTTTTGCAGGTCGTAAAGAATCACTTTAGCCGGGATTGTAAAAAAGTAATTCTTCACACATGTTAAATGAATATACCCGTCAATAGTTTAATTACATTAAAATTTTTAACTAAATAAATGTAATAAGGTTAAAATAAATATACCCTCGATGTACTCTGATGTAACGGTAGAAAATTAGCGAAAACCGTTACCTCTCTCACAAAGCTTGCGTGTAAAAGTCGGCTCAAAACACTCGTTAGGCGCTATTGTTCCTTGCGATCTCTCAGTCAAACACAACTGCTCTGGAACAATATCACGACTCACGTTATTTTAACAATGGTTTTATCTGTAAGAGATTTTGTATTATGTTTGTTGGGGCAAGGGTTCACTTCAAGGATAATGGAGGACCATAATAAAAGTATAAATGGTTTATTAAAAAGTATTAATTTTTGTTGTTGTTGATCAAACCCATTGAAAGTATCGTATAATTAGGTTCTGAAAAATATCAGAACTCCTAGTAATCATTGTCGCCCGTTGGATGGAGCCCTAAGACATTTATTTATTAAAGTGATTTGGCTTATCTGAAACACGTATGTATTAATTATAACTTTATGAAAATTTCAGGTCAACAGGATTAGTGGAATATGACGACAGAGAGGCAACACATCCCTTTTTTAGTAATGTGGATTGAAACTAAGATGGACATAGCATACAATAAGTAATTATGTTTTGTAGTTACGTCTTTTTCATCATAACCTAAATTTGAAACCTAGAAACATTATTAGTATTGAAGTTTCATAGCATTTGTTTGTTTACACGGTGTGATGTAGACTTACAGGAGTGTTATCCACACGGTTCGTTAGCAACGCGCGCTGGCTGCAAGTATCTTTTCCTACATAGACCTAAAACAGCTTCTCAGCTGACCTAAAAAGCTTAAGCAGCTTTCTTTTTCTTCTTTACGACCTAAAATGACATCGTGAAACAGCTGTTTTATAGGATTATCTTATCGAAAAACGGAGGACAACACGTGATTTGTTATTTTCAAGCAATTGTAAAAGATTTTGCTGGTGGTTTTAAATTTTCTATCACTTTAATTCATTACTTAAAGGGTTGATATTTGGAACGCAATATGTCTACAGTTTTATCTTCACAAGACAGAATCGTAGTTATACTTACATATTTCACTATTTTAACCCCTCAAAAAATTAATTCATTTATTGTTTTATGATTAACAAACTGCTTTACTGACTTACCCATGTAATGTCTTTTTAAAATAGCTCTAGCGGCTAAGCGGATGATGCTATCAAAATCAGAGACCACCGCGTGCCACGGATTTCAGGCGATCTAAAACTTTGGTCCTATGACCTTTTCTCTTATCTCACCCCTTCACCCTCAGATAGAGCTAGATTCTTCTATTTTAGATTATTTTCGGAGATTCTCTCTGTGTGTTTTTGGTATACACATCACATTTGGTATACACACACATTAGTTGTCACATTACCAGTATTAATAATTTTAACCTGTGAGAAATCTCAAACTTTAAATATCGGCTGATTTGTATGCTTTCATAGTATGACTCCACTTATACATGAGCTAGGAATGTAAGATTTAGCTTAAATGATCCTTGTTCCCTCAAATCTCTTAAAACATTCCCAAAACCTACTATTTCAATTGTTAACTAACCCCTCAATTTTAAATTTCTGCTGATTAGTCTGTTTTCTTAGTATGAGCAGTAGTAATAAGACAAAGCTTAGTATGAGTAGTAGTAATAAGACAAAGCTTAGTATGAGTAGTAGTAATAAGACAAAGCTTA
Organism: Allygus modestus; assembly: GCA_963675035.1. Lineage (NCBI taxonomy): Eukaryota > Metazoa > Arthropoda > Insecta > Hemiptera > Cicadellidae > Allygus > Allygus modestus. The sequence continues at coordinate 5,373,953 of OY776111.1, forward strand.
GTATGAGTAGTAGTAATAAGACAAAGCTTAGTATGAGTAGTAGTAATAAGACAAAGCTTAGTATGAGTAGTAGTAATAATAGAAATCTTAGTATGAGTAGTAATAATACAAGTAGTATGAGTATGAGTAGTAATAATACAAAGCTTAGTATGAGTAGTAGTAATAAGACAAATCTTAGTATGAGTAGCAGTAATAATACAAAGCTTAGTATGAGTAGTAGTAATAATACAAAGCTTAGTATGAGTAGTAGTAATAATACAAGGCTTAGTATGAGTAGTATTAATAATACAGAGCTTAGTATGAGTAGTAGTAATAAGACAAAGCTTAGTATGAGTAGTAGTAATATGTCGATTCTGAGACTGTAGGCTATACACAACTTTAAACACTATACTACACACCATTCTATACTATACTACACACTATCCTATACTATACAACAAATACTGTAGCAATTTTTTACACAAAATACTAAAACCATAAAACTACTACATAATTACTTTTTTGATTGAGTCCACTGTATAACCAAATTCACCTTTCCACTTTAGTAAATATCACAACATGAATTTAACATCCCTAAGATTTGTTTAGTAATAATTATTGACGCTACTTCCTTCAATAAAACCTCCTTTGGTACTATGACTTTTTGCCGTTTATTTTTTGCTGTGAGGGAACCCCAAGCGGGGATCTGTGGGCGGAGCCCCCAGCGCGGGTCTGTGGGGGAACCCCAAGCAGGGGTCTGTGGGGAGCCCCAAGCGGGGGTCTGTGGGCGGAGCCCCAAGCGAGCAAAGCGAGTATCTTTTCCTAGAACCGCGCATATCTAATGTGATCTAATATGACATCCTAAAACAGCTGTTTCCTGTATAGCAAGTGAAAACGTCTTATTCGCTAGCTGTGCCTTACTTACTTAGCTGACTGATTGTTACTTTGGACCTCGCTAACACTCCGGTGTTTGTAACCTCAACCTCATGAATACAGTAAACATTAAAGTGAATTTGCACATGTTTGTGGTATCCAAAATTACAGTTGAAGGAAAGATTTGTGTATGTAATTCGAGCACAAGCGGCTCTGTTGCTTACGGAAAATTACCGAATAAGTAATAGTTTTCTCTTAAACGACAAAGAGCTTAATACAAAGTTCTTGCTACATAAATAGCTACTTATAAGTGATTACAAATATATATGTAAGGAATTAAAAGCTTAAATTTAAATTGTAGCTTCGACAATTATTTCCTTCAAACCATCAAGTTTTACTTCTTTTACCTTAAATAAACAAATTAAATTTGTCTGAAGGTTAACTTGCTTAGAAAAAACATTGAATCAGTTGGTTTAACGAATACGACGAAACGAAATCATATTACTCATCACAAATAACACAATGCGGTGTACACTATACACTGTCCACTGTACACTATACACTGTATACTATTCACTGTCCACTGTACACTATTCACTGTCCACTGTACATTATACACTGTACACTATTCACTAAACACTATACACTGTACACTATACACTATAAACTATACACTGTCCACTATTCACTGTCCACTGTACACTATACACTGTCCACTGTACACTATACACTGTACACTATACACTGTCCACTGTACACTATACACTGTACACTATTCACTGTCCACTGTACACTATTCACTGTCCACTGTACACTATTCACTGTCCACTGTACATTATACACTGTACACTATTCACTAAACACTATACACTGTACACTATACACTATAAACTATACACTGTCCACTATTCACTGTCCACTGTACACTATACACTGTCCACTGTACACTATACACTGTACACTATACACTGTCCACTGTACACTATACACTGTACACTATTCACTGTCCACTGTACACTATTCACTGTCCACTGTACACTATTCACTGTCCACTGTACATTATACACTGTACACTATTCACTAAACACTATACACTGTACACTATACACTATAAACTATACACTGTCCACTATTCACTGTCCACTGTACACTATTCACTGTCCACTGTACACTATACACTGTACACTATTCACTGTCCACTGTACACTATACACTGTACACTATTCACTGTCCACTGTACACTATTCACTAAACACTATACACTGTACACTATACACTATACACTATACACAGTGAACAGGAGAGTACTGTAATATGAAACGTAACCACTTGATCAATTTTACCCTAACTTAAACTTTGTAATTAATTTTATAAAATAAAATGTGTTTTTAATTTAAGATTTATAGCTAATCAGTAATTAGAGCGAAGAAGATGAATAATTCCAGTATTTAAAACTTGCGTAAAACATATGGTTTGTAGTAAGTTGAAGACCATAAAACACAACAAGCTCCACGAGGAAAGCGAATGTTGTGGAATGTTGTGTTATATCATTGCCGCCCCATCCGTTTCTTGGAAGCTATAACTTCATCGTCCAAATTTTCGTTTCCTCAAAAGTTCGAAAACTACCTGTTCTTTGTTTGGTAGACAATATAATCAGATTTGGTTCATCTTTATTTAATGAAAATGTATACAATTAATATTACTAACCAGCCAAACCGATTTCCCTCATTATCTCAGTTTATAGATAATAGTAAATACTCGATTTGCAACTTCATTTTATAGTTATAAAACTCAGTTTAACCACGTGAAGGTAATTTAGCCCCCGGGAGTAATTTACTTCAAAGACAAAGATTAACTTACGCTTAACAAATATGTTAATCAACGTCACAGGAACTCTTACACTCCCACCGCATAACTAAACTTTATTAAGCATCTCTATACCACCGACCTTCTGATGGTGTTTTGTTAAGTTTTCGGAACCGGTGAACAGCTAACGAAAATGTCATGACAGCATGTCCTAACTTTTGTCCTATGATAAATAGTTTTCCTTATTTAAACAAAGTTATGAAGTATAAATTTTAGTGAGCTGTAACCGTACTATTTACTGTTCAAGTTTAAAAATATTTCAATTAAGTTTTCTTTTATAATCAATCGTATCATAAAAATAAATACCCCGTCGCAGCAAACCTGCGTACTCAGCGAATTTCCAATGCATCTATATGGGTATCACTACTATCTAGAGCCACTTACCAAGGTTCACAAAAATACATTAATTAATAAGTGATATATAGCATTTTATTTATTCTCCATAAGAATAACATTAAAATTGAGTACGCAGGTTTGCTGCACCAAGGAAGATAAGAAAAGTATTTTTTTGCAATTATCAATATAACTCAACCAGGTGAAGCTACATACCAAGTTTTACTAATTTAGGTTCATAACTAAGGGAGATATAAAACTTTACTTATTCTCCATATGAATAACATGGGGGCCGAGTATGCAGGTTTGCTGGTTCCGGAAAAAATCAACAAAAACCATTATTTTGTTCTAATATAAATATACCACAACTAGTTGAAGCCACATACCAAGTTTAATCAATATGCATACATAAATAATCGAAATATAACATTTCATTTATTCTCCATAAGGATAACATTGGACAACGTACTGTGTTTAGCACTTTGAATATCACTGCTACGGTTGGACGTAAAACAAAAATTAAAACGCCAAAATGATTGTTTTGTAGAGCTAAACTGATTGGTAAAAAGAAATTTGGAGTTTTTGATGAAATTATCTGAGGAAAATCTAAAAACCGTATTCCTATAAGATTAACATGGGAAATTTTAAGGACACATTTTTGAATTTTCCCTACAACCACTAAACCTAGCTTAATGAATCAAAATACTAAATTGTTTGTTTTTTTAAGCTCTATAAAATGGCTAGAACCAAGATCTAGTGTATTTAAAATTGTAGGGTAAAAGTACAAAAAACTGATTTTTGTAACATTTTAAACCCTCATAAAACCCCCTTCCCACAGACCGATCGATCTGGTTTTTGAACTTGGTCATAAATTTTACTCTCCAAATTTGTGCCAAATTTCATCAAAATCGGGCGCTTCTTTCAAAAGTTATCGCGGTAACGGACACATATATTTATATATACATATATATCAATATGAATAGTGTTTTTGGCATCTGGGGACCTCAAAACAAAAATTTATCATAGTCTCGGGCTTAAGTCTTACCATGCTACGGTAATAGCTTCTTCCCTATAGGTGAAATTCGCTAATAGAATTTAAATTCAAATATGGTTATTTTTCCATTTTCTCTACATGTTTACTCGTTTATTTTAATATATTTAAACAGCAACAAATTTAACATATTGAAAATTTCAACTTCGAATGATTAAAGTAAGATTTCTGTTTTTGGAATAGGTCTTCCATAATTGTGAGCTCTGCATAGGATGGTAAATGATTCAGAACTTAGTATGTGTCGTAAAAAGGGAGAAAAGCGGTTCAGATTTTTCTTACTTTTTATTTTCATCTAATTTTAGTTTCAAAATTACAAAATGTTTTTAATCCAAACTCGTACTATAACATAATGTAGAAGTTAACAAAATAAGTGGACTAAATTGCCGTAGGTCAAGTGGGACATATACTACAAAAGGTAGGTCTATTTAACAATAATTTTATCTAATAATTCTTAAAAATTCAAGCCAATGTTATGTTTATAGATGTTATACATGATATTTAAGTAATTTGTTTATTTTAATTTTGTAATTATTTAAATTTACACAACTTAAGAGGATCTGAGATTTCAAGACAACATCTGTATTGATTTGAATCTTAAAATTGTGTAATTGTTTGAAGTGAGTATGGAATTATCTACCATCGCCAGAAAATACAACGTTCTTAAGAAACAAATGATAGATTTTAAGTCAAAGTACGTCTGCTATAAAGAAGGTAGAAAATTAAAATTGTTTAAAGATGTAAACATAATTACTTCACGGTATACATTTGTGTATTTACAATTTAAACAGTTAAACATATTCCATTGAAGCACAAACAGAGGTATTTTTTCGAATAGTTATAATTAAGAAATAGGTACTGTTTAAAACTGTAATCAACTTATTGTAATAGTACCTAAGGATGTCAACCTTCGACTAAAAACCGTGTAGTAGATAAATGTAGTCTAAAGAACGTCTTTGATATTTTTCTATTAACTTTTTTAAGTTTGTTCGTTTAATATAAAGATATAGTTCTTGGTATTCAAGATTAACCTATTTAATCAGATAAGATTGATTTATAAATAAGTATCATATGATAAATAAATTATTCATGTAGACATTTGTTTGTACCGGTACTTTATGAAAAATGTGTATAAATAAAAATTGTTCAAATAGTTAAAGGAAACGTTCTTAACGCAGCATAAAACGCTGCACTTTGTAATACAATTGTCACAGTGCCACTAGTTTTTACATAAATTGCTACAGCCTTCAAATGACATAGGATTAACAAACAGAATGTAACTATTAAATAAAAAATGTAACCATTTAAACATTTTTAAATATAATTTAAAAAAACAATGTTTTTCTGCAACTAGAAAGATATAAACACAAAAACTACTAAAGAAGTTCAACCTGTGTCTTGCGTTTCTAGTTTCACAAGTCGCTAACTATAATAAAATGAGAAACCCTATAAAACTAACAATTATGATGAGGCATTTTGTGCACTTATTAACATGTTAAATGGTTTATTCCCTATAATTTGTCCTAGTAAATATTTTCATTCCTCATAAATAATTAGGTGATCCATCCCATTAAAGACTTCACAGTTGTGAGAACGTTGTCAGAACAAATTGAGCAAATCAAATTTACCCCTTAACGGGGGATAATCATCAACGTAACTCATAAATGTAACATCAACGTAACTCATAAAAACCTTGGGGATTCATCTCACATTATTTAAACATTTTACAGACAATCCCCATAAATTAAAATAGAGTAGTTACTCTCATTATCCATTTAATTTAGATATAATTTTCATAAGGAACGTTTGGTCATAATGATGAGGTTAATCAACCTCATGTAGCGTTCACATCCCTGCCCGCGGGAAATGCGTGTCTATCCCCATGGAAACGAAGTCAAAATCAGCCACAGAGAGAATAACCCACAACTGTCTGCTAATGACAAAACGTGCCGCCATTGTTCTGTGGTTGTATCTATAACAATTCTACTCACCTCTCCAATGTGTTGAAGTATCAGAGTTCACTTATATGTTTATCCCTTATATTACAATCACATCAATGATATTGATTGCAAACATCTGATGGCTCTAAATTTTACCAGGACATTAGAAACTATTTTATGGACATCATATAAAATGTACATAAATTCACATGAACTCTGATCAGGTCTAACAATTACAAAGTAAAATTATAGTGGAATCTCTTTCTTAAGTGAGGTGTATCTTATTTTATGCAATTGGCTCTTACAGAAGGAAAGGTTCCTACCAAATTTAAAGTAAATTGGACAAAAATTTCCACCGCTAGAGTGCGAACACATATATATATATATATATATATATATATATATATATATACTGTGTATATATATGTGTGTATATATACATATATATATAAAGTTTTTAGCGACCCCCCAAAATGTGTTCAGGGGGTCACGTTAGGAACTTCTGTGGTGGTCCCGGGCTTAGGTTTCACCGTGCGGGTCATGCTAATAGTTCACTTTTCTATAGGAAATTCACTAATAACACTCGTCCAAAGTAGCAGAACGCATGAGCGAAAGCCAATAAAATACTAGACCTGCTCTTGCTTCCTAGGGGGCTCCATCATATTAAAGGCTAAGCAATGTTATTGTTCACATCGTGTTTTTCCATTCAAAACTAATATCGATCAGTACAAACCACAATCATGGAATCTATCACCAGATAACAAACAATCCCAAAGGTAAGCACAAGCAGATGTAGACAAGTACGTCCGACAAACCACAATCATGGAATCTATCACCAGATAACAAACAATCCCAAAGGTAAGCACAAGCAGATGTAGACAAATACGTCCGACAAACCACAATCATGGAATCTATCACCAGATAACAAACAATCCCAAAGGTAAGCACAAGCAGATGTAGACAAATACGTCCGACAAACCACAATCATGGAATCTATCACCAGATAACAAACAATCCCAAAGGTAAGCACAAACAGATGTAGACAAATACGTCCGACAAACCACAATCATGGAATCTATCACCAGATAACAAACAATCCCAAAGGTAAGCACAAACAGATGTAGACAAATACGTCCGACAAACCACAATCATGGAATCTATCACCAGATAACAAACAATCCCAAAGGTAAGCACAAGCAGATGTAGACAAATACGTCCGACAAACCACAATCATGGAATCTATCACCAGATAACAAACAATCCCAAAGGTAAGCACAAGCAGATGTAGACAAATACGTCCGACAAACCACAATCATGGAATCTATCACCAGATAACAAACAATCCCAAAGGTAAGCACAAGCAGATGTAGACAAGTACGTCCGACAAACCACAATCATGGAATCTATCACCAGATAACAAACAATCCCAAAGGTAAGCACAAGCAGATGTAGACAAGTACGTCCGACAAACCACAATCATGGAATCTATCACCAGATAACAAACAATCCCAAAGGTAAGCACAAGCAGATGTAGACAAGTACGTCCGACAAACCACAATCATGGAATCTATCACCAGATAACAAACAATCCCAAAGGTAAGCACAAGCAGATGTAGACAAGTACGTCCGACAAACCACAATCATGGAATCTATCACCAGATAACAAACAATCCCAAAGGTAAGCACAAGCAGATGTAGACAAGTACGTCCGATTTCTTTTCGGCTAAACATTTACCTTCTTTGAATCAACCGAAACATGGATATTGTTTTAAACCGGAATAATACTCAGCGTTATTTAACGGGAAAATTATTTTTATATAATTTTACTCAGCTAAACCTTAAAGATACTGCCTATCACCTTAAAAATCATATATATTGGTAGGTGATTAACATTGATAATTATGTTTCCCTTTTGATAGATACAGTTTAAACAAAGTTAAATTAAAATAAACACATTTTATCATATGAAGTATTCAAGACTCAGCTGAGCTACTGAGTAGTAAGTATTTTTATTTATATATTTCAGGAAATTTCGTTAGCAGTTGCTAGTAAAGTGATTGCATTCAAGAGGCATGCAGTTAAAATGAACATTAACAAGGTAACGAAGTACTGAATTCTATAATAGCATCCAAAGTGTATGTTAAAAAAAATGCAACAAACAAAAGCAATAACAAAAGTAAATACCCCCGTAGCAGCAAACCTGCGTACTTAGCGAATTTCCAATGCAGATTGGAATTTAGATACCTTGTATCTTAAAACCACTTAAAGCCACATACCAAGTTTCATAAATATACATTCATAAATAAATGATTTATGCCATTTTAATTAATCTCCGTAAGAATAACATGGTGTCTGCGGATGCATGTTTGCTGAAACAAGGATCACAAAAAATGGTTTTTTTAACTTTTTTTATAACTCAACTAGATGAAGCCCCGTACTAAAGTTTATTGATTTATGTTCATAATTAAGGGGGGCGGAGTATGTAGGTTTGCTGCTACGGGAATTATCAGCAAAAAATCGTTTTTGGTCCAAATATCAATAGACTACAACGGTATGAAGCACAATACCAAGTCTCGTCAGGATAAGTTGATAAATAATCAAGATATAGCATTTTTATTATTCTCCATAAGGATAACATTGGACAACGTACTGAGTTTGGCAACTTTCAATATCTCAGTAACCAATTAACGTAGCGTTATGATCAAAATACCAAATTGTTTGTTTTTTAAGCTGGATTCAATGGTATAAATTCAAATTTGATTTAAATAAAAATTACATGGGAAAACCCCAAAAAAACATTTTTGGGGTACAAAACCCCCCCAAACCCCCTTTGGATGGTGCGATATATAAAGATTTTAGTGACCCCTCAAAACGTGTTCAGGGGGTCACGTTAGGAACTGTTATGGCGGCCCCGGGCTTAAGTTTCACCGTGCGGGTCATGCTAATAGTTCACTTTTCCATAGAAAATTCACTAATAACAGGGAAAATAACAGTGTGACTTTCTTCTACAATACAACTGAAGTGATGTTTTGACACAATTATACATGTAGCATAAAAAAAAAGGAAAATCATTGCATTGTTAAGTAGAACAAATTTTCTTGGTGAAAAACAATATATCATCTAATATATTTGATTGAGGTTATCAAACCGTTGTCAATAACAGTTACAGGTAACTATCTGCAAAGGTACCAATACTGAGCTCCAGTTATCAAAAGCAAAGGGGAATAACAATGGTGACAGTTTTAGTGCTACAAAATGATTTAGTGTTGCAATATGAATTGTTTACAAAATCATAAGTTCCAAAATGGATATGTTAGTGCTTGGTAAGGGATTTTAGCAGGTTTTCTATATAAAATCGAAAGCGTTTTATAACTTACTAAGCGAGTTGGTGTTGTCACAGTTACCGCTAATATACTAAAACTGCCTTTCAACATTTATTTATTCTAACGCGTCCTTTGTCGGCCTTGCTTGTAAAGTGTGTTCATGAATTATTAATAATAACTAGCGTAACTGTTGCTGAAAACCAAAGAAATTTGTTTCATGTTTTACGTTATTAAAAGAGTTGTCTAAAAAGATTATGTTCTCACAAATCAGAATCATTATTGTTGTAAATATTAGAAAAATTTATAGGTTATCAGGTACAATTTTCAGGTACATATTTTCTTAAGTTTAAGTATGTCTGTCTTAAACAGAAGGCAACCATAATTTCTATAACTTATAACAATTGCATAACATGTACAAAGTTATTCTATAAAAAGGGTTGGTCAAATTTTCAGATATATTTACAATAACTTACTAGCCTACACTAACACAGGCGAATAAAAGTTAATATAACAACTCAACAGTAAACAAAGAATTCGGAAAAAATTAAACAAGCCTGGCCTCATTAAAAATTATTCTAACAATATTAAAAATCGACATGAATAAAATCTCTGGACACAAAAACAATTTTTAGGTGCATAAAAACTATCAGGACGAATGCAGCTATTAGGTTCAATAATGTAATGATATCATGCAAATGATTTATGAAACATAGATACAAATACATTTTACTAATATGTAAATACAAGTACGACTGTCCTCTGTGTCCTCTGTGAATTTTGTGTGGACAAAATTTCCCTTACTATAAACACCAGGGTAACACCTGCCCATCACTCCCACCACGATATACGCCAGGCAGCTGTCACCTGGATTTGTGTTTCCAGTTGTACCTCCATCTATGGGAACAAGTTACCTCATTTCCATGTTGAACCGATTCTGACTTTGACTGATGCGTTCGCCTGTCATGGTCGATGACCGGTCATCTCTGGGACTTGTTCAAACGAACGCCAATATCCTATCAGCTTGATTATACAGCGTTAAGTTGTTGTGCTCATTTGGATCTTGTAAACTGTTAGAGATACAGATTAGGGTGAATTAGCAAAGTACGGCGCAATAGTGGTGCACAATTGTGCATTGTTATGTTCTCAGTTTTAAGTTTTGCTCCATATCTCAATAACTGGGGGGGATTAAAATCAGAATTTGAAAAATGTGCTTTTTAAACAAAATATGTTTCCCCTAACATTATTTTCTATCTTCCAAAATAACGGAGCTAAGGAAAATTTTTGTATTTGACCAAAATATAATTTTTGAGCGCAACGAACAGATGCGAGTGAATATTTTAGATATCTCATCTCCATTTGCGCACTATTTTGCTAATTTAACCTCTAACCGTTTGCAAGAGGCTTTTGATGGTGAACAGGAAAAAATGAACACACTATAAGGCATCGTAGGAACCATATTTACTGTTTTTGTTGTCTTTCAAGTAACGTATTACATTAACAAATATATGTATTTAGTATTTTTTTGACCGTAGAAAGTCACCAGGATGAGACATACGGAGTACAACCTTTTTCGTTGCATTGTTTCAAATATACTTAAATACTTTTGCCCTGGCAGGACTTATTATTGGGCGCTAACAGTCACTGTCAAAACCAAGGGGATACATTACTAGTTATACAATTTCTTAAAAATTAGCATGATTTATTTTATAACAACTGCTTAGTACAATAATTGTTTAATGGTGAATTTCCTATGGAAAAGTGAACTATTAGCATGACCCGCACTGTGAAACTTAAGCCCGGGACCACCATAGAAGTTCCTAACAAAACCTCTGAACACGTTTTGGGGGACGTTCAAAATTATATATATATATATATATATATGTGTGTGTGTGTGTGTGTGTGTGTGTTTGTGTGTGTGTGTGTTTGTGTGCACTCTGGCGGTCGCATTTGTTGTCTGATTTACTTCAAATTTGGCAGGGGTGTTCTTTTCTATAATCAGTTGGACAAGTTCGTTGGGCAAAACAATCGGAAAACTCTAACCCCCTTTTTTGGGGATTATTCTTTAAAATTTTGAGTTTTTGGGCCCAAAAAGGGTTAGAAAAGCCCCGGACGTAAAATTAATGCTTATATTACGATGGGAATTAGTGAAGCGAAAGTTTAAAGCCCTCTCGCGTTATTCTAGCATAAATATTTACCAAGTTATTAAAGAGAATGTGTGCTAAACAGTCAAAAATCAAATCAATGTTTTTAGATTTCAATAAAATTGGAAAATATGTATGTTTTTACACTGGTTTCGAGTTTTAAAAGTTTTGTATGTGGAATTTCACTTCCCTCACGTTAGCGTGCTGCGTGCGAACTCGTTTCGCTAAAGATGGGCATCCAATCACCAGTCCACCATTCCATATCCATTCCAATCACCATTTTATAACTTCCATCACTTTAGTTCTAATAACATTAAAGACATTATGAACTAATATTTTGGTGAAGCAAACTACTTCTTTCATAATGTATTTATTATAATTTAAAAGAGCGACTGCTGATGATAACCATAAGGAAAATGAGCTTAATACGTTTTGGTTACTTCGATTGTTTGAACTAAGTAACAAAAACAAAGATATGGTACCAAAATGTTTGGATTTATGTTTTGACGTTGCTCTCCGATTATAACTAACATGCAATAAATATTTCTCTGTTTATTTACCACACGATGTTTCTGAAGGATGATTTTTAAATCATTGAGCATTTTTAATCAACAAGCCGCAGCGAAGAACACAACCAATATTTTGTTGTTTCGGATGATATTAAACCATCAGTGTACAAATTGTCGACCAACAATCGTTCAGACTAATATTCACAATCCGACATGCTACGTACCTTATAAGCATCAGTGTTATCTTGCGTCTAGATAAAATCAATAAACTTCATTAGTTCACCCAATATGAAGCTCAGAGGGTAAGCATCGATTGCTCCAAAAATGTCACCCGTCAAGGTTTTTCACCTAAAATATGTTTACAAAATCGAAGAATTCTTTGACCTTTAAAAAATGCCTTCCACATGTGTTTATTTCATATTATATATAAATAAATATTTTATAGCATATAGTGACTTAGTTAAAAGTTGAATTTAAAACATGTTTGTGTCAAGGTAAGTTGATGATGTAGGTTGTCTAATTAAAAACTAAATTACCCGTAAGAGGTTTTATTGTTTAACAATCTATGCCGGGAAAGTTGGTATTGACTGAGCTCTGTGGTCACTTTGCCTTTACGACTGATTCATCGGTTCTGTTCCCTCAGCTCCTCTTGACGGCCCACAGAGACTCCAAGCCATCAGTAATGCTCATTATCCTTCCCCGAATTCTATTATTGGTAGGGAGGAAACACTGGACCAAGTATCAGCGATTATTGAGTCTGCTTATGTGTTGGATGCTATTTTAAAATGTGACCAGACTTACCTTTCAGTAACTGTTTCACGGTGATCACAACTGCGCCGCACAAACGGTCCAATATCCGCTCGATATCCAAACATTTTACCAACCGGCTGCTTGTTTGTTTTTTCGAATGAACTCCCGATTACGGTAGTTGACTAGTGGTGTAAAAGCGAAAAATAAAACGCTCATATCAGTTCAAAGTCAAGCAGACATTAGTTCAATACAAATTTGTAGATAAAGTATTGAATTAATAATATAATAATATTAAGTAACAATAGTATTAAATAATATCAATAATATTAATTAATAATAGGAATATAATATAACAATAATAAGAATATAATATAATATTATAATATAATATAATAATAATATTAATAAATAATATTAAATAATATACTAATATTTAAGTTCTAAAAATTGATTTACGTCTAAAAAATAACAACAAATTAGGCTACAATTTACAACAAATTTATAGTAAACTAACCTAACTCCGCCGAGCGCTGTACGGCGCCTGCTCTTTGTGCAACATAATTAAAAACAAATCGAGTCGTAAAAACAAAATAAAGTAAAATCAAACAGGAATTTTAAACCCCAAGAGGTAAACATCAAAGTAGGATTTGAACCCGGGAACATTTCGGTTGATTAAATTTGTCGATATAGTAATATCGACAAATTTAATCAACCGAAATGTTTATTGTTCTATCAAATGAATTTATAATCGTTGCTAACAGGGTGATGAATTGTAACTTTCAGGAAGTTTGGCATGCTACGGCAGCCCAGTGGATATGTTGTTTGTTACTACGAACGACATTAGTGATTTTGAAACTTCCGTTTAGGCGATGCAGTTTTAATGCAGTTTTCAATATTCTAATGGCGTGTCATAGTGACAATTGTTGATGACCTATTGTGTTACATCATAGTTATTTCTAGTCTCCTATAAGACTCTTTTTAAATCATAAAATAAGTAGTATTACTGTGATATTTTTTACATCCAAAGTGGACTCGGTGTTTATCATCATTCATCATTAACGTGTAAATAAAAACTCAAAGCTTTTAAAGACACCAAAAATAGATTTTCCCATACATACAAATTTTAACGAATGGTGTTTTTGGCATCTGGGGACCTCAAAATGAAAAGTTATCATGGTCTTGGGCTTAAGTCTTACCAGGTGACTTACGGTAATAGCTTCTTCCCTAGAGGGAAAATTCGCTAAAATCATGGCGATGCTAGGGATTATTTTAACTTTTCTACCGAGAAAAAACCTCTTAAAGGTTTGATTTCCTATGTGAAAAGGTAAGGAGAGATGCAATAATTAAGTGGCTCTCTGAGAAGCGGTGGGGGAGGTTTCAATTTCCTCTTTCTAGTGATAACCACAGAAAATTATTGAGGAAATTGAAACTCTTTTTGAGGGATGAAAGTAAAGTCAGAGTGAAATATGAAGTGATAAAACAACCAATGTAGTTAAAAAGTATAATTATTATTTATAGTTAATGGTATATGCAACCAAGGGCGCGCGATCATCAGACTTCAGTCGTGTAGTCTGATCAAATGACACAGCTGATCGACTTTGATTTGTTATTTTATTCATGACCTCCAAAAAGGACATGAATCATAAAAGACAGGAGAAGGTTTTTAAAAATTTAGTAGTTAAGCTAAGATAGTCAAAATCGTGGTTAACCGTTTCTTAAAATGTTCTTTAAAGTTCCTGTAACGTTTTAACGTTTTATAAAGATTATTAAAATTTTTGTTAAATTTTGTAGTGATTTGTCATGCGAAATAGTCTGTAGAATAATTGTAAAAAGTAAAAGAATAACGGAGTATAATACACAGAAGGCGTACAGTACAGAAATATTTTACAAAGCTGTTGAATAATAAAACATATTTTGCATGTTCTATATGTTTATTAAATTATATTTCTTTACAAACAAATCCAACTGTAAGCGTTGCAACTTTGTTTGAAAACAATTTCTCTAGGTGAATCCTATGAAATAGTTAGTTATTCGGTTGGTTGGCAATTGAATTTAACTAAATTTAGGAAGAAAGCTAAATTCAAAGTCTACTAGGAGACAATGTCAGAAGAACCTTGTTTATGCATATTTAGTTTCGAATCAGATTCCAAAATTAGTTCAGAAATACTAGTTTCCGAAGATATTTATTTACATTTACTCAACTGATAAAGAGAACCTTTGAAGTTAAATCAAGTCCAGTAACATCCAATCATCGCAATGGAGCAGTAGTCTGACTAGCGATGAAGCTGTCTGGACTATTAATTATTTCAATTACAATCTGGCCACTAATTTTCGTTATGAACTTACCACTTCGGATGAATCACAAAACTTGCTTCGGTCTTCATCAAGTCCTTGTTGTTTAAGCTTTTTATCTTCAAAGCAATAATTGATTACAAATCCTACTTTTTTATTAGCATGATATGTGTTGTTATAATTACGATATGTAATTAAAAATACACTGCAACACTTCAAAATAATTTATTATTGATTTATTTGGACTTTACCTATCGCTTCTTGTGTTTAAAACTACACTACGTTTCGGGAGGTAAGGAAACTCCTCCCGTTATCAAGTGAACCCTACTTACATCTAAATATCAAGTTCTTACACCTAACCTACATTTTTTCTATTTGTCCTTACATTTTATTTACACAAACACAAAACTAACAAATACAGATACAAAACAATACAATACACTAACACAACATGTATATACACGATCAAATGGAGAACTGCCAATGCATTACCTGTTCTGCATCTTTGCCTCCAAGCTGACCGTAAAATAGAAAAACTGCACTCTCATGCGCACGTCCTTACACTACCGCACCCTGCACTAACTTGTGTAAATAAATTGTAAGGAAATAATATACAAAAATTCAAAAAGTAGGTTAGTTAAGTGTAAGAACTTGATATTTAGATGTAAGTAGGGTTCACTTGATAACGGGAAGAGTTTCCTTACCTCCCGAAACGTGGTGTAGTTTTAAACACTAGAAGCGATAGGTAAAGTCTAAATAAATCAATAATACATTAAAATCCATCGCTATTATGAGTTTCAAAAACTTCAAAATAAATTTGCTATAAATATATTTTACAGTCAGTAACTATAAATTTGGATCGTCACACAAATCACCATCAGACCAAACAAGATTCTCTTATATCTAATCAACACAATTTAAATGTCAGCTTAAATAAACTTGGTAAACAATACTTAAAGCTGCTTCAATAGGCCAACAATTTCAATAGTTTCTATCGGATTTATATAGATAAATTATTATATTCTGCAGTTATACATTGGTTATACATTTTTATGTTACGCTTTATTAAACCAGTAAGGGCTTGTGGCATATCGCGAGTGCAAGATGATATATGAAAAGTTTAATGACAACTTAGAAGTGGCGAAATTTTGCAAAAAAGATAATTACCTTTTTTAACTCTTGTAATTAGTCAGAAAAGGTTTTACTTGCCGAGATCTTCTATGTAATATTTGTTTTATGATTAGTTTCTCCTTAAGTACGCAACATAAAATGCAAGTAGTTTATGACATCCGGTTACTGAAGATAAGAATTTTGATTATCAATTACATGATAAATGTTTACATTTCGGGTGAAACGTGTCGTTCGCTATCGAATATGCACTTTGTAATATTTTGTGTTATTGTATACTATCAAATGACGAGACTTGTAATATGCTACAACCCTATCACACTTTGAGAATGTAATGTGCTATTGTAATATTTAGTTTGTGAGATTTGTAATGAAACGTTACGAAGGTTAGAGTAAGAAGTAGCGATGTGTATCATTCGTTGACATTAATCCAACTCATTTGAGAACGAAGTAATTATCCCGACCCGTCTTGCGTAATTACGCGATGTTTCAACCTCCAGATGTAACTGACAATGTCATGTGGGTTTGTCTCTGTAACTAATGGGTTTGTCTCTGAAATCTCACCTGAGATTTTAAATGTACCTACCAAACCATCTTCGTTAATCCAATGAAAATGTTTAGTAAAATGTTTCATAAATAAATGAGTTATCATGAAAATGTATTTCCTAGCCTGCATAAAACTCAAATTGTAACATATTTGTATCAGTAACGTGTATAGTTTAATAGTGGTTTAGATATCTGCTTATTGGTAATCCAAACTGATGCAATGACAACTAGTTTTGACTTCTTACGAAGTCATCATCAGGCCTTCCAAGGATGTGGTTGTCCTGTGCAAGGATACCAATACTCAATTTTTCCTGAGCAAGGATCCCTCTGCAAGGTCAAGGTAATTAAATTTACATAGTTATAATAGTTTTGAGGTTAAAACCATTGAATAAGCTCCTGGAGTTAAATAAATACAGCCAACATTGTATAACATAAATAATCAAGAGGTTTGAAACCTGTTGCACACTCAAGCATCCCCCGACACACCATATATACTCTGATTAGCACATAAGAATTCACTTTTAAAAGATTTTAAAACTTTAGATAAGTTTTGTAGCCTTGATAAAAATTCAACTACTACGTCCGACCGTACTAAAACAAACATAACAGTAACACCCCACATAACAGTAACACCCCACATAACAGTAACACCCCACATAACAGTAACACCCCACATAACAGTAACACCCCACATAACAGTAACACCCCACATAACAGTAACACCCCACATAACAGTAACACCCCACATAACAGTAACACCCCACATAACAGTAACACCCCACATAACAGTAACACCCCACATAACAGTAACACCCCACATAACAGTAACACCCCACATAACAGTAACACCCCACATAACAGTAACACCCCACATAACAGTAACACCCCACATAACAGTAACACCCCACATAACAGTAACACCCCACATAACAGTAACACCCCACATAACAGTAACACCCCACATAACAGTAACACCCCACATAACAGTAACACCCCACATAACAGTAACACCCCACATAACAGTAACACCCCACATAACAGTAACACCCCACATAACAGTAACACCCCACATAACAGTAACACCCCACATAACAGTAACACCCCACATAACAGTAACACCCCACATAACAGTAACACCCCACATAACATTTTATGATTTTTGTGTAATAAATAGAACCAAAAGTGACAGAAAAGCCATAACCGTATATTTTGACAAAGTTGTCAAGCGAAACGAATGATAAATATAATATGTTATGTATTGCAACTTGGAAATTCTCAACGATTATTCTTATTCCTCTGCGTAGGAAACTGAACGATTTAAACAACAGTTGTTAAAATTACTTATCGAGGAAGTTGTGGAAAATATGATTACATATCATTATCTTACGAGGTTTTTTGATTCATGTCTATCAATCATTGAATGCGAAAGCAATACGAAATCAATCATGGAATCATGGAGTAAAATAGTGGGATACGTCATGACGAATACGTGAATTCGAAAGGCTTGTGTTTCAATCTAAAATTGAATAGATGGATTTAAATCAAGCTTCACGGTATGATTTTATAATTATTTTATTACACAGCAAATATAATATAGTTTGCAATCACTTAGAAATTACCTTCTATATGAAACCCCTGCTAACAAGATTCCTACTAATCTTCTCTAAGATTATAAATACCAGGTAAAAGGTATATCAGAAGACGTAGTGAACAGGAGAATCAACTCATGAAGGTTGTATGATCCGTATTTACCGTATGATCGTATTATATACATCTTTGTAGCAGAAAATAAACAATTAGTGAAGTGCTCTCAGATAATAATTTCCCTTGAATGAATACGCATTTTATCTTTTCACTGAATAAGGCTTATAACAAAGTAATACAAATCTAGTCTCTTGATACAAGAATTATTACATGGATTCTTCCACGTTTTTAAAAAAGTAACTTATTTTTAGATGTTCACTTCTCTGACCGACATTACCTGTAAAGGAAGTAAAAATTCAATATAAAACAGTTTAAAAATTAAATAAGATATGCACCAAGTTTCATTATAAATCACAAGAGATTACGATCGTATGATTTAGTTATTACAAATAACTAGCAGATGTCCCGTTCTCCACACGGGGATCTAGCAGGCATAGTTCAGTTATACGTTTTAAAAGTTCATTTACATTATAATCAGCTGAATAACTAAATCAAATATATCTCCATCAGATTAACATTGAAACTTTGAGAGCTCGTGGGGCAAAGCCCCGTGGTCGAGAGTTTATGGAATTCCCAAAAAGCACATCTAGAGGTTAAGAGCTTTCAATTGACACCAAATATGTAAATGAAATAATAGTTTTAGGAGTCGAAAATCGCCAAACAAAAATCAAGAAATTCTGTTAATAATATAGATACAAAATTTAATTATTTTACTTAAAATTGATTATAGTCTTAAATATTTTACACAAAAAATACTCCCTGCTTAACAACTAAAACAGCGCTGTATTTTAATACTCAAAACATAAAGAACCTCAACACCTTACATAATCTGGTATATTTACAAAATATTTACTTACGTAATCAACACATGTCAACTGTTCTAGCTTGTCTTCACGCTAAACAAGTTTCGGAAGAATTAACGTCCATCTTCAGCAGTGGCGGTTCGTAAGATGGACGGTAATTCGTCCGAAACATGTTCAGCGTGAAGTCAAGCTAGAACAGTTGACATCTATAGGGTGATTAAATAAGAAAATAATTTGGAAAAATTACAATGCTGCATATTAACAGACAGCGCGTGCTGCATAAATGTAAATGAAGATTATATTTTTGCATTTCATGAAGTTTTAGTACGAAATTAATTTGAGTAGGAAACAAGGAAACACAAAGTTAAGCCGAGAAACTGAGTGGAAGGAAATAACGTTAATTCATTATGGCACTTCCCCCTTCCATTGAAGAAGTTGTTTGTGCACAAAATAAGTCTTGTTAATGGATTCTAGAGTTTAATGCCATAGTTTATTGTTCTTATGCGAGCTTAATGTTCACGGCAATTTCATGTTAGATTCTTATGTTAAACTTATTATTTTGCAATCATCTAAAGATTTACCAAAGTAAAAATGTTTTTGGCATACAGTTATTTATATTTTCATAACCTTTAACATGTGGATTGTTTTATTTAATGCTGACTATTTATAGCGTTGTATATTTTAAGATGTATTTGGTGGATCTGGATGTCGCAATACTAAAAACACAGAGTGTACGACATATCAATTTAAAATATTACGTCACTTGTTTGATGCATTATTTGATCCTAGACATGCAATGACATGATGATTTTTATATACATATTTTTCATTTATATTATACGTTGAAGTATAAATTCAGAAATGTATATAATATAAATTATAAATAATATAGATATTATAGTGGTTAAAACAGAAAGTATTAAGCTCTAAGCTAGCGAGTCGTCTCGCCAGTTAAAGTAATGTGTGATATAGGGTACATTACGATACCGATTAAGTAGACATGGAATATATGTCAGGTTATAGCCTGAAGTAATACCAAATAGGTCATGGTCAACGCTAAAATGTCAAAAACCACATTAAATTAATTTTAATAAAATTAATTAAATTAATTCAAACGTTTTTCAATTTACGTATTTTTTACGACTTTTCTCGTCTTAACAGTTCCCCAAATACTTTTATTGATAATTGCTGATGATTTTAAAAAGCAAATTTCGTATCACTTAAAATGTGAAATGTTTTCAAATTTGAAATTCTTCTTTGACTCCCACCAAAAGGACGGGGGAACAAAGACACGTAATAGAGTGGCGGAAACACAAAGACTGTGCAGCGCGTGTGGTTACTGTCGGCCCCGTTGGTGACAGATGAAACATTGGCCGCCAATCACGCAAGCCGCTAGGGGGGTTGGCTGAGTCCCTTCATCCAGTAGAGTCACAGTAGAAATCGTCTTTGTACGAATGATTAGATGAACAATAGTTAAAATTAATTTAATAAATGCTCCGATACGTCATTTTTAAGTGGTGTCATTTGATTTGTAAACTGATAACTGTAGATCTCTCGATTGAAATTCATTAAGTCTTAAGTAGCTGTGCTAATTTAAGTTTAATAGATATATTATTTTAATTATTGGGACAATTATGTTATAGTTTTGCAATGCAAAATTAAAATTTACGAAATATGTATTTTAGTGTTTAGCTATCTTGTGTAAAACTGGATACTTATACGATATTTACGTTGTTTATAATATTATAAAAATAAACTGTTCTTTTTAACTCCATTTTTAGACTGTCAATTATTTTCCAAACTGATATTCAAGGGAAATCTGCATTACCTGACGATTTATGTTACGTCATAGCTGATTTTGAAGGTTTTAATCATTCCTTCGTGAACACTTTGGCTAGGGAATCTCATCCGGAACGTCATAAATGACGATTATACCATTTAAGATTTAATATTCAGTCACATTATTCTTTTTCAACCTTATTGTGTGGTTTTAGTTTTCATGCATACTAATTGCAAAGAGCCAACCAAAATACACCTTAGTGGGTTTTTACTTGTCAAAAATCTAATAAAAACTCTAAAATCTGTACATTTTTCAATTCCGGCTTTGCTTTGCTTGTCTTGTATACGGGGTCTACGTAAAAAGAAACCCACCTGATTAATTTGCTTCTCTTACAAATACAAAAATAGGGTCTTGACGTAGTGGTCTGAACAATCAGCTGATAAGGTCATGACCCTCCCCCCCTAGCCCCTATTGATCCATTATTTCCTGGCCAATGGAATAACACTGGATACTTGTCCAATCTTATAGTGACGCAGATTGTGTAACAATTACATATATACCTAAATACCCCGTCGCAGCAAACCTGCGTACTCAGCGAATTTCCTATGCATGCATACATTTCTTACTACCACATAAAGCCCCTTACCAAGTTTCATAAAAATACTTAGTTAAATAAGTAATGTATAGCATTTTATTTATTCTCCATAAGAATAATATTAAGGCTGAGATCTCAGGTTTGCTGCAACGAGGAAGATAAAAATGTGGGTTTCTTGCAATTATCAATATAACTCAACCAGGTGAAGCTACATACCAAGTTTTAATGATTTATGTTCATAATTAAGGGAGATGTAAAGCTTTACGTATTCTCCATAAGAATAACATTAGGGATGAGTATGCAGGTTTGCTGCTAAGAGGATAATCAACAAAAAATCAATTTTTGTGTAAATATCAATATACCAGTACTAGGTGAAGCCACATACCAAGTTTCATCAATATACGTTCATAAATAATCGAGATACAAAATTTTAAATATTCTCCATAAGAATAACATTGGACAACGTACTGTGTTTACCACTTTGAATATCTCGGCAACGGTTGGACGAAGAATAGCAATTTAAACACCAAAATGATTGTTTTGTAGAGCTAAAATGATTGGTAAAAGCAAATGTGAAGTGTACAGTAAAATTAATTAAGGAAAAGCTAAAAACCATTCTCCCATGGGAGATTTTATGAACACATTTTTTTGATTTTCTCCGCAACCATTTAACCTAGGTTAATGATTCAAAATACTATATTATTTGTTTTTTAAGCTCTATAAAATGGTTAAAACAAAAATTGTGTGTTTTAAAAAATTCAGGGTGAAAAGTGCAAAAAACTGATTGTTGGAAAATTTTAAAACCCCATAAACCCCCTTTTCCATAGTCCGATTTTTCTGGTTTTAAAGTCATGAATGTTACTTTACACATTTTAGCCAAATTTCATCGAAATCCGATGTTTTTTACTCAAGTTATCGCATTCACGGACACACACACACACACACACACACACACACACATATATATATATATATATATATATATATAAATTTGAACGAATAGTGTTTTTGGCATCTGGGGAACTCAAAACAAAAAGTTATCATGGTCTCGGTCGCAAGTCTTACCATGAGACCTACGGTAATAGCTTCTTCCCTATAGGGGAAATTCGCTAAAAGCTACTTAAAGATTATTAAAAATAAATGTACTCAATAAATTTTCACTAATGGCTTTCTTTCAGGCACATTATTTTATTCATTTAGTTGATTATATTTTATTTTATTTATTTAGGTTGACACCAATAATACATGCAAGTAAAAGATCGCAAAAATACATAAAATACAGTGAAAATAATTATTTGGCTAGTGGTACACTTTGGAAAATATAACGAAAATTATCCAGATACTGACAAACGAAATGATAACAATGTACCAGTAATATAGTTTAGTAATATAGTAACACAATTATTGAAAGCACAACGAATTAGTAGCATAAACACGATGGTATGAAACCTGATATCTGTTATAAGAAACGATGCAACAGTAAAAATATGCATATTAGGTGAGCAATAGACGGGAAGTTATTTTTAAGGCTAAATACTAAATAGCAAAGAGGATAAGTTTAAGGAGAGTTATGCTAGGATCCACGGTCGAGTTGATTATCACAGATGCGGTGTTGCCTAATGGTGTTGGCCGCTCCCCTCAAGGAGAGTTATGCCAGGATCCACGGTCGATTTGATTATCACAGTTGCGGTGTTGCTTAATGGTGTTGGCCGCTCCCCTCAAGGAGAGTTATGCTAGGATCCACGGTCGAGTTGATTATCACAGTTGCGGTGATGCCTAATGGTGTTGGCCGCTCCCCTCAAGGAGAGTTATGCTAGGATCCACGGTCGAGTTGATTATCACAGTTGCGGTGTTGCCTAATGGTGTTGGCCGCTCCCCTCAAGGAGAGTTATGCTAGGATCCACGGTCGAGTTGATTATCACAGTTGCGGTGTTGCCTAATGGTGTTGGCCGCTCCCCTCAAGGAGAGTTATGCTAGGATCCACGGTCGAGTTGATTATCACAGTTGCGGTGTTGCCTAATGGTGTTGGTTGCTCCTCTCATGTTGCTGCGCTTGTAGTTAGATTGGCATCAAAGGGTTCTGAAATTGCGTATAAAGATGCTAGAAATTAATCTAGCTGAAATTTTATTTAGATTTAATGCGATTCCATACAAAGTTTGAAAATATCTTGTTATTATTAGAGTAATATTATACTGCTAGTTAAAGTAGTTAATTTAATTCAATATAATTTACATCCAACTGATTACCATTACATCATTGGGAATATATTAAACTATTTTTGTTCAAATATATGTGAAAATGTTAAAATAATCAAGATGCCACTAGGCAGCTATGCATAAATTGTAATTTATTTACTACGAATTAATAAATTAAATTATTATAAACTACAAACAAATAATCTTGAAGTATGATTATCCTGAATATCTTGCGGTTGATTATTGTAAACAAGGATTTTAATGAAGTAATACAAATTTTTTAAATATTAACATATGGAATCGCTTGATACTTTTCTATAAAATATGTTGCTAGGGTGGAATCCCTGCTTTTCGGCACCTTGAAAAACCAAGAATTCTTTTGTGGACCTTTGAAAACTTAACAATAGAGTTTGGTCCATGACCAGCTTGAAGGTAATTTTATTTGAGACCCAAGCCTCCCCAATCAAAACTAAGTGAAGCCGTCAAAATATACAGTTAAAATAAGTTTTAAAATGGTGTATCGATACTCCAAATTTCGAGCTTCAACCCTCAGTGCGTGGGATGTGGAGTATTTATATTTACCCTCCTGTCACAGTAAAAATAAACACACATCTACGATGAAATAAAACCGTTTATTAATCTTAGTGAAACTCACACATTCTAACTTACTCACATATTTATGGTCACTGACTATGTGTTCTGGCGTAGAGGTTAGAGCACGAGACTTAAGTCTGTAGGTCCCGGGTTCGAACCAAGCCGACACAATAGCAATGCGATACTGCCCGGTCCAGCTGGGACGGAGCCCAACTTGACATTTAATTTGTTGCAAGCCAATGAATATACTTATATTTTATGGCAATAAAGGGTATTTTATTTTATTTTAGCTATAGGGACACCTAGCTAGAAAAAATAAGACACAAAAATATCTAAAACATCAAGTATGAGACAAAAATATCTAAAACATCAAGTATGACACAAAAATATCTAAAACATCAAGTATGACACAAAAATATCTAAAACATCAAGTATGACACAAAAATATCTAAAACATCAAGTATGACAAAAAATATCTAAAACATCAAGTATGACACAAAAATATCTAAAACATCAAGTATGACACAAAAATATCTAAAACATCAAGTATGACACAAAAATATCTAAAACATCAAGTATGACACAAAAATATCTAAAACATCAAGTATGACACAACAATATCTAAAACATCAAGTATGGCACAAAAATATCTAACTCCAGGTTATATTAGGTACAATTATTCTTGTCAACCGATCATGTATTTTAAGGCATAGTTATATCTAGACAAAAAACACATCAATGGAATATACTGGCCTACTTATAAGGTAAGACTTTAGAGCACTCTTAGATTGTCTTTCATTATTAATCTTTCTTTTTTTCTAGGAACATATTTCATAAGTTTAGAGCCCAAAAATGAAGTTTTTTCTTGAAAAATTCTAAATGTTGTTGTTCTACACTTAAACGATGTCTGGTGCCATAATCATGACCTAAAACAGTTTGCAATCCTAAACGCAATATAAAAATGAATATAAATGTTTCCAGAGTATAAATGTTGTAAACCGTTAAAATGTTAAGTTCACAAAACAGATGCTTCAATGAATCTTTCCACTTTAAATTTAATATTATTCTTATAGCTTTTTTGAAGCTTTAAAGTTTTGTCCAAATTACTTTTTTTGGTTGATCTAAATACACATATTCCATAAAAAAAGTGTGACTGAATCAATGGGAAATAAATGTTTTTTAAAGTTTTCAGGCTGCATATTTTAGCCATTTTCCTCGAAAAAAAACAGGCCAGTTGTCACAAATAAACAGTTAATTATCACTGACACGGTTAGGACAACACATTGGTTCGTCTAGAATTAAAAAAATTAAAATCGAATAAACAAAGTGGATAATACAAAGTAAGGCTCCTGCTCTCATTGAAGAGCGAATTAAATTATTCAATCAAATTCGTTGGAAACCTATACAAAATGTTCACAATTACACACAGTTTTCTATTAGGGTTGAATGTCTTGTACTATATTTACAACATAATATGATGCTGTTAAGTCTGCATGTAATATGTTTTATTCGAGTCTTGTAAACAAAAGCTTCAACTCTGGTGAATAAACACCGTACAATGTTCCAGTCTCACTCAGTGGGACTCAAAGCAGTCGGAACAATTTTCGGAATAAAATTCAAGGAATCCTCTAGATCTGATTTCAAACAAAACAATATATTAACTTTTCCATGTATATACATTTCAGAATCTCTCATGTTTTTAAAAAGAATGCTAACTATTTTCAATCACTCCAACCAACTCATAACTACAGTTTACGCCATAGATTCAATTATCCACTTCCTCGCCACAATACTGTTATTTTATTTTTTATTTTTCAATAAACAACTGCTGCATTCAGCTTGCATCACACTTTTCATCGCCCTGCAGCTTAGTTTGAGGGTTCAACCAAAGTTACAACTGTTTAAGCGAGATTTGAAGACCTTTTAGCGAATTTCCCCTATAGGGAAGAAGCTATTACCGTAGTCGGCATGGTAAGTCGGCATGGTATTACCTAGGCCCGGGACCATGCTAAATTTTCGTTTTGAGGTCCCCAGACCCCAAAAACACCATTCGTTCGAAACTGTATATATATATATATATATATATATATATAAGGGTGTGTGTGTGTGTGTGTGTGCGTGTGTGTGTGTGTGTGTGTGTGTGTGTCTGTGGGTACGATAACTCTCGTAAAAAACCGATTTTGATGAAATTTGGTACAAACGTGTAAAGCAGCATTTATGACTTTAAGTTCGAAAACCATATGGATCGAGCTATCCGAAGGGGTATTTTGGGGGGGTTTTGTACCCCAAAAATGGGTTTTTTGAGTTTTTTACATACAATTTTTGAAAAAGTAAACTTTTATTTTTTTTCATTGGAATCAGCTTAAAGAGACGTACAATTTGATGTTTTAATCATTGCTCTACGTCAATTGGTTACTGAGATATTGAAAGTGCTAAACACAGTACGTTGTCCAATGTTATTCTTATGGAGGATAAGAAAAATTGTATATCTCGCTTATTTATCAACTTATCCTGACGAAACTTAGTATTTTGCTTAATTTCATTGTGGTCTATTGATATTTGCACAAAAACCCATTTTTTGGCCGATAGTTCCCGTAGCAGCAAACCTGCATACTCAGTCCCATGTTATTCTTATGGAGAATAATTAACGTGTTATCTCCTTTAATTATGAACATAAATTAATAGAACTTGGTATGTAGCTTTACCTAGTTGAGTTATATTGATATTTGTATAAAAGCTCATTTTTAGTTTTCCTTATTTCAGCAAACCTGCATACTCAATCCCCATGTTATTCTTATGGGGAATAATTAAAACGTCATAAATCGTTTATTTATGAATGTATATTGATGAAACTTGGTATGTGGCTTTATGTGGTATTAAGATACATTAATATGCATTGGAAATTCGCTGAGTATGCAGGTTTGCTGCTACGGGGGTATTTTGATCACCAAGGAGTACTACGGTGTCAAAGAGTATTGAGCTGATGAGACAGAATTACCTCTTTTTGTACTGTCTTTTTGTATATATGTAAACAGTGTAATTGATAATTTTATGTTAAACCCATTTGTATGACTATTTCTAATGAGCGCACACTTTTATTGCAATAAATAATTTGATTTGATTTAAGACCATTCGACTCTACAGTAGCAAGTAGTCAATGTGTATTACTTCATTCAAAATCCTTGTATTATCATTGTATGTCACACGGAGTCATAAATTAGCGTATGGTTATAGATTATTTTTTTGTTTTTTAAAGATTATAAAAATATATTACCGTCGCGTAAAAGACAAGGCTTTGTCGTTTTGATATAAATAAGTAAAGGCAAAAATTTTACAATTGAGGTTTCTCAAAACTTTTTATTTTTACAAAAAGTTTGGGTGGAAATAATACTAGTTAGTATTTTTATTGATTAAGATTAAGAAGATAAATAATGAAGCAAGCTGTAAGCTATTATAAAAAATGTTAAACTATTTTTAAGGAAAAGTTTTTCAAAATGTTTTGCGAGATTATTTTTACAAACGTTTTTCTATTTAAACAACTCAAAAAGGACTTAAACTTTGGCCTAAAAACCTTTACGAATCTAAAAATACGAACACTAACGAACACTAATGGATGTGTCACATTCAATAACAACGCGGCACTGAACATTAAGCCCGAGCTTCCGCCATCCAAAAGAGAAGGAGGTCTCCATGCATAAAACATTTCTGACTGGAAATGGCAACGCAATGCTAAATGTGTTTTTAAATGTATTGTAGTCACGACTTTTTCATAGACTGTCTCATTAACACTTTACTACTATTTTTTGTATTTATAAAACAATAGTAGCTGACTTTCATTAACTAGTTTGAAATTAATAAGCTATACAAGTATTTTATTTTAATCAACCCAAATTTCTTAAGTTTATTTTACTTAGTAATTCGTTTCCCCATAATTCAAAATTGTTAATAAAATAGGATGGTAACGTTAATGATGTAGACTACCTTCCATCGATTTATTACCGAATACAATTTATTTGAGTTCCAGAATTGTAGCCTAATAATTAGGACTTTGAAACTGAACGCAAAATAGGACAAGGAAATGACTAATGACGGAAAGAAGGTAGTTTAAATGATTCGAATACTCTGAAAGATATCCTTGGCCAAAGTCACAATACAAGATATATTCAGTGCTTAAACAGTCGCTAGCAGCTTAGAGTGGCTTTTAGCGAATTTCCCCTATAGGGAAGAAGCTATTACCGTAGGTGGAATGGTAAGACCTAGGCCCGGGACCATGATACTTTTCGTTTTGAGGTCCCCAGATGCCAAAAAAACTATTCGTTCAAATTTATATATATATGTGTGTGTGTGTGTGTGTGTGTCCGTTACCACGATAACTTTTGAAAGAAACACCCGATTTTGATGAAATTTGGCACAAATGTGGAGAGTAGCATTTATGACTTTAAGTTCGAAAACCAGATCGATCGCACTATGGAAAGGGGGTTTTATGGGGGTTTACAATTTTCCAATAATCGGTATTTTGCACATTTGACCCAAAAATGTTAAAAACATTCAATTTTGGTTATAGTCATTTTATAGAGGTTAAAAAAACAAATAATTTATTATTTTGAATCATTAACCAAGGTTAAGTGGTTGCGGAGAAAATAAAAAAAAAACGTGTTCCATGTTAATCTTATGGGAAAAAGGTTTTTAGTTTTTTCTCAGATAGTTTTACAAAAAACTTCACATTTATGTTTATTAATGTGTTTAGCTTAACAAAACAAACATTTTGGTGTTTTAATCGTTGTTCTACGTCCAACCGTTGCAGAGATATTCAAAGTGCTAAACACAGTACGTTGTCCAATGTTATCCTTATGGAGAAAAAATACAATTCTATACCTCGATTATTTATGAATGTATATTGATGAAACTTGGTATGTGGCTTCAACTAGTTGTGGTATATTGATATTAGCACAAAAAACAAGTTTTTGTTGATAGTTCCCGTAGCAGCAAACCTGCATACTCGGCCCCCATGTTATTCATATGGAGAATAAGTAAAGTTGTATATCTCCTTTAATTATGAACCTACATTAAGAGAACTTGGTATGTAGCTTCACCTGGTTCAGTTGTATTGATAATTGAAAAAAAAACACATTACTTATCTTCCTCGTTGCAGCAAACCTGCGTCCTCAACCCTAATGTTATTCTTATGGAGAATAAATAAAATGCTATATAACACTTATTTATGTATGTATTTTTGTGAAACTTGGTAAATAGCTCTATGTAGTAGTGAGTCACATATATATGCATTGGAAATTCGCGGAGTACACAGGTTTGCTGCGACGGGGGTATTTAGGGACCAGCACGATTTTATCGAGCTTGCTTCCTATTAACTGGTTTTCTCCTAAATACTACTAGTAGACCTGTGATTGAACCCTAGCTAAGTTCTTCCATCTTGCAGCTTATCAACAAAGTTATTGTTGACATTTATGATGTAGTTATTGTATTTATATTTATGACTTTTATTATAACTGATGAAATATGTAATATTTCATAGTATTATAACTGCATTAGAATAAAAATTGATCTCCATGTTATCCTTAAGGGCGAAAAACGAAATTTTAGGGTGGAACGTATTTTTCAGAATGTAGGTACCAGAATTGAAAATCTCTTTGCAAAACCACGGATCAGTCCCAGGACTACCTTAAAACTGGCATATACCAGTTTTGAGGCTGATAATGGGCACAGCAAATTAAGTTGTCATTACATATGGTAAGTCTTTTGGCTGTCTATTATGAAAAACTTTCCTTTCACCTTTGGTCCCTAAATTTGCAGCGGCTAATGACAAAATCTCTGGGTTTGGTCCCCAACCTACCAACCTAAGAATGGATGGTCCCTGGCTGTTGTACATGGATACCCTGTCAATTGACTTGACCAGTTGGAAGGCAGAATGCGGGTCCCCTGTTTGAGAGCCTCATCCCAGCTCACAGGGGCACGGGAGTTGGCCCTCTGAAGGGTCGATTTGGCTGCCGTCCCATCCCACCCATTCCTTTCCTGCTATATCCTATATTTCCGGTAACCTGCGCAACATCCCCGCTTATGGAATATGTGCCTAGCAAACATGCTGGGGTTCCCTAATCCGCAACATTGATGATGATGAACCAATTCGAAGCAATTATTTTCATTGTTTTACGTAAATTGTCAAAATAGGCTCAGAAATAACGGAGGAATTCCTAAAAAATGCCTTAGCAAATTACCTTTATAGAAGAGGAATGTAAAAAATGCAATAAGGTTTAAATTTAACATTAAAATAACGTGAAATAGTGTATATCTTCCATCGAAAGAAAAGTTACCATCATAGCTAATACAATTGCAGTGTCGAGAACGCCTGCTGGCCGGATGATGCAAAATGACTACAGCACTCATATTGCCTACCAGCTACTGCACGGCACTGCATGGGATGGCTTATTGCGTAGATTTTGACAGTGACCTGCGTGAACATTGTTTGTACATGCAGCGGAGTTAAGGGCAGACTCCACAAGATCTGTAGCCACGAAAAACAAAGAGTTACTCCCAACGTTCGGCACAACCGTCGATGAAAACAATTTGGTGATAGGTTATATTTTTAAAACAGAAATAACCGTAGCTGCAACAAAAATTATTTCGTTATTAAATTATTCTATCTCGAAACAGTTTTCATTTGAATAGTTTAAACTAAAGAAATAATTGCAATAAAAATTACAAATTATCTGATACTGTAACAAACGCTCCTAGGGAACCATCAAACCAAAACAGTGTTGAATAATTAACAGCTGTTGATGCTCTAGCTAAGCTCTAACTTGCCCTTTTGAATAGTGCTGGAGTGGGGGAGGAGGAGGGGGAGGGGTGGGGGAGGGGAGGCCACCCCCTCGCCACGAGCAATCTCCGACTCTTTCCCACAATCTCCACAAAAAAACACCATCATAATAATTAATTTATAGGAATTCTAATGTTTAATTAGAATCGTCACCATTATGAAAAGATTTAGGCGGAATGCTTCATAAGTAATTTCGTTAAAATAACATGTTATGCGTAATATAAATATTTAAAACGATGAAATAATCACAATCAAAATTGACTCTATCATTTAACACGGGGTATAGACCGCTAACGGTTAGTAGAGTTCATAAACATGTTTTTAATATACTTACTTACAATTTACTTACATTAATGTCAAAATCGGTTACCAAGAGGAATAGATGAATATTAATGTTACAAGGGAAATTATATCTATAAAATAACTCACAACGATAAAAATGAGCGGATGTATATTGCCTATTATAAGAATAAAAATGACAAGGCTGATTTTCCAAGGAAGTAGAGAAAGGGGAAAATGGAGAAAGTGGAATTACAAGTTTAAATACCCCCGTCGCAGCAAACCTGCATACTCAGCGAATTTCCAATGAATTATAACATAAC
The DNA here is from genome assembly GCA_963675035.1 of Allygus modestus. NCBI lineage: Eukaryota > Metazoa > Arthropoda > Insecta > Hemiptera > Cicadellidae > Allygus > Allygus modestus. The sequence continues at coordinate 5,405,786 of OY776111.1, forward strand.
ACATTAAGCCACTTAACAGGGATTCATAAGAAATATATTCACAAACAAGCGATATTTAAAATATTAATTATTCTCCATAAGAATAACATTGGGGATGAGTACGCAGGTTTGCTGCAACAAGGAACACAAAATAATGGGGTTTTATGCAAATATCAATAGAACTCAGCTAAGTGAAGTCACATACCAAGTTTCATCCATATACATTCATAAATAAGCGATATATAACATTTTAATTATTTTCCATAAGAATAACATGGGGACCGAGTACCTAGGTTTGCTGCTACGGGACCCATAGGCGAAAAATTGTTTTTTGTGCAAACAACAATAAACCACAACTAGATGAAGCTATATACCAAATTTCGTCAGTTTATGTTCATAAATAAGCGAGATATACAATTTTTCTTTTCCTCCATAAGAATAACATTAGACAACGTACTGTGTTTAGCACTTTCAATATCTCAGTAACCAATTGACGTAGAGCAATGATCAAGATACCAAATTGTTTGTTTTTTTATGCTGAATTCAATGGTGAAAATTAAAATTTGATTAAAAAAAAAATTAAATGTGGAAACCCCAAAAAACCCATTTTTGGGGTATAAAACCCCCCCAAAACCCCCCTTCGGATGGTGCGATTTGTCTGGTTTTCGAACTCGTTCAAATAAATGGTACTTTACACGTTTGTACCAAATTTCATTAAGATCGGACCTCTTTTACGAGAGTTATCGTGCTTACGGACACATATATATATATATAAATATATATATATATATATAAATATATATATATATATATACATATATAAAAATTTGAACGAATGTTGTTTTTGGCATCTGGGGACCTCAAAATGAAAAGTTATCATTGTCTCGGGCTTAAGTCTTACCATGAGACCTACGGTAATAGCTTCTTCCCTATAGGGGAAATTCGCTAAAAGGTAAATGAGTCTAGCGAACCCGCCTAACGGCGTTTTAATATTTCCTGCCACAATAAGAACGTACTGAATGAGGAGGGGGGTGTAATGGCCTTACACTGAAAGTGTGGAAAAGTGGAGACAAACGGTTGGCGGTTTGATGAGCTTCAGAGGCTCCGGTTAACAGGAACAAGTTTGAGAAAATTATGATAATCTCGGTGTGCATTTTAATTGATTACAGTCTTATTTTTCTTATAACACTAAGAAGGTAAAATAAAAATAAAATTATAAACGAGTTCGCACGCAGCACGCTGACGTGAGGAAAGTGAATTTCCACATACAAAACTTTTAAAACTCAAACCCTGTGTAAAAACATACATTATGCCAATTTTATTGAAATCTGAAAACATTGATTTTTTGGCTGTTCTGATGCTCCAGGTGTAATTTACCTGCAATGTTAGGAATACAATTTTACGCATTATAAGGTTAGTAGAAGGTCCAGTCAGGTTTAAAAGTAGGCGCGAGGTTGCTGGGGATGATACAAATACACCAAATAATGATTAACATGCTTTTCTAATGTAAAAACCCCATAAGACAACGTACTGTGTCTAGCCGAAATACATTTTCTTCAATAACTCGGTAAATATTTATGCTAGAATAACGAGACAGGGCTTAAAACTTTCGCTTCACTAATTCCCATTTTAATACGTGCATTAATTATATATCCAATGCTTTTATGACCCTTTTTGGGCCCAAAAACTCGAAGTTTGAAAGAATAATCCCCAAAAAGGGGTTTAGAGTTTTCCGATTGTTTTGCCCAATGGTCCCGGGCTTAAGTTTCACCGTGCGGGTCATATTATAGTTCACTTTCCATAGGAAATTCACTAAAGAGGTAGAATTATTATCAATCAAAGAGTTGAATTATTTAATGTATTATAATGAACGAGTGGTCCTGTTGCTCGACATAGAGCGAGGTCATCAAAAGAACTCTACAGATTGCGTTGGCACAATCGTTTCTGTTCAACCAAATGTTCAGCTCATAAGACGTGTTTATGCTATTTTCTATTGCATCATCAGCTGCTGTTAATTGCAACGATGATCTCAATTGTCTCCTTATGCGCAACAAATAAACTTCGATGGCAGCCGATGCTTCCACTTGTCCTTCAGAATAAAAGTACTGAAAATTAAAATCCACTTTTCAAACATTTTTATTGAGACCATCTATTTGACATCATCACCAGCGACAAACATATTTACAAAAATCGCCTTAGCATAATATAAAGATTTGTAAATGTAATTCGTATACTCCCAAATCAAAGTTAAAATTTTAACCCAGCTGCTTTGTTGTTAGCGCCTTGTTATTCGATTAAACAAATTTTTTAAATGGTTTTGGAAAAAGATAATTTTGAAACACGTGCCAAAAACAATATGAACCTGGAAATTTATCAAAATAGAATCAGTATCGACAATTCAGATTGTTTTGGATGTTTAGGGATGCCCTTTACAACCCTAAACTATAATTATAAACATATTTTTGTGGAAAATCACTTTTAAAATTCAGATTTTAAAAATAACTGGGAAGAATAGTAGAACTGTATGCATTTGCATTCAGATTTTAAAAATAACTTGGAAGAATAGTAGAACTGTATGCATATGCATACGTATGCATATGTGCAAAACCAGTATTTATGTAATCGGACCATCACAGTTTTACACATCACCTGACAAGAGTGAGTTAAATATGAATATGGAAGTGTTTCGTATTAGTTGGATGAAACGGAATAACTGTGTTTAATGTTAATCACAATTTAAACAATAGTTGTACGTATTGAATTGTGTCCAACTTTAAATATACAGTGTTACTTCAGGATCGCTTGGTCATATCATTAGTAAATTTCCTTTGGAAAGTGAACTATTAGCATGACCCGCACGGTGACACTTAAGCACGAGACCACCATAGAAGTTCCTAACGTGACCCTCTGAACACGTTTTGGGGGGTCATTCAAAATTGTATGTATGTATATATATATGTATATATATATATATATGTGTGTGTGTGTGTGTGTGTGTGTGTGTGTGTGTGTGTTTGTGTGTGTGTGTGTGTTTGCACTCTAGCGGTCGCATTTTTGTCCGATTTACTTCAAATTTGGTAGGGACGTTCCTTTCTGTAATCAGTTGGACAAGTTCATTGGGCAAAACAATCGGAAAACTCTAAACCCCTTTTTTGGGGATTAAACTTTCAAATTTCGAGTTTTTGGGCCCAAAAAGGGTCATAAAAGCCCCAGATGTAAAATCAATGCATTTAAAAAGATGGGAATTAGAGAGGCGAAAGTTTTAAGTCCTTTCTCGTCATTCTACATAAATATTTACTGAGTTATTAAAGAAAATGTGTATCGACCAAACACAGTACGTTGTCTTATGGGGGTTTTACACTAGAAAAGCCTGTTATTCCTTTGTTAGAGTACATTTATCATCCCCAGCAACTTCACGCCTACTTGCAAGCCTGTCTGGACCGTCTCCTAACCTTATAATGTGCAAAATTGTATTCCCAGCTTTGCAAGTAAATGAAACCAGGAGTATCAGAACAGCCGAAAAATCAATAATTTCAGATTTCAATAAAAATTGGACAAATGTATGTTTTTACACTTATTTTGAGTTTTACAAGTTTTTATGTGGAAATTCACTTCCCTCACGTCAGCGTGCTGCGTGCGAACTCGTTTTTCATAAAACATACAAATGTCTAGGAAAGCGGTAACCAAACAGGAGCATTGTTCACCACCATATTTACTCAGGTATAGAGAAATCCTGGAATTCCATGAATGTTGAATTGGTTCAGGTGTTTTTAAGCACGAATCACTGGTCTAGAATCGCGTTCGCCGCAGAAAAATCTCCAGTGAAAATAAACTAAAAGTGTTTTCGTTGTTTTTCCTCTGACACATTAAAATATCGTTTGTGCTTTTAAGATAATTCGTCAACTTAAACTAAAATGATCTATTTTACGATTTTGGTATATCTATAACAATAGTTTTGAACATTGCATAATTTCAAAAAAATCAATAAAAATGCAACTTTACTTTTTGCGATTTATTAAAAATAATAATGGTTATGTTTTACATTACATTTGCAGTTTTAGCAAATTTCCCCTATAGGGAAGAAGTTATTACCGTAGGTGGCATGGTAAGACCTAGGCCCGGGATCATGATAACTTTTCGTTTTGAGGCTCCCAGATTCCAAAAACACCATTCGTTCAAATTCATATATATATATATATATATATATATATATATATATATATAAAATAACCAGTGTAATAATATCGTGTAGGCATGATAACTTTAGAAAAAATGATCCGATCTTGATTAAATTTCAGCATCTATTTTCATGAGTTCGAGAACCAGACAGGTCGCTCTACTTTAAGGGGGGTTTTGTACCCCAAACCTTTTTTTGAATTGTTTACATATAATTCTTTTTAAACTCAAATTTTGGGTTAAACCATTAAATTCAGCTTAAAAAACAAACAATTTGGTAATTTGACCATCGCTTTACGTCAATTGGTTACCGAGATATTGAGAGTGCTAAACACAGTACGTTGTCCAATGTTAATCTTATGGAGAATAAGTAAAATTGTATATCTCGCTTATTAATGAACATATATTAATGAAACTTGGTATATGGATTCATATGGTTGGGTTTTAATGCTATTTGCATACAAAACTCATTTTGTGTGGTCCCCATGGCAGAAAACCTGCGTACTCAGCAGCTATAATGTTATTCTTATGGAGAATAATAGACATATGTTATCTTGCTTGTTTATGGACATAAATTGATAAAAACTTGGTATGTTGCTTCATCTAGTGGTGATCGATTGGTATTTGCATAAAAACTAGATTTTGTGGTCCTTGATGCAGCAAACCTGCATACTCAGTCCTAATTTTTGTCTTATGGGGAATAAATAAAATGTCATAGCTCGCTTATATTTTAATATGCTTTGATTAAAGTTGGTAAGTGGCTTCATGACTTAGTGAAGTACCATTTAAAATTCGCTGAGTATGCAGATATGCTGCAACGGGGGTATTTTAAATATCTGTCCGAAATAGTTTAATGCATCTTATATTATTATATGGGTTAATAAATGTCGGAATGTCTGATTAGTATTGTCATAAATATTTCATGTAAAATATTAAAATTAAAGTTGAGTTAGATTATTACCTACCTTCGTATACTTGTTCTGTAAGTCTAAAATGAAAAAGCAAAACATGATGTTTGGGAAACCGTTGTGTGCAACTACAATAAAGTATGTTATTTTATATCTAGTGTGGCGTTAAATTATATGTTTATTTAGTAATGCTTTTTAAGAAACAGTTGATCGTTGATATTTTGATATTAATAAGATCAGGGTTTGGACCGTTTATTGAAAAACGTAATTTCATAGGCTTATAAATGCGGAAAAAACGTTGTTGGTACTTTTAATAACAGCAGAATCCAATGAGAACGAGTAATTTGTTTTATACAAAAGTATCACAACTAAAAATAACCACCGTTCATTTAATCGTTTGGAGTAAATGTTTGTATTTCTTGGAGTCCTGATTTGCAAACACGTATTTGTCCCAGCAGTGTGTTTGGTTTGAGGGTTCAGATACTTAGTTGTCCAAAGTCAGTAATTTTATAACAAAAGCGACGAGCCTTGGGCGAAATGCAAAATCAAATCATGACGACCTCAGGTGAGTGGTCATGTTCTTGAGCCCTGAAGATGAAGCTTTAATGGCTATGACATCTCATGGAAACCAGCTAGGATCACCGTATCTGGATCAAGCTGGCAGAACAAAAGGAAAAGCAATATTTCTTTGTAGTATCAATTTACAGTAATTCTGTGCCTCAACAACAAAAATTAAATACGAGTTGTTTCTCTAAACCAAGGAGTTATTTTCTTAAACAAATTGGAGGTTTATAAATAGTACATAATTATTTTGTTTAAGAAATTAATGCGGACATTTTTCATTATTGATTAGTAAAACACGTTTCTCAACGTTTCGGGATCTGGAATCTGATTCCGCCTTCAGGTCAGAAAAATACCTAGATCATAACAATATTACAGAAAATATTAAGACACAATCCAGACAAGGCTGAAAAAACACAAAGAAGCTAAAACATAGAAGTGTAAAAGCAGTAAAAAAATAATCAAACCAAAAACAAAAGCCAGGCACATAACGGTTCGTCACGGGTCTGCACGGCGCAACCACTAGAGCGAGACGGTTTTACTACTCAGTGATGGAAAATGTCAGCAATAATTTCTTAAATCAACAACAAACTCACCATCACCAACAATGAATGTTAAACAAAGAACATAGTTACTGTTTGAACTGGAGATGAGGATGTGGTAATATAAGACCGCTATGTAATACGGCTCCTAGATTTATCCTGGGAATACCACGGGTAATTAAACAACCAAACAAACAAGCGGTTTCAAACAGCTTTTACTAATTGTGATTCCCGTATTCTCATCCCTGGACAGCTCTTGTGCTCCCCAATGCCCTGCTGCAATAACGCGTAGTTTAGAGAGCTTTATAGCATTTATTTTTTCAACAAGATACTAGCTAGTCCCCTAAACCGTTAATGGCTTTAGGTTAGGTAATTATTAGTGAATTTCCTATTGAAAAGTGAACTTTTAGCATGGTGAAACTTAAGCCCGGTACCACCATAGAAGTTCCTAACGTGACTCCCTGAACACGTTTTGGGGGTCGCTAAAAACGTTATATATATATAAATATATACGTGTGTTTGCACTCTAGCGGCAGCAATTTTTGTCCGATTTACCTGAAATTTGGTAGGAACCTTCCCTTCTGTAAACGGTTAGATAAGTTCGTTGGGAAAAACAATCGGACAACTCTAACCCCCTTTTTGGGATTTTAATTTTTCAAATTTTGAGTTTTTGGGCCAAAAAACGGCCAGAAAAGCCCCGAATTTAACATTATTGCATATTACATTGTTGTACGTAAAATGCAAATTTTCTTAGCCCTCCCTCATCACTCTATCATAGATATTTAAATATCGAGTTATTCAATAAAATCTTAATTGTCTTAACACAGTACGTTGTCTTAAGGGGATTTTACATTGGAAAAGGCTGTTTTTCATATCTTGATGTATTTTTATCACCCCCTCCCCCTATACCAACTTTTTATCCTGACTATACCTCCTCCTAACCTTATAATGTACAGCATCGTCATCCTAATAGTCAATTTAAATATAACCGGGAACATCAGAATAGCCAAAAAATAACATTTTTCAATCTTCCAAAAAAATTTTACCAGTGTTGTTTCAAACCCTTATTCTATTTTTTAAAGGTTTTAATGCGGAAATTCACTTACGTCAGCATGCTGTGTGCGATCTCGTTATTTTATTTGTTCAGTTAATTTCCCAAAATATTTGTGTTTTCAGTGATGCAGCTTGTTTGCAAACTCTCAGGAAATTGCATCAGAGATAATATAAGTGAATTATATAGGAAACTATTTACATTGTTTGATAAAGGAGAATCATATAGAAAAATATTTACATTATTTGATAAAGGAGAACTATATAGGAAAATATTTACATTGTTTGATAAAGGAGAACTATATAGGAAAATATTTACATTGTTTGATAAAGGAGATGATAAGGTTTGAATATTTGAACTTGATGTAGGTAGAAGGTATAAGTAACGACCTCAGGCAGTCCTTTTACATCACACATCCGCGTGACTATCTTCCGCTTTATTCGGTTGGATAATAATGGAGTTCTGAAATGTCATATGTATCGTTTGTGAACTCAAGCTAAATGATTCTAGAAATTTCCAATATTTTACATTCTGTGTTGAACAAAGCTCGTCGAAAGATACGTTTTTGAATAACTTTTTTTGCTAATATAGGCGGATTCGCAAAACAAAATATTCTCTGTTTAAACAGTTTTATCTATAATGTTTTCTAGTAAATATTATATTTCGAAAGCGGATTCACGGCAGACAGATTTAGCTTCGTGTTCCCAGAAAAAGAAGTCGTGGATGAGATATGTTTGAAATACTTTGTATATTACATGTATTTATTAATCAGAATAAGAAAATACAACGTGATATCCATCTACGACAATGTTATCACAAAATGTAAAAAAGTGGCAAAACATTTTTTTTGTTCAAAAAACTTATGAAAAAGTTGGATAGCAATGGAACATTAGCACAGTAATACATTTAGAAGTCAAGAATAAATGTTAAGTATTCAATTTGCATGGTAGACAATCCCTAGTTAATGTAATCGAATTAGGACAGGAGTTGTGATGGAGTAATGTGCAACGGCATGATGTAGAGAAGCGGTCTGAATATGGATGGATCAAGAAGATCTCTTTGCAAACAATCGCAAATAGAATCCTTTGTAACCTGAACCTCGCTTTTCAGTATAAAATACAGTCATTCAGTAGGAGATATCCGCGTGTTTCACGTCTCACTAACAAAACTGTAATCCTTAAATTAGTCAAATTAGTTATTGTTGTTTTACCAACACGGTGTGTGTCGTACCAATGTTATCAATCATATGTTATCAATATTTCCCTGGCTTTCGGTGGTGTTATCGCCACAAGGAAGTTTGTCAGGCACAAAACGTTGAGATCTAAATCATTTGTAGAAGTGAGCAGATAGACCACAGACAAAAAATGTACCCATTTCACACACGTTCATGGGTTGTTTCCGGTTTGTTTCGCTCTAAGAAAATATTTACAAAGCGTTACCTAGGAGAACTTTAGTATGCGATCCCAAATTTACAACGGACATAATTCGAATTTTGAAGACGGTATAGTGTAGTGTCATTTGAAGACGGTATAGTGTAGTGTCATTTGAGGACGGTATAGTGTAGTGTCATTTGAAGACGGTATATTGTAGTGTCATTTGAAGACGGTATAGTGTAGTGTCATTTGAAGACGGTATAGTGTAGTGTCATTTGAAGACGGTATAGTGTAGTGTCATTTGAAGACGGTATATTGTAGTGTCATTTGAGGACGGTATAGTGTAGTGTCATTTGAAGACGGTATAGTGTAGTGTCATTTGAAGAGGGTATAGTGTAGTGTCATTTGAAGACGGTATAGTGTAGTGTCATTTGAAGACCATGAAAAAAGTTGACTACAATATTGGTCTATTCTACCAACTTTGGTGTCTTAACATGTATCTGTATTGCCAGTACTTACTTGACTTGACAAGGAACACCTGTTTGTAAGGGATCGCTGCCACGTAATCACACTCATTACTTGAACATTCGGCTGATGCTGGTTTGATGGCTGCGATTTTATGTTGTAATGAAGTTTCGTTCTACAACATCTGAACTGATTGAGGGTACAAAGCAATGCAAATCTAAAGCAGGGAACTAATATTGTCAATTTATTTATCTGAATAAAGCAACGCTTTTGTTATCACACTAATATTATTTATATATGTGAAAGTATGGATGTTCGTGCGTAACTCTGAAGTTGCATCACGTGAAAACTACTGGACCGATTGAGCTGAAATTGTGCAGAGAAGTACTTGATAGTCCTGAGTAGCATAGAGGCAAATTAAAGTTGTGAAAATCCTATAGGGCTATACCCCACGGGGGTTCAAAGTTCCCATATATTCCTTATAGACATTAATTTTTTGTAGCTGATGAAAATACAAACAGCTAATCTTGATTCGTAGTAGTTCCACAGGCTAACCACAGAATGCAGCACACAAAACTATCATAGTTTTTATAAATAATTTAGAGAGAGAGTGGAATTAAAAATAAAAGTTGGACATTGCATTTGTGAAGGCAAACTTTTAGTTGAGTTTTGGTGATTATATTAGTCAAAGAGTATTATATGTTTGTTATCATATATTTTTCTCTGTTTTAAATATTATATCTTTGAATCAAAGGAGTATCACACATAACTCCTTGTTAAAACTAGTGACTGGAAGAACTCAAAGGAATAAAATTAAAACCTGAGGTAGACGTGTGCACTAACAAACTCTGCCTTAGTATGGGGCGCGTGGATTCTCAAGTGGCCATAAATTTCCACTTGTAAAGAATGTCATAAATTGCCACTTGTAAAGGATGCCATAAAAAGGGAATCAACTGCAAAGGTTATTAAAGTAGAACGAGGACATGATATTATATACTAGACTGTGGAATAATACATCATACTGTATACGTGTACTGCACCGTGTACGTGTACTGTACCATGTACGTGTAATGTACCGTGTACGTGTACTGTACTGTGTACGTGTACTGTACCGTGTACGTATACTGTACCGTGTACGTGTACTGTACCGTGTACGTGTACTGCACCGTGTACGTGTACTGTACCGTGTACGTGTACTGCACCGTGTACGTGTACTGTACCGTGTACGTGTACTGTACCGTGTACGTGTACTGTACCGTGTACGTGTACTGTACCGTGTACGTGTACTGTACCGTGTACGTGTACTGTACCGTGTACGTGTACTATACCGTGTACGTGTACTGTACCGTGTACGTGTACTGTACGGTGTACGTGTACTGTACCGTGTACGTGTACTGTACCGTGTACTGTACTGTACCGTGTACTGTAACATGTACGTGTACTGTACCGTGTACGTGTACTGTACCGTGTACGTGTACTGTACCGTGTACGTGTACTGTACGGTGTACGTGTACTGCACCGTGTACGTGTACTGTACCGTGTACGTGTACTGTACCGTGTACGTGTACTGTACCGTGTACGTGTACTGTACCGTGTACTGTACTGTACCGTGTACTGTACCGTGTACGTGTACTGACTGTGTACGTGTACTGTACCGTGTACGTGTACTGTACCGTGTACGTGTACTGCACTGTGTACGTGTACTGCACTGTGTACATGTACTGTACCGTGTACGTGTACTGTACCGTGTACGTGTACTACACCGTGTACGTTTACTGTACCGTGTACGTGTACTGTACCGTGTACGTGTACTGTACCGTGCACGTGTACTGTACCGTGCACGTGTACTTTACCGTGTACGTGTACTGTACCGTGTACGTGTACTGTACCGTGTACGTGTACTGTACTGTGTACGTGTACTGTACCGTGTACGTGTCCTGTACCGTGCACGTGTACTGTACCGTGTACGTGTACTATACCGTGTACGTGTACTTTACCGTGTACGTGTACTGTACCGTGTACGTGTACTGTACCGTGTACGTGTACTGTACCGTGTACGTGTACTGTACCGTGTACTGTACTGTACCGTGTACTGTACCGTGTACGTGTACTGACTGTGTACGTGTACTGTACCGTGTACGTGTACTGTACCGTGTACGTGTACTGCACTGTGTACGTGTACTGCACTGTGTACGTGTACTGTACCGTGTACGTGTACTGTACCGTGTACGTGTACTACACCGTGTACGTTTACTGTACCGTGTACGTGTACTGTACCGTGTACGTGTACTGTACCGTGCACGTGTACTGTACCGTGCACGTGTACTTTACCGTGTACGTGTACTGTACCGTGTACGTGTACTGTACCGTGTACGTGTCCTGTACCGTGCACGTGTACTGTACCGTGTACGTGTACTGTACCGTTTACTGTACCGTGAACGTGTACTGTACAGTGTACGTGTACTGTACAGTGTACGTGTTGTGTAGTGAATTGTAGATATGTGAATATTTTAAGATATGTCACGATTTATCATCGAATTTAGTTTTATTTCCCATAAAAATACTTAAGTCACGCCTCTTCCATGTGTTATTTTTTTCACAGTATATGTTTTTGTGCTGGTGTCGACATTGTTTAATTGGTATAATAGTACTTGTAGAAATGAGGAGCCAAGAAGTTTTAATCAAGGAATGTTTTACGCTAATTTATTTCAATTTAAAAACTCTATTTCACAGAAAAATGGAAACCAAACAAATTTAAGGAAATGTTAGCAACCAAAGTCCACAGTCAGAATTTCTTTTTTATTTGACCGATTTCTATGAAAATATCACTATGTTAATATGATCAAGTTTATTACACAATAACTCTTTTAAATATATTTAGTATAAAATAAATAACAACTAGAGTTTACCGTCTTACGGGGCAAGGCCGTACCTAACAACTAAACCCTACAACTGTATTACAACGTTACAACAATATATTTCCCTATAAACCCTTATAAAGTGAGTCTTTGCGATCCAAAAACACATTGTAAAACAGCTGTCTTTCGTTTAGCGAGCGAAAAATAATTTTTCGCTTACTGACAGCTAATAAACATCTAACAAATTGTTGCTTTGGGCCAAGCTAACTGACTCGGGGTTTATAACCTCAATCTCGTGAATTCAGCCAAAATGGATGTAAATGAATCCTTGTATGTTTTAGCATATCCAAAAACAACATTTTTAATGTAATTCAAGCAGTTGCAGTTGTATGTAATTCAAGAGTAAAATATCGTGATCGCTTTTGGAAAATTGTTTCCTCTGAAGCGATGAAGACGTTCTTCCACTCTTATTAAATGAATAATTATTCTGTATATTATAGATTTATGGATTCTTAAAGATGCCCATCGTGGCATATCAAACTGCGTACGCTTTTTTGTCTTAACTCCATATATTTTATACATTTATTTTACAAGTTTATCCTTTATTTTTATCAGCCTGTAACTAACTACTTGCATAACCTCCTATACATTTAACCAAAGCTCACAATTTTAAATTAATTGTGAGCTTTGGTTAAATGGAAATACTCAAAACTCTGATAGAAATATGAAAGATCAATTCAGATAGCTGACAAAAAGAAGCAAAAATATCACCGCCCGCTGTCTTTCGACATTAGTCAGTAAATTTGTCACGGGCAGCTAATTACTCTTCCACATGTCTTCTCAAGTCAGACGGCAATGTAATTAGTTTTCAACTGTTCAAATTGTAATTTCGGTTGTTTTTCTGTGAATACAAAAACTTGTTGTTTGTAATCTCGCTTTTTTTGTTTGAAATAAAAAAATACTGTGACAATAAACATTATATTTGAACAAGTTAAAATCACTGAATAAATTATAAATGAATGTACACGACTATTTAACGAAAAGGGGCTATTTATACTCATGGAAAGCCCAGTAAATTCTGCTTGAAATAAACAAAATAGTTAGGAATGTTATCGTGTTAATGCTGTCACAATCTATTGTGATAACATGTAAAGAACCCCCCCCCCACGGCACAATATCCCAGACACCGTTGATTTATTAAACCTGTTGAAGGTGTTTTTCATATTAATATGCAAGTATTTCTTCATTCGATATTCTTAGGTGTATTGATGCAACTCGTTTGCACATATGGATCAAATATATCAACTCACAGCACGAAGTACACTGACGCGTATCTTATATTTAATACCACTTTGTTGTAGGTCAGCTCGAGTTACTGAGTCTTATGTGTACAACTAGGAAGAAAATGTACATATTTTTAAGAATAAATATATAACGTTAAGGCTGAAAAGAACCCACGTATAACGAAGGATAGTAATTGTCGGGTGACAACTCCGGTGTCAGGGAAAGTAACGCAGACGTTTTAATTCATAAATGTTTCAAAGAACTTTCCTTACTAATTTTAAAATACAATTATCTACAAAGCGACATAAAAAAGTAAAGAGGTCGTTTAGTTGATGGATGACGTTCTCATAATGCACTTTGTCTGCCTCGAGTGTAACGTTTATAGCATTTGTTACTTTCAGCATCAGTATTTTTTATATTAACACTTCTTCAGCCACTTTTATCTAAATAAAAATATAAAATACCAGTCATTGACTCTTCGCAAAATATCCTTGCTAACTTGAAATTTGGTCTGTAGAGTATAAATTTACCACTACGTTCCTATTTTGTACTTAAACATTACAAAATAAGCCCCCATGTTAATAAAACCCTTGCTTCTAATCGATCAAATCAAACAAACCAGAGGCGATGAATGTAGAGTGAGTGCGCGGATTAGAATTTAAGCTTAACATACTTTAAATTTAAAATTTTCCCTATTATTGTTTGTATTTACAATTAATTCTTAAGGTTTCTGTTAATTATTGTTGTTTCACCCTTCACTAACCATGGCGTTTCTCAAAAATGTTGGAAAAAAGGTTAAATATATTTATATATTTTACTTATAAAAAAATAAAACAAACCTTATAGAATTTCCACTATAGGGAAGAAACTATAACCGTAGTCGGCATGGTAAGACATAGGCCCGGGACCATGATAAATTTTCGTTTTAAGGTCCCCAGACCCCAAAAACATCAAAACTGTATATATGTAAATACCCCCGTCGCAGCAAACCTGCGTACTCAGCGAATTTCCAATGCATAATGTATGTCTTAATACCATATAAAGCCGCATACCAAGTTTCATAAAAATATATTCATATATAAGCGATATATACAAGTTTAATTATTCTCCATAAGAATAGCATAGGCGATGAGTAAGCAGGTTTGCTGCAACAAGGAACTAAAAAAATGGGGTTTTATGCAAATATCAATATAACTCAACAAGGTGAAGCCACATACCAAGTTTTATTAATTTATGTTTATAATTAAGGGAGTCATTACATTTTACTTATTCTCCATAAGAATAACATGGGGGCTGAGTACGCAGGTTCGCTGCTACGGGGATAATCAACAAAAAATCAATTTGTTGTGCAAATATCAATATACCAGTTCTACGTGACCCCACGTGCCAAGTTTCATCAATATACATTCATTAATAATGGAGATATAAAATTTTATTTATTCTCCATAAGGATAACATTGGACAACGTACTGTGTTTAGCACTTCGAATATCTCTGCAACGGTTGGACGGTTTGGTGAGAACCACAATTTAAACACCAAAATGATTGTTTTGTGGAGCTGAGTTGATTGGTAAAAGCAAATGTGAAGTTTACATTAAAATTAACTTAGGAAAAGCCAAAAACCTTTTTCCCATAAGATTAACATAGGAGATTTTATGAGCAGGTTTTTTGGATTTTCTCCGCAACCACTTAACCTAGCTTAATAATTCAAAATACCATATTATTTGTTTTTTAAGCTCTATAACATGGTCTAAACCAAAATTAAGTGTTTTAAAAATTTTAGGGTAAAAAATGCAAAAAACCGATTTTTGGAAAATTTAAAACCCCCATAAACCCCCCTTACCATGGCCTGATTTTTCTGGTTTTCGAACTTAAAGTCATAAATGTCACTTTACACATTTGAGCCAAATTTCATCGAAATCGGACGTTTTTTACTCAAGCTATCGCATTCACGGACACATATATAGATATATATATATATATATAGATATATATATATATAGATATATATATATATATACCTATATATAAATTTGAACGAATAGTGTTTTAGTCATCTGGGGACCTAAAAAAAAATTTGTCATGGTCTCGGGCTTAAATCTTACCATGAGACCTACGGTAATAGCTTCTTCCCTATAGGGGAAATTCGCTAAAAATAATCCGATTTTGACGAAATTTGGTATAAACGTGTAAAGCAGCATTTATGAATTTAAGTTCGAAAACCAGACAGATCGACACATCCGAAGGGGTATTTTGGGGGGGGGGGTTTATACCCCAAAAATGGGTTTTTTGAGTCTTTTACATATCATTTTTGAAAAAGTCAAATTTTAGTTTTGTCATTGGAATCAGCTTAAAAAGAGCAAAATTTGGTGTTTTGATCATTGCTCTACGTCAAATGGTTACAGAGATATTGAAAGTGCTAAATACAGTACGTTGTCCAATGTTATTCTTATGGAGAATAAGAAAAATTGTATATCTCGCTTATTTATCAACTTATCCTGATGAGACTGTATATTGCTTCATATCGTTGTGATCTATTGATATTTGCACTAAAAAACATTTTTTGGGCAATCGTTCCCGTAGCAGCAAACCTGCGGACTCAGCCCCCATGTTATTCTTATGGAGAATATGTAACGTGTTATCTCCCTTAATTATGAACATAAATTAATATAATTTGGTAAGTGGCTTTACGTAGTTGAGTTTAAAAAACCTACCTAGTTTTACCTAGTTTTTACCTAGTTGAGCGATATTTGTATAAATCCCAATTTTTTTAGTTCCTTGCTTCAGCAAACCTGTATACTCAACCGCCATGTTATTCTTATGGAAAATAATTAAAATGTCGTAAATCGTTTATTTATGAATATATTTAAATAAATAAATATACAAAAAAAGTGTCCACAAAAACTACTAAACACAACTCACTTGAACCATGAAAATGCAATATTTGCAAAGATAAAAGAAATAAGAAATTAAGAAATAAGAACCAACATATAATAGAAAAAAAAATCCAAAAGCATATGCAAATTTACTACATTACTGTATACAAAATTCGATCCATATGTTAATTTTAATTTACATGTTTTGTTTTAGTTTTTAAGGTTATTGATATTTTGACTTGAAAATGGCTTAATAGACCGAAACTAGTCGTCAAAATATAAATTATGAAACTAAATAAGGGTACTTTGTTCTCATAATGATAGTAAAATTAATATATATATATATTGATGAACATTGGTATATGGCTTTATGTGGTATTAAGATACATATATAAGCATTGGAAATTAGCTGAGTACGCAGGTTTGCTGCTACGGGGGTGTTTTACCATCCGATCTCTCTGATATGAAAGGCAAAAAGTTAATACAGCTTCATACCACGTTGTATCATAATCCGACTTTGGTTCAATATTAACACTGACAGACTCTAACCAAACACAAACAATATTGCGTCTCTAAAGGTGACTCAATGCCAGTTTGCAGCATTTAGAATTTGTACTCGAAATATTTCTAGATCAGTTTCATTTCTAATATAACGAGAGGTTTAAAAACTGGGAAAATGTGAAGGTGGGGAATCAAAGTAGAAAAAGTTAAAACCGAGGAAATAATAAATGTATTTTACAAAGATACAGATACTGTTAAAACTCTTTTGTTCTTTTAATTCAAAATATTTCTCTGAACAAATTACTGTCCAAGCAAAACGCAAAGTTGTAGTTGCAGTTACAGTAATTCTCCATTTAATTTGTTAACGTTGGGGATTGTTTTGAAAAATAATATTTCACCAGCTAGGTGTTTGTAAATTAGTTTGTGACGTAACCCTGGAGGCATAGTGACGAGCGATGGAAAATCCATGTACGGGATTACAAGCGGCTGCCCTTCGGAAGTCCAATTAAGTTAAATCATAACAAAATAATCGTTTCGCAGCTTCGATGGTGAATTCCGAATACATCACGATTCATCATACAATCATACAATATGCTTAATAAACTATGTGTGCTCACTTTGGGAAGGGTTAAAGACAAGTATGAATTTTCAGAAAAACGTTGAGCCGCTTCAGATTTGGCCTTGCCTGTGTTTTATAATTAAAATCACAGTAAAAGTAATTGGGTTTAATGTTTTCATGTTTCACCTTTTATAATATGTAGGCGTTTCAAACAAACTTTAACTTCAGTTTTTAATAATTTTGCAAAGCTTAACGTTTATTAATATTTTTAACGACGATTTTAGGACTTTAAAGAACATACCACAAACTATGATTTTATTTCTAAATCATTAACTTTTCTATTCGCGATTATTGAGCTGATAGTACTAAATTTTGTAAAATATTTTAGTTGGAAAAAATTTAATGAGGTGGGTTTTTTAAGAAAACTTATATATGTTATATATATATATATATATATATACTTATATATATACTGTATTTATAATGTACTTTAATAACTCCTTGTCACCTTTACGACTTAGTATTCAATATAATTAATAAATAACTTAATATTCATAAATGTATATGATCAAGAACTGTTATATGTAAATGTAGTTTGTTAGTCTCAAGATGTTGATGTTTTCGTGGTACAAGGTATTTCCTGCCATTGGAATTAAGAATGTAGTGTCCTAAAGTCATAAACAGTACACACACGTTCTCTTAATACATATTAAAAATCTCAATTATCCATAATGTTTAAATTTAAAATAGATAGCATTTTTTAATCGACTTTTTTATTCGAGTGATTCAGACCCATTCGGCCACCTTACTGGAGGATACGAACTGCGTGTTAAATGGTTATAATGGTGATTCGAGTACGACCAATTTTGTAATATGTTGTTTTTTAGTGAATTTCCTATGGAAAAATGAACAATTAAGCCCGGGACCACCATAGAAGGTCCTAACGTGACCCCCTGAACACGTTTTTGGGTGTCGCTAAAGATTGTATATATATTTATATAAGTGTGTGTGTGTGTGTGTGTGTGTGTGTGTGTGTGTGTGTGTGTGTGTGTGTGTGTGTGTGTGTGTGTGTGTGTGTGTGTGTGTGTGTGTGTTCGCACTCTAGCGGTCGCAATTTGTGTCCGATTTCCTTGAAATTTGGTAGGAAACTTCTCTTCTGGAAATAGTTGGACAAGTTCATTGGGCAAAAGAATCGGACAACACTAACCTCCTTTTTTTGGAATTTTAATTTTTCAAATTTTGAGTTTTTGGGCCCAAAAAGGGTCAGAAAAGCCTCGAATGTAACATTATTGTATATTAAATTATTATACGTAAAATTACAAAATTGTAAGCCCTCCATCATAATTCTAGCACAAGTATGTATCGAGTTATTAAAGAAAATGTTAATTGTTTTAGCACAGTACGTTGTCTTATGGGGATTTTACACTGGAAAAGGCTGTTTTTCATATCTTGATGTAGTTTTATCACCCTCAATACTCCTATACCAACTTGTTATCCTGATTATACCTCCTCCTAACCCTATAATTTAAAACATTGCCATTCTAATAGTCAATTTAAATATAACCAAGAGCATAAGAATAGCCAAAAATAAAATTTTTCAATTTTCCAAAACCATGTTACCAGTGTTGTTTTAAACCCTTTATTAGATTTGTTTAAAGGTTTTATTGCGGAAATTCACCTTCCTCACGTCAGCGCGCTGCGTGCGATCTCGTTTAGAATAATATGAAAATAACTTTGAGTTGCATAATCTGAGCATCTGTGATTATTATAAATCACGATGATATAAAAGGCTCTGTCTAATTGTTTTTGACATTTGACAAAATAATTATATAAATATTGTTGCTTTTCCCAACTTTAATTTTCTCGATGAGAGACGTCCAAGAGAGAAAATGCTTCTTAGAATACTTTAATTGAGTTTGTCGGAGTGAAAGTTAATTTTCAGAAATAATTTGGTTGACATTTAGCTAATAAGGTGGTCCAGGTTTTCCTATTTTGTATCTACTTCTAAAAGAATTTCCACTAAAGACTCTTAACACACTGATTGGTATTACACTAGGTGGAATGAAGTTAGTGTTAAAAACTGTTTATGTATAAAGTAAACTATAAATTTAATAAAACCTGTGTACTTAAAAAAATCCTATTACAAAAACAATATATAATTAAATGAAATTTGTTTCCTAACTGGTATATGTTTTATTTTTATAACCAATAATCTCAAGTTGATCTAAGTTAAATCTAATACTATTTAAACTAGAGTGACGTCAAAACCCAAATATTTTTACATTGTTTTAAAGCTTAATTAATGGCACAATTTTGCATAACCATCGTCACACATTTAAATAAAATATCACGTAGAAGTATAAATTTTACAATTATTAATGTACTAAAACCTTCAACTGTAATCTCAAATAGATTTTTCACCATAAATTATTATATAGCTTGGTAGTCTGGTTAGAAATATTGTATAGAATTTAAAAATGTATAAATAATATAAAAACAAATTCATATAAGCTGAAAAAAATTAATTTTTTCATATGTAAAAAGTAATAAATTTCTAAAACTAAGCAGGAAACATGATTTTATTGCATATTGCATTTCGAGTTTTTTTTAATAACACAGGTCCATTTCACTATGGGTCTACTTTATCCTCAAAAACTTGTTGACACTTCATTCTACTCTGTATGTAGCGTCGTTTCTTGACAAAAATAAATAATTCAAACACCGGTGTAGTAGTAAACCAGTATAACAACCTTTCACAATATTATTTTACGACGCTCACGTAAAACCCTTCTCAATATTATTTTATAAAGATCAAGTAAAACCCTTCACAATATTATTATATGCAGATCACTTAAAACCCTTTACAACGTTATTCTATGCATGTCACGTAAACCCCTTCACATTATTATTCTATGCAGATCACGTAAACCCCTTCACAATATTATTCTATGCAGATCACGTAAGACCCTTCACAATATTATTCTATGCAGATCACGTAAGACCCTTCACAATATTATTCTATGCAGATCACGTAAGACCCTTCACAATATTATTCTATGCAGATCACGTAAGACCCTTCACAATATTAGTCTATGCATGTCACGTAAACCCCTTCACATTATTATTCTATGCAGATCACGTAAACCCCTTCACAATATTATTCTATGCAGATCACGTAAGACCCTTCACAATATTATTCTATGCAGATCACGTAAGACCCTTCACAATATTATTCTATGCAGATCACGTAAGACCCTTCACAATATTATTCTATGCAGATCACGTAAGACCCTTCACAATATTAGTCTATGCAGATCACGTAAGACCCTTCACAATATTATTCTATGCAGATCACGTAAGACCCTTCACAATATTATTCTATGCAGATCACTTAAGACCCTTCACAATATTATTCTATGCAGATCACGTAAGACCCTTCACAATATTATTCTATGCAGATCACGTAAGACCCTTCACAATATTATTCTATGCAGATCACGTAAGACCCTTCACATTATTATTCTATGCAGATCACGTAAACCCCTTCACAATATTATTCTATGCAGATCACGTAAGACCCTTCACAATATTATTCTATGCAGATCACGTAAGACCCTTCACAATATTATTCTATGCAGATCACGTAAGAACCTTCACATTATTATTCTATGCAGATCACGTAAACCCCTTCACAATATTATTCTATGCAGATCACGTAAGACCCTTCACAATATTATTCTATGCAGATCACGTAAGACTTTTCACAATATTATTCTATGCAGATCACGTAAGACCCTTCACATTATTATTCTATGCAGATCACGTAAACCCCTTCACAATATTATTCTATGCAGATCACGTAAGAATCTTCTCAATATTATTCTATGCAGATCACGTAAACCCCTTCACAATATTATTCTATGCAGATCACGTAAGACCCTTCACAATATTATTCTATGCAGATCACGTAAGACCCTTCACAATATTATTCTATGCAGATTACGTAAGACCCTTCACATTATTATTCTATGCAGATCACGTAAACCCCTTCACAATATTATTCTATGCAGATCACGTAAGACCCTTCACAATATTATTCTATGCAGATCACGTAAGACCCTTCACAATATTATTCTATGCAGATCACGTAAGACCCTTCACAATATTATTCTATGCAGATCACGTAAGACCCTTAACAATATTATTCTATGCAGATCGCGTAAGACCCTTCACAATTTTATTCTATGCAGATCACATAAACCCCTTCACAATATTATTTTATGCAGATCACGTACGACCCGTCACAATATTATTCTATGCAGATCACGTAAGACCCTTAACAATATTATTCTATGCAGATCACGTAAGACCCTTCACAATATTATTCCGAAGAATTACTTAAGTCAAACGAATCTGGGAAAAACTCTGAAATAAAAGCAAACTTATCAAAATAATCTTTATAAATACAATCTCTCTTACGTGTCGTTACTGGAAAAATATCCGAGATTTTTTTTAAGTCTTAAGTATCCTAAAAAAAATTGTTGAAATGTTCGTTTAATATAAAACTGTAGAGGAAATCAAAATCGTAAAGACATAACATAATTTAAACGGTTTAATTACCCTATTAACGTTTAAATAATATGAAAAAGTTGGTTTCATATAACGGAAATCAGAATGGAAAAATATTCATTGCAAAACCCCTTTCACATAGAAGGGTGGGAGATATATACTTACCTTAAGATAACATTCATATAGGCTATAAAAGCAAATCATTTTGTATGTGTATTTATTTTGTTGTTGTATAGTCGAACGAAGTGGGAAAACCCTCATACATGATTCTTGAGGTGTGGCGGAATTGCGTGGAAATGTATATCTGTTGCTTAGCAACAGAACGCAATCCAAAATTTTCTCGTACTGCAATTTTGGGTTGCGTTCTTCTGGTAACCAATGTATATCCTCATACCCAACTTGATGGTAAGAAAATTAACTCAAGGTACAAGCGTGTCTTTGTTTAAAATATGTCAGCAACACCTACATATGTCAACTTAAAATGTTGCAGGTACATTTAAAGTACAATCTCGGACGGGTTCATTATTGAAAGGATTTTGCTCACGATAACAAAACTATCTTAAAAAAGAATTGTACTTATTTCTCCCGTAAGAATAACATTGGAGAAATTTTTAGAGGTACGCGAGTCGTTGAAATTCAACCAACGTGTTTGTTTCAAAAATAGAGTTATATGGGTACCTTCACTTAATATCATACATAATAATGTTATACTGAATAAACTTTGATTTACGTACAATTTAAATACACAACAAAAATAGGTAAATCGTAATAATATTATAAAATTGTTTGCATATTTCTTATTTTATAAAATTATTATATATGCGTTACTAAAAAAACAACTATGAAATACATTATTACATCTGTACTCTTTGTACAACAATACACTGAAGATTACAACTATGAAGTAGTTCTATTTTCATTACAGTGTATAATTTGTATCTTTAAGTTATGATTTGCATGATTAACAAAGTACAAAACCTTAATTTGTCTAAAAACCCTAAGATCACGCTAATATAACCGCAAGTAAGTAACAGAATACTACAATTTTTTAGCCAATTTTCATTATCCACGTTACCTTTTTGTTACATTTTAATAAATAAACAAAATTGATTATTCTACTAAAATTAAAATGCTTTGCCAGAGATGTGTAACAGACAACTTTAAAAGCTTCCTAACATTCTTACTACACTATATTTATATGTATATTTACTATAGTATATTTCAATACTAGTGCCGAAAGTAGTCAGTTCCTTAGTCAAAATAACATGCAGGTGTTCAACGCTGAGGCGATCAGCGGTTCACGTTGGCTTCCTAGCGCCTTCATTTTAGTTGATGTTGACGGCAGAACACGTGTGTACTGCAGGGATTTATTAGAGTTTGCAGGCGCTATTTAAAGCCCTAACTGAGCGCGGCGACCTTGTGAACGACCTTCCCCCTCTGCCTCCCTGCCACCCTGGCGCCAGGGTGTTAGCGTTATCTCTATTTTATCGCTCCATTCATTCTTATTTCCTGGAATTCTTGATTTATCAGTTCCCTTTAATTTCATTCATTTAAATGACAGTTCCCTTTAATTTCATTGCTATTCTTTTGGATGGTAAATAAAATGTGCTATATCTCGGTTATTTATGAACGTATATTCATGAAATTTGGTATGAGGTCTAGGCCTAGTGGCCCAGTAGTGGACTATTAATATTTTCACAAATAACAAATTTTGTCGATTGTCCCCATATTAGCAAACCTGTATACTCAGCCCTCTTATATGGGGGATAAGTAAAGTTTGATATTTCCCTTATATATGAACATAAATTAATAAAACTTGGTATGTAGTTTCACCTGGTTGTGTTATATTGATAATTACATAAAACCCGTATTTAGCCCTTATTGCAACAAACCTGCATACTTAGCCCTCTTATATGGAGAATAAGTAGTTTTAGCGAATTTCCCCTATAGGGAAGAAGCTATTACCGTTGTCGGCATGGTAAGACCTAGGCCCGGGACCATGATAACTTTTTGTTTTGAGGTCCCCAGACCCCAAAAACACCATTCGTTCGAAACTGTATATATATATACAAAACCCCCCCAAAATACCCCTTCGGATAGATTGATCTGGCTGGTTTTCGAACTTAAAGTCACAAATGTTGCTTTTCACGTTTATACCAAGTTTCATCAAAATCGGATCATTTTTACGAGAGTTATCGTGCTCACAGACACACACACACACACACACACACACACACACACACACACACACACACGTATATATATATATATATATATATGCTTTTGTATAAACGCTTTTTGTATTTTTGCTTTTGTATAAACGTGTAAAGCAACATTAATAACTTTAAGTTCGTAAACCAGCCAGATCGCTTTATCCGAAGGGGTATTTTGAGGGGGTTTTTACCCCAAAAATGGGTTTTTTGAATTTTTATCATATAATTTTTTAAAAAGTCAAATTTTAGTTTTTGCCATCGGATTCAGTTTAAAAAAACACACAATTTGGCATTTTGATCGTTCCTCTACGTTAATTGGTTACCGAGATATTGAAAGTGCTAAACACAGTACGTTGTCTAATGTTATTCTTATGGAGGAAAGACAATGTTTATATCTTGCTTATTTATTAACGTATACTGACGAAACTTGGTATACAGCTTCATCTTGTTGTGGTCTAATGATATTTGCTCAAAAAAAATTTTATGCCAAAGGCTTCCGTAGCAGCAAACCTGCATACTCAGCCCCCATGTTATTCTAATGGAGAATAATTAAATGCTCTGTCTCCCTTAATTATGAACATAAATGAATAAAAACTGGTATACGACTTCACCTAATTGAGTTATATTTATATTAGCATAAAAACCCATTTTTTGTGTTCCTTGTTGCAGCAAACCTGCGTACTCAGCCCCAATGTTATTCTTATGGAGAATAATTAAAATTGTATATATTGCATATTTGTGAATATATTTTTATGAAACTTGGTCAGTGGCTTTATGTAGTATTAAGACATTTATATCTCCATTTGAAATTTGCTGAGTATGCAGGTTTGCTGGGACGGGGTATTATATTTACCTTAATTATGAACATAAATTAATAAAACTTGGTATGTAGATTTACCTGGTTGTGTTATATTGATAATTTCATAAAACCCATATTTATTATCTTCCTTGTTGCAGCAAACCTCCATACTCAGCCCTAATTATGGAGATAAATAAAATGTTATGTATAAATTATTTATCATTTTATGTTTATAAAACTCGGTAATTGGCTTTATGTAGTACTGTAGAAAGATTTTATTACATTAATTTCATTTACAAAATTCACTGAGTACGTAGGTTTGCTGTGATGGTGGTATTATTTTCCTAACATTTATTCTTAACGTTACTGTTTCGTAAGATTTACCCATTACCTCAACATAACCATAAGCTTGTCTTCACGTGATATAAGTAATGTCGAAAATTGGAATGTTATAGTATTTTTGGAGTTAACCTCTATAAAATGTAATAGAACGTATCTCAAATATATGTAGATCTTTCCGGTTGTTTAAGATCAAGGAAAATGTGACTTCTCGGTTCAAAAAATGTTCATTTGCTGACTCCTTCCTAACTTTTTTCCAAATTCAACAATAACGATTCAAAACACCACCTTTTAGCACGATGTCCTTATCTAATGACAGTTACATGTTGACTGACCAACTGGGATGGATCACTTGCACTTGCTTGCTTCTAGTGTAACCGCACCACCCAACCATGTTGACTGATCAACTGGGATGGATCACTTGCACTTGCTTGCTTCTAGTGTAACCGCACCACCCAACCATGTTGACTGATCAACTGGGATGGATCACTTGCACTTGCTTGCTTCTAGTGTAACCGCACCACCCAACCAGGCATGCTTGGCCAAGCGCGCCACCATCGTTGTGGTCTATTGATATTTGCACGAACAACTTTTTTCAATAGTTCCCGTAGCAGCAATCCTGCGTACTCAGCCCCCATGTTATTCTTGTGGAGAATAAGTAAAATGTTATCTCCATTAATTACGAACATACATTAATAAAACTTGGTATGTGGCTTTACCTAGTTCAGTTATTATTATATTTGTATAAAATCCATTTTTTGTGTTCCTCGCTTCAGCAAACCTGCATACTCAGCTGCCATGGTATTCTTATGGAGAATAATTAAAATGTCATAAATAGTTTATTTATGAATGTATATTGATGAAACTGGTATGTGGCTTTACGTGGTATTAAGATTCATATATATGCATTGGAAATTCGCTGATTACGCAGGTTTGCTGCAACGGGGTATTTAACTTTTTCATGTGAAAGAATTTCTATAACATAAGTATATACATTTTTACTTGGAAATAATACAAGGACCTTTGGTTGAGAACATCATGAGGACTGTTATACCCCTTATCGGCAAGGAACTCTTTTGGGATTTTGCGTTATTTCTTCAAGGGGAGCTCCACCTTAAGATATGCAGGGAAAGATTTGAATAGCTTCGCACAGCTATATGACATGTTATGCTGAAAAAATGATGTGTGGTGTTTTGGAACTGGGACATTTAAACGTGGCCGGAGTGAGTAGTTATAAAATGACCTGATTGTAGAGATCATAGATGAAGTACATTGAAATACATTGAATGTTTGAAATATATAAGCTAGGAAACGTGAGGATTTTCTTCTGACGGAAAAGTGATTTACAGGATTCCTTTATTTTTAGGTGAATTAAAATACGGAGAGCCTTTTTCTAAAGCCGAAATATATACTTTGTTCTTGAACTCTTGAAGCCCCTAATTGGGAGAGCGTGTATCAGATGTGGATAAAAACACCCGTAATAAAGCGTCAACATAACATCAGAGTTGGCTGTTGAGCAACTTCCGAAGGGCAAATAGGCAAGCTCTGAGCATTCCTGTAACGCCGTTATGAAAAAATAACACAAACGCAAAGCTACAATCCATAAAAAAGAACACACACACAAAGCTAACGACACCAAGTGCTCCACAATACGTATACAATTTTAACTAGTATTGTAAAGCTAGTATTGTAATGCCAGTATCAGAGCTTAAAATACAATACAATGTAATTGTATTATACTAGGAACATGTTCTCTTTGAATCAAAGGATTTCCATGGTTGTCTAATTGTTTTACTACTTTGGAGATATTTTTTAAAAATGGTGTTTTCGAAGAGATTTTGTTTTGTTCTGGTTGTTTTAGCTTACCTAAAATGAAAAAAAAAATATATATATATATATATATAATTGTTTGTATTATAATAAATAACTAACTAAAACCTTATTGTTACCAATTCATTTATGTGACAAGACAGAAAATCCATGCAAAGTAAAGCAATAAAACTAGCAACTGAAAACACGCAAAATAAATTCCATTTAAAATATGGAGTTAAATTGTAACACAAAGTGCTTTAGATTTAGGAATGTCAATATTGTAAAAGCAGTCATCTATGTAACGAATTCATGAGGAGAGAACAAAACAGGAGGCAACAAAACAGAATGATGACAGTATAATGGCATCGTGTTACTGTTGTATAACATACCACTCTACACTCCTTACTTATTAAATACGTCATAGATTTTTGTATAAAATTATCGTTAATTTATTTAAATTTAGCGTAATAACCTAAGCAATTTCTCAACTGTGTACTAAGGATTGGCCACTACATTAGTAAACAAGTACAATAATGGAAGTTACAACATTTTTACGACAAAGCGATTTCTCAACTGTGTACTAAGGATTGGCCACTACATTAGTAAACAAGTACAATAATGGAAGTTACAACATTTTTACGACAAAGCGATTTCTAAACTGTGTACTAAGGATTGGCCACTACATTAGTAAACAAGTACAATAATGGAAGTTACAACATTTTTACGACAAAGCGATTTCTCAACTGTGTACTAAGGATTGGCCACTACATTAGTAAACAAGTACAATAATGGAAGTTACAACAGTTTTACGACAAAGCGATTTCTCAACTGTGTACTAAGGATTGGCCACTACATTAGTAAACAAGTACAATAATGGAAGTTACAACATTTTTACGACAAAGCGATTTCTCAACTGTGTACTAAGGATTGGCCACTACATTAGTAAACAAGTACAATAATGGAAGTTACAACATTTTTACGACAAAGCGATTTCTCAACTGTGTACTAAGGATTGGCCACTACATTAGTAAACAAGTACAATAATGGAAGTTACAACATTTTTACGACAAAGCGATTTCTCAACTGTGTACTAAGGATTGGCCACTACATTAGTAAACAAGTACAATAATGGAAGTTACAACATTTTTACGACAAAGCGATTTCTCAACTGTGTACTAAGGATTGGCCACTACATTAGTAAACAAGTACAATAATGGAAGTTACAACATTTTTACGACAAAGCGATTTCTCAACTGTGTACTAAGGATTGGCCACTACATTAGTAAACAAGTACAATAATGGAAGTTACAACATTTTTACGACAAAGCGATTTCTCAACTGTGTACTAAGGATTGGCCACTACATTAGTAAACAAGTACAATAATGGAAGTTACAACATTTTTACGACAAAGCGATTTCTCAACTGTGTACTAAGGATTGGCCACTACATTAGTAAACAAGTACAATAATGGAAGTTACAACATTTTTACGACAAAGCGATTTCTCAACTGTGTACTCAGGATTGGCCACTACATTAGTAAACAAGTACAATAATGGAAGTTACAACATTTTTACGACAAAGCGATTTCTCAACTGTGTGCTAAGGATTGGCCACTACATTAGTAAACAAGTACAATAATGGAAGTTACAACATTTTTACGACAAAGCGATTTCTCAACTGTGTACTAAGGATTGGCCACTACATTAGTAAACAAGTACAATAATGGAAGTTACAACATTTTTACGACAAAGCGATTTCTCAACTGTGTACTAAGGATTGGCCACTACATTAGTAAACAAGTACAATAATGGAAGTTACAACATTTTTACGACAAAGCGATTTCTCAACTGTGTACTAAGGATTGGCCACTACATTAGTAAACAAGTACAATAATGGAAGTTACAACAGTTTTACGACAAAGCGATTTCTCAACTGTGTACTAAGGATTGGCCACTACATTAGTAAACAAGTACAATAATGGAAGTTACAACATTTTTACGACAAAGCGATTTCTAAACTGTGTACTAAGGATTGGCCACTACATTAGTAAACAAGTACAATAATGGAAGTTACAACATTTTTACGACAAAGCGATTTCTCAACTGTGTACTAAGGATTGGCCACTACATTAGTAAACAAGTACAATAATGGAAGTTACAACAGTTTTACGACAAAGCGATTTCTCAACTGTGTACTAAGGATTGGCCACTAAATTAGTAAACAAGTACAATAATGGAAGTTACAACATTTTTACGACACTTACAATAGAGAATCTTCAATCAATTAATATAAGTTATTGACATGGTTTTATAAGAACATGTATTTTATAAAGTATAAAATATGTAGATTTTAGCAATTACTCTATGAAATATTGAATCCAATCACTGAAGCCAATAATAAAACCCCATTTCTCGGGTAAAAGGCCCACGAACACCCACCTTAGAATGATGCAGTTCCCACATATTAAGTGAAAGTGTAGTGTTTTTTGGCATCTGAAAACGTCAAGCAAAGTTAACTATTATTGTTAAGATATTATGACCTAGGTTCTAACATGTCAATTACGGTAATAGTGTCTTATTTTTAAAACAATAAAGAAAATATAAAATGTTATAACAGCATTCATAAAGTTGTTTGAGAAACTTTTATTAACGTCACATATTTTGTACCTTGATAAAATATATTGTGAATACATATTGACCTGTAACTAAATAAATTATTTGAAATTCACAATTAAATTTTCTCTCCATAAAATTATTGCACAAAAAACTATATTAGAACTAAAGGAAATAAATATTTTAAAATAAAATACTTTTGTATAGTATAAATATTAATTATCAGTTCATAAAGCTGATGAAAATAAACAAAAACATTCCCAGACGCTATCACCGCCATCGTATCACACGGGTTGTCAACTCTGACAGCAACGTGATTATTTGACAACCCTCCAATTTGTGATTCTACTTTGGTCGATTAGAGTCGAAGTTCGATCTGCAGTTATTGTGCCGGCTTGTCAGTTTTACAACAACTCATTGACAGTAACAATGGATGTATTCGTGAAAACACTTTTAACTGAATTCAATAGGTTTGAAAAATACTTTTATAAAACTGAAATTAATTTGTTACATACTTTTTCTATCTGTTTTATACTGATGATTGTTAAACTCTCTGGACTTGCTTTACAGATTTAATCTTGTTGTTAATACAAACATAAATTAACTAAATTGAACTCCAAAATCTCTTGATTTGTATTTATTTTAGCGAATTTCCCCTATAGGGAAGAAGCTATTACTGTAGTCGGCATGGTAAGACCATGATAACTTTTCGTTTTGATATCCCCAGACCCCAAAAACACCATTCGTTCGAAACTGTATATATACAGTATACTGCGGTATATATGTGTCCGTAAGCACGATAACCCTCGTAAAAATTATCCGATTTTGATGAAGTTTGGTATAAACTTGTAAAGCAACATTTAAGACTTTAAGTTCAAAAAACAGACAGATCGCTTTATCCCAAGGGGTATTTTGGGGGGGTTTTGCACCCCGAATATGTTTTTTTTTTAATTTTGTACATATAATTTTGGAAATAGTCAAATTTTATTTTTCACCATGAGATTCAGCTTAAAGAAACACACAATTTGGTATTTTGATCATTCCTCTACGTCAATTTTTTACCGAGATATTGAAAGTGCTAAAAACAGTACGTTGTCTTTTGTTATTCTTATAGAGGAAATTACAAATTTTATATCTCGCTTATTTATTAACGTATACTGACGAAACTTGGTATACGGCTTCATCTAGTTGTGGTCCATTGATATTTGCTCAAAAAAACAATTTTTTGCTAAAGGCTCCCGTAGCAGCAAACCTGCGTACTCAGCCCCATGTTATTCTTATGGATAATAATTAAATGCGATGTGTCCCTTAATTATGAATATAAATGAATAAAAACTGGTATATGACTTCACCTAGATGAGTTATATTGATAATAGTATAAAAACCCATTTTTTGTGTTCCTTGATGCAGCAAACCTGCGTACCCCACCCCAATCTTATTCTTAAGGAGAATAATTAAAATAGTATTTATTGCTTATTTATGAATATATTTTTATGAAACTTGGTAAGTGGCTTTATGTAGTATTAAGTCAGTTATATCTCCATTGGAAATTCGCTGAGTTTGCAGGTTTGCTGCGACGGGGGTATTTTTTCCATTTTTAATTTTAAATAACTCATTTTTAATTTTAAATAAACATTTTAAATTTACAATTAAAACAACAAATTAGTAATATAATGTTTTATTATTTGGGGAGAAGGCCTTTCGTTTGTAAATTAAACATCGTCAGGTCCCAAAGGTTATATAATGGTTTACATCTAAATAAAATATATAATTTGTATAGTAAACACTAACAGCTGATTTTACATCTGGATAAAAAAGAAGCTAATAACATATTTTGATTAAGATATATATGTATATGAATTATTATAAGAAAGAGGAATTTTAAATTGGACCAGCGTAATTATTAAGAGTTATATTGTGAAATTTTGTTTACGCAATGTTTCCTAAGCAGCAAGTTTATCTTCGTTATTACATTCTTTTAATAATGTCCAAACAAAAAGCAAATTAAAACTAGATTTAAAGAGCATCAAACGTGTTTCAAATATCAACATTCAGAAAAGGCCGCAGTAACCAAACATGCTGTTGAAGAAAATCACTCATTTAAAACAATGAAATAATTAAAAGAATGTAAGAATGAAGAATAACTTGATGCTTACAAAACATTACTTTAAAAAATATCACAAAATAACTCTTAATAATGATGCTGGTCCAATTAAAAATTCCCTTTTCTTATAATCATTCATATTCATTATTCATAAAAAATGATATTATGTTATTTTTTCTCCAGATGTGAAATCAGCTGTTAGTGTTTACTATACAAATTATATACTTTATTTAGATGTAAACAATTATATAATCTAAAATTTGGAACCTGACGATGTCTACTTTGTAAACGAAAGGCCTTGTCCCCAAATAATAAAACATAATATTACTGATTTGATGTTTTAATTATAAATTTATATTTATCAGTAAGAGGAGGGTTTTCAGTAAACATTTAGAAGTTTGGGAAAAATGTAGTTAATTTTGTTAAGAGGTTTGCAGTTTATTTCCCCCTACTTTGCTCGTCTATTCCGACTGCATATTTGTGCGTCAAATACATCCAGCAAAGCAAGGGGTGAGGTGATACAGTCGAGGTGTACAATGCTGATCAAATGTTAAGAGGTTTGCAGTTTATTTCCCCCTACTTTGCTCGTCCATTCCGACTGCATATTTGTGCGTCAAATACATCCAGCAAAGCAAGGGGTGAGGTGATACAGTCAGGTGTACAATGCTGATCAAATGTTAAGAGGTTTGCAGTTTATTTCCCCCTACTTTGCTCGTCCATTCCGACTGCATATCTGTGCGTCAAATACATCCAGCAAAGCAAGGGGTGAGGTGATACAGTCGAGGTGTACAATGCAGATCAAATGTTAAGAGGTTTGCAGTTTATTTCCCCCTACTTTGCTCGTCCATTCCGACTGCATATCTGTGCGTCAAATACATCCAGCAAAGCAAGGGGTGAGGTGATACAGTCGAGGTGTACAATGCTGATCAAATGTTAAGAGGTTTGCAGTTTATTTCCCCCTACTTTGCTCGTCCATTCCGACTGCATATCTGTGCGTCAAATACATCCAGCAAAGCAAGGGGTGAGGTGATACAGTCGAGGTGTACAATGCTGATCAAATGTTAAGAGGTTTGCAGTTTATTTCCCCCTACTTTGCTCGTCCATTCCGACTGCATATCTGTGCGTCAAATACATCCAGCAAAGCAAGGGGTGAGGTGATACAGTCGAGGTGTACAATGCTGATCAAATGTTAAGAGGTTTGCAGTTTATTTCCCCCTACTTTGCTCGTCCATTCCGACTGCATATTTGTGCGTCAAATACATCCAGCAAAGCAAGGGGTGAGGTGATACAGTCAGGTGTACAATGCTGATCAAATTAACTTCTCAGAACTGTTATTCGAACCAATGACAGGGCTTTTGGATTATATATCGTTTATATTAGACACGGTAAAAGGCATTAAGCGCAAGGCTTTTTCATATTTTAATTAAAGTTTGAATTTTTATATTGCACCCATTACATTTTGTATTCTAAAATTACACTTGCTAATATTATCCTAGAAAGAAAGACCATTGTGGAGATATGTTATTAGTATTCATAAGTTCTTTTGTATAAAAAGTAAAAGAATAAAACAAATCTATGAACTATTTAAACTTCTAGAAAAAGTGGGTTTAGGAATGGAAACCCACGAAAAAGTAAAAAACGCGTGAAGTATTTTAGTAACAAAACTTCAGTAACAAATGTTCCAATTTGTGAGATTTAGGGAGGGTCAGATTGTTTGTTCAGTAAGTGATGTTTTACAGCTAACGCGAACCTTTCTAGAGTGGGATGGAGATGAACTGAATGTGACTTAAATTCTGACACAATGTATCCCTTTTTTGTGTACTAGGTTTTATTTTGCTTATAGAGTTTGGTTGTGTTAATATAAACTATTCACATTACTAAAGTTGAAGTATTAAATAATTGTTGTAATCATCTAGATAATTCTGTGGATGCAAATTCAACGACATAAAACTACTGTAAAGCGTTCCAATTGTATGTAATAGCAACAAACAGAGAAACACAATTTCACACGATTGTTTGTCTGTTATTGTCCTTATTATACTCATTTTAATAAAATTACTTTTCAACTTACACTGGTAATGCCTGTATTGACACTAAGTCTTACGATGAGAAATAATTATTATTTACTGCTCTAACTCTTGAAGGTGCTCTGAACATCATTAATATTCAGGCTCACCATTTGAGGCTGAAGTTAATTAAATAAGTAGTAAAATTGTATTTATGGAGTTCTCTTTATATAAATAAACTGTCAACAAGATTATTTTATTCTGAATAGTAATTAATTTGTCAGTAATACACAATAACTTATATTTTAAAATAGTTCACTATCATGAATTAATATTGTGAGATCTACGACAAGTCTTGCTATATTGTCCAATAGTGAAGTAAGCTACTTGTATTAAGAAGTCCCATGTCCTTGGACAATGTCCTTTTGGAGAGCTCATGAGGAATGCCCGACAAAAGTATTATAATCAAAAGGATTTGAAGTTTATGAAGAAGCAAATGTCATAGCAGAAAATGTTTAAAACAGAAGGTTGGACCTAATTTCCATACAAAAATAAAAATAAAGGATTTATTACTTAACCAACAGTTCGATTTAAAGAAACCAAAGCCAGCCAATAGATATCAATCAAGAAAAGGTCAAAATTTATTGACCAACGAAAAACATATTAAAATAAAATATTATGAAATATAAAATTTTGAAGTTATTTAATAATTCATTGTAGTCCGAGGAACATTTTCAAAATTTGTTTTTGACTTTTGAACTTAATTTAATTTAAATGAAAAGAAACTTTATTCAATAACGTTGACAAGTGAAAAACATTAAATTTATATTTAAGAAACCATTTATACGGCCAAAATCAAATATGTGCAATTTATTCTTTGTTTTTCGCAACTTGAATTGATCGAAGATGTAATTTTTAATCATTTTCTTTATATATACAATCATGAAACTGCCAAACAATTTACACTTTGCACCTGTATGTTTCGTAAATACTGATCCCAATTTTTTAGCTTTTCGTTAAAAAACTGTAATTCAGTCCTAGATGTCTTTATAACTCCTATGAGTCGTTCCTAACAAGCTTGCTTTGATTTGCACCATCACTGTATGACAGATAACTACGTATAACGGGTGGGCAACGTTGGTAAAGAGTTACGCAATGTATTTTATTTCGCCGTAGAGCTCTTTGAGTACCACATAACATGTTCAAATGCAGACGCGTTTTGTGTCAGTCGGTATTACGGTGTTACTGTGTGACCCAAAATTAGATGCATGGATTCGTTCTAAAATTAAATCAGCCGTTCTTTACCCCAATTTGAAATACACGTAACAGCCTTTTATGAAAATTTACAGGATAAACGAAATATAAATAATTTTCAAAGTATATATTAAATATTAAAACACTTAAGGAATTAACTCATCTCAAATGTATTATATTTCACAAACTAAAAGTAAAACATTAAACATATAAACAGAATACCGCAGGTGATTATAACTAATATGATATTAATACACTACATTATACATACTGAAATATGGGAAATTTATATTTCTATTTCAAATTTACTCTTTTGTAATAAATACTATGCAAAAAAACAAGTATAACATGATATTTTGAGAATTACGAAGTTAGAAGAAATTAAATTTTGGAGTTTCGTTATTTGCCAAGGCAGAAGCAGGTCAATAAGCTGAGGGTGAGAGTTATAGTTATATAGTTAGGATTGTCTAGGTAAGTAGAACACACCAGGTGGTACAACAATCTGAAAACGGTAGTTGAGGTTAATGAGAACAAACCTAGGCCTATAACGTAATGGTTTATTACACAGATAAAGCAAAAGAAAATGCTAAATTAGTTTTATTATTAATACAATGAATGCCAATCATATACTTGTAAAGTGGAGGTTTTGTTTCTATATAAATTATAAAAATAATATTAAATGTGACATCGTTATTTGATTTGTTATTTGACAAAGGATTATTTTCCAACCATTCGAAATGTATTTATTTCTTCATTAACACGCGAAAATTGTTCTAATACTTCTTTGTTAGATTAGCAAACACATTTACACGTATGATCAAAATAAATACAAACTGTAGTATTTATTAGTGAATTTCCTTTGGAAAGTGAACTATTAGCATGACCCGCACGGTGAAACTTAAACCCGGGACCACCATAGAAGTTCCTAGTGTGACCCCCTGAACACGTTTTGGGGGGTCGTTCAAAATTGTATATATATATATATATATATATATATATGTATATATATATAAACATATATATATATGTGTGTTTGCACTCTAGCGGTCGCAATTTTTGTCCGATTTACTTCAAATTTGGTAGGAACGTTCCTTTCTGTAATCAGTTGGACAAGTTCGTTGGGCAAAACAATCGGAAAACTCTAAACCCCTTTTTTTGGGGATTAATCTGTCAAATTTCGAGTTTTTGGGCCCAAAAAGGGTCATAAAAGCCCCATATGTAAAATAAGTGGATGTAAAAAGATGGGAATTGGAGAGGCGAAAGTTTTAAGCCCTCTCTGGTCATTCTAGCATAAATAGTTACCGAGTTATTAAAGAAAATGTGTATCGACCAAACGCAGTACGTTGTCTTATGGGGGTTTTACATTAGAAAAGCCTGTTATTCATTTGTTGGTGTACTTTTACCATCCCCAACAACCTCACGCCTAATTTAATGCCTGACTGGACCTTCTCCTAACCTTATAATGCACAAAATTGTATTCCCAGCATTGCAGGTAAATAGAACCAGGAGCATCAGAACAGCCAAAAAATCAATATTTTCAGATTTGAATAAAAATTGGAATAAATGTATATTTTTAACTGATTTTGATTTTTTATAGTTTTTTATGTGGAAATTCACTTCCCTCACGTCAGCGTGCTGCGTGCGAACTCGTTTATTCATAGAATGTTATTACATCACACTTGGACAGGACATTTGTCGATATAAACAATACTTAAAACTAGTTAATAGTTTAACAAATAAAACACATATTATTGTTAACAAGTCAACTGGCCAAATTTCCATTAAAATATTCATCTATGGAGTAAAATGGCATCGTTAACAACCACTCTTTAAGATGTTTCCTAAGTTCAAGTGGAACAGAAATAGTTTTTAAATCTTTAGGTATTTTATTCAATATTTTTGGCCAAATAGTGAGGTGAAGTTTCGTTCAATGTTAATCTATGGGTATGTTAAGTACGATATATTTAACATTATTTAAATTTTCAACAACAATCGGTCCTTTGTAATCGATCCTCTGAGTGATAATTTTTACGGATATAATTAAGACATATAGGAGAGGAAATGCAATAAGTGGTGAGCGGGGGTACCCGAGGTGGTACAAGTTATTAATTGGTTTTAATCTAAAACATCTAAATTCGTTTTTTATCCACATTCGCCTTCCTTCCTAATTTTATAACCTCGTTAGCTATATTGCCATATAACCGTAAAGATTACTCGTTTACTGACAAGTTTTGCAATTATTTTAAAGTCATCACACTTTATGAACGCCTCAAGGACTTTGATCTTTGTTATTCCTTTTAATATAGACTTTTCTACAGTCAATATTCGATTTGCCACTTTTTACATAACATAAACACGAATAACATCATTTACGGGTAATATATATCAAACAATCTACAAACGTATATATTGAAATTCCCGAAAAGCTATAATTTTTGAATTGACACAGTACATTTTAACAGGGAAATAATAAGGTCATCAGGATGGTACAATAAGAGATGAACTATATCATACTAATATAAAATATCCCCGTTGCAGCAAACCTGCATACTCAGCGAATTTCAAATGGTACTTCCCTAAGTCATGAAGCCACTTACCATCAAAGCATATTAATAAATAAGCGAGATATGACATTTTATTTATTCCCCATAAGAAAAACATTAGGACTGAGAATGCAGGTTTGCTGCATCAAGGAACACAAAATCTGGTTTTTATGTAAATACCAATGGATTACCTCCAGATGAAGCAACATACCAAGTTTTATCAAATTATGTTCATAAACAAGCAAGATATCACATGTTTATTATTCTCCATAAGAACAACATTATAGCTGCTGAGTACGCAGGTTTGCTGCCATGGGGACCACAAAAAGTTAGTTTTGTATGCAAATAGAATTAAAACCCAACCATATAAAGCCACATACTGTTTCATTAATATATGTTCATTAATAAGCCAGATATACAACTTTACTTATTCTCCAAAAGATTAACATAGGACAACGTACCGTGTTTAGCACTCTCAATATCTCGGTAACCAATTGACGTAGAGCGATGATCAAAATACTAAATTTTGTGTTTTTTAAGCTGAATTTAATGGTGTAAACTAAAATTTGGGTTTAAAAAGAATTATATGTAAAAAGTTCAAAAACTCGTTTTTGGGGTACAAAACCCCACTTAAAGTAGAGCGACCTGCCTGGTTCTTGAACTCATGAAAATAGACGCTGCATTACACATTTATACCAAATTTCATCAAGATCGGACCATTTTTACGAAAGTTATCGTGCCTACGGAAACACACACCACACACACACACACACACACACACACACACACACACACACACACACACACACACACACACACACACACACACACACACACACACACACACACACACACACACACACACACACACACACACACACACACACACACACACACACACACACACACATAGGATAGATATATGAATTTGAACGAATGGTGTTTTTGGCATCTGGGATCCTCAAAACGAAAAGTTACCATGATCCCGGGCCTAGGTCTTACCATGCCACCTACGGTGATAGCTTCTTCCCTATAGGGGAAAAACTTCAAAGTTGTCACCAAAATCTCTCCAACTTCCCGACATGCAGTGGAAGTGAGATTTGGTGCACTGATTCTTAAGAATAAGATAAAAACAGTAAAGGATTGTCTGAAAATGAAGCTATGTCTTCGAAGCCGCTGCAGCAAATTGTTGCACATTTGTATTGCTTGCATGTTACAACAGGTAACATAAAAATATAGTTTTGATATAATCAGTAATCCAGAGGCTATATATTAACTCAAAATACACCAGAATTTAGTAATATAAAGATTTTAAAAGACGATACATGGTAATTCTAGTTGAAACCACAACGATTTTGCATAACAGTTTATTTTATCGTTCCATCAGAAGTTAAGGAAGTTTTAATCTACTTCTCCTTTCTTCTGGCTTTATGAGTTTTTAAGAGAAGGGGGATTTCATGAGAGATAATGGGTCGAATAGTTTGGTTTTACTTGAAAGCTAAACACTTGTAATGAAAATGTATCTATTAGATGCAACGTTTCAATTAAATCTTGAGTAATAATTTAAAATAATCATTTAGTGTCAAGGCCAATAAATCTTATACACTTTGGTTTATAAGATTACAACAAAGATTAATTATTTGTCAAATATAAGATTTCACCGCAAATAAAATATTTAATTTTTATATAGTTTTATGTTCACTAATGTTAAAACATAAGTTATAAGTTATTTCCAAATAAAAATCGCGTTAATTTATTTGTTATTTTCTCATTTTTTTAAACTTATATCACTCCCAATTCTATACTGAGGTATTATGGTTTATAATTCTGAAATATTTAACTCTCGGAATATATGTCATAGGTTAAATCATCATCAGTAGTTGCTAGTTAGTGTTATTAACTCCAGTTGTATACTCCGACCACGCAAGGTTATGAACACGGCATGACCGGAGCAGGCTCACATTATTAAAAATAATTGAAAGCCAATTAAAAGAGCGGAGACTGGCCTCGGGGTGCACATAATAGTTCACATTCAGTAAAATGTTTCTTTTATTCAATACAAAATAACAAAGCGGAAGGCCGTAGCTGGCAACTGATATACATGAGGATTTCATTAGCCTTGCCATACGGTTTTACAAAAATGATAACCTTACATATATTTATGATTTTTTTAGTGAAGAACTATTAGCATGATGAACTATTGGCATGATGAAACCTTAGCCCGGGACCGCCATAGAAGTTCCTAACGTGACCCCCTGAACACGTTTTGGGGGGTCGTCCAATGTTTATATGTGTGTGTGTGTTTACACTCTAGCCGTCGCAATTTTTATCCGATTTCCTTAAAATTTGGTAGGGACGTTTCTTTCTATAATCGGTTGGCCAAGTTCGATGGGTAAAACAATCGTAAAACTCTAACCCCCTTTTTGAGGATTAATCTTTCAAATTTCGGGTTTTTGGGCCCAAAAAGGGTCAGAAAAGTCCCGGATGTAAAATTAATGCATATAAACAGATGGGAATTAGTAAGGAGAAAGTTGTAAGCCCTCTCTCGTCATTCTAGCATAAATATTTACCGAGTTATAGAATAAATTGTGTATCGACTAAACACAGTACGTTGCCTTATATTAATTAGATTTTTTTACATTAGAAAAGCCTGTTCTTCATTTTTTTGTGTTCTTTTGTCATCCCCAGCAACCTCACGCCTAATTTCAGGCCTGATTGGACTCTCTCCTAACCTTATAATGTGCAAAATTGTATTCCCAGTATTGAAGGTAAATGACCAGGAGCATCAGAACAGCCAAAAATTCAATGTTTTCAGATTTAAATAAAAATTGGAATAAATGTTTGTTTTTACACTGATTTTGAGTTTTTAAAGTTTTGTATGTGGAAATTTACTTCCCTCACGTCAGAGTGCTGCGTGCGAACTCGTTTTTATTTTTGAACATTAATAAAGATTCATTATTTCACTTAACAATTTTGTTATTTATGTTATCATCTCTTAGGAATGCCACAAAATAGGATAAATTTACCAACAAATAAAAAAATATGTTCTTTACAAGGTGCAGGGTGTTCTTAGACACTGTCGATACACAAATTAATATATTCCGTTAGTGGGGATTGAAGTGTACCAAGGGTCTAAGATTCCCATCAGTGAAGCCATTAACCTGGACTTATTCAAGCAAGCGTGCCTTTGCTCTTCAAACACGGTTTTTCATAAGAGCTAATTAATTCCGCAATTGAAGTTTAATTAACTACGCAATTAAATATACTCACAAATAAAGACATCTCCAACTAACTTTTATTTTCCGCTGCAGATTCATATTCTGTAAGCAAAGAATGTTTTAGTAATTTTTTTTTATCACCGCTAAGTTCTTACCCGCTGAAATTGGGGTTATATTAGGTTTAGCTGAATAAGGATTTCTTACAAATTATTGTTGAGAAGACTGCGATAGTCTATTGCAAATTATCACCACGAGGCTCGGGCGGCAACGGATCTATCTATAGTGTAGCCTTTTCTTTTTAAATAAATACCTTTCTTCTAAATGTTTCCATACCTAATTTAAAAATTTAAGGTTAAAATTTGATGAATTAGTAATGAAAAATACTAATATCATAGTAATTATAATTTATGAGAATATCTGATTTATGAAGGTAAATTAATTATATTCCATACAAATATTCAAATATATAAAAAAGGTTGAATAAATTATTTAAACATTTATAAACATTTTTAGTCTTGAATACACTTGGCTCGAAGGGACTATGCCCTTCCAAGCCCTTTTGAACTTTAGTTTATGAATATGGAAGTGCAGATATTATTCTGTAAACTAAGCAGGATCTTAAATTATATACGCAAATGTAGTCGAAGATAACGTTTTACAGTCTCCATACTATCCTTACAGGGAAAATTTGTCTTTATTTCTGGCTGATGCATAATTAAAATACCTATTTCGTGCGAGAATCTTGGACCTTTAACTTGAGCAATAGCACATCATCTTGTCATTTAACAAACGGCCAAAATATTCTCTTATATAATTAGTTATACTTCATAGAAGATGTATAAATATTTTACAAGGAAATTTATTACTAGACAAGCCTGAAAGAAGCAGATCCAATAACAGAACGACAGGGCGGCTGAGCTGGTTTTGTCATTGGCAGATTATTTTTACATTGTATCTGTGCTTGACGTTTGAATATTTCCTCTAAGTTTCAAAAATAAAGAGAGAATGTTTTGTAAGTTAGTTATTTAAGTGAATTACTATATTGGATCTAATAGTTTTGTAATAGTTTTGATATGCCACCTTTGATAATGTATAATGGTTCTATATATATATAGGTCAAACACACATATAATGGATATATATATATATATATATATTATATTAAACACACATTTAATACAGATACTGGTCATACTTGAAAACTACACATTGTTCTTAACAGCTACTATTTAATATGATATACTTTCATTGTTTCGTTCCCAATAAAACGATTACTAAATGTCTGTCTCTAACCAGACAGAATTACAAAAAATAATAATTATAATAAAAATATAATTATAATAAAATTAATATAATTATTCAAAATTTAAGAAAAAGTTCCTATGAAGGTGTGTCCAAAACACTTGGTTTTCCGTTTTTTCCCGAAGTCCTAAAGGTTTTTTAACACTCTGTATATGAAACCAACCCGAACTAGAAACTTTCGAAACACTCTGATACCCATAACACACACCAAATACGTCTGACCACAGTATCTAGAATACATACGGTAGGTGTCATAAACAGGATGCGCAGTGGCCCACCAGCTGTTTGTAACACAACAAAGCTCACTGTCAAAACGAGACTGGATGTTGTTGTTTTGACTTTGACGTCAAACAAAAATGTAAACGACGTGACGTCACTGGTGCCCAACTAACAGCAGATGGGTGTAAAAGCTACGCGTTATACCTGCCGTTCAATTATTCTAGAAACTTTGAGTCTGACAACACATTCTTAAATAAAAGGTTTCAATGAGAAAGTTGGAGGAAATATTTTTTACACAACCCCTACTAAGGCCTAATATGAAATAAATGCGATAAGTTAAAAACAGTTTTAAATATTGGAATTTTATCATGGTGGGATTTGATCAGCAGTGGCATTTGATCAGCAGTGTTATTTGATTTGACTATAAAACCTAAATCAGGTGAGCAAACAAATATGTTGGTATAAGCTAGTATTCATAAAATCTATAAAAATAAACACAAAGTAAAAGGCAGTACAGGGACACTAGATTATGCTTAACTTAGCCACCATCGTTACAAAAGTTTATAATAGTAAAGATAAAAAAGGCGTGTTACATTGACATTGTCTCCAAGTCAAAATTTTGTTTCTTACCTTTCTCATCGGGGACTATCTGATCCCATCGCCAGAGAGGGCCACAGTCCAAGGACGATGGTGGGATCGCGTGTGTGTGATGGTCGTCTCTGCCTCATTGTCACTCGTGCTCTTAACACGAGTGAACTACCCTTACACATGGCTGGTGATTCTTTTAACTAATTAAAATGACAATGCCTGGTTTTTATTAGTTAATACACATCCACTTGCCCTTAATTCATAGTTATGACAATCAGAGACTATTTTAAGTAAACTGATATTGTAGGCGTTGGGGAGGAGGGGGGTTTATAGAACTGCATTATTTTAGAACCGATAACGTTATACGTATCATGAAATGTCTTTGTATTTTGAGCAGTGTGGTTGTCATCAAAGATATTTTTTCCCATACAATTAATATAGACAGTATTTTTTTATGTTATTTCCCAATAGAGCTATGAATTCTCTCACACCCTGGCCTCCTGGTCTCCATACACCCAAACCATGTGATTTATACTGGGTTACAGTTAAAGACCAAGTTTATAAGTCTAAGTCTTCAATTTAAATAAACTGAGATTAAGAATCATCATAGCTTTTACAACCTTAAGAGAGTGGGCAGAGGTCGTAACAGTGGCCATAACTAAACTGCCTATATTTTTTCATAACAATATTAACCATGACAATATTCACCAATAACCGTTATATCCAGTAAAACTTAAGAATATATGTTTACGTGCTCTTCCTCTTCCCGTCGACTCACTCTTGTGACCATGGGAAAAGTTCCGTAAGTCATGCAGTGAAAAGTTCTGTATATATAATAGACTAATTAGTCTATACTTAAAACTAAGTTAAGATTTCCTCAACCTCATACAATGCTCTGTTGATGAGATATTCCTCGAGTTGGATTTTGAATTCGCTAAGGTTTTCAATATTTTGATTTCAACAGGAGGTTTGTGCACAATTTCCCCCCTATATAATTAGGTTGATGCTCAAACAACTTTAGTTTATGGACCACTGCAGACCTATCCCATCCTCTAGGGTTGTACCCATGCCATGCACCCTAGTGGC
The DNA here is from genome assembly GCA_963675035.1 of Allygus modestus. Taxonomy (NCBI): domain Eukaryota; kingdom Metazoa; phylum Arthropoda; class Insecta; order Hemiptera; family Cicadellidae; genus Allygus; species Allygus modestus. Next base: position 5,449,583 of record OY776111.1, read on the forward strand.
AGGATGCCCATGTTTCTTGGCAAACAATTATGTTTTCCAGGTATATATGCCGGGTAGTGTCAGAGTTTTGAGCGTGTGTGTGGTTAAAAACTGGTAATTTACAGAGACGTTTGTGCGCGTTATTAATATATTTACACTCCATAAAAGTGGTTCATCTGTTTTTGGGACTCCTGGGTATAACTGTTTAATTTGGAAGTCGTATAATTCGTATAAAAGAAGTTGTATTAGAGGTTTAAATTTACAAACGAATGTTATATTTGTTGCAATTTAAAATAAAATTAAAAAATAAATTTTTCGCTCGTTTCATATCTTCTAGGCTCAAAGTATTGTCGTAAACTCAAAGGCAGGATTGAAATACATTTAACAGAATAGATTGTATGATTTTTTGTTCACTTTCTAATTATAAATCTCTGTATCTGTAGAAGACTTTCCTCCACACGTTGACTTATCTTTATATAATTCTTTATATAATTATTTTATATAATTCTGTAAGCGAAATTTTTAAATTTTTGTATTCGTGGCAATTTGGCAAATCGCAGGATGACGCGAGACAGCTCAAATTAAAGGTCTTGATCCCAAGGCCTCGGGAAAAATAGCGGTATTTCTCAAAAGTTGTCAGCAAACGAGCAATAAGATAAAACATCCCCCATAAGAAAACATGGAAATTTAAAATCGTCTTCTTTGTTTGAATTAAAACATTCGATTAAGTATATTCTTTGTTTACGAACTGACATGTGTTCCTCTTTAGCATGCAAAGAGTAAAATAAATGAGATGAGGCAGAGTATTGGAGTCAGGTTAGGGCTATGGCCCCTTCAAGCCACTAGCATGAAACTAATGTACTAAAACTTAGAGTACATAATCCCGCCCAATTACTTCTCATATAACTGTAAAAAATTTCCTAAAATCTCAATTTGTATTTTTCTTCTTTTATACCTTATACAATATATATATATATATATATATATATATATTGAGTCGGAAATCTTATTGCATTGTTTTGATTTAGTCCACTACTACACGCCTATTTAAACATATTTTTGAATTCTAAGTATATTTTTGAAGGCTGTTTCCACAAACTCTGATCATGAGTCAGGCAAATAAAACAATAATTTGCATTCATATTGTAGATTGTGTATTGATTCCTCTGTCTAAATACATTTTTGTGCAGTTTAAATAGAATCTGAACAAAGCAAACCCCTAGAGCCACACTATTTGTCAATGGTCTGCAGATATTTGATTTCCTACCTTACAAACTTAGTTCTACTATTTATATAGAAACTTAACAAATGTAACACTTTCGAGACAATCCAGAGTATTTAGTATCTCCAATAATGGCTTATAATTGAAAATAATTTACGATCGTAAATTTTGTTGTTGTTTTATTTTACATCGGATTTGATATAACGTTTGCGTATTTAAATGGGTACTGTATCATCACACAGTATTTATCAAGCTCATGGTAGACTATGTTATACTCCCAGGATGAGTTGTAATAATCTCTCACAATGTAGGATTGAACCAGGAACAATCCAAATAAGCTGTATGGCACAACTTCCGAACAAAGGGAAAGTTCCACTTGGCCCACAAAGCTTTCCTTGGTTTCCACGGCTACTAATGATTTATGATTACATTTATTTTCAAACTATTTTTGACCAAACACAATGTTTACGTTAATTTGAAAAGTGTTGGCATAACTTAATCTTAATATATAAAATCCAAATACCACTGCCTGACTCACTGACTCACTCATCACGAAATTTCAAAAACCACAGAACGGGTTGCAATGAAATTTGGAACATACCTTCCTCTTGGGTCTTAGTTGCTCACTAAGAAAGGGTTTCAGAAATTCTCATAGGGCTCCGTCCCTCGGGGAGTCCAATCCTGTGTTATTCTTATGGGCATTAACTTTAAGTTTGAGCTGATGAAAATACAAACAGCTGATCTTGATTCGTAGTAGTTCCACGGAATAACCGCAGAATGCAGCACACACAACTGTCAGTTTGTATATATTAAGATTATTTGCGGGGCGAAGCCTGTGGGAGCAGCTAGTACTAAATATAGTCGAAATACTGTGCAATGCTTTAAAAATTCTAGAGAAGAACTCGATAAACAATTATTTATAATTATAGACGGGCGACATCGCACGTTATATTTTACAAAGACTATAAATACAAAGAAATTTATTGATTAAAATAGAAAGGTAGCAAGCAAGTAGAATGTGTCGGGTTCCTGATACTATTTATTGAGGATGCGTTTGCTAGCTACTTTAGAAAAATTACGATCCTATAAATTTGCGTTGGTTAGACCACTGTTAGTACTTTTCAGGGCTTATCCAAATTTAAATATACTGCTACGCTACTGTAGAAACAAAATAAAGTTGCCTTTATACGAGCGATTGCTATTGACATTAATGTTTGAACTCTCTCGTTATTACTGGGTTTGGTGTTAGAGTAGATGTTACACGTGGTTCATTTGGACCAAGATACAATGAAACACTCTGACACTTGATATTACACTAAACCTCTTAGATATATCCATAAGTCTAAGTGTTACGTTGAGGCAATAGCTCCATCCTTTGAATACTAAACTTTGGAACACCTAACATCACATTACACGATACGGTAGCGTCTAGAGTTGAAGTGATTTAAAACCTAGAAAGAAACATTTAGAGGAAAAACTCTATTAACACTAGATTTTAGGAGTACACCTCATCTTATAAAACCCCATACAAACAGTGTCCCGTCGAAAGTGAACCTATAAATACATTATTAGTTTTATATTTTATAACAAATGTCTTCTAACACTTTGGCTTTCCTTCTTTGTTTTAAATATTTTAGAATTGTGTATTTGCTTAATTTCAACTGCCCATCGCGATGGGCCTAATAGACGTGTATGGCGATCTGAAGACAGTGAGGTACCTAATACCATTACGCAATTGGGCAAGCCAGTGTGGACCTTGAAAAATAATGTAACCAGTCAGCCGGGATCGAACCTGCGGTTGACCACGTCTGACTTGTGAGGCCGACGCTCTACCTCCGAGCTACCGCTTCTGATAACATTAAATTAAAAATATATTTGATGCCATTTCCCCCTTTGTTCTTCCCCTAAACAAATTCTAAAAATGAGCAAGTCGTTCCCGTAGCCAGTTTTTCCCCAGCTAGCTATTGATCCACTTTAGGTGGGTCATGGATACAATACCGTACATAAGTATAATCACTTACAGTCTGTCAAGTACACTAATAAATGCAGAGGTGTTTATGACGCCTGAGGTGGTGGTTATTTGTTTTTGCTCTTCGTGTAAATTACATTTTGATTTACATTTACAATCAGTTTGTTAACTGCATACCATTTGCTATCCCATTTTTGCACACAGGACAGTTGTACAATATTGTTACAGCTTTTCACATAATATTTGTGTCATCTGAAAGTGATAAAATAACAAATAAGATTTTTTATTTGAACAATTCGTTGATAAATATTTTTCAACGATTAAAAAAAGTGAGTGGGTGACATAGTGGTCAAAGCGACGGACTCCAGAACCATGGCAGCGGCCCTGACGTGAGTTCGAATCCCAGTCTTTATATGCAGTTTTACCAGTGCTGTTCATCTCCTACTGTAACGGCTCACCCCTGGTTTTGCTGGATACGTCCCACGCTCAAATCCGTAATCTATGTGGATGGGCAAAGTAAGGCAAGAAGAGGCTGTCCATCTCATAACAAAATAATAACATTAATAATATAAACATAATAGGACAAAGTTACCTAGAGTTGTCCCAAGTTATAAATTTCATCAAAAACGAAAATTCTTTTAAAATAATAACGCAGCAAATCTGGAAACAATTGATTTGATTTTGGTTCAATAGAGTAGCAACAGTAGCAACTCATATGAAAAACTTTATATACACAAAACTAATGGAATACTGAAATATACATAAACAGTGACATGTATTTTTGCTCTGCAATATTATATTGACGTTGATATTGAATTTGAGTTGACCCTTCACGTTTATTGATTTATCCCCAAGAGAGTTCAAACATCAAACCTGTTAACTTATTTTATCATACTCTGTTAGTGTGCTTGTTAGTTTCTATTTTACCACGCTATCTATTTAAATTTCAACGAATAATAGTACAACTTGCCACGAAAATAATTACATATTCAGTAGGGAGAAGATACAACATTACGGTTCTCGTGTTTTTATTCAATCGTCCATTTCCAATGGCGTATTTAGAGTTGAAATAGAACAATACGTAAACTAAGATTTAATATATATTTTTTTAATAAAGAACCTGTGCATGTTACAAAAACACTTTTCAAACCCTTATATTTGTTTACCTTGGTTAAATGTAAACATTGTAAACAGACGGATATTAATTATTAATAAAGCTTACCTCACGAGTATTTTACTAGGATTATAAGTTTGCTATAACCCAAAAAGTAATTAACAAAAAATGATAAATCTTTTGTGTACGAACTCCGCACGCGCTAAAACATCCATCCACGAAGACACACCCTTCAGCATCCCTCCTCCAAAATCCGCACAGCCTCAAATATCCCTCCATGACTACTCCACACACCCTCAAAAATCCATTCCCGACAAATCCTCACACCCTCAAACAACTTTCTACGACAACTCCGCACACCCTCAAACATCTCTTCACGACAACTCCGCACACTCTCAAACATCCCTCCACGACAACTCCGCACACCCTCAAACATCCCTTTACGACAACTCCGCACACCCTCAAACATCCCTTCACGACAACTCCGCACACTCTCAATGATACCTTCACGACAACTCCGCACACCCTTAATACCCTTTACGACAACCTTTCCGCACACCCTCAAACATCATGACGAATACACAAACTATTTATCAAATGTTAAAAGTGTGTTTTTGGTTCTGTAAAATTAAAAATCATGTTTAAATGAAATCCGTCAATAAAACACATCCCTTTGGCAAAAACACCAAGCCCTGTTGTCCATATTTATTGTATTGGAGTTCGGACAATCCATTTCCTGAAACAATTAAATCGTCAATTTCCTGGCAGTACATTTGGAGGGGAAATACTTAAAAAATCTATCTCGATCTTCAATTTGTTACTGTACTTCAACAGGAATTAATTTTTTTATTCGTAAAAAAATAATAAGCTTTGGAGTTAATTTGAACCTCATAAATATTACTTAGTTTTAACTTAACAGCTAAGCGTTTTCCCCTCGACGATTCCAGCACTAAATTCATGTCACACACCGCATAATAATTTTAATTCACGTCCTTAAACTATTTCGAGCTGGATTTAATTTTATGTTACCTTTTTCATTATTGAACTTAAAAAGTAATACGGTTGAGTTTTACTTTGTTTGATGAAAACATGTGTTCCCCAATCCACCGCCACTGATTTATCAGAACCTCATAAGCAACCGCAAAGCAACTGGTAATTCTAGAGTGACGGTACATATTGGCTTCTAACTTTGCCCAATCTACTGTCGTGCCTGTTGTCACCCTGTGTTTTCCTTATTACGAGATCCACCACAATTAATTCTCAATAGCATTCCTGATAGCTAACTACAATCAATGTACTATTAAAATTAAATTTTTAAATTTGTGTATTTTTCCTTTAAAATTTCATTTATGCAAATGTTTACTATATTTTATATTTTAACTATTTTCAACGGAAAATAGTTATTCGACAAACCGACTACAATATTGTCACAATATTTGAACAATTTCAACCCCAATTCATAGATTTGTCTCTGTTATTATTTTATTTGTATTGCCTACGCTACTGGCATTTTGTATGTAACGTTGTTAGAGGACAACGGTTCAAATCTCTCAAAGTCCTGTGGGTGCGCCGGGAATCGAACCTGTGACCTTTGGCAACGAAACCAAGAGGTTAGCGAGCCGCTCGATGAAGCTTTTTAAAGATAACATCGCTGCACCCGTGAGGGTAACACAACTCACATTACTCTTGGAGTTTCATCTCTGATTACTAGAATAATACATTTTTATATTTTTTAGATTGATTTGAAGCTTCATCTATCATTATTAGTTTTGAAGTTATAATTTGGATTCGACGCACTTGCCAGAAACGAAGATTTATATGGCGTAAATATTTAACTAAACCAAAGTTGGAAACATTAAACTCTTAAAGAAATACTAATTTAATATTTACCGATGGTTAGGTTAGACTGAGTAAATGTAATTATTATATTATAACGTAAAATAAGAAAAGGTTTAATGTTCCATTATAAATACAAAGAAGATCGCCTCAGCAGAAAATCTTTCTTAAATATAGATTAAAACGATAGGAAGTAGGCATATAAATTGAAAACTATTGTAACCACCTCTCTCACAGTCTCTCCACAAGCTAATAATACGACTGTAATCACAAAACTGATTAGATTACACATATTGATGACCCACAGTTGAAAATAAACAAGGAAAATCGCGTGGATAGGTAAAATTTAATTTAATACTGTTGCGTCAAACCAGATCAAGGATATAAAAGATTTAAATAAGGTTCTATAAATGAAATATCCGGGAGAACAATAAAAAGTTTATTGCTATGTTTCCCGTCCATCTATTGAATTTATGCTGGTGGAAAATCGCTGTTTCGATCATTTCAGAGGACGAATTGCTTCATAAACAATACAACGCTGTATGTAGGTAGAGGAAACCCGACGGTTTTCTACTGACGAGATCTACTGTATATCAAACGTGCATTTAACAGGCGGTTTATTTAATGAAAAGATACCGTTCTATACCTATACCTTTTCATTATTTGCGGTTTGTAGCACGGATTGATAATAACAAACTAGTTGTTATTTTACTTACGTCGTCAATCCGTGTAAGAACGGGTAAGCGAGCCAGCTCCCTTACCCGTGCGCACGACGTTTTATAATAATATTTTTGTTAGTCGTGTGTATGTTCTTAATGTGTGTAAATATTAGTTTTTTAACAACATGACGCAGTTTGCTACTAGACCTAAGCAACGCAGATCTCATGAGTAATCTAGTGTACAGTGTATTGATGCTGATGATGGCCTAGCGCCGAAACGCGTTCATCACAAACAAACTTGGATTGACGATGTAAGTAATATAACAACTGCTATACCTTTTCATTGATACATTTGTAATAAATCATTAAAAAGGTATTTTACATGGATAAAATCTGTATTACTTTCCTAATCACAGTGAAATTAAGATCAGGCGAGGAACAGTTGTTATCATGTTTCTTACACCGAGACATGTTCGTAGATTAAGAACGTTATAGCTTTTACACTAAACAAATTCAGGTAAAAAATTTCTTAAAATTCGTTCAGCCAATTCAGACTCAAACTCAAATTCTTTATTTTCATAAAGACACTCTTGTATAATAATTTTCAGATAAACAAAAGGTATCTAAAACAAATGTTAACATAGATTTATAACTCATATAACATTCAACAAAGAAATTCCTTAAGTCTAGTGCTAAACAGATGCGGTGTTAAAGTGAGGAAGAGCCAAAACTTTGGACTTTCGAAAATCGTACTTCAGAGCCGGAGAGCTTGGGAAGAGTGCTGTTTTTCTTCAAACATGTCAAACTGGTCAGAATGTAAACAGATATAGGAATCAAAAGGTTTTTAGTTCGGAATTTACCTCAACAATAAGATGTCTAATTTGTTTTCATCCCAAAATGTTAACTTTCAGTGACACATTTGGGAATAAGCTAGAATCCAATCTAGAGATGCCGAAGATGAGACTGTAACTGTGGTTTAGCACTTTGAAACACTCAGAGGTAAGGTCATTATAATTTACAGTAATATAACATTTATTTCTCTTGACTCAAGTTGCTCGACGCGGTTCGGCTATCATAATTGACCCAGAAGAGTGTGAGAGTGAGATTGCTTTGAATGTTTTGAAATCAGTCAGAGCCATGTGCCGCAAGCAAAAAGGCAAGCTCTTCCATAAAATAAACGATGATGTTGTTTTATACTCTGCAAAAAAAACTTATTTCCCCTTCAATAAGATAAAACAATTCCCTTTAGCGCTCAGTTTTTTTCATCACATTTAAAATAACAGTTTTTAAAAACACTTTTACTTTTATTTCATATTAATAGTGAGCTCAACAATATAAAAATTACAGGTACAGAATACAATTTAACTTTTGCATTAAGCTCAAACTTGAATTGAACGTTAAAAATAGCAAATATTATCTTCATTTTTAAATTGCAGTCTGTCATACAAAATTTCGATATCAAAAGTCAAGTATTCCTTAGTAAAATGTTGGGAAGTTAACTAGTTCATCAAAACTAACCCAATCTAAACTATTCATATTTTCTTAAGGATGAGATTGATTAACCTTCATTTAGTTAAGGAAATTTGGAAATCTAAATCAATCTAAAATTTGCTTAATGCAATTGAAGATATTAAAGCTTTATTAAAATTAACGTAAATAAAGCTATGTTAGTGGCGATTTATTTATTTAAAAAATGTTTCATTAATTTTTATTCCGTCTCAAAGTAGTATATTTTATCACTAGGATCAAAAGTGAAGCTTTTTGATACAAGCTAAAGTTTAACATAAGAGCAAGGTTCGAAAACCCACGTTTGGTCCTGGTGATGAACTATATTTTACGTTATACTGCAAATAATATTAAGATACCAATTTCGCATAAACTAAATCTTATTTATGTTTCAAAGTTCCCTTCCACATTGATCTAGCTAATCTAAAAACCGCTGTTACATACTTGTCTTTATAATGAGAAAGGGAAAACAGTTTTACGAGTAAAATTGACTAAGTGAACATTCACTAAGTCGTTCAAATTACGTTTCTATCAGGAATTTAAAAGTCAAAGATGACCTCAGAAGCCAGTCAAGTGTTACCCTGCAAGTCGTTGGAACGGAAACCGACCTCAGAAGCCAGCCAAGTGTTACCCTGCAAGTCGTTGGTACGGAAATTAAGTGGTGTCGAAAGTGAATTCATTGTTTTATTGTAATCGTGTGAACATATTTGCTGGAACATAATTTTAAAAAGTAGAACCGGAATCCAAGGAGGTTTATTGAACATACCGAGTTGATCTTCATCTCGATCATCATTCGAAAACTGATTCCACTCAAAGTGGGAATCGATCCGAACAATTTTGCCTGCATCCATCCAAAGTATGAGTCTTGGTGTTAGTCGTTGGCGTAGTGGTCAAGGCGTCTTGTTGTGAGTCGTTGGCGTAGTGGTCAAGGCGTCTTGTAGTGAGTCGTTGGCGTAGTGGTCAAGGCGTCTTGTTGTGAGTCGTTGGCGTGGCGTCTTGTAGTGAGTCGTTGGCGTAGTGGTCAAGGCGTCTTGTTGTGAGTCGTTGGCGTAGTGGTCAAGGCGTCTTGTTGTGAGTCGTTGGCGTAGTGGTCAAGGCGTCTTGTTGTGAGTCGTTGGCGTAGTGGTCAAGGCGTCTTGTAGTGAGTCGTTGGTGTAGTGGTCAAGGCGTCTTGTAGTGAGTCGTTGGTGTAGTGGTCAAGGCGTCTTGTTGTGAGTCGTTGGAGTAGTGGTCAAGGCGTCTTGTTGTGAGTCGTTGGCGTAGTGGTCAAGGCGTCTTGTTGTGAGTCGTTGGAGTAGTGGTCAAGGCGTCTTGTTGTGAGTCGTTGGCGTAGTGGTCAAGGCGTCTTGTAGTGAGTCGTTGGTGTAGTGGTCAAGGCGTCTTGTTGTGAGTCGTTGGAGTAGTGGTCAAGGCGTCTTGTTGTGAGTCGTTGGTGTAGTGGTCAAGGCGTCTTGTTGTGAGTCGTTGGAGTAGTGGTCAAGGCGTCTTGTTGTGAGTCGTTGGCGTAGTGGTCAAGGCGTCTTGTAGTGAGTCGTTGGCGTAGTGGTCAAGGCGTCTTGTAGTGAGTCGTTGGTGTAGTGGTCAAGGCGTCTTGTTGTGAGTCGTTGGTGTAGTGGTCAAGGCGTCTTGTTGTGAGTCGTTGGTGTAGTGGTCAAGGCGTCTTGTTGTGAGTCGTTGGAGTAGTGGTCAAGGCGTCTTGTTGTGAGTCGTTGGAGTAGTGGTCAAGGCGTCTTGTAGTGAGTCGTTGGTGTAGTGGTCAAGGCGTCTTGTAGTGAGTCGTTGGCGTAGTGGTCAAGGCGTCTTGTAGTGAGTCGTTGGTGTAGTGGTCAAGGCGTCTTGTAGTGAGTCGTTGGCGTAGTGGTCAAGGCGTCTTGTAGTGAGTCGTTGGTGTAGTGGTCAAGGCGTCTTGTAGTGAGTCGTTGGTGTAGTGGTCAAGGCGTCTTGTTGTGAGTCGTTGGAGTAGTGGTCAAGGCGTCTTGTTGTGAGTCGTTGGCGTAGTGGTCAAGGCGTCTTGTTGTGAGTCGTTGGCGTAGTGGTCAAGGCGTCTTGTTGTGAGTCGTTGGCGTAGTGGTCAAGGCGTCTTGTTGTGAGTCGTTGGCGTAGTGGTCAAGGCGTCTTGTTGTGAGTCGTTGGAGTAGTGGTCAAGGCGTCTTGTTGTGAGTCGTTGGCGTAGTGGTCAAGGCGTCTTGTAGTGAGTCGTTGGCGTAGTGGTCAAGGCGTCTTGTAGTGAGTCGTTGGTGTAGTGGTCAAGGCGTCTTGTTGTGAGTCGTTGGTGTAGTGGTCAAGGCGTCTTGTTGTGAGTCGTTGGTGTAGTGGTCAAGGCGTCTTGTTGTGAGTCGTTGGAGTAGTGGTCAAGGCGTCTTGTTGTGAGTCGTTGGAGTAGTGGTCAAGGCGTCTTGTTGTGAGTCGTTGGCGTAGTGGTCAAGGCGTCTTGTAGTGAGTCGTTGGCGTAGTGGTCAAGGCGTCTTGTAGTGAGTCGTTGGTGTAGTGGTCAAGGCGTCTTGTTGTGAGTCGTTGGAGTAGTGGTCAAGGCGTCTTGTTGTGAGTCGTTGGCGTAGTGGTCAAGGCGTCTTGTAGTGAGTCGTTGGCGTAGTGGTCAAGGCGTCTTGTTGTGAGTCGTTGGCGTAGTGGTCAAGGCGTCTTGTTGTGAGTCGTTGGCGTAGTGGTCAAGGCGTCTTGTTGTGAGTCGTTGGCGTAGTGGTCAAGGCGTCTTGTTGTGAGTCGCTGGCGTAGTGGTCAAGGCGTCTTGTTGTGAGTCGTTGGCGTAGTGGTCAAGGCGTCTTGTTGTGAGTCGTTGGCGTAGTGGTCAAGGCGTCTTGTTGTGAGTCGCTAGCGTAGTGGTCAAGGCGTCTTGTTGTGAGTCGTTGTCGTAGTGGTCAAGGCGTCTTGTTGTGAGTCGTTGGCGTAGTGGTCAAGGCGTCTTGTTGTGAGTCGTTGTCGTAGTGGTCAAGGCGTCTTGTTGTGAGTCGTTGGCGCAGTGGTCAAGGCGTCTTGTTGTGAGTCGTTGGCGTAGTGGTCAAGGCGTCTTGTTGTGAGTCGTTGGCGTAGTGGTCAAGGCGTCTTGTTGTGAGTCGTTGGCGTAGTAGTCAAGGCGTCTTGTTGTGAGTCGCTGGCGTAGTGGTCAAGGCGACGGAGTTCGAACTCATGACAGCAACCCTGTCGTGGGTTCGAATCACAGTTCTGGGAATTAAATTTGATCTTTACTGCAATTTAACTCTTACTGTAACGGGTCACCCCTTGATTTGCTGGCTACAGCACAGATAAACTCATAGCTCTATGGAGGTGGGCTAGGTAAAGCAAAAGGGGCCTGCCAGGTTCTAAAAAGATAAAAAGTAAAGGAAAAAATAAATATCCCACTTGAAGAGAAAGGTCAACGATCGTAGTAAGCTAACTGATCCTGCACAGAAAGCAATGGGAGGTAATATCTAGCCGGAGTACAAAGTAATGAAATGCATACTGAAGAAAGTAATGCAATATTTCGTATACAACTTGTTATTGTATAATAATAGTTGTATTTGTCTATATTTGTTTAATAGGTGAGCAGGTTTTTTGTGACAATCACTCCTCCTAAACTACTGAACCGATTTTCATGTTTTTGGTGTCATTGGAAAGAGCCTAACGTGAAGTCGTGCAGGAAACTTTTTATAGAGAAATAATTTCTGAATGAGGCTCTGGGGCCCCTTAAAGTTGAGTTTTCCCCATAAGCTTAACATTGGGAAATAACTATAAGTTTTAAGCAATCAGCTGGGTAGAGTAAACACAGATAATCAGCAGGTCATCTTGGCTTTGGAACGGTAACACAATATTTATAAATGATGATCGCGAGCGAAGCCGCAACAGGTTTACTAGTATTTATTAACCAGCCACTGAGCCTTTGTTGTCGTGTGACGAAATGTGTACTTTCTATAGAGATACTGTTAGCAACAATGGATACTGTGGACAACACGGGGAAAATATACTTTACAAATACATTCTGGCCTTCTGTTTTCTGAATCAATTACATGAATGGTTCGGTAGACCTTCGATGGCACTTGATCACGTCCTTCCATCGAGTGGTCTGAGAGCTGGGTAAATAATGTAACATCTCTGCTGGCATGAAAAACCTACCGCTTCGAATAAAACCTACCTGCACTCACTTTGATTATAAAGCTTGATAATATTCTCGATGGTATCACTTATCGCTCTCAAATAGTCATTAGTTACTTCATGTACAGATAGTGTGCTGCACATCTCCGCCCTATATGTATGAGGAGACGCCCGCAGAAGAAATCAGGAGGGTTTTAATGTAAAGAATACATCGTGTTATCTGTTTGGATATAAACATATTAGTGTAAAAAGGAGAGAAGAGGGAAGGTTAGACGTGATTTCAGTCATCAGTGGGATGATGGGGTGATTTGAGATGTACTTGAAAACAGATCTTACCTTGTAGAAGTCAATGAAAGAATCTTACGTCGTAATTCTTGGTCTAATAGGCTCACTACTGGAGGAACCAGCGCTGGTAGGAAGGTTAGAAACAAAGCTTACGAAAAGAGGGGCATGTTTGGATAAAGTGTAAAGTCAGTAAATGTTAACTATCCACATATTATTTGATATCTCCATAGGTTAAGAATTGTTTAATCTATGATATCACCTAATTTTACTCTTATTGTTCTTATTGTTATTATAAATTGCTAGATATTGTCAGTGGTTAAAGATATATGTCTTTTCCATTCTTGAACTTAAAATATGTTTATGTGATTAAACATTATCTATTATGAAACACTTATCCCCCACACAGTCCATTGATAAAACTAGACAATACTAACGAAATTCAATCAAATATTTACATACGAATTGGACATGTCGTTTGTAATTCCGAGGTCTGTGTTCGCATTAAAGAAAAACAACTTCGTAGCAAGTCAAAGCTACTAACCAACGCAATATAACCAAACCAAACATAAGATAATTGAAAGGGATATTTTAGACTAGTTGTTTAGTCGTAGCATTAAAAAAAAACTACTTTTAAAATAATGATGGTAAATTCTTAAATATTATAACTAAATGGCTTTCGTAACCAGAACCTCTGTGGTATTTCTGAACCGGTTTTTTCTATTGTAAACAAATCATTTCCTCGATTTGTAGTTGTCAAAGTGGTTTTAAACTGGTTATACTTCTTCTGGAAGAACATAGGCCACCCTCAAAGTTTGTTTATCATTTTAAGGACAAAATGGAGGTAAATTATAATGTTATGTTCCTACAACGAGTGCCTTTCGTCGCTCCAAGAAGTTTAAAGTTCCCCTCAAGAATATGACAACTTACAAGGCTAATGAGGTGGAAGGCTTAAGGTATGGGAAGTAATGTCTGCAAGGGTTTTGGTCCCCTACAACATGGTGTGGTCCAGAGAACTTGATAAGCCGTTTTAAGCCGCTCCAATGAATAAAGAAGATTAACAAAATATGTTGATAGTAATCATTTTTAGTAAGTGAAAATTTTATATATTACAACCAATTTAAATATCGCGTAAATATTTCCTAGGGCTAGTTTAAAGGTAGATAATGTTTTTTTATGATTCTTGTTAGTTTTTACGAGTGATGAAGTACATGGCAAACTAAACACTAATAGAGTTTATCTCTCTAGAAACTGAACACTCTCAGAATGTTTGTTTTGTAGAGAACACTTTGGCAGTGAAGCAACGCCCCAGTGAACAAACAAACGATTCTCTCTAAATTTTTCAAATTGCCATATTTAACAGCTGTTTTCACCTAGAGGGCTGCAAACCGTTGTGTCTTCTGGTAGGGTTACATTCCTAACATAAATTAACCTAAAACCAATTCATAATTTTCCATCCCAAATGTTGTAGTAAAAAGTGCAGCGAAGTATTCATTTTAGTTAATTCATTAAATACTATTACAAGGATATTTGCCCGTTTGCAAGAAAAATTCCTAAGATAATATTTTGAATACTGTCCAAAAAACACCTGATTTTGATCGAATTTTAGGCATAAATGGCCTAAATTATATCTTGTAACTTAAAATTTTCAAACGAAATTAATCTTTTGTTTTTCATGAAACCGTTTTTTGCTGATTATAATGTTGTTTTTAATATTTCAAAACACCTATTGTTTAAAACTTTGTCCTTCTCCCGTAGCAAAGTTTCTGTCAGTAGTAAATCGTACTTCCGTTAAACTCGATTGACAACTGAAAACAATTATTCTCCCTCCTACAGGTAAAACATTCTGTCGAAACTAAATACTCCTATAAGAGAACCTTTCGTTACCTCTAGGACTTAACTAAATAAGACTGAATACATGTTTGTCAAAACAAGCAAAAATGCAATGCAAACAAACAACATGAACACGTGTATGTGACGTGCATGTAATGTTGTTCAAGAGGTAATGCAATGCAAACAAACAACATGAACACGTGTATGTGACGTGCATGTAATGTTGTTCAAGAGGTAATGCAATGCAAACAAACAACATGAACACGTGTATGTGACGTGCATGTAATGTTGTTCAAGAGGTAATGCAATGCAAACAAACAACATGAACACGTGTATGTGACGTGCATGTAATGTTGTTCAAGAGGTAATGCAATGCAAACAAACAACATGAACACGTGTATGTGACGTGCATGTAATGTTGTTCAAGAGGTAATGCAATGCAAACAAACAACATGAACACGTGTATGTGACGTGCATGTAATGTTGTTCAAGAGGTAATGCAATGCAAACAAACAACATGAACACGTGTATGTGACGTGCATGTAATGTTGTTCAAGAGGTAATGCCATATGCAACTTGTCTCTAATTCGCTGGTAGTCGAGCTAGAATTGTTCACATGATTTAATATTTGAGTAATAAAACCAAACTGTAAACCTTATTTATCAAGTGAAGTATTTTGTAAGTAAATGTTAAAGTATCTTAAGCCACTCGCCATTTCAAAGGTAAGCGGTAATTTGTTTTACATTCTCCCATGATAAATGTAGAGAGGTACATTCTAATCACTTATTTAAAACAAATATAATTGTAAAGTTATAAAACGTCAAACTATGCAAATAGGTTAAATAGTGTGGATGAAAAACGTGGTTTGCTTCATAACAAATATTATAATATGTAATCATATACGAATATATGTAATTTAAAAAATACATGTACATTGAACTTTAAAAGCAATGCATCTTAAATTACTTTGCCTCTGCAAGGAGATAGGTCTAGATGTACTGAAGTAACTAATTTGAAATAACAGATGAATACCGTCACAGGTAATGAGGGTTCAAAACTAATTTAATTAGACCCTGCAGAACAAATCTGGCAACCATCAGCGAAAGTAAGGGGTGACATTTCTGCTCATTTGCTTGATTAATCCAAAGTTATATTATAATTTACTTCCCTTAATCTCAAACTAATATTTGTATAATAATGTATTACGAATTGTCATTTTTTTACAATCAAGTATGTGTGTATTACATTCTTTTATAGAATGTCAATAATTAATAATAGATGTTTCAATAGAAGACTCTACAGAAAGGAAATTGCACCCCCACTCTACAAACATAATTCGTTTAAGGTCAGTGCTATCACTTCATTTGTAACAAATTTAATACCATCCGACAAGGCGAAATGGCTCAATGGTTAAGGTGAGAATTTGGAACGGTGAAGGTTCTCAGTTCGAAACTGCATATTATGGTTACCTTTTTGAAGACGACAAATTTTTAATTGTAATGTTTAAACCGTTTGAACCAAAACAGTAATATGTTAGTTTATTTATTTAATTTTTTTAGTATGACATTGTGTTGCAAAATTACTTTTAGCGAATTTCCCCTATAGGGAAGAAGCTATTACCGTAGTCGGCATGGTAAGACCTAGGCCCGGGACCATGATAACTTTTCGTTTTGAGGTCCCCAGACCCCAAAAACACCATTCGTTCGAAACTGTATATATATATATATATATATATGTGTCCGTGGCACGATAACTCTCGTAAAAATTATCCGATTTTGATGAAATTTGGTATGAACGTGTAAAGCAACATTTATGACTTTAAGTTCGAAAACCAGCCAGATCGCTCAATCCGAAGGGGTATTTTGGGGGGTTTTGTACCCCAAAAATGGGTTTTTCGAATTTTTTACATATAATTTTGGAAATAGTCAAATTTTATTTTTTTCCATTGGATTCAGCTTAAAAAAACACACAATTTGGTATTTTGATCATTTCTCTACGTCAATTGGTTACCGAGATATTGAAAGTGCTAAACACAGTACGTTGTCTAATGTTATTCTTATGGTGAAAAATACAAATTTTATATCTCGCTTATTTATGAACCTATACTGACGAAACTTGGTATACAGCTTCATCTGGTTGTGGACCATTGATATTTGCTCAAAAAGACAATTTTTACCCAAGGCTCCTGTAGCAGCAAACCTGCGTACTCAGTCCCATGTTATTCTTATGGAGAATAAGTAACGTGTTATCTGCCTTCAATATGAAAATAAATTAATCAAATTTGGTATGTGGCTTTACCTACATGAGTTATATTGATATTTGTATAAAACCCCATTTTTTGTGTTCCTTGCTTCAGCAAACCTGCATACTCAGCTGCCATGTTATTCTTATGGAGAATAATTAAAATGTCATAAATCGTTTATTTATGAATGTATACTGATGAAACTTGGTATGTGGCTTTATGTGGTATTAAGATACATATATATGCATTGGAAATTCGCTGAGTACGCAGGTTTGCTGCTACGGGGGTATTTAAACTTAAAACGCCAAACATAAAAACGTCAAAAACATCCAAATATTGAGTGCTCTTCTTTCGGGTGTCATCGTATATATTTGTAAACGTTCGGTTACGACGGAGTGGGGGATATTTCCTCAATGTAGAGTCTTGTATGTTCAATAACCGTTTGCATTACACATGCAAACTAAAATGTGTATTTCTGGATTTTCTTCACAAAATGATTTAAAAACTGATTGTCTCTCTTAAGAATAAAATCACCAGATACATATTGTATCGTAGAAGCTGTACATGCTGTTCTATTTTGAACATCACTGAAATGCAGTTAATACGAAGATCAAATACAATTCCTCAAGAGACTGACGTCTCATTTTAAACATTCACATGAAGCCATCTCAAACACTGCATAAATGTGACATTATTTCAAGCGACTAACTCTAGTTATTACATCCTTCTCCTGTTTTAATATCCGATACTCATAACACATTGTTTATTCTCTTTTAGAGTTTTTTCAAGTACACGCGAGCTTTTTAATATCACAATGCTACGAAGGAGGCTGTTTTAACTGAAATATTAAAAAAACTTATTCCAAGTCGAGTGCCTGATTTTTTATTAAAATTCCCTGTATAAATAGTGTTCCGCTCGAAGCAGAATGAATCTGTATTTTAATTAAAAATTTGCATTCTAAATCGGATTTTACTAGTATGACTTCTGTTTGTTCCTGCAAAGTAGAAAGAAATAATTAGTTATATTACACCTTGTCTTAATATTATCTCTTCTCTTAAAAATCTTAAGGCTCTTCATTTGGTTCACTATTTAACTTTTAAACTACTTTTTTGTGAGCCATACAAAGGACGTAAGACTATTGGAAAAATTATGATTTGGAATTGTTAATATTATTGCATTCAAAGTACACTATATAACTAATATCATTTCATTACAAAACTCGGCAACATAATATGTGTCTGCAACGAATTAAAATTATATTGCTTTCAAAATTAAAAAGGTAGCGTGAATGACAATAAATCATATTTCTGATGTAGGAAGAGATTATTTATAATTTTGCAAAATTCACGTTAAATCCTAAGGCAAACGTTCCTCACCTTTATTGAGGAACACCCCATAGAACCATGCTGAAACACATAGAAAGGTTATTGCTAATATTAGTAGTTAAGATGATTAACATTACATAGGTTTGCAGATCACGTGGGAGTCATATCGCATCAACAGGATCTCTCTAGTTCAAACATTAAACTGTTGCGTAATCAGGTAGCTCCGTTCTCGAATATATGTGGGTGTTTTAAATATTATTTAAATCCACGTTATTTGTATTCCTATTTGTAAAACCGTAAGAGAACACAGTCATAGAAATGTAATACTACTTTCAGATATGCAGATATTAATACAGACTGTTTAGCAATATATACAGTCAAAATACGTTACACTTTAGTACTACAACTATAAACAATGTACTGCCATTGACTATAAATACTGAAGTAGACCTCTCATAGTCATTGTAAAATCTGTCCCTAGTTTTGTGTGTCCCAGGATTCAAAGAGGAGGGGATAATACAACAGTTGGGGTGTCAAGAAGCAAACATAAATTGATTACCACTTGCTCTCTCGGGGGGGGGGGGGAGGGGGATATTTTACAAGTTAACGTAAATAGCTAAAATAAATATTTGAAGCAGCACACTCTGTCGGTGATCTAATCAAACTAAGTCCACTTCAAATTCTGGCTAACACTAAAAGTGGGACAGCTGGGCCATATAGATGGGATGACTCCTTCAGTATATAATAGTCAATGATACTACATACTAGCATGACATATAGCAAAATCAAACAACAAAACACAAACATCATCACCGTTGAGCACCTAGCTGGCCTGACGATTGGCGCCATGAGGTCTCGGGCTCTACTTGCGGTGTGCCCACGTGACTATTGAGAGTTTTGTACTAATGACCTTTAATCAGGTCAATATATACAAAATGACACTGATTTAGAACAGCGAACAAAAAACTACAAACTATAGCCATTCACAATACGGCAACTCATTTCAGTAACAAAAAACTACAAACTACAGCCATTCACAATACGGCAACTCATTTCAGTAACAAAAAACTACAAACTACAGCCATTCACAATACGGCAACTCATTTCAGTAACAAAAAACTACAAACTACAGCCATTCACAATACGGCAACTCATTTCAGTAACAAAAAACTACAAACTACAGCCATTCACAATACGGCAACTCATTTCAGTAACAAAAATCTACAAACTACAGCCATTCACAATACGGCAACTCATTTCAGTAACAAAAAACTACAAACTACAGCCATTCACAATACGGCAACTCATTTCAGTAACAAAAAACTACAAACTACAGCCATTCACAATACGGCAACTCATTTCAGTAACAAAAAACTACAAACTACAGCCATTCACAATACGGCAACTCATTTCAGTAACAAAAAACTACAAACTACAGCCATTCACAATACGGCAACTCATTTCAGTAACAAAAAACTACAAACTACAGCCATTCACAATACGGCAACTCATTTCAGTAACAAAAAACTACAAACTACAGCCATTCACAATACGGCAACTCATTTCAGTAACAAAAAACTACAAACTACAGCCATTCACAATACGGCAACTCATTTCAGTAACAAAAAACTACAAACTACAGCCATTCACAATACGGCAACTCATTTCAGTAACAAAAAACTACAAACTACAGCCATTCACAATACGGCAACTCATTTCAGTAACAAAAATCTACAAACTACAGCCATTCACAATACGGCAACTCATTTCAGTAACAAAAAACTACAAACTACAGCCATTCACAATACGGCAACTCATTTCAGTAACAAAAAACTACAAACTACAGCCATTCACAATACGGCA
Source organism: Allygus modestus (assembly GCA_963675035.1). NCBI lineage: Eukaryota > Metazoa > Arthropoda > Insecta > Hemiptera > Cicadellidae > Allygus > Allygus modestus. Next base: position 5,469,499 of record OY776111.1, read on the forward strand.
ACTCATTTCAGTAACAAAAAACTACAAACTACAGCCATTCACAATACGGCAACTCATTTCAGTAACAAAAAACTACAAACTACAGCCATTCACAATACGGCAACTCATTTCAGTAACAAAAAACTACAAACTACAGCCATTCACAATACGGCAACTCATTTCAGTAACAAAAAACTACAAACTACAGCCATTCACAATACGGCAACTCATTTCAGTAACAAAAAACTACAAACTACAGCCATTCACAATACGGCAACTCATTTCAGTAACAAAAAACTACAAACTACAGCCATTCACAATACGGCAACTCATTTCAGTAACAAAAAAAGACAGCTTGGAGTATTTAAAACATGTACAAACAACACTGATCCAAAGAAAACCAACTCAGTCCAAGGACCACAACTCTAAGCCGAAAGGTCACCAGTATAATGACCCAACTACCTCATGTTTAATACAGCATAGATTAACGGATATCGACAACAAAGTTTTACAAAATACTAAACAAGACCTTGATTTTGGTAATCATCCCATTAAAAAGCGTGTAAGAATCCTGAAAATATATTAGTAGATATATAATTTAAATAGTTTTTGTTTTTCAGCAGAGGTATGCAAGGTGCTATATAACTGATACAACCTTCACAGACAATATCGTTCCTTGGTACAATGCCCAATATCAATGTCCTTCTAGATTTTCTGGCACATACATTAGCAAAACTTACTTAAGTTGACATTCATGTAATGTACTTAATTCACCTTTAAAATAAATCATTGGTTCAGTTCATCTGCGTCATGTAGAAACTAGAGACGTCACAAGCACTGCCAGAATGGATATCGTAGTTATAATTGGCAATCAACCTGGTGTAATCAAGTTTGCAACAAAATACTGCAGAGCGTAAGGATGTAAGGTGATGATTAATTGGATCCCTCTAGCAATTTTGAAATGTTTTAGCCAGAAGAAACAGTTCTTAAAAATAAGTAATGCAGTACTTGCGTTTTAAATATAATCGGCCATTTTATATTACATAATCCGCAGGGAGAAATCCCTAACAGAGAATAGTAAAGCAAAAGATTGTTAAGGTTGATGAGAACTTTTTATCTCTGCAACAAAAAACGAAGGAGTAAATAAATATAAAAGAACATCACTAATATTTGTTTATTACAATGTTGGAATTTATATATTTGGTATGGATAAGACTTTTGTGTCGTTTCCTCTTTTTCAGTTTTCTGATTGCGCACATTGGTTAAATTTTAAAAATTGTAGTGGAATTTGTTGAATTTAGGGAATACGATTTTGTTTTGTAAATTTCGATAAAAATGTTTAGTTTTTAATATATTAAGCTTTAAAAACAAATACCCCCGTAGCAGCAAACCTGCGTACTAAGAGAATTTCCAATGCATATATATGTATCTTAATACCACATAAAGCCAAATGCCAAGTTTCATCAATATACAATAAAAAAAGATTTATTACATTTTAATTATTCCCCATAAGAATAACATGGCGGCTGAGTATGCAGGTTTGCTGAAATAAGGAACACAAAAAAGAGTTTTTATGCATATATGAATATAACCCAACTAGGTGATGCTCCAAACCAAGTTTTATTTATATATGTTCATAATTAAGGGATACATAATATCTTACTTTTTCTCCAAAAGAATAACATGAGGCTGAGTACGCAGGTTTGCTGCTACGGGAACCATCGTTAAAAATTGGGTTGTGCTAATGACCATAGACCACAACCAGATGAAACCATATACCAAGTTTGGTCGGTATACGTTCATAAATAAGCGAGATATAAAATTATTCTCATTCTCCATAAAAATAACATTGGACAACGTACTGTGTTTAGCACTTTTAATATCTCCGTAACCAATTTACGTAGAGCAATGATCAAAACACCAAATTGTGTGTTTTGTAAGCTGAAACCAATGGTGAAAAATACAATTTTTTCAAATATTATATTTAAAAAATAAAAATTAAACATTTTTGGGGTACGAACCCCCCCCCCCCAAAATACCCCTTCGGATATATCGATCTGTCTGGTTTTCATACTTAAAGCCATAAATGTTGCTTTACATGTGTGTACCAAATTTCATCAAAATCGCACAATTTTTACGAGAGTTATCCCTATAGGGAGTTCTTCCCTATAGGGGAAATTCACTAAAACTGGCCTCTATTTTCAAATAGGATAAATTAGTCACTTAATACTCTACACTCGTCATACATGTACCAAGTTTGAAGTTGATACTTTAGTATGTTAATAAGTTAAAAAGACGCACACAATCAGACAGAAAACTAAGCGTTTTTGGGCATATCTTTGAACAGAAAGTTGATTTCTGATATTTTTAGAAGTAATCATATCCAGTAGTTCTGGAGCTTTTTTTAACACCCTGTATGTCTGAGTGCCTCTCTCTTTATCAAATGGAAAATCAATTTTCAACCTAGTGACCCTAAACGTAGTGTGTTCCACCAGACAATATTGGAACGCACTTACTCGTGGTCTACTGATGGAATCAGGTGAGCGCAGATTTGAAATCAGACTAAAAGCATTTTTGATGGAAATGAACATTACAGTGTCCGAGGGTTAAATGTATCGTTTATTTATAGACAGAAGTACTTGATTGAACGAAAAGGTGACTTTTTTCTTTTATTACTGTCCAAAACTCTCTTTCCATGTTAATAATTTCATCTATTGTGTAGATCATTTATGACTGGGCTTCTCGATTATTGTGAAATGGTAATTGTCTTTGGTAATTTGAAGAAAGATTTTTTGCCGGGTTTGTTAATAATCATAGTATAATAAATACTAAAAGTCTATAGAACTTCCAAAGAATCTCATAATATAAAACGTAGCGTCGTCCACAGAAATATGAAAAGACATCCAATATAGCAGATCAGCAAAATAGACAAACAAATCACAATAATCCCAAACTCTAATATGAGTAAAGTTTGCTTGTTTGCGCTTGAACCTCTGATCTCAAAAAACGGCTCCAACGAATTTATTCAAAAGTAGTTATTAACTAATTTCTGAGTTAAACATAAGATTTAGATAGGTCTCATCCCCAGGAAAATCTATGTACAAAATCTGAATTTGAAAAGTTAAATAAATTAAACATGGGTTTATGGACTTTCAAATCCAAACAAAATAATCGTAACAGGTGCTTATAAACATCAGTGAACTGTCAATGTAATACTCATGGAGCTTTACTGAGAGCAGTTACTAAAACCATTGAATGAAGATTACATGCAGTGTCGTCATGTCGTGTCCAAAATGAATCAAAGGGACATTGATATAATAAAAACTGGGGTGACCTTAAACATGCATAAAAGAGACAAATCTGCTCATCAGTAGTAGGGCGTGGTGAAAAATGACTCCAAGTCAATAAAACTAACTGACTGACCTTACCCGAGCAAAGCTCGGCCCCCTAGTTACTAATTCATAAAATACTAGTTGTCAAATTATATCTACATAAAATGAAAGTTTCAAAAACTTGTAAAAGAAAGGCAGATAATAATAGCAAAAGGTTGAGAAAAAGGCTGAGAGTATGTGACTAGAGGAAGTAGAAGGCGGTAAGCGTTATGCGGTAAGCGGTAGGAGGTAGGCGGTAGGAAGTAGGCGTTAGGGCGGTAGGCGTTAGGCGGTAGGCGTTAGGCGGTAGGCGTTAGGCGGTAGGCGTTAGGCGGTAGGAGGTAGGCGGTAGGAGGTAGGCGTTAGGCGGTAGGAGGTAGGCGGTAGGAGGTAGGTGGTAGGAGGTAGGAAGTAGGAGGTAGGCGGTAGGCGGTAGGAGGTAGGCGTTAGGCGGTAGGCGTTAGGTGGTAAGCGGTAGGCGGTAGGAGGTAGGCGTTAGGTGGTAGGCGGTAGGAGGTAGGCAGTAGGCGGCAGGAGGTAGGCGTTAGGCGATAGGAGGTAGGCGTTAGGCGGTAGGCAGTAGGCGGTAGGAGGTAGGCGTTAGGCGATAGGCGGTAGGAGGTAGGCGTTAGGCGGTAGGCATTAGGCGGTAGGCAGTAGGAGGTAGGCGTTAGGCGGTAGGCGGTAGGAGGTAGGCGTTAGGTGGTAGGCGGTAGGAGGTAGGCAGTAGGCGGCAGGAGGTAGGCGTTAGGCGATAGGAGGTAGGCGTTAGGCGGTAGGCAGTAGGCGGTAGGAGGTAGGCGTTAGGCGATAGGCGGTAGGAGGTAGGCGTTAGGCGGTAGGCATTAGGCGGTAGGCAGTAGGAGGTAGGCGTTAGGCGGTAGGCGGTAGGAGGTAGGCATAAGGCGGTAGGAGGTAGGCAGTAGGCGGTAGGAGGTAGGCGTTAGGCGATAGGCGGTAGGAGGTAGGCGGTAGGCAGTAGGCGGTAGGCGTTAGGCGGTAAGCGTTAGGCGGTAGGCGGTAAGCGTTAGGCGGTAGGCGGTAAGCGTTAGGCGGTAAGCGGTAGGCGGTAAGCGGTAGGCGGTAGGCGGTAAGCGTTAGGCGGTAGGAGGTAGGCGGTAAGCGTTAGGCGGTAGGCGGTAGGAGGTAGGCGTTAGGCGGTAGGAGGTAGGCGTTAGGCGGTAGGCGTTAGGCGGTAGGCAATAGGAGGTAGGCGTTAGGCGGTAGGAGGTAGGCGGTAGGAGGTAGGTGGTAGGCGGTAGGCGGTAGGGCGCGGGTTCTCAGACGAGGGGGTGGGCGGCATGAGGCTGAGTTGAGACCAAACCCTTCAGCTGATATTAAAACTCACAACATACTTTACATAGTAATAACTTCAAAACCTTTTTTACATAAACATTAAATATATATAAGTAATACATTTTGAGTTATTTTTATTTGATACATTATTCTATGCTGGTAAACTTAAGGTTTTTATTTTTGATAAATACCGTAATAACATTAAATTATATATTTTACATTTCAAGGGGATAAATGAATGAGGTGGCACTGGTTTATTTATTTTTGAACTCATGCTACGATTAATTATATTACTAATTTGCTTTCTATACTTGATTTCAGAAATGAATAATTATGCAGGAAAAAACACAAAGTTGTGAGAATCAATTAATTAATTATTTATTCAAATGTTATACGTCATTTAAGTAATGAACTATTTTAGCTGAAGATATCAAAAACAATTTTTTCATAAGACCCATTTAGAGAATAAAGAAGGGTATGTTCATGATAAATTTGAATTTCTTGTCAGTTTTGTAAGAACAGGATAAAAACTACGTCTCACAACACAAAACAATATATTTACACTTATAATGTACTTAAATACAAGTCGGTAAATATACAAAAATATGGTAAAAGGCGATCGATTAACACCAGCCACACCGGAAATCATCAACACCAAATCAAGTCCCAGGACTACCTTAAAACTGGTCTATACCAGTTTTGAGGCTGACATTGGGTACAGCAAATGAAGTTGTCATTACATATGGTAAGTCTTTTGGCTGTCCATTATGACAAATTCCCCTTTCACCTTTGGTCCCTCCATTTGCAGTGGTTAGGGACAGAATCTCCGGGTTTGGCCCCCCCATGCCAACCTGAGAATGAATGGTCCCTGGCTGTTGTACATGGATACCCTGTCAGTTGAGTTGACCAGTTGGAGGGCAGAATGTGGGTCCCCTGTTTGAGAGCCTCATCCCAGCTGTCACAGGTGCACGGGAGTTGGCTCTCTGAAGGGTCGATTTGGCTGCCGTCCCATCCCACTCTTTCCTTTCCTGCTATATCCTATCTTTCCGGTAACCTGCGCAATATTCCCGCTTGTAGAAGATGTGACTAGCAGCTATGCTGGGATTTCCTAATCCTCAACAATGATATGATGATGATGATAACACCAAATCAGAGAATGTCTTTACCGTATTGTATGTAAGTGCAGTATAGGTGTAAATATAATTTTTAGTGTTGTGAGACGTAGTTTATTCTATCATGTTAATTATAACAACACCAATAATACTCTACTCAATAATTTTGTTGAAAGAAGTAACTTATTACATTTTATACAATTACTTATTAAAGCTATCTAATATAAGAATACAGTTACCAAATTAGTGTAATATCACTGTTGAAAAGCTGTAAATGTTCTACTGTTACGCCTATATTTGAATGAACAAATAATTCACAATAAACAAATTATTTTAAATTATTTCAAAACTGTTTTTACATTCTGTACATTTAATTTACTTTGGTTGTGTAATAATTCTCTTAAACCTGGAATGTTTTAACAAATAAACACTGCAATTGTTCTGAAGAAGAAAATATATTTTTCAAAGAACAGAGATGTTACTAAATATTGTCATGTGTCATAACTAAACATCGCATGTTACGAGACATTTCCGACAAACAACTTGTGTTGTTAGATTTATTTTGTTTTAATATATTATTCTCATAACATCATTTTTTACTCTCTCCAAGAGTTGTTTTCAAATACTCGTGTTTTTTCAGCATAAAAATATCGCAAAGGAAGTTATTGTTACTGAAGGAACAAGCAGTTTCACTGTTATTAAACTCATAATTTTTGATCTTTTGATTAACAACTTTGCTACCTTAACTTTTTATGATACAACCTTACTTTAAATAGGATGTCTTTGAAGCAGTATAAACAAACCAATACTTTTTTGACACCAGTCTGGGAAAGTTAATCAGCACTGTAGGACTCGTTCTGAATCGGGCTGAAGCCTCGGTTTGCACTAGTTCCTAAAACAGCGAATCACAAAAGTATTCTGACTACCCCGTGTGAAGGAGTGGGGGACGAAGGGACGAGAGGGATGGTCGATCGTCAAGCGAGTCTGAGCTGAGCCTTAATGTGAACTAGGTTGCAGTTCACGACACAACACACCTACAACCTAACCTAACCTAACTCCGCCGAGCGCTGTATGGTGGCTGTTCGTTATGCAACATAATTACAAATAAATGATTTAGTAAAAATAAATTAAAGTAAAATTAAACAGGAATTTCAGACCTGAAAAGTAAACAACAAAAGTAAGATTTAACACCGTACAAATTAAAGTAAAATTGAAAAGAAAATCTCAGATCTCAAAAAGGTAACATAAAAAGTAAGACTTTGAAAACGGGACCGCCCGATCGTGGATCTCACACCGCATCCACTGGGCCACCGAGGCTGTCGGTTACCCTGGAAGTCACAATTTGACCATCCCTCTCGTCCCTTCGTCCCCTACTCCTTCACATGGGGTAGTCAGAATACTTTTGTGATTCGCTGTTTTAGGAACTAATCTCGGTTTGCTGGATACATTCCACACACTGACCTGTATATTTGAACGGACAAAACAAAGCGAAAAGAGGCCGAAAACCTTAAAATACACTCAAAAACATTTAGTTTCTGTCTCGTTTACTTTTGATATTATTGCGTTGTTTCCCATTTTTTGATACCCTTGTGTAGGAAGGTCACAATGTGTCTCCTGTTAAGTAAATTATCTACACTTTTACGCTTCTATCGGCTTCGTGTAAAATGGTTGTGTAACCTGATGCATGTTATTGTATGTTGATAACGATCGGATGAACGCTATCAAATATTGGGAAAAAGAAAAAAAACATCATACCAAAACAACTAGATAAACCCTAAATTGTAACCTATAAAATTATTTCCAAAATCAAATTACATAGAGCATTTCAATGATGCATCAAATAATGTAATCGATCAACTGAACAATATAAAAATTCCAAAGAAATGTGTTACTAAAACACAAGATAAACTTTCGTTTTTTGTACGCTGTAATGTGAAACACTTTAGCAAGGTCAAAGTTATGAATAAACCAAGAGTCTTAAACTTTTAAAGAGCTGTCTTGGACTTCAGAACTTTGAACACTGCAAATTATTGTTGTCGGCTTAGTTAAAAGTTTAGCTAAGAAAATGGTAATTATTATTTAAATAAACTTTGGGTTATTAACCAAAGTTTCAATCAGTGGTAAAAGGTCCCTGAGACATATTGTTGCTTAATAAGTTATCCTAGCAAACAACACGCGTAGCTAAAGGTGGAGTCCCTAACTGTGTCCTTGGTTCCAGAACGGCTTTACAAGTTTGTTTTTCGCACGAGGCTCCCGCCCCTCAGGCCCCTTTCCTTTGTGTTGAGGTAACATTTCCTCCCCCGACTCGACTTTCTGCCAGGGCTAATCCTCTGTAAAATTACAGGATATAAAATATTGTACGCAAAACGAATTTTTCCTAAAAAATCAATCCAAATTTATTTTTTGACGACATTAAGAAGTCATTAAATACAAACAGAGGAGTTTAAAACCGATGGGACCCCTTCACTGGGTGACGTATGCGGCATATTCCCAATCGACCAATGCTTGCTTAACCTATGTACAAAGTTTTGTTTCTAAACAATCTACAGTATAAGTTTGATGTCCTTTTTCTAATAAAAATGTGATTATATTCTAATATTACGAATTGCAATATATTTTTAATTTTTACTAGCTTGCGACATATTATTTAATAAAGAATCATGTTTAGTAAAACGTTTATTATTTAGCTAAACGAAAAATTTAAAAAGTGGAGTTTAAGACAGATGGGATCCCCCTTCATGGGTTTTATGTCCTTTTTCTGATAAAAAATGTGATTATATTCTAATATATTTTTAATTTCCACTAGCTTGCGACATATGATGTTATTAAGAATCATGTTTAATAAAAATTTTGTTTTTTTAGCTAAACGAAACATTTTTAAAATACGTATTTTACTTATACAGGACCTATTTTTATTTGTTACGTTAAGTTTTGTTTCATAATAGTAATCTCAAATTAAGTTAAGACCATATCAAAACTTATTCATGGTTGTAGCCTCCAAAGCTGTCAGACAATCCCACTGTCTTCAGTTCTTTCCAATCCAATCCCAAGGTTCTACTGCCATCTTCAGGTCAGGGAGGGGCCGGCCGGTACGCGGCAGTAATTTCAATGTTTGTTTTTTTCGTGATTTTGTAATTTTTAATTGTGTTATGTGCGATTTCAATAATTGACAACGAACAGAAACAACTATGTTTGACTTTTTTAAGTCAAACTGAAGATGGAAGTATAGGCCTGACTCCTAAAATTATGCTCGTCCTGTTTGGTTTGAAAAAAGCTGAATATGGAGGTTTTGTAACCTATTTTTAGACTTTCCATTTAAAAAATAACTATGAATAAAAGAATAATACATTTACATCAAAACAACAAATTGAGGTAAACAAAGGGAATATACTAGTTGGGATCGCTTAGAAATCGCATCTCTAAGGAATCATATTATTTATTCAATTACGGTGTTTGTGCAATTGCATGATTCGAAAAATACTGATATTCAACCACAACACACAATCACAGAAAGTAGCGCTTGTTTATATATTATTCTTGGAATATAAAACAATTTGCAACTTACAACAGCAGTTTCAGTTATTATAGTAAATAAAATGTTCACCGCTTTATTTGCATTTAAAAATATATCCTCTTGTTGCAAATAAATAGTAAAACAAGTATTTTTTGGCTTTATTGGGATATATAATTTTATTGTAATATTTGTTTAAAATTTCCTTAAATTTTCAAGTTTTTACCAAACAACAATTAAGTTAGAAATTAAAACTAAATAAAACCTTAGATATATAAAACATACACACACGTTTGTTTGGATAATTTATTTATGGACGTGATCATAACAACTTTTAGGAACGTTTACAATTATTATTAAGTTCATGTTATATGCATTACTTTAAACATTAAGAGCCTGAGTTGGAATTATTAAAGATTACAATTATAAACAATACTCGATAAATTATGCGCTATGCTAAAGAACTTTATTATGTACTGGCTGTTACCCGCAGGCTTCGCCCCACGAATTATTTATAAAATCGCTGATGGTTCTGTGTGCTGCATTCTGTGGTTAGCCTGTGGAACTACTACGAATCAAGATCAGCTGTTTGTATTTTCATCAGCTCAAACAAAAACGAGTTCGCACGCAGCACGCTGATGTGAGGGAAGTGAATTTCCACATAAAAACTTTTAAAACTCAAAATTAGGGTAAAATCATACTTGAATTCCAATTTTTATTGAAATCTGAAAACATTGATTTTTTGGCTGTTCTGATGCTCCTGGTTTCATGTACCTGCAAAGCTGGTAATACAATTTTGCGAATTATAATGTTAGGAGAAGGTCCAGTCAGGCTTGAAAGTAGGCGTGAGGTTGCTAGGGAAAATAAAAGTACTCTAACAAAGGAGTAGCAGGCTTTTCTAGTGTAAAACCCCCATAAGACAACGTACTGTGTTTAGTCAAAACCCATTTTCTTTAATAACTCGGTAAATACTTATAATATAATTACGAGAGAGGGCTTAAAACTTTCGTCTCATTAATTCCCATCTTTTTACATGCATTAATTTTACATTTGGGGCATTTTAGACCTTTTTTGGGCCCAAAAACTGAAAATTTTAAAGATTAATCCCCAAAAAAGGGGTTTGGAGTTTTACAATTGTTTTGCCCAACGAACTTGTCCAACTGATTACAGAAAGGAACGTCCCTACCAAATTTGAAGTTAATCGGACAAAAAATGTGACCGCTAGAGTGCAAACACATATATATAAAATTTTGAACGAACCCCCAAAACGTGTTCAGGGTGTCTCGTTAGGAACTTCTATGGTGGTCCCGGGCTTAAGTTTCACCGTGCGGGTCATGCTAACAGTTCACTTTCCAAAGGAAATTCACTAATGAATGTCCATAAGGAATACATGGGAACTTTGAACCCCCTATAGGATTTCCACAACTTTAATATGCCTATATGTTACTATCGAGTACCTCTCTGCAAAATTTCAGCTCAATCGGTCCAGTAGTTTTCACGTGATGGAACTTCACAGTTACGCACAAACATCCATGTTTTCACGTTTATAATATCAGTATGATGACCCAAAGAGAAAGAGACATTTTTTCACTTAAAAGGTTCTCTAAAGAAAAATCCAAAAATAATAACTTTAAAAGCTGTTAAAACAAAACAGTGTACAAAACTGCCTTACATTTCACTTTTTCGATCGAATTCAAGACATGTAGGAGTGAGTGGTGGATTTGATCGCCGCTATTTTATATTTTACTAGCAAAAGAGTGGAAGAATCTTCATAAAAATCAAATAATTTAAAGCTTGATACATTTGCAAACTCCGGCTGCAAAATTATAAATCAATTATGAGTTTGCTTCCTTATTTTTTCATTGCAAAAAGAAGGTTTCCTTTAACATAAAATGTTAGACTAGTTATAAATTATTTGTAACTACTTTATGCAGAGTGTTTGATGAAACAAGGTCGTCTAGTAACTGACAGCGGCTCGCGGCTCTCGGTTAACGTATCTCTGAACGTCTCACCTGTTAACATGAATGCAGAGTGTTTGATGAAACAAGGTCGTCTAGTAACTGACAGCTGCTCGCGGCTCTCGGTTAACGTATCTCTGAACGTCTCACCTGTTAACATGAATGCAGAGTGTTTGATGAAACAAGGTCGTCTAGTAACTGACAGCGGCTCGCGGCTCTCGGTTAACGTATCTCTGAACGTCTCACCTGTTAACATGAATGCAGAGTGTTTGATGAAACAAGGTCGTCTAGTAACTGACAGCGGCTCGCGGCTCTCGGTTAACGTCTCTCTGAACGTCTCACCTGTTAAGATGAATGCAGAGTGTTTGATGAAACAAGGTCGTCTAGTAACTGACAGCTGCTCGCGGCTCTCGGTTAACGTCTCTCTGAACGTCTCACCTGTTAACATGAATGCAGAGTGTTTGATGAAACAAGGTCGTCTAGTAACTGACAGCTGCCCGCGGCTCTCGGTTAACGTCTCTCTGAACGTCTCACCTGTTAACATGAATGCAGAGTGTTTGATGAAACAAGGTCGTCTAGTAACTGACAGCTGCTTGCGGCTCTCGGTTAACGTCTCTCTGAACGTCTCACCTGTTAACATGAATGCAGAGTGTTTGATGAAACAAGGTCGTCTAGTAACTGACAGCTGCTCGCGGCTCTCGGTTAACGTCTCTCTGAACGTCTCACCTGTTAACATGAATGCAGAGTGTTTGATGAAACAAGGTCGTCTAGTAACTGACAGCTGCTCGCGGCTCTCGGTTAACGTCTCTCTGAACGTCTCACCTGTTAACATGAATGCAGAGTGTTTGATGAAACAAGGTCGTCTAGTAACTGACAGCTGCTCGCGGCTCTCGGTTAACGTATCTCTGAACGTCTCACCTGTTAACATGAATGCAGAGTGTTTGATGAAACAAGGTCGTCTAGTAACTGACAGCTGCTCGCGGCTCTCGGTTAACGTATCTCTGAACGTCTCACCTGTTAACATGAATGCAGAGTGTTTGATGAAACAAGGTCGTCTAGTAACTGACAGCGGCTCGCGGCTCTCGGTTAACGTCTCTCTGAACGTCTCACCTGTTAACATGAATGCAGAGTGTTTGATGAAACAAGGTCGTCTAGTAACTGACAGCTGCTCGCGGCTCTCGGTTAACGTATCTCTGAACGTCTCACCTGTTAACATGAATGCAGAGTGTTTGATGAAACAAGGTCGTCTAGTAACTGACAGCTGCTCGCGGCTCTCGGTTAACGTCTCTCTGAACGTCTCACCTGTTAACATGAATGCAGAGTGTTTGATGAAACAAGGTCGTCTAGTAACTGACAGCTGCTCGCGGCTCTCGGTTAACGTATCTCTGAACGTCTCACCTGTTAACATGAATGCAGAGTGTTTGATGAAACAAGGTCGTCTAGTAACTGACAGCTGCTCGCGGCTCTCGGTTAACGTATCTCTGAACGTCTCACCTGTTAACATGAATGAGAGTGTTTGATGAAACAAGGTCGTCTAGTAACTGACAGCGGCTCGCGGCTCTCGGTTAACGTATCTCTGAACGTCTCACCTGTTAACATGAATGCAGAGTGTTTGATGAAACAAGGTCGTCTAGTAACTGACAGCGGCTCGCGGCTCTCGGTTAACGTATCTCTGAACGTCTCACCTGTTAACATGAATGCAGAGTGTTTGATGAAACAAGGTCGTCTAGTAACTGACAGCGGCTCGCGGCTCTCGGTTAACGTTTCTCTGAACGTCTCACCTGTTAACATGAATGCAGAGTGTTTGATGAAACAAGGTCGTCTAGTAACTGACAGCGGCTCGCGGCTCTCGGTTAACGTTTCTCTGAACGTCTCACCTGTTAACATGAATGCAGAGTGTTTGATGAAACAAGGTCGTCTAGTAACTGACAGCGGCTCGCGGCTCTCGGTTAACGTTTCTCTGAACGTCTCACCTGTTAACATGAATGCAGAGTGTTTGATGAAACAAGGTCGTCTAGTAACTGACAGCGGCTCGCGGCTCTCGGTTAACGTATCTCTGAACGTCTCACCTGTTAACATGAATAATGAAAATGTCACACCTTCACTTACCTCTCATACTCACTTAGCATTTGATATTTTGTGCTAGAAATAACGTTGTAAAATAATACATGTACCGAGTTTTAACAAGCATTCATAGTTGCTAATTAACTAGCAATATAAATAACTGATGATCAAATAATAAATAAAACATTTTGTATTGCTCTTCCCGTTTATTTTGAATATTGTATTTTGTTTATTTTAAAGGTTTTCTTAGTAAAAAGTTATTGTACATTTTCAGTATACTACATATAATTGTGCTCTAGATAGAAGACAGATTTGTACAGAAATGGTGTTCCAATTTCACCATGTTTGTTTTTCATTCCATTTTCCTGTTCGAGATGTGTTGGATTAGGCTTGAATATCGAAATTGGTCTGACTCTTCATAATTTTTGTTTAATTTACGGTTTGTTATATATTGAATCCTCAACTTTTCAAACAACCACCATTTCGGATCGGTGTTTTAACTTGCTTACTTTCAAAACTGTCAACGTTTGTTTAGAAATTTTACATTGTCTTTTTTTCTGTATCAACGCCAGTGGCATTTTTAACGTTTTGATAGGGAACGGTCCAAACCCTGGTCTTGGTACTATCTAAGGTCGACAGGTCGACCTGTACTTAGAATGCATCATTAATTATTAGCCCAATGATAAATGACAGCTGGGTCCAATTTGAAACCTTCTCAACATTTTGCAATTTTGATCTGGCGAACTTCTGTCATTCACAATTCCAATTTTTCATCTCAAAGGGTTCTTCAAGGGTACATAAACCTGGTTTTGTTTTGTGCAGTTTGAGATAAGTTTCGCTTCTGTATATATTCGTGATTACGCCTTTGTATTTTCTAAGACTGCGCTGCACGATGCCGTGTTATAAGTGCAAATCTGACATTCCTGGCGGGAGAGACGCAATCAAATGTTCTTAATGCGGGTCTGATTTTCATCCCTCGTGTTGCCAAATCGGGAACGTCAGTAAACTTAAAAAGATGTCAGAGAGAGCCATCGCCGTGTGGAGGTGTGATGAGTGCAACAATAGTGGATCGCAGTCACTCGGATAATGAAGATCCCCCTTGGTTGTGGAGTTTCTGAAAAGTCTCAAGATGGAAATGGAAGATAACCGTAAGTTTAACTCAGACAAATTTTAAAGTATTGAGAGAGGCATAACCACGATCTCTTTAGAGGAAATTAAATAAAAAATCTTTGCAGTTGAGGTTGAAAATGCGCATCTCAAAGAGGAGGTTAAAACTATTAGAAACGAAAATGAAAAGTTATCTCGTCGCGTGTGGGACTTGGAGTCTAACCTGTGTGATCTTTAGCGATACTCCAGGACTAATAACGTGGAGAAACGAGGCATTTCCATGTCTAGAGGCGAGGACATCTACAGCGTCCTACAGTCAGTGGCACGGGCCATCGGAGTCACCTTCCAGCGACAGGACATCTCAGTCGCCGACAAGAGATTCCACCCTTCCATCGTAGCATAGTTCGTGCCCAGGACCACACGAGGTCAATGGCTTCTCGCAGCCGTCATTCTCATCAACGCCGGTGTTCATCTGCAACCACCTCACCCACAACAAGGCCGACCTAGGACACGCCAAGTCACTTGTCAAGAAGGGGAAAAACTGGCGTATGCGTGGTCGAAGGACTGGAAGATCTTCTTTTGGAAGTCGGCAGAGTCCCCGGTGAAGAGGGTATATAGGGGTTTCAACCAAAACTCGGCGACAAGGGTATTATAAAGGTTTAAACAAAAACTATTAAAACACCTTCTAAATACTGCAAAATCAAGCCCTGGATTACGACGGGGATTGTCAAATCAGTCAGGGTGAGGGATGAGATGAGTAGATGACTTAAAAATCAACCCTTCAATACAGCTTTCAAATTTCATTTTAAAACTTAAGGAATATCTTGAGTAAAACCATTAAAGCAGCAAAAGATCTATATTACCGTAAAAAGATAAATGAAGCTAATAACAAAACAAAACTATGGAGGAATATTTAAGAAATCATGGGGTTAAATCAAACTAAAGACACTTTCCCAGTTGAACATTTTTTGGATGGAAAAGAAAATATTGAAGAAGACAATAAAAATGTTGCCAATACATAAAATAATTACTATGTGTGGGTCGGAGCTAATTTGGCCAGTGCTGTCCCTCAAGCTTCGGAGATTGTCGTCTAGTATGGGGATTTTTTGACGGACTCCAACTTCCGGCTGGAACCTGTGTTCGAGGTTGAGCTTGAGCGGGCCGTCAATGATCTAAGAGGTGGGGCAGCTCCCGGGGAAGATCAGATTCCCACGAAATTAATTAAAGTTAATTTTCTTTCGTTAAAGTCATCCCTTCTTCACATAGTAAATGCAAGTCTTTCAAAAGGTGTTTTTTACATGTTTTGAAAGTGGAAAAGTTATTCCGATGTACACAGGAAGGGGATCAAATTAAATGTGTTAGATTTATACCAAATAGACTGGTAAACGTTTTATCTAAAATAGTAGAGAAAAGCGGAAGATTTGAACTTGAAAATTATTTAATAAGTTATAATATATTTTACGAAAACCAGTTTGGGTTTAGGAGGGACAAAAATATTAACGATATGTTCTTACTCACGACGAATATTCACGATGCAATTGGGCGTAATAAAAAACCATTGGTTGTTTTAATTGATCTAGCTAAAGCGTTTGATACGGTTGTTAGGGATATTTTATTGAAAAAAATTAAGTATATTGGAATTCAGGGAACAGCTTGGAATTGGTTCAAAAGTTATCTAAGTTATCGGTATCAAAGTGTCTCTATTCTAGGTCAATCCAGCGACCCTACTAGAATTGACTATGGGGTTTTACAGGACAGCACTTTGGGGTCCCTCTTGTATTTAGTTTATATAAATAACTTGGTAAAATACATTTGGTCGAAGGTCAGATTTTTTTGTATACTGTTGACTCAGCTCTGCTTTTCGAGGGTGACAGCTGGGAGGATACGTACCTTTTGGCCGAGCACGACCTATTCACCGACAAGCAGTGGTTTAATCAAAATCGGCTCTCTGTAAATACTTCCAAAATAAAGTGTCTGACAGTTTCTGTGAGAGCCGATCACGATCCTGTTAACCTATTATTGCGCTTGCACACATGTGTCTCGTGTGAATCTATCGATAGGGTGTCGGAGTACAAGTACCTTGGTGTTATTTTTGACAATCGTCTGAAATGGACCGGCTTTATCACATACCTAAGAAATAAGCTCAGAAATTTAGTTTTAGTTTTTCAAATCTAAATAAAGTTTTAGCTTTATATCTAATTATAACAGTTTACCATGCCTACGTTCAATCTTTGTTACAATACGGAATCTTAGCATGGGGAGGCGGCTTCCAAAGTGTGGTCTCTCTTCTAGAAATTACTCAAAAATCCATAATCAAAGCAGCGTTAAACAAAAATTGTCGCTATCCAACTGATTTATTATTTGAAGAGTTCAAAGTTTTAGTATTCCCCAACTTTATTTGAGACTTTAATTTTATACATGTTTAAAAATCAAGACAGCTTGTTTCAGAAAATTACTCATTTATATTCTACGAGATCTTCAGAAAACTCTGGAATTATTGTGCCTCGATTAACTAAAACAGTTAGCACCACATCATCACATTATACAGCCAACGTTGTCTTTCCTCAGCTTCCAAATTGCATTAAAAATCCTTAACCATGTAGCCTAAATATTTTTAAAAAGATAATAAACGAATGGCTGGTAAACATCGGGCGTGATGGAATAAGGTCGTTGGCGAGTTCACCATACAGTTAAGGAGTACTTCGAGTATTGCGCGTGCGTGCATGGAGCAAGTTGAGGGTCTGTCTCTGCAGAATGTTTGAATGCATGTGTTTGTTCGTCAGTGATGAGTAATACGGTGTGTGAATGCATGTGTTTGTTCGTCAGTGATGAGTAATACGGTGGGTGAATGCATGTGTTTGTTCGCCAGTGATGAGTAATACGGTGTGTGAATGCATGTGTTTGTTCGTCAGTGATGAGTAATACGGTGGGTGAATGCATGTGTTCGCCAGTGATGAGTAATACGGTGGGTGAATGCATGTGTTTGTTCGTCAGTGATGAGTAATACGGTGTGTGAATGCATGTGTTTGTTCGTCAGTGATGAGTAATACGGTGTGTGAATGCATGTGTTTGTTCGTCAGTGATGAGTAATACGGTGGGTGAATGCATGTGTTTGTTCGTCAGTGATGAGTAATACGGTGTGTGAATGCATGTGTTTGTTCGTCAGTGATGAGTAATACGGTGTGTAAATGCATGTGTTTGTTCGTCAGTGATGAGTAATACGGTGTGTGAATGTGTCCAGGCTAATAATTACGTTTATGTGTTATTTATCAAAGTGTACTTTGTTTTATTATATACTATAAACTATCCAACAATACGTTAATTCGTTCCATTAATGATTTATTACGCTATGTGCATGCATTATATTCAATATATTTATTTTTAAGTTATTAATTTATCATTGTACTTTGCAGCCAGGTTACCAGTGATATTTAATTTTAGTTTTTTCTTTGTGATTAGAGTGTATTTTTACTCTAAGTGAGGACTGACCGACTCTTTCTCCACGCACAGGCATCTTGCCCATGTGGGGAAATAATTCAGTGAATTATCTTTGTTTTTTTTTGTTTTTTGTACCAATGTACTTATTATGCTGAATCAATAATTTCAATTTCAATTTCAATCCCCAAAAGAAAAGAATCACAGGCGTTCTTTACTAAATTCGGTTCTATAGTGACGTTGCACACAACTGGTTGGTTAAAGTGTTGATCCAACACACAAAATGCGTTCCTGTCTTCAAAGTCAGCCATTTTAGAATGACAACAATTGACTTTGACAAACAGCTTTGACTAAACCAATGTTAACAAAACTTTATGAGTTTTTCTTCCCAGTGGTGCAAACTGAAATTATATTAAAACATATTAATCCAGTAATATATAACATTTAAATCGGGAACATCATTTGCAATAACCCTGTATGTAGTTGAAGTCTAAATAAACTTAAACAAAGAGGTTTAAGTAGTTCAACAATTGTCTCGGTCTATAGGAGGTTTGATACCGAAACTACTTTGTAAAACAAATTCCCCACTAACTGTATATGAAATGGTTTTGTGACACCCTAAAAAAAGTCATTATTAATAGAAATAAAGTTGTTTTGTGGAAGTGTTCGAGCAGTGACACGTTTTGTTGGAATCACAGTTGAGAACCACTAGTGACGGCACCGAGCAGACCGCGAAGTGCAATACTGTGTTGTTCAGTTTAAATTAATGCTCAACCGTTGAACCATTGAACAAAAAGAACTCCTGGCAGAGTGGTGAAATTGATATATTATTGCCGAATTGTTGTAATTTTGCTGAACTCAGAAAATACCATTTCCTCTTTGATCTTTCTCTGACAATGGACAAATGTTATATGTTTTCGTTTTCTATCCAACCGTTTGGGTATAAAGCCTCGCTGTGAGTGGGAAGGAATCAATTGCGCAAACCAATAATTTAATTTAAATTGCAGCTTCAGGTTTGGTATTCGTATGTGATAAAGGTGGTAGCTTTAACCCGGAAACGTAGAATACGTAGAAGTTTGTTCGTTCATGAAGATTGGGAAACTAAAAATTACAGTTTTCTCCCATCGAATCGTGTCAACAAATATGATTGGGGAGAAACTATAAAAGAACATGAAAGACCACTTTGCGAAAGGGGATTTATGTTCGAAGATATTACTGCAAAGAAATTGAAATGTTTCACTTAAATTTATCTTGGAAAAGGTCACCCAATAGACAAACTTGTTATTAAGTGCTTCAATTATTTGATATTTTACTTGAACGACAAAAATAACTTTATATTTTAATTTTGTCTACCTTTTATTAAGATGCGAGAGCACTCAAATATATTTCTTCAACTTTCCATTTTATTTATATCTGTTCGATCTTGACAAAATCCTCTTCTATTACCACTCGATGATATAGGTATCAGTATTACGAATGACATTCGCTTGTGGTCGCACTTTAAAAGTTCAATGACTAAAATACCTTTTTATTTTTTATTTGTGTTACTTTTCTGATAAAGACAAGATCAAAATAATAAATTGAATAAATAAAAAGGCATTAAATTGTAATTATTTTTTTATTTATTATTGTCATAAGAGTAATTAATCATACGACCAATCAATTGGTAATTAATTAATTTTGGAAATTTATTTAAACAACTTTTTTCATGAGATTTTGAGTTGGATAACACTAAGCTAGTCTACCTAATGTTATTACCGGCTTTCGTGTAATCCACTGGTAACACTAACGCTACTGGTTTCCACTTCTATATGAAGTCATCTTCAGACTATACAAAGATGTCCTTGCACTTCATTCAAAGGTTGTCAAGTTTCCAAAAAACAAACAAACACACACGGCACTGATACGACTCGACACACGAACACATAGTTGAAACGGTAATCATGCAATCTTTACTATAATTATACTACAATTATCGTTTTAACTATGTGTTCGTGAGTCGAGTCGTATCAGTGTCGTGTGCGTGTTAGTTTGTTTTTTGGAAACTTGACAACCCTCGAATGAAGTGCAAGGACATCTTTGTATAGCCTGAATATGACTTGATATAGAAGTGGAAACCAGTAGCGTTAGTGTTACCAGTGGCTTACACGAAAGCCGGTATTTACACCACATTTAGTTTTCTACGTAATCCGGAGGCTAAATCACCAACAATTTTATTACCTTCAATATTTAAATTATATATGAACCATACTTAAACTATGTTACATCTTATATCATACAAACGTACTTTATAATAGATTCTCACACAAAACTTGGTGAATCGGTATCTACCTACCTCGTCTTCACAAGCATTTACTTAATCTGGTTAAGAAATAAACAAATACTGCATCAATATGAGGTACCTAACCACACTTTTTCCTAGTTCTCTTTTAGTTTGATTTATGTTGTTATTTAAGGGACGATTAATAACGGCATTCTATTGTACAGTTATTATTAATCTATAAATGATACATAAACACATATATTGTTGTCTGATGTATTATTGTATTGTATATTACTATTATGCATAGCAATAATTAACTATAAATATTTCTAAATGTATTAATTAATGTAAAATGTATAATGGAAATTTTGTGGCAATAACAATCTTGAATCTATTGAATCTTGAATATTTTACATTTTGCTTTCACTAAGCGTAAGCGATGGTATACTATTTCGGAAAACGAAAAAATATATCACAATAAAATTGCTTAGAGGGGAAGGTTCCTGAAATTGGCGAATTCCATTTCCCTAGAGAGCGCCATCGGCACGTCAAAATAGGCGTTCTCCCGTGAAAGGAATATTTGAGTGATTTTGAATTCATCTTTATAGTGTCATGTTGCAGGTGAAATATTTAAGTGGGCACCTTTTATCATTTTAAATAGGTGGCTATTGGTGATTTATTATATAACAATATTACAAATATACAAATAAAAATATGTTTTGTTTTATTGTTTAAAGAAAGATATAACAGCTCCATCCCTTAAAATCGATGTATTTACTTTAAATTAACATTTGACTTTACAAATGTATTTTGGAAATCTGTATTTGCAACTTAAAATCATAAAACCTTGTAGCCCCACACCACGTGGGGCTAACGCCAGGATTGACTTATACTGTACTAGCCGACCCGTTGCAGCTTCGCCCGCGTAAACTATGATAGTTGTGTATGCTTCAATCTGTGGTTAGCCCGTGGAACTAATACGAATCAGGATCAGCTGTTTGAATTTTCTTCAGCTCAAACCAAATTGAATGTCCATAAGGAATCCATGGGAACTTTTGGACCCAGCGGGGCGGAACACAGGCGCAATTTAATTATACCGTTTCTTAGCAAGCACCTAGGACCAAGCAGGAACCATATGTCAAAGTTCATCTCTATAGGCCTTTTAGTTATGGAGATTTCGTGATAGGTCAGTCAGTGGTATTTGGATTTTATATATTAAGATCACTAGCTGATTACCCGTGCTTCGCACAAAGAATTCTGGAAGGAACAGCTGATTGACATTCCTGTAGCCTCTACATCTGTTTCTGATCCATTAAACCTATTGCCCATAAGAAAACAATGAATTTAAAGGGCGATTGGGGCGGAGCCCTAAGGGAATGGCAAGATGGGAATATGGCAATATGTAGGCCAGATAAATTATCTACCTACAAGTAAGTTTTCAGCTCGATTGGTTCAAAACCAAGCATACAAGTCGACAGGCAGAGAGACAGACAGACACCACCTTTCTTCTATAAATGTATAGGATATACACCAGAGAAAAGGTCGAATAATTGAATTTGATCAACATATAAAAAATGCAATTAAATAAACCTGAGCAGGAAAATGGAGCATGAAATGTGTCTAAACTCGTATATAAAGGTTTATTAGTTCAAGGACCTATTGGTAACATGTAATAAATAATGAAGGGTAGTTTTCACTTCAGAAATTTCGGTAATATTCTGATTAATGCTCAAAATTGCGTTAGGATGAGAGCGGTGAAGTGTTTCTGTTTGGGATGTGTGGCATCGTGAGCGTAATTAAGATTGGAATTTTGAGAACCAAATGGAATGTGAGGTATTGAGGAATGTCAATTAAACTCGTCAACGGGACACTCTTGTCACTTGCAATGTACTATACCATGTTTTATGTTGTATTAGTTATATCACTAAATAATGATGTTAAAACGTTTGTTTTAAATCATTTGTTGGCAGTATCTGCCCCCGAAGTGAAAAACAAACTGTTTAAAAAGTTTTCTTATGAAGAATATTTATAATGAAATGTTAACGTATGAGTATGAATGGCTACAAATATGCCAATTTATGTTGCAGAATCATTGTTGTAAATGTAAACAACCTAATATGCCCATATTGAGCTTTTGGTGTTTTAGCAAATTTTCCCGTATAGGGATGAAGCTATTACCGTAGGTCTCGTGGTAAGACTTAAGCCCGAGACCTTGATAAATTTTCGTTTTGAAGCCCCCAGATGCCTAATCAAATCCATCGTTATTATGAGTATCAAAAGTAATAGAGGTGTAAGGCCTCGGTTCACTCCACTTACGCCCGACGACAGAGCAGTTCAGGAACAAATGGCCACAACAGGCTGATGTTCTGTGTTCTGTGAGGGGTCAATGGCGGTATCGCGTGTGGCGCTGCTGTGGTGTATCTCATCGGCCTCCTCGTTCGCTAATTGCATCCAGCATTGCCACAGAACATGATAGTACCTCTGGTCACAATGCTGGATAGATGACGGTGTGTTTACACAACAGTTTTGCCGTAAATGAATTACTTTGTGGTTCAATTAATGTGAGAAAATATTCAACGTTACTGTTTAAAGTTGTTAGTTTCAGTTTCGCTAAAGCTAATATTATGCCTACATGTATACCCTTGAAATTCGGTTGATATTCGTCGTTTAAGCTGATATTGGTTTATGATTTTTACTGATAAATTTATGACTTATTGAAATAAATTAAGAACATTTTATAACTTTTTTAAATTAGAATGCATGTGCTGATACTGTCACACGTACTGTGATAACGGAGAAACGAATCAAATATCACCGAGTAAAGCTCGGTCCCCCCATTACTTATTACTAAACTATATCCATTACAATTCTTCCATTCGAACTTTATAGAAGGATGTTCTTCTTAGATTTTTCACTCATTTTTGAGAGTTTTAATAATAATGCGGCAAGAATTAAAAAACCGAAACTTTAGATGTTTTAAAGGTGATTAGAATTACAGTTTTTTCTCTTGAGAAGTGGGTTATAAAGAAAATACCCCCGCAGCAGCAAACCTGCGTACTCAGCGAATTTCCAATGCGTAGATATGTATCTTAATGACATATAAAGCCACATACCAAGTTTCATCTATACATTACGACATGAGTGTATTACGACATCATTTATTACGACATTATATGTTCATAATTAAGGGTGATAAC
Organism: Allygus modestus; assembly: GCA_963675035.1. Lineage (NCBI taxonomy): Eukaryota > Metazoa > Arthropoda > Insecta > Hemiptera > Cicadellidae > Allygus > Allygus modestus. Next base: position 5,492,792 of record OY776111.1, read on the forward strand.
ATTTTTTTATTCACCATAAGAATAACATGGGGGCTGAGCACGCTGCAGTTTTGAACGAATGGTGTTTTTGGCATCTGGGGACCTCAAAACGAAAAGTTATCATGGTCCCGGGCCTAGGTCTTACCATGCTGAGTACGGTAATAGCTTCTTCCCTATAGAGGAATTCGCGAAAGAGTAGGCCTAATATCAAGTTTATACAACAATATTTTGTATAAAATATTTTATATTTTATGAATATTTTTGTTTTATTTTACAGAAAATATTTATGACAATTGTAATTTAAAATGCTACATTTAAGTTATAAATATAAAGTTGAATAACTGTAGGCAAGTTTCAACCTAATATTCGATAGACTACTTAAATAATGAATCTCACCCACAAACGCCGCGTCGAGTCCCGTTATCAGTCTTAACAACAATCAGATTGTTATAAATCTAATAAAACTTTGCCTCTCCCGTTTCGTGATCGTCTATTTAGAGAACTCGATACAACAACCCCACCTTCTTAGTTAATTTTTTTTTGACGGATACTATTGAACAACTCGTCAAACTGATAATCTGGGACTCCGAAAACTACTGACGATGTTCACAATGAAGAAAATGTTTACTTTTATGATTAAAAAATATTTGTTACGTATGGTCAATATGTAATTAAAAGACAATTGTTGTTTTAAAGTTATTTAAACAAAATTATGTCGATTTTATACAACGCTTTATGATCGTGAACATAGCGCTTTTATCGCATATCTTTGTTTTCATTAATATAGCCACCACGCATCTCTATGTTTGTGAGGCTCTGTTCAATTTGTACGACAGGCTCTCTATCTGCGGTTTCTTTTAAGTGATCAAAATGAGTTTACAGGAGCATTGCAAGTAACTTGTGAAAAGGAGGATCTTGGAGATTTACCACTTCAACGCCTTCGGCAAGAAACCACGTTTTGTTGTAACACGAGTCTTTGTTTCCCTTGAGTGTCTCAGTTTCGTGAGTTGAGTCACAGTCGCTGTAAACTGTGTTGAGAGGGGGCACCAGTAAATCCAGGTAGGTGTCTAAACCCATAAGAGTAATGTTATCGCTTAAACGGATGGTATTGCTAATTTGCAGCTTGTTTTAAAGAAGAAAAATAACAAAGCGATATCAGTGAGCAAAGTTACAAATTTATTTTTTATTTATTGGTAATTTCGCCTCAAAATACCAAAAATTTAATAATTTTGATATAGCATTTTAAAACTTAAATGGAAAATGTGTTCACCAGTACAACATTCCTGATTCCTATCAAATTTTAAAAGTTGATATTCACAAACGGCTACTGGACGGAACTTGAACGTTAAGATTGGCCTTGTGGGGGAAGCAGGTAGAAACGCCAAAGGTTTTGTGACTGGAGCCCACTCATAATATTGTACGTGGTATTTAATAGGTCAGATAAGCAATTGAAAAGGTATCAAACTCCCAATTTAGCCTTCATTTTTCACGTACACTGTGCCTGTCTTTCCAGATTGGTAAACGGTTTCTCTAGAAAGTTTTGTTTATTATTCATTTTGCCCACACGGTTTTCCAGTTTGTATTTAATACCTTGTGAATTTAGTACAACATGTTGGTACATTTGTTAAACATCAGGGTTCAAACCGTTCCCTAAAATAAAAAAAAATCTATTGGCTTCGATAGAAACAAAAACCATCCTCAGATACCAATTGGTTGCTCGCTTAAAACCTTTTGAAGTATTTTATAACTCTTGTAAAAGTTTTTAACCAGTGTGAAAAAACAATATTAATTATAATTTAAATCCTGATTTTAAGCCGAGGCTAAACTTTGTAAAGGAAAGTTTTGTTTGATATTGGAGGAAATAATTAATTTTCTTCCTTGGGGAAATTTACGCTGTATCATCATATGTAACATCAAAAGATAAAATTACTTACTTACAAACTACTAACACATGTACACACGTGTTTGTTGTTCATCCTAACATATGTTAATTTACGATGTATCATCATATGTAACATCAAAAGATAAAATTACTTACTTACAAACTACTAACACATGTACACACGTGTTTGTTGTTCATCCTAACATATGTTAATTTACGATGTATCATCATATGTAACATCAAAAGATAAAATTACTTACTTACAAACTACTAACACATGTACACACGTGTTTGTTGTTCATCCTAACATATGTTAATTTACGCTGTATCATCATATGTAACATCAAAAGATAAAATTACTTACTTACAAACTACTAACACATGTACACACGTGTTTGTTGTTCATCCTAACATATGTTAATTTACGCTGTATCATCATATGTAACATCAAAAGATAAAATTACTTACTTACAAACTACTAACACATGTACACACGTGTTTGTTGTTCATCCTAACATATGTTAATTTACGATGTATCATCATATGTAACATCAAAAGATAAAATTACTTACTTACAAACTACTAACACATGTACACACGTGTTTGTTGTTCATCCTAACATATGTTAATTTACGCTGTATCATCATATGTAACATCAAAAGATAAAATTATTTACTTACAAACTACTAACACATGTACACACGTGTGTGTTGTTCATCCTAACATATGTTAATTTACGATGTATCATCATATGTAACATCAAAAGATAAAATTACTTACTTACAAACTACTAACACATGTACACACGTGTGTGTTGTTCATCCTAACATATGTTAATTTACGCTGTATCATCATATGTAACATCAAAAGATAAAATTACTTACTTACAAACTACTAACACATGTACACACGTGTGTGTTGTTCATCCTAACATATGTTAATTTACGATGTATCATCATATGTAACATAAAAAGATAAAATTACTTACTTACAAACTACTAACACATGTACACACGTGTTTGTTGTTCATCCTAACATATGTTAATTTAGATGTATCATCATATGTAACATCAAAAGATAAAATTACTTACTTACAAACCACTAACACATGTACACACGTGTTTGTTGTTCATCCTAACATATGTTAATTTACGCTGTATCATCATATGTAACGTCAAAAGATAAAATTACTTACTTACAAACTACTAACACATGTACACACGTGTTTGTTGTTCATCCTAACATATGTTAATTTACCCATTGTAACAAGTGTTTAACATTTTACAAAATATTATATTATAATTAAAAATATATTTATGAAAACAACATAAATAAAGGCCTGATTTTTAAATACTACTTATTTCATTTTAAAACCAATGGCTTCTCAAGCTACATTTAATTTATCAAGTTTTATAAACAATACATTGGATTTTTTGTTTAAACGGCTAGACCATTTCAATATAAACAAAGCAATATACGTTTTCCGATTGAAAATTCACTGATTCTACGTTGTTTGTGAAAATACTATTGAATACAACATTTTGAAGCTACATTTTAGTTTGCAGTGTAAAAATATGTAATGTCACCAATAGCTATATTTATTTCCCATGTTTTGTACTCACCAGTAGCAGTAAGACGATTTGATCTCTTTAACATAGTTATCCCACTATATCTGTATATGCGTATTTAACTATTTCATACAATTATTACTTACTGAACAGATTTTTTTTAAGAACCAAAACAACAAACTTAACATTTTAAGACTATTAACTATATACTCTCGTTCGTTTAACTATAAACTCTAATTAACTTCTTACAATTTAATTTAATTTTATAGGTTTACAGGTATATTGTTAATAATTCACTACTACCTCCAATTTTAATAATTACTTAACAATACTCAAAAAGTAACATTTACTCCACAATTTACTTTTTGATTTTAAGATTTTACTTCGCCATAAAAAGTATAAAATAAATTTGATTCCAAACATATTTTTTTTACATGGTTTCTAAAATTATTTCAAAGTAATAAAATAATTTACCGTTTGTTGTAATTGAAACGCGATATATACTCTTTATAACTTACTTAATATTCACGTTTTAGCTCTAAAAATAAAAAAAAGTTTTTACTTGCAGAAATAGCTGTAAGGTACAGTATTGGTTTTCGAAACTACTTTTGCAAAGGTGTTTGAAACATGCTATAAAGGTTGCAGATAAATGACACATTATCTGTGTCTGTTTGATGTTGCTGTCAGTATTGGAGCTCATAAATTGTGTTCGTTAAAAAATAGATCTGTAGTAAACATATGTTCTATATCAAATACTCATTGATACTATTACTCCAAACATTTTAAGTTTTATTTTTTTTAAACCAACAAAAGTTATATTTTTCTTGCCTTCAAGTATGAGAACAGAAATTACCACGAAGTTTTTTGTAAATTTACTCAAAACCAGGTCGCCGCCAGAGATCCATCTTTGTCCGTAGGTATTCTGTTCGTAGGAGGCTCGACAAGACATCCATCCTGCGTGTTCATCGTCAGGAAGACAAGCTTGTAAAAGGAGGCCAGAATCCGTGTTGCAAACAGGGGTTAAGTAAGGGGGTCGAAGAATGCTGAAAGAAGGGAACGTATAAATAGAGTTGTGCTTAGTTAGGAGAGGGGTGTGAAAAGATAACCGAGCACTTTCAAGACTTGTAGGAGTGGACCTGTAGGTTAGCTGGGAGAAATGCAGAAGGGGTGTGAAAAGATAACCGAGCACTTTCAAGACTTGTAGGAGTGGACCTGTAGGTTAGCTGGGAGAAATGCAGAAGGGGTGTGAAAAGATAACCGAGCACTTTCAAGACTTGTAGGAGTGGACCTGTAGGTTAGCTGGGAGAAATGCAGAAGGGGTGTGAAAGATAACCGAGCACTTTCAAGACTTGTAGGAGTGGACCTGTAGGTTAGCTGGGAGAAATGCAGAAGGGGTGTGAAAAGATAACCGAGCACTTTCAAGACTTGTAGGAGTGGACCTGTAGGTTAGCTGGGAGAAATGCAGAAGGGGTGTGAAAGATAACCGAGCACTTTCAAGACTTGTAGGAGTGGACCTGTAGGTTAGCTGGGAGAAATGCTTATCGCGAGGAAGTGGACCTGTAGGTTAGCTGGGAGAAATGCTTATCGCGAGGAAGTGGACCTGTAGGTTAGCTGGGAGAAATGCTTATCACGAGGAAGTGGAGTTTGGTCAAAAGAATAGTTCTGTTTGTTTTTTTGTAGGGGGTCAAGCTTTGTCAGGAGAAGGCTTATCAGAATTATTAGAGGAAAAATAAAAAGGAATAAGAGGAAAAGCTTTTGAAAATTAATTGAACTTTTGTTTAAGAAAGAGGGCTATCGTTATGGATTGTGCCAAGTGTTGTCAGAGAAAAGAGTTGTTAAAGGAGGCATAGCCTTGCTTGATAAAGGTCGTGTAAAGGTTTGGATAAACAAGGATTATACAGAGAGTGAAGCTAATCTAGGAAAAAACATTTAGGGCAGGAGGGGAGTAAAGTACGTCTTTAACTTTTACGTCATACCTAACCATATATTTAAAACAAACAAGATTTTCGTAATTAAATAATATTCTTTGGAAACGACTCAACAGACTGTCATCGTGTCATCATTGACTATAAATACTAAAGGAGACATCCCATTTATATGGTCTAGCTGTCCCACTCTTAGTGTATGCTAGAATTTAAAATTGAAGTAGTTTGATTAGGTCACCGACAGATTGTGCTGCTGACAACAATTTATTTTAGTTATTTACGTTAACTTTTAAAATATTTCCACACCAGAAAGCAAGTAATAATCAACCAACTGTTGTATTATCCCCTCCTTGAGAGGATAAGTAATAGTTGACAGCAGTATACTCTGTTGGTGATTGGTGTAAACTACGACCTCTTTTAATCCTGGCATACACAAAACTAGGAACACATTTTATAATGGCAATGAGAATTTTACTTCAGTATTTATAGTCAATGGTGTCATATAACTTTACGTAAACAAACTTGAGTTATAAAAATGCGTTACCGAATAAGGTGAATTATTTCGTTGTTTGATAATAGTAAGACACAAAATATTGAGATTGAAACAGTCAAGAGCACAAAGATGAATGGATATATCCAATTGGTCTCTACACTAAAAGCTTGATGGTCGAGTCGCTGGTGTGGTAGTCAAGGCGACGGACTCCGGGTCCATGGCAGCGCGGCGTGGGTTCAATACCAGTCCTGGCAAGCAAATGTTGCCAGTGGTGAACCGGCTCACGCCTCGCTATGGATGCGTTCCACACTCACGTGTCTGTAGTGAATGGGCAGTGTAGAGGCGGGATATCCTAGCTGCCGAGTAACGCTGCCGATTTCGGTTGCGTGTTTTGGCGTTTTCCTAAACTGCGATATTCAAGTACGGAGTGCACCACTGATTCGGCAGCCTATAGTCATGTGACGACCATAGTCGCAGTTCCATGCGAAGGAACAGATTTTGTTATCGAAAGTAAATTTATACTAGTTAAAAATATTAAAATTAATATGTAATAAGGAAACTAATTGTTATCAATGTATAATTACATTAAAATAAATTTATATTCCTATAAATAACTGTTTTATTTAACTTTCCTCCTATTTAATTCCATAGCATATCTCTTTTTAAGTCATTCTTTAAAGCTTTTTAAATATAACCTAGTACTGGGCAATATTGACTGTCATTAGCTTTATTGGTTTAATTAAATAATTTAAAGCATATAAATAATATATTGGAAAACATGTAGCTAAAGGTTTGTCGATCAGCAGTTTGATTGAGTTTTAGTACTAAGGCAATATCGAGGAGTAACACTTTTATTTTAAATTGTTTGCTTTGAAGCTCGTTCTGAAAAGGCGAGCCAATTAATGCTCTGATGGGAACTTTGGTTGAACTAATAACGTGAAATCTTTCAAGATTGAATGCTACGTTTCAGTCTGGAGGGGCTGAAATTAAATTAATTCATTATGACACTCTTAATGAGGGTTTAACTAAAAATACTTAACTAAAGTTTTTAAATAAGTGGAGGCACGAAGGAAAAGAAACTATGGAGATAAATATTTACTCCACCTTAAATTTAGAGTTTGTTAAACTATTAATTTATTGAATGTACTCTTCTTACTAATCAATATATATATATACTGATTAAAAAGACCAAAAACTTGACTACATTGTTATATTTCGCTTTAAGCTTCTTCAGACATAATATAAAAAACTTGTTATAACCTAACACTTAACAAAATTGAAATTTTCTTAATTTAAATAAAGTATTGATGAAGAAATTTGTATAAGTAATGAAAGCTGATTAGATAAGAAAGACTTTAGTACAGATTTTATGCAAATTTAGAAAAATTGATTTTAAACTATCTCAAATTAAGACCTTGTGGATACTTCGATTTTGTTAATATTTGATAGGCTTGTTCCATATCTCTTAGTTTTGAAATATTTGATTTGTTTTGTAATTGTCTAATTGGTTTGACTTTATATAGTTTTTCAAAGCTGTCATTACGTTCAGTGGCATGCTTGACTAATGGTTTTGTCGTATCCTTGTGTTTATAGTCGTAGCGATGGCCTTAGACTATTACTTGTCGAACCTATATAGTCTTTTGGACATTTTTTACAACTACTTTGATACACTACATTTATTGTGTCGTAAGATAAATTTCCTCTTAATGGGGTATGTCCTTGACGTCTTGCCACTCTTAATATCTTTACTTTCCTCTAACTGGTTGCATACCATGCATCGTGCTTTCATGCAAGGGTGAATCTATCTATACCTATTGTTTTGGGAAGCTTAGATTTTGAGAGAATATCCTTGAGAGTCGGTGGTATTTGGAAAACAACTCGAGGAATGGTTTGCATTATGCTTTCAGTAATAGGGGAGTTTTGGATCATTTTAAAAGCTATGCGGATTATGCTATTTATTTTATGTAGCCCAGGATAGTATTGAGTGATTAGCTTTGGACAATTATTGATAAAAACATCGTATCCGTAATATAATTTGTATTATATGGGACATTTTTGTTTCTTAAATAGGCCTTTCGTTTAAAAAGTAAACATCGTCAGGTCCCAGATGTTTTTTTATAAATATTTTGTTCACGTAAATAAAAATTCAATGTTTAAAGAAAACGCTAACAGCTGGTTTTAAATTTGGATAAAAAAGGAACTAATCAAATATTTTGCTTAGAATATATTTATATTAATGTTTATAAGAAATGGGAATTTTGAATTGATCAGCGTCATTATTAAGATTTAAATTATGGTACTTTTATTGAGTCATGTTTTGTAAGCATCAAGTTTGTCTTCATTCTTGCATTATTTTAATAATTGTATTGCTTTAAATGAATGATTTTCTTTAAATATAATAAAAGTTAGATTATTGGTTCGATTTTTTAAATTATAAATTAGGTTAAATTAGTTAGAAGTTATTATTTGAACAAGTGTACCTTCCTAGTTCAAGCTTTAATAGTTATTGTTTTTATTCAGAAGTCTTGATTGTTTTTTAAAAATAAAATCCAATTACATACCGATTGAAGTCAAAGTTAAATAAGAACCCCCGGCAATATTCCCCGGCACCAACTAAGGCTCTGCCTAGCCTCTTGTTGCCATTTATACGCTTATGTAGAGCTCAAATTTAAGTGAAGAGAGAGAAAACATCCTTTGAAGCTAGTAAATACAAGGTAAATAAATGTTATTGACACAAAGAAAATATTTAACGAGTTACAAGTACCCTCGTAAAGTTGGAACGATTTACTTGTAAACGTCTGTTAAAGTAAATAGAATTAAGTTATATTTCTGGAGTTCCTTTAACAGTTGGGTAGCAATGACGGTAGTTTCTTTAAAATATCGCATTCAGAATCGAATGTTTCTTTTAAAGCGTATTTTTTAAACTAGTTTAATGTCGAAGGAGGTTTTTCCCGCCCTCATCAGTAAGATCCTCTACATCCAACTTTCGTTTTGCACTAAAATCCTTCGGCATCGAGTAGCAAGTCAATTAACTAAAGGTTCGTGTTTTTTACAGTTATTTCAGCTTTTCTTACGCTCGGAAACAATTCCACTGAAACGGCTTCAGCCCGGATCATTTTGAAAATAATATGTTTTGTTTTCTTTCACAATTAGGTAACATTTATCTTATGTTTGATATCCTTTTGGGACGTATCATGGGCCGAGGTTTACACAGAATACATCCACAAATAAAATACCAAACAAAATAAAATACTTAGCCCTTCCCAAGAATTATCCTAACGGTTTGGTATGTAATTTCGTAAAAAAAATTAAAAAAAATATAACCTTCTTTTTTGTAAAGCTTCTAATGACTAGTGTTAAAATCAGGTTAGTTTTTCCGTTATCAGACAAATTAAATGAACTATTTTTTCCGGCAAATGGACATACTCGGTAGTTTTATTCGGGGTCGAAAAGGACTTCAGTAGCAGCCGAACGCGGACTCATCAAGCCACTACTGAAATACTCTTCCCACTACAACAACAAGAAAGAATAATAATACCCCTGTCGCAGCAAACCTGCGCACTCAGCAAATTTCCAATGAATTTATATGTCTTAGTAACACATTAATCCACAACCAGGATTCATAAGAAATATATTCACAAATAAGCGATATCTAAAATATTAATTATTCTCCATAAAAATAACATTAGGGATGAGTATGCAGGTTTGCTGCCACAAGGAACTTTAATAAAGTTATAAATCAAAACTTCTTGATTTGATAATTTTTTCTTTCTTACATATTAACTATAGGTTTATATTTTAATCCAATTTCTTACAGTCACTTGAAACAATCAGATTTTACCTGAACAGCGTAAGTGATGTTTGCCTTTTTATGATAATGATCTTTTTTCTTTTTATTAAGAACAAATTTAGTTTGTTTTGATCCCAATATAATAATAAATAAATTCATTAAAATAACAACATTGGAATTTTTTAAGTAATGTTTATTCGATTAATTTTAGATCGTTTACTAATTGTTACATGATTTTATTATGAAAGTACAGTTTTTATTGAAAGGATAGTTTTGTTTTATCAAGTAGAATTTATTCATAACTTGTCTTAGTAATAAGTTAATAATTTCATTCATCTGCAGCTGCAGATACATTCAAAAACTAGTCTACTTCTACTTCTAATTTTAGGTGGAAATATTTGTTCATGGACACTTTTTTAAATAGTTTTTCTGTTAATTTAAATACATATCGTAGAGATATAAACCCAACCTTGAGTTGCTTTATTAATTTATTGCATACTCGAAGCCCTAACCAATGTAAGACCAAACGTAATAGTACTAATAGTGTAATAAAAAAATTATCTTTCACTGTTGATCATTTGTGCTATTTAAATAATTGTTTAGTATTTTTAATAAACAAAATAGTATTAATTTACTATAATTATCGACAACATCTACAAAAGTACACTTAATCGCACATATTTCCAGGCTTTTTGTAAATTACAGCCAATCCCGGGATTGAAAATAATGGATTCCCTAATCATATACCAGAAAATATGTATGTAAGAACATTTTGATAGCAGGATCAATTTTCAGATTCTAACAAAAATTTACAATATGAAATAACTTGAAATAAGGGTTGAAAACAGTACGTGAGAAAGAGACTTTTATATTCAACTTAAAATGTAAATGATGTTAGAATATATGTACAGTAAGGTATTATAAAACCTACAAAATAAAAGTGAAATAAATTTAAAACGAGTTCGCACGCAGCACGCTGACGTGAGGGAAGTGAATTTCCACATACAAAACATTTAAAACTCAAAACCAATGTAAAAACATACATTTATTCCAATTTTATTGAAATCTGAAAACACTGATTTTTTTGCTGTTCTGATGCTCCTGGTTTCATTTACCTGCAATGCGTGGAATACAATTTTGTGCATTATAAGGTTAGGAGAAGATCCAGTCAGGCTTGAAAGTAGGTGTGAGGTTGCTTGGAATTATAAAAGTACACCAACAAATGAATAACAAGCTTTTCTAATGTAAATCCCCCAGAAGACAACGTACTGTGTTTAGTCGATACTCATTTTTTCTATAATAACTCAGAAGATATTTATGCTAGAAAGACGAGAGATGGCTTAGAACTTTCGCCTCACTAATTCCCATCTTTCTATATGCATTGATGTTACATCCGGGTTTTTTACCCTTTTTGGGCCCAAAAACTTAAAAGATTTTCCCTAAAAAAGGGGGTTAGAGTTTTCCAATTTTTTTGCCCAACGAACTTGTTCAACTGAATAATCATCTATTCAGTTGAATAATCATTTATTAGTTAATCGCGTTTTTTGTCCGATTTACTTCAAATTTGGTAGCGACGTTCCTTTCTGTAAATAAAACGCGACCGCTAGAATGCATACACACACATATATATCTATATATAAATAATTTTGAACTACGCCCCAAAACGTGTTCAGGGGGTTACGTTAGGAACGTCTTTGGTGGTCCCGGGCTTGAGTTTCCGTGCAGGTCATACTAACAGTTCACTTTCCATAGGAAATTCACTAATAACTGAATAAAGGAAATAACTTTTATCTAACAGCTCAAAAGATGAGATAATATGCATATTGTTAGAGTACTGGAAATCAATAAAGAATCCAATAAATGAGTGTAAATACCAGTTGTTTGTGTTCTCCATCATGTAATGTGACATTACGACTCATATATTCATACACCATGAATTTATAAGGTTCATATGATGGGCTCAAGAAGCGAACACGTGGATAGACGGTACCTACACATGAACTATTGATTGTCACACGTCAAACTCGTTGTTTGTTCATCAAACACCTATTTAATTATTGAAACCCCAGTGAGTATTTACAACCAAAGTGTAACTTAATTTAACCTTAGTCAATATACCTTTGACATTCATGACTGCAGTACATACACGAATGTTCATTACCAGTTAAAGTTGTTTGACCATTGAGTCAACTCCGGACGTTCTTTAACCACGGGTCTTAACCAGGTTAAATATTCGGTTAAAGCGCTTTCGGCAAGTGCTCTATGTAAGATATTTTATCGTATACACCGTTCAATCAATACAGTTTCCATTTACTTCAAATACATCATAAATAAACTATGCCAATAGAACTTGGACGTTATCTCTTGGACCATTAAAGCCAGAGTTTATAGATTTAAACGTCGAACCGTTACTTGAAATAAATTGTTCATGTTCGCTATGAAATATAATTGAGAATGAGACATCCATCTATCTGGTAAAGAAATATTCATTTTTGTATAGAAGTCTTGATGAAATTTAATATAAAATATTCAATAGGATTGTTAGGAGTATTTAATCGGAAGGAATTGGCACGCGTTATCAACATTTTGGAAGGTTTTATGAAAATAAAGATAGGAGATTATTAAATAGTGTAATTTCAACTAGTATTGCCTGTAACAGTATATTTATTTTAAACCAGTATTCTATTTGCCTCATTTTATAAGTAAATGTGCAGAAATTAAGTGCTAATTTTAAAATGTACGCTAACGTTGCCCGAAAATATCTATCACAAGTGCAAGTTTAAGTGGGATTTTTAAATTTGTTTGTATTAACTATGTATGGTATATTTATAAATAGGTTTTTTGTGATATTGTTTCTAGTTCCTTCGCTTAAATATTAATAAAATTTAAAAACAAATCTTTACTGAAACCTTTTCTAGAGTATTTTGTTGTTGTATTGTGCTAGCCGAAGGAAACTGCTACGGATTGGCCATGATTAATCTACGTTTTTCATAATTTTTGTAATTTACAAGAGCAAGCATTCGTGATCGATTTACATCGTTCATTTTAGCGAATTTCCCCTATAGGGAAGAAGCTATTACCGTAGGTCTCATGGTAAGACTTAAGCCCGAGACCATGATAACTTTTTGTTTTTAATTGCCATTCTATACAGATTTTTAGGAAAAGGATCGCAGAATTTGTATTAATAACAGGTATTGAGGAGGCCAAGTCGTTGATCAGAACGGGAGATGTCCAATTGCACCGGTGACCAGGGATAAGCCCCAAACTGATGTGTCCAGTTGCACCGGAGCGCCTTTTGGGGGGTGTTCCAATTGCACCGGCTGTCAATCTAAATTAAGACGATTTTTTTTATTCAACTAAGTATAAGACTAAAGGTTAAAATATAGAGGTTGTAGAAATAACTATTACATAAAAGAAAGTGCCAACCAGACCGGATGCCCAGTACAGTAAGTTAGGTTAGGTTAGGTTAGAGTAAAGGTATAGCCTCATTCCTGGTAAAATTTATTTTGCAATGTAAAGATGTTAGTGTTGCCACGGACAAACACAAAATTAAACATTAATTACATAGTTACCATATTTATTAGCTAGAACTTGCTGTGGTCTACCATTAGTATGTGGCAAGGAACCATCGGCAAGTGTTTGATAAAATACTCCATTACGAAATTGTTAAACACTTATAAACCTAGTTACAAATACATAAGAAAGCATGCCACTATGTTTGAAGATAAATGTAGTGGGGTGGGGAAGGGAGAAAGCCTTCCAATTGCACCGGCTCCTGCGGTCGAAGGAATTTGCAGCGGGGATAAGTGGGGTGGGTAGATTTTGACCACCGGTGCAATTAGACACTTTTCGGACGGAGGAATATTTTGACCCTTGCAAATTCCTTTGACCGCCAGTGCAATTGGATATCAGCCATCAGAACATACTACAGGCGGACCGACCTTTGCTCTGACCCCGCTCACCAATAACAGGTATTGAGGAGGCCAAGTTGTTGATCAAAACATACTACAGGTGGACCGACCTTTGCTCTGACCCCGCTCACCAATAACAGGTATTGAGGAGGCCAAGTTGTTGATCAAAACATACTACAGGTGGACCGACCTTTGCTCTGACCCCGCTCACCAATAACAGGTATTGAGGAGGCCAAGTTGTTGATCAGAACATACTACAGGTGGACCGACCTTTGCTCTGACCCCGCTCACCAATAACAGGTATTGAGGAGGCCAAGTTGTTGATCAAAACATACTACAGGCGGACCGACCTTTACTCTGACCCCGCTCACCAATAACAGGTATTGAGGAGGCCAAGTTGTTGATCAAAACATACTACAGGTGGACCGACCTTTGCTCTGACCCCGCTCACCAATAACAGGTATTGAGGAGGCCAAGTTGTTGATCAAAACATACTACAGGTGGACCGACCTTTGCTCTGACCCCGCTCACCAATAACAGGTATTGAGGAGGCCAAGTTGTTGATCAGAACATACTACAGGCGGACCGACCTTTGCTCTGACCCCGCTCACCAATAACAGGTATTGAGGAGGCCAAGTTGTTGATCAAAACATACTACAGGTGGACCGACCTTTGCTCTGACCCCGCTCACCAATAACAGGCATTGAGGAGGCCAAGTTGTTGATCAAAACATACTACAGGCGGACCGACCTTTACTCTGACCCCGCTCACCAATAACAGGTATTGAGGAGGCCAAGTTGTTGATCAAAACATACTACAGGTGGACCGACCTTTGCTCTGACCCCGCTCACCAATAACAGGTATTGAGGAGGCCAAGTTGTTGATCAAAACATACTACAGGTGGACCGACCTTTGCTCTGACCCCGCTCACCAATAACAGGTATTGAGGAGGCCAAGTTGTTGATCAAAACATACTACAGGCGGACCGACCTTTACTCTGACCCCGCTCACCAATAACAGGTATTGAGGAGGCCAAGTTGTTGATCAAAACATACTACAGGCGGACCGACCTTTGTTCTGACCCCGCTCCCCATCGGAGACAGTCCGCTCACCTTCCATTCCACCTCATTCTATGATCGTCATACTTTTATCAAGTCAGTCGTTGACTATTGAGTACGGTGTTGTGATATCAACCCAATATTCTCTTCTTATATTTAGCAATCATCAAATAAATATTTTTTAATGTTTTCGCTTTTTTTCTTCCCTTTCAGTTCATAGCAAAAATGTGTATATTAAGTAAAGAATTTTAAATATTTTCCACCGGCGCGGCGGATGTGTTAGCAACTCAGGCCTTCGCACAGGCTTCCACCCATACAGGCCTTCTCCCGTGGCTTTTATTTGTTACATTACTGTTAGTCCAATTATATATTACTAACTTATTTTATACTCTTGGCGTATTTTTCTGTATTAATAATAAAATTGTTTCATTTCATTTCAATTAATGTTTTTTTTTAGCGAATTTCCCCTATAGGGAAGAAGCTATTACCGTAGGTCTCATGGTAAGACTTAAGCCAGAGACCATGATAACTTTTCATTTTGAGGTCCCCAGATGCCAAAAACACCATTCGTTCAAATTTTTATATATGTATATATATATATATATATATATATATATATTTATATATATATTTATATATATATATATGTGTCCGTAAGCACGATAACTCTCGTAAAAAAGGTCCGATCTTAATGAAATTTGGTACAAATGTGTAAAGTACCATTTATTTGAACGAGTTCGAAAACCAGATGAATCGCACCATCCCAAGGGGGGTTTTTGGGGGGTTTTGTACCCCAAAAATGTGTTTTTTTGGGTTTTCACATGTAATTTTAATTTAAATCAAATTTTAATTTATACCATTGAATTCAGCTTAAAAAGACAAACAATTTGGTATTTTGATCATTGCTCTACGTCAATTGGTTACTGAGATATTGAAAGTGCTAAACACAGTACGTTGTCTAATGTTATTCTTATGGAGAAAAAGAAAAATTGTATATCTTGCTTATTTATGAATATAAACTGGCGAAATTTGGTATATGGCTTGATCTGGTTGTGGTTTATTGTTGTTTGCACCAAAAAACAATTTTTCGCTAATGTTTCCTGTAGCAGCAAACCTAGGTACTTGGTCCCCATGTTATTCTTATGGAAAATACTTAAAATGTTATATATCGCTTATTTATGAATGTATATGGATGAAACTTGGTATGTGTCTTCACTAAGATGAGTTCTATTGATATTTTCATAAAAACCCATTATTTCATGTGCCTTGTTGCAGCAAACCTGCGTACTCATCCCCAATGTTATTCTTATGGAGAATAATTAATATTTTAAATATTGATTGTTTGTGAATACATTTCTTATGAATCCTGTTAAGTGTTTTAATGTGTTGTTATATATTCATTGGAAATTTGCTGAGTATGCAGGTTTGCTGCGACGGGGTATTTAAATTGTTTGATATGCTACTTGAATCTTTCTTTAAATTTACCAGGGTCGGCGTTCCATCAGATCTAAGGATTTTGTATGTATGGCATTATTAGTGTTCAGCCTAAAATGTTGTACTATGATGTTTAGCCTTAAAGATGTGTTAAGTCGGATTTCTACTACTAATTCTGCGTTCAGTATAAATTGGGTAGGCCAAAGATGAAAATGGAAACAACAACAAACGAATCTACATGTCTAAATGTAATGCACCTCTACCATTGCCACTGGATCAATGTTCTGATATAGCTAACGATATCTGATGTATGCAACCTCCATTGTTTATATGCACAATTACTAAATATTATTAAACTTTGTTCAACAGTTTTGCTTTACTCATAAAACCTTCACGTATGTAACATATTATTTGTTTTATTTTCATAGCAACCGTAAAATAGATACATTCAAGCAACAAAATTTCATTCCAGTTTTGATGTTAGTAGCCCTGAAAACTGCACACACAAAATATATATTATGTTCGCATTGTCCTTTATACATATAATTTTATTATCTTGTCATGATTTTTGCAATTCAATAATTAATGTCGATAGTAATAAAGATTGTTTTTATTTATATTTTGTAAATTAATGACTAGATGGTCAGGGTAAATAATCAGTCTGCTTTAGTAACACTGCACGTCTCTCGCCCGCCGTCACGGCTCATAGACTCATACATAGTGGTTATTCCAAAACACCCGTCACAGCAAACCTGCGTACTCAGTGAATTTCCAATGCATATATATGTGACTCACTACTACATAGAGCTATTTACCAAGTTTCACAAAAATACATCAAAAAATAAGTGTAAAAATAATAATAATATATAGCATTTTATTTATTCTCCATAAGAATAACATTAGGGTTGAGGACGCAGGTTTGCTGCAACGACGAAGATAAGTAATGTGTTTTTTTGCATTTATCAATACAAATGAACTAGGTGAAGCTACATACCAAGTTCTCTTAATATAGGTTCATAATTAAGGGAGATATATACAACTTTACTTATTCTCCATGTGAAT
This sequence comes from Allygus modestus, assembly GCA_963675035.1. Lineage (NCBI taxonomy): Eukaryota > Metazoa > Arthropoda > Insecta > Hemiptera > Cicadellidae > Allygus > Allygus modestus. The sequence continues at coordinate 5,509,894 of OY776111.1, forward strand.
AACATGGGGGCCCGAGTATGCAGGTTTGCTGCTACGGGGACTATCAACAAAAAACTTGTTTTTTGTGCTAATATCAATATACCACAACTATTTGAAGCCACATACCAAGTTTCATCAATACATTCATAAATAATTGAGATATAGAGTTTTATTTATTCTCCATAAGGATAACATTGGACAACGTACTGTGTTTAGCACTTTGAATATCTCTGCAACGGTTGGACGTAGAACAACGATTAAAACACCAAAATGTTTGTTTTATTGAGCTAAACACATTAATAAACATAAATGTGAAGTTTTTAGTAAAACTATCTGAGAAAAATCTAAAAACCTTTTTCCCGTAAGATTAACATGGGACACGTTTTTTTTGGATTTTCTCCGCAACCACTTAACCTAGGTCAATGATTCAAAATACTAAATTATTTGTTTTTGTAAGCTCTATAAAATGGCTATAACCAAAATTGAGTGTTTTTAACATTTTGGGGTCAAATTTGCAAAAAACCGATTTTTGGAAAATTGTAAACCCCCATAAAACCCCCTTCCCATAGTGCGATCGATGTGGTTTTCGAACTTATGCTACTTTCCACATTTGTGCCAAATTTCATCAAAATCGGGTGTTTCTTTCAAAAGTTATCGCGGTAACGGACACACAAATATATATATACATATATATAAATTTGAACGAATAGTGTTTTTTGGCATCTGGGGACCTCAAAACGAAAAGTTATCATGGTCTCGGGCTCAAGTCTTACCATGCCACCTACGGTAATAGCTTCTTCCCTATAGGGGAAATTCGCTAAAACACCCGAGAGCGTGTTAGCGTCTAATGAAAGTGATATATACTAATACTCTGAGCTAGGTACGGTGCTGTTCCAAAGCAAGTAAACAGTTCTCGAGAAGTTCCAAAGTGAAAAATATCTAAACATATGTCTGAGAACGCTCTAAATGTGTAAACCAAAAGGGAATTATAAGGAAGATGGAAAGTAAAATACTACATGAAATCTTCGGTAGACTGCCGTATGACACGGTCTGTCCACGCACACACCGCACGCAGGCACGCGCATGTTCGCACCACTGCGACGCCCGGCGATGCCGCCACACCACTCGTGACCGTACCGCTCTGGCGTCGCGACGCCACGCTCTCCGTACCGTCTATTGTGTCGCGATCTTCGTAAGTTATGGTTTTAAAACTGTTTATTTGTGAGGTTTAACCAGATTTACCCGGTGTGGATTAAATGTTTTAAAAGGTGAGTTTTTATTCCATTATTGTTTTGTAATCATATAATAAAATATTTCGTCATTACCGTAAAGGATTTTTAACATCGTCAATAAAATAAGAAACTACTTAATATCGAAGATCAACAAAAGATAAACAGATTTTCTACGTCCGACCGAAGTACTAAACACAGTTCGTTATCCAATGTTATCCTTATGGAGAATAATTAAAAATTGATATCTCGATTATTCATGAATTTATATTGATAAAACTTGGTATGTGGCTTCACCTAGTACTGGTATATTGATTTTTTCACAGGAAAATAATTTGTTGATGATTGTCCCCGTAGCAGCAAACCTGCATACCCAGCCCTAATGATATTCTTATGGAGAATAAGTAAAGTTTTATAACTCCGTTAAATATGATTATAAATTAATAAAACTTGGTACGTAGCTTCACCTGGTTAAGTTATACTGATAATTTGCAGCACTTTATTGTTGCAGCAAACCTGAGTACTCAGTCTTTTTAGTGCTATTCTTATTGAGAATACATAAGATATATGATATTTATAATGTGTATCACTTATTTGTAAATGTATTTTTATAAAACTTGGTAAGTGGCTTTATGTGGTAGTGAGAAACATATATGTGCATTGGAAACGCTAAGTACGCAGGTTTTCTGCGACGGGGTTTATTTTATATAAACACTAGGTGTATAAGTAAACTAGTAATTTGTCTTTGGTCTTTATCGAAACTGAAATTCTCCCTCTGAACAGAAGCGCGCAAAAGGCAACTAATGCCTGGAAACCACTGCAAAGCTGAATTCTGAATTTGATTATACTTAATTGTTCTCCACCTTTCAACAGACACATTATTTTATTTTATTATAATTTGTTCATATAATTATCTAATTATAAAAAGGCACCAGTAAGAGCTTACATGCTGTTGTAGTCAACATTGAGTTATAGTTACTTTAATCAAATAAATGGTGAACAATATTCAGAGGTAAATAATAGCAAATTAGCATTTGGGTAACTGTAGGTTTTGACATGAACATTCTGAGGCAAACTTAACGAAATTGAATGAATAAGAGTACCGTTTATTGTTATTTTGGAGGTTTTAAATAATAGAATATCGACATTATTTTGACATGTTTCTCCAAATCGATGTTAACACTTTTTCAGCAATACGATTCGTTGAATAAAATAAACAATGAATAAACTAACTTATGTCCTGTTTTTTCCCCGGGGAATTTGAAGTGAGTTCCGTAATACGCACCCGGCCGGAACGATCAACTTCATGTGAAATGTTTGTATTTTGTCGCGCCTCGTACTGTTTTATTTTAAATGTTTTTTTTATGTTATTTTGAGCTATGACCACCTTCATTATGGAGTGAAATAGTTTGACATCGAGGATTTTATAATGACCTTTTAAAGTTGAAACTCGAGTCATCATCGTGTGAATCTATGAATCGACGACGAATTTAGGCTAATAACTTGTTATATTTATTCAAAAACAATCAATTCAATTATGGACATAAAAAAATATCTAGTTATACTTAAAATAGTGGAATATGAATTTCGTAGTAAAACTGATGTTAAATTTTAAAATAAACATGCTTTATTAAAAACGACAAATAGACAGATTGACGCTAAACGGAGTAGAATTTCAAAAATATCACATTGTCTACCCTGCATTAAATTGTAAATACCCCGTAGCAGCAAATCTGCGTACTCAGCGAATTTCCAATGCATATATATGCATCTTAATACCACATAAAGCCACATATCAAGTTTCATCAATATACATTCATAAATAAACGATTTATGACATTTTTATTATTCTCTATAAGAATAACATGGCGGCTGAGCATGCAGGTTTGATGAAGCAAGGAACACAAAAAATGGGGTTTTATACAAATATCAATATAATGCAGTATAGTATATAGTATAACTCAGACTTAGTATGCAATTTATTTGAGATAACCAGTCACTGTTAACTAACTGTTATAGGTGGCGAATAAATATTTAATTTGATTCTACATGGTTATGCAGAATAAAGAATGTGCAACAGCAAGGAATATGCGGATAGAATTGTGTGTGAAAGTTACGTTTAGCGGCCAAGCAGACGGTCTGGGTGGCCGATGTTTGTAGTGTTGTGTTCTCATGACCTCCCCAATTAAATTGACACGTATCGACGGAAATGCAAATACATTTCTGTAGTACAGTTACTTATTTCCGTTGGAAAATAGAAAGTGTTGTACAAACATTTTGGTTGTAACACATTTAATTAATTAATTTTGTATTCAATAAAGCATTTTCCCTTTTCATTCCATGAAATATATAATTCCCGGTTATTTTACACTTAAATAATTATATTTATCTTTTGTTTACTTTTAGTTGATTCTACAGTATACGTTATTCTTTGTTAAATATAAAACTGTGGGCGGAATTCACGAACGCTCCTCCAAGCTTCCTTACCTTTAACCTTCCTTGACCCGTCCTCCGACCTTCCTTCAACCTACCTCAAGGAACTGTGTAAGGAGCGTCTAAGGGAGGTTAAAGGCAGGTTGGAGGATGGTTGGAGGAAATGGTCTTTCAACGGATTCGTTAAATCAAAACAAATCTTAGATATGTTATGTTGTTGACAACAAATATGTTGTAGTTTTAAAACTCATAATAGCGATGGATTTGAATTTTTTTTTATTTATTTGGACTTTACCTATCGCTTCTAGTGTTTAAAACTACACTACGTTTCGGTAGGTAAGGAAACTCATCCCATTATCAAGTGAACCCTACTTACTTCTAAACATCAAGTTCTTACACCTAACTAACCTACTTTTTTTTGATTTTCTTAATCTTGTTCTTTTACATTTTAATTTACACAAACACAAAAATAACAAATACATATACAAAAAATCAAATACAATACACTAACACAACATTTATCTACACGAACAAATGGAAAACTGACAATACATTACCTATTCTGCATCGTTGCCTCCAAGCTGACGGCAAAAAAGAGAAATTTCACTCTCACATCAACTCACTACCAGACAGCGCACTCGACTAGTGGCTAGCGGTAGTGGAGGGGGAGAGCCGTTACCCCCACCTACCGCCAGGGGCACGTGACGACACAGATGTGGCTACCCACCCGTCTGTGTCGACGGGAACATGACACGGAAACCATGAATTGCACGATTCCTCTCAGAATGCTACACGGGCACCCGTACGATATCCCCATAGAGAATACCGCATGCTTCCAAGGTGAGCATTGGGAACTAGTCATGCAATCAGATGGCCGTGTTTCCTCCAAGGGCGATCACGGACGCATGTGTCGTAACAAGTGGGAGATCTATTATCGTAGAATAAAATTCAGAATCATATGATTGATAAATTCCCCAAAGCTGACGAAGCAGTGTAGAATGGAGATTCAGTATTTCGTATTTCACCTCAGTGAATAGTCTGTCGGGTCTTCCCTTCTGACGTGTCTCTGTTTCCCACTCTACTCCCTATTTCTCAGAACAATATATTGCTCTTTAGACCTTTCCAAACTAACCTTTTGATATTGGTTACAATGTTGCACAGTTGGATGTGTGCTGCTTTATTCATATTGCCTCCTGGATTGAAAATCTACTTGAAGTAACAGGTTAACGTACCTTATCCGTCGTCAATCCTGAATCACTAGTAGATACTAGTGTCTAGTGATACTAGTCAATCCCATCTACTAGTGATTTAGGATTGACGACGGATAAGGTACGTTAACCTACTACTTCAAGGCGTGCTGCTTTTCAAGCGGACAATTTGTTTAGAATATCCTACTGTACGGTGTATTGCAAATTCAAAAGCTGTTAAAATGCTCATTTTAATCCAGTGGAAATAAAATTATTTAAATATATATGAATTAAAAAATAATTATGCGCATGCAAATCAAAACTGGGATTCTCGTAACTGATGAATTCTTTGAAACTGAAAAAAGTATGTTGAATCTTTCCATCGCATCTTACATTTTATAAAATAATGATGACACTTTTTTTAATACAGGTAAATTAAAAATTGAAAGGTTAATGTACTTAAGGTGAAGAGAAATCTCTAAACTTAATTGAATGCAGATTGGTTAGCCTCCAAGCAAAGGGTTAATCTTAAAATATAAAAGGCAAAGCCTTTTTTCTGTGGTATTCACCACGAACTCTCATCTTCCCGATATTCTGGAGAAGTAACACTTGGTACAATGTTTTTGTAGGCATAAAATCGGAAGAGTATAAGGTTTAGATTCCGATTTTACCTTAATAGCTCTGTTCCGTTATTCTTTAAAGGTCCAAAAAACCCAAACGTGTTTGGTTCTTGTGGTTATGTATTTATGGTCATAATTTGTATTTTACCAGTTTAAAACATAAACAGATGATCGATAATTTAAAATATCAAACGAATGTTTAATAACAGAATGTGGTGGGAGTGGCATGGTACCACACCAGCTAGTTTGGTATTTTTGTTTAATAATTGTTTGTTACTTATACCAAACAACATAGTTTGGTATAAATTTAGATTTAACAAGCATAATTACCGTAAATTTGGTCATAGTCTTATTAATAAAGTGGTGTTCGAAACAGCGGCTTTGAATGCTGAAAGCTTAATTGAGATTTGCTGTTTCCACGTAAAGAGTTTTCAGAGGAACGCAAACTGGTGTGCAGTTACATTAAAGTAACTTTGCTCTTTTAACTTTGTTTTTACTAATCACGGGAAGTAATAAAAGACGTCTTACAACACTTAAAAATATATTTACACCTATAGTGTATTCACGTAATAGACGGTAAACATGTATAACAGATAGTGCAAGGCAGTACATGTATTTTATTACACCCCGAAAGTAAAAACAACACTTAAATATGCTAATCAAAAAGTTGTTTTACTAATCAGTGAATATGTCTTAACCAAAACCACACTTGAACTTTAACGTAATATGTTGATTAAGGACTTTTAATTTCGCTCCGTTTAGTACCACACAGTCTGTGTCTTTTACTGAAAATACTATAATAACAACAACGTGGGAGTGATTTATTTTTATTTGATGTTTGTAGACTAATATTGCATGATGCTATGGTGGAATCAAGAATCAAGAAGCCTTTATTGTCATAAACTTAATCAAGCATGGACAACCAGTCAAGTTATACAGTCAAAAACAAAGAGTTATTACAATAATGGTCTTTAAACAAAAAGAGTCTTTATGCACTCACATGTTATACTATTTTCTACTAAAATCAAAACAAAAACAATACCTTTATTGGTCACCACTGTCAGCAAAGAACTCCCGGACGCTGTAGTATTCTTTGTCAATCAAAAATAGTTTAACTTGTTTTTAAATCTACACTCATCTGATTCCGTTTTAAGGTCTTGAAGAAGTGAATTGAAAAGCTTTATGATTGAAAAATACGCATGTTTCTCAAAGTTGGCAGCCTTATGATGGGGGATGGATAAGGTCCCAGTGTTCCTGAAATTGTAGTGATCAGTGTCTCGGGGTTGAATAGATAGTTTTTGCTTGATATATATGGAGATACATTCAAAAATACTGAAGTTTCTATGATTTGCCATTTTAGTCAATTTTGTTTTTTAACATTAAATATCCTCTAACTGCAAACTTTAGGGTTATAAAAAATACTCAAGACCTTGTATTCCTGAAAGTTGCTGTGTTAAGTATAGAATCCGTATATATTGCCAGTGTACCTTTTACGTGATACATATTTGTTTTTGTTTACAGGACTGTAAAACGAAATTGGGATGATTATGATATTAACTGTATCATTTAAAATATATTTTGCTAGATTTTTCTTCAAGAGATGGAGTATTACTATGATTAGAATTTACTTAATATCGTCTGTTAAGGTTCTACAACATTTTGTCTTAGAATCTCCTTTCTGATTCAACAAATGCACCTTCTGTTGACCTTTTCAGTCTTTTTGTAAGTATTTCAATTTTAATAGATAATATAACTATAACTATGTAGAACATTGTATCTGTGAGAGTGTTAAAAACATAATGAACATATTAAAATAAACAATTGCAATCGATTCGATTTCTGTCCGTCTGTATCAGCTAGTTTTATAATGTTACTTTAGCATAACCCATATATCTGTGGCATAGTCCAGGTATCCTTCCTTAGCATGCGCAGGTATCCTTGGCAGAGTCAAGGTATCCTTGCTATTGTCCAAGCATTCTTGGTTTATTCCATGTATCCTTTACATGGTCAATGTATTCTTAGCATAGTCTGGGTATCCTTCTCATTTTTCAGGTATCCTTGGCAAATGTATTTATCCTTTACATGATCTAGATATTCTTGCTATTGTTTAGGTACCCTTACTTGCTCAACTTATTACATTCGCTTGAAAGCATTGCAATTAAATCGTTGGAATGTTGTTGTTGAGAAAATAACAATCTAATAATTTAACAAATGTGTATGTAAATTTATTAAACTAATGTAGGTTTTATTATGTCGCTATTCTTGCCACTATGAAACAACAATTGTAAAATGTTATTTAACAAATGAAATAAGAACCATTAAGGAGCTCAGGATTTTGTACCGCCTTAATGATAGTTGTTTGTCAAGTTACTCATTAGCTGGACCATTTACTGTGGTGGGGGTAACAGATTGTGTTGATTGTTGATTGTACGGACTTCAACACACAAGCTTCCTAACACACAGCCACCTAACTAACTTGGCTGTGACAAACTGGTCGTTGTTAGTTTACGTCCTTTGTTCTCATAATTGTATACGGTGATGCTGATGGCTAATACGGATGTACACAATCTTCTTGTGGTTATGGATTTATTTTTGAATGTGCCAGTTGGTGTTTTGAGCACTTTTGATTACTCTCGCCTTATCGTTTGTATAAAGAGCTAACCGAAAAGATATCGAATATATTATATGCATATATGTTAATTTCGATATCTCACTACAGCATTCCACAACTGATCTTACATCTATGGTGTTATTGTGTTTTCTGTCCTAATTAAACGCGTTTGGGCGTTTTGTTATCCTTTGATTAGTGCAATGTTGTAATCTAGCCATCTAAATAAATTAATAATACCTTTACATTTTTTTATATAACTATGTTTATATTCATAACAACTACAACAAAACAGGAATAACCACACTACCTTACAATAACCCCATACTCCAACTTACAAGTTAGGTGCGCCTGTACAACAATTACGACGAGGAAAAGACTGAAACATTTTAACTTTACCGTCAGGTTCAAAATCTCTGTGGAACTATTTTACAAAATGAGGGAACGTGTGAGTTAGTATTATTAATTGTTAAACCAACTCTGGTTATTTATCTCTTTTTCCCCTCGCAGGAGTTCAAACTTTCATTTTGTTGTCCCTCCTTTCTAAATTTGTTTGATTTGTTTTCTACGGCAATAAACCATTTTACAAAGGTACAAAGAATTGATGCACCAACAAATGTGGTTTATGAATTGCATATGTGGTTGCTGTTAAATATTAAAATTGCTCAAGATATTGTGCTTCCGTGACTCCTCAGCTGATCGTCATATAAAATTAGTTTGGATATCAATTTTAAAGTTTTGTGTTCCTCTGGTGAATTATAGTTTAAAATTTCTAATATATCTGAAAATTAATTATTAATGCTCAGTATTAAAATAGAAGACTAAATTAAACATCGGTTTTTCTACTCGGAGTTAAAATGATTCGAGTTAACTTTTATTAAAATATTAGAGTTGTTTCGATTAACTTTAGTTGTAGCAAAATACTTCAAATACAAATTACCTAGGACAGAAAATAATTCGAATTTACAATGATAGCGTAATAGCAGTTTTGTTCCATGTGATGACCAACATTCTTTTATCATACTACCCATATAACCCTTTGATATTTGAAAATTTGGACCAAAAATTAGGTGATTTGCATCCTTTTGGTAGTTCAGATAGGTTACCTTTACAATATTTACATTTCATTTATTTACAAAATAAATCGACTTGCGATTTCTCCACATTTTTGTTACCTTTGAAATGTACAAACGTAAAAAGGAACAATAACAATCTTTGAGGTTAGCGCACTGAAAAAATCCACAGCGCTATTTTAAGGTATCAGAAAAATGCGATTTTACGGATTAAGGGTGCGCCCTACCTGCCTTCCGCTCGCTAAAGTAAGGGTTTTGCATCTCCCACACTGTAGGCTCATACGTTAACTAATTCAAAATAATTTTATGTTATTTTATTCAATAAATGTTCATCTTTGATTCTTAAGTTTTAAAATCATTATTTTAATTCAAACTAAGTGAAAGGCCATTAGTAAAGTTTTCAAACTAAGCGTTTTTCTAAAGCTTCATTATGTAAGGAAAACAATTATTTTGGAAAAGGAACCGTACCTAATTGGAAACTAAAAATAGTGAAACTGCAAATAGTTTGGTAGAAATCTGTAAAATAACAGTGCGATTGAGGAGAACCAAATGGTCTTCAAGCGCGAACATGCATGGCCATGCTTGTTGGCGGCGCGGCGCTAAACAATATCGTGCGGTAGGGCGCACCCTTGATTACAGGCCCAAAACACCTGCTTTTCGTGCAGTATGATAAAAATACCATTTCATTGTGGATTAGCCTCTAAATCATAAATTAGTAATAAAATACTATAATCGAAATAAAAGAATATACCCAAATTCCATACGAATGTGTTTCGAAGAATAAGTGAATTCTCAACATCGTAAGAAACAAAATTAGATTTTTTGATACAAAAAGAGTATTTGTTTTGAATTATTTTACAAACCTACATTTTGAAATTTAAATATCCACACCAAATGAACTTGTTGTACAAACCCACGGTCGTTCAAATCTAGACAGGGGATAATTAATCCTTTGTTCACAGGCAGCCGATATAAACACGATCTGTTTCTTGCGATCACACACATATCTCTAGAATGAGATGCTAATCTCAGTTATCTCACTCCTATTATTCTTCATGTTTAGAACATACTGTTATTACTTTTAATTACGTTAACAAAATTATAACCTGTGGTTTCTTTATATAAATATTCTACAGTATCTTTGTATACAGTATATATACAAAGGTCAGTTTTATTGGAAAGAGACATTTATTTCCAAATGCCTTTCCAGATTCTTGTGTATTTTTTAGTAAACGTATCGAGAATCTCAAGTTTACCCATTTGGAGGAAGACTTTACTAAACCCTCTTCTATTATCTTAAAATAATGCAGGTTTACGTACCTTTCCATCGTCAATCCTTTGGTATAGTAGCAGAGGACTCTGCTAGTCTTCTGCTACCAAACCAAAGGATTGACGATGGAAAGGTACGTACACCTGCTTTATTTCGAGTCAAACTTCAATCCTAGAGGGTATGAATATACTCTCTATTACCTTGAAATTTACCAAATGTTCATAATTTATAAGTTTTTTATTGCATTTACCAACTATGTACTGATTTGTATACACTGAAATTACATTTCATATCGTATCTGGTTTAATAGTTATTTCCAGTAAAAATAAGCTTTTAAGGAATTCTTAATTAAGAACTCACTGGAAGTTATAGATCAGTATGCTGGTTTTGTTACATACAACGTAATGTAATCGTGAGTTCAAAGTTAATCCTTAAAGGATTCTATTTCAATGCGGGTTTGGTTTTTGAAGCTTAAAAATGACCAGGGTTTTCACCTTAGTTGCTCATGTAAAACCTCAATTATTTTTGATTTAATACTAAAAACATGAGTACAAATCTCTAAAGCCTTAACGATTGTAAAAATAAATTATCGGTGGTCTCAAAAACTCTGACGGGATCAAACGTTATAGTGAGTGGTTTAGGAAAGTAAAACTTTAGTGTAGTAAATACATTGAATATTGGTTTTGTATACCAATAATCAATGTATTTACTACACTAAAGTTGTAGGACACAATGGTGGCATCGCAATGCAGCAGTGCCGCGTTATTTGCACCATACGTGGCGTTGAATGACACAATAGTGGCATCACAATTCTGGAGAACTGCGTTATATGCACCAATCGTGGCGTTGTATGACACAATGGTGGCATCACAATGCTGGAAAACTGCGTTATCTGCACCAGACGCGTTGTCGTATGATGCAATGGTGGCATCACAATGCAGGAGCGCAGCGACGTCCGCAACAGTTTTCATCTGCCGTCACTGTGTTGTAGATCTCCGTCAAGTGCTCTCTGAATAGCCGCTCAGTCACTACAAAGGCGGTCTCAACTTCGCTCTGAATTTGTGAGAGATTACTTGTTACATGGAAAATATAATATTAATACTTTAGATGAAGTTATAAAGTTAGTTTTAGTTTTTATGTTCAGCCCTTACCGAAGAAAAAACACCCTTGTGAAGTAATATAGACATAAACAATTGATCAAATCAAATATTTTATCGAGCATAATTATTACTCCTGAAACATGAAATTTGTTTGGAATTACTGGTTTAATATTTGAAAATATTCCCGATGAAATATTAATGCAACTTTACTCGGTTTTGCCAGAGGAGCGCGATCGCATCAGTCATCACTCCACTGAATCCATTATTTTACATGGAAATAGAGAATGTGAATAATGAATCACTCTATTGTCAGCACACAGTTCATAGTGTAGCCTTCATGGCCGTTTGCATATGAATGTTATTAAATTCCATTGACGCAACGCAACGACGTTATCGGATAAATTCTTGTATATTAATCAAACAAATTCTTTATTTTCGTTCCGCGATTTAAAATTCTAAAATTGTGAATTTACATATATATATATATATATATGTAAATTATATATATGTTATAAAGGTGTATTTATATGTAGCCTATATTATAAATATATACATGTTTGATTTCAACCAAATGCTCACGCCCTTTACATGTGCCTTTGAAGTTTTTGAAAAAAAAAACTTTAGAGCTCCGCCCAATTGGCATTTAGAGTTCCATTATTATTGTGGTTGTATTTTATTGAATTATACAACAAACAGTAATTAAAAATGTCTGTATTGCTGCGAAATGAATATGAATAGAACGGAAAACAGCTAATAAGTATAACAATAAACATTTTAAAAGTGAAATGTCTTAGTATTATTTGTTTTAAGACGCAGTCCAAAAATATAGACTTGGGAGATAACCTGTCAATATGAGTACCTTTCAGTCAAAATGTAGGTGTGCCTAAAACCCATCATGCTTTTAAATCCTAGCTTAAAAAAGCTCAAAGCGGAAAGACGTAAAAAAGTAACATAAATATCCTGAAAAAATCATTGTAATTACAATTACATTTTTAGACTTACAAAAGCCATGGTCTCAGTGCTTTCATGATGTGCAGTTCTCTTTAAATCTGAATACTATGAAACCAACCATTCAACTGTTTACCACAAATATAAAGCCCGCAGCAAAGTTGTATAGTTGTAGGGCAAATAACACATACAATGCTGGAGTGCCGCGTTACCCTCAGCAGTTCTCATCTGCTGTCATTGTGTTGTGAAGCTCCGCCAAACGCTCTGTGAATAGCAGCTCAGACGCAACAAAGTTGTATAGTTGTAGGGCAAATAACACATACAATGCTGGAGTGCCACGTTACCCTCAGCAGTTCTCATCTGCTGTCATTGTGTTGTGAAGCTCCGCCAAACGCTCTGTGAATAGCAGCTCAGACGCAACAAAGTTGTATAGTTGTAGGGCAAATAACACATACAATGCTGGAGTGCCACGTTACCCTCAGCAGTTCTCATCTGCTGTCATTGTGTTGTGAAGCTCCGCCAAACGCTCTGTGAATAGCAGCTCAGACGCAACAAAGTTGTATAGTTGTAGGGCAAATAACACATACAATGCTGGAGTGCCACGTTACCCTCAGCAGTTCTCATCTGCTGTCATTGTGTTGTGAAGCTCCGCCAAACGCTCTGTGAATAGCAGCTCAGACGCAACAAAGTTGTATAGTTGTAGGGCAAATAACACATACAATGCTGGAGTGCCGCGTTACCCTCAGCAGTTCTCATCTGCTGTCATTGTGTTGTGAAGCTCCGCCAAACGCTCTGTGAATAGCAGCTCAGACGCAACAAAGTTGTATAGTTGTAGGGCAAATAACACATACAATGCTGGAGTGCCACGTTACCCTCAGCAGTTCTCATCTGCTGTCATTGTGTTGTGAAGCTCCGCCAAACGCTCTGTGAATAGCAGCTCAGACGCAACAAAGTTGTATAGTTGTAGGGCAAATAACACATACAATGCTGGAGTGCCGCGTTACCCTCAGCAGTTCTCATCTGCTGTCATTGTGTTGTGAAGCTCCGCCAAACGCTCTGTGAATAGCAGCTCAGACGCAACAAAGTTGTATAGTTGTAGGGCAAATAACACATACAATGCTGGAGTGCCGCGTTACCCTCAGCAGTTCTCATCTGCTGTCATTGTGTTGTGAAGCTCCGCCAAACGCTCTGTGAATAGCAGCTCAGACGCAACAAAGTTGTATAGTTGTAGGGCAAATAACACATACAATGGTGGAGTGCCGCGTTACCCTCAGCAGTTCTCATCTGCTGTCATTGTGTTGTGAAGCTCCGCCAAACGCTCTGTGAATAGCAGCTCAGACGCAACAAAGGCGGACTCAACTTCGCTCTGACTAGATGGGAGATTACTTCTACATGAAAAATATAATATTGATACCTTAGATAAAACTAGCAGTTACCCGGCAGTCGTTGTCATGCCTTTGACTATTACCAACTAAAACCACTATCACCGAGATCACCTGTTCAAGTCATCATGTCATTAGCTTTTATGTAAACAACAATATCTTTCCATAAGGTTTATATGGGAACTCTTTTGGGCCTCTTGGGAGGAACCCAATTGAGTTAGGACGAAATGGATGGCTTAAAAACCTTCTCCGTGAAATGTTACATATAAATACCAAATATATGTATCATTTGTGTAATGGCAAACGGTCCAACGGTGTCCGAGTCCATAAACTTAAAATATATATACAAACAAACAAACCAAAATCCTTTTTTATAAATATGGATTAATGCAAAGTTTTACTTTAGACATTCATTTTAGTACTGTGGAGTAAAACTAAGGAGAATGTCTAATTTTGTTTATCATCACGTCCTCTTAATAGTTTATTATGAATGTATTTATCCTTACTTGACATACTGTGTTGCTGCTTGGGGATTTGAAAGATCGAAATCAAAAAATCTTTTCCGTATTCAAAAGAAAGCAGTCAGAACAATTTTCGGAATTAAATTCAAGGAATCCTGTAGATTTGTTTTAAAACAATTATTAACTTTTCCTGGTATATACATTTTAAAAGCTCTCATGTTTTTTAAAAAGAATGCTAACTATTGTCAATCACGCCAACCAACTGATAACTACATTTTATGCCATAGATTCAATCATCCACTTGCTCACCACAATACTGATTTTTATTTTCTAAAAACAACTGCATTCAGCTTACAACAGACTTTTCAATGTCCGCTTAGTTTGAGGGTTCAACCAAAGTTACAACTGTTTAAGCGAGATTTGAAGGCCTCTTTGATCACCAAGGAGTACTGCGGTGTCAAGGAATGTTTAGCTGATGAGACATAATTATCTCCTGTAGTACTGTTTTTTTAATGAATTTCCTATGGAAAGTGAACTATTAGCATGACCCGCACGGTGAAACTTAAGCCCGGGACCACCGTAGAAATTCCTAACGTGACCCCCTGAACACGTTTTGGGGGATCGTTGAAAATGATATATATATAAGTTTGATTCACAAATTAGGGCTAATAACATACTATTAATAAGTTACATAAATTAAAATAACTATTTTAATTCCATCTGATTGTCTTTGTTTATTTATATATATAGTTAATGTACTTTCACTGTGAAGATGACTTGAAGGTCGAAACACGTGTCGTGTAGAATAAAATAGACAAAAGGTTTCTCAAGGTTTATTCCTTTATTTCTTATATATATATATATATATATATATATATATATATATATATATATATACATGTGTGTGTTTGCACTCTAGCGGTGGCATTTTTTCGATTAACTTCAAATTTGGTAAGGATGTTCCTTTCTATAATCTGTTGGACAAGTTTGCTGGGAAAAACAGTCGGAAAATTCTAACCCTCCATTTTTGGGGATTAATCTTTCAAATTTCGGGTTTTTGGGCCCAAAAAGGGTCTGAAAAGTCCCAGATGTAAAATTAACGCTTTTAAAAAGATGGACATTTGTGAGGCAGAAGTCTTAAGCCCTCTCTCGTCATTCTAGCAAACATATTTACGGAGTTATTAAGGAAAATGTGTTTCGACTAAACCCAGTCTTATGGGGGTTTTACATTATAAAAACCTGTTATTCATTTGTTGGTGTATTTTTATCATCCCCAGGAACCTCACGCCTCCTTTCAATCCTGGCTGGACCTTCTCCTAACCTTATAATCCGCAAAATTGTATTTCCAGCATTATATGTAAATATATCCAGGAGCATCAGAACAGCCAAAAAATCAATGTTTCGAGATTTCGATAGAAATTGGAATAAATGCATGTTTTAACACTGATTTTAATTTTTAAAAGTTTTTATATGAAAATTCACTCCCCTCACAACGGCGTGCTGCGTGCTAACTCGTTTTATATTTCTAGCAGTATTAATTATAATGTAAAGACTGTAACTTGTGCTTCAGTAACGTTTTTATTCGTATATTTACAAATATTTAGTGTCACACTTGTATACGTGGAATATGAAATCGCTTTGAAAGGAAGATCATGAATAATTAATTGAAAATATGTCGGAAATATGAATAACGAATGCATGTCTGCTCGGCCCAGAAGAGCGGAGGCGGCATTAATTAATTCATTGAATAAATTATTATATATGGGAATAGTGAATGTATAATATTGCGAGTCGCGCCTAATCTACCTTTTGCGTAAACCCCTTTTGTCATAAACATAAGTGAACTGTAGCGCTAAAACTCATTGGATACGTTATTACCAATAATCTAAATGTACAAATACTGACTCATCACCTAATCTACATATTTTTAAGAGTTAGTATTCGGCACAAGCCCATTGGTACTAGGGGCTGGTTAGGAAGTGGTTTTCCAAATTTCTCTCGGGACTCCGCCCCACGGGTCTTATAGATTCAATGTATCCCTTATGATATTGTTTTTTTTCTCCAGATAATAAACATGTGACCATTACTTAAATTATTTCATAGAATTTATTATTCCCAGCTGTCAACAGAGGGCAGAGAACATATAGTCAGAAACAGACAATAGTTAAATATTTTAAAATCTGTTAGATAGTATTGACGTGGCAGTAGCACGGTCAATTAAGATACATATTTAAGAAATCAGTATTTCCGGTTACCTAAGATAACTTTTTGTATTTTCAACTAAGTACCTGGGGGGCGAGCTTTGCTCGGGGAAGGCCAGTCAGTTTGTTTAGATGAATAGGAGTAATAATTCATCACTTCCCCCAACTGATTGTCATATTTTTATAGCTCATTTGCCTCTTTTCTGCATTTAAGGTCACTCCAGTTGTTATTTATAGCTCAATGTCCCTTTGAACTATTTCGGATATGAACACTCTATATATATACAATCATCACTAAACAGACATATTAAAGACAGTATTAAAGGTTGATAAAACTTGGTTTGTGGTTTCACCTGGTTGTAGTAGGTATATTAATAATTGCACAATAACTAATTTGTTGTCGATGGTCCCCGTATCAGCAAACCTGCGTACTCATCCCTAATGTATGCTTATTGAGAATAAGTCAAAATGTATGTCTCCCTTAATGTGAACACATATAATAAAACGTTGTATGTGGTTTCCCCAGATCGAGTGATATTGATACTTTCATCAAAACTATTTTTGCTTCCTTGTCACAGTATACCTGCGTACTCAGCCCTAATGTTATTCGTACGGAGAATAAACAAAATGGTATATACCGTTTCTTTGTGAATATATTGTTATGAAACTTAGAAAGTGGATTTATGTAGTAATCTTAATATATAAAAATTAATCCCTATTTCCCTTAGTCACGCCATAACTTAAAATTGAGTGCACTAAATTGAATAATACTTTTTTGTTGTTCGTTAATGTCAGCACAAGGTTTTCATAAAATATAACTTTTAATCCGACCTAAGGGCTTTATCCCACTGGTCTTCAAAGTTCCCATTGATTTGATCAAAGTTCAATTAGTTACACCAAACAGCTGTTAACAAGGGTTATGTCTAAACATACTTGAAAGGCATAAACATATGTTCATTTATCAAATCTACTTGAATGGCAAATCAAACTCTTTTCTTTGCCGAAGTTAGCACTATATAGAAATAGGCGAGTGAGCGTAGCGAAGGAGCTCATCCAGGAGTAATTGAGCGAAGCGAACAAGCTCATCTTGAAAAATGAACGAGTGTTTGACATAAAACAAATTCAATAACATTATTACAGGACAACGTCTGTCGGGCCAGCTAGTGAGACGTATATAAAAGCATTGGAAGTTCTCTGAGTACGCAGGGTTGCTGCGGCTGAGGTATTAACGTTTACGGATACATCGTTGGATTACATATAGAGGAGGCGATAGCCAGGTTGAACAGTTTTACATGTGTTCTTCACAGGTGTTTGATAACCTGGAGAGCACTTAACAGCTGATTACAGTGTTATCAGTGGCACTGATACTAGGACATGACAAAGGTATCAATTTGTTACATTTTCACACCCCGTCCGCAGTAATTAAATCCTATCAGTTTTAAAGCTGTGTACTGGAAAATAAATAGGAATTAGCGGTGGTAAAATATTTTTAAATTTATAACAAACTCTTTCGCCTTTATAGAACTAGTTTAGTTAGGAACTTTTTTTGTGGTCCCGGCTTCAACTTACTTTTGAGTTATTCTATAGCTCAGATCATATTCACAACGAAGCCAAAAAGGCTGTGGAGACCTATAATAGACAAAAGTAATTTACAAGATTAACAATTCTATTACTAACTCAAATAACAAAACTCCTATCATAAAGCAATTACAATTTAAATTAATTATCCAAAAGGGATTAAGTATTCGTTGTAATATTTGTTTATCGAGACATTTACGAATATTGGTTTACTAGTTTCATGATTATTTTACCCATCGCACCGAGTTGTATGATCTGTTTACTTGATGCTGAAAGGATTGGTTATATTGGTACAACGAAATGTATTTATATTTACAATGCCTGTTTCTATACACATATGTAATGGAAATTTGCGGTTTACTGGTAGCTCCAATAAAACCAATATTGTGATCCAGCGTTGTTTTCCATGTTTATCTGCCCATTCTTACAACAATTAAAATAATAATTAATCTCGGAATGTGTTTTGTCATGATGGAATCTCTTGAACGTGATATAGTTCTAATTTGACGACTATTCCTTATACATGTACATGTACATGTATATTGTAGCCTATGTCAACATACAACGTTGACGAAGGGTGTTGTGGATCAACAGACCAGGATCTTGACCCTGCCTGGGGGCTGTGGGCTATATGTACATGTATATTGTAGCCTATGTCAACATACAACGTTGACGAAGGGTGTTGTGGATCAACAGACCAGGATCTTGACCCTGCCTGGGGGCTGTGGGCTATATGTACATGTATATTGTAGCCTATGTCAACATACAACGTTGACGAAGGGTGTTGTGGATCAACAGACCAGGATCTTGACCCTGCCTGGGGGCTGTGGGCTATATGTATATGTATATTGTAGCCTATGTCAACATACAACGTTGACGAAGGGTGTTGTGGATCAACAGACCAGGATCTTGACCCTGCCTGGGGGCTGTGGGCTATATGTATATGTATATTGTAGCCTATGTCAACATACAACGTTGACGAAGGGTGTTGTGGATCAACAGACCAGGATCTTGACCCTGCCTGGGGGCTGTGGGCTATATGTACATGTATATTGTAGCCTATGTCAACATACAACGTTGACGAAGGGTGTTGTGGATCAACAGACCAGGATCTTGACCCTGCCTGGGGGCTGTGGGCTATATGTATATGTATATTGTAGCCTATGTCAACATACAACGTTGACGAAGGGTGTTGTGGATCAACAGACCAGGATCTTGACCCTGCCTGGGGGCTGTGGGCTATATGTATATGTATATTGTAGCCTATGTCAACATACAACGTTGACGAAGGGTGTTGTGGATCAACAGACCAGGATCTTGACCCTGCCTGGGGGCTGTGGGCTATATGTATATGTATATTGTAGCCTATGTCAACATACAACGTTGACGAAGGGTGTTGTGGATCAACAGACCAGGATCTTGACCCTGCCTGGGGGCTGTGGGCTGAAATTTACATAATGTATTTGGTATGTATACTCAGATTGTTAATGCGTTTTTATGTAAACATATAATTTTAGTCTTTAATTAAAATCTGTATAATTTTGTTCGTGAAGAGCGATAAAATGTTTGATAACTGGTGTAAACCCACTCTTTATCTCAAACTTCAACCTTATAATTTTTTGTTTATACTCTTTGCCTTGGTCTTTTACCTTTGTGTATAGCTTACATGTTATTGATTTATTTACGTTTATCTCGATATAAAGATTGACTAACTGTGAAAGTTGTAAATTAAATTAAATGAATGTCATTATGCCATTATACACAGTTGTGTGTGCTGCATTCTGTGGTTGACCCGGGGAACTATTGCGAATCATAATCAGCTGATAGAATTTTCATCAGCTGAAATCAAAGTGAATGTCCATAGGAGGGTTGGAACTGTCCACAGGGGTGGAACTTTGAAGCCCCGTGGGGCAGAGCCCAATGGGAATTTCTTAAAATCCCTTCTTAGTGGGTGCCTATGCTATAAGAGGAGTCTACAAGCAAATTCGTGCTTCTAGGTGCAATGATTTGGCCTGGGCGTGGATCGGAATTTCTTATTTATAGATATAGAAGATTATCTTGTAATATTTAGACAAATTATATATATATATAGTCCACTTTTCATCCCATCATACATAAAATATTCTGAGGTCTAATAAACATACAATCTTTCTTTAAATTCGTAAAATCGCTGTATTAGGGAAGTAATAAAGCGATTTTACAAATTTAAAGAAAGATTGCCGTTTCTTGTTGTTTTCAAAAATATCTTTTACGATTTGAGGGGATTTAATCTTTGACCTCGCGGAAATAGATGACGCGCTCTAACCATACACCAGGGCGTGCTTGAGCAATACACTATAGCAAGGAGTTAGGGGTATTCAAACTCCAATAATTCCTTGTAAGTTTTGGTTGAAAATGTAAATAATCTAATATTTAAAAATCAATGTTTGTACGTCTGTTCATCCGTCCGTTCGTATTTTATGCGCTGCCATACCGTTCATCCGATTGATTTGAAATTTTGCATAATAACACCGGCTATCCCTGGGAAGGTTATAGGTCATTAACCAAAGTCCTAGGACATTAGGGCTGTGCCCCACTGGACTTCACAGTTTCAACGTTAATCTTATGGAAGAAAGATTTCATTTGATTTTATCAGATGATATCTATAACTTAAAATATTGTAACCAGCTGTTTATCATTATGGAAATAAAAAACCTACTTGAATGGCAACTCTCATTATGGAAATTAAAAAAAACTGCTTGAATAAAATAAATCGTTGTTCAACTAAATTACAAATTTGTCTGCTAACTAAATAATTTGTAATGCAAAATACCACACTGAAAGGAGTTTTTAAGGAGAATTAATCATTAATCATCTGATGATTGACGAGCTTATGCGTTGTGTAATTAATGATCCGCTCTATTGCACAGCCAGGACGCTACCGTGACGCGTAGTGGTTGTAGTGGCTTTACATGGCATAGCCCTCGACACCGACCGCTGCCTCTTGAACCAACCCTAGGAACTACCCCAGAGGACGAGCTTTGCAACAGGACGCTACCGTGACGCGTAGTGGTTGTAGTGGCTTTGCATGGCATAGCCCTCGACACCGACCGCTGCCTCTTGAACCAACCCTAGGAACTACCCCAGAGGACGAGCTTTGCAACAGGACGCTACCGTGACGCGTAGTGGTTGTAGTGGCTTTGCATGGCATAGCCCTCGACACCGACCGCTGCCTCTTGAACCAACCCTAGGAACTACCCCAGAGGACGAGCTTTGCAACAGGACGCTTCCGTGACGCGTAGTGGTTGTAGTGGCTTTGCATGGCATAGCCCTCGACACTGACCGCTGCCTCTTGAACCAACCCTAGGAACTACCCCAGAGGACGAGCTTTGCAACAGGACGCTTCCGTGACGCGTAGTGGTTGTAGTGGCTTTGCATGGCATAGCCCTCGACACCGACCGCTGCCTCTTGAACCAACCCTAGGAACTACCCCAGAGGACGAGCTTTGCAACAGGACGCTACCGTGACGCGTAGTGGTTGTAGTGGCTTTGCATGGCATAGCCCTCGACACCGACCGCTGCCTCTTGAACCAACCCTAGGAACTACCCCAGAGGACGAGCTTTGCAACAGTACGCTACCGTGACGCGTAGTGGTTGTAGTGGCTTTGCATGGCATAGCCCTCGACACCGACCGCTGCCTCTTGAACCAACCCTAGGAACTACCCCAGAGGACGAGCTTTGCAACAGGACGCTACCGTGACGCGTAGTGGTTGTAGTGGCTTTGCATGGCATAGCCCTCGACACCGACCGCTGCCTCTTGAACCAACCCTAGGAACTACCCCAGAGGACGAGCTTTGCAACAGTACGCTACCGTGACGCGTAGTGGTTGTAGTGGCTTTGCATGGCATAGCCCTCGACACCGACCGCTGCCTCTTGAACCAACCCTAGGAACTACCCCAGAGGACGATCTTTGCAACAGGACGCTACCGTGACGCGTAGTGGTTGTAGTGGCTTTGCATGGCATAGCCCTCGACACCGACCGCTGCCTCTTGAACCAACCCTAGGAACTACCCCAGAGGACGAGCTTTGCAACAGGACGCTTCCGTGACGCGTAGTGGTTGTAGTGGCTTTGCATGGCATAGCCCTCGACACCGACCGCTGCCTCTTGAACCAACCCTAGGAACTACCCCAGAGGACGAGCTTTGCAACAGGACGCTACCGTGACGCGTAGTGGTTGTAGTGGCTTTGCATGGCATAGCCCTCGACACCGACCGCTGCCTCTTGAACCAACCCTAGGAACTACCCCAGAGGACGAGCTTTGCAACAGGACGCTACCGTGACGTGTAGTGGTTGTAGTGGCTTTGCATGGCATAGCCCTCGACACCGACCGCTGCCTCTTGAACCAACCCTAGGAACTACCCCAGAGGACGAGCTTTGCAACAGGACGCTACCGTGACGTGTAGTGGTTGTAGTGGCTTTGCATGGCATAGCCCTCGACACCGACCACTGCCTCTTGAACCAACCCTAGGAACTACCCCAGAGGACGAGCTTTGCAACAGGACGCTACCTTGACGCGTAGTGGTTGTAGTGGCTTTGCATGGCATAGCCCTCGACACCGACCGCTGCCTCTTGAACCAACCCTAGGAACTACCCCAGAGGACGAGCTTTGCAACAGGACGCTACCGTGACGTGTAGTGGTTGTAGTGGCTTTGCATGGCATAGCCCTCGACACCGACCGCTGCCTCTTGAACCAACCCTAGGAACTACCCCAGAGGACGAGCTTTGCAACAGGACGCTACCGTGACGCGTAGTGGTTGTAGTGGCTTTGCATGGCATAGCCCTCGACACCGACCGCTGCCTCTTGAACCAACCCTAGGAACTACCCCAGAGGACGAGCTTTGCAACAGGACGCTACCGTGACGCGTAGTGGTTGTAGTGGCTTTACATGGCATAGCCCTCGACACCGACCGCTGCCTCTTGAACCAACCCTAGGAACTACCCCAGAGGACGAGCTTTGCAACAGGACGCTACCGTGACGTGTAGTGGTTGTAGTGGCTTTGCATGGCATAGCCCTCGACACCGACCACTGCCTCTTGAACCAACCCTAGGAACTACCCCAGAGGACGAGCTTTGCAACAGGACGCTACCTTGACGCGTAGTGGTTGTAGTGGCTTTGCATGGCATAGCCCTCGACACCGACCGCTGCCTCTTGAACCAACCCTAGGAACTACCCCAGAGGACGAGCTTTGCAACAGGACGCTACCGTGACGTGTAGTGGTTGTAGTGGCTTTGCATGGCATAGCCCTCGACACCGACCGCTGCCTCTTGAACCAACCCTAGGAACTACCCCAGAGGACGAGCTTTGCAACAGGACGCTACCGTGACGCGTAGTGGTTGTAGTGGCTTTGCATGGCATAGCCCTCGACACCGACCGCTGCCTCTTGAACCAACCCTAGGAACTACCCCAGAGGACGAGCTTTGCAACAGGACGCTACCGTGACGCGTAGTGGTTGTAGTGGCTTTACATGGCATAGCCCTCGACACCGACCGCTGCCTCTTGAACCAACCCTAGGAACTACCCCAGAGGACGAGCTTTGCAACAGGACGCTACCTTGCTACCCAGAATACCTCAGTAACTCGATTATTCAGCCAGATTAACAAGGCAGTTGCATCAACAACGTTAAAGAGTAGCATGACTCTAGATTAGTTCAACTGTAACCTTAGAGCATTTTTTTTCAATAAATCTTAAAGATATTTGATAAGTTTAAAGCTTTTTTTTACTTCATTATTTATCACACGAAAGATTTCTCGGGTTAATATATGTGTATAATTCGGGTGATATATATTTTATAATGTCAAATAATAAATTATAAATTAAACTTGTGTGTTATTATTGTCAACGAAATTTGTTCAAAAACTGAAATTTCAGTAGGTATAGTTTGTTCATGTTATGTACACCTCATACCTTGTACACCTTAAGAATGGTTTTACACAAAGACATTTCTGAACACTCACATTCATTCTTAATAAAGAATTAAAAAAATTATTGAGACAATTTTCCATCACTAATTATAAAAAAAAAGATAAACTTACAGAGTATTACAAAATAACACTGAATGGAGTGAAACTTGTTGTCTAAACAGTGATAGAATACGTCCGCAATAACTTCTTAACTAAAATAAACTCACCGTCACCAATCATGAATTTATTCCTTTGTTTGATATCCGATTCAGCGAATAAGGATGTCAAAAGTATTCCTTGACTTTCAGTTCTCAATGGTTTTGCCGTGATAGGATGTTAATTCTGAATTGTGTGGGTTGCCACTAACGATGAATTTTAAACAAAGGAAAGAAAATTATATTCGAAACAAAAGTTGTCTGTAATTCGTATCAACAATTGAAGAATATTTTTAGTTTTATAATTATTTTGTAGAATCATTTGACCATTTTAAACCATAGTTATGCTATTCTTAAGCACAGTAGAGGCGTTCTGATACTGAGCCGCGGCCGGGGTGAGTTTTAACCGCCAGCAGCAATCAACAAAGAGCACGCTCGTCTCCGTCGTGTATCTCGGGCCGCCCACGAGCACTTTCTGCATTCACCCGAATTGCAATATTTGTTTTGTGTAGAGCGTGGTGAACGCAACCAATATTCACGATGAGTGGTGTGAAGGGTTTACTACACTTTCTTGGCGAGTGCCGTTGAAACGTAGCCTCGAATTCTCTAGATATCAATATAACTTTAAAAGACGTTAGTGGAGATTTTTATTCATGAACCGTTTAAATATAAGTGTAATTTAGTCGATTTTTACATAAAAATATTTCGGTGAATTTTATTGAGGTTTTTTAATAGAGACAAATTTCGTATTGCCCAGTTCATATTTGTTGTCGCAGGTAGACATTAAGAATCTTTGTGGCGGAATTCGACTTGCAGCTAAATCGTCACACGAGCCACTGGAGACATTTCCTACGTGAGTGCTGCCAAGTGTAAAACTTTGAAATCACACCGAGCGCTACCCGTGGCAAATTTTAAAATCACAGCGCCGTCTACTGCTTTATGAATTGTAACGTTAACTTAGTTCGATACGCTGTGGTAGTCTAATGGATTTGGCACTAGATTCACGATCATGCGATCCCAGGTTCAATTCTACCTTTTCGTTTTCACTTTTTGAGGTACCAATTTTTGTTATATTTTACCAAAACCCATTTTTGTAATATGTTACAAAGAAAAGACCCGCCATACAGCGCCCTCCGGAGTTAGGTTAGGTTATTTTACTATATTTGTTTCGTAAATGTAGCTTTATTTTTTAGAAGATAAGTAGGTTTCCTCTGTTTACATTCGAAAATACTACGTTTCACTTTTTTCTCATAATAAACAATCCGTTTCGGATAGTTCGTTCGTCATCGGACAAGTTCGGCTTTCTTCGGTTCGGGTGAAGTCTCCTCTTCCAGTGGCTCGTGTGTTTTTTTAGGCGTTAGTCCGTAATTCGCCAGACACCATCTTGGCGTTCTATAAGGTCAGTGTTAAAGCTTAGCTCTGTTACTCCTCACCCATTATCACAAAACGTTCGTTTAGGAGCCAAAATAAAGCTGTAGTGGTTTTCAATTAAATTACATTATTTATTTATTTAATTTTGGAATTATTTTTGTATAACTTTCAACTGAATTACTGTACATTTTCTCATTAATTAAAACGTAAATCTTTAATTGCTATACGGGACGAGACCTTTAGTTTGACACCAAAATTAATTTATGTGACGATCAGTTGAGGAGTAACGGAGACACAAAGTTAAAATTGGTCTTTGGAACAAAGCTCTGAGATTGCGTCTGGCAACTTTCGGGTGATAAAGAATTTTAAGGTGACTTCTGAACTGTTGTAGGTCGCTTTAAAAGTTGACTAATAAATATTATAGAGTATGGTTTGTTTGATCTTAGTGACAAGCTTTAGAAGTTACAGCAGACTGAGTTATAAATCGATAAACTACAACAAACAAATCAATATTCCTTTTTATGGAGGCAGTTGTCGAATTACGAGAAATGTGTACTCAATTTAGAGACCCATCTTTGTTTTCTAGGTAGTAGACCTGCTGCTCAAGATAGGTTCCAAACGACTGGGGTGGAGCGTTGATGACTGACGGGGATCGAACCCGAAACCTCGTGGACTTAAGTCCCGAAAGATTTATTTTATAACTTCAAGGCCAATAAGACCAAATTCTAAAGAACCTGTTCATACGAATCGAAGCTTTAGAAATCATAAATCAGATCTTTATTGTCATCCGACTTTTACAAGCATTGACAAACGTCAGGTACAAAACAAAAATGTGACATAGAAAATATAATTTTTTTTTAGTTAGGAACATGTTTACTAACGTTTGGGCCTAAAGTTGACTTGATATATCTTTCGTTTGAAGGGATCATAATTGTATTGCCATGGTTACAAATTCTCTTTTCATGTCTTAACCTTTTTCAAATCCTCCAATTAATTTTTTACATCAAGGATGACATAAAATAAAAACATTATAATGTTCTACCATTTACTACATAGACTGAAGGAGACACCCCATCTATATGGCCCAGCTGTCCCACTGTTAGTGATTGCCAGCACATGAAGTGGACATAGCTAGATTAGGACACCGTCAGACTGTGCTGCTGTCAACTATTTATTTTAGTTATTTACGTTAACTTGTAAAATATCTCCACCCCAGAAAGCAAGTAATAATCAACTTACGTTTGCTTCCTGACACACCAACTGTTGTATTATCCCCTCCTTGAGAGGATAAGTAATAGTTGACACCAGTATACTCTGTTGATGATTAGTGTAACTACGTCCTCTTTGAATCCTGGCACACACAAAACTAGGGACAAATTTTACAATGGCAATGAGAAGTCTACTTCAGTATTTATATTCAATGGTTCCACAGATATTTAGATGTTTTTATCGTAACGAGAATTCAAGGATAATCATCAGAGAGCGGAATAAAGTAATGAGAATATTTCTTCTAAATTGGTTTGATTAAGAAACTTCATAAAACTACTTCAAAAGGATATGAACAAATGAGTGCGAGGAAAGGTATTCAAAGATGCTAGCATAAAGTCAAGCAGTTTATCGTAGTTTTTGATCAAGCCATATTAAAACTCGATAAATATTCTTGACGAAGACTGCGTCGTAATTACCACTGAGGTTCTTACACCGAAGATTCTGCATCGCTTTGATCACCCGTGCATTAAACTTCTCTTCTATTAAAGCTGCATCTTTATAAACAAGTAGTAGTAATGGAAATTACAAGTTTATCGTTTATTACATGCACTCAGCGCTGATTAAAATCTATTGCCATACACAAAACTAAAGCTTTAATTCTTTCAAAAACAATGCTATGGCGCATTTCCGAGAAATATGAAGATATAAAGTGTGATTAAATATTTATTTTCCTTTTCGTTAAATAGGTTATGCAATTAATTTTGAACGTCATAAATGATAAGTAAAATACACTCAATGAAATACCACTCCATTTTTAGGAAAGAAAACTACATTGTTAACCTGTTAAGTTTATTTCTTTAAGTATAATTATTATTGTCATGGAGATTCATTCCTCAAACGAGGTATCATCAGGTTTGTGACACCTTATTTTATGTAACTGCGGGCGTTACGGAAGGCAGAACTGTCGACTCAATTTGAAAATTATTTTGATCCGGATTCGAATATTATTTTGTATTTTTTATTTTTTTATTTAGTTACAAATACTGACCAACTAACTACTGGATATAGGTAAGCATAATTTGATAGCTATTTATTTGTTGGAAACTTTGTATAGTGAATAATTGATATAATAAACTCATTTATTTATTTATTCATTTTTTTGTTAACTTGAGATGTGGATTTCGTCAGAATAATTTTTTAAACAACAATGTAAATAATACTTGCAAATTTCTGTAGAAAATAAATTAAGTTTGTTCGTTTTTATCTTGTAACAAAAACTATTTAAAGCGTTTCAGCGAGTTCTTTTCACGAGAGAATATTTACTTCTGTATCAAACATAGTTGTAACCAACTGGTGCTATACATTTAAAAGTTAATTAACATAAGCCTAAGTTTGGGTTTTTCTCCCTTCTATGTAAATAAATGTAT
This sequence comes from Allygus modestus, assembly GCA_963675035.1. NCBI lineage: Eukaryota > Metazoa > Arthropoda > Insecta > Hemiptera > Cicadellidae > Allygus > Allygus modestus. The sequence continues at coordinate 5,538,064 of OY776111.1, forward strand.
AACGTTAAGAATTTACTAAATTTTATACCAATCTACTCCTTTTGTTTGTTATGCAAAATATAACCGACATTGTGAAATTCGTTTCGCCAAAATAATTTATGTTCTTTGTCAAGCGTGTCTATGTTAGTGACACTGCTAAATGCAATATGTATTCTGTTGCGAGTTATTTTAACACCCCAAACTCGGTCGCCTATACAAGAAAGGTTGGATCACTGACGGAAAACATGTTAATTAAAACCATTTTAAAATTTACAAGTGATCCAGGACTTGAACTCGGCAATACAAAAACAAATATAAAAATTAAAAACAATTACTAATACAATTTGTTTAAAGCTTAAATGTAATAGTGATTTCCTTAAACATATTTATGTTTTGTGTAAAACAACTAAAATAAAACTATTTGATTTAATACGAGGTTATGTTTTCGTTAAATAAAACTGATATATAAATTGAAACAAGGAAGTGTAATCTAGCTGTGGACGAGCATTATAAATGTCCTTATTACTAATTATACAACTCTGCGGTTAACGTCCTGGAGGTTAGGTCAAGAGGATAATGGCCAGGTTCGAGGGCGTCGCAACTAAATGGCCCTCCTACACAAACACCCCACTACAACTCTGCGGTTAACGTCCTGGAGGTTAGGTCAAGAGGATAATGGCCAGGTTCGAGGGCGTCGCAACTAAATGGCCCTCCTACACAAACACCCCACTACAGCTCTGCGGTTAACGTCCTGGAGGTTTGGTCAAGAGCATAATGGCCAGGTTCGAGGGCGTCGCAACTAAATGGCCCTCCTACACAAACACCCCACTACAGCTCTGCGGTTAACGTCCTGGAGGTTAGGTCAAGAGGATAATGGCCAGGTTCGAGGGCGTCGCAACTAAATGGCCCTCCTACACAAACACCCCACTACAGCTCTGCGGTTAACGTCCTGGAGGTTAGGTCAAGAGGATAATGGCCAGGTTCGAGGGCGTCGCAACTAAATGGCCCTCCTACACAAACACCCCACTACAGCTCTGCGGTTAACGTCCTGGAGGTTAGGTCAAGAGGATAATGGCCAGGTTCGAGGGCGTCGCAACTAAATGGCCCTCCTACACAAACACCCCACTACAGCTCTGCGGTTAACGTCCTGGAGGTTAGGTCAAGAGGATAATGGCCAGGTTCGAGGGCGTCGCAACTAAATGGCCCTCCTACACAAACACCCCACTACAGCTCTGCGGTTAACGTCCTGGAGGTTTGGTCAAGAGGATAATGGCCAGGTTCGAGGGCGTCGCAACTAAATTGCCCTCCTACACAAACACCCCACTACAGCTCTGCGGTTAACGTCCTGGAGGTTAGGTCAAGAGGATAATGGCCAGGTTCGAGGGCGTCGCAACTAAATGGCCCTCCTACACAAACACCCCACTACTCTCCATGCACTCTCAACCCTACTTCACAGACCGCCCCAGCCTCACGATCCACCACTTTGCAATGATTCACTTTTTATGTAAACATTTTCATCACATTTTCATACATTTATAAATAATTAATAATCATATTTTGCACATGTTCCCTGTCCAATTATTCAATATGTTAAGATACCTGTTTGTCCCCATGCGTTACTTTTTCCCAATGATGTATTAATATAGTTTAATATAATAATTGTGTATTGTTTTAATTTGCCATCCCTCTGAATATTTCACTTTAGTTATTAATCCTTAAATCCCATGAATAGATACTTTATTATAATTCACAATAGCCTACTTAACATTTAATTAATTTAAAGATCCTATACAATTATCTCAGATCACATTTTATATATAGCCTAAGTATTTAAAATTCAAAATTGATATATTTCACCCACATATATTTGTTCTGTATTGCAAGTTTCATTTCCATTTTGATGTAAGGCTGAATTCAGTTGAATCAATTTCAATTTCCAATTGATGTCATTTATTGCTCTGCTAATACTTGACATATGACATGGAATGTATCCAATTAATCTGTAATTTCCCTGTGCGTCAACAACTAATATCAATATAGAGTCACTTTACCCACCAACAGCAAAGTAATATATTATTTATATTTACCATTCACTTTTAATTGAATTTGGTCAGTTATGAATTACTTATTATATACGTCTACATGTCCAGTACCGGTTAATGGGCAGTGCGAGCCGTGCTCCAGCGCTCATTACGGGTCGCGGGGTGGGGTTATGACTCTGGAATTTGGGGTTTTTGAAACTTGGGATTTTGAGATGGCACAAAGCTGACACGTGCGCGCCTCGCTCCCTCGCTTGTTGTTGCGTTTGCGTTGTTTCTGGTTCCGAGCGATACTGATCACCTGAAATGACAAGCTATGGAACACATACAATGTTTTTGGCATCTGGGGACCTCAAAACCAAAAGTTATCATGGTCTCGGGCTCAAGTCTTACCATGAGACCTACGGTAATAGCTTCTTCCTTATAGGGGAAATTAGCTAAAAATATATCAAACCTTTTTAAATTTAAATCTTCTAAAAATCTTACACTTTGAAACCCATTTATTGCCTTTTACATTTATATTCTTAGAAATTTGTACAAATCAAAGTTTTCCTTTAGAAAAAAATAAAGGAAAGTTAGAGCCAAGAATTGTTGTTCATATACGTAAAGTATTTTTATCAGGTAGGCTAATTTTAATCCTTCCAACAAGACAAAACACCTGTAACTTTTTAAACCCATTTCCCAGATTATTAATTTCTTACTCGAATCTTTTAATTTTAGTCAAACACGCAAGAATGACTCCCTATTAATCACGTGTCGACGGAAGATACCCACAACAACGTTGTAAGCCAGGTGGCCGATGTCCTGTTGAGCCATAGGCCTAATGGTCTGTCTTCAGACGGCGTCTTTGGCCTTCGGCCAACTGCATTTCGCGCCAAACATTCCTCTGCCCCGTATACCTCCATCCAAATCATCAAAGACCCCAATCTGGAAATGCTGGAGGTTATTCCAAAATTCTAAAAAAGTATTCAGCTACGGATTTTGATCTATCCCAGCAGAAATCGCTCGATCTATTGTGTATTAGAACGATATATTGCGTTGTCTTTAAGAGTGTTAAATACTTTACAAATCACTATGACTGACACACATTAGGAAACCAGAAAATTATCGAGAGTCAAAAAACCAAGTGACTTTTGACTATGACACGTTGGCGTAGTGGGAATGCGACGGACGTCAGAATCATGGCGGTCGCCCTGTAGTGGGTTCGAATCCCGGCTCTGGCAAGTAAATTTGATAAGTACTGTACAGTTCGTAATGTTACGGCTCACCCTTGCTAAGTTGAAGAAACACGTTACACGCTCAGATCCGTAGTATATGTGAACGGGTAAGGCAAGGCAAAGAGGCTGCCACCCTCTTAAATACCTTTTTAATCACTCTGTATTCGAAAATAGCCCATTACCATGCAGCTGAGATTTACCTAAATTATCTATTTCCTTGCAACAAAACAAAAAATGATCAACTGACTTTGCCTGTCCCAAACAACTGAAGTTCCCGTTTTACTCAACAGGAGCACCAGTGTGATTTCGTTATTTTTGACGATTCTGTGTTCAATCAGCTGACTTTAACACTAACATGAATAATTGCAAAACCGTGTTGTGTTTACTTATGGAAAATTAATAGACTATGAAATAAATATCAGATCATTTTGTTTAAAGTTTAGGGTGATTATTTACATCGTGACGAAAAGTATCGATCACTACTCGTCACTAGAGTCCTATTTTGGGGCGAGATAGCATTTTACTACTATTCACTACTTTGGTGACTAGTAGTGAAATATACTATTTAACTGTTTCACTAATCAAAATAATTATATTGTCATTATCTTAATAGTTTAACAGGTTTTCAGTTCTTATAATCCTGATACTTGAAAATGAGTCTCTCATATTAATATTGTTATCTGCTGATATGTAGGGGTTTCTTCTTTTGCTAAACAGTTATATAGTAATCAATAAATATTTAAATGTTATGACATTTTAACTGATAATTTGTAGAAAACTGTATCATTATATACATCGACTTTAATCTAAATTACTATTTTTCTAATACTATTTTATTCTATTACCAGCCTGATCAAGTAACATCTTATTAGTAGTATCTATACTCTTTTGATAAGTTGTAATTTAGAGCGGATGTCGTCAAGTATAGTAGCAATATGAAAAACCGTGCTGACAACTTTATTCGTCCGTAATTAAATAACTAGCCAGAAAGGTGCAAGGAAAATACATCTGCCAGAGTATTTTTCTTTTCTAAACCTTTATAAACAACTAATCTACCAGCGTTATCGAATAAAAGGAGATGTAGTTGAAATAAACCGTCTTTTTATGAAAAAGTCTCAGTTCCTTTTATAAGCTCCCTTGAGATATTCCCATATCAAAGTATGAAAGTACATTTTACTAAACCATATAATTATACGAATCTGCTATTTTAATCCCTCTTATTAATTTTAAACTTTTACCAATAACATAAAATGTAATGTTTCTGACGTATCACTGTTGTTACAGAGAAATACTGTGCTAATACAAGTAATTTTAAAGACCCAAACGTAATTTATTGTGCTTCAAGTACTTCTTACATAAGTAAGTGCTCCTTCAATATACCTAAGAGCAACTTGAATGCATCTAAGTACAACTTAAAGGTCCTAAAATGAATCAAAAGGTAATTTTCATGTTGTTTTTATTTACAACTATAAAATAGGTGAATGCCTACAGTGTGTCTTGTGAGTATAGTTGTTATTAGTGCATTTACTATGGAAAGTGAACTATTAGCATGACCAGCTCGGTGAAACTTAAGCCCGGGACCACCATAGAAGTTCCTAACGTGACCCCCTGAACACGTTTTAGGAGGTCGTTTAATATATATATATATATATATATATATATATATATATATATATATATATATATATGTGTGTGTGTGTGTGTGTGTGTGTGTGTGTGTGTGTGTGTATGAATGCACTCTAGCGGTTGCATTTTTGTCCAATTTACTTCAAATTTGGTAGGGACCTTCCTTTCTATAATCAGTTGGACAAGTTCGTTGGGCAAAACAATCGTAAAACTCTAAATTTCTTTTAGGGGGATTATTCTTTAAAATATCGAGGATTTTGGCCCAAAAAGGGTCAGAAAAGCCCCGGACGTAGACTTAATGCATGTATTAAGATGGGAATTAGTGAAGCGAAAGTTTTGAGCCCTCTCTCGTCATTCTAGCATATATATTTACTGAGTTATTAAAGAAAATGTATATCGGCTAAACACAGTACGTTGTCTTATGGGGTTTTTACATTAGAGAGCATGTTATTCATTTGTTTGTGTATTTGTATCATCCCCAGCAACCTGCCGCCTACTTTAAAGCCTGACTGGACTTTCTCCCAACCTTATAATGCGCAAAATTGTATTCCTAGCATGCAGGTAAATGAAACTAGGAGCATCAGATGTATGTTTTTACACTGGTTTTGAGTTTAAAAAATGTTGTATGTGGAAATTCCCTTCCCTCACGTCAGCGTGCTGCGTGCGAACTCGTTATTTTATTTAATGTTTCACCAGGTGGTTAGTAAAATATCTTCTGACCTGCACACCAACGTTTACTTAATACATAACGGTCTCGTCACAGTTTAAAAGTACAAAGCAGGCTAACAATTTCCAAGGCTCTCCACACTGCATAATGTCTCGGCGCAAGACATGTACCTCCTTCTGATTCGTTTTTAACAGGCTTACACGTTTATTATTTGTCCGAATATGTGTTTCAGTGTTTTGAACTGAGACTTAATTCTGTGTTAAGTAATTTAAAGTTAGTTTGTGGGAAAGAAGATGACGAAATAATCAATCACCACTAAGCGTCATCCTCTCGAAGGGTAACAAAGATCATGAGGCAGATTGAAGGAATTTAACCCTTTTTCAATCTAATGTTCTTAGGTCGCATTAATAACTTTAGACCACAAACCACCCATAACCAAATATGAGTGTCCTTTAAGGTTATGTAAGTGTTGTATTAAGTGAAACTAAAATTCCTTCAAGAATTCAAACCCTTGTAAGATCATCTATCTAAGACGGCCTTAATTATATTATAACCCCTCATGTCCCTTATATTCAGAGCATCTTAGCAACAGGCTGGGTTAAGAAGGACTCACTGATAATTAGGTTTCATGGTTCTAAACTGTTAGGCAAATGGGATTTGGTTTGGTAGTAGCTATTTAGTGTTTGGTATAAGTAATTTTAATCCGAAAAAACATAGTGATTTCACCTAGATTTCGCTAGCGTTTACCTATACACGGATTCAAGTTTTAATGCGTTACTTCTGTAATTGTATTAGTATGGAGGTCCGTTACATATATGTCTTTCTAAGCTCACTATTAAACATTCTTACACTGGTTTGGAATTCGGAAGAGAATATTTTTGAATTACAAACAAAATAAATAAATCATAAATATTTAAATAAACTATAATGTTTAAGTAATTGGTTCATTTTGCAATTTTTAAACGCCAATAACCTCAACTATGATATTTGTGATACACAATTCTAGAAATGGTCTGCTTTCAACAAACGTTTATTTTCTCAACATCGAGTACTTATTGTGACTGACAGAAGCTTTTAGCAGAGTTAGCATACATCATTGTCCTACTGAACTAGGTCCAGCTCACCATATTAATATTTCAGAAGTTGCGCAGGCTTTCGTGTGCATATTTCAAAACCCTTATTTCTAGCAAATTTCCAGTATTTTTAATTCATTGATTTTTCCAGGCTGTAAGTTTATTTTAAACTATGCTTTCAATAACCATATAATCGCTGTTACTTCAATATTAACCAGATCTATTTATCTATAATGCGATAAGCCGATTGTTGTAAACAGAACTCCTCCGTTATTTTTTAACCAATTTCTATGATTAAGGTGTCAACAAAATTTCCCAGATTCGTAGTTGTACAAAGTGGTTTTAAATTTCCAATACTGTTTTGCTGAAAGGCACAGGACACTCTCAGAGTACAATTTTTCCCTTAAAATTAACATGGAGAGTAGTTTAAATTCAGTTATTCTAAAACAGGTGATGATACAGTAAAATACAGGTAAACAATAAGAACAACTGATAACTGATAGCTGATAAACAATAAGACTATTTTTCGCTCGATTTCAGGCAACAGGTCCACTAGTATTCTTTATCATCTAACTCGCTCAATAATTCGTGCGAGGATTCGGCGTGCACCTTATACTTCATAAGACAGAAAATATCCAATTTGCTCTTATGGAATACTTCACAATTTTTTCAAGAGCACATTAAAATATTATTATGAAAATGCAATCAACTCCGATAAAATTTTGTAGAAGTATTTAATGAAAGTAATTATTACGATCTATTAGCCCATCATTGGCCATAAAGTCTGCGAAATACGACCAATTGACTGATTCAACCAAACTTATTTATCCAATGAATGCTCTTATTCCAGGAACCACCAAGATATCGACACCGTAAGATGGAAGACTACGACAATTCCTTGGACTGATTCAACCAAACTTATTTATCCAATGAATGCTCTTGTTCCAGGAACCACCAAGATATCGATGGCTTAAGATGGAGGACTACGGACATTCCTTGGACTGATTCAACCAAACTTATTTATCCACCTAATGATCTTGTTACAGACACCACCAAGATGTCGATGCCGTAAGATGGAGGACTACGATTATTCCTTGGATTGATTCAACCAAACATATTTGTCCAGTGAATGCTCTTGTTCGAGGAACCACCAAGATATCGACACCGTAAGATGGAGGACTACGACCCTTTCCTTGGACTGATTCAACCAAATTTATTTATCCACCGAATGATCTTCTTACAGAAACCACCAAGATGTCGAAGCCGTAAGATGGTGGACTACGAACATTCCTTGGACTGATTCAACCAAACTTATTTATCCACCGAATGATCTTCTTACAGAAACCACCAAGATGTCGAAGCCGTAAGATGGAGGACTACGAACATTCCTTGGACTGATTCAACCAAACTTATTTATCCACCGAATGATCTTCTTACAGAAACCACCAAGATGTCGAAGCCGTAAGATGGAGGACTACGAACATTCCTTGGACTGATTCAACCAAACTTATTTATCCACCGAATGATCTTCTTACAGAAACCACCAAGATGTCGAAGCCGTAAGATGGAGGACTACGAACATTCCTTGGACTGATTCAACCAAACTTATTTATCCACCGAATGATTTTCTTACAGAAACCACCAAGATGTCGAAGCCGTAAGATGGAGGACTACGAACATTCCTTGGATTGATTCAACCAAACTTATTTATCCAATGAATGCTCTTCTTACAGAAACCACCAAGATGTCGCAGCCGTAAGATGGAGGACTACGACCCTTTCCTTGGACTGATTCAACCAAACTTATATATCCAATGAATGCTCTTCTTACAGAAACCACCAAGATGTCGAAGCCGTAAGTTGGAGGACTACGACCCTTTCCTTGGACTGATTCAACCAAACTTACTTATCCACCGAATGATCTTCTTACAGAAACCACCAAGATGTCGAAGCCGTAAGATGGAGGACTACGAACATTCCTTGGACTGATTCAACCAAACTTATTTATCCAATGAATGCTCTTCTTACAGAAACCACCAAGATGTCGAAGCCGTAAGATGGAGGACTACGACCACTTCCTTGGACTGATTCAACCAAACTTATTTATCCAATGAATGCTCTTCTTACAGAAACCACCGAGATGTCGAAGCCGTAAGATGGAGGACTACGACCCTTTCCTTGGACTGATTCAACCAAACTTATTTATCCACCGAATGATCTTCTTACAGAAACCACCAAGATGTCGAAGCCGTAAGATGGAGGACTACGAACATTCCTTGGACTGATTCAACCAAACTTATTTATCCAATGAATGCTCTTCTTACAGAAACCACCAAGATGTCGAAGCCGTAAGATGGAGGACTACGACCCTTTCCTTGGACTGATTCATCCAAACTTATTTATCCAATGAATGTTCTTGTTACAGAAACCACCAAGATGTCGAAGCCGTAAGATGGAGGACTACGACCCTTTCCTTGGACTGATTCAACCAAACTTATTTATCCAATGAATGATCTTCTTACATAAACCACCAAGATGTCGAAGCCGTAAGATGGAGGACTACGAACAGTCCTTGGACTGATTCAAACAAACTTATTTATCCAATGAATGCTCTTCTTACAGAAACCACCAAGATGTCGAAGCCGTAAGATGGAGGACTACGACCCTTTCCTTGGACTGATTCAACCAAACTTATTTATCCACCGAATGATCTTCTTACAGAAACCACCAAGATGTCGAAGCCGTAAGATGGAGGACTACGAACATTCCTTGGACTGATTCAACCAAACTTATTTATCCACCGAATGATCTTCTTACATAAACCACCAAGATGTCGAAGCCGTAAGATGGAGGACTACGAACATTCCTTGGACTGATTCAACCAAACTTATTTATCCACCGAATGATCTTCTTACATAAACCACCAAGATGTCGAAGCCGTAAGATGGAGGACTACGACCATTCCTTGGACTGATTCAACCAAACTTATATATTCAATGAATGTTCTTGTTACAGGAGCCACCAAGATGTCGAAGCCGTAAGATGGAGGACTACGAACATTCCTTGGACTGATTCAACCAAACTTATATATTCAATGAATGTTCTTGTTACAGGAGCCACCAATATGTCGAAGCCGTAAGATGGAGGACTACGAACATTCCTTGGACTGATTCAACCAAACTTATATATTCAATGAATGTTCTTGTTACAGGAGCCACCAAGATGTCGACCCCGTAAGATGGAGGACTACGAACATTCCTTGGACTGATTCAACCAAACTTATATATTCAATGAATGTTCTTGTTACAGGAGCCACCAAGATGTCGACCCCGTAAGATGGAGGACTACGAACATTCCTTGGACTGATTCAACCAAACTTATATATTCAATGAATGTTCTTGTTACAGGAGCCACCAAGATGTCGACCCCGTAAGATGGAGGACTACGAACATTCCTTGGACTGATTCAACCAAACTTATTTATTCAATGAATGTTATTGTTACAGGAGCCACCAAGATGTCGACGCCGTAAGATGGAGGACTACGAACATTCCTTGGACTGATTCAACCAAACTTATTTATCCAATGAATGTTCTTGTTACAGGAGCCACCAAGATGTCGACGCGTAAGATGGAGGACTACGAACATTCCTTGGACTGATTCAACCAAACTTATTTATTCAATGAATGTTCTTGTCACAGGAGTCACCAAGATGTCGACCCCGTAAGATGGAGGATTACGACCATTCCTTGGACTGATTCAACCAAACTTATTTATTCAATGAATGTTCTTGTTACAGGAGCCACCAAGATGTCGACGCCGTAAGGTTGAGGATTACGACCATTTCTTGGACTGATTCAACCAAACTTATTTATTCAATGAATGTTCTTGTTACAGGAGTCACCAAGATGTCGACCCCGTAAGATGGAGGACTACGACCACTTCCTGGGCTTGAACTACTCTCACTTCAACGGCACGATAGTGAACCGCACGGCCTTCTTGGCCTGGTTGAGACGTCACTACGAACACGACCTAGTGCCAGACGAGTGTTTCCCTCTACTGGACTTGCTGGACCTGTTCCACCTTTACTACATACCCGCCATAATTCTCATAGGCCTGGTGAGTATACGTGAGTTTGAGAGAGAGAGAGAGGGAGGGGGGTATTTCTTTAACTTTTTCTTGACAATAACGCTACCACCTGTATCCATTGATAGTAGGGTAAGGACTCTAGTGACCCCTGTTGGGGCTAGTAGGATTTATAAAGTAGTAGCGTCTCACCCGGCCAATGACGGGATAGCTTTGACCGAACGTAACCATAGCAGCCAAACACATGTGGCCTGCAGTGGCAGATTGCTTGTTGTTGCTTAAAGTAAATAAATGTTTGTATTTATTCACTCGTGTTAATTAAAGTTATTACGCAAATGACAGTTAAAACGTTGTTTGTTTAGATTTTGATCCTTTCAATGTTTTATTCAAATATCTGAGATATTTAATGTGTATTTCCAATTGTTTTGGCAAATTGAGGAAAGAGTTTCCATATGTTTTCACCGTCGTCTCCTGTTGCTTGTAGGATTGGCAACACTGCACCACATCAGCCTCCGATGGCTGTCACTTGGGCGCTACAGTCAATCCTAAAGCTACTTTAAATATACCTTTTTTATAACCAGTTACATAACAGAGTTGACCTTTATTCTCAGACGGCTGTTACGAGGAAATTTCAATACTGATCATCAATTCATTTCATACAAAACCTTATTTTGCAAATTTTAGCTTTTTGCGTAGCTTTGGTGGCTTACTTCTTTGCAACCAAACAAAAAATACCTTACCTTTTTGCATTCTTACTGAAAACCCTTTTTATTCGACACAGGTACTTAAAACAATGATAATTTTTTTGTTACAAATAATTCTTTAAGTTTTCAAAAATGAATTACTATTTCACTTTATGGTATTGGAACGTGAATTTAGTATTTTATTAAATTTTATATCAAACCTAAGCTGAGCTCTCTTTTAGTGGATCTATATCGGTCAACGAGCTATGGACAAAGTCTATAATTAATATAATTGAGGAAATGACCTTCTACTGCAGGCGGTCTAGTTTCATTCGAGTCGTATTTAGTACCGTCTGATCAACGCACGTGGTACGAAAATTCACTATTTATACTGTTTTTAGTTCAACCTCTTTTAAAATGTACTTACATATTTTACATTATAAACTGGAACATAGAATAATAATACATGTTCCATGGTTCCATAATTCCACGTTTAACTGAAGCTGCAAATACTAGGAGTACACTCTGTTATCGCGTGAGGGGATGTTCCCAGCTACCAATATGATAACATGTTTCATATCAACAACACCTCACAGTTTACAGGGGCTATAGCCCCTAACATATGTTTTTTGTGGAAGTGGATAATCACAGCTGAACATTAGTTCATTTTGCTTATTAATAAAGACACTGCAGTGATATTTCCATAAGAAAATCATTGGATCTTTGAAGTCCAGTGGGGTGTAGCCCATGTAATTTTTGACATTTATTATATTTTTCCCACCGTCCTTTGCCCTCAAGCTTCAAAATGAATCATCGTTTCATTAACTTAACCTTTTCCTAGCTCGAGATATTTCGTGGAGACCGATTCGCTTACGGAATTAAATATGTAGATTATAGAGGCCCTCTTGTTATTTTTGCACGACACTATATTAAGCTGGAGTCCGGAAGACGCGTAGCAAATACATCATAATCTAACTTAGACCGTACCTTTTCCAAACCCCGTGCATTGTTTTGACCCTAGAAACATCCAATGCCGGTCCATACGGCCAAGTTGTATGCATTTGTTTGAACAGGGTTACCACAGAATATAGCACTCCTGATTGTACAGAGCGTATCAAATTGTCACATCTTTAAAGCTACTAAGCTTAACGATTTAGCCCCCAATGTTCATTAACTAAAAAAAATAGGTGAAGCTATTCTTATTACTTTGCATTACCACTTTTGTAAGACAAACGCTAGAACGCTGAATCCCTAAATTGAGGATATGCTCAAATTAAACACGTGCAACGCTGAATACCTTCCACGTGGGTTATTACCTTATTCACGCCCATCCTGTTATGTTCAGGTATGCAATCTGTTGTCCTGCGTGGTGTTCCTCAACTCAACACTCAAGATGCGCAGCTCCAGCTACTACCTTGCCGCCCTGGCCACCGCGGACTTCGGCTTCCTGGCCACACTCATGTTACCTTGTTCACGCCCATCCTGTTGTGTTCAGGTAGGCAATCTGTTGTACTGCGTGGTGTTCCTCAACTCAACACTCAAGATGCGCAGCTCCAGCTACTACCTCGCCACCCTGGCCACCGCGGACTTCGGCTTCCTGGCCACGCTCATGTTACCTTGTTCACGCCCATCTTGTTGTGTTCAGGTAGGCAATCTGTTGTCCTGCGTGGTGTTCCTCAACACTCACCTCAAGATGCGCAGCTCCAGCTACTACCTCGCCGCCCTGGCCACCGCGGACTTCGGCTTCCTGGCCACACTCATGATGGTCTGGCTCAACAACAACCTTGGGGTCCAGGTGAGGCAAGAATAATGAGAGTGGCCAATGTCCTCTTATAGTTGATCGAATTGATTGGATAAGGTCCGTCAGCTGCTGTCTAAGGCAATGAGTTAAAATATAAACCGGAGTCTCTGGCGTTTTGAGCGGCAGCTTACATAGGTGGAAGATCACAGGTGTGATAGTCTAGCCACCAACATTTGTCGTTCGTTTGGCACCACCCGAGAGTACGAGCAGTTTAAGGACTTTTGCTGTGGACGCGGACATCACCCCCCAAGCGTCAAACTACGGACCACGTAGTTAATGACTGTCCCCTGAGCGCTTTCCCTGAAGGGTTGGCCGGCCTTGATGGAACAAGTGAAGCTGGACTAAAATGACTTCGCACTCTTGATGTGTGAGAGAAAGATAATATTTTATGAATAAACAAATGTAATAATTCCTTAATTCTCTGTAATGAAAATTCAGCGATTAGACTGGACACAGTTTACACGGAGCTCCAATGCAAATCAAACAAATAACTCTCTCTATGCGACACAAATACAAAGACTGGAGGAATAGTTAGCCAAATCTTGGACCCAAATGAGGACTGAACTTTTAAATAAATTAAATGAACATATAATTAGTCTTAAACACTGATATTATAAGAAGCTAGCTGTTAGTCAATATACTAGATTAGCAAATTTTACCCTCCCCCAATTCCAATGGGTGCTGAATCTATGCCCTCTATGCTGTAAAAATTGTATTTTTTATGATTTTATTGTCAAGCTAATTTTGCCTTATGTGGTATAAATGTAGTCTAATTACTATTACATGGCACTCTATGGTTTTCGTAATTACGATACACATGCTGACCTTTTACAAGGTTCTTTTAATGACCTGGAGGTTGAGCTCATTGTGCTGGACTAATTAAGCTGAATTTTAGTAGAAAGGAAGATACTACACCTAAAACAGTCTCTTCACAAATAGTCTCTGAGGGCGAGTGTTTCACGGAACGCAGGAAGGAGGAAATTATTATATTCTTTATATACTTTTACAGGAAGCTATGAATGTAATTTGGTTTAAAGTAAACTATTAATTTATTAACTTATTTAAACTAACTTCAAGTTATGAAACTAAACGTTATTATTTCAAACGTATACGATATTTTCAGATAATTAAATCAAATCTTTATCAATTTTTTACAAGAACTTCCAACTAAATTCGCGAAGTGTAGGTATATATATTAAAATAATTTATTGTTGGTTGTTGTGCAGGTGTTCAACAAGGACGGTTGGTGCCAGGGCCTCGTGTACCTCAGCAGCGTCTGCAGCTTCCTCAGCGTGTGGCTCATAGTGGCCTTCACTGTAGAAAGGTTAGAACTGTCTCCTTAGTTAAGCCATTTGTTCGAAGTAGGTCAAATAAATTAAATTGAACTAAAGCCAAACTTGATTAAGGTTTGGTTAGGTTAGGTTTGGTAAAGTGCAATAAGGGCTTAAAGTGCGGGGTATTTTTGAATCTTTTTAAGGTTCGGTTGCGTCATGCCACTTAAACTATTTTAGTTGTATCAGTTTTCTGTCTGAGAGATAATGACAGATTCATCACTTAAACGTATGTCTAAACCCTCTAAAACAACGTTTAATTTTCTATAAAATCCTCTTGAACACAATACAATATACAATACAACAATGCCGGTCCAATGTATTCAACGTCCACTGGGAAAGTTTATGTTGTGAAATAAGCAAATTATAGTTGTTTGGGTATACTCAAATGAATTGCTTTTATAGCCGATACATCGGGTAATGCTTGTGAATAACTAAAGACCTCTTCACTCTGCTTAACAAAGTTTCCGATTTGAACTCGGAATGTTACTAACGATGTATCAAGTCTTACAATTCTAAATCCTCAAATGGAATGCAATAATTGTTACTGAGCCCATTTTAAAAACAAATCATAATATAGTAATTTATATGCTTGCACTTTTCTAAAATAAAATAGAAACATTTAGGAACACTTTTAACAAATAGGTTTAAAAGAAAGGCAGTTAAGGTACATATATTATACAAAAATCACCCTTTAAAAGTGTTATTCTGCTTAGATAGCAGCTGAATCACTATAAAATATTCCCAATAAGTCACACATCTTTGTCCAAAAATATTTATAACTTGTTTTTTTTTTAATACAGTTAAAGTGAAGTGTGTTTTAGATGGTCTTAGAGTTATTCTGTTACAACCAATGTACATATTATGAATGCACCGTGTTCAACGTCCGTGTTCAACGTCATGTTCCTTTGCCAGGTTCATCGCCGTGCAGTACCCCCTCCACCGGCCCCACATGTGCACCGTCACGCGGGCCAAGACTGTCGTCTTCTCTCTCACTCTGGTGAGTCTCTTGACTTTCTATTACCAGAAATGTTGTAGAAGCAGCTATTGGCTGAAATATATATTAATTAATTACGTAAACCTGCAGTTTAATTTATATCCATCAAATATTATTATTTAAAAAATAATTCGATTTTTGAGACCAGGCTACCGGCGAAATTATTAGGTTTAAAATCATGGTTGATGTGTTATTTGAAAGCCCTTGACGTCTAGATGTGCCTTTTGGGCGTTTGGAAGACGTCCTCCTTCAGGGCTCTTCCACCTGGGTTTTCAAAGCTTCAATTGTTATCTTATGGAAGAATATAAATAAATGTAATTGACAATTTAAGAACAGCTGATTTTGAGCGTCTCCAATGATCCCAAATATCATCAACTCCTTCCTCACCACGACCTGCCTTTGGTGGTCACCCAGTATGTTGTCTGTAGGTGGCACTGGTGACCCACGCGTATAGATTCGTGACCGTCGGCATCAACGGGCAAGGCGTGTGTGACCTGAGGGAAGGCTACCACGAGACCATGAGGGTCATCAAAATCATTGACTCCTTCCTGACCACAACCTGCCATTGGTGGTCACCCACTATGTTGTCTGCAGGTGGCGCTGGTGACCCACGCGTATAGCTTCGTGACCGCCGGCATCAACGGTCAAGGCGTGTGCGACCTGAGGGAAGGCTACCACGAGACCATGAGAGTCATCAACATCATCGACTCCTTCCTCACCCTGATCGTGCCGCTGGCGCTCATCATCGTCATGAACACCATGATCACCCGCAACCTCATCCGGTTCAGTCGGAGGTTCAAGCAGCAAGGAGGATCCGCCGACTTCAACGAGCGCTCCGACTTCATACTTCATCCTTTGCACGTAAGGTTTTCCTATTATCTATACCTATCGCACTCCTAGAAAAGGAAAACTAAATGGATACTAACCAACAAAGTTCTCAAGCATTCCTTATGGACATTCACTTTTGTTTGAGCTGATGAAAATACAAAAAGCTGATCTTGATTCCACGTAGTTCCACGGGCTAACCACAGAATGCAGCACACAAAACTGTCATAGTTACTATAAATCATTTTCGGGGCGAAGCCTGTTTGTATAATAACATCTATTCTTACTATACAATCACCAGTTTTGAAAATGTACGATGTCGTGACGAAAATGTCGTACCTTCCAATTTCAAGAAACTCGCGTCTCGTAGGGCAGCCTCTCGACACTAACAGCACAGTATTTGTATGTAAAATGCCGCGGTCCCCTGACCAGGGTGAATTAATAACCTTGGTTCGAATGTTCTCGAATCTAGCCACGCCAGCCGTCACGTGACCACACCCTTTGTTTTTTCAGCCCAAGGAAACTATTTGAACCACCGATTCCAGCTCTATTCCGACCCCCCGGACATGAAAATCGTGATTTTGCCCAAACTTGCAAAACCAACTAGCACCAGCATTTCTGACTTTTCCTGCTTGCAATTTGTTCTTTACCTTAAAACATCTTTTTTACAACACAAAATTATTTCATACACATTTATTTCACTAAAAATTATATAGGGTTTTTAATTGCTTTGAAAATTCTACAGTATATGTCAGTGGTTTGAGGAAATCTCCAAAGGTAACTCTGGCACTTTGCTCATTTGCGTATGAAGCTGTTTCAGTGTGTCTGTTTCCTCAACTGTACACAGCCCACAGAGAACAAGTAGGTGTTTCCTGACTGTCGGTTACATTAGAGGTTTCCTGAATAAAGTAAATGTCCTGTGTGTCTTAAAAATAAAAAACCCTTTGCACTTAACTTTCCTTAATTGAATTTTTAATCGTGAGATCAAAAGGTTTTCGAATCTGCCACTGTCGATGTGGCTTTTAAAATGTACATATTAATCCAATGTTTATTGTGATTGGCGAACTGTAACAGTTTTAGGGGAAAATGCTAATGAAATCCCGTAGCACTGTAATCATAAAGCATAAATCATTCCATATATTACATTATAGGATTTAGTGGGAAAGGGTTTCATAAATATGTATAACAAAATATAGTTATAGTTTTAGTACTTATATTTCTAATATTTTTATAATTTAATATTTACACATTGTACAGTTTTACAAGGGTATTTTACTGATTAATATCTCTTCGAATGACTATGTGGATAGTTTTAATATTTTCCCTAACTTGTTGTATTATTACAATAAAACAAACTGTCTTTTAGATTTAATTGACGAACACTTTTCATACCATCTCTGACAAAGTGGCTCTTTGTTTTTTGCTGTCATCATTATCGATAATTTTGATCAGAGATTCTTTGTTGGAGGAATTTATTTTCTCCCTTTAACATAAAATTGAATTTCCTTCCAAGAAAATTTGCCTTGATTGAAGTGAGAAAATAATTTGTAAGTCTTTATTCCTAGAAACTAAGCAAATAAACTTCCTGGTTAGTTTTTTAAACGCTATAAATATGTTTACCGTTGCATTACTTTTCACCTAGATACGCAAAGCTTTAATAATTATCTGTAACTTATTAAATAAAATTCATGAAACAAAATCTGTATAAAAAAGAGCGTATTTACAATGGTGTGAAAATGTGACAAAATATTTAAATGGAAACATAAACACTAAGGCGTCTCTAGATATCCCCAAGCTTCGTGAGAATCAAGGTTTGGCAATTAATATTCCGTTAGATTTTCAAATCGTTTTAACAAAAATATTCGTTGTTTCGAATGAAAAATTATTTATTAAGTTAATTACAAAAATAGATGTTATTACTAATGTCATTCCGAGAATGATCTCATATCCGAAACAATCACAACATTTGACCACACAGAGTCTTAGCAAATATATAACATAGTACTTTATAACTAAATAAGTCAATATTTCAATACGGAGTTAATAATATGAAGAACTTTCACAGTCATAAACATTTGTGGTTTTGTTTCATATAAACTTAACTTTATTGGAAAATACAAAACCAACTAAAATGTTTACAACATTTGAAAGATAATACGAATTTTATTGGTCCGTAAAAACAAGTCAAATAAAAAGAGCAACACCATTGTAAATAGGAAGTTCTTTCTTCAATGTAAGCATGAAAACCATAATATTCAGCCATAAAACATTGCAAGTGGTTATTGGTATTGTGAATTTACACAAATATGAGATTTTACTAAACATTGTCCAACAGAAATGAAGAAAAAAACTGCTTGTTTACTGCAATTGTTAATTAGGTTATATCGTGCAAGATTTTCCTAAAAAGGAATGTTTATCGTGTTAGGGTTGGAGCTGTTCTGATACACCTGGTTCCATATTTTATCTCTGGTTAGTTTACAACACTGTTAGCGGATGATCAGTCTGATCTAAGGGTGTAGGGCCCCGAAATATTTCATGTCAGAAGAGTCCACACACATTGAGTTCAATACATAATGGAATTTCGCGAAATATCATCATCTTCTTTTACAAAGTCTTCAAAAATATGTACGTAATTAAATGTACTACCTTTGTCAAACGGCTTCACTTGTTCATCAGTTTTATAGTCAAATCAAATCAAACAGCTGATCAAACTCCAATATTCCAAAATGGTTTTAATTTGACAGTATTTTTATATTTTTATTTACAACCTTAGGAGAGGTTTTATAAAGTACTAACAATTTTCCGCCAATTTATTTTCAAAAATTACATTAGTGCCCAGAAACCAGTGAATACATAAATAACAATGTTCCGCAAAATCATCGGAAGTGATAGAAAAAACACAAATTGTCATCGCGTTAGATTACTTTTCCGTAAGATATTGAATATTTGTGTTAAATAAAAACAAACTTTATTTGATCCAAGTCGTTTTTCACCACATAAATTAAACTTGAAAGCTTAAAATAAATCTATTGCAACTTTTGATGTTGCCAGGTAAAACGTTTTCTGACAATGGTTAACGTTTTGTGGTAAAGGTTGTTCAATCAATATGATCGAAAAGCCAGTTGTGATTTATTCCAGAAGCTCGACCCTTTTGTCACGAAATCGCTTCAAAAAAAGAAAACCGATTGCTCTGTCATGCCCCTTGATCAATGGTACGTCAAACCAATTAAATACAGTCTCACTCAGTTTTTAGATAACAGATACCCTCTCCTCCCCGAGGGTTAGGAAACAACATGTTCCGATTATCCTCTATCGATCCCTGTTGTTAACCTACGTATCAATTTGTAATACGATACGATAGAAGTTGTAATTTGTATCTGTTAGAGTATAATTGAGAAACGTACAGCGTTTACCGCTAAATGAAAATGAAATTTGTATCGCACCTTACTATTAGAATTCCGAAGTAAATAATAAGGAATTGATTTTATTACGAAATTTGTAAAAAATAGCTTAATTGCTGACAAGCAGGGTTAAATCTGCTGGACTGTTTAAATAAATTAGTCATACAAATTGAGACAAATACTTTCTCCCCTTGTGCCCTATTTTAACCAATATATCATTTTATATTTACTTAATATAGTATATACAGTACTTTATGAAATCTTCTCCACTAAAATCCAATCCATTTTAACCATTGCAATCCAATCAGAGTCATTTGTTATATTTAGTGGTTCTAAGAGTGAAGTGCCCCTCCTCCCCCGAGGTAGGTGGCGACTTGTTTCTATTACCCTCTATTGGTCGATGATCAATTAACCTACAACCGAGCTCTAATGAAATTGACCAGTAAATAAGAGAACTTACTGGATCACGTAAGCCTACTGCGCTTACCGCTAAATGAAAATTAATTTTTTTTCGTAACGATTAGTGATGATAATAATAATGTTTTATTTCCATCAAAAATATTCATTAAATGATTCATTATAACGTTCAAATACATAGTAATCTTTATCGAGTAGTTAGATGCTATGCCCGTGCTTCGCAACGGGGTGAAAGTTCAGGGTTGAAAAATTGTAAAAAAAAATGCCAATCTGTAGTTAGTTATCCTCCTTATAACAGCTGCTTACTTAAATGAATTTAATTAAGGAAAAGACACATGTGATATAAACCAAATAATACTCTCCTCCATATGAAAAACATGGGGACTTGGAAGTCCCGTGGGGCAGAGCTCTGAGGACTTTTCTAAACGGCAAGGGCCTATGACACTCCTGGGTACATAGACTATATTTGTGCAAAATTCCAGCAGAATTGGACCAGTAGTTTTAGTGTGATGGAACAATAGACAGCAGACAGACAGACAGACGCCAAATCTAATTTATAAAATTCTCGTGTCACAGTGTTTGTAACAAAACTCCTCCGAAACGGCTTGACCGATTCTTATGAAATTTTGTGTGTATATTCGGTAGGTCTGAGAATAGGACGTAAACTAATTTTTTGTTTCCATAGGCGAGTGAGCGAAGCGAACGAGCTCATACTGAAAATGAACGAGTATTTTGCACAAAACAAATTCAATGATATTAGGACAGAACAACGTCTGTCGGGCCAGCTAGTAATTTATATAATAGTTGATAATGACTACCAATATGTAATTCCATGTTCACTTGTCTAACTAAATAATACTTTAACTAAGAGGGACATTATGCAAATATTTATTGTTACAATTACATTCGCACAATAAACATGAACATACATATACAAATATAAACGAGACTCACACGAATATACATAAAAATACAAACAAATATATATATATATATATATACACATTCATATAAACATTTACATACTGATACGCACATATACTCTATCTGGTAGATTGTGTATACCCTACTTATTCTGTAGTCGTAGAAAAGAAATAGGTACTAACTTATTTTTTCTTGAGCTTTCTTTAATTGTTATAAAGCAATTATATTTAAAGTTTATAATTTTATAAAAACAACAAAAACATGAATTTAAAAAAAATGTATGCTATATATTATCTGAACCCGAAATGCAGGTGGTGTCATTTTATTGGTGACTTGAAGCACTATAAACAATCATTGTTTAACTGAAATCGAAGAGAGATTTGTATGCTATTAAAATTAAAAGATTTATTATATCCATAATCATGAATCGAGTAAATATTGCAATTATTTTTATTCTACTACCTTTGTAACATACACATTTGTGCAAAGTTTGTTACTGTGTAAATAGCATTTTCAAAGTAATAAACCTTTATTAAAGAAGTTCATACACTCAGAGAACAAAAACAACTAAACGTTTAAGAACATACAATTATAGAATGAATATTTTTAATTTGGGCCGAATAATCATATTCTAAAATCTTAAAGTGTTTGATAGAGTGAGATAGTTCTGTTTATAGTTTACTCTGGAAAATACTAAACACGTTTTGTTAAAGTTATATTGTTTATTAGATTTTAAATATTAGCATTGCAGTATTTATTTAGATACTTGCTGCTATGCCCGTGGGGTGAAAATCCAGAGTAGAAAAATTGTAACCGAAACAATGACAGTCTGTAGCCTTACATCTGTAAGTCGACAGTCTGTGTGTGTGTGGATCCTTTTAACAGCTGTTTATTTTAATTAATTGAACTAAGAAACACCACATATGACATAAACAAAATAAACTCTCGTCCGTATGAATAACATGGGGACTTGGAAGTCCCGTGGGGCAGAGCCCTGAGGAGTTTTCTAAACGGCAAAGGCCTATAACACTCTTATGACACTTAGACTATATTTGTGCAACATTTCAGCAGAATTGGTCCAGTGGTGCTGGCGTGATGGAACAATAGACAGACAGAGAGACAGACACCACTTCATTATTATAGTAGTAGTGATGAGTAAACAAGTTTGAAGTTATGAACAGGAAAGAAGTCTTTATTATGGGAAAATATAATGTTAGTGTTTTCAAATTTTCATCTTTAAACATTTCACTCGGAAGCCTCGGTAATATTGTTAGTACAAATAAAATAAAATCCCGGAGGTGTGACAGCCTCTGCGCCACACTGTGTTACCTTGTTATCTGCAGGTGTGTGTAATTTAATTTAAAAAACTTTGATCTCGCTTGTACTGTTTATATTCTAAGACTGAAACATTTATTTACTGACTTTCTTTTGGACTACGAACACAATATACTTCTTAAATAAATAATAAATACATTTAGTTTATTTATATTGATTTTTACAATGATCCTGAACTATTTTATGCCCCAGTATTTATTTTCTTGTGATTTTAAGGTGATCCGCCAATATCCGCAGGCACATTTTTGAATTTTTGTACTTTCTTAAAGAGTTGTATTTTCAGATTAAACATTTAATTTTTAACATTTCTATACAATTTTATGCTGATTGGTAGTCCGTTAAAGAGTAATACTGAGATTATAAATTTAAGGATACCACATGGTGAAATTCAAAAAGTCAATAAAAGATAAATGTCTATTATTGTGATAAGCATAATTATTCTTATCCAAATGACAACCTGTCGTTTTTTTTTGTGTGGGTAAGGGTAATTTGTAAACATATAAAGTAAACATAGTAAAGTTCTAATACCTAATTTACTAAATTTTCCGCAGTAAGAAATAAGGAGGAGTTTCTTCCTCTCCCATACAAACGTCAAATTGGTTGCTTTTTACCATTTTATTTTTATTTTTCGTCATCATAAATAAATAAATCTTTACTTTCAAACATAAAATGGTTATACTGCATAATAAATGTTATGTTAATGATACTAATGATTACATGTATATTTAAGAAATAAAAAATGACATAAAATAGTGTTTCAAAAACAAAATTGTCTTTCGGGCATATATAAAACACTATTGTTTATTTGCGTTTCTAAACTCATTTCAAAGTTCGAGTGAGATACACGGATCGCCTGTGAGACACGTGACACTAGGTACCGCCTCAAAGCTGACCTAAGCACCCTCGGATCACTTTGATCGTTCCCTCACACCCAGACGGGAGGATTATGTTGTCAAAACCGAACTGAGGTTTAGGTAATTGCCAAATCATGCTCGTTAAAAATATGTAGAAACTCTGCCGCGTATAATTCCTGTATGTGAATACAGTTTAAAAGCAAATATACAGGGTGGCTCACGTAAGGGTCTCAAACAGATTGCAAACGAACCAATTGACCTAGAAGGATGAAATAAAATTATTTCGAACTAAATCGCCCCCAAGGTATAACGTAAAAAATATTTTAGTTCGTTACAAACACAGGGTGTTCCAAAAACGGAGGGTCACTAGTTCAAATCTCCGAATTTTCAAATATAAACATATGTCAAGTTAAGCGTCATGTTAAAGCTCTACACTCGACTAAAATTTTGGCAAAAACAGAACTCGCTTATCTCAATCCATTTCATAATGGCGGACATATATTTTTTTTAATATTGACATTTACGGAATACCCCGTATCTGCTAAACCACAAAATATACCTTAGTTCTGGTTCAAAAACTTACTCGTTTTAAAATCTGATATGCTGCATGACAATATTTAAAACAAAAGAAAAAAATACTTTTTTTCAAAATGTTTACATGCCCAAAACTCCAAAAAGTCATAGGGTAATGTATGTCAAAAAGTATATCATCTTAAAGATCTTGGAAATCCTAGCACTTTCCTAACTATACGCTGATCCTTAAAGGTTAACGCTGATTTTAAAACTAGTAAGAATGTTGAAACAGAACCAAGATATGTATTGTGGTTTAGCAGATACGGGGTATTCCGTAAATGTCAATATTTAAAAAAATTTCCGTCATTTTGAAACGGATTTAGATAAATGAGTTCTATTTTTGCCAAAATGTTGCTCGAGTGTAGAGCTTTAAAATTATGCATAATTTGACATATGTTTATATTTAAAAATTCCAAGATTCGCACTAGTGACCCTCCGTTTTTGGACCACCCTGTGTTTTTAACAAACTAAAAATGTTGTTACGTTATTCCTTGGGGTTGATTTAGTTGGAAATAATTTTATTTCGTCCTTCTATTTCAATTGGTTCGTATGCAATCTGTTTGAGACACTATAAGTGAGACACTGTATACTGAAGTGTAATATATACTAAAGAGGGGGCTTCAGCGCCGAAACATTTCCAGTTTTTACCTGATTCTCTCAAAAGGCCAGTGTTAACTGTCAAACCCCGTCACTCCTCAAAATCGTTGGTTAATGAGCAAACAAATACTTAGAGATTTCGGTGAGCAGAATTGTTATATCACAAATTGTTAACTTATATCAAAATCGACAACTGAATATTTTTGAAATTTATTGAACGATTATTACCAACATTCTGCTCATTGAAATCACTATGTATTTTTTCCCATTAAAATGAGTCATAAATCAACAATTTTGGGGGATCCGTTGATAAGGGACTTGAGTTTAAAGTCCCATCGGTGTTATTGGAGAAACAGGTAGAAGCAGGTCCCTGGAACCCCCCCTTGTCATATCATCAACGACCACCATGCTATAAGCTGTTCACGAATTCTGACCAGAAGTAGTAAGGAGTTGTTGCTTCCAGTCCAGCAGTTCCAACAACAGGAAGGCGGCGTCACAAGAGTCCTACCACTCGTCCCGCGGCCAGGGCTCTACGGCGAGTCAGGCCAGCCAGCCGCCCAGCCGCCCAGGACGATTGGCGCCGCCCTCCGCCGCCCACATGGACCTGGGGCCCGCCCCGCCACCCACCCCCACCAACACCTTCGTCCACTCCACCGCTAACAAGTGCATCCGTGAGTACAATCTGCACTAGAGTCTACAGTCCTTCTACCTTCTGCGCGGTGAGGGGAGGAGCTCGTGATGGGTTGGAGGGGGAAGGCGAAAGCAACAAAGCGCTCTCCCCCCTCCTACCCAAATCGTACCAATTAAAACATTCTGTAACTCTCACTCCCATTAATGTGCACAACGTTAAAAGGGCCCTAGTGTATAGAAAATTGACAGCTCACAAAGTTAAAAGGTCCCTAATGTATAGAAAATTAACAGCGCACAAAGTTAAAAGGTCCCTAATGTATAGAAAATTGACAGCTCACAAAGTTAAAAGGTCCGTAATGTATAGAAAATTTACAGCTCACAAAGTTAAAAGGTCCCTAATGTATAGAAAATTAACAGCGCACAAAGTTAAAAGGTCCGTAATGTATAGAAAATTGACAGCTCACAAAGTTAAAAGGTCCCTAATGTATAGAAAATTAACAGTGCACAAAGGTAAAAGGCCCCTAATGTATAGAAAATGAACAGCTCACAAAGTTAAAAAGTCCCTAATGTATAGAAAATTGACAGCTCACAAAGTTAAAAGGTCCCTAATGTATAGAAAATTGACAGCTCACAAAGTGAAAAGGTCCGTAATGTATAGAAAATTAACAGCTCACAAAGTTAAAAGGTCCGTAATGTATAGAAAATTGACAGCTCACAAAGTTAAAAGGTCCGTAATGTATAGAAAATTGACAGCTCACAAAGTTAAAAGGTCCCTAATGTATAGAAAATTAACAGTGCACAAAGGTAAAAGGCCCCTAATGTATAGAAAATTAACAGCTCACAAAGTTAAAAGGTCCCTAATGTATAGAAAATTGACAGCTCACAAAGTTAAAAGGTCCGTAATATATGGGAAATTAACAACTCACAAAGTTAAAAGGTCCCTAATGTATAGAAAATTAACTGCGCACAAAGTTAAAAGGTCCCTAATGTGTAGCAAATTAGTACAAGTTAGGCACAGTTCACCAAATAGGCTTCGACTTGAATTTTGGTTTTGAAAGAGTTCTACTATCCGCTACTATTACAACATATTTGTCCAACTATAATACGCAACACATAGAACCACACGGTTTAGCTGCGGAATAAGTATATTTTTTAGTATAATTTAAACAAATACTAAATACATTTTGATCAGAACTGTACCACCGACATGTCACTCAAAAAAGGTAGCGGTAGTCCAACCGTTGGTTACCTCTTTAACCGGCTATGACCAAATGTTTTGTTCGAATGACTGGGAAGATAAATGTATAACAATCCGTGATAATTTATAAATTACAAAGTTAACTTTAAATGTTTGTTGTAAACACGATTAGGAAGAAATATCTTCGTTGATGGTTTGAATAAAAGGTTTATTGTAACAGCTCTGATCCTTTATCCTCGACATATCTCTGGTAATACGATTCGAGATTGGTTCTAATTAATCCCTTCCAGAAGAGGCGGATTTGTCTGTTAGTTCAAAGCTGGGATTCCTCTGTGAAGCAATCTTTAGGCAATGTGAAACATCCCAACGTTATGTTAAATGTCAAAACTTCTCATGCGAATGCATTACAGTTCGTGGTCATCATGTGTGATATGGTATTTTTTTAAATATTTATTTAAAACTATGTTTTCATTGGAAAAATATATGTTTACATTTTTAATATATCTTAAATAACCTGTTTATACTAATTTAGGGTTTATCCGATCTATAGATGCGTTAATTTTAATATGGATCATCGATCTTCCTTACGGAATGCTTCAGGTTAAAGCTCCTGTAGTGAGAATATAAAGCAGGCAAAGAGAATTAATGCTAATAATATAACTCAATCGGCTCTTGGTTCCAGTAATTTTAGTTAATATTTGGAAGCTGTGGCAACTTTACACATGGTTAGGGCGTTATACCTAATACTTTTTTATTTGTTAAAATTGATTTATTTTAATTTTTGTACAAATTAAAAGTAATAAAGCTGTTTTTTAAAGCACTGTATAATACAATACGTTGCCATTTTTTTTATCTGATTTGAATTCACGGTTGCAAAATAAAACTAACGATAGTTAAACGTAATGTGAATAAATCAACCTGTTAAAGACTGTCCAACAATCATTTTTCATAAACATTTTTGGATTAAAAGTTCTATAAACCTTTATAGCGGTTAAAATATTTATTTCAAATACGAAATACACGTTTTCAAGTTCACTTGCATTAAGGTTTATTTTTAATTTGTTAAAGTCCGATTTAGCATGTACACTCTTTATCTAGAAAGTTCAATTCAAAAGAAAACTTTCTATTTACTAAATGATAAAGTAGTGTCTTGTTTGATAACTTAACTTTCTCTTAAGTCATAGAGACTTGTCACTTGACACTTGTCACTTGACACTTGAACTTAGCCGTCTTTGGATAATCTGAGCAAGAGGTAAATTCACTTTTAATATTAACAAGATCAGTGTGTGACTCGTTGACGAAAGTTTACCAAACTTTCTAGTAAGACTTTACAAACCATTGCAAAATTAGTTATCAAATAAAATTTATGTTATTTCACATACTAGCTAATCTTATAATTTGGCTTTACTTATTTTGAAATGATGGAGTGATAGTGAAGGTGTCGCTTGCTTAGGATTAAAAAAATAACAAATTTCAGGGAGTTTGATGATATTCGTAGGATTGAGTATCGCCATGCTGAACACGGTGGTCATAGTTACATTGAGAACTCGCCAACATCAGCAGTATAGCATGGTGTAAAGTGTCTCAATGTGGCCCTCGGTTGTTTCAGACATCAGGTCGTCCAGTCGCAACCTGGCGTCGACGCGGACCCAGCAGAGGTAGGATTGAGTATCGCCATGCTGAACACGGTGGTCATAGTTACATTGAGAACTCGCCAACATCAGCAGTATAGCATGGTGTAAAGTGTCTCAATGTGGCCCTCGGTTGTTTCAGACATCAGGTCGTCCAGTCGCAACCAGGCGTCGACGCGGACCCAGCAGAGGTAGGATTGAGTATCGCCATGCTGAACACGGTGGTCATAGTTACATTGAGAACTCGCCAACACCAGCAGTATAGCATGGTGTAATGTGTCTCAATGTGGCCCTCGGTTGTTTCAGACATCAGGTCGTCCAGTCGCAACCTGGCGTCGACGCGGACCCAGCAGAGGTAGGATTGAGTATCGCCATGCTGAACACGGTGGTCATAGTTACATTGAGAACTCGCCAACACCAGCAGTATAGCATGGTGTAATGTGTCTCAATGTGGCCCTCGGTTGTTTCAGACATCAGGTCGTCCAGCCGCAACCTGGCGTTGACGCGGACCCAGCAGAGGTAGGATTAAGTATCGCCATGCTGAAAATGGTGGTCATAGTTACATTGAGAACTCGCCAACATCAGCAGTATAGCATGGTGTAAAGTGTCTCAATGTGGCCCTCGGTTGTTTCAGACATCAGGTCGTCCAGTCGCAACCTGGCGTCGACGCGGACCCAGCAGAGGTAGGATTGAGTATCGCCATGCTGAACACGGTGGTCATAGTTACATTGAGAACTCACCAACATCAGCAGTATAGCATGGTGTAAAGTGTCTCAATGTGGCCCTCGGTTGTTTCAGACATCAGGTCGTCCAGTCGCAACCAGGCGTCGACGCGGACCCAGCAGAGGTGGGATTCAGTATCGCCATGCTGAACACGGTGGTCATAGTTACATTGAGAACTCGCCAACATCAGCAGTATAGCATGGTGTAAAGTGTCTCAATGTGGCCCTCGGTTGTTTCAGACATCAGGTCGTCCAGTCGCAACCTGGCGTCGACGCGGACCCAGCAGAGGTAGGATCGAGTATCGCCATGCTGAACACGGTGGTCATAGTTACATTGAGAACTCGCCAACATCAGCAGTATAGTATGGTGTAAAGTGTCTCAATGTGGCCCTTGGTTGTTTCAGACATCAGATCGTCCAGCCGCAACCTGGCGTTGACGCGGACCCAGCAGAGGTAGGATTGATTATCGCCATGCTGAACACGGTGGTCATAGTTACATTGAGAACTCGCTAACATCAGCAGTATAGCATGGTGTAAAGTGTCTCAATGTGGCCCTCGGTTGTTTCAGACATCAGGTCGTCCAGCCGCAACCTGGCGTTGACGCGGACCCAGCAGAGGTAGGATTGAGTATCGCCATGCTGAACACGGTGGTCATAGTTACATTGAGAACTCGCCAACATCGGCAGTATAGCATGGTGTAAAGTGTCTCAATGTGGCCCTCGGTTGTTTCAGACATCAGGTCGTCCAGCCGCAACCTGGCGTCGACGCGGACCCAGCAGAGGTAGGATTGAGTATCGCCATGCTGAACACGGTGGTCATAGTTACATTGAGAACTCGCCAACATCAGCAGTATAGCATGGTGTAAAGTGTCTCAATGTGGCCCTCGGTTGTTTCAGACATCAGGTCGTCCAGCCGCAACCTGGCGTCGACGCGGACCCAGCAGAGGTAGGATAGAGTATCGCCATGCTGAACACGGTGGTCATAGTTACATTGAGAACTCGCCAACATCAGCAGTATAGCATGGTGTAAAGTGTCTCAATGTGGCCCTCGGTTGTTTCAGACATCAGGTCGTCCAGTCGCAACCTGGCGTCGACGCGGACCCAGCAGAGGTAGGATTGAGTATCGCCATGCTGAACACGGTGGTCATAGTTACATTGAGAACTCGCCAACATCAGCAGTATAGCATGGTGTAAAGTTTCTCAATGTGGCCCTCGGTTGTTTCAGACATCAGGTCGTCCAGTCGCAACCTGGCGTCGACGCGGACCCAGCAGAGGTAGGATTGAGTATCGCCATGCTGAACATGGTGGTCATAGTTACATTGAGAACTCGCCAACATCAGTAGTATAGCATGGTGTAAAGTGTCTCAATGTGGCCCTCGGTTGTTTCAGACATCAGGTCGTCCAGTCGCATCCTGGCGTCGACGCGGACCCAGCAGAGGTAGGATTGAGTATCGCCATGCTGAACATGGTGGTCATAGTTACATTGAGAACTCGCCAACATCAGCAGTATAGCATGGTGTAAAGTGTCTCAATGTGGCCCTCGGTTGTTTCAGACATCAGGTCGTCCAGTCGCAACCTGGCGTCGACGCGGACCCAGCAGAGGTAGGATTGAGTATCGCCATGCTGAACACGGTGGTCATAGTTACATTGAGAACTCGTCAACACCAGCAGTATAGCATGGTGTAATGTGTCTCAATGTGGCCCTCGGTTGTTTCAGACATCAGGTCGTCCAGTCGCAACCTGGCGTCGACGCGGACCCAGCAGAGGTAGGATTGAGTATCGCCATGCTGAACACGGTGGTCATAGTTACATTGAGAACTCGCCAACACCAGCAGTATAGCATGGTGTAATGTGTCTCAATGTGGCCCTCGGTTGTTTCAGACATCAGGTCGTCCAGCCGCAACCTGGCGTTGACGCGGACCCAGCAGAGGTAGGATTGAGTATCGCCATGCTGAAAATGGTGGTCATAGTTACATTGAGAACTCGCCAACATCGGCAGTATAGCATGGTGTTAAGTGTCTCAATGTGGCCCTCGGTTGTTTCAGACATCAGGTCGTCCAGTCGCAACCTGGCGTCGACGCGGACCCAGCAGAGCATCACCAAGATGCTGCTACTCATCTCATCCGTGTTCGTCTTGCTCAATCTGCCAAGGTACCTACAGACCAACTTATTATCCTACTAATATTATAAATGTGAAAGTTTGGATATATGTATGGATATTTTGAGTTCCATCACGCATAAACTTCTGGACCGATTAAGCTAAAATTTGCCATGAACATAGCTTAGATATCACAATAGTATATAGACCTGATAATGTCCACATCCAAGATTAGGGTTCCACCCGCCGGATCCTGTAGGTTCCAATGCAAATATTATGGAAGGATATCATTTATAAAATTACCAGCTGTAGTTATCTGTCAGTTAGGGAAAAGGAAATCAGATGGTAAAACTAAGCAAAGATTACATAGTGCTGGTCAGGTTAGTATTTTTAATGTATTTTAACTCGAGCGGGGCCGCGAGTAGCAGCTAGTATCTTATACTTTAACATCAGTAAGATTTACTTGCAGAGTAACTTAATTCCAAGATGGCTCAATTTATTTCCCTCAAAGTCTGGAATTTATTAACATATAAGTTAAAATGTGTTTTAGACAAGTTCCATTCCCAGAATTACATTTTTTAAGACATTTGCAAAGTAAAAAATAACATTGAGCTAGTGAAGCTTTGAACTAAAAGACTCATTAGACCTGTCTAAATGACATAAAAAAACAGCAAAATGTCAAAGGGCCCTAACATTTACTGGTTATTAGTCAATACTGAAGTAGACTTCTAATTGCCATTATAATATCCGTCCCTTGTGTTGTACGTGCTAGGATTCAAAGAGGACCTCGTTAACACTAACCAACAGAGTATACTGCTCTCAACTTTTACTTATACTCTCAAGGAGGGGATAATACAACAGTTGGTGTGTCGGAAGCAAACAGAAGTTGATTATCACTTACTTTCTGGGGTGGAGATAGTTGAAAAGTTAACGCAAATAACTAAAATAAATAGAAAGCAGTACAACCTGTCGGTGACCTAATCAAACTATGTCCACTTCACATTCCGACAAACACTAAAAGTGGGACAGCTGGGCCATATAGATGGGATGTCTCCCTCAGCAAATATAGCCAATGGCTATTATTAACATGTATTTTTTTAGGAACAGTGACTAGAACCAAACAACTGCAGTGACCCTGATATATATAATATATAAAGAGACAAATGAGCGAGGCATATCTGCTCCTCATGGAGGGAACAGCAGTAAAAGATTACTTTAGGCCTTGAACGAACTTGAACACCGTCATCATGCCCTCTCAATATATGACTGATGACTGTTGTAACTGTCCAAAATCGATTACCTTGAACCACAGTTTATGTATAGTTCCTGGGGGCCGAGCTTTGCTCGGGGAAGGTATGTTGTTGTTGTTGTTGTTGTTGTTGTTGTTGTTGTTATTATTATTATCTTTTTTTAGATGACTTAGAGCAATATTTTACCATGTCCCCCAACTGACAAGCACATTGATAACGGGAGGAGTTTCCTTACCTCCCGAAACGTAGTGTAGTTTTAAACACTAGAAGCGATAGGTAAAGTCCAAATAAATCAAAAAATAAACACATTTACATAGCTCATTTGCTTCTTTTCTGCATTTTTAAAGTCACTCCAGTTCTCATAATAGCTCAATGTCTCTTTGATTCTTTTTGAATATGACATGACCACATTGGATTCAATCTTTATTCAATGGTTTTAGTCACTGATCTCAGGAAACCACATGTATATACTTAAACTATGGTTTTGAGCGTTACAATGGCATTGCAAATTAATTCATTTGTATCCAAACTTTTCTGTTAAAATCATGTTTCTGTTTTGTTCCCGGGTGACCCTCTAGTGTAAACAGAATGTTATGTTAAATACTGTTAAAAAAA
This sequence comes from Allygus modestus, assembly GCA_963675035.1. Classification (NCBI taxonomy): domain Eukaryota; kingdom Metazoa; phylum Arthropoda; class Insecta; order Hemiptera; family Cicadellidae; genus Allygus; species Allygus modestus. The sequence continues at coordinate 5,570,630 of OY776111.1, forward strand.
TACTTTGACAATTCACTGATTGATTATAAACAGCTGTTACAATTCTTTTGTTTTGATTTTAAATTCCATAAGCTTAATGCTAATTTGTTTACTTTTCAAATTAGTTTTTAAATAATAAGACTTTTCCTGGGAATGAGATCTGTCTATAACTTATTTTTAACCCAGAAACTAGTTAATTATGACTTTTGAAGAAAACTAGCTGATTACCCGTGCTTCGCACAAAGAATTCAGGAATGAACAGCTGATTAAAATTGTTGCTGCAACTACATCTGTTTCTGATCTATTAAACATATTGCTCATAAGAATAACATGGAAACTTTAAGTCCAATGGGGCGAAGCACATTGAACTGAGGGAGACAAAAGTTATTCCATGGCTTCTACAGAGAAATCCCTTTAATTTGACACCTCAATCATCAAAATCGGTTCATAAATAAAAGATTTTTGCTGTACACAAGACATTTCTTAGGGAATTAGTATAATAGATGTTGGAGATATTTGAGATCAGAGTTGCAATCATGCAGCAAACGAACCTTACTCATATTAGACGGTATGGGATTTACCGTCTCGTAATTAAGTACATATTAGTTTAAGTAAGTACGTGTTAATTAAGTGCGTATTAGTATACGTATTATATGGTTGTGAGATGTAATTTATCGTGTAAGAAATTGACAATTTATTATAAATAATATTTGTATAGAAACGGGTGGAGGTGGTAAAATAAATAATCATTGCCTTTGTGAGTCTGACTTGAATATTTAAACCTTGATTTGAAAGAGCATTATTACTACGACCGCAAATCATATTTTTTCCATTTCACGTCTTTTTTAATAAAAATAACAACTTAAGTGTGCAATTTAACTAGATGTAGTGAATTCAAGGAGACATCTAACTAGGGTATTAATAAATTGTATTTGCTTTCAAAGCACCGTGTTATACTGATATCCAATTCATTTAAAATTGCCGAGCAGCTAAAATTATATCGTTACGTCTAAATTAGTTTACATTAGTTATATGTTTTACTATTTCTTAATAATCACATTTAATACTCTTTTATTATGAAGACTTTAACTAAAAATATTTCAAAACTATACTATCTAAAGCCTCAAACGAATTCTCCTAGTTACAATCTTCTCACTGCTTTATTCCCTAAGCAATGCCACGTTTTATTTTATGACATTTTTGACGATTGAGGTCTCAAATGAAACGGACATTCTTCCAGAGGTTTTCAATGGAGAAGGCCGTTTATTTTTCTATTTTTCTAAGTCCTCAAGGCATCTCACTGGTCCTCAAAGTTGTTATTTTATTCTTATCGAAGAAAAGTATATATATATATTTCGTGGCATATAAAACAAATACACATTACAACAACGTGTATTCAAATAAATGATTGTTAAGAGAAATATTTTCAACTTTAAATGTTATTTTTGTACAGAATTGCATTTTTTGTGCGAGATCTCCGAGGGACAAACGGTGTGATTTAACCATACCGACAACTACAAATTAATTCTGTTGACAAACTAGAAATTTCATTAGGAAGAAATAATTGTTGACGTACGCAACATTTGCACTGGTGGTAATATTAAATTAAATAGAACTGGCGGGTCATGATCACTCTATGAAACAGGTCAGTTGGTCATCATCCCAGCTTCTCCTTTGTTGTTTGTATTTTCAATGTAAACAGAAATTTATAAATTGAAATAAAATAAAAAACTCACAACTTTGTTTTAATGTCGTATTAAACGTTGTGATGTTAACGTTGCTACGTTAGTTATTTACCTCAAAGTAATATTTAAAGTTGTTTAATTTACCAGTTAAATTTGCACACAACAACAAAACAAAGAATAATACACCGACTTAAAACTAATACGTAGTAGGCAATAAACAGCGAGGAAATCAAACATTTAGAGTACATAACGTAGTTTTGTGGGTTTCCTCAAGCCTAAGGATTATGTCGGCTTTCCTAGTCTTACTGTTGGGCCTGTTCGTTGTAACTGACATTATCCGTTAATATAACATAATATTCTTTCATTATTTTCAACATATCGAAAAAAAACACTCTTTAAAACGGTGCTATTCATTTCCTAGTGGTAGTCCATTGACATGGTTCCTTTCTTCCCATACACAATTAGACCTGTTCCTTCCAAATATCCATATTTTTGCTAATCTTTCCTATGGGGAGGAAGCTATTACCGTAGTTGACATGGTAAGCTAAACAATGTACTTTGTCCAATATTATTCTTATGGGGAATAAGAACAATTTTATTTCTCGCTGATTTTCAACGAACACTGACGAAACTTGGTATGTGGCTTCATCTGGTCGTGGTCTATTAATCTTTGTCCAAACAAACAATTTTTTCCCGATGGTTCCCATAACAGCAAACCTGCGTACTAAGCCCCCATATTATACTTATGTAGAATAAGGAAAATGTAATGCCTCCCTTAATTATGAACATAAATTAATAATACCCCGTATCAGCAAACCTGCGCACTCAGTTAATTTCCAATGCATATATATATATATATATCCTAATACCGCACAAAGTTACTCTTACTAAGTTCACAAATAAGCGATTTAAACATTTTAATTATTCTCTATAAGAATAACATAGGAGCTAAGTACGCAGGTTTGCTGCAAAAAGGGACACAAAATATGGGTTGTTATGCAAATATGAATATAACTCAACTAGGTAAAGCCACATACCAAGTTACATTAATATACATTCATAAATAAGCGATGTATGCCAATTTAATTTTTCTCCATAAGAATAATGTGGGAGCTGAGTACGCAGGTTTGCTGCAAAAGGGACACAAAATTTGGGTTTTTTGCAAATATTAATATAACTCAACTAGGTGAAGCCACATACCAAGTTATATTAATTTATGTTCATAATTAAGGGATACATAATATTTTATTTATTCTCCATAAGAATAACATGGGGGCTGAGTACGCATGTTTGCTGCTACAGGAACTATCTGGTACAAAATTCTTTGTACAAATAACAATATAATACAACCAGATGAACCAAGTTTGGTCGGTATAAATTCATAAATAAGCGAGATAAAAAATTGTTCTTATTCTCCATAAGAATAACATTGGACAACGTACTGTGTTTAGCACTTTCAATTTCTCTGGAACCAATTGACGTAGAGCAATGACCAAAACACCAAATGTGTGTTTTTTACGCCGATGAAAATTAAACTTTGACTTTTTCTAAGATTATATGTAAAAAACTCAAAACACCAATTTTTGGGGTACAAACCCCCCCACCACAAAATACCCCTTCGGATGGGTCGATCTGTCTGGTTTTCGAACTTAAAGTCACAAATGTTGCTTTACACGCTTGTACGAAATTTCATCAAAATCGTACCATTTTTACGAGAGTTATCGTGCACACGGATACACATAGGTTTATATACAAATATATATATGTATACACTTTTTAACGAATGGTGTTTTTGGCATCTGGGGACCTCAAAACGAAAATTTATCATGGTCCAGGGCATAGGTATTACCATGCCGACTACGGTAATAGCTTCTTCCCTAAAGGGAAAATTCGCTAAAACTTGGTATATGTGGCTTCACCTAGTTGAGTTCTATTGATATTTGCATCAAAACCATTTTTTTTGTTGCAGCAAAACTGAGTACTCACCTTCCCATTTAATCTTATGGAGATTAAATCCAATGTTATATAGGTAGCTTTTTATGAATGTACGAGTATTTGCATGAAACTTGGTAAGTGGCTTTATGTGGTACTGAGTCACATTGGAAATTCGCTGAGTACGCAGGTTTTCTGCGACGGGGGCATTCTCCTATCCAGAATGGCAAACAGTCAGGCGAGAAACCCTACTAATGGGAACCATGAGACCATCTTCTGAATTTCAATCTTGCTAAAACTTTTCCGTCTGGTTTTTGTAACCCATTTTCATCAAGGCATACAATCGGTATTCCCGAATCGTGTTTTCTTTCATTGTGCCTCTTTAGTAAAATGTCACTCTAGCTGTTGTAATGTCGGACCTCTCCATAAGAAATCGACTTCTATCGTTTAATATCTTGTTTTTAAACCCAATGTTTTTGAGGATAGCCCTAAGTGAACCTTCGCAGCTCTTAAAAAAATTCATTGGTTCTCTGAAATCAACTTGTCCTTCTGCTAAATAGTCCCCAACGTATCAGGCTTCGGAAAATATCCGCAGGAAACTGTGTAATGATACTTAACACGCTTCATCGGTGCAATCTTGAGTCCTTTCGTCACAATCACCGTCATTGGGTATATTTGTAACAAGGACAGTACTCATATGATGTCCTTTGATTGAGCTGGCAAAATTTTCCCAACCCTCTCAGCACCTCACTAAACAAAATATATTTTTATATAGACAAATGGAATAATGATGAACAAATATTTTAAAGAGGTTGACAGTCCATTTTTGCCTGACTTTTCCCATTCACATAGACTCTATGTCTGTCCGAGGAACGTGTCCATCAAAGCATTAAGAGAGTCGTTACAGTACGAGTTGAACAGTACTGATAAAATTTGCATACCAGAGCTGGATTCGAACCCACGACAGGGCCGCGACATGGTTTCGGAGTCCGCCGCCTTTACCAATACGCAAGTGGCTCATTAATGCGGGATGATAAAATGGGATGGTAAAACAGTAATAAAGTATTAGAGATAAAATAAACAACAATTGTAACTCAAGTTTTAGTGATATCCTAGGGAGTATTTTTATTTATTCTGATCAAAAGTATAAACATTTAAAGTTAGTTACAAATAAGACCCGTATATAACAAATAATGATCAGCTGACATTTTTCAAAGCTTGACCTTGACCCGCCAGTTATATTTAATTAATGTTCAACTTCCGAATGTAAATAAAATATCGTTTCCATTACATGCTACTTGTATTAAAATTATGTTTCTGCAGTTTTCTGCACCCATCTAAAGGTCAATTGACAGCTCACCCATTGGGTTTTGCAATAGGACTTTTACCTCCGGTTATTTCGCTACAAGAGCGTAATATTGTGCATAATTGAAGTAACATGTTCAAGCACCTTGTAGTCCGGAGATGTTCTGATGCACCTGCGTGGTTTTGTCACACATTTTCAGGTCATCATATACCCAAACCATTGCAATAGGTTAACAGCCAATCGTCCAACTCTTCTAAATAATATTTTGTTGCACTCATGTCACTTTTTGTTCCATCCTACATAATCCACGTAGCATTTAAGTTTTCTCTCGCGGATCTTTGTGTCCAAACCTTTTTAGCGCTAGATAACTTATGTAACAGCTTAAGGACTTGTTATAGCATCTAAAATTCATATTTTGGCACATAAGTACCTACGAGACCTGTTACAGAAGCTACGTGCTTCAGTTAACTACATTGTTGAACTTATATATGACTTTTGGAACATAACTCACAACCTACTTGACCTTTATTGTGGCACTTTAGCTAACGCTGTCACGTAAAGTAACAATAATGACCTGTAACACCGAGTATCACGTGAGTCAGCTCTCTACATTGCTATATGTTCACCTACTTGACTTGTGCGATTACTTACGTGATATTCCGCTGAGTTTCAGCTACGTGATCCGGCTGTACGTGTTCATCTGCTTCTCGCTATGGCGCCAGACGACGCCGGACACGTTGTGGTGCATGCAGCAGTTCTCTACGCTGGTATATTTTCACCTACGTGACTTGTGATATGATGTACGTGATATTCCGCTGTGTTTCAGCTACGTGATCCGGCTGTACGTGTTCATCTGCTTCTCGCTGTGGCATCAGACGACGCCGGACAAGTTGTGGTGCATGCAGCAGTTCTCTACGCTGGTATATTTTCACCTACGTGACTTGTGATATGATGTACGTGATATTCCGCTGTGTTTCAGCTACGTGATCCGGCTGTACGTGTTCATCTGCTTCTCGCTGTGGCATCAGACGACGCCGGACAAGTTGTGGTGCATGCAGCAGTTCTCTACGCTGGTATATTTTCACCTACGTGACTTGTGATATGATGTACGTGATATTCCGCTGTGTTTCAGCTACGTGATCCGGCTGTACGTGTTCATCTGCTTCTCGCTGTGGCATCAGACGACGCCGGACAAGTTGTGATGCATGCAGCAGTTCTCTGCGCTGCTATATTTTCACCTACGTGACTTGTGATATGATGTACGTGATATTCCGCTGTGTTTCAGCTACGTGATCCGGCTGTACGTGTTCATCTGCTTCTCGCTGTGGCACCAGACGACGCCGGACACGTTGTGGTGCATGCAGCAGTTCTCTACGCTGGTATATTTTCACCTACGTGACTTGTGATATGATTTACGTGATATTCCGCTGTGTTTCAGCTACGTGATCCGGCTGTACGTGTTCATCTGCTTCTCGCTGTGGCATCAGACGACGCCGGACAAGTTGTGGTGCATGCAGCAGTTCTCTGCGCTGCTATATTTTCACCTACGTGACTTGTGATATGATGTACGTGATATTCCGCTGTGTTTCAGCTACGTGATCCGGCTGTACGTGTTCATCTGCTTCTCACTGTGGCGCCAGACGACGCCTGACACTTTGTGGTGCATGCAGCAGTTCTTCATGCTCCTCTACTACACCAACTTCAGCATCAACTTCCTGCTGTACTCCATGTGCGGCATCACGTTCCGCCGATGCCTGTGGCAGCTGATAAGGAACAAGCTGAAGGCCGTGACCCGTTATCACTGCGACGTGCTGGTGCAGAGGTGAGGGCGGCGGGTCTACCAAGACTCGCTGTAGAGGGTGATGTCGACGGGGCTGGAGGAGTTCTGGAGCTGAGCTCTGGAGCAGCCTCGACACTTACTGAGCCAAATGAACTGATGACGCTCTGGCGAATGTGAAGAATGGCCTTAACACGGGACAAGTTCGTTTTGTAGCTTCCTACCATAAAGTAGTACTAATGGACTTTAAACTACAGAAGTGTCAATACAGGTATCTATATACTTTTTGAAGTAAACATCACTTACCTAAAATGGTCTGGTTAATGATTTGAAACACCACTATTTGTTAGTGTTTACCTTCCAAAGGAACTGCAATTTATCCGTTGCATGTCGCTGGTGGTTTTATGAGTTTCTGAATACAAATTTATGTTTATTAAATGAACATTATGTTCTCTACTGTGTTGAATGTTTTGATCGCTCGAAAAAATCTGTTTGTCTGTCAGGTTTGTGTGAAGATAAAGTTTTAATGTGACATTAAATATTCTTTTATGTTCTATGAAATCAAATTGTGAATGTTGTGGTTTAAAATTATTCTCCTTAATCTTTTAGCTGTTCAATTGCTCGTACCCTTCTTTCCAGCATAATTTTTTTAAAGAGGAAAGAAATATCGTTGTATAACGCACATACTGTCAAGTTAGTTTTAAATATTTATTTTCTTAAAATTTGTAACGGTAGAGAGTAATTATAGACACAATTTAAAATGCAATAAATACGTATACAACAATATTTGATTAGGTCTAGGAATTCAGTATTGAAACATTACAAATGCATTCTAACCAGAATTTTAGTGTGTTGTTTAAACCCGGGGACTGTAAAACACGTTGAAAGAAGATATGATTCAGTTTTTATTGAGGGAATGTCTGAGATGTTGTTAAAACCCTAGACATTTGTAATTCTGTCAAGGAAAGACGTGGGTTAAGGGTTCCCAACGAATATTGCATCCACGGTCCTATCAAATCTCTATTGCCCAACGGTTTCGAGGATTATCTTATCATTAGCTAATGATGTAATATAAACATTCAAACATGACCTGGAAATAAACCAATTTTGTTTTTATTTTATTTTTTCATTATTGGATTATCCCTACGTTTATGTGTAATTACAAAATTTATTTTGGGCAAAATATCAAGTAGGTACGGTATTCCTAAATGGAAAACAAAGATATTATAGGATAGGCTATAACAATACATAAAGTTAACAGCCGCTCTATCAATTGCTTGCAACTTTTATGAATTATTTAAATCGATTTGTTTTATCACAATCATTGTATTTTTTATACAATTCGAAAGAACTATGGGTCAACCAATTTTACTTGTGTTGGAATAAGTAAAATCTCAGGCAGTAAGTAGAAAAAACGATTTTGTAATTCAAAATATTTATTTTTCGAAACAGCAAAGTAATTAAACATATTTAAAGTTTAATTTTTAACCTCATTTTAAAAAGTAATTATAATTTCGGTCTCTCTTAAAATATTATTTAACACAAATATACATTTATTTAAACGTGAAACATTTATGGGTCTTAAGGTAATCATAATCTGAAGTTCACCGGTTCGATCCTGAGTAAAATCCTGAAAAAATTGTGTGAAGGTTCGATACTGGATCCAGCTGCCATTGGTCATTGGGCTATTAATTAATGATCATGGCTAAAGAATCAGTCGGTCTTAGTCAGTAACAAGGCTACACAAGGCAACTCACCCATTCTACACTCATCATTCATTCATATTCGCCTTAAAATACGTCCGGGTTGTGTCGGCGTCTTAAAGAGATAGGCTATTATTAAGATATTAAGGCGCATGGATGTACAAAGGATCAACTTAAATTGGTTTAATGTTAAATCCTATACGCTAGGGGGTTTTTCTTCACAGGCATAACTCGATAACGGCTAGACCGATTTTACCGGTTGAGGTGCCAAATTAAAGGTATTTTTACGTAGATTTGCCAATACGTCTCAGAATTTTAAGAAAGTTTACTCACTTACACAGTAAAGTGCTGAATTTTTGGAACAGTGGCGCTATCCGACGGTGGAAGTCTAAACTACGTGATGATTAAAAGTACGTTGTTATCATCCGTTTTAACATCATGTTTTGTTACAAATAAATAAACCTTTCGTTGGGTACAAACTTGCTCAGATTCGAGCAACAGGACAATTAATCTATTTTGTTGCAACGTATCTAGGTATTCCGAAATATGACTTGTGCATTTATCACAACATATTTGATAATTAACTTGATTACAAGTGGAATAAAAACTTTACTCACTTTAAAATCATAAATTTCTTACAATTGTATTTACTTTAAATTCAATTCAACTTATTTAATTCCTGATCTCCTAATACAGTGTTTCATTGATATACTACTCGTATATGTGTATTCAATGTATTTTAAAACCACAAACAGCTTTACACTCCGTGTAAAATTGTATAGGGATTTATGTGTGGCTTTATAAATTGTATGTTTATATTTAACGCTTGCATCATTTAAGGGAATGGTTATAATGTTTTTATTGTTGACATTTCATTAGTAAATGAAGCTATAAAATGTATTTGATTGTTGATATTAATTATTTTTAAATACATATATTTGTTAAAGTTTTTTATATAATTAAAATAATTTATCTTAAGTGCTTGGTTTGATTCTTATTTCCTATAATAATCGTCCTCGATACTTTTCACAAGATGAGACGAATTCACTTATTGCTCTATTCTCTTGTCTGGCTGCAAGATGACGTTTTAAATTTCCAAAACCTATCAAATCATAATAGGTTTTCATAAAGGTATATCAGGTTTTCATAATGTCACTCTGGGTTTATACTTTATGAACCTCTTTATTTCACTTTTTTACAAAGAAAATGCGCATCACATTCTATCTTTGTTTATATTGTTCAGGATTAGAAAAAAACATTAATCAAATTTTATTTTTTAAAATCATCATTATCTTAAACATTTCGAAAACGTGTCTAGTATCCCCTATATGCGTATTGTTCGTATGAGTTCGAAATTAGGTACAAAATGTAAATTAAATTAAAAAATGTTTCTACACGTTAGATTTATTTCCGCGATTTATCTCACAACACTGACATTAATCAAATTCTTCTCAAACAAATAATTAAATGACAAACTAAATGTATCACAGTTCTCATATTGAGTGATGTAGAAGAGATCAACTTGTTAAAAAGTTAATCTAACTAGATATTGGTTTAACACAATTTTGTTTATGCATTAGGAATGCCACAATTGTGTTGATCAAATCTAATAAAGTAAGTAAAAATGCAGAAATAATAGTACTAAATTGTTTTTATTTACTATGGGACCCTACAATAATATCACAGTTTAGATTTACAACGGAATAGAGCCGTGTTTATTTTTGTGTGTTGTGCAAACACTTAATGATTACTAATAATTTCACATTGGTTGGGAGCAAATTGAGTTGTGACAATGCAAATATTTAATACGTCAGTATTTTTATATGGGATTAATTATTTAAAATGCCAGATTGATTGTTTGGCACTGTAGTAAATTAATAAATAGGCTGGAGGCTTTTCTCGATAATATTTCTCGGGGCTCTTTGAATATTATTATTTTATTAAGTTGCTTGAGCTCTTTTTATGTGAGAACCTATCAGAGTGATTGTATTCGGCTGAATACTGGTTAGTTATTAAATACCTTGGGGATGTTTTACTCGTCAAACAGGTGCCAACATATTTTTGGTTGGGGCTTATTTTTTTAACCAAGGTTTCTTTTAGCAAATTTCCCCTATAGGGAAGAAGCTATTACCGAAGGTCTCATGGTAAGACTTAAACACGAGACCGTGATAACTTTCCATTTTTAGATCTCCAGATGTCAAAAATACCATTCGTTCAAATTTTTATGTATGCTATTATATATATATATATATTTAGTGTGTGTCCGTGGGTGCGATAACTCTCGTAAAAATGGTCCGATTTTGATTAAATTTTGTATAAACATGTAAAGCAGCATTGATGACTTTAAGTTTGAAAACCAGACAGATCGACCTATCCGAAGGGGTATTTTGGGGGGGGGGTGGGTTTGTACCCTAAAAAATGGGTTTTTTGAGTTTTTTACACATAATTTTGGAAAAAGTCAAATTTTAGTTTTTCCCATTGGAATCAGTTTAAAAAGACGCAGAATTTGGTGTTTTGATCATTGCTCTACGTTAAATGGTTACAGTTATTGAAAGTGCTAAACACAGTACGTTGTCCAATGTTATTGTTATGGAGAATAAGAAAATTGTATATTTCGCTTATCTATCAACTTATCCTGATGGAACTTGGTATATTGCTTCATATCATTGTGGTCTATTGATATTTGCACTAAAAAAATTTTTGACCGATAGTTCCCGTATCAGCAAACCTGCGTACTCAGCCCCCGTGTTATTCTTATGGAGAATAAATAACGTGTTATCTCCCTTATCTCCAATATAACGTGAGTTATATTGATATTTGTATAAATCCCAATTTTTTGTGTTCCTTTCTTCAGCAAACCTGCATACTCAGCCGCCATGTTATTCTTATGGATAATAATTAAATCGTAATAAATCGTTTATTTATGAATGTATATTGATGAAACTTGGTATGTGGTTTTATGTTGTATTAAGATACATATATATGCATTGTAAATTCGCAGAATATGCAGGTTTGCTGCTACGGGGGTATTTATTTTTTACTGTTAAAGTTTCTAACAAGTTTTCTCGTCGAACTCAACAAACGATGACCTGCATTTAGTTATCGGGCGTTGATGGCTCAGTTAACGATGACCTGCACTTAGTTATCGGGCGTTGATGGCTCAGTTAACGATGACCTGCATTTAGTTATCGGGCGTTGATGGCTCATTTAACGATGACCTGTATTTAGTTATCGGGCGTTGATGGCTCAGTTAACGATGACCTGCATTTAGTTACCGGGCGGTAATGGCTCAGTTAACGATGACCTGCATTTAGTTATCGGGCGGTGATAGCTCAGTTAACGATGACCTGCATTTAGCTATCGGGCGGTGATGGCTCAGTTAACGATGACCTGCATTTAGTTATCGGGCGTTGATGGCTCATTTAACGATGACCTGTATTTAGTTATCGGGCGTTGATGGCTCAGTTAACGATGACCTGCATTTAGTTACCGGGCGGTAATGGCTCAGTTAACGATGACCTGCATTTAGTTATCGGGCGGTGATAGCTCAGTTAACGATGACCTGCATTTAGCTATCGGGCGGTGATGGCTCAGTTAACGATGACCTGCATTTAGTTATCGGGCGGTGATGGCTCAGTTAACGATGACCTGCATTAAGTTATCGGGCGGTGATGGCTCAGTTAACGATGACCTGCATTTAGTTATCCGGCGGTGATGGCTCAGTTAACGATGACCTACATTTAGTTATCGAGCGGTGATGGCTCAGTTAACGATGACCTGCACTTAGTTATCGGGCGGTGATGGCTCAGTTAACGATGACCTGCATTTAGTTATCGGGCGTTGATGGCTCATTTAACGATGACCTGTATTTAGTTATCGGGCGTTGATGGCTCAGTTAACGATGACCTGCATTTAGTTACCGGGCGGTAATGGCTCAGTTAACGATGACCTGCATTTAGTTATCGGGCGGTGATAGCTCAGTTAACGATGACCTGCATTTAGCTATCGGGCGGTGATGGCTCAGTTAACGATGACCTGCATTTAGTTATCGGGCGGTGATGGCTCAGTTAACGATGACCTGCATTGAGTTATCGGGCGGTGATGGCTCAGTTAACGATGACCTGCATTTAGTTATCCGGCGGTGATGGCTCAGTTAACGATGACCTACATTTAGTTATCGAGCGGTGATGGCTCAGTTAACGATGACCTGCACTTAGTTATCGGGCGGTGATGGCTCAGTTAACGATGACCTGCACTTAGTTATCGGGCGGTGATGGCTCAGTTAACGATGACCTGCATTTAGTTATCGGGCGGTGATGGCTCAGTTAACGATGACCTGCATTTAGTTATGGGGCGGTGATGGCTCAGTTAACGATGACCTGCATTTAGTTATCGGGCGTTGATGGCTCAGTTAACGATGACCTGCACTTAGTTATCGGGTGGTGATGGCTCAGTTAACAATGACCTGCATTTAGTTGTCGGGCAGTGATGGCTCAGTTAACGATGACCTGCATTTAGTTATCGGGCGGTGATGACTCAGTTAACGATGACCTGCATTTAGTTATCGGGCGTTGATGGCTCAGTTAACGATGACCTGCACTTAGTTATCGGGCGGTGATGGCTCAGTTAACGATGACCTGCATTTAGTTATCGGGCGTTGATGGCTCAGTTAACGATGACCTGCACTTAGTTATCGGGCGTTGATGGCTCAGTTAACGATGACCTGCACTTAGTTATCGGGCGGTGATGGCTCAGTTAACGATGACCTGCATTTAGTTATCGGGTGGTGATGGCTCAGTTAACGGTGACCTGCATTTAGTTATCGGGTGGTGATGGCTCAGTTCCCCTCGCCACCAACAACCTATTAACCTAGATTTCGTATAGTTATCGTAGCTAAACATTTGGAAAATCGAATTACTGAATTTTCAAAATCAGATCTATTATTACGTTATTAAGTACTAGTTCTACATAATTAATCAATTAATGTATAATGTCTAAGGATTCTGGGACTACACTCTCGCCCCGTATTTTGCAAGTGAACTGTGCTGTGAATATAAACGTCCCGTTAGGCAAATCTTCAGTTTAAATTGTTCATTTTATATATTGGTGGTATTGTATCCATATGGGATAGTTGTTCGTTGATCATAATTTTCCATCAAATCTTCCTTCTTCCTTCACCCTTCTTCCTTGTGTTCGTGGTGGAATCCTTGACAAGTCTCTCTCGACTTCTTCCTTGTGTTTGTGGATAGGATCCGTGGTGAGTCTCTCTCGGCTTCTTCATTGTGTTTGTGAGTGGGATCTGTGATGTCTCTCCCTCGGCTACTTCCTTGTGTTTGTGAGTAGGATCCCTGGTGAGTCTCTCTCAGCTTCTTCATTGTGTTTGTGAGTGGGATCTGTGGTGAGTCTCTCTCGGCTTCGTCATTGTGTTTGTGAGTGGGATCTGTGGTGAGTCTCTCTCGGCTTCTTCCTTGTGTTTGTGAGTGGGATATATGGTGAGTATATCTCGGCTTCTTCATTGTGTTTGTGAGTGGGATCTGTGGTGACGATATCTCGGCTTCTTCATTTTGTTTGTGAGTTGGATCTGTGGTGAGTATATCTCGGCTTCTTCATTGTGTTTGTGAGTGGGATCTGTGGTGAGTCTCTCTCGGCTTCTTCCTTGTGTTTGTGAGTGGGATCTGTGGTGAGTATATCTCGGCTTCTTGCTTGTGTTTGTGAGTGGGATCTCTGGTGAGTATATCTCGGCTTCTTCCTTGTGTTTGTGAGTGGGATATGTGGTGAGTATATCTCGGCTTCTTGCTTGTGTTTGTGAGTGGGATCTGTGGTGAGTATATCTCGGCTTCTTGCTTGTGTTTGTGAGTGGGATCTCTGGTGAGTATATCTCGGCTTCTTGCTTGTGTTTGTGAGTGGGATCTGTGGTGAGTATATCTCGGCTTCTTCCTTGTGTTTGTGAGTGGGATCTGTGGTGAGTCTCTCTCGGCTTCGTCATTGTGTTTGTGAGTGGGATCTGTGGTGAGTCTCTCTCGGCTTCTTCCTTGTGTTTGTGAGTGGGATATATGGTGAGTATATCTCGGCTTCTTCATTGTGTTTGTGAGTGGGATCTGTGGCGAGTATATCTCGGCTTCTTCATTGTTTTGTGAGTGGGACCTGTGGTGAGTCTCTCTCGGCTTCTTCCTTGTGTTTGTGAGTGGGATCTCTGGTGAGTATATCTCGGTTCTTTCTTGTGTTTGTGAGTGGGATCTGTGGCGAGTATATCTCGGCTTCTTGCTTGTGCTTGTGAGTGGGATCTGTGGCGAGTATATCTCGGCTTCTTCCTTGTGTTTGGGATCTGTGGCGAGTATATCTCGGCTTCTTCCTTGTGTTTGTTAGTGGGATCTCTGGAGAGTATATTTCAGCTTCTTCTTTGTGTTTGTGAGTTGGACCTGTGGTGAGTATATCTCGGCTTCTTCCTTGTGTTTGTGAGTGGGATCTGTGGCGAGTATATCTCGGCTTCTTCATTGTGTTTGTGAGTGGGATCTCTGGTGAGTATATCTCGGCTTCTTCCTTGTGTTTGTGAGTGGGATCTGTGGTGAGTATATCTCGGCTTCTTGCTTGTGTTTGTGAGTGGGATCTGTGGTGAGTATATCTCGGCTTCTTGCTTGTGTTTGTGAGTGGGATCTCTGGTGAGTATATCTCGGCTTCTTCCTTGTGTTTGTGAGTGGGATCTGTGGTGAGTCTCTCTCGGCTTCGTCATTGTGTTTGTGAGTGGGATCTGTGGTGAGTCTCTCTCGGCTTCTTCCTTGTGTTTGTGAGTGGGATATATGGTGAGTATATCTCGGCTTCTTCATTGTGTTTGTGAGTGGGATCTGTGGCGAGTATATCTCGGCTTCTTCATTGTTTTGTGAGTGGGACCTGTGGTGAGTCTCTCTCGGCTTCTTCCTTGTGTTTGTGAGTGGGATCTCTGGTGAGTATATCTCGGTTCTTTCTTGTGTTTGTGAGTGGGATCTGTGGCGAGTATATCTCGGCTTCTTGCTTGTGCTTGTGAGTGGGATCTGTGGCGAGTATATCTCGGCTTCTTCCTTGTGTTTGTGAGTGGGATCTGTGGCGAGTATATCTCGGCTTCTTCCTTGTGTTTGTTAGTGGGATCTCTGGAGAGTATATTTCAGCTTCTTCTTTGTGTTTGTGAGTTGGACCTGTGGTGAGTATATCTCGGCTTCTTCCTTGTGTTTGTGAGTGGGATCTGTGGCGAGTATATCTCGGCTTCTTCATTGTGTTTGTGAGTGGGATCTGTGGTGAGTATATCTCGCCTTCTTCATTGTGTTTGTGAGTGGGATCTGTGGTGAGTCTCTCTTGGCTTCTTGCTTGTGTTTGTGAGTGGGATCTGTGGTGAGTATATCTCGGCTTCTTCATTGTGTTTGTGAGTGGGATCTGTGGTGAGTCTCTCTTGGGTTCTTGCTTGTGTTTGTGAGTGGGATCTGTGGTGAGTCTCTCTTGGCTTCTTGCTTGTGTTTGTGAGTGGGATCTCTGGCGGGTTTCTCTTGGATTCTTCCTTGTGTTTGAGAGCAGAACCCCTGATGAGTCCCTCCCGGTTTTTAATTTGCCCTTTTGAGCGGAATTCCTGACGAGTCCCTCTCAGCTTCTTGCTTGTGTTTTGAACGGGATCCCTCAGATGAGACTATATACTCACCTATAGAACTTGTTTCATATTTACAAAGAATGTATAAACTCATCTCTGATTTAGGAATCTTCTGTTTCCGTAAGTATTTTGTTCTGAAAGTCCTTACATTTTTAAAGTAAATTACTTGTCTTAATAAACGATGTATATATAATAAAGGACATATATTAATACTATATTGTACAGAAACAATATTGGAAGAGTAAGTCAGTAAGATAATAAGTTCGTGTGAAGCAGAAAAGATTAAAACCTATATAAATAATTCTGAGTGCATTAAAGCAACAAGCATAATTAGTATCGATGCATTACAGTAATGAATCACTTAATCAAAAAGCAATCAGCAAAATCACTTGAATCACTGGTTGCAGCAATGAATAAAGATATTTATGATCCTGATTGTGAATCACAGTGATGGTTATATTGCAAAACAGGGTAATCTGCAAAATGATAACCTAACCAGTAAGATTTAAATCATATACTTATGTCTTCAATCATATCCCTCTGAGTACTCCAAGAATGGTTGTAGCAATATTGTATCGGCGACAAAACATTTTCACTGTCCAGAACTCTGGACGTAATAGCAGAGGTGGCCGGGTTGTCAGGTACAGGGTTTCAATCAGTCGGTAAGAGAGCTGCAATCTACTCCTGCAATTGGGCTAGAGGGACTGTCACAATTTAATGATATCCCTGCGCCAATCACTGAAGTAACTGATATGGGGGAAATTTGGTATCGCCCACCCCTAGTAAGTTTAAGCGATTTTTCTCTTGACCTTACCACCATAGGGATTGTTTCTTCTCCACTTTATCGACATCTCACTGTGCGAGTTTATCTAGCGATTTCCCTTGTTCATTAGACCAAATTCCTTTAGATAAACAATTGTCGTTTACTTCTGACCTGCTTTTAGTCTCTTATTTGATAATCGAGTTTCCCAAATAGTATTCAAGTATTGGAATTATCATTTGGTTGAAGTTACTGATGGTTATTCGCCAGTAATGCAGTATGTTTTGTTGTTCTCATAAATTTAATCATTAAACGATTGTGTTAGTTATACCACACATTACCTACTTACTTTTGTTTATAGCTCCTAAAGTAAGCAGTAATGCCTCACACCTCCAGGACTTAAGTATACTCTGATCAAATAATTTCACATCCTGGCGTGGTATACTTGGACGTTTGGTAAAATTAAATAATAACAATGTTGTCCATTTTGACAAATAAAACTCAAATTAATATATTCTGCTATAATAAATTGTACACTTTAATTTCCTAGCTCTCTTTAAATTTTACTCACATTTATTGCAAAAAACCCATGGCACTGTTAATTCTAATCTTTTAAATATTTACTAGCTTTATATTACAAATTCCCATAACTTTAATTTATTTGATAGGATGGATAAGACAGGTTAAATGATTCTTATTATATAAGAATCTCCGGATTTCAAGAACCCTGTAACAATTAAACAGAAACACGACTTTTGTAGCAACTAATCTTCATATAAAATTTACTTTAATCTTGCATCAAACATATTTAAATATTTAAAACATTTCTCCTTCTATTATTTACTTCCAAAAGTCTTTAAAATATATTTAAAACTTATTTACTTTTTTCAAGCTTTTAACTTTAATAGACTTTCGCAGTGTATTTCAAATGCAACGATTATATCTCAAAATTATCTCAAATTATTTTTACAACTTTACTTTACTTTAATTTAACAACTCAATAATCAAACATTTTTTTACTAAACTTGCTCTGAAGCTTTTGATGGACATTACAAATTACTCAAATTCGTTTTATTTAATCTCAATAATTTGCTCACTGATTTACTGCTTTTACATAAAACCATTCAATTTTGAAAAACGACTTCTGAAATAAAAATTAACCCTTACTGCAAATAGCATGTTTGCACTGTACCTCATGAAGTCAACTCGGTCAGCATCGCAGACTCCCTCGTCGCGCTCCCGCTGCTGCGACCCTCTGTCCTCGGTCTCTGGTGACCCCCTTCGCTCGCGGTCTACTTCGCTCCTGACCCCCTCTCTCTACTTCCACCAACTTACTTGTGCAAACATGATATCTACTTATCTACTCTAAAAACCTGTAGAAACAATAATCCCGTCTAAACGCGTCCCTCTATTAATCTGGTGACTCATCCTTGAGCAAACTATTGTTCAAAATTTCCTACAGTTCTTACTTGAAAACTACTTATAATTATGTTAGTTCTTCCGAAATTTTATTTAATTAAAATTTTCCTAATCATGGTACATAGTTACTGATGGTTATGTGTCGGCAATGAAGTATACTTGTTGGTTTTTCATAAATTTGATCATAATTTGGGTGAATTACTTGCTCATGGTTACAAGTCGGAAATGAAGTATATTCGTTGGTTTTTTATAATTTTAATCATTGTTTGGTTGTCTTTATTTTCCGTTGGTTACTAGTCAGTAATGCAGAATATTTTTGGGTTTTCATAGATAAATAATTTGGTTGTCTCAATGAGCAAGCGAATCACACGTGATGTAGAGGATAGAATCAAGTCGATCAATGAGCAAGCGAATCACACGTGATGTCGAGGATAGAATCAAGTCGATCAATGAGCAAGCGAATCACACGTGATGTAGAGGATAAAATCAAGTCGATCAATGAGCAAGCGAATCACACGTGATGTAGAGGATAAAATCAAGTCGATCAATGAGCAAGCGAATCACACGTGATGTAGAGGATAAAATCAAGTCGATCAATGAGCAAGCGAATCACACGTGATGTCGAGGATAGAATCAAGTCGATCAATGAGCAAGCGAATCACACGTGATGTCGAGGATAAAATCAAGTCGATCACTTTTTGCAAATACGTCCTAATGTTCGGTGTAATAGCAGTGCACGAATACCGAGTACATGTTTAATGCTGTACGTCCTAATGTTCGGTGTAATAGCAGTGTACGAATACCGAGTACATGTTTAATGCTGTACGTCCTAATGTTCGGTGTAATAGCAGTGCACGAATACCGAGTACATGTTTAATGCTGTACGTCCTAATGTTCGGTGTAATAGCAGTGCACGAATACCGAGTACATGTTTAATGCTGTACGTCCTAATGTTCGGTGTAATAGCAGTGCACGAATACCGAGTACATGTTTAATGCTGTACGTCCTAATGTTCGGTGTAATAGCAGTGTACGAATACCGAGTACATGTTTAATGCTGTACGTCCTAATGTTCGGTGTAATAGCAGTGCACGAATACCGAGTACATGTTTAATGCTGTACGTCCTAATGTTCGGTGTAATAGCAGTGCACGAATACCGAGTACATGTTTAATGCTGTACGTCCTAATGTTCGGTGTAATAGCAGTGTACGAATACCGAGTACATGTTTAATGCTGTACGTCCTAATGTTCGGTGTAATAGCAGTGCACGAATACCGAGTACATGTTTAATGCTGTACGTCCTAATGTTCGGTGTAATAGCAGTGCACGAATACCGAGTACATGTTTAATGCTGTACGTCCTAATGTTCGGTGTAATAGCAGTGCACGAATACCGAGTACATGTTTAATGCTGTACGTCCTAATGTTCGGTGTAATAGCAGTGCACGAATACCGAGTACATGTTTAATGCTGTACGTCCTAATGTTCGGTGTAATAGCAGTGCACGAATACCGAGTACATGTTTAATGCTGTGGCCCAGAACATTAATTCAGCTTACGTACGACAGTAACCATTCTTTAGCTGACTTACTTAAATGCTGACCCAACATTTTCTGTTACATCGACATGTAGGAAGCGGAAAGGGAAAAGTTGGCAGCTTACGACCTCATATACAATTATGAACGGGGCCAATAAGTGGCTGGTGCGGTCAGCGATATTGGTTCCTTCCCCAATGAAAACTGATGGGCCGCCTGGCTCCACGGTCACCCGGTTACCCCAGCTTGGGTGGTATATGTTCACAATGCTCTGGTCGAGTAAAGACAATACCTACGGTATTTTAAATACAATTAGATATAATTTGTAAGTTATACAGGGTGTTTCTGAAATACTTAAAAAAACTTCGGGAGCTGATTCCTCATACAAAAATAAAGAAATATAAGGTACGTCCCAAAATCCTTAGTTTTCCGACTATCTGTCTGTATGTGTTTTTTACTTAATATTTTATATCTTAGGAATATATGGGGATATCGAATTCAAACTTTGGACATGTATTACATCTAACAAGATCCATTTTGGTATGGAATATCATTTTTCTACCTTGTACCATTACAAAATGGCGGCGATTTTTGTTTTTCATAGCTAAATATATTAAAAAATCGTAATATTTAGGAAAAACTGTACTTTTTTAACTATTTCAAAAACATCCTGTATAACAACACTAAATTTGTGTTTAAAATTATTAGTTAATAAACTAGTTTTTAAACTATCCGCTTGTAATTTGAATTTTTTCTGTTTCGATTACTGAGCTGTTATAAGCAGCTGTTTCAAAATTCATATTTCATTTATAATCGATCATTTAAGATATTATATAATGAGAAACTCGCGGTTTTGCGAAAATATGTCTTTATTCAAAGTGACATTGTATAGATGTATGTTTGATTTTTTATATTTACAAAATGTTTAAACGTTTATTTCCTTTAAATTTTTGTTTATTTAATATACTTTCTAAGTTGTAAGTTGCATCTATAGTTTATTAACATATTAAACAACAAAACAAAACAACTTGGGTTTTTTGTATTTTCTAAAAATGTTAACTTTAATAAAAGTTGTTTGAGATTCATGATCATTATTGTGTGAAAATATCTTAGCGTCTTCCATTAAATATTACACAGCATTGTACATATTAAATTGTTTCACCATTTGAGAATACTTACTTATGTGTAACTAGCTGTTACCCGGCAGACGTTGTCATGTCTTTCATGATCATTATTGTGTGAAAATATCTTAGCGTCTTCCATTAAATATTACACAGCATTGTACATATTAAATTGTTTCACCATTTGAGAGTACTTACTTATGTGTAACTAGATGTTACCCGGCAGACGTTGTCATGTCTTTGACTATTACCAACTAAAACCAATATCACCAAGATCACCTGTTCAAGTAAACATGTCATTGGATTTTATGTAAACAACAATATCGTTACATAAGGTTTATATGGGAAACCTTATGGGCCTTTTGGGAGGAACCAAATTGAGTTAGGACGAAATGGATGGCTTAAAAACCTTCTCCGTGAAATTTTACATATATATCCCAAGTTTTATGGCAAACGGTCCAACGGTGTCCGAGTCCATAAACTTCAAACATATATACAAACACACAAACCAACATCATGTTTTATAAATATAGATTTGTTCAATAAACTTAAACGTTCCTTTCATTTAAAAATACGTATTAAATTATTAGTTTTGTCTATAGGTTATTTATAATTTTTTAAATTTCTTTTCAGATGGGTGGTGTATATTTTAAAACACTTTATGATTTGTTTAACACCTCTTTCCTATTTCAACACGTAAAATGAATTTTTAAGAACAAAAATAAAGTCGCATCAAGGTATGGCAGATGCAATTTTTCAAACAACAAATCTAATATAAACATTAAACTTTTTTCTATATCACATTTTTAGAATAGATACAAGTATTGTGAAGTATTTATTTAAACTTTGTCATTTACGTTGTTTGTTAACAATGTCAACTTAACTTAGTTCACAATCCGGTGTCGCTGGAGTTCTCTGGAATGAGGCTGACAAATTCATCTCAACCCACACACGCCGAAGCTACATTACACATTGAGGGGAGGTCACATACAAGTCTTTCACACCTACCTAAAGGGTGTTTCGAAACAGTTTGCTATTTTAACTAATTGCTTGGTTTCCAAATTCATAACCTTTAACAATACTCTTCAAAATAATTCGCTATTTTAAGTTTATTTTTGTGATTCTAAAGTTATTTTATTCAACTGACCCGATTTCATACTTTTGAGTATTGCTAATTTTAATACAAGAGAAATGGGACCACCTTAATCGTCATAGACAAATTATTAGCATTTACAACAAAACACTTTTGTCACTTTGGTGTCTCTGTATTTATATCAAGGGGTATATTTTATGTGCTACATGGTTCTGTTTGTTTCTTTTTATTAAAACGTTCTTACAAAAGTGCCTACCTTTTACAGGTCTCAAATATAAATGTTATAATATAAGTGTACAAACTATAAATACTTTTGTGAAACGTGAAACGTGTATAAATACTTTTGTGGAACTATAAATAATTTTTGTAATTTGTTCTATTTCAGCCTTGATTTTTATTTTTCCTACTGTCACTGAAGTATTTGAAGATGGACTACTCGTCCAATTATTAAAAGTATTCAGATGTATTTATTTTAAGTATGCTTCATTGTCAGATAAAAATAAAATATTTTAGTAATGTTGGGATATAAGTATTGTTGTTTTGGATTAACGTAAACAATAACTAAGCCCAAGAGGCTTGTTGTTTTGAATTAACAAAATCAACCGTCATCATTATTACATTTTCTGCCCAAGTAAACACTGATTGTCGGTGGTAAGTGTTACTGCAGCCAAATGAAATGCAGGAACACGGTTTGTGTTCATTTTCACTAAAATGGACGCTCAAATGTGTGGAAATGTTGACCAATCATGATTGCAGATTGCAATGTGTCACAACAACATTAGTTTTGCAGTTTTAGTTTTTTATATTTACAAATTTGAAAATATTTCTAATTATCAAACACATTGTATTAAAAGTACGGATAATTTCCTGATACTTGGAGTACTATCGTATGTTTAACCGATGTGCACTCATTAAAAGTACAGATAATTTCCTGATACTTGTAGTACTATCGTATGTTTAACCGAGGTGCACTCATTAAAAGTACAGATAATTTCCTGATACTTGTAGTACTATCGTATGTTTAACCGAGGTGCACTCATTAAAAGTACAGATAATTTCCTGATACTTGTAGTACTATCGTATGTTTAACCGAGGTGCACTCATTAAAAGTACAGATAATTTCCTGATACTTATAGTACTATCGTATGTTTAACCGAGGTGCACTCATTAAAAGTACAGATAATTTCCTGATACTTATAGTACTATCGTATGTTTAACCGAGGTGCACTCATTAAAAGTACAGATAATTTCCTGATACTTATAGTACTATCGTATGTTTAACCGAGGTGCACTCATTAAAAGTACAGATAATTTCCTGATACTTATAGTACTATCGTATGTTTAACCGAGGTGCACTCATTAAAAGTACAGATAATTTCCTGATACTTGTAGTACTATCGTATGTTTAACCGAGGTGCACTCATTAAAAGTACAGATAATTTCCTGATACTTGTAGTACTATCGTATGTTTAACCGAGGTGCACTCATTAAAAGTACAGATAATTTCCTGATACTTGGAGTACTATCGTATGTTTAACCGATGTGCACTCATTAAAAGTACAGATAATTTCCTGATACTTGTAGTACTATCGTATGTTTAACCGAGGTGCACTCATTAAAAGTACAGATAATTTCCTGATACTTATAGTACTATCGTATGTTTAACCGAGGTGCACTCATTAAAAGTACAGATAATTTCCTGATACTTATAGTACTATCGTATGTTTAACCGAGGTGCACTCATTAAAAGTACAGATAATTTCCTGATACTTGTAGTACTATCGTATGTTTAACCGAGGTGCACTCATTAAAAGTACAGATAATTTCCTGATACTTGTAGTACTATCGTATGTTTAACCGAGGTGCACTCATTAAAAGTACAGATAATTTCCTGATACTTGTAGTACTATCGTATGTTTAACCGAGGTGCACTCATTAAAAGTACAGATAATTTCCTGATACTTGTAGTACTATCGTATGTTTAACCGAGGTGCACTCATTAAAAGTACAGATAATTTCCTGATACTTATAGTACTATCGTATGTTTAACCGAGGTGCACTCATTAAAAGTACAGATAATTTCCTGATACTTGTAGTACTATCGTATGTTTAACCGAGGTGCACTCATTAAAAGTACAGATAATTTCCTGATACTTGTAGTACTATCGTATGTTTAACCGAGGTGCACTCATTAAAAGTACAGATAATTTCCTGATACTTATAGTACTATCGTATGTTTAACCGAGGTGCACTCATTAAAAGTACAGATAATTTCCTGATACTTGTAGTACTATCGTATGTTTAACCGAGGTGCACTCATTTTTAACGAGATTGTTGAATATCATTTGATAAGATAATTCTAAGAGGAATCAAACTTTGTTCGCGTTAAATCATGAGTTACTCATGGAGTGCCCTCAAGGCAGTTTAAAAGTTGTTGTTATAATTGAGACAAGTTGTGGGTACCTCACAGTTTATTAATTCCGTTATTAATTCATTTTAAAATAGAAAATATATGTAGTATTTGTAGGTAAATGTCGGATTCTTTACAGGCAGGCACCCTTAACCATATATCTTGCTTTCACCGCATTTGTTTTGCATATCTCAACAGTAAATAATCAAACCCTGTTTCACATATGCAGATTCAAATAACAGTATGGCTATGGGTATTACCTAATCACATATTCATAGAAGACCCATGAAGTTTATTCTTTTCCATTTTAAATTAATTTCAAGTAATTTCTTTTAAATTCATTGTTGTTGAAGGTGAGTTTATGTTATTTAAGTAATGATTGCGGACATTTTAATCGCTGATTAGAGGAAAACAATCAGTTTGATTAGATGGGAAATTTCCGTGGCATTAAATAACAAGCTAAGTCGTTACAATTGTGCGAGAAACAGCAACGACTTTGACAGTTCGAAGAGAATGATATTTTGTTTCCTTTATCTAATTTTGATTCCAGACGGGCTTCTGGCTGGTCTATGTCAGTTTTGAGTTTGAAATTTTCATAATTTTTCTTGCAAAATTGTAATTTCAATTTATTCGTAAACAATTTGAGCATAATTTCGCTAGGTTATATCTTCTTGGATGGGTATAGTTGAATAAAAACATGTTCTACCCCATAAAGACATATTTTCCAATGCCGGTGTGTCCAGCATTGAGTTTGAATATGTGTTGTGACGAAAATAACTTGTTAACTATTACAAATGTAAATAAATGAATGTAAAACTTAAACTAAATAAGTACTGACAACTATGGGTAATAATTATCTTCCATAACATAAAAACAGTCTGCTATTGGTTTTATTGAAATTTTAATTATTAATTGACACTACAATCATATGATTTTTCGTCTGTCTGTAAATGAACTGTGAACAGCTGTAGTGAGAGACTGGGCACATATTAAAACAACTAGTTGTCCTGTTGCTCGAATCCGAGCAAGTGTGTACCCAACGAGAGGTTTATTTAGTTGCAAACAAAAATAATAAAACATCTTATAATAAATCGGATGATAACAACGTACTCTCAATCGGAACGTAGTTTAGACTTCCGCCGTCGGATGCGTCACTGTTCCGAAAATTCAGCCCTTTACTGTGTTTAAGTGATGCTCTTTCTTAAAATTCTGAGACGTATTGGCAAATCTACGTAAAAATACCTATAAGTTGGCACCTCAAACGTTAAAATTCGTCAAACCGTTGTCGAGTTTTGACTGTGAAGAAAATACCCCTCGCGTATTAATATATAGGTATATTTTGCGAGGTTGGCATTTTAATAACCAATTTACTGTGATCCTACAAAAAATAAGAATAGCAAAGGTTATGTGGTAATTTCACCGGTGGGACAAGGGAAGTTTGGTTTAGACATTATTACCAGTCCAACAATGAGGCAATCTCCAACACCAATGGAACGACAACGCAATTCGAATACCTCCGAGAATAGAGAATGCATTGTTCCATTATAGTGTGTGGGGTACTGTAAACATTGTTCCAACCTGGGAATATATAGAGGTGTTTAATGGTGTTTAATGTGTTAATACAATACATTCAATGTTCAAGTTAATTTAAAGAATGTCGGTTGTGGGATTTTAAGAAGGTACATCACTTGTTAATTTCAATTCAATTGTTAATTTCAACATTGTTACGCTAGTTATAAAGTTCTACTCCGAACCTACAATTTGTTTTAATGAAGTACAAATTTATAAAAATAAACATATTATATAACATAGAACATAAATTGATAAGAATACATTTAAAATCAGGACAAGTAATGGTTTAGCAAGTTATGTTCATATATTAAGTTAGTTTAGTAAATAATTTGTACTATAACTGAAGTTCATTTAAAAATCATTTATGTATTACGCACGCTGATAAATAAAGGTAATGTTATTTATTTACAATATTGAGTCAGGTATTTATCAGAGCGAGTTTAGGCCGCGAACTCTTGAACAAGATTTGATTCACTCACTCGGGTTAACTCTGTGAATAACTCAGTAATTAAATCCATTTGCTTTAATTACCCTGTGCTTGAGGATAACTATTTCAAAGAATAGCGCAATAAGGTTAAACGGTGATTGAAGAGTTATAATTAAATTAATTAGTTCACTCCAATCGCTCACAGAGCAATTATATTCCATGTTAGTATCATATTACCACATTCGTTTGTATTCATAGAAATCTTTGTTTATTTTAATCTCTTATAAACAACCAAGGGCGAAATGAATCAAATAAATGAAATATCCATTAGCGTGATCAAGGGAGATGGATACTTAATGCACTGCGCTAGGCCAATTATATGGCACCAAAACTAATATCAGATAGTTAATTTGGATTAGCTAAATTTATCTAATAATTTCGGTCCATCGATAGTTTCAATATTAAGTAATACATCGTGATTACTTCAATAACAAAATTTCAATCCTTAATAACGCTTTTGTAATAAATACTCTACAAAATTTTGCTATAGTTAATAAACGCTATCTTAAATTTAAACCGAGCAAAATGCAGAGGATTGGAGATCTCAGTTAAAATTTTAATTTTCGTTTATTATGCTTTGTAGATAGAGAATAAAAAAAATATTTGACAAAAGTTAATTTAAAGTTTATGTAATAGTCAAGGAAATGTCTTCGTCAAATGAATGTTTTGATTAATGAATCAAATTAATTTGATTTTCCTTTCAATAAATAGTAATTCTGTATCTAACTATTTTCTTTTGTTTATTAACTTTATAGCTGAAAAATATCCACACATTTATGATGTTTCCAAACTTCATTGTTTTATCATTATGTATGTAATTAATTTTTACAAACTTTAAGAAAGTTTATAAAAACAGTAAAACTTTGGTACAGTACTGAAAGGCAAACCGATATTTTGGTAAAAATAAAAACAAGGACTAATGATTTGAGTTTTGATCCTATAAAAACCTACATAGCAAGTTTGATATGAACAAAACCAAACAATGTGTTGTCGGGTTCGAAGTGCTCAATCTCTCTCAATCAAGAAACCTCTTCATCCTTCATTAGGATCTGTCATTCAGTCTGTTATTTACACTATCAGCCAAAAATAAATAACCTATCTTGAGTCAATTTGCCTTCTATTCAAGGTAAAATAGGAAGAAAAATCATCCGATTTATTCTCGTAAAGTTGTAAAACCCGTTATGATACTTTAAATATAAATGTGGTGTTAAAATTTTTGAATCTTAACACATCTTCTGATGCTTAAAGTTTTATTTTGTAGAAATTACAATTTAATTTTGTCAAAACACATACATATTAACGGGAAACTGAGCACAGGATCCCCACGATCATACTGTATGTTTGACTTTGACCGAGGAACAACCAATACAAAGTGCGCCCAGAGAGTTACGGGACACGCTGCATACTTGCAGTGTGCATGATCACAAGATTAGTTAAACAAACTTCTCCTTAACACAACGTAACATCACTAAGCACTAATGTTATTTTGGGTGACTCATAATTGAATCCATTCAACATTGAGATTGTGAACCTTGAAATGAAAGCCAATGACTCACAACATCTGTCCAAAATAGTAAGCAAAGAGTGACAGTAAAGTGTCGTGACAACTGGAGGAAATCCGCAATACAAACACATAAAGCAGGTCGGCATTTCTCTGAACTGGAGGACAAGATTAACTGTTGGGACCATCCAGCTGTAACAACTAAAACAAAATCAACTAGAGCTTTATTTAGGTTTTTCGCTTTACCAAATACGTCTGTCCCGGAAATTTGTTCTCCTTTAAATAGATAATACATATTTATTTTTGAAAAATTAATCTTAAGTTTAACTTAAAGGTTTGTCTGTCCTGAGGAAAAAAGAAAAATACATAAATTTAATTTTAAAAGATAAACCTGCTTCGTTTCAATATTGTTTTAACTAAAATAATACCTCAAAAAGAGTTAAATTGCATGTGTATAATTTGTATAAATAAAAACAAATGTGTGTATTAATGTTACAACACAACTATTTTGTAATTCATAAATCGATTGCAATAAAGCAATCCAAGCCGTACTAAACTTCTAAACAAAATTAAGGCAATAATACTATATCAACTTTTACTCTTTTATGGTATGATTCAGATTCAAATTATTTATTTTGGCAAAAGATAAATAATCTTAAATAAAAATACCCCCGGAGCAGCAAACCTGCGTACTCAGCGAATTTCCAATGCATATATATGTCACTTAATACCACATAAAGCCACATACCAAGTTTAATCAATGTACATTCATAAATCGACGATTTATGTCATTTTAATTATTCTCCATAAGAATAACATGGCGGCTGAGAGTGCAGGTTTGCTTAAGCAAGGAACACAAAAAATGGGGTATTATACAAATATAAATATAACTCAAGTAGGTAAAGCCACATACGAAATTTTATTAATTTATGTTCATAATTAAGGGAGATAACACGTTACTTATTCTTCATAAGAATAACATGGGGCTGAGTACGCAGGTTTGCTGCTACGGGAACTATCGACCTAAAAATGTTTTTTAGTGCAAATATCAATATACCACAACGATATGAAGCAATATACCAAGTTTCATCAGGATAATTTGATAAATAAGCAAGATATACAATTTTTCTTATTCTCCATATGAATAACATTGGACAACGTACTGTGTTTAGCACTTTCAATATCTCTGTAACCATTTGACGTAGAGTAATGATCAAAAAGCCAAATTGTGTGTCTTTTTAAGCTGATTCTAATGGAAAAAACTGAAATGTAACTTTAAACAAAATTATATGTAAAAAACTCAAAAAACCCATTTTTGGGGTACAAAACACCCCAAAATACCCCTTTGGATAGGTCGATATGTCTGGTTTTCGAACTTAAACTGTTGCTTTACAAGTTTATATCAAATTACGTCAAAATCGGATTATTTTTAGGACAGTTATCGTGCTCAGGGACACACACACACACACACACACACATATATATATATATATATACAGTTTTGAACAAATGGTGTTTTTGGCATCTGGGGACCTCAAACGAAAAGTTATCATGGTCCCGGGCCTAGGTCTTAGCATGCCGACAACGATAATAGCTTTTTCCCTATAGGGTAAATTCGCTAAAAGGTTATTTCAGAGTATCATATTATAATTAATATATATGGGCACTAATCATAACTAAAACTAAAATTACATTTAATAATAAATATTAAGTAACATCATCTGTATAAACTTATAGCCCACTAAACCTAAACAGCCTACCTTATAGAATAGCTCTCAACATAAATTTAAATAGATCAAGTTCAAGTTGACTGGTATCTAATATAAAGCCGGATCCCATTATGAAACGAGTGACCTTCAGAAAATAAAGTTCTACGTTTAAATAGGTCAATACGGACTCGGAGGTGGTAACAATTGTAGTTAAAACAATAGAATTCTGAATGGAAATATTAACTATCCATCCGTCTTGTTGAGTTCACTCGATAACAATAGTTCATATTGTAAACCAATCATTGAATATTATATTTTATCCGGCTAAACAATAAACGAGTTCGTACGCAGCACGCTGACGTGAGGGAAGCTAATTTCCGCACTAAACCCTTTAGAAAAATCGAATAAAAAGTTTAAAACAACACTGGTAATATATTTTTGAAAAATTGCTCCTGGTTATATTTAAATTCACTATTAGGATGACAATGGTGTACATTATAAGGTTCGGAGGAGGTATAGTCAGGATAACAAGTTGGTATAGGGGTATTAGGGGTGATAAAACTACATCAAGATATGAAAAACAGCCTTTTCTGGTGTAAAATTCCCATAAGACAACGTACTGTCTTAAGACAATTAACATTTTCTTTGTAATAACTCGGTAAATACTTGTGCTAGAATGATTAGAGATGGCTTAAAAGTTTCGCCTCATTAGTCTCCATCTTTTCACATGCATTAGTTTTACATCCGGGGCTTTTCTGACCCTTTTTGGGCCCAAAAACTCGAAATTAGAAAACTTAAAGTCCCCATAAAGGGGGTTAGAGTTCTCCGATTGTTTTGCCCAACGAACTTGTCTAACTGATCACAGAAAGGAATGTCCCTACCAAATTTGAAGTAAATTGGACAAAAATTGCGACCACTAGAATCGGAACACACACACACACACACAAACACAACACACACACACACACACACACACACACACACACACACACACACACACACACACACACACACACACACACATATATATATATATATAAATAAAGTTTTTAGCGACCCCTCAAAACGTGTTCAGGGGGTCACGTTAGGAACTTCTAGGTTGATCTCGGGCTTAAGTCTCACCGTGCGGGTCATGCTAATAGTTCACTTTCCAAAGGAAATTCACTAATAACTGTATACTTCTGTATTTAATTGAAAGCTTTAATGTCGATAAAATAATTCGCTTGATTTGTTCACACACAACCACAATACACAGGTGTTTTCATACACAACCACAACACACAGGTGTTTTCACACACAACCACAACACACAGGTGTTTTCACACACAACCACAACACACAGGTGTTTTCACACACAACCACAATACACAGGTGTTTTCACGCACAACCACAATACACAGGTGTTTTCACGCACAACCACAATACACAGGTGTTTTCACGCACAACCACAATACACAGGTGTTTTTACGCACAACCACAATAATACACAGGTGTTTTCACGCACAACCACAATATACAGGTGTTTTCACGCAGAACCACAATACACAGGTGTTTTCACGCACAACCACAATACACAAGTGTTTTCACGCACAACCACAATACACAGGTGTTTTCACGCACAACCACAATACACAGGTGTTTTCACGCTCAACCACAATACACAGGTGTTTTCACGCACAACCACAATACACAGGTGTTTTTACGCAAAACCACAATAATACACAGGTGTTTTTACGCAAAACCACAATAATACACAGGTGTTTTCACGCACAACCACAATACACAGGTGTTTTTACGCACAACCACAATAATACACAGGTGTTTTCACGTACAACCACAATATACAGGTGTTTTCACGCAGAACCACAATACACAGGTGTTTTCACGCACAACCACAATACACAAGTGTTTTCACGCACAACCACAATACACAGGTGTTTTCACGCACAACCACAATACACAGGCGTTTTCACGCACAACCACAATACACAGGTGTTTTCACGCACAACCACAATACACAGGTGTTTTCACACAGAACCACAATACTCAGGTGTTTTCTTCAATGTTAAACAGTTTTTTTAATTCATCAAAACCACGTTGTTTTTTAACAATAGAGGAAGGTCATTATTTCAGGTTCAAAAATGTTCCATGTGGATTAAAATAATTTATAATTGGATACGTTAATTACGTATTTGAAAGTTTAGTAGTATTATAACCAAGTAATTCAATTGAATTACAACGAGCATTATTTCGTGGAAAACACGAATTATTAACAGTCGATATTTCAACAATCTGCCGGGGATGGCCGGAGCGAATAAACTTTCCATTGTTTTATTTGATTTATCAATCAAATATTTATCGTGCTTTGTATAACATCCGTTGTTCTGCTGGCAATATCAGGCGAGTCGGTCGTTGTTTGTTTGTTTGTTTTTACACTGATTCTGAGTTTTAAATTTTGTTCTGTGGAAATTCACTTTCCTCACGTCAGCGTGCTGCGTGCGAACTCGTTTATGCTTTAGCTTATTAATCGAGTGACTGTTATCTTCCTGCAAGTAAATCCAAAAGTTCAAACCGTAATTTAGAATGAAAGCGCTCTCCTGCAATGCCATTAGCATAACCTAGCAATCCATTAGAGCTGCCCGAGACTGATGTTGGATTCAATGGGCCATTAGTTTGTTTAAATGAGGCAAAATCCTTTTCTCTTAAAAATAAGGAATATTATTCCAAGCGTGGTTTAGTATTACCTTATCAAATTAGTCGATACAAGAGTTGATTTTTATTTTTAAGGTAAAATAAAATAATTATAATATTGATGGAACTTCTGCCAGTGAAGCAGCGTTGTCTTCCACCCGTTCATTGTGATTAGGATTCAATGCTCTATAAGTTTGTGATCGTTTAGGTATCTCGTAGTATTATGCGGGGGGCTTATGAATGGCTTTACAATTTATTTTATTTGTTTTGTAACATTATTAATAACCGGAAGAAAGGGAATGCATGCAAAAGAATAATCTTGTTACTGTTTGCCATTTCTGACTGATCTTAATTTACTCAGAAGGCATATTGAAAGTTCCAATCTTTAATTCGTTATTTAACAGGTCAAACCCATTTTATGTAAATATGTTGCTTATTCAACGCGGTTTTCTGAATATGTTGCCTCTTAAAATATTTCAAATTGCCCACTTGTATCAGTAATTTTCCGTGTAATTTCTATATTGGATTTTAAGGTCGTTGCTTTCAAACTTTCAAACCCATAATTCAATTTTAAGTAACGATAAATTTAAAATATACTTCTACTAAATATGTTTATAGAGATTAGACACGAGTGACTCAAAAGCTTGAGGCTTTCTTTTAATGTTATTTTATTAACATTTGATCCAATTACGATTTTTAGTTTTCTAAAAATACGACATTATTAGAACTATGCAATTTTCAACATTAAACAACTTTCATAATATTGCGTTCAAACAAGCTGTCCTGTTGTCCGAATCTGAATAAAGTTTTGCCTAGTGTCATTCAATCCATTATTTTAATGTTTTTGGAATTGTTAATAACTTGGTTCGATATTGCAACATATTAGTTTCATAGGTGTTACAAACTTGATTTGCCCACCTAGGGTTTAGCTGTTGCAACAACACAGATTGTGTTGCAGTTTCGGTTGTTGTAGCGAATTTCCCCTATAGGGAAGAAGCTATTACCGTAGTTATCATGGATAATAATCTGATTAAGACTTAAGCCTGAGACCATGATAACTTTTTGTTTTGAGGTCCCCAGATGCCAAAAACAATATTCGTTCAAATTCATACATATGTATAGATATGTCTCCTTTAACTCGATAACTTGAGTAAAAAACATCCGATTTCAATGGAATTTGGCAAAAACGTGTAAAGCGACATTCATGACTTTAAGTTCGAAAACCAGAACAATCTGACCATGGGAAGGTGGGTTTATGGGGGTTTTAAATTTTCCAAAAGTAACTTTTTTTTATTTTTCACCCTAAAATGTTCAAAACACTCAATTTTTTTTTTTTTACATTTTATAGAGCTTAAAAAAATAATATGGTTTTTTGAATTATTAACCTAGGTTAAGTGGTTGCGGAGAAAATCCAAAAAACGTGTTAAAATCTCCCATGTTAATCTAATGGGAAAAAGGGTTTTAGCATTTCCACAGTTAATTTTACTGCAAACTTGACATTTGCTAATAATCGATTCAGCTCTACAAAACAATCATTTTGGTGTTTAAATTGTGATTCTACATCCATTCGTTGCAGAGATATTCAAAGTGCTAATTCAGTACGTTGTCCAATGTTATCCTTATTGAGAATAATTAAATTTTATATCTCGATTATTTATGAATGTATATTGATGAAACTTGGTTTCAACTAGTACTGGTATATTGATATTTGCATACAAAATTATTTTTTGTTGATTATCCCCATTGCAGCAAACCTGCATACTCAGCCCTAATGTTATTCTTATGGACGATAAGTAAAGTTTTATATTTCCTTTGATTATGAACATATATGATTAAAACTGGTACGTAGCTTCACCTGGTTGAGTTATACTGATTATTGCATAAAACACATTTCTTATATTCCTTGTTGCAGCAAACCTGCATACCCAACCCTAACGTTATTCTTATTGAGAATAAATAAATTGATATGTATCACTTATTTATAAATGTATTTTTATGAATCTTGGTAAATGGCTTTATGTAGTAGTAAGAAACATATGCGTGCATTGGAAATTCGCTTAGTATGCAGGTTTGCTGCGACGGGGATCTTTATATTTAACAGTTGGTACTGCTCACAACTTCGTTACTGTATCAGCAGCAGTAATTTTAAAGTATTCTCCATTCAATCTTGTGAACAAACAACTAAATTTAAGTACCAGTGCCTTTAAAAATTTAACTATACAAATTTGAACAACTTGCTTCACCATGAAATAAGCCAAAATCCATACTTCATCGTTGAAATTGTTTTTAGAAATAGCAGCGGGAACGTATTGATATAAAGGACAACGCACTTTAATAACATTATTCCTCTTGGCCAACACAGCCATGCGAACGGTTCCGCGGTGAGCAAAGCTACACGGACTGCCAACAAACTCAACCTCATCCGTTCCGACAACTGTGTCCAGACCAATCACTAGTCACTGTACCAACATCAAGCCATGCGAACGGTTCCGGGGTGAGCAAAGCTACACGGACTGCCAACAAACTCAACCTCATCCGTTCCGACAACTGTGTCCAGACCAATCACTAGTCACTGTACCAACATCAAGCCATGCGAACGGTTCCGCGGTGAGCAAAGCTACACGGACTGCCAACAAACTCAACCTCATCCGTTCCGACAACTGTGTCCAGACCAATCACTAGTCACTGTACCAACATCAAGCCATGCGAACGGTTCCGCGGTGAGCAAAGCTACACGGACTGCCAACAAACTCAACCTCATCCGTTCCGACAACTGTGTCCAGACCAATCACTAGTCACTGTACCAACATCAAGCCATGCGAACGGTTCCGCGGTGAGCAAAGCTACACGGACTGCCAACAAACTCAACCTCATCCGTTCCGACAACTGTGTCCAGACCAATCACTAGTCACTGTACCAACATCAAGCCATGCGAACGGTTCCGGGGTGAGCAAAGCTACACGGACTGCCAACAAACTCAACCTCATCCGTTCCGACAACTGTGTCCAGACCAATCACTAGTCACTGTACCAACATCAAGCCATGCGAACGGTTCCGCGGTGAGCAAAGCTACACGGACTGCCAACAAACTCAACCTCATCCGTTCCGACAACTGTGTCCAGACCAATCACTAGTCACTGTACCAACATCAAGCCATGCGAACGGTTTCGGGGTGAGCAAAGCTACACGGACTGCCAACAAACTCAACCTCATCCGTTCCGACAACTGTGTCCAGACCAATCACTAGTCACTGTACCAACATCAAGCCATGCGAACGGTTCCGCGGTGAGCAAAGCTACACGGACTG
Source organism: Allygus modestus (assembly GCA_963675035.1). NCBI lineage: Eukaryota > Metazoa > Arthropoda > Insecta > Hemiptera > Cicadellidae > Allygus > Allygus modestus. The sequence continues at coordinate 5,606,227 of OY776111.1, forward strand.
CCAACAAACTCAACCTCATCCGTTCCGACAACTGTGTCCAGACCAATCACTAGTCACTGTACCAACATCAAGCCATGCGAACGGTTTCGGGGTGAGCAAAGCTACACGGACTGCCAACAAACTCAACCTCATCCGTTCCGACAACTGTGTCCAGACCAATCACTAGTCACTGTACCAACATCAAGCCATGCGAACGGTTCCGCGGTGAGCAAAGCTACACGGACTGCCAACAAACTCAACCTCATCCGTTCCGACAACTGTGTCCAGACCAATCACTAGTCACTGTACCAACATCAAGCCATGCGAACGGTTCCGCGGTGAGCAAAGCTACACGGACTGCCAACAAACTCAACCTCATCCGTTCCGACAACTGTGTCCAGACCAATCACTAGTCACTGTACCAACATCAAGCCATGCGAACGGTTCCGGGGTGAGCAAAGCTACACGGACTGCCAACAACCTCAACCTCATCCGTTCCGACAACTGTGTCCAGACCAATCACTAGTCACTGTACCAACATCAAGCCATGCGAACGGTTCCGCGGTGAGCAAAGCTACACGGACTGCCAACAAACTCAACCTCATCCGTTCCGACAACTGTGTCCAGACCAATCACTAGTCACTGTACCAACATCAAGCCATGCGAACGGTTCCGCGGTGAGCAAAGCTACACGGACTGCCAACAAACTCAACCTCATCCGTTCCGACAACTGTGTCCAGACCAATCACTAGTCACTGTACCAACATCAAGCCATGCAAACGGTTCCGCGGTGAGCAAAGCTACACGGACTGCCAACAAACTCAACCTCATCCGTTCCGACAACTGTGTCCAGACCAATCACTAGTCACTGTACCAACATCAAGCCATGCGAACGGTTCCGCGGTGAGCAAAGCTACACGGACTGCCAACAAACTCAACCTCATCCGTTCCGACAACTGTGTCCAGACCAATCACTAGTCACTGTACCAACATCAAGCCATGCGAACGGTTCCGCGGTGAGCAAAGCTACACGGACTGCCAACAAACTCAACCTCATCCGTTCCGACAACTGTGTCCAGACCAATCACTAGTCACTGTACCAACATCAAGCCATGCGAACGGTTCCACGGTGAGCAAAGCTACACGGACTGCCAACAAACTCAACCTCATCCGTTCCGACAACTGTGTCCAGACCAATCACTAGTCACTGTACCAACATCAAGCCATGCGAACGGTTCCGGGGTGAGCAAAGCTACACGGACTGCCAACAAACTCAACCTCATCCGTTCCGACAACTGTGTCCAGACCAATCACTAGTCACTGTACCAACATCAAGCCATGCGAACGGTTTCGGGGTGAGCAAAGCTACACGGACTGCCAACAAACTCAACCTCATCCGTTCCGACAACTGTGTCCAGACCAATCACTACCAACATCATCAACGCTAGTCAAATGTGTAATTCCTATGAAGTTTACACGTATATTTCTTTACTGGTAAACATCTTAATTGCCATAGTTAAATCATGGTTAAGACTACATTAAATTAACTAATGTTAGTATTGTCAAATAAATACAGTGAGAGAAAATATAACCTATAAAATTAATATTTAAACATTTCTACTTGTTGATATTAAAAATAAAACGTGGTTTTAAGGTTAAACATTTTGCTGACGGTAGGAATCATGCTTTGGCGAACATAACAAAGCTGTGAATGCCGGGACTCGTCTTTGGCCAGACATGAATTATATGCTTCTTTCAATTCTAAAACTGATGTTTCCATTATAATTTGTATTTCATTATTATTCCTTCAACTATCTTGTTTGACGTATTTTTTACGGCTATAATTATTTTAAAATTTGTTTTCATAAAGCGAGAAACATATAGCTGGTATTGCCTATGAAATTTATTTTAGTGGAAACGTATAACATGTAAAATTTAAGTGAAATTATTAATAAATATTTCATACTTTGATGTAAGCTTAAGGGTATTTTAAATATTTCAATCGGTTGAAACTCATCCCACGAATTCCATATAAATCAAACGGACAGGAGCAGCTCTGAGCTTTCACCCTAAATCCTTGCTTGGACATTAATGAGATATAAGAGAGTAATTCTGAAAGGAAATATATAAGCATTTAAGGATTTTAGAATTAAAACCGTGCTGCTTTAACATTTACAACCTTCAGTGTTCCTCACGGCTGCTGTTAACACAGATTTTGTAATTGTGAATTTTAATCTCTCTACTCATCCCATTTCTTTTTAGTTTATTTATTTATTTCAAATTTATAACTTATAAATTTATATCTTCATAACTTATTTAACTTTTCTAAAAAAATCCCTATTTCATTAGATTTGTTAAGGATAAACGCTTCCAAAGATGATGAGGTTATCTAAGATTAGGTTACAGTAAATACGATTAAACAAAAGGTTGATTCAAAATAAATTTAAATTTAGAGTCACTATTAAATCACTATTACTTATTATCAGTATTTATATATCACATGAAACTATTATTCTTCGGTATTTTTACATGAATACTGTTAAATACACACAACTAATATGGCTCAATGCCACGTCAATCCATAAAAGGAAAACATATCAGGCCAACACAAATTATGAAAACAACACTGAGATTTATTAATGTTATTATAATATTAAGGTACTTTATCGATAAACTTATCCAATAATAAACGTGTTAACAATCTAGTCAGAGAGGTTGTCCGGCAGTAGAGTTTCAAATTACAAAAATAAAAACGAGTTCACACGCAGCACGCTGACGTGAGGGAAGTGAATTTCCACATAAAAGCTTTTAAAACTCAAAATCAGTGTAAAAACATACATTAAGACCAATTTTTATTGAAATCTGAAAACATTGATTTTTTGGCTGTTTTGATGCTCCTGGCTTCATTTGGCTTCACCTGCAAAGCTGGGAATACAATTTTGCGCATTATAGCGCATTATAAGGTTAGAAGAAGGTCCAGTCAGACTTGAAAGTAGGCGTGAGGTTGCTGGGGATGATAAAAGTACTCTATCAAAGGTTTTACTTTTCTAGTGTAAAACCCCCATAAGACAACGTACTGTGTTAAGTCGATACACATTTTCTTTAACAACTCGGTAAATATTTATGCTAGAATGACGAGAGAGGGCTTAAAACTTTCGTCTCTCTAATTCCCATTTGTTTAAATGCATTAATTTTACATCCGTGGGTTTTCTGACCCTTTTTGGGCCAACAACTCGAAATTTGAAAGATTAACCCCCCCAAAAAAGGTGTTCAGAGTTTTCCGATAGTTTTGCCCAACGAACTTGTCCAACCGATTACAGAAAGGAATGATCCTACCAAATTTGAAGTAAATCGGACAAAAAATGCGACCGCTAGAGTGCAAACATATATATATATATATATATATATACATTTTGAACCACCCGTTAAAACGTGTTCAGGGGGTCACGTTAGAAACTTCTATGGTGGTCCCGGGCTTAAGTTTCACCGTGCGGGGAATTTCACTAATAATATGTCTATGAAACTTCTTGATACCTTTAAGCTCACTTATATTTATTCTTAGTCTGGTAGACTTTATTCAATTATACAAAACTCGTGAACAAATAAAGTGCTTATGATGTAGCAATCAGCATAATGTTATTATACTGTTGATAATTTCTCTTTAGAAAATCTTCCAAGGATTCATTCTGTGGGAACTCCGTACACCATGTATTGAATGATCGCCTCTTCCCTTAAGGATTTCATTTTGACGAGATATTTATTATTTCGGTGATTTGCTAAATACAACCAAGGAACGTCAGAGCTGATAGCTTCCCTTCTCTGAGTTGCAATAGTTTAATTTTAACATTTTTTGTAAACTAAAGTCAAGCTTTTGCCACATGCTCATATGCAGGCTAAAGGAAATGCGCTGAGCCAGTGAAATTATCATGAGGTAAGCTCTGACTGTGTGTAGGGGTCCAGCTTTGATGTAAGAACCAGTTAAATGGGGGTGATCTTTGGATATGGGCTTTTGTGGCAGGTGTGTCCTTCATTAGGAGGGCTTAAATTATAAGGTGTTTATGCTTTATATGCTTAAAGATAAATGAACTAAGACATTTAGAGGGATAAAACGGGTCAAATTAACTGAATATTTAGATTCAAATAAATTGGTCATTGTACTGTATTTAACTTTCACATAACAGCACGTTTATTACACGAATGCAGCTTTAAAAGATGAAAGTGAGTTTTTTTATAGATAGAACTTCACTGGTTATTGGAACTATATCGTCGGGGGCACAGAGAATCATATGACAAAGCCATAAGGAAATCGAAAAAAAAACGAATACACGTGGTCTATTACAGCGTGAAGTATATATTTCAGTAAAGTAATTAAATATATATTTGTAATCCTTCAACGTGCTTCAATAAAAGGTTACGACCATTATCTAAATTTTATTTGGTGTCTGGAACTCAGTAAATACTTTGAAAAAATTGTGTATAATATTATAGAACCGATAGACTCTACTGACATACAAGAATTTATATTCATGAAACATATATAAGGAAATATATAGACAAATGTGCAAGAATGGCGGTTCACAGAAAGCGACCCATATTATCAAGTCCAACGTGACAATTAGGATACCGTCAGAGGCCCTGGCAATGATATCAATGAGAGCCCAGATCTCTCATTGAAACTGCCGATAAGCGTAACAGGCTGAAGTCGTTCGCTTTGTCTCGATGGTTGTGTAACTTACCATCTAGTGCGTTGGTAGAGTTAAATTATAAATATATGGTTATGGTTTCGTTAGGGGGCTTTATGGCTTTTATTTCATAAGTTTAGTTTAAATATTATAATAATAATTGTAAATAAATTTATTCTCGAGTTAAAATGGTCTTTTAAAGTTGATTAAAGTTAAAATTTAAAATGGCGAATTATGCACTGGAGGGATCGGGATACACCTGAACCAAAACTGAAGTTGGGTTGAGAAGTTCTGCGGTGGCGAGGGCCCTCGTGATGATCTCCAGGACGTCTTCTTCAGGCGGGAGTTTTCACCATGATGGCATGATGGAATTTTGATAAAGTGTGCCGCGATTTGACTTTAGAGAGCGACAATAAGAAAACTTGCGCACAACTGTGCGTGTAACCTGCCCAGCGACGTGGAGGCAACTCTGCTCGTCTGGCTTCTCCACATACTCTACTGACTACATACTCAGGTACAAAGGGCACGATATCGTGATTGGTGGATTTGTAGAAAAGAGAATTGATATACCAGCGATATCCGTCATGTTATTTGAAATGATCCATTTGATTTTCTACTGAGTAAAACGGGTATGTTTAATCTATGGTAAAATTGAGCAGTATTAATCGATACATTTGTGTCCAAGTTCACTTAAAGGTTTAAATGTTTTTTGTATAAAATAAAGACAAAAATTAAAAAAGCAATATGGTTTCTTCTTTGGTTATTTCAAATAAATTAAACTTATTCTTGTTCCCTCTTCTTTATTATACAAAAATAAAACGAGTTCGCACGCAGCACGCTGACGTGAGGGAAGTGAATTTCCACATACAAAACTTGTAAAACTCAAAATAAGTGTAAAAACATACATTTTTCCAATTTTTATTGAAATCTGAAAACATTGATTTTTGGATGTTCTGATACTCCTGGTTTCATTTACCTGCAATGCTGGGAATACAATTTTGGGCATTATAAGGTTAGGATAAGGTCCAGTCAGGCTTTAAAGTAGGCGTGAGGTTGTTGGAGATGATAAAAGTACACCAAAAATGAATAACAGGCTTTTCTAGTGTAAAACCCCCATAAGACAACGTATTGTGTTTGGTCGATACACATTTTCTTTAATAACTCGGTAAATATATATGCTAGAATGACGATAGAGGGCTTAAAAGTTTTGCCACTTTAATTACCATCTTTTTAAATTCGTTAATTTCACATCCGGGGTTTTTCTGACCCTTTTGGGGTCCAAAAACTCGAAATTTGAAAGATTAATCCCCAAAAAAGGGGTTTAGAGTTTTCCGATTGTTTTGCCCAACGAACTTGTCCAACCGATTATAGAAAGGTACGTCCCTACCAAATTTGAAGTAAATCGGACAAAAAATGCGACCGCTAGAGTGCATACACATACAATATATATATATATATATATATATATATATATATATATGTATGTATATATATACAATATACATATACATATACAATATATATATATATACAATTTTAAACGAACCCCCAAAACGTGTTCAGGGGGTCACGTTAGGAACTTCTATGGTGGTCCCGGGCTTAAGTTTCACCGTGCGGGTCATGCTAATAGTTCACTTTCCATAGGAAATTCACTAATAAGTTAGACTGTCCTAGAAAAAAGCTTAAATAAATCAAAATTGTTACTTTTTTAAGTAATAACAAACAGCTTTCTTGAAATTTAAAACGTTTAGTTTTATGCATTCCAAAATTCAAGTTGAGGCCCCTGGACTATATTCAATATGGGCTGCTACCAGTGCCGTGTCCGTCATGTCGGTAGCGCTATTGGAAATGTTTTTATTCGTTTTTCGTATCATTGTTCGTGTTGTGTTGTGACGGTTTTTAATTTTATGTTTTGACGAGTTGCAAGCTTTGATAATGTTGCGCTTGCAACGAAACATGTCAGCATGATTTTGTTTGACACATCGTGACTATTGACGGCGGGCAGATAACCTATCTAAGTTTATAAATTTACCCAAAATGTATCGTAACTGTAGGACATTTCGCAGGGATAAAACCAGATTTGAATATTTGTGCTTGGATGTTTCATATACAAATTAGAAGTTTCAATTTATAGGCAGGAACTTAAATAATTTGATACACTCAGCAACTCGAAAGGCATCCAACGGTTCAGTTAACGTCAAGGAAGACTAATGGAGCTGTTCTGAAGACGAGGAAATTTACAGGTGACAAAATAAACGCAATGGCGTAAAACCATCCAGTCGGGAACTTTAAGAGGAAACCTGGTAGCTTACTAATATAGGATGTAAGGCATATTGTTTGGAATAGTAACAACAGTTAACAAATAATATTTTAAGTTCTCTTAAATTTAAACAAATTTCTCTCAATTCGATTGAAACCAAGCCTATACATATGAGTGTTTTAGTGATGAGCTTACAAAATAAACGGTATCAGGAAACTGACACATACTTTCTATGAGTGTTTTAGTGATGAGCTTACAAAATAAACGGTATCAGGAAACTGACACATACTTTCTATGAGTGTTTTAGTGATGAGCATACAAAATAAACGGTATCAGGAAACTGACACATACTTTCTATGAGTGTTTTAGTGATGAGCTTACAAAATAAACGGTATCAGGAAACTGACACATACTTTCTATGAGTGTTTTAGTGATGAGCTTACAAAATAAACTGTATCAGGAAACTGAACCTACTTTCTATGAGTGTTTTAGTGATGAGCATACAAAATAAACGGTATCAGGAAACTGAACCTACTTTCTATGAGTGTTTTAGTGATGAGCATACAAAATAAACGGTATCAGGAAACTGAACCTACTTTCTATGAGTGTTTTAGTGATGAGCATACAAAATAAACGGTATCAGGAAACTGACACATACTTTCTATGAGTGTTTTAGTGATGAGCTTACAAAATAAACGGTATCAGGAAACTGACACATACTTTCTATGAGTGTTTTAGTGATGAGCTTACAAAATAAACGGTATCAGGAAACTGACACATACTTTCTATGAGTGTTTTAGTGATGAGCTTACAAAATAAACTGTATCAGGAAACTGACACATACTTTCTATGAGTGTTTTAGTGATAAGCTTACAAAATAAACTGTATCAGGAAACTGAACCTACTTTCTATGAGTGTTTTAGTGATGAGCATACAAAATAAACGGTATCAGGAAACTGAACCTACTTTCTATGAGTGTTTTAGTGATGAGCTTACAAAATAAACTGTATCAGGAAACTGAACCTACTTTCTATGAGTGTTTTAGTGATGAGCATACAAAATAAACGGTATCAGGAAACTGACACATACTTTCTATGAGTGTTTTAGTGATGAGCTTACAAAATAAACGGTATCAGGAAACTGACACATACTTTCTATGAGTGTTTTAGTGATAAGCTTACAAAATAAACTGTATCAGGAAACTGAACCTACTTACTATGAGTGTTTTAGTGATGAGCATACAAAATAAACGGTATCAGGAAACTGAACCTACTTTCTATGAGTGTTTTAGTGATGAGCATACAAAATAAACGGTATCAGGAAACTGACACATACTTTCTCCCTTTTAGCCCAACTTTAATGAATAAATTACTTTTTATTTACTAAATATAGAATACAAAGCACGCTCGAATGTACAGAAAATCTTGTAAACAAGTTGTTATCAAAAACATTCACCCAAATCCCTGTTTTTGAAGTACTGCAGAATTCATTGCTACACACGTGGTTTTAAGAGGGGAAATGCCCCTTATTCCCCTCCTAGGGTTATTAAGGGCAACATATTCCGAATTTCCTCTGTTGGTCAAGGCTAACTTGACAAGCATATCAAGTTTGAACGAAATTGATCAGTAAATAAGAGAGAAATAGTAATTTTTGTATTCCCCATAAGAATAACATTGGACAACGTACTGCGTTTACCGCAAAATGAAAATTTAAATGTTCTCCGCAACCAGCAATTCAAAATAAAAAATTATTTTGTTTTTGAGCAATTTTTAATGGTGAATATTAACATATTTTTATATTTATATTTTTTTTAATGAAAAATCCACAAAACTGAATCTTTGATATTTTAAGTCCTGTAATTTCTGAACCTGAATTTTTAGTGAAATTCGTTGAGAGCCGTTTTTAAGAAATGTTATTTTTCATGTTTGTTGGTGGTTTTGGGGGGATAATTACCCTTAAAAATCAAAAGGCAAAAAAATTAAAAAAATAGCTGGAGTTATCGTGGATTAGTACCTACATACCAAATTTCATAACAATCGGACCATTGGTTAGGGCTCTAGCTCTGTACACATCCATACAGACAGACAGACAGACGGACACACAGACATCACGTAGAAATCTCTTTTTTGGATTCAGGGAGCACCAAAACGAATATATCCACTAAAACAACAAAAATTCGAAAATTTTGCCGAAAACAACACTTTCTCCATATACTATGTATATGGGGGAGAAAGTAATAAAAAGTAAAGTGTAAAGAAATAACACCCATAAGAAGTTTGTTCTGAATCCCGATACACAGTAAACCTTGCTAAAGTGAGCCTATCAGCGAGTGTGTTCCCAGAGCACCTCATCCCTTACTGATCCCCGATACACAGTAAACCTTGCTAAAGTGAGCCTATCAGCGAGTGTGTTCCCAGAGCACCTCATCCCTTACTGATCCCCGATACACAGTAAACCTTGCCAAAGTGAGCCTATCAGCGAGTGTGTTCCCAGAGCACCTCATCCCTTACTGATCCCCGATACACAGTAAACCTTGCTAAAGTGAGCCTATCAGCGAATGTGTTCCCAGAGCACCTCATCCCTTACTGATCCCCGATACACAGTAAACCTTGCTAAGTGAGCCTATCAGCGAGTGTGTTCCCAGAGCACCTCATCCCTTACTGATCCCCGATACACAGTAAACCTTGCTAAAGTGAGCCTATCAGCGAGTGTGTTCCCAGAGCACCTCATCCCTTACTGATCCCCGATACACAGTAAACCTTGCTAAAGTGAGCCTATCAGCGAGTGTGTTCCCAGAGCACCTCATCCCTTACTGATCCCCGATACACAGTAAACCTTGCTAAAGTGAGCCTATCAGCGAGTGTGTTCCCAGAGCACCTCATCCCTTACTGATCCCCGATACACAGTAAACCTTGCTAAAGTGAGCCTTTTCAGCGAGTGTGTTCCCAGAGCACCTCATCCCTTACTGATCCCCGATACACAGTAAACCTTGCTAAAGTGAGCCTATCAGCGAGTGTGTTCCCAGAGCACCTCATCCCTTACTGATCCCCGATACACAGTAAACCTTGCTAAAGTGAGCCTGTCAGCGAGTGTGTTCCCAGAGCACCTCATCCCTTACTGATCCCCGATACACAGTAAACCTTGCTAAAGTGAGCCTATCAGCGAGTGTGTTCCCAGAGCACCTCATCCCTTACTGATACCCGATACACAGTAAACCTTGCTAAAGTGAGCCTATCAGCGAGTGTGTTCCCAGAGCACCTCATCCCTTACTGATCCCCGACACACAGTAAACCTTGCTGAAGTGAGCCTATCAATGAGTGTGTTCCCAGAGCACCTCATCCCTTACTGATCCCCGATACACAGTAAACCTTGCTAAAGTGAGCCTATCAGCGAGTGTGTTCCCAGAGCACCTCATCCCTTACTGATCCCCGATACACAGTAAACCTTGCTAAAGTGAGCCTATCAGCGAGTGTGTTCCCAGAGCACCTCATCCCTTACTGATCCCCGATACACAGTAAACCTTGCTGAAGTGAGCCTATCAGCGAGTGTGTTCCCAGAGCACCTCATCCCTTTCTGATCCCCGATACACAGTAAACCTTGCTGAAGTGAGCCTATCAGCGAGTGTGTTCCCAGAGCACCTCATCCCTTACTGATCCCCGATACACAGTAAACCTTGCTGAAGTGAGCCTATCAGCGAGTGTGTTCCCAGAGCACCTCATCCCTTACTGATCCCCGATACACAGTAAACCTTGCTAAAGTCAGCCTATCAGCGAGTGTGTTCCCAGAGCACCTCATCCCTTACTGATCCCCGATACACAGTAAACCTTGCTGAAGTGAGCCTATCAGCGAGTTTGTTCCCAGAGCACCTCATCCCTTACTGATCCCCGATACACAGTAAATCTTGCCAAAGTGAGCCTATCAGCGAGTGTGTTCCCAGAGCACCTCATCCCTTACTGATCCCCGATACACAGTAAACCTTGCTGAAGTGAGCCTATCAGCGAGTGTGTTCCTAGAGCACCTCATCCCTCGAGCTTTGCAGGATTTTGAACATACTTCTCTTCTCACTCAAAATTTCCTTCACCGATGTAAAACCAAACCTGATAAATCCTATATACATTGAAGTGTTGCAATTTTAGTCTTTGAAACATTTTAGCTTTGGGAAAATACGTATCTTAGTCAAAGACATAATTATTTTTTAATTTAATTCATTTAAAATTGGATGAGTACGCAGGTTTACTTTGAAGGGGACACTTAAGTATCGTAAAGATGATGTCGAAAATTATTGGTTCCCTTAACATAAGGCAGTTAGTTTAGTGTAGTTATTGATTTACTGTAATTCACCCGCTACGATAAAAGAACAAGAAAGGCAAAAATTCATACTATCACATTTATTCTCTTGCAGAACAATTGTTGTTTACCTCTATATTCCGAATAAGATAGATTAAATACAATGATATCCTGGCCTGTGTATATAAATACTGTCCATTCTTCTTTTAACCTGCCTTACCGATCAATCCAGTGTCTAGTTAGGTCTGCTCAAAACAGGGAGCGACGCCTGCAGCTGTAATTGACGTACCAGTTGTAGCTCTGAGCAATTTCCTTCCAACTTATAGTTAGTAAAGAACATCAGTGTTGTTCAACTCAATTTACTCTAGTGACTGAGGAAAGTGCCAAGGGGAATTGTCCATGATGATGTTGGGAGTCAACAATGAATTTAACTAATGATTTCCCGGTTAACAACCTACAAACTGTAAATGTTAACTTTTATTTTCCTGGGGTTTTATTTTTTCAACAAAAAACTCCTGTGAACATGAAATCAGTATTTTCTAGATACAGGAAAATTGTTTTCACAATTAAAATCGTAACTTTTAAGCCGTAGCACTTATTTGGAAAATGAGATTGTGCTATAAACGGCTCTAAGATATAACAATAGTACCGACACAGTGTATTATACTATTACTATTGAACTTGTGATTGTTCTGCTTATTTATACAAAAGACTATCATTTGCTCAACAAAATTTAACTTACGTACCTGTTTAGTACAGTTTATAAAAACTACATCAGGGTTACCACGATTTCTGAAACTTTTTCATCACCAGATCCTTATTTTATTTATACATAAAAGCCCCTTGCGGTATCAGAGTTTGTTAAAGTGTAAATACAAATATTTACGACATACATTTAAAAGCTTCAATCTTACGGTTGCACTCATAGCAAGGACTCGTATGCTGACCGGCACCTATCGGACTGATGTTATCTTCTTTGGCATGTGTCCACAAGTGACCTTTGAACCGAGGCTGTTATCAGTGAAGTCTAATATGATTATTTCCTTGACTACGTTTCATTACTTCATCGAAGGGGGTGAGTGAACTTAATTTAGATATTTCATTTAGCAAATCTGTTTTATCACGTTTCATGGCACTATACATTTCTAACTCTTCCAAAGTACTCATTAAGTGTCTTTAAACGAAAAAAATTCAGATTTTCAAATTAGTGTCAGAATTTCAAAATAACCGCAATGATGTATGATTGAAGTGCTGTTTAAGAACGACCCACTGCTCAACATAGTTCTCGAAGTCTTGGTAATTATGGTAATTTACATGGAATTTGCACGATTTTACTTATACAAATTTCAATTGCTCAGCTATGGTTCGAGGGATCGTTATAACCTTTATACCGTACTTTTTTGCTAAATTTTCTTTAATATATAGATATAGCTATAAGTGATTGCCAATGTTAACTTTGTTGAATTAAAATAGATTAGAAAGAAGAATATTAAATAATTTGCCGTTTGTAAGATATTAAGTTTAAATCATTGAAATTACAGCCATTTTGAAACGGTTAAAGATACGCCAAATATAATAGCAAATAAGCCCTGATCTATTGTAATACACATATCAAGTTTCAAATATGTACTTCAAGTGGTTCCTGATGCTTGCTGCATTGATTGCTGTCACATACAGGCAGACAGACCGACGTCTGCACAGAAAAACGAAGAGATTTAGGAAAAAATAGGACTTTTTTGCTGATTTGGATGAGTTCTATCAAACCCTGCATTTGTGCTATATATACTCTCATAAGACACACTGTATATATTTTGAAAGAAAGAAAACTTTAGGTTTTCCTGAAAGGATTCAAACCTAAGACTCTTGCAAAAAGTGTTTCAGTTGTGAATTATTATTTAAGGTACACAAGACATTTCAGCATCGTATCTCCTTACAGTTTGGGTATACCATACGTAACACGTAAGTCCAATCTGTATACATTGGTATAAAGTGACGTGTTGGGCCATGTAATCCTGTTGAGGATTGTCCCTAAGATTATAAGGTCAAAGATAAAATGCGTTACTACGTTCGATCCGAGATAAAAGTTCTGAACAAATATTTCCTAAATCAATCCCGGGGTGCTGGTATCAGCGATGATGATAAACAGAGAATTTCGATATGAAATACAGTTTCCGACTTCACTTCCCCAAAGCCAGTTTTTGTTCCTGGATTTTTGATTTTAATTTGTTCTTTAGAATTAAACGCAGTAAGCCTTATATACCTTCCTAGAAATCTGTTTCTGCTTTTACACATTAATATACGATTTTTTACCGGCAATTATTTTGCGTTTTAGTGGGAAATGTGTTCATACTTTTGTAGTGTAAGCATGTTTCTTTACTGTATTTAGAACAGCTGTTTACTAATTTTCAATGTTTATGTTTACTATTATTTATCCTGTAAAACTATTTATTAAAATGTAGTCTTGTTTTAAAGTTGAATAAAACCATATTCATTTGGTAAAACTCTTACATTTCATAACAATTTATTCAACTTTACTTTTATTTATCGTATTATCGATGATCTCTACTAAACACATCTTAATCAATGGATAAATTCTTCAACCCAGAACGCTTGTGCCTAGAGCCAAATGAACATCTTGCCGACCGGCAATGGGAACATTGGAAAGCAACATTTGAGAACTTAACTGAAGAAATATGTGCTACTGAAGAAGACAAATTAAAGCTTCTAATAGACTTTGTTAACTACAGCATACATGAAACAATTTCAGAAGTCAAATCGTATGTTGAAGCTATATCTATTCTCGACAAGCTTTTTATAAAATCAACCAATGAGATATATTCACGTCATCAGTTGGCGACGAGTAAACGAGAATCTGGGGAAAATATTGATCAGTATCTGCGGAAGCTTAAAGAACTCAGTAAACAATGTAATTTTAAGACTGTCACGGCCAGCGAAAACAAGAATGTATATATTAAAGACGCTTTTATTAGGGGATTAACCTCACAAACCATCCGGCAAAGATTGTTAGAAAACTTAAATCTCACCCTTGAGGAAGCATTTAATCAGGCAATTACATTGGAGGCGGCTGAAAATCAAGCTCTTTCTTATAACTCGATTCTTTACAATTCTCCCACTCAACCCACAACTGATCAAGTCAAAATCGACAATGTTGAGTCAGATTAATACTGAGTCAGATTAATACTGAGTCAGATTAATACTGAGTCAGATTAATACTGAGTCAGATTAATACTGAGTCAGATTAATACTGAGCCAGATTAATAGTGAGTCAGATTAATACTGAGTCAGATTAATACTGAGTCAGATTAATACTGAGTCAGATTCGTCTTCTCATCAAGCCTCCTCGCTTAAGAAGAGTGACTGTTACTTTTGTGGTAGATGTAGATGTAGGCACCCAAGAAACAGACGTACTGCTAAAGATTCGACTTGCAACATTTGTGATAAAAAGGGACATTGGGCAGTGGTTTGTAATTCTAAAAAACAATCTAGTAAAAACAAAGGAAAATATTTTCAAAACAAGAAGACGTAAACGTAGAAGTAAACTCAATGACATCTTCCATGCTTGCTGCGTCTCAAAAATGTCTTTCCAAGGCAACAGTTCCCCTGACTATTGACGGAAATAAAGTTAATCGATACGGGGAACTCTGACAGTTTTATATCTGAAGCTACTATCAAACGATTCAACATTCGAAAATATCCAACGAAACACGAAATATCTATGGCATCAACCAGTCATGTTTAATCTACACTCGGCCATTGCATTTTTGATATGGATTATAACGGACATAAATATCAGCAAGCAAAACTTCTAGTTCTTACTAACTTATGCGCTGATGTCGTAAAAGGACATGATATCCTTCGCCAACATTCAGCCGTAGAGTTAAAGATTGGTGGAGAACGTCCTCCCTTAAATGCGTGTAACCCACTTAGTGCCAAAGTAGCACCACCACCACTGTTTAGTAATCTGACTAATGATGTAAAACCTGTTGCGATGAAGTCCCGTCGCTACTCTGAGGAAAACAGCAAGTTTATCAAGAATGAAGTTAAAATACTGCTCTCTGAAGGAATAACTGAACCTAGTAGGTCACCTTGGCGAGCCCAAGTAGTTGTCAATAACGGATATAAAAGACGTTTGTTTATTGACTACTCCCTTGCCGCAGATAGAATCGTTTGTATATAACATCGCTCGGTACAAATGTGTTAGTACAATTGATCTAAAGGAGGCATATCATCAAATCCCTATCCTTCTTGAAGAGAGACCCTTCACTGCATTTGAAGCTAATGGAAAGCTTTACCAGTACACTCGTATTACTTTTGGTGTCACAAACGTGTTGCATGTTTTCAGAGAACTCTTGATCAGATTATAGAATCTAGGGGATACGTTTACCTTCCTCAACGATGTGACTGTTTGTGGCCGTAACCAGTCTGAACGTGATCGTAATCTTGATAGATTCATGGAAGCAATCAAGAAATACAGTCTTACTGTAAATAAAGACAAATGAAAATTCTCACAAACTAGCATTCCTGTTCTGGGTTTAACTGTACAATATACATGTACAGATATAATAAATATATATATATATATATATATATAATTTATTTCCCTTGGTTGAGATTTTAAAATTCACATTGCTCCTTAGTTTCACTAAACTGAAGAAGAAGTTTTAAAATTCATCCTTTTTATATATATACATTTGAACGAATGGTGTTTTTGGCATCTGGAAACCTAAAAATAAAAGTTATCATGGTCTCGGGCTTAAGTCTTGCCATGAGACCTACGGTAATAGCGGAAATTCGCTAAAAAGGATGAATTTTAAAACTTCTTATTCAGCTTAGTGAAACTAAGGAGCAATGTGAATTTTAAAATCTCAACCAAGGGAAATAAATTGTTGTTAGGAGTTATTGTATGCACTTAAGCCAAATGTCAGACAGACAGAGAAATAACAGCAACAAAACAAAGTAAGTAGAACACTGAATATTGCTGTGCTTGAGTAATTAATGCCCGAGCACTGTTCTTCAATGAATAGAGGTTGACAGCTGAATGGCAAGTTTTGTCGGATAAAAACATTGCATTCTTCATGACAAGGTAGTCTGCTCCTGGTCTTGTTACTAAGAAACTCTTCTTATCGACTCCCACGCCTCGACCTAAGCTATTCAAACTAAGCTGTTCAAACTTGCCAACTGACTTCAGCCTTATCTATGATATCAGTTACTTAATAAAAATAGTTTACTTCAGTGCAGAGTTATCTCAAGAATAGTTTTAGCAATACTTTCAACAAATTATTTCAAGGCCTTATTTCACAGGCCTTACCCTGAAATATGTATTGTTTATGATAAAAACAAATTTGATAATTATTTTAATCGAATATACATATAATTTGAGAAAAAATAATCAAATACTTTAAAATTCAGTTACCCACAAACGTCAACTCTTCCGCCTCAATTCAAAGTGTTACGCCACGGGAAAAAGTTTGGAAAACTTTACAGTCACACACAAAGGGTTCAATTTTAGACGAGAATTCCTCGTCACCGGCTTGTGAGCTAAGTTAAATTGAATTTGTTACCAAACTTAAACGGAAATTTATAGACGGACGGTCTGCAAAACTTTATTACCCACCCTGAAAATGTGTTGCGGGTATTAAATTTGAAATGTATACTTTAGAACCCTGATATAAAATTATTTGCAATTATTTCTGCTTAATTAGATTTCCAAGCAATTTCTTTAGTGTCATAAATAAATAATTTTCATTGTATCTCAATAGACAAACCTCTGCTTTGAAATTCTAGGAATTTTTACAGATAATTTGAATTCATACTAAACCTGCCCCAGGGATAAAATATGAATGATATCATACAAGTTTAATTTTCTCCGTTTTCTCCGTTTAATTTTCAAAACGTTTTCTTCGTAAACTCGTTCATCCTGAGATTAATTTCTGCCGCACTGTTTCTATCTGCTTGAAGGAAACGAATAACGCTTTGAAATTCACACTTGGCGGGAGAATAGATTGAAGCATCAGAATCAGAAATAACAAATTGTTATGTGAAACAAGTCAGATTTGAAACTAATACTTAATACTAAATTGACTGTTTTAAAAATTTTCTCAAGCAAACAAGTGCACATTTCCTTCACATATGTGTGCAGTCTGACAGGAATTCATCCACCGAGTACGGACACCTTTCAGTCAGAATTTGTGTCACCTTTTTAAGAAAAATGCTTGCACTGGCTATGTTTTTCAGGTGCCGGGACAGAGCATTGTATAATCGTAGAGTATAGTAGTGGATGCCATGTTTTATTTGTTATGCGTTCGCAACTCAACTTAGAGTGACGGTATGAACCCGAAAGTGACAGAGCGTTTGGCCCATCAAGTAAACATTACCCGCCTACTGCTTGTCCAGTGTTTACGCTGTGCGATTGTACAGACAAGTTAGTTCGTTTCGTGACGTTACAATGAGCGGGAAAGTCCCTGGCCCACTGAGGCTGTTTTAGGGCGCTTGGGCCCTCTTCAGCCGTCGGATAGGGTTTGTTGGGGAAGGGGAGATTGACACACTGCAACAGGACTTTTTTTGTCTGCTACAGTGGCCACACTGCCGACAAGTCAATCTGATGCCAGGTGATGGGAGGGGTGGAAGGAGGGACTCACTGCGACAGGACTTTTTATGTTTGTTTTATAACGAGTGCCTGTCACAGTGGTCGGGAGTTAGGGGTGGTTTACATGGGGTTTAGTGGTGGGGGTGATGGTGCGGGCTGTTGGTCGAGGTTGGCAAGGTGGTGGATCGTAAGGCTGGGGCGGTCGGTGAAGTAGAGTTGAAAGTAAGGTTGGAGGATGTCGGAGGTGCGGGCTCTGTCGAGGTAGGTGGTGTTGAGGTGGTGGAGGAAGCCTCTGAGTTTAGGGATGGAGTGGGCTTCGTAAGCCGTATGTTTACGGGCCCAGGGTGGGAGGTGGGAGGCAAGGCGGAGGGCGCGTCTCTCAGTGGCCTCAAAGCTTGAAAGGAAGCTGTTCGGGGCGGTTAGAAGGAGCGGGTGGGCGTATGTCAAAACAGGACGGATGACTGAGGAGTACAGGCGGGCAAGAGTGGGTTTGGAGCAGCCACGGCTGCGATGGTTCAGGATACGGAGGGCACGGAGACGGGTGGTTGCTCTCTTCTTGGCATCGCGGAGATGAGGGACGAAGGCCAGTCTGGAGTCTAGGGTGACGCCGAGGTAGGTGCAGGATGTTTTTAGGGGGAGACGGACGTTATTGAGGAAGATGGGATCTCTCTTGGTGCGGGAGAATCGGCGGGCGTGGAAGTTGAAGAAGCAAAGTTGGGTTTTGGAAGCGTTGAGGAGGATGCGCCATTTGTTGCAGTAGGAGAGGTAATTTAGGAGGGTTTTGGAGGTTTTCCGGATAAGGGTATTGTGGTATTTTTCTGAGATCCAGAAGGCGGTGTCGTCAGCAAATTGGACAAGGCTACAGGAGGTGGTGGGATTGCGTGGAATCGGGGCAGGGAGGTCACGGACATAAATGATGTAGAGGAGGGGACTGATTATGGAGCCTTGGGGAACGCCGGCACGTGAGATGTAGGCGCATTCTGGCATTCGCCTAGGTGAGATGAGACGTTCCGTACAGAATCAACTCAGAATGGCCGGTCTGGGATTTGAACTCGGGACCTCCTGAATGTAAGACTCTCTTAAAACTGTGCTACCTCACTCGGTTCAGATTATGAAGAGTTTGCGATCCCCAGCTATGCAATAGCGTAGTCAACTATTTATCAAAATGTTCCTGAAATGTGGCTTGTTTCATTCAAGTGTGGCTGGCAGTTATTACTACGGTGGTAATGCATCACATGGCTTGATATGACTTGATTGTTTGGTATTTAATATATATATATACAGCTTCTCGTGATTGGTGCCAATTAGGTTGGTATGGATGAAACAATATATGATTAGCAGCTTTGACTGTCGATGGAAGCTCCTCATGTTTCATCGCGGTGTTTGTGATGTTATTTTTTCATTAAGTTGCACGTGCTATGTGGCTTTCTGTGCTTCACGGTATAAATGCTACGTATCGTGGATTCAATGAATATTATGACTCGTGTGAATTATGCTTAGCGCCCTCTTTGGTTTGTAATGCAAGACTAAATTATGAATCGTACAGTATTTAATGTACAGCTCAGTTTAAACTGGAGCCAAAATAAAATAACAAGATTGTCGATATTTCACGTAGAAAATTCAGAACAAATTCTATTTGTTTTTACGTTGTTTTCGGTAGCCTTAGTGGTAGTTTGTCTCCATTTGACACACATCAGCGTGTTCGACGAAATATTTGAGTTAAAATTACCTTAAACACTTATCCAGCCTCAGCTGAGACCTCCCATTATATTAACTCAAGTTTAGACAGCGGACAAATATCTGCTAGGGGTCTAGCACTCACAGTTTTTCGCTCTGTTTTACTCCATTGTTTAACTGACATTATTATTAATTACGCTTATTAATAGCATCCGTATTATAATAATTACATACTGTTAATTTTTCGTAGCTTTAACATGCTGCAGGCCATTATTTTTTCATTATGTTGTACAAATCTTTTAATAAACCCAAAAGAATAATTTCTCCTATCTACCTGTCTTTATCAATATGTCCTTCTCTGGTGGAAAATGTATTAACTTTTACAATGTTAAATAACGTGTATTTACTAGTTTGCAGAACAAACTTTTAAGTTTATGTTAAAAAATGTTTATCACAAATTCCAGTGGAGTTACATTGTGCTGTAAAAGGGCTTTATTTTACGTGAGCTTATAGTGGAGTTTCATTGTGCTGTAAAAGAGCTTTATTTTACGTGAGCTTATGTTATAAAAGGTTAAGCAAACTATTGTTAAAAGAGTTCCGAACATTTTAGTTAAAGTACGTTTTTTATGGTGCATAAAATATTTTCTGTTGTTTTCCCCTATTTATGCCTTTGAAATTTATCTGTGAACAGAGGACAATAGAAGAACAACTTTCCATCTAGCATGGCTGTAATTTACTTAATATTTAGATATCAAAAGTGGAGAATAATCTTGTATATTTTTCATAGGGTCAGAAGATTATTTTAGTGGAACTAACCGTAAATGAGTCTTTATAATACTGGCATCAGCTAATGATTTTTTATGGCATCCTAACAGTTTAAATGTAAGTGTTTCCTTTAAAATTCCGTTTGGTAAATTAGTTCATACAAAAAACCTAACAACGTAATAGATTTACAAGCAATGGGCGTTGTTTTTAAAATAGATCTTCGTAGTAACATTTTACTTTGTCTTTGATATTAATAATTTTAGATCGCAATCTTTATCAATTGCAAGTTAACATTACAGTTAACATTATAGCCTTCAGTTCACAACAGATGGGTAGGTCATTCGATTAAATATCGACCATCGTATTGTTGACTATCGATTCTAGCTCTTTGTGTTGTAACATAATACAAATTAATTTACGTGTAAAATATAACAACTTTTGCTGTAGTTCGTGACGAAATTATAATAACCTAACCTAACTCCGCAGATTGCTGTACGGTGGCTCTTCGTTGTGCAACATATTACAACAAGTAAATTAATATTGATCTAAAAAATCTAAAGTAAACTTTAAAAAAAACTAGACCTTAAATGGTAAAGTTGAACACAATAGTATATATATTTGACAATAATAATACTTGAACAAAATAACGTAAAATAACAAAAATGCAGACCCCAAAAAGTAATCAGCAAAAGTGGAATTTGAACCCGGGACCGCCTGATCGTGAGTCCAATGTCCAATACTGAATCCATTGATCCACCAAAACGTGAAGAAATGGGAAAGTTAAAATTTAAGAAGGTGTAATCATCTAGTTGCTAGATGAGTAGTCAACTACGATAATCAGTAGTCAATAATACGATAGTCGATATTTAATCGAATGACCTTCCCCTCTGTTGTGAACTGAAGGCTATCCTACAGGGATATAGCTAATGGTCCACTATTTATATTTTATAGATGTTTTGTCGTGCAAACGTTAAAACCCCCAGCGTGTAAAGGATGCGTGAAATCCTCTTAAATCTTCACAAACCTGAAGTTAACTTTTATGGGCGAAAGTGTTCAAATTAAACAATATAAAGACAATAACTTGCAGTCTCTTTACATAGTGACTCATTTAATTTTAATTTAACATTGCATTAATAACCTCAAATACAATAGTTTTAAGTAATCAAAAAACAGCGGAGTATCACAATTAAAATTGATGTTAGGACATAGTATTAATTTTAGCACTAGCACTGTATTAATTCTAAGCATGGGAATTTACAATCACATTTAATGGCTAACGCCAACATTATAGATAATTAAACCCTCTAGTAGTTTCGCTGGTTGCATTTTCACTAGCTCAGACTCTTTTCGTTATCTGGATGAGTCAAAGTGAATGATAACATATGCATACAATACAAATATTACAAAGTTGACAGTTTTGTTTCCCGTTATTAATATTGGTCATTAACCTTCCGTTATTGGTTATAACAGTGATTTTTAACACCTCCAAGCAACGCCTGTGGAAACAAGGAACACACGAAATGAAATGTCAATGCACTTAAATACTAGGCGAAAACATTTGTTTGGTTTTTTTCTATGAATTGTCTATTTTAAATCATAAGCGTGTTTATTTTTTACACTGTGACAGATTTAGTTTTCACCGGTAAAAAATATGATTGAATGAAAATTTAATCAAACACAGAATCTCTTACAAAAATGAACTCTTTGAAAGATGTCAATGCCATTTGCCAGTTCCGGCCTAAAGGCTTTATCAACAGTCATATTCATTTTCATGTTATATAAATCTAATCATGCAAAAAGTTGTAATTAACCGTCAATGGAATGAGCGAGGGGTCGTATTATGGTATAACATTGACCTAGGGCTATTCACAGTTTTGTTACATCATGAAAGCACAACCTGTACACTCCGTGCAAGTACAACATATTGCAACTTTACATGAATCTGGCCAAGTTTTGTTTCATGAAAAATAAATAATGACCCCTCAAGCGCATGAAGATATTAAGTTGTATATATAAAAGGAAATTATTAAATCTTTTATGGTAAAACATATAAAGAATAGTAATAAAGCTGGGATGTATCGAAGTGATTTTAAAAGTTTATAATTTGAACATGTTAAATTGGTGTGTGTACGAATAAAATATAGTCCTTATATTTTGCTGACTTTTTTAAGTAATTATTGTACGTACATTTTACTGTTCTACTCAAGTTAATATACGAGGAAAAATATTCTAGCGATGAAGATATTCAAATCGAAGACTGTCAATAGTAAGGTATAACTGTAGTTATTTTGTTAAATCATTTTAAAGTTTTGTTACGTATTAATTCCACAGCTTAAAACCAACGAAAATGAAAAGTTGTTCCTATTTAATTCCCTTTGTATCTACAACTTACACTGTGGCGTATGATTAAAACCTGCACGCCCGATTATGACTTATTCCATTTGGGAGTTATAACAATTCAAACTGTAATATTTCCAATTGGAATTGATCCTGTAATAAGTATAACCGGTCTTCGGCTCAGCAGCCCCCTCACCGCCCTCACCGCCCACACCCCCTCAGCTCCCTCACCGCCCTCCCTATCTTCTTAACTTTAAAATTTTTCATAAATTATGATAATAAAACCCGATTGTTACAGTTGTTTTATAACCAGTACGTCTAACTTATATTGTATATACATGTCCATTCTTCTATAAAAAATTAATTTATGATTTGAAATTTAGTTTAGCCTATGCTAAACCTTATATGTATTTTCACTCACTAAAGAAATAAATAAATATTTCACTGTGTAGAATTGCATTTCAAAATATTAATGAAGCCTCCCCTGAGGAAATAGTAATGCAAAAAGTAATTTTATGCTTCAGAAAATTCATCCCATTTTTATTTATGACACATTTTGTATGCAGTTGTTTCAGAAACAACAAAGGTAAATGTTACCTCTCTTTACAGTTGTCTCTTATGGACAAAGGTTTCTATTTCACATCGTAATATTCTCTTTGGGCGTTTTCATATTCTCTTTGTAAATTTGTATTCTCTTTCCTTCCAGGTTCTATAATATAAACTCTGCTATTTTTCTTTATGACAGATTACGATATAAAAAATGTATATAAGCACTCAATCAACTATTAAATCTTTATTTGCCCCGAAAATTAGTCACGTTTCAAAGACGATTAATAGAATTCAAGATTAATTAAAATTCTTCTCATTGTTCCAGTCTGTATTTGTCAATTTAATATATATATATATTTTAAAAATACTAATGTATTGTAAATTGCATTGCATTGTATTGTTAACGTTTGTAGATTGTATTGTATTGTTAATGTAAGTAGATTGTTTAAAAAAACTTGAGTCTGATGATGGGATACACAATATTAAAATTGACCAATCATTACGGGAATTTTCGTTTTGACTCATCTGGAAGTACAATAAAAGATAAATAGTTATATGATTTCCTTATTATTTTAGTCACATCTCGCAGTCAGAAAGCACTCAGAGCAAAAATAAGAAACGTCGTTTGTTGGATATTAGTATCAGCTTACCCCAAGGATCGTGCTCGGTCCTATTCTATTTTGTATTCGTCTTAATGACATTTGTAATGGCATATTCAATAGACACCTGACACCATTTTGTGATGGCGCTGCGTTGTTGTACATTGCTAAACCTTTCACTGCTACTCAATAAATCATTTACTAAACCTTTTGATGAATCGTATAACAAATTCAGTATGATTTAAATATAATATCTCTGGTAAGCTTTTACTTAATGTTTCAACAAACAGTTAACATGCATATTTATCTTTCTCAACCAACACCAAATAATATGTATCATACATATTATTTAGTTTTCCTATTTATTATTTTAATTTGTATTAATTTATTTTTAATTTCTGGCATTAAGATGACAGAACATGCTAATCTTAAATACCTTCTCCATACCGACCTGTGCAAAGCCAACCCAACCAGCGGTGTCACTTACAGTTTTATTTTTCCATAATTCATTTACAACTTCTCCTTCAGCTCTATTATCGGTTTTATCATCTCTTCTTTAATTTACATATTTATTAAATTCACTCATGCCTAGTGATGCGTCGATTATCCTGTTTTGTTGATACGTGTTTGTCTTCAAACAGTTCCTCTCATCTCCTCAGGACATGTAGCTCACGTATCATGAACTTATAACAAAATAAACACTGCTGTTTGCAAATACGGGACACAGTGATTTCAATTTCATAGTGGTTTAGCTATGGATAAGTTGTGCCTTAAACCTTATACATAAATATGATATGAGAAATAATTTTATGTTATTTTAGTCTTATAGAATTCCTCTCCTGATGGTTACAGAGCTAATGCATTAGAAAAAACTAAGGAATTTTATTAATTAAATACTCGTATTATATGTTTTTGTTGGAGCAATCATCCTTATGGCTTAGGTCTACCCCTTCCACGCAGCGCTGGGAAAGGGCTTGCAGTATTACCCTTTATGTTAAAGGGGATTAACATAAACCCTTTAATTAAAGTGTAAGTATAATATTAAAGAGAAAAATATCTACAAATGTACTTTTTAGCGAATTTCCCCTATAGGGAAGAAGCTATTACCGTAGGTCTCATGGTAAGACTTAAGCCCGAGACCATGATAACTTTTCATTTTGAGGTCCCCAGATGCCAAAAACACCATTCGTTCAAATTTTTATATATGTATATATATATATATATTTATATATATATATTTATATATATATATATATTTATATATATATATATTTATATATATATATATATGTGTCCGTAAGCACGATAACTCTCGTAAAAAAGGTCCGATCTTAATGAAATTTGGTACAAATGTGTAAAGTACCATTTATTTGAACGAGTTCGAAAACCAGATGAATCGCACCACCCAAAGGGGGGTTTTTGGGGGGTTTTGTACCCCAAAAATGTGTTTTTGGGGGTTTTCACATGTAATTTTAATTTAAATCAAATTTTAATTTATACCATTGAATTCAGCTTAAAAAAACAAACAATTTGGTATTTTCATCATTGCTCTACGTCAATTGGTTACCGAGATATTGAAAGTGCTAAACACAGTACGTTGTCTAATGTTATTCTTATGGAGAAAATGAAAAATTGTATATCTCGCTTATTTATGAACATAAACTGGCGAAATTTGGTATATGGCTTGATCTGGTTGTGGTTTATTGTTGTTTGCACAAAAAAACAATTTTTCGCCTATGGTTCCTGTAGCAGCAAACCTAGGTACTTGGTCCCCATGTTATTCTTATGGAAAATACTTAAAATGTTATATATCGCTTATTTATGAATGTATATGGAGAAACTTGGTATGTGACTTCACTAAGATGAGTTCTATTGATATTTGCATAAAAACCCATTATTTTGTGTGCCTTGTTGCAGCAAACCTGCATACTCATCCCCAATGTTATTCTTATGGAGAATAATTAATATTTTAAATATTGCTTGTTTGTGAATACATTTCTTATGAATCCTGTTAAGTGTTTTAATGTGTTATGTTATGTTATGTGTTATTCATTGGAAATTCGCTGAGTATGCAGGTTTGCTGCTACGGGGGTATTTATTTTATTTGACTGAGTTGCATTTACAATCCCTTTTAAATGTACGAAAATGAGCTTTTTTTAAACTACAACTTAAGACAGAAAAATTATTTGAAATTCTAAAAAAGAGCACAAGTAGAATTAACTTTCTTCTATCAAATCCCGTTTACATGATATTGATAACGTAATCATCATAGCCGTAAACAGGAATCCCGCGGACCTCCGCACTGCTCCTTTTTCCTATCTTAAGCTGGGTTTTCCTAGGCGCAGAACTTTTCGGCAGCGGAACGCGGAGAGCGAAGAACGCTGGCCTCTCCTCACCATGTAATCAAATGGCGCTGTTTTCCTAGACAGCGGGATTGTTCGGCGCCGCGCCGTGGATTAACTTTGTCCGCTCCCGGAGTAGAGGAGTCCGCTCTCCGCCGCGGAAAAGTGTTGAGGTTATACTCTACTGGTGTCCTTTGATTTTGTGTTGTTACAGATTGAGTTCGGGTTAATTTAGGGCGTCAGATGACAATAAACTTGCTGAATGAATACAAGGCCATCCAATCTGGAGTAAGACAGGCATAGTAACCAACAGATAGTTAAATCATTAAAAAAATAAATGTACTTTTAAAATAACATAATATTTGCTATGTACAGTACATAATAATGTACTGTTGTTTTAGCTTCAATAATAGGCAGTTTTATTGTGTTTTAAAAGTAAACTGTCAATTGTTTAAAATTATAACCTTTGCTATCTCTTCTTTTACAAATTATTACTTGGTTGACAATTGGTTGAGGATATTTTGAAAACATCAAACACAGTATACGTTGTGTGTTGAAATAGACCTACGTTTAAAAACATATTATTTTGTTTTATTGCCCTTGGTGATATCCCCTCAACAGTTACAACCAAAATGAGCTAGGTTATTCCGCAGTCGGTCACCGAAAAGTCCGCGTCTAGGATATCCGCTGAGCTGAAACAACGAGCGGAGAATCTCCGCGTTCCGCACTCCGCTGCCAAACTGTTCTGCGCCTAGGAAACCCCAGAATTTGTCTTGTATCTATACGCGGCAGCGCAGGTTTTTCCGGAGGGTCGATCGGAGCCTTATGTTAGTTGGCGTGTCAGCGCCAGGCCCGGTGAACTCTTGTGTACCAACCCTGATGCCTTCACCTTAGGGATCACCAGGAGCTGGCACACAAGCGTATCAACCCTTCAGGATTATTTGGCCTTTTATAAGAACATCCTCCATTATTTTTCAATACACTATTGTCACTGTTAAATAACTGAGGATATGAATAGGGTGTTCAATTTATTAGTGGTGAAGACTTCGGCATTGATAATCATAAGGAGGAAATTTATTTCGCGGTTTATCTCAATAACTCTAATTAATAACAGTAATAGCACCGATTAAATCTTCACGAAGTCCATGTGTAAAGAGAGTTATGCACAACCCCATTTATTAATATATGGCATTATAATAAGTTCAATATTAATATAGGAGCATTGTTACCAAACTACAGTTATAGCACTGACGTTTTTAGGAATTTAATACAAATTACGATGTACGTTACATTCGAATTAATTTATTTTAATCTTTTGCCTTTTTTACAAACACAACCAACAACTATTTCTCCGTTTAGTAAGTGAGCGACCAATATCAGTGACACGTTATGGTTTTCCCATCTGCCCAGTAAAGTTTCAAATGTTTAACCAAAAAGGTTAAAGGCTTAAGACACTTAATTGAGTTAAATACAAAATACAACAAATAAATACATCATTACGAATAGATCAACTTCTATTGAATGCATAATTTTCATAGGTAGATTTGCAGGATAGTTCTAAGTTCTGTTTATCATTTTACATTTGTTTTTTGTACTTTTATAGTTTTTTTATCATCCTGTACGAAAAGCAGCTGTTTTTGGGATTGTAATTTATCCGTAAAATCGCGTTTTTTATACTTTATTTTTTCTTTACTCATGAAACATTTTTAGAATTACTATGTGAAATTAATTAGTGGAATTTGTGTATTTATTTAAGCATTATTTCAGGTTTGTTTTCCCAGCTTTCTTGTTTAATAGCTATAACAAACATTTTAAATGGTTCTCACAGAGTGCACATATTTGTCTTTGTGTGCTGATACTGTCACTGCCTTGTTACGTCGTGTGGTATTATATTGAGAGCGACAGTGGTAATTTGCATCAGTAATCCATATGGTAATAATCCCGAAACGACCTGCTCAATCACGCTGACATGTCATATTGCATCTTCAGTCAAACAATTGTTCAATAATTAATACTAATTTATTGAATGGTTCATAATTACATCAAGCGTTCTAATTACAAATACGCCCACTTACTTTGTCAAGTAGGAAATTTTAATCACAATTTGGAAAGAGTTTTGTTTATCTTCATTTTTGAAGTTTTAATTTTGCAGTCAAATTTGGTTTCAACGGAAAGATTTTCTACCCAAGAAGTGCTTTTTGAAGTTTAGACAAATTTAATCTACGATTTTTCCATTCAAGTTTTAAGTGTTCCAATACAGTATAATCATTTACACTTCTGTAAAGGACTTGGAGCTAATTAATTACTAAAAAACGAGTTCAGGGAAAAATCACGCGAATTTTTTTCATTCAAATGACAACAAATTATTATCCTTTTAAATCTTTGTTGCTTTCTTGAATATTTTGATCTGTTTTACAGTTCGAAATATTTTATAGTCAGAACATTAACCAAGTACCTTTAAGCTAGCGATGTTGGACGCCAATCGAATCAAACACGGTCTACATACCTACCCCAAGGGGACTTGCCTTTCTGTTTCTGCTCCAAGAGTTAATAGCTGTTTGCATTTCCTTTCTCTTACATCAACTTTAACTTTTATCCTTTATATTACATTAAAAATAAATTATCTAATTTAAGTTTATGTACCACTAAACCAACACAAATCTTGCAGACCTTAAAATAGGTAAATGAAGAAGATTTAAGAAGATTGATTGTAACTATAGAATAAAAAATAACTGAGATATTGTGATTTCTAAATGTTAAAACTTTTTTGCCATTTCTGGTATAAAATATCATGTTTTAACTTATAAAAATCACAATATCTCAGTTATTTATCATCCTATAGCTTCAATCTTCTTAAAACAATTTTTAGGACAAAATGACACAACCACCTTAATTTTTATAGTTTTTCCTAAATATTACGGTTTTCAAGATATTTATTAAGACACACACCTTCCTGATTATTGACAGACACACACCACTCCCTGATTATTGACAGACACACACCACTCCCTGATTATTGACGGACACACACCACTCCCTGATTATTGACAGACACACAACCTCCCTAATTATTGACAGACACACAACCTCCCTGATTATTGACAGACACACACCACTCCCTGATTATTGACGGACACACACCACTCCCTGATTATTGACAGACACACAACCTCCCTAATTATTGACAGACACACAACCTCCCTGATTATTGACAGACACACAAACTCCCTGATTATTGACAGACACACAACCTCACTGATTATTGACAGACACACAACCTCCCTGATTATTGACAGACACACAACCTCCCTGATTATTGACAGACACACGCCCTTCCCTGATTATTGATAGACACACGCGCTCCCTGATTATTGACAGACACCCCAAAAAACTATCAATGGAATGGTGTTGAACTATCAGCTGTGAGAAAATCTTGCAATTAAAACTAATCAAATCACTTTGTCCAATGGCATGAGTACGATGAGGAATGACTGTGTTGGTGGTAAATTCCCCTTATCCGTTGGTTTAATAACTGGCAATCAGTTGTCTGCGTCCAGTACGTTTCCCTTTTGACGCGGAATTTAACTGGTCCATTCCTCACAAAGTTTGAGCTTTTAATTGAATTTTTCCAAAACCGCTCTTTCAGCGGTATCAACATTATTTACAATTATCTTTGAGAGTTCGATTCCATCGCTCGGTGAGATATTTTAAAATTGTATCAAAAATACTGTAACTACTTAAACTAACAATTACTTTAACAAATAAAGTAGAGTAGAAATCGCTAAATTTTAAAGACATTCTTCCAAATGAGTAAATAAAGTTAAAAGGGAGTCTAAAATAAATCTAATAATCAATATAAAATACTGTCAAAAATATTAAAAGGTTACCGGTCCTATTTCTTTCCACATCCTGGAAGAATGATTTTATCCTAATGTATGTTTAACTTGTAATATATGTCTTGTTCGTTCAATCAAAGAAACTCTTAGGCATGAAATCCACATGATAAGCCTTGACTTACCCTCGAGTTAGAGGAGGCAAAGTTTTGACGTTGATGAATCTCTTTCGGCTAAAGGGCTGCCACAAAGATGGACGGCTTATTCTGCCACGTTCAATCAATCAGAGCAATCTTCAGCAGTTGCGGGACTCTTCAAAACTGGCTTCATCTTTTAGAAGGAGTCTTTAGTTTGTTGCGGCTTTTTCATTATATTTGCTAAATTGTATTCAACAATCTTAACATGCGTTTATCATCCAGTATAAATTCAATAAAAAGTAGTTCATAGATATGAAACCTAAAATTAAATTTTTTACGTTATCGCAACTGCTGAGTAATTATTAGAAGACACCATAAACAATCGTATGGTAAAATTATCTAAACAGGTGTACCATTTTTTATGTTTATGAGGTGTTACAGTTTTAAACTGTTTAACCAATTGTAAATTAAACCAAATGTTTATATAACTTGTATTTATTTTTTTATTTTCTAAATGTGCTTAATCTAGCTTATATTTTAAGGAGTGAAGAGAACAGGCGACCGTAGGTGGTAGATCACCAGAGTTTGGACCGTTCCCTATTAAAACGTTAAAATCGCCATTGGATTACAAACTTGTTTACTGAACTCATCACAGGTGAGCGGTCCTTCTGAGGGCACGAAACCTCAAGACTGGTAGCAGCTGAATTAAATATATGCGCTATAAACAGAGCTGCTTTTAATACTATTCCATTATTTGTTTATATCTCACTAAAAGAAAATCTGTACCCAAAGATCTGCAACACCTCTTAATGTTTTTGGACTAAGGTATCTTAGGAGGAATGTTAGTTGCCCTGTGGCTCGAATCCGAGCAAGTCTGTAACCAGCGAAACGTTTCTACAGTTGTCAACAAACATAATAAAACATCTGATATTAAAACGGATGATAGCATCTGAGAATAATGCGGATAACATACTATCAATCAACATGTAATTCCGCCGTCGGATAGCGCCACTGTTCCGAAAATTCAGCCCTTTACTGTATTTCAGGGATGCCAATTCTTGAAATTCTGAGACGTATTCGCAAATCTACGTATAAATAAATTCCTTTAATCTGATACCTAACGTTAAAATCCGTCCAGCCGTTATAGAGTTATGACTGTGAAGAAAAAACCCCCAAAGCGTAGGATTATTACCGAATATTTAGGAATAAATTAATCTAACTTACAATAGAACATGCGATACAGGATAACATTATTTAATTCCTTGTAGCTTAAAGTGTTTCTTGCTGTTCTTGTTTAACAAAACTGTACATTAAGTGTAAAATGTTACGCGTGTTAATTGAATATGCAGTGCAACAGTGTCACAGTAATAGTTATAATAAAACAGTTATAATCTAACAGTTATAATCAATGAAACTAATCGAGAAATCAATGCCGTTTCTCAAAGGTTTTTGTTCCTTTTCCAATTTGACACCAGACTGAGTCTGTAGAAGGCCTTCGGCTTACGAGTTATCCAGGGAGGTATTCGGAATACTTTCACTCCTTTCAATTTGATTTGCCTCGGAAATGTAGCAAAGGAAAAACAAGATTTCCATGACTCCTTAAAGTCATCAAAATAATCCAAAATAATTCTGCCCATAAAAACTGCCCAATTTTATTTGTTTACAGTTTACCTATAACCTTCTCTGTTATTTCATCACAAATTGTATACCGTAGAACATGTTAAAGCCAGTAAGTTTGTTGTGGTGAGAGAGAAGCGCTCCGAAGAACATTAGCATGACCCAGCAGTACATCAGAGCTGCTCAAGTCTGTTGGCATCAAGTGACTATTAGCTCTGCTCCAAAGAACATTAGCATGGCCCAGCATTACATCAGAGCTGCTCAAGTCTGTTGGCATCAAGTGACTATTAGCTCTGCTCCGAAGAACATTAGCATGGCCCAGCAGTACTTCAGAGCTGCTCAAGTCTGTTGGCATCAAGTGACTATTAGCTCTACTCCGAAGAACATTAGCATGGCCCAGCAGTACATCAGAGCTGCTAAAGTCTGTTGGCATCAAGTGACTATTAGGTCTGCTCCGAAGAACATTAGCATAGCCCAGCAGTACATCAGAGCTGCTCAAGTCTGTTGGCATCAAGTGACTATTAGCTCCGCTCCGAAGAACATTAGCATGGCCCAGCAGTACATCATAGTTGCTCAAGTCTGCTGGCATCAAGTAACTATTAGCTCCGCTCCGAAGAACATTAGCATGGCCCAGCAGTACATCAGAGCTGCTCAAGTCTGTTGGCATCAAGTGACTATTAGCTCCGCTCCGAAGAACATTAGCATAGCCCAGCAGTACATCAGAGCTGCTCAAGTCTGTTGGCATCAAGTGACTATTAGGTCTGCTCCGAAGAACATTAGCATAGCCCAGCAGTACATCAGAGCTGCTCAAGTCTGTTGGCATCAAGTGACTATTAGCTCCGCTCCGAAGAACATTAGCATGGCCCAGCAGTACATCAGAGCTGCTCAAGTATGTTGGCAACAAGTGACTATTAGGTCTGCTCCGAAGAACATTAGCATAGCCCAGCAGTACATCAGAGCTGCTCAAGTCTGTTGGCATCAAGTGACTATTAGCTCCGCTCCGAAGAACATTAGCATGGCCCAGCAGTACATCAGAGCTGCTCAAGTCTGCTGGCATCATGTGACTATTAGCTCCGCTCCGAAGAACTTCAGCATGGCCCCGCAAGTACATCAGAGCTGCTCATGTCTGCTGGCATCAAGTGACTATTAGCTCCGCTCCGAAGAACATTAGCATGGCCCAGCAGTACATCACAGCTGCTCAAGTCTGTTGGCATCAAGTGACTATTAGCTCCGCTCCGAAGAACATTAGCATGGTCCAGCAGTATATCAGAGCTGCTCAAGTCTGTTGGCATCAAGTGACTATTAGCTCCGCTCCGAAGAACATTAGCATGGCCCAGCAGTACATCAGAGCTGCTCAAGTCTGTTGGCATCAAGTGACTATTAGCTCCGCTCCGAAGAACATTAGCATGGCCCAGCAGTACATCAGAGCTGCTCAAGTCTTTTGGCGTCAAGTGACTATTAGCTCCGCTCGTTTAATTGAGCGTGACACTGGTTTAATGAAAACAGATTATCACAGAACAGGTTTTTCGCCTTTAGCGTCGAGTTCGTGACGAAGCACGTACAATAAACGTAGACAAAATCAAGATAATCTCTGTTATTCGTGCATCTGTTAGTTTTCCATTACACTTAAAATATGACAATCTGAATGCTTTATCCGATGAAGCTTTGACAAACAATTTATTTTTGCCATGAAGATATATCCAGGCTTCATTCAGTTACAAGTTTATACCTCGCTTGTAAATGTTGTTATCAACCGATTTACTTTAGCTATTAAATTATTAAGTTTTCTGAATTGCGTGTATATTGTAAAATGTAGTTAAATGTTATTAATTGTAGCAATTCATAGTACTTTGAATGTACAATTAACATGGAGGGCTATTCATACTTGTTAATTAAGGCATTGATTTTTTGGACTTGAAGATATAATTTGTGTTAGGTTTTCTCACGAAAATTATGTGTTAGTTGTAATAATGCTTTGTAATTTGGTGACTACCTGTTTTGCAGAATGTTTTGTTTAATAAGTAAGTAAATAAATAAATATGAAAAAGCCATTCCCACGATATAAATAACTTAGAATATACTACAAACAATTATAAACACTTACAAAATGATGGTGATAAAGATAATCTTCAAGCTTGTCCAACGCATAAAAAACAACAAATAATGTTTTCATATAAAAACAATTTGATGTTTCCTTCGATGCTTTCATCACACGCTAGATGTTACTTGTGAGGTTGCGATTCTTTCACAATGAAGGGAATTTCTTTCCTCTGTTTATGACTTACCACCCACCCCAAAAACGCTAGTGTTTAACGAAACAATTAGAATGGCTGAAGCAACAGCTTTAGTCAAATGGGCAAGCCAGCGGATAACTATTATTATAATCAGTGTTATCAGCATAACCGCTCCCAACTCAAAACGACACTGTTGGCTAGTTGTGGGGTTCTGACCATACCAATTGCAGGTGTGGGAATCTTCCTTTGCCATTGTTATGTTCTTGAATGAAGATCCATATTCAGATTGCTCTTATTGATTTGAATAGCCTACCTCTTTAGCGCATGCCTTAATGTAAGTGATCACAAAAACCAGTTACCGCTCGCTTACTATAAGCAAGCGACTCACAGCTGGACTTATTATAGTCCTTTGAAATCGCGGGATTTTTAGCGTTAAACAAATATAAACTTGTTAAAATACGCATATCCAACAGATCATAAAACAACAACAGTTTTCAAGCTTTCTCCCAACATTCACCTTGAATATTTATGATTAATAAGGAAAATACCATACATTTTGTAACTTTCGAAAACCATAGACTAGATTTTTTTAAAGCATAAATTATAGAGGTTTTTTTATAAAATTTATAATTTTTTTTCAACTCCCAGATTCTATAAAAAAATTAAAAATTAAAAAAACACACAAAACCTGTCAGAATTCATAACAAAACTTAAAAAGTTTATGATAGATCATCCCTTACACTCCTTTGAGGAATTGAATGTAAATTTGAATGTCTAGTCGCTGGGCCTAGTTCTATCAATTTTTTTTATTCTATCACATGTTTATATATAACTAGAGAGACACTATTCACTACGACAAATGACACTATTCATCTGTAACAGTTGTACGAATAAAGATATTTGATTGATTGATTGATTGAAAATATCACCAACGGATTAGACAGACATCGTCATATAAATATTGGTTGCGTGTAATTCCACGTTTACGTTATTGAAATTTTATTTACACATGGCTTAACAATAATGCTGGTTCCATTACATCCATTACTTCTGTTAATATAAATATTTCAGTTAGCTTTTTTTATTTGGTTAGATTTTTCGAAGTTTAAGTTTCAATTTACTACATAATGCTTCGATTTGACCTTTTCGTATTTTGACGTGTAAGTCAATTTACAACTAATTTCACAAGTGTATAGTGTATTAGTATAGTGTTGTTGACAAAACAATTACTACGGGTACCTACATTGTGTGGGGCATTTTGCAATGATAAGAAAAACTCGGACAG
This sequence comes from Allygus modestus, assembly GCA_963675035.1. Classification (NCBI taxonomy): domain Eukaryota; kingdom Metazoa; phylum Arthropoda; class Insecta; order Hemiptera; family Cicadellidae; genus Allygus; species Allygus modestus. Next base: position 5,641,417 of record OY776111.1, read on the forward strand.
AATCTCGGTGGTCGATTTTAGTTGACGATAAAGAGTTTACACATGTTCCAAACTGTGGTTTTCCAGCTGCTCCTAAGAGTATAGCTCGCCCTTTATTCAGTCAGACTACATTAACTACAATTTCTGATTGTTACAATATGGTTGCCTAATTATATCATTAAACAATATTAAATAGATTTTTTCAAATTGACCATAAAATTACTTCTATTTCAAAATGAATTTTGCATCGCACTCATTGCTGCAGTTTTTACAAGTGCTTAGAAAATAAAAATAGTATTTTACGTTTGAGTTTCATATTACTAACTATGAAATAATAAAATACCCCCCGTCGCAGCAAACCTGCGTACTCAGCGAATTTCCAATGCATTGATATGTTTCTCACTAGTACATAAAGCCACTCACCAATTTTGACAAAAATACATTCATAAATAAGTTATTTATTACATTTTATTTATTCCCCATAAGAATAACATTAGGACTGAGTACGCAGGTTTGCTGCAACGAGGAAGATAAGAAATGATTTTTTATGCAATTATCAATATATCTGAACCAGGTGAAGCTACTTACCATGTTTTATTAATTTATGTTCATAATTAAGGGAGATATAAAACTTTACTTATTCTCCATAAGAATAACATTAGGGCTGAGTATGCAGGTTAGCTGCTACGGGGACAATCAACAAAACATTTATTTTTTGTGCAATTATCAATATACCAGTACAACATGAAGCCACATACCAAATTTCATCAATATACATTAATAAATAATCAAGATATCCAATTTTATTTATTCTCCATAAGGATAACATTGGACAACGTACTGTGTTTAGCACTTTGAATATCTCTGCAACGGTTTGACGTAGAATCACAATTTAAACACCAAAATGATTTTTTTGTGGAGCTGAAGTGATTGGTAGAAGAAAATGTGAAGTTTAAAGTAAAATTAACTGAGGAAAAGCCAAAAACCTTTTTCCCATAAGATTAACATGGGAGATTTTATGAGCATGTTTTTTGGATTTTTTCCGCAACCACTTAACCTAGGTTAATAATTCAAAATACCATATTATTTGTTTTTTTAAGCTCTATAACATGGTCTAAACCAAAATTAAGAGTTTTAAAAATTTTAGGGTAAAAAATGCAAAAAACTGATTTTTGGAAAATTTAAAACCCCCATAAACCCCCCTTCCCATGGTCCGATTTTTCTGGTTTTCGAACTTAAAGTCATAAATGTCAGTTTACACATTTGAGCCAAATTTCATCGAAATCGGACGTTTTTTACTCAAGTTATCGCATTCACGGACACATATATAGATATATATATATATATATATATATATATATAGATATATATATATATATATATATATATAGATATATATATACATATATATCAATTTGAACGAATAGTGTTTTGGACATCTGGGGACATCAAAACAAAAAGTTATCATGGTCTCGGGCTTAAGTCTTACCATGAGACCTACGGTAATAGCTTCTTCCCTATAGGGGAAATTCGCTAAAAGAAAATAATGTCTATCGTGATCTGTGTGTGACTTATTTATAAACACCTGTGTTACTTAAATACTTTCCCTCTTATTCTGTTCGCTGTTATAAAACTACTTAGCTTAGGTAAGTGGAATCAGCTGTTAACAATGGGTAGATAGATTGTTTATTAAAGACATTTACATGTGTTTGTACTATTAATTAGGTGAAAGGGGCTAACAATAATATATTACAAACCTGGGGACTTTCTAAAATTTGACTTATAGTTTGATTACAATAATGGTGGCTTAGCTCAATTGGTATGCACAAGGGGTTCTGTCTCAGGGTGTAGTTGATCGTGCCGGTAAAATTCCATAACACTCTTGATAATCGAATAAATAAATATCATAAAATAAACTAGAATCGATATAAAAGCCAATGACAATCAAATTTTATATTATTAAAAGTATAATTAGTGATCTCTAATAATATAATGAAAGTCACTGTTGGTAGTCTTTAGCTGCTATAGAGTTCAAGATGGTAGCAATAAACAAAAGTTCTATAGGCTATATTTTAAAGTCCTGATATTCTTCTCAAAGTTTATATATGGTAAATTTGATTTGCTGTAAAAGTAATAGCCTATTTTAGATTTAAAGTTTATGCCTAAATATTTTAATAACTCTTAAGGTAATTTATACTGGTGAGGACGTGAAGTTTGTAGTCAGGCATACTAAATGGAATAATCTCACCATTTCAGCAACATATTTCTTCGCCCAGATATTATTAAATATGCTTGAGGTGGCCAAATAAAGGGAGGTAAACTGATCGGGGCTCCGATGACTGTACGAATATTCGACTTTTGGTGTCTAAATATTGTTTATGTGGGGAAAATCTAAACGCAATTTGGGACAGTGTCCACCAAACATCTAACACAGGCCATGTCTTCTCCAGGAGTCCTTGTTCACCAGGTGCATTCTCTGTTGATTGCTATATGGTTCACAGACCTACACTAATCTTGAGCCCAGAGTTACTTTTTCTGGAGGAAACGCGTTTTATCTCACTTGTTCACTTCTGGTTATAAAATGAGATCATTTTTGAATTTTAAATACTTAGGCTATAAATAAAAATGTGATCTGAGATAATAGTACAGAATGAATCTTTAAATTAATTAAATGTTAAGCAGGCTATTGTGAATTATGATAAATATCTATTCATGGGATTAAATAATTAATAACTAAAGTGAAATATTCAGAGGGATGAGATAAATTTAAAAAATACATAATTATTATATTAAACTATATTAATACATCATTGGGAAAAAGTAACGCATGGGGACAAACAGGTATCTTAACATATTGAATAATTGGACAGGGAACATGTGCAAAATATGATTATTAATTATTTACAAATGAATGAAAATGTGATGAAAATGTTTACATAAAAAGTGAATCATTGCAACTAGCTGCTATGCCCGTGTTTTGCAACGGGGTGAAAATTCAGAGTAGAAAATTGTAAACAAAACAATGACAGTCTGTAGTTAGATATACTCACTATAACAGCTGTTTATTTAAATGAATTGAATTAGGAAAACACACATGTGACATAAACCAAATAAAACTCTCTTCCATATGAATAACATGGGAACTTGGAAGTCCCGTGGGGCAGAGCTCTGAGGACATTTCTAAACGGCAATAAGCCTATGACACTCCTGGGTACATAGACTACATTTGTGCAAAATACCAGCAGAATTGGTCCAGTGGTTTTGGCGTGATGGAACAATAGACAGACAGACAACCACTACCTCATTTGTATGATAGTAGTGATGATTAAACAAAATAATACAATAACCATGGTGACGATTTTTTAGATGGTATTTTAAACAAACTTTGTAAACAACTGTGTTATTCTTTATGCTAACAAACAAATTGCCACATATTTCTCTGCTTCGCGTTTCAGGATCCATCTGTATATAACAAAATCAATGTTTGTCTACTTAACCGTTATGCGCTTCTGTACCACTCACCCGATTGCGATGAAACATGTCATGGAAGAATTCTAGGGTTAGCTTGAATTGCCATGCAAAGTTTCATCGCAATCGGATGAGTGATATAGAAGCGCATTTTTAATTAAATTTTAGTTAGTATTTTAGTAGGTTTGAAACTTGGATGCCGATCCTTGCATTTCCACTTCCCCCCTCGAGTAAAACATGTACATAAAAGGAAAATCCATACATATCAGAGCATGCATTCAGGAGAAATCGTTGTTAAAGTATTTAAAAACAGCCAGTACCTTAGCCGTAGTTCCACAATTACTATAATAATTCAAACTAATCCCACTATTGTCTTTTACTGTAAAATATTATTCTAAAATAGCGCTGGCATGTGTTGTGGGATAAATTCAAACAACAATATTTCATTCGTTTTAAATACCCAGCAAACAGTAAAACAATTCTATACATAAATCCTTGTGGTCGGTGCATGTGAGGCTTGCCAACCCGTTGTCAGTTGTGAATTCCTGGAATTCCGGTTTCTCCCTCCTTTCATAACCTGGATGTGGCTGTCACTGATTTGAATTATTTCCCAAAGCTTTCCAGCACAGTTACTGATTATTGACAATTGATGTTAAAACCAGTTTTGTCCCAGTGAGCCCAATTGTACTCATGATTTATTTTTAAGATTACAAACGCGAAAAGTAACCGTTTCACTACACAAGCACAACAATCACGTTTGATTATATATATATTCAATCGTGTCCCAATGCTACCTTTTAGACTGAATATTTGCTTGGTACATTCACGTCCTGAAGGTAGGCAGAGCTGAAGTACCAGCTGTTGTTTGAAACTTTTATTGAGAACAGAAAATAAAGAGCTCCACGTTGTTTTCGTGACACCCTGCAAATCTAACATTTACCGAATGTTTTGAGATAATATTTATAACTGATTCTTGACTAAGAAAAATAGATACTGTAGTATTTAAAATCATTTTAGGATGGTATAAGACGCTATAGGTTTTTATTATTTACATACCCAACCTATTTAGTTTAAATTATCTGTCCTGTTGTACTTTGGGCTTCTGAGGCAAGGAGTGTATATTAAAATATTATTATCCTTATCATAAGTAAATACATATATATTTTGTAATTTTACACATACAAAACATACATGTATATATACACAGCGTACAGGTGTCCCAGAAAGGAATGCACTTATATTTGAGAGAAATCGGAATATCCAAGAGAAATAATATAACAGATTTGTCAGCTGTTTATGGCCAACGGAAACACTCAACTCTCAATGGTGCATCACAATGATCAATAATCATTAGCGATCGCCCAGAGGTCGAAATTCGACCAACAATAATTTTATATGAAGCCATAGCGGCACTTACGAATAATGACCGTATGCTGAAGTTCACGAATAACCTCTCTTTCTCTGTCTCCCTCTCCCCTTTCCCCCTCCATCGACCTCTCTTCCTTCACATCCAGGTTTAATTTGTTTAACATGGAGTTAAAACGAATAAGAAAAGTGTGTACCATTCCAGTATTCAGTCGTATTTTTTAGTTACATTAGTCCTGAAACATCTGTTCTTACTGTTGTGCTTGCATTTCTTATCATATCAGCTGTCAAATATACAATTCAGTTTATTACTGTTCTTCAATAAGATTAACCTGGAAACTTTGAAGGTCTGTGGGGCGTAGCCCTGAGGGCCGAGGACAATTATAATGGGGTTCTGCACATCTACACGTCAATACCTTTCTAACGGTATGCGTGAATTTCTCCTACGATGCAAACACGCTGAGAAAAAGGAGGAACATTTTTGTGCTTGCCTATTAATAAAATTAATAAATAAAAACACAATTTTACGTCTGAACAACACTATATTCACCCAATTAATAATTATTTTCTACAGGTAAATATGTTCACCTGTTGTAAATAATACTTAACTAGCTGGCCCGACAGACGTTGTCCTGTCCTAATGCCATTGAATTTGAGTTATGTCAAATACTCGTTCATTTTCAATATGAGCTCGTTCGCTTCGCTCACTCGCCTCCCGGATGAGCTCGTTCGCTACGCTCACTCGCCTATCGAAAAAAGTTTGAGTTGCCATTCAAGTAGTTTTTTATTTCCATAATTAACATTTATTTATGACTGTCAAGTGTGTTTAGATATACTCCTAATAGAAAACTATGATAATGTAATTTTTTAAATGCCATGTTTGGACAAATACACTGTTTACAAAAACAGCTATTTTATCAAAACATTATCTGTTTATTAATTAAGAGCAGAAAATGATAAACACATATTCCCATAAGGAATAACATGTAAACTTTAAAAGCCAATGGGGCGGAGCCCTTCAAATTTTCCGGGGTAAAAAGTATCCTATGCGTTAATCGAGGTACAATCCGTGTGCAAAATTTCATTTAAATCCGTTCAGCCGTTCTTGAGTTATAAAATTTGTAACTAACACCACTTTGTGTTATATATTAAGATTGTGTAAATACTGTTGTTCAGACGTAAAATTGTGTTTTTATTTAGTAATGCTTATCAACAACACAGAAAATGATCATCAAGAAATTGATTATTAATATAATGATGTAAAGTTGGCCCTGCAGAATTGACCTCAGTTTAACAGAAGGAAAATTTGGATTCCTAGTCATTCAGGGCTAGTCATTCCTAGTGACACAGCCTGTATATTTCCTGTTCCTGGGAAAGTCATTCCAGTGTTGGCGACGTTAACACCGTCCACGAAGCTCTGACCTTACAATAATCGACTTTTTCTTGTGGAATTATCTCAAAATTCGAGTTTACATTAATCCCCCGCCAACCTCCTACAGCTCAAGGAGTGTAACCGAACCTCTCTCTGCCGCCGAGTGTCACAGATGTAAGGTTACCACGGGCGGAGAGCCGACGCCGGAGTCTCCATTTGGATGACGTTATCTCTTCCAAAAGTAATTCCCTGAAGTGTATTGTCAGGAAATTACGAGAAGAATGTGTCGATGGCGTTATTTTTTCCTTGTTTTCTTATCGTTTTCTTTGTTTTAACAAAATGCACTCCTTTCTGGGTCACCTATATATATATATATATATATATATATATATATATATATATATATATATATATATATATATATATAACTAATTTAATGATATAATATTTTTGTACATACTAAATTTTTCATCGGATCTTATTCTTATGAGATTATTATTTAGTTGTTATGTTCTCATAATAAAATTAACCTACAAAATACAATTCTTATCATATATCTGTACTTGGTTTGTGGGGTATATCTGTGTTGAGGGGGGTTTGGTGACTATGGAGATAGTCAGCGCGATATAGTGGGATGTATGTAATTGCTACTCAAGGTAGCAATATATTCAACATTACATTTTTTGGATTTTATGATATTATTTCGTACTACTTTACACCATAATTTTAAGAAATACCACATATTATACCTATATTATTTACATTGTTTGAAGGTAATATATTTGAAGGTTATATATTTTCTCTATCTGTCTTACTCCTTAAGTCTACTAGTCCCAATGAATACAATTACACTCATGATGTATTCTAACTTGTTTATAAAAGACTCAATTTAGCCAAACATTTTTGTTGTTTTTTACTATTTAGAAGTAAAATAGGCAGATGGTCCACAATTTTGTTCAATAGCCAAAGTCCTGTCACTGTACAGCATGTCTTGGCTAGAGGTATCAAATAAATAAATTATTCGTTGTAAACGGAAATTAATATAAACAGTAGTGTGTGTGTGTGTGTGTGTGTGTGTGTGTGTGTGTGTGTGTGTGTGTGTGTGTGTGTGTGTGTGTGTGTGTGTGTGTGTGTGTGTGTGTGTGTGTGTTTAGTCACTATGGGTTACTCAGCGTAACTGTAATGTTTACTCAACCTATATGTCGAGGGGTATATTCAGTGTTCTTTGAAGTGCGTCCCTACGTGTCCCCGGCATAAGTGTGCTCTAACGCATATCAAATGTGGTACGTTCTGCGCATCCCCCGATGTTGAAGTCATTTGTTTTGATTCCGAACATATGTTTTATTTTCACAAAGCTTTCAGTCCACCACTTGGTAGTTAATCACGATGTAGAAAATAAAAATACGTACATAAACTCCATCTAAAAATGTTTAATATTGCTATAGAGCCATGCAAATATTACGTAACGCACTTAAGGGGGAGGGGGTATGGCATAGCGTTTTGCTGCGTTATGTGGGGGAGGGGGGTTTGGATCAACGTTACGTAACTCACACTTATTAACCCTTCGACCTGGCGCTATTGTTACTGTTTTATATCTTTCAACAAACAAAAAATACAATTGATATCTAAATCAAGGTTACATTAAGTTATATAAAAAATACGAAAATACGGAAATACTATTTTCATAACAGTAAAACTAAAAATAAATGCATAACGTGTTCTTCGGGTAAGTTCTGTATTGCTTTACACTTTTGTTTTGTGTTGTTTTAGAGTGTAAAATCATGAATTGATACAGTAATGCCAGTGCCACCCACACCTTTAGTTTTGTAAGTTGTTTTGGATTTGTATTAGTTATAAATTACATTCGTTTATTTTGTTGTTTATGTTATTAGTAACAGTCTTGTTTGTTTGTATAAATTTTGCTCTGAAAAAAATATTGAAAAATGTTGTTGAAAAAATGTCATTTATAGTTTAATAATTCATTGAAATCCATATTCCAAATTGCTAATAAAACTATTTTTAAAAGTTTAAGCTTATTTAAATCCTACTACGATTGAGTCACGTAACACTTTTTTGGGGGGGGGGTCTGAAATTACAAAAAATGCGTTACGTAATATGTGTGTGACCCCCATGATTAGTTACAAATAATATTTTCACACACATGTTACTGTAATAGTCTAAATTGTATTTATGGATCACTTCGAAGTTCCTGAATTAATCAATTTAAAACAGGATAAATTTTACTTTGACTAAGTATTGCATGAGCATTTTAATACAAACTGCCATATGTTATTAATAACACATTATCCATTAATCATTCTATTTATTTTAACGTCGATAAAAGTTTTGTAAAATAGTCACAAATTAATTGTTTACTGAATATAAATATTAGTCTTAATGCTCGTCCACACGAAGCAAATGATTGACAAACATGTTTACTCAAACTGTTTTGTGGTTTATCAAACATAGTGACGGGTAGCAAACAGTGTTTGATGTTTTTCTAGATTATATTGTTTATCAAAACCCGATTATTTTGTTTGTAAACAAAATTGTACAAACTTTTAACAATTTATGTTATGTTTTATTCTAACCAAACATGTTTGGAAAACATGTTTGCTTGGTGTGGACAAGGCTTAAATTTGTTCACAAATTATTTTTTAATTACGGAAATTATTCATAACTAAAGTAATTAATACAACTAAATTAATTAAATCATACGCTTAATCAAAACAAACTGTACTGGATATTCTAAATAATAATTTAAAAGACTTCAAACTCTTTCAAATAATATTTTACATCGTTTAAATATATAAAACAATTGAAAGATTTAGCTCAAATATTTATTTTTCATCAAAATGCCTTTAAAATGTTTTACAAACACGTTGGCAACCAGCGAACCAGATGAAGATGACAGATGGTGGTTTAATGGCCGACTACCACCTGATTTACCCGCGGAAATGTCGTCATTAAACCTGCGCAGTAGCACACCTGTGTCTGGTATTAAATCATAGTGCTTTCCCATGTGATGAAACAATATTTTACACCAGGTATATTAGACCTGAGCATAAAGCTAAGGAAAACAGTTAAACAATTCATTCAGTTCAGTTCCTAAAAGCTGCTTTGGTTAGAGTGTAGGGCCTACATTTTTGGACTGCGATTGTAATTTGGCCCTTAACTACGTAGAATGATTTCGCTTATAACGAAATATCAATAGGTAAAGTTCAATCCTAATGCATCAATTTCAGAGCAATTTTTAACGATAGGCCTATGCAACAGTTTACAAAATACTGCATTACCGACACCTAATTTAAATCGTGTCGATAACACAGAGCGATGATTGTCTGCTGGAACTTGTTTAATCCTGCAAGAAGGTTTTTTAAAAATTATATATTTTTGTATTTAATAGATAAATATTGCAATTAAAATATGTATTTTCTTTAAAAATTGTTAACGGTTAAATATATGCGTTATTTAAGTTAAAAATTGTATCAATATTTTAATTATATCAAATGTTTTCTTGGTTAACTCTCGCAAGTATATAAATAATTAGATTGACTTATTATTCAACTTTGTTTCGACGGCACCAAACTCAAATTTTGGCTTATTATGAAATTTGCAAGACTAAAGCTTTGCCATAAGTATGGTTTCTTAGTTTTATATTTCCAGTTTGGCCCATAACTGTACAAGTATCTTGATGATTTCAAAATTACCTAACAGACATGGTTAATGTTATCCATTGCGAAAGCATACTGCATTATATGTCGGCAAGAGAAAATAAGAATCTTTGAATTCGGCATCACCAAAATGTCAGGCGCTAACACATGGCTATTGCGCTGTCGCTTTATGCGACATTTATTTTTCAGCCATTAGGTAGCACCTTAACAATACTTCCGTTGTAAGCGTTTTGACGTCAGGACACTCCGATCATTTTGCAGGCATTGCTCATTTTAATACAATTCCAAGTCTTACTTTTAAATATATAATTTGTCGAAGATAATATTCCTTTGGTTAAAGTTTAAAATATTTAGTTACACTTTGTACTTCTTAAATTTGTACCTCTTAAATATCAAGCGCTTGCCAATATAACTTTTTATTTACAGTTCTCTATGTTAATCTGCCGGGGCTATTAGTGCTATTTTGAATTAATGCTGTTTGTCCTATTACAGAGAGGTAATTTACTCCTTGTCGTTGTAACCTTTGGGAAGCTCAACGCTACTTTCTACTTGTAAAGGTTCAATGAATCAAATTCACTGAGTCATCCCATACACTCTTAAATTGTGTTGTTTTGTAATGTATTTTTAGGTTGGTTTGTTATAAATATGCGTTATGTTATTATTTAAAAATGTTGTACCGAATATGTACCCCAATTGTTTGAAAAAATTTCTGTCACTGTTTTTACAACTGCACCGGAGGACTAAGCTCATCTCCTAAAAGTCATGTATTATCAATCAACTGAAAATTCAAACCACTTAATATTTTATATAATATTTGAGAGATCTGGAAGACGAAGTTATTTAATTAAACAAGAAAATAAAAATCTATAATTTTATAATATTTACAAGGTAAAAACATGAGAATAAAAACTTAAATCAGAGACTCATCTTCAGTAGAATATATTTTAGATGAATTATGAATAATCAATATTTTTGTCTTTATGTGTTGAAGACATGTTACAAACAACGTCAAGTTTAAATTCTTTTAACATAATCAAATTTCAATATCTCTACTTGGAAGCTCTAAAAATTCATCAACAGAATAAAATTAGGTTGAAAGTAGCCATGTAGACAGTATTTTCTTAAATGGAATATCAAGAGCAGATTGTGGTAATTTGTTGTACACTTTAATTCTCATAATTACATGGCTAGACTGAGTTTTCGACTTCTTCGATGAGGTACAGAAATTTTTGACTTATTTCGTGTGAAATGTATCAAAATTAAATAATAAATGTATAAGTTGTAGACAGTCAGAATCTTAGATCTTTAAAGAGATGTTTGATGTGAGTTTTCCATGATGAGTTTGTGAGTACTCTTAACAACTTTTTTCTGAATCAAAAGGATATTTTTAGGGGCTATAGTGTGTTTCATCTAGGCTATCATTAGAAAAATTATGTTTTTCGTAATTAGTGATCTGCATAACATGATATGTAGTCATTCGCAATACATATTAACTTATATCTGACGGTTAATCCGTTGTTTATTGCCTGCTAAATCTATGATACCGCACAAACACACAGCTGTTTAGCAGGAACTGGTGCGGCGGTCTATCTTTACATCTATCAACTAGAACCCTTCTTTCCACACTGTACATAGGATTTTTCAAATTGATGTGTTTGATCGTTTCTTTCACATCTTGATCACGATGGACACATTTCATTTCATTTCGGGGTTATTTAAAGTCTGCTTAGGTGTAGGTAGGGGATTCCGAATTTTAGCCGACAGAAGCAAATTGTATTGTGCAGATTTATATATTAAAATATTAATATATATATATATATATATATATATATATATATATATTAAAATATTTAATATATATATAAATTTTGTGACGACCTTTTTGGAAAGCTTTTTACTACTTCTATACTTTGACTGATCCCAAATATTTGATGCTTCTAAAATGTTTTCAATTGGTGTTACAAAAAGACTGGATTTAAAAAATTAGTAACAATTTAACTCGGCCAAAAGTGGAGCCATTAACAGCTTTCCTTGCAATTTCGTTCACATTCTCATTGTTCCACTGTATAGTAGTTTTTTTGGTGTTCTTATGAGTTGTTTCTGATAATTGTACAAATTAGTTAAGTACACATCAAATCAAAATAACAGCCACCCATCCTCCTCCATATCCATCCTTCCTCTTGTGAACCATCTCCAGGGATCTTCAGGTGATAGTCATCTTCAGCTTTTGTTGCCCTCCATGTTTGCTGACTAACGTAAACATCGAATCACTGTCCCTCACCAGAGCTAATTTCTAGTTATTTGATCATTTTCTGGTAGCTCATCTTTATGGATCTTCAGGGAGCTGTTGCCCTTCATGTTTGCTAACTAATGTAAACATCGAATCACTGTCCCTCACCAGTGCTAATTTTTTTGAAATTTTCCGGGAGCTTATCATTTTCATGTGTTAAGACATCTTTAGCTACAAAAGTTGTTGCCCTCCATGTTTGCTGACTAATGTAAACATCGAATCACTATCTCCCCCATCAGCGCTAACTTCTAGTTTGTTATTCTGGGAGCTCATCGTCTTCAGGGGATAGACATCTTCAGTTACAAAATCTGTTGCCCTCCACGTTTGCTGATTAACATATACATCGAATCACTGTCTCTCACCAGCGCTGATATAAAGATGTTAACCATCTTCAGCTATCTTCCTACCGCTGTCTTCTATATTTGTATTGCATCGTCATTGTATTCTTCAAGTTCATGAAGCCACCACCCCTCACATTATTCCTTGAGAGCCTTAGGAACGCCGCTGAGAACTCTAATACGAGAGTGTCCATTTGAGTATTTGGATGGAGTTTTTGGGGCAATGTTTGTTATACAAGTGAGAAAAAATCATCTTTGTTGATTTTATTAATCATCCTCTATTTCAATTGTGTGCTAGTCGTCTTCTTCGTCTGCTGTCACGCAAATATTGAATCACTGTATGCTAAAGTCTAGTTGTTGGTCATCATCTTCAGCGAGATCATGTTCAATTGCAACATCTTTTGTCCTTGTTAACGCAAACCTCGAACCCTTGCCTCAGGAGATCATCATATTCAAATGCAGCATCTACTTTCCTCCACGTTGATCTTCAACACTGAAATCTAATGACAACTCGATGATCATAATACCGTCATTTACTTTATCGTGATTGCACTGAACACCAATCTGAAGCCAACGCGTGTCATTCTTAATTCTGCTACACTGACTGCAGTGTACTCTTATGATGTCTTGTGAGTATTGGGATGGATTGGAGTCATTGGGCCAAGGGTTATGATGTTGTTTCCTCTTCTAATTTAGCTATCGATCATACGATTTACTTTTATTGATTATTCTAAAACCTAAATCGTAGAGGTCTGGTTTGTGTACAAGTATTCTTGTAAGTTACACGTTTGGGGTAATGTTATCAGCCGCAATATTTATTCTGTATTTTCAAATTCGCTTTTATAAAGCGAGTTGTACTGGCCAACTGTACTGTAATCGGTATCTCGTCTCGTGGTCTGCAGTCAGGCATGGAAAGATATCTTGATCCTGGCATAGACTTCTTCTAAATTAAGGCTGGGTTTGTTTACTACCACTTAATTAACATCACTATTATTAAATTAATTCAATTAATGATGGCACTGTGAAAGCACACTCTACACTCTCAATCTTGGCACTTCTAAAACCACATCTGATTGTGTTCTGTCTTAATACAACATATTGGGTCCTCTAGAGATGATGAAACTTGGCACATGCCTCCCCTATATTAAAATATGATTTGTTATCATTCGAAGTTGGCACTCATAACTTGTACCTTTTGAAAAAGGCGATTATTTAAAAATTCAAAACTATTTGTTAAGATCGGACTTTTTTTAATACCTTACGTCTTCAGCTACAAAAGCTATTGCCCTCCTTGTTTGCTTATGTCTTAAGAACGGATTTTTGTTTTATACCTTAGTCTTCAGCTACAAAAGCTGTTGCCCTCCATGTTTGCTGACTAACATAAACATCGAATCACTGTCCTTCACCAGCGCTAATTTCTAGATTTTTATAATTTTCTGGGAGCTCATCATCTTTAGGGATCTTCAGGGGATAGTCATCTGAGCTGCAAAAGCTGTTGCCCTCCATGTTTGCTGACTAACGCAAACATCGAATCACTGTCGTTCACCAGCGAAAATTTCTATATTTATATAATTTTCTGGGAGCTCATCATCTTTAGGGATCTTCAGGGGATAGTCATCTTCAGTTACAAAATCTGTTGCCCTCCATGTTTGCTGACTAACATATACATCGAATCACTATCTCTCACCAGCGCTGATATAAAGGTGTTGACAATCTTCAGCTATCTTCCTACCGCTTATTCTTCAAGTTTAGAACCACCACCCTTCTCATTATTCCTTGAGAGCCTTTCGTTCTACAGGTACGCCGCTGAGAACTCTAATACGAGTGTCCATTTTGGTATTTGGATGGAGTTTTTGGGACAATGTTTGTTGTACAAGTGAGAACAAAAATCATCCACTATTCCAATTGTGTGCTATTCGTCTTCTTCGACTGCTGTTACTCAAACATTGAATCACTGTACGCTAATGTCTAGTTGTTGGTTATCATCTTCAGCGAGATCATTACATTCAATTGCAACATCTACTTTCCTCCACGTTGATCTTCAACACTGAAATCTAATGACAACTCGATGATCATAATACCGTCATACTTTATCACGATTGCACTGAACACCAATCTGAAGCCAACGTGTGTCATTCTCAATTCTGCTACACTGACTGCAGTGTTCTCTTATGATGTCTGGTGAGTATTTGGATGGATTGGAGTCATTGGGCCAAGAGTTATGATGTTGTTTCCTCTTCTAATTTCGTTAATGAGCATAAGATTTACTTATATTTATTATTCTAAAACCAAAATCATAAGAGATCTGGTTTGTGTGCGGTATTCTTGTAAGTTACAAGTTAGGGGTACAGTCGCAATATTTATTCTGTGTTTTCAAATTCCTCTTTTATCAAGCGAGAAGGTGTACTGGCCAACTGTACTGTAGTCGGTAGCTCGTCTCGTGGTCTGTAGTCAGGCATGGAAAGATATCTTGATCCTGTCTTAGCCTTCTACATTAAGGCTGGTTTTATTTACTACCACTTAATTATCATCACTATTACAAACCTCACTATTATTAAATTACTTGAATTAATGATGACACTGAAAGCAAACTATTGGCCCTTCAAAAACAACATCTTATTATGTTTTTTTTAATACAACCTATTTTAGAATCCTCTGAAGATGTTGACTTGAAACTTGGCACATATCTCCTCTATAAACAATACATTTTTATTTTACAGAATTATTTTGTCATTACTATGCTAACAATGTGGCCAAATTAAAATTACAAAACCGATTTCTTAAAATTACCACTTAGGCTATATTACGTGTAATGCAATATTACCACTTTTGAGTGTAAAACTAGAAGTTTAATTTATTTTTAAATTGGGAAAACATCTTGTATTTTACTTATAGCTTATTGAAATTATCAAATTATCTGGAGAATGTATTGTTTATAGTGGTTTGTAAGGTAATTTGTTGTGTCTATAAATAACAACTGCGAATAAATAAGAATATAAATAAACAAATCTAAAATAACAATAATTGTTACACTTAAAGTAATAACCCCCACAAAGTTCGAGGCCTAATAAATAATTTAACAGAATAAAACTTCTCATCAAAGCAATCTACTTTGGAGAAATGTTTGCCAAGAAACGAAGTCGATCAATCGAGTTCTAAGAAATTAAATTAAATAAACATGAAATGAAACATCGCACTTTATGAAATTTGGCAAGATTCTAATACATTTTTTTTAAGAAGTGATTATTTGTGAACTCGTGAGTGAATCTTTTCAAATATCCGGCAGATATTAAATTCGTTTTGCGTCAAGTCCTTTTTTATGAAATCCTTTACGTGAGTCCGGTCAAGTAGAGTCAGAGTTAACAAGTTATTTTGGGACTTGAAGCGATGTTTTCAAGAACGAACAAATTGATAAGAAGCTTCTTTATCACGGCTGAGAGTCAAATCGCACTCCACTTGCCGATATTATAATAGAGGTAACCAGTTATCTATCTTGCGAGTTCACTCACTTTTACTTCCCCATATTCTTTATTCGTACTGAAATAATTAATCTGTATGACTATGAAATTACTCATAATTTTGCAAATGTACCGTACTGGTTTTAATGTAATTTAGTTCAAATTGTTCTTCATGTTCTCCTTATAGGGAGAAAACTAACGTCGAGGGCGGACCAAGCCCGACACATATGCAGTTGGAGGCAATCTTGTATTCCTCTACCGTCGAAATAGGTTCAGAACCAACTGAGCTCTGTTCACAACATTAATTTAGCTTATTATAGATATACAAGATATACGATGTTTTTATTGTGAGCTTTAAGACGATGTTTTTATTGTGAGCTTTAATACTATTAACTATTTCCAAAGCTTGGGATTATAAAATGAAAACAATCTAAGAATCTAATATTAAAATGCTGCAAACATGTTTAAACATGAAACTTGCATAAGTTTCAATGTTGAGAAAAAAAACCGATCGGGGTCCGCCACAGCCAACGCTTTAAATCCCGATCTTTGGCTTAGCTTGAGGCCTTAACCCCACCACAAACGTTCCGTGTTATTGATTTGTATGTTGAATCTCATGTTCAACCACATGTACTAATGTGATTCTGCTACTCTGTCACAGAAAACTATGACACTATGAATTTTTTCTGACTAAGGAATGACAGAACTAATTTTACTTCTAAATTTATTCTTGGATTATACTCGTTATAATTTTTAACTCTAATGAAATGGAGATGGGAAATACCATTACTTTGCAATAATAGTCAGGAACGTTCCTTAGATTTTCGGTAATAGGTGAAATAATACTATTATTTTTGCCACCTATTACTTCCTCGTCCAGTACGTTTCAGCCGGTCGTTCTAAGTTCTAACGCAGGGTTATTTTGTTCGTTATTTTATCCTCAATTATTCTATTGACCAGTGGTTCCTCAGGCCTGAAGTTATTTTTACGTTATTAATTACTATTATCTTATCGACCTAGTTTCTACAAGCCGCACCTTGCATCGCTGGATTATTGTTACGTTATCTTTTCGTCATGGGCTCGAAAATAGAATACCATGATTAACTTCAAGGCAGTTGATAGTGGTTTTAGTATGCAGTTATTTATTCTAAACTGATCCCTGATAAATAAGTAGTACTAATTTAATAAAACCGTGTGTGGTTTACATTGTAACTACTACAATGATTTTATTTATTATAACTAAATAGCCTCAGGATTAGTATTAGTATTATTCAGGATTAGTATTATTTATCCTATTACGTTAAATAAGCCCACCTCTATAATGAAATTGTTTTAACTTTGATTAAATTACATTTAACACAAAAATCCCAGGAATAGATGTTTAATCCAGAACAACAGTCGACCAGGCAGCACCTTGATACAATAAGCATCGCCAGTATAATGGGAACCGTAACGTTTATCTCCTTGCACAGACCTCTTGTTGAGGTCTCCGATGCGATAACTCCTAGCTCCTCTTGTGGTGGTCCACCGTAATCCCCCTTTGAGTGACGAGATCTAACCTTTTGAGCTAACAAACTGCCTGGATACTAGATGTGGTGGTCCACCGTAATCCCCCTTTGAGTGACGAGATCTAACCTTTTGAGCTAACAAACTGCCTGGATACTAGATGTGGTGGTCCACCGTAATCCCCCTTTGAGTGACGAGATCTAACCTTTTGAGCTAACAAACTGCCTGAATACTAGATGTGGTGGTCCACCGTAATCCCCTTTGAGTGACGAGATCTAACCTTTTGAGCTAACAAACTGCCTGGATACTAGATGTGGTGGTCCACCGTAATCCCCCTTTGAGTGACGAGCTCTAACCTTTTGAGCTAACAAACTGCATGGATACTAGATGTGGTGGTCCACCGTAATCCCCCTTTGAGTGACGAGATCTAACCTTTTGAGCTAACAAACTGCCTGGATACGAGATGTGGTGGTCCACCGTAATCCCCCTTTGAGTGACGAGATCTAACCTTTTGAGCTAACAAACTGCCTGGATACTAGATGTGGTGGTCCACCGTAATCCCCCTTTGAGTGGCGAGATCTAACCTTTTGAGCTAACAAACTGCCTGGATACTAGATGTGGTGGTCCACCGTAATCCAACTTTGAGTGACGAGATCTAACCTTTTGAGCTAACAAACTGCCTGGATACTAGATGTGGTGGTCCACCGTAATCCCCCTTTGAGTGACGAGATCTAACCTTTTGAGCTAACAAACTGCCTGGATACTAGATGTGGTGGTCCACCGTAATCCCCCTTTGAGTGACGAGATCTAACCTTTTGAGCTAACAAACTGCCTGGATACTAGATGTGGTGGTCCACCGTAATCCCCCTTTGAGTGACGAGATCTAACCTTTTGAGCTAACAAACTGCCTGGATACTAGATGTGGTGGTCCACCGTAATCCCCCTTTGAGTGACGAGATCTAACCTTTTGAGCTAACAAACTGCCTGGATACTAGATGTGGTCGTCCACCGTAATCCCCTTTGAGTGACGAGATCTAACCTTTTGAGCTAACAAACTGCCTGGATACTAGATGTGGTGGTCCACCGTAATCCCCCTTTGAGTGACGAGATCTAACCTTTTGAGCTAACAAACTGCCTGGATACTAGATGTGGTGGTCCACCGTAATCCCCCTTTGAGTGACGAGATCTAACCTTTTGAGCTAACAAACTGCCTGGATACTAGATGTGGTGGTCCACCGTAATCCCCCTTTGAGTGACGATCTAACCTTTTGAGCTAACAAACTGCCTGGATACTAGATGTGGTGGTCCACCGTAATCCACCTTTGAGTGACGAGATCTAACCTTTTGAGCTAACAAACTGCCTGGATACTAGATGTGGTGGTCCACTGTAATCCCCCTTTGAGTGACGAGATCTAACCTTTTGAGCTAACAAACTGCCTGGATACTAGATGTGGTGGTCCACCGTAATCCCCCTTTGAGTGACGAGATCTAACCTTTTGAGCTAACAAACTGCCTGGATACTAGATGTGGTGGTCCACCGTAATCCCCCTTTGAGTGACGAGATCTAACCTTTTGAGCTAACAAACTGCCTGGATACTAGATGTGGTGGTCCACCGTAATCCCCCTTTGAGTGACGAGATCTAACCTTTTGAGCTAACAAACTGCCTGGATACTAGATGTGGTGGTCCACCGTAATCCCCCTTTGAGTGACGAGATCTAACCTTTTGAGCTAACAAACTGCCTGGATACTAGATGTGGTGGTCCACCGTAATCCCCCTTTGAGTGACGAGATCTAACCTTTTGAGCTAACAAACTGCCTGGATACTAGATGTGGTGGTCCACCGTAATCCCCCTTTGAGTGACGAGATCTAACCTTTTGAGCTAACAAACTGCCTGGATACTAGATGTGGTGGTCCACCATAATCCCCCTTTGAGTGACGAGATCTAACCTTTTGAGCTAACAAACTGCCTGGATACTAGATGTGGTGGTCCACCGTAATCCCCCTTTGAGTGACGAGATCTAACCTTTTGAGCTAACAAACTGCCTGGATACTAGATGTGGTGGTCCACCGTAATCCCCCTTTGAGTGACGAGATCTAACCTTTTGAGCTAACAAACTGCCTGGATACTAGATGTGGTGGTCCACCGTAATCCCCCTTTGAGTGACGAGATCTAACCTTTTGAGCTAACAAACTGCCTGGATACTAGATAACTGGCTACGCTCTTGAGATAGACAACGCCCTACAATCGAATACGTGCCAAAATATGAATTGGGAGCTGCACCATGCAAGAAACAAATCAACAAGTCCAAACAAAATTATACATTTTAAATATTTTGTACAATTACCTTTTGGAAAGATTTTATTTTGTGTTATGTTCACTTTCCAAGCCCTTAAGAGTGTCTAACAATATTTCACTCCCAAAGTTGCAAAATGGGAGTGTTATATTTATGTTCGTTTGAATTATATCAGCAGGTAAGTAAATGATTGGAGTTTTTGAAATCCGGATGATATTTAACAGTGTCTCAAAATATATGGGATTTTTTTAAAGTTGTAATAAATTATCAATAATGAGTACTGTGGTTACTTATTAATGATAAGATGTAATTAGTTATCAGTAAAGAATATTGAGGTTATTTTTTAAGTGAGTAAAATTAGCTATCAATAATGAGTACTGTGTTTAGTATACGGTAAGGTGTTCGATTACTTAGATTTACTTAGTCGTTGGATAAGGTGCAATTATTATCAATAATGAGCAATGCATTTAACTATCAATGATAAGGTATAATTCGTTATCAATATTAAGTACTTCATTTAGTTTCAATGACGACATATTTATTCCACGGACATAAACAGGAGGATTTCCTCTTACCTGTGGTTGTTTAAATTCGGGTGTTTGGTTTAGTACGAACTGAATAATCTGAGAACATTTCATGGAATTTCAAAGTTAAAAGCTGCTTACTCAGGTTATTTGAGTTTCTTGTTGAGGTTTAGTACAGCAGTCGTCAATCTACTGTTACTTTAACGAGCACCAACACTAGTGAACACTTCCTTTAGTAGGTTTAGGTCGTTCCATGAAATGCAATTACATTTTAAATATTAAGTAAAACATCTTGCTGTTCAGTGTACCTTTGGGTCATCTGTAAGAGCAGTCTAACTTATGTTGGATGTTATGCAACTCCAGGTAAACTCAATATTACTCTTCACAAGACTTATCCAAGGTAAAGTGTTGGCATAGCGTCTCGGCAGCGACTTGCAAACTTCAAGCAATCTTAGAGCTTATATGTTTATGAAAGATATTACTTGATATCACATGTGGGGGATCGGGATTATCTCAAAGAAGATTTAAGTGGTCCTCAAGACATAAATATGGATTTAAACAGTTCATAGCATATTTTCAGAATTATCATTAGGCAAGTACAAATTTGGAATTGTCGTAAATCCATAATGGTTTAGTTGGCGACCAGGAATTGCTTTAATAAATTGCAAAGGACTCACCGCCTTGAGCAATCCAACCACTTGTTTTTTCAGTGGACAATTGTTTCGCCTCCATGTCCTGGGGGTATCATCAGCACAGTTTTAGGAGTTAAACCATTTAGTAGCGAACTGGTAGTTGCTCTTGTCGAAACATAAAGCACACAAACTAATAAAACACACGCATTGCGCCACGCACACGAATAAAACATTTAAAGGCTTGAAAATAAACCTAACCTCACTTTTTACTTTTTCACGCTACGAGTTTTGCCAGCCGACTCATAGCAAAACTGAGTGAGAAAGTAAAAAGTGCTGATGATACCCCCAGGACATGGAGGCGAAACAATTTTCCACTGAAAAAATAAGTGGTTGGATTGCTTTAGACGGTGAGTCCCTTTGCAATGTCGTAAATCGTTTTAGTTAATCTTATTTGTGTAATAATTCATTTTGATTGTACTCTTGAATCCCATAATAGTGTTTCTTCCTATGTTAATATTATGTATGCTATTATAGTTTTGAGTAAGAAGATATTAATCTCACATTTATGTTTTAGAATGCAGGTAACTTGGCAATCCACACTTCGTACGGCTCCTCGCAGTCACGAAAATCGTGCGTTTTTTAAATGTTAATGCAATTTATGTCACCATGATAATGATTAGAATAACATTGGAACGTTGAAGCCCAAGAGGCCAAGCGAAGGGGTTTTTGAAACTGGAATTACGTCAGACTCCA
Organism: Allygus modestus; assembly: GCA_963675035.1. Classification (NCBI taxonomy): domain Eukaryota; kingdom Metazoa; phylum Arthropoda; class Insecta; order Hemiptera; family Cicadellidae; genus Allygus; species Allygus modestus. Next base: position 5,663,072 of record OY776111.1, read on the forward strand.
CCTTTTTATAACAGTATGCATATGAGGACTATCAAAAAGTATTACATTATCCGTTCAAATTCCCCTGTACATGTTAAGAATGTCTAAACCCAGCGAACAGCAAAAGAAAAGTAAATAATCAAATTTTACAATGTTACAAACCAAAAGAAACGTGTGACATAGTAATATGCAAACGCATTGTGAAAGACACATCCGGGGCTCAATATGTGAATTCTGCCATTCCCTGCCTGTGTCATTCGTGTTACATTTGTTACATTCGGAATGCTTTTTGTACCTTGAGCCATTGCGAGGATGCGATCAGCTGAATACAACGATAAGGGAAGGGGAAGGGATTTCCTCTTCAGTAAGCTCACTATAAAATACAGAGACTTCAATTTTCTTAATTCTTTTTGCAGCAATAAGCGCAGATTCATTCATTAAATTTGCTAGATCAGCCCTTAGCTGTCGGATGGATTTTAATAAAACATCACATTGTAAGGAAAGTCTAGAATTAATGGTATATTTTCTAATGGTTAGTAATCGTTTTACTTGGATGGAAGGAAACATCAGTTACTGATATAATTTTTATATTTTAAAGTGTTAATATTTAAGTCAGCTGCCACTCAGAACTATTAACACAAAAAAAATTTAATTTAGTTTCTTTCAGGTATTTTTTTATTTGTCTAATAAAAAAGTTATAACGTTACGAAACAGTTTTCTAGACTGAATAATTACGCGATGAAGTTTGTGTGTTGCCTAAAAGGTCCGATCGTGAGACCGTATATTGGAATATAGATTATTTTCTTGTGTGTTGCCTAAAAGGTCCGATCGTGAGACCGTATATTGGAATATAGATTATTTTCTTGTGTGTTGCCTAAAAGGTCCGATCGTGAGACCGTATATTGGAATATAGATTATTTTCTTGTGTGTTGCCTAAAAGGTCCGATCGTGAGACCGTATATTGGAATATAGATTATTTTCTTGTGTGTTGCCTAAAAGGTCCGATCGTGAGACCGTATATTGGAATATAGATTATTTTCTTGTGTGTTGCCTAAAAGGTCCGATCGTGAGACCGTATATTGGAATATAGATTATTTTCTTGTGTGTTGCCTAAAAGGTCCGATCGTGAGACCGTATATTGGAATATAGATTATTTTCTTGTGTGTTGCCTAAAAGGTCCGATCGTGAGACCGTATATTGGAATATAGATTATTTTCTTGTGTGTTGCCTAAAAGGTCCGATTGTGAGACCGTATATTGGAATATAGATTATTTTCTTCAAAGGAGAACGTTTTACACGTCCCAAATTGATTTTTAGGCTCATGAAGTTTTGTAGGGCAACCCCTACTTTTAGGGGAGTAGTTGATATTCAGAGGAGAGGTGAGCTTAGGAAGTATTGTGTTCTGTGAACACCGGGCGAGTGTGCCTTGAACCGGGACAAGAATTATTTCGGAGGGAATTAGCCGCTGGAAATTCCCTTCAATATCGTCTTTCTCCTTTTGGTCTTCAGTTAGGTATGTAGACCAAGTCTTCTCCTAAGCACAAGTTAAGTCTTCATCTTCGTTAGTTAAGGTTTCTACAGCCTTTTTGATGTTTCAAAACGGGCTTTGGTAATGACAGCTATTCGCTCGTAGGCTTATAAAGGACAATCGTTTCCACCTGGTGGCGCCATGAGAGTATTTTGAAAAAAAAAATACTATTAAGTATTTGTTTACAGAGAAAGTGGACAGACATGTAAGAATTTCGATATAAGAGAAACATGTTTAATCAATGTCACTTTATTCTACCTGGGTCGAATTATGCCAAATTGATTAGTTGGAAAGATAATTTTTTGGGAAAGTTACATTTTAATGTTTATTAAGGCGAAGGACCGTATCATTTTAAGTAAGTAGCGAAATGATGCATGTATTTTATAAACAACAAAATTGAATCCACAAGTACAAATAATAGTTAAATGCAATACTAATTTCTAGTTAAATATTCATAAACTGGTACCAAAACATTAATTAATCATAAAGGATATCACTAACTACAAATTGTGAGTTGGTTGATATGGTGTAATGTTTCTTGAGGTGAGTTATCAGAGAGCACCTGGGACACGATTAAACCAAATGTTTATACAACAAATCTGGCTATCTGGGTTTTCATATAGTTGATACACATATCAACCACGTAAAATATTTAATGAATGAGTGAGTTGAAATTATTAAAAGGATAAACAAATCTTAGTTTGAGAACTAAAAAAAGGTAGTAGTACCAAAGTAGTCTGATGGAAGTTAATACATTGTTGCCAAATCGCTCTGGTTTAATAAAACATATGGTGAAGTATATCCGTAGTCTGTTTTGAAATCCATTCCTATCGTACACAACATAAAAAACAAGCAGACTGAATCATTGTTTGTGAAATTGGTATGGCAACAGTGTTGGATGAGAGGGGGAATCATATGGGCAATTAACCATTGGACCATTTTGATGAGGTCTACTCTAGGTTTCATTTACTGTGGGGGGGAGGGAATTATTGTGGACTAGTTTTAGAAAGAAAAAGCAAAATATTTATATTTAAAAACAATGGAAAATAAACATATGGAAAATAAAGGTTTTTAAAAACATGTGTTAGAGATGTTTATAAAATCAGCAAATTTTATAGAAAGTTGGGAAGAAAAGTCGTGATGGGCACACTTTCTTGTTAAACAGCAAACAAATTATATATACGAATGTGAACGTATTGAACAGTTACTTTTAAACGAAAACTAAACGAATTTTGTGCAGGTATCATTATGGTTTCTAATCATTAAAACAAAACAAGTTACGGGGTGAATTAAAAATCAAAACGCTGCGCAATGTCCCATATACCGTTGAAACAAGTAAAAACACAATAGCATGGTTGCAATCTCCAACTAAAACACATTGTTAAGTCATATTTGTTGAAATTTCAAGAAAAGAAGACTACACCTTTTTGAACTATATATTTATTTTTAATAAGAACCGTGCACATAACAATAACAGATCTGGTATATTTACAAGTTTTAAGTAGTACAGAGTCAAACAATACAATTCAAAAAATACATTTTGCATGACGAATTTCTTTTACATTGAGTACATTTCTTAACCTATAATATTTAAGTAAAAATCTAAAACAATGCTACATAATATTTGCATCTACTTAAATGAATTCGCACTGTTTTAAACCACCTTCAACAAGGTAAACTTCAACCAAACGTATCTTGATAGTAAATGAAGGTAGTCGATCATTTGTCATTTGAAATTGATGTCAACGTATCTCCCAAGCTCAAACAATATAAATGTCCATACATTTGAAAGTAATCATAAATTAGTTTGCGTACAGATCTAAATAAATCACTAATACATCAAGTGAAGAGAAACGAGATATTTTGCTCTAAGCCTTGAACTTTAATTAAAACGCTTAAATTAATTAAAGATTGGTTTGGACAGAAACGTTACGTACTATAAATTATTACTATGAAAATGTTCTAAAAATCAAACGCTGGATCTTTATGTTATTTAACAGATTATTGCGGACATTTCCTATCACTGATTATTAAAAACAAAGTGATGGGAAATGTCCACAAAAATCTGTTAATTAATATGAACTAACCATCACCAACAATGAAATTTAAACAAAGAACTAGATCTTTAATAAATTGATTAGTCTGCAAATGTTATTGTTACAATCAGGGATCTAGTAGACTAAAAGATCATTGCGAAAATTGCATTATTATTAAAATAATCCCCTTAATCCGATTAAAACTAGCTCGTGCAAATTACAAATTGGCGTTTTACTTCAGATAACTTGCTTTAATAAAATTGTAATGCTTTTACTCGTATCTTCACCGAAGGAATTACATTTGAGATGTATCATTCGTTCCAAATGTTAATCAGTAACGTGTTCTATTATATTGGCAAGGGTCATAACGGTAGTGTTTTTGTTTGTCTTTTAGGAAAACGTTTCTTGCGTGTCTCTTGAGACAGAGCCAACAAATAACTAAGAAAAGCTAGGAAATTTGTTATCTTGTGGACGGTCAAGAAAGACATTGATCCTATTCGTCCTATATATAGACGACCGATTTCGAGGTTGTTTGTAACCTCATCTTCAGGTTTATAAGTAACAGTTACAAATATCTCTGGATTTATTTGGGTCATACAACTGTTACTTGTATACCTGAAGATGAGGTTATAAACAACTTCGATACTGGTTACCTATGTTGATTAAAAATAGGTTCAATGACGAAAAAAGGTAATTTAAACCATTTAACTTAACTATTCAGGAAGTTATCTTGGGCCATACTAACACAAAAATCAAGAAAGTTTTTAGAATTCTTGGGGAACTTATCTAGAAGGAATTAACACTAAACTTATAGTAAATTTTTTCCTATAACTAATTACTAGGCAATTACTAATACTAAGCGAGTGTCAATCAGAACAATAACATAAAAATAATGTCATGGTAGTACAAGCCCGATTTTTAAACTAAGATCATTATATCAGGTGTGCTGTAGTCGTGGCAACAATCAAATAGTCTCGCCACTTTAAAGGAACAAGTGACAAGGAACAACCTGGAAAACTTTACTGACCATCATTGGTAAAGAATAATTATTTTAAGACGTGGAATTATTCTTCTCCGTTCACTAGACACCAAGCTTTACTCTGCAAGATGTTTATAGTTTAGAATTCAATTCTACACAACCTGTGCCGCAACCGACTCCAGCATGTTTCTCCATTCGGTGACGTCAACATTCTGTTGGATGTCGGAACTGAGCCGGTTGTCGGAGTAACGCTTCTTGTCGGAGTAGCGCTTGAACAGCTGCTCTATCTGCGCGTACACGAGCGTCGGCGCGTCCCGCCCCCACAGGAAGTCCAGGTGGTTCCACCCCGTCAGATTGACCCGGAACATCCCCACTGGATTAGCCAGACCCTTGAACAACTCTTGCACGTCCTACAACACCCACAGATGAGTTAAAATAAGAAAAGCAGTTTAATAAATCACATAAAACCCACGTTTACTTTTGTATAGATGGTTAGATATAAATATATTTTGGTTTTATCGTGCTTTCTTGAATAGAATGAAGTATGATGCTTTTCAGTTAAAATCCCTGTAAATGGCTTATTAAATGCTGCGTAATAAGCAGCTTATTGTCTGTTAGGCTGCTTAAAATAAATTTAAACGCATTTGATTCATTTAGTGTGTTTAATCCTCACAAAGATTATTCAAATGCGGATTTATGTTAGATAGGAGGATCCAATTTCGATTTATAACATTTCTGTTTATAACCTCCGAATCAATTTTATAACATTTAAAAAAGGTTTTACCAGGGTGTAAAAGCGATTTAGTTTTATTATTTATTATTGATTTATTTGGACTTTCCTTATCGCTTCTAGTGTTTCAAACTACACTAAGTTTCACTTGGAGGAAACACGGCCACCTGACTGCATGACTAGTTCCCAATACTTGGAGGCATGCGGTAAACTCTATGAGGATATCGTACGGGTGTCCGTGTAACATTCTAGGAGGAATCTTGCAAATATTTGGTTTCCGTGTCATGTTCCTGTCGACACAGGTGGGTTGGTAGCCTACAGCTGTGTCATCACGTACCCCTGGCGGTAGAATTGGGTAACGGCTTTCCCCCTCCACTACCGCTAGCCGCTAGTCAAGTGCGGAGTGCGGTAGTGAATGGACGCGAGAGTGCAGTTTCCATATTTTGCGGTCAGCTTGGAGGCAACGATACAGAACAAGTAATGAATTGACATTTCCCATTTGTTCCTGTATATACATGTTGTGTTATTGTATTGTATTTTTTGTATCTGTATTTGTTAGTTTTGTGTTTTTGAAAATAACATGTAAAGTGAAAAAATTCGAAAAATGTAGCTTAATTAGGTGTTAGAACTTGATATTTAGGGTTCACTTGATAACGGAGGAGTTTCCTACCTCCCGAAACATAGTGTAGTTTTAAACACTAGAAGCGATAGGTAAAGTCTTATTAAATAAATAATAAATCACAATCCACCGCTATTATGAGTTTCAAAAATACTGATGTATTATGATCGTGTCGGGAACAAATGTTCTCTCTGTGGCCACGGTTTTCTGTTTGTTTAATTAAGTTTTTTGCTAGTTTCAATGTACGCTTTTTTAGGGCTTTACTGTTATAACGACCTCGATATCAGTGAAGCTTGATGTTCTGTAGGATATGAAGAAGTGTCCCATCGTAATTCATCTGGATAATATTATCACTTGACAACCAGATAACCTTTGTTAAACCAATTTATGAGTTATTTCGCCGTGAAACAACTTTATTTTTAGTATTTTGTAACTGAAAATACTAGAAAAGAATTTTGTATTTGTTTTTTTTACACATTTATAAAAAATGAATGTGTAAATTTATGAATTTTTTTAATTGGAAAGTTTTTCTGAAGGATTCCATAGAAACAACAAATAAATAAATATTTGAAAATTAATATTTAACTGTTCTTTGTACTACCTCTATTTCTGGTAGGAACTGTTGTAAATAACTAATGACAAGACGTAATGACAAGACATTGGTGCACTCACCACAGGGTTGGCGAGCAGATCGTTGTCTCCGTAGTGCAGGGATATCGGCGCGGTGACCAGGGACAGCTGGTACTGAGGCGGCGTCGTCGAGTTGTACCTCACCATGTTGTTGGCACTGCCGTAGTCAAACTGCTGGAACCTGCCTGCAAGTGTAATGGTAGTGAGCGACTGGCGTACTAGCAGTGAGCGACTGGCGTACTAGCAGTGAGCGACTGGCGTACTAGTAGTGAGCGACTGGTGTAACAGCAGTGAACGACTGACATAATAGTAGTGATCGACTGGCGTACTAGTAGTGAGCGACTGGCGTACTAGCAGTGAGCGACTGGCGTACTAGCAGTGAGCGACTGGCGTACTAGTAGTGAGCGACTGGTGTAACAGCAGTGAACGACTGACATAATAGTAGTGATCGACTGGCGTACTTGTAGTGAGCGACTGGCGTACTAGCAGTGAGCGACTGGCGTACTAGTAGTGAGCGACTGGTGTAACAGCAGTGAACGACTGACATAATAGTAGTGATCGACTGGCGTACTTGTAGTGAGCGACTGGCGTACTAGTAGTGAGCGACTGGCGTACTAGTAGTGAGCGACTGGCGTACTTGTAGTGAGCGACTGGCGTACTAATAGTGAGCGACTGGTGTAACAGCAGTGAACGACTGACATAATAGTAGTGATCGACTGGCGTACTAGTAGTGAGCGACTGGCGTACTAGCAGTGAGCGACTGGCGTACTAGTAGTGAGCGACTGGTGTAACAGCAGTGAACGACTGACATAATAGTAGTGATCGACTGGCGTACTAGTAGTGAGCGACTGGCGTACTAGCAGTGAGCGACTGGCGTACTAGTAGTGAGCGACTGGTGTAACAGCAGTGAACGACTGACATAATAGTAGTGATCGACTGGCGTACTTGTAGTGAGCGACTGGCGTACTAGTAGTGAGCGACTGGCGTACTAGTAGTGAGCGACTGGTGTAACAGCAGTGAACGACTGACATAATAGTAGTGATCGACTGGCGTACTAGTAGTGAGCGACTGGCGTACTTGTAGTGAGCGACTGGCGTACTAGTAGTGAGCGACTGGCGTACTAATAGTGAGCGACTGGTGTAACAGCAGTGAACGACTGACATAATAGTAGTGATCGACTGGCGTACTAGTAGTGAGCGACTGGCGTACTAGCAGTGAGCGACTGGCGTACTAATAGTGAGCGACTGGTGTAACAGCAGTGAACGACTGACATAATAGTAGTGATCGACTGGCGTACTAGTAGTGAGCGACTGGCGTACTAGCAGTGAGCGACTGGCGTACTAGTAGTGAGCGACTGGTGTAACAGCAGTGAACGACTGACATAATAGTAGTGATCGACTGGCGTACTTGTAGTGAGCGACTGGCGTACTAGTAGTGAGCGACTGGTGTAACAGCAGTGAACGACTGACATAATAGTAGTGATCGACTGGCGTACTTGTAGTGAGCGACTGGCGTACTAATAGTGAGCGACTGGTGTAACAGCAGTGAACGACTGACATAATAGTAGTGATCGACTGGCGTACTAGTAGTGAGCGACTGGCGTACTAGCAGTGAGCGACTGGCGTACTAGTAGTGAGCGACTGGTGTAACAGCAGTGAACGACTGACATAATAGTAGTGATCGACTGGCGTACTAGTAGTGAGCGACTGGCGTACTAGCAGTGAGCGACTGGCGTACTAGTAGTGAGCGACTGGTGTAACAGCAGTGAACGACTGACATAATAGTAGTGATCGACTGGCGTACTTGTAGTGAGCGACTGGCGTACTAGTAGTGAGCGACTGGCGTACTAGTAGTGAGCGACTGGCGTACTTGTAGTGAGCGACTGGCGTACTAATAGTGAGCGACTGGTGTAACAGCAGTGAACGACTGACATAATAGTAGTGATCGACTGGCGTACTAGTAGTGAGCGACTGGCGTACTAGTAGTGAGCGACTGGCGTACTAGTAGTGAGCGACTGGCGTACTTGTAGTGAGCGACTGGCGTACTAATAGTGAGCGACTGGTGTAACAGCAGTGAACGACTGACATAATAGTAGTGATCGACTGGCGTACTAGTAGTGAGCGACTGGCGTACTAGTAGTGAGCGACTGGCGTACTAGCAGTGAGCGACTGGCGTACTAGTAGTGAGCGACTGGTGTAACAGCAGTGAACGACTGACATAATAGTAGTGATCGACTGGCGTACTTGTAGTGAGCGACTGGCGTACTTGTAGTGAGCGACTGGCGTACTAATAGTGAGCGACTGGTGTAACAGCAGTGAACGACTGACATAATAGTAGTGATCGACTGGCGTACTAGTAGTGAGCGACTGGCGTACTTGTAGTGAGCGACTGGCGTACTCGTAGTGAGTGACTGGCGTACTTGTAGTGAGCGACTGGCGTACTCGTAGTGAGTGACTGGCGTACTTGTAGTGAGCGACTAGCGTACTTGTAGTGAGTGACTGGCGTACTCGTAGTGAGCGACTCGCGTACTCGTAGTGAGTAACAAGAACCCACATAAGAATATACTTTAGGCTACAGGACAGAAAGGAACTTGCGGGTGTGAAAAGGTAGAGCAGGATGGAAAACCCTGACTTGAGGCGAACAGATGATTGAACCTGTGACTCCAGATTAATGGGCGAGGTATAAAAAGAAGCCCTCAAAGTGCCAAAACTACACATTCTGTGACTGTTCTTTCGTTGTACCCATTCTGAGCTGGATAAGACACTATGAAATCCGTCAAGGGTTAGTAAGTATAGTTTACTAATTCACATATATTTGAAGGTTCAAATGTATTGGATTTCGGTGAAGGTTCAAATATATGTGAATTTTGAAGAAATATTTATGAACTCTTGACGGATCTTAGACTGGCATAATCCAGTTCAGAATAGGTACAGTGACAGGACGATGTCACAGAATGTGTACTTTTGACACTTTGAAAGCTTCCTTTTTTCACCTCGGATCTACCTTCTTTGTTATTTTAGTCTGAACTTAGATAGCGGATGATTTAGGATTGGACCATTCTACATATATTTATATTAAATTATCTAAATCTCAATTCTGTAGCAATTTTGCAACTCTTCCCAAATGCTCTCACTTGGATCCTTATTTAACAAACTCAAAGACATTTTCACTGGAAATGTCGAAGGATAGGAGCAAACTTTGGAAATCGTATTATGTTACCAAACTGTCCCTGTATTACTGATCCGCTATGAAAAGAATATGCTTCACATTTTACTTTATATTCGTGAAGTTGTTGTGCTATGTGTATCACTTTAAAAGTTTCAAAGTGCAATAAAACATACAATGTTTTCATTTTCTCCGTGTGAAAAATTACCAGTACGTAATACCGTGATACAATGTTTGTCTTTGTTCGCAATCCTTTTACGGTTCTAAAATGGTTTTTAGAATCGTAGTGATCCTAAAATCCACCAGGAAATCCAAGGATCTACATCAAATAAATAAATATCGGCATCTCCACTTCGTTGCCTTCAAAAACTGTTTTATAAAAGCTTTCAACAACTTTATTGGCGTTTGATCTGATACTAAAGTGTTTCTTTGAATGGAAGAGCCTCATTTATGAAAAGTTGGAAATGATTTTATGATATTTTAAATTTGTATAAACAGGTGCAAGTGTTAAGAAACGTCGAGTATTTGTTTAACAAAACTTAAATCTACGAGCCGGCGATGGGTTATAACATGAGCTTTGTTCAGCTTGATGAAAAATAAACCACTAAATAAAATAGATCTGCATATAAAGCATCCTATCTGAGTACACTCAATCCCTTATATTACTTTTTTATTCTTAGGAAGTTCAAAATGAAATCAAAAGTATCTTTATTTCTGCTAGTATTTCAGTTGTTAAAAATTATTGACATTATGGCATTAATAAGAAAAAATCATAGTTACTAATTCCAAACTGCAGTTATAAATAAAGAAGAGGAAAATATTTAAAACAGCCGAAAACGTTCATAGTAAGTAGTAGGTACCTGATTTGATTTCTTGAGCGTAGTGGACGAGGGTCTTGGTGGAGGTGCCTGCGGGGTTGTGACCGAATATTATCGGCAGAAGTTTCTGTGACACACAAGATATTTAAACCAATAATATCGTAGTCATAACAAATTATTGTCTGCTGATTTTCACTATTTAATTCGGTCAAAGAATCTGTACAAAATTAATCTTTATCAAAATAATATGTTACTTGATATAAAAGGACAATATTTTCTCTATTTTATTAAAATTGATTCTTTTACCCTCAGAAACTAATTACTTTTGTAAATATTTTATGAATGTTCAGAAAAATAAATCTGCCTTATGGCCATCTCTGGACATTATGAAAAATACACGATATTATCAGAGAAACTACATCCTACACTCCTACCCGAGCGTGTCTGGATTAAAATTAAATCTTGGGATTACGCAGAAGGATTTTGCAGGAAAACTCATTTTAAATCGGAAATGTTTAACATTTGGCTTGTTGAGATTCAAATAATTAATAAGCAATCGTAATAACTTATCAAAAACAACTAATGAGCGTCATAAATAACACGCACGTAGTAGAATATCAATATAGTAGAGTGTATTTTCTCCGAGCAAAGCTCGGCCTCAGGTCCTGCTAATAACAGACTTGGGCTTCTTTGCTCGTAACATACTTTTAGAGCTAATCACCGATTGCAAACAGCAAATTCAATTCCTCTTAAATAAATTGCAAACAGCAAATTCAATTCCTCTTAAATAAATCGACATCTGAAGAAATTAGCAATATCGATTGTTTATAAGTTTAATGAAATGGAATAATTCAAAACAACAGGAGTTATAAATAGATTTAAGAAATCAACTATAACCCTAAAAAGAAGTATGCGCGGGTATTAAAGGTAAAAACATTGACATTAAACATACGTTACTGAACCAACTAGATTTAATTTAGAATTTACAACATGTCTTGTCTGGCTCACCTCGTCAAACTGGTCCGGGTCGTGTCCCATTAAACATACGTTACTGAACCAACTAGATTTAATTTAGAATTTACAACATGTCTTGTCTGGCTCACCTCGTCAAACTGGTCCGGGTCGTGTCCCATTAAACATACGTTACTGAACCAACTAGATTTAATTTAGAATTTACAACATGTCTTGTCTGGCTCACCTCGTCAAACTGGTCCGGGTCGTGCCCCATTAAACATACGTTACTGAACCAACTAGATTTAATTTAGAATTTACAACATGTCTTGTCTGGCTCACCTCGTCAAACTGGTCCGGGTCGTGTCCCATTAAACATACGTTACTGAACCAACTAGATTTAATTTAGAATTTACAACATGTCTTGTCTGGCTCACCTCGTCAAACTGGTCCGGGTCGTGCCCCATTAAACATACGTTACTGAACCAACTAGATTTAATTTAGAATTTACAACATGTCTTGTCTGGCTCACCTCGTCAAACTGGTCCGGGTCGTGCCCCATTAAACATACGTTACTGAACCAACTAGATTTAATTTAGAATTTACAACATGTCTTGTCTGGCTCACCTCGTCAAACTGGTCCGGGTCGTGCCCGCAAATGACGAAAATCCAGTTTTCACAGATCTTCTTCTCGAATTTAAATAGGTCACATGCACCTTTCAGGATGTCATCAATAACCTGGTTTCTCGGCAAGAACTGGCCATGACCAAAGTAATCGTAGATTATCTGTAAATTTTAAAAATTGTATCAATTTACGGTAATATGTAGCAGGAGATAATAATTGTGGAGGAAAGTAAAAAAAAAACTATAATAATAACTATTAAGACAGTTAAGAAGTTCTAGCAGTTTTGTTTAAACACAACATTTATTATTTTATTTTAGACGCCAACAAAGTTAATAAATAATAGTGTATGAGGCCCCATGCTCTTAAAAAAGTTATTTTAGTTTATTTTTATAACAACCCAATTGCCATGATATGGTTGGGTATTTTTTTCTTTAATTACATACAAATATTAAAATTACATGTTAATAAACTAGGGTAATTAAGATTAATCAGAAGTTGAAAATATTCACTAATTTTGCATACACCATTTTTTTAGTTAGTCGTTCAGGTTAAATCGATATCGAATTGTAAATCAAAAAGTATGGTATCATATGGGTCACCAATTTTTGAACGTTTTAGATCCAATGAAAACAAAAAATGGCATGGATTTTTAATATAAAGAAGAAAAAAAAAAACGATGCAGCAAACCTGCATACTCAGCGAATTTCAACGGGCACTTCATTACGTCATGAAGCTACTTACCAACTTTCATCAAAGCATATTCAAAAATAAGCGAAATATGTAATTTTATTTACTGTCCATAAGAAAAACATTAGGACTGAATATGCAGGTTTGCTCATTTAGGACCACAAAAATGGGTTTTTTATGCAAATACCAATGGATCACCCATTAGTGAGCACCATTGAAGCAACAATGCAATGGATTACCAGATGAAGCAACATATCAGGTTTTACCAATTTATGTTCTTAAACAAGCAAGATATCACATGATTCTTATTCTTCATAAGAATAGCATTATAGCTGCTGAGTACGCAGGTTTGCTGCCATGGGGACCAAAAAAAGTTTCTTGTATGCAAGTATCAGTAAAACCCAACCATAAGAAAATAATTTTATATATATATATATATATATGTACTAGCTGGCCCGACAGACGTTGTCCTATCATAATGTCATTGAATTTATTTTATGTCAAGAATCGGTCTAGCCATTTTGGAGGAGTTTTGTTACAAACACTGTGACACGAGAATTTTATATATTAGATATATCTACATACATATAGGAATTTGAACGAGTGGTGTTTTTGGCATCTGGGGGCCCCAAAACGAAAAGTCATGGTCCCGGGCCTAGGTCTTACCATGCCACCTACGGTAATAGCTTCTTCCCTGAAGGGTAACCTGGCGAAGTCGTTATTAAGGCTGTAAACAGAACTACTTTGCCACGGCCGTAAACCCTGATACACTGACCGAGGGCGATAGGAATCGGAACACAGGCTGGAACAAGCTTGACTATCGTGAACACATCGGAGATGAGCAGGACAACCGCGCACCCTCCAGGAGATGTGCAGGACAACTGTGCACCCTCCAGGAGATGTGCAGGACAACCGCGCACCCTCCAGGAGATGAGCAGGACAACCGTGCACCCTCCAGGAGATGTGCAGGACAACCGTGCACCCTCCAGGAGATGTGCAGGACAACCGTGCACCCTCCAGGAGATAAGCAGGACAACCGTGCACCTTCCAGGAGATGAGCAGGACAACCGTGCACCCTCCAGGAGATGAGTAGGACAACCGTGCACCCTCCAGGAGATGTGCAGGACAACCGCAAACCCTCCAGGAGATGAGCAGGACAACCGTGCACCCTCCAGGAGATGAGCAGGACAACCGTGCACCCTCCAGGAGATGTGCAGGACAACCGTGCACCCTCCAGGAGATGTGCAGGACAACCGTGCACCCTCCAGGAGATAAGCAGGACAACCGTGCACCTTCCAGGAGATGAGCAGGACAACCGTGCACCCTCCAGGAGATGAGTAGGACAACCGTGCACCCTCCAGGAGATGTGCAGGACAACCGCAAACCCTCCAGGAGATGAGCAGGACAACCGTGCACCCTCCAGGAGATGTGCAGGACAACCGCGCACCCTCGAGGAGATGTGCAGGACAAGAGCAAACCCTCCAGGAGATGTGCAGGACAACCGCGCACCCTCCAGGAGATGTGCACCCTCCCGAAGATGAGCAGGACAACTGTGCACCCTCCAGGAGATGAGCAGGACAACCGCGCACCCTCCACATTATGAGCAGGAGAACCGCGCACCCTCCAGGAGATGTGCACCCTCCCGAAGATGAGCAGGACAACTGTGCACCCTCCAGAAGATGAGCAGGACAACTGTGCACCCTCCAGTTGTCCTTGTTGTCAATGATAGGCTTATTACTGTTAGGAATGAGAAAGTACATGAATATTTCACTAGATCTAGGCTAGATGTTCATAGGATTCAAAGAAGATCCAATATAACCTTAAACAGCCCTTATGTAAGAGGAGCTGTGTTCTACAATAAATTGCCTAATAGTATCAAATGCCTTAATGGAAACAAGTTCAAGAAGGAGTTGAAAGACTGGTTAATTTTAAAATGTCTATATGACGTGGACTCTCCTTTTGAAAAATCAAGGTAAAAGTTTGTTTACCTCTTCTCTTTTAACAGTTTTAAGCCTAGTTGTAAATTTATCAAGGAAGTTGTACCTTTTTTGAAAATTGTAATTGCATGATTTTGTTTTTTATTGACTATGTTTATGCATTTATTAAATGTTTCTAAGCAATACAAAATTTGAATTTGAAATTTTTTGGTTAGGCTAGGCTAGGTTAGGCCTAGTTAGGTCAAGTATGGTTAGGTTAGGCTAGGTTAATTGGGGTGTCACGTGACCGAGATATTTACCTCGAAGCTGTGCGCGAACCTGGCGAGGTACCGGATGGGGCTGGTGGTGTGCGACATGTATGCCACTGGCGCCATGGCGGCCATGTACCGCACCCTGGCGTTGTACTGGGGCCGGGTGGCGCACATCACATAGAACATGGTAGTGCCCATGGAGTGGCCCACGTAGTAGATCTGCTGGTGGCCCGTCACGTTCACGATGTGGTCGATCACTGCTGGCAGGTCGTAATGGCCCATCTCGTGCCACCTGTACAGCGTGGAATAAAAGCACTGGGGGCCGAGCTTCGCTCAGGGAAAAGTAATAAACTGATTCTCCACTGTGTGTATGTTACTTTGACTGCTCACTGGTTATTTATAATCATTATGTTATGTTTTTAAACTCGATAATCGCAGTGTTAAAATTTAATGAGTTTCCCATCACAATTTGATTTTGTCTAGTGTTAGGGATTTTGCCAATCAATTTCTGCGACCCTAACTCCCATTTTCAAATGTTATGAAGGGCTTCCAGTCACTGGCTTCTACCTGCTTCTCCCATAAGGCCAAGTTTAACTTTCAAAGTACTTCCCTCCTCAACGGGTTGTCCCAAGTCGTTGATTGATGGTTCGTTTTAAAGAACAAAACAATCTAGCGATTTCAGTGAGCAGAATTTCAATTTCACAGATTGTTTAACCACACAAAATCCTAAATATTGAATATTTTGGAATGTTATTGAACGATAATTATTTGTGATACCGACATTTTATCCACTGAAATCGCTAGGTATTTTTTATCTTTAAAATATGTCATTAATGAACTGTATTGGGTAATCCTTTCAGGTGGGACGGGCTTTGAAAGTTGACATTGACTATTCGGGGGAAGCAGGTAGAAACGCCAAACGTACCTCTTAATCAAAACCATTTCGCAGGATTCCGAGGTCCGTTTAGCATACAGACTTTGCTCGTCAAGAGTGTTAGATGGGATAGGTGAAGCTTGCAAAGACAGTACAAGACTAGTACAAGTTGATTACCGTAATTTAAATGGGACAAGGCAACAGAAACCTTTGAACCTGACCTGACGGAAAACAACATCACGTTAAGAGCTACCAAATCAAATCCCAATGAGTAGGGGGTATTGGAGTCTCCGGCGTGCGGCGGGAGTGACGTCACAGTCCCCCCTCATTTGCATATGAATAACCCCCCCCCACCCGTCTCACTTGCTCACTTTGCTCGCCCCCCATCAGCCGCCCCCCGCCGCACGCCGGAGACTCCAATACCCCCTACTCCCTACTCCAGTGGCTTCTGGGAACTGAGTGAAAAATCGCATATATCGTGTTACTCTCATTTAGAAGGTACGATTATACATTGTTCACTCCCGCCTTTTAAGATTCGGCTTTGGGCATTAGCATTTTTACTTTTTGCCTATTGTTATGTGGAGAATATATAGTTTTCGTAAACAATTTCTAATTTGAGTTATCGATGGAAATATTTGTATTGATGCTCCCTGAACCAAAAAAAAAAGATTGTTTGGATTGTTTCGGGTGTATGGAAATGTACTTATCGAGACACCACACGAAAAGGCCGATGTTGATAAAACGTTGTACGTATTTGTTTTTACTTTGAAGGGTATTACTCTCCAAAACCGCTACCAAAGAAAACTTAATTTGCAAATCAAGTTTAAACGAAGGATACTGGAATTAAAAAATAAACAACAGGGCGAATTAAAACGTAATGGATTACTGAAATTAGATCTAAAACTAATTATACATGAAATTGTGAATATGGACGGTAATTTAGTTGAGACGTTGAGACCCAGCAGAGAGTTGTTGAGTGGTAACAGAACTGAATACAACCGATAGCTAAATGTTGGAAGTAAAACCCGCAATCAAATTTTACATGGAGACTAGGTTAGTAGGTCTATGCTCACGTCCAATCCCAAAAAGCGTCCTCGTCGGGCTTGAGAGTCTTGTGTTGCCTCGAGTAGACGTTGCCTCTGGCGTTGCCCATCCAGACATCGTAGCCGCGGTCTGCCAAGATGTAGCCTGTGACATGCAGGGGCGGAGTCAGTGTCTAGGGTTCATGTTGTTTGAAACTGAGCGAAGATCTTTCCGAAGATGTACCTGTTATTTTAATAGATCTCTCTGACCTGACACCCCGATGACACGGGAACCATCCTACCCACATTGTCTGTGTTTCCC
Organism: Allygus modestus; assembly: GCA_963675035.1. Lineage (NCBI taxonomy): Eukaryota > Metazoa > Arthropoda > Insecta > Hemiptera > Cicadellidae > Allygus > Allygus modestus. The sequence goes on from OY776111.1 coordinate 5,680,225, forward strand.
ACGAGAGCTGCATCCTGTGGTGGAACTTACAAACTCTCGCGTACAATACGCATATATATTTAAATCACTTGATTAAATCAAATTCCCACTTCCATTAAATAAATATTGAAAATTCCATGGCAAATTTTGTGCCGAAGCCTTGAGGCATTTTTAAAAAAAATACTTAAATATATTTTTTCTGAATTCCGAAATTTTTCTGAATTACTTTTAGTAATTATAACAAAACCATTTTCAAATGGCGAAGAGTTTACTCTCCGCCACGGTGTAGTCCTGACCCGTATAACTTTAAATATGTTTCTATGTGCTAAACGCCTTCTTAAATAGCAAACTCTCCAGTACCGGCTAAATCGTGTTCTCTACGGGAAAGTCTTGCCCAGTTTCATCAATTCAATAATCATCATGGATTCAAAATCAATTGGTTAGAGTTGTTTCTAAAACAATCTCTGATAATGTCGCTCCTCCTTTTTAAAATTCCTCAGCTTAGAGATCCTGTATAGTATAACAGAGCAATATTAAGCTCTCTACAGCAGTCAGAGCTAGGTGACTAAGCGCCAGTTAGGTTCAATAACTTGAACGAGCTTGGTTTTCCCTAGTTGGTCGCCGGAAAAGTCCACATTTTGGAAAATGGAATCCCACTGAGCTGGAACTTATAAAATCTGCGCCTAGGAACCCCCACTTATAGAGCTTTAGGAGTATGATGAGTGGTTTATGTGTGAATCAGATGGTCCTGGTGTTAAACTAGGATATATCTGTAACTGTAACTAAACGGTCCTTGCCTTACTAATGAACACGCTGATCGACTCCACTAAAACTTTCACGCGCTCTAATTGTTAACACAGTGTGCTTGCTCTAAGAACGATAAAGTTAAAGGTGTAATATTATTCGTGGAATCGCAATGAAACAAAATCAGTGATACGGAAATATCCTTGTGGAGTGTCGACGCACAAGAGATCCAAACCGTTGAGCGTTGTCTCACAAATTGATTCTGAGCAGGATACCTTTTGAGAATGAATTCTTCATAATTCTACATTGAGCATTGCAGCATTTTGTGGCTTTGAAGCTTTAATAACAACCTTCTGAGAACAATAGTATCGCATTCTTTGGTAGACAGTATTGATTAAGGATACAATTAATCGTTTACTAATATTTGACAGTCGATTGAAAAACGAACCAAACGGTTGCTCTGTGTAAACTAATTAAGAGTAGATCCATTACTTAACCTAATAATCTAACAGTAAAATTAGTAAATTACGGGTAACTTGTAGAAATAACCCAAATAATCAATAACTACATTAATTACTAAATAGACCCTTTGAAAACACCTTTATCTGGCTCCAAATTTGTGATATTAAAAAGTGATTCCTTCGCAAATGTAGACTCTCTAGTCACCTTAATTGAGGAATTATGCAAAACTGTACTACGAGAGGCGTTTTAAAACATATTTGTTATATTACGATCGGAAAAAAGTTTACTAAGTGATTTTTCAAATGGTAATATAACGCTCAATTCATACCTGTAGTAAATATAGACTATTATGTATGATTAAGTCCCCATGTTCATATACATGTGTTTGAAGTGACATCTGCAGACGGGTAATACATTGTAACATTGTACATGTGTTGATGTTTGTGTTCATTACTGCATCTACATGCAAAGCCTAAACCGTTACCAGTGCTAATTAATTATATTTAACTAATTATTATCTTAAATAACAAAGCCTTTACTTCCGGTTATTTATTTGTCTGGTTTAGGTTACAGAATTAATTTGAAAAAATCGTAAAAGATAATTGTAGATTTTTACAATTTGAACCTCACGAGCGTTCATCTCTAAAAGCTGACGAGTTAGAAAGATGATTTAGCACATCTAATAAAAAAATGTGGCTCAAAATCGTATCTAATTAAATATTTATTTACATTCCAACAATCCGATATAGACATCTCAGCAGGTAAAATACTTTCTCATAATCCAAATTGAACAAAATATAAAATTAACCTTTAAAAACTCACTGCCTTTTGTTATTGTTGTTTTGCTTTATATTTCGCTCATCAACATAAAGGACGTTGACGTAGCTCATAAACTCGAAAAACGTTATTTCACATGACATTTTTAAAGAATACTTTGTCACGCAGCTGTCAATAGCACACCACAAACGGTCGGTCGCGGTACCGAGTGTCAGAGATGGCAAAGCACATTGTGAATCATATATCACGTTATCACGGATTACTGCGGTGATTCAAGTGACGTTAGTTTTGACAAAAACTTATGATGTTCTGTCATCCGCAAAGCCTGTATCAGTTGAACATGTCACTATGTTAATAAATCCCATCTTTATTATAATGTCGCTTAATAAATGTTCGATATCGAAATTTATCTGTAAAGGGGAAGAAACTGAAATGTTTCGATGATGAACAATATAACTGTACAAATGTTTCTATTTTTAGTAGCCAAGTATGCTCCCACCCATTTCTATAAATTACATTGTTCCTTGTAAACTAAAACTCGGATGTCACTCAGAAATATATAAATTCTTTGCGTGACATTCTTTAGAAACTACTTTCACGAGGCAAGGGCAAGGCTAGACTAGAGTCCTGTTACCTCCTTATCAGGTGGGTTGAGGCTGTTGTGAAGCAATTTCAGAATTCGCCTGGGTGAGATGACAGACTATACTCAACTCAAACACCGGTGGCCCAGAGGCTTTCCGGAAAATTTGGAAAGTTAACTACATATCCCATGTATGGAAGTCAGAATCTTAAAACTAAATATCCATGCATTACTTTACACAAAAGAACAAACCAAGCGCTTTGCCAGGACCAGCAATGAGCCAGTCGGCCGAGCTGTCCAAGAGACCATGCTGAAGCAGCACCGGCGTCAGCGATGTGTTGAGTGGGCTGCCACGACCACCCGGCAGTCTGTGGACACTCAGCACGTAGCCGTCCTGCGTCACCACCTTGTGTGTCTCACAGAGGTACCCGTGGTTGTGAGCCAACTCCGGCTGTAACACGACATTGGTAGTATCAGCAGGTGGTGTTGTGTGCTGCGACGACCACCCGGCAGTCTGTGGACACTCAGCACGTAGCCGTCCTGCGTCACCACCTTGTGTGTCTCACAGAGGTACCCGTGGTTGTGAGCCAACTCCGGCTGTAACACGACATTGGTAGTATCAGCAGGTGGTGTTGTGTGCTGCCACGACCACCCGGCAGTCTGTGGACACTCAGCACGTAGCCGTCCTGCGTCACCACCTTATGTGTCTCACAGAGGTACCCGTGGTTGTGAGCCAACTCCGGCTGTAACACGACATTGGTAGTATCAGCAGGTGGTGTTGTGTGCTGCCACGACCACCCGGCAGTCTGTGGACACTCAGCACGTAGCCGTCCTGCGTCATCACCTTGTGTGTCTCACAGAGGTACCCGTGGTTGTGAGCCAACTCCGGCTGTAACACGACATTCATTTGGTAGTATCAGCACGTGGTGTTGAGTGGGCTGCCGCGACCACCCGGCAGTCTGTGGACACTCAGCACGTAGCCGTCCTGCGTCACCACCTTGTGTGTCTCACAGAGGTACCCGTGGTTGTGAGCCAGCTCCGGCTGTAACACGACATTGGTAGTATCAGCACGTGGTGTTGAGTGGGCTGCCGCGACCACCCGGCAGTCTGTGGACACTCAGCACGTAGCCGTCCTGCGTCACCACCTTGTGTGTCTCACAGAGGTACCCGTGGTTGTGAGCCAACTCCGGCTGTAACACGACATTGGTAGTATCAGTACGTGGTGTTGAGTGGGCTGCCGCGACCACCCGGCAGTCTGTGGACACTCAGCACGTAGCCGTCCTGCGTCACCACCTTGTGTGTCTCACAGAGGTACCCGTGGTTGTGAGTCAACTCCGGCTGTAACACGACATTGGTAGTATTGGAGTCAAGGCCCCAGAAGAGACAAGGAGGAACCAAGGAAGGGAAGTTGTCACACTGGATAGCCAAAACACTTACCAATACTGTGACAGCTTCATTTTGCTGTACCCAATGTCGACCTCTGTACTAGTATAGACCAGTCAGAGATGCCGTCGAGGGCTAAAGTGGTTTGGTTGAGTGGTTGGTGTGTGATCATTAACAAGCTTAAATTAAATGCCATTGGAGCAGAGCCCTTGAGTATATTTGTATCTGGAGTAGGTATAATATGTATGCATTGAGCTATTAGCTATATTCCTAGCGAATTTCAGCTCCATCAGTCCAGTAGTAGGTGCAAGATTGTTAAAAGATTGTATTTTGAAATTCTGGGGGGAGAATACCTTAAACATATAAATAAATAAATACAATTTTATTTTATTTAGAGCGTTTTCATGAACATTACGTGGTTTTCAAAACAACTCGAGTCACATAAAATTGTTTACACAAAGCTATTTACAACAAAAATTATCTAATAATATTCTACAATGTTATATGACTTAAATTTACCTGATCAAAAACAAAATTGTTTAAATCTGTCCACTTAATAACGCATTTTGCAATCTTTTTTTGAAAGTCTTTTGACTGACCAATTCATGGCCGAAACTGGACGAAAGAGTGTTATGGAGCTTTGGGACAAAATAAAAAAAAAACCTTACGAGCGGACTCACAGCGCACACGAGGCATCTCAAGCATGTTGTCCTGCCTGGTACACCGGGAACGCATTTCGGAACGGGTTCTGAGCCTCTCTCAAATATTGCGGTCTCTCCTCAGTCAGGACTACGAACGAGACAAGAAATGCGGAGAAAGCATAAGTCAGCTATTGACAATAAGCCAAGGGTTTTCCGCTCAAGTGAAATGTGGTCGGATTTCCTCAGTCCACAAACGTACCTGACGCACATGTTCTGCACTCTCTGCAACCGGTCCATGTCACCTAGAGATACAACGTAATAATAAACGTAACATATTCGTAACAGGAACAGGGTTGCGTTTTATCCTGATGTATTAGTTATGTTCCTACCGAATTTCAATTGAAAAGGTCCAGTAAATGCTAATACTCATAATAATGCCATAAAAGTAAATTAGGGCAGAGCTCTATAGGATTTTTTTAAACGTAATATTGTTGTACATCTGCAGCATAAAGGGAACCACCATGCAAAATGTAATCTTCATAGACATTCTAGTTTTTTAGTTAAAGTGATCAGTGTGTCAGTGAGGGAATGAGTCGCCTGACAAATATACATTTAGATAATATATCTACTCTGTATTTTACGTTATTTATTACCAATATTCACTTAATGGTTTTAATAAGAACTATAAAACATCTGTTTATGGAATAAATATTTGTCTAGTTCAATATAAATAAATGCTTTGCCCATAAGAATAACATAAGATCTTTAAACCCTGTGGGGCAGAGCCCTAAGGTGATTTAAAAAATCCAATTAGACTCAAACCTTCTGACGCAAATATAGAACATGGAAAAAAGTTTAATCGAAATCAGTGCACCCGTTTCCTTGTGAAAAGCGAACAAAAGATGGCTCATGCCAGTTTAAAGTAGCCTAAAACCTTCTCAAGCATACATATAACAAAGAAACAAAGTTTCTTCAAAATCATTGCACCCGTTTTCCCGTGAAAAGTGAACAAAAACCCGTCTTTGAGCATTACCGACAGACAGACAGAAATTGAGATAAAGACTTGTTTTGGCTTCCCTTGGGTGTAAAACGTGAAAATATGCAAAAATTTCATAATTCCAAGCGATGTACAGACAAAACTCTAATTTGATTTATATAGATGAGATGATATGGTATATCATGATATGTAACACCTTACAATTTGGTATGGTGGACTTTCCTTAGATTAAATGTTTTTCAAAATCATCATTTAACTTATAAAAAATTAAACTAACTTTTGAAAACATACCTAAATTATAATACACTTGAATACATTAAAAAACTAATACTTGTTTATCATAATCCTATACTCTAATATGAGTAAGGTTTGCTTGCTTGCGACACAGATCTCAAAAACGGCTCCAACGATTTCCTTCAAATGTTCGAAATAACTAATTTCTGGGATAAAAATAAGTTCTAGACAGGTCTCATCCGCAGGAAAAATCAAATAATGTAAAAAAACTAAAATTAAAAGTTACAAAAATTAACATTGGGCTTATGGAGTTTCAAATCAAAACAAAATCATTGTAACAGCTGTTCATAATCAACCAGGGAACTGTCAAATGGGCCCATGTTGTTTATGATTATTAACATGTGGTTTCCTGAGAGCAGAGATTAAAAGATTTGAGTGAAGATTACATATATACGGGTAGGAAAATAAATCAAAGGGACATTGACCTATAAATAACAACTGGAAACAACTGGAGTAACCTTAAAAATGCAGGAAAGAGGCAAATGAGCTATACAAATATGGTAATCAGTTGGGGGAAGTGGTGAAATATTACTCCAAGTCATCTAAACAAACTGACTGGCCTTCCCCGAGCAAAGCTCGGCCCCCAGGTACTATTCATAACACATCTAATCTTGCTCACATTTAGAAAAGGCACAAAAGGGTTGTTGCTAATCTACACCTGCTATACAATAGATTAGTAAATGGTTTGCATGAAGCTGTAGCACGACAATGTATTGTATTCACTCCTCACCCTCGCTGCGGATCACAGAACAATGAGCATTCCCAATGAACATGAACAAACAATTACAGCTGTCACTTGTCAACCCCCGGATGTCTCTTTCACCTATTGTTTGAATAATCTGGCACACGTTTAATAATCTGCAACGTAGTAGCGATAGTTTGTTTACTTAATTCCCTATTAGAGTTCACTCGAGTAGTACATTATTGCTATTGGGGGATTTGAAAGGACCATTTCATTCTACACGAATCGCGTGTTACTAAACTATTACTAAGAATTGTAACAGCTGTTCATAATCAACCAGGGAACTGTCAAAGTAATACTCATGTTGTATATGATTTAACATGTGGTTTCCTGAGAGCAGAGATTAAGAGATTTGAGTGAAGATTACATAAATAGACTAGTAAAATAAATCAAAGGGACATTAAGCTATAAATAACAAAAGGAGTGACCTTAAAAAAGTATAAAAGAGGCAAATGAGTTATACAAATCTGATTATCAGTAGGGGGAAGTGGGAAAATATTACTCCAAGTCATCTAAACAAACTGACTGGCCTTCCCCCGAGCAAAGCTCGGCCCCCAGGTACTATCTATAAATACGAAATCCCGATCAACGCCCAGGCCAAACCATTGCCTGTACGAAGTTTGCATGTAGCATAGGCTCCCACAAAGAAGGGATTTTAAGAAATTCCTATAGGCTATGCCCCACGGGGCTTCAAAATTCCAACCCTGTGTTATTCTTATGGACATTCACTTTGGTATGAGCTGATGACAATTCTATCAGCTGATTATGGTTTGTAGTAGTTCCACGGGTCAACCACAGAATGCAGCTCACACAACTGTCGTATTCCCGGATGAAACCGGGAACGATGGCAGCTAGTCGTAATATATAATATATAATTACGTAAGGAAAATTTACCAATTTGTGTCTTTGTGTACGATTCTGAAGCTATTGTACGACCTAGAAAGCTGAAACTTGGAACATTAATTCATAGAACATTAAGTGGCCAACGGAGCCCGATTTCGTTTTTTTTTCCATTATTGTATCTTTAAAATTTCCTTAAATTACAAAAAACAATGGCCAAACATTAAATTAACTAATGATTAGCTGTGAAATTATTTATAATTTGATTTAGTTTCTGTTTTGTTAATGTATTACACTGTACTCACACTTTTACATTAATTTATTTTGAGTGAATTTACATGCTGAGAAGAACCGAACAAACAATTACTGAAGTTCAACGAAAGATAGATTTGCCTCACCAGAAGCAACCTAACAAAATCACCGGCTCGCTTTTCAACGAAAATTGTGAAGCACTGTTGTCTCCAGTATTACCAATAGACGTCCTTGTACACAAAAACCCCATATTATGGGCTATAGCCCCTACAAGCCACTAGTTTGAATATAATTTCAAACCAAAATAGCATAAGGGGTAAGGGGGGATACTAATAAAGGTCAAGGACGCGTTCAGAAGATCGAATAATCAAGAGCAAGCCAATAACACCCTTGACCGAATACCGCCGCAGCACATACCACCAGTGTCGGATAATCAGCTGATGTCTGTGGCGCTGCATTCGCATGCCTGCCGCAGTCGCATTCCAACCTCATTCAGCCTCACAACCTCACGTTTGGTTCATAGATTATGCTGCTGGCTTTACAATAGTGATAACTGCTACGATTTGTCCAACAATTGTTTTTATTTTGTTGCAACATTATTGCTCTTACCTTTGTAACAAACTTGTAATACACGAAGGTACACGAAAACTGAGAAGAATGATGCTTCTATCCATATTTATCATGTTTGATTCCAAATAGTTTAATCGTTCGTTGATAAAATAACCAGGTGTACAATATATTCCTATAGAATAACCAGGTGTACAATATATTCCTATAAAATAACCAGGTGTACAATATATTCCTATAGAAACTGTTACCCACGGCATTGCTTGCAACAAATTAAAACACATTAAACATATTACGAGCTGCTCCCCGCAACAATTTGCGGATATAATCCTTATAACAGCTGTTTATTAAATTAAGAAAAAACATAATGTGACATAAACCAATTAAAACTCCATAAGAATAACATGGGAACTAGGAAGTCCCGTGGGGCAGAGCCCTGGGGCCTAACTCAAAATTCTGGCTGGACAGTGACTTAGAACTTGAAATTATATTTTAAATAAAAAAATAATCATCAAAATCGGTTAAGTATTAACTTCAGGAAGTGAGTGAACGAAAAGCAGGATTTTTTTAAATATGTAGATATACTAACACTATCAAATCTTTGTTTAGTATTACCATATCCTTTGCAGTAACTGACAAACAACTACAGCTATTAATTTTACTAGGATGGTGTGCCGTTACACTTTAGACGCATAAATGAGCAAAGCAACTAACAGTTACAACGTTAAAGCGCGAACAAAGAAGATCTAAAGGGAAGAACGCTACATAATATATAAACTTATTTTTTTTTTTTTTTAATTCTTTATTTTTCCGGATCAATACAAAACAAGTATTATACACAGAACGTATTAACTAGTATTTTCATAAAATAACATATAGTGGAACATTATTGGGATCGCTCCATTCGGAGACACCCTGAAACCAAAGTTCAACATCTAATCTAAAAGAAGATCTTGGACAAGTCTTGATTTTAACCGCCTGTTGGCAGTTGGTTCACCAATGTTAAAAAATTGCGCACCAGGAACAAGTCCAATGTTGTCGAGAAACTTAGTTGCGCTTTTCTTTATGAAATTGTAAATCGAGTCCACACCAAATTCTTCATGAATTTGCTTATTTCGAATAAACCATGGAGAGTTTGTACAGATCCTAAGGATTTTGTTTTGGAACACTTGAATTTTATTTAATTTACTTTTTGAGATTGATAATCCCCAGATAGGACAAGCGTACATCACTAAAGGTCTTAAAATACTTTTATATATTAAAATTCCATATTTTGGTTTGAGTGAAGACTTCCTGTTGATCTGTGGAAAAAGGATTGATAACCGAGAATAAGCTTGTGTCAATTTTGAATTTACATGTAGATTCCAATTCAGCTTTTGATCGAGATGAATTCCTAGATATTTTATAGACTGGTCAGAGGGATTCCATTCAATTATAGTATTACCTATAGTAATATTAGGAGGAAGTTGAGGTTTCCTTAAAGTAAAGATTTTGGCTTCACATTTCGAAGCGTTTAACTTAAGCCTCCATTTGTCGAACCATTCCACCAGCGTGTCGACGGAAGTTTGCAGATTTTGTTGTGCTGTGTGAATTTCAGAGTGCTGAGTTATAATAGCAGTATCATCGGCATACAATGCAAGTGAAGCGTTCAGTGGAATGGGGATGTCTGTCATAAATATGTTAAATAGTATGGGCCCTAATATTGAGCCTTGGGGAACCCCAGCCATGACACCACGAGTTGTTGAACAAGAATGATTTACTTTTACGTGAAATTTTCTGTTAAAGAGAAAGGATTTAATCAAATTTTTCAAATAAAACGGGAAACCCAATGAATTAATTTTGAATATTAAGCCATTGTGCCAAACTTTATCAAATGCTTGGGCAACATCGAGAAAAACTGCCAGTGAATGCTCTTTTCTTTCAAACCCGTTACAGATAACTTCGGTGATTCGCTGAACTTGATGAGTAGTGGAGTGTTTTGGACGGAAGCCAAATTGATGAGGGATGATAGTTTCAGATGACTCGACGAAGTGTAATAATCTCTTCTGGATGATTTTTTCCAGCAGCTTTGATATAGAGGATAGTAGACTTATTGGTCTGTAGCTTGAAGGAGAATTCTTCGGTTTGTTTGGTTTGTGAATTACCATAATTTCTGCCTCCTTCCAAGCAGTTGGAAAATACCCACGAGAGATGCAGGCATTGAAGATGGACGAGAGAATCGCAAGACTCTTACGTGAAAGATTTTTCAAAACTATGTTCGGTATAAGATCGGGTCCTGGGGTCTTCTTTATTGGGAGCCTTTTTATTAATTCATATATTTCCGCAGGGGAAGAAAAGTGTATTGGCAATTCAACCGTCTGTGTTACGTTTTGAAGGGAGGCGTCAACAAGATCAGTGGTTTCTTGGTTAATTATATCATTAGGCGAAAAAGCTTTTTCAAAGAAGTCTGCAAAAACTTCACACTTTTCAGAATCACTTTGGAAGTACTGCCCGTCTTGTTGAAGTGGAGGAATTATCGTTGGTTGGCAAAGAACACGTTTGGTAGCCTGCCACAGGCTTGAGTCATTAGGATTAATACCATGTATATATAATTTATAAGAGTTAATTTTGAAGTTATCCAGCTCAAATTTAACTTGCCGAATGAGTTGATTTAACCTTCGCCGCATCCAAGGTTGTCTATACCTTTGCCACTGTCTTCTAGCTTTATGTTTTTCCTTAATAAGATTTAAAATCCTTAAAGGAGGATGCAAGAAGGAGTTTGATCGTTGGGCAAAGTGCTTGGTTATAGCACTTTTTGTGGCATTCTGGAGACAATCTGTAAAATGTGCTACTGCCAAATCAATCCGATCCTCCGAGGAAAGGTTTTGAGGAACAATGAGAAATTCATCGAGTTTAGATCTAAACATGGCCCAGTCAACACGACCAGTAATTAGTCTATTAGGTAATGGAGAGAATTGAGGTTGGAGAAAGAAACTTAAAACTACAGGTAGGTGGTCCGAAGCCAGCTCTGGCAGCACCTGTTGGTGAATAGGAGCACTAAACTGTGTGTGCAAAGCAATATCTAGTACATCAGGTTGGCAATTTATTTGCCAAGGATGGAACGTGGCTTTATCAGGAGCAGAAATATTGATGTTAAAATCAGGCATGATTCGAAGCAGACGTTCGCCATTGGGGTTGGAAATCCTGCAACCCCAGAACCGGTGTTTACAATTCAGATCGCCAACAAGAAGGGTAGGAGTGTTTAGCGAAAACAGGTTGTTGATGTCGTTTTCTTGAAGTCGCTTGTTTGGAGATTTATATGCGGAAATAATAGATAAACTTTCGTTATTAGATAAATTTATTTTAATGGAGACAGCTTCAATATTCATCAATCTAGGCAAAAATAAAGAATGGTGACTGATTGACCTTTTAATAAAAATGGCAACTCCTCCCGAAGCAATTGGGGCCGTCCTGTCCTCTCTATATATAGCGTATCCAGGTATCTTAAAAGGCTCAGCATTAATGAAATGAGTTTCAGTCACGCAAGCTATATCAATATTGTGTCGAACTAAAAATGATGAAAATGTCGATTTTTGGGATTTTAGACCATTTGCATTCCAATTAAGGACTTTTAAGTTTTGAAGTGTTAAATGATTAGGCTGAGGCATGTGACAACATTGAGGTGAGAATATTGGAAAGAAACTCCTTTATTACCGGGATGATTGACTTCACTAATTTCATAATTAACCCATCAAGGTCAAGTGATAAGTCCTGACTAGATGAAGCAGATTCAGGGTTTGGCCCATGAAGAGGAACCGGAGATGATTGTTTCTGTACGTTGCCTTTAGTAATAGCAGCATAGCTTCCTCTTACACCTGTGGTCATAGAAGGCGCGCTAGGAGAATGCTGAGGTTGGGTATTAATCAAATGTTCTATGGTTACATTGACAAAAGGCTTCCTTACAGGTTTGTCTTTATTATAGGTTGTTTGTAGCACTTTACTTTTTAAATCTTGATAATGTTTGCACCCCCTGTAGTTAGCAGTATGCTTTTCACCACAGTTAACACACTTAGGTTCAACCGTTTTCGCCAGAGTACAATCAGAATACAAATGTTGACCTGTACACCGGACACATCTCGGATCAAGACGGCAAAAGTTTTTAGTGTGGCCAAAGCGTTGGCATCTTACGCACTGAGGAATGTCCTTACTCTTACGTTTTGCTTCAACTTGAATTATTGAGTGATAGAGTTTTTCAAGATTAAAAATTTCTAGTCCTTTCTCATTGTTTTCAAGTAAAACTGAACATAAGGGAAGGAAAGACTTATTTTTGTTTATTAATCTAACAACTTTTATAACAGGAAAACCCGAATCTAGTAGTTCAGTTTTAATTTCTTCATCAGTTAAGGAAAGAGGGACGTTCCTAAGGATAACTTCCAGCTTTTTATCCTGGGGTGATTGGAAAGTGTGAAATTTCACGTTAGAATTGTCATAGAAGCGTGTTAGGTTTCTATAATCATCAACATCTTCAAGATTAATTTTAAGAGAAGAACCTCTAAGGGCAGTAGTAAATTCATGTTTCACAATTGATTTAATGTCAGAAACGATCGCTTGATGATTATTAACATTATGCAAAAATATTGGAGGGAGTTTGATCTTTTTAACAGAATTCTCGGGCGAATCAGTGTGCATTTCGACAGAGTTTATTGCATAGTCATGATCAATAAGACTGTTAAACCTGTTCCCTAAGGACAATTGAGAAGGATTTAGAACATAGCGATCTTGCTGAGATAAATCAGATGATTGTAGTTTTGCAACTTTACGCTTAGGAGGGAAGATGAACGGACAATCTTCTTGATTTGCACTTGAATTTTGTGATTGCTCAGAATTATTAGTGATAGAACTGACATTGTTTACATTTGTGTTGACATTTGTGGACATCATCCGAATTTTAGGGTTATGTACCCTCTTTTTGAACAAGGATTTTGCTTTAAATTTCGGAGAAATCACAAACAATGAAGATTGAAACAAAGTACAAACAAAAACCTACTTACAGAACACCAACACGGCTTAAAATCAAATAAAAACTTGTAACTAAAAGTAAAAATTATCGCACTGAAAACTGATACGTAATCAAAACCAAATGTTAATAATCATAACGAATGTGAATATAAACTTAAAATAATGTAAACAAATCAGTGACAGTTTGTAACAGCTGTTTATTTAATTTAAATGAAGTCAATTAAAAAAATGTGACAAAAACCAAATAAAATATTTCTTCCATTACAAGAACATGTGAACTTTAAGACCCAGTGGGGCGTAACCTAGGAGGAATTTTGCAAATCTCTCTAAAGGAAAGCCTTCTCCTCGGTATCACCTAGCTACTGGCCAAATTTCATATCAATCGGTAAAGCCATTACTTTTTATTTACCAAATATAGAGTACAAAGCACGCTCGAATGTACAGAAAATCTTGTAAACAAGTTGTTTTCAAAAATATCCACCCAAATCCTTGTTTAGGAGGCACTACAGAATCCATCGCTACACACGTGGTTTTAAGAGGGGAAATGCCCCCTATTCTCCCCCCCTGGGTTATTAAGGGGCAACATATTTCGAATTTATTCTATTGGTGAATGCTAACTTGACAAGCATATCAAGGTGAACGAACTTGATCAATAAATAAGAGAGAAATAGTAATTTTTGTATTCCCCATAAGAATTACATTTAACAACGTTCTGCGTTTACCGGAAAATGAAAATTTCAATTTTCTCTGCAACCAGTAATTGTAGAATAGGTAATTCAAAATACTAAATTATTTAATTTTTTGAGCTCTTTTTAATGGTAAATAGTAATATTTTTTATATTTATGTTTTTTACGAAAAATCCAAAAAACTGAATTTTTGATATTTTAAGTCTTGTAATTTCTGAACCCGAATTTTTACAGAAATGCGGGTGGTGCCATTTTGTTGGAAAACTAAAGTTCTACAAACTACCAAAGTTTAATAAAAATCGATTGAGCCATTTTTGAGGAATGTTGATTTTTTATGTTTTTTGGTGGATTTTGGGGGATAACTACCCTTAAAAATTAAAAATTCCAAAAATTAAAAAATACCTGTAGATATCGTGGATTAGTACCTACATCCCAAATTTCATAAAAATCGGACCATTGGTTAGGACTCTAGCTCGGTACACATCCATACAGACAGACACATAGACATCCCGTAAAAATCACTTTCTTGGGTTCAGGGAGCACCAAAACAAATATTTCCACAACTCAAATTCGAAAATTTTGACGAAAACAATACTTTCTCCATATACTACGTATAAGGGGGAGAAAGTAAATAAACGTTATCAGAAAACTGACACATACTTTTTCCATTTTAGCCCAACATTAATGAATAAATTACTTTGTATTTACTAAATATAGAATACAAAGCACGTTCGAATTTACAGAAAATCTTGTAAACAAGTTGTTTGAAAACCATCCACCCAAATTCCTGTTTTGGCGGCACTACCGAATCCATTGCTACACACGTGGTTTTATGAGGGGAAATGCCTCTTATTCCCCCCCTAGGGATATTAAGGGGCAACATATTTCGAATTTCTTCTGTTGGTCAATGCTAACTTGACAAGCATATCAAGTTTGAACGAAATTGATCAGTAAATAAGAGAGAAATAATAATTTTTGTATTCCCCATAAGAATGGACAACGTGCTGCGTTTACCTCAAAATGAAAATTTAAATATTCTCCCCAACCAGCAATCGTAGAATAGGAATTCAAAATACTTTATTATTTAGTTTTTTGAGCTCTTTTTAATGGTCAATAAGTAATATTTTTTATATTTATCTTTTTTTTATAACAAATAAAAACACTGAATTTTTGATGTTTTAAGTCCTGTAATTTCTGAATCAGAATTTTTCCAGGAATGCGGGTGGTGTAATTTTGTTTGGAAACGTAAAGCTTTACAAACTACTAAAACTTAATTAAAATCATTAGAGCTGATTTTGAGAAATTTGGATTTTCATGTTTTTTAGCGGTTTTTGGGGGATAAATACCCTTAAAAATCAAAATTTAAAAAAATTAAAAAGATGCCTGGAGATATCGTGGATTAGTACCTACGTACCAAATTTCATAAAAATCGGACCATTGGTTAGAGCTCTAGCTCTGTACACATCCATACAGATAAACAGACAGACACACAGTCATCATGTTAAAATCTCTTTTTTGGGTTCAGGGTGCACCAAAATGAATATTTCCAGTAACAACTCAAATTCGAAAATTTTGACGGAAATAATACTTTCTCCATATACTATGTATAAGGGAGAGAAAGTAAAAGGAGGACTTTTTTCCAAATATATAGATAGGTTCAGGTTGTTTCTGTCTGTCTGTCGATGTTCGCTTTTAACGAACAACTGCTGAACCAATCGAGCTGAAAATTTGCATGTAGGCTTATTCCCATCTTGGCAACCTTTTAGGGCTCCGCCCTTAAATTTGCAATGCTATTCTTATGGGCAATAGGTTTAATGGATCAGATAATTTCTTAAACAAATGTAGTTGCAGCAGCAATTTTAGTATTTCCCTAGTTGAAATGCCAACAATTCCATGCTAACATGTGGTCTTAATCTCTCAGTATTCCCCTCTATTTTTTTGTTGTCTGAACGATTTAAAAACTTCGAATGATAAATGCAGAAACATTTGTATGACCTTTCAAATCATAAAAATCAGCAGTACATTCTCAATAGTTGTTTGTGTATTGGAGTAAAGTGCAACTTTGTCTCCCTGAGAGAAACTGTTGGCGCTCGACGCCGGCGCCGTAGGCGAGTGAGACAATGTACTTTACTCCCGTAATGCACACAACATTTTCCCCCACCCCAAAATCCAAAAGTATCCATAAGTATTTACATTTACAATCGCTGTCCATTTTGGTTGCGCAGTGCGTAATAACTAACCTCCGGACTTGGAACGTTAATTGCAGCTGAGCGAAGCAAAACATCAATCAGCTGATCCAATTCCGCTATAGCTCCGTTATATAATCCGTTTTATGCATTTTTGATCCTAACATTTTTTTAAAACTTAATTTTGGTTTGGACCATGTTATAGAGCTTAAAAAATTTAGAATTTTGAATTATTAACCTAGGTTAAGTGGTTGCGGATAAAATAAAAAAAAACCTGCTTATAAAATCTCCATATTAATCTTATGGGAAAAAGGTTTTTGGCTTTTCCTCAGTTACAGTAATTTTAATGTAAACTTCACATTTGCTTTTACCAATCAACTCAGCTCCACAAAGCAATCATTTCGGGGTTTAAATTGTGATTCTACGTCCAACCGTTGCAGAGATATTCAAAGTGCTAAACACAGTACATTGTTCAATGTTATCCTTATGGATAATAAATCAAATTTGATATCTCCATTATTTATGAATGTATATTGATAATACCCCCGTAGCAGCAAACTTGCGTACTCAGCGAATTTCCAATGCATATATATGTAACTTAATACCACATAAATCCACATACCAAGTTTTATCAATATACATTCATAAATAAACGATTTATGATATTTTAATTATTCTCCATAAGAATAACATGGCGGCTGAGTACGCAGGTTTGCTGAAGCAAGGTAGACAAAAATTTTTTTTATAGAAATATCAATATACCTCAAGTAGGTAAAGCCATATACCAAATTTTATTAATTTATGTTCATAATTAAGGGAGGTAACACGTTACTTATTATCCATAAGAATAACATAGGGGATGAGTACGCAGGTTTGCTGCTATGGGAACTATCGGCCAAAAAATGTTTTTAGTGCAAATATCAATAGACCACAATGATATGAAGCAATATACCAAGTTTCATTATGATAACTTGATGAATAAGCGAGATATACAATTGTTCTTATTCTCCATAAGAATAACATAGGACAACGTACTGTGTTTAGCACTTTCAATATCTCTATAAACATTTAATGTAGAGCAATGATCTAAACACCAAATTTTGCGTATTTTTAAGCTGATTCTAATTGAACAAAAAACTAAAATTTGACTTTATCAAAAGTTATATGTAAAAAACTTTAAAAAAAAAACATTTTTGGGGTACAAAACCCCCCCAAAATACCCCTTCAGATAGGTCGATATGTCTGATTTTCGAGCTTAAAGTCATAAATGTTGCTTTACACGTTTATACCAAATTTCAACAAAATCGGATCATTTTAACGAGAGTTATCGTGCTCACGGACACATATACAGCGGAACACAGCGGGCGAAGCTACAATATCGAAGTCACACATCGATAAAAAATACAACAACAACAACAGGAAGTCATATAACTTTATATTATATATATATATATATGTACATATATATATATGTAATATATATATATGTACATATATATATATGTACATATATATATATCCGTGAGCACGATAACTCTGTAAAAATGATATATATACAGTTTCGAACGAATGGTGTTTTTGGCATCTGGGGACCTCAAAACCAAAAATTATCATGGTCCCGGGCCTAGTTCTTACCATGCCGACTACGGTAATAGCTTCTTCCCTATAGGGGAAATTCGCTAAAACTTGATATGTGGCTTCACTTAGTGATATATTTGCACAAAAAATTGATTTTTTGTTGATTATCCCCGTAGCAGCAAACCTGCATACTCTGCCCTTATGTTATTCTTATGGAGAATAAGTAATGTTTTATATCTCCCATAATTATGAACATGAATTAATAAAACTTAGTGTGTAGCTTCACCTGGTTGAGTTACATTGATAATGGCCCAAAAACATATTTCTTCTCTTTTTTCGCAGCAAACCTGCGTACTCAGCCCTATTGTTATTCTTATGGAGGATAAATAAAATGCTATAGATCACTTATTTATTTATGTATTTTTATGAAACTTTGTAAGTGGCTTTATGTGGTAGTGAGAAACATATGCATTCATTCGCTCAGATATTCGCTGAGTTCGGAGGTTTGCTGCGACGGGGGTATTACCTTTTGTTAAGGTTATAACTGAGACATCTTTAATGTATCTTGTAAGATTTTACTTTAATTTATATTTTTTATAAGATTTAGTACCGGGGGACCGAGCCATGCACGGTGTTTGATTCCGCAGAAGAGGCATTGAATTTGTTTTATTTCAAATACTCGTTCATTTTCAATATGAGCTCGTTCGCTTCACTCACTCGCCTATCGAAAAAAAGTTTGAGTTGCCATTCAAATAGTTTTTTTATTTCCATAATGATATACAGCTGATTACAATATTTTAATTTATAGATAAAATTAAACAGATGATTTTATGGTTTGATTTTGTTATTCATAGTAACCGGTGTTATGATTTTAAACTCTATAAGCCCAATGTTAAAATTTTCAATTTTCAAATAAGTTGTTTAGAAAAATACGAGGTTTCCTGAGGTAGTGGTTTTCACCAATCGATTTTTCAGACCCAAAAGCCCCTAGTCCCAAACTTTCAGCAAAATCCTTCCGTTGGATCTCAAGATTAATTTTGCAAACAAACAAACAAACAGATATAGCTCGTATTAGAGTATAGGATAGGATAACGATAAAGAGCATCAACTTGCCACAATCATTTTGTAACATTTCAAATGAGTTATTTAACATGACAAATCACATCAATGACACCAGGTGATAAACAGACCAATCATCAGACTCGTTACAGCAGAACGTAGCTCATATTGACGTCGTTGTGGCTTGACATAGATTGAGAATATTCAATTTACTTTTGAGTTATTAGTTCGCATCTGTTCGTAACTCGCTCGATAACAAGAGAGCTGTTATCAGTCATTTGCCGCGTCCGATACGGTTATCATTCGCTTCCGGAATAACTGTTTTATCTTGTCTAAATGGGTTTATGTAACAGTAGCTTGTAATTGACGAATCATCGTAAACATAACAAGGAGTATGTTGAAAGTTTGGAGATCGATCGTGTAATTGATTGTAGTACTTTAATAAATGTTCTCCGCGTTGAAAACAACCGAGGTTTAAATTCTAATAAATTGGCCAAATATTGCCGAAACAGTGAAATAATTATCACTCCCAGGTCAAATTTATTTTTCAAAAGGGTTATACACCAACATTATTACGGGTTATCTTCCAGCGCCTCGAGATTGGATCAGATTTTAAGTCCCGAGTCGTACTGTCTTTTTTCCTTTCACCAGTAGTGGAAATTGTCCATAGTAATTATCAAATTTCAAAATAAAATAAAAAATTCACCACCAGAAAGCATTAAACAAACTTACTAAGAACTACTGATTATGTTACTTGCAACCAGTTTTACTTTATTCTTTTATTCTTATTCTTTATTGATGAGCCGGAATATGCATAAAGTCGAATTCAATTGAATTCAGGATAAACGCTTGGTCTGTGATCGAATGCGACAGTTTCAATCGAATGCAGGATAAACGATTGGCCTGTGATCGAATGCGACAGTTTCAATCGAATCCAGGATAAACGCTTTGACTGTGATCGAATTCAACAGTTTCAATCGAATCCAGGATAAACGCTTGGTCTGTGATCGAATGCGACAGTTTCAATCGAATGCAGGATAAACGATTGGTCTGTGATCGAATGCGACAGTTTCAATCGAATGCAGGATAAACGATTGGTCTGTGATCGAATGCGACAGTTTCAATCGAATGCAGGATAAACGATTGGTCTGTGATCGAATGCGACAGTTTCAATCGAATCCAGGATAAACGCTTGGTCTGTGATCGAATGCGACAGTTTCAATCGAATGCAGGATAAACGATTGGTCTGTGATCGAATGCGACAGTTTCAATCGAATGCAGGATAAACGATTGGTCTGTGATCGATTGCGACAGTTTCAATCGAATGCAGGATAAACGATTGGTCTGCGATCGAATGCGACAGTTTCAATCGAATGCACGATAAACGATTGGTCTCGAATGCGACAGTTTCAATCGAATCCTGATTGGAAATTAGTCAAATATTTAATAATCTAGTAGGAAATACAAGGTAAGTTTACATTGACATTGTGATTAAAAAACATTCAATTTGCTTATTAAGTCGATTGCAGTTCTCAATTTTAACATGATGCGATTGTTTACAATTATTTACGATCTTTTGGGAGATGTTATAATGTCGATTTTATTGATTTACGTTTTGGAGTAAATTTGGAATACACTCATAATTTGTTTATACTCTGGCATTGTTACTAAGTTCAACCTTTACTTAGAGAAGGCATCATAAATTACTAATCACATAACAAAAGACAAGAGCGTGAATTTACTGCATGAATTGTGCAAACAGATAACAGGATCCCAGAACAAAAGGAAACAGACAATAAATAATAAAGAGCTAGGACAAGAACATAATATTACAATTACGTATATTTAAAAAGTAGTGGAACACAAACTAATCTATAACACATACCGTAGGAGCGTTATCGTCATTTTGGAAGTAAGCATTGACGATCTGAACCCTGGATTGCACAGGAGTAGCACAGTTGAGCAGAAAACACGCCACAACACAGCACAAGCACAACCACAACATGATGCGAGGCAAGAGTGGACGGGACTGTGCTGTCGGAATGTGGATTAGTGAGTAATTGTTGTGCCTGTCAGCTGTTCCCTCCCCTCCCACGCCAGACAACAATTAACCAGTCTGGTTGACGATCCACAGGCTCCAATGGCATGGTCAACAGGTCAGGCCTAGCGCCATTGTTAGCGAATGTCTTATGGTTGGTGAAACTGTCAGCCTGGAACCACCTTAAAAGTTCCCAAAATGACCCCTGAACACGATTTGGGGTTTGTAAAAATGATATATATGTTTTTGTTAGCTAGCGGTCGTATTTTTTCCGACTTACTTGGTTAGATTCGGTAAGGACTTTCCGTTATATGATCAGTTGGATAAGTTCGTTGGGCAAAACAATCGGAAAACTTTAACTCCTTTTTTTGTGGATTTTGAGTTTTTTGGCCCAAAAAGGGTCAGAACAGCTCCAGACGTAAATTAAACAGGGAGAAACTTAGAGCTTAAAATGACAACAGTTTGCAGCCCTATCTCTTCATGTTATAACAAATTTATACCGAGTTATTAAAGAAAAATTATATTGACTAAACACAACATGTTGTCTTGTGGGGATTTTACATTATAAAAGGTGAAGTTATTATTCATTACATTATTATTCATATGTTGGTGAAGTTTTATCATCTCCAGTATCCCCATGACTACTTTCAATCCTGTCTGGACTTTCTCCTTCCCTTATAATGCGCAACATTGTTACCACAGCATTGCAGATAAATAAAAACAGGAGCATCAAAACAACCAACAAATTTAATATTTCCATATTTCCATACAAATTGAAATAAGTCTATGTTTTAACACCAATTTTACTTTTAAAAGTTTTTCAGGCGGTGATTTGCTCCCGTCACGTCAGCGTGCTGCGTGCGAACTTGTCATGATAGTGCTTGACTAATAGATGACCTAATAAGGCAAGCAAGGTCAAAATTACTAGACTGTGTGCACCATTTCGGTTGTGTAATCATGATTGTTTATACCTTGCAGTAGCTTGTGTGGTGTCAACCATACATATCTATGATGTCAAAACACCGCTGCCAAAGGCTCGTGCACACTGGAGTTATTGCTTTTATTGTCTTTACATCTTTTCTCAAGATATTGTTAATATTATGTGCATTTTCCAATTTGTTAATTAAATTTGCACATGCATAATAATCAGATTTGTCATACATTTTGTTGTTTCTTATTTAATTTGTTATATAAAATATTTGCTATATCGTTTAAGCACGTACACATATGATAAACAAATAAACAATAATGAGTATTCTACATTTTTTAAAGTAAATTAAGTCGAATTCATCAACAAAAGCATTGTAAATATTGCGTATGTATGGCACATGTTCTGAATATATTTATTTTATCTAGCAAAAAATGGAGATCAGAACTCTTACAAATCAAATAAAGTAAAGGAATACAAAATGTAATTACAAACTTGTATCTCTCTGTTATTTCAAACATGTTGTTTGTGATAGTAAGTTTGTTGTTAGAAAAAAGATATGACATTTCCACCACGAATTAACTAGAGAAGTGCTTTCTACGGTGTCCATTACAACCCCAGTCTCCGTCTGTACTTGTGTTACATAGAGCTCTTATGTGACGCCATGTTACTTGTTATGCTTGCTAAAAAGGGTGAAAACACACAGCGCGAGAAGCGACAGTATCGAAGTCATTCGTGGCTATGGGCATAAACATACAGAGGGCGAAGTGACAATATCCAAGTCATTCGCGGCTATGGGCATGAACATACAGCGGGCAAAGTGACAATGTCCAAGTCATTCGCGGCTATGGACATGAACACACAGCAGGCGAAACGACAATATTTAAGTCATTCGCGGCTATGGGCATGAACATACAGCAGGCGAAGTGACAATATCCAAGTCATTCGCGGCTATGGGCATGAACACACAGCGGGCGAAACGACAATATCCAAGTCATTCGTGGCTATGGGCATGAACATACAGCGGGCGAAGCGGCGCGGTATCCCAAAATCATTTACGAAACATTTGTTAAACATGCATATTTAATATGCATGCATGTTTTTCAGCGTTGTTTTGGGCTGTGTTGTTTCGTTTAAGGTAACATTTATACATTCATATGGTTAGATCGAGGATCTTAGGACTTGTGTAATTTTGGTGCGGATTTCATTTTAGTTCCACAAAAAACATATGTATTCCACGTTTTAGTTGATTACGACAATATTTTAAATTTATGCAATGTTTTCAAGGCATATGCCCCACTGTGCGCCGCTTCGCACCGCGTCTTGTTTGCACGGTTGCCACTTGTTGGCCGCGCCGCACCGCGTCTTGTGTGTGGTAGCATTGATTATACATGTATAATCAATGGTGGTAGCCACTTGTTGGCCGCGCCGCACCGCGTCTTGTGTGTGGTTGCCACTTGTTGGCCGCGCCGCACCGCGTCTTGTGTGCGGTTGCCGCTTGTTGGCCGCGCTGCCGCTTCGCACCACGTCTTGTGTGTGGTTGCCGCTTGTTGGCCGCGCCACACCGCGTCTTGAGTGAGCGGTTGCCGCTTGTTGGCCGCTTTGCACCCCGTCTTGTATGTGCGGTTGCCGCTGGTTGGCCACGCCACTGCGTCTTTAGTGTGCGGTTGCCCCTTGTTTACCGCGCCGCACCGCGTCTTGTGTGTGCGGTTGCCGCTTGTTGGCCACGCCACTGCGTCTTGAGTGTGCGGTTGCTGCTTGTTGGCCGCGCTGCCGCTTCGCACCGCGTCTTGAGTGTGTGGTTGCCGCTTGTTGGCCGCTTCGCACCGCGTCTTGTGTGTGCGGTTGCCGCTTGTTGGCCACGCCACTGCGTCTTGAGTGTGTGGTTGCCGCTTGTTGGCCGCGCTGCCGCTTCGCACCGCGTCTTGAGTGTGTGGTTGCCGCTTGTTGGCCGCTTCGCACCGCGTCTTGTGTGTGCGGTTGCCGCTTGTTGGCCACGCCACTGCGTCTTGAGTGTGCGGTTGCCGCTTGTTGGCCGCGCTGCCGCTTGTTGGCCGCGCTGCCGCTTCGCACCGCGTCTTGTGTGTGCGGTTTCCGCTTGTTGGCCGCGCTGCCGCTTCGCACCGCGTCTTGTGTGTGCGGTTGCCGCTTGTTGGCTACGCTGCAGCTCTGCACCGCGTCTTGAGTGTGTGGTTGCCGCTTGTTGGCCGCGCTGCCGCTTCGCACCGCTTCTTGTGTGTGCGGTTGCCGCTTGTTGGCCACGCCACTGCGTCTTGAGTGTGCGGTTGCCGCTTGTTGGCCACGCCACTGCGTCTTGAGTGTGTGGTTGCCGCTTGTTGGCCGCGCTGCCGCTTCGCACCGCGTCTTTAGTGTGCGGTTGACCGCACCGCACCGCGTCTTGTGTGTGTGCGGTTGCCGCTTGTTGGCCACGCCACTGCGTCTTGAGGGTGCGGTTGCCGCTTGTTGGCCGCGCTGCCGCTTCGCACCGCGTCTTGAGTGAGCGGTTGCTGCTTGTTGGCCACGCCACTGCGTCTTGAGTGTGCGGTTGCCGCTTGTTGGCCGCTTTGCACCCCGTCTTGTGTGTGCGGTTGCCGCTTGTTGGCCACGCCGCACCACGTTAAGTTTGTTTTTACCCAGTTTGCTCGCGACCATAAGGACAAGTTTGCTTCTGAAAACGTGAAACTGGGTTTTCTCTAGTCGATCATAGGAAATTTCTATACTAAAATGTATTTACTTTCAATTATAAGTGTGAAATTGTGTATATCTTACTTGACTTCTTAATTTTCTTTGATTGTTGTGTGTGATCAGCAACATTTTGATTTCAAGACTGAATTTGACGATTGAGGTGTAAAATTATAGTGATTTTCTTTAAATTAAATTAATTTCCCCTAAAGGTTCCGCCCTACTGGCCCTCTTCGTTCTCGTGTTATAGTTAAACGAGATATATTTTATTAGGTAAATGCCGCATGTGATGTATCTTAATTAATTCAATGTTAATATACAAAAGAATATTAAAAGAAATATATCAAACTACAAACAGCCACTGTGTTGTTTACCTTATAAGTTTGTTCTGAATTGCACTTTATTTTTTCGGGATGCGAGTTCCTTAGAGATGTACAGACTTCAGGCTGCTTTATGTTAAAATGATTTATGCTATACTACGGTTTAATCGTACATGCAATAAGCTATAAAATTATTTATAAAGTATTTATTAAAAATGCCAGCCCTATTTTCTTGCTTTGTGTATGTTGTAGGATTATGCAATTTTTGAAATATTTGACCAGGTCTCCTTCAAATTAGACAACTGTTCTCTTAACAACATTTTTTTAGTTGAAGATAGCCTACTGGTAAATGCAGTTTTTTGTTGAAAACTAATGTTGACTCGTTAACAAAAGATTTTCAAAGATTTTAATCAAAGTTTTGTTTTCCAGAAGTAAGGTCAAAAAGTGTTGCCAACCTTTTATGCAACGAAATCTGCGTTTACACCAGGCAACTGCAAATAATGTCTCATTAAATTCATAGAAGCGTTAATGTTGACAACAAATTTGCAACTTTTTACGCACCTCCAAGTGTTACAATTTATATGATTATATTATTCAGTTTTTCTTTTGGACTCTTTCCAGATTTACGATTCCTGAGGCCTTTGATTATAACAGCTGTTGTTTTGAGCGTCCCCATTGGTACAGATGTGTGTTGATTGTTGTGTTGACTGCCCTACTGTACTGTCAGATATAGATATCAGATGATTACTAGCGGTGAAGAGGAGCGGAGGCGCATCAGCTGTTCATAACAAATCATACTGTTTTCTAACCTCTTTAATCAACAACAACTTTTAATAATTGCTCAGTTAGTAATGTTTGGAAGGACTGTCGTCGTTGAAACGTGCATCGTATTTTTGTGCGAATGAGTTACATCTATGATAGTTTAACCTTTCGCAAGTATTTTATAAATACAACCCTGTGTGAGTTTCAAAAATGCGAAGTTCTTGTTCGTGTAACAGTTGTTGTTACTTTATTTCTCTTGTTGCTTTAGGGTTGGTCTGTATCACAGTTATGCTATCAGCTATTTTAAGGGAAACTACCTCATCATTTTTTATAACCAAGAATGAACCTCAAATACCTATTGCAATCAACACTTGGCCGTTCACTAATGCAACTGCTGCAGGTAAAATCCACAGAATCGTTCAGTTTTTATTGATTTATTTTATTTGACTAGCTATTTAAAAAAAGGTGCATATTGGTCTATACCTTTTTTTGCTGCATGGTGTGAATTGATCGGTATTTTATTGTCTTAGCTTATGCACTGTTAACAAGTATTGAATGGCCAAATAAAGACTTATTGACCTATAGGCTCTTCTATGGAATAGGTTGATTAATAAAATGAATCACTTTAGATATATAGTATCATATCGGGGAGACCAAGCCATACATGGTGATATTTGATATAGTACCGTATCGGGGAGACCGAGCCATACATGGTGATATTTGATATAGTACCGTATCGGGGAGACCGAGCCATACACGGTGATATCTGATTTGTTTCATGGGTGAAAAAGATATCCACTCGATATACAATCTTTACCTATTCCAATGGTTTTATGGTTTGTATTTTGTATAGTTACTTTTGTATAGTTAGTTTGTATTGTGTATAGTTTGTTTTGTTGTTTGTTGTTTTGTATAGTTTTGGTTTTAGCGAATTTCCCCTATAGGGAAGAAGCTATTACCGTAGGTGGCATGGTAAGACTTAAGCCCTAGACCATGGTTACTTTTCGTTTTGAGGTCCCCAGATGCCAAAAACACTATTCGTTCAAATTTATGTATATGTATATATATATATATATATATATGTGTGTGTGTGTGTCCGTTACCGCGATAACTTTTGAAAGAAACACCCGATTTTGATGAAATTTGGCACAAATGTGGAGAGTAGCATTTATGACTTTAAGTTCGAAAACGAGATCGATCACACTATGGGAAGGGGGTTTTATGGGGGTTTACAATTTTCCAAAAATCTGTGTTTTGCAAATTTGACCCCAAAATGTTAAAAAAATTTAATTTTGGTTATAGCCATTTTATAGAGCTTAAAAAACAAATAATTTAGTATTTTGAATCATTAACCTAGGTTAAGTGGTTGCGGAGAAAATCGAAAAAAACGTGTCCCATGTTATTTATATCAGTGCCTATATATTTGTTTACATCAGTCCCAGGTGTTTCCATTGCATGTGTGGAATCATCTATGTGGCCACTGTTCACTAACAGTTTCATATTGGTCAGGAGGATTGACTTACTCATTGATCACGGTCTGTCCTTGTGTTCATTTTTTGAGCCAGTATATTTTAACCACCTGACGGCTTATATATGAGCCGACAGATAGTTAACATTTTGAAGCTTAATTTGGTACTTTGGTATTATACGGATGCCACCCTTATACAGCGCGCTGCGGCAGTTATGTTAGGATGGGTTATCATAAAAATGATTGTAGGACTTTCCTTGTTTCGTTACAAATCGAATGATACCTGATGAGTCATACTTCCAGCCGCCAAACTCCCTCCAAATAGGCCAAGGTCAGGTCGTTGACCGGAGCGCGCGCATCACCTGTCACCGCCTGTATCTGGGTCAGTGTCATGAGTGATTTATTGCCGTGCACTACGTTACATTTGTTTTCATAATGAGTGACGTTCTTTTGGTGTGGGATTTACCTCGAAATGAAGAGGAAACCGTACGTATTTTTATGATAACCCATCCTAACATAACTGCCGCAGCGTGCTGTATATTTTGCGGAGTACATGTGGCGATCGGGTGTGGCTGCTAGCGGCGGCGACGCATTCAACACGATCCTAGCGGACATCGCTGCCTTTTGGGAGGCACAACACAAAGACCGCTCATCAGAATGATGTAAAATTTTTACAGTAAGTCAATAAAAGTACGTTTTTTCGAATTATGTAGGAATCCTTTGTATCCGGTAAAAATTAACCTCCAAAAATAGTGGCATCCGTATAATACCAAAGTACCCTTAATTTCAATCTTGCAAGCCTTTGAATAGAATGTTATTAGTAGTTATCATACCAAAAAATTAGGCTAGTCAAATTTGTCACCATACCGTACCATAGTTTCGATGGGCTAGTAAAACATTTGTTTTCTTGTCTATGCCAGTTGCATGTTTACAACGTTTTTAGAGACCGATGGTCCATCCCTGTCAAAGTAATGTGAGCACCAACAGAATCAAACCTGTAAATTCTTGCACCAAAATCCCAGGTACTAAACCGTTAGGCTAGCGAAGTGCCCATTTTGATTTATCTTGTACAACTCTAAGTTAGCTGCCACTAATACACATCTGACTACTAATGGCGAAATGAATCGAATAGGCCAAGAGCAATGCGGTTGCAGTAAGAAAAAAGATATATATATATATATTAGTTACTTCTAGTAAGATATAGAAGTGTCATTTGACAGAAGATATCCCTAATCCTTCCTTGTACGCCTAATTAGGGTTTAATGGTACATGTAGTAGGCCTACTAAACTTTTTTTGCTGGTAGGACACAGTTTTTTACATGATTATATTTAATTAGGCTAAATAACAGTTTTATACAAATTTACTAGAGCCCATGCAAATTTTCTGTGATGACTTATTTCTAATCTGTCATGTATCATAAGCACTTATAAACAATAATTGGTAGGCTATTCATCGTTATAGGATTTAAATAATTTTGAAACCTATTTGTTCAGTTCATTTCAAAACCACTGTTTCAATAAATGTATTTACTCAACAGTGAGTCGATTTAAGCCACTCTTGTTTTTACTAGCTTGGGAAGCTTTGTACAACCAGAACCTGTCTGCCCTGGACGCCGTTGAGATCGGGTGCTCGGTGTGCGAGCGCGAACAGTGTGACTTCACCGTCGGCTACGGCGGCAGCCCGGACGAGAACGGTGAGACCACGCTAGACGCTTTCATCATGGACGGGTGAGTTGTCTCAACTTGAAGAGATCACTTTTTTAAGCAAATGTAAGCTCTGCTTAGGCTGACTTATTCCATGCAAGCTATTTCTCTCTAGCTTGATGTCATCTCTTATCAAAATATTTTTTCCGATTCAATAAATTACAACTAAAACCTTATCCTGAACAATAAATTTAAATAGGTAAAAAATAAATTACCACGGATGATGAAATATTTGTCTTATTTATGAATGAACATAACTGGGAAATTCTCAGAAAACGTGACATTTTAAGAGTATCAATTCATTTAAGAGACGCGCCTCCTTTGGTTTATAAATGAAAACGCTGCCCTACCACTTCGGTGGCTGTTACTGGAACCATTGGGTTTATATCTACTAGAGGGGATACCTTATGGGAGCCAGAGTTAGTAAAAGCAGTGCTGCGATCTAGCGTCATATTAAGATAACTACGTGATCTGCGGCGTCGTTAGGCCGAGTCAACTCGTCCGCCGTACCCGACCCTTGTAAACAAAATATCACTTTGATGACCATCACAAAAAAGGTTTGTTTAAACATTTTAAAATCTCTACGAAAACATTCCTAACATAAATGTGATGAACAAAACCGCGACGATCCCTGGCGGCGTATGATGGAACTACGTTGTCAAATCTCTCTCATTAATTTGCATTGTGTGCTCTCTAGTAGATATAAACCCAATGCTGGAACTAATAACGGTAGCGGGGGCAGTAATTAGAACAAAATGTCGGGAAACGAATCGATATTGTGATGAATTGCGCACTTACGATCTCCCGGTATTTTAACTCACTTCTAGTTGATGAAATTGTTATTTCAAACATATTATAGTAGTTCATTAAAAGTCATTTATTTAAGTTTTCCACATTAAGTACTTCCGTCAAAGATATAAACCGAAGAAATATTTCGGGAAATAAAATCGGGAACGGGGACGGTAGTGAGTTTTTGGGTATTAAATAAGTCACAGTATTTATATAAAATACAGCTAATTAAATGACATATAGACATGAATTTTTTGTTGTTGTTGTAGGCCAACAGGGAATGAAAATGTTACGTTTTCTGAGATTGTCCCAGTTGTGTTATGGCTTGTGTCAATACGTTCATTACAGAATTATATTCAATCTAATACATAAAGGGAAACTGAGGCAGAAAGGAACCACCGGAGTAAGAGCCAGTGTAGAAGCCAAATTCCGTTAGCCACTTGCATCGTCAATACGAATCACTACATAATCTGCTTGATCTGAGGACATTGTGAGATTACTTGTTGGGGTTTTGATTTTGTTGAGGTTACAAGCAAATGCAGTGGCTCGAGTTCAATAAATATTTATCCTTTATCAAATTATCCAGCACATATTCCATCTTATTAGTTTAAATTGTGATGCCACTTCAGAAGTTGGCTTAAAGCAGCTGATCTTGCTTCTATACTGTGTTTTGTTAGTATCAACAGCTGCTGTTAAATGTTCAGTTAAATTTATTTCTGTTCTCCCATAAGATTAAAATTGGAACTTTAAAAGACCTGAAGGTCAACGTTTTCCAAAACCTCAAAAGGCCCATCTAGACACCAAGGACTTTCAAATGAAACAAACAATCATTTCGACCTAATACTTTCGCTGCTAGCCCGCTCACGAAAATCACCTTATTTTTGTATATAATGATGTCGTTACCTCAACATCATTGATTACAGGGTGACCATGAATGTGGGCGCCGTAGGCGCGTTGCGCGGAGTCAAATCGGCCATCTCCGTGGCTCGTCGAGTGCTAGAGAACACCAAGCACTCGATCCTCGTGGGAGAGTTGGCCACTCAGTTCGCAATCAACATGGGCTTCAAGTCCGAGTCCCTCTCTACAGACAAGTCAGAGGCCATGTGGCGGTCCTGGGTTGAGGCTAGCTGCCAACCCAACTACTGGAAGGTGAGTGTCGAGGACAGTTGGCAACTCAGCTACTGGAAGGTAAATGGGTCGAGACTAGCTGCCAACCCAACTGCTGGAAGGTGAGTGTCGAGGACAGTTGGCAACTCAGCTACTGGAAGGTCAATGAGTCGAGACTAGCTGCCAACCCAACTGCTGGAAGGTGAGTGTCGAGGACAGTTGGCAACTCAGCTACTGGAAGGTAAATGAGTCGAGACTAGCTGCCAACCCAACTGCTGGAAGGTGAGTGTCGAGGACAGTTGGCAACTCAGCTACTGGAAGGTCAATGAGTCGAGACTAGCTGCCAACCCAACTACTGGAAGGTGAGTGTCGAGGACAGTTGGCAACTCAGCTACTGGAAGGTAAATGAGTCGAGTCTAGCTGCCAACCCAACTGCTGGAAGGTGAGTGGAGGACAGTTGGCAACTCAGCTACTGGAAGGTAAATGAGTCGAGACTAGCTGCCAACCCAACTGCTGGAAGGTGAGTGTCGAGGACAGTTGGCAACTCAGCTACTGGGAGATAAATGAGTCGAGAGTAGCTGCCAACCCAACTGCTGGAAGGTGAGTGTCGAGGATAGTTGGCAACTCAGCTACTGGAAGGTAAATGAGTCGAGAGTAGCTGCCAACCCAACTGCTGGAAGGTGAGTGTCGAGGACAGTTGGAAACTCAGCTACTGGAAGGTAAATGAGTCGAGACTAGCTGCCAACCCAACTGCTGGAAGGTGAGTGTCGAGGATAGTTGGCAACTCAGCTACTGGAAGGTAAATGAGTCGAGAGTAGCTGCCAACCCAACTGCTGGAAGGTGAGTGTCGAGGACAGTTGGCAACTCAGCTACTGGAAGATAAATGAGTCGAGAGTAGCTGCCAACCCAACTGCTGGAAGGTGAGTGTCGAGGACAGTTGGCAACCCAGCTACTGGAAGGTCAATGAGTCGAGACTAGCTGCCAACCCAACTACTGGAAGGTGAGTGTCGAGGACAGTTGGCAACTCAGCTACTGGAAGGTAAATGAGTCGAGTCTAGCTGCCAACCCAACTGCTGGAAGGTGAGTGGAGGACAGTTGGCAACTCAGCTACTGGAAGGTAAATGAGTCGAGACTAGCTGCCAACCCAACTGCTGGAAGGTGAGTGTTGAGGACAGTTGGCAACTCAGCTACTGGAAGGTAAATGAGTCGAGACTAGCTGCCAACCCAACTGCTGGAAGGTGAGTGTCGAGGACAGTTGGCAACTCAGCTACTGGAAGATAAATGAGTCGAGAGTAGCTGCCAACCCAACTGCTGGAAGGTGAGTGTCGAGGATAGTTGGCAACTCAGCTACTGGAAGATAAATGAGTCGAGAGTAGCTGCCAACCCAACTGCTGGAAGGTGAGTGTCGAGGACAGTTGGAAACTCAGCAACTGGAAGGTAAATGAGTCGAGACTAGCTGCCAACCCAACTGCTGGAAGGTGAGTGTCGAGGATAGTTGGCAACTCAGCTACTGGAAGGTAAATGAGTCGAGACTAGCTGCCAACCCAACTGCTGGAAGGTGAGTGTCGAGGATAGTTGGTAACTCAGCTACTGGAAGGTAAATGAGTCGAGACTAGCTGCCAACCCAACTACTGGAAGGTGAGTGTCGAGGATAGTTGGCAACTCAGCTACTGGAAGGTAAATGAGTCGAGAGTAGCTGCCAACCCAACTGCTGGAAGGTGAGTGTCGAGGACAGTTGGCAACTCAGCTACTGGAAGGTAAATGAGTCGAGAGTAGCTGCCAACCCAACTGCTGGAAGGTGAGTGTCGAGGACAGTTGGCAACTCAGCTACTGGAAGGTAAATGAGTCGAGAGTAGCTGCCAACCCAACTGCTGGAAGGTGAGTGTTGAGGACAGTTGGCATCTCAGCTACTGGAAGGTAAATGAATCGAGAGTAGCTGCCAACCCAACTGCTGGAAGGTGAGTGTCGAGGACAGTTGGCAACTCAGCTACTGGAAGGTAAATGAGTCGAGAGTAGCTGCCAACCCAACTGCTGGAAGGTGAGTGTCGAGGACAGTTGGCAACTCAGCTACTGGAAGGTAAATGAGTCGAGAGTAGCTGCCAACCCAACTGCTGGAAGGTGAGTGTCGAGGATAATTGGCAACTCAGCTACTGGAAGGTAAGTGAGTCTAGACTAGCTGCCAACCCACTTATGTTTGACCGTTAATATTTATAATGAGTGGGATTTATGAATGGGTTTACTTTGCCTTCGGTTGCCTAGCGATATAGTTTCACTATGTACCATTTACAGTTTTTTTTTCATTTATGAAGTCAGGAAAAGAGAGGGGGTAAAAGTCCAAAGCTTTCTGTGTCCAACTATTTTCTAAATCTCCTCACACGATGTAAATGGGTCTCAGACAAAAAATAAAGAATAAAACTGTTTAAGTTGATTTATTTTAATGATAACCATTAAGAGTAGGTAGATATAATCTATTATCAAAACGTCTGGCTTTATTGGTTGGTTGTGTACCAAAATTTTTTTTAATAGGATAGACACAATTCTAAACTATTAAATGAATGTAGTAAATAGCAAATACTCGTATAGTAGCAGGTTGATCGACAAAGCAAAGAGAATAATTGCCACACCAGGGCTGCCATGAGGGCACTTTGTCGCAGGCCCCCGAATCCCAGGGGAAAAGAAAACCAATGAATGTACCAATAAATTAAAATAGGGGCCTCTGTGCCCCCCCACAGAAATGTTGCTCCAAGCCCTCAATCATCGTGTGGCAGTCCTGAGTCCTGTGCCACACATTCGGGAGGTCTGAACAACCAGGCAAGTCAGTCTGTGATAAGTTTGTGCGGTTTCTTATCTCACTTAGGCTAATGCAAGAATGGTTTCCTAAAGGGCCACACCGCGCCAGGTTGAGTAGAAGATAGGACTCAGTGCTAACTCTGCCTGGTTAAATGAACGAGTCGCCAACATTGAAATTTCTTCAATTGTTATTGCTGAATTGCCATTTGTCAAATGTCAGCGCAATAAAGATATGTATACATATTTAATTCCTTTTTGTTTTATCTGTTCTAAATATGACAAAATGATAAGATAGGGATTTTCAAGTGCTATTATAACGCAACGTTAATCCTGGAGTCAGTTATCACATAACAGTTTGTAATTCTGTATATCTGTATGTTCTGTCGCTGAAGTTAATATCATATCTGTCTTTTAACTAAAAGATAGGTTACTGTCTTGACATCTACAGCAGAATATTTAAAAACCTCATTGCTCAACTAAGATAAACAAGAACATCAGTTTATGGCATGGCCATGCAGAATCTCAAAACAAGTAAATATGTTGCTAATGCACAGATAACTATTTATGTCTTATGTTTGAGAGAGAGCTAAAAGTTGCAATAATAAACATTACAACGCTTTCAACCTTTCCCGAGAATATATCCCTTACCTCCCACACATAGAACATAAATATTTATCTGTGCATTAGCAACACATTAAACTCATTTTGAGATAAATTCTGCACAGTAAACGTATTGCTGCTAATCTAAATGGAAAATACAAAAATAGGTTATGTATGTTTTTTCACTTGATTTATGTATTTTCTACTTTAAGATAACAACAATTCTTTTAGTTATTGTACATAATTTGCTTTTGATTTCTTAACAATGACTGGTGTAAACAGAAGATGTGAAGTGATTCAAGTTTGATAACGGTTAAAGCTAAATAGTAGTAAATCTTAACTGCCATAGCACAGTACTAAGCATTGTTAAACTCTTATACTTATGTTAAATTGTACAAATTTCCACAAAAACTGCATTCTTGAAAGAAGAGTATTTCATATTCTTGTCTTGCTTGCAACTTATTTCATTGTCACTGGTATTTTGAAACGTCTTAATCGGGAATGGTCTAAACCCTAGTCTCGCTTCTTATTTTGGTTGGCCTGCTCGCAGAAGGTATAATTAATTGATAACCTAATGATAAATGGCATCTGGGTCTAGTTTGAATCGCCACTAAATTTTCAATATTTGCTTAGGATCGATGTGGTGAACCTCAGATTATTTATTAGAGAACACTAACCTCTGTGCTACCCAGCGAATTTGGGGAGAAAATACTAGGAATGGGAGGAGAGGTATCAACTTACAATGAATACAAGGAAGGTTGTCAAAACATAAATATTTAAATTTAAAATGCTACAGTTGGCCTTAGACAAGTTTTTACGGTTAGCCATCTCGCTAGCCCAACGGTTAGCGTCTTGGACTTCGGTTCAAGGGTTCAAATCCCTTGGTGCCTACAGAAATATGGGGGGTTTGAACCGCTTTCTCTAAAAAGCTTTTTTTTGTTCTATAGCAAAAATGCTGTTGGTAACTATATTTATAAAAAAGGATGTTGGTTTGTTTGTTTGTATATATATTTGAAGTTTATGGACTCGGACACCGTTGGACCGTTTGCCATGAAACTTGGTATATATATATATATATATATATATGTAACATTTCACGGAGAAGGTTTTTAAGCCATCCATTTCATCCTAACTCAATAGGGTTCCTCCCAAGAGGCCCAAAAGGGTTCCCGTATAAACCTTATGGAAAGATATTGTTGTTTACATCAAAGCTAATGACATGTTTACTTGAACAGGTGATCTTGGTTTTAGTTGGTAATAGTCAAAGGCATGACAACGTCTGCCGGGTAACCGCTAGTTGAAATATAAAAATAAAAAAGGTATATAGAGATTTTAACATTTGCTTTAAAATGGCTATGA
This sequence comes from Allygus modestus, assembly GCA_963675035.1. Lineage (NCBI taxonomy): Eukaryota > Metazoa > Arthropoda > Insecta > Hemiptera > Cicadellidae > Allygus > Allygus modestus. The sequence continues at coordinate 5,715,538 of OY776111.1, forward strand.
TATTTTTAAAACTGTTTTTGCTTGTCTACGCCAGTGGCATTTTGTATTTAATGTTGTAAGAGAACAACGGTCCAAACCCCTCTAAGTCGTGAGGCGCCCCAAGAATAAAACCCGTGACCTTGGATCGAAATAGGTATTTTGATTAATTTCTGTAGGTTATCGCTACTAACTAGGTCTAGCTTATCTTTGAGAAGAAAGAAGCTTGTTTCATTAAATAGAAGAAAAAAACACGTGTAAGATGAATTATTACAAAGAAACTTGCCAGGGGTGGATTTAGTAATTTTATTTCGGGTGTGGTCCCTGTTCCGTATAATAATATGCAATAAATATTTCGTAAAAACTCTCTCTTCAAATTCCCAAAGCAAATGCTTTGGTTTAATTTGTTGGTAGCTTTTAAAACCTCTACTACCACTCAGAACTGTCTGCTACATGCTACAAGAGATCGGCAAGGTCCCGATTCCGTTGTTCCCTAAAGTAGGATTATTCTAGGGTCACTGTATCGTAATGATGTATTTTTACGCCACTGTAGGAGAACAAAGTGATCGTTTTCTGCATTTGAAATGTTTTTTATGACACATAATAATTATAAGACATGAGGCGGGAAGAGCACATAACTCACGACACACAGTCAGCCAACCAGCTGTCAAACTGACAGTAGTGACAGTGCGGCCAACCCACTTGAGATCCACTGATAACTTGCCAAATTTCCCTTTGTAAAATATTGGCAGAATAAGTGCACTTTAACGAAACAAGAGTTATAATGTAAAAAGTGTGAGTGGGTCCAGGCCATATGAGTTGGTTACTACAGTTGATCGTTGTTGTTTCAGAACGTGTCGCCCGACCCCCGGCAGCAGTGTGGGCCGTACAAGCCGCAGCGGAGGGGGCGACGGACGGGAGGGGGCGAGGGGCGACAGCTGGGCCATGACACCATATCCATGGTGGCCATAGACAGACTCGGGCAGGTGGCCGTGGGCACCAGCTCCAACGGGGCCAACCACAAGATACCCGGGTCAGTATCCAGGGAAACTCTCCTAGCTCAATAATAATTGTTACCTACGTCACCGCCTAAAGTGCTCATTACGATATAAAAACACATCGTAAAACGGCTGTTTTCTGTTTTGCTCACTGAAGTATCAAACAGCTGATGGATTGTTGTTGATTGCTGATGGAAGTGAATTTTCATAGTTGTGTAATATTCAAAATTGCAGTTGTAGGACAAATTGTTTGTATAATTTGTGTGTAGAGTTTCTTTATCGCTTTTGGAAAAATAGTTTTCTTTCAAGCGATAAAGTCCTACTTTCCTACCGCCACAGACGTATGTAGCCAGCACGTGAAGGCCGCCAGGCGCTATGTCAGCTGACCATCTCAAGGTCAATGACCCGAACGCTGGCAAGACGACTGAAAACCGCTGTGCCAAAATCCATGGTTTTACTAACATCTATTACAACGATACAACTCTGCTGAGACAATAACTAGAGCTATAATTTTGTTTTGTTTTGTTTGTTGTTAATTATATCATACCCAAAAACACAAAGTGTTGACGGGTTGCCAAGTCCTAAAATTATATGATATCAAAATTTATTCCAAGTCAAAGATAGCACCTTTGATCTGATATTGTTTATCATCACAAATTACTTAAATATGTTAAAATAACAATGCTCGAAAGATTGTTGGTTATTTTATATCTGTTCTTGGCCAGCAGATAATACATTTTTATAATATTCAATTATAACTTTTAACTATACTTTATTTAGATTTTTAAATTTCAAAATAAAGATTTTGCATCAGTGAAGCTGCTGGCCAAGAACAGATAGAAAATAACCAACAATCTTTCGAGCATTGTTATTTTAACATATTTAAGTAATTTGTGATGATAAACAATGTCAGATCAAAGGTGCTATCTTTGACTTGGAATAAATTTTGATATCATATAATTTTAGGACTTGGCAACCCGTCAACACTTTGTGTTTTTGGGTATGATATCATTTGTTTTTTATATAATTGTTTATTAAAAATGGTTATAAATGAGATTTCAAGTTGAAATAAAACAAAAAATATATCAAGGATAAAATATTATAATATATTGAACATTAATTAAGATTAATTTACCTTAATTTTACCTAGATAGTTTTTAGAATTTTCTGGCAGTTTTTTAAACATTATAATATACATTTTTTTGCACCATATGGGCATTTCTTGACGTTCACTTTCTCATCACCTGCACCTATCCATTTATTTTTGTTTTGAATTTAAGCTATGTAATGCCCTGATGCTGAACTGTTTCCTAAATGGAACACCACATTTTTTTAAATTTGTATAGAACTCCATTAATTTTGATTTTTGCAATCTGTAGACTGGGTATTATTAGACTTGAAATTTTGTTATCATGTTTTTGCCAAAGTTGTACTTAAAAAATTATGAAGTTACTTGTAACTGAGATGGATGTTTTTGATTAGTACCTGGGGGCCGAGCTTGCTCAGGGAAAGCCATTCAGATTGTTTAGATGACTTGGAATAATACTTCACCACTATCCCCTACTGATAATCGGATTTTTAAACTCATTTGCCTCTTTTCTACATTTTTTAGATCCCTCCAGTTGTTATTTATAGCTCAATGTCCCTTTGTTTTATTTTAATACTCTTTATATGTAATCTTGACTCAACAGTTTTAATCACTGCTCTCAGGAAACTATATGTTAATAATCATAAACAACGTGAGTATTACTTTGACAGTTCACTGATTGATTATGAACAGCCGTTACAATTCTTTTGTTTTGATTTTAAACTTCATAAGCCCAATGTTAATTTTTTTAAATTTCCATTTTTGTTTAGTGAATTTACCCTATAGGGAAGAAAGCTATTACCGTAGGTGACATGGTAAGAATTAAGCCCAAGACTATGATAACTTTTCATTTAGAGGTCCCCAGATGCCAAAAACACCATTCGGTAAAATTTGCATATATGTGTGTGTGTGTGTGTGTGTGTGTGTCCGTAAGCATGATAACTCGTAAAAAAGGTCTGATCTTAATTAAATTTGGCACAAATGTGTAAAGTACCATTTATTTGAATAAGTTCAAAAACCAGACGAATCGCACCATCCGAAGAGGGGGTTTTGGGGTTTTCACATTTAATTTTCTTTTTAATCAAATTTTAATTTTTACTATCGAATCCAGCTTAAAAAGATATACAATTTGGTACTTTGATTATTTCTCTACGTCAATTGGTTACCGAAATATTGTGTCCAATGTTAATCTTATGGAGGGTATCAAAATTGTATATATCGCTTATCAATGAGCATATATTAATGAAACTCGGTATGTGGCTTCACATGGTTGGGAATTACTGTTATTTGCATACAAAACCCATTTTTTGTCCCCATGGCAGCAAACTTGCGTACTCAGCAGATATAATGTTATTCTTATGTAGAATAAGATACATGTGATATCTTGCTTGTTAATGAATATAAATTGGTAAAACTTGGTATGTTGCTTCATCTAGTGGTGATCCATTGGTATTTGCATAAAAACCAGATTTTCTTGGTCCTTGATGCAGAAAACCCGCATACTCAGCCCTAATTTTTTTCTTATGGAGAATAAATACAACGTCATATCTCGCATATTTATGAATACGCTTTGATGAAAGTTGGCAAGTGGCTTCATGACTTAGTGAAGTACCATTTTAAATTCGCTGAGTATACAGGTTTGCTGCAACGGGTGTATTTTTACATTATTTAATTTTTCCTGGAGATAAGACCTGACTACAACTTATTTTTATCCCAGAAATTAGTTATTTCCAACATTTGAAGGAAATCTTTGGTGCCATTATTGAGATCAGTGTCGCAAGCAAATGCGGACGCACGCACGCAAACCTTACTCATATTAGAGTGTAGGATAGTGATCATTTTCACAAGTTGTGCATATAGATTCAGCAAGAGGTAACCAGGCGATAAATTGACTGTGGAGTAGTTAATCGAAATTGGCTTTTCTTTTAAGATTATTAGGATGAAAATTTGGAATATAAATTTACTGTCTTAGCTGGTTGTGCTGTGGTTGCAGTTTGAACATTTGTGGTTAATTTTATTGAGTGCCTGACTTGAAGTTCCAGGGGTTGATGATTCGAAATAAGGCAATTTAAAAATTCCGCACGCTCTTGTTGTTCAGTTGTATTAAATGGTGGTCCCAGTTGTTTTATAATATCTATAAAATTTAAAATCTGGTAATTTCTTCGGTAGGATATTACCATTTTTTTAGTGGAGCATTGGTGTCGTAAATGTTTGTTAACGTCACGATTGGTGGGCAGTTGAAAATACATTGTAAAACTAAATTTGCATAGCATGACACGCCATAAACCTTTTTGAAACCGAGATTTCCCAGTTCGTCTATATTGTTATTAATGTCTTGAATGGCTCCTAATTTAGTATTATGAATTTGCTAGATCTGACCAGGGATTTTTCTTGAGATTTTATTCCAATTTTTAATTGTTTTAATTCTGGTCGGTACTCACTCCTAAACCTATTATTTTCGGATATAGCTGATGCTTGCGCCTTAACATTTTGAGGGTCAAAGTTTAGAATTAATAGACCAGAGAGTGAAGTCACGCGAGATAAAGGCTACATCTACATATGTTTGGCCACATGAAAATACTGCATAACCAGCATCACCAATACAACTGTTAAGCGTTAATTCCATGACTTTTGTGAATTGAAATTGCATATTAGCTAATGCAATAGAAAACTGCTTTCGGAAAACGAATGCTCCAGGAATTACTTCAAAATGTATTCCAAGTCAAAGATAGCACCTTTGATCTGACATTATTTATCATCACAAATTACTTAAATATGTTAAAATAACAATGCTCGAAAGGTTGTTGGTTATTTTATATCTGTTCTTGGCAAGAAGATAATAATTTTTATAATATTAAATTATAATTTTTAACTATACTTTATTTAGATTTTTAAATTTGAAAATAAAGATTTTGCATCAGTGAAGCTGCTGGCCAATTGGAGTGAGTAAGGCATAAGCATCAGCTATATCCGAAAATAGAGTACCGACCAGAATTAAAACAATTAAAAATTGGAATAAAATCTCAAGAAAAAATATATTTTAGTGAGAATATGCTCGTTGATTTTGAAGATGAGCTCGTTCGCTACACTCACTCGCCTATTTATATATATATATATAGAACTAACTTTGGCATCGACAAAAGAACTTGAGATGCCATTCAAGAAGATTTTTTATTTCCATAATGAACATATGTTTATGCCTTTTAAGTATGTTTAGATATAATCTATTTAACAGCTGTTTGGTGTAACTAACTTATATAACTAAATAACATACTAACCCGACTTTGTTTTTAGATTTCATACTATGTTATGTTCGATGTATTATAGTATGTATAGCTTAAACGAATTAAAATATTTTCATTACCTCTATACTGTTTTGTTTGTTTAAATTCACTCAATGATTTAATTTGAAATTACAAGCCAGCTGATCAGATTTGTTTTGGAAGACATGCGATACTTGGATTTTTGTTTACGTAGTAAATGTAAACAAAGCAGACATCAAATTCAGTAACAATTTTGAAAGTGGAATTTAATATCATTTGCTTTAAAATATTGCGTTTGCAAACTTACAATTTAGTGTCAAAAGTGTAATATATGAGTAAAAACAGAAGTCTGTGCGAAATTTCGTTCAAGTTTGATGAGAAATAAAGTTCATAGGCTTAATGAACAAAATGAAGTGGACAATTTGTGAAAAGTGCCAAAACTACAAGATTTAGGCTACTTTTATACGTTAATTTCTCGCTTCTCAGACCTTTCTTAAACCAACTGTTGTGATTTTTCGTGTTTAGTGAAAGGGTTTAGCATATAAATGCACTGCCAGATTCACTTAAGGCTGTAATACGCTAATTTGAGAAGTGAAAAATCGTCTCATTCTGCTTCGTGTTAGTATAGCACGGGTCGTGTGGTGGACTTGGCGACGTGACACGACCGTGCCACTAGATTACACCTGCAGATAACTTTTAAAATGTTACTATAATTTTTATGTGTAATAATAAATAATGTAAATCTCAGTTTTATAAAATCTTTTTTTATTTATTCATTAAATTCTAGTGTTTTGTTTTCCTTTAGTAAAAATAATAATATATTTGTATATTCACAGTTATCTCAAGAGACTACTATGAAAATTTTAAAAAATGGTGGTAAACGAATTTTGAAAAATTGGCGTTACTCAGTTGACCGCTATTGGCACGGCCAAGCTGATAGATATTATTTTTGTGTTGGGATGCTATTATAACAATGTTAAGTATTTCTACACAGTAGAACCATTTTAAATTATTTCTTTGGCTTTATAGTAGTATGATGTTTATTAATATATGAACAAAAATATCAGCACAATAAGTGGCATTCTTCTCTCAGAATCACAAAGACAATCACATCGGCCCATGGCGGTCTTCACAACATAACGTAGGGCCGATATGATAGGCCCATGACAGTAAAAGGGTTAATACATAAACGAGTTCGCACGCAGCACGCTGACGTGAGGGAAGTGAATTTCCACATAAAAACTTTTAAAACTTAAAATTAGTGTAAAAACATACTTGTATTCCAATTTTTATTGAAATCTGAAAACATTGATTTTTTGGCTGTTCTGATGCTCCTGGTTTCATTTACCTGCAAAGCTGGGAATACAATTTTGTGCATTATAATGTGACGAGAAGGTCCAGTCAGGCTTGAAAGTAGGCGTGAGGTTGCTGGGGATGATAAAAGTACTCTAACAAAGGAGTAGCAGGCTCTTCTAGTGTAAAACCCCCGTAAGACAACGTACTGTGTTTAGCCGAAACACATTTTCTTTAATAACTCGGTAAATATTTATGCTAGAATGACGAGAGAGGGCTTAAAACTTTTGTCTTGCTAAGCCCATCTTATTACATCCATTAATTTTACATTTGGGGCGTTTTAGACCCTTTTTGGGCCCAAAAACTCAAAATTTGGAAGATTAATCCCCAAAAAAGGGGTTTGGAGTTTTACGATTCTTTTGCCCAACAAACTTGTCCAACTGATTACAGAAAGGAACGTCCCTACCAAATTTGAAGTTAATCGGACAAAAAATGCGACCGCTAGAGTGCAAACACACATATATATATATATATATATATATATATATATACATATATATATATATATATATATATATATATATACATATATATATATATATATCTATATAAAATTTTGAACGACCCCCCAAAACGTGTTCAGGGGGTCACGTTAGGAACTTCTATGGTGGTCCCGGGCTTAAGTTTCACCGTGCGGGTCATGCTAATAGTTCACTTTTCAAAGGAAATTCACTAATAACTATTAAATTACCGTACAGAAAGAAGCAATCAAAATAATTTGGGAGGTTTCATGTAAAGGGCACTGCAAACCATTTTTTATAAAACTGAATGTCCCTTCTTCCATCCACATTTATTCAGAAATTAAATTAAAATTATTACAGACAACTGCAACAGACAATTTATGCACTCTTGTAAATCAAACGATCGACTAAGAGTATATTTTGCATCTTTATATACACGTTTTGCTGGATTGTGCTAGGGCAGTGAGGCATGCCAAAACCACGGTGAACTGGTTGACCATCTTATATGGCCGAGACCCACCAGTAAGAAGAGGCTGCGTGCTTAGAGTACATAATATTCCCAATTCCTGGTTTATCCAAACGGAGCAAAAATGTTTTCTCAGTACATATTTCGTAATTTGTAAAACCTCATGTCACCCCTGTAAAAGATAGTTTACTTCTATTTTTACACATTGTGCCCCGTTTCACATTTCAACAACCGTTTGACCCCTCTTACCAATACTCCTTTCATCTTAGTTTCCTGTTTCCCCATTGGTTGCAGGAGGGTGGGAGATGCACCCCTGGTGGGGGCCGGGGGCTATGCTGACGGTTCCGTGGGCGGGGCTGCCTGCACTGGTGACGGGGACGTCATGATGCGCTTCCTACCCAGGTCAGTATCACGGCTTGCCTCCACTTGAATCATTCAGTGTGATCATTACATGCATTATTTAATTGGATTTCATATGGATGATCTCAATCTATGATCTCAAAATGGTAATTAAAATACCCCTGTCGCAGCAAACCTGCGTACTCAGGGAATTTTCAACGCAATATATATGTCTTAATACCGCATAAAGCCGCTTACCAAGTTTTATCTTTATATCTAATTCCATAAGCCGAATTTTGACAATGATACTGTAGAAAACTGGGAGGGGTGTCATTTTAAAGGTCTGGGCATGACATTTTGGGGAAATTATTAATTTTTCTCAATTATGTACCAACAAATGTGTTACCGAATAGAATAATTCCCCTTTAAATAGCATGGGGATTTAAATACGTCTGTTAAGCCATACACCAAGTTAACTAAGGGAGACATAATATTGTACTTATTCCATATGAATAACATGGGGGCTGAGTACTCGGTTTTGCTGCCACATGATCCATCAGTAAAATTTTTTTGTGCGAATAATAATAGACCACAACCAGATGAAGTCAGAAAACCAAATTTTGTTAGTAGTTACGTTTGTAAATAAGTGAGGTATAAAATTGTTCTTATTCTCTATAAGAATAGCATTAGACAACATACTACAATAATAGCTTCTCCCCTAAAGGAGAAATTCACTAAAATTTTATTATATGGGAAATCACGGTAGGGCCTATCAGATTTGAAGCTATTTTTGGGAAATCCCCCATCATATTGCGTTTTTAAATGTTAATTATAATTACTACATGTATCAACATTTCGGGAACTTGTCTTAGGTTTCACCTAAACCCAAACCTAAAGTTGTAATTAACTAATTTCTGTTACTTTTAGACAGGTCTCATCCCATGGAAAATCTAACTGTGTAAAAAAAACAAATTTGAACAGCTAAAAAATTAACTTATGGCGCTTATGGAGATTAAAATCAAACAAAATAATAATAACAGCTGTTTATAACAACAGTAAACTGCCAAAGTAATGTAGTTTAGGTATTAATATGTGGTTTCCTGAGAGCAATAAACAAAAACCATCAAATGAAGATTACATACAGAGTGGTCATGACATAGGGATGAGCATGGAGGTTTGCTGCAACAATAAACACAAGAAATAGGTTTTTTGCATTGTAAAAAATGCAAAATACAATTTATTAACTTATGATAAATGAATAAAAGGAGCATTGAGCTAAAATAATAACTGGAGCTTAAACATGTAGAAAGGAGGCAAATGAACAAAATAAATCTGCTCGACAGCAGTAGGACGTGGTAAAAAATTACTCCAAGCCATCTAAACAAACTGACTGACCTTCCCCGAGCAAAGATCGGTCCCCAGTTACTAGTCTCTAAATTATATAACAGACATGCTGGTTAGGGTTGCCTTATCCGCCCCCCTGTAAAGGGTTATCACAAAATCTCCTTTTTTCAGGGGTCACCAGCTTAAATCTCCTCTTCTTTCAGGGGTCTCCAGCCAAAATCGCCTCTTTTTTCAGGGGTCGCCAGCCAAAATCTCCTCTTTTTTCAGGGGTCGCCAGCCAAAATCTCCTCTTTTTTCAGGGGTCGCCATCCAAAATCTCCTCTTTTTTCAGGGGTCGCCAGCCAAAATCTCCTCTTCTTTCAGGGGTCTCCAGCCAAAATCTCCTCTTTTTTCAGGGGTCGCCAGCCAAAATCTCCTCTTTTTTCAGGGGTCGCCATCCAAAATCTCCTCTTTTTTCAGGGGTCGCCAGCCAAAATCCCCTTTTTTTCAGGGGTCGCCAGCCAAAATCCCCTCTTTTTTTCAGGAGTCGACAGCTAAATTCTCCTTTTCCCACACTACCGTATGGTAACCCTAATGCTGGTAGTACTTGAATACACTTTGTTGACACCTTGTATTTGTCTCTCCAGTTTCCTGGCAGTAGAGGAGATGCGGCGGGGGGCATCTCCCGGGGCCGCGGCGCGCGAGGCGATCTCCCGCATCAAGCTGTTCTACCCGGCATTCAGCGGCGCGATCATTGCTGCCAACCTGCGCGGCGAGTACGCGGCCGCGTGTCACGGCATGAACAACTTCCCGTTCTCTGTTCACGACCCCCAACACCCAGGAGGGACTCTCGTCAGAGTGCCGTGTGTATGAGATGAACTTTAGACAAGTGTTTGAGAGACACTTGATATTCCGTTGAATATTTACTCGAGATATAAGGCTTACTCAACATAGAATACTAAGTATTGTCATAGAAGACTTATGTGATACCTTTGTTTATATTTGCGTAGTTGTTATCACAGTTTGTTTACACGTGGTTCACACTTGAATTTGGTTAATGATTTCCCTGAAATTTCCTGATCAGAAAAGTTCATTTTCCCTGACTCGTGACTCGGAATGCACGGCTTTCCACCTATCTGCTCATCCTCTACTGTTTATTTTTTATTTTAGTGTTTACAGTTTGTTTTAGTCCATTACAGTTATTGCCTTAACAGATGATTCACTTCCTCTTCTATGAACCATTAAAACTGAACTTCCAAAAATAAACTTTAGATAAATCATAGTACTTTAACAAGAAACAATTTGACCTTTACTGCTTGTACTGAGGAAATATTTAAAAGTTAATGGTTTTACAATCAAAGCTGAAAAGAGCAGTAGTTTATTGTGCGTAAGATAAGTTTGTTTTTTATTTTTTCACAGTAGTGCTTTTCGTTTATGATTAAATCAAACCTTTCCCTGACTTTCATGCAATTTTAAGCATTTTCCCTGACTTTCCAGAAAGTGTGATCCATGTTACAGTTATGATATTCTTTAAATATCGTATCTTCGAGTGATGACAGAGTTCTGTTTGTGTTTCATAAGATTACCTAAAGATTTTCCCTTTTAAAATTATTATCGTGAAATTGAATGTAAATATGAATATATTTGCATGAAAAAGTGAAAATACTTTTGTATAATGGATACATATTTTAAATTTAGGACATGTACTCATTATTTTTGTACTATTGTTGTTAAGGTCGGCTGAAGAAATCTCAGTTTTTTCCTCTAGTTGTAAAGTGGAAGATAATAAACAGAGAATATAGAACTGATATAGAAGAAGATATAGAACTGATTGCTCTAAATGTATACCAACGTTTTTCATCTCTGTTACCAAAGACAAGGAAGATAAACTAATATATGACAAATCACTGTTTGTTTTTCTGTGGTATGTGTGAAATCCATTTCTCTTAGTTTTAAAACTTTTAACAGTATGGTATGGTTTTCAGCAGTTTGTAAGTGTAAACTTTAACAAAATCTGTAGAATTGTTTTATTTATTTTTTGTTGTGATATTTTATTTTATATCACTAGGATGGTCTGCCGTTACACTTTAGACACATAAATGAGCGAAGCAACAGTTACAACGTTAAAGCGCGAACAAAGAAAATCTACGGGGAAGAACGCTACATTTAGTAAACAAATTTAAACAAAACAATGACATTTTTGTAAGAGCTGTTTATTTCATTTAAATGAAGTCAGTTAAAACATGTGACATAAACCCAATAAAATATTTGTTCCATTACAATTACATGTGAACTTTAAGACCCAGAGGGGCGTAACCTAGGAGGAATTTTGCAAATCTCTCTAAAAAAAACCTTCTCCTCGGTATCACCTAGCTACTGGCCAAATTTCAGATCAATCGGTAAAGCCATTACACTGTGATGCCGTTACAAAGAAGTGACAAAGTGAGGGAAAGAGAGCTTCGCTCAATTAAATCCAATTTTGCACAGCAGATTTCCCATTTCATTACATGCATTCCAAAATTAGCAATTAAATACAGATGTAATAATTAGGCTTAGAGAACAACATAAGACAACATCCTAAAGATAAACATAAGAAAGCTAGAGGAAGAGTGTCTCGCCATTTTATCTTGTTTGAAGACAGTCCAAACATTGTCTTCCAAAGACCAGTTCCAAAATAAACTAGATAAAACTGAGCTCAAATATTACTTTGACAATAAACAATTTGACCTTTACAACATGTAATACTAAGAGAATATTTACACACAATATTGTTTAACAATCACAGAATATTGACATTTCCCTGCAGTAACCCCTAAATAACTATTATTCGAGAACAAATTCCCATCTAACTTAAAAATAAATCTGTGAAAATGGTATAGTTTTGTTCTTAAAAAACTTGAACATCTGAAGTAATAATCTTTATACAGGGTTAAAAAACTTGAACATCTGAAGTAATAATCTTTATACAGGGTTAAAAAACTTGAATATCTGAAGTAATAATCTTTATATAGGGTAAAAATGATTACATTTGTACAAAAAAAGGCTGTACAGGCTATAAAAAAACCAGATTCTACATACAGAAACAAGTCGAAAATGTGAAGTAATATTTTTTCGATTTTGGCTTAGTTTAGCCTGGAGTTTACCTGGAATTTTGAGATTTTTACCTGGAAAACTTGGAATTATGCATGAATTTTTAAATTCAACTTTGGTGGCAATCTTGACAATGTAAGCACAGCAATATGAACATTTTAATGTCACACCCATTTTTATTACTCAAGTTCCCTAAAGCTCGACATTCTCCAAATGCGACAACTTTTTAAGTCCACATTGTGTCAAGTTTAAGAGTTTCTACTGTTATAAGGTTCATGATTTTATTTCAATTATATAACATTGGTTTTGCACCTAAACACAGTTTAAAAATCTCCTGCAACAAAATACAAATTTAATTTATAAATCATATTGCAGTTCTATGGCTTTTCATCACCTAAAATTTAGAATGTCACCCACTATTAGAGTTTACAGTGGTTTAACCCATTCGCCTACCTATATATCAGAGGACTTATGTGCCCCAGAAATCCTATTATTTTCACTGCTGGGACAGTTTTTACTTAGGTAAATCTTTATAACTGAAGTTCTACAAAACAGAAGTGTTGCCAACCTGAAAAACAAAATGAATATGTTCGTAACTTATCCTAAAAGTTTTCAACGAAGATTAGTCCGTATCGTGCTGCTATCTGTCGACAACATAGTAAACTAACACGACGCGAGACAGCCTCCAAAGTATTCCTGGGCGCTCAACGGCGGTGGTGAGGAGTCGTCGAAGTACTCGAATGGCTTAGTCAGTTAATCAACACGGGAAACTACTGCCACTGGTATAACGACAGCAGGTTACAAAACATTTTGGTAGGGTACTTTTTTAGAGGGAGAGGCAGAATAATGCACACAGGAGGCAAGCCTGTAATGTGCGACTCCTACCAGTTTTTTGTTTTTTTTTCATTAAAAAAACCTTAATCTTTAAGACACTATCATGAGAACTGCTCAGGCTAGGCCTACTTAGATGTACAAGGTCAAGGTCTGTCTTCTTTGGGTGGCGGATGCCCTGGAGTAGCCGTGACACACAGACCCAGTTAGAGACCTCGGGCGTTATTTAACGTAACAGGATAAATAACACTGTTAATAACTTGTAACCTGTTACCAAGATAACACGTTACTCAAAACACCCTGTTCTTTTTGTAACACCATCTACTCCACGCTCAGTGGACTCTGAACTAATTTCCTGTAACTGTTCAGTCAGGAACGAAGCCCTCTAAGCACCAAAACATGTTTATAATGTGGGCAAAAGTTCCACTCCAGCTGGAATTTAATGTAAACAAGAACTGTACCTAGTTGGTAACATTAACACCAACAATTAGGGGTGTGCGAGTACTCGAAACTTTGAGTTTTCGGCCGAGTATTTTAATACTAGAAGTTTTGAAAACTTCTCGGAAGTTCGAGCGAGTATTTCCCGCCGATTTCCGGACAATCGCTAACGATTGCGACCGGCCAAAAAGCGTAGTAACGGCCGCAAAAGGCAATCGCATCACGTAAAATCGGCCGAAAATGACGACCGCGACCGGCCAAAACGTGTAGTAACGGCCGCAAAATGCGATCGCGTCACGTAAAATCGGCCGAAAATGACGACCGCGAACGATTTCAACCGGCCAAAACGCGTAGTAACGGCCGCTAAAGGCGATCACATCACGTAAAATCAGCCGAAAATGACAATCGGACCGCGTAATTTCGGCTGTGACTAACGATTTTGTAATGTAACATAGATTATAAGCGATGTCTGGACCAGGTTAAATTGGCCAAATGATAACCGGACCCTTGTTTCCCTGTTCCCTGAACCGGACCCTATCAAACCGTGTTTTGTCTGTCAATACGTAATCCAGTTTGATTGTACTGGCCAAAACTTTGTATTGCTACTCATCTATTAGTTAGAAACCATGTTTAGATGATCAAATCTAGGATGGTATCCAAATCCCATTACACTATTTTAATCTACCAACTGATGGCAAATACTCACTCGAAAATAATTGGCACTACTCGACTCGATTAAAAAAATCACTACTCGCACACCCCTACCAACAATACAAGCATAGTTACGTTTCATTACGGCAAAACTGGAACGAATGATCATCTAGGGAACGCTATCACCCATGATAGAATTAGGTTACAGCCCAGCCGGGACGAAATGAACGAACGGTCAGTAACAGGGTAAAGCAATAACACCAAGCGAGAATTTCGTTACATTCCCGCCGGGCTGGAACGATCGAACGCCGATAACACGGTAGATAAATATAACACCAAGCGAGAATAATAATGTGTATAATGTTTGTTTGGATTATAACTAATTTTATTTATCCTAACTGAGAATAAATGTAAATAAAAATGTTCCAAACATATAGACTGTGTTATGAATACAACAACCTTATAAAAACTAGGTTTTTATTAATAAAATAATATTATTGGCACATTTTATTTTTACAGCAGATAAAATTAAATTCTATTCATTATCTCTATTTATTAATGGAGCTATTACATGGCTCCATTGTTTTCCATTGTGATGTGTATGTAATAAATCACATCCTGAAATGAAGTGGAGTAGGTTTAACCCCAGAGCGGTAGGTAAAGTCCAACCAAATCTTAATAATCACAAAGCGTCCACTCTACAGTGAAATCACCGTGTCAATACTCACAATGTGGACGTTTATAAGGACAACCATTAAAACACCAACTTTAACAAAATTGATTTTATTAAAAATAACTAATAAGACAGATAACATAGCGGCATAACTAAACCGACATTAGAAACCGAAATGTCTCCTCGATCAGTGACATTTAATTACTCCAACAACTTATAAACTCTTGTCTGTCTAGAACTAGACATAATTTAGATTTTGACAGCTTAATATGATCAGTAATAGAAACAAATTGACTAAACTAAAAAAACATGAAACATATTTTTATTAAAATTAAAAACAACAAACTATTTTCACAGAAACATCTATCCGAAACATTTTTGTAAATTCTGAAGCAATACATTGTGCACTTTTGACTGAATTTGCTTACGACTTAAACACCACAAAGACACTGAGGTTCACTAATGTTTACCGTTTATATAATTGACCGTATCATAAAAGAAACACTAGTGTCGAGTGACGAACACTGAAACGACAGCGTTATCTCTGAGCTCAATGTGGCATTTCATGTTATCGTCTCCATTCGGAAATGTTTATCGTAAATTATTCGCTATAGACCAAGTAAACTTACGTACATAGGGCGAAATGAATTATCAAACAGGTAGAAACAAGAAGGGGAACCCTAAGACCGACCAAGCTAGAGTGAACTATTTGTACTCGGGACGAGAGAGTTTTTTGGGGGTGTAAAGCCACTAACTACAGCCAAATTGTTGATGATCAGATCGACGAATGACCTTGCAAAAAGTGAAACCATCATAGAAACACGATTCAACAGTCCAGAATCATCACGAGGCTAAATTACAAAATAAAGGCACAACATTCATTGATGTTTTGTGGCTCAACTGTCACAAATCCAACTATATTTTATGATAAAACTTCTACTTTGGCTCTCTTATAAATATAAATCACACGTCATTTTCCTGATACAACACAGAGTACAGTGGAAAAATAAGAAGGAAATATTAAAAGTGAATTGTAATATGGAATAGAAATTTAATCTCATCACTAAGGCAATATCACTGTTAATTCTTGACAATTAGGCCCATTGAGTTTAAAATCCCTTTTCAACTTATTGAGAATAACAATTTCACAATGTGTAAAATTAAATTTCTCAATTAAAAATATGACAATTCCTGATTATTTAAGCTAAAATATACCAATAAAAAAATCTCCTGGAAACACCGCAGTGTTGTTTGAATTCAACCAAAGAAATAACATTTCTTACTGGATTTACAGGTCTGTTGCAAGTACCTACTCAAACGTACTGGGTCTTAAAACATGTTAGCCATCGATATGACGTGCACTTATATATATATATATTATGAAAAGGACTATTTAAACATCTGACATGTTTAACATTAAAAGAAAAATTAAAGTATGACAGACAACATAACAGCTTGAAAGATGAATAAAAATCAGATATTGCAGTAACGTCTAAAGTAGACAGGAACAAATTGAAAGTACTCAAAACCGACATACCCAAAGGTATCTCAACTTTATTGTTTACCGTAGACAATAATCAATTTCCCACTGTATCGCCACCTGTTGAACTTCTTGCCACAAAAAATTAACCACCTTTGACAAACAAAAAGCATCTCAATGCTCTAAGATAATATCTCATGTAACTCTTACGACTAAGTCTCATATAACTATCGCTTATAGAAAAAAATACAAAACAAAGTGAGAAGAGAGATTGAGCTTAGACAGGTCAGATCTGGGAGCTGAATCTGGGACGAGGAAGATCTCCGAACACAGCGTCACCGTGGACACTCTTGGCCAGGGCCTTGATGCTGGCTGCGATGTCCATGGGCTCCTGGGGTACCTGTCACAACATGACAGTTATAGAACACACACAACTGTGGGACGAGGGAGATCTCTGAACACAGCGTCACAATGGACACTCTTGGCCAGGGCCTTGATGCTGGCCGCGATGTCCATGGGCTCCTGGGGTACCTGCCACAACACGACGGTTATAGAACACACACAACTGTGGGACGAGGCAGATCTCTGAACACAGCGTCACAATGGACACGCTTGGCCAGGGCCTTGATGCTGGACGCGATGTCCATGGGCTCCTGGGGTACCTGTCACAACACGACGGTTATAGAACACACACAACTGTGGGACGAGGCAGATCTCTGAACACAGCGTCACAATGGACACTCTTGGCCAGGGCCTTGATGCTGGCCGCGATGTCCATGGGCTCCTGGGGTACCTGTCACAACACGGTTATAGAACACACACGACTGTGGGACGAGGGAGATCTCTGAACACAGCGTCACCGTGGACACTCTTGGCCAGGGCCTTGATGCTGGCCGCGATGTCCATGGGCTCCTGAAGTACCTGTCACAACACGGTTATAGAACACACACAACTGTGGGACGAGGAAGATCTCCGAACACAGCGTCACCGTGGACACTCTTGGCCAGGGCCTTGATGCTGGCTGCGATGTCCATGGGCTCCTGGGGTACCTGTCACAACACGGTTATAGAACACACACAACTGTGGGACGAGGGAGATCTCCGAACACAGCGTCACCGTGGACACTCTTGGCCAGGGCCTTGATGCTGGACGCGATGTCCATGGGCTCCTGGGTACCTGTCACAACATGGCGGTTATAGAACACACACAACTGTGGGACGAGGGAGATCTCCGAACACAGCGTCACCGTGGACACTCTTGGCCAGGGCCTTGATGCTGGCCGCGATGTCCATGGGCTCCTGGGGTACCTGTCACAACATGGTTATAGAACACACACAACTGTGGGACGAGGGAGATCTCCGAACACAGCTTCACCGTGGACACTCTTGGCCAGGGCCTTGATGCTGGACGCGATGTCCATGGGCTCCTGGGGTACCTGTCACAACACGGTTATAGAACACACACAACTGTGGGACGAGGGAGATCTCCGAACACAGCGTCACCGTGGACACTCTTGGCCAGGGCCTTGATGCTGGCCGCGATGTCCATGGGCTCCTGGGGTTCCTGTCACAACATGGTTATAGAACACACACAACTGTGGGACGAGGGAGATCTCCGAACACAGCGTCACCGTGGACACTCTTGGCCAGGGCCTTGATGCTGGCTGCGATGTCCATGGGCTCCTGGGGTTCCTGTCACAACACGGTTATAGAACACACACAACTGTGGGACGAGGGAGATCTCCGAACACAGCTTCACCGTGGACACTCTTGGCCAGGGCCTTGATGCTGGCTGCGATGTCCATGGGCTCCTGGGGTTCCTGTCACAACACGGTTATAGAACACACACAACTGTGGGACGAGGGAGATCTCCGAACACAGCTTCACCGTGGACACTCTTGGCCAGGGCCTTGATGCTGGCCGCGATGTCCATGGGCTCCTGGGGTTCCTGTCACAACATGGTTATAGAACACACACAACTGTGGGACGAGGGAGATCTCCGAACACAGCTTCACCGTGGACACTCTTGGCCAGGGCCTTGATGCTGGACGCGATGTCCATGGGCTCCTGGGGTTCCTGTCACAACATGGTTATAGAACACACACAACTGTGGGACGAGGGAGATCTCCGAACACAGCTTCACCGTGGACACTCTTGGCCAGGGCCTTGATGCTGGACGCGATGTCCATGGGCTCCTGGGGTTCCTGTCACAACATGGTTATAGAACACACACAACTGTGGGACGAGGGAGATCTCCGAACACAGCGTCACCGTGGACACTCTTGGCCAGGGCCTTGATGCTGGACGCGATGTCCATGGGCTCCTGGGGTTCCTGTCACAACATGGTTATAGAACACACACAACTGTGGGACGAGGGAGATCTCCGAACACAGCGTCACCGTGGACACTCTTGGCCAGGGCCTTGATGCTGGCCGCGATGTCCATGGGCTCCTGGGGTTCCTGTCACAACATGGTTATAGAACACACACAACTGTGGGACGAGGGAGATCTCCGAACACAGCGTCACCGTGGACACTCTTGGCCAGGGCCTTGATGCTGGACGCGATGTCCATGGGCTCCTGGGGTTCCTGTCACAACATGGTTATAGAACACACACAACTGTGGGACGAGGGAGATCTCCGAACACAGCGTCACCGTGGACACTCTTGGCCAGGGCCTTGATGCTGGCCGCGATGTCCATGGGCTCCTGGGGTTCCTGTCACAACATGGTTATAGAACACACACAACTGTGGGACGAGGGAGATCTCCGAACACAGCTTCACCGTGGACACTCTTGGCCAGGGCCTTGATGCTGGACGCGATGTCCATGGGCTCCTGGGTACCTGTCACAACATGGTTATAGAACACACACAACTGTGGGACGAGGGAGATCTCCGAACACAGCGTCACCGTGGACACTCTTGGCCAGGGCCTTGATGCTGGCCGCGATGTCCATGGGCTCCTGGGGTTCCTGTCACAACATGGTTATAGAACACACACAACTGTGGGACGAGGGAGATCTCCGAACACAGCTTCACCGTGGACACTCTTGGCCAGGGCCTTGATGCTGGACGCGATGTCCATGGGCTCCTGGGTACCTGTCACAACATGGTTATAGAACACACACAACTGTGGGACGAGGGAGATCTCCGAACACAGCGTCACCGTGGACACTCTTGGCCAGGGCCTTGATGCTGGCCGCGATGTCCATGGGCTCCTGGGGTTCCTGTCACAACATGGTTATAGAACACACACAACTGTGGGACGAGGGAGATCTCCGAACACAGCTTCACCGTGGACACTCTTGGCCAGGGCCTTGATGCTGGACGCGATGTCCATGGGCTCCTGGGTACCTGTCACAACATGGTTATAGAACACACACAACTGTGGGACGAGGGAGATCTCCGAACACAGCGTCACCGTGGACACTCTTGGCCAGGGCCTTGATGCTGGACGCGATGTCCATGGGCTCCTGGGTACCTGTCACAACATGGTTATAGAACACACACAACTGTGGGACGAGGGAGATCTCCGAACACAGCGTCACCGTGGACACTCTTGGCCAGGGCCTTGATGCTGGACGCGATGTCCATGGGCTCCTGGGTACCTGTCACAACATGGCGGTTATAGAACACACACAATTAGTCTATCAGAATAACAATATGATTTTCTCAGACCTTTCTAGGTTAGTGAGTGATTTTATTGGGGTGTAAAATAATCAGCAAAACTTACTCGAACAAGTCTTTATTCTTTCTTATAAGTGAGAAGATGATTATTTTATGGTTTTTCTTTTGAAATTTTTCTTTAAAAACTTGAACTTGAACTCTAAAAAAAATGTAATAACAAATTACAGAACCAGTCTTGCAGGATGTAGGCCTACGAAGTAGTTTTGTGGAATAGCTTTTCATCGCAGTCGATTTTTTAAATTTACTATAGTAACTTGTTATATATTTTGGGTCATATATCTAAATTTCCCCGTCCTTTCTTGTTTTCCTAATCTCATCAAATCGGATGCACTGAAAATTATATTGAGTTTAAACATTTGTTCCCTGTGTTGTTGGCCTAAAAGGCAGCTGAGGGGGGAAACTAACCCTATACTCGTGCCGTTGCGGGGAGTCCTCACAGCTGGAGTGCTGAGCGAACGTCGGCACGTTGACGGGCAGAGACTTGGCGTAGATGGAGGCGCTGACGTGGCGGGGGATGTGGATGCCTTCGTCGTGGCTGCCCGACTCTGCCAAACAATCAAAATACTCTTTATACATTAGGCTAACCCACTAAAGTAGTAATTTTATTCTATTCACTGCCTACAACTGGATCCGATTCGTGCTGCACTCTAGTAGCAAAATCTCTTAACTACGACTCCGGGCAACACAGTTCACTCCGCAAGGGGCGCAGACTGGTTCACTCCGCAAGGGGCGCAGACTGACTATAAACCTTTCAATCACTGCTAGGCCCCTGGTTGTATCAGCCGTGTGGGTTAAATGGTAGAAACACCTAGGCCAGTCGTTCTTACGAAGTTCGTGGGTTCGATTCCTGCTCACGACCAAACCGGACCAGTCGTGCAAGTCTTAATGAGTTAACTGATCTGTGGCAACGACGCACAGTGGGATATTTGACTAATCTAGATGGTCAAAAGTCCATTTGTGAATCGCATTCCACCGGACAATGGGCGATTGCTTACTAAATATACTTTTATTCTCCATGCGATAAGGTCCATTCAGTAGCCTGATTCCTCATTCAAGGGTCAGAACTCAGAACGGAGGCAATGTTTTTGGTCTATTTGTCCTACTTCATGTAGTTTATTGATTTATTTTTACTTTGTTAAATGTTAATATTTTTTAATGTTCTGCGCACCCCAGGTTAATGGAACCGGAGATACCAGGTAAGAAAGATTAAATTAAAAGTTGTGCTGTTTCCCATGCCATTGTTTTAATTTTAATGCTGTCCTTAGTATACTCAAATATTGTTTTCTCTTAATTTTTTTTTGAAGTATTACAATACGAAAAGCATTAAGTTGGGTTCCAGACGTTTCCCATGGCCACCCCAGTAGTTATTTAGGCCCAAGAGTTTGCTCAGACTTCTTATTAGTGAATTTCCCCTACAGGAAAGAAGCTGTTGCAGCATTCGGCATGGTAAGACCTACGCTCGGGACCATGATAACTTTTTTTTTCGAGATCCCCGATGCGAAAAACACCATTTGTTTAAAACTGTATATACATACATATATGTTTGTGTGTGTGTGTGTGTGTCCGTGAGTTAAACTCTCGTAAAAATGGTCCCGATTTATATAAACATTTTTAAATTTAATTCTTTTCATGGCTTTAAATTAGACAACCAGACAGATAGACCTATTCGAACGGGAATTTTTGGAAGGGGGGGAGGTGGTTTGTACCTCAAAAAGTGTTTTTTAAATTTTTTTACAATTAATCTTTGAAAAACTCAAATTTTTTTATCATTGGATTTTTCAACTTAAAAACACAATTTGGTGTTTTGATAATTTCTCTTCGACAATTTCTTACAGACATATTGAAATTTCTAAATTATTCTTATGGAGAGTAAGAAGATTTATGAGGTGTCGCTTATTTATGAACGTATACCGACGAAACTTGGTATATGGCTTTATCTGGTTGTAGTCTATTGGTATTTCACAAAAGATTATTCTTACCGATGTTTCTTGTAGCAGCAAGCCCGCATACTCAGCTCCCATGTTATTATCATGGAGAATAAGTAAAATATTGTGTCTCCCTTAATTATGATCATTAATTAATAACTTGATATGTGGTAACTTCACCTAGTTGAGTTATATTGATATTTGCATAAAAACCCAAATTTTGTGTGTTTAGTCATTTTTAGCTTTTACCATGTCAAAATAGCGGCCAATTAAATATTAAAGATTAATATATTTAAAATGGGACATAGTAAAAATATGCATCAAGAAACAAAAAAACATAGTTTTACGTAAAAAAAAGTGCTTCAGTTTAAAAACTTTGAAGCTTAGTGATTTTAGCAAAATCAATATACTAATTTATGATAATTATCTCTCAATATGTATGTTATTACTTAACAAAAATGGCAATTATGCAGCTATGAATTAAGGGGTGTCCTTAAGGTCTTTATAGCACCTTTTTGGCTTAACATTGTTTTTTTTTTTTTGTCTTGATGCATATGTCAACAAAGTTTTGTTTTAAGATATTAAGCTATAAAACATTTAAATTGCTGCCATTTTGAAATGATAAAAGCTGGAAACATCAATGCCATCCCTGAGTACTCAGTTCACCAAGCAAGCAAGCAAACCCTGTGGTGGAGCAGCATAAAGCAAATACTGCTCTCCCGGCTACCAGCATGAAACTTGGCATTTTTGGTATGACGTACCAATTAGAAAAATGCCGGGATATAAACTTTACAACCATCTAGAAAGCAATAATTCAAGATGGTGGCCAAAATTATATGTAAGTGTGTAAGTTACACTGTAATTCTCATACAAATGGACACAGTACTGTGTTTACAGTTGTATGTATCTCTGGAACCAGTTGTTATTAATCAATATTTTAAAATTGTGTTTTTGTTTAGCTCTTTCTTATAATTAAATAAAAAAAATTATAATTATTCTTCGAAGAATCTGTATGAAAAAGAGGAAAAAGTCACTTTGGGGTACAAAATCCCCATAAAATACCCTTTAGGATGAACCAATTGCTCTTATTTTCAAACTCGATCAAAGGAGGCCAATGCTGTTTTACATATTTGTGCTGAATTTCATGAAAATCGGACCATTTTTACGAGAATTACAGTAACTTACACACATACATATAATTTTGGCCGCCATCTTGAATTACTCATTCCCAGAGTGACTCACCGTCGGTGTCGGAGAGCTCTATCTCCTCATCGGAGGGCACAGGCTCGGTGCCGTGGTCGTCCATGCCGTCCAGGTCGAACAGTCCCTCGGCGTCCACGGACGGCTTGCGAGCCACGTTGCGCGGTCGACTGCCCATCTAGGACAGTCAAACAGTGAGCTATCAATCAGTTACTGCAGTTACAATAGAAGGGAGCGTGAAGTCGGACGTGTCGCAGCGACGAATCCACTCAGTCCTAAAGGTTTGGCGGGGTTTGGTATGGTGTTCACACCTCCTGCTACCACCATTACTATACCAACAGACCACGCCCTATGACCTAAGTTGCTCCCTCCCCGTCAGTGATGCCAACAACATAAACAGACATTTAATTACATATAAATATATATAAAATATTGAAGAAAATTGAAGAAGAGTCATTATTAGTAAATTTTCTATGGAAAAGTGAACTATTAGCATGACCCGCATGGTGAAACTTAGGCCGGGACCACCTAACGTGACCACCTGAACACGTTTTGGGGGATGATAACAACTTTATATATATATATATATATATATGTATATATATAGATATTTATATATATATGTGTGTGTGTGTGTGTTCACACTCTAGCGGTCACATTTTTTGTCCGATTTACTTGAAATTTGGTGGGAACCTTCCCTTCTGTAAACAGTTGGACAAGTTCGTTGGGCAAAACAATCGGACAACTCTAACCTCCTTTTTTTGGGATTTTAATTTTTAAAATCTTGAGTTTTTGGGCCCAAAAAGGGTAAGAAAAGCCTCGAACATAAAATTAATGTAAGTAAGAAGATGGAGATTAGTAAGGGGAGAGTGGTAAGCCCTCTCTCATCATTCTAGCCCAAATATTTACTGAGTTATTAAAAAAAATGTTAATTGTCTAAACACAGTATGTTACGGGGATTTTACACTGGAAAAGGCTGTTTTTCATATCTTGATGAAGTTTATCACCTCCAAAATCTATATACCAACTTGTTATCATGACTATACCTCTTCCTATCTTATAATGTACAACATTGCCATCCTAATAGTGAATTTAAGGGTAACCAGGAGCATCAGAACAGCCAAAAAATTGCATTTTTCAATTTTCCAAAAAAATGTCATCATTGTTGTTTTAAACCCTTTATTAAATTTTTTAAAGATGTAAATGCGGAAATTCACTTCCCTCACATCAGCGCACTGCGTGCAAACTCGTATTTATGTTTATTATGTTTATATTTATTTTGAAGAGTCATTTATCTTTGGAAATACCCTGTTTAAATTATTGACATTCGAAAATCCGGAAAAACTGCTAATTTGGCATGGCCACTTTTCCATAGCCAATCAAAGGGCTTCTACCATACTTAACAGTGCCTCCAACTCCCTCTTCCTCTGTATTCAGTAATTCAATGCGGATATTTGAAATTTATTTAGGATCTGCATCCTTTAAAAAAATATTTACTTATACCTTATTCAACTCATCTGGAGACGAATGTTCCTTGTTTAAAGAAGGACAACCAGGTTAAAGGTTGTAGGCGGATATTACTTACAACGATTTATCAGACACTAAAAGAACTGAATATTTATTATTTAAACTGCATAAATCTTGTACTTTGGCAAAAAGACTATTTCCTATTTGTAGGCCTATTAAACTGTAGCCTGGAATAGTCTTCAACCCAGCTTTCATTCATTTTGAAAGAGTAAACTTTACATTTCCCTATTACTAAGCTCTCACATACTACACTAAACAGCAAAACTTAGGTCAATTAAACTTTACATTCTCCATCAATGACTTCTGTAACAAATCCAGGCAGTAAAAAATCAAAACCAAATCAAAATGAATTATTACAAGGCCAGATCCTTCTAAAAACTAAGATAATCTCAAGATTGATTAACTGTTATAGTAAATAAAATCAACCGAATACATTTATCTGTTATTAGTACTGGCAATAAAAAAGCACACAACAGAAACCAGACACAATTAAAACCATACTTGTTCATAAATAAGTACTCTAAGAAATACCAAATTTGTAATCGTACAACTACAGTGTCTTACCTGTGCGGGTCGTTTGGCAATGGCTTTGGTGGGGTCAGGCAGAACCGGCATTGGTTTCTGTGGTGATTTGGTAACATTGGAAGTGGTGGTGAACTGCGAGGTTGGGAGGTTGGCTTCTGAGGTCTGACTCGCCTTCTGGGCACTGCTGGCTTCCACCAGGGTCCTAGGTGCAACCACAAGACATCTTAGACTAATAGTAATAATCCTAAACAGACTAAGCGACTAATAGAGAAGTGAGGGAAACTTTTAAAACCTCCAGGTGCAGAACGTCAAGGTCCTCTTTTATTTAAACTTAGTAATTAGGCTACGGTTTCAAATCGTCATGGTTCAAAACTTCAAGGTTCTTATTTATAATGTTTTTAATTTAGCTGTTTCAAAAATTCAAGGTACAAAACGTAAAGATCATATAAATGCATTAGATGTAAAACCACTAGTTTCAAAACGTGAAGTTACACAACGTCCGGGTCAGTAACTTGAGTACAGTCTGATCCAGAACTGTTTTGCATCTAGCCTTGGGCACACAGCAGCCGAGAACGGTTTTGAGGTTGCCTGTACCTTGACGTTGTGAAACAGGTGTATTTACAAGCAGTTTGAAAGGATTGGATCCGCATTTGGTTTGGAGTGAAATCACATTCAGCGCTTACAGTTATAACAAATACTACCTTTACGTTTTGTACCTTTACATTTTGAAACAATTCCGATTTTAAATTGTTTTATAACAAAATCTTTACATTTTGAAACTGGACGTTATGAAAACAGTCTTGTTTTACATTAAGAGGACTTGAATTTATGTACCTCTTTACATTCTGAGCACAAAGGTACATTGTTTTATTATAGGACGCATTGTTTTAAATAGGACCTTTACATTCTGTACCTTGACGTTGTGAAAACGATCCAGTAATGACAAATCTTGCAGAAAACATTTTTTTCCATACAAAGTATCTGATAGATTAAGACAGCAGTCAAAAATTTTTGTTTAATTATTATTTTTTTATTATTTAATTTTGTAGAACTGAATTTTCTGAACACATAGATACCAAATATTGTGGAAGAAAAAAATTATTTTGAAATTTTACAGCAACTTTCATTAACCCTTACAGCCAAATTTAGCGTGCCCAACGTCCTACTATTGCTTGCGTTGCAGATAGTATTTTTTATAGTATGTCATTAGAAACACCCAAGTTGAATTAGGTTTATTATATGTTGGCTAATCTGACTCACTGTCAGAGGTTGACACATATGTTTCTGTCTTCTGTTGTTGTTGTTTATCTTCTGAAGTAAACAAAGTTGTGTTTTGTTGTGAGTGAATTGATTATTTTATTTAGTTACTCGGTTGAAGTGTTTTGATACTTTGTTTGTGAAGTGATTTGAGCGACGACGAGATGCCTCATGTAAATTGTTTTGGGAAAAGGAAACACACTGGTAACATGTACAATAAAATGCCTAACATCATTGCAAGTGAAGGACTAGCCTCAAACAATGAAACACCAAGGCCTATGACTACTGATGAAACTAGGCCTATGTCTTGACAGTCCAGGATCTAGTTCTAGTTCATCCAAAACAAAACTGAGGTACTTGACATGGTTGGTAGAACAACTGACTATATTATAAGTGAAATGCAAGAAGGCAATATTATTGTAGATTTAGAAATACCTTCAAAAGCAATATTGAATTTTGTTTCTTGCCGAAGCTGTTCAGCGGAAAATTTCATAAAACTTTTTGAGGCTACTGAGAAAAGGCAAGGTGTAGTGTCAAATTTAGTCTTACTATATACAGAATGTTCTGCCGAAGCTTCATTCATGACTTCCAAACGGACAAATACAATGCACTACGACAATATCGTTAGGCTAGTTTATGGTTTACGGAGTATTGGGAAAGGTCAGGCAGCTGCACAAACTCTTCTCTCAGTAATGAATCTTCCTCAACCGCCAACAAAGTTTTATGAGTATAACAAAGTAATTTTGAAAACCTTAGAAAAAGTAG
This sequence comes from Allygus modestus, assembly GCA_963675035.1. Taxonomy (NCBI): domain Eukaryota; kingdom Metazoa; phylum Arthropoda; class Insecta; order Hemiptera; family Cicadellidae; genus Allygus; species Allygus modestus. The sequence goes on from OY776111.1 coordinate 5,742,851, forward strand.
GTAATGAGTCCATGATAGCAGTAAGGGAGGCTGTTACTGAAAATGATGGAGACAGAGACATCAGCGTCACACTCGATGGGACTTGGCAGAAAAGAGGACACACCTCGTTACTCGGTGTCATCACGGTGACCTGCCTGGATAGGGCAAGGTTTTAGATCTTGAAAGTTTGAGCAAATACTGCCCTACATACAAAACTGAAAAGAAACAACATGCCAACTGCCAACAAAATCACCAAGGTTCCAGCGGTTCAATAGAAGTGGCAGGAGTCTCGAAGTTATTCGAAAGGTCAATGTCTCATGAGATACCGGTGTACTACGTCAAATACTTGGGTGATGGGGACAGCAAGGGGTTTGATAGTATTACTGAGAGCAAACCCTACGGTGATAATGTAGTTGTAGGTAAGTTGGAGGGATTAAACATGTCCAGAAACGGATGGGAACCCGACTGAGGCGTCTTACTACCAAAACAGTGCTCGAAGATGGAAAAAACTCTCTGGTCGAGATAGGCTCACTGACTAAGTCTTTGACAGGTTGCAGGAGTATTATGGGAATGCCATTAGGGCCTTAGGGCATTGTGGGTGACCTATGCGCACCCACATTGTTGAAGAAATACCTCCACGGCAAGACTCAAAACTGTAATGAGGCTTTCAATAACATTATTTGGACACGGCTTCCGAAAACTGACTTTGTCAATGCACAAACTATAAAAATTGGTGTGATGGATGCAGTGTTGTGCTTCAATGATGGTGTACTAGGAAGGTAAGAGTGCTAGAAGAGCTTTGTGGAAAGGCTGGGTCAACCTGTATGTAGGGTTGATAACACTAGATTCCACCAGGCTTCAAAAGGCAGAGATGGCACAAAGAAGTTGAGAAAAGGGCAAGAAAACTGTTAAAAGAAGGCTGCAAGATATAGAAAATGAAGAAGAACCCTCCTATGGTCCTGAACTTTTTTTAAATAAACAAGTAAGACAAATAAAAGTAATTTGCATGGTTTTACACGTTTTGGCTTCTTTTTTTGTCGTTTTCCAAAAGTCTAGTTTTTGTTTGGTTAGGTATATTTTTTTCCACAATTACAATCCTATCTTTATATATAATTCTGTAAGCAAAATCTTTAAGTAAAAATTGTGGAAGTTTAGAAAATCGCAGGACGATGGGAAGCGGCTCAAATTAAATGTATCGATCCCAGGGACTCGGGAAAATTAGCAGAATTTCTGAAAAGTTACTAGCAAACGAGAAATAACAAACCATGTCCCATAAGAAAAACATGGGAATTTAAAAACGTCTGCTTTGTTAACATTAAAACATGTGATAAGTGTCGACTTTTTTTACGAACTCGCAGAGTATTAAAGCGAGGTTAGGGGCTATGTACAGCCCCTTCAAGCCACTAGTTTCAATACAAATTGGTGTGTGTGTTCCTCATACTATAAGGAACAATAACAGGAATCAATTTCCATGGCAACTAAAAAGTTGTTGAAAAAAATGTTAAAAAATTACTAAATAATTTTAAAAATTCTAAACAAATTTATTTTTGCCCCAAAAAATATTATACTTCCTATTATTGATGGTAAAATGTATAAAACTTGGTCAACAAATTTCAAGTTGATGGGTTAATATTTGTACAAGTTATGTGTCCCTAAAAATTGTCATTTTAACATGGGCGGGATAAGGACTGCTGTATTACCAATACTAAATTGCTGTTGAGAATACAGTTCTAGGGTAAACTTGGGATCATAAGCTCAGTTTTAAAAACATGAAAAATGCATTTAGAAATGTATTAACAGGTGGTAGCCTTGCTGACAAAAAACAAGAGATAAAAGCCAAAGGCACAAACATATTTGTGACGTTACAAGGTTATCAACTTACGTAACAACTAATGAATGGCCCTGTTGATGTACATGCCACCAACATTACGCTGCCTTATCTGCTGATTATTATTGTCAACACTCTACAAATCATGGTTTCAATCAAATGTGATTCATATGAGCTAAAATTTCCGACTATTTAAAAAAAATAAAAAATGGGTAAAAAATTATTTATTATTAAAATAGGCCTAGGCTATAGGAAATGAAAAAATCTTTTTAATAAGAACAATCAGTTAATTCCCATGAGGGATAAATTATAAGACACAGTCACAACTAACTTATCCTAAATAAATTTCTGGTAAAAATAATTATAGGCCTAAGGCCGATTCTTAATCTTGGTTGATTTATTTTGCAATCTGCAAAACTGTAAAACCTTTTTTAACTCTATCGTAGATGCGCTCTTAACTGCCCATCAGATTAACCGCCCTCTTTCCAGGAAATAACTCAAATCCGCCGCCGCAGCCGAGGTTCCGATAAAATAACATAAAAGACGTTCAGGTCACAAGTCGTTCATATGTCTCCTTAGTTAAGTATTGCATCTTTGGTACCTATTTTTTAACTGTCATACAAGTTTTATCATTTTAAGTGCTTAATATGACAATACCCAGGTGTTATTCAATTTAATCACCCTTTTAATTATCCGACCCAGGGTTCTGTTGCGAGGAGGGTGGTTAAGGGCGTCTACTGTTATCCGACCCAGGGTTCTGTTGCGAGGAGGGTGGTTAAGGGCGTCTACTGTTATCCGACCCAGGGTTCTGTTGCGAGGAGGGTGGTTAAGGGCGTCTACTGTTATCCGACCCAGGGTTCTGTTGCGAGGAGGGTGGTTAAGGGCGTCTACTGTTATCTGACCCAGGGTTCTGTTGCGAGGAGGGTGGTTAAGGGCGTCTACTGTTATCCGACCCAGGGTTCTGTTGCGAGGAGGGTGGTTAAGGGCGTCTACTGTTATCCAACCCAGGGTTCTGTTGCGAGGAGGGTGGTTAAGGGCGTCTACTGTTATCCGACCCAGGGTTCTGTTGCGAGGAGGGTGGTTAAGGGCGTCTACTGTTATCCAACCCAGGGTTCTGTTGCGAGGAGGGTGGTTAAGGGCGTCTACTGTTATCCGACCCAGGGTTCTGTTGCGAGGAGGGTGGTTAAGGGCGTCTACTGTTATCCGACCCAGGGTTCTGTTGCGAGGAGGGTGGTTAAGGGCGTCTACTGTTATCCGACCCAGGGTTCTGTTGCGAGGAGGGTAGTTAAGGGCGTCTACTGTTACCTGTGTTACTTAGGAAAATTACTTTTTCAATGTGCATGATGAATACTCATCATCATTTTTACCAGGTGAGTTAGCTGTGGCCATTTTTTCCTTCCAGTGAAGTCTAAAAACTTCTTTAAATTACTCTAAACCTAACCTTAAAATAGTCTGTCTAGTGAATAACCAAAAGTTAACAGGCATGGTTCACACTTTTGTTTGGCAAATAATTGCCCTGACTTTCCCTGCCCAAAAAAGTTCATTTCCCTGATTCTCAACTTGGAATGTGCACTTTACGAACAAAAGGTAATATTTAAGAAAATTTTGTTTATCGGCCTCCACCTTCCCCTTAGCTGTCTAACGCTTTCCTATTTATTTTATTATTTTAATGTTTGCAACAGTTTGTTGTTGTCCAATACACATTTTTGCCTTACCTTTTTCACTTCCCCTTCATGCAAAAAAAATTGTTTTTCACACAGTAAACAGCTTTGCATTAACAATTAAATTAAAATTTGTTCATCACACTGTGTCAACATTAGCTATTTTTTATTTCAGCTGTGAGTACTGAAAGTGATACTTGTCCACCCTAGTGCCACTGTTATCAGTTATTCTGACGCCAGTAGCACTAGTAGCTCGCTGCATCTACCAATAGCAGTGTTGCATTCAAAATCAACTGTTTATTAATCTAATTACCTACTAGATTACAATTGACACAATGTAAACAATATTGTTGCCATCATGTTGTGAGAAATATTACTCAGCAAACCTGATCAAAATTACAGAAATAAATGTTGTTATAATTATGATTATTTACAGTGTGATGAAATATATCTTACATAAAGTCATACCTAAAGTGTTTTTTTGGCACTTGATCAAATTTACATGCTCAGCTATCGCCTCGCATGGAAAACACGATCGTGATCTGGAAAATACCACTTTTGGCACAAGTAATGAGATATACTATTCCATGATACTTTTATAAAATATTAGTCATTAACCGTGTGATGCCCACCTAGAGAGCGCCAGGTGGTCGCGGTGCGCGCGGGCCCGCAGCTGCTCTAGCGCCGCGTACTGCTGCTCTGACAGCCGGCGCACCCTCTCCTCCGTGGCGGCAGCCTGGCGCTGGACCCACTCAGTCAACTGCTGGTGCAACGCCGTGCTCCCCGCCACTCCCCTCCCTCCTGCAAGTCAACCAGACAACTGTTACTGTCCAATAACTAAAATGTGTTCTTTGGTTGTTTAAGGAATTTTTGCGGACATTTTCTATCACTTATTAATAAAACCAAAGTTTTACGACGTTTCGGGATCTCGAATCTGATCCAGTTTTTAGATGGAAAGAAAACCTAGAGCATAACAAAAGTAGTGGCACAATCCAGGCAAGCTGGAAAAACACTAAGCTAAAACAGAACTCTAAAAAAGCAGTCAAAATAAAAAGCTGCCTTTTTTCAGTGTTTTTTCCAGCTTGCCTGGATTATGCCACTAATCGTGTTATGTTTTAGGTATTCTTTCCAGCTGAAGACGCAATCAGATTCCAGATCCCGAAACGTATTAGTAAAACTTTGTTTTTACTAATAAGTGATAGAAAATGTCTCCAAAAAATACTTAAAGAACATAAACTCGTCATCACCAACAATGAATTTTATACAAAGAAATGTATTCTTCGTTTAAAATTAACAAGCAAATCCAGCTGCTCAAATTTGAGCAAATACGGTTCTGTTTGTTAGAATTGTGATGACATTACAGAAGTTAGCTTAAAACAGCTGATTTTGCTTCTGTACTATGTTTTGATACCTTCAACAACTGTCACATGATCAATTTCAATGATTACTGTTCTTCTATAAGATTAACATAACAACTTTGAAGGCCTGTGGAGCAGATGTAAATTTTAATTATTTTCTGCAAACGCAAACCCTTGTATTGATACCTTTCCATAGACGTTTTAATCATAAAAATATGTCCAGTGGTTCCTGAGATCTCAGCACAAAATCTGCTTTTGTATTAAATTTTAAAAAGTTTAAAAAATTTAAATTAAAAAAACTAAAAAATGACATTTTTTATCTAAATTTAATTTCATTTATTTACGGCTTACACCAATAATACATACACAAGTACAAGATTGCAGCAATACAGATGGGTAGTACGTGTGATAAAGCTTAGGCTATTGGTACAACTTTGGCAGATATAACAAAAGTGATGCATATATATAGTAACTTAACAACATCTATATGAAAAACAATGCAACAATGATAAGAGTTCAAAAACTTGACAACTTACAATAATTTAAGCCTAGCGGCCTAGTGGCAAGTGTGCTCAGGGTTGTGTGGACTCTTTTCAATTACACATGTTAAATATTTTAAACATCTACTAACAGGTTAACTTCCATTAAAACTGTTAAGATGGTACCGGTACTTTTCACTATATCAATTCTTTAAACAGTTAAAATTTGAAACTAAATACTGTAAAGGGTCAATCCATACCAAATGGTCCAGCAAATAAATAATCGGTTGCTTGATCATTAAGAAAAAATTTATAATACACTTAACGTTTACAATTTCAATATTTGTCTCTCTCAGATGGAAGTGTAGTTTATGTCAGGAAACACAATTACCTGGTATCGGGGCGTTAGAATCCTCGTCGAGACTGTTAATCACGATGTGGAACACAGGAGAGAACTTGTCACTGCTCTTCAGAGCGGCTATTTCACTTGGATCGGTCTGGAACATAAAATTAAAATACCCTCGTAGCAGCAAACCTGTGTACTAAGCGAATTTCCAAAGCGTATTATATATGTATCTTAATGCCACATAAATCCACATACCAAGTGACATCAATATAAATTCATAAATAAACTATTTATGACATTTTAATTTTTCTTCATAAGAATAACAAGGCGGCTGAGTATGCAGGTTTGCTGAAGCAAGGAACACAAAAAATGGAAGATTATACAACTTTAAAAGATAAACAAAATTAAGTTTTAAAAAGAGCTCCAAAAACAAATAGGTAATTTTTTGATTTGATCAGTAAAGAACTCTTTTTTGAAAGTCAACTAATTACTTTTATCCTTATACTCAGGTATGAAAAGCCTGAATTAAAGTAAATTTATATCATATTATACTTGCAAGAGACAGTTTAGTAAAGTATTAAACTCAGTCAAACCATTAATAAACGTTTGCTTTATAAGATCATGTTGAACATAATATAAATAGATTACATACTATAACATTTGCTGTTAAATAACATATTAATATTACATATCTCATTGACGAAAGCAAAGGTGTTGTCTAACTATCTGAAACTCTGCAGGAATAAAAATGCATCACCTATGTTCTTCTTCCAATTGTCAATTCTACAATACGCTGTTCTTGAGGTTTTATTTGTCGAAAACTAAAATAATGTATACTTTATTTTCAAAAGCTCCATTGGCAGGCTCTTTGAAACGGACTTTATTGGACTTCACAAACTTAAATATCAAAGCATCATTCTGTAAGGAGGTGATTTGATGCAAAGGAACGAAGGGAAGTTAGAATAAGAGGAACGTTAGTTGACAAAAACAGAAATAAACAAACTATTACCTTTTTACAACTCAACTAGGTAAAGCCACATACCAAATTTTATTAATTTTTGTTCATAATTAAGGGAGATAACACGTTACTTATTCTCCATAAGAATAACATGGGGGCTGAGTACGCAGGTTTGCTGCTCCGGGAACTATCGGCCAAAAAATGTTTTTTAGTGTAAATATCAATATACCACAATGATATGAAGCAACATACCAAGTTTCATCAGGATAAGTTGATAAATAAGCGAGATATACAATTTTTCTTATTCTCCATAAGAATAACATTGGACAACGTACTATGTTTAACACTTTCAATATCTCTGTAACCAATAGACATAGAGAAATGATAAAAAAACCGAACTGTTCGTATTTTTTAGCCGAATCTAATAGTGAAAAGTAAAATTTGATTTACTAAAATATTATACGTAAAACAACTCAAAAACCCATTTTTGGGGTCCAAAACCCCCAAAATACCCCTTCAGATAGGTCGATCTGTCTGGTTTTCGAACTTAAAGTCATAAATGCTGCTTTACACGTTTATACCTAATGTCTTTATAATCGAATTATTTTTACGAGAGTTATCGTGCTCACAGACGAATATATACAGTTTTGAATGAATGGTGTTTTTGGCATCTGGGGACCTCAAAACAAAAAGTTATCATGGTCCCGGGCCTAGGTCTTACCATGCCGACCACGGTAATAGCTACTTCCCTATAGGGGAAATTCGCTAAAACATGTTACAATTATATTACTTTCAGGACTGCTATTATCATCCTACCTTTAAAATTTTGTTGTGACAAGAGTATTGAAAACTTAGCTGAGAAAGCTGTTGAACCTGATTTGACAATAAGGTACTTTGGTATTATACGGATGCCACCCTTATGCAGCGCGCTGCGGCAGTTATGTTAGGATGGGTTATCATAAAAATGATTGTAGGACTTTCCTTGTTTTGTTACGAATCGAATGATACCTGATGAGTCATACTTCCGGCCGCCAAACACCCTCCAAATAGGCCAAGGTCAGGTCGTTGACCGGAGCGCGCGCATCACCTGTCACCGGGGCCTGTAATCTGGGTCCTGGGTCAGTGTCATGAGTGATTTATTGCCGTGCACTACGTTACATTTGTTTTCATAATGAGTGACGTTCTTTTCGTGTGGGATTTACCTCAAAATGAAGAGGAAACCGTACGCATTTTTATGATAACCCATCCTAACATAACTGCCACAGCGCGATGTATATTTGACGGCGTACCTGTGGCGTTCGGGTCTGGCTGCTAGCGGCGGCGACGCATTCAACACGATCCTAGCGGACATCGCTGCCTTTTGGGAGGCACAACACAAAGACCGCTCATCAGAATGATGTAAAATTTGTACAGTAAGTCAATAAAAGTACGTTTTTTCGAATTATGTAGTTATCCTTTGTATCCGGTAAAAATTTAACCTCCAAAAATAGTGGCATCCGTATAATACCAAAGTACCGACAATAATTATTCGTATACATTTTTCAAAATCAGTGGTTTTTAGGGTTTAACATTTTTGAACAAATTACTTAGTGCAATCAATGGATTTTGTTTTTCATGAGTTTGTATGAGTACACCCCAGCGGATTAACACCTAGAGGGTTGATCAGTACTCCAGCCCATAATGAAAAAACTAAGAAAATTAATTTTTGGACAAAGATGAACACAGTATTAAATAGTCTGAAAGATAATGTGTAACTGATTTAAACAGAAAGACCAAACCTGAAGGAAGACGAAACCATAATCGTAAAGATCAATTGCTAGGTACCGTAATGAGGTACGAGTTTCGCAAAATGGTCTCCGTCGGTCTCGGGTAGCACATGCGCCTTCTTGCGGCTACCCGTGCAACTACTTATGGGTATGAGGCGTTGCATGCATCACCGTGGGTGTCCCATATTCTTAGGCACAAGGCGCATGAAAAAGGTATAGTGGAAATGAACCTTAATAGTTTTATCACCTTCGGGAATCTCCAAACGAGGTGAGTCAATAACATGACAGTACAGTAGGCAAGTGTCAGCTACTCACTAGCATGTTGCAGTTGACCAGGACTATGGCAGTGCTGGCAGGGTCCAGTGCGTGGGTGTACATGTGACAGTTGAGGCAGTGGTGCACGAGCCACTGGCCCCCGCCGCAGCTCTCGACCGCCACCAGGGCCGACTGCTCCTTGTGGATGCTCTCCAGCTCCACACTCCCGATGTTCTGTTGGAAACATGAAGGCCATTGTACCGTACTGGCTTGTCATGCTACACCCATGATGCACTTGATTCTTGAATAGGACTATCTTTGGCTTCCTGGCTATGTTACAATGATTTTACTGGGCTGATCAGAAGCACAAAATTGTTACAGGCTACTAAGATGTCAAATAAATAAATCTAGGCTTGCAAATTGATATCATATTATTTATTATATTTTTGTTGAATGGTGCTTAACATATAATTTAACTGCTACATATATAAAAGGAAATTTGTAATATGAAATTTACCCATTTAAATTAGCAACTTTATTAAAACAATTCTGCAAGGTATCTTCTAGGGATAAAATGTTTCGCCTACTTACGTCTTTGAAAAATGGATGGTCAAATCTTGGGCCTGTGGAAACGTTAAAACTATCAACAACAGATCCTTTCGAGTTGATGGTAACATTTAAACACTTGCACGATAGCTGCATTTTAATAAGTAGGAAATAGGACTAGGCTTATTTACTTAACAAACAAGGGCTCGGTAAATGTTCACGGCTAAAAACAAAGACAGAAACCTTTAGGTTAACTGACAATCCTTGAATTTCAGCACATATCAGTTAATAACAGAAATAAAACCCACAATATCACCACACTTCGTTGATAATAAGCCACAATTTATATGAAAAGCTGTGCAAAGATGAGGCCAGTTCCAGTCCATCAGCCATTAACTACCCCTCCACGCACACGCGCGCACACACACAGACAGATAAAAACATTCCTTCATCAGATGTTCCATTTCCCGTTCCAACTTCCAATCAAAACAAATCAAAGGGGACAAATAAGGAGTTATATTGGTATTACTGGAGGCAACACTGACGAACAAAACAGCGAGTTATCTTTCCAAATTTTGGTGAGGCACAAAACTACTCGTTGAAATCGAACGAGTCGGCAAAGTGAATCAAACAAGTACCTATCCATGATTTGAAACTCAATAAACTTGTATTTGTTTATTTCCTCATAATTAATCATGTTTCACGGTAAGATTATATACATAACTCAAACGAAAAAATGAATTTACTCCAACTTGTATTCTTTTTATTCCAGTGATTTTCATAAGTAGATTCATTTATATGAATAAAACAGGCAATCAGGATAGTTCAAAGAACGATAAAGTTGCCTCACCAGCAGTGTTGTCAAATTGGGTTAGCCACTTTACCCGCAAACCCCCTATAAAATCCCCCCTTTTACCCGGTCATTTTGTTGTAATCCCCGTAAAATCCCCGCGTGGGCTTCAAATACTCGAAAACCAGGTAATTTATTGGAAGTTGCCAGATAATTACCCGAAAATTAACAACGGTGACAGTTTTAGTACCCTCAGCGCTTATTAAAAAACCCACAATATGAACACAGATCATATTATGAGTTATTAAGTGATCATGCGTTTTTACGATGGTCACACTGAACATTATCAGAATTAACAAACTTATGCTGCTGGCTTTAAGTTGGTCGAGACGAGACCTCTAGATATATTAACTTGGTTGAGTGGGATAGATTGGGTCGCAAGGCTGGATTTAAGCATCGGCGCACACCAAAAGGGGAACCCGCACTACTCTGGTTGCGGCTGGGGCGACCTACAGCTAGAAAATCCGTCCCTGTTAGGTCATCTGATTTCACCCTATCCTCTCCCTCGTCCAGCAATTTCCCGAATAGAACGAGCATTTTAATGTTCTGTAAACAACGAGCTTAATAATAAAATAGAGCATGCAACACATGTTAATTTCCCAAGACAATTCGAAGCCTATATGTGGGGGCGCCATTTCTCCGACTATTCACAAGCAATACCCTATTTATACATGTTAACCAACTGGTTAAAACAATCCTTTAACTTAAAAAAAGCTTTAGCAGTCCAAAATAAAAAGTGTATGATAAAATTAGAGGGATGATTGTGAAGAAGCGCTTCATGGCATCGTCTAATCTTTTGAACAGTAGCCTAATTTGGGTAGAAGCAGAAGTAACTATATCCATTGCCACTATACGACTTGCCACTATATCAAACGTTATGTTGTTCATGTTTCAATTTGAGATTAAATTGCTTGAATCTTGAATTTATTTACAGTTCAAATTGACATTTGTACCAACTAACCAACTGTCACACGACAATGTATTATACCCAATACTTTGGGTAAATCCCCGCATCTCGGGTCCAAAATTTCCGGTTTTACCCGGGTTTTTCTTAATCCCCGCATGACCTTCAAAATACCGAAAACCGGGTAATTACCCGGTTTCATCGTAGGCCCCGGTTCCAGCCACAAAAACAACCCTAGTGTATTAAATAAGTAATGGTTATTAATTACCGCGTGTTTGGCGGCGGGTGTGTTTCCGTCACGCTGGAAAACAGCTAGACTGGCGCTCATCAGCAAAGGCAAAGGTGACCCGGAGTCCCCGTCGGCATACAGACCACTCTGTATGTTGGACACGGCGGGTAAACTCTTTGAGAGGTTGCTGAAACCCAGGTTGAGGTTGGCCGTCGAAGCCGCTGGGGACTTGTCCCCCCGGCAGCACGGCTTTCGGAAGGGCCACTCAACCTTGAATGCCGTGGCTGAAGTCCTGGGCGCCGTCCAGCGGGCTGACACGGCCTGCCATCAGGCCAGGCCGATCGTGCTGCTGGTCACCCTGGACGTTAAAAACGCTTTTATAACTCGGCCCGTTGGGTGGACATGCTCGAGGCGTTGCAGCGGGACTTCAGGGTACCCGACTATCTCTTGGTCGTGGTACAGGACGACCTGAAGGAGCGCAGGCTGCTATATAGCACAGAAGCAGGGGTCCGTTCCAAAGTGGTCACCGCCGGCGCGGCGCAAGGGTCGATCCTTGGCCCTGACCTTTGGAACGTGGCATATGACGGAGTGCTTCGCCTCGAGATGCCACCACAAGCCTATCTCGTGGGCTACGCAGATGATGTAGCCGCAGTCATCACGGCTCGGAATCCGGAGTTGGCCCAGCTTCGCCTCAACCAGGTGATGTTTCGGGTCAACAGATGGATGAGCGGTCATGGACTTGAGCTGGCGGTCGCCAAGACCGAGATCGTCATGCTCACGCGACGGAGGATCCAAACAGTAATCCCTATGACTGTTGGTGACGTGGAGGTCCAGACGAAGACTGCGGCGAAGTATCTGGGAGTGGTGCTTGACCGCCGCCTCACATGGTGGGAGCACATCCAGGCGGTTTGCAACAAGGCGACGAAGGTTGTTCTGTCGCTCAGCAGATTGATGGGGAATGTTGGAGGCCCGAGGTCCAGCAAGAGGCGACTTCTCATGTCCACCGTCAACGCCACTCTCCTGTACGGCGCAGAAGTGTGAGCGGGTGCCATGAGAGTCAAAAAACACAGCAAGAGAATTCTCTCCGTTCAGCGCAGGGCGGCTCTTAGGGTTGCCTGTGCGTATCGCACTGTGTCTGTACTGGCTGTAATGGTTGTGGCTGGAGTGTTTCCCCTTGATCTGCTCGCCGCTGAGAGGCAGAACATCTTACGCCGTGCTCCTGATCTCGGAAGAGACCAAGCTGCTGTGGAAGCCAGACTCGAAACTCTGCGAGTTTGGCAAGAGCGTTGGAACGGTGGACTGGAAGGGCGATGGACGTTTCGTCTCATCAGAGACATAAGCCCGTGGTTGAGCCTTGCATTTGGGGAAATTGACTTTTTCTTGTGTCAATTCCTGACGGGCCACGGGTACTTCAGGGAATACCTTTTCCGCATGGGGAAGGTGAGGTCACCTCAGTGTAGTTACTGCCCGGGAGAGGTGGATGATGCTCATCATACTTTCTTCCGGTGCAGTCGTTTCGCTGAAGACAGGAGGAGGCTCGTCTCTGCTGTCGGCGATCTGTCCCCGGACGTCGTGGTGGGGGCGATGCTTCGAAATGAAGACTCCTGGAGAGCGGTTGCGCTCTTCGTGCAATCTGTTCTTCGGGGAAAGCGAGACGAAGGATGCTTAGGTGACCTCTAAGTTTCCCGAAACGGTGACGTGACCCGTCTGGGCGCAAGACACGCGGGCCAGTGCCGAAGTTGTCCGATAAGGGTTCCGGCCTGGTTTTTCCCCCGCGGCTCCGTAGGAGGTTTAGTGGGTATACCTCGTAAGAGGGAGTCCCACACTGTTCCTTTGGGTTCGCGCATTAAGCGTTCCTCCTACGTAAAAAAAAAAAAAAAAAAAAAAAAAAAAAAAAAAAAAAAAAAAAATGGTTATTAATTGACATATTTATTTATTTAAACATATGTTTAGTTGCCAAAATTCAACTAAGACAAAATATTTAAAAACTGTTTCTGATTTATAATACAAATATTCCAATTATATATACTGTATAGGTGTTTTTAAGCTTGCGCTAATTCCCTTGAACGATGGTTTATTTTTGACTAATCGTAATCATTTGTAAACATTAGAACATATTTATTCCTCAATATTAGAGTCTTGGTTATTTATTTTTCAATTATTATACCATTGATAATGTGTATAGAATCAATGATATACTTATATGATAATATACGTAAGACTTTTCCCGATTCTAAGATTAATAGGGTGGCAACACTGGCTTGGCGTCAGTTTCACCGAATCACGCCAAGTTGTGAATTGTTGCTTACATTTTGGGCGTTCTACTTCTACTCGTGTTACTTGTGAACCGGCAAACAGTTTTTGCTTAGTCTCGATTAATTCAGTTACTTTGTGGAAACCAAGAAATATATCGAGATGGAAGCTCTAGCACAAGTTTTGAACAAGAAGTACAAATTGGCAACTAGCGAAAATTTTGATGAGGTAATGAAAGCTCTAGGTGTTGGCTGGATGACTCGTAAAGTAGGTGGATCCGTCAACCCGGTAATTGAACTAACCGAGAATGATGGTACGTACACTTTGACATCACAATCTACATTTAAAAACACTGCAACGGTATTCAAGATCGGTGAAGAATTCGAAGAAGAAACTCCAGATGGCCGCAAAGTGAAGTCGATCATTACTCAGGAGGACAACAAACTTATCCATGTCCAGAAGGGAGAGAAAGATACAACCATCGTCAGGGAATTCACTCCAGAAGAAGTTAAGATGATCATCACCGTTGACGATATCGTCAGCACTCGAATCTACAAAGCATTGTAAGAACTTTTTGAGTTATATATCAAGCTGCTTCTCATGCGTTTTTACGATGGTCACACTGAACATTATCAGAATTAACAAACTTATGCTGCTGGCTTTAACTTCAATCAAATTTGTAAACTTTTATTCCATTCCTCCGATCTCAATTTAAGCTTTCATTATTACGTAGGTAGGCCCATGAATTCATTCCAAGCAGCATCCATAATTTGGCTCCTAACTTAGTAATTAGACGTTTGAGTGATGAATTTTGTTACCAGTATGATTATGATCCGCTTATGAAAGTCTACCCTAAGTGAACTTTGTTTTTTCTTTCCTTTAAGCCTATTGTTGCACTTTGTTGTATCTTTGACGCAACATCATTAACAGTTGAAATAAGTTAATCCTAATTTAGAAACAGAGAGAGAGAGTAACTCTATATTGATACATACCCATGTTCATAATGTCATAAACAGTTATAAAAGGTGATAAAAACAGTATATTTTAGTTCTTAATCATGTGTGTAGCGTAATCAAACTTGCTTATAATCTCAGTTTTAAAAAAATAATTATTACACTGGACAATTTCTGTAACAGCCCATCCTCCTCCCCAGTACCGTTAATCTTTTGTAAAGAAATTCCCATTAGTCTTGTCCCCTTAAATGTACTGTAACATCTTTAAAGTAGGCAATTGAGATGTGTCAATGTCGACCTCTTTTGTGACCAGGAAAAAGCCTAATCAGTAATAGCCTAATGAAGTTTAAAAAAATACAAACTATTGGGGATAGTTTAAAATGTACCTAATTTTATTTGGCTGCCATAATTAGTACATATAGATTATTAATTCTTATATATGTTCGTTTAACTCTACTTAAGGTACAAAAAGACCAGTATTTTTTCAGTATTTTAGCCCAAAATCAGTTATTAACAAATTGTATAGGCTCAAGTCTGTGAGACATGCCTCGCTTTTGATGTATACATAGTGATTTAAGTCATTGTATTTAATGATGTTGTGCCATACATATCAAATTGCACTCAATCATTAACAATAAATTATTGTATTAAACTAACTTAAGTTATATCTTACATAGGCTCTCCGACTTCCAACTAAATAGCCCTTTCCATTTGGGTAGGCTATAAGCGTATTTTGTGTTCTTAAATTAAAATTATTATGAAGGAGGAGGTGCAGTGTCATGTGATGTGTTTACAATTGGCAGTTCAAGGTATGAGAATGTTTATTTGGCCATCTGTGATTGTATTTTTCAAATACCGTAGCATTCATACTACAGGTAGGAGGTTTAGCTTATCTTAAGGTTTAAAAAGCAAGTGATTGTATAAATGTTTTATATTCTATAGTAGTTCTTAGCACATCACATTTTTTATAATGCATAGCATAACTTATTCGTCATATTTTGTATTGATTGGTAAATTTTATAATGATTTTTTATATGCATTAAATTATGACTTGAAAAATACTGTGTGTAGCCTATTTTTTCCCTAATAGGCTTTCTTTTAAATGTCTGTGTGTGTAAAACAATTTTATGTAGGCAATTAAAGCTTGAATTAACAAAGCTAAAATTGCAATATGTATTAAAAGGTCAAAAGATACTTGAAAACTTGTTGAGAAATATTGTCTCCAATCAGACTTACCATACATTATTTGCTTTTAACAGATTTTTACCTCTGATCAGCAACAATACATAATGTACACAGCGAGCTTCTAGTGTCATAGCCTATACAAAGTGTTGGTCAATGTGATTTCAATGTGCCTTTTTTAGAACATCATCAGTTCATAAAGTTGCAAAATGCCTTTATAACATGTGAAATGTTGCATAACTTATGATTTGGCTTATATATTCTTAGGATTTAAAATGTCATCAGTTGATGACACATGGAATTGGATAAGGTAATTATTTTGTTATTAAAACAATATTCCTATAACAGTTTTTTAAGTTAGACCCAGCAACTAATTTTTCTCATTCCTGGGCTTAAAGAACAAGTTTTAAGTGTAGTTTTAAAGAACAAGTTTAGAAAGTAGTGTTTCAACTTAAAATTTTGATTATTCAGTTTGTCTGCCACAAAGTTTGTTAGTTCCACCCATGGAGGTAGTATAGATGAAGCGGTCACAGCGGACGGACAGTGAAGCCGCGCCAGGCAAATGCCGGGGGAGGGGAGGCAGGCGCCATGCCACCGGGGCCGTGCGCCGTAGTACCTGATTTACCTGATCGAGCACAATTAGAGTGTATACACATTCTTTTGGCAAGGATAGTAAATAAAGTGAGCGCAGGTTGAAAGATTGATATAATTCTTCTAGCTTATTATGACTTGTATAAAACTCATACTGGACCACTAGAATATGGTTAAATTTGATATTAAAAGGTTCAGCAGTTAATAAAGGGAGGGAGGATCGTTATGTTATTTATTTGGTTCCAAATTGGCCAGGAACCTATTTAAAGTCAGCTTAGGTTGAGTGTTTTCTATAGTTCTTCTGTGTAGGTAATTATTAGGCCTACTTCTATTAAATATGAACCACTCAGAAATGGTTAATATCGGTTATTACCTGATCGAGCACTAAATTAGGAACATGAATAGGGGCATAAATAGTTTATCTGTGTATAAACACATCTTATTGGCAAGGAAACTAATTAAAGAAAGTGTGTGTTAAAATATTTCTATAATTGTTCTAAGTCTATTACTACATTTAGAAATCATATACCAGTACCACTCGAACATGGTTAAATTTGTTTCAGCACTTAATAGGGTAAAAAACCCTTTAGTTTGTTTGGTTAAAAATCTATTATACAGGCCAGAAACTAAAGGAAGTGCAGGTCCAACGATTTATATAACTATTCGTAGTTATATATTTTGTTATTAAAAAATAACACCCTAACATGGTTAAAATTGGTATTAAAAGTTTAAGCAGTTGGTAAGCTTCATGAATCAGTGTTTTTTTTTTTTTGCCATAATCACTATATTTTAGACAGTAACCTAATTCAAATGAGCGCGGGTTGAGTTTTCAAAATCTTTTTATTATTAAATTTGTACTTAAGAAATACCAAACTAATATACTTATATTTGGTATTAAAAATTCGAGCAACTCATTAGGAACAGGAATAAATAGGTTATTTACATTAAAAAGTCGGATATTGTCCAAAAACGTAATTAAAGTGAGCGCATGTCAAGAGTTTTAAATAATCCTTTCAAGTTCCTATTCCATTAACTAAATATTTATATATTTGGTATCAACATCAACGTCTCGAGAATTTAATAAGAAATACGAATCAAAAAGCCATTTGCCTTGGCGGGAATTCTAATTCAACTAAGCGCAAGACACGTTTTTCCCTATTATCGTTCCTATCCTAAACAGGAGTGCTTTTGCCATCTTATGGCCAGTTGCGAGGGGGCGTGCCTGGCTTCATCGGCCCTAATGTTAAAGCATCGGCACGTCCTCTCCAGTAATACTACCTCCGTGGTGGCACCCTGACAGACTGTTATTAGGTAAAATCAGTTACAGTGGGTGTCAGTCCACTACTGACAAAAGTTACAAGTTCGCAACAGCATTCCCCGACTCATAATCTTTTGATCTCACTTTCTTAAGACAGCGTTCCAGTCACAAAATCTTTTACATTTCTACCTGCTTTCCCCCCATAAGGCCGATGTTTACTTTTAAAGCCTGACCCTCATTAACGCATTAGCCTAAATTGAAGATTTGTGGTTTTTTCAAAGAATAAAAAAAAACTGAGCGATTTCAGTGACTAAACCTTTGGTATCACGAATAATAATTGTACAAACAATTTATAAAATATGCAATATATACAATATTTGTTTGTAAATTGTTTGTGATGTCGAAATTCTGCTCACTGAAATCGTTTGGAATTTTTTTGCTCTTTAAAATGAACTATAAACCACCAACTAAGCATAATCCGTTGAGGCCGGGCAGACTTTACCAGATGACATTGGTCTTATGGAGAAGCAGAGGACTGGAGCCCCCTATTAAAACCAGGGCCCACAAAGTGGTCACACGGGATCACGAGTCTACAAAACTTCACATACACTTATATATATATGTGTGTGTGTGAGTGTCCGTAAGCACGATAACTATCGGAAAAAAGGTCCGATCTTAATGAAATTTGGTACAAATGTGTAAAGTATCATTTATTTGAACGAGTTCGAAAACCAGACGAATCGCACCATCTGAAGAGGGGTTTGGGGGGGGTTTGTACGTATAATTTTTATTTAAATCAAATTTTAAATTATATCAGTGAATTCAGCTTAAAAAAAATTGGTATTTTGATCATTGCCCTACGTCAATTGGTTACTGAGATATTGCAAGTGCTAAACTCAGTACGTTGTCTAATGCTGTTCTTCTGGAGAAAAACACAAATTTCATTTCTCGCTTATTTATGAATATAAACTGACGAAATTTGGTATATGGCTTAGTCTGGTTCTGGTTTGTTGTTTGCACAAAAAAACAAATTTTCACAATTGGTTCCCGTAGCAGCAAACCTAGATTCTCAGTCCCCATGTTATTCTTATGGAGAATAATTAAAATGTTATATATCGCTTATTTATAAATGTATTTGAATGAAACTTGGAACGTGGCGTTACTATGCTTCTATATCTGTGGTCTTCCTCTGAAATATGTAATGCAAAATGTGATCTTGGTTCTTTCTGTGTTAGCGCATAAATATGCTCTTTAAACCTTTGTTTAAAACTTCTTCCTGTTTGCCCTACATATAGTTTGTTACAAGTTAAACATTTAATTTGTATCCTCCGCTTCGTGGATATTTGTCATTATTTTCTAATTCCGTGTGCAGTTTCTTTTTAAGGCTGTTATTTGGAAGGCGACGTAATCCCTGTTTTCTAAATACTTTGGCAATTTGATAAACTCCCGGGCATGTATATTTCGCCTGGTATTAGACGAAGAGGGGACATCAATGATCAGTAGCAGTTGATAGTAGCGAGACGCCGAAAGCGCTGCTGCGATAAATATCAAATCAAATGCAGCCCGACGGACCACATATCACCTCGATCACGAGACATCGGTGCACGGACTCCATCATCCTCGTTGCCGTTTTTATTTGTTTAACTTAGCTATTGTCTGAGACATATTACAATAACCCCCACAAGGCATCACTTTTATTTCTGTTTTTATTCTATCATATAAGCAATAAGGAGCAATCCTCGTTTCCTTCGTTAGAGAAAAGGGTGCTCACTAAATTCTCTAAAACAAATTTGTCCAGAATTTATCAGTATGTTATTGAAACTTTACCCCACGTCCTTGGACATTGTCCATTTAGTGTAATCCTCTTTAAAACATTCCCCAACATTTGATAAGAAAAACCATTGCAGACCAGTTCAGAATTAAGTTATGAGGTTTTCAACGAAATTACTGCGACAGAGGTTAACGGCTATCAGATGTGGTCATTGACAGGAAGAAGAGTCGAGGATACAGCACAGATCCCATTGTAATATTTGAGACTCATAAAAGCCAACCAGATGAAGTCAATTTGGAAAATAAAGATTTATGAAAACAGCCCCTGATTAGTAGGTCAAATATAATTTAAAAGAGTTTTAATCAGAGGACGATAGACTATACCACTTCTGTCCAGGAATTTCAGAACAATTTTAACCTGGACTATAAAATACCCATAACAGCTATAAAAAACAACTAAAAAAACATTTGTTAAGTAAAAATGGTTGCAATTACTACTCTTTGTCAATTTGGCACTTTACGTTTTGTAAAAAGATGTCAATTTTGTTTTGAACTTTCTTTATATACAGTGTGTAAATTAAGTATTGAAACAAATCTGTATTTTTCCAGCCGAAATAGATAGAAATATTATGTTCGTGGCATTGATTGTTAACAAACGTTCCGGAATTTTTGACATAGAACAATTTTTTTTGCCCCCCTTACAGGGTGGGGGTAGGGGGTAACTTATTTGTTCAAATAGCAACCCCTATTGAGTGACCCTCATTTTGAAGGGCTTGTCAAAAGAAATACAATGGTGCAAATCCGAGGTCGATATCTCAGCCCTAACCAGAATGGCAGCCATTTGTAATTGAGGGGTCACTCAATAGGGGTTGCTATTTAAAAAAAATAAGTTACCCCCTACCCCCCACCCTGTTAGGGGGGCAAAAAAATTTTCTTTGTCAAAAATTCCGTAACGTTTGTTAACAATCAATGCCACGAACAAAATATTTCCATCTATTTCGGCTGGAAAAATACAGATTTGTTTCAATACTTAATTTACACACTGTATAATGTATAGGGCTTTTATAGCAAAATATAAATTGTGGAAGGTAAATTAACATGCATGGAAGCAGATGTTGATCTTCCGAAGCATTTCGCAATCAAACTACTCGCTAGCTCTAATGGCAAGTTAGCATGGAAGCAGATGTTGATCTTCCGAAGCATTTCGCAATCAAACTACTCGCTAGCTCTGATGGCAAGTTAGCACTTTCACATGTGAATTTTTAAAGTTATTAAAATTTGCTCATTATCATGCCAGATCTGGTGACAGATGTGCATGTTGTTTGTTTGACGCGGAGAGCATGTTTAATCAACCAGTTTTTGCAACAACTGTTTGTTTACGTCCGTGAATGTTATGGCAACAAGGCTGCCAATCACTTGTTTTCAACTTGGCTACTTGTGTGCTATAAGCGATGTTTGAACGATAAAATCCATACATTTATTTTTAAATATTCTAAAATGCATCTTGATAACTAGAATGTTCTTTTTATAATTTCCTCTTTAATTTATATGCATTTTTCCCAAAACAAATGCCAGTTTTAAAAATTATATACCGGATTGGGGTTGAACCGTATAAACGTATGGAGATAAATGTTTCTAATAAGAATGGATTCTGTTTTCAAATAAGGAAATTTCTAAGAAACTAATTCTTTCTAAAATGTTCAGATTGTGTAAACTAAATAAACAGTTCTAGGAGCAAAAGTGGTTTTATATGTAAAATGTGAGCATACAAAGTTATTTTTTACCAGTTTTGTAAATGCAATGCAACACATCAAGCTAGAAATAGGGAGAAGGGGATTTGGATACTTTGGGTCAAAAAAGGACATTCTTCTTCCGAAGGGAATCAAAATGTTCAGCAATAAAGCTGAAAGAAGAGAAAAGACGAACATTACTCGTGTTTGTCTCAAAACGCAGCCTGAGGCCTGGAAACTGTGTAACCTCACCCTCTGTCCACAGTAGGTCAAGTTAACTTGTTGTTCTGGTTTACTCCAGTCGGTGCCCCCAGCAAAATCCTTGCTGAATGCTACTTTTACTCATATTTTGCATTCTTCGTGTATTTATCTGACACGGTTTGTGTGGTTCTCTCAAATTTTGAAGAACCTGAGTATAAAGTTGATACTTAAGCTGTTGATTGTATCATTGAATTGTTTGTTGCAGTAATTTATTTATTTGTAAAGGTATGTACATTTATGGAAATAAAGAATTTATTTATTTATTTATAACTGTGCATTTTTTAAATGTTGTTGATACGTAAAATGATGTGTTGACATCAACATGGGAATTACTATAGCTCCTAGCTCCTGTAAAATATAATCTCTGGACAAAATAATACAAAGGTCATAATCTTTTGTTTCTTTCTCTTTTAAGTATATTTTTATTCTACCACATATTTGATCTGGTTGTAGAAGGATCTGTCTGTTAACAATGCGTTTAAAAAGAGTCATGATGATAAAGGTATCTTATCTACACATCGTACTACTTACCGTACCAACTTTTTTACCAGTCACATAATACATGTTAACCATCTCGTTCAAAGGGTTATGACCCAGAGTTGGACGACAGTATCTTTAACAACAGACAAATATTTTATTACAAGATCAATGTTTATGAACTGTACATACAGAATATATTTTGTATCGGTAAACAAAACTGTTTGTCAATATTTAGATTATTTATTAAATATAGGTAATCAATGATACTACCATTGACAAAATTGGTTTTAAACAAAATAAAAAATATATTTTGTATTAAATGTTGATTTGGTCTTACAAATTTCATTAAAATTGTTTTTTATTACATTCCATTTCAAAATTGGTGCGTGTAAATGTTTAATATCAATTAAAACTACGAAAATAGGTACAAGACAAAACTATTGGTGCATAAGCCTATCTACATATTTTTTTAAAATCCTGCTTTTTGTTTACCCACTTCCTGAAGTTAATACTTAACAGATTTTTATGATTCTTTTTTTATTTAAAAGATAATTTCAAGTTCTAAGTCACTGTAGAGCCGGAATTTCGATTTAGGCCCCAGGGCTCTGCCCCACGGGACTTCCAAGTTTCCATGTTATTTATATGGAGGAGAGTTTTATTTGGTTTATGTCACATGTGTTTTTTCTTTGTTCAATAAACAGCTGTTATAAGGGGGATTATATCCGCAAAATATTGCGGGGGAGCAGCTCGTAATTATTTAAAAAATGAGACACTGAGTAAAGAATAATGGAAAACCTGCAATTAAAGTGGCTTAAATCATGAGTTACTTCAACTCAGTGCCAAAAAACCTTCATTTCATATACAACTACATTTTTAATTATTCTTATGATTTCATGTCAACAGATTGAATGTTGTTTTCATTTAGTTTTGTCTTTAAGTTGGCTACTTTTATCCTCACCTGAAAAGATACATGTACATTAATACACACTATTCTATTCTCATTCCATTCGGTTAACATTTTATTGCCTTTGATATTTCAACCTTGAGTTATTGTCAACCTTGGAATTTTATTGCCTTTGATATTTCAACCTTGAGTTATTGTCAACCTTGGAATTTTTACGCTGTTGTTACGTTTGATTAGAATGTAAAACAAAATCTAACATCTAAGATATAAAATCACGTAAAATTTATACAATGTTAGTAAATTTGTTCTTAAACTTAAGCTGAGAGCGCCTTTTTTGTATTGTTTTTTGAAATTATATTTTGTAAATTGTATATGTTGAGCTTAGTTGTAGCTGGTTTGGGCCCGGGGTCTCTAAGCAATATTTTCCAAAATGGGGGACATTTTTGGAAATAATCTTATCTACTACAAAAAGCTGTTAAACAATATCCCTCATTTGTATGTCTCTTCAAGTCATATATTATTCAGTAATTCTTGTTTCTATTTGACAATTTGGGTAGCGTGGTGGTTATCGTGCTTGCCTCGTAATCCGAGGTTCGCTAGATTGATCCTGATCAAAATCGCAAAATTCTAAGAACGTTTGAAACTGGACCTAACTTCCATTTATCATTGGGCTGATGATTTCTAAGAACAGGTTGACCTTAGATAGTAACAAGACCAGGATTTGGACCTTTCCCTATCAAAACGTTAAAAAAAGCCACTGGCGTAGATAGACACACAAAAAAATAAAAAAATAAACGTCACTTCATAGAAATTTGTACTTGTATTATTATTATTTTAAACAGAATCAATAATTATCTAACAAAATTTATCTTATCGCTTCCTTGGACATTCAAGTTAGATGAAGCCTTTCCACACTTGAATTTGTAGCAGGAGCTATTACAAAATAAAACCGTTTTTTTTAGTTTTTTACTAACTTTCTTTTACAACTTTAAAAAAATTATTTATTGTTTATGTACCATTGAATTTCCTGAAAGCACAAGTTCAAGGAGATGTGGACTGGTGGCAATGGTGGCAATGGTGGCAATGGTGGGAGGGTCGTTGAAAAAAGGAGGCCTGGAAACCCTAGTCGGGCAACCAGAACTTCCCCTTGTAATGCACGCCGCTCAAGTAGGTATCACCTGTCACCGGCTTGACTGCTTCGCCTACGTGAGGCCTCATTAGATTACATTCTTCAAAATTAAATTTATTTTTTGAATTTTTATTTAATTGATTTAGAAGATAACCCATATTCTCACTACAGTGAAATAAAGTTACATTGTCACAAGTTTAGCTTTTAGTCATCATTCTTCTTTGCAGGAACAAACTTTAACATGCCGTCTTACTTCTAAAAAAGTAAAAGATGCAAATGTAACAAATATGATGTGGTGAGACGTAGTTTAATTTATTCGTTAAATATAATCGACAAGGAATCGAAGTGATGTGGTCAAGTTCTTAACGAGGAGCATCTCCTGTCAAGTTTAAATCGACAACTAAGATAAATCCGGGAACCTGACCGTAAAGAGCTACTTACTTAAAAGTATCTTCAAAACATGTCCTCACCACCACAAGGAAAGTATTAACGCTTTCTCAAACGCACTAGAAACTAGGAATCACTCTGTCTAGATGTGGGACACTAACTACCAGGTTCCTCTCAACTGAAAACTTATTGACAAATATTTTATTAAGTGAATCGTTTAGTTTCAGAGCACCAGAAATTTAATTAGTTAAAGCTAGTGAAAAACTCTTACCTAGATTCCCTTATTTATCTGAGTATATCTATCTAATTACAGCCCAATTTAACTTTTATCCTCAAGTCCAAATATTTCAAACACATTTATCATTTGACATTTTACGGTGTTACTTTTAAAACAGTAATTTTGCGTATGGTTTCAAGTGTTTTGATGATGAACTATGAATATTACCGCATTAATTCAATACTTAATCAAAAATAACATAAAACCAATTTCTTTCCGCAGCATAGATTGTGTACCGGTATTGGGTATTATAACTATACGCCACATTAAAGATTCCTCAAATAATTTTGAATTAGAAAACATTAAAATAAATAAATAATGCCATTAATTTAAAATTAAATACCCCCGTCGCAGCAAACCTGCATACTCAGCGAATTCCCAATGAATATATAACATAACATGCTAAAACACTTAACAGGATTCTTGAGAAATATATTCACAAACAAGCGATATTTAAAATATTAATTATTCTCCATAAGAATAACATTGGGAATGAGTATGCAGGTTTGCTGCAACAAGGAACAAAAAATAATGGGGTTTTATGCAAAATATCAATAGAACTCATCTTCGTGAAGTCACATGCCAAGTTTCATCCATATACATTCATAAATAAGCGATATATAACATTGAATTATTTTCTATAAGAATAACATGGGGACCAATTACCTAGGTTTGCTGCTACGGGAACCATAGGCGAAACATTTTTTTTTGTGCAAACAACAATAAACCACAACCAGAAGCCATTACCTAATTTTGTCAGTTTATGTTCATTAATAAGCGAGATATACAATTTTTCTTTTTCTCCATAAGACTAACATTAGACAATGTACCGTGTTTAGCACTTTCAAAATCTCAGTAACCAATTGATTTGTAGAGCAATGATCAAAATACCAAATTGTTTGTTTTTTTATGCTGAAATCAATGGTAAAAATTAAAATTTGATTTAAATAAAAGTGGAAACTCCAAAAAAAACATTTTTGGGGTACAAAACCCCCAATCACTCCCCTTCGGATGGTGCGATTCGTCTGGTTTTAAAACTTGTTCAAACAAATGGTACTTTACACATTTGTGCCAAATTTCACTAAGATCGGACCTTTTTTACGAGAGTTATCGTGCTTACGGACACACACACACATATATATATATACATATATACAAATTTGAACGAATGTGGTTTTTGGCATCTGGGGACCTCAAAATGAAAAGTTACCATGGTCTCAGACTTAGGTCTTGCCATGAGACCTACGGTAATAGCTTCTTCCCTAAAGGGAAATTCGCTAAAAAATCGAATCAGTAATACAATTTTTATTATTTGGGGGCAAGGCCTTCCCCAAAAGGAGTGGGGTATTGTCAGTGTATCGACAGTTTCCCCCAAAAACTCGTCAGGATCAAAAATTGGTACAGGGGTACTGGGGTGATAAAACTACATCAAGGTATGAAAAAAACGCTTTTCCCAATGTAAAATCCCCATAAGACAACGTACTGTGTTAAGTCTAACATTTTATTTAATAACCCAGCAAATATTTGTCCTAGATTAATTAACTGTGAGGGAGGGCTTTTCTCAAAATGTATAGCTGGATCATAATTTATAATATTCTCCTTATTTAAAGATTTCAATCTAATGACATAAACTTCAAATTCCTTTAGCTCCTAAATTACCTTTTCTTTCATTTATGATATTTACTATATTTTAGTACTTATCTGTACATAAATCTCGTCAAACACCTTTCAACACTCTGTACAACTCTAGAGCACTCTTCTTATCTTTGCTGATTGCTGATTATAACTGCATATCATCAGCAAATCCAAGAATGCTTACAGGAGGTCAGATATTATCGTTAAATCTCAACATTTTTCCTTAGTTTCTTCTCGATATATTTCTTCTAGTATATGATCAATACTGAACAATAAAGCCCCCTAAATGACTCCTCTCTTGATATCTGTTGCTTTTTCTTTAAAAGTTTCAATTGTAGTTCTGTTTAGAAGCTCAGTTACGTTGTTGACAAGTTTATAGCACTCAGATTTATTACTCAGGAATGGGTCATAAGTTTAAAACTGATCAAACATTGGATTGGCCAATATTGTTGTATGATTTTTCCACATCAAGGAAAAATACAGCAGTCTTTTCTATTATTTTGACTCGATTGTAAAGAGTTTATTAAATGTTTTGATTTTACATGAGTTCCAAAAACTTTCGTGAATCACTTTATTTATTTTGTATAATAATAATAATAAATTATTGTGATTTCAAATGTCCATGTCTTCATCAGTTGTTTATATAGAAACTTGCTGGCCCGACAGGGGTTGTCCTGTCCTAATGTCATTGAATTTGTTTTATGTCAAATACTCGTTCATTTTCAATATGAGCTGGTTCGCTTCGCTCACTCGCCTATCGAAAAAAATAAAAAATAAAAATAAAATAGTTTACATCCTATTCTCAGACCTACCGAATATACACACAAAATTTCATAAGAATCGGTCAAGCCGTTTCGGAGGAGTTTTGTAACATACACTGTGACACGAGAATTTTATATTAGACATGGTATTGGTCTCAAAATGTTTTGAAATTAATTTGCCAAGCAGAAAGTGTAAGTAAATTTCCGACAAGAAGTCCCGTTTTACTTTCCGCATCACATATCGTCTTATAAAAGTGCAGAGAACAGCGGTTTTTGGGGTATAATTACCCTTAAAAATCAAAAAATCAAAAATGAAAAAACACCTGGAGGTATCGTGGATTAGTACCTACATACAAAATTTCATAAAAATCGAAGCATTGGTTAGGGCTCTAGCTCTATACACATCCACACAGAGACACACACACAGACAGACATCACGTAAAACCCACTTTTTTGGGTTCAGGGAGCACCAAAACGTATATTTCCACTAACAACTCAAATTCGAAAATTTTGACGATAACAATACTATCTCCATGTACTATTTATAGGGGGAGAAAGTAAAAATGACTAAAGATGTAAAGTATCAAAAATAGAAAAATTCAAATTGTAGCCCGTCTAGTTCTTGCTTAAACATTTTATACGTTATGCTCAATAAAGACCCAAATCACTCGTTTACAAATGCATAAGTTATAATGTAATTAAATATATTACTATGTATTGTAACTTTCACGGTTACCAGAGACTGATTGGTTTTGTCTTGCTCTTAGTTACGCTTATGCTTCAGGCTATACTATTTTACTCAATTTGACCTATTTTTGTAGAAATGAAAGACGTCAAAAAATGATTATGTGTTATAAATGTATTTTAGTAGAGAGATGATTTTCTCAGTTCTCTAGCCCGTCTGACTGGGAAGGCTGCGTTTGTTTGCTTGTTTGTTTGTTGATTTTCTGCCGCAGCCTCGCCCTTGTTTGTTTACCAACACGCGATGTTGACGCCACCCTCACACTCCGCCTGTGAGGCCCGTGGTCGCGTGGGCGTAGCGTAAACATGTTATGAGAGTAGCAGATACGGTTGTAATTCAAGCGTGGCTTCGTGCAATGCCACGCGTGCGCCAGAGCCGCCTGCGCGTGTGTGCGTGAGGCCCGGGCGATCGTGGCACATGTAGGGTCTACTGAGTGAAGGCCTGCAGTGGCGTGCTCAATGTTTGGATATCGATGTTCATAGTTCATATCAACAATATCACGATGATATCGAAGCCGAAATATTGATACCGAATAAAATCTCTAAACAAATTATAGGATTATTTCCTATAAACCTACAAAAACGCAATTTATGAATTAATAAGAAAACGTAATGTTACACCCTATACTCCTTTAAACCGCTAACGACACAAAAGTAAAATATTTTGTATTAAAATAAACGTCAATTTAGAAAGACTCGCAAATGACCAAAATACTCAAAAATAAAATCATTTAGATGCGGCAATGTATAACTTACAAATATTTGTATTCAATTCCACCATTTTGTGATGTAGATTATTTTTCATGTGTTTCAGGTTGTCTGGACAATCTTTTTTAGAAGCTTTTGAGGGTATTCAATTTAATTTCAAGAGGGTAATAAATTCGGTTTTTAGAGTAACCAGGTCCGTTTTGTGGTGAAAAATGACACTAGTCTATACCATGATGGATGTTAATAAATGTGATACCGTGGAAAAATGCCGATATTAAATATATATCGGAGGCCAATTATTGAATATCGAACCTCGATATTTGCGATATATTGAATATCGATACCAAACACTGGTCTAGCTGCTTCGATGTGTTTTCCGATATATCACTGAATAGTGTTGACATCCAGTGAAAATAAACTGCTCAACAGATGCCTGCCTAACTGCGATCCCCACTGCTATGTATATTTCCTATTAGTAATACAGTATCTTAATTTTCAAACTGGACAAACTGAAGGGTTTTTTATGTTTTATTTGTAAAATTTAAAGTAAATACGGACTACATTTTTTATAAAAATGTTTTGTAGTTTATTGAACAGACAAATTATTCTATTTATTTATTGAAACAAATTTTGCTAGAAAAGAGTTTCTTGGTTTTTGTTCAGAGATTTTATGTCTCTAAAACAATTATTTTTTGTTCAAGTTTGGTATCAATCAAAAGCTCTTACTCTCTATGTGTGCGTTTTGGGAGTTTGAAAAACGTCCCTCAGCGCTTCGCCTCATAATCTTTTGTTCCAGTGTTAATCTTACGGAGTTTATGTTTTCAGCTGATTATAATGATAAATTTCCAAAACATTTGACTCATTTGGGGGTCTACTAGACCCCCGTGTGAAAAACGGGACAACCGCCTAGTTAACTTTAAAGATATTGTATTGGTCTCGGATACAATAGATAAAATAGTAATGTCTGAACAATTTTAAAATTCATACTACAATTAATTAGCTGTGCGATTGTATTATATTTTTAAACTGACATCGAGAAACAAGGGGCCCGTTTTACAGGGTCAAGGTGCAGAACGTAAAGGTTCTATTGAAAATAATGCGTGGTTTCAGAACGTAAAGGTACATAACGTCATGTCTAAGCTATTTAAATGTAAAATAAATTCAAAATCTTTAGTTTCAAAACGTAAAGGTACCCAAAACGTCAAGGTTTAGTATTTGTTATAACCGTAGAACGCTGAATGTGATTTCACTCCAAACCAAATCTGGATACACTTTTTTAAACTGCTTATAAATAAATCTGTTTCATAACGTCAAGGTACAGAACGTAAACTACAGGCAACCTCAAAACCGTTGTCGGCTAGATGCACAACAATAATGCTGGATCAGAGTGTACTTGACGTTCTGAAACTTATGTTGTGTACTCCGCATAAAATCTAAAACATATAGCTTACGGATCGACTGGTTTCTAATATTTTTTCTCTCCAAGTGGACTAAAAGCGAGCGAGTTACTGACCTGGACATTGTGAAACTTTCCGTTTTAAAAGTAGTGGTTTTACATCTAATGTACTCGTATATGTATACAACCTTTACGTTTGGACCTTGACTTTCTGAAATAGCTAAATTAAAAACATTATAAATAAGAACCATGATGTTTTGAACCTTGACGTATTGAAACAGCCAAATTACTGAGTTTAAATAAAAGAGGACCTTGATATTTTTTACCTGGAGGTTATGAAACTTCTCGAAACAAGCGAATCACATAGGCTATCTAATAATCGTACTGTAATATGAAATGTAGCGAAATTATATCCTTTCTGATAATATGAAGACAAAAGTGTTGACACAGTAATCAGTGATTGACTTTTGAAGGTTGTCTGCAAAATCGTGCCTCCTCCTGAGTTCATAGACCAACATGGCTCAAAATGAAAAAGGGCTAAAGCCTGACCCACTCTACTCGGGGATTCGCCGAATGTTCGGTCCAACATTCAACCGAGAGTTCACTGAACCTTTGTCACTGCTTTGCAACAATGTGCACATTCGGTATTCGGTATTCGGTATTCGTTAAGCTCCCACATTTATCGCGAATACTCGGAACATTCGGGCTTATTCGCAGGTAGTATGGGATCAGCTTATTTGTTTTTATATACTCAATCAAATCAAACCATTCATTTAAAAATAAATACATACAAATTATATTTACAGGGGGTTTGTAAAATACTGCACAACTTTTACCCTCTCCTCTTCCTAATACATTGGAGATTGTAGTGTTTTTCCTGACATGAAAGAATGACTCAAACAGTGTATCAGTTGTAGCTTGATCTGCTGATTGGTTTATTATTGTTGCCAAAAGCAAACAATTGATGATACACAATCTGGGAGCAATGGATGCTTAAGCAATGATAAGTTGATGATAAGTTGATGTCAAAATGATAAGTCGTTTGGGCAGAGTTAAAAGACATTCTTGATTATTTAGGTGTCAGTAATGAAAAACACATTGAGATAGGGAAATCAGAATCATAAACACAACATCCTTTATTCGTTTTGTAAATTTCATACATGAATAGTGTCACTTAAGTTAATACTATAATCTAAACATTTAAAGATATACTAGCTGAAAAAATCATCTACCATTTAGCAACATTTATTACATAAAAAAAACCTTTTTTAAATATCTTCAATGAATTCGCACACTTTATAGAATCAGGCAGGCAATTATATAATTTAATTTCAGAACGAGTTCGCACGCAGCACGCTGACGTGAGGGAAGTGAATTTCCACATACAAAAATGTTAAAACATACATTTATTCCAATTTTATTGAAATCTGAAAACATTGATTTTTTTTGCTGTTCTGATGCTCCTGGTTTCATTTACCTGCAATGCTAGGAATATAATTTTGCGCACTACAAGGTTACGAGAAGGTCCAGTCAGGCTTGAAAGTAGGCGTGAGGTTGCTGGGGATGATAAAAGTACACCAACAAATGAATACCAGGTTGTTCTAATGTAAAACCCTCATAAGACAACGTACTGTGTTTGGTCGATACAGGTTTTCTTTAATAACTCGGTAAATATTTATGCTATAATGACGAGAGAGGGCTTAACAGTTTCGCCTTACTAATTCCCATCTTAATTCATGCATTAATTTTACGTCCGGGGCTTTTCTGACCCTTTTTGGGCTCAAAAACTCGAAATTTGAAAGAATAATCCCCAAAAAAGGGGTTTAGAGTTTTCTGATTGTTTTTCCCAACGAACTTGTCCAACTGATTATAGAAAGGAACGTCCCTACCAAATTTGAAGTAAATCGGACAAAAAATGTGACCGCTGGAGTGCATACACATATATCTAATTTTGAACGACCCCCCAAAACGTGTTCAGGGAGTCACGTTAGGAACTTCTATGGTGGTCCCGGGCTTAAGTTTCACCATGCGGGTGATGCTAATAGATCACTTTCCATAGGAAATTCACTAATACTGTAATAAGGTGAGAGTTGATAACTAGAAGATTTACGTCTTGGATATGCAAGACTACCCTTGTGTCTTGTGTTATAATTGTGGTAGTCTGAATTAATTGAACAAATTAAATATATGTTTGATAAATATAATTAAATTATAAATGTTTATACTGGGAAATTTAAGGATATTACTACTTTTGAAAGTATTTTGACATGAATCCCTTGTTTTGAGACCATATATTATCCTGATGATTCGATTTTGCAACTTAAAACTTTGTTCCTCTTATCAGAATTATCCCAGAAAATTATGCCGTAGTGATGAATAAGATAGACATATCCATAGTAAACCATCATGAGAGTACAACGTCAACTGACTTAAATAAAATAAGAGTTGCAAAATTAGGTCTATTCAATTTTGTAATAACTTCTGTAGTGTGAATTTTCCAGGTTAATTTATGATCAATCGTTACACCCAGAAATTTTGTAAAATTAGTATAGTTATAGGGCAGATTAGTATTATAGTTGATAAATGTGGATTCTGGTATTTTTTTTGGAAGTTTATAAAAACGGATTTAACAAAAATCCATTGACCTCAAACCATCTTTCCTGCTTATGGAAATCATATTGTATTGTCTGTGACAGCATTAATTTATCAGGATGAGTGAAAATAGCGGAAGTTTTATCAGAAAACATAATTAATTTTGAATTTAACGTTTTCGGCAGATCATTTACACATACGAGAAAGAGCAAAGGTCCAAGGATTGACCCTTGAGGCACACCTTCGGTAATCAGTTTATAATCAGATTTAAGATTGAGGGGCTACAAACGTATACTCTGTTTTCTGTTGGATAAAAATGAAACCATCCATTTAATAGCCCTGCCCGACACTCCATAAGATTGCAACTTCCTGATTAAAGTATCATGGTTGATCTGACTAAAATATCATCTAAAACCTAATGAATTGTCCATCTCATTTAGTTGTAGTTTAAAAAAAATATGTTACAACAAACATTGTATTGATGTTTAAAGTCGTACAGTGTTTTACACACATCCTGAATTTAAGGAACAAAATTATTTTCATACACAAATTTGACATTATTTACTGAAATTAATTCTACATAAAGGGACTAGGCTATTACGTGGTGACGAGTTCTTTACGTGTATTTCTGTGCATACAAATTAATTGAATGATTATTTAACTAAAATCAAGAATACAAATAAGGTTGTACATATTTAATATACAATAATGGCTGTGTTACTACAGTCTGTAGTAGCAATTTTTACGCTTCTTCTATTTTCAGTTAAATATCGTCCTGAAGAATACTAAAGTAACTTGGAAGATAAAATTAGAAAATAATACATTTTCAAACATTTCAAAGTAGAAACTCTTTTCAAGAGGTTTTTTATATTGTATATTAACTGTTCAAATTGTAAAGACAGTTTACGAACATGAGCTTTTATCTATTCGGCTATCAAGTGTTTAACAGTTTGCAGACGGCTCAGCTAAACAATAAGTTGTTTACTGGGCATTTCTCTTATATTAATTCGTCATAGAGTCCCAGTTTAGCTGATTGCTGTTACGTTAAACATATTGTAACTTACAATAGCGACCTATAGAGCAAAACCTCTGGACCTCTGGGTTATTTTAAATAGGAAGTAAATAACAACAAAGACTGCTTCCGAGGTCGGGTTTAGAAGGCCTTCATAGGCGAAGACGAAGGATACAGTATAATCTATGAGAGTTCTACGATAGATAAGCCTGCATTGATGTAGCCTACATATCGACCCCTCAAGACAATACCAAGGCCATCGCAAAGCCTAATTGTAGTAGCCAAATTTAATTGGTTGCCAATTATTAATTTAAACAAGAAGATTGCTCATTGTCGAAAGGAAGAGTCGATTAGAAGAATGACTGGAAATTACTCAGGTTGGAACATTTTATGAAAGGTATCTGAGTAAAATGACAGGTTGAATATTTTAATAACACAGCCATGTTAGAAATATTCAACAGGTCCATAGTGTATACACTATGGAGTTTATGTGGTAAAAAAGAGGCTCGAAAGCATATTCGACAAGAACAATTTGATTTAATAACTACGGTCATAAAAGATAATGTTGATGTATTTATATTTTTATTAGACAATATATTGTCTTTCACAATCATCAATAACCATTTAACGTTATCCAGGTATCCAAAATGCTAATATGATCTTATCCTTAGTCAGTAAATCATTTTTTGGCCAGAATATAGCATTCAAATGCACTGGCTAAGTCATTAATAATTCAGAGTATATGTACAATTAAAAACAACCAATTTTAGTAGCTTGCAAAATTGTTCTTTGGTAGCTCAACATTGTTCTTTCAGTTCACGTCAGCAATAAATTCACGGACACTGCAATACTGTAGTTCCCAGTAAAAAAGCAATGCTGTAGTGTGGCGAGTTAAATATTTCTTACCAAAAACTTCGAAAAATGGTGTTTTATGGAAATTTAAAATTATGTTTTCTCAACTAATAGTAAATTATAAATAATATTTGTAAATAAATGTTCCTTTTCCTACAGAGACAAATTGGCATAAAAAAGAAACACTAAAATGTGTTTTTAGCCATACCTGAAAATTGAGGAATAATTTGTTAGCTAAATATATTAAAAGTTGACATTTTTCTGTAGAGGTTTCACTCCAGAGTGTTTGCAAACAACGGAGCCATGGACGTTTACAATCTTTGATCATTAAGTTTTTAGCGCATCAAACTAATCTGAATGAACTTTTTTCACAAGTCGATAGTTTAACTTCACCTGCATCTCCGATAGACTCAGAGATTGCAATGGATAAAATATTACATCGTATTAAGGTCTAGTACCTGGGGGCCGAGCTTTGCTCGGGGAAGGCCATTCAGTTTGTTTAGATGACTGGGAGTAATATTTCACCACTTTCCACAACTGATTATCATATTTGTATGGCTCATTTGCCTCTTTTCTGCATTTGTAAGGTCACTCCAGTTGTTATTTATAGCTCAATGTCCCTTTTATTTATTTCGGATATGACCACTCTACATACACAATCTTCACTCAACAATTTTAGTCTTTGATTTAAGGAAACCACATATTACAAATTATAAACAACACGAGTATTACTTTGACAGTTCCCTGGTTGATTATGAACGCAGCTGTTACAATTCTTTTTTTTAACTCCAAAAGCCTGATTTTAATTTTTTAACTTTTCTTTTTTTACATTACTTGATTTTTCCTGGGGATGAGACCTGTCTAGAACTTATTTTTATCCCAGAAATGAGTTATTTCCAACATTTGAAGGAAATCGTTGGAGCCGTTTTAGAGATCAGAGCTGCAAGCAAGCAAACCTTACTCATATTAGAATATAGGATACATTCGATACTCTCCTTGGATGCATCGCTTTAAATGTGTGACATCCGTATACAAATCGATGTTTAATAACAGGTTCATAATAATAGGATTGGTAATTAAAACAATTTACACAAAACAATGACACATCCCTCTGAAATCCGCGCATTCCATCGCTCCTATTTATATTCACGACCATCCTCACTCGCCTAATTTTGGTCCATTGTGTTTCAATTAGCAGTGAAGTAGCTGTTAACCAGCTTCAATCAACTGACTCACATCTCCACAACTCACCCACTCGCAGGGAAACACAAAGGTATTTCTGCAGTAATTGTGTACAATAATCAAACATAGTGGCTTGAAGGGGTCATAGCCCCTAACCTTGCTCTAATACTCTGCCTTATGATTCTTTACTATTTACATGCTCAAGAAAATAAAACTATATAAGAAGGAACACATGTCAGTTCGTAAAAAAGTATAGATACTTAATCCAATGTTTTATTGTAAACAAAGCAGACGTTTTTAAATCCCATGCTTTTCTTATGGGGAATGTTCTGTGTTATTTCTCGTTTGCTGTTAACTTCATAGAAATACTGATATTTTTTCCGAGTCCTTTGGATCGAGAACTTTTATTTGAGCTGTCTCCCATCATCCTGCGATTTGCCAAACTCCCACAATTTTTATTTAAAAATTCGCTTACAGAATTATACATAAAGATAATGACATATCAATACTACAATTCGCATTTGTCTGTGGCTCCGTGCGTTCGTCCGTCCGCGGCTGTTTCTCGAGCTGTAATTGCTCCCAAGCTACGAAAATATATTTATTAGGGGTAATGGATGTCGGGGAAGCTGCACGTGTCGTTTGTTTTTCTTGAAAAGCAACCTTATTTGAGTTAAGGTAGCTTAATGTTTGTAGGCCACTTTATCACAAGCGGAGGCGGGAGTATTCAGCTGTGGATTTCTGTTTCTACAAGCTTTGTTCCTGAACCAGCTGATTATTTCCTGCGGCCGTCAATACTAGTACAGTGATACAATTTATAGTATTTTAAAACTCTTTGTCTTATAATTCTATAAATGTAGTAAATTCCATAACGATTTGGTAACTGCAATTTTCCAATACCCAGTATATTTTAACTTTAATATTTCTTTGAGGCAAATCATACTCAACAAATGCACTGCAAGGATACTACTCGAAGGCCAGCTAGTGATCAAAGGGCTGAGGGGAAACTCCACTGGTCGTACACAGTCAACTGAGCAACTGGCAATGATATCTAATGGCAATTGGTGTTTAACAATCAGCTGTGGTAACAGCTTGCAATACAATACACAGTAGCACACAAAAGTATTAACAGTACATTATGTGTACACTGTAGCACTACGATCGTTCCGTAGAACGCGGTATGCAGTAAAACTAGAAATATCGTACAACAATATCTAAGAGAAGATGCAAGCATTGACACTCGCTCCGAGCAGATTGTTTGTGGGACTTGGGGAGCAACAACAACAATAGCCTGAAACGCGACATTTTATAAATACAGCAAATTGCCTAAATCGATTGGTCTTCCCACTCGTTATTGGCGGTAACGGTGACAAACAACCTTAGGAAATTGTTACAGTTTTCTGTGGCAGTAGTTTGTTGTTCGGAGAGAGAACCCGTCGAGGAATCCCAATTTAGACCGAGAGCATTGAAAGTGTTTTATTAAATAATATTTTGCAAATAGTATTACAGTTAATTCTTTTAATTTTTGTATTTTCCACTAGTAAAATACAATTATACTCGTACGACACATAAAACGTGTAACATCCAAAACGCTACGAACAAGGGTAGTTACATGAGTTATACAACCGCGCTTTTAAAGTTTCATGTTTCATGACCTGTCGAATTATTTATACCGAGTACTTATAATGCCTAATAGTATAAAACGGACGACAACAATTCACACTACAAGTGTAACATGATTTGTCATCCCTAAGAAGCAAGACAAAATATTGAGGACAATCGGGTTATACATTAAAGTGTATCGTTGTCTTTGATAAAAAAATCTATGAAAATATATTTCATATTCGGTTACATATTAGTTGAATCTTTAATATGCGATTTTCTTAAATTATGTTAGTAGCGATAGGTGCTATATAAATTAAGAAACACTACTCAGTCATATACATTACTCTTGTATGTACACACAAGTAATGATTCAATGAATCGCACATGTATAATTTCCGTTGAACGCCATTTACGGAAACGGTTCTTACGTATTAGCCGCTGATTGATAAGACGCTGGGATATTTAAGATCGGAAGAGTGGCCGACCTTCGGGTCAGAGGTGAGGAGAAGAAGGGGGGCAGCGATAAATACACGGAGGGGGCAGAGGCGGCTCACACGACAGTCAGTCAGAGTCCGAGTATCATGGCCGGTGTCAAGTTCGCGGTGGTCTGCCTCGCAGCGCTCTCCCTACAGCTCTCCCTCGCCGCCGAGGACAAGGCTGCCCTCGCGCCGGTCCTGGGGAAGAAGTACAAGCTCACGCATTCGGAGAACTTCGAGGAGGTGATGAAGGAGTTGGGCGTCGGCTGGATCACCAGGAAGCTCGGCAACGCGGCGTCGCCAGTCATCGAGTTGACGGAGAAGGACGGCGAGTACTCCCTCACTTCCAAGAGCACCTTCAAGAACACCGACCTGAGGTTCAAGATAGGCCAGGAGTTCGAGGAGGAGACCCCGGACGGCAGGACGGTCAAGTCGATCGTCACCCAGAAGGGCAACACCCTGACCCACGTCCAGAAGGGGGATAAGACCACCACGATCGTCCGGACGTTCACCCCCGAGGAGATCAGGATGATCATCAAGGTCGGCGACATCACCGCCACCCGAGTCTACACCCCGGAGTAGCAGGCATGTAACCATGTGTCATCCCATGACCGTTCGTGGACAATCAGACGAGTCAGTAACCGTTCACTGACCGTTTCAGACGTAAATAGTTTATAGTCCTTATATTCCAATTACTGCCGTTGTTTGCGATGTATTTATTGTAATTGTAGCTCTTCCTATAGGGACCGACCGCCCGGTTCACATTAACAGAACGAGTAGCCCATCAGTAGTACTTAATCAACTCAATGTTATTACAAAATAGATCGCTCGGTTAGTATTTCTTCTCAAAAACGAGGCAATGGTGCTTATGATTGTTCCTAAATTCATGATCGTGTTTTACAAGTATATTAAGTCTAACAAAAACATCACGAAACAACTTTCGGATAGGTTAACCCATGAATTTATAGACCTACAAAAATCGCGAAAACCAAAGTATTAAGTGTATTAACTTCTTTGATATTCCGACAGGAACTTGTGATTGTAGTCGTAGTTCTATTACCGACTCGAGCCAATGGTTAAATAGTAGTTTTAACTGTACGACTCCGCTAGGTTTAGAATGTTGTACTGATTTTTATAAGGTTATTAAATTATGTTAATTGTATTTCATTGTTTTATTAGTAACCCTCTTTATAATATATTAGTTTTTAAGTTGAAATCGTCAATATCAACTTTAATTAATTTGAAATACTAATAATATAAATATGTATAACTTGACTGAAAAACTTTGCTAAAACGTAAAGACGATTAAAATATTGTTTTACAAATGATTTTTCCATTCTATTTATACATTTTCTTTTTTCCAATTAAATCTTTAGATAAAATATTTATTTGATTGTTTAGTGCACAATTATTGTCTATGCACATACAAGATTTGTAGTAAGCAATTTTTGCATTTGTTGCAGTGAAATACTCGTTTTTCTAATGTTTGAAAGTTATCCAAGCCCAAATAAAAATAATTATAACAAGGTGAATATTGGTTTTAAATACAGTACTGTGGATTTAATTTGAAACAAATTCCTTGATATAATATACCGTAGTGTATTCTTACAGGCAATAATTAACTTCACGTTGTAAATGATTGCTAAAATTCTAACATGATCCGGAAATATTGTGGAGGAAATGAAATAACAGAATTCAACTGAACCCTTAGATTAACAGTGGTAGAGTGTGTTAAGATGTTAAGTACGAAACACAAACACAATTTTCAGAGTTTCCCAAGAAAATTTTACTTTCCCAAGAAAATGTTACTTTCCCAAGAAAATGTTACTTTTAACTTGCACAAACCTTTTTTTAATTTATGAAACAAGAACGTTCATATCTATACTTATAGTGCGATTATGACTGGAAGGAGGACTTATATCTACCACCGGTAAGATGCATTTCTCATATGGTTGGTGCCTGTGTGTTAAAGAACGACAGCAATCCTTCACAGGTAAGTGAAATAGAAAAATGTTATATTCATAAAATAAAAGACGTACTAAATAAATATACCCCCGTCGCAGCAAACTTGCGTACTCAGCGAATTCCCAATGAATATATGTCTTAATAACACATTAAGACACTTACCAGGATTCATGAGAAATATATTCGCTACGGGATGTAATAAAAGACGTCTTACAACACTTAAGATATATTTACACTTATACTGATTCACATACAGACGGTAAACATATATAAAAGATGGTACTAGGCTATCGATTTCGACCAGTCACACCAGTCATTATCAGGCCAATCAGGGTACAGGGTGACTGGTGTGACTGGTCGAAATCGATAGCCTAGTACCATCTTTTATATATGTTTACCGTCTGTATGTGAATCAGTATAAGTGCAAATATATCTTAAGTGTTGTAAGACGTCTTTTATTACATCCCGTAAGTAATAACAACACGTAATATGCTAATAAAAAAGTTGTTTAAATATATTCGCAAATGAGTGATATTTAAATTATTAATTATTCTCCATAAGATTAACATTGGGGAAGAGTACGCAGGTTTGCTGCAACAAGGAACACAAAATTATGGGTTTTTATGCAAATATGGAACTCATCTAGGGGAAGTCACATACCAAGTTTCATCCATATGCATTCATAAATAAGCGATATATAACATTTTAATTATTCTCCATAAAAATAACATGGGGCAGAGTATCTAGGTTTGTTACTACGGGAACCATAGGTGAAAAATTGTTTTTTTTTTTTGCAAACAACAATAAACCACAACCAGATGAAGTCATATACCAAGTTTCGTCAGTTTATGTTCATAAATAAGCGAGATATCACTTTCAGTAACAAATTAACGCACAACAATAATCAAAATAACAAATTGTTTGTTTTTTTAAGCTGAATTCAATGGTAACAATACAAATTTGATTTAAATAAAAATTAATAGTGAAAACCCCCAAAGAAAACATTTTTTGGGTACAAAACCCCGTTTTCAGATTGTGCGATTCGTCTGGTTTTCGAACTCGTTCAATTAAATGCTACTTTACACGTATTTACCAAATACAGTTAAGATCGGGCATTCTTTACAAGAGTTATTGTGCTTATGGACACACACACACACACACACACACACACATATAAAACAATATGAACGAATTGTGTTTTTGACATCCGGGGACCTCAAAACGAACAGTTATCATGGTCCCGGGCATATGTCTTACCATGCCGACTTCGGTAATAGCTTCTTCCCTATAGGGGAAATTTGCCAAAAATGTAGTATTCATCAAATAAAAACGAACTAAATAAAATTTACAGGGTTCGCCAGCCAGCCAGCCAGCCAGCCAGCCATACTGCAAGCATCAGTACTGCGTGCTTCTCAGTGGCAACACCAGTAAATATGTAATTTATATTCTACCAAAATATATTTCGCTATGTTTTCCGTCTCCGTCTATAAATGTGTCAAATAATAACGATATCGCACGCAGCACGCTGACGTGAGGGAAGAGAATTTCCACATTAAAACCTTTAATACCCCCGTCGCAGCAAACCTGCATACTCAGCGAATTTCCAATGAATATATAACATAACACATTAAGCCACTTAACAGAATTCATAAGAAATATAATCACAAACAAGCGATATTTAAAATATTAATTATTCTCCATAAGAACAACATTGGGGATGAGTACGCAGGTTTGCTGCAACAAGGAATACAAAATAATGGGTTTTTATGCAAATATCAATAGAACTCATCTAAGTGAAGTCACATACCAAGTTTCATCCATATACATTCATAAATAAGCGATATATAATATTTTAAATATTTTCCATAAGAATAACATGGGGACCGAGTACCTAGGTTTGCTGAAACGGGAATCATAGGCGAAAAATTGTTTTTTTGAGCAAACAATAATAAACTACAACCAGATGAAGTCATATACCAAATTTTGTCAGTTTATGTTCATAAATAAGCGAGATATACAATTTTTCTTTTTCTCCATAAGAATAACATTAGACAACGTACTGTGTTTAGCACTTTCAATATCTCAGTAACCAATTGACGTAGAGCAATGATCAAAATACCAAATTGTTTGTTTCTTTAAGCTGATTTTAATGGTAAAAATTGCAATTTGATTAAAATAAAAATTACATGTGAAAACCCCAAAAAACCCATTTTTGGGGTACAAAACCCCCCAAAAACCCCCCTTTGGATGAAGCGATTCGTCTGGTTTTCGAACTCGTTCAAATAAATGGTACTTTACACATTTGTACCAAATTTCATTAAGATCGGAGCTTTTTTACGAGAGTTATCGTGCTTACGGACACATATATATATAAATAAATATATATATATATATATATATATATACATATATAAAAATT
Organism: Allygus modestus; assembly: GCA_963675035.1. NCBI lineage: Eukaryota > Metazoa > Arthropoda > Insecta > Hemiptera > Cicadellidae > Allygus > Allygus modestus. Next base: position 5,784,526 of record OY776111.1, read on the forward strand.
TGAACGAATGGTGTTTTTGGCATCTGGGGACCTTGAAATGAAAAGTTATCATGGTCTCGGGCTTAAGTCTTACCATGAGACCTACGGTAATAGCTTCTTCCCTATAGGGGAAATTCGCTAAAAGATCAAATAAAGGGTTTAAACTAACATTGGTTACATTGTTTTTTTAATTGAAAAATGTTATTTTTTGGCTGTTCTGATGCTCCTGGTTATATTTAAATTCACTAATAGGATGCCAATGTTGTACATTATAATGTTATAAGGAGGTATATTCGGGATAACAAGTTGGTATAGGGGTATTGGGGGTGATAAAAATATATTAAGATATGAAAAACAGCCTTTTCCAGTGTAATATCCCTATAAGACAACGTACTGAAATATGATAATTATAATTTTCTCTAATAACTCGGTAAGTACTTGTGCTAGAATGATGAGGGAGGGCTTACAGTCTTTGGCTTTATACGTACAATAATTTAATGTGCAATAAGTGTACATTCTGGGCTTTTCTGACCATTTTTGGGCCCAAAAACTCACGTTAGGAACCTTTATGGTGGTCTCGGGCTTAAGTCTCACCGTGCGGGTCATGCTAATAGTTCAATTTTACATAGGAAATTCACTAATAAATATATCGTGCTTCTTAGAAAGTATTAGCTCAAAACCTTTATTTACTTTTGGGATTCATAGTGAGTATTATTTCGGTTTGAGATTTGACGTTTCTAAAATTTACTGTTTTCAAAGGTATGGGTTTATTGGGTCTTTAAAATTGTACGCATACATATTGTGGAAACCTTTAGGGAATAATTAAATTGGTTGTTAAAATATTATTTTTGTGTGGAAGTACATAAATTCACACACACGGAAAAGGAAAACCAAATTAACTAACAGTTTGACAATATTTATTTTGTATTCGACTTTTGTATTAGACTAATACACAATTTGTTTATTTTTATTTTACATAAGTCTTTTTAGCGAAGTTGCCCTATAGGGAAGAAGCTATTACCGTAGTGAGCATGGTAAGACCTAGGACCGGGACTATGATAACTTTTCGTTTTGAGGTTCCCAGACCTCAAAACCACCATCCGTTCGAAACTGTATACAATATATGTGTCCGTGGGTGCGATAACTCTCGTAAAAAATGTCCAATTTTGATTAAATTTGGTACAAACGTGTTAAGTTTGAAAACCAGACAGATCGCCCCAACCGAAGTGGTATTTTGGGGGGGGGGGTTTGTACCCCAAAAATGTTTTTGTGTGTCCGTGGGTGCGATAACTCGTAAAAAAGCTCCGCTTTTTATGAAATTTTGTACGAACATGTAAAGCAGCATTTATGAGTTTAATTTCGAAAACCAGACAGATCAATCCGTCCGAGGTGGTATTTTGGGGGGTTTTGTACCCCAAAAGTGGGTTTTTTAAAGTCTTTACATGTAATATTATAAAAAGTCAAATTTTGGGTTTCACCATTGGATTTTGCTTTAAAAAACACACACAATTTGGTGTTTTGATAATTTTTCTACATCAATTGGTTACAGAGAAGTACGTTAAAAGTACGTTGTCCAATGTTATTCTTATGGAGAATAAGAACAATTTTATATCTTATTTATGGACGTATACTAACGAAACTTAGTATACGGCTTCATCTCGTTGTTGTCTATTGTTATTTCTGCAAACAAATCTATTTTTACCGATTATTCCAGTAGCAGCAAACCTGCATACTCAGCACCCACGCTATTCTTATGGAGAAAAAGTAAAATATGATGTCTCAGCAGCAGGTTTGCTGCTACGGGGGTATTCTATTTGCTGTTACATTAAGATTCACAGAAAATATTTTGATTTTTTAAAATACACTGATTGTTGCATGAACTTTGACTGAGCACCAAGCCTAAATAAATAACATTTCCAAAAACGAAGTTGAAGGAAGTAGTTGCAGGAAGTTCCAAAGTATTAAGACACATTTTTGGCAAGAATCATTTTAGCGAATTTCCCCTATAGGGAAGAAGCTATTACCGTAGTCGGCATGGTAAGACCTAGGCCCGGGACCATGATAACTTTTCGTTTTGAGGTCCCCAGGACCCAAAAACACCATTCGTTCGATACTGTATATATATATAAATATATATATATATATATATATATGTGTGTCCGTGAGCACGATAACTCTCGTAAAAATGATCCGATTTTGACGAAATTTGGTATAAACATGTAAAGCAGCATTTATGACTTTAAGTTCGAAAACCAGACAGATCGACCTATCCGAAGGGGTATTTTGGGGGGGTTTTGTTACTCAAAAATGGGTTTTTTGAATTTTTTACATACAGTTTTTGAAAAAGTCAAATTTTAGTTTTGACCATTCGATTCAGCTTAAAAAAACACACAATTTGGTATTTCGATCATTCCTCTACGTCAATTGGTTACCGATATATTGAAAGTGCTAAACACAGTACGTTGTCTAATGTTATTCTTATGGAGGAAAAGATAATTTTTTTATCTCGCTTATTTATGAACGTATACTGACGAAACTTGGTATACAGCTTCATCTCATTGAGGTCTATTGATATTTGCTCCAAAAAATTGTTTTCGCATAATTCTCCCGTAGCAGCAAACCTGCGTACTCAGCCCCCATGTTATTCTTATGGATAATAATTAAATGCTCTGTCTCCCTTAATTATGAACATAAATGAATAAAAACTGTTATACGACTTCACCTAGTTGAGTTATATTGATAATAGCATAAAAACCCATTTTTGTGTTCCTTCTTGCAGCAAACCCGCGTACTCAGCCCCAATGTTATTCTTATAAAGAATAATTAAAATTGTATATATATCGCTTATTTGTGAATATATTTTTATGAAACTTGATAAGTGGCTTTATGTAGTATTAAGACATTTATATCTCCATTGGAAATTCGCTGAGTACGCAGGTTTGCTGCGACGGGAGTATTTAGGTTTTTACTTCCAAATCATTTGTCGCGTTAGCAAATCACCTGTTTATTCTGTTTCTTGTGAGTGACATACAAAATAAACCACCAGGTTTGAGTCTGTTTCCAATGGGATATAATAAAATGAACAGGCCTAAACATATTATTTAGGCGTTTGTAAAGGGATTTTGATAATACCGGAGGTAAAACGGCACATTCGGTCAGTCCTAATTGATGATTAATTTAAGTGAAAGGGTAGTGTAGCGGGTAGAGCAATCGCCTCGTGATCTGAGGTTCTTCACTATGACTCTGCTCAACATCTTAAACATGTTGTGAAGATTCGAACCCGTGCTTAGCTGCCACTTGTCATCGGGCTAATTATGTTATCTAACAAAAAGATTTACGTCAAATAGTAACTTGGCCAGTATTTGGACCGTTCCTAATTAACAAGTTAAAGATGACATTGACACTTGGAAATATTGACAGTCTACGATCAATATGTTTTGGATTGTGTTTTATATTTTACAAATAATCTGAAATTCACCCTTATAATAAAAGAAATGAAGACGATACTAACTAAAAAAGACAAACTTTATATTTTACTAAAATTAAATTATTTTGAAATATTTTGCCGACAGACAGAAAAGAACTGGATCAGATCAAGTTTAAAAATAAATCAAAATCCGTTTTGATTAATAACTCTCATTTCTCATTTAACATGTCTAATTAATATGTCATGTTTCAGTTACAAATTAGGTAGTTTAGGTACTGTTTTTGTACGTTTTATTATTACTATGTATGTAGGATAACTGACACTATGTGATGTGAACTGTGTAAATCAAGTTTGAATTTGTTCCACACAAAATAACCCAGGGTAAACCATAATAAAGTTAGAAGACATTGATACTTTTTAAGTAACTATCCGGGTCGCTAATGACCAATACGTGTTGCGTCACAAGTCACTGAGTCCAGTCATATTGCTGGAACGACACAGCTGATAAGGAACGACCACACAGCACGCTGAGTCATCCCACAGACTGGCCTTCTCCCATTGAAGGGCTCTCAACTCGAGTATAAAACAAAGTATCTCGAACTAGATATTATTAAACAGCGAACTCCGAGTACTGCTGGGTCCAAACAAATCGAGTCAAACACTTGTGTTCCTGGTGAAGTCGAATAATTTATGCTTTCTCATTTAAAAGTGTTGGATTGGGATTTGAGCTCAACAGTTTGGCTTTTTCACCCGATTTAAGTTTTATAGTAAAATCAAATCACATAGCTACCAACAATCAAATCACATAGCTACCAACAATCAAATCACATAACTATCAACAATCAAATCACATAGCTACCAACAATCAAATCACATATAGCTACTAACAATCAAATCACATAGCTACCAACAATCAAATCGTATAGCTACCAACAATCAAATTACATAGCTACCAACAATCAAATCGTATAGCTACCAACAATCAAATCACATAGCTACCAACAATCAAATCACATAGCTACCAACAATCAAGTCACATAGCTACCAACAATCAAATCACATAGCTACAAACAATCAAAGCACATAGCCACCAAAAATCAAATCACATAGCCACCAACAATCAAATCACACCAACAATCAAATCACATAGCTACCAACAATCAAATCACATAGCTACCAACAATTAAATCACATAGCTACCAACAATCAAATCACATAGCTACCAACAATCAAATCACATAGCTACCAACAATCAAATCACATAGCTACCATCAATCAAATCACATAGCTACCAACAATCAAATCACATAGCCACCAAGAATCAAATCACATAGCCACCAACAATCAAATCACATAGCTACCAACAATGAAATCACATAGCTAACAACAATCAAACCACATAGCTACCAACAATCAAATCATATAGCTACCAACAATTAAATCACGTAGCTACTAAAAATCAAATCACATAGCTACCAACAATCAAATCACATAGCTACCAACAATCAAATCACATAGCTACCAACAATCAAATCACATAGATACCAACAATCAAATCACATAGCTACCAACAATCAAACCACATAGCTACCATCAATCAAATCACATAGCTACCAACAATCAAATCACATAGCCACCAAGAATCAAATCACATAGCCACCAAAAATCAAATCACATAGCTACCAACAATCAAATCACATAGCTACCAACAATCAAATCACATAGCTACCAACAATCAAATCACATAGCTACCAACAATCAAATCACATAGCTACCAACAATCAAATCACATAGCTACCAACAATCAAATCACATAGCCACCAAAAATCAAATCACATAGCTACCAACAATCAAATCACATAGCTACCAACAATCAAATCACATAGCTATCAACAATCAAATCACATAGCTACCAACAATCAAATCACATAGCCACCAAAAATCAAATCACATAGCCACCAACAATCAAATCACATAGCCAGAGTAATCAAATCATGGTCCAGAGTAATACGAGACACGACCCGTCCGTTTGTGCAACTCATGCTCAGGGACGGCGGTATGGGTGGGGGGGGGAGGTGCCACCCCCCAGTGGTGTTAAAATCCTAAAAGTTGGGACCAACAATCAAATCATATAGCTACCAACAATTAAATCACATAGCTACTAAAAATCAAATCACATAGCTACCAAAAATCATATCTATCTGTAAACACTCTATTTTAAAATGATTTCTATTCAGCACTTGTTCGGCTTTGGAATTAATTTATAAGGTACAATTAAAAAATTGTCGAATTCGAGCAGCAGTCTCCACTTGAGATTATAGGGCCGCTGATTAACTTGAACGACGAAGGAGAACGGGTCAGGGGAATGACTTGCAATTGCGATGAAGAATGGTCTCCAGGGGGCAGAAGAATGATCGGATGTTTACACGAAGAGATTAGACAGGTCATGGTCCAGAGTAATACGAGACACGACCCGTCCGTTTGTGTAACTCATGCTCAGGGACGGCAGTATGGGTGGGGGGGGAGGTGCCACCCCCCAGTGGTGTTAAAATCCTAAAAGTTGGGAAATTCGTGTTAGTTGAATTAGTGTTAACTTGTTAATTCAACATTAACAACAGGTAAGTTCAACCTAAACAGCTAAAGTTGGCCGCTTATTTAGTACATAAATGACATCAGTAAAGTGGAACGAGGAACTAACCGATGGCTGCTATTAAAATTGTAAATCCGGCTGCAATGCTGTAACTCGACTGATAAAGCCAGATAACGGTAAACTTGATTTCTTTTATAATGTGTTTATAATTTGGTTTTTATACTTTTGAAGAAACAATAATGTTATCTCTTGGCCTATATTATCATAATTTATGATTGGGAAAATTTACATATAAGAGGCATAATTGCAAAGAAACCTTAAATTGTTTGTCTGTGCTACAACCCCCCTCCCAACTTTCGAAATTTTAGAATTCGCTCCCCGAATAATTTGCTTTAGCTAAGTCCTTGCTAAGTTCAAGGCTTCAGTCGTCAACGTGAGAACCACACGACGGGAAACACTGATGTTTAACAGCTGGGGGTTGAACTTCGCTCAGAGAAAGTCACTCAGTTATTCTGTATTTCATCTTTTCTACAATACCAGTTGTTCCCAGTCAAGTCCCACATTGAACTATTAACACTTAATAAAACCGCCTTTAAGTGTGGTTCACTGTTTTTGTTAACGGCTTTTATTAAGGAATTTCCTTTGAAAAAGTGAACTATTAGCATGACTCGCACGGTGAAACTTAAAGCCGGGACCACCATAGAAGTTCGTAACGTGACCCCTGAACACGTTTTGGGGGTCGTTCAAAATTGTGTGTGTGTGTGTTTGCACTCTAGCGGTCGCATTTCTTTTGTCCGATTTACTTCGAATTTGGTAAGGACATTTCTTTCTGTAGTCAGTTGGACAAGTTCGTTAGGCAAAACAATCGGAAAACTCAACCCCCTTTTTTGGGGATTATTCTTTCAAATTTCGAGTTTTTGGGTCCAAAAAGGGTCAGAAAAGCCCCGGACGTACAATTAATGTATATATTAAAATGGGAATTAGTGAAGCAAAAGTTTTAAGCCCTCTCTCGTCATTCTAGCATAAAACTTACCGAGTTATTACAGAAAATGTATATTGGCTAAACACAGTACGTTGTCTTATGTGGTTTTTACATTAGAAAAGCATGTTATTCATTTGTTGGTGTATTTGTCTCAACCCCAGCAACCTCGCGCCTACTTTCAAGCCTGACTGGACCTTCTTCTAACCTTATAATGCCAAAATTGTATTCCTAGTATTGCAGGTAAATGAAACCAGGAGCATAAGAACAGCCAAAAAAATCGATGTTTTCAGATTTCAATAAAATTGTAATAAATGTATGTTTTTACACTGGTTTTGAGTTTTAAAAGTTTTGTATGTGGAAATTCACTTCCCTCACGTCAGCGTGCTGCATGCGAACTCGTTTAAAGATTTCCACAATATTTGTACGGCAGTTGTAACATACTAAAACCTGTATTATTTGATAGTCGCCAACACTCTTACATCCCTTCCACTAGATACACATCACCTTTCCCATCGCCATTGCCATCTTTGTGTTATATCAAATGTCATTTTTTTTACTTATTTTTAAATCAGTGTTTGATATTTAAATGCAAAACGAATCTTAATTTTGTTCTTGATTACTATACATACAACTGCTGATATTGTTTGATTTTTATTTTTTATTTGTGTTTGTAGCCTATTTAATCATCAAAATGTAATTGTAATTGTTTTAGCAATAATACGATTTTTTTTGATATTTTTTAAGTGCACTGAATTTGAGGCAGAACTCGTTCTCACGCACAGGCCGATGGGCCTATGTGAGAATTTTTTCCGAAATATTGTTTGTGTACATAATGTTGTATTTGTTTTTATTTGGAAATAAATTTGATTTGATTTGATTCCACAGTTCACAAATATATTTTCTTATAAATGTATTCCACACGCTTTAAAACTTATTATGTTAATCCTTTATAATTCAATAACAACTTTTAAACTTGTTACAAGTGTCAAAAGCATTGTTGGGTGTCCTGGTCACCTCCATGTTGATATCAAAATGTACAATCAAGTCTGTACAATAGTACAATTTTCTTGAATAGAATTTGGCCATTTCCATTTCTAGCTCACATTTTACAGTGAACAAAATAATATCCAATACTTAAACATTTGTCAATAAATTTCTCCCCCCTTTATTGCATTAACATTTGCAGCATGGAGATTTAGTTTTGGGATGACTTAAACAGTAATGTAAAGTGCTTTGCGTGTTTGCAAGGCGGAAATTAAATCCATTAACAGTTTTCAGTAGAGGGAAATGCAATCGTTATTTAAGGAACACCGCCCGCCTTCGTTAGAACGTCGGACTAAATTATGAAGCCGGTTTTGTTTTTGCGGTGTGAAATTCAGCAAGGGAGGAATCATACAAGGTCGTCGCGCCGCTCTTTATTGCTCGGAATTGCAGACGACGCAATTAAACTGCAATCTGCAACAGCCACGTTTATCAATGAGTTTTGCATTTCATAGAATGTTAGTGTGATTAATATTGTTTTCAACGTAAATCGATCGACATTACCAACTAGTTAATGATTGCAGAATGCTATGTTTATTAATATACAATATTTACTTGATGTATTTTACGCAGAATGAGCCGTTACTGAGTAGGTTCGGTTGCCGAGTGGCGAGAGATTGTCGATAGAAGAAAATAAAAGATAGAAGAAAACATGGACCGCTTTAAGCTATCGAGTGTGTCACATAATGCAACTAAATCAAAATTGTTCTTTTCGAAATTAAATTATTGTTAACTAGCTTTAACAACAGCTGGAGCATCAGTTTGGGGCACGGCGCATTTTGTACTATCTCAAATAATGATCCCATTTTGAAGTAATTATGAGAACCATTAAAAGTAAAAGCCCCACAGATTTCCATTACTGTTGGGGCGAAAGATTATTTTTCCTTCGAGGGAATTTTGCAACCAGTTTTATAATTCAAGATTATTTATAATGGGGGTTAAGTTCCTTGTTTGTTAATTCATAACTTTGTTTCTAATTTTGAAAAGACATAACAGCCAAAGCTAATGTTTATATACAAGAAACAGTCCCTCGGCGGGGCCCGGACACATTCAGTATAGATGTAATATATTTTACTAAATGTATTTATTTTGTTCGGAAATTTTAGGTCTTTTAAACTGTTAATTTGCATACCTGCTTGGTACCAATCCAAACATTTGACTTTCTAGATGTGACTTTTGGGGGTTTGAAAAACATCCGCCTTCACGGCTCCGCCCCCCCTCCTCCATCCCCATGGACTTTTAAAGGTTCAAATTTTAATCTTACGAAACGCTACCCCGCAATATGTTGCAGATAACAGCTATGTTCTTGTAACAGCTGTTTATTGAATTAAGAAAAAGCACATGTGACAGAAACCAAATAAAACTCTCTTCCATACGAATAACATGGGGACTTGGAAGTCCCGTGGCGCGGAGCCCTGGGGCCTAAATCGAAATTCTGGCTCGACAGGGACTTAGAATGTAAAATAATCTTTAAAAAATCATCAAAATCGGTTAAGTATTAACTCCAGGAAGTGAGTGAACAAAAAGCAGGATTTTTAAAATCTGTAGATGGCGTTATTTTATATAGTTAGCCAGCTGATTATAATGCAAATCTTTCGCACAGCTGTATCCTGCGAGATCCTGATAGGAGTACGGGACACCGGTTAGTTGATTATTTCCATTCGAGGTTATGAACAGAAAAACTCATTGGTTATTTGCTCTTCCCGAGCTTTTTGGCCTCGGTCTACAAGAAAAAAAAGAACCATTTTTGGTACCAAAGTCAAATATACATAACGAATTCTTATATGAGTTCCGGTTCGTTTTCGACCAGTTGTACTTCACTCCTCCTTGAAACTGATGCCTTTTAATCATTTCCGGACCTCTCAAGGAATCCTGGCTTCCGATCTGTAAGGTCAGCAATCCCTGAGCTGCTTGTCGAACGATTATTCCACGTACAGAGGGCTCGAACGATTATGCTCAAGTTAAATAGTTTGATTCGTATTCGTTGTATCCTTTCCTATCCTATACTCTAATATGAGTAAGGTTTGCTTGCTTGCTTGCGACACTGATCTCAAAAACGGCACCAACGATTTACTTCAAATGTTGGAAATAACTAATTTCTGGGATAAAAATAAGTTCTAGATAGGTCTCATCTCCAGGAAAAATAAAATAATGTAAAAAAACGAAAATGAAAAGTTAACAAAATTAACATTGGGCTTATTAAGGTAAAAATGAAATCAAAAGAATTGTAACAGCTGTTCATAATAAACCAGGGAACTGTCAAAGTAATACTGGTGTTGTTTATGATTATTAACATGTGGTTTCCTGAGAGCGGAGATTAAAAGATTTGAGTGAAGATTACATATATAGAGTATTAAAATAAATCAAAGGGACATTGAGCTATAAATAAAAACTAGAGTGACCTTACAAATGTAGAAAAGAGGCAAATGAGTTATACAAATCTGATTATCAGTAGGGGGAAGTGGTGAAATATGCTCTAAGTCATCTAAACAAACTGACTGGCCTTCCCCCGGACAAAGCTCGGCCCCCATGTACTGTTAATTAAGGGAAACATAGCATTTTATTTTTTCTCCATAAAAATAACGTGGGGGCTGAGTACGCAGGTTTGCTGCTACGGGAACGTTTAGCAAAAACTTGTTTTTTGAGCAAATATCGCCTATAGGGAGGAAGCTATTACCGTAGTCGGCATGGTAAGACCTAGGCCCGGGACCATGACATCTTTTTGTTTTGAGGTCCCCAGATGTCAAAAACACCATCCGTTCAAAACTATATATATATATGTCCGTGGGTGCGATAACTCTCGTAAAAATGGTCCAATTTTGATGAAATTTGGTACAAACATGTAAAGCAACATTTATGACTTAAGTTCGAAAACCAGCCAGATCGCTCCATCCTAAGGGGTATTTTGGAGGTGGTGTACCCCAAAAACGAGTTTTTTGAGTTTTTTACAAATAATATTTTAGTAAATCAAATTTTACTTTTCACCATTGAATTCAGCTTAAGAAACAAACAATTTGGTGTTTTGAACATTGCTCTACGTCAATTGTTTACAGAGATATTAAAAGTGCTAAACACAGTACGTTGTCCAGTGTTATTCTTATGGAGGATAAGAACATTTGTATATCTCGCTTATTATCAACTTATTCTGACGAAACTTGGTATATTGCTTCATATCATTGTGGTCTATTGATATTTGCACAAAAAACGATTTATTGGTTGATAGTTTCCGTAGCAGCTAACCTGCTTACTCAGCCCCCATGTTATTCTTATGGAGAATAATTAAAATGTCATAAATCGTTTATTTATGAATGTACAGTGCGTTGCACGAGTGAAAAACCAGGCTGTCCATAAGGGCCTGGTTAAAATATTGTTAAAATTAACATTAGTCTTATATTGATGAAACTTTGTATGAGGCTTTATGTAGTATTAAAACACACACACACACACATATATATATATGCATTGTAAATTCGCTGAGTACGCACGTTTACTACGACGGGGGCACTACGTTCTACACCAAATTTAATATTTCTTAGCAATACAAGTTGATATGTCCTCACAGCAGGCGTGTTGGCACTGGCCGGCCAAACGCTGTCAGTGGCAGTGTGTATGGGTCTACTGTCTTCGATGCTGTGCTCATTCCAAACTCATATCGGCTTCCGTCTGAATACAATTATTTAGACTTTACTAGACTACTCATATTTTTAGTTGTATTTTAATATAGTTTTAGCGAATTTCCCCTATAGGAAAGAAGCTATATTACCGTAGTCGGCATGTTAAGACCCTAGGCCCGGGACCGTGAAACTTTTCGTTTTGAGGTCCCCAGACCCTAAAACATTTGTTCGAAACTGTATGTGTGTGTGTATATATATATATATATATATATATATATATATATATATATATATATCCGTGGGTATATAAATCCGTGGGTGCAATAAATCTCGTAAAAATAGTCCGATTTTGATGAAATTTGGTACAACAGTGTAAAGCAACATTTATGACTTTAAGTTCGAAAACCAGACAAATCGACCCATCCGAAGTGGTATTTTGGGGGGATTTGTAACCCAAAAAATTGTTTTTGAGGTTTTTACATGTATTATTTTGAAAAGTCAAATTTTAGTTTTCACCATTGGATTCAGATTTAAAAACAAACAATTTGGTATTTTGATAATTTCTCTACGTCAATTGGTTATAGAGATATTGAAAGTGCTAAACACAGTACGTTGTCCAATGCTATTCTTATGGAGAGTAAGAACAAATTTAAATCTCGCTTATTTATTAACGTATACTAATAAAAATTGGTATACGGCTTCATCTGGTTGTGGTCTATTGTTATTTGCACAAAAAACAATTTTTACGGATGATTCCCGTAGCAGCAAACCTGAGTACTCATCCCCTCATGTTATTTTTATAGAGAATAATCAAGAATGTATATATCGCTTATTTATGAATGAATATTGATGAAACTTGGTATCTGGCTTCACCGAGTTGAGTAATATTTACATGAAAACCCATATATTTTTTCCTTGTTGCATAAAACTTGCGTAAGTACTCATCCCCAATGTTATTATCACGGAGAATAATTCAAATTGTATATATCGCTTATTTGAATAAGCGAATCTGAAGAATACAAAAATATGTGGCTAAATAAAACTACTTTTCCCCTGTTCTACGAGGGTACACTAATGACTGGAAAGATTAGTATAATTAGCTATGTAATTAAGAAACAGAAATTGCACGAACTTATATAAAACATTTTTGATCTAAGTAATAATATTTACGAAATAGTTATATGGTTAAGTCAAAACCCCGTAGAAATATTCCACTAGAGGTAGCTCTGCGCTGACATTAAACAAATTCCCACACGGAACACATTGCAGGAAAAACAAACAACAAAAAGCGATTGGTTCAATGACAAGTTTGTTAAGACAGTTGTATCAACACTCTGTATTAAATTGATACCACATTCAGAATGTTAGAGCATATTTAGTGTGTTCTACTACATTCAGTGAGTAAATTCAGTGTATTCTAGCTCATTCAGTGTGTTCTAATACATCCAATGTTTTTCTAGCACATTCAGTATGTCCTTGGACATCCAATATGTTCGATTAAATGCAGTGTGTTCTAGCACATTCAGTGTATTCTGGCACATTCAGTGTGTTCTGGCACATTCAGTGTGTTCTAGCACATTCAGTGTGTTCTAGTACATTCAGTGTGTTCTGACACATTCAGTGTGTTCTAGCACATTCAGTGTGTTCTAGTACATTCAGTGTGTTCTGGCACATTCAGTGTGTTCTGGCACATTCAGTGTGTTCTAGCACATTCAGTGTGTTCTAGCACATTCAGTGTATTCTAGCACATTCAGTGTGTTCTAGCCCAATCAGTATCTTCTAGTCCATTCAGTGTGTTCTAACACTTTCAATGTATTCTAGCACATTCAGTGTGTTCTAGCACATTCAGTGTATACTAACACATTCAGTGTATTCTAGTACATTCAGTGTGTTCTGACACATTCAGTGTGTTCTAGCACATTCAGTGTGTTCTAACACATTCAATAAGTTCTAGAACAATCGAGTGAGCGACATAATGAACTGCGGCTCACAAACATCACTCGATAGCTATGCAGTTGCATGATAATGAGAAAACGAGTTGTTATTACAACAGAGCCTTGTTTGTGATGCGACTGCTGATAACAAGTCGATGGTTAGTTTCAGACGCAATTTATTAGCTGCTTTGCCAACACAATGAGATACGATACTGCCAACTGCATGCATTTAACTCTCTGTAGAAACAGGCTTGTCGAAAAGAAAAAAATACAAAATTATAAAGTTACTATTACAGTAATAGTGGAAATGTTGCAGAGGTGTTACAAAGATACTGTTAACGGTTTTGGTCATACCTATGTTGAAGGATTAAATAAAGCTCCAGTAGGTCTATTCTAAGAACACATTTGCGTCACAGCGTTAAAATGCATTGTAAAATAGAGAAAGAGACCGTTGCATAGGTGTGCAGGAGTTGCATAGGTGTGCAGGAGTTGCATAGGTGTGCAGGAGTTGCATAGGTGTGCAGGAGTTGCATAGGTGTGCAGGAGTTGTATAGGTGTTCGTGGAGTTGCATAGGTGTGCAGGAGTTGCATAGGTGTGCAGGAGTTGCATAGGTGTGCAGGAGTTGCATAGGTGTGCAGGAGTTGCATAGGTGTGCAGGAGTTGCATAGGTGTGCAGGAGTTGCATAGGTGTGCAGGAGTTGCATAGGTGTTCGTGGTTAGAATAATTAACAACACAGTAAATACTAACAACATTAAATGACAATCTTCAAAATATAATTTAGAGGAACAATAACAAAAATCACCGTAAAAATAGAATCATTGGAATGTTTCAAATTATAACTTTAGCATAATCGTTGGTGCAAGAACCTCACATAGTAATTGGGGATACGCTGTCTTATAGAAAATGAGATCTCACGCAGCTCGCTGACGTGAGGGAAGTGAATTTCCGCATTAAAACCTTAAAAAGATAAAATAAAGGGTTCAAACCAACACTGGTTTAATTTTTTTGAAAATTGAAAAAAAATGTTGTTTGGCTGTTTTGATGCTCCTGGTTGTATTTAAAATCACTCATAGGATGCCAATGTTGTAAATTATAAAGTTAGAAGGAGGTATTGTCGGGATAGCAAGTTGGTATAGGGGTATAGGGGTGATAAAACGATATTAAGATATGAAAAACAGCCTTTTCCAGTGTAAAATCCCCATAAGGCTACGTACTGTATTTTGACAATCAAAATTTTCTTTAATAACTCGGTAAGTACTTGTGCTAGAATGATGAGAGAGGGCTTAAAATCTTAAGCTTTTTACGTACAATAAGTTAATGTGCAATAAGTTAAGTGTACGTTTGGGGCTTTTCTGGCTTTTCTATTTATGTTGAATGATTTTTTTATTCATGGCTTTTCTGACCCTTTTTGTGCCCAAAAACTCAAAATGTGAAAACTTAAAATCCCCAAACAAGGGGATTAGAGTTGTACGATTGTTTTGTCCAACGAACTCGTCCAACTCATTATAAAAAGGAATGTCTCTACCAAATATGAAGTAAATCGGACAAAAATATCGACCGATAGAGTGCGAACACACATATAAATAACGTTGTTAGAGACCCCTCAATACGTGTTCAGGGGGTCACGTTAGGATCTGCTATGGTGGTCCCGGGCTTAAGTCTCACCGTGCGGTTCATGCTAATAGTTCACTTTTCCATAGGAAATTCACTAATAACAAATCTGATGGAAAGTCTGAAGAGTAACATATAAGCGGTGGCGTTGGCACAACTTTTCGCTGTACCAATTTTTAAGTTGTATTAGTTTCATTCGTTGACTTTATTTATCTCTGCGGTAATGGTGTTTGTTTCCTCTGCTCTACTTAAACTCTCATTGACGCAATAACAGCTCAGAAGCCAGCCACGGTTCACAAACAAGACCCGACAAGAGAGCGCGTCCACACAAATGGAAGATTATATATATACAGGGTATCCCGGAATTCTCTACCGACTTTTTCAGGTATTATTCCTGGACCATAGACAAATCAAAATATCATATTCAAAATTTCAAAAATGTAAAAGTTACTCGTATAGCCGCCATTTTGTTTTTTTCACAAAATAATTTTTAATTCAAGAACGGCGTGTTGTAACATAATGAAATTTGGTATTTAGCCTTATCAACTAAGGGTTTTTATAGAAAATTTAATTATAAATCCAATGATACCAAAACTAAGGAAATCGGTTCATAAATAAGGGAGAAAACTCATTTTTAAGAGAATTTTATCATGTCAATATCAACTGTGATGTAAAACCACTGCTAGTGAGCCTTAAAAATGAGTTTTCTCCCTTATTTATGAACCGATTTCCTTAATTTTGGTATAGTTGGATTTATAATTAAATTATCTATAAAATAACTATTGGCTGAACATTTGTTTTCATATGCATTTTTTGAAATATTTACGTTTAAAAGTTTTAAGCAGTCACCATTTTGAAAATAAACATTTTAAAAATATATTTGTTTCTGTAATTACCTCTTTAGGTGATAAGGCTATATACCAAATTTTATTTTTTTACATCAAGCCATTCTTGAATTAAACATTCGTTTGTGAAAAAAATTGCGGCTATACGACTAACTTTTGAGTTTTTGAAATTTTGAATATGATAGGGGTATTTTGATTTGTCTATGGTCCAGGAATAATACTTGAAAAAGTCGGTAGAGAGTTCCGGGACACCCTGTATAAGTAGGTTTTTCCCGTTGCACATGAACAGATGGCGAGCCAGACTTTAAATTTGTCCTTGTTATCAGTGTCTGGTAGAAAGGTCGCCCTATCTTATCACGGCCGCTGCACCGAGCCGGTGGTTGTGACCCACGACGGGGTTCTTCAGTGGCGTTGTAAACAACTAGTTTACAGTTGGGAGATAAATATTATAAGAGAGCGAAAAACATTGGGAGTTTCCTCACCGAGTGGCGAGTAGTTCATGGCCGTAATCTACTTGGAAAATTTGACTGATTGCATGCTAATTAAATATGAATTGTGGCCGTGGGTCGGATGAAATCGTTTAAAAATAGGTTTATACTTTTTTAAGATGACGCTCCTTAAAATTATTCCAAATTTTACATCTCCTATTCAATTATAGACTGTTTGTGACTACCAATACCTCTGTGAACCGTTAATGTAAAGGTGATAAATTCAAGATTATGCGTGAAATCGGTATTAAAAATCCGGAAAAGTCCAAAAACTGTTTATATTAAACTAATTTCATGTTAGCATGACTACAATTTCAATAAAATAAATGATAAACAAGATAAATAAACTACGTCTCACAACACTGCAAAATATTACATACAAGACGGTATATGCACACAAAAGATGGTACAAGGCGAAACATTTCAACCAGTTTCACCGGTCATCATCAGGTCCAATTTTGTTTACCCTGTTTAATTGTAACAAAATGTATCATGCTACTAAAGAAATTATTTAATAAATAATAATATTAGTGAATAACCTAATAATAAACTTATATTTACTATTCTTTACGCTAGCTACAATTGTGCATTGGACATTCTGAGAAATACTGTTGACTTGTATTCATTATGACAAGTGTTTAAAGTGCTGTACATTTTGTAAATAATAACAATATATTACCACGCCTAATATACACAATAATTAGGAATTATTTATTTGTTATATATTTTCTATAAAACAAACCAATTTGTACGGACCTAACTCTTTAACATTTTAGAATATGTATTATAATTTCTCACGCAGAAATAACTGTACTATCAACAGTGATTTAATGTTTGGTCGAATCAGTTATTGTGTCTCATTTAATAATCTTATCCTATACTCTAACATGAGTAAGGTTTGCTTGCTTGATTGCAACTTTGATCTCAAAAACGGCACCAACGATTCCCTTAAAATGTTGGAAATAACTAATTTCTGGGATAAAAATAAGTTCTAGACAGGTCTCATCCCCATAAAAAATCAATTAGTGTGAAAAACGAAAATAAAAAGTTAAAAAAAATAACATTGGGCTTATGGTGTTATCAAAACAAAATAATTGTAACAGCTGTTCATAATCAACCAGGGAACTGTTGAAGTAATGCTCATGTTGTTTATAATAATTGTTGATATGTAGTTTCCTGAGAACAGTGACTAAAACTATTGAGTGAAGATCGCATAAATAGAGTGTTCATTTTAGAAATAAATCAAAGGGACATTGAGCTATAATTACAACTGGAGTGACCTTAAAAATGCAGAAAAGAGGCAAATGAGCTATACAAATCTGGTAATCAGTTGGGTAAGTGGTGAAATATTACTACAAGTCATATAAACAAACTTACTGGCCTTCAAATTATTATATATGTTTAATTATATATTTTGAGGACAAAATCAATGAACAGGAAAATGTGTGCATATTAGAAATGCTCTGTAACATGTTTAATTGGAGAAAATAAACCATTCTTATTCTTATTCCCCGAGCAAAGCTCGCCCCCAGGTACTTTAACACGACTAAAATTCTGCCGGGAAAGGAAAAGAGGAGAGGGGAAAAGGATATCTTGTAAGAATAGTTTCAATAAATCTGCGAATCGCGTTAAGGCGGGCTCGAGTCTTCTGCTTCTGCCTGCTTCACCCTTAACTCCAAGAGTCCGTCCTTCCTCGAGGGATTATCTAAAGTCGATGATGTGTGGTTCATTTTTAAGTACAAAAATACGTGGAGATTTTCGTAAGCAGAAATTCGATATTGCAGTTAGTTCGCACTCTAGCGGTCACATTTTTTGTCCGATTTACTTCAAATTTGGTAGAGACATTCCTTTTTATAATTAGTTGGACATGTTCGTTGGGCAAAACAATCGGAAAACTCTAACCCCCTTTTTTGGGGATTTTAAGTTTTCAAATTTTGAGTTTTTGGGCCCAAAAAGGGTCAGCAAAGACCCAAATGTACACTTATTGCAAATTAACTTATTTTGCGTAAAAATCCAAAGATGTTAAGCCCTCTATCATCATTCTAGCACAAGTACTTACCGAGTTATTAAAGACAATATTAATTATTATAATACAGTACTTTTCTTATGGGGATTTTACACGGAAAAGGCTGTTTTTCATATCTTGATATCGTTTTATCACTCCCCATACCCCTATACCAACTCTTTATCCCTACAATACCTCCTTATAACCTTATAATGTACAACATTGACATCCTATTAGTGAATTCAAATATAACCAGGAGCATCAAAACAGCTAAAAATTATTGTTTTTAAATTTTCAAGGAAATGTATCCAGTGTTGGTTTAAACCCTTTATTTGATCTTTTAAGGTTTTAATGGAGAGATTCACTCCCCTCACGTCAGCGTGCTGCATGCTATATCGTTTGCTTTTTAAAATGAACCGTAAATCATGGATATCGGATAATCCGCTGAGGAGGGGCGGCCTTTTCTTGGATGCAGGTATAAACACGAAATGTTTACCAACTGGAGCTCACCAGAAAAGTCAGTTTTTTAAGCTGTAAACTATTTTGCACTCCCTAAGCTTATTACGGAATAAATATTCGTTACGTAACACGGACAGGGCATCTTCGCTGTTATGTGTGGGGATAGAGAATAAGAAAAACACAAATGCATTACATTTTTGTAGGATTTGTTGAGGAGAAGTGAGCTTTGTCGATGCTCTTCTCAGATGAGAACCGTGTGTTGCGTAGTGCACGACCGCAGGTAAACCTTGTGGAAAGTATCACTCAAATTGAGGACAAAGCAAGCATATTATTTCTGGGATATAATAATTGTTACCATACAGCTCTAATTGTGTTTATTTTAAAATTCCAAAACTAGGTCTCTCGTTTTTTACTGCGTCATGGAAAAACACAATCTGCTATCCAGCTATTATCTTTGGTTATTGACTGCGTTATCTTTTATTTAACAAACATTCATGAATGATATTCCGTCGTAGTGTTATTGTTTGAGTCATAACAGTGTTACGTGTAAATGCAAGGGTAAACCAAATAATTATGTTTCTAAGGTTGTGGACGATTTATGAAGTTTGTCCTATGCGTAATTTGGGGGTTGCAGTGGGTCACAATAATTACGAACGCGATCATATTGCCCCCTCTCTCTCTAATCGAATTATTCCAATTATGCTTATATTAATAGAACGCTGGCCTTTGGATGGATAATAATTATTGCATTATTATTTTTCTGTAATTATGCCAAAATTGGTTGTAACCGGTCATGAGATTCAAATTTAAGGGTGATTCAAATTTTAAGTAAAACATTTACCCTATTCCTTATTTACCCTTATTTTTACCTTATTCGATAAATTGCATCCAGCTATCTGAACTATTATAAAATGAACGCAGCGCCACTCAGTCGCTATTTGTGATCCTGAATCTTAATGCAACGACACTCAGTCGCTATCTGTGATCCTGAATCTTAATGCAGCGCCACTCAGTCGCTATCTGTGATCCTGAATGTTAATGCAGCGCCACTCAGTCGCTATCTATAATTCTGAATATTCTAAACTGATTGCACAAGGAACTGGAGTCTAATGGAAGGAAAATAATCTGAATCAGGAACGAAATCTGGAAAGGAAGAATCTAAAAATTTGCTTGGAGGTTAATGCACGTCTTGGTTTATCCTAGGTCTATCCTAGGTTTGTCTAGGTTATGGAAGTCTATTCGAATTCAAAACTCAGACCTCCGCTCCATAAGTCACCACAGTTAAATCCGCAAGATTCCTTTCGTTTTGGGAAAAAAAACAATAATCTTTCCGAGTCAGACATGCGGAATGATTTCCCGACTTACAATTATAATTTATAAAGCTTCGCCCGTTATTTACTTGTATAAGCACTTCTTCAACCTTAGCTCGTCGCCTTTATAATTAGTCTTTCTTATGTAAGAATCTGTCCCCTTGAAATACAGTACATTCTAGCAAACTAAATTAATTAACTTCAGCAAATCTTCAAAAACCTTTAGCAAAGTTAGACTCGTTATACGTGTTATATTATTCGTTCGAATAAGCTCAATATAATGAACTACTCCTTTACAATTGTACAATTGGCCATCGGGCTTTAGTCTTGTTGAAACTGATTTGTTCAGTGATTACAGGCAACAGGTAAGTAAAATAATAAACATCTGTGTCAGCGAGATTCCCGAGCGAAGATCAAGATACCAAATAGTTTTATGCCATTTTGTATTTGATTGTGCCAAAAGAAATCAAGCAAATCAGTTGTGGGTCACAAAACTACGACCTGCGAATGTGTTCACCGTTGCACGTGTCGTCTTGACCACTTTTCCTCCTGCAACTTTCCAAGAAGTTTTTCAACTGCGGGAAAGCTGTGGTAAGCGCTGGTGCTGATGAAGGCATTCCGCACATCTCGAGCGAGCGAGAGGGCATTTCTAGGAATCATTCCTGTAGTGCATTTTAACCGGAGAAGATAAAGAACGTCCGGCCCGACATGATCATTACGGCCTCGACCGCTCCGTCATTACAGCATCATTACAGGCGACATAACAAGCATTACACGGACAGCTCCAGCGATTATTTTAACTGTCGAGAAGCAGATGAGTGAGTCGCAGTTTTTACACTCCAATTTTGTTTGATGATCAAATTCAAACCTAATTTCGTGTCCTATATTCTTCTTTTTACGTTTTAAAGTAACTTAAATTCATAACATAACGTTGTTTGTTATAAAATATATTTTAAAAATTCAACATGAAATTAACAATTTCTCGCATTTAATATATTTTACTGTTAGCTGGGAAAAGTGGGATCTTTCAGTTTTATAAAGATTAACTTACTGGCACGTACATATTAGATTAAAACTAAGATGCTGATACTATTAGAATTCACTTTACTAGTAACTAAATGTTTCACCTACTACACGTAAAAGTAACATTTACTGTTTTAAAGTTGATTTAATTTTACTTTATGCCTTTCGTGAGAGCTTTCAATTGCACTCTAAACTGGCGCGAAAGCTTATCAGTTACACACCGAGCTGACGCAAAAGCTTATTAATTTTACACTAAGTTTACACATTTTATCAATTGTACACTAAGCTAGTGCGGAAGCTCATCAATTGTAGACTTAGCTAGCGCGCTAGGCCTGTATCTCTGAACGGAATGGATAGCTAAATGAAGTAATGATTACATAATAATGAATTGGAAACAAACGTAAGCTAACGTCATCAGTACTCTCATGTCGGTATTATATTCACAGTTTAACATAACGTTTCCTCGGCCTCTGCTCAGAAGCAGACAGGTTCCCCCATTCCCCGCCGACCCACTGCCACGGTCGCGGCGAACCAGTTCTGGCCCTGGTACCGGTTCAATGTTCATCTCAACTTACAAGACCTCGACCGCGGTCAGGGCAACGTTGCTGTTACTGATGTTGCTCCAGTATGTGTCCGTAAGCACGATAAATTTCGTAAAAATGGTCCGATCTTGATGAAATTTGGTATAGACGTGTAAGGCAGCATCTATTTTCATGAGTTCGGGAACCAGACAAGTCGCTCTATTTTAAGGGGAGTTTGGGGGGGGGGGGTTTGTACCCCAAAAATATGTTTTTTGAACTTTTTACATATAATTATTTTTAAACCCAAATTTTGGTTTACACCATTAAATTCAGCTTATAAAACAAATAATTTGGTATTTTTATCATCGCTCTACCTCAATTGGTTACCGAGATATAAAGTGCTAAACGCAGCGCGTTGTCCGATGATAATCTTATGGATAATAAGTAAAATTGTATATCTCGCTTTATAATGAGCATATATTAATGAAACTCGGTATGTGGTTTTTATATGGTTGGAGTTTACTGATTTTTGTATACAAAACCCATTTTTGTGTGGTCCCCGTGGCGGCAAACCTGCGTACTCATCAGCTATAATGTTATTGTTATGGTGAATAAGAAACACGTGATATCTCGCTTGTTTATGAATATAAATTGGCAAAGCTTGGAGTGTCGCTTCATCTAGTGGTAATCTATTGGTATTTAATAAAACCCCGATTTTGTGCTCCTTGATGCAGCAAACCTGCATACTCAGTCCTAATGTTTTTCTTATGGAGAATAAATAAAATGTCATATCTCGCTTATTTATGAATATACTTTGATGAAAGTTGGTAAGTGGCTTCATGACGTAGTGAAGTACCATTTTAAATTCGCCGAGTATGCAGGTTTGTTGCAACGGGTGTATTTTATCATATCAAAAATGCATGTCCAGGCATCCACGCAGTTTGTATATGGAATACCGGGAGTCTAAGAGCAAGAGGGTTCCAGACCGCTGCGTCTACTCGCTTCGCCCATAAGGCCAAAGTTAACTTTCAAACCCATCTCACCTCATCTAATTATCATAAATCTATGATTTATGATTAATTAAAATATAAAAAGTACATAAATAAATAGCTAGCGATTGTATCGAGCACTGGCTGATACCCGGGCGACGCGTTGCTGCCGCAGAAGAGGCATTCAATTGGTTTTATGTCAAATTGCAAATACTCGTTTTTCAATATGAGCTCGTTCGCGTCGCTCACTCGCCTATCGAAAAAAGAGTTTGAGTTGCCATCCAAGTAATTTTTTTATTTCTATAATCATAATCAGCTGTTTACAATATTTTAAGTCATAGATATCATCTGATAAAATCAAAAGAAATCTTTCTTCCATGAGATTTACGTTGAAACTTTGAAGTCCAGTGGACTAATGTCCTAGCACTTCGGTTAATGTCCTATAACCTTCCCAGGGTTAACCTGTGTTAAAATTTCAAAGCAATCGGATGAACGGCGCATAAAATACGAACGGACAAACGAACAGTAAAACAAATATTGATTTTAATAAATTAGATAACTTCGTTATCACAAAAAGTTTACCCAATAAAAAATCATGAATATTGAATATTTTTGATTTTTGAGCAATTATTATTTGTGATGTCGAAATTTTCCTTAATGAAATAGCAAGGTAATTTGTTCCTCTTTAAAATGAGCCATAAATCAACGATATCGGGCAATCCGTTTAAGAGGGACCGTCAATGGGTCAAGCCTCCCCCTCAGAGTTAACATCGACCCGTCAATGGGTCAAGCCTCCCCCTCAGAGTTAATATCGACCCGTCAATGGGTCAAGCCTCCCCCTCAGAGTTAACATCGACCCGTCAATGGGTCAAGCCTCCCCTCAGAGTTAACATTGACCCGTCAATGGGTCAACCCCCTCAGATTTTTCACGCATCTGGGGAGGAGTTGGAAGTCTTTGGAGTTTTCTACTGGGCCTGCGTCAACACGCAGCAGTGTTTAGAAGTTTCTGCACTTGACAAATTCCTTTAAGAACTTCTCGTTCATCGGTTTCGCGCAGTAAGTGCCGTTATACAACGATCACCTGATTGGCGGGTGGGAAGTGACCGATCAGAGGGTGCAACGATCAGCTGATTGGCGGGTGGGAAGTGACCGATCAGAGGGTGCAACGATCATCTGATTGGCGGGTGGGAAGTGACCGATCAGAGGGGCCCAGTTCAAGGTCACCGTGCAACCTCATTAAACCACCGTAGCACGAGTGTGGACGAAGTGCCGTTATACAACGATCATCTGATTGGCGGGTGGGAAGTGACCGATCAGAGGGGCCCAGTTCAAGGTCACCGTGCAACCTCATTAAACCACCGTAGCACGAGTGTGGACGAAGTGCCGTTATACAACGATCATCTGATTGGCGGGTGGGAAGTGACCGATCTGAGGGGCCCAGTTCAAGGTCACCGTGCAACCTCATTAAACCACCGTAGCACGAGTGTGCACGAAGTGCCGTTATGCAACGATCATCTGATTGGCGGGTGGCAAGTGACCGATCAGAGGGGCCCAGTTCAAGGTCACCGTGCAACCTCATTAAACCACCGTAGCACGAGTGTGGACGAAGTGCCGTTATACAACGATCATCTGATTGGCGGGTGGGAAGTGACCGATCTGAGGGGCCCAGTTCAAGGTCACCGTGCAACCTCATTAAACCACCGTAGCACGAGTGTGGACGAAGTGCCGTTATACAACGATCATCTGATTGGCGGGTGGGAAGTGACCGATCAGAGGGGCCCAGTTCAAGGTCACCGTGCAACCTCATTAAACCACCGTAGCACGAGTGTAGACGAAGTGCCGTTATACAACGATCATCTGATTGGCGGGTGGGAAGTGACCGATCAGAGGGGCCCAGTTCAAGGTCACCGTGCAACCTCATTAAACCACCGTAGCACGAGTGTGGACGAAGTGCCGTTATACAACGATCATCTGATTGGCGGGTGGGAAGTGACCGATCAGAGGGGCCCAGTTCAAGGTCACCGTGCAACCTCATTAAACCACCGTAGCACGAGTGTAGACGAAGTGCCGTTATACAACGATCATCTGATTGGCGGGTGGGAAGTGACCGATCAGAGGGGCCCAGTTCAAGGTCACCGTGCAACCTCATTAAACCACCGTAGCACGAGTGTGGACGAAGTGCCGTTATACAACGATCATCTGATTGGCGGGTGGGAAGTGACCGATCTGAGGGGCCCAGTTCAAGGTCACCGTGCAACCTCATTAAACCACCGTAGCACGAGTGTGGACGAAGTGCCGTTATACAACGATCATCTGATTGGCGGGTGGGAAGTGACCGATCTGAGGGGCCCAGTTCAAGGTCACCGTGCAACCTCATTAAACCACCGTAGCACGAGTGTGCACGAAGTGCCGTTATGCAACGATCATCTGATTGGCGGGTGGCAAGTGACCGATCAGAGGGGCCCAGTTCAAGGTCACCGTGCAACCTCATTAAACCACCGTAGCACGAGTGTGGACGAAGTGCCGTTATACAACGATCATCTGATTGGCGGGTGGGAAGTGACCGATCTGAGGGGCCCAGTTCAAGGTCACCGTGCAACCTCATTAAACCACCGTAGCACGAGTGTGGACGAAGTGCCGTTATACAACGATCATCTGATTGGCGGGTGGGAAGTGACCGATCTGAGGGGCCCAGTTCAAGGTCACCGTGCAACCTCATTAAACCACCGTAGCACGAGTGTGGACGAAGTGCCGTTATACAACGATCATCTGATTGGCGGGTGGGAAGTGACCGATCTGAGGGGCCCAGTTCAAGGTCACCGTGCAACCTCATTAAACCACCGTAGCACGAGTGTGGACGAAGTGCCGTTATGCAACGATCATCTGATTGGTGGGTGGCAAGTGACCGATCAGAGGGGCCCAGTTCAAGGTCACCGTGCAACCTCATTAAACCACCGTAGCACGAGTGTGGACGAAGTGCCGTTATGCAACGATCAGCTGATTGGCGGGTGGGAAGTGGCCGATCTGAGGGGCCCAGTTCAAGGTCACCGTGCAACCTCATTAAACCACCGTAGCACGAGTGTGGACGAAGTGCCGTTATACAACGATCATCTGATTGGCGGGTGGGAAGTGACCGATCTGAGGGGCCCAGTTCAAGGTCACCGTGCAACCTCATTAAACCACCGTAGCACGAGTGTGGACGAAGTGCCGTTATACAACGATCATCTGATTGGCGGGTGGGAAGTGACCGATCTGAGGGGCCCAGTTCAAGGTCACCGTGCAACCTCATTAAACCACCGTAGCACGAGTGTGGACGAAGTGCCGTTATACAACGATCATCTGATTGGCGGGTGGGAAGTGACCGATCTGAGGGGCCCAGTTCAAGGTCACCGTGCAACCTCATTAAACCACCGTAGCACGAGTGTGGACGAAGTGCCGTTATACAACGATCATCTGATTGGCGGGTGGGAAGTGACCGATCAGAGGGGCCCAGTTCAAGGTCACCGTGCAACCTCATTAAACCACCGTAGCACGAGTGTGGACGATGGTGCAAGTCTCTACTGTCTAGAGATACTGACCTCTCTAACCGGAGCGAAGATGTCTGATTGCGTTCGGGAAAAGCTAAACAAGGTCAAATAAGTTTCGTTCATTCGCTCGAATTTTAAGTAAAAGGTTTAATGATATGCGAAGTAATCAGCAGCTAATTAACGAATCGTTGGATTCGTTTATGTACCCTAGAATTATGCTAAGCCCTCTCTTATCGGCTTTGCGAGGACTCCAAAATGTCTATACACATCTTCGGAGCGTTCATTAATGTCGCCATTAAGTAAAACTCTATAACATAAACTATGTTAATCTCACAAACACAATTACTTTCAGTTAGGCGATTACACATTAAAACTAACTCAATCAATGATTTCTTCAGCATTACCGAGGGTGATGTGAGTAGCTACTTAAACTTTTCTTAGAAGTGTGTCTTGATTTTAGTAATGTGCATGGTTTTTCGGTGTTTCTTTTTATGAGCTCTTGCTCAATTTTATACTTGTTCACACTGTCTGTTTGATATGCTCGGTGGTTTAAGTGACTTGTCCTATTGCATGAATGTGCTTAACGGAAATAAAGAATATAATTTCATGTAACACACACACCCATAGAGAGTTGATTATAACTAGCATGGAACACAATCACCAGAAACAACCGCTGACAATATGTCTGCAGTTGATCAATGAGTTGTTCCAAACGTGTTTTATTGCAATTTTATTATTTGTAGGATCATTATTACTGAGATAAGGGACCTGACATTGGTGTGCTGACAATGCTGAGTCCCCATTCGTTCAGACTACAACGGCGATTGTTCGCCAAGGGACCTGAGGAGCTCGACAAACGTTCGCCGATGACATTGGTGTGCTGACAATGCTGAGTCCTCACTCGTTCAGACTACAACGGCGATTGTTCAGGATCAACTGCTGACTACACACAAAAAAACACTCGCCCATTCCTTACCACAAGCCGCCTATCTCGTACCAAATATAATTGTAATTTAATATTTTAATTTAGAAAATTTTGTTGTAACATTTCAGAACGTATCTTGATTATTTAGTATTCCAAGACTTTATCCCTTAAGCTTATTTTAGCAAAACGTGTAAAGTGACATTCATGACTTAAAGTTCGAAAACCAGAAAGATCAGACTATGAGAAGGGGGTTTTATGGGGGTTCTAAATTTTCCAAAAATCCGTTTATTTAATTTTGTACCCTAAATATTTTAAAACACTCAATTTTGGTTTTGACCATTTTATAGAGCTTACAAAAAATAATATGGTATTTTGAATTATTAACCTAGGTTAAGTGTTTGCGGAGGATATCAAAAAAAACATATTCATAAAATCTCCCATGTTAATCTTATGGGAGAAAGTTTTTTTAGCTTTTCCACAGTCAATTTTACTGTAAACTTCACATTTGCTAATACCAATCGGTTCAGCTCTACAAAACAATAATTTTGGTGTTTAAATTGTCATTCTACGTCCAGCCGTTGCAGAGCTATTCAAAGTGCTAAACACAGTACGTTGTCCGATGTTATTATCCTAATGGAGAATAATTAAAATTTGATATCTCGATTATTTATGAATGTATATTGATGAAACTTATTGGTATGTGGCTTTAACTAGTACTGGTATATTTGCACAAACAAATTTTTTGTTGATTGTCCCCATAGCAGCAAACCTGCATACTCAGCCCTAATGTTATTCTTACGGACAAGAAGTAAAGGTTTATATCTCCCTTGATTATGAACATAAATGATTAAAACTTGGTACTTAGCTTCACCTGGTTGGGTTATATTGATAATTGCATAAAAACACATTTCTTATATTTCTTGTTGCAGCAAACCTGCATACTCAGCCCTAATGTTATTCTTATGGAGAATAAATAAATTGCTATGTACCACTTATTTATAAATGTACTTTTATGAAACTTACTAAATGGCTTTATGTGGTAGTGAGAGACATATACATACATTGGAAATTCGCTTAGTATGCAGGTTTTCTGTGACGGGGGTATTTTCTTAGATTATAAGTTTTCTATCAATAAAAAAAAAACTAGTTATTATCATCTACTATCATCTACTATATATTAATGCATTTATGAATTTCCCTTGCATAAAAAAACAAACAATATATAGGCCGTGTTTTCTAGCTGACGTCAAATTGGGCTTTTAAAAATTGATTTTCCTTTACTTTGAGTACACGATTCGGTCGTACAAACCATAATCCGAAAACAAATCTTTATTTGAAACTATACCATCTTGAAACTAAAGGCAATATTATCAATCAATGACAGCTGAACAGACGAATTACATATTTGGTTGATGTAAGAGTGGGGCATTCGTAATGTGTGTAAAACATGAATAATGATTTATTGATTATTGTTGTTATGTATTGTATTTAATAATTAATTAAACTACTTGGTTGACTGTCACGTACTATTTGGTTTACAAGCACTGTGTCAATTCAATTGGTATTGGTGAACTCTTGCATATACAATGTGATGTTGTATGCCAATTCTTTATGATATTACAAAGAAACTGATTGAGACCTTTTTATAACAGCATTTTTAGTCGCCAGTTAAAACATACTTATTATAAAACAATTATATGAAAGTTACATTATAGTGGCAAAATGGTTGTCTAAAATACATAAACAATAGTTGACGATTGATGAAAACCACAGGTATTTTACCCAACGAATCTGTTACAGCAAATGTTATTAATTCTTCCCAATTTGTTAATTTGTCACTAGTATTGTAGTCCAGTGGAATTCATGAAGGAGGTTAAAAGCTGTCGAAGACAACAAATGGTTCGTACCCATACCTTGTGACGTAGCCGTACTCATACCTTGTGTCGTACCCGTATCTATACCTTGTGACGTAGCCGTACCCATACCTAGTGACGTAGCCGTACTCATACCTTGTTTCGTACCCGTACCCATACTTTGTGTCGTACCCACACCCATACCTTGTTTCGTACCCATACCTTGTGTCGTGCCCGTACCCATACCTTGTGTCCTACCCGTACCCATACCTTGTGTCGTACCCGTATCCATACCTTGTGGCGTACCCGCACCCATACCTTGTGTCGTACCCGTACCCATACCTTGTGTCGTACCCTTACCCATGCCTTGTGTCGTACCCGTACCCATACCTTGTGTCCTACCCGTACCCATACCTTGTGTCTACCCGTACCCAAACCTTACCTTCCCCTACGTCCTTGACATACCCGTGTAGTGTTTGATGAGCATTATTGTTATCTAACACAGGCCCAATATAGATATCTTCCTCGTTGACCGGTAGGCTTGCGAGGTAGTCACTGCCTCTGAGTGTGATGTGTTGACAAGGCAATAACACCACTTGGCAGGTCGACGTCGACGGGTGGCATGTGGGCATGTGGGCATGTGGCAGCGGGACAACTGGTGTAGCCAAAACAAATAAACCAACACACCGAAGAGTCTAGTGAAAGCTAAGTGAAACCGGGAACAACATTGTTTGGCTGTAGTCACATGACCAGTGGACATCCAGAGGAAATGCAAAACGAGTTCGCACACAGCAGACACACACGCAGACACACACACAGACACACACACAGACACACACTGACACACACGCAGACACACACGTAGACACACACTGGACACACACGCAGACACACACTGACACACACGCAGACACACACGCTGACGCGGAAGCGAATTTCGGTGTTAAAAACTACAAAGAAATTCATGTTCGGCGAGGATGAAGGTGAATGAAATCAAATCCACGCATACGAGATTAAGTAACTATCTCCCTGTGTTCTTAATAGAATTAAAATTCCTCAAACCAATGAAGTTAAGTATTTAGACATCATTCTCGACAGAAAACTGATATGGAAAAGTGTTATTTGGAATAAGAGACTATCTTTGAATCTGAAATTCAGAAATTATTATTGGCTATTAAATGAAAATTCTAAATTGTCAACTGAAAACAAACTGTTATTATATAAAGTAATCTTGAAACCAATCTGGACGTATGGCATTCAACTTTGGGGGACATCCAGTAACTCGAGTTCAAACATAATTCAAAGGTTCCAATCAAATGTTCTTTGGTACATTCTTCAAGCACCGTGGTACGTAAACAATCGAGTCCTACAGAGACAGTCATATTCCGGCCGTAAGAGACGAAATGACAAGATTTAGGCACAAATATCTATCTGAATCAGAAAATCATCCAAACTTAAATGGCATTAAATGTTTTGGACAGTAGCGAGTTTGTGTACAGACTGAAATATGCCATGTTTTAGATTTGAGTACGTTTTGTTAAGTAAACAACTCTTTTTAAATTTAGATTTGTATTTTATAGTACAGTATTTGTGTTGTATTTTTCAAAGGATGAAGTCTGTCTAATAATTTTTAATCGAATTTAATTAATGTTTAACATCTTGTAAAACAGATTTAAGTAAAATAAAGTTGTACAAAAATATATATTCGGCGTTGAAACTTATACCTGTCCCATTTTTTACGCAAATTTAAAAACATTTTATTTGTTGTTTGTTCTTATGCTCCTGGAGCTATTTCCTTTTAATGCTGGATTATTTACAAATATTTGGAGATAGCAGAAAGCTTAGACACTCACTTTGAAAAATTCATCGAAGGAGTACATTGGCCTCGCATTAGCCATTCGCTTAGTTGACTCTTAAAAATTTTGGACACTCAAGAAATTTTGTTTCCTGAAAAACCATTGTACATCCTCATATCCAACATAAAACAGTTCTTCATTTTTCTGAGCCTATAAAATAGGGAAGATGTAATGTTGTGCATTTTGACGGTAGTTGGGATGGGTCCAGCATCGAACGAAGGTACGGTATTGGACTTCTGCGAATGGAAAAACTTCGTTAAGATGTGAAAAATAGACTTTTCTTTTGTAAATCTCCATGAGGCAACGTACTATGTTTGTAATTTGACATTTGCTATGATAACTCGGTAAATATATGTGATATAATCATGAGAGAGGGCACAAGGGCTTAACGTTTTTTTTTTTTTTTTGCTTTTAGCGAATTTCCCCTATAGGGAAGAAGCTATTTCCGTAGTCGGCATGGTAAGACCTAAATCCGGGACCATGATAACTTTTCGTTTTGAGGTCCCCAGACCCCAAAAACACCATTCGTTCGAAACTGTAATATATATATTGATATTTACTCAAAAAACAATTTGTTGCCAAAGTTTCCTATAGCAGCAAACCTGCTTACTCAGCCCATGTTAATCTTATGGATAATAATTAAATGCTATGTCTCCCTTAATAATGAACATAAATTAATAAAAACTGGTATACGACTTCACCTAGTTGAGTTATATTGATATTACCATAAAACCCCATTTTCTGTGTTCCTTGATGCAGTAAACCTACGTACTCAGCCCCAATGTTATTCTTATGGAGAATAATTAAAATTGTA
Source organism: Allygus modestus (assembly GCA_963675035.1). NCBI lineage: Eukaryota > Metazoa > Arthropoda > Insecta > Hemiptera > Cicadellidae > Allygus > Allygus modestus. The sequence goes on from OY776111.1 coordinate 5,816,321, forward strand.
TATATCGCTTATTTGTGAATAAGCGATATGTACTCCAATGTTAACTCCAATGTTAATTTTGTTAACTTTTCATTTTTTTTTTACATTATTTGATTGTTCCTGGGGACGAGGCCTATCTAGACTTATTTTTATCCCAGAAATTAGTTATTTCGAACATTTCAAGGAAATCGTTGGAGCCGTTTTTGAGATCAGTGTCGCAAGCAAGCAAGCAAACCTTACTCATATTATAGGATAGGATAGGATTATTAACATGTGGTTTCCTGAGAGCAGAGATTAAAAGATTTGAGTGAATATTACATATATACGGGTAGTAAAATAAATCAAAGAGACATTGAGCTATAAATAACAACTGGAGTGACCTTACAAATGTAGAAAAGAGGCAAATGATTTATACAAATCTGATTATCAGTAGGGGGAAGTGGTGAAATATTACTCCAAGTCATCTAAACAAACTGACTGGCCTTCCCCCGAGCAAAGCTCAGCCTCCGAGGTACTATTATTATAATATAAATATTTCATCCGAGGCGTGACGAGTAGTGACGAGAGCGGGGCGCCCGCGAGGGGCAGTCACTACAGAACCGGCTCAGGAGCTACCAGAGGGTCGTTCCTGTCATAACGGTTGATCCTTCATTACCACTATCCGTCCTTGATGCCTGGGAAAACGAGGAAGTGAATGGTGTTATTGTACAGAATATAATCAAGAGGGGCTCTAGTCTTCTACTTCTACCTATAGCTCCCGTGAGACCAAGCAATGCATAAACTCTCAAGGGCCGGCCCACCACAACGGATTACCAGAAATCGTTGATTTATGGTTATTTTTAAAGAACAAAAAATCTAGCGATTTTAGTGGGCAGAATTTTGATGACAGAAATAGTACACGCATCAAACGTTAAAAGTTTTTGAATAGTTTTGAACGATTGTTATTTGTCATACTGAGATTTTGCTCACAGAAATTCGCTAGGTATATTTTTACTTTCTCCCTCTATACATAGTATATGGAGAAAGCATTGTTTTCGTTAAAATTTTCAAATTTGAGTTGTTGTGGAAATATTCGTTTTGGTGCTCCCTGAACCCAAAAAAGTTGTTTTTACGTGATGTATATCTGTCTGTCTGTCTGTGTGTCTATCTGTCTGTCTGTCTGTCTGTCTGTCTGTCTGTGTGTCTGTGTGTCTGTGTGTCTGTGTGTCTCTGTGTACAGAGCTAGAGCCCTAACCAATGGACCGATTTTTATGAATTTTGGTATGTAGGTACTAATTCTCGATACCTCCAGGCATTTGTTAATTTTTTTAATTTTTGATTTTTAAGGGTAATTATCCCCAAAAAAAAAACATGAAAAATCCTAATTTCTCAAAAACGGCTCTAATGATTTTGATTAAACTTTAGTGGTTTGTAAAGCTTTAGGATTCCAACAAAATTACACCACCCGCGTTTCTGTAAAAATTCTAATTCAGAAATTACAAGACTTAAAACATAAAAAATTCAGTTTTTTTGATTTTTCATAAGAAAACATAAATGTTAAAAAAGATTACTGTTCACCATTAAATAGAGCTCAAACAAATAAATAAAGTAGTATTTAGAATTACTATTCTACGATTGCTAGTTGCAGAGAAAATTAAAATTTTAATTTAGCTGTAAACACAGTACTTTGTCCAATGTTATTCTTATGGGAGATACAAAAATTACTATTTCCCTCTTATTTACTGATTAATTTCATTAAAAATTGATAAGCAGGTCGGTAGCATTGACCAACAGAGGATGTTCAAATGTGTTGCCCCTTATAACCCTGAGGGAGGGGGGACAAGGGGGCATTTCCCCTCTCAAAACCACTGTGTGTAGCAATGGATTCTATAGTGCCTCCCAAAACGGGATTTGGGTGAATATTTTTGAAAACAAACTATTTTAGACAATTTTCTGTACATTTATCTGTACTTCATATTCTATATTTAGTAAATAACAAATGTTTTATTAAAGTTTGGCTAAAAGGGAGAAAGTATGTGTCAGTTTCCTGATTCCGTTTATTACTCTTTAAAACGAGTCATAACTCAACGATATCGGGTAATCTGTTGAGGAAGGCCAGACTTTGAAAGTCAACGTTATCGGGTAATCTGTTGAGGAAGGCCAGACTTTGAAAGTCAACGTTATCGGGTAATCTGTTGAGGAAGGCCAGACTTTGAAAGTCAACGTTATCGGGTAATCTGTTGAGGAAGGCCAGACTTTGAAAGTCAACGTTATCGGGTAATCTGTTGAGGAAGGCCAGACTTTGAAAGTCAACGTTATCGGGTAATCTGTTGAGGAAGGCCAGACTTTGAAAGTCAACGTTATTGGGGAAGCAGGTAGAAACGTCAAATATGTCGAGGCTGGAGTGCTCTCTTAAATATGTTTTTTCTTTCTATGTAAAATCCTCATGGAGTGGGTATAACATTTTAGTGGAAACACCCCTGTAGGCTTCTCTTAACTTAAGCTAAAAGAACCATATACTGTAATGATGTAATTACCAAACCATAGAGAGTCACGTCTTCTATTTAAGGATGCTTTAAAAATACCGTTAGAATAAATTTGACCTGACAACTGCACATATTATCCAGTAAGTCGTTTTTAGAGTCACGGTTTCATAACTAAAGTAACAAAATTATGTCGGTTATATTTTTTACATTGCTATCCCCGACTTTCCTATATCGTCTCCGGACATAAGAAAATATTGAACATATTAAAAAACCTACACAATTGTTTTAAATGTAATTTATAAATTGATTTGTAAAAAATCAACTAGACAAACTATTTTGTTGTCTGAAGTATCAGTTGAACGAGCGATCGAGTTACAAAGAAAAGCTACACCAAATTTAAAGAATCATGAAATTATAAACTTGAAATAGAAGAATTCTAAATTTAAAGTTTTTTTTAGAAAACATAATAAGAATACAAAAATATAACACCGCTTATAGCTTGTATTGCGCTATTGCTTACTACCTATATACCAGTTGTTTAGGGAATTTTAAGTACTGTGCAAAGAATTGACCTTGCTTTACATTAAAAAGGTGTAATGTTTTTGTATAAATGGTGATGAATATATAATCCAACATTTAAATGGAGTTTCATGGCTTATTATAAAAACAATTGTAATATAAATCCTTCATGAACAATTTCCATACAATAATGATGCACGTTCCGCATTCAAATAAAAAACACAGACATTATTGCGTTTGCGTTTCATGAAAACGTTTGAAGCAACCTCATTGGTTTAATCTTTTTTGTCAAGGAAAGCAACAGATTGAAGTTAAGTAAGAAGTAAGCAGCTGTTGAGTGTTGAGTATTGACTCAATTGTGTGCAAACAGCTGATAATGTGCTCAGCTAACTATATTTGTCAAACAGCTGACTTATCTGAGACAGCTGATTGGCTGCAGACAGACTTCCAGCAAGTTAGTCAGGAGGTTTTTTACCCATCGCACTCGCTACCATGGTATGGCTTGGTCGATAAATTTTAAATTGCAACTGAATAAATAAAGGCCAGACGATTTCCGATGTAATACTTACTTTTACCGTTTTTCCAGTCAATTTATTAAATTAAAATAGTGGGTGCCCGTCAAAATTCGACGACTACAATGTTAAGGTTGAGGAATCTCACGGTATACCCTGTATGATCAATCACCAAAAATGAAATACCTGCAGTTTTAAATATATACCTACTGAAAATATTACAAATTATGACAATGCAACTTTACATTTGACACGATACAGTTAAAAATTCACAAATTCATACAACTAAATACAGCTGTTTTATTGTTAACAAGGCCGTGGGGTTTGCATTGATCCAAGAACTGTGGGTCAGAAATGGTAGAATTGCAGGATTTGGGGCCGTAAAATCTCTGGCAGTTCTGTCAATCCAAGAACCTGCATTTGGGTCAGAAATGGATTTGCTTGCTCTCCGGTTCTTGAATTCTGTTCCAGGGATGTCACCACGATGAGGACGGTGTGCGGATCTTCTGGAAGACCCATCCTGATGGCATCAGTCTACTTGCTGGGAGACTCCGGGATGGTGCCGCCGGTGGAGATGGGTGGGCTGGTGGACCATGCGGCTTCCTCACGGGTCGACATGATGGTGGGGTGTGACTCCAACTCCCACAACTCCAGTGGGTTGTTGATTGCCAATGATGGCTTCGAGCCAACTTTTGGGAGTCACGTTGGTCAGTCAGTCATATATCTCACACTGGTCTCTGAGGGGCTACAGGAGGGGATACTGGGTTGGCAGGTATCCCTGGAAACCACAGGTAGTCTCTGTCTGATCACAGGCACATCCTCTTCAAGGTAGGTGACTTTTCTCCTGAAATCTTTTCTCTCAGAAACCCTAAGAAGGTGGATTGGGCCTCCTTCAAAGACAAACTGAGGAGAAATTGAATCTTCAGACCCCTCTGGTCAGGGATATTGTTAAGCTGGGTCGGGCCGCGGTTATCCTTGGCGGGGCCATCGTCTCCTCCTTTGAGGAATATTGTCCGCCGTCGAGGTGGAGGCGCTGTAAGTGGTCAAGTTCGTGGAACTCTGAGCTCGCCAACCTGAGGAAAAGGATAAGAGCTCTCTTCAGGAGGGCAAAATCCTCGAACAACTGGGATCGGGATCACGAGATACTGACCAAATACAATCTCGCCGTCAGGAGGGACAAAAGGGGATAAAAGGTGTTCCTGGACAGCTTCTGCAACAATGTGGGGAGCATGAGGGAGACCTCCAGGCTCCATAAACTAATAGTAAGGGGCAGATCATCTGAATTGGGCTCTTTTGAAAGGCCTGATGGGGTGATTATGTGTACACCAACAATTTGTCTTTAATCTTTGTATACCCTTTTTGTTTGAATATCCCCTTATTAAATAATTTTTCTCCTATTTTAAACTGTATTTTTATTTTAATAAAGGAATCACCTCACCTATCAACACGTGTTATTTCGTTTTTGGGAATTTACTATAAATTTCCTGGTCCTCCACCTATGTTAATCTCCCTGAGCTAACCGAATCCCCAACTCACCATTACCAACAATGAGTTTTAAACAAAGAATCGCATCAGTTTATTATTGATCATCTGTTAAGAATATCATAATGCCAGAAAACAACAAGCAAATTTATACAGAAAATTAAAACAGTAGTAATTGTTTTCTAACTCTTCTTATTGAAACTAATATTACTATTTAGCTACTACTGACAATTGAATAATTTGATGTTTAAAATATGTTTGCAATGCTATATCGATTAGACAGGAACATGTGTGTTGTACCGGCACCGAATGTTTATGTTGTGTGGAAGGTGCAATGTACAGGGTATCGGCCACTGTTCCCACCTCAATTGGCAGTCTCGAGCAGGAAATGTCACAATGAACCAATTGGGGCCCAAGGCCTGCACCGTCTTATGTCAATCAAACCTTCCACAGACTGACATATTTAATGTCAATCGCTTATTAGTATGTTTAATGTGCTTTGTTGGTAGCTAAAAGAGATGTACTCTTTCTTACATTTTTAACAAATTCGAATTTGTTGGTAAACCTTATCTCTGCTTCATGAAGGTTTTAGATAAGATGACACATGTTTATAGATCAGATGAAGGGCGAAGGTGAAAGAACAAGTTAGGCATAAAAAAGGTTTTAAAAGGGCAAAATATTGGTGCAACATATTTGACTCCCTTGTGTATTAAAATACCCCCGTTGCAGCAAACCTGCAGACTCAGCGAATTTCAAATGGTACTTCACTACGTCAAGAAGCCACTGACCAACTTTAATCAAACCATATTCATAAATAACCTAAATAAGACATTTGATTTATTCTCCATAATGAAAACATCAGGACTGAGTATGCAGGTTTGCTGCATCAAGGACAAAAAAAATCTGGTTTTTATGCAAAATAAAATAGATCACTATCAGACAAAGCAACATTCCAAATTTTACCAAGTTGTGTTCATAAACAAGAAATATATCACATGTTTCTTATTCTCCATATATATATATATATATATGTGTGTGTGTGTGTCCCTAGGCACGATAACTTTTGTAAATATGGTCCGATCTTGATGAAATTTGGTATAAACGTGCAAGGCAGCATCTATTTTCATGAGTTCGAAAACCTGACAGGTCGCTCTATTTTAAGGCGGGTTTTTTACCCCAAAAATAGGTTTTTTTGAACTTTAGACAATTCTTTTTAAAGCCAAACTCAAGTTTACACTGTTGGATTTAACTTAAAAAAAGAAACAATTTCGTATTTTTATCATTGCTGTACATCAATTGGTTACCGAGATATTGAAAGTACTAATCACAGTACATTGTCAAATGTTAATCTTAAGGAGAGTAAGTACAATTTGATATCTCGCTTATTAAAGAGCATATATTGATGAAACTTAGTATGTGGCTTCATATGGTTGGAGTTTACAGATATTTGCATACAAAACCCATTTTTTGTCATCTCCATGGCAGCGAGTGCCATGTGTTCAGTGTCGAGTGTGAATGCAGAATTAATTATGTGAGTTTTTAGAAGAATTATCTTTGGTTTAAATCTAAAGGAACTATATAATTCTGTTACTAAGTACTCATATTTTTGCTTATTTTAAATATCCACATTAATACTCAGTTTTATTGTGTTTTAATTTTTTTTCCTGTTTTTAAGTTACATAACCTTACTCTGGTTTTATTCTTCTGTTTGTTTATCTTTTTGTTTACAATCCCTAATCTTTGTTTAAAAGAAATTTACTATGACTGGCTGTTCCAGTAATATGTCTGACCATGACTATTGTTCGTTTTCTAATCCTAAACAACAACAAAATGTTAACGAAAGCGTTGACAATCAGAGCCAATTAAAAATAATTCCTAAATTTGATTTTGGCGCGGATAAACAACTTGATGGTGTCTGGCAGACTGTGCCTGGTACTAAAAGGAATCAACTAATTGTCAACCCTCCAATTTCAAAGAAAGCCCGTCAATTATCTTCTGCTAACACAGTTGAAACACAAAATATGTTCCAACCCCTCAATGAGACACAAAACATGGATGAATCTAATCCTGATCTATCGGATAAAAAGGAGGTTAAGCCTCCACCGATATTTATACCTGATATTACAAATATTAAACAAATGATCTCATCAATCGAATCTGTAATTTCAAAGAACGAGTACACATATAAATGCCTTAGTGAAAATAAAGTAAAAATCTGTCCTTCGACTATAAGCTCATACCGACTTTTAGTTCACAAACTGACTGAACTTAAAGTTAGTTTTCATACTTTCCAAGTCAAACAAGACAGAGCTTATAGAGTTGTTCTTAAAAATATGCATTTTTCGACGGACTTGAATGACTTAAAACTGTCTATAGAGGAAAGTGGTCATAAAGTGCGTAACATTGCAAACATTAAGCACTTTAAAACCAAAGCCCCTCTGTCAATGTTTTTTGTGGATCTTGAACCTAGTGACAACAACAAAGAGATATATAAGACCCAATACCTATTAAACGCCAAGATTGTCTTTGAACCCCCTAGGAAAAAATCTGAAACCTGCGTACTCAGCAGCTGTAATGTTATTCTTATGGAGAATAAGAAACATGTGATATCTTTCTTGTTTATGTACATAAATTGGTAAAAATTGGAATGTAGCTTTATCTGTGGGATCTATTTATATTTGCATAATGCAGCAAACTTGCATACTCAGTCCTAATGTTTTTTTTATGGAGAATAAATCAAATGTCATATCTCGCTTATTTATGAATATGCTTTGGTGAAAATTGGTAAGTGGCTTTATGATTTAGTGAAGTACCATTTGAAATTCGCTGCGTATGCAGGTTTGCTGCAACGAGGGTATTTTAAATTTGTTGTCATGAAATAACAAGCACCGATTTAATTTAACTAGTAAGAATATAAGTTTGTTTATAATTTCTACCTGTGTTTAAAAGATTAGATATCATTAAATAAAGAATTTAGGGAGAGTGGGGGAGGGAGAGTGGAGGAAGAGAGAGAGAGAGAGGAAGAGAGATAAATCATATTTAATACAAATAATCTGACTACAGCCTGAAATTCCATGATAGCTAATGGATCCTGTACACAAAAAATATGTTACATATTTTATAAATGGATAGCATAGCCAAGAGGCACGTTCCACATGAATCATTAACCAAGCCACGTTGACTTCAGATAATTGAGAATGAACTGTATAGATAAAACTATTAAAATGTGCTCTGCAGAATAAGACAATAAACTAGTATGCATCACCATTCAAAAGGATAGAAGAGAGTGCCACTTGCAACAAATGCAGCAATGAATCAATCCTAATTACTTTAAAACCTCAGTCAGACCGACTGATTGCAGCTCTCATTGTTCTCCAAGTTGTACATTACCTACGACAACCATTCTTTGAATTTTTATAGTTTTAATAAGGAAAATCTAGGGAAAATGAAACGTTTACCGTCAAGCAAGTGATAGTAACAGAAGAAACCAAATGTACAAAATAACTCTAATTCAAATGGCCTTCTGGAATGCTAAGTCGGAATCAAAATCACAACGCAAAATAAATAAAGAGGTAAATGAAATAGTAAAGGGGTAAATGAAGTTGTACAGGGGTAAATTAAGTTATAAAGGGGTAAATGAAGTTGTAAAGGGATAAATGAAGTTTTTTTTGACAATAGGTTATATGGGTACCATTATCTGTTATTTTTTATTCACAAAAATTGTAGATTTTGAATTTCAGTTCTTAAAGTCACATATTTATAAAGTATTTTAACAACATTTTCAAGTTCCAATAATAGTAAATTGTAATAAAAACAATTTCAAACGTCATTTTGCTTACCGTTCAAAGAAGGATTGCCCTTTTTAGGATAATTTTGATTGGCTTCAAGATCTTTTTTGGGTCAACAGTCTTTTAGAAAAATTTAAGATAGTCTGAAGTCTCATCTTGGGGAAACATAATATTTCTTCCTAATGACAAAACTATTCCGACTGGTCAAGTCCAAACTAGTTTTTGTTGCAGACATCTGTCAAATGAATAAACAATGAATTCACTATACAAACTGGTATTATTTAATTTTAAAACTTTCGTCTGATTTTTCCTTGATTTACTCCTACTAATTGCTTTTTTTTTCATCCTAGTTTCACTGCTCACATTCGATGCCCTGAACCATTCTGAACCCATGAGCACGTACCTGTGCCCGTACCCATGTACCTGTTTACTGAGCGTAAAGATGTAAATGGAGCAAAGTCACGAAAAGACAAAGTATTTGGGGTGTTAATCTTCTTAGCGCAGGGTCTCGGGTCTTGGTTTGTCTGTTTTAGCTTTAGCGCATGTTGTCTAAGTCAACCTTCATTCCTGTGACCTTTTACTTTATTAAAATTTTCAAAAAGTATTATTTATTTTTATTTACTTCCATGCACCTCAAGAACACCTTATTAGCACATTTGCTCATGGGAAGGACAGTAACAGAATGAAATACATAATTCTAAAATCACCTTTATGAACACTAGAAACAGTTTGTTACTAGGTGTGATAATAGATGAGCCCAATATATCTTGCAGACATTTAACTGACCTCAGAAAGTTTGGATATTGTGAGTAAAGTGTTAAAATACTTGTATAGGCACCTCCCCACCCCCCTTATGACCCTTTAACAATACTTGACTGGATTATGCAGTGCACTTTCCAGGTACTGTAACTTTTACTCAAAATCTAATTTGATCTGGAGACTGAGCGAGAAAACTAAAGTTGAAGATCACCCACAAGGCAAATAAATTGTTTACCACCTCTATGGAATACTTTTTTCCAAGCTTAATCAATCCCGAATAATGATGGTGTGCTCCAGACGACTATAGTCAAATTTGTAGCCGCAAGAAGCAATACAATCAAAATTTGTGAGTTTACATAACAGAATATAAATATCTCCCATCTACGTACACATAGTTTATACCTTAGACAAATTAGTTGCTTTATTGTTTAGAAGAGGTTTTACTCTTTGAGCCCCGTACTATCTTTTGCACAAATGGAAAGGTTCAAACTTGTTATTTTTGTTAATAATTTGGACGCTTGAATGCCTTTAATCGTAAAAAAACATGCTTCCGGTGGACACGGACAACACAGTAAGCAAAGGTGAAAAATAGCAAAACCCCTGATCAGATGCGCAGCTCACAAAGAATCCACCCATATTGTTAACTTGGACCCGTGCCATCCACCTTATGGCTTATGGTTCGCCCTCTCCTTCAACTCTGCCAGACAGGTGAACTCTCATTGATTTACACATAATAACCACTGACTGACGCGGGATTCAACCCTCAATCCAAGTGCTTCTCCCTGGCCGGGAGGATAATGCCTTAGTCTGCTCGGCCACCATCAGGCATTGCAAGCTAGGAGCTACGGTCGGATTAGTTCTATTCCTGTTTACCAGGTGACACCACATGTCGGACTCAGACTGTATTCAATACTTCAAGCGGTATGTTTGCTTACACCAATAACCACGATTTTATGTATCAGCCACAAATGATGATATATTGGCTCTCCGGGTTCAAATTTTAGTTAGCTTCTCCTCGTTGTCATGAACGGCTTCATCACTCAGGCGGCGTACGCCCAGTCCAAGGCGGCCTAGTTCATGTTCACCCTGCACCTGGACAAGCGGCTGCGGAGTGTCGGCTCCCTGATGACTGGTGGCCCCTCTGTTTCTCGGTTCCAGGGACAGCTTCATCACCCAGCGTACGCCCAATCCAAGGCGGTCGAGCTCATGTTCACCCTGCACCTGGACGAGCGGCTGCGGAGTGTCAGTTCCCTGATAACTGGAGGCCCCTCTGTTTCTCGGTTCCAGGGACAGCTTCATCACCCAGGCGGCGTACGCCCAGTCCAAGGCGGCCTAGTTCATGTTCACCCTGCACCTGGACAAGCGGCTGCGGAGTGTCGGCTCCCTGATGACTGGTGGCCCCTCTGTTTCTCGGTTCCAGGGACAGCTTCATCACCCAGCGTACGCCCAATCCAAGGCGGTCGAGCTCATGTTCACCCTGCACCTGGACGAGCGGCTGCGGAGTGTCAGTTCCCTGATAACTGGAGGCCCCTCTGTTTCTCGGTTCCAGGGACAGCTTCATCACCCAGGCGGCGTACGCCCAGTCCAAGGCGGCCTAGTTCATGTTCACCCTGCACCTGGACAAGCGGCTGCGGAGTGTCGGCTCCCTGATGACTGGTGGCCCCTCTGTTTCTCGGTTCCAGGGACAGCTTCATCACCCAGCGTACGCCCAATCCAAGGCGGTCGAGCTCATGTTCACCCTGCACCTGGACGAGCGGCTGCGGAGTGTCAGTTCCCTGATAACTGGAGGCCCCTCTGTTTCTCGGTTCCAGGGACAGCTTCATCACCCAGCGTACGCCCAATCCAAGGCGGCCTAGCTCATGTTCATCCTGCACCTGGACGAGCGGCTGCGGAGTGTCAGTTCCCTCATAACTGGAGGCCCCTCTGTTTCTCGGTTCCAGGGACAGCTTCATCACCCAGCGTACGCCCAATCCAAGGCGGCCTAGCTCATGTTCACCCTGCACCTGGACGAGCGGCTGCGGAGTGTCAGTTCCCTGATAACTGGAGGCCCCTCTGTTTCTCGGTTCCAGGGACAGCTTCATCACCCAGCGTACGCCCAATCCAAGGCGGCCTAGCTCATGTTCACCCTGCACCTGGACGAGCGGCTGCGGAGTGTCAGTTCCCTGATAACTGGAGGCCCCTCTGTTTCTCGGTTCCAGGGACAGCTTCATCACCCAGGCGGCGTACGCCCAGTCCAAGGCGGCCTAGTTCATGTTCACCCTGCACCTGGACAAGCGGCTGCGGAGTGTCGGCTCCCTGATGACTGGTGGCCCCTCTGTTTCTCGGTTCCAGGGACAGCTTCATCACCCAGCGTACGCCCAATCCAAGGCGGCCGAGCTCATGTTCACCCTGCACCTGGACGAGCGGCTGCGGAGTGTCAGTTCCCTGATAACTGGAGGCCCCTCTGTTTCTCGGTTCCAGGGACAGCTTCATCACCCAGCGTACGCCCAATCCAAGGCGGCTTAGCTCATGTTCACCCTGCACCTGGACGAGCGGCTGCGGAGTGTCAGTTCCCTCATAACTGGAGGCCCCTCTGTTTCTCGGTTCCAGGGACAGCTTCATCACCCAGCGTACACCCAATCCAAGGCGGCCTAGCTCATGTTCACCCTGCACCTGGACGAGCGGCTGCGGAGTGTCAGTTCCCTGATAACTGGAGGCCCCTCTGTTTCTCGGTTCCAGGGACAGCTTCATCACCCAGCGCACGCCCAATCCAAGGCAGCCTAGCTCATGTTCACCCTGCACCTGGACGAGCGGCTGTGGAGTGTTGGCTCCCTGATAACTGGAGGCCCCTCTTAACTTTTTCTCGGTTCCAAGGGGCCTATTTTTGAATAGGGTGAGTGGTGAGTAGGTGAGTCACTCAAACCACTGTTTTTTTTATTTTGAGACCAACAAATAAAAGTACAGATATTATTTAGGTAACCGTTTGGTTAATTACATCCAACCACCCAAAATTTATATTAGTATTTTCAGTGAATGTTTATATTTAACATTGATAGATTTACTATAGACATTTTTACTGAATAAGTCACCAACTCAACCATTTCTACTCACCAGGCAAAACGCTGGTGACTGAAAATGGGTGAGTTGACCGGAAATAACCTTCTTCTTCTTCATGTTGGAAGGAAATGACAGAAGGAAACAATAGTAAACTGCTTAACTAGGTTGTGTTTACTTGCCAATACAAATTTGTAAATACACTTGAAAACATACCATGGCATGAATGATAAACACATTGCTAAACATAACGACACGATTTCATGAAGTACAAAAATCAAGTATAAATTACCATTCGGGTAGATTAACTTAAGACTATTGCCTAAAATGAATTCTCTTTACAAACAAGTTTTATTACCATATACTCCTTTATCATTCGTAGCTCGTAGCCCGTTAATAATTGTTTCCATTTGAGAGATTTTTTACTAGATTAAGGGATATTCAGCTTCCTAAGAATCAAAAATGAGGTGGAAAAACTATGAACAACTAGGCCTAAACAAAATGTTTGGATAATTTTAAATTTTCCTTGGCGAATTTTCTCTAAAGTTTATGAGTTCTTAATTTAAAACTGACTTGCAAATACGTTGTGATAGGGTGTTACAATGTATAACCAGTGGTTTTTAAATTATTGTGCCCGACACTATAGCACAGGCAGATATTATGGACATCTGCGGCATCGTGGAGGTGAAGCGATCATTTAATATATTAATTAGTTTTTGAGTAAAAATGCATTAAGAGTATGATTGCAAATGTAGAGAGTTTTATGAAAACTACACATCAATTAATTTTATATTTGTATGAACTAAAACATAAAAATAAATCTTTGTATGAGCATATAATTTCCAAAATGAGGGTGTACTGTATTAAAACAACACTGATTCGGGGGATTAAAATAGTCTTAAAGTAGGAATTTTGGGGCTACAATGTTTTTATATTTTTAGGTTATATATATTCTAATTTTCAGTAGTTAATGCGTTGGTGTACAAATTATTGTTTAGTGAAGTATAAGTAGAGATTTTTTAGGTCTTTGTTGAAGGATTTTCTTGTCAGTAAATGTAGCATTGCTTTCAATACAAACACTTGTCGTTAACACCGACATTTCATTTACTGAACTGTGTTCATGTGAGTGAAATCATAATTCTTCATCATTCTGTTTATTATTTTTTAAATAAGAAAAAATGGCGATTTCTTAAATTTACTAATTCAGTAAATTTAATGCTTCCTTACATACAGTCATAAAATAACCGACTAAATGAGATAAACAGGATGTGGGTAAACCTGGGTGGCTGAGAAGGAAATAAGGTTATACTATGGGGGGCGGCAGATGCTACTAGCCCACTGGCAATACAAAGAAAAAGAGTAGAGACTCATCTGAAGAAGTCTCAAATGGATACGAAATATTAATTAATGTATGTGAAAATAAGTATATTCTTGTTGTTGTTCCTTCTTAACCAGTTGTTTCAGGTGAGCTGGCTGTGAAGCAGTGCGTCCCATCTTTTTTCAATAAACTTGATTCGCTCGAAGTGTTCAAGTTATGTCACCAAGACAAAACAGGATTGTTAAAAAATTCCAACCTTAAGGATTTAATCAAACTTTATTTAATATATAAAAAATAATGTGAAGGAATTAATAAACATAATAATAGTCATATATATGTAATAAGCATAACATATCACAATGATGCTGACAATATCGGTCACATTAGAGTATTCGCAGGCTAGCAAGTGTTAGCTCTGTCGTCGAGAATGTTGTAAGGCACTTGGGAGGGAGGGAGAGTCTTGTTGGAGCGGCGGTGAGCGTAGACCAGTCCGAGCGTCACGCCGAACAAGACCCACCCGAGAGAGCGGTAGAGCGTGGACCAGTCGGGGCGGTGGTCTTGGGCCCACTCCTTGACCCCGGACCACTTCCCCTGCACAGCCTCCCATCGCGGCGAGCACCGGGTGGCGGGGGCGGAGTCCACTGACCACTCCACACCGTCGCCGTCCACACACCTGCACGGAACAACTCTGTCAGCGGCGATCTACAGTTATAGTTAGAGTGTGCGAATCATGTTTTGGACATTTCTGCAGGTATTGGCCATCACTTGAGAAAAGCAAGTTTTGCACCTCGGGATCTTGAATCTGATCCCGGCATCGGGTGAGGAGCGCCTAGAACATAAAACTAGTGGCACAATCCAGGCAAAGCTGGAATAAACACAAACAAATTTAAACAGACAACTGCAATAACAGTAAAAATTAAAATAAAACCAAATAATAACAGTCAAAATGAAAATAAAACCAAATAATAACAGTCAAAATTAAAATAAAACCTAAAATCAGGAAAGCCAGGATCTTATGCAGGACATGATCAAGGACTGCACAGTGTGGCAACTTGCGTAAGAAAAGTTTGGTTAGGCACTCACGCAGAACATCATGGCACAAGGACAACACAGCGTGGCATGTTGAACAAGACAATGCTTTGGTTAGGCACTCATGCAGAACATCGTGGCACAAGGAATGCATGGCGTGGCAACTTGTGCAACACAATGGTTTGGTTAGGAACTCATGCTGAACATCATGGCACAAGGACTGCAAAGCGTGGAAACTTGTGAAAGACAATGGTTTGGTTAGGCACTCATGCAGAACATCATGGCACAAGGACTGCAGAGCGTGGAAACTTGTGAAAGACAATGGTTTGGTTAGGAACTCATGCAGAACATCAAGGCACAAGGACTGCAGAGCGTGAAAACTTGTGAAAGACAATGGTTTGGTTAGGCACTCATGCAGAACATCATGGCACAAGGACTGCACAGCGTGGCAACTTGTGAAAGACAATGGTTTGGTTAGGAACTCATGCAGAACATCAAGGCACAAGGACTGCACGGTGTGGCAACTTGTGAAAGACAATGGTTTGGTTAGGCACTCATGCAGAACATCGTGGCACAAGGAATGCACGGCGTGGCAACTTGTGCAACACAATGGTTTGGTTAGGAACTCATGCAGAACATCAAGGCACAAGGACTGCACGGCGTGGCAACTTGTGAAAGACAATGGTTTGGTTAGGCACTCATGCAGAACATCATGGCACAAGGACTGCAGAGCGTGGAAACTTGTGAAAGACAATGGTTTGGTTAGGAACTCATGCAGAACATCAAGGCACAAGGACTGCAGAGCGTGAAAACTTGTGAAAGACAATGGTTTGGTTAGGCACTCATGCAGAACATCATGGCACAAGGACTGCAGAGCGTGGCAACTTGTGAAAGACAATGGTTTGGTTAGGCACTCATGCAGAACATCGTGGCACAAGGAATGCACGACGTGGCAACTTGTGCAACACAATGGTTTGGTTAGCAACTCATGCTGAACATCATGGCACAAGGACTGCAAAGCGTGGAAACTTGTGAAAGACAATGGTTTGGTTAGGAACTCATGCAGAACATCAAGGCACAAGGACTGCACGGCGTGGCAACTTGTGAAAGACAATGGTTTGGTTAGGCACTCATGCAGAACATCATGGCACAAGGACTGCAGAGTGTGGAAACTTGTGAAAGACAATGGTTTGGTTAGGCACTCATGCAGAACATCATGGCACAAGGACTGCAGAGTGTGGAAACTTGTGAAAGACAATGTTTTGGTTCGGCACTTATGCAGAACGTCATGGCACAAGAACTGCAGAGCGTGGAAACTTGTGAAAGACAATGGTTTGGTTAGGAACTCATGCAGAAC
This sequence comes from Allygus modestus, assembly GCA_963675035.1. Taxonomy (NCBI): domain Eukaryota; kingdom Metazoa; phylum Arthropoda; class Insecta; order Hemiptera; family Cicadellidae; genus Allygus; species Allygus modestus. The sequence goes on from OY776111.1 coordinate 5,832,562, forward strand.
ATCAAGGCACAAGGACTGCACGGCGTGGCAACTTGTGAAAGACAATGGTTTGGTTAGGCACTCATGCAGAACATCATGGCACAAGGACTGCAGAGCGTGGAAACTTGTGAAAGACAATGGTTTGGTTAGGAACTCATGCAGAACATCAAGGCACAAGGACTGCACGGCGTGGCAACTTGTGAAAGACAATGGTTTGGTTTGGCACTCATGCAGAACATCATGGCACAAGGACTGCACAGCGTGGCAACTTGCGCAAGACAATGGTTTGGTTAGGAACAAATACAGAACATAATTGCACATGGACTGCACAGCGTGGCAACTTGCGCAAGACAATGGTTTGGTTATAATTAAATTGAAAATTGACTACTTTGGACAACGTAAGAACTTGTTGACATTGTTTGATTTAATTTAATTTATAAGTTTATTTTATAATCATAATTTGTGACCCTATTCAAAACATGTAATGTGTTACTTATTGAATAAAGAATATTTTATTGATTGATATCCATTTAATTTTGACTGCTTTTACAGATCACTCTTTTAGCTTTTTTCCCAGCTTCATCTGGAGTGTGCCAATAATTTAATGTTCTAGATCTTCTTCTCTCCCGATGACAGGTTTAGATCTCAGATCCCGAAACCTTGTGAGACTTGTTTTTCTTAAACACTGATGGTGAATATCTGCATTAATTTCTTAACTAACATAAACTCCCCATCATCAACAATTAATTTCAAAAAATGAAATAATTTTTTGACCGAGGCTCATTTGGAGTTGCCATATTTGAGTAGGAGAATTCACGAGTTTTTACCGTAGGTATCCATTGATTTAGATGTTTTTAAATAATACTGGGATACGGCTTCCATTTCTTATGACATTTCATTGAGTAAAGCCTCTGAACTGATCATTATTTGTTATTACCTTTTCAGTCCTTGTTTTTTTCCAGTTGGAAATCCAAATGTCAAGCCCGAAAACTCATCTTTGGTCCTTGAAATAAATTTTCCAAGTTTAAAATGTTTTAACGCATTACCCCAATAGGGAAGAAGCTATTACCGTAGGTCTCATGGTAAGACTTTAGCCCGAGACCATGATAACTTTTCAATTTGAGGTCCCCAGATGCCAAAAACACCATTCGTTCAAATTTTTATAAATGTATATATAGATCCTATATGTGTGTGTCCGTAAGCACGATAACTCTAGTAAAAAAGGTCCGATTTTAATGAAATTTGGTACAAATGTGTAAAGTACCATTTATTTGAACGAGTTCGAAAACCAGACGGATCACACCATCCGAAGGGGGTTTTTTGGGGGTTTCCACGTGTAATTTTTATTTAAATAAAATTTTAATTTTAACATTGATATTCAGCATAAAAAACAAGCAATTTGGTATTTTGATCATTGCTCTACGTCAATTGGTTACTGAGATATTGATAGTGCTAAACGCAGTATGTTGTCTAATGTTATTCTTATGGAGAAAAAGAAAAATTGTATATCTCACTTATTTATTAAAATAAACTGACAAAATTTGGTATATGGCTTCATCTGGTTATGGTTTATTGTTGTTTGCACAAACAAAATTTTCGCCTATGGTTCCTGTAGCAGCAAACCTAGGTATTCGGTCCCCATGTTATTGTTATGGAAGATAATTAAAATGTTTATATCGCTTATTTATGAGTGTATATGGATGAAATTTGGTATGCGACTTCACTATGATGAGTTCTATTGATATTTGCATAAAAACCCATTATTTTGTGTTCCTTGTTGCAGAAAACCTGCGTGCTAAACCCCAATCTTATGGAGAATAATTAATATTTTAAATATCGCTTGTATGTGAATATATTTCTTATAAATCCTGTTAAGTTTTTTAATGTGTTATGTTATATATTCATTGGAAATTCGCTGAGTATGCAGTTTTGCTACGACGGGGGTATTTTGCTCTACCAACAGACATCCTTCACAAGGAAGGGGAAAAAACTATTAACTGGAAAATCTGTAGCAAGGACTGAAGTAAAGCTTTTGGGCTCAAAATCCATCCTTCCATATTTTAGCAAAATATCATAACAGACTTTGTGTTATGTATGTTAGTGTTAAGTGGTATGATTTTACCATCAACCAGAGATAATCGGTCAGTTAGAAGGGAACAATGTAATTATATTCACCTGTGACACAAAAATAGGAATTTTACACTTATATATAAATATTTTTACAATATTAATTGAAATTCTTTGTTTTGAATTTTTACTTGCAAAAAGAACTAGATTTAAAAATTGTTTCAAATTATTTTGATTCGATTTTCAAAATATTTATTATTTTGCTAAATTTATGAAAATATTACTGCCAGTACTGCAGGTTGCTAGTATTGCAAAAATAATAGCAGTTTTATCATAACGTATATACTATATTCTGTTTAGAGTACAGATGTTCACTAATCCGGGACTTTGGCAATGCAGATTACTGAGCCGAAACAGCGAGAACAGCGGAAAATAGAGAGTCCGGGACTTTGGCAATGCCAGATTACTGAGCCGAAACAGCGAGAACAGCGGAAAATAGAGAGTCAGGGACTTTGGCAATGCCAGATTACTGAGCCGAAACAGCGAGAACAGCGGAAAATAGAGAGTCAGGGACTTTGGCAATGCCAGATTACTGAGCCGAAACAGCGAGAACAGCGGAAAATAGAGAGTCAGGGACTTTGGCAATGCCAGATTACTGAGCCGAAACAGCGAGAACAGCGGAAAATAGAGAGTCAGGGACTTTGGCAATGCCAGATTACTGAGCCGAAACAGCGAGAACAGCGGAAAATAGAGAGTCAGGGACTTTGGCAATGCCAGATTACTGAGCCGAAACAGCGAGAACAGCGGAAAATAGAGAGTCAGGGACTTTGGCAATGCCAGATTACTGAGCCGAAACAGCGAGAACAGCGGAAAATAGAGAGTCAAAGTTAATTATTAGTTTACGGGCCATTATTCCCGGTTTTATTGTGCTTTCACTGAATTCGGTAGTGATGGAAAATGTTGAAAATAAAACAACATTTCAATCAGAAAATAGATTTACAGTATTATATTTTACATACAGTACAGTTACTTCTGCTGATTACTCGCGAACTCTGCCGAACGTGCTCAAAAGGCCTAAACAAACAGTGTAGATTTTTTTTTATTTAGAACCCTTAGACTGATGCTGGATCATTGAAAGTGCCGGACTATCGGATGCCGGATTAGCAGGCTTGTACTGTACCATTCAACTGTTAAAGAGCAATTCTATGGATCTGTATCGGGCTGGAAATTTTCCAGACGATAAATGGTGAGGATAAAATACACTCTTACTGTTTAACAATCAATCGCTTATTACCGAATAATACAGACGAACGTAAATGAAAACGTTTAAACTTCCAAAATAAATTGTCAAACATTAAGAGCCAAATAATACTTACGTGACATTGGACTTGTCCACCACTTGCACCCTCCCCATGTCCAAGGTGTTCTTGAAGGCGCAGCCGCAGCGGAAGGTGTTCCCGCTCAGGGACACCTCCATCCGCGGTTGATAGGACCCGGAGAACTGGTACAGCCGCGGCGGCTCAGTCAGGGAGTTGTGGTCTAGGTGGAGCTGAGAACACAGAGAGTGATTGGCTATCCATACTTTAGTGAAAATCCTATGGAAAAGTGAACTATTAGAATGAACCGCACAGTAAAACTTAAGCCTGGGAGTTATTAAACATATTGTATATTGACTAAACAGAGTACATTGTCTTACGGGGGTTTTACATTAGAAAAGATTGTTATGAAATGGAAAATGTCTTTATTTAAGAGGCGAAGTTAGCACTGGCAAGTCGTCTCTACCACTTACTCGAACAAATCAAGTAATTATTTCCTGATTAATAATAAACCTTACTCTATAATTTTTTTATATTTACAAAAAAAAAAATAGAACAGTTAAAAGAATGTTATCATATGTTGTTCAGTTTGTCATATCTTTGTGTAGTTTTATCACCCCCAGTATCCCCACTTTCTATCCTGACTGGACCTTCTGCTAACCTTATAATGCACAACATTGTTTTCCCAGCACTGCAGGTAAATAGAACCAGGAGCATCAGAACAGCCAACAAATTGAATGTTTACAGATTTTCATAAAAATTGGAATAAGTCTATTTTTTAACACCGTTGTTTTAAAGCTTTTTTATGTGGAAATTGACTTCCCTCACGTCAGCGTGCTGCATGCAAACTCGTTCAAGATACAAACCAATTGCAAAGAACAACTGCTCAGTACATCGAGTGCAGGTTCCCCACCACCCCTTCCCTGCGCCGCCTTATTGTGAGCCGTGGCTGGGCAGCCACAAGTCTTGTTCTTCCAACGGCTGAAAAAATGGCGGCGCCAAACGAAAACCCCGCTTAGTGGGGCGGACCTGGTCTCTGGGCACGTCAGCCGTTTGGGCTCTTTGCGCTCCCCGTTGAAAGTTTTTTCAGAATCCGTCGAGTTGCAGAAGCCTGATGAGCTTCTCCCGAGGCAGACCATGGTGCCGAGATCCTCAGCCAGCTCATTGCAGTCAAAGAGCAGATGATACACGGTCTCTTCAGACTGCCTACCCTTGCTGCACGCTGGATCCCTGTTGGAAATGCCCATGCAGATGCTTCCTCAAGTGTCCATGTCTAGGGACAGCTCTGTGATTTGTTTGATGTCCCACCTACCTAAATGCAGGACGTGTGGCTAGAGAGTGAGCCGCCCCATATCCACCAGTACCTCTCACAGGCCCATGACGTGGTTGGGGCAGTACTCGGGGCATTGTTATCTGGATTCTGAATGTGCAAAATATTCAGCCTGCTGAAGTTTTTGGACAACCCCCAAAGAAGGTTGATAGTGGAAGTGCAATGAACAAGTCTTGAGTGTCATGTTTAATGAAGAAGAACCAGTTTGCACAACTAAGATCAGAGTGGCTGGCTAACACTCGATACAGATGATTTGAACGAAAGGGTTGGGGGAGAACGAGAATAGGCACTTGACTGTTAGCACATTACATAAATCCTTTCTAGGAATTACAAGATCTTGTTCATTGCACTTTCTCCCTGTTCATTTTTTAAGCCCTACTTAAACCGATAAGTAAATTTATATTTACTATATGTAGGATACAAAATACTATATTATGTACAGCAGCCTATACAGGAATCTATCTTCTAGTAAACTAACTTTTCCGAGTTGTTCACCCAAATCCCTTTCTTGGAGGCATTACAGAGCCATTTGCTATATACATTGATTTTAATAGGGGAAATCCTCCCCACTTTTTTGGGTTTGAGGAGTATCAAAACGAATAATCCCACCAAAAACACAAATTCAAAAATGTATATGAAAACAATCTACTGCCTACTATGTTTAGGGGAAGGACAAATTGCCTGAACCATAGTTGGCACTAAGGAGTGTTAATGGTTAGCTCTTTCAGTGCTAAGCTTTTAACACCTTCACTTTTGAATGACAAAACCAGGGTTTTACGAGGTGGGGCAAACTAAACTTAAAAACATAGTTCAACTGAGCTCCAAATAGCAGCACTGTCACATCAACAAAACACGAACCAGCGAGTGTGGCCCGTCGGTGTTTCAACTATGAGCAACACGGGTCTGAACTGAGTAGGACTTTGGTCCCTCAGCTCTTGTATATGACTCAAAGTGCCTTGAACCAGGCACTCTGCGACAAAAGTGTTAATAATTGTTCTCCAAAATTGCTATTAACGCATTTTAATCCAAAAGTGCTAGGACTGCAGTAGGAAGGAGTGTGGTACGCAAGAATTAATATTTTAAAAGTTGACCAAAGTCAATGTAAATCATCGATGTTTTCAAAGAATAGCCGAGACCACTGGTACACCCGGCAACTCACAGTCTCCAGGGAGAAGAGTTCCACGAGTGGGTCGTCCCACATCCGCTCCATGCCGTTGTGGGACAGGTTGAGCGTCCGCAGGCCGGTGAGGGAGGACAGGGGGGAGCTGCCGAGGTAGCGGAGGTTGTTGCCGCTCACGTCCAGGTGCCGCAGTGTCGCCAAGGTAGCCAGACTGGACGGCAGGTCTACCAACCGGTTGCCACTCAGGTCGAGCGACTCTATCGGCGGGTATTCCAGCGTGACTGAGCTGTCTTGGCTGGTCACGCCGCAGTGGGATAGGCTCAGTTTCTGTAATGCAAAAGTAGGGTTATACATTAAGATAGTCAGTTTTTAAGGAACATGTTTCGATTTCCCCTCCTGTTAAAAAGGAACCACCGAGAGGTTATTTATTATTGATCGTTTCAAAGAAAAAATAACCCGGTCGCAGCAAACCTGTGTACTCAGCGAATTTCAAATGAATATATATGTATGTCACTGCTACATTAAGCCTCTTACCGAGTTTCACCAAAATACATTTATAATTATCGATATATAACATTTGATTTATTCTCCTTAAGAATAACATTAGGTCTGAGTACGCAGGTTCGCTGCAGCAACGAACACAAAAATTGGGAAAATATTGATATAAAATCAACATGGTGAAGCTGCATACAGAGGTTTATAAATTTATGTTCATAATCGAGAGAGACGTAACATTTTACTATTTCTCCATAAGAGTAACATTAGAGCTGAGTACGCAGATTTGCTGCTATGGGAACCTTTGACAAAAATTTAGTTTTTGTGCAAATATCAATAAATAAGCTAAATATAAAATTTTACCAACTCTTCATATGAATATCATAGGACAACACAATGTGATGGTACTTTCAATATCTGAGTTATCAATTGAGTTAGAGCAGTAATTTACAATACTACAGTTACAACTTCTTCCCTGTAGGGGAAATTCGCTAAATATATATAGGCCTGTAATGTTTTGCGGGTCTTTGACTCACTAAACTAATTGTTTACAATCATAGTTGCACAATGAGTTACGGTGGGCGAGTAGTGTTTTTTTAAATCGAGACGAGTCGAGTCGAGTATTGAACCAAACTACTCGAGTATCGAGTCGAGTCAAGTAGTTCTTTAAAAATAAAAAACTCATTTTATTTTTTTATGAAAAACAATGTTTTTTACATGTTAAAATTAAATTATAAACATAAAATGTTATTGAATTATTAAAGTTATTATTTATTTTATTTTAACCTTTATTTCACCATGAATGAATAATGATTTAACCCATTGAGGTAGTAATTTTATTCTATTTGCAGTAGCCTATAACGGGAATTGATTGGTGCTGCACTCTAGTAGCAAAATATGTAACTAATGACCGCGGGCGTCTACGGTTCTATCCGCTAGGGGCGCGGACTGACTGAAAAACCTTAACCCTAGCCGTGGCCAAAGGTCGCCCGGCGACCATCGAAATCGTACCCTTGAAATGGCCAAGGTCGCCGGGCGACCATTAAGGTCCACAAATTTTCCAATGCTAAAAAGTAATTTATAATTAACTCGAAAGTGGACAAGTTATATACCATTTGAAAGATGACATTCTGAACTTTCATTTTATTATATAAATGAACCGTATAGCAGTTGTATAAGAACGTAACGACTATATAAAGTGAATGGTTTTTTAGTGCAAATCAATACCTGCAACTGACACGTCGAAATTCGTCAAACATGGCCTGGGACAAGATAACATAACTGGGGTAAATTTCGTGGTATGGAGTAGCGGGTGGTACCACTGGACAGCAGACGAGTTGCTGTACATTATCGTATTTATTATTTGAACGATACATTGATAACAAAGAGCATATGATTTTTATAAAACAGGTGTTTTTGCCAAAACTAACGAATGGCCAATGGTCGCCCGGCGACCATTATGAAGCGCTGTAAATATATATATAGGAAGTTTTATAACTAGTCAATAGTTGTGTCAAATTGTAGCAGAAGAAACGTAGAATAATTTTGTTTTGACAAATGGCAGCACTGGTCACTCTCACAACCTTCAGCAACGCAAGTAAATATCAGTTAGGCAGGTGTTTGGCCGATTCTTGCTGTTGTCAGATGAACCTCAAGTATAACTTACATCTTTGTAAGTGAATTTTTATCCGCGATTATTTCAGAAATTGTTCTAAATTCGGAGTTTATAGTGACAGTGTAGTGGTTGTGTGTTTATAACAGTAATCTTTATGCATAAATATTACTGGAAAGGGATAAATTAGTCAATTGGTGAAGTGAAAGTGAGTAATGTTTTTGTGTGTTGTAGCATAATGTTAGACGATTGTTAGGCCTATCATTCATAGTATCGCGTGTATATTTGTTTATATACATAAGACATATAAATAAAAATGTTTTTCCCATGTGTTATACTTTACTGTGTAGGGAATTGAATTTACTACAACATGTTTATAATATTTTTGGCCTAAGAAAATCTGTACAAGATTTTTGTACTTCAGTGGCTCGGAAATGTTTTTACGTAAATGCTAATTTTCTAGTTATTTGTATAGTAAACGGGTAATAATAATTTTTTTACTCCCCACAATATTACATATTTGTTTTCCTTAGTTCATAACCTAAAAAGATTTATGTACAATATTATTATAAAAAATTGCCTTACATGAGTTATCTCCGATTCACTAATTATTCGTCTTACTCGACGAAAGTTGCGATTTTTCGTATTTTATTACATAACACATGTACAAAAAATATTTTCCCCATGTGTTATACATTTCTATGTAGGGAATTGAATGTACTACAACATGTTTATAATATATTTGGCCTAAAAAAATCTTGACAAGATTTTTGTACTTCAATGTGTCGGAAATTTTTTTTACGTAAATGCTAATTTTCTAGTTATTTGTATAGTAAACGGGTAATAATAATTTTTGTACTCCCCACAATATTATATATTTGTTTTCCTTAGTTCATAACCTAAAGAAATATATATACAATATTATTATAAATAATTACCTTACATGAGTTATCTCCGATTCACTAATTATTCGTCTTACTCGACAAAAGTTGCGTATTTTCGTATTTTATTACATAACACATGTACAACAAAATATTTTCCCCATGTGTTATACATTTCTATGTAGGGAATTGGATTTACTACAAAATGTATATAATGGTTTTTACCTAAAAAATCTAATGTACAAATTACAAAACTTTACTTTTGAAATTTCAATCGAAAATTTTTGAATTTTTTATCTTTTTTTATTTTATAAAAAAGATAAATTTCCAGATTCATTTGTTTTATATATATTCAGATTCCCCTGGTCTTTCTGAATAAAATGAGTATGCATATTGATAGGTTTACTCCAAAATTGTAATTTATACGTATTTTTAAAAAAAGGTCTGCAAAATCGCCAAATCTGCTGGCCATTTCCCACTTCAACATTAGGCCACTGCTAGGGTTAATATCGCCGCCAGGCCTTTGGTCGTGTTAGCTGAGTTGGCTACGTCGTGGAAACACCTTGGCCAGGTGGTGATACAATGTTCGTGGGTTCGATTCCCGCACACGACCAAAACTGACCAGTTGTGCAACTCTCAATGAGTTAACCGGTCTGTGGCAACATTAGTCAGAGGGCCCAAGTAATACAAGTGGTGGCAGGCTTGCTTGGAAGTTGACGGGATCGGTTAATTCTTTGAGACTTTCACATGGTCAACACTGATTTTGCTAATTTTTACTTATGTCTACTGTGTGTGTGCCAATGTGACTCTCTAAACTCAAAGAAAACAATATTTTAATTAAAATACGCCATTAATCCATTTAAAAACACCAATTTTACATTCCAATTCACAGGTTAATAAAATTACAAGTAAGGAACGAGACCAGCTCGTATGTCTACGCCAATGGGTTAAATGAAAAATAATAAATATATACTGTTTTCAACAACAATAACAAACAAAAGACAAGTATTTCAAATATATATCCATACAACGATTTTGGGTTGGTTTATCAAACCCAGAACATTTGAACAAGAAAGTGATTTTTTCCCCCCGTCCCAAACACTCCCTGTGTCCCCTCTCTTACTTATCTTAACTCACAGGTACCGGTATCCAAAAACAACCCACCTGACATTGTCTCCTTTCACATGAGCTAAAAATAGATTTTAAGCTTATTAGTGAATTTCCTTTGGAAAGTGAACTATTAGCATGACCCGCACGGTGAAACTTAAGCCCGGGACCACCATAGAAGTTCCTAACGTGACCCCCTGAACACGTTTTGTTGGGTTTTTGGTTGGGTTTACTGATTTGAATAAAAACCCATTTTTTCCCCACGACAGCAAACCTGCATAATCAGCAGCTACAATGTTATTCTTATGGAGAATAATACACATGTGATATCTTGCTAGTTTATGAACATAAATTGGTAAAATTTGGAATGTTGCTTTATCTGGTGATAATCTAATTGTATTTACATCAAAATCAGATTCAGCTGTGATGCAGCAAACCTGCATACTCAGTCCTAATGTTTTTCTTATGGAGAATAAATAAAATATCATATTTCATTCTTATGGAGAATAAATAAAATATCATATTTCACTTATTTATGAATACGCTTTGATGAAAGTTAGTAGTGGCTTCATGACGTAGTGAAATAACATTTGAAGTTCGCTGAGTATGCAGGTTTGCTGCAACGGGGGTGTTATATTTTTTTTATTACTTAATTTGATTAATTTGTTATGAATAGTATAACAGAGTTGTTTGAGAACTAAAAAAAACTTGATAAAATCTTTGCTAAACGACGATTTTTACACGATTTAAGCTCTCAAACATTTACTACGATTATGCTATGCAACATGTGAGGGGGTTCGCTTAGGTGTTACGGTGTGTTTGTGGGGGAGGGAGGGGGGTTGAAATGACGAAAAAATATAATACATAATAAGTGTAATGGCCCCTAAGAAACCAGCAGACGTTGGCCACCACTGGGTAGAGGTATTTAGGTTAGATGTATCAAAGCAAATCAAAAATGTTGTATAAGAAATAGTGTCATAAGACTAGTGATAAAAGTATCGAATAAAATCTATTCTACTGACATACCGGTAATTCTTCTGTCGATAAACAGGTTGTTTCTACTATTGAACAAATACAAGAAATTCTGCGCCAGCATTTCAATTGACAGGCTTCTAAACAGTGAACTCCTCAAACAATACATACTGTAGCCTTGTTAATGAGCTAGATTTTTAATTTTGTTTTAAATTTTCTTTAGGAACTTCTGATAAAATTTCTAAAGGAATTTTATTGTAGAATTTTGATCAGGCATGCTTAGGTTTTTTCTTAGACAGGTCCAAAGTGTGGGGGCTTGTTTCTAAGTTTTATTGATTTCTAGTTAAGTAGTTACGAGTATCCCCTATCAGCTGTAGTCGTCGCCTTTTGATTGATAAAGTGGTTACAAAAATATAAAGTCCATAAAATTCTTTCAGTCTTGAATTTAAAGTTATAGGTTATTAATTACAAATTTTTATTGTGGCTTCTTTTGCATTTTTAGAACAACATTTAAGTTGAACTGAGTTGTAGCGCCATATAGTGATATTCCTAAAGGATATTATTGAGCGAATATAAGAGAAATAGATTAGGCCTACTTTTAAGATTTCCTTTTCACAAAGGTTTTTCAGCCTAATTAATGCATATAATCCTGATGAAGAACACCTGGAATAAAACAAAATTAGTGACACAACGCAGGCAAAGGTGGAAATAAATCACTATAAAGCCAAAACAGAGAATTGTAAACGTGTCAGAAGTGTGACCAAACTAAAAACACAAGAGCTTTTATGCAAATACAATTCTCATAACGCAGAGCAGCACCATGCAAAACCCTCTCCCCCTTAAGTGTGTTACGTAATATGTGTATGGCCCCTTTACTGCCACCAGCGGCTCATACCTTGAGGCTCAGCAATCGCAGCAACTCGAACCGTGTCGCCCCCCTGTTCCCGGGGTCGTCCATGTCGAGCCTGTTGTGGTCCAGCCGCAGCTCGCGCAGGCTGTACTCCAGCGGCAGCGGCCACACGCGCGACGGCAGCCCCCACACTCGGTTGTGGCTCAGGTCCAGTCGCGCCACACTCTCGAGCGTCGAGGCGTTCAGGCCGTGCAGGATCTTCATCACATCCTCACCTGGAGACACACATCTAGAGAAACTCCACTGGCTTTTCCTAACCTATTTTGAATAATGACCTAAACTTTTACTAAAGGAAAACCCTTTTAACCCGGCCAGTCCGGGCCACACCGAATTAGCACTCAAACATCAATAATTTTCCTGCTAATATTGAGATATATTCTAATATTTGATGTATTTGTTTACACAGTTTTTGAACCTGCGCAGACAATGTAAATACCTATCTGAGGAAGTACGTACACAGAAGGGCTTATATACTCTGATATCCTAGCAACTGCGGACTTTAAATCGAGTTCGAACAATTCACCCAAAAATAGCTCAGTGGAAGTTAGTTAGCTTAGTTACTTAGTTAGTTAGCGACTTCATTTATTCTCAATAAAAGTATTATTACCTTAACCGGTCTATTGGGTTAAAAACTATCAAAGTTTTTTATAGTTTAGCCCGGTTGAAACCGTTTATATTGATTTGCTGATTGCAATCACAACTAGAGTTAAGTAAGGTCAATAAGGTAACAGATCTCTCGGCAAAAAATAATAATTTATTCTACGACTACCGTTGGTTAACTCTTGTTCTTTGCACAGAGATCTTATAGTTGCAAAAACCTAGATATTTTGGATAAATGATACACATTAAAACTATTAGAGTGCTCAATTATTTATGTGTGGCAATAGCCTAAATCCATTAGGCCCTAAACATTTGGATCACGGAGAGTGGGGTAAAATACTTCGCCATGATCTTTCAGGTTACCAAATTCATGAAAGTGATTGCTGTTTTATGTACAAGCGAACCAAATTTAATGGAAGTAGAATGTTTCATTAATCTATTTTGAATGTGTCAACACTGATGGTCTAACCCCTTGTCTTTTTACCCTCTAGTATCGAAATATTCTTACAAAATGTCACTAATTTACCGACATTGACAAATGAAAAAGACCCAATTTTCAAACAAAGAAGTTGCAGAATTATAGCCAGGATCGAAGGCCAACTTCAGGTTGAGTTGAGACCTCTACCGCCTTAACCACTAACAAGCGACATTTTAATCTTGCTGTGTTTTAAAATAGACACGATGAAACATTGTTGATTGTTGAGGGAATCGCACAGCTTCCGAGAGATAGTTTCCACGGTGAGGCGACACTTACCACTGAGGTCAAGACCCGAGAGGTCGAGAGTCTTCCGGCCGAACTGCGAGTCTTGATTGTTGGCAAAGAACAGTCTCTGGGACAGGTCGATGGGAACACTGTTCTCCGCTACCGGTGCGGTGGTAGTGGTTGTGGTTGTGGTGGTGGTGGCAGGCCTGACTCGAGTGGGGGCGGGAGTTTGTTTTTCTGATCGGCCCGAAACCTTACGATCAATTTTATCGGTCTCTACATCAACAGCGTCCACTTCAACTACCTTAGACTGCCACGGTGTTAGGTAGATTTCAAACTTTTCTGTTTCCCGTGATGGATCAGGCTGAGGAGGAACACTCCACACTACACCCACTGACAACAGTAGGATGAAGGGAATTTTCTGAAAAACAAAATAAATTAGGGCCTACTTAAGAAAAATCCCACATGTAGGCCTAAAGCCTATTAAAAAGCTAACAAGGTAATTGTATAATTTGTAAAATTTATAGATCCAGGCTATTTAAATAATAACAATAATCTCGACTGACTTAGATACAATATTAAGTACAACATAAGAAACGGTGTTATAAAATGATATAAAAAAGTCTTGTAAATTGATAGGAAATTGCCTAGTTTTTTTTTACTGACACTGTCCTGTTGTAAACTACCGTGTGTATTTAAGAAAAAAAGGGTATTTTGGTTTCATTTAGTCGTTTACTCGTGTTAATTATAAAATAAATTTAAAATAAAGACTCAGAGTTAAGACATCAAAAGTGGCAAGACTGCTCAGATATTTGTTTGCAATCTCTGTGGCTACATTACCATACATCTCTCACCTCAATTATTCATCCAGACCATGTAAAATTGTTACATTTTCTACACAATTCATCAAAAGTTCATTTTTTAAATTCATCAAACATTTTCTCTATGACATGAATAACAACCGGAGAGTTAATTATCTGTGAATCGTCAGCAACTACTGATGTGTGATACGGCAATGCAATTAAACAAATAACACAACAGCTTTAGCTTAGCCTATCGTTTAAAATTTATAATTAAAGAAATAATTTTAAATCAAACTTCGGAGCAGGAAATCAGGTAAACACCCTTCAATAAGTGAACTCCCTTTGTACTACACGGTGATATATAAATATATTGTTGCGTCGCTGGCATAGTGACCGAGGCAGCGGATTTTGGAACCAGGCACCAGCCCTGCCTTTAGTTAGAATCTCAGTCCTGGCTAGTACATTTTATCAGTACTGTCTATAATACAATGAAAGCATCATCTGATTTCATTAGTGAAGTTGCATGGGCTTTGGATGGGTCACAGAGCAAAATGGGTGTGTTTTGTGACCTGTCCAAGGCATTTGACTGTGTCAACCATAATATCCTTCTTAAAAAGTTGGAAATTTGTAATTTTTTTTTAAACACAGTTTTGTGATTGACTTCATATCTTAATAACCGTTTTCAAAGAACAGTAATTTGCAAGGGCAATATGAAATCAAAATCAAGATGGGAAGAGATTAGAGTCGGGGTCCCCCAAGGCTCTATTTTGGAACCCCTACTTTTTCTTTTATACATTATTGACCTGCCCAAAAATGTTTCTAATAATCTGATATTGTATGCTGATGATACAACAGCTGTTGTTAAATCCAAAAATGATCCTGAATTAATGCATAACGGTGAAGCCTTGCCTGAGCTGAGGACATGGTTTGAAATTAACGGTCTAAAACTGAACCAAGATAAGAGCCAATTGGTTAAGTTTTGTACACCTCAATCAAGGGACATCAATGACCAATTATTACCGATTCACTAAAACGCAAAATCTTTAGGATTGTTTGTTGATAGATTAAAGGAGGTAGATTTTTAAAGGAGGTATTTTTACAACCTTAGAATTTTGATTTACTGTAATGTAATTTATATAATTATAACTGCACTGATATGGACAATGTCATCTGTTTTACAGCTGTGCTATGTTTGTAAACGTTTATGTGACAATAAAGGTTTATTTATTTATCTAGCTTCTACCTATTGCTGTGCTTGATACGTTCCATGCACAATCCGAGACCCATGTGGGTGGGCAAAGTGTATGGAAAAAGAGGCTGCCAACTTCTTTAGAAAATAAAAATAGGCATATATAAAAAACAAGTTTTTTTCAAGTAGTGCCTTACAACACTGGGAGCACTACCTCCAGCGACGTGTTTCTCAGAGGTGGAAACCTGGGAGGCCGTCGACCAAACAAGTTGTATGCTCTTCAGTCATCAGGCAAACTAGGCGATGGGCCTAATTCAAAACATTTAAAATTGCCTGCGGATACATGTCAGTTTCGTAATATATAAAAAATGTAATATTCCTACTTAAATTCTGCCCAATACTCTTCAGCCCGTACCTCTCAATCACGAAGAGCTCTGCTCATGTAGATACATTATTGCATGTAAATACCTAAGTGGCAATGAACCGGCAGCTTTCAAAATAACTTTTTTCTCTCTGTTCATCTTCGTGAGACAAGCCTTGCAAGCTCGAGTCGAATACAGTTCACCAACAAACACAAATACGATTTTAATACGACTTAAATTCTATAAGGTTAAGTTCAGTGAAGTAGAATATTTTTAAATGTCATATATAATGTACTTGTACCCTTATACATGAAAGAATATTCTAATATTAACAGTAGGCTAAGCCAATAAATGTGTGGTTACCATTGTTATGCTGCCAGATCAATAGTCATTAAAATGTACGTCAAACACTAAGAACTTTCCTCTTCAGACCAGCCTTCCAAGAATTAGCGATGAGAAAAACCTGAAAATGACAAATTTAAGTAAAGAAATTGGATGAAGGTAAGACACAAAAGGGTTGCACTTCCGCAGACGCCCGGTGGAATAATCGAATGAAAATAATCTAGCCTATATAAAATGTTGATATAATATATTGATATAAATAATCGGTTATTTTCATTCATACAGTTATTAACTTTAATGATAGAGTGTACACCGGCCTACCGGGAGTCCTGAAATTCCCACAAAATCATATCACGATTTGCGTCCTGCTGGCAGGACCGTGCTTTATACAATTAGACAGAGGGATAATGACAATTCAGCACAAAAAAAAGCAAGTTGGTAGCCTGTCTGTTCAGTCATGGCGGAGCATTTACGAAAGGGTGACCACGTGTTTGTGTTGGCTGCGTATTTCAAAGAACCTTGCATTGGAAATGCGAGTGGAGAAGGTTTGGAAGTGATTATGATCCTATGCAGAAACTGTTATGTGTACCATATTAAAAATGGTATCCCCTTAGCTTGAGGGAGAGAGTAAATTAGAGTGAAAATGACACAGATACTGGTTGATTAACTGATTGTATTCATCAGTATTGTTTACATTTTTTCTAATCTCTAGGTAGTTACTTTGTATTGTTTTGTAACAAAAGCAAGATCAGTTTTTTTTTTCATTGTCAGTTTTTGAGTAGCAATTATATAGGTTATTATGTTTTTTATAAATGCTCAGCACTAGGCAGACTTTGGATTTAATTCATAAATAAACCACTTGTTGTGTTTAATAAATGGTTCCCGAATCTAAAGGAACTTCATTTAAAATGCATTGTTGGTGATATTCTGGACATTTTCCATCACTGATTATTATAAAACATAATTTCATGACGCTTCGGGATCTGGAAATCTCGAAACGTCGTGAAATTTTTTTACTAATCAGTGATGGAAAATGTCCAGAATCATATCTTCAAATAACATCTATATATCAGTTGGAGTTTTATTACTGATTCAAACCCTGTTATTACGCTTTGATAGGGTTGAGTACTACCAGGACGTGTCCTGTTGGAAGGACAATTTGAATTTTCACTCTAAGGGAGCTGCGTCCTGCTGGCAGGACGAAAACCCATGGTCAAAAGTCCTTCTGAAAGAGCCTTCCGGCAGCTCAAGTGCTTGTACATTCTATCGATAAACTGAACAAAAATCCTACTAACATAAATAACATGAAACATTTACAATTTTAATTTCCCAGATATTATACCCTTTTAGCTACTTCTAAAAATGTAGAAATGGATCTTCCTCTGACATTCTCACTTCTCTTTTATAGAGGTATTCTGATACGGTAATTTAATTATCTGTGATTTTAGATGACTTTACCGACGAAACGTACAAGCACTTGTCCTGCCGGAAGGCTCTTCCGGAAGGACTTTTGTAAATGGGTCTTCGTACTGCCAGCATGACACACCTCGCTTAGGGCGAAAATTCAAATTGTCCTACCAACAGGACGCGTCCACCCGGTAGTACTCAACCCTACCAAAGCGTAATACCGTAACAGGGTTTGAATCAGTCATAAAATGCCAACTTATATATAGATGTTATTTTAAGATATTATTGTATTATTGTATTTATTATTGTATTATTGTAAGACATTTTCCATCACTGATTATTACAAACTTAATTTCATGATGCTACGGGATCTGGATAGTATCTAGTTTCCAGATCCTGAAACGTCGTAAATTTTTTTACTAATCAATGATAGAAAATGTACGCAATAATTTCTTAAATAACATAAACTCGCCATCACCAATAATACATTTTAAACAAAGTGTCTATAGATTCTGGAACCATTTATTAAACAAAACAAGTGGTTTATTTATGAATTAAATCCCAAGTCTGCCTAATGCTAAACATTTATAAAAACTTATAAAAATATAATAGCGTAATGGCTACACAATAAGTAACAATGAAAAAAAACTGTTTTTACTTTTGTTATAAAACAATATAGGTAAAAAAACTACCTAGATATTAGAAACAAATGTAAATAAATACTGGTGAATACAATAAGTTTATCAACCAGTACCTATCTGTGTCATTTTCACACTAATTTACTCACTCCCTCGAGCTAAGGGGTTACCATTTTTAATATGGCAGCCTACACATAACAGTTTCTGCTTAGGATCATAATCACTCCCAAACCTGCTCCACTCGCATTTCCAATGCTAGGTTCTTTGAAATACGCAGCCAACACAAACACGTGGTCACCCTTTCATGAATGCTCCGCCATGACTGAACATATAGGGCTACCAGCTTGTTCTTTTTTTGCGCTGAATCGGCATTTTCCCCTCTATCTAATGGTCCAAAGGGTATATGATTTTTTAACTGCCCTCCAAGATGCCCTCCGTGGTTTGGGTGTTAGCGGATGTTAAAGTGTGGGTCATAGTTTGAGGATAGCCAAGGCAAAGGCATGGAAGCTTGTCTTATTTACTTATGAATAAGTTACCCAAAGGTCACGTTTGATGACCAATAGATTTATTACTATTCAATACCATCAGCCTATCTTTTGGGTCTAAAAACTATTCACATAATTAGGCCTATGTTTTTTTTTAATTCCTGCAGTTTGAATAGCCTAGTCAATGTAGGTATGTATATCTAAAAAATATGAGATCACATTTTTGGGAAGATATATTTTTGAGAATAAAAATTGTCAAATTTCATTTTAGATCAAGTTAAAAAAGATTTATTCAAAATTAGTGGTTCATGTACATTACTGTTTTACTAGAAGAGTAGGACTTCGTAAATTAAATTCTTCAAACAGAATTTCAAAGATTGTAATAGGTTCTTATTACTTACCCACTAAGACCGCACAGTGGTTCAATAAAGTTAATCTATCAAGATTCAAGCACAAACATAAACATAAACTAAATAACAAATAACAAACTAACCAAAAAAACCTCCGAAAATAACAATGCAAATCGAATTTCCATGCACAATTGACACTGACATTGACAAAAAGGCTGCAGTACAGGCTTAGGCTGAGGCTAGGCATACAAATTTTTTGCAGACAGACGCGGATCACATGTTTTCAAGGCCTAGCATTGGAGTAGAAATATTTAGCGATGAGTGAGGATAGTTTTATATGTATATGTCAAAGTTACATAGATATATATTTAACCTCGTTTATATATGTTTACAAAATATTGGTAAACTTATGGATCTGAGAGGTTGATAGGATCCAGGCAATCAATTCTTTTTAGAGATTAACTCCACCTCATTTACGAAATGAGGGGCAAAATTGAACCCTGCTACTCGAAAAGGGGGTTGATATGTTCCAACCAATTTTGTTCCATGATATTTGTTATAAGTTAACCCATATTTGTGGGGCGAGAAAAGTGATTCAACCATCGGTGACGCCCTCAGAGCCCCCATGTTTACTTCATGGGGGCTAATTCCCCCTAATTTTATTTGTTGTGTCCCCATTTAAATTAAATGTTGCATCACACCCTACAAATACAATTACACTAATTTTATCGCTTAACACTAATTTTCCACCCATTTACGAAATAAGGGGGCAAAATTCACCCTTACTACTCGGATAGGGGTTCTGGGGGGTTCCAGAGAATCTGTTTCCATGATTTTAGCGAATTTACCCTATAGGGAAGAAGCTATATTACCGTAGTCAGCATGGCAAGACCTAGGCCCGGAACCACGATAACTTTTTGTTTTGAGGTCCACAGATGTCAAAACACAATTCGTTCAAAACTGTATATATATATATATTTGTGTGTGTGTGTGGGGGGGGGGGTCCGTGAGCACAATAACTCTCCTAAAAATGGTCCGATTTTGATGAAGTTTTGTACAATTGTGTAAAGCAATGATTATACAATCAAGCTGGTATTAAGTCTGAAAACCAGATGACAGCTCAACCTATCCAAAGGGGTATTTTAGAATTTTTTACCCCAAAAATGTTTTATTAACTTTTTACAAATAATATTTTATAAAAAACCAATTTTAGTTTACATTATCAGATTCAGCTTTAAAAAAACACACAATTTGGGGTTTTGATCATTGCTCTACCCTAATGGTTCCAGAGATATTGAAAGAAGTGCTAAACACAAATAAGTTGTCCAATAGTTATTCTTATAGAGATTAAGAACAATTTTATATCTCGTTTATTTATGAACATGTACCGACGAAACTTGGTATATGCCCCATCAGCACAAATTGTTGGGCCAACGTTGGCAAATGGTCGGCGGAAATGGTTGGCTAACGTTGGGCATGTCACGAGGCGCGAGGTTGGCCCATCGATGGATTAACCAACTATTATCCAACAATTCCAATCAAATACCCAACCGAATGCTAACTGTTTATAATTTTTTATTTAAATGGTTATTTTAATTTAAAAAAATTATGATTTATCTAATTGAATTGTATAGTAAACCAATTATAGAAAGTTTAAAATATGAATACCCCCGTAGCAGCAAACCTGTGTACTCAGCGAATTTCCAATGCATATATATATATATATATATATATATATATATATATATGTATCTATAGTACCACATAAAACCAAATACCAAGTTTCATCAATATACATTCATAAATAAACGATTTATGACATTTTAATTATTCTCCATAAGAATATCATGGCGGCTGAGTATGCAGGTTTGCTGAAGCCAGGATCACAAAAAATGGGGTTTTATACAAATATCAATATAACTCAAGTAGGTAAACCAACATGCCAAATTTTATTACTTTATGTTCATAATTAAGGGAGATAACACGTTACTTATTCCCCATAAGAATAACATGGGGGCTGAGTACGCAGGTTTGCTGCTACGGGAACTATTGGCAAAAAATGTATTTTAGTGCAAATATCAATAGACCACAACGATATGAAGCAATATACCAAGTTTCTTCAGGATAAGTTGATAAATAAGCGAGATATACAATTTTTCTTATTCTCCATAAGAATAACATATTGGACAACGTACTGTGTTTAGCACTTTCAATATCTCTGTAACCATTTGACGTAGAGAAATGATCAAAACACCAAATTGTGCGTATTTTTCAGCTGATTCCAATGGAAGAAACTGAAATTTGACTTTTTCAAAAATGATATGTATAAAACTCAAAAGAAAACATTTTTGGGGTACGAAACCCCCCCAAAATACCCCTTCGGATTGGTCGATCTGTCTGGTTTTCGAACTTAAAGTCATAAATGCTGCTTTACACGCTTATACCAAATTTCGTCAAAATCGGATTATTTTTACGAGAGTGCTCACGGACACACACATATATATATATCTACAGTTTCAAACGAATGGTGTTTTTGGGGTCTGGGGACCTCAAAACGAAAAGTTATCATGGTCCCGGGCCTAGGTCTTGCCATGCCGACTACGGTAATAGCTTCTTCCCTATAGGGGAAATTCGCTAAAAGGAATTAAGTTGCAAAAATATCGAGCGATGGTCGGGCCTCGAACCTACAACCTTTGAGTTACTGAACACTCGCCTTAACCCCCACGGCCAAGCTGACTTACGAGAATTAGATGAAGAATAGACTGAGATATAGAAATTACCAATAGTCGGTACCTGCACGACTTGTACTAGCCTATACACTATTATGTTTTATTCTTCTAAGATTGAATAGTAGTTTTATTCTTCTTTGTGAATCTACTCGTGCAAACATCACTGTTGGATTTGCCAATGTGGGCTAGCCAACGATTCGTTCGTTGGCCCAACCGTGTTAATGCCAACCGACCATTTCCCTACCATATCCTTCAATACCGACGATGGCCCAACGTTGGCCCAACGATGTGTGCTGCTGGGGTGGCTTCATCTGGCTGTGGTCTATTGTTATTAATAAACAATTTTTTTCCGATGATTCCCGTAGCAGCAAAAATGCATATTCCGTCCCTATATTATTCTTATGGAGAAAAAGTAAAATACCATGACTCCCTTAATTATGAACATAAATTAATCAAACTTGATATGTGGCTTCACATAGTTGAGTTCCATTGATATTTGCAAAAAAAAATGTTATGTCCCTTGTTACAGCAAACCTGCGTACTCAGCTCCTATAATGATATTATTATAGAGAATAATTAAAATGACATACATCGCTTATTTATGAATGTACTAGCTGTTCTCGCAGGCTTCACCCCGCAAATAATCTTAATATATAAAACATTACAGTTGTGTGTGCTGCATTCTGTGGTTATCCCGGAGAACTACTACGAATCAAGATCAATATGTTTGTATATCATCAGCTCTAACTTAAAGTGAATCCTATAAGAATAACACAGGATTGGAACTTTGACTCCCCGTGGGGCGGAGACCTATGAGAATTTCTTAAAACCCTTTCTTAGTGAGCAACTAAGACCCAAGAGGAAGGTATGTTCCAAATTGCATTGCAATCCGTTCTGTGGCGTTTGAGATTTTGTGATGAGCGAGTGAGTGAGTCAGTCAGTCAGTGGTATTAACTTTGTATTAACTCATTAGAAAATCCTAACTAAACCTTTACAAATTATTATTAAATTAAATTATTATAGCCTAGTTACAATTTGTTTAAGTAAATAACTTTTAAGAATATGCAATGTGTTAAAATTATTAATATTATTTTTTCACTGATTAAAAGTTAATGTTGGGTTGAAAACTGACATTACTGAACACTATAGTGTTGCCCAGAATATTCAACTTTCAAATGAACATAAAACAACAACACTTAGTGGGGCTATTTCAATTGACAAAACTTTACTTAGCAATTGCATTTCTAAGTGTGACTGGAATACTGTCACAGGAGTAAATTACGTAAATTATAGTGCAAATAATTTTGTTCTATTTTCTATTACTACAAGATTGCATGGAAAATTTTAAAAAGGAAATAACAAACCCTAAACCAAGACTGAACAAAATTAAACCTCGGATAACAAAACATCTTGTTAGGGGATCTGGATAAAATCTGTAAATTACTAAAATAAAACAACCATTATTTACCGGGAGTCCCATAAAGGTCCCCCCCTCTTAATTTTTGAATGACTGTAAATTTTCAAACAATCTTTGGGAAATGTTACTAGGATAAGTCAAAGTACTTATTTAGGTGGTTAAGGCTTTCGACCCTAATCCCTACAAAGTTAAGGTAAAAAAGTTTCATTGTATTGATTTTTTAACTATCTCTCCTGAAAACACCACAAACCACACAAGAATTAACAACCAAGCTTAAGACTGACCGTTGTCATTAGAAATTTTCAATGTCAGAGTCTGGCTCATAATTTTAAGTCGTACACAATTTGTAAAATTAAAATTATCAAAAAAGCCAACTAAGTGAGATGCTCAAAATGGCCTCCATTCACTTAGTAAAAAAAGTGCAGTAAGGTTTTAAAATAACTTTCTTGCACTTTGAAAGGTCTTTGTTCAAAGGTTTGAACAAGGGAGAGTTGGATTTCCCCACTCCGAATCTGATTTCTGGTAAGGGAAAAAAATTAGCAGTAAAAATAACCACATTAATACATTATTTTGCTGGCCATAATATTAGATTAAATAAACATAGAGAAGTCTAATTAAATTTATTTTTTTCCACTTTAAAATGATATGAAACTTGTTAGGGTTGCTATTTGAAAAATAAAAATTACCCCCAACCACTCCTATTTATGGGTGAGGGTTGAAACCCGTAACCACCTAAAAAAGTACTTTGATTTATGCCAGTAACATTTACTGAGTACTGTTTGAAAATGTACAGTCGTTCACAAATTAAGAGGGGGGACCTTTATGGGACACTCGGTATAAGTTATCTACGGAGGGGAACTTCCTCCATGGTTATTGTCTAGTTGTCTTCGATTCTATCGACAAAACAACTAATTGAAATCGGCTAGAGAAGGAAAATAATTTGGAACAGCCACCCAAAAATATCAACATTGAAGTTTTATTGGGAACAACACTTCCGTATCTCTATCAACTAGATGACCACAGTGAAAACTGTTGATTTTAGACATCAGAAAATGTATGAAACTAAGATTTTAAAAGTTGCAAAGACAAATTTTCACTATCAATATTTTTACAAATGAACACTATTAATTTGTTAGGATAATAATCTAAAACCCAGTAAAAATGTAACTGCAAACCAAATGCATCTTTAATAAATGAAAGATATGTTTGATTTTAAAACAGCTTCTTTTTATGTACCACAAATTCAGTTTTTATTAACGTGTAAGGCACAAATCAAATTCAGCATATTACACTGTAAACTACAAGGTCTTGGAAGTAATAGGTGATGAAAACATGCTTAGAATCAAATCTAAACCTACTAATAATATGTAAACGTAATAATGCTAATTTTTAAATCCGTTTAATATGTTTTAGGTTTATCAGTTGTGCAGTGAAACAGCTGGTCATAGAAACTAAACCCCGATGGTTAATAGGATCAACCGACTGTATTTAAAGTAGAACGTATTTAAAAATGACTTATTTTATGGCCCACTAAATTGACATTACAACTGTTATTGTTAATAAATGAAATATTTTATCCTAGATGTTTAAACTAGGACTAGGATAACTCTTTTTACAACTCTTTCATGTACAAATTATTCATGGTAATTTATACCATCAAGTTACAGGATCATTAATAATGATACAACAGTTGTGTTCATGAAAAATCACATTAAATGTTAGTATGCATTTCCAATTAATAAACAAATATAAATTGATGTGCTAATCAACTTACGACCAAAAACAAATTAATTTTAACCATTGGCAGTAAAAATGTAGAAATTAGTAGGTATTTAAATTTATGAGATGATAACCAAACGAGGATGTTGCTTATATAATGTAAATATGTGAATTACCATAAATTATTATCAATCCAGTTAACAAATTGACTCTGAACGCGTTTCACAGCCACTAGGCTGCATCATCAGCAGATGAGGTTAAGCTACTTATGTAGGTTGATCCGCGTTTGGCGTTGATCCTGACACGAGGTTAAAATATTCTAAACGTCGTTTTGCGAAACGCGTTCAAAGTAAATATGATAACTGGATTGCTAATGATTGATGGTAAGTCACATGTTTATACTAAAATATATTAGGATCGTCTGACCTAGTAGTTTTAAGCCACTTACAGAACTGTCATTCAAATCTGTGATGTATTTGTACAAAATGGTGCCGATTTATCCGATAGTGGTGTTATTAGATAACCGAAAAAACACAAAAGAGTGGTCTATGCACTTCCACCTCCTAACACCAATATGTAGTTTAGAAAATTATTGCGGAAATTTTCCATCACTGATTAGTAAAAACAAGTTTCACGATGTTTTGGAATCTGGAATCTGATCCCGTCTTCAGGTGAAAAAAATACTGAGAACAGATTCCAGATCCCGAAACGTCGTGAAACTTGTTTTTACTAATCAGTGATGGAAAATGTCCGCAATAATCTCTTAAAAAACATAAACTCACCATCACCAACAATGAATTTTAAACAAAGAACCAAAATGTAATTAAAGAATCAAACACAAGAAAAGTGTTGATATTCTTCGTCAATATAAAATCTTCTTGAAGTAAAAGAAGATTTTGTGTACCAACTGTGAGGTTTCATTGTTGGGACAAATGGATCGGTCTGGTTGTTTCACCAAAAATAACTAAATCAACCCTGGGGAAAAACAGTTTAAATACAGTAGCTGTAAGTGAACGAATTACAACTACAACCACATCCAAAAGATAAATTTTACTAATTTAAAAATAATTACACATAATAGCTCATAATTACACATATGAGATGATAGTACTTGAAAATAATGTTATAATGTTATAATCACTCCAATAGAATTATAAGAAAAGCAGTTAAATGGTAGTTGTTCATCTAATTACAATTTTACAAACAAATTCTCCATTGATACTTGTTGTAACAGTTTAGGAAAAAAATACATACAGTTTTCATCGTGGTCTGTTTTTTAAAAATAGAATCTCTAGTAAGTCCATTTTAACATTTGTTAAAAATACAAATTTTACAATAGTTGTAACAAAAACAATGCTATACAACAGCATTTACAACGACATTTGTTCTGTACATGATCTAGTAGAAGATATATACACACTAGGCGGGCAATTCACGAACGTTCACAGTGACCGTACAACCGTAGCAGAGAGATAACTCAGGAACTGAACAATTCAATTATAAAATTAAATACATTTATGTGAAAGAATTATTAATTTGGTGTAATTTTACTACCAAAGAGTTCTATTATGTTTACACATTAATTAAAAAATTATAATAGATGAAATAATTTACTAAATAAGCTGGAATTATAATTTAAATACAAAGCTTACAAAATAACATTAGAAATGTAACTTACTTTAATGGGTATTTTAGAGTGTCCCAAAACCTCAATAAACCCAGTGAATACAAATTTACATTGAATAAAATAGTAGCTAACCAAACCAGACTTTTTTGATTTTTTTTGTGAGATTGCGACCCTTAAGAGGTAAGTAAAAGTTCTCAAGTTTTACACAATACCAAATCAATATTGTTTGTAATACGTTTGTGTTTAAATATTAGATTTTGCCAATATCTACACCATTCAAATGATTGAACTGCTAGTATTATAAATGTCCTGATCCATTCACAGTACTAGGCGTCTGGTTTGCAGATGCACAGTTATGACTCCCCCCTCCACACGTCTTAGTACAGTCACCTTTCCGATCTACAGTTATTTCTAAAAACATGTGTTATGATTATTGTTGTCAATGTTTACAATTTACTGTTGTGTTCAACTGACTGTACACAACCGTTGGAGGGGAATCACCCTCTCTCTCACCCCCCCCCTCCCCACGTGGTAAGAACTGAGGATGGATCCGTAGGAAAATAATGACATCTAAGATTAATAGATCAGTCAGTGGATCAGACTGTAACCCGAGAGGTTTTTAATTAGTTTGGATTATTATAAAAAAAGTATATTAAATTACCCCATTGTAAAGACAAACAAGCTAAGTTTAAATACTATAAAACCTTTTATACAAACATTTTTGAGAATCAAAATATAATAAGGGTAGTGACAATTAACAAGTTAAACATAAATTTCAGAACATACCAAAGTGGTGACAGTTTAGTTCGGAAATATGAGAGACAGTGTGACATCATGACACCATGAACTGTGACATTGCAACAGTATGACTCCATGAACTGTGACATTGCAACACTATGACTCCATGAACTGTGACATTGCAACACTATGACTCCATGAACTGTGACATTGCAACACTATGTGAATAGGTTTGACTGAAGAATTGCCCGCCATAAACATTTAACACCTTACCCTAAAGAAAAAATGACTAACTACAACACAGCGGCCTTTCCTGATTGAACGTAAGCCATAGAAAACATCTTAACCGGTGAGTTATAGTTTCAGAAAATATTAATTGTGGTTCAGACATCTACAGTGTAACATGAAGATCAATTTTCTTGACGGCTGTCTGAATAATTATAGCACATGAAGGGAAGGGGGAACTGGCCCCCACCTCGGCTCAAGTTGGTACAAGAGAGAGACAAAGAGGGAAGATCGCTTGGAAAATATTTTGGAGGCGAAGGAGTACTGGAAAAATTAACACAACCAATGTTTATACACTATCACTGGCGCAGATACCGTTTGATGAGCGGAACAATATTTTTCTGTACTGCTAATTTTGAATCGTATTTTACTATTCATATATTTAATGTAAATTTGATACCTAGGGCTCTTTGAGGACGAATCAGACCCAAAACCGACACCGTATAGCCAATGCTGATTTTTCCTGAAACAGGAGTGTAAAAATGTTTTAAAAAAGGAAAAATTAGTTTGGATTCAAATAATAAACCAAAAATAGTGATTTTTACTGGTTAATTTAATTTATTTGAATTTAAGCTTTAAAATATTTTATTAGGAGATTAGTCTTATTGCTGGACTCTGGAAATATTAATAAAAACATAATGATATATAGTTATCAGATGTTCAAAAATGTTATAATAAAAAATCAAAACTCTCTAAAATAAAAATCACTTATTAATGGCTATCGGCAAGAGGTGGTGAACGGGTGGGGATAGCCGTTCTGTCAATCAAAGTCTCCGTCTCTTTCCTCCTGATCTCGAGAAAGGTTGCAGCCAAGAAAATTCATCTAAAGTTCTACTTATATTTCACAAAACAATGCTCGGGCAGTAGTTTGTATCCCAAAATTTGATATTTCAAGATTTCCAAACCGTAAGAATTTTTTCACATCAATAACCCGTTGTTAAAACATACACTCAAATACGCATCCGATAATGTCAATTATACTTTAAAGCAACTATATGTAACAATATGAAATAGTTGTTTCGTAATGCTGGAACAATATATGGAAAAAAGACAGTTCAAATTTGTTCTACCTATTAATTATCTATCTATATTTAAAAAATAATATTTGACTACTCAATTGGTCCTATAGTTGTAGTTTATTTTTGATATTTTTCCAGGAACAAAGAATATATTGGAAAACTAGGATTGCCATTTGGTTATTTCATCTATAGCAAAACTGTAAGTGTATGAATTGACATTAAACTTCGTTAACAGCTTTTTTTGGTTTAAAAAATACGCGATTTGCTTGTGAATCTAAATTTTTGATTGCAGGGTATTTTAAATTAAATTAGATTTGTCACATTTCAAGAATACAATAGTAACAGATTTTTTTAAAAGTACACCACATTTTATAAAACTGTGATCTAAAATTTAATCCAGACTTTAGTATTTTCATTTTTCATTCAGAGATCGGTTTTTTGTCAATAGCAATAAGCTAATGCGTTGGACATATACTTTAAACACTTTAAGCACTTTAAACGGCGTCCTTAAATTAAGTTTTCAACTGTGAGGCTACAAGGTTTGTGCCTTCAAGAAATCTATAATCGAGGAAGTTTCTTAATCTTACTATAACATATTTTACAGCCATTTCAAAAAGTTATTCAACATGGCAAAATACCAACTATTAACTTTGCCTAGTAGAAATGTAGACAACATCACAGAAGTGGTCGATACCGACACCGTTAACGAATATTAACTATTTTACAAATGACAGTAACAAAATAATAGCTCTCCGATCATCGGACTACAAGAGTGCGGACACCTACGCTACACTACTTTCAACATATTAATGTAATTTCATTACTTAAATTGCCCATGTCTCTTGCCAGTTTGATTCGTAGTCGATAGCCTGAACACCAAAACAAGTGCTAAGGGATGCTTTTGGAGGAGATGAATGATAAAATATATTTTGACAGAATTTTTCTAAGGCTGAGCCGGAATTTCATTTTTAGTCACCTATCTGCACCTCAGATTGCACTAATTTAAACTTCAGTGAAACCTTTTTTACACTTTGAAAGGTAATTATTAAAACTTAGAGGATTATTCCAAATATAGCTTTGGTACTTGTCTGTTATTTTAGCTGGTATCAAAACAAGGTCGGAAAAGATAATAGCAGAATTTTCCAATGTATGTATTGAAATG
This sequence comes from Allygus modestus, assembly GCA_963675035.1. Taxonomy (NCBI): domain Eukaryota; kingdom Metazoa; phylum Arthropoda; class Insecta; order Hemiptera; family Cicadellidae; genus Allygus; species Allygus modestus. The sequence continues at coordinate 5,861,926 of OY776111.1, forward strand.
GAGTTAGTGTTTGGTGAACAATTATAAAATTTATGAAAAAAACTTATGTTTTTGTATACTTTTTTATAACTTTGTATAGTTTTAATCCTTTATAAAAGAGCACAAACTCAGTTCACACACAGTATTATATACAACAAAGGAAGGTCAACAACTAACAATTTGCCGGCAGTAAGGAGCTATTTTAAAGAATAGTGAATCATCTAGCTGGACTCTGAATCGTTTTTAACATTTTATAATTTTAGTATGGTATAAAACGTGAAGAATTGATTTATAAATTTATAAAAACAAATATGAGGTTTTTAAATAATTAATCCAGCTACTGTATTTTGTGTTTATTGATCAGAGGAAATACAAAAATATGTAAAGCTGTATTAAAATTAAGTTTAGGAGGTAAAGAAAAATAATAAAAAGTAAAACTCTGTATTAGAACAGCATGGCATTTAGCAAAATGTTTGGAAGCAGAGCCCCCGTTGCATTCTATACCATCCATACCATCACTTCAAGTTGCATGTGAAGAATTAATTTCTGGAACTACTTCATTTAATGGATTTGTGTAGCAAATATTTTCTTACTAAATTTAGAGGAGCCTTGTAAATATTGTTATCAGTATGCTTTATTAGTTTCACCACTAATAAATGTAAAATAAACTAAGTGATAAAACCTTTTCCTTGTCACTAATGATTTTAATCAGCGGGTGATAATTTGAAATTACTGTAGATTTTCACGGGTGGGAATAGTTTTGTTACTAAATTTAGACTGTAGGCAACATTTGAAGAAACCTTTTGTCTTTAAAGAAACAGAGCAGTTGGTTGTAAAGCTTTGTAGACAAAGAAATCAAACGGCAGATACATGATTGGTGTTTAATATAAACTTAAATAAGTCCCTGTATAAAATATTACAACGTGCATCATGTTGCCCGCAGTAAAATTATTAGTTATTGTGTTTTCATTCAGCTAATGTTAATTGATTAGTCGTAAATAGTAGGCTAGCTATAAATCAAGGAAGACAGAGGTCAGTGAAATTCTAATAACAGTGTCAAAATTACAAGGTTTTGAACTTCTTCCAGTCCTTATTGTGTTCTGAAATGTTTTAAAACTGAACGAATTATCTTATTTGAAAACATTTGATCTTGAAATTTGTGAAGTAAAATGGGATGAATGTATAATCAGATTTGAACTGTATTAAGACAACTTTTCATGTAACAATATCCAGCTATAATATTTTTTGTGTGTTTCAACGCATATTATATTTTTATTTTAATAGGGAACGGTCTAAACCCTGTCTTGTTGCTATCTATCTATCATCGACCTTTATTAGAATTTAACCGATGAAAAATGTGTTGTCACTTCTCCTATTTCTATAAACATTTTGAAAATCATTTTGAGTTGCTATATTGGCTCAAAATTAATGTAATTTTGTTAACCCTCAACTGCTCCCCACCATAGGCTACTGACCTGTGCGGTGAACTGAAGACAGCGAGGTACCGTAGCGGCAATGGAGGTAGAAACAGCTTATTTATTAATGATAATTAAACATCAGTTCATTAATAATGAGAACTTGTTAGGGTAACAGCAAAACTCTTTTGAAAATAAAAAGTGACAGGAGATTAAAGTGAATTTTCCTTTTGTGGAAATTAAAGACAAATTACCATAATTTTTCTAGTTTGCTGGAGTTTATTTTGATTTTAACAAGAGGTTTATAAGTGGGTAGAAAAATGTAGTTTGCAAACATGTTTCGAGGCATATAAATGTTTTAGTCCAGCCAAGTTGGACATTAAAAAGGGTCCTTGCATGCAAAAGGTCATGTGTTGCTAATTTTGTAGCATGTTGTTAGGACCTATACTACAAGTAAGAAACCAAGTTTGCAGCTTCGAAAAACCTGTGCTACTGGCGTAGCAGGTTTAAAAAAAAAACAGTCCAATTTTTGTACTTTTTTCAGTTTTTGCTAAATATCTCCGGAAGTATGCCTCTGTCCAATCCTGTCTTAAACTGGATAAAATTTGCTGAAGTTTGAGACTATAACAACTTCCGTACGTCCATTATTTACTAAGGTAAAATACTTTAAAAACTTGAAAAATTAAACCTTTTCGTTACCTATGGTCTATTTTTTGTGACATAGGCCCCTTGTCAAAAAAAAAGAAAAATTGTATATCTCGCTTATTTATAGACATATACTGACGAAAATTGGGATATGTTTTCATCTGGTTGCAGTTTATATTTTTTTGCTCTAAACACCGATTTTTTGCCGATGGTTCTCGTTGCAGAAAACCTGGACACTCAACCCCATGTTATTCTTATGGATAATATTAACATATTATGTCTCCCTTAATTATAAAGATAAATTAATAAAACTTGGTATGTAGCTTCACTTAGTTGATTTCTATTGATATTTGGATAAAAACCCATTTTTTGTATTCCTGGTTGTAGCAAACCTCTGTACTCAGCCCCAATGTTATTCTTTTGGAGAATAATTAATGGGGTTTGCATTTTTTAACGTATTGTATCTTAGTACAAAATGGACGTATTGAAGTCGTTATCATCTCAAACTTTAGCAAATCTTATTGAGTTTAAAAAAGGATCAGCAACATATCAGAGTCATACTTTCGGAGGTATTTAGCAAAAACTGAAAAAAGTACAACAATTTGACTCTTTTTTACTACTACGCTAGTAGCACAGGTCTTTCGCAGCTGCAGACTTGGTTTCTTACTTGTGGTATAGGTCCTAACAACATACTAAACAATTATAACTGCATGACCTTTTGCGCACGTGTGTTTATTTTGACTGGATTTTTTCTCTTGCTGTAGTATACTCCATGATATAAACAATATATGATCACCTGTTAGATAGTCAGCTGTGTTATGAAGTGTTATTATGTTTGTTTTGTTTACTTTCGTTGTCTTGTGTTTTACTTAGAATAAAGATGTGTTTCTTGTGTTCACTAAAAGTGTTATTTCGTGGTATGATTACACTTCCTTAATATGATTCACTCATACAGTAGTTACTTTCCTCAATACCTAATAGAAGAGCGACAGTTCAGTGGAATTGGACCGACACATTTTTAGCACGGGTAATGAATTGAATGATATTGTATGTTTCACTACTAGTCACGAAAGTAGTGCAAAATCATTTTACGCACGAGGCGAAGACGAGCGTAGAAAATGCTATCGAGTCCCGAAATAGGACTTTTGTGACGAGTAGTGAACGATACTTTTCATCACGATCCAAATAACCACATTAAACTAAACAAATATGATATGATATTTCATAGTCTAATAATTTTGTTTAAGTAAACTCAACACGGTTTTATAATTCATTTTATAATTAATTTTAGCGCTAAAGTCAGCTGTTTCAACACAGAATCGTCAAAAATAACGAAATCACACTGGGGCTCCTGTTGAGTAAAACAGGAACTTCAATTGTTTAGGACAGGAAAAGTTGTGTTTGGGACAGGAAAAGTAATGTTTCTGACAGGCAAAGTCAGCTGGTCAGTTTTTGTTTTGTTACAAGGAAATCGATAATTTTCGTAAACCTCAGCTGTATGGTTATGGGCTATTTTCGAATAAAGAGTGATGAAAAGTAGTACTTTGTGTAAATTTGAGATTTTAATTTAGTTATAAGTATACGAGCGATCCCAGTCGAATTTAGGCAAACCTTTTTACTACACCCAGCTCATATACGGTCCTTTTGGTTTAATTGTGATGTAATTCCATATCAATATCTAATCCGGTTTCTGGCAATAGTTTAGCTAATGCTTGGAACTGGTGGTTTTGCTTCTGCTTCTGTGCAGTGGTTTGGTAGTATCAGCTGCTGTTAGATGTTCAATCAAATTGATTTATATTCTTCCATAAGATTAACCTTTGAAATTTTATATCTAGGGGGCGAAGCCCTGAAGGTGGATGTTATCTAAAACCCCAAAAGGCACGTATAGACGTTAAGGTCTTTCAAATGACCTACAAACCACGATTTAAAACATAATAGTTTCATCGACCTTGTTAAAAATACACCTTATTCTTTTGATAAATACGAGTAACCATTGGTTACCATTAGCTGAAATTCAAATCACAACAAGGGCAACACAACGTACGTCTCCGGTACTCAGAATTATTGCGTTTTACATGACGACACTAAGCTAGAACAGAGTCTCTTGCGACCAGGAGGCGAGGTCGCGGACACTCGAGGTCTGCAGGCGGCTGTGCTCCGTGAGCGCGCGGACCAGGTGGTCGCAGCTGAGAGAGGTGGAGGGTCGCGGTCTAGCCTCGCACAGGGTCGCGGCCTCCGTGGTCGCCGTCTTCTCCAGCGTGTCGCTGGAGCTAGCCTCGTGAGGCAGAGGCAGCCGCGGCCTCCGACAGACGTCCCCGGCCCTCTGCGATGAGGGCGAGGAGTATCTCCGGACGGGCGTCACCCCGTGAAACCTCCCGGCCAACGTCTTCGGATAGTTCGACATTTGCAAATGTTCGGCGAAAGGAACACTGGACGGATTATAATCGCATTGTCTTTTCGTTTCGGCGTAATCTTCGACGTCGCTGTCGGTCGAGAACTCCTCAGCCTCATCCTCGGTGTCCATGCACTCCTCGTCGAGGAAGACGGAGTCGGAGCCGAGCGAGTGGCAGTCGGAGCCCGGAGCCGAGGGAGCGGCGGAGCTGACCTGCACAGCCCACACACAGTCCGTGTCAACCTGGAGTGGCAGAGTGTGGTTAGTAACTGGCACTACCTGGGATTGGGTACAAGACTATCTGGGATCGGATAAAACACTATTTGGGATCGGATAAAACACTTTCTGGGATCGGATACAATTCTGTCTGGGATCGGGCACAACACTATCTGGGATCGGGTAAACACTATCTGGAATCGGATACAGCACTACCTGGGATAAGATACAACACTACTTAATATCGAACACAACACTATCTAGGATCGGAACATCACTATCAGGGATCGGGTACAACACTGTCTGAGATCGGGTGAAACACTGTCTGGGATCGGGTAAAAGACTATCTGGGATCGGATAAAACACTATGTAGGATCGGATAAAACACTATCTGGGGTCGGATACAACATTTTTTGGGATCAGTTACAACAGTATCTGGGATCGGGTACAACACTATCTGGAATCGGATACAGCACTACCTGGGATATGATACAACACTACTTATAATCGAACACAACACTATCTAGGATCGGAACATGACTATCAGGGATTGGGTACAACACTGTCGGAGATCGGGTGAAACACTGTCTGGGACCGGGTAAAAGACTATCTGGGATCGGATAAAACACTATCTGGGATCGAATAAAACACTATCTAGGATCGGGCACAACACTATCTGGGATCGGGTACAAGACTATCTGGAATCGGATACAGCACTACCTGGGATATGATACAACACTACTTAGAATCGGACACAACACTATCTAGGATCGGAACATGACTATCAGGGATCGGGTACAACACTGTCTGAGATCGGGTGAAACACTGTCTGGGATTGTATACAATGCTATTTGGGATCGGGTAAAACACTATCTGGGTTCGGATAAAATACTGTCTGGGATTGGATACAACACTTTCTGAGATCGGGTGAAACACTGTCTGGGATCGTATACAATGCTATTTGGGATCGGGTAAAACACTATCTGGGTTCGGATAAAATATTGTCTGGGATTGGATACAACACTTTCTGGGATCGGATACAATACTGTCTGGAATAGGATCCAACACAATCTGGAATTGGGAGATACTATCTCGGTTCAGATACAACGTTGTCTGAGATCGGATACAACACTGTTTGAGATCGGACACAACACTATGTAGGATCGGCTACAACCCTATCTGGGGTCGGATACAACACTATCTGGGATCATTTACAACACTATCTGGGTTCGGATACAACATTATCTGGGATCGGACCAACACTATCTAGGATCGGATACACCACTATCAGGGATATTGTACAACACTTTCTGGGATTGGATACAACTTTATCTGGGAACGGACACATCACTACCTGGGATCGGGTACAACACTATCTGGGATCGGACACAACACTATCTGGGATCAGATACAACACTACCTTGGATCGAATACAACACTATCTGGATTTTGGATACAGCACTATCTGGTACCGGATGAAACAGATATGGGATCGGATACAACACTAATATTGATAGAGGCAAATCTTTAATAAGTCATATGGCTCAGGGTGTTATTTTTCCCACGACGCAGGGGTGTTCCCTGTTTACTATACCCCTAGGCCTACGTAGTAAAATTACCTGATCTTACAGCTTTCGAGTCGATTCAACTAGAATTTCTAGGTCGATTGATCTAACCAAAAGTATTTGTAATAAATCCAGTATTTTAAGGTTAAAAAATCAATATAATAAGCTTCATCCTCAAGCTGATACTTTTCCTCATACCATAATTAGTCATGGTCGAAGGTAACTAGGGGAACTGCAAGTAGCAGCAGCTTGTACTGCTTAATTGATAGATCAAAATACCAAAATTGAAGTCAGATGAGGGTTTAAAGGTTATAAAGTTATTTTTTTCACTGAACAGTCCACTGTTTGTTGTTTTATTTAAATCAAATAAAACCTTTCTCTAAGTTCCAAACTAATTTATTCATTAGGCTCGCATGATTTCATTGCTCCCTACAACTCTGTAACCTGTTGGGTGGAACTGATGTTAAATCCAAATAGTCTTTTTCTGGCTAGCAGGAATCTCAACTCAATTATGTAATACAGCATCAGCATAATTAATCTTTGTACTGTGCAGGTAATGTCAGCTGGTGAGTTCAGAGTCCTTGATTGGTTGTTTGCTGCCGCTACAGTCATTAGCCAACCAATGTTAGGAGGGTAAATTAACAACACTGGGAACGAAGCATCATCTCCATCCTTCGCTTTTTATATTTCAATACGAATGGGCAAGAGGACGAGTTGAGGGAAAAACTAAAAAACAATATTTTCTTTTAGCATATTTAACATGACTGATCCATGTACATGGTTCTAGTTTCTTTTATCTATTTAATACAAGTAAATCACAAATGGTTGCTTCACAGAGACAATTTTGAAGGATATAAATTGAACTTTTTACAATATTTAACACTAATATTTTGTCTAATGACTTGGGAATTTTGAATGTTTTTTTAGAGCCGCAGTGCCTGTGTGTGGTATTGACAGATAAATTATGGAAGGCAAGAGATATCAGGGAACTTATCCATTGGGAAGAACTAACTGTAGATCAACAGGGAGTATATATATCACTGGCACAAAATCTGGACAATTGTTGGGACAACTTGTCCCTTTCTAATCAGTTGAAATAGGAAGTACTCTTTAGCCTTATGCTGAACCAGGCTTGCTAACGTAATCACTTAATCAATTACACCAGATCACTATTTTTATTTGTTTTCAGTCCAAGTTCCCGAAAGTTCTCTGGCAATAGGGAAGGGGTGGATGGGACAGTAATAGTTATATGGAAACATGTTTAGCTAGCGTTTTAATTGGGTGGATCTCTGGATGTTGTTATACATCAATGGGCTAACTCTTATCTCTTTAGTTGGGAAGGATTGCAGGTTTGTGGAAGGGTCTTGACTATTTTTATGGTGAAGCATTTATCAAAGTTTGTGTTATGCCCTATTGAGGTTTTGGAACGGAGTTTTTCGGATTTTATTTTTTACAGTCATGTCTATGGTTGGTGGTTAGGCTGATTCGTTTTTATAGGGTGTCCTGTGGATAGGCCGATGTACTGGGGTGGGTATAAATTACGTTGGTGGAACTGCGAGTCTGGTAGCCTAATGCTGTATTCTCTGTTGGTCATGGGCAAGGCCTTGCAGGTTGTCCGGTTGCATGGGCATGGGGCATGGGCATGGGCAAGGCCTTGCAGGTTGTCCGGTTGCATGGGCATGGGGCATGGGCAAGGCCTTGCAGGTTGTCCGGTTGCATGGGCATGGGGCATGGGCATGGGCAAGGCCTTGCAGGTTGTCCGGTTGCATGGGCATGGGCAAGGCCTTGCAAGTTGTCCGGTTGCATGGGCATGGGGCATGGGCAAGGCCTTGCAGGTTGTCCGGTTGCATGGGCATGGGGCATGGGCAAGGCCTTGCAGGTTGTCCGGTTGCATGGGCATGGGGCATGGGCAAGGCCTTGCAGGTTGCATGGGCATGGGGCATGGGCAAGGCCTTGCAGGTTGTCCGGTTGCATGGGCATGGGGCATGGGCAAGGCCTTGCAAGTTGTCCGGTTGCATGGGAGTGACTCTTGGGTCTCTGGTGGATTTAGACAGTTTTCCTAGGAGTTTAGGTTTGAAAAACCTTTTTTATAGGTTCGATAACTGATGAAACAGAACATTTGGTGGTCTGGATAGAAGATCTTTTTTGTGGTCCATGGTGGTATTTTGTGATTAGATGTTGATGTTGCGGTATGTCATCAGGTTTGCGTTGAGCGAAGTTGGTGGTTGAGATGTTGGACTGACGTCTCTGAATTTGAACTCGAACCAGTTTGCGGGGACACCCTCTTGATGTAAATACTACCTTTCAAAGTTATTCTTTGTCGATCTCCTGATATTCGCTTGTAGGGCTTGATTCTATCGTTTCGCGTTATTAGGGTGACAGCTATTGAAATGAGGTAACTGCTGTTTGTTTGTTGGTTTTATGTGAATTGGGGTACTTCGATTTCCATTGTTTAGGCTTACACAAAGACACGGGAATCTGATTTGTTCGTGAGAGGAGCCCCAAGTGAAAATGAGGACGGAATGATACCGCAGGATGTTAAGGAAGGCATCTGAAGACGATCTTTTTACACGATCTCGCCCGTGAGTCCAGATAAGATGTCATCAATGACTCTTGGTTGGGGTTACCAACTGACTGATTGAAGGATAGGTCTTTAGGAATGTATTTTCGATTCGTATCATTTATACATTGATATACGGGGCTATTTCGGTTCCCATCGCAGTACCTTTTAACTGTAGAACATTCATATTCATTAATTGGAAATTGGTGTGTTCAAGGATTAGTTAGGTTAAGGTTAACATAACAACTTCCTCTCTCAACTGACTGAGAAAAGGACAAGATGTCAGAAAAATTATCAAGTGTATATGTGTTTGACTACTGTCCCAGTGATATATATCCCTCTTGATCCACACTTCTTCCCAACGGGTAAGTTGTCCGGTGTGTCTTTCCTTTCATACCTTTCTGTATCGCGATCTAGGGCCACCCTAACCCTTACCTGACAGCTGCTGATGGAGGCCAGGGGGGCGAGGCGGTGGGCCGAGGGCGGCGTGAGGTGGGGCGGGGCGAGGGCGGAGCCCGGGGGTGGTGTCGACACTCGAGGGTGGTCGTACAGCGTCCCCTCACTGGCGCAGGGGGACAACAGCGGCGTGGGCTGGATAACCTGCAACTGGCCACGTCTTAGGACTCGTACAAGCCGACCTTTCTTGCATAAGGATAGGATTATAAGGGAGTAACACCGTAAAGTACTTCACTACTGGAGTGAGAAATGGTAATCGAATCCAAGAGCCTATGCATAATAACATGTCTAAAAGTTATTATGCAAATACGGGAGCGGCAGCTATTTTGGAAAGTTTCGTGCGTACAAAATGGTCCAACAATATATTGTCCTACAACAGCGTCTAAAGTGCTTCTTTATGATCTAAAATCTCATCGAAAAACAGCTGTTTTTCTGTTAAGCGAGCGAAAAAGGTTTTTTCCGCTCGCATAGGTACTAAACAGCAGATTTATTGTTGTTTTTGACCAAGCTAACTGACTCGGTGTTTATAGCCTCAGTCTCGTGAATTCTGATAAAATGGATAAAAGTGAATCACTCTAAGTTGTGTTCTGTCCAAAATTGTTGTTGTAGGAAACATTTTGTATTGAGTTCAAGTGAAAAGTGTCTTTATCAGAAACAGTTTTCTCTCGAGCAATAAGGACCTAATTTAACTCATAAGACATAGCTAATTATTAGTGAATTTCCTATGGAAAAAGCCTATGGGTAACATCTAGTAAGTAATAAATGCATTCTACTTAATTTATTCTTCGTGACGAGGGAAAACCTGTGGTTACCCTTCACTTTGTAATTCGATTTTGTCATTAATAAACATGACATTTATACTGTTTCCGTTATCTACATCTAAAATGTGAACAGGATGAGTATTTATGCAAACTGTAGATTGTAATTGATTCTTTAATTTCTTTATGGAGTGGTAAATTGCATTTTAAAATTAAAACTTTGGTTGCATTAATGACACATATTTAATCTTCCTGATTTAAGGTTTATATTTCAACAAATTAAACCAAGTAGCTTTGGCTTTTAAAGTCATTAGTCTTTGTTACCGTAGAAATAAGTTACACCTTTAAAATAAAATCGTAATGGGTAAGAGTAAATTTGTGCTTTATAAATATACAACTCATAAAATCAACGGCAATGTAAAAGCAAACATTAAAAAAAATTAAACTTGCACTTGTGTGAACAACGGGAGTTAAAAATCTGTTAATGTATGTAGAAAGTTCAAATAATTCATAAGATCACTCCCAAACTTTTGCAACATCGTAAATTTGTCTGATAGCCTCACGTATGTTTGGGATCTAATTTATTGCTTCGAGCGAACATACATTTAAACTTGCACCTCACGTTTATGTGCTGCATGTGCTGCATGTGCTACTTGTGTAATCAAAATGTGATGTGCAATATCAGTAAATAGTATATCGATTGGTTGGCATAATCTGTTTAGCCCAAGAACGTGGTACGTAGTTCGTTGACTATTTACCATTGGTGTTATCTCACCAGTGGTAACCTATAAGATGACAATGACAGGCAACGATGAGCCCGGCGCCGGAGTATGCAATACCCGCAACACACCGGTGTATCTGAATCACGGCAGGGCGCCGTCGCATATGACTAATTACAATGCAGCCCCAACGACATACAGGGTGTTAAAAGCCTGGGTTAAGGAGATGTTTATACGTTTAAAATAAAAGTTTTGAAGTTATCACTTCGTACATCTATCTTTAAGATACCGTCACACAATTACGCGGATTTTAAGCTCTTTACGACCTTCGTTCCCTTTTAGTGAATTTCCTATGGAAAAGTGAACTATTAGCCCGCACACCCGCACGGTGAAACTTAAGCCCGAGGACATCATAGAAGTTCCTAACGCGACCACCTGAACACGTTTTGGGGGGTCACTAATAACTTTATATATATATATATATAGCCTATATGTGTGTGTGTTCGCACTCTAGCGGTCGCAATTTGTGTCCGATTTACTTGAAATTTGGTAGGAGCCTTCCCTTCTGAAAACAGTTGGACAAGTTCGTTGGGCAAAACAATCCGACAACTCTAACAACCTTTTTTGGAGATTTTAATTTTTCAGATTTTGAGTTTTTGGGCTCAAAAATGGTCAGAAAAGCCTTGAATATAAAATTATTGCATATTGAATTATTTTACGTAAAATGCCAAAAACTGTAACGGCACTTTTTCATATATCTTGATGTAGTTTTATCACCCCAAATACCCCTTTACCATCTTGTTATCCTGACTGTACCTCCTCTTAACCTTATAATGTGCAACAATGCTATCCTAATAGTGAATTTAAATATAACCAGGAGCATCAGAATAGCCAAAAATTACATTTTTCAATTTATAAAAATGTTATTACCAGTGTTGTTTTAAACCCTGTATTAGATTTGTTAAAGGTTTTAATGCGGAAATTCACTTCTCTCACGTCAGCATGCTGCGTGCGATCTCGTTTTATCTGGAAGAACAATCACACGGGAATGAGTTGGAAATCGGAAAAAAAACGTCACTATTACAATATTGAGGCGCTGACACATTCATGAGGATGTAGTTTAGACCAATTTGAATTAATTGAGAGCGTACATGTAGCCCTAATGTGCTAGAACGTTCTATTGGGAACAAAGCACAGCAATGTGTTGTAACTCCGTTATTGATCAGCAACACATGTTCAGAGTTTGTGCAGGAGTGTGTTCACCCAATTATTATCCCGGTAGATAAGCCCCATTGTGAATGACCAACTGTCTGCCCGATATTTTTAATTAGCGTTTCTAGTTGAAGTGACATCTAATTAACTTTGAATGTTCATTACTTTTTTATATTAGTTATTGCTTATTGCTTAGATTTTAGTTTGGTTGGAAAAGTAACATGTCAACGATAACTAAGATTTGTATGATAATATCATAGATCAGTTCTTAGCAGTATACATATCATCCGTTATTATCTATTTTATAATATTTAAACACTAACAAATATATTTTATATTCAATATTTTCTTGGAATTCCTAGTAACCAACAATATAAGCAATGATAAATTTTAAGTAGATAACTATTATTTTCCCCACCTACTATGTAAAGTCGAATTTTACTCCTTGTAATGAAAGAGTAAAGTGCTACTTTGTCTCCCTAGGGAGACAAAAACTACTTTGACTCCAAGGGAGACAAAGTAAACCCATAAGAATAACTTTGACAATATGGCAACACAGTGCAGTGGGAAACTGGCAACGCTGTATAACATGCGGAACAGAATCAGCTGATATTTTGCTACAATAATTAACGTTCCGAGTTTCGAGGTTAGTTATTACGCATTACCCAACCAAAATGGACAGCGATTGTGAATGGGAATACTTATCGAAACTTGTGGATTTTGAGGTGTGTGAAAAATTGTGTGTATTACGGGAGTAAAGTACATTGTCTCCCTCGGGAAAATTGTCGCCCTCGCCTACGGCGTCGGCGACAAAAAGATACGTCGGTAGGCTAAGAAAAAGATTATACAAACTCTGAAGTTAACAAGTCTTTTAACTAAATTCTACTTAATGTTTTGTACATAAACTTAACAAATAAATGTATTAAATGAAAAATACAGTATTATACATAAGCATCGATGACTTCTGTATAAACAAATGTTATAACTTTAACTGTTTATGGTAAACTTATCCGAGACTAAATATTATAAAAAATAGTTATTTAATGAAGTTTTTTCTCTTAAAATGTTAAACTGAATATTCCGTAGAAAACAATAAAGAATAACGAGGATAAGTGGGTTCTCCCTACAGCGGACTGTGGGGCTACGGGGCACAAGGGAGTCGTAGGTTATCCTACGCAGAACATCTGCTACAGATCCAACACGAATTAATCTTGATTCAAGGAAGCCTTAATTACTTTATATCGATTAATCGCCGGCTCTTTATATAAAATACCTGTGTGAAGATATTAGCAGTGGAATATTCATAAAGAAAATGCTATCAAGATGCTGCACGATCAGTGTAACTAAATTGGTGTCTCGTGCTTCTCGAATTTATTATGGGCTTATATTCATGGAATTGTGTAGCAATGCAAAAATGTATTTGCTCTTCAAAAAAGGGTTGAGTGAACACTTTTTAAAATTCCTAAATTAAATTCAAACTGAAATACGAAAAACATATTTTTACTAAAAATGCCTAGAATTTATGTCAATCAAAATTTATAATAAAGTCCAGTACCAGAATGACTCAAGACAATTTATGATATAAAATATTTACATAATTTTATAATGAATTTTAAAATGGTTTAACAAAATTGAAGACTTTTGCGACTATCTTTTGCGCACCCTTTACGACCTGGTTAAGATAAACATGTGATTATCATATTATCATCATATAATTTGTACCACCGGGGAGACTGAGCCAAACTCGGTGGTATTTGATTAGTTTCACGGGTGAAAAATACGTCCACTCCAAATGCAATCTTTATTCAATGGTTCTAGTCACTGTTTTCAAGAAATCATTCGTCGATACCTTGTCTAAGTACTAATAAGCAGTTGATGGTCGGTCAGCAAAATACATTAGGTCTCACGTGATTAATGTTTTCAATAAATAGTTGGCGTTCACCAACTATTTTACACTACATAATATAATCAATTATAAAAGACTACTCTTTAAAATTAAAAAGTCAAATGTCAAATGTCAAAGGTTTTGCATTATGGAACTCTAGTGACCATTGTATGTTGGAATATTAACAAAAAGCATAAAAACGGTGAATATAGAATGTTCCTCTCCATGCTGACAATTAAATGGGGGAATGTGGGTGTGAGTAATAGATCCTGTGGTAATGCATGCATAAAGACGTGGCCGCCCAGTCGTGCGTTGTAGTTTGTGCCATCACGTTGCCAGCTCGCACAACATCTCAAAAATAGCCAAAACTAATACATTAAAAGTTAAAACAACTTGCTTTTGAGTAGTAATAATTCTATTCAGAGAAATAGCTCTTTTAAAATTAAACTCGCTTACCAATTGTAAGGATTAGAATTGGGTTTGAAGTGTTTAAAAGCATAGTGGAGAATTTAAAAACAAGGATTTTACAACTTTAAAATTATGTGACTAGAGTAATATTAAAAATAAAATGAAATACTTCAAAATTCATTGTTGGTGATGTGTGTTTGTGTTGTTTAAAATTATTGCGGAAATTAGCCATCACAGGTAAAAGGAAAATCAGTTTCAAATTTATTTAATCAAGTGATGAAAATTTACCTCAATAATTCCTTAAATAACAATAACATATTGATAAATATTTGTTGTGGTATATTTTTTTTGCCATCACATTTGCATTTTAAAATTTGTTATATTTATATTCCCTCTCCTCCCAACAGCTAGATGTGTAATGTGTTGAGAACTTATTTAGTGATTTGTAACGTCTGCGTTAAATAGCCCATTAATAGCTCCACCCCCTACCCTTCACATAGACTTAATCGAGATCATACTTTGTTAAGTGTAAAGTAATAAGTAGCCCTATACTCAATAGGTAGTGAAATTTCAGAATCTAAAATAATAAATAGCACTTGAAAAATATCAACATTTTAAAATTAATGAAATTTAACTGCATTTTTGCGAATTTCCCCTACAGGGAAGAAGCTATTTGAAACTCATAATAGCTATTTGTGTTTATAATTGATCTATTTGGACTCAACCTATCGCTGTAATGTTTAAAAGCTACTACGTTTCGGGAGGTAAGGAAACTCACCCCGTTATCAAAGCTATCCACTCACATCTAAATATCAAACAATTATACCTAAACAATTCATTTTTTACTTTTGAGTTTACAAAAATAAAACTAACACAAATCACTTCCTCCTGAAACGTATAATATTGCTGTAGTGTAGTTTTAAAAATTAGAAGCGATGGGAAAGTCTAAATAAATAAAAACATAATTTAATGTAAATTATTTTTGGAAATGTATAGAAAGGTACAAATACAAATCGGCTGCGTATAAACAACAAGGGAACAAATTGAACCAAACATTATCAGGGGATCTGTTTGTGTTTTCGGAAGATAAAGTGGATTCGACTCCCAAATCTCCCGAGACTTACCGAGCCAGGATCCAACCGCGGGCTTCCTGTTCAGACAATTGTTGCATTTCCAAAGTTAAACTCAGGAAAAGTTAACAAATGTTGAATAACTTAATAAATCTAGCAGTACAAATTATTGACATGAAGCTTTATTTTTGTCTATCATCACATTATATTGACATAACAAGGTTGAACGGTCTCAGTAACCTGAAACATTCGTTCTCCCTTTTAACCCCGGATTAAATTGATTAATTTAATACGGTACAGTGGTACAATTTTGATACGGTATTAATTTATAGGATGTACTTATATTTACTGTAAAAATAATATAAAGTAGGTCTGTATAGAAAGTCTTTTAGAAGCCTATGGTTTTCCCAAATGTTCACCAAAATCCGCTTATAAGAGGCATTTCAATAAATAATTTAAGATTTGTGGTATTATTACAGGTGGTATTATCTTAGGTGGGACAGAAGCAGAAAGTCGCACCGAAAGGAAAGAAAATATTTTCTCCACCCTTTCTGCTATTGGGTTCTATATAAGGGTAACCCCTCGGGTCGATTTTGTTTTTTATTTTTTTTTTTGTCCCCAATCCTCTTACACCGATGGGTATGTGAAATACCCATTACAACATCATCCCTGCAAAGTCAGACGTGTAGTTTGTAAAGAATATTTCACAAGTTTGTCATCCTGTAGATTTATGTAATTAAGGGTGGCTCCAGTCACGAAACTTTTTGATTTTATACCTGAATCCCCCATTAATTAAAAATATTAACTTCCAAAGCCCGTCCCTCCTCAACGGATTATCCGATATCGACGATTCATGACTCATTATAAATAGAACAAATACCTAGTGATTTCAGTCAGGAAAATTGCAATATTATAAGTAATAATTGTTCAACAAATTTCGAAAAACCCCTTTGAAGAGGGCTTGAAAGTTAAAATCGATCCCATGGGGGAAGTAGATAAAATAAGAGGACTGGAGGATACAAATATTAAACAGTTATTTACGCACCTAGGGTAGTAAGAGCGTCATTACAGCGTAAGGGTGATGCTTGAAGCACGAGTGCGTTATGGCTCTTACTATATACTCAAGGCGTGTACCGGCCCCCCCATCTCACAATATACGTAATATATATTACATATATTATATATATATATATATATATATATATATATATAGTAGTTTAGTTTAATTATGGAGTTTTATTACGAACAAACAAGATTGGAAAAAACAGCTGATGCTAATTGTATGTTGTGAAAACTTTGATTGTTGTAAACGCAACAGCTGATGATGCTCAAAAAAAAATATTAGTTTCTTAAAATAACAGATGACCAAAGTTTTGTTAACAGTTAAACAATGTTTATTTGAATTACAATGATGAGGCAAATACGGAACGCGTTCGATGAATAATCATGTTTCCAGCAACATTGCAGATCTGATTGTTGATCACGTGACCTAACAGCTGTTTTTACGAGGTCTCTTCCGGTTAGCTGGGAAACCTTAATTATATCGACTGCGCAGACCTTTACTAAGTATGCTCTGTACGGACCTTGATGTGTACATACCTTCCTGGTCTGTGATAGACCTCTCAAGAAAGGGGCATTTAACATGTGGTGGACTATGACAAGTCATGTTCTGATTATCACCTGAATGTCTATGGGGTAGTAGAAGTCCCAGCTGTCACTAGGCAGGGGTGGTCGGCGGAGGGGTGGCGGGGGCGGATGCCCCACCTCCACCGCGGACCCCCGCCTCTCCAGGTACGACGTGTCGGCACTAGAACACGTGATGGAGCTGAGGCGGCGCGACGCCCGCCGCGACGGCACCTGCAGGAAGTGCACCGGGTAGTCGTCATCCTCCTCCTCCTCCTCTTCCTCCTGGAGTAACGTCACAATAGAAATAATTTAATTGTTGATGCAGTGTTTCCACTCCGCGATAAAAAATATCCCACAGAATTCATACAAAAATCCCTCTTCGTCCCTCAATCTGCTATTAAATATCCCTCATTCACAGTTGGTTTTCCAAAGTTTATTTTGTAATTGTCATTGTAATCTCTCTTAAGACAAAATTATTCACACAAGTAATCCACATTCACAAATTGTTAATACTGGTTTCTTAGTTAGAGTACTTGAGTTAAAACTTTGTCAACTTGTTCTAGCCACCATATCACCTGTTCCAGCCACCATATCACCTGTCGTTCCACCCACCATATCACCTGTTCATAGTACGGTTTTCTTCAAAGTTTGATTTGATGGCTGACAGCTAAAAAAGGAACACAAATTTAACGGTTTTACTGAATGGCAACATTTATTAAGCATTTTAGTACAGGAAATCTTGTACATAGCTGTCCGTGGGTTAATACAAAATTGAGGTATTCCAAAATATCCTACATTATATCGAACCCTCATTTTATTCCACTAGGCGTTGAAATATCCCTAAAAAGAGATTAATATCACTCACGTAGAGACACAGTGTTGGTGATGGATTGGTGGTGGTAAGTGGAGACACAGTGTTGGTGATGGGTTGGTGGTGGTGAGTGGAGATACAGTATTGGTGATGGATTGGTGGTGGTGAGTGGAGACACAGTGTTGGTGATGGGTTGGTGGTGGTGAGTGGAGACACAGTGTTGGTGATGGATTGGTGGTGGTGAGTGGAGACACAGTGTTGGTGATGGATTGGTGGTGGTGAGTGGAGACACAATGTTGGTGATGGGTTGGTGGTGGTGAGTGGAGATACAGTATTGGTGATGGATTGGTGGTGGTGAGTGGAGACACAGTGTTGGTGATGGGTTGGTGGTGGTGAGTGGAGACACAGTGTTGGTGATGGGTTGGTGGTGGTGAGTGGAGACACAGTGTTGGTGATGGGTTGGTGGTGGTGAGTGGAGATACAGTATTGGTGATGGATTGGTGGTGGTGAGTGGAGACACAGTGTTGGTGATGGGTTGGTGGTGGTGAGTGGAGACACAGTGTTGGTGATGGATTGGTGGTGGTGAGTGGAGACACAGTGTTGGTGATGGATTGGTGGTGGTGAGTGGAGACACAATGTTGGTGATGGGTTGGTGGTGGTGAGTGGAGATACAGTATTGGTGATGGATTGGTGGTGGTGAGTGGAGACACAGTGTTGGTGATGGGTTGGTGGTGGTGAGTGGAGACACAGTGTTGGTGATGGGTTGGTGGTGGTGAGTGGAGACACATTGTTGGTGATGGATTGGTGGTGGTGAGTGGAGACACATTGTTGGTGATGGATTGGTGGTGGTGAGTGGAGACACAATGTTGGTGATGGGTTGGTGGTGGTGAGTGGAGATACAGTATTGGTGATGGATTGGTGGTGGTGAGTGGAGACACAGTGTTGGTGATAGGTTGGTGGTGGTGAGTGGAGACACAGTGTTGGTGATGGATTGGTGGTGGTGAGTGGAGACACAGTGTTGGTGATGGATTGGTGGTGGTGAGTGGAGACACAATGTTGGTGATGGGTTGGTGGTGGTGAGTGGAGATACAGTATTGGTGATGGATTGGTGGTGGTGAGTGGGGGCACAGTGTTGGTGATGGGTTGGTGGTGGTGAGTGGAGACACAGTGTTGGTGATGGATTGGTGGTGGTGAGTGGAGACACAGTGTTGGTGATGGATTGGTGGTGGTGAGTGGAGACACAGTGTTGGTGATGGATTGGTGGTGGTGAGTGGAGACACAGTGTTGGTGATGGATTGGTGGTGGTAAGTGGAGACACAGTGTTGGTGATGGGTTGGTGGTGGTGAGTGGAGATACAATGTTGGTGATGGATTGGTGGTGGTGAGTGGAGATACAATGTTGGTGATGGATTGGTGGTGGTGAGTGGAGACACAATGTTGGTGATGGGTTGGTGGTGGTGAGTGGAGACACAATGTTGGTGATGGGTTGGTGGTGGTGAGTGGAGATACAGTATTGGTGATGGATTGGTGGTGGTGAGTGGAGACACAGTGTTGGTGATGGGTTGGTGTTGGTGAGTGGAGACACAGTGTTGGTGATGGATTGGTGGTGGTAAGTGGAGACACAGTGTTGGTGATGGGTTGGTGGTGGTGAGTGGAGACACAATGTTGGTGATGGGTTGGTGGTGGTGAGTGGAGACACAGTGTTGGTGATGGGTTGGTGGTGGTGAGTGGAGACACAGTGTTGGTGATGGGTTGGTGGTGGTGAGTGGAGATACAGTATTGGTGATGGATTGGTGGTGGTGAGTGGAGACACAGTGTTGGTGATGGGTTGGTGGTGGTGAGTGGAGACACAGTGTTGGTGATGGATTGGTGGTGGTGAGTGGAGACACAGTGTTGGTGATGGATTGGTGGTGGTGAGTGGAGACACAATGTTGGTGATGGGTTGGTGGTGGTGAGTGGAGATACAGTATTGGTGATGGATTGGTGGTGGTGAGTGGAGACACAGTGTTGGTGATGGGTTGGTGGTGGTGAGTGGAGACACAGTGTTGGTGATGGATTTGTGGTGGTGAGTGGAGACACAGTGTTGGTGATGGTGAGCTTGAGAAATGTTTGCTGGCACTAGCAATCGCTGATTCAAGAAAAACAAGTTTTTGAAATCTGTAATTTGATCTGGGTCTTTAAGTAGGCCTACAACCTAGAACAGAGTTGGTGGCACCAGTCTAGTTAGAGCTGGATATCAAATACTAAAAAACTAAAAAAGCGAACTGTGAGATTTTGCGCCGAGTATTGTGCAGCCTGTCTCTTGTAAGTTTGGCTTTTGTGTTGTTTTTTAATTTTCTCTTAATTTTGGACTTTTATTCACAGTTTTCTGTTTCAACTATTTTGTGCATTATTTCCAACTTCGTCTAGAGTTGTGCCTCTAACTTTGTCATGTCCTGGGTATTCTTTGCACCTGAAGACGGGGTAAAACTTCAGATCCTAAACGTCGAGATTCTGGTTTTCTCTAGTCGTTGAAAGCAAACGTCTGAGTTAATTTCTTAAATATCACAAGTAAATAAATATACAAATTATAAAATACATAAAAAGTGTAGAACAACACAAAGCAATGTTTACCTTTAGACGTATGGATTATCAGTTTAAGGAAACTAAACAAACTGATGCTTAATTTATGGTGTGGAACGAATATGATTCCTTGTTACTGACTATGTTTTTAGAGGATTAACAAATAATCCGAGAAAGTAATTGTCTGTGGATAATATATCTCTAGTTATTCAACTGAGTAAAGAAAGTCATTAAATACTAGGGAAGCTCACAAGAGCTTTATCCAAGTGTAAAGTCTTAATATCGTAATATCTCTTTAAGACGCCGACGCAACTAGGGCGTGTTTTGAGGCGAATATAAATGACTGCTGAGTGTAGAATGGGTGAAATGTCTTGTGTAGCCTTGTTACAGACTTAAGACTGTTACTGATACTTTAGCCAGGATCATTAATTAATAGCCCAATGACCAATGGCAGCTGCAACATTTGGTATAATCTGGCTTCGGACTTGAGTAGTGGGGCGATCGAACCTTAACAAAATATTCTCAGGATTTTGCTCAGGATCGATCAGGTGAACTCCAGATTATGAAGCGAGCACGCAAACCACTGTGCTACCCAGCCCTATAACCTCAACCGATTTGCAATAACCCAATGTCTGCTCCCCATCCCAATATAACCCAGCCCTAGGTGCATTTACGTAAGGTGTGCTATACAGAGGTACGAATTTGAGCACGTTCTGCGCAGCCACCAGGAGACGTCATGGTTTTTATTTGATCAGCTGGTTTACAGTGTCAGCTGATTTTTCCCATTGGTTGCTTACTAGTTCCAAAAAAGCGCGTCACCGAAGTACCCTGACTACCCCATGTCCCCTACTCCACATAGGATAGTCAGAATACCTCGGTGACGCGCTTTTGGACAACTCGCCACCAGATGACGTCACGCTACGATGCGCAATAGCGCACCTTACTTAAATGTACCTAAAACCAGGCGACCCACGTACCTTACACCTCGTTATACCTACCTCCGGGTAAGGCCGCTTGAGCGGGGGCGAGGTGAGCGTGAGCCGCGGCGAGTGGGCGGGCGCCACCACCTTGCGCTCAACGGGAACGCTGACCCGCGCCCGCTGCCCGTACTGGCACAGGCGCACCGGGGGGTTGAGCATGTTGTGGCCACCCAGCGACGAGAAGCGCGGGAACGGCCGGCCTATGGGCGCGCTCATGTTGCCCAGTGAGCGCCGCGGCCCGAACAGGTTGAGCGCGTTCAGAGCCAGCTGTTCCTCCTCCTCGATGACAGCTGCTGCTACCGCGGCCTCCAGGTGTTCGTCACTGAGCGACCGCGACTTGCACTTGCTCTTGTAGACGACCAGCAGCACCATCAGCCCGAAGAATCCGCCCAGCGTGGCTGCGATGCGGACCTGCGACAACAGTTCACATTCAAATCTCCTCATACCGTAAAAAAACAACACATTTGTATGACAGTCTAATGGGTTTACACAAAACAGCTTCTGCCCATTCAAAAATTCAGGCACACTTCAAGAAATCACCAGCCACACTCTCCGTTCAATCGTAAGATATCCTCCAAGCACCCTATAGATCTTAGTGGCCAATGGGGGAGTCAGTCACCGAGGAGACAACAGTGTCTACGATGTGGCTTTTCAATCGAGCTTTAAATTTTTGAAAATTGTGTTCAAGACTTCAGACCTTCAGGAAGGGCATTTAAGAATTAGACTCTCGCCTGCGAAGGGAGGCACACAGAAGAGTTCAGATGCAGCAATATTGCGCGTCTGAGGCATGATTATAGTCACGACAGATTGAGCTTCCTACCAACTTCTCCCATAACGTTCCTTCAGGTTACAATTTAAGTCCTGGACCTATTCAACGGACTATCCAAATTCAATGATTTAACCAATCCCAGTAAGTAGTTGTCATATCGTCAATAGTCATGTCATAAAAATCGCAAACAATTTGTATTTCAGAATTCTACTGAGCGGATAATACTTGTGATATCGAATTACTGCTGAGATCTTTTCGTTTTTTGTTTAATAAGGCATAACCCAACAAATTAGGATAATCCGTTGAGGAGGGGCGGAACATTGGTCTTTTGGAAGAAGCGGGTGGAAATAAATCTTTCCTGACTGGAAATTAACTTAGAAAATTAAACAAACTGTAACAATGGATATATCAAAATTGTCATTTGTAACACCTTTTACTTTCTCACCTTATAGGTAGTATATGGAGAAAGTATTATTTTCGTCAAAATTTTCAAATTTGAGTTGTTAATGGAAATATTTGTTTTGGTGCTCCCTGAACCCAAAAAAGTTATTTTTACGTGATGTCTGTTTGTCTATCTGTCTGGATGTGTACAGAGCTATAGCCCTAACCAATGGTCCGATTTGTATGAAATTTGGTATATAGGTACCATGATATCTCCAGGCGTTTCGGCATGGTAAGACCTAGGCCCGGGACCATGATAACTTTTCGTTTTGAGGTCCCCAGACCCCAAAAACACCATTCGTTCAAAACTGTAGATATATACTCGTATATGTGTCCGTGAGCACGATAACTCTCGTCAAAACTGTCCGATTTTGATGAAATTCTGTAAACACGTGTAAAGCAACATTTATGACTTTAAGTTCGAAAACCAGACAGCTCGACCTATCTAAAGGGGTATTTTGGGGGGGTTTTAAATAATGCAAGACAATGTGTCGTTCATTCGCAGGTGAAGTGAAGTCCCTGTACGGTATAGTGATGTGTACCTTTCTTTTAATTTATATAAGAACAAATAGGTCTTTATCAACACAATAACATAAAAAATTCACCGAGTTAATGACATGGGAGATATAATCTAACTTGTACTAACCCCTGTCATGACGTCATAAGTCTTGTAGAATTCAATCCTGATCTGCTCGCGGGGAGAGAGTGTAGAGAGCGGAGTTGGCGATGTCGAGGTGGCCGGCGGAGCAACACTGGGGCCGGCCACGGACACCTCCGCCATCAGCCGCCCTCTAGAACACACAATATACGACATCAGACCGTGTTGGTGGTTTGAGGTGGCCAGCGGAGCAACACTGGGGCCGGCCACGGACACCTCCGCCATCAGCCGCCCTCTAGAACACACAATATACGACATCATACCGTGTTGGTGGTGTGAGGTGGCCAGCGGAGCAACACTGGGGCCGGCCACGGACACCTCCGCCATCAGCCGCCCTCTAGAATACACAATATACGACATCATACCGTGTTGGTGGTGTGAGGTGGCTGGAGGAGCAACACTGGGGCCGGCCACGGACACCTCCGCCATCAGCCGCCCTCTAGAATACACAATATACGACATCATACCGTGTTGGTGGTGTGAGATGGCCGGCGGAGCAACACTGAGGCCGGCCACGGACACCTCCGCCATCAGCCGCCCTCTAGAACACACAATATACGACATCATACCGTGTTGGTGGTGTGAGGTGGCTGGAGGAGCAACACTGGGGCCGGCCACGGACACCTCCGCCATCAGCCGCCCTCTAGAACACACAATATACGACATCAGACCTTGTTGGTGGTGTGAGGTGGCCGGCAGAGCAACACTGGAGCCAGCATGAACATCTCCGCCATCAGCCACCCTCTAGAACACGCAATATACGACATCAGACCGTGTTGGGTGTGTGAGGTGGCAGGCGGAGCAACACTGGGGCCGGCCACGGACACCTCCGCCATCAGCCGCCTTCTAGAACACACAATATACGACATCAGACCGTGTTGGTGGTGTGAGGTGGCCGGCAGAGCAACACTGGAGCCAGCCATGAACATCTCCGCCATCGGGGATACCCGTTTTGCGCACAGCGGTCAGGTTTTTGACGAGGGTCAATTGTATGGCCCTCCGGTGAGTGAGTCGGTTTGCGCACACGGTCACTTTTCATCGGGCTAGAACTAACCCCTTAACCCCATACCAATAATCCTTTACTTACTTTCAATAATTTAATGGTTTGAGTATGTAATGTATCAAGAATGTAGTACCAAATGGGATAATCTAAATTCAAGTATTAATGTGTTTTAGAAGTTCCCAAAGATGAAATACTCGTAATAAAAGCCTACGGCCGTTAATCCTTACAGCCGCATTCTTCTTAGAAAAGCGATACATTCCTTTGCCTCCACCATCACGTGGTTGTTTTGGGTATTTTTCTGGTTTCATTGGTACGTGAGTTACCGAATTGAAAATAATGCAGTATGGGTATATGTACATTAATATATTTCTGTTTTGCTTGTACATGCCAGTGGAATTTTGCATTTAACGTTGTTATATCTTTATTTACAGTTTTTCAATATGAAAACAACCTGTCAACGTATTTTGGAGGCGTGCCACTCTCATCACTACCTTCTCAACACAATGCAAATAACCATTAAGCAGAAACAAACTATGTTTAGTATTTCGTATATATTTCTTAATCTAGTTTTTCCATATACGTTTTTTACCAGTTGCTACAAACAGTAGCCTATAGTTATGTTACAAAAGTTTCAATTATACCATCACTTGCTTGTTTCTTTTTATGTTATTAACTAACATGATTGTAATGATTCATTACCATGTAATCTGCAGTCGGGGCCGTTAGTGCAGTATGCACTGACCGTGAGCGCAAAACTACTAATTTATTTGACAGATTTTTGACCACTGTGCGCAAAACGAGTGTTCCCCCGCCATCAGCCGCCCTCTAGAACACACAAAATACATCAGACCGTGTTGGTGGTGTGAGGTGGCCGGCTGAGCAACAATGGGGCCGGCCACGGACACCTCCGCCATCGGCTGCCGTCTAGAACACATCCAAAACAACATCAGATGGTTTTGGTGGTGTGAGATGGCCGGCGGAGAAAACTGGGGCTGGCCACGGACACCTCCGCCATCGGCCGCCCTTTAGAACATACAACATACAACATCAGACCGTGTTGGTGGTGCGATATGGCCGGCCACGGACACCTCCGCCATTGGCCCCTCTAGAACACACAATATACGACATCAGACCGTGTTGGTGGTATCAGTATTAAATACACTAAAGAGTGGGAGTTTGCTTTAGATTTTGAGTATATTTACTTAAACATTTTGAGATTTTAACGGTTTACAAAATGTAATGTTGAAAACCAAAGTTGTTACTTGTTGAGTGGTCGATAAGTTCAAGATGGTAGTGAAGAGGGACGAGGGGGAGGGTTTGGGAGGGGGGTCTGCCTTATAGAGTTGTAACCGGGAGCCGGTAATGATCTCGTCGTTTTTTGTCAGAGGACTCTTGACAAACAAGTGTCACCAATCATAGCATAATGTTACAAACTAGTTTATCTTTATTTACGATTACATTATTTTAAAGGTCATCACACTGACAGTTCCAATTCTAGTTTTTAAATAACTCTAAGGCTTACAATCCAAGTTCCATCTCAAACCTTTGGTCTCAGATAGCTTTATCACCAGACTCAATCTATCTGGATGGTATCGTTTGCTAGGTTATTAGGAATCACAAATTCCTACTCAGAAAAGAATATAACGTAGGAAGTACCAGTTTTTGTGATTTAGGACGATTGTTAGAGAATTATTTAACCACGTATATACAGCAGTTATTTACAGATCATTGCAACATTCTAGAATGTTGTTACGTATTGTAACATCTAGAGGTTAAATTGTAATCTGTATGTTAAAGATATTTTGTTGTCTACCTGGTCTACTTGGTTGTTTGACGGCGAATCTCAAGATGTATCTGCAACTGAATTTAAAAATTGGTGGACCCAAGACTGACCCTTGGTGGTTGCAATATTATAATTTGTGAACTACTGAATAGACTAGAACTTCGTTTATGAGACGGGATGGTCTAAACTAAAAGATTAAATTTGTTCGAAGCTCATAGTATATAAACATAAAACACATTTAAATACAAAAACCCATTATCATCATCGTCATCATCACAATCATCATCATCATCATCATCATCATCATCATCATCATTATAATAATCATAATCATCATCATCATCATCATTATCTTATAAAACCATGAGCGGATGTCCAAAACCGACGAGTATTGTAGATTATGTGTTGTTTGTGCTTGTCGTCATGATTGATATAACTATTCTTAGTTATTTATTTATTTTATAAAGCAGATAACACTCTAATATCGTTAAAATTGCTATTAAAAGTTTAAGAATCTGGTAATTAACATGAATCAGTAGTGGTTTTAGCCATAAAAAATTTATATTGGGCAGGAACTTAATTAAAGAAGAGCGCGGGTTGAGAGTTTTCAAAAAAAATATTATTATAATAATTTTTACTTAAAGAATAACAGTCTAATATGCTTAAAATTTGTGTTAGAAATTCGAGCAGCTCATTAGGAACAAGAATAAATTGGCTATTAGGATACAAAAATCAGAGATTGTCCAAAAACGTAATTAAAGTGAGCGCATGTCAAGTATTTTAAATAATTCTCCTAAGTTTATATTCTATTTACTAAATATTCACATTATATATATGGTTATATTTGGTATCAACGTCTCGAGAATTTAATGAGGAATACAAATCCAAAAGCCATTTGGCCAAAAACCAATTATGTTGGCGGGAATTCGAATTCAACTAAGCACGAGACGCGGTTTTCCCTATCTTCCCCTAAACTGGAGTGCTTTTGCCATCTTATCGCCAGTCGCGAGGGGGCGTGCTTGGCTTCACCGGCCTAATGTTAAAGCATTAGTTTGTCCTCTCCAGATATACTACCTCCAGGAGTGGACTCCGGAACCATGGCAGCGGCCCTGTCGTGGGTTCTCATCCCAGTCCCGGCATGTTAATTTTATCAGTACCGTACAACTAATGTACTGTACCGGTTCACCCTTGCTTTGCTGGATACACATGATATATAGTCTATAGTCTGCAATCGCACATCTCTATAGTCTACGTGGTCGGGCAAGGTAAAACAAACATAGGCTGACAACCTCTTAAAAAAAAAACATGTTACAGTCTTTTTATTAACTATTCTCTCTAAGCATACAATGTCAAATTATTAAAAATCCGACAAAAAAAATAAACAGCGTAATATTTTCGAGGAATTTATGAATACAAATTAAATTTGGTATTTTTATAAAGTTATGCAACGCCCTTCAGAATCAAAGCCGCCAAAACAGCGGTTATCGTTATTCAATACAACTGTAGTGTAGTGGCTACGATGGGGCGAGAGGGGGAGGGGGGAGGAGTTCTCCGGTTTACATCTCTTTGTTTCCGTAACATTACAGATGTTCAGTTGTCGGTTCATTCTATTCTAAAACGGTTTTCATCTGTCAAAACCCAGAAACGTTATCGAACACTGTATTGTTCGTTTAATTAAACAGTTTCTGTTTCCTCTTCGTCAGTCTTCGATCGAAGTCGGTATTAAAAGTCATTTCATAATCGTAAAGATAATTATGTAATACAGTTCGTATTCATTTTAACCCTTAAACCGTTTATCATATCAAAATTGATTATATATCGTTTTTACTACGGGCGTCGAACAAATATTTATAATTAATATCCATAACTGTGTAACGTTATTATTATATTACATATAATATAAAGTATTTAGAATATAAAGTATGATAAAAAATGTGGAGAAACATCTGTGTCGGTACTTGCATAAGTTAAAAAACTAAATTTACATTAATATAAAAATTTAGAATATTTCTAAACAAATCAGAGGTATAGAAATTGTTTTTAAGACTTCATAGATGGTTGGGTTGAAGGTAATTTAACAAGAACTTAAAAGTAAGCATTTTTTATGTTTCCATTGTTTTTAAATAGGGGAAAATATTATATAAGAACAAATATATAAAAAATGAAAGAACTTAGAAGTTGTTCCACACAACACTATAGAGGGACTCTGTATTAGTTATAACCCGATGTAGTCTTAGCTTAGCCTGGTAAAGTGCTTCCCCCCAAAAAAGAAATGTTAATACAACCTTTGTGACAAACCATTCCAGGTATGTTTGTTGCATATGAAAGAAGTTACTTCATTACTCTTTAAGGTTTCTGATCCAAGATCATTAATCATTGATAGCAAAACTCGTTTAACTTCTATCGGTTGAACCTTTGTGTTTGTTAATACACAACTAGAATAGGAGAAACACGGGCCATTTTCTTATTTTTCGGTTTTAAACATAAACTATAAAAGTGCATTATGAAAAAAATCATGTAGGCCTACTCTAATAAATGTAGGTGTAAAACCACATTACATTTTACATGATTTCGGACCATGTTTGAGTCCATTTCCAATTGCTAAATGGTAACATAAAGCAACTAACAATCCGCGATTAATGAGGTCGACATTATATTCGGATCGATGATCGATTGATGGATTTAGTGTCGCATAAAATGTTGATAATAAACCCTAAAGTGTCCGAAACCGTTAGTAGTGTAATACGGCGATAAAACACGTACCAACCATTTGTACCAATATTTAGGGATCCGGGGGCTACTCCATCATGAAATTAGTTTTAATCTAAAGACAATCTAACATTCTGTAGTTAAAAGTGCGATCAAATCGCATACCACCTCATCATTATTAGGTATAGTTTAAGAGGAGCTCTGAACATTCAAACTTCCCCACTTACAGGATCTAGGTTACACCCAATGTCTACACGATCTACTGCTGACAGGGTGCAGCTAATAAACTGTAGTACATGTTTGACCGGGTGGTTATAAACCCACGCTTCCAACTTTTAAGGAAGCCTCATGATGTTAATTATCTCATGGTATCGGTTACGTTATAATATCCCATAGTTTTTCAATTTCATTTACCTGATATATCCCATACTCTTAAACGAGCGAAGGTTTCTACGCATCATGGATTTCGTGATCCCTTGGAAGCATTTTGCTTAAACATTGAACATAGGACTTCTGAGCCTAGGAAGTACTCAAATTGTTCACCACCGTAAGTTGCCAGACGCCATCTTGGAGTTTTGTTCCATAAGGCCAATGTTAACTGTGAGCCTTCGTTACTTCTCGCCCGATCGTCATTAAACATTTCTTTACGCGTCAAAATAAAGGTGTGGTGTTTCTACAGGTGATAACATTTTCGATCTCCTTAATTTGGGTGGTACGATTTCATAATCAATTATTTAATTTTCAATTCTATTACTGTACAGTTTCTCATTAATTAGTAAACAAAATCTAAATTCTAAATTCTGTTTCATTAGAACGACAAAACCTTTAACTTGACACCAAAATGAAAAGGATGTGATGAACAGGTGAGGAGTAACGGAGGCACAACAAAGTTAACATCGGTCTTGTGGAACCAAATTGTGAGATGGCGTCCGGCAACTTCCGGTGATGAGGACTGTTAAGCTGAGGAGCTGCAAACACTAACAAAATAATCAAAATAGATGATCAAAATAACCAATGTCCTGCTAGCATTCAGAACTCAGTAATGCTTTATTGTAAAACAACAAATGGTCGCATGATAGTGTCAAATAAACACTTAATAAAGTATCATTTGGTTTTTCTTCCGAGCGAAGCACGGCCCCGAGGACCAATGTATCACTCTACACTACATTGTATGTCAACTCAATAACAACGAGGGCAAGGTAGAGGGTGCAGCGATGCAGTTATATTACCCAATTAGGGGTTCACAGCGTCCTCGCCCTCGAGGGCCCTCAGCGCTTGTTACCCCGTAACACAACGGCCGCAGCTCCGTTGTTACTGTTGTTACTAGGGTCACTATCGGGCCAGAACAACGACGCGGAAATTCTCATTCTCAATAGAATTTCACGTTTTTTTGTTCGGTAATTCTCGATCTTTTAAATTATACTTTGTGTATGTGCCTTTTGTTAACAATATACCTTTAGGGCTTCGCCCCATAGGCTTCTGAAGTTATAATGTTAATCTTAGGGAGGTATTTTATTTAGGTGGTCAGATGATTATAATTTAATGTAAAAAGCTAAAACACATTGAAGCATATGCCGGCGAAATTCCCATGCCGACACCGGCTAGTGGTTTTAACATACTTTTGTATTCAGAAATCCATGGCTAGACTTTCGATAAAAAAATCAACTGAACATGCACTATTAAAATTCTTTGAAGATATTCGCCAAAAATAAAATACCGGAATGTCATGTGGGGCAATATACTTCGTGTTACTACCACGCACCTGTTACAGATCACAAATTTGTATTATAAAATGTGAGAATGGCTGGAGCAATAAGATAAAATACACGTTAATCATCATTAAAAGATGTAACTATTGAAAAAGTTATATTGTATAATGACTGTAAATCTGAGTCACAATAGATTGCTTGAAGAGTGAAGACGTCCAAAAAATCTAATTCACGAGACAAATTCTAAACTGAATTGGAAGGATTAACTAAACTTAAACAAAAGCATACTCATTGGGATTTGTTTAATAATTTATAACGGAATCACTATTCACAACAAAAAAATAGTAAACCTATACCACGTTCTGGTAGGGTAGAGATTAGGATTGCCTTATCCTGCTGGGGAGGTATATAAATGTCAACATTGACACCCTTTATTGCAATTTTAGAATATTACTAAATAAATCAAGATTAAATTTTCCTGGATTAAGCAATGTTTTATATATATATATATATATATATATAATTAAAATTGCAGTAGTATAATAATCTTCCAAATGCATAAAAAACAATCTAAAACGTTTCAAGAATTTAAAATAGATTAAAATTTAAACTGTATTAGCAAAACATTGAATTTATTATAATTAACTTTGAATGTTAACTATTGTATTTGTACTAAATCTTTGTATAGTCGAATTGTAATGATAATTAAATTATGTATATTATTATCTTATTCTTTTAAAATAATGTTTACCTCAAATCGGTAATGACGAAGGGTTACCTTTACTGCCTAGGTTCATCTTTGCTGGATTTTTCAATTGAATATTATAAATTACTCCATTATATGTTAAATTCACTTAAAATACACGACAGTATTATAACCCTCGGTAAAAAGGTGTATTATTTATTCATACAGATACTGCAGGATTTATCGTTAGTTAAGGAAGCACACATAAGCAATTCTTTATAAAAATAACTTTAACTTTATCACAAGCCATGGCCTGATATCAACTATCACAAGTTGGAGGCGCGTATCAGCTATCACAAGATGGAGGCCGGTATCAGGTATTACAAGATAGAGGCCGGTATCAACTATCACAAGATGGAGGCCGGTATCAGGTATTACAAGATGGAGGCCGGTATCAGCTATCACAAGATGGAGGCCGGTATCTGCTATCACAAGATGGAGGCCGGTATCAGGTATTACAATATGGAGGCCGGTATCAGCTATCACAAGATGGATGTCGGTATCAGGTATCACAAGATGGAGGCTGGTATCAGGTATTACAAATGGAGGTCGGTATCAACTATCACAAGATGGAGGCCGGTATCAGGTATCACAAGATGGAGGCCGGTATCAGCTATCACAAGATGGATGTCGGTATCAGGTATCACAAGATGGAGGCTGGTATCAGGTATTACAAATGGAGGTCGGTATCAACTATCACAAGATGGAGGCCGGTATCAGCTATCACAAGATTGATGTCGGTATCAGGTATCACAAGATGGAGGCTGGTATCAGGTATTACAAATGGAGGCCGGTATCAACTATCACAAGATGGAGGCTGGTATCAGGTATTACACGATGGAGGCCAGTATCATGTATCACAAGTTTGAGGCCGGTATCAGGTATTACAAGATGGAGGCCGGTATCAGGTATTACAAGATGGAGGCCGGTATCAGCTATCACAAGATGGAGGCCGGTATCAGGTATTACAAGATGGAGGCCGGTATCAGGTATCACAAGTTTCAGGCCGGTATCAGGTTTTACAAGATAGAGGCCGGTATCAGGTATCACACGTTTGAGGCCGGGTATCAGGTATTACAAGATGGAGGCTGGTATCAGGTATCACACGTTTGAGGCCGGTATCAGCTATCACAAGATGGAGGCCGGTATCAGCTATCACAAGATGGATGTCGGTATCAGGTATCACAAGATGGAGGCTGGTATCAGGTATTACAAATGGAGGCCGGTATCAACTATCACAAGATGGAGGCCGGTATCAGCTATCACAAGATTGATGTCGGTATCAGGTATCACAAGATGGAGGCTGGTATCAGGTATTACAAATGGAGGCCGGTATCAACTATCAAAAGATGGAGGCTGGTATCAGGTATTACAAGATGGAGGCCAGTATCATGTATCACAAGTTTGAGGCCGGTATCAGGTATTACAAGATGGAGGCCGGTATCAGGTATTACAAGATGGAGGCCGGTATCAGCTATCACAAGATGGAGGCCGGTATCAGGTATTACAAGATGGAGGCCGGTATCAGGTATCACAAGTTTGAGGCCGGTATCAGGTTTTACAAGATGGAGGCCGGTATCAGGTATCACACGTTTGAGGCCGGTATCAGGTATTACAAGATGGAGGCTGGTATCAGGTATCACACGTTTGAGGCCGGTATCAGCTATCACAAGATGGAGGCTGGTGTCAGCTATCACAAGTCGGATTTCTATATCGGCTATCACAAGACGGAGGTCAGTATCACCTACCACAAGCCAAAGGCCGATATAACCTAACACAAGTTGGAGGATGGCATCAGCTATCACAATCCTTTAGCACATTGTGTATAATTCAATTAGTTTTGAAGTTCTGTTATTTTGCTAATTGACTTTCGGGGAAATAACACGTTTTAAAATTGCATTTCATCACTCAATTCATCGCTCAGCAAGCTCTTAGTTACACGTTACAACTGAAAGAGAAAGGACGCGATAGTGAAAGCGCGCGGAAGACGGAGTTTCGGCGGGAGTGTAATGAGGCGGCGTCACAATGGATCCCGAGCCGCCATTGTTTGTAGCTGTCACGCGTGCAGGCAGCTGCCGTCACTGTGATGATGTGGATTACATTGCGTCACACTCATCACATTGTGGCAACAACTCGGTCGCGTCACCAAACTCACGCCGGTTATCGTTTGGTAATGCGGAATACCAATGTTATTACTAGTTGATGTAATGCCGGGTGTCCCAAAAAATGAACATTATTAAGACTAATATAATATAATCTGACACATTTTAGACAGTTTCAAAGGTAGCCATCCGATAGGAAAACAACAAAGGTAGCCATTACAACATTTATTTTAATATTGTTTGCAAATATGTGCCGATGTATTGCTGTTACTCAAATGTTTGAAGGGCTACAGTCGTTTGTTTCTTCCTGCTTCTCACATTAGACCAATGTTAACCATCAAAGCCCATCCCTCCTCAACGTTAATTCATAGTTTATTTTAAAGAACAGAAAAATAACTAGTGAATTCAGTGAGCAGAATTTCGATTTCACAAATATTTCAGCCATTAAAAATCCTAAATTTGAATATTTTAGAATTTAATTGGACGATTAGTGATGTCGAAATCTTGCTCACTGTAATCCCTAGTTAGTTCGTTTATCTTTCTAACGATCCATAAATCAACAATATCGGATGATCCGCTGAGGAGGGCGGGCTTTGAAAGTTAACATTGGCCTTATGGGAAAAGCAGGTAGAAACGCCAGAATATTTGTGACTTAACCCCCTCAAACGCTATTAACGCACACTCAGCTCCATACCCCACCCCTTCGGTCTCCGAATTTCAGAAACAGTGATTCGTGTGGGTTTCTGTTAAACACCAAGTTTATATTATAAATACAAATTTCATGACACTAACAAAAGATACAAGAATATTTAACAAAATTAAACAATATTATACAAAACAGAGATGAATAAATAAACCAAACAATTTAACGAGAATAATATTAAAAATAGAACGTTTTTCTTGCATCCATTTGAAGACAGCTTCAGTATTTATTAATATATTTTGACAAACTTCACGGTAGTTCATATTGCAATAATCTACTTAACTTTTGCCAAAAAAAAAAATGTAAAAAAAACAATAAAGAATAACAATCTAATTGATAATCGAATTTCATGAACAATCGAATGAAATAATCTAATCGATATTTTCAATAGAAAATTTAAATCGAATGAATGTGGGCTGTAAACTAGCATATCCTTCTCTGTCTAACCTTAAAATGACGAGTTTTCTACATTTCGCGCATATTTTTTGTAAAAAAGACCTAATGAATACAGAACATTTAAGTCTGATGAGTACCCGAGCAAAACTTGAACGGTCACTGAACACATAAAGAAACTAGAATCGCATTACTTAAGTACGTAAGTCACTTAGTAGAGATTTCGTGTTTACTGAGACTTGCGAGCTGTTTTTAAAACACTCGTATATTATTAAGAGGGGATCCAGTCCTCTGATTCTCCCGTAGTAAATTTACGTAGTAATCTTTTTATTTTGTTTTTATTTGTTTGGATGAAGAGTGTTGTTGCAGTTGTTAAGAGTTTTTGTTTAATAATGTTGACTTCAAATTCCAACCCTTCCCAACGGATTATCCGTAACTGTTCATTTATGGCTCATTGTGTAAGAAAAAAAATCTAGCGAGTTCAGAGAGTAGAATTTTGATATCACAAATAATATTTTTTCAACCAAATCCGAAATATTTAATATTACGGATTTTCGCTATTGGTTTACTATTTGTAATATCATTTTGCTCGCTGGAACCGCAAATGATTTCGCTCTTTAAAATTAAATAAACTATGAATAAATGATTTCGAATAGCCAGTTCACAAAGCCAAAATTTCAGCCACTCAAGACACACACCAAGGTAGTATAAAATTAACTCATAGTAGAATTACACATTAAAGTTACGCTTACGCTTTTTAAAGTATTGGGTATACTACTATTGGTAGTGGGTTTATGGTGAGGTACGGAATTTGAAAGTTAACATTGGAATTACGTAAGAAGCAGGTACAAACGCGAAATGTTACGTTACTGGAGCCTCTTTTGATGATATCATGCGTATTTTGGAGTGAAATTATTTAAAAATATGTTTTTATTCCTAAAAATCTCAATTTCTCAATTATTTATAGACATAATTCAAAATCTTCATAACATTACGTTTGGGAAACTTTACGGCTTCTAAGCTTTAAGAAAAAAAGGTGACAAATTTGAAACGTAAGGTTATAAACTTCATATTGTACACCAAACCAGCATTTAATTATGGAATATTGTACGCTCGATAAAAAAATAAGCAAATTACCCAGTATTCGATATATGACTGATTTAGTAAACACCTCAGACTGAGTGAGAATAAACGGAGGAGAATTTAAATTACATTTCATGTTGATTTTAGGTGTAGCATTAACAAATATAGCGTGTGCATTTTTTATATGACAGCCTGTATTTTTACGGGTTTGTGGGACGGAAAGTAAGATTTAAAAATAAGGAGGAGGAGAGAGCAAGGATAGACCAAGTCCCATTACGGAGCCGTCAGCCTCAGCCTCTCTATCCCGGTCAGAGAGGAGGGGAGAGCAAGGATAGACCAAGTCCCATTACGGAGCCGTCAGCCTCAGCCTCTCTATCCCGGTCAGAGAGGAGGGGAGAGCAAGGATAGACCAAGTCCCATTACGGAGCCGTCAGCCTCAGCCTCTCTATCCCGGTCAGAGAGGAGGGGAGAGCAAGGATAGACCAAGTCCCATTACGGAGCCGTCAGCCTCAGCCTCTCTATCCCGGTCAGAGAGGAGGGGAGAGCAAGGATAGACCAAGTCCCATTACGGAGCCGTCAGCCTCAGCCTCTCTATCCCGGTCAGAGAGGAGGGGAGAGCAAGGATAGACCAAGTCCCATTACGGAGCCGTCAGCCTCAGCCTCTCTATCCCGGTCAGAGAGGAGGGGAGAGCAAGGATAGACCAAGTCCCATTACGGAGCCGTCAGCCTCAGCCTCTCTATCCCGGTCAGAGAGGAGGGGAGAGCAAGGATAGACCAAGTCCCATTACGGAGCCGTCAGCCTCAGCCTCTCTATCCTGGTCAGAGAGGAGGGGAGAGCAAGGATAGACCAAGTCCCATTACGGAGCCGTCAGCCTCAGCCTCTCTATCCCGGTCAGAGAGGAGGGGAGAGCAAGGATAGACCAAGTCCCATTACGGAGCCGTCAGCCTCAGCCTCTCTATCCCGGTCAGAGAGGAGGGGAGAGCAAGGATAGACCAAGTCCCATTACGGAGCCGTCAGCCTCAGCCTCTCTATCCCGGTCAGAGAGGAGGGGAGAGCAAGGATAGACCAAGTCCCATTACGGAGCCGTCAGCCTCAGCCTCTCTATCCCGGTCAGAGAGGAGGGGAGAGCAAGGATAGACCAAGTCCCATTACGGAGCCGTCAGCCTCAGCCTCTCTATCCCGGTCAGAGAGGAGGGGAGAGCAAGGATAGACCAAGTCCCATTACGGAGCCGTCAGCCTCAGCCTCTCTATCCCGGTCAGAGAGGAGGGGAGAGCAAGGATAGACCAAGTCCCATTACGGAGCCGTCAGCCTCAGCCTCTCTATCCCGGTCAGAGAGGAGGGGAGAGCAAGGATAGACCAAGTCCCATTACGGAGCCGTCAGCCTCAGCCTCTCTATCCCGGTCAGAGAGGAGGGGAGAGCAAGGATAGACCAAGTCCCATTACGGAGCCGTCAGCCTCAGCCTCTCTATCCCGGTCAGAGAGGAGGGGAGAGCAAGGATAGACCAAGTCCCATTACGGAGCCGTCAGCCTCAGCCTCTCTATCCCGGTCAGAGAGGAGGGGAGAGCAAGGATAGACCAAGTCCCATTACGGAGCCGTCAGCCTCAGCCTCTCTATCCCGGTCAGAGAGGAGGGGAGAGCAAGGATAGACCAAGTCCCATTACGGAGCCGTCAGCCTCAGCCTCTCTATCCCGGTCAGAGATCCTATAACCGGCCGGAAACTGAGATAGGAACATTGATCCGCCTATACACCTCAACTGAGAGCCAACGGATAACGGATAGTCAACCTTGGGTAACACATCTTATTGAATTTGTTCTTTCCACTTATTTTACTTGTGCCTCGTGAACTGATGCTACAACGTAAGCCACACTGTATCAATATGAGATGTACTACGCTTTTTAAAGTATTCTATATGTGGTATTCTATTTACATCTTCGTGGTATCTTACTTACAGTTTATATGTTGAGGAAAATAAATCAATATGGAATTCCGAACACATGTAAGCCGTAAACAAAGCGAAAGCTTTAAGATTTTGGTGTATAGGCATCACAATAAAAGTATATTTAATAATAGGCATCACAATACAAGCATATAAAAAGGTATCACATTACAATCATATTTAAAATAGACATCACAATACAAGCATAAAAAGGCATCACAATACAATCATATTTAACAAATATGCATCACAATACAAGCGTAAAAAAGGCATCACAATATAAGCATATTTAAAATATGTATCATAATACAAGCATATTTAAAAATGTACATCACAAAACTAGCATATTTAAAAATAGGCATCACAATACAAGCATATTTAAAAAATAAGCAACACAATACAAGCATATTAAAAAATAGGCATTACAACACAAGCATATTTAAAAATAGGTATCACAATACAAGCATATTTAAAATAAAATTTAATGTTTTATAAAAAAACGTGTTTTTTATTGTAAAAATATATTATTGAAAATGTGCTCACCACGTCATTGTTTTAGCGAATTTTCCTTATAGGGAAGAAACTATTACCGTAAGTCTCATGGTAAGACTTAAGCCCGAGACCATGTTAACTTTTTGTTTTGAGGTCCCCAGATGCCAAAAACACTATTCGTTCAAATTTGTGGATGTCTATAAATATACATATATATCTGTCCGTGAATGCGATAACTTGAGTAAAAAACGTCCGATTTAAATTTGGCTCAAATTTGTAAAGTGACATTCATGGCTTTAAGTTAAAAACTGAAAAAATCGGACAATGGGAAGGGGGTTTATGGGGGTTTAAAATGTCCCAAAAATCTGTATTTTGGATTTTTCACTACAAAATTTTAAAAAAATACTCAATTTTGGGTTTTTACCATTTTATAGAGCTTAAAAAACAAGTATTAGAGTATATAGTAGATATATATTATAGATATATATTATTTTAGGTTAAGTGGTTGCGGAGAAAATCCAAAAAAAGTGTTCATAAAATGTCCTATGTTAATCTAATGGGAAAAAAGTATTTAGCTTTTCCTCAGATAATTTTACTGAAAACTTCACATTTGTTTTTACCAATCAGTTCATCTCTACAAAACAATCATTTTCGTGTTTTAATAGTGATTCTACACAAACCGTTGCAGAGTTATTCAAAGTGCTAAACACAGTACGTTGTCCAATGTTATCCTTATAGAGAATAATTAATAATTGATATCTTGATTATTTATGAGTGTGTATATTGATGAAACTTGGTGTGTGGCTTCACCTAGTACTGATATAATGATATTTGAAAAAAATTGTTGTTGACTGTCCCCGTAGCAGCAAACCTGCATACTCAGCCCTAATGTTATTCTTATGGACAATAAGTAAAGTATTTTTTACCTCCCTTAATTATGAACATAAATTGTTAAAACTTGGTATGTAGCTTCACCTGGTTTAGTTATATTGATAATTGCAGAAAAACACATTTCTTATATTTTTTGATACAGCTAACCTGCGTACTAATCCCTAATGTTATTCTTTTGGAGAATAAATAAATTGCTATAATATATCACTCATTTATAAATGTATTTTTATGAAACTTGGTAAGTGGTTTTATGTGGTAGTGAGAAACATATACAGGCATTGGGAATTCGTTGAATATGCAGGTTTGCTACGACGGGGGTGTTATGCTTTTAGTTACCATGGATTCTATACAGCACTTTTTCCTTCTTATAATTGGAATAAAATGTTAACTTGGTTTTTGCAATTGGTTAATTATTGAAAAGATATTCAATAAAATAAAATATTAAAAAGAATATTTTAAATCATATAAACCCCATAACCATGAATTTTTATTTTAATATAACCTTTTTTATTTTCAACTCTAATTAGCCAAGTACACATCAAAGAAAGCTATTAAAGTCATCAAATGTAAAAAAATAGAGATAGAGGTGGGTCCCCTTAATGTTTCGAAATTGTTTTTTGTACTTTAAGGACAGTTTAAGGAAAAATAAGGGGACAAACGAAAGTCATGGTGGAAGTTCCCACATCTAGTTTCTTCAGAAACCTGCACAATGACACATATTTCCCAGTTTTTCTTTCTAACTAGTAAGATTACAATAATGATCGAAGATTATTGTTTACCGCAGCAGTGAGCTGTTTAATATTGTGGCGGAACCAAAACATCCGCAACGTTCTTGAGAATGCTCCCACGCCGCAGATTATTGAAATATCAATAACCACCGGTACCCGAACCGCGTGTGAGATGTGAGGGCTGAAATACGGGGATTACCACAGACCATACAGTAAGGGAATATCCGACCACCTGGGATTGGCTGTTCCTCACAGCCTTTCCCTCTACGACTCACAACTCACAACGAACCGCGTGTGAGATGTGAGGGCTGAAATACGGGGGTTACCACAGACCATACAGTAAGGGAATATCCGACCACCTGGGATTGGCTGTTCCTCACAGCCTTTCCCTCTACGACTCACAACTCACACATACATTTTATTTGGTTTATTTTGTTGTAAAAGCCAATATGTTTAGGGTTTTTAATTCTATATCCAAGTAAGAGACAGATATGCGACATGTACTACAGTAAATTAAAGAAAACCTTTCCCCCTTTCGATCTCATATACACAGACAACGATTTATTCGCACTGCACATATTCTCTGGAAACGATTCGTTTACAAAACAAGATTTCATTCACCTTTCATGTCTAGGTTTATTCAAAGTTATATCTCCTAGTAACCCCATACTAGGCTTAGCTACAGTAAGATGTAAAACATACGGTTACAGAACTCTAAAAGATTGTCGATTAAAAACCTACCCCAATCATTTAGTTTTAAAAATTACAAAAATATAATATCCAGTATAGATACTTTAAAATATACGCTTGCAATAACAGAGTAATAAATAAAATAGTATGTCAAGTATTACAAAATAAATCTCTAAAATCAAATTAATCTTTCATTATCCCCCATTATCACATACAAGACAGTTAACACATACCATAACACACATAAAAAATACTCCCACTCAAAGAAAAAGATTCACCCTTACCCCCACCATGTACCTTATCTCCCGCCATATACCATATCTTCCACCATCTACCTTATCTCCCGCCATATACCATATCTTCCACCATCTACCTTATCTCCCGCCATCTACCTTATCTTCCACCATCTACCTTATCTTCCACCATCCACCTTATCTTCCACCATATACCTTATCTTCCACCATCTACCTTATCTTCCACCGTCTACCTTATCTTCCACCATATACCTTATCTTCCACCATCTACCTTATCTTCCACCATCTACCTTGTCTTCCACCAAATACCTTATCTCCCACCATCTGCCTTATCTTCCACCATCAACCTTATCTTCCACCATATACCTTATCTTCCACCATCAACCTTATCTTCCACCATCTACCTTATCTTCCACCATATAACTTATCTCCCGCCATCTACCTTATCTCCCGCCATCTACCTTATC
Source organism: Allygus modestus (assembly GCA_963675035.1). NCBI lineage: Eukaryota > Metazoa > Arthropoda > Insecta > Hemiptera > Cicadellidae > Allygus > Allygus modestus. Next base: position 5,902,744 of record OY776111.1, read on the forward strand.
TTCTACCATCTACCTTATCGTCCACCATCTACCTTAACTTCCACCATCTACCTTTTCTCCCACCATTACCTTTTCAATCACCCCAAATACTCCCACTTGTTACCTTTTCACTTAATAGACGTAATTCAATTCTACTCCTACCATTCCTTTAAAAAAACTTTTACAAACCTTTCAAATACTTTAAAACAAACATATCAATTTACCATAAAATCTTATCATTTCATAACTACTGATAAATTGTTTATTACATTTAATTTTGTGAAATCTGCTTAAGCATATATTATGGGTAGTTATTTTTTACATTTACAACGTCATTCGTAGACAATTTCCCGCACCAGTTCACCAGCTGGTTCTTAGCCATTCGTTTATTTATTTTATTCTATACTCTAAGTAAGAATAAAGTAAGGTAAGTAAGGTTTGCTTGCTTGCGTCCGTGCGTGCTTGTTTGCAACACTGATCTCAAAAACGGCACCAACGATTTCCTTCAGATGTTGGAATTAACTTATTTCTGGGATACAAATAAGTTCTAAACAGGTCTCATCCCCAGGAAAAAAAAATATAATGTAAACAATCAGAAATGAAAAGTTAAAAAATTAAAGTTGGGCTTATGGAGTTTAAAATTAAAACAAAATAATTGTAACAACTGTTTATAATCAACTAGGGAACTGCCAAAGTAATACTCGTGTCGTTTATAATTGTCAACGTGTGGTTTCCTGAGAGCAGTGACTAAAAATATTGAGTGAAGATTGCACGTATAGAGAAGGTTATTCGAAATAAATCAAAGGGACATTGAGCTATAAATAACAACTGGTGTGACCTTGAAAATGCAGAAAATTTGCAAATGATCTATACAAATCTGATAATCAGTTGGGGGAAGTTATGAAATATTACACCAAGTCATCCAAACAAACTGACTGGCCTTCCCCGAGCAAAGCTCGGCCACGAGTTACCTTTTATAATCCTCTCCTTCCTGTCTTCACGTAGTAATGAGACGATTAAGCTGTTGACATGAGTAGACGGCGTATTAGCGCCTTATTTTGAAACTTGCAGAACTATTTTACAAATATTTACACTGGAATTTGTCCGGATTTTAAACATTTTAATACCTGAAAGTCTTGTGTTTTATGAGAGGCAGAAAATTGTCAATAATGAGGTCGTCTCGAACCACAAATGTATCTAATGAATTAGGGGAGCTTCGTAATGGAGGTTATTGATCCTGACAAATGAATCAGTTGGTCTTTGTCACTAGCAAGGCTACACGCAGCATTTCACTCTTTTTACACTCATAATTCGTTCAAATTCACTTTAAAATACGCAACTAAGATTGTGTCTGAATCTTAGAAAACAGTTAAGCAATCAAGTGCATGTTTAACATACAAAAAATATGCCACCATAAGCACACCTCAATGGATATTCCGAACCCAAAGTAATTTCAATCGGTTGGTTTGAAGTCAATTTCATACTCTCGATTTAAATAAGTAAGGCGCTGAATGTTTGATTATTTCGTCGCAATATGCTAGAAGTCACAATATTTATTTTGTGCTGTTAGTCGTTTAAGAATTCCCAGAACCGATGCTAACCAAAGAAGACACCTGTGATAAAATGGTTCTCTTGGACGACCTAAGATGACACCTGCGATTAAATGGTTCTCTTGGACGACCTAAGATGACACCTGCGGTTAAACGGTTCTCTTGGACGACCTAAGATGACACCTGCGGTTAAATGGTTCTCTTGGACGACCTAAGATGACATTTGCGCTTAAATGGTTCACTTGGACGACCTAAGATGACACCTGCGGTTAAACGGTTCTCTTGGACGACCTAAGATGACACCTGCGGTTAAATGGTTCTCTTGGACGACCTAAGATGACATTTGCGCTTAAATGGTTCACTTGGACGACCTAAGATGACACCTGCGGTTAAACGGTTCTCTTGGACGACCTAAGATGACACCTGCGGTTAAACGGTTCTCTTGGACGACCTAAGATGACACCTGCGGTTAAATGGTTCTCTTGGACGACCTAAGATGACATTTGCGCTTAAATGGTTCACTTGGACGACCTAAGATGACACCTGCGGTTAAACGGTTGTCTTGGACGACCTAAGATGACACCTGCGGTTAAACGGTTCTCTTGGACGACCTAAGATGACACCTGCGGTTAAATGGTTCACTTGGACGACCTAAGATGAGTCCTGCGATTAAATGGTTCTCTTGGACGACCTAGGATGACATTTGCGCTTAAATGGTTCTCTTAGATGACTTAGATGACACCTGTGGTTTAATGGTTTACTTGGACGACCTAGGATGACACCTGCGGTTAAACGGTTCTCTTGGACGACCTAAGATGACATTTGCGCTTAAATGGTTCACTTGGACGACCTAAGATGACACCTGCGGTTAAATGGTTCACTTGGACGACCTAAGATGACACCTACAATTAAATGGTTCACTTGGACGACCTAAGATGACACCTGCAATTAAATGGTTCACTTGGACGACCTAAGATGACACCTGCGGTTAAACGGTTCTCTTGGACGACCTAAGATGACACCTGCGGTTAAATGGTTCACTTGGACGACCTAAGATGACACCTGCGGTTAAACGGTTCTCTTGGACGACCTAAGATGACACCTGCGGTTAAATGGTTCACTTGGACGACCTAAGATGAGTCCTGCGATTAAATGGTTCACTTGGACGACCTAAGATGACACCTACAATTAAATGGTTCACTTGGACGACCTAAGATGACACCTGCGGTTAAACGGTTCTCTTGGACGACCTAAGATGACACCTGCGGTTAAATGGTTCACTTGGACGACCTAAGATGAGTCCTGCGATTAAATGGTTCTCTTAGACGACCTAGGATGACATTTGCGCTTAAATGGTTCTCTTAGATGACTTAGATGACACCTGTGGTTTAATGGTTTACTTGGACGACCTAAGATGACACCTGCGGTTAAACGGTTCTCTTGGACGACCTAAGATGATGACACCTGCGGTTAAATGGGTCACTTGGACGACCTAAGATAACACCTGCGGTTAAATGGTTCTCTTGGGCGATCTAAGATGACTCCTGCGGTTAAATGGTTCTCTTGGACGTTCTAAGATGACTCTTGCGGTTAAATGGTTCTCTTGGACGACCCAAGACGACTCCTGCGGTTAAATGTTTCTCTTGGACAACCTAAGATGGCTCCTGCGGTTAAATGGTTCTCTTGGACGACCCAAGACGACTCCTGCGGTTAAATTGTTCTCTTGGACGACCTAAGATGACTCCTGCGGTTAAAAGGTTCTATTGGAAGACCTAAGATGACACCTGCGTAAATGGTTCTCTTGGACGACCTAAGATCACACCTGTGGTTAAATTGTTCTCTTGGCCGACCTAAGATGACACCTGTGGTTAAATGGTTCTATTGAACGACCTAAGATGACACCTGTGGTTAAATGGTTCTCTTGGACGACCTAAGATCGTCGAGGGTTCGCTTGTTAGTGAATTTCCTATAGAAAAGTGAACTATTAGCATGACCCGCACGGTGAAACTTAAGCCCGAAACCACCATCGAAGTTCATAACATGACCCCCTGAATACGTTTTGGACGCTCGTGCAAAATTATATACATAATATATTTATATTATATATATATAATAATATATATTATATATTATAATATATTTATATATAAAATTATATATATACAGTAAATGTGTTTGCACTTAGCGGTCGCATGTTTTTGTCCAATTTACGTAAAATTTGGTAGGGACATTCCTTTCTGTAATCGGTTGGACAAGTTCGATGGGCAAAACAATTGGAAAACTCTAACCCCTTTTTTGGGGATTAATCTTTCAAATTTCGCCTACGGCGCGACGTCGGGCGACAACAATTTCCCTCAGGGAGACAAAGTTGCACTTTACTCTCTTAATACACAAATAACTATTACATACTTGTAACATAATTTGATATTTATTATTCTTTGTAGTAGCAGCTTTTACTGTGAAAGAAGGCGTTAATTTATTTTTTAATAAATTATCATTATTATAGTGCAAAATATAGAATATTGTCAGAGTTATTAGGTTCCTTCAAAGGATGTAGTAGACTAAACATGACTTAAATAGAATAAAATTGTATATATGTAGCATCTGGTCGTATATAAGACCTATTTATTATTTTATAAGGTGGATAAAATACTGCAATTTTCCTGATGCTATGTAACATTTATTCGTGGGTAAGAGCTGTTTGTTCCTTTGGAGATAAAAGACCAGATATTACCTTGCACAGATAAAATATCCCATCGTGTCTAAGAGCTATTTGTTCCTTAAGCACTTGGATGGGAGTCGTAACATCGCCTGCGCCCATATTTACCTGTTTTTCTGAATGTTTTGTAATATATTTATGAATAGGGAATTTTATAACCAACTTTAATGTGATGAATTACCCAACAATCATAAGTTACATTATATAAAACCAAAGAAACATTATACATTTTAAAAACTAATATTAAATCTATATAAATTCTATCAATTATTTTCAGTTAACCAGCATTGATCCTAATGATTATTGTAAGATTTAAAATAGAAATTACAGACAACATCTGTGTTCAAACTGATTCATAACAATTGAAATAACTCTTCTATTTGTGTCAATGTTTAGTTGTTTCTAGATACCATCACCCTTTACAGTTCACGCGCACAAAGTACCAAGAATATAAAATACCTTTCGAGGGACATAACTTTTATAAGATCGTATTAATTCTCCCTCAGGAGCATTTCAAACATTCCAGATTTTCAGTAGGAGTTTCACCATTGGGGTTTAGTTTCTTGAAGTGATTTTTGTTACTTTGATATTCATTTATTTAAAACCCTTTGGAGATAAACGAAAAAAATATTTTAAAAACGACGGGTAAATTAGCCACTTGTAGGTTGGATTCACTTTCATACCCAGAGGTTCATGGTCCGACAACGTGTCCTGTGTTGACCTATATCGCGTCCAACAGGTTATTGATTGGTGGGGGTGGTGGGAGGGGGTGGGCAGCTGGGGGAGGGGCGGTTACTACCCCCACCCAGCAGGCGGGGGGGGGGGGGTTGTAGGGGTTCTGTGTTAACCTTGGACCTGTGTTAACCTGGTTACTTTGTGTCGTATCTCGACACTGATAGCTTCATGTCGCTTGTTGATAGACCACTTCAACGTCGCTGCGGCAAATATAAACTGCCATCGAGCGAGGCCGTGGTTGTCACTTGTTGTTTTGAGGGTAAATACATTTCAGGTGCTTTTAGCGAATTTTTCGTATACGGTAGGGAAGAAGCTATTACCGCAGTCGGCATAGTAAGACCTAGGCCCGGGACCATGATAACGTTTTGTTTTTATGTCCCCAAAGGCCAAAAACACCATTCATCCATAACTATATATATATGTGTGTGTGTGTGTGTGTGTGTGTGTGTGTGTGTGTGTGTGTGTGTGTGTGTGTGTGTGTGTGTGTGTGTGTCCGTGGGTGCGATAACTCTCGTAAAAAATTTCCGCGTATGATGAAATTTGGTACAGACATGTAAAGCCACATTTATGAAGTTCGAAAACCAGCCAGATCGCTCCATCCAAATGTGTATTTTGGGGGGGAGGGGTTTTGGTCCCCAACATTTTTTTTAGTTTTTACATATAATATTTTAGTAAAACAAATTTTAGTTCTCACCATTGAAATTTTGGAGTTTTGATCATTGCTCTATGTCAATTGGTTACAGAGATATTGAAAGTTCTAAACACAGTACATTGTCCAATGTTATCCTTATGGATAATACGAAAAATTGTATATCTTGTTTGTTTATCAACTTATCCTGACGAAACTTGGTATATTGCTTCACACCGTTGTAGTATATTGATATTTGCACGAAACACTATTTTTTGCTGATAGTTACCATTGCAGCAAACCTGCGTACTCAGCCCCATGTTATTCTTATGGAGAATAAGTAAAAATGTTATCTCCCTTAATTATGAACATAAATTAATCAAACTTGGTATGTGGCTTCACCTAGTTGAGTTAAAAACAACAAATTTTCATTAAAAAACGTTTTTTGAGTTCCTTGTAACAGCAAACCTGCATACTCATCCGCCATGTTATTCTAATGGGGAATAATTAAAATGTCATAATTTTTTTATTTATGAATGTATATTGATGAAACTTGGTATGTGGTTTTATGTGGTATTAAGATATATATATATATATTCATTAGAATTTCGCTGAGTACCCAGGTTTTCTGCTACGGGGGTATTTTATGTTGGTCTTAATGGCTTTTGGACACATCCATGTGGATGAGGATAAAACCTGTATAATTCCTTTACATAATTGTATTCAACGGTAACTCTAACACTTGATGTGAAATCTGCCGAAATCACTACCAACAAAAACTGTTGTAATTTAATATATTTTGAAACTAGATTGTGCTTTAAAATACTTTAAAAGGTTGTTTTGTTTTCGTTAATAAGTATAACATTAGTAAAAATTGTATTAACTCAGTAAAACAAAGTTAACAGGTAAAAAATTTGTTTCAAGCTAAGTAATTTCTTGGGGATTTATCGTACTTAAATTTACTTACAGTTAAAGTTAAATTTTGATGACAATTATCATTATCAGGGCCCTAAAAAGATTTTATAAATTCGAAATTCTCTGATGCTGGGTGTTTTACTAAAGTTGTACATTATGTAATGTTCATGCCAGTTCATGCACCTTACTAAGCTACTTGCTTGGTTAATAAATTAAATACATATGAAACTGCCACATAGTTACAATCCAAAACTGTGTAGTGCACGTGTGTAGTGTACGTGTGTAGTGCACGTGTGTAGTGTACGTGTGTAGTGCACGTGTGTAGTGCACGTGTGTAGTGCACGTGTGTAGTGTACGTGTGTAGTGTACGTGTGTAGTGCACGTGTGTAGTGCACGTGTGTAGTGCACGTGTGTAGTGCACGTGTGTAGTGCACGTGTGTAGTGCACGTGTGTAGTGCACGTGTGTAGTGCACGTGTGTAGTGCACGTGTGTAGTGTACGGGTGTAGTGCACGTGTGTAGTGTACGTGTGTAGTGCACGTGTGTAGTGCACGTGTGTAGTGCACGTGTGTAGTGTACGTGTGTAGTGCACGTGTGTAGTGCACGTGTGTAGTGCACGTGTGTAGTGCACGTGTGTAGTGCACGTGTGTAGTGCACGTGTGTAGTGCACATGTGTAGTGCACGTGTGTAGTGCACGTGTGTAGTGCACGTGTGTAGTGCACGTGTGTAGTGCACGTGTGTAGTGCACGTGTGTAGTGCACGTGTGTAGTGCACGTGTGTAGTGCACGTGTGTAGTGCACGTGTGTAGTGCACGTGTGTAGTGCACGTGTGTAGTGCACGTGTGTAGTGCACGTGTGTAGTGCACGTGTGTAGTGCACGTGTGTAGGTCACGTGGTACCGATAACCTAGCAAGTCATTGTAGAGAGAGATCTAAAGAACATGAGTTCATCCACTCTCGGCTTGGCGAGCTGCCACGTCCGTCAGATCAGGTTATGAATCTGTTAATCCTAGTCTTTAATTTTGGTTTTCGCTGAACACTTTCTAAATTTACTTTATAATAATTTGTTTTAAGATTTACTTTACCGATTTTGTAATTTTTGGCGAAGACCTACTTGGTTATCAAAAAAACGCGTGATTAAACAAAACACTCTAAAATAACGAATATTATGGGGGCGGACTTTGCTTGAAGAAAGAGTTTATCTTAATAGAGTTGAGTTAGCTTGACACATCAATCGGGGGAGAGCTAAGCTAAGACAAAAATACCCCCGTAGCAGCAAACCTGCATACTCAGCGAATTTCCAATGCATATTAATTTATTTTAATACCACATAAAGCCACATACCAAGTTTCATCAATATACATTCATAAATAAACGATTTGTGACATTTTAATTATTCTCCATAAGAATAACATGGCGGCTGAGTATGCAGGCTTGCTGAAATAAGGAACACTAAAAATGGGCTTTTATACAAATATCATTATAACTCAACTAGGTAAAGCCACATACCAAGTTCTATTAATTTATGTTCATAATTAAAGGAGATAACATGTTAATTATTCTCCATAAGAATAACATGGGGCTGAGTATGCAGGTTTGCTGCTACGGGATTTATCGTGAAAAAAATAGATTTTTGTGCAAATATCAATAAACCACAATGAAATGAAGCAATATACCAAGTTTCGTCAGGATAAGTTGATAAATAAGCGAGATATATAATTTTTCTTATCTTCCATAAGAATAACATTGGACAACGTACTGTATTTAGCACTTTCAATATCTCAGTAACCAATTGACATAGAGCAATGATTAAAACATCAAATTGTGCGTCTTTTTAAGCTGATTCCAATGGGAAAAAATAAAATTGTACTTTTTCAAAAATTGTATGTAAAAAACTCAAAACACCCATTTTTGGGGTACAAAACCCCCCAAAATACCCCTTCGGATAGGTCGATCCGTCTGGTTTTCGAACTTAAAGTCATAAATGCTGCTTTACACGTTTGTACCAAATTTCATCAAAATCGGACCTTTTTTACGAGAGTTATCGCACCCACGGACACACATATATATATATATATATATATATATATATATATATATATGTACAGTTTCGAACGAATGGTGTTTTTGGGGTCTGGGGACCTCAAAACGAAAAGTTATCATGGTCCCGGGCCTAGGTTTTACCATGCCGACTACGGTAATAGCTTCTTCCCTATAGGGGAAATTCGCTAAAAACGATTGCAATTTATCAAAATATAACGTTTAACCAAACGAGGAGCTTTTGGACAAACTGTACGTCCGACACCCAACAAGCCATGTCGAGAAAACCGGAAGGAAATATTAAATTTTTAAAATAAAACGTATATAAGGGTATTCATTAAACAATTGTAACTTTAAAACATACAAAAACTTTAAACTGTTCAACTGTACTTTTTAATTATAATTTATAATTGAAGTAATGGCCTATTTACTTAGTATTATCAGTGAAGTTTCGTTTATTTTAATACAACGCCCGACTGTGAACTGGTAACTGTGATGATGGGATTAAAATAGATACAGATCTTAGCCGCAGAGGTCATTTTAAAAGCGAACTGAAACATAATTGTGAAACTATTTGTATATATTTAAGTCTAGAATAACGGTGGTAAGGCAAGGGGTAATTTGTGTCTATTTTAAATTCGGAAAGTATAACATTTTCTGTATGAGGCGTGGATTAGGGGTTCCAAGCACAAAAATGCAAAAAATGTGGGTTTGTTTGACTATCAAAAGATCTATGGCTTTCGTAGTCGCAAACTTAATTTCACAACCCCCTGTACCATACCACACAATCCTACAAAACAATATTTTAATCGAATTTTATGAGAGCTGGCCGCCTCTCATGTATATTGGGCTACGAGTACTTTGAACAATTCTGAAAATATGTTACTGTGGTGAAGAAAAGTATTGTTTTTCATTATGGGATTCGATCAATTTTTAAATTACTGTCATATGAAATACGCAAAGTACACATGTATTAATCTATTCAATATTTATTTAAAAACTAGCTGTTCCCGCAGGCTTCGCCCCACAAATAATTTATAAAAACTATGACAGTTGTGTGTGCTGCATTCTGTGGTTAGCCTGTGGAACTACTACGAATCAAGATCAGCTGTTTGTATTTTCATTAGCTCAAACAAAAATGAATGTCCATAAGAAATACTGGAAACTTTGTCGGGATCTCTGGCGGAGCTCTAAGGTCAGATCAGGATGAAAACCATATAGTTTTCCTATTTTATGCCTAAAGAATCAGTGTACAACATTTCAGCTCTCTACCTACATGGGAAGGTGGAGAATTAGTGATGAGTGAGTCAGTCAGGTCAGTGAGTCAGTCAACCAGGGCTTTGCCTTTTATAGATATATATATTGACTTATTATACATATTTAACACATAGAAGTGGTTTTGTTTTCATGTACTTAACATTCCTGACAATGACTAATTCATTTCTTCCCACAGTCGGGATGAAATAGCACCAGTAGTCCATCACTCCGTTAAGGAGAATCTGTAACACTGTCATTTAGCATGTAAAGATTCAATGAGGCGAAAGGGGCCAATGGTGTTCGGTCGGTACGATCCGCCTGGGCGAGCTTCACAAGGTGGACAGTATATTTAACAGTCCAATTCACATGTATTTGCTTCCCTCCCATGTTTCATCCAGGGCTTGAATATAGTACATATTATTTTTGTCTTTGTTTAATTGTCTGTATTACAGAAAACATTTATCCTGAAAAAATATGAAATTCAAAATACGAAACTCATTTGATTTTACATTAAGTTTACGCAGTTATTCAGATATTGTAATGACATAATAAACTAAATTCTGATGTGATCACGTTAAGTAAAATGTGATTACAGACTGAACTCACTTTCACAGTTATTTATGAAGGTGCAGTTGTTATGTCATTATATGAAATAAATTACATATTGTCCGAGTGAATAAATATTTTAATTTAATTAGATTTTAAAGAAAATAACAGTTAAGCTTTAGATAAACTAATATACTTACAGAGTTAAATAAAACTTAAGATCATGGCTTTACCTGAAACAAAGAAATACAAAGGTAAATTACTGTGCTAACCCGAACAACATGTACATTTATTAATTTATATATTTATAATAATATATTAACACATACAAAACATTAAGATAGGTTACAGTAGAGTCTCGATCAACCTTCGGTTATTCGACCTTCCGTGTTATCCGACCGTCCCCGTGCACAATCGAACGATCAATTTCTGTGCAACTAGAAAAAAATCATATTTGTTAACACTGATTTGATTATTTTTCGTTTGTTGTTATTATAGTTCTCGTGCACGATCGAACATCGACTTCCGCTCGCTAAGAAAAAAAATCAAAATTGTTTACCATTGTTTTTATTATTTTCTGTGTTTTCCGACCTTCCCGCTTATCCGACCTTGCCGCGGATAATCGAGACTCTACTGTATATGATCCAAGACTGATTATAATTGTTTTATATATTGGTAAGAATAGTTGTTAGAGTATTGATAAATGCATTATAACTGAGAGTTATTACATTATAACTGAGATAAATAAATTAGATTATATTCGATCGAAGGGTGAAAATTACACTGTCAGTAATATAATAAGCGGGCGCAGGTACAATGGCATCTCTATTAAAAATTACACTGTCAGTAATATAATAAGCGGGCGCAGGTACAATGGCATCTCTATTAAAAATTACACTGTCAGTAATATAATAAGCGGGCGCAGGTACAATGGCATCTCTATTAAAAATTACACTGTCAGTAATATAATAAGCGGGCGCAGGTACAATGGCATCTCTATTAAAAATGACACTGTCAGTAATATAATAAGCGGGCGCAGGTACAATGGCATCTCTATTAAAAATGACACTGTCAGTAATATAATAAGCGGGCGCAGGTACAATGGCATCTCTATTAAAAATGACACTGTCAGTAATATAATAAGCGGGCGCAGGTACAATGGCATCTCTATTAAAAATTACACTGTCAGTAATATAATAAGCGGGCGCAGGTACAATGGCATCTCTATTAAAAATGACACTGTCAGTAATATAATAAGCGGGCGCAGGTACAATGGCATCTCTATTAAAAATTACACTGTCAGTAATATAATAAGCGGGCGCAGGTACAATGGCATCTCTATTAAAAATGACACTGTCAGTAATATAATAAGCGGGCGCAGGTACAATGGCATCTCTATTAAAAATTACACTGTCAGTAATATAATAAGCGGGCGCAGGTACAATGGCATCTCTATTAAAAATGACACTGTCAGTAATATAATAAGCGGGCGCAGGTACAATGGCATCTCTATTAAAAATTACACTGTCAGTAATATAATAAGCGGGCGCAGGTACAATGGCATCTCTATTAAAAATTACACTGTCAGTAATATAATAAGCGGGCGCAGGTACAATGGCATCTCTATTAAAAATGACACTGTCAGTAATATAATAAGCGGGCGCAGGTACAATGGCATCTCTATTAAAAATTACACTGTCAGTAATATAATAAGCGGGCGCAGGTACAATGGCATCTCTATTAAAAATGACACTGTCAGTAATATAATAAGCGGGCGCAGGTACAATGGCATCTCTATTAAAAATTACACTGTCAGTAATATAATAAGCGGGCGCAGGTACAATGGCATCTCTATTAAAAATTACACTGTCAGTAATATAATAAGCGGGCGCAGGTACAATGGCATCTCTATTAAAAATGACACTGTCAGTAATATAATAAGCGGGCGCAGGTACAATGGCATCTCTATTAAAAATTACACTGTCAGTAATATAATAAGCGGGCGCAGGTACAATGGCATCTCTATTAAAAATTACACTGTCAGTAATATAATAAGCGGGCGCAGGTACAATGGCATCTCTATTGAAAATTACACTGTCAGTAATATAATAAGCGGGCGCAGGTACAATGGCATCTCTATTAAAAATTACACTGTCAGTAATATAATAAGCGGGCGCAGGTACAATGGCATCTCTATTAAAAATTACACTGTGCTAGAGTCGTTCAACTTACCAACCTTTACGCTGTTCAAGCATTTTAATTTTTTATAAAATTAAAAGAGTCTATTTAATAATTGAGTTTTATTGTAGTTTTCAATAAAACGTGTTAGTAGTTCAATTTAGGTGTGTAGTCCATCAATGCTGCATATCGAGTTACCAAATAATTAGTCTTATTATTTGATGACATCCTGGCTAAAAATACTTATTCAAACGTGTGTGCTGGTTTAATCACAATTCTTTAGGATTAAAGTTACTAACTGGAATGCCAATGGGGTGGAGCCCTGAAGAAATGGAGATATTATTTAAATAGGAATGATACTTCTAAAGAGGATATAGAGCTTTAATTTAAATAAAATATTTGTTCAAAATTCGAATTTAAAAAGTATTGTTTAAAGATATTCAAATATTGTTAAAATAATAAAGGTCGATGTTTGTATTTTTTTGAGCTCGAGGAATGAAATAATTGGTAATTTTGCTTTATTCTTCGGTTTAATCAATTTGTAAATGATAAGTCATGGCCGGCCTTCGCAGCAGTTCCCTCTCCCTCCCCTCCTCATCAGACTCCCCCTCACACTCCCCCCCGAATATACCCTCACGATGGACGAATTGCTGCAACGCACAATACCGATTGAGGCCTTTTAAACCACACAAAATATGCCCCACTAAGCTAGAATGGGTATTTTGCTTGGACGGCCATAATATGAAAATCATCAAGTAATTAAGATTAGCATGGGTTTTTTGTATTTAACACCAACAGCATTTTTGTTGAGAGTACAAATACCAATGGAAAGCGGTTCAAACCTCTCAAATTGATGTGGGCACTCCGGGCTTTGAACCCGCGACCCCTTCAACCGATGTCCAAGACGCTAACCGTTAGGCTAGCGAGATAAAAAAATTATTAAAAATGGCTCGTTGAACGGTACAAACCCGACTTCAAAATACGATTATGTAGGAAAAATACAGCCTTAACGTATGACTGACAGCATTTTAATACAAACTTTGACCTGCTGAAATTTTTTAAAGGTCGTATTTTCGGTAATGTCTTTATCATGAAGACCATTTAAAAGAGGTCGATTTTACCCACACAGCTAGTTCAAATTACCAAGGTTTCCTACAGCGCTTGTCTCTGAGAAATAAATAAGGTCAACTGTGCTAAGAGGTTAAGGCAAACTTATGCAAGGTTTGCGTGTTGCGTTCATATATGTTATTAAAAATACAAAGCCGTATCGAAACTTTAAAACGCACTCGAGATAATAGTTATTTATGCAACAAGTGCGCAAAGTGCCACTTTCCGCACGAGTTGCATATTACATTTTTCCTACGTCTGCCAAATATTGATTATAGAGTATGATATGTATAATATTAATGATATATTTACTACAGTTAGAATAAAGCGTTTAAATTATATTTATTCGGTTTTTTTTAGAAGAAGGCTACCACTATTAAAAATTAACTTAAATATACACTATACCTGATATAAACTTCAACAAAATACAGGTTATGTTGTTTATGTTGTTCAGGAACAACAACAATAGATCAGGTGTTTATTATCCAGTGTTGGCAAAGTAATTTATGCATAAACAACGTTACTTGCATACTGTTTTTGACTATTTTTGTGTTCTTAAGTTGAAACACTGGAGTACGCAAAGTACATCGAGAGTGCGCAAAGTAAAATGAATACGGAATCAGACTATATCGAGTGCGAAAACAACCGCTTTCTCGGGCAGACGTAGGGAAAAGAAATAAAGAACTTACGTGAATAGTTGGAACAGTGATTAAAGATTCGCTTTTCTTAGGCGATGATAGACAGTAAATGTTCTGGATTAAAATTCATTCTGTCACCAGTTTGTAACATATGAGCGTATGCGGCGAGAAGACAATTTGTAACATCGTCTCGGCCTCGGAATATCGTGTTCTTTGTTTCAATGTAGAAGGTGCTTCGATAAGGTGGCAACTGGCGATTCATTTTCGAATCACGTTTTCTTTTCATGGAAAATGTTTACCTTTGGTAATCATCTAAACCCACACAAATCCGCTAATCACTGTTAATCTGCTGCTTCACTAGAGAAAGTGATTATTCTTCGAATCATATTTTGTTAATGGAAAACGTTGTGTGCCATTAGTAATCCGCCAAACCCACAACAATCACTGCTCCCCTCTTCGCGAAGTGTGTGGCCATTCTATGTCGATTATCGGTGATAAACACCCATCAGTCAGTGGTATTGGCAGTTGCCACGCCAACATCAGTGTTTGATATTGGATATTGCTCCTAGTGGGCGGTTCCACTCTACCCTCGACAGTTGGACGCCGCTGTTAAAACGAGATCGCACGCAGCACGCTGACGCGAGGGGAGTGAATTTCCGCATTAAAACCTTAAAAAATCAAATAAAGGGTTTAAACTAACACTGGTTGCATTTTTTTGAAAATAGAACAATTTTATTTTTTGGCTGTATTGATGTTCATGGTTATATTGAAATTCACTAATAGGATACCGATGTTGTACATTATAAAGTTAGAAGGAGGTATTGTCGGGATAACAAGTTGGTATAGGGGTATGAGGGTGATAAAACGATATTACGATATGAAAATCAGCCTTTTCCAGTGTAAAATTCTCATAAAACAACGTACTATATTTTGACAATTAACATTTTCTTTAATAACTCGGTAAGTACTTGTGATAGAATGATGAGCGAGGGCTTAAAATCTTAGGATTTTTACTTACAATAAGTTAACATACATAAGTGTACATTTGGGGCTTTTCCGACCCTTTTTAGGCCCAAAAACTCAAATTTTGAAAACTTAAAATCCCCAAAAAAGGGGGTTAGGGTTTTCCGATTGTTTTGCCCAACGAACATGTCCAACTGAATGTAAAAAGGAATGTCTGTACGAAATTTCAAGTAAATTGGACAAAGATTGTGTGACCGCTAGAGTGTGAACACATATATAAATAAAGATTTTAGAGACCCCTCAAAACGTGTTCAGGGGATCACGGTAGGAACTTCTATGGTGGTCCCAGGCTTAAGTCTCACCGTGCGGGTCATGCTAATAGTTCAATGTCCTATAGGAAATTCACTAATAACATAAGCACATTGGAAAAATTGGCGTTGAACCGGATAATGATGATTATAAACTATGGGAAACTTGTTAGTTGTCTTAATCAAGGGATTAGTGTTGTTTGGCTGTTATATCACTAGATCACTGTACAACACCATACTCACAGTGTGCATAAGTTATTTATTGTCAAATCGTCATCAACATTACCTTTTGTTGTTATTTCAGTTATAACAAAAATTGCAAGTAGATGTAAAACAAATATTTTAATTTCATAACTTTCAGAGGAGTCCGCTCTCCGCTGCGGAATAGCGTTGAGGTTATACTGGTGTCTTTGAGTTTGTGTTGTTACAGAATTAGTTAGGGTAAATTTAGGGCGTCAGGTGATGGGAAACACGTTGAATGAGTATTAGACCATTCAGTTACCCGGAGTACGACAGGTATAATAACCAACAGATTCAATCATTACAAAAATAAACGTAAATTTTAGAATAACATAACATTTGTTATGTACAGTACATAATAATGTACGGGATGTAATAAAAGACGTCTTACAACACTTAAGATATATTTACACTTATACTGATTCACATACAGACGGTAGACATATATAAAAGATGGTACTAGGCTATCGATTTCGGCCAGTCACACCAGTCATCATCAGGCCAATGAGAGAACTGACAGAATCGTCAGTTATATTTGGTATTTATTTTATATATGTTTACCGTCTATATGTAAATCAGTATAAGTGTAAATATATCTTAAGTGTTGTAAGACGTCTTTTATTACATCCCGTAAGTAATAACAACACGTAATATGCTAATAAAAAAGTTGTGTAATAATGTACTAATGTACTGTTGTATTCCCTTAAATAATAGACAGCCTTATTTTTTTAAGTAAAATATAAATTTTTTAAAACTAAAAACAAATTATTACCTTTTTTCTGTTATTTTACATTTTATTGCTATACGACAATTGGTTGAGGAGAATTTGAAAATCCTAAACACAGTGCGTTGTGTGTTGAAAAAGACTTACGTTTAAGAAAATATTTTGTTTTATTGTCCTTGGTTAACCAAAATGAGCTAGGTTATTCCACAGTCGGTCGCCGAAAAATTCCGCGTCTAGGAAAATAGAATTCCGCTGAGCTGAAACCACGAGCGGAGAATCTCCGCGTTCCGCGCTCTGCTGCCGAAAATTTCCGCGCCTATGAAAACCTAGCTTTACTAGTATGTGTAAAAATTGTTTTACATTGCATAGTTTTTAATCTTTGGTGATTAATCACACAAAAACTAATGAACAGTTTAAGTTGAACTTAGTTAAAAAAATGGCTAATATCCTCACGCACCTGTTTTTGAAATCACTGAACAATCCATCCCAAAGATCTGTAATTTATAGATTATATGTAAGTTCTAATGTTAGTATTATGGTCATAGACTTTATTTGATTAGATGATTACTTTAAGTATGATTTTACAATTTCCACTGACGCCACATTCTACCTAAATGGTTAAATTTGTCAATCCGCTTATCACATAAAGCAAAAATATCAAATAAATAATTTTATAAAAGTCCTTCCTTATCACAAATGTTTATTTGTGATATAAACCTTACAATTTTAAACGTGGTAAAGTTATCTTATCAAAAAAGTCAAATAGCACAAATACCGCGGAGACCTTTCGACCAAATTGGGTCTCTCGCCAATCCCCCGGTAATCCTGGACTTAACGAGGTTCGACCTTCTGAGGGATCCGAACGTTCATCCACCGTCATGAAATGGTATTTATAGTACAGGGTGTTTATAAAAAAACTGATCGATTTTAAACAGTCATATGTCTGGCGACCTCGGAGGCCAAGGTATGGGCCCACCACGGTGTCAACCTTTCTTTTTTGCCGAAAAAAACGACGGAAACATTTTCGTGGACACGTTGGAAAACTTTGCTATTCCACAGTTATAAAATCTACAACCAAACATTATGATCCAACTAGATGGCGCTCCCCCTTATTGGAGACAGTTTGTTCGTGACTGTCTTGAAGAAAATTTCCCAAATCGTTGGATTGGCCTAGGCGGGCCTATACCTTGACCACCGACGTCGCCAGACATTACTCCATGCGATTTTGTTTGTTTGGGGGATTGTGAAATATCGGGTTTATGCTAATAAAGTCAATACCATGGAAAAAATGAAGAGAAAGATCAGAGAAGCATTTGATGAAACTAATGTTCCGATGTTGCGACGAGTTTGGGCAGATTTAGAACACAGACTTGGTTATTTAAGAGCTAATAATGGGAAGCATATAGAACTAAGATAGTGCGAATGTATCATTATAAACATAAGAGAATTGTCTTTAATTTAACAGTAATTTGAAGAAAAGTCTATGAAAAATAAAGGAGTTATGACTGTTATGTCGATCAGTTTTCTTTATAAACACCCTGAATAATTAAATATTACAATATATACTCATAGTCCTACGTTTCCAGGTCACTATAATGCGATGCAGTGTGATCACCACTTTAACAATATGTTTATTGTATTAAAGACGACTAAATAAACAAATAACTACTTCATGTTTTTATTAGTTTTATTTGGATTTAGAAGAAACATGTTTACATCTACTGGATCAAGCGAGTTAAGAAATTGCAACAAACACCGTTCAAAAAAGTCTTTTCCACAGAGTATTGTCATGAAGAGTGAGTAAAGGTAAATATGTAAAATTGGAGACTTTTTCATAACAACAAGCTTTTAATAGCACATAACAAAAAATATCAATACATTAAATACATTAAAGCCAGAAACGTATTACAAGTTCCAGTCTGTTTTTCTTGTAGAATCAAATCCAGTAATTTATTGCATGTTGAAGTTTAAACTTTGCTGAAGAAATATTTTGACGTTCTGGTCCCTGAAGAAGTAAAAGTAATCATTATTGGAAAACTTTAGAACTTTCAAATTAAATTGAGATGAAAAGCGGGGCAACATTTTAGTATCATTACGAGAAAATAGGGTTGGGAGCTAGATTTTCGACGAGTTACAGAATCTATGTTTGGAGATAATTTCGTTGGCTGAAATAAATAACAACTGAAACAAGGAAAGGTATTTTAAAAACTAAACAAATCTTTCGGTTGACATGATTTATTTTTTAGGAAGAGAGTTAGGGGTAGGTTGGAAAGGTTCAAGAACAGTGGGGTATTTCACTAACATCCTTGTTCAGTTTTAACTCTGCCATCTTGTCCATGGCGGCGTCAAACGCAGATTTCGTGTCTTCATTGTTCTTCAGTTTGTCCGCCACCGCGATGCCAACGTTGGGCGCAGTCCCCGTGCCTGCAAACACACAGAGTGTTATACTGACTGGGATAACTAATACAATAAACTTTATTGCCATGAAGTAATGCGTAGGATTGCGTGGAAAAATACCTTTCTTGACACCGAAGCAACAATCCACTCAAACTCGTCCTTATAAAACTAAGCAATTGTTCACTCATACTCCAACACTTACCCTTATACACCTAAGCAACTGTCCAATCTCACTAGAACAGTTATCCTTATACACCTAAGCAACTGTCCAATCTCACTAGAACACTCATCCTTGTACACCTAATCAACTGTTCAATCTCACTAGAACACTCATCCTTGTACACCTAATCAACTGTTCAATCTCACTAGAACACTCATCCTTATACACCTAAGCAACTGTCCAATCTCACTAGAGCTCTCATCCTTATACACCTAATCAACTGTCCAATCTCACTTGAACACTCATCCTTATACACCTAAGCAACTGTCCAATCTCACTAGAACACTCATCCTTATACACCTAAGCAACTGTTCAATCTCACTAGAACACTCATCCTTATACACCTAAGCAACTGTTCAATCTCACTAGAACACTCATCCTTATACACCTAATCAACTGTTCAATCTCACTAGAACACTCATCCTTATACACCTAAGCAACTGTTCAATCTCACTAGAACACTCATCCTTATACACCTAAGCAACTGTCCAATCTCACCAGAACACTTACCCTTATACACCTAAGCAACTGTCCAATCTCACTAGAACACTTATCCTTATACACCTAAGCAACTGTCCAATCTCACTATAGCTCTCATCCTTATACACCTAAGCAACTGTCCAATCTCACTAGAACACTTATCCTTATACACCTAAGCAACTGTCCAATCTCACTAGAACACTTATCCTTATACACCTAAGCAACTGTCCAATCTCACTAGAACACTTATCCTTATACACCTAAGCAACTGTCCAATCTCACTAGAACACTCATCCTTATACACCTAAGCAACTGTCCAATCTCACTAGAACACTCATCCTTATACACCTAAGCAACTGTCCAATCTCACTAGAACACTTATCCTTATACACCTAAGCAACTGTCCAATCTCACCAGGTCACTCATCCTTATACAACTAAGCAACTGTCCAATCTCACTAGAACACTTATCCTTATACACCTAAGCATCTGTCCAATGTCACTAGAAAACTTATCCTTATACACCTAAGCAACTGTCGACATTTCCTTGGTTGTATAAGGCTGGCTTATGTGTATAAGAATGAGTGTTCATTCAATCAATCAATCAATCAAATCTCCTTTATTCAATAAGTAACACATTACATGTTTTGAATAGGGTCACAAATTATGATTATAAAATAAACTTATAAATTAAATTAAATCAAACAATGTCAACAAGTTCTTACAATGTCCAAAATAGTACATTTTCAATTTACAAATCTTAAGTCTGAAAAATGTACAACTGAGAAAATAATAACATTTAAATTACAAATTAAACACATTGCAAATTATTAAATTAATAATCAAATAAATTTCCAGTACAAAGGTCAATTCTCAGACATATTTGTATCTGACACTTGTTGGGATGATTATGAATTATGATTATGTTCGAGTGGGAGTGGACAGTTGCTTAGTTGTATAAGGATCGAAAACTATCCTTATACCAAAAGCCATCCTTATACATCGAAACCAAATACACTTTCCCTCTTTCAAACTGAGGGATATTACTGATCTTAGTGGTTGGTGAAATCTCGTTTACCAACTAGAATGCAGAGACCACCAAAAAATTTCAATCGAGCTTTAAATTTCCGTGAATGTTCTGCAGAAGCGAGGCCCTCAGTTTGACTCCTATTTTAGAGGAGAGCAGTTTCAAATGCTATCTATGCTGAATTGTGCGCTATGTAGACTTGCTCTCGTTTTACACCGGTCGTTAGCACTGTCCTGTGTCAGGGTGCATTTGTTTCGACAGTACAATATGGCATCTTAAATGTGAACACTGGCAAGAGTCAACACATTATAAATGCAACTTCTTTCAAATACTCTTTTGTTACTCCTCATAATCAGGCACCCCATACTGTGAAAGGATTAAAACATGTTTATAATGATTAGTTAATATAACAATAACCGATTAGTATATTTAGCCTTGATACAACATGTTTTAGTTGTTAACGTAATACAAAATTATCATTATTATTGATTTTGAGTATTTTACTTTTTATTACAACTACTTTTCAAACACAAAATACTTTAAATCAACAATCACGAAATAAATTATTTAAAATTGTTGATCATGAACATGAATAGGATTGAATGAAACACTCACAAGAATCGCAACACCGGTAGGTGAAGATGACTCCAGCGTCGCTGATATATATGACGTACAGTTTGTACTTCTTCTTGTCTTCTGTAACGAAAACAGTCATTTTGAAATCAAAATGAGATAAAGACAGAGACGTTGTGGTCCCTCGACGAACTCTTTTGGGGTGATTTGCTGTCACTTTACCACATTCCACGAAATTTATCATTTTCCTTACGTAATTATATATTAAGGAAATATTTCTATTCCAGAAATGAACATTTCAAAGATTTCTTATATTATTAAATCTGCTAAACATAATAATTAGTGTTTATGTTTACTTTGTAGTAAACCACAGTAAAGCTCTACAACATCTCAACACGGAAATTAAGTACCGTACTTACGTTGCAAGAGGATCCCGTCTTTTTCTTCTACAGGAAATGGCAATTTCATTGGTGGAAAGCTGTAAAGATTGGTCATAAAAAATTAATAATAATGAAACGATTTAGCTACATGAAAAAAATAATAGTTTAAATTACGTCTATTTTTATTATTGACTAATTTTATGTGCAGAAGTGTCTAGTTTAGTCAATTGTAACGGGGCTGTCTGTTGATGTAAAGGAGAATAAATCACACTTTGTAATGAGAAATAAATCTAATTCAATTATTATTATTACTAGCGGGAAATTTTTATCTTTAAAATATACTCAGTGTACTGGCAACTGCCAATACTGACGATAACTTTCAATCCTACTAATATTATAAATGTGAAAGTTTGTAAGTTTGTATGTTTGTTTAGATATTTGTGGCTCAATCACGCTCTAACCAGTGGACTGATTGAGCTCAAGTTTGGCAGAGAGGTACTTGATAGTCCTTAGTAACATATAGACATATTAACGTTGTGAAAACCTAAAGGGCTTTGCCCACGGGGGTTCAAAGTTCCCATGTATTACTTATAGACATTCATTTTTGTTTGAGCTGATGAAAAATGAAAACAGCTGATCTTGATTCGTAGTTGTCCCACGGGCTAAAATTCCATTAAGAAATAAGGCAAGATGTTGTCATTAACAAAAAATTGTAACGAAATTATAAATGGACCTACACTAATATTGTTTAAGGAATTTATTGAGGAAAATTTCCTCAAGAACATATTCAACCTAAATTGGTTCAAATAGAAAGACTGATAATTTAAAATTCCTGGAAAAAAGCCATCTTATGCAGGTGTCAAATTTTATAACAACTTGCCGTGTAATATAACTGATTTGAAAGACCCATTTAAATTTTAAAAAGAACTGAAAGGTTATTTGGATCAAAGGCCTCTTTATTATTTTCTTGAGTTTTTTTTCATAAAAGAGTTGTTTTATTAAGATAATATGTATAGTAAATATTTTTGATTTGATTGAGAAATTACGCCATTCATGTACATGTTATGTATTTATGAATAAAGCCTCATTGACTATTGACTATAGTCCAAATGATATTAATAACAATACATTCTACAGTGAAAAATCAGCATTGATAAATGAATTTACGTTCGATTACACATTTTCGATCCGAATCATTCAAGACTAAATAATAGAAACTAAGATTTAAAACAATATCCTATTCGTTATCTTAAGAGGTTCTTCCAATCATCTGTGTCTCCCATAACCCCGATGCTACTCTCAGAGCCGTCCCTGTCCCTCACCTGATGATCCGAAATTGTTTATTTGGGGTTCATTTTGTAGAGCACCAAAATACATAGAGATTTTAGTGAGTATGGTTTTGATACCACAAATAATAGTAGGCCAGTAACATTTCAAAACATTTGCGAGTTTTGCTCCGGGTTATCTATTTGTGGTATTAAAATTCTGCTCACTGAAATCGCTATTTTTTTTTGTTCTATAAAATGAACCGTACATCAAACATTTCAGATAACACGCTGAGAAGGGACGTGCTTTGAAAGTTAACATTGGTCTTATGTGAGAAGCGCAGACGCCTGTCTGGGGCCCATCTTCAGGAACTGGAGGTAAACCTTGTGTATTTTAAAAGTTATAATTATCATTTTCGTCATTAAATGACAACTACACTGTGTGATTTATAATCCCCATATACGTAGCTGAATAACGTTCCAGAACAACCTTAAAACTGGTCTATACAAGTTTTGAGGCAGACATTGGGTACAGCAAATGAAGTTGTCATTACATATGGTAAGTCTTTTGGTTGTTCATTATGACGAGCTTCCCTTTCACCTTTGGTCCCTCCATTTGCAGCAGCTGGGGACGGAAATTCCAGGTTTGGTCCCCAACCTGAAAATGTAGTCCCTGGTTGTTGTAAATGGATACCCTGCCAGTTTAGTTAGCCAGTTGGAGGGCAGAGCGGAGTCCGCCATTTTGAGCCTAATCACAGCTGTCACAGGAGCACGGGGGTTGGCCATCTGAAAGGTCAATTTGGCTGCCTGTCCCATCCCACCCTTTCCTTTCCTGATATATCCTTTCCTTCCGGTAACCTGCGAAAAATTCCCGGTTGTGGAAGAAGTGCCTAGCAGCTAATGCTGGGGTTTCTTAATCCAGCAATAACAACAACAATAAGTGAATAAAAAAATATTTTTGCCTTGATAAACCAAACTTGTAGGAGACTTGGACGGTGGAAGGATCCTCCATGCTGATGCCTATGCACTTGACAGGCATGCCCAGGAACTTGGACTCGCTCGAGGACACCACTTTGTACGAGTACAGTCCGTTCTTCTGGATCTGGAGACAAACAATGATGTCGGTACAGGATTAGGTGGGGCGAGCGCCACGTAGTTTGAGCGCCGAGCTGCTTGACTATGTTGTGACAGCGCTTAACGAATCGGATAAATCAAGTGTACACTATAATAGCGGACAAGAGAGTTGCCAGTTGGACTGCGGCCAATAGCATGGTTGTACGCTGCCACTGTTGCCATTTTGCCATAGACAAATACCACTCGAATGATTCCGATCAGCTGAGGTGCAGTTTTGGCATTGCAGTACGTCTACTATTGGCTGGTCTTTGTTGATAGCCCTGCAAGCCATGCCCTCAACTGGCAACTCTCGTGTCCGCTATTATAACTCTTGTCAAACTATGCATGTCGGGCATAACTTCAAAATATAGAACTATTTTTACTTTGCCTCGTTTATCTATAACAGTATCCCTCGAGCACTAAACTTCCATTTCTCTTTCGGTTTTCTGCGGTTAGGATTTCTCAATCTAAATGACAAGATTTTTAGGTAAAGGAGGCAGTAATGGTGGGAGGAGGGGGGACGAGGGCCTTTACTTTTGTTGGATGATAAAAGCCACATTCCACAAACCGTTGGCACTAACGGTAAATCTGCCTTGGTTTTATATTTTCTAAATTATAAAAGACAACTTGCAGGTATATGAGTAAGTCGAATTTGTACCATTTCAGTTTGGACGTGCTGGTAAAAGCGGCAATATAGGTGTAACTTATAAAACAGTATTTCGCTATTGAAGGACAAAACAGTACAATTTAACGAGTTACTTTATCACCAGTTCTTCGTACTACTGGGACTGGTGTTAAACTCGTCCCTTGTGCTACATTGAGCAGATGTATGGCCTCGGTGCTCGCACTACGATACAAGCCTTGGCGCTCAAACTAATCGGCGCTCGGAACACGACACCCAGAACAGTCTCGCCGTTTAGGGACGGCCGCTGAACAAGAGCTAGATTTTCCATCTGCCCTTCCGTCAACTACTCTAGGTGAGACTCTTAGTTTGCTATTACTATTTTTTGTTTTACGTTATGTTACGATACTATTATTGTACTATACATCGGACGGGTGTTGAGGGTGGCTGCGCAAGGGTCACACGCCGCCATCCCGAGCCGACCGAACTATAGTTTACTTGGCTATCGGAAGACATTACTCTTGATACATACATGTACTGCATACTGCGGCTATTAATCTACATATTCCAGTATTCCTAAATACACAATTTTACGAAGGAGGGAGGATTGACAAAACATAATATGTTATGTAAATTTTATCTTAACCGATGGGTTTTAAAGAATTACATATACTTTCCTCAGGACAGTGAACAAAGTTCAATTAGAATTAATAATTTTGATCTTGGGTATGACTGCAAAGCTTAGTTATTTTCAATAAGTAACATTATTTTGAGAGAAAGTGAGTAAGGGTTAAGTCCCTTAGCCACCTAACAAACGACATTGAGGGATAACGCCCAAGGTTCGTTTAAGTGCATTAAGGATAAAACTATAAAATGACGTCGTGAAAAAAAGAGAATATGCATGCTACTTTTGTACTAATAGTTTTCCAGGTCTTTCCTGTCACACATAATATGAACGGATAATATTAATATATTATAATATTTTTCATAATATTACTGAAGGATACTACGCACTGTGCAACTGAGCACTGAGCTATTTTAACCCACAGATGGTACTAACCGACTGTATGATGTTCGTGGGCATGCCCTTAGGATGGAACTCTGCCATTCTGGATGTTATTGCTGGATCACACTTGGGCACGGCATCAGCAGCCATCACGCAACCCACAGAAGCCATCAGTACCGCCACACGCACCACCACACGCACCGCCACCTCCATGATGGCCTGGGGGGTAACAATACGGTCGCCATCATTATGTCACAATTTAAAATGCCGACATACAATATATACACTGTAAGTTTCACAGGTATGGTTGACTTTTACATTTTATTCCCTAGTAAATCAAATCAAATTATATATAATTTATTCATGATTTACACACGGTACAATAATTGTGCCAACACTTTTAATATGTTATAATGTAGCTAAATTACATTATAGTATTCATAAAGATAATACTACATGTATAGGGGAAAAATATTTATGAATAAAAAAAATAAACAGATTTTCAGCTGTTGGACCAGTTGTGGCGGACTTGAAAAAACTCATCAAAAGAGTAAAGAGGAAATTTTAACAAGTTTTTTTGTGTTTTTCTTTCATTTAATTACATTAGCTTCCTTTATAAATTTACGAGGGAGGTGCTGGAGAAACTTGGTACCTAAATAAGTAGTTTTCTTAAAATAAATTCCAAATTGTGTCGATCAACTTTACGATGTGGACGTGTGTAACAGGAATGGGGGCAGTTTCGTAACCTGGATCAAAGAATTGTTTAACGTAATAAACAGATTCAAGAATAATCAAGCCATCAACGGTTAAAATTTCTAAAACAGCAAATGTTTGTTTTTGAGAGTCAGTGCTTTTCAGTCTCATCTTGATTTCAATTGATCTTTTATGTTGCAGTAATAATCTATTCAAATTATGTTTTGTGGTAGCTCCATAAATGCAAATTCCATATGAAAAATGGAAATTAATCATGGAAAAATATTGTTTTCATTTTTAATGTTTCTAGGCTACAACATTTTGACGTTTCAGAGCAAAAATTCCAAATGACATTTCATAAAAAACTTAAGTTATATGATAATCCCAATTAAAGTTTTCATCTATTATCAATCGTAAAAAATTAGTATGTTAAACTTCTATAAAAATGTTTGGTGAAATTTTATTCCTTGCTATTTTAGTAGGAAAAGAGATAAAGTTTGATTTACTTGATTTTAGAAGAAGATTTCTAATGTCAAAAAGATCTTAACCATTGTTAAGCCAATAAAATATGACATTCCAATTTTCTCCTGTGATTGCTCTGAAAAAAGAATATTAGAATCATCAGCGTAAATACATATGGTGATGTTTTATTGTTGCAAGGAATGAAGTGCCGCAGGAAGACCTTTTAAATAGCATAGAAACAGTAAACAGTAATGGACCCAATATTGATCCCTGGGGTACACCATGTTTTAAAGTTTGCAACTGCGAACAAATTTATTTTATTTTGGATTTTGATGTAAAGTAGTCTGAGACATGCTCCAGGTCAATGTATTGTTGCCTATTTGTTAAATAAAATTTAAACGTTGTAATTTCTTTATCTTTTATACCAAGATTTCTTAATGTTATCAGTAACTTATTGTGGGACGCGAAAATAGATAATATATTAGCAATTTATGATATCCTAAGGATTAATCGCCTAAGTAATGGTATTTTACCACAGTTTAGACTACTTATAAATATTTATAAAAACACATCCTATTTTGTAAAACAACGGCTAAACAGACTTATTGCAGTTTCAGTATACCTGAGAATGTATCACCACTAACGCTACGAAACTTTTCTAAGAGTGTTTCTCTTACCTGATCAAAGTACAGCTGGGTGTCGCGATGTTCTTGTCTTATAGTGTTGTAGATCACGTGACGTCTGGTCTGAACACAGAGGCTTGATTGAAGATTGAAGAGTCGCTCAGCAGATCTCACTATTGTCTTGGGCCCGCATCAATATGTTCATCAACAGGGAAACTCATCAATATGTTCATCAACAATGAAACTGTGAAGCACATATCATCTGTAGGACTCCGACGACAATGGGATTGATTCGGTTGCTATTTCAATTCGCTGCGCAATGATAGTTTGTTGAAAGGCATTGATTTGTTAATTGTTTAAAAAACGGAACATAGTGGATTTCTGTTGAATCATATTAATAAACAGTACCTGATTAATGATTAATTTTATAAAAGTAATTTCTAAAAACAACTTTTGATTCGTGATATAAAACTTATATTTTAAACTTTAAAACGAGGTAGAGTTGAGAAATTGTAAAACAAACTGGTAGCAAATTTCATATTATTGAAAAAATCAAATAGCACAAACACTGTGGCGACCGTTCGACCAAATTGGGTCTCCCGCCAATAATGGCTGCATACGCATTGCTCCCCCATGGCCAGTAGCGCCAGCGACATACGGATTACTACTCCCTGGCCAGTAGTGTCAGCGAAATTCGGATTGCTCCCCCTGGCCAGTAGCGTCAGTGACATACGGATTGCTCCCCCTGGCCAGTAGCGTTAGTGACATACTGATTGATCCCCCTGGCCAGTAGCGTCATCGACATACGGATTGCTCCCCCTGGTCACTAGCGTCATCGACATACGGATTGCTCCTCCCTGGCCAGTAGCATCAGCGGCATACGGATTAGTCCCCTTGGCCAATAGCGCCAGCGACATTCGGATTGCTCCCCCCTGGCCAGTAGCTCCAGCGACATTGCTCCCCCCTGGCCAGTACCGCCAGCGATATACGGATTGCTCCCCCTGGCTAGTAGTGTCAGCGACATACGGATTGCTCCCCCTGGTCAGTAGCGTCAGCGACATACGTATTGCTCCCCCCTGGCCAGTAGTGCCAGTGACATGCGGATTGCTCCCCCTGGCCAGTAGCGCCAGCGACATGCGGATTGCTCCCCCTGGCCAGTAGCGCCAGCGACATGCGGATTGCTCCTCCCAGGTTGTGGCAAAAAAATAAGCTCAACTTTTTCTCTGAATGTAAGCTTGTAATAACTTCTTCCTCACAGGGGAAATTTACTAAAATTATAATTACTCAAATTAAAAAGGCATCACTTTACATAGAATGAAAACTGAAAAAGCCACGGCACTTAAAGATTGCATTAATTATCCTTATATATAATACGTGAAGCCGTTTTTTGTCAACACAACTCCTTCTTATTTCTTGACCAATTTTAATGTTTGAAGTGGCAAAAAATCGTCTCAGTTCTTAGTTTTTCAATAAGGTTTTTAATTTTCGATATTTTTATTCTCAAGAGCACGGGCTGCCCTTAAAGTTCGTTTTTTGCACATAAAATTGACAAGGTGAATAATTGTATTTGAATTGTAGCAATATTAGATGTTACAAGTAAGGAATGTATTTAAATCAAATATCTTTTGTTTCTATATAGATTTAAGCAGGCAAATGTTGTATGCAGCGGGGTATTTAATTTTTTTTATCTGTCTGTTTGTTTATGAACCAGGTTTGTTTCGCGTTCACAAAAAAAATCTAAACTGAAAGAAATCAAAAATTTCGCCCATTTCCGTGTGGGCAGGAAACTTTTAGGCTTCTGCATATCATTAACTACGTCATTTAGGTTATGCCCATAGGTCCGTCACTGCTCCAGAGTAGATCTTATGGGTACAGGTTACTCAACCTTTCACTGAAGAATGTACCATATTGGTTCTAATGAGCATTTAGTCAGCTAATTTACCTTTTACCACAGAATGTAGCTGTTAATGAATTTAAATTTGAAAAATAGAGTATTTTCAATTTAAAATGAGACCATAATTAGTTTCTGACTAGATTTTTTTTAAATAAAAGTTTCGAGAGGAAACCTTGAATAGTCGTTATTCTTATGGAGAAACTATAGTATTCGTGCTATTCTTTAATGTAAATACGATCTTTATTTAATGTAACCATAACTAATTTTTAAACACTACGACATTAATTCGTACTTTGATTTAGATAGGTACAGTCAGATCCAGAAATATGGACAAGGGTTCCAGTACGGCCAAGGGGGAGCAATATGTATGTTGTTGCTCGTTGAAATCTTACCGGTTCAGGAGGGGGAGCAATTCGTATATCGCTAGCGCGTCCGACCAGGGGGGAGCAATCCGTACCCCCCCCAGCCAATCCACAAGTAATCCTGGACTTAACGAAGTCCGACCTTCTTTAAACCTTCTGAGGGAATTGAAGGTTTATCTGCCGTCATAAAATGTTATTTACTGTATCATTAAATATAAAAAATATACTCATTGTCCTACCTTTCGAAATTAATATAATTCGATGACGTATGGTCACCACCTTAAAAATATGTTTATTGTTAAAGACTACATAACAAACAATCAGTTACTTCGTTAATTCTTAATTTAGTTTGGATTTACTATAAACATGTTTACAACTGATGGATCAAGACTGTTAAAACATTGCAACATCTCTTTGTTTCCGCAGTGTATTTGAAGAGTGAGTATAAGGGTAAAATTTATATAAGCAGAAAATATTCTCATAACAAGCCTTTAATAGCACATAACTAACAATATCAATACAATAATGCCAGACGCGGATTATAAGTTACAGTCTGTTTTAAAGATATGGTGTGAAATCCAGTTATTTATTGATTGATCAAACTTAGCTGAAGAAATGTTTTGACTTTCTGGTCCCTGAAGAGTAATCAGTATTGGAAAACTGTAGGATTTTAAAATTAAATTTGAAGATGAACAGTGGGGTGATATAACATTTAAGAATCATCAGTAGAAAATAAGCTGGGAGTTAGATTGTTGGCGAGTTACATAATCTATGTTTGGACAGAATTTCGTTGGCTATAAAACATGAAAACATGGATTTTTATTTTTTTATACTAAACAGACTTTCGACTTCCATTACTTTTTTAGGGGGGGGGGGCGTAGTAGGGTAGACGGGTTCAAGTGCAGGCTTCCATGTCGAGAACGTCCTTGTCCAATTTTAACTCTGCCATCTTGTCCAAGGCGGCGTCAACCGCAGCGATTGTGTCTTTATTGTCCTGCAGTTTGTCCGCCACCGCGATGCCAACGTTGGGCACAGTCCCTGTACCTGCGGACACACAAAGTGTTGTACTGACTGATTAATAATCGAATAATATAAAATCTATCTTTATTTCTATGAAAAATTGGTTGACAAAAGACACAGTGTTTGGACCTAAGCAACTGTCGACTCTTAACTTATACACCTTACACTCCAACTTTCATTTGTATAAAGCTCTCACACTCCAATCCTTATCCTTCAAATCATTTTTAACTTTATTGGTATAAATATTTTTGACTTTCACAAAACTGTTAGAAATAGTATTTAGTTTATTTTTTATGGAGGAATTTACTTAAAATACACAATGACAAAACAATTATTTAACGTAGTCGAGTTTGTAAACGTAACAAGAAGTGAATGAAACACTCACAAGTATCGCAACACCGGTAGGTGAAGATGACTCCAGCGTCGCTCATATATATGACGTATAGTTTGTACTGCTTGCTGCCCTCTGTAACGTAAACAGTCATGATGAAATCAAAATAACCCCGTCACAGCAAACCTGCGTACTCAGCGAATTTCCAATGCACATATGTCTTGGCAACACTTTAAGCCACTTATCAAGATTCCTAAACACACATAAGAGATATATAAATAATAATTATTCTCCATAAGAATAACAATGGGGATGAGTACGCAGGTTTGCTGCAAAAAGAATGCAAAATAATGGGTTTTTATGCAAATAGAAATAACTCAACTAAGTGAAGCCATAGACCAAGTTTTATTAATTTATGTTCATACTTATGGGAGATATGATATTTTACTTTTTCTCCATAAGAATAAAATGGGGACTGAGTATGCAGGTTTGCTGCTACGGGAATCATCGGTAAAACTTTATGTTTTTGTGCTAATTACAATAGACCACAATTAAATCAGATGAAGCCATATAATAAGTTTCGTCAGGGTGTATAAATAAGCTTTACTTTACACGTCTGTACCGAATTTCATCAAGATCGGACCTTTTTTAAGAGAGTTATCAAGCTTACGGACATATAAATATATAAATATATATATATATATATTTATTTATATATATATGTATACATATATAAACAATTTGAACGAATGGTGTTTTTGGCATTTGGAGGCCTCAAAACGAAAATT
Organism: Allygus modestus; assembly: GCA_963675035.1. Classification (NCBI taxonomy): domain Eukaryota; kingdom Metazoa; phylum Arthropoda; class Insecta; order Hemiptera; family Cicadellidae; genus Allygus; species Allygus modestus. Next base: position 5,934,522 of record OY776111.1, read on the forward strand.
TATCATGGTCTCAGACTTAAGTCTTATCATGCCACCTTCGGTAATAGCTTCTTCCCTATAGGGGAAATTCGCTAATAAGATAAAGACAGAGACGTTGAGGGCCCTAGACGGCACTCGAACTGGTCAATGTCAGTTGAGGTCGACATCGGGTACAACAAACAGAAGTTAGTAACACCATATTGTAGTACTAACAGAATGTAGTACTACAATATCGGTAAGACCTTTTGGCTATCCAGAGAGAACAGCTTGCTTCCACCTTGAACCTTCTTGTATCTCCGGGAGTTGGTTTCTCCCGACTGTTCCTGGTTACCCAGTCTAGTCTCGATACCACCTGAAGAGTGTTTCTGAAAGGAGGGGCTCACGCAACAAATATTAAAGCCTTTCAGGATATGGAGAACCTGGAAGAAGGATTCTACAATGACTCCTCGCCTCATAGACTCACGATGTAAACCTATCGACCGGGTTAGATGGTACCTCGCTGTGGGATAGAAGAAAGAAACAAAGTTTCATCAAAATCAGTGTACCCGTTTTCTCGTGAAAAGCGAAGAAATACATGTCATTGAACGGTATCGATAGACAGACAGACCGAAGTTGAGAAAAGATTTGTGTTGGCTTCCCTAGGGTGTAAAACGTGAAAATATGCAAATATTTCATAATTCAAAGCAATGTACGGACGCAAATCTAATTTTATTCATAGATAATCACAGCTGATCTTAGTCAATTTTTAAGTTTTTGACATTGTTTTTATGCTTAAAGGTAACTTTTAAGGGGCAAAATGTGGGCAACGGCAAAAGCTTTGTTGGAATTTTTCCAATTTAATGTTGTATGAATGATCCTAGTTTCTGCCTTCTAGGTCGTACGACAGCTTCACAAACCTGCGCAAAGACACAAATGTATTATTTTCCCTTATTTTTCCTTACGCAGTTATATATTAAGAATACATTTCTATACCAGAAATGAAAATGTATACAATTTATAACATTAATCTATTAAACCTAATAATTAGTTTTTACTAACCACTTTCAGTAATTTACTATACTTAAGGTAAACCACAATAAAGCTCAACACTGGGATAAAGTACCGTACTTACTTTGGAAGAGGATTCCGTCTTTTTCTTCTACATGAAATGGCAATTTAAATCTTGGGGTGCTGTAAAAATTGTTCATCCAAAAATTAATAATCAATAATAAAACGATTACTGATTACATGGAAAATACAATGGTTGATATTAGATGTATTTTTATTACTGACATGTTTTAAGTGTAGGAAGTGATCTAGTTAAGTAAATTTTACTATTATTATCGGTTGATATAAAGTTGAATATATATGTAAAAATTTGAAAAATTATGAAAAATAAATCTTGTCGATTTCAATAACTAGTGGGGGCCTGTAATCTCTAAAATACACTGAATTTCATTGCTAACTACCAACACTAACAGTAGCTTTCAAAAATCAATAAATTATAAAAAGATAATCAATTTAATCTCAAAGATAAAGGTAATTTACAGTTATTAAAATAAAATACAGTTATTTAAATGCCACTCAACATTAGGGTGTAACTAAAAAAACTACTACAATCTTAAACGTTGAGAGCCAAAATTCCAAAACTAAAGCATTTAATTTGTTATTTAAAAATGTTTCAAGTACGCCTAACATTACAATCCAGAAAATATTTGATGAGCCAATTCATAAAATAAAAAATCTAAACACAATTCCGGGCATACAGTCTAGGCCCATTTGTTGTATAAAAAGAGAACTACCATTATTTTTGATAGTGGCAAAAACTCGCCTGATTTAAAAACTAGTTATAGTAAACTTCAAACTAATAGGCTGTTAATAGCTTTGAGGAAATTTTGTAATTCTTAAGGTTGCAATTAAGGAAGTTTTATCATTTCATTTTAAAGGTCTTATTGCACCACACAATGCTACAAACCGGACCTGGAGAGAACGTGATTGAGGTCGGGTTTGTGGTATTGTGGTCTACTAGTCAAGACATTTAAACTATTCACGTTTTTCTTCTTACTCCTCGCGGGCCTTTAACAAATCGGAAGAAAAATTTACGATTTATTTTTTACAAAGATTACTCAGGCGTTGAAATAAGGCGAGATTTTTCCACTAACAAAGAATCGTTATATGAAACGGACCTAAACTAATACGATGCAAGGAAGTGATTTGAGGAGTATTTCTTAAGAACATATTCGTCCTCAACGGTCCAGTTATAAAGACTATGGTAATCCAAGTGTAATTATTATCAATACATTCTACACCGTTAAATTAGCATGAAAAATCTTTTTTGTTTTTCATTTTTACGTTTGATTAAACATTTTCATTGCTAGTCAGTCACGACTAAATAACGCATACTTAAACTTAAAACAATATCCTATTCCAGCCCAGGGTAGTTGTAAGTTCAGTTTGGTCAGGATAGGTATTATGACTGTTCCGGCCATTTTTATTTATCAATGTTTATTATATATTAAGGAAAATATTCACCTCTATGATGAATTAGGGTGCACACATAATTACCAAACAAGACATAGGAATAATTTAGGTCTCTTTAGGTGTAGTTATAGATAGACTCAGAAGACCTTCTATTAAATGTCTATTCAATTTTTTATCTTTCTTCCTTTATCATTGAAACACGTACTTTTACAGAGGTTTAAAAAATAGACTCAACATTTTTTACTGTTAACTGTATATATGATATAGATGAGTGCTTTGAAATAAGTTTTGTAATTTAAAGTAATATTTTTTAAATGTTTATACGACCATTGTTATTTAAGGTATTTTACTTTGGTGATTGTTTTACTGCAATAAGTGTTACCAGTGTTTGCTCGACTTAGTAGTACAAACTTCATATTTGATAAAAATGTAAATAAATTAAGTTTTAGATTCAGTTTAGTATAACCTTTGACATTTGTAATGCCTTTGATGTACTCATTTGTTTCTACAGTAAATAGTTTTTGATTTATTTATTTTATTCATCTATTATCTTAACAGGAGGCCGCAGTCTCCTGCTTCTCCTTAAAGACCGATTTAATTTTCAATTGTCGTTCCTCCTCAACGGATTATGTGATTTTGTTATTTATGGCTAATTTATAGAGCAAAGGAATACAAAGCGATTTCAGTGAGTAGTTTATTACCACAAATACTAATAGTTTAAACCACCTTGCATATTTTAAAAGTTATAAATATCCTTTTTCTCTGGCAACTGAAGTGTCTGATTTATCAACTTAAACCCCTTATAAGTAGCTGAATAGAAAATAGTTTTTGCCTTGAAAAGCCAAACGGTATGACGGCCACTTTGTAGTAGACGTGCGCGGTGGGGGCATCCTTCATGCTGATGCCTATGCACTTGACAGCCATGCCCATGAACTTGGCCTCGCTCGAAGACACCACTTTGTACGAGTACAGTCCGTTCTTCTGGATCTGGAGATAAACGATGATGTCGGTACAGTCTGGTCGTTAAAGGACTGACCACTGAACAATAGCTAGGACTATCCATCACCAACTCACAGCTAGACGCCTAGTTTGTTATTACTCGTTTTAATGTTCTGTTAAGATCATGTTATCGTCAGAATATCCAGCCATCGGCTTCTTCCTGCTTCTTCCAGAAGGGCAATGTTAACTTACAAAGCCCGGCCTTTCTATATCCTATAAATCTAGCGATTTTAGTGAGAAAAGTTCTACATCATTAATAGTACATCCTAAAAATCATTAATACTAAATGTTTTTAAATATAATTACGGTATTATTATTATTCAAGATATCGACATTTTGCTCACGGAAATCGCTAGGTTTATTTTCCTTTTTAAAATGAGTCATAAATAAACGATTTTGGATAGTTTGTTGACGAGAAACGTGCTTTGAAAGTTGAACATTTGGAGAAGCAGGGAGAAACGAGAAACAGTTGAACATTGGGAGTAGCAGGGAGAAACGAGAAACAGTTGAACATTGGGAGTAGCAGGGAGAAACGAGAAACAGTTGAACATTGGGAGTAGCAGGGAGAAACGAGAAACAGTTGAACATTGGGAGTAGCAGGGAGAAACGAGAAAGGTCTTGAGACTGTAGTCCTCTCTCAAAACCTAATATTATTATGTTATTTTTTGAGATTGTGTAGATGTATTAATATTATTTACCACATGTTTAGTATAGATTTTCTATAAAAATTGTGTAGATTTTAAATTTGTGGGATATAATAAAAAAATTACACGGTGGTAAAATTGTGATTACATGATGGAGTGTCACTATATGACTCAGGCAGCAGGTATTGTGTGGCGAGGGACGGGGGACGGGTGTTGAGGGTGAAGGTGCGTGAGGGTCAACAGGTATTGTGTGGCGAGGGACGGGGGACGGGTGTTGAGGGTGAAGGTGCGTGAGGGTCAACAGGTATTGTGTGGCGAGGGACGGGGGTCGGGTGTTGAGGGTGAGAGTGCGTGACGGTCAGCAGGTATTGTGTAGCGAGGGACGGAGGACGGGTGTTGAGGGTGAGGATGCGTGAGGGTCAGAAGGTATTGTGTGGCGAGGGACGGGGGACGGGTGTTGAGGGTGAGGATGCGTGAGGGTCAGGAGGTATTGTGTAGTGAGGGACGGGGGACGGGTGTTGAAGGGTGAGGGTGCGTGAGGGTCAGCAGGTATTGTGTGATGAGGGACGGGGGACGGGTGTTGAAAGTGAGAGTGCGTGAGGGTCAGCAGGTATTGTGTAGCGAGGGACCGGGGTCGAGTGTTGATGGTTTTTTATAGTTATAGATTATATCAATACAAGATTTATGGTGTAATTATCTCTAAAAATTCTAAAATGGCGGCCATTTTAAACATCCTACCTTAAATGCCTCGATATCCAGCTATTTACAGAATATTTACAATAAAAAATAATTATAGGGGATGTCATGAACAATATAAGGTTACTTAAATTATTAAAATCGGGTAACAAAAAACCAAGCTGTTGCAATTTATATGTAACTGGGCATAGCCTGTCTTTAGTTTAACCGCAATACATCAATGGAATAAGTTACAAGAATTGCAACGGCTTGGTTATTTATTCAATAGATTTCAATAATTAAAGTATCTTTAGATTTGGCACAACATTTCCTAAAAATAAGTCATTCTTGGAAATAATTTTTAAACTGTCTGGTTTACGAGCCATTTAAGATAGTTAGAGATAATTGCACCATAACCGTTATATTAATAGATCTTATCGCCATAAACCATTAACTTAAGTTTGATTGAATCCGATTCAACGATTTTAAAATGTAACCTTTAAAGTGAGAAACCCATACGAACAGACGAACAGTAAACTAGGCATGGTAGACCCATGTTCATTAAAAAAAAATGGCTTTATCCAAGGAATAACGCTATATACGCTATATAACGCTATAACTTTGTCCAGAGAATGACGGGACATCCTGTATATAATATGAACCGCGATAGCGTTACTGCAGGATACTGCGCTCTGTACAGCTGAACATTGAGCTATTGTAACCCACAGATGGTACTGACCGACTGTATGATGTTCGTAGGAATGCCCTTAGGATGGAACTCTGCCATTCTGGATGTTATTGCTGGATCACACTTGGGCACGGCGTCATTAGCCATCACGCAACCCACATAAGCCATCAGCACCGCCACACGCACCGCCACCACCATGATGGCCTGGGGGGTAACAATACGGTCGCCATCATTATGTCACAGTGTAAAACGTCGACATACTTTATAACTATTTTTATTATTATAATTATTATTTACATTATAATTTGCATAATGGTTGTGAGAAACCCTTGTATACCCGTCCAGTTTGAAGAATATGGTTAGAAGGATAAAACGTATAGTTGAAAATCGTGATTGCAACTCCCTAAAGAACTATCATACCATCAATTTATACCAAACCTAATTTTTTTGGACGATCGGGTGAGGAGTAACGCTTCCAGAAGTTTATTGCTCTTATGGGGCAAAATACCGAGATGGTGCCCGGGAGCTTCCGGTCCCGCAGACTCTTCAGGGCGAAAACAAGTTTGAAATTCTGTTGTGTGATTTTAAAAGTTATGACTTCATTTCGTTTTTATCATCCTCATTCAGGAAACTATTTCTTGTCATACTCATTTCGTGTTTGAACTAATTTTTTATGGAATTAAACAACAAATTTAGTAACACAAAGCATTTTACTGTATATCTAACTTGAAATTAATTGCGATTTTGAGGTATCATACAACACGTGTTATATTTATAGGTAGTGAAGGGGATCGGGGCTTTCAGGCAATTAGGTGGTGAGTGTGCGTGCGTGAGTCGGGTCCAGCCGCAGTCCCTGAGCAATCAAACTATAGTGCGTATTTAACTGGAACTATGAAAACAGAATGAGAGAAGCACATGCCTTTATTCAGAATCATGAAGGGTACGTATATACCGGAGTCGGGGGATTGTACCCAGGTTGCAAAACTTGTTTGAATTATTGTAAGCTTTCCATTTTGTTATACGTTTTACTTATTTTGTTTTGTCAACATCAAAATAGGGCCGAATCTTGTGCTGAAGATGAACTATTTTCATTAGAAATAGTTTAATAACTGTGAACAATTATTTATTTGATAAACATGAAAAGTAAGTTATGGTTTCTGGTAAGATACGCTGGACGGCTTAACCTACTGTTTATCCTTGGTTTATGAGTACTCACCACAAAATAAATGTATAGCATAGTAATGAGAATATATAAAATGTATTGGCCTGATTTAGGCCTAATATAACCTATGCGCAGTTCGCACATAGACAAATATGTTTAACTCTGCAAAATATCACGTTTTAAAAGGTAACTTAAGTTATAACCATCAAACAAGCTTTTCTTAAAAAAAGTAAAATAATAACTAACAGCGATACGATTAATATCAACATTATTTCCACTTAAACTTTACTTCCGACGCAAGTCATTTTCCAATTTACGTAAAATGTAGGCTGTAAGTATTTTTGTAAATTTATTATTCAGTAAATACTTTAATATAAATAGAAAAAGAGTATTTAAGCCTGCATGGTTCTAAACACATGATTCGGTTTTTGTTTAATTAGATGAATGGTCATAGCAAACTCCTATGTTTACATCAAGAAACGATCCTAGATCTGACCCTTGCTCACTGCTTCTATCCTGGATCTGATCCTAGATCTGACCCTTGCTCACTGCTTCTATCCTGGATCTGATCCTGGATCTGACCCTTGCTCACTGCTTCTATCCTGGATCTGATCCTAGATCTGACCCTTGCTCACTGCTTCTATCCTGGATCTGATCCTAGATCTGACCCTTGCTCACTGCTTCTATCCTGGATCTGATCCTGGATCTGACCCTTGCTCACTGCTTCTATCATGGATCTGATCCTAGATCTGACCCTTGCTCACTGCTTCTATCCCTGCTACCATCCTAGATCTGACCCTTGCTCACTGCTTCTATCCCGGCTACCATCCTAGTTCCTCGCTGATATGCTTGTCTCCCAGCTCCGGTGTACTCGTACCCTAAGAGGGGGCTTCGATTCTCTGCGTCTACCTGCTTTTCCCATAAGACTTAATAAGATTAATGTTAACTTTTAAAGTCCATCCCTCATCACCCGAAATCGATGATTTATGGTTCATTACAACCATACCATACCTAACGAGACCAGTAGGGGGCATTACCCCCTACTGAGACCGAGCGCAGCACGCTGTCGTGAGGGAAGAGAATTTCCTCATTAAAACCTTAAAAATATCAAATAAAGCGTTTAAACTAACACTGGATCCATTTTTTATTTTAAAACATTTTTTGGCTGTTCTGATGCTCCTGGTTATATTTAAATTCACTAATAGGATGCCAATGTTGTACATTATAAAGTTATAAGGAGGTATATTCGGGATAACAATTTGGTATAGGGGGGTATTGGGGGTGATAAAAAGATATTAAGATATGAAAAACAGCCTTTTCCAGCGTAAAATCCCCATAGGACAACGTACTGTATTTTGACAATTAACATTTTTTATAATAACTCGGTAACTACTTGTGCTAGAATGATGAGGGAGAGATTTTTACGTACAATATGTTAATGTGCAATAAGTGTACGTTTGGGGCTTTTCTGACCATTTTTGAACTCTAAAACACTTATTGAAAACTTAAAATCCCCAAAAAAGGGGGTTAGGACTTTCCAATTATTTTGCCCAATGAACTTGTCCAACTGATTATAAAAAGGAATGTCTCTACCAAATTTAAAGTAAATCGGTCAAAAATTGCGACCGCTAGAGTGCGAACACACACACACACACACACACACACACACACACACACACACACACATATATATATATATATCCCTTTAGGAGGAATTGTATATCCAGTAATGGAGAAGCATATATATATATAAAACGTTTTTAGAGACCCCTCAAAAAATGTTCAGGGGATCACGTTAGGAACTTTTATGGTGGTCCCGGGCTTAAGTCTCAACGTGCGGGTCATGCTAATAGTTCACTTTTCCATAGGAAGTTCACTAATAACTTCAGTGTCTATAGTGTCTATATCACAAACAGTTCACTCATAAATATATCGTTAATTGATTATTTTGGAATGTTATTAACCGATTATTACTTATATCAACATGTTGTTCACTGTAAACGCTAGGTGTTTTTTTGCTCTTTATAATGAGCAATAAATTAGCGATAGCACACCCTCAATCCAATATTAGTTTATATTACTGATTTTGGATTTCATTGTTTTTTTATATCAAAGAGAAAATATTGTCTTGTAAATAATGCATGTACATATTTCAAATATCGAATGTGCGTCTGACCACACGATGGGCGTTGGCGTGTCTTTTGAACTACACAGGACCTCAGGGGATTACAGTCCGGAATCAGCAAAGCCCGAGATTACTTAAAACATGTTGTATGTAAATTAAAAATTAAAAATGGAAACCAGAAAGTAATTACCCAACACATATTATGAAATACCCCTGTCGCAGCAAATCTGCGTACTTAGCGAATTTCAAATGCATGTACATGTTTCTCACTACCACATAAAGTCACTTACCAAATTTCCTAAACAAATGCATACAAAAATAAGTGATTTATAACATTTAATTTGTTATCCATAAGAATAACATTAGGGCTGAGTACGCAGGTTTGCTGTAAGAAGGAAGGTAGAACGTGTTTTTATACAATTGTCAATTTAACTCAACCAGGTGAAGCGACATACCAAGTTGTATTCATTTATGTTCATAATTAAGGGAGGTATAAAACTTTACTTATTCTCTATAAGAATAACATTAGACATCGTACTGTTTAGCACTTTAAATGGGCTACGACTGTAACGTTTGAACGTAGAATCACAATTTAAACATCGAAAGAATTGTTTTTAGAGCTGAAGTTATTGGTAACAACAAATATGTAGTTTTCAGTAAAATGAACATAGGAAAGGCTAAAAACTGTTTTCCCCATAAGATAACAGCAAACCGGCATGGGAAATTTGATGAAGTAGTTTTTGGATTTTCTCTACAACCACTTAACCTAGGTTAATGATTCTAAATACTAGATTATTTGTTTTTCTATAAAATGGATAAAACAAAAATTGTGTTAATTTTATATTAAAGATTTAAAAATGCAAAAAAGTGTTTGGAAAATTGTAAACCCTCATAAAACCCCCTTTCCGTGGTCCGAATTTCTGGTTCTGGAATTTCTGGTCTACACATTTGTGAAAAATTTAATCGAAATCTGACGTTTTTTCCAAAAGTTATCGCGTTCACGGTCACATATGTATTATGGGGTACAACACCCCCCTAAAAAGCTGTACCCCCCCCCTTCGGATAATGTGATCCGTCTGGTTTTCGAACTCATTCAAATAAATGCTACGTTACATATATGTGCCAAATTTAATTAAAATTGGACCCTTTAACGGCCTTTATCGTGTTATCGGTCACCAAAAAGCTGAAAATGTTGATTCCCATATAAATACATGTACAAAATTTGAGAAAATAGTGTTTAGTACAGTTAAATATGAGTTTCCGACAAAAAATTGTTTTATATCTGGTATCTACAGCTAAAAATACATTAGTTACAATGAATAAAAAATATGTTTCCTAGAGAATTTCTAATGGAAGAATTTAGTTGAACTGAAATTTGCAGTTCACAGTTATTATGTCAGCTCTTTATTCAATTTTCCCCCGACCTCTGCAGACAAACGCCTCCGTGTTTTGCTGCGTCAGCCTAATACTACAGACGTAAATTATTTCGGACAGTAAATTTAATAGGGCTTTGGAAAAAGGACTAACATGGGTCAGATATAGCTTTGCTGAAAGAACAATATCTAACACAGGATTGAGGTTTGTTTTGAGGTCTTAGCGCAGAAGGGTACAGCTTTATACTACAAGAAAGGTTTGGATCGTTCCTCTAGAAATGTTATAAATTCCACAGCTCATGTATATAAATAAAAAATGACCTATGAACAGGGAATCGAGCTTATTTGGATTGAATTTAAAAAGACGAGTTTTTTTATTAAGGAACAACTTATTATAAGGGGAATAACTTATCGAGCTAAGCTGCAAGAAGAGTTGGTAAAAAGGTAAAAGCAGCATTTCTCATATATATTAATAAAAAACAGTTTTTTTGCTACCGTCTTTCCCACTCACAGAGTTCGTAAAATTATATAATGTTAACCATGTATTCCTTCATAGTGATAATTTCTTGTCTGATATTTCACCACAGTTTTACAAAAGAACCAAAGTAAAATTCTAGTCACGTGACCGCTCAAACCCGACATTCTCTTGCTCCAAAGAAGGGCGAAAGTCGAGTCCTATCTTTTCAACTTACTTGATCCGTCAAAGAATAACATTAATTTGTCTGAGCATAAGAGAACTTCGAGGAAGGGCGGGCGCAAGTACAGCCGGCGGCACTTGAATACAGCACCAAATCTACCCTCATTAAGAGTTTAACCAGGCGTTCTACACTTTAATACGGCACCAAGGCAATTTACAGGTAGGATAGAGAGGTGGTGTCGTATTGCGAGCGCAGAGGCTTGAATAGTAGTGCGAGCGCCGAGGCTTGAATAGTAGTGCGAGCGCCGAGGCTTGAATAGTAGTTCGAGCGCCGAGGCTTGAATAATAGTGCGAGCGCCGAGGCTTGAATAGTAGTTCGAGCGCCGAGGCTTGAATAGTAGTTCGAGCACCGAGGCTTGAATAGTAGTGCGAGCGCCGAGGCTTGAATAGTAGTTCGAGTGCCGAGGCTTGAATAGTAGTGCGAGCGCCGAGGCTTGAATAGTAGTGCGAGCGCCGAGGCTTGAATAGTAGTTCGAGCGCCGAGGCTTGAATAATAGTACGAGCGCCGAGGCTTGAATAGTAGTGCGAGCGCCGAGGCTTGAATAGTAGTTCGAGCGCCGAGGCTTGAATAGTAATTCGAGCGCCGAGGCTTGAATAGTAGTGCGAGCGCCGAGGCTTAAATAGTAGTGCGAGCGCCGAGGCTTGAATAGTAGTTCGAGCGCCGAGGCTTGAATAGTAGTTCGAGCGCCGAGGCTTGAATAGTAGTGCGAGCGCCGAGGCTTGAATAGTAGTGCGAGCGCCGAGGCTTGAATAGTAGTGCGAGCGCCGAGGCTTGAATAGTAGTTCGAGCGCCGAGGCTTGAATAGTAGTGCGAGTGCCGAGGCTTGAATAGTAGTTCGAGCGCCGAGGCTTGAATAGTAGTGCGAGCGCCGAGGCTTGAATAGTAGTGCGAGCGCCGAGGCTTGAATAGTAGTTCGAGCGCCGAGGCTTGAATAGTAGTTCGAGCGCCGAGGCTTGAATAGTAGTGCGAGCGCCGAGGCTTGAATAGTAGTGCGAGCGCCGAGGCTTGAATAGTAGTGCGAGCGCCGAGGCTTGGATAGTAGTTCGAGCGCCGAGGCTTGAATAGTAGTTCGAGCGCCGAGGCTTGAATAGTAGTGCGAGCGCCGAGGCTTGAATAGTAGTGCGAGCGCCGAGGCTTGAATAGTAGTGCGAGCGCCGAGGCTTGAATAGTAGTTCGAGCGCCGAGGCTTGAATAGTAGTGCGAGTGCCGAGGCTTGAATAGTAGTTCGAGCGCCGAGGCTTGAATAGTTGTGCGAGCGCCGAGGCTTGAATAGTAGTGCGAGCGCCGAGGCTTGGATAGTAGTTCGAGCGCCGAGGCTTGAATAGTAGTTCGAGCGCCGAGGCTTGAATAGTAGTGCGAGCGCCGAGGCTTGAATAGTAGTGCGAGCGCCGAGGCTTGGATAGTAGTTCGAGCGCCGAGGCTTGAATAGTAGTTCGAGCGCCGAGGCTTGAATAGTAGTGCGAGTGCCGAGGCTTGAATAGTAGTTCGAGCGCCGAGGCTTGAATAGTTGTGCGAGCGCCGAGGCTTGAATAGTAGTTCGAGCGCCGAGGCTTGAATAGTAGTGCGAGCGCCGAGGCTTGAATAGTAGTTCGAGCGCCGAGGCTTGAATAGTAGTGCGACCGCCGAGGCTTGAATAGTAGTGCGAGCGCCGAGGCTTGAATAGTAGTTCGAGCGCCGAGGCTTGAATAATAGTGCGAGCGCCGAGGCTTGAATAGTAGTGCGAGCGCCGAGGCTTGAATAGTAGTGCGAGCGCCGAGGCTTGAATAGTAGTTCGAGCGCCGAGGCTTGAATAGTAGTTCGAGCGCCGAGGCTTGAATAGTAGTTCGAGCGCCGAGGCTTGAATAGTAGTTCGAGCGCCGAGGCTTGAATAGTAGTGCGAGCGCCGAGGCTTGAATAGTAGTTCGAGCGCCGAGGCTTGAATAGTAGTTCGAGTGCCGAGGCTTGAATAGTAGTTCGAGCGCCAAGGCTTGAATAGTAGTGCGAGCGCCGAGGCTTGAATAGTAGTTTTAGTGCCGAGGCTTGAATAGTAGTGCGAGCGCCGAGGCTTGAATAGTAGTGCGAGCGCCGAGGCTTGAATAGTAGTGCGAGCGCCGAGGCTTGAATAGTAGTTCGAGCGCCGAGGCTTGAATAGTAGTTCGAGCGCCGAGGCTTGAATAGTAGTTCGAGCGCCGAGGCTTTAATAGTAGTGCGAGCGCCGAGGCTTAAATAGTAGTTCGAGCACCGAGGCTTGAATAGTAGTGCGAGCGCCGAGGCTTGAATAGTAGTGCGAGTGCCGAGGCTTGAATAGTAGTTCGAGCGCCGAGGCTTGAATAGTAGTTCGAGCGCCGAGGCTTGAATAGTAGTGCGAGCGCCGAGGCTTGAATAGTAGTGCGAGCGCCGAGGCTTGAATAGTAGTGCGAGCGCCGAGGCTTGAATAGTAGTGCGAGCGCCGAGGCTTGAATAGTAGTGCGAGCGCCAAGGCTTGAATAGTAGTTCGAGCGCCGAGGCTTGAATAGTAGTGCGAGCGCCGAGGCTTGAATAGTAGTTCGAGCGCCGAGGCTTGAATAATAGTGCGAGCGCCGAGGCTTGAATAGTAGTGCGAGCGCCGAGGCTTGAATAGTAGTGCGAGCGCCGAGGCTTGGATAGTAGTGCGAGCGCCGAGGCTTGAATAATAGTGCGAGCGCCGAGGCTTGAATAGTAGTGCGAGCGCCGAGGCTTGAATAATAGTGCGAGCGCCGAGGCTTGAATAGTAGTGCGAGCGCCGAGGCTTGAATAGTAGTGCGAGCGCCGAGGCTTGAATAGTAGTTCGAGCGCCGAGGCTTGAATAGTAGTGCGAGCGCCGAGGCTTGAATAGTAGTGCGAGCGCCGAGGCTTGAATAGTAGTGCGAGCGCCGAGGCTTGGATAGTAGTTCGAGCGCCGAGGCCATAAATCTTGTAAGGATCTGCTCAATGTTGCAGAACTGGCGAGGGTTAACACTAGCCCCAGTGGTATTATAAACAATTAGTGATAGTGCAATTCGTATAATTGTGCTATCTGAGCCGGCATTAAAAATAAAACATACTGTTCAATAAGCTACAGCTAAATTATCAGTCCACATTTTAAAGGTATAATTTCGACTAGTTATATAGCTGCAAGTTGTCTTTCAAGTAAAAAAAAAAAAAAAAAAAAAAAAAAAACTATTAAAATAACACAAAACCAAGGTATTTTTGGTCAGTTACATTTTTGTTCGCGTGACTTGAGGTGCCAACACTAACCAACGGTAGGCCAGGTGGCGATACGATGTTCGTGGGTTCGATTCCCGCACACGACCAAAACTGACCAGTTGTGCAACTCTCAATGAGTAAACCGGTCTGTGGCAACGTTGGTGGGAGGGCCCAAGTAAAATAAACGGTGGCAGGCTTGCTTGGAAGTTGACGGGATCGGTTAATTCTTTAAGACTTGCACATGGTCAACACTGATTTTGCTAATTTTTACTTATGTCTACTGTGTGTGTGCCAATGCGACTCTCTAAACTGAAATAAAACAATATTTTAATTAAAATATGCCATTAATCCATTTAAAAACACCAATTTTATACTCCAATTCACACGTTAATAAAATTACAAGTAAGGAGCGAGACCTGCTCGTATGTCTACGCCAATGGGTTAATATCATGATTTAATGTCATCCTTTAATCCACAAATCCTTTAATCCTTTAAACCTTTTTGTAACAATTATTCAGTTGTAGTCACACAACATGTAATAGTTGTTGTAACAATTATTCAATTGTAGTCACACAACTTGTAATAGTTGTTGTAACAATTATTATTCGTTAGCAGGTTTATTTATTCATATTTCTCCGTTTCGCGCTGTCAAAACTGCCACTAGTCAGGTAGTTCATTCGGCGCTCGCCCCACGTAACCTCACGCCCACTTTCAAGCCTGACTGTACCTTTTAACCTTACAATGCGCAAAATTGTATTCCCAGCATTGCAGGTAAATGAAACCAGGAGCATCAGCCAAAAAAATCAATGTTTTAAAATTTCAATAAAAATTTAAATAAATGTACGATTTAACACTGATTTTGAGTTTTTAAAGGTTTTTTGTGGGAATTCACTTCCCTCACGTAAGCGTGCTGCGTGCGAACTCGTTTGACTGTACAGCTGCTTCATGTCGTATAGTTTGCTAGCCTTTACAGTTCAACTGTTTCGTGAAAGGTTCTACCGATTCATGATTTTTCGTTTTCCATGAATCTTCCCGTTGTAAACAGGATTGAAACCTAGTTATTTTAAAATATTTATTTTATATTTTTGTTTATATTTTAAAACCACTATAACTCCCAATTTTCTGTACTAAATTGTGATTTCATAAATAAGTGTCTGAATCCAAAACAATTTAAGATCTATTTATCGAAGTCATGAAATTGTTTAGGGATGTATATCACATTTCAGCAAAAATATTGGGGGTACGAATAACATATTGGGGGCACGACTAACATATTGGGGGTAGGACTAACGTATTGGGGCACGACTAACATAATGGGGGCACGACTAACATATTGGGGGCACGACTAACATATTGGGGGCACGACTAACATATTGGGGCACGACTAACGTATTGGGGCACGACTAACGTATTGGGGCACGACTAACATATTGGGGGCACGACTAACATTTTGGGGGCACGACTAACATATTGGGGGCACGACTAACATATTGGGGGCACGACTAACATATTGGGGCACGACTAACGTATTGGGGCACGACTAACGTATTGGGGCACGACTAACATATTGGGGGCACGACTAACATTTTGGGGGCACGACAAACATACTTATTTGATTATGAACATTAGGTAGATGTAATGAGGCTGCTCTGATGCTCATATATACAGTAGAAATATGTTAATGTTGCGCTTAATGCAGCATTTATTAGTATAAGATTATACTTAAAGCTAGTAAAGTTTTACTATAGTTTTGTTTTGCTGATCCTAGCTTAGGAGAGGACCGAAACTGGATTTAATGGATAAGTAACTCGTATAAAGATTATCCCCGTAAAATCTGTAGAGAAAGTAAAAGTTGCAGGCTCTTTATCTCGGCTCCAGCTAAATTATAGCAGTAGGAGATTAAAGAGGGAGATTTACCTAACGTTTTCTTAAACTTTTAGCGATAGAATTCCAAGTTTTCTCAACTAACCGTTTCTTTATTAGTTTATTTTTATTTTTATCTAAATATTAATCTCCGCATTTTATTTCCTTTGTTCCTATCTTTTAAATATATAATTAATGGAAACCAATAAATACCGCATGTAACAATATATAAATAAACTACTGAAATTAGTAACTGGATTAAAGACTTGAAGAAAAAATATGAAAACTTCGAAATTTGAACATTCGGTTTTCATTATTGTTTTATTAGTGAATTTCCTATGAAAAAGTGAACTAGCATGACCCGCACGGTGAAATTTAAGCCCGGAACCACCATAGAAGTTCCTAACGTGACCCCCTGAACATTTATATATATATATATATATATATATATATATATATATATATATAATGTTCGCACTCTAACGGTCGCATTTTTTGTCCAATTTACTTGAAATTTGGTAGGAACCTTCCCTTCTGTAAACAGTTGGACAAGTTCGTTGCGCAAAACAATCGAACAACTCTAACCCCATTTTTTGGGGATTTTAATTTTCCAAATTTTTATTTTTTGGGCCCAAAAAGGGTAAGAAAAGCCCCAAAGATGGAGATGGATGGTAAGGCGAAAGTTTTAAGCCCTCCCTCATCATTCTAGCACAAACATTTACTGAGTTATTAAAGAAAATGTTAATTGTCTTTACACAGTACGTTGTCTTAAGGGGATTTTACACTGGAAAAGGCTGTTATTCATATCTTGATGAAGTTTATCAACTCTAATATCACTATACCAACTTGTTATCCTGACTATACCTCCTCCTAACCTTATAATGTACAACATTGCCATCCTAATAGGGAATTTAAATATAACCAGGAACCAGGAGCATCAGAACAGCCAAAAACTCAAATTTTTAAATTTTCCAAAAAAATGTTACTAGTGTTGTTTTAAACCCTTTATTAGATTTTCAAAGATTTTAATACGGAAATTCACTTCCCTCACGTCAGCGCGCTGCGTGCGAACTCGTAAAAAGTTAAAACTATCAACAGAAAAAGCTTCTAGCAACTTCCGGTATGAAGCGTATTAAGCATATTTTCGAGAGGATGGACATAACAAATACTCGAATTTAAAAATATACAATATTAAAAATAACTATTACTGAACAACGTCCTGCGTTAATACTAAATTTAATTAACAATTTAGGTTTAAATCACCTTGTAACCATCAAGCAGTTCTCTTTGTACTGCGCCTAAGTAATAATATTTTTCACAAATATAAACTAATTACGTCATATTTGTGAAACAAGCGACTAAACAGACTAAGTGCACTTTCGACAAACCTGAGAGTGTATCACCACTAACGCTACGAAACTTTTCTAAGAGTGTTTCTCTTACCTGATCAAAGTACAGCTGGGTGTCGTGATGTTCTTGTCTTATAGTGTTGTAGATCACGTGACGTCTGGTCTGAACACAGAGGCTTGATTGAAGATTGAAGAGTCGCTCAGCAGATCTCACTATTGTCTTGGGCCCGCATCAATATGTTCATCATCAGGGAAACTCATCAATATGTTCATCAACAATGAAACTGCGACGCACATATCATCTGTAGGGCTCAAGGCACTCCGACGACAAAGGGATTGATTCGGTTATTTAAACTCGCTGCGTAATGGTGGTTTGTTGGAACTTGATTTGTTAATTGTTAAAAAACTAGGTACGGTTTAAAAAATGTAACATCGTTTATTTATGTTGTATTATATCAATAAACAGTGCCTTGGTGACAGAGCTTTGCTTGTAGAAGGACAGTTTGATCAAAGTCATAGAGTAACAATCACTACGGACCCTCTAATTGTCAAGTAGATTTTCCTGCTACGACAGTTGTTATTATAACTTTATGCTCCTTCGAGTGATTTGTAAGCAAAGTTTTTCGATATTTCATCTCTATTTACAATTTAACTCAATGGTTCTAGCCACTACACTCATAGAAATCACATATTGATAGTGTTACTTTGAAAATTTACTGGTCGTTTTTAAACAGCCGTTATGGCTAGACTATTTAGTTATGATTTAAACCTTTATGAGCCTAATGGTAACTTGACACAAAATTATACATAATAAAGACACATTTAACTTAGTAATCGTTTAGTCAAAAACTTGAAGGCAAGATTTGCAAGAAATCAACAAACCTTACAAATCTTTGGATTTTTGAAAATTTTGGATTCAAATTTAACCAAAATTATCTTGTTTGTTGGACAATTTCTAGCCATGACAATCAATTTGTGATAGTTCAGATTTATTAATTCCTAAAAGACTTACGTGATACAAAAAAGTTTACGATAAAATATTTAATGTATACACATTTCAGTTTCCATCAGTTTAAAATAAACTGTGAGTGCATTAAGAATGTCACGACCTTGACGCAATTGTTCAAATTTAAAATTGTTAATTACCAAACATTACCAGGCATCTCGAAACATAAATTACAATTATATTGAGTGAGTTTCGTACATGTTTTAACATAGCTCAAGTAGTTTTCAATTTAGGTTGTATAATTCAGGTGTCGATATCTAAATCCAGAAAAGATAAGTGTTATTACTTTATTTTATAACTAGGAATTAAGTCTCAGGAAAAGTGTGTCTACTTACAGAGTAGGATGAAAGTTAATAGATGAGTTCAATGCTTTACCTGAAACAAAAAAATAAAGGGTAAAATTTGTAAAAATAAGAAGTAACATAAATAAATTAACTATGCAATCATCTGCATCTATAATAGGTAAAGGTAGGAATTTGTTTTCTAATCAAATAAATATCAAAGGGTTTCCTTTTCAATATCCATTATACGCTTAAACGATTTGTGTATACCCTCCGTTATACCTGGACCCAATTCAACGATTGAAGTATAATAATCAAGGTATGTTCAAAGTTGGATTCAATTGTTGATACTAGACACGGGCGTATTTATCC
Source organism: Allygus modestus (assembly GCA_963675035.1). Taxonomy (NCBI): domain Eukaryota; kingdom Metazoa; phylum Arthropoda; class Insecta; order Hemiptera; family Cicadellidae; genus Allygus; species Allygus modestus. The sequence goes on from OY776111.1 coordinate 5,953,379, forward strand.
TTAAGAACGTAAATATTAATTTTAAGAACTTAATTAAAATATCTGTCTATATAACACAGCATATAACTTTCCATATAACATAAACACAAAAATTGCTAAACAATTGGTATAGTTCCCTGGACAACTAACTCTTTCAATAAGTTACCAGAACACAGGGCATTGCACGATACGGTGAAACAGGTCCTCAATTGATAAATACAGTTTTAGTTGATAACTAATTCAAATTATTATAAAATATAAACAAAATCACAACCCTCCTCTCATCACGAACAAAGTTTATGGTCATTTGCGTGACAATGTTTGACATCAACCATCCGTCAGCGGCATTAGAAGTCACGCAACCATCCAAACTTGATATTTCACGCTCAGTTATCATTATATGTGTGGAAATGCATGGGTATTGAAACACACGTACATTTGGCAAATCAGACGAAACATTTAATATATTGTTATTGTTACCAACAATATTGTGCATTCTAATGAAATATGCAAACAATTCGAACGCCAATACAGCAAAAAGGACAAGTAGGACGATGACACCGGATCAATTCCCGACACATCCTGCTTGAATAAAAATATTCATATGTTTTTCGATATTTTCACATATCTCATATTGGATATTGACAATAAAGGATCGAAATGACAACTTGAAAGTACCTTTGCAAATTTGTTTTTCATGAACAAATAAAATATATATTTTTACTAAAGGACATTTGATATCCTTAAAGTTTAAATATTTATCATCTCTGTACTCTGTACTGATACCCCCTGTTAAGTACGTATAGCATAATTAAGTCTATACATTTGATTATAATAATTTAATGGGCATTAATCAACAACTAAATAAATATTGCAGTCCTGATTTCACGATACATACAAAATATCAATTTTAAAAGAATTTCATAACAGTATTAAATTATTTTTAAACGAACAGTGGATAAACCCTACATGCAAAGATTTTAAACGATACATTATCGCGTAACATTCAAAGTGAAAGGGAAGTTAGTCAAATAGCGCAAACACCGCGACGACCGTTCGACCAAATTAGGTCTTCCGCCAATCCCCCGGTAATCCCGGACTTAACGAGGTTCGACCTTCTTTAAACCTTCTGCGGAATTGAAGGCTTACCTACCGTTGTAAAATATTATTATAAAATATACAAAATGTGTAAACACAATCATATTAAATTAAAATAAGGGTTATTAAATTTGTTTGGCATTTTAAAGCGTGCTCAAATATGACTCAAATATGACACGTTTGGAAATATAAGCGTGCTCATCTTTAAAAGCTTTAATGAAGATAAAATCTGTTTTATTTGTACTTCACAATCCCAAATGTAAGATATTTAATGTAATAATTTTATTTTGAGTGTTAATCTTTCCAAATTAAGATTTATCACAGACGTATGTCGATATCAGACTCGTCAACAAAATGTAAAATCCTCACGGATTACAGTGCATCGCAACATATAATTAAATAACCAAATAATCAAACAACAAATAATATTTTTATGAGTATTTTTACTTCCTCATAAATCATATTAGAACACCAATCAAGTTTATAAAATTATGTAAAAAGTTATTGACAAACTAAATAAATTTTAGACAACGTTTTAGACAAAGAAATCACTGAGCAAAATGTGACTGCCCTGCTTAATCTTTTCTGAATTATATAATGATTACCTATAATGATTACATCTAGTGTTATAATTTTAGTTTAAAAAATTTAATGCAAAAAAATCACTGTATTCTCTTGCAGTGTACACCAATATGTAGTGAATGGGCAATAAAAAAAAGGTTAAAGCAATTACCTTTAACACTAAAGACTTACAGTATTAATGGACAAATAAAAAGTAAACAATGAAAATGGATATTTTAATAATTTGAAACCAAATGCTGATCAGGATAACAATTATACCTTATAATTAAGGTATAAGGTTAACAGTTGTACAAATATCCACACTTTCATAAGTTTTCAGGAGAATTTAAGGAACAGAGGCGAGTTATCTTAGTTTTAAGGTAACCTCTTATGAAAACTGCATTTTTGAGCACCTAGAACTATATAAAACGAGATCGCACGCAGCACGCTGACGTGAGGGAAGTGCATTTCCGCATCAAAACTTAGAAATCAAATAAAGGGTTTAAACTAACATTGGATACATTTTTTGAAAATTGAAAAAAATGTTATTTTTTGGCTGTTCTGATACTCCTGGTTATATTTAAATTCGCTGATAGGGTGCCAATGTTGTATATTATAAAGTTAGAAGGAAGTATAGTCGGGATAACAAGTTGGTATAGAGGTATTGGAGGTGATAAAACGATATTAAGATATTAAAAACAGCCTTTTCCAATGTAAAATCCCCATAATACAACGTACTATATTTTGACAATTAACATTTTCTTTAATAAGTCAGTAAGAAGGCAATGTAATGTTCTGCCTGCTTCCCCCACAAGGCCAATGCTAACTTTCAAAGCCCGTCCCTCCTCATGCTGTAATATCGTTGATTTATGGCTCATTTTAAATAAAAATAAATACACTGCGATTTCAGTAAGCTAAATTTCGTTATCACATTAATAATAGTTCAAACAAATTCAAAAATATTAAATTATTACAATATTTTTATCGGTGAACAATATTTTGATAGCGAAATTCTGCTCAGTGACTTCGCTAGGTAATATGAAGGTGTATTTGCTCTTTGAAATGAACCATAAATCAACGATTTCGAATAATCCATTGAGGAGGGACGGGCTTTGAAAGTTAACATTGACCTTATAGGGGAATCGATAGGACCAAGTGGATCCCCCTCTTTGATCCAAATGGACCAATTTTAACTTTCATAAATTACAAAAATAAATGTGTCAACAAAATTGTAAAATTTTCTGCAGATGGTTTAAAAATGTGTATAAGTATTAAGAGGATTAACGATTGCTATCAGCTACAAACTGATATCGATGATTTGATTTCTCGGCGTAAAAGTCACTTAAGATATAATGTAAAAAGTTTCCTATCATGACGTACAACCGTAACTCAGAGCAGACCATTGTCAGATTCTCTTGATGTATTAATGGTCGAAGTTTTTAACTGATTTCACAGTCTGTAATAGTAACTAGTGACAGTTATTTGACCTTTATTACTGCATATAAAACTATAAGTGAAATAGAGCACCTGGAAATGTACAGGATCAATGGATTAACTATGTTGAGCTAAATTAGCTCCCAGACTATATAATATTAATGCACCACACAAGCTAAAGGTCAGAGGACGGTTGCTTAGAAGGCTTTTAAGCTGGAGAGATTTAGGGTTATACAAAGTGAGCTTGACATATTTTATAATGACACTTTGAAACCGAAATATAAAAGGGAACTTTATCCATATTTACATACCACAGTAGGCAACAAACTTATAATTGTGTTATTTAGGTATTGTTAGGAAAGTAGATTACAGAGTCATCGTAAAATCTATATACATTCCAGTGTCGATGTAAACTACTTCTTAGGTCGCTATATACCAGACAAAAAAATATTAGGTTACATAAATGCCTTTGGAAAATAAATTACATTACTGTAAACAGATCTAAAATAAATCGAATATACAGCGTCTTAAGGCATTTAATTGAATTACTTAACCGGAAAATGAGAAGATGTGTAGGAAAACAAAACCTTATGACGAAAGAAATTATCTTTTATTTTTTATTATTGAAAAATGCAGCTTTTTTATTGATTTTAGCTATGGATAAAATGGTAAATTCTTAGAAACAAACACATGTTTTATGTAGTAATCAAAAATTCAGTGCATGATATTTCCACTGATCCGCCATATCCGTGTTAAGTAGGTACTAGAATAGCGTTGGCACTTTAAAAAAATTGTTTATTTAATATATCCCGATTCCGTGGCACAATTTCACTTATCAAGGGATGACTTGGTAAAGGATTATAATGATCCAAGGCCAGCCAAGAATCTACAAGGTTTTTATTTATTCACTTGTTTAAGTTTTTTAAATGTTTTTAATGGAATAAATTAGTAATTCTGTTTTTATTTGTGTTGTTGTTTGTAGTTGATATTTGTCATTGTTACTTGTAATTATTGTTTTGAATCTTGTTTAAATTTGTTTAATTAATTTCTGCACATTTTTGTTGCTTAGTATCGAAATGGAAACACCCATTAATTTTTGACTGGCATTGTTTTTTTTTGCTTTTTTTACATTATCAATAATTTTACAATATTATAACTGTTTGTAGAATAATTTATAATCTTAAAAATTCGTTGTTGCGTAGTTATGCTATTATACATTTGTATGGTAGTTTTATCCTATATTTGATGTTCTTCTTTAAAAGACTTGTATATTCTTGTTTGTGCTTTTTCATTGTGAGACACGTTTTGAAGTATTGAAAACTGGATGATCCGATGAAATAAATAAAGTAACCTTATCTACATTATTTATAATATAAAATTTCCATTTGTTAGGAATGGACCCATAAACATCAAAGTCGCACTTACAGTCATCACAACAGCGGTAGGTGAAGATGACTCCAGCGTCACGCAGGTAAATCACGTATAGTTTATACTCCATGCCGTCTTCTGTAACGGATACAACGGTTTAGTCTTATAGTCTTATTTTAGAGAAATGTCATAACTCGTCAACCAAAGTGAATGATGGGAATTGTACAGTCAGCAGGTGGTGCTCTAACTCACAGGTTTGTGTGAGATAGATTAAATTAAATTGTTATAGTTTTAATATAAATTCTGAGGTAAATGTAATTTTGAAGATTATAAAGTTAAAATGTTCATAGCTGGGTTTTCCTAGCCGCGGAACTTTTCAGTAGCGGAGCGCGGAACGCGGAGAGCGGAGAACGCTGGCCTCTCCTCATGATGTAATCAAATGGCGCCGTTTTCCTAGACAGCGGAATTGTTTCGCGCCGCGCCTTAGGTTTGATCACAAGCTCCAGTCCGTTGTCCAGCGCCTGCTGCAGGATCCTGTAGTGGCAGACGTCATGCTCCTTGTCGTCCAGGGTGGTCACTAGCTTGTCCAGCGCCTGCTGCAGGATCCTGTAGTGGCAGACGTCATGCTCCTTGTCGTCCAGGGTGGTCACTAGCTTGTCCAGCGCCTGCTGCAGGATCCTGTAGTGGCAGACGTCATGCTCCTTGTCGTCCAGGGTGGTCACTAGCTTGTCCAGCGCCTGCTGCAAGATCCTGTAGTGGCAGACGTAATGCTCCTTGTCGTCCAGGGTGGTCACTAGCTTGTCCAGCGCCTGCTGCAGGATCCTGTAGTGGCAGACGTCATGCTCCTTGTCGTCCAGGGTGGTCACTAGCTTGTCCAGCGCCTGCTGCAGGATCCTGTAGTGGCAGACGTCTTGCTCCTTGTCGTCCAGGGTGGTCACTAGCTTGGGGAAAGGACGTTAGAAAATTAATAGCGGGTTTGGTTTTCGGTTGATATTCAAATTTCTTTCGGGGATAGTTTCCATAAGCCAAGGCTTAACATAAGGTGGAAGGCCATCGAAATCGGCTGGTAAACAGCTGAGATCCCATAAGGAAAGTACTTTATAAATTGATAGCGGGTTTGTTTGATGCTAGATTTTCAAGTTTCTTTGGTCATTCGCTTCCTTAGCTTGAGGTCTGTCATCTAGCAAAAGTCTCGTTACAATCGGCCGGTAAGTAGGCTAGTTATTAATTGTTAAGGTGTTTTCCTTATGGAGGGCAGGTCAAGGTCACGGAGGGGGGGAGGACGCGTCCTCCTCAGGTGCAGTTTGCTTACTGGCGCAGTATCGGTTATACACCCCTACTGTTGTAATATCCACGGGCCAAACTATTTCAAACTAAGAACTACTAAAGAAATCCGGAGTTGAAGATGATAGTTGATACTGACCGTCTCGATGACGTGCATGGCCAGGCCGTTGGGGTGGAACTGGGCCATCCTGGAGGTGACTGCAGGGTCACACCTGGGCACAGCGGCGAACACACAGCCTAGACTCAGCAGCAGCACCACCACCATAGTCCGCATGTCCTGGCTACACAGTGGGACACCCTGGTTACTGACAGTGGGAAGACGCCTTATGATAGGGTCCGCCTACCATCCTTTGGACCATCTTAAGAAAACTTTTGAGCATCGTGTGAAGGTTCCAAACTCGACCTACCTCCAGTTCATCCATGGGTGTTCATTAATTAATGATGCTAAGGTAATGTACCTTAGATAGTTAAAAGACGGGTCTTTGCCAACACGTAAAAGTCTGTCAGGGGAAATACAATTAACACTGGATGACAAGAAAGCAAAAATAAAATACCAAAAACTTCAAAAGAGAACTTGGTATCGAGTATTTTAACATAAAACGAAACAATGAAATGTAAAAGTATTTACAAACACTTTACAGAAAGCTATCTATTGTAAAAACAATTTATATCCTGGTTCCCTTTGAACTTTTTAGCCTTTTGAATAAGTCATAATTTTAAAGAAACGAGAATTAACAATTAAGAAAGGTCTCATGAATGAAGCATGCAGAAACCCTTAATTTTGCGGCAGGAGATTAACTTCCGCCTGTCTTCCTCGCACTCATCCTTGAAGTAAAGCTGAAGAGAGGAAGGTTTCATAATGGTATAGAGTGCCCAAGCTCTTGGGGGACCACTCTTGAAAATTATCACCACCAACCAACAGCCGATGTCGTTCTTTACGAGTCCAGTGTTAAGTTGGTTGTGCGTTTCCGTTGAGAAGACATACAATAGCAGTCATTCAAAAACTATACATAGACATTGGTTAGAATTTTTAGCCAAATAATATTGATTTTTACAAGAATAATTGTTAGAATCCTTCATTTTTCCTTAAAAAAATATAAACACGTTTTTTCGTATAATTTTTAGCCGACCAAACTTCAAGCTAATACAATTTTCGATACGAGTAACAGTACAAATAAACGGTATCAGGAAACTGACACATACTTTCTCCCTTTTAGCCAAACTTTAATGACAAAAATATATATTATTTACTAAATATAGAATATGAAGTATAGATAAATGTACAGAAAATTGTCTAAAATAGTTGTTTTCAGAAATATCCACCCAAATTGCTTTTTTGGAGGCACTATAGAGTCCGTTGCTACACACAGTAGTTTTGAGAGGGGAAATGCCCCCTTGCCCCCCCAGGGTTAAATAGCAACACATTTCGAACATCATCTGTTGGTCAATGCTAACTTGACCTGCATATCAAATGAAATTGATCAGTAAATAAGAGAGAAATAGTTATTTTTGTATTCCCCATAAGAATAACATTGGACAACGTACTGTGTTTACCGCTAAATGAAAATTTCAATTTTCTCCGCAACATGCAATCGTAGAATAGTAATTTAAAATACTAATTTATTTAGTTTTTTGAGCTCTTTTTAATGGTGAATAGTAATCTTTTTTAACATTTATGATTTTTTATGAAAAATCCAAAAAACTGAATTTTTGATGTTTTAAGTCCTGTAATTTCTGAACCCGCATTTTTCCAGAAATGCGGGTGGTGTCATTTTGTTGGAAACCTAAAGTTCTACAAACCACGAAAGTTTAATCAAAATCGTTAGAGCCGTTTTTGAGAAATTTGGATTTTTCATGTTTTTTGGCGGTTTTTGGGGGATAATTACCCTTAAAAATAAAAAATTCAAAAAAATGAAAAAAACGCCTGGAGATATCGTGGATTAGTATCTACACGCCAAATTTCATAAAAATCGGCCCATAGGTTAGGGCTCTAGCTCTGTACACATCCACACAGACACACACACACACACACGGACACACACACACACACACACACACAGACAGACATCACGTAAAAACCACTTTTTTGGGTTCAGGGAGCACCAAAACGAATATTTCCACTGACAACTCAAATTCGAAAATTTTTACGAAAACAATACTTTCTCCATATACTATGTATAGGGGGAGAAAGTAAAAATCAAAAATAAATATTTTTTCATGATTTTAAGCTGGGTAAGCATTTGATCAAATGTAAGTTACCCAAATAGGTGTTTTGTAGTGACCCAAATCCTCAGTCTGCTTGATCAGGTAATGAACAAATACAATCAACCCCTAACTTGGTCAATTTAGATTACCTAACCCTGTTGACCCTAGTTACACCGAGAACATGTCTTATCATTTATTTGGCTTTGAATGAGAGAGCAACTCAGTTGTTTGTGTTACATTCTGTGGCGAACAATTAATAGTTATAATTAACTTACTACTAGCTATTCCCGCAGGCTTCACCCCGCAAATAATTTATAATACCCCCGTAGCAGCAAACCTGCGTACTCAGCGAATTTCCAATGCATATATATGTATCTTAATACCACATAAAGCCACATACCAAGTTTCATCAATATACATTCATAAATAAACGATTTATGACATCTTAATTATTCTCCATAAGAATAACATGGCGGCTGAGTATGCAGGTTTGCTGAAGGAAGGAACACAAAAAATGGGGTTTTATACAAATATCAATATAACTCATTTAGGTAAAGCCACATACCAAATTTCATTAATTTATTTTCATAATTAAGGCATATAACACGTTACTTATTCTCCATAAGAATAACATGGAGCTGAGTACGCAGGTTTGCTGCTAAGGGAGCCTTTGGCAAAAAAATGTTTTTTTGAGCAAATATCAATGGTCCACAACCAGATGAAGCCGTATACCAAGTTTCGTCAGTATACGTTCATAAATAAGCGAGATATAAAATTTTTCTTTTCCTCCATAAGAATAACATTAGACAACGTACTGTGTTTAGCACTTTCAATATCTCGGTAACCAATTGACGTAGAGGAATGATCAAAATACAAAATTGTGTGTTTTTGTAAGCTAAATCCAATGGTAAAAACTAAAATTTGACTATTTCCAAAATTATATATAAAAAATTCAAAAAACCCATTTTTGGGGTACAAAACCCCCCCAAAATACCCCTTCGGATAGAGCGATCTGGCTGGTTTTCGAACTTAAAGTCATAAATGTTGCTTTACACGTTTATACCAAATTTCATCAAAATCGGATAATTTTTACGAGAGTTATCGTGCTCACGGACACACATATATATATATATATATACAGTATTGAACGAATGGTGTTTTTGGGGTCTGGGGACCTCAAAACGAAAAGTTATCATGGTCCCGGGCCTAGGTCTTACCATGCCGACTACGGTAATAGCTTCTTCCCTATAGGGGAAATTCGCTAATTCCCTATAGGGGAAATTCGCTAAAAACTATGCCAGTTGTGTGTGCTGCATTCTGTGGTTAGCCCGTGGAACTACTACAAATCAAGATCAGCTGTTTGTATTTTCATTAGCTCAGACAAAAATGAATGTCCATAAGAAATACATGGGAACTTTGTCGGAATCTCTGGCGGAGCCCTAAGGTCAGATCAGGATGAAAACCATTTAGTTTTCCTATTTTATGCCTAAAGAATCAGTGTACAAAATTTCAGCTCTCTACCTACATGGGAAGGTGGAGAATTAGTGATGAGTGAGTCAGTCAGCCAGGGCTTTGCCTTTTATAGATATAGATAATAATGTAATTTGCTTGCTTGGTTATAGTAAACATATGTTTGTATAATCATATGTTTATCTGACAAATAGAACATTTTTGGAGTAACGATGGAACTACGAAGGACTCTTGAAGTAACCCCCGAAAAGGTTTATGAATATTTATTGAGTTTGGAAATGCATTAGGCCACAACGGCTCAAATTTGATTACTATTGTAACATTTAATTTATGTTCAGATGCATACAGATGACTCGACGAAGAACTGAATTTTGAATGAATTTGTATCCTTCTGTTGAAAGGGCTCTGTAAGTCTCGACCATTTAAGATTGTATTTTTCCCGACTTTACTTCAAAAATAATGAAAATAAGTGTAACGAACAAAGATAAACATATATAAATCGTAAGTGAATAAAAAATGAATTAAAATTTGATTTTAAGGTGAAACAATCCTTAAACAATCAATCACAAGTTACGATAACTTATGGGAATATTAAACCAACCTTATTTATCTAGGGAACCACTGACATGGCTAAATTATTGAGGCCAAACATAACCCAACTTTTTAAGCACCGCCATATTTTCAAAATGCCGTGTAAAGGTGTTTCGTATTGTCAAGCAATTTTGTAAACAGTAATGACCAAATAAAAATGCTCATAAAGCTGTACTTATTTTTTACCTAACATATGTTTTATACTGATTGTAATAATTTATTTTGACAAATCCTAACGTTTCCTATGTAATGGATGTCTCACAACCACCTAACCCAATATTCAAGTTATTTCTACCAAAGGAAGTTATAAGTTTAACATTGCATTTACTCTACCACTTACAACCAGTGTTATTCACACAGTAAACTATTCGTGAAATAAGCTTCATCAGAACAATTGTTTGTGGGACCTGACAGAAGGGGGGGGCGTCTTGGGATGTACCTGAAGGGGTTATGAAGGGGGGGGGTGAATTTCGAGTGTTTGCTTACACCAGCCTGACGCGGCGCCGCTTGGTTTCGTTCAGCTTATATTTGGTTAACCCGATTACCCAAAATGATCCAACGAGGCGCCGGGGCACGCACTCAATCATAATATTGCTGTTGCGCGGGTTCCAACTTGCACGTACCCGCCGGTGCAGATAATCTAAACTGTATTTGACAAAGACGCTATTTATTTTAATACATAAGTACCTGGGGGCCGAGCTTTGCTTGGGAGAAAGCCAGTCAGTTTGTTTAGATGACTCGGAGTAATATTTCACCACTTCCCCTTACTGAAAATCAGATTTGTATAACTTATTTGCCTCTTTTCTACATTTTTAAGGTCACTTTAGTTGTTATTTATATCTCAATGTCCCTTTGATTTATTTTACTACTCTATATATGTAATCTTCACTCAAATTATTATTGGTTTATTATTGGTTTCTGATATAATAGTCCTCATGGTAATACATTTTTAAACCCTGAACTATTCAGAAGAGTGTAACAGCAATTTTTCTTATTTCTTCTTATTAAAGAGAAGAAGAAACTACATAAAAAATCCATTTTTTAAGTCGATCTCTAGTCTGCTATGAACAATGATATAATCTTCAAATCCATCAAAATAGATAATTTAGGAAATTACGAAATACTTTTAACACTATTTACTTTAAATAATATGATTTAAATTATATAATTTCCCCTCAAAAACTACGAAAGATAGCTGTTAAGTGTATTGGCGGGGGTGTCAGTTATTAGTGGGAGGGTGGTGGGAGGGGGATGGGAGGGGGGTGCAGTTAGGCACCCGTAGTGGTACACCCCCGACTGTGACCCTTAGAATTAAGATCCTAATTTGTGAACAAATTAGGACAATGGGAAGACAAAATCAGCTTATAGCATATTTTGAAGTAGAATCCCAAATAATGCTATTAACCACTTTAAAAACGTTTCATCTAAATTTTCGTTACACATTTTTCTTTAAGTTGATTTATCGCTAAACAATATTGAACGTCTATTCCAACAAATGATTGCTTGACGAGATATGAATCAATTAGTTTTCAACTTATATTTTTTTAAACATATTATTTATTTATAAATTTATTAATTTAAATAAATATAAATATTTATTTTTAAATATATTATTAATTGACTTCCCCTACTCTTCTATAAGTCTTTCTCCTAACTTAGTTCAAGCCCTTCGCAAGATACCAGGTTTGGGTGACATAAGGTTTAGTCATAGTTTTTCAGTCAGTCTCAGTCTAAATTGAGCAGTTTAAAACAATTTAAACGTTTCCCTTTTTACATAAAAAACCCTTCGAATAAAAAAACGAGTTCGCACGCAGCACGCTGACGTGAAGGAAGTGAATTGCCACATAACAAACGTTTAAAAATCAAAATCTGTGTAAAAACATACATTTATTGCAATATTTAACGAAATCTTGAAACATTGATTTTTTTTGCTGTTCTGGTGCTCCTGGTTCCGTTTAACTGCAATGCTGAGATTACTATTTTGCACATTATAAGATTAGGAGAAGGTCCAGTCAGGCTTGAAAGTAGGCTTGAGGTTGATGGGGATGATATGCAAAAAACTAAAAAAAAAAAACACTAGCAAATGAAAAACAGGGTTTTCTAATGTAAAACCCCATAAGACTACGTACTGGGTTTAGTTGTTATAAACTTTCTTTTATAACTTGGAATATATTTATGCTAGAATGAAGAGAGGGCTTAAAACTTTCGCCTAATTAATTTCCATATTTTTACATGCATTCATTTTACATCCGGGCCTTTTCTGACCTTTTTTAGGCCCAAAAACCCGAAATTTGAAAGATTAATACCCAAAAAAGGGGGTTAGAGCTATCCGATTGCTTTGTCCAACGAACAGATTATCCGTTGAGGAGGGGTGGGGTTTTAAAGTTAACATTGGTCTCATGGGAGGGTCAGGTGACTGAAGCCCTCTCCGAAAATTGCAAACTCATTTTTTAGAAATTTTAAAAACCCATTTATTTCAACCAGTGTCGTTCATACGTTGTGTTACATACACCAGCAATCGAGCTAGGAAGGGCCACGGGAACCTCCTATATTCACATAAGTTGTTAGACACGCTGACTCTTCCCATGGTTGGCCATGGTTTGGTTGACAGCTCAAATCATATTCACGTGATGGAGAAAGAGATGAAAGTGGGGTTCACCTCCCTTTCCCCCCCGGCCTGATAAATCCAAGAATACCATCTGTCCGAACAAGAGTGGACTTCGAGGAAGGGCCGTGCGCAAATGTGAAGCTGACATCTGGACTTTGAAAAGGGGCGAAGACCTTGTAAAGCATTGTCTCTCGGTCACTCGGTCACTGACCGCAGTCCGAGGTAGGAACGTGACTTCAGTCACGTAGGCACTCGGGGGAGGTACTGTAATACAACTTGTGAAGGGAGGACGATCAGAGTTGGATAAGCATTCATATTGAAACAAACACTAATATTATTGAATTTACTATATCAACATTTACGACCTTTATGAACTCGTTCAATAATAAGATTAAAATAGTGCAAACAATTCTCCAGGCGTGTGTTTGGTAAACAGTTTTTTTTAAGAGGGGCTCCAGTTGGGGACGCGACAAAGTCTACCAACGACAAACCCTGCCACTTTTGAGTGGTAGAGTTTGTCGGGGCCGGCCAAGACAAAGTCCACCACCTAGGAATGCAGAAAGGAATGTGGTAGGGTTTGTCACTAGTAGACTTTGTCGCCGGTAAACTAAACTGAAAAGTTTTTGCTTTTGTCCGGCCCGGCCACGACAAACCCAACCACTTAGGAATGCAGACTGAAATGTGGCAGGGTTTGTCGGTGGTGGACTTTGTGGTAGACTTTGTCGCCACTGGGCCAAATTGAAGTGGTAGGGTTTGTCGGTGGTAACTTTGGTAGCTTCCCCTCCAATTACCTGATTACCCCTTAAGGAAAATCTTGCAAACTTTCAAACTCAAACTCTTTTCAAAGCCGGCCCTCCTCTATGGATTACCAGAAACTGATGATATATAGTTAGTTTTACCGATAAAAAAATCAGCAATTTCAGTTAACAGAATTTTGATACCGATAATAGTGAAATATTACAATTACAATAGCAATTATTTTGGACTTATCTTCGACGATTATTTTTTGTGATATCAAATTGATGATGTGTTTTTCCTGCTTTTTCAAAGGCAAGGAACATTTTTTCTGCCGTTGCTAAATAAGGCTACACAATTATAATTTGCATTTGTAAAATTCAATATACAAAAAGGAAGGTGTTATATTTATTTTAAGGTTTAATTTTCTAGCTAGTCATGTCCTAGCTCATAGATCTGAATGAGGGAATACCCAACTTTCTATATACGTTTTATTAGACGGGTCAACGGGTGAATCATTTCTAACAAATCAAAAATCAGCAAATATTTATTGTTCTTTAATATTATTATGTTTATGCAACTATCAACAGGAATCTACTGCCTATAAAAATAATTTAAGTGGATACTGTACAAATTGAATTCCATTGAAAACATAAAACATTCTATGTAAAAAACCAATGACCACATAAATATAAACCAAAGAGTAAACATACAACTAATAAGATAAATTTATAACGTTTCAACAGAACACATTACAGAATACATTTTATATATATATATATATATATATATATATATTCATGAACAAATCATTTTGTTCACGGGTCAAAAGTAAAAAAAAAAGATTATTGGTTACATAAAGGCGAATCGACAGTATAATTTTCATCAGCTTTTGTGAGCTGGCTGTCCATGATAGTTATATGAACACTGAAAGAGTTTTGCAGCAGTTCCTACCTGTGTTCATAGTGCAATAGTAATAACTGGCTATCAGCTTCTGTGAGCTGGCTGTCCATGATAGTTATATGAACTAATACTGAAAGAGTTTTGCAGCAGTTCCTACCTGTGTTCACAGTGCAATAGTAATAACTGGCTATCAGCTTCTGTGAGCTGGCTGTCCATGATAGTTACATGAACTAATACTGAAAGAGTTTTGCAGCAGTTCCTACCTGTGTTCATAGTGCAATAATAATAACTGGCTATCAGCTTCTGTGAGCTGGCTGTCCATGATAGTTACATGAACTAATACTGAAAGAGTTTTGCAGCAGTTCCTACCTGTGTTCATAGTGCAATAGTAATAACTGGCTATCAGCTTCTGTGAGCTGGCTGTCCATGATAGTTACATGAACTAATACTGAAAGAGTTTTGCAGCAATTCCTACCTGTGTTCATAGTGCAATAGTAATAACTGGCTATCAGCTTCTGTGAGCTGGCTGTCCATGATAGTTACATGAACTAATACTGAAAGAGTTTTGCAGCAGTTCCTACCTGTGTTCATAGTGCAATAGTAATAACTGGCTATCAGCTTCTGTGAGCTGGCTGTCCATGATAGTTACATGAACTAATACTGAAAGAGTTTTGCAGCAGTTCCTACCTGTGTTCATAGTGCAATAGTAATAACTGGCTGTCAGCTTCTGTGAGCTGGCTGTCCATGATAGTTACATGAACTAATACTGAAAGAGTTATGCAGCAGTTCCTACCTGTGTTCATAGTGCAATAGTAATAACTGGCTATCAGCTTCTGTGAGCTGGCTGTCCATGATAGTTACATGAACTAATACTGAAAGAGTTATGCAGCAGTTCCTACCTGTGTTCATAGTGCAATAGTAATAACTGGCTATCAGCTTCTGTGAGCTGGCTGTCCATGATAGTTACATGAACTAATACTGAAAGAGTTTTGCAGCAATTCCTACCTGTGTTCATAGTGCAATAGTAATAACTGGCTGTCAGCTTCTGTGAGCTGGCTGTCCATGATAGTTACATGAACTAATACTGAAAGAGTTTTGCAGCAGTTCCTACCTGTGTTCATAGTGCAATAGTAATAACTGGCTGTCAGCTTCTGTGAGCTGGCTGTCCATGATAGTTACATGAACTAATACTGAAAGAGTTTTGCAGCAGTTCCTACCTGTGTTCATAGTGCAATAGTAATAACTGGCTGTCAGCTTCTGTGAGCTGGCTGTCCATGATAGTTACATGAACTAATACTGAAAGAGTTTATCAGCAGTTCCTACCTGTGTTCATAGTGCAATAGTAATAACTGGCTATCAGCTTCTGTGAGCTGGCTGTCCATGATAGTTACATGAACTAATACTGAAAGAGTTTTGCAGCAGTTCCTACCTGTGTTCATAGTGCAATAGTAATAACTGGCTATCAGCTTCTGTGAGCTGGCTGTCCATGATAGTTACATGAACTAATACTGAAAGAGTTTTGCAGCAGTTCCTACCTGTGTTCATAGTGCAATAGTAATAACTGGCTGTCAGCTTCTGTGAGCTGGCTGTCCATGATAGTTACATGAACTAATACTGAAAGAGTTTTGCAGCAGTTCCTACCTGTGTTCATAGTGCAATAGTAATAACTGGCTATCAGCTTCTGTGAGCTGGCTGTCCATGATAGTTACATGAACTAATACTGAAAGAGTTTTGCAGCAGTTCCTACCTGTGTTCATAGTGCAATAGTAATAACTGGCTATCAGCTTTTGTGAGCTGGCTGTCCATGATAGTTACATGAACTAATACTGAAAGAGTTTTGCAGCAGTTCCTACCTGTGTTCATAGTGCAATAGTAATAACTGGCTGTCAGCTTCTGTGAGCTGGCTGTCCATGATAGTTACATGAACTAATACTGAAAGAGTTTTGCAGCAGTTCCTACCTGTGTTCATAGTGCAATAGTAATAACTGGCTATCAGCTTCTGTGAGCTGGCTGTCCATGATAGTTACATGAACTAATACTGAAAGAGTTTTGCAGCAGTTCCTACCTGTGTTCATAGTGCAATAGTAATAACTGGCTATCAGCTTCTGTGAGCTGGCTGTCCATGATAGTTACATGAACTAATACTGAAAGAGTTTTGCAGCAGTTCCTACCTGTGTTCATAGTGCAATAGTAATAACTGGCTATCAGCTTCTGTGAGCTGGCTGTCCATGATAGTTACATGAACTAATACTGAAAGAGTTTTGCAGCAGTTCCTACCTGTGTTCATAGTGCAATAGTAATAACTGGCTATCAGCTTACACTATGAGGTTTATGTAGTGGTCTATTACAGTCTGAAGTAATAATTATTACCTTGCCAGTCAACATGACTGAGTCAAGAGAACAAAGTTTTCCTGCTATACTATTAACGTTTAATTTTGGCAGACAGTGTAAAATTGAACCTAGGTCTATTACTAAACGTAGTGTACTTTAATCACAGAGTTTGGAAATTCAAATACTAAGAATATCTCATCGTGATCACGAAAGGAAGATTTAAATCATCACATTAATTTCTAGTGAAAAATTACAAAAACAGTTTGCAAACATTTCTCATCTCTGCATAGTAAAAGGTTTTTACAAATGTTATAGCATACAGTTTTGATATTCGTGCACAGATAGCCTGTTCGTTTAAACTTAGCATTAACTTCACCAGTAGGACAGTATAAGACTGACTAAGTACACACATAACACATAAATACGTTAATATTGACAATGAATAAATTTATTAGTATTTATAGAAACTTTGAGTGCATTTCTATACTATTTAAAAAAATATGGTCGTCATCAGGTAACCTGTAATGTAGGACTTAGATAATTTCCATTATATTCATTCATACAATCCTAGCTTAAAACACGTTCAACACAATCGAAATAACATCGGATTCATTTCTAGGAAAATATTGTTAATTGACGAACTAAACTTTCTCTAACATGATTCTGATCAGTAGATAATTATTGGAGCTCACATGGCTCGACTCACTTGTCCGTAGATCTACTCAGTAATTCGACAACAGACACATTGTCCAATCAGAAAACCATTTTAAACACAAATTTGATCGTGTAGATGTGCAAAACAAAACATCAAACCCGTGTTCCACATTGGTAACAACACGTCTCAGTGATTCCAGTACTTTCATTCCCCACAATGGTATAGGTATGGGACAGTTTCCTTGGAAGACAGTTCACACTCCTTTGATTCATTTCCATATGTATAGTTCACCAAATTAACAACGATTATTTGAGAACACTGCGCAATGAACTGATTCAACTTAAACGTACAACGTACAAGGTACAACGCTTTCACTACGGACGCTGATACACCTCTGACGCTGCGCGGCGATCACGTTGACAGATCGGGAGCGCTCTAGCGGAATGTTCCGTAAGTTCTACAAAACTTATAATGCACAGGCGGTCTAGGTAGTTCCAGTTTAGGCACGCTTTTAAAAATTGTCGTTTAATATGCTTTCCCTTTGTAGGGGTCGGGTTCAGTTCAAAGGCCTTTACACCTCCCGAGTGCAACACTATGAGATAATTGTTCTTGTTATCCTGTTCTCGATGATGAAAAAGGGAAATAAAACCCCAAACGTGAATCCATGTTTGATTAATTGCTTAACTCCTTTGTAAAGTGTTGACACAATCTTAGTTGCGTATTTTAAGGCGAATAGAAGAAGACGCGCTGAATAGGAGGAATGCCTACCCTTGGAGGCTTAAGTGTAAAATTTATTTCAGATTTCATAGGAATTTTAATAGTTTGTTGGTAGGATGAAATTAAGAGTCTTCATCACCGGAAGTTGCCGGACGCTATTTTGGTGTTTTGTTCCATAAGGCCAATGTTAACTTTGTGCCTCCGTTACTCCTCACCTGATCGTCACAAACAATTAATTTTGGTGTCAAATTAAAGGTTTCGTCGTCCTCTAGGGAAATACAATAGTCGAATTTGGATTTTGTTACTAATTAATGAGAACATGTACAATGTTTCAGTTCAACATTAAACTATTTATTATGGAATTATGATACCCAAATTAAGGAATTCGACATTGTATTTCCCTAGAGGACGACGAAACCTTTAAATTGACACCAAATTTAATTTTATGTGATGATCAGGTGAGGAGTAATGTAGGCACAAAGTTAACATTAGCTTATGGAACAAAACTCAAAGATGGCGTCTGGCAACTTCCGGTGATGAAGACTCTTAAGGTGTGTGGTATAATCATTGACTATATATACTGAAGGATGGATCCTATCTATATCGTCCAGCTGTCCCACTATTCGTGTTACCCAGAATTTGAAGTGGACGTAGTTTGATCAGGTCACCGACAGATTGTGCTGCTGTCAACTATTTATTTTAGTTATTTACGTTAACTTGTGAAGTATCTCCACCCCAGAAAGCAAGTGATCAACTTATGTTTGCTTCCTGGCACACCAACTGTTGTATTATCCCCTCCTCGAGAGGATAAGTAATAGTTGACAGAAATATACTCTGTTGGTGATTAGTGTAACTACGTCCTCTTTGAATCCTGGCACACACAAAGTAGAGATGGATTTCACAATGGCAATGAGAAGTCTCCCTTCAGTATTTATAGTCAATGGTATAATACTGTAAAATTGCATAACACATTTTCAATGAGTTTATAAAACTATTTTCAACCCAGGCGTTGTACTATAGTAGTTTTATGCTTACTTTTCGCCTTACTCAATGTAAGGTTAATATTACTGTAGTCACGTCCCCGTAGCTTTGCCGTTTGTGAAACTTGGCACCAGTTTAGGCCTTTTGCTGTTCTGATGTACCTGGCCAAGAAGTATACAGAAGAAATATTGCACTTAATGGGATGCCCGTTAAAAATATTGTATTAATACAAACTAGATTTGAATTAATATTAATAATTACTTAGTTTGAATATTTTCCCCATAAAATTTAAATAAAACGCTGAAAAGCTTTTATCTCGGCTCGACTAAATTACTGCAGTCGGATATTAAAGAGCGAGATTTACTGAACGCTATCTTAAACACCCAGAAGTTAGATTTTTGAATTTTCTCAACCTATTATTTCGCCTCCCATTGTTCTACGTCTATCTCTATATATAATTCCGTAAGTCAAATTTTTGTAAAGAAATTGTGAGTGACTGGATGGCCGTAGAAGGATGGGAGGGGTATCATTTTAAAGGTCTTGACGTGAATTTTGAGGGAAAACTATTCATTTTTCTTATTTGTTTACCATAAATTCGCAACAGAATAAAACTTTTCCCATTAAAACAACATGGGGTTTAATTTGTTTACATCTTTTGAAATTAAAACAGCTGTGCCACAGAGTTAAATTAGCCTTTGATATTGATACCAGCTGTACTTATTCAGTTTGTTTACTTTTAAACTACAGCAATGTATAATTTTTAGTTATGGTGATCTATATAGTTATATCTTATCGTATTTCTTCTTTTCTACCTTAATAGTAATGAACAACGGAGGAAGGCCGCGTCGCCGAGGTGTTGGCTTTCGAAATCAGCATGACAGACGACAGCGTAGGCGAGAAATTTATAATGAGGAAAGGAATGAACAACCACATCATGACGTCGAAGATACTCCTATTTTTAGATTACCACTTATAAACGAGATACCAACACACAATCTGGGCCTGATGAATGATCAATGTATGCATTGTGGTGCGTTGCACTTTGTTGAAGAGTCTACAAATGGTCACTACAACTCTTGCTGCCATAACGGTCTCATACATCTACCACAGCCTGAAAATAACAATGAACTACAACAGTTGTTTAGGAATGGACATTTTATTAAAAACATAAGACAGTATAATAATATTATATTATAATGCTAGAAAATCAGTGCTTATTTATAAATGACCAATGAAGGTTGATAAAAAATTTATGTATTTTGGTTTTTTAGGGGCTTTTGCCCCTACAAGCCCCTAGTTGTTTATAACTGAGGAAGTAAAATTATTAATTATGACAAATAAAGTTCTTTTGCGCTATACTATTTATATCCTGAACATTATTACTAATAACATATTCTCGTTCATATTTTAAATTTTAACTCGCTTTAAACAGGATTGGCATAACAAAATAGATATATGAATGCTAGATTAAGTGATTCGACGTGTGTAAACCTAAACGAGTACGCACGCAGCACGCTGACGTGAGGGAAGTGAATTTCCACATACAAAACTTTTAAAACTCAAACCCAGTGTTCAAAAATACATTTATTCCAATTTTATTGAAATCTGAAAACATCTGTTCTGATGTTCCTGGTTTAATCTACCTGCAATGTTAGGAATGCAATTTTTCGCATTAAAAGGTTAGGAGAAGGTCCAGTCAGGCTTAAATGTAGGCGCGAGGTTGCTGGGGAAGAAACAAATACACTAACAAATGAATAATATGATTTTCTAATGTAAAACCCCATGAGACAACGTACTGTGTTTAGCCGATATACATTTTCTTTAATAACTCGGTAAATATGTATGCTAGAATGACAATAGAGGGCTTAAAACTTTCTCTTCACTAATTCCATCTTAATACATGCATTAATTGTACGTCCGGGGCTTTTCTGACCCTTTTTGGGCCCTAAAACTCGAAATTTGAAAGAATAATCCCCAAAAACGGGGTTTAGAGTTTTCCGATTGTTTTGCCCAACGAACTTGTCCAACTGATTATAGAAAGGAACGTCCCTAGCAAATTGTAAGTAAATCGAACAAAAAATGCGACCGCTAGAGTGCATACACACATATATATAATAATTTTGAACGACCCCCCAAAACTTAATTAGGGGATCACGTTAGGAACTTCTATGGTGGTCCCGGGCTTCAGTTTTACCGTGCGGGTCATGCTAATAGTTCACTTTCTATAGGAAATTCACTAAAAATAAGAAAGTATTGGAAATTAGGTAGTTTATACATAAAAACAAATTAAGATAAAATGTTATATCTCATACGATTTAATACTGAGCAATAAAATTAACTTTATTTCTTTGCATAATCTACTCTTACCCCAAAAAATATATTTTATATAATTTCTTCATTGTCAAATGAATCCATTATAACGGTAACTGTTGTATAATACACCTCATAAAGGGATTAGCTCAAAATTTCCCTGTACATAAGTTTATATATAATGTTAAATTTCGATTAAAAGTCACTTAGTTACAAACTGAAAAAATTGTAACCGTAAAAAGTTGGACAACCAGTTGTCTTCGTTGACTTGCAACAGTTTTTGTTGCGGTTTTATGATACGTAATAAGGGTTGAGGCTTGGCCCGTTTTAGTCTTATATACCCCTTCTTCTAGATTATTCTTCGCCTTTGTTAAAAGCTTAACTTCAAGCTAAACGATTCCCTTAACAAACGTTCCCTAAATGCATTTATTTTTTTAGCAAAACCTTTACTGCCCATCACTATAGGCCAATAGACCTATACGGCGATCTAAAGACTATCGTTAACATAAATAGTCACATGGAGAGCCAGTGAAAAAGTATCACTGCAGTTAGCCGGGATCGAACCTACGCTTGACCACCATTGTAAATACTCCAGAAGGTCCCGGGACTACCTTAAAACTGGTCTATACCAGTTTTGAGGCTGACACTGGGTACAGCAAATTAAGTTGTTATTAAATATGGTAAGTCTTTTGGCTGTCCATTATGACAAACTTCTCTTTCACCTTTGGTCCCTCCATTTGCAGCGGCTAGGGGCAGAATCTCCGGGTTTGGTCCCCAACTAGCCAACCTGAGAAGAATGGTCCCTGGCTGTTTTACTTGGATACCCTGTCAGTTGAGTTGACCAGTTGGAGGGCAGAATGCGGGTCCCCTGTTTGAGAGCCTCACCCCAGCTATCATAGGGGCACGGGAGTTGGCCCTCTGAAGAGTCTATTTGGCTGCCGTCCCATCCCACCCTTTCCTTTCCTGCTATATCTTTTCGGTAACCTGCGCAATATTCCCACTTGTGAAAGATGTGACTAGTAGATATGCTGGGGTTTCCTAATCCGCAACAATGATGATGATGATGATGATGATGATGATGATGATGGTACTCCAGAAGTAACAGGGACCATGCAATCAGTTTTGAAACAAATAAAAAACAATATACTACGTACAATCAAATTGAAAATTGTGCAATATTCTAGAATAATCTAATTTGTATGCGCAGGGTTGCTAATGTAATTTGATATAAAATTTGAGGATAAATCAAATCCAATCAGATTCAAATTGAATACCAGAAACAAAACCCCCGATAGTCCTAGGAGTCTTCAGCACAGCTAAAATAATAAATAAGATCGAAAGACAACTTATCTACTAACAACATTGTATCTTACCTGAGAAGAATGACGCAAGTATCACTCCTATCAGCTGAAGGTTGAAGAGGCTTAATTGAAGATTAATGAATGGCACAGGAGATCTTTACATTGGCTCCAAATACAACTCGATACGTAATCAATTCAAACCTGCAACACCTTCGTCTCATCTTGGCCAGACTTTGCCAAAATAGTGAGGTAGTAGAGATGCCGAATAACATAAAATATTACTGAGATTTTACAAAGTTTGTATGATGATAAATTGTTAGTATTTGAATTTTATGAATATTTAATTTTGTACATTTGAGAAGATAAAATGCCTTTAGCATGTAAAATAATTCAGGCAATTTGAACTGTTGTTCCAAGGAAAGAATCATGACGGCGGACAACATAGGGCAAGGGGTAAATGAAGTTGTTTTATTAAAAATGTTCAAATCGAGGCCATAATGAACAATTACATAAAGTTATAATTAGAGGGAAAATAAATTAAAGGGGAAAATATAGGTTGTGAGCAGAGGGAATAACAAACGAATTTCCAAATAAATTAGTTAATTATTGATCTTAATCTTGGGTTAAAATATAATTAAATTAACTGCGTTCTTAGATGAGTTTTTCACTATATATTGTTAATACAAGACGAGGTAGTTCAAGGTCGAAATATGATCCGTTGTTTTTAGAAACAATTCCATTGGAATTGTTAATTTATGTACGTGTACCTGTGGAGATTTAAAAATGTATTTCATATTTTGTTAGTTGTACCACGATCAGTTTGTCCTGTTACCTATCAAGTGGTCCTTGTTTGGTATATTTTGGACAGTAATAAAAATCCTAGGTTCATAGCCCTTCTTCAGACTTCTACAATCAAATTATTTGTGCCTCGAAATTTAATTAGAAACGGAGTAGCAATTATTTAATTGCGTTTAAATAGAGAGCACAGAAATTTCCTAACAAATACGAAAGCATTAGATCTTCATTCACTTTCTCGAATTTCTCCATAAGTTTTAATTTATGTGGGCACATTTCACATTGGTTATTTTAATGTTAATCAAATCTTGCATGTCTCAAAAATTCGACCTTAACATTTGGTAGGTCAGGAGATAATAAAGATCTGAGTGGCTTTACAACATTTACAAGGAGTCTTCTTTATGGAAAATAATTTATGAGTAAGCATGAGAGTGGTGGGTGGAGGGGATCGAGTGGGAGGGGGAGAAGGGTGTTTAGTGAGGGAGGAGGGGAGGGGAACATATCATCTCGTCTAGTCCGAGCTAGCTGCGGGTGAAATATTAAAACAGTGAATGACGGTTGTTTGTAAAACCAGAATAAACTCGAGCAGTCATGCATTCATCCGCTGCTTTGTTGTTTGATGTTTATGTCGGCTGTGAAATTTGGGAATTAAATATTGTGCACGTGAAATATTAACAAAGAAACACTAACAATGAAATACTAACAGAATTAACCACTACATTTTATTGCAAAGTCTGGTTAATGCTCGTATTGGTTAATATTTATATTGATATTTTGAGATATATGAATTCTATTTAATGAAGTCTTTCGTTGTTCCAAGTAATATATTTTTCTATAAGAATAACATGGCAACTTTTATGGCCAGTGGGGCGAAGCCCTAGGGTTTGGGGGGACGCATCAAACGTGGGAGTATCGTTGAAGAGTTTGGCTGATATGAAACAAATCCAACGAACTAGGATACGTCAAATTTGGACGTCGGGATGTGATAGAAAAAGCCAGTGGGGCGGAGCCGTAAAATCAGAATAAAATATCAAACGTGGTATGGACCGGGAGCAGTTTTTAGGAGCTGTTCAAACGTGGTATGGACCGGGAGCAGTTTTGAGGAGCTGTTCAAACGTGGTATGGACCGGGAGCAGTTTTGAGGAGCTGTTCAAACGTGGTATGGACCGGGAGCAGTTTTGAGGAGCTGTTCAAACGTGGTATGGACCGGGAGCAGTTTTGAGGAGCTGTTCAAACGTGGTATGGACCGGGAGCAGTTTTGAGGAGCTGTTTTTTATCACCCGGACACACGCACTAATATTTTATCAGTGGAGATAATTATATATATTTTTAAACGAATAAAAATATACTTAGCTTATGAAATAAATCGGCTCCGACAGGTACCGTCCGGCACCGACCGTCACAATTGCGTACCGGCAACATTGCTTTGCATTGTTTTAATGAACGGCAACCCACTATATCCGTCCATCACAGACCCGTGCCGCCTCCGTCAGTCACCATTGATCTTTGGGGCATTCTTATTCTTGCCGGACAGCCGGTCCGTCATTTCTCCAGTCGACGTTCAACTACCAGTGATAGAATCTCCCTTCTTTTGTCAGGGAGTATCAAAGTTTTTATAATACTAGTGATAATAGTTATCACGACAAAGGAAGATAGATAATGCTTGGCAGGAAATCTCAGAAAAATTGGATACCATGTTGATTTGGATACCATCACATGTTGGATACATATGTTGGAGACCACACGTTATTAATTTCATTGATTTCAACAATTAATCGGTTAGCCAAAAAAATTAACCTCTCATTGCTCAGCCTCGCTGGGTTTCAAGCAATATTTTTGACAGTATGTACCTAAATAATAACTATAGGAAACAAACAACAATTAAAATCAATTAACAACAATTCATTTGTTTGAAAATGCAGTATTACTGTTATTATTGAAAGAAATGTTTAAAACGTTATATATTGTTATGTACGTCAGTGAAACAGTGGTCTCCCTAACGTTGTTTCCAGACAATATCCAGTTACAGGCTCTTAGTTCCACTAACTCTTTATCTCTGCGAAATTAACTCAAATTTAAAAAAAATATGACGAATATGGGAGAAAAAACTTAGAAAAGCGGAAACAATATTTACAAATGCATCGACTACTTTATAAACTACGTATGCTCTTTTAAAGTAATAATTGAATCAAACAAAAGCTTAATTAGTCGAAGTTGTTTTATGGCCTTCATTTAACTATTCAATGAAGCAATTTTTTTTTCTTTTTTGCAGTATGACATTGAATTGTGGGGTTCAGTTTCATACGCATCTGCAATTTTTAAGATTCAAAAAACATATTTAAGGATTATGTCTTTAAGTCAAAAATAACATCATGTAAACCTCTTTTTGAAAAATATTTTTTTAAAAAAGGCTTTGTTAAATATGCCTTTATATATTTAAAATTTTATTATTTTTGAAAAACAGCCACCAATCATATAAAATAAACAAGCCTGATAATCAGTATCCTACCCGGTTCAAAAATGATTTTCGGTACCCAAGACTTCGCTTTGTTTATTTGAAAAATCTCCACGCTATATTGGTCTTAAACTTTACAACAGCTACCTGCCGAGCTCAAAGAAATTCATGATGGCACAAAATTAAAAAATGCTCAAAAGTCTTATCTTGTAAAAAATTTATTCAATTGATGATTATTTCAATGGTAATGTGCAATTATTAATAAGTTCCTCTTTTATTTTAGTTTATAAAGTAGATTAATTTAGTTTTTAGAAAAATTACAATGTTACCTGTTTTCCCAGCATCGCTGGAAATATGAAAATGTATTGTAACAATAAAGAGATAATCCATTTAATTTATTTTAAATCGAATAACGGGATGGATTCAGTGTGAACAAAATATGCATGTTTGAAAACGTTACAACTTTAATTTACATTTGATTTTTTTATAGAGTATGTTTTATTTTAAAAACAAAAGCACTTCTAATTTATACTATACAGAAAAAGCTCCACACAAATAGGTTTGTAAGTGAAAATATTAATCATGTAGACATAAACATTTTAATCAATAAGGTAACTACTCCAAAAAAATTCAACGTCATTCAGTGAGTCTGTTATTGGATGATATTTAAATATAGATTTTTTTTTTTCAAAATTTACGAAGGGAAGTATCAGACGATCAAATAATGGAGAAAATCCGGCATGATAGTAGCTCTTTTTATTTAACTAAGTCAAGAAGTTGTCTACCTCCTGATTAGCACTTCGAGCCAAACTTGGGCACTATTTTAATTATAAATAATTCATCTAAAGAATTTTTAACCATTTACGATATGTCCTTGTTTTAGCAAAGCTCGGTCCCATTCATTTTTTATTCTTAAAAAAAATCCCGATTCGTTTCTGATTAGTTATCCTTCGAGTAAAGATTAATATTTACTGTATAAGCCATTTCCTCAGAAAGGCTTGATGCCACATCCAACCCCTTCTCTTAACAACCCCTTCTACAAACAGTAAACTAACAACTTATCCTCATTGTAGTGTCCGTATTCAATTGATTCGGGTCAAAACTGGCCACAAATTGGCTGTGTTAACTCTACAATCGCCACAGGGATGCAGGACAATGCACAGAGGCAGTACAATGTATCGGGGTCTGCCCTAGTGATTAGATAACACCCGTACAATCCCAGTAAGATTAGCAGAGAAGGGGGGTGGGTGGTCCGGGGGTACAATACCCCCCCCCCACTTCACGGCCCAATGCTGCTACAGCTGTTCTCTTGTAACAGGTGGCGGTTTTACGCCTTGCTGGCGAATTGTACGCTTCGTGTGCTCTTTGTTTTGCTGACTTCTGTGTCCTACATGTATTTCAGTTGGAATAACAATGAGGTTCAGGTCGATCAATAAATTATCCTCGAACGGTTTAATTGGTTTGTTTTCGGTTTTCAATTTATTCAGAATATTTGCAATATACATCTAGTAATCAACACGTATTTCCATTTTTAATTGAAAATACATTGATCAATAATTAGTGTTTGTTTTATTAGAGGCCCTTTCATTAAAAGGTAAATATCTACGAGAAACCACTTATAATATAACGACATGTTGACGATAAATATCTCTGACTTGCCGTCTAGAACGATCAGTAGAAATGTTCTGCCTCGGGAAAAAATTGTTTCATAACTAATTGGCGTCAATTTAAGTACTGGTGTCAAAATTAAGCTTTAAGTAATGTTTTTGAAGACGTCCAAATATCAAAGTAATTTTAAATTTAATTTTCAGTAAGAATATCTTCTGATGATGCAATATTTCTTACAGTTGTTAGTAAATTTTTGAGCAATTAAATTTAGAACGCACGTATTGTTTGACTAATTTTACTAAAGAGGTTGCGACTAGTGTTCTCTATACCCAGAGAGCTCTCCCTCCTCTGGCTTGGCAATTCTCGTTGGGGGGAATTACGTCATTTTCCAGTGAAATGGGAACCGCACAAACTCACCTCTGGATGACCGATCCAGGATTGCAATCCGGCACCTCCCTATTAGTGAGTCACGAGAGTTATCTAGAGCTGCAGGGAAATATAGACTTCAACAGTATTTCAAACTAATAAAATCAAAAATTAAAATAAAACTTTACAAAGTACAAGTATTAAATACCCATTGCAATCTGTTTAGTCAGTAAACTCAAATTAACGACTTTTTGCGAGAGTTAAAAAAATATTTCGAATTAAAAATCACACTTTCAGAGCAAGGTTACAATAATCTTCGTTATACTAAATAAATAGCTAAATTAATAATTCACCAATTTCACACTTTATAAAGTGAGGCTGCATTTGTTATGGCTGACTTATACGGTGGTATTTATTGATATCCCGCTGGTACAAACATAAGGATAACTGTTGTCTCAACATCTTGCACCAGAAACCCAATGACAAATGCCTGTCTGTCACGTAACATCATGCACATTCCACTCGCTCTTGGCGTACAATACTCATGCCAACATATCATTCCCACTAATTTGTTTATCTATTAGGAATTCATCTTCTCTACATACAATATGCTAGGAACATTTTTGTAAACTTCTGCGTTATTTATAAAACAATTTTGACGAAGACAAATAAATTGCCTCCATCCGCAATCATGTGAAGTGGATGTTAATATTTTATACTCCCGTTATAAAAAGCAAAGCTCGCCCTAAAATTTGTTTGTTGCTAATAAGGATAAATTTCAATTCAATTACAATCCAACCTGTGTATTCAATAAAACGCCTTTTTACAATTGCATTAGCATATGTTATAACGTAAAAATAAATATTAGAACTAATGAGATGACAACATAATCGGTATAGTGCTTATGAACAAATATACTGGGTTTACAACAACAGGTCCAGTAGTAATATACAAACAACATGTCAGGGTTTATGTATGCTGCGACATGTTACATTAATTCCCAGATGGCGTCATTCAAAGCTATTTCGAGGACAAAGACTCACTATTTAATACATATTCGGATAGTTGACTTAGTTATGATTAAAATTAACTAGAGGGCAAAGCTTAGTTATTCATTCTTTAAATTTTGATTTTGAAATACTTTGTTGTCCTAACATGTACAAATTTGTTCAAAATTCATTCAAGTTACTTCCACAATTGTTTTATGTGAACATATATGATTAAACAATTTTTTCAGTGTTTCTTCAAATTGCGTCTATCTTTTATAGGACTGTCATGTCCCAGGACCTTAAAACTGGTCTATACCAGTTTTGATGCTGACATTGGGTACAGCAAATGAAGTTGTCATTACATATGGTTACATATGGCTGTTATATGTCATATGGCTTTTACATAAGGCTGTCCATTATGACAAACTTCCCTTTCACCTTTGGTCCCTTCATTTGCAGCGGCTGGGGACGGAAACTCCGGGTTTGGTCCCCAACCTGAGAATGTATGATCTCTGGCTGTTGTACCTATGGCTATGGTACCCTGTCAGTTGAGTTGACCAGATGGAGGGCAGAGCGGGTCCGCCTGTTTGAGCTTGATCTCAACTGTCACAGGAGCACGGGAGTTGGCCCTCAGAAAGGTCAATTTGGCTGCCTGTCCCATCCCACCCTTTCCTTTCCTGTTATATCCTATCCTTCCGGTAACCTGCGCAAAATTCCCGCTTGTGGAAGACATGCCTAGCAGCAATGCTGGGGTTTCCTAATCCAGCAACAATGAATAGGACTGTCTTTAAAGAAACTGCACGGAAATTCTGAAAAGGCGTCTCAAGGGATGGTTTCGTGATTCCCCGGGAATAAAGAACGAACCGGAGGTTAATGCGGGCTGATACTGAGTTCTCCGACGGTCAAAGGTACTTACAAGGGTTTATAATCCTACCCCAGATAATGTAGTGAGATCCCCCGATGGTCAGGTTTTGGACTTTCAGTCTAAATAATTCTTAACTCGACCCTGACAGCTAAGTCATCTACCTACTTTATTTCACTGCAGCTTTCATTGGGTTAAAAAGAAAAAATCTGTGATACATTTTCCCTTTTGTTTTATTTAGTTTTATACCTTTTAGTTCCTTTTGTTAAGGTGAATTCAATGGAGATAAAATATTTTCCCCCGCTGCTCCCCTAAACGCACTCATAATGCTACAAGCACAACAATGATCTACGGATTTCCATAATTGGACATGATCAATATGAAGCTTAATTCAACGAGTAAATAATCTATGGGGTTTTACAGTAAGTAGAGTCTTCAATCATAAACAACAATCCTGCAGTAAAATATTATATACTGAAATTGGAATTGTTTGCAAGGGGTAAATATATATTTTGCTTATTTCCTCTAGTATAAATTTGAAAATTGTTTAATGAGACGTAATTAAACTATTATTAATTTCTGAGTGAGCAATTACACAGGTTTAACATATTTGGTTTATTGAGAAGGGGCATAAGTAGGTCAAAACGATTTATTTTTACAAAATTCTCATTCAGTCACTGTGAAGGTGTATAGTTGCATATTAATTTGACGTTTGAAGTGAAACTGTTTGTCCATATGAAATGTAATGTAATTTGTTATTCTCTTTCTGAATAAAATATTTTCAACTTTGAACTTTCCAACTTAATTCATTATTAGTTCAATTTAAATACCTTAAAACCTATAAATAAACTTTCCAGACAACTTCTAATCATTTTTTGATGTAACTGTGCAATAATTTATCCCTAGTAATAATAATAATATTCTATATTATTATCCGTACTATTGTAAAAGGAAGTTGGTATGTCTGTTCATTTAACACCGAAACTCCTGAAATGTTTGAGCTTAAATTTTGCATGAAGGTGGAGACACATTATATTTCCATATCGTCCCATTGCGCTTACAAAATGAAAATGAAAATATCACTGCAGTTTTAATGTTATACTTATGAATACAGATGTGTTTATTGATTACAATAGTACGAGCATGTGAAGCGTTTTTAAATCTCTGGGTGATTGTGAGTGGGCGATTCTCGTGTATCAAGTCCTCAGCTAGTTTTCCCATTGTTGCTGTATAGTTTCTCATTCATTTGTGAACAAATTCTAAATTGTTTTCACTGAAGAACGACAAAACTTTAATTCGACACAATAAGAATTGTGTGTGACGATGAGACGAGGAATATTGGAGATACAGAGTTAACAGTGGTCTTGTGAAACAAAACTCTTAAGATGGCGTCCGGCAACTTTCAGTAATGAAGTCTTATGGGGTATTATGGGGTTAAGGGTAGTAATGGGGTTTTATGCTATAGGTCCATACAAGAAGGAAAAAATAGAACGCAACCCGAGCTTAGGACAACAACCTCTAACACTTAAGCCCGTGCTTTGAAGATCTCCCACCAAGAAATCCATAAGAGAAATAACAATAAGAGGATTATGAACAAAGGATTTGTATCACTTCAAAATTGACACATAGTCATTAAAAATGCCCGTGACTTTTAAAAAAGGTTTTCATAAAGTTCTGTTAACTTTGCCAAGTCAAATGTAAGGGCTCAAGTCATGATGACTGAAGGGTGGAAATAAAAATTCCCGCAGACCTTACATTCCCGCACCCACCTCAACCCTACCTCCGCCGCCCCTCCCCATTCCTCAACCCCTTTCCTAGATGAAATGCAACATTCACGTAGATTATTCGGCTGAAAGTTTCCATGTTTGGGGAATCTGAAATAATCTTTCAACCTGAGGTTTGTGTAAAGGTGAATAAGACAATAAATCCCCGTATTATATTCAAAAATCTATCAAAATCCCTAAAAAGGGAGTAGAGTTGAGATCACCGGAGCCACTTTTGGTTATGATTTTATTACATCTTTACAATGTAAATTAATTCTGTTTAACTTATCTCAGATTTATTCAACTATCGTTTTACGATTTTACATTTTTAAGTTTTTTTAATGAATTTATTAATGTGTCAACGAATTGGTATGTATTATATTTTATAATAAATCGTTATAATGGTATAGAGATAAATGATTTGATATTATAAAAATATCCTTGATCAAAATATATTGAATTCAAATCTATAATGGCTTGTGAGCTTGTGTTTGATATTTGTCGTCAAACTGCTTCAAACACAGCTGCGTTCAACACAAACATTGAGACATAAAGTTGCTATTTTTACTCCTTGGATGAAAAGTATTGAAGAAATGTTAGTCCTAGGACGAAAATACCATTTGATGACAGTTTTTGGTCGAGGTAAACAATGAACTCTTTCGTAACAGCGGTTTGTTTAGAGTAGCAAGATAAAGATAGAAGAAAACTTGTAAACAAGTAAGCAAAATTTAGTTTTTGAATTGTTATCTATTATTTGCAGTGTTGCGAAAAATATAGTTCACCACTAGGAATTAAAGTGGCGTTTTGATCCTCGCTCATTTCCCGGCCTCGGCCTTGAGCTCGAATCAAAAAGCATAACTTATGTTTCTAGTGATGAAATATGCTATTTTTAAAGAATGTGTGTTTTTATAGGGAGGATAGAGATTGCTCCCCCCTGGATGGCCGCACGAGCGACATGCGGATTGCTCCCCCGGCCAACCAGGTATGATTTCAACGAGGGACAACATACGTATTGCTCCCCCCGGCCGTGCTGGAACGCTTGTCCATATTTCTGGATCTGACTGTACCTATCTAAACCAAAGTCCGAATCAATGTCGTAGTGTTTAAAAATGAGTTATCTAAATACATAAAACAAAGTCGGGTTAGTTAGTTAACCAAACACCTGTTGTAAGGATTATATCCAAACATACTTGAGGTCACCACCGAGATCGTCATGTCCGAGTTCGTCACATCTATGAAAATCAATGAGCCGTACTAATTAGGGTCGGCTGTCTACCTGCCCCACCGGGTATGTCATGCCTCCACCGCCCGAACAGGAACAACTTATCCTAGTGATCACAAGAGAACGGTCAAATACAGTTCTGAATCTTTACGCTCAAAAGTTTACTGATGTTGTTTCTTCATGTATCTAAATATTATATAAACTAACTCGTGACAAAATTGAAGTCATACGACTACATATCGCACTGAAAGGATGATCGCACTCGTACGTAGTAGTACCGCACTTATTGTCAATCCTCTTGGTGTACCGGTAACCATTGTACAATACGCAAGGTTTCCCTTTAGAAGTAACCGAAAACTCCATTGCACTTGGTGGTGTCCCAAAACTGAATGAGTAAATTTGGTTCTCAAACTTACCTTCTTTCGCATATTTTAAGGGGAGGGGTGTCTAAACTGTGATTTGGAATCTGGAGTGGTGGACCTCTGGAGTAGAGGAATGCAAGGGTGGGAAA
Organism: Allygus modestus; assembly: GCA_963675035.1. Taxonomy (NCBI): domain Eukaryota; kingdom Metazoa; phylum Arthropoda; class Insecta; order Hemiptera; family Cicadellidae; genus Allygus; species Allygus modestus. The sequence goes on from OY776111.1 coordinate 5,986,481, forward strand.
TGACTCACCGCGGTCACCGCCCTCAGGACCACCTTGGATAAGGGTATATAGCCTTGCTGAGATAAACATTCATCTTTTGCAAAGCATAACATTGAATTTTTATTTGTGTTAATTGTAATAATGTTCTCGCTTATTTTACATTTTCAGGATGTTTACTCCGTCAACTATTAAATCATGCGGGCTCTTCATTATTAGAGCAACTATCAACTGATAAAGCGGAATGTTAAAATTTTTAAAGAATTTTGCTGTTTACATTTCAAATAGAGTTTAAAAAAATGCAAATGTGCATGTTTGTTCATTAGCAAGGGCTTGGTATTCTTGCGGATAAAATAAATATAATAATACAGCTGTCAGATTAAATTTTACCAAAGTTGTAGTAGTTTTGATATGATATTTTCGCAATTACTTACTTAAAAATATGTTAAATACATTCTTACAATTTAAGAATTTAATAAATATAACAACCAAATCCTATCTGGGATAAAAGTTGAATTGAACTTATATTTAACACTTTTAATATTGCTCGGCGAAATGTACAGGCTAGTTGTAATTTTCAGCTACATGAAGAACCAACATCAGTAAACTCTGAGCGTAAAGATTCAGAACGGTATTTGACCGTTCTCTTGTGATCTGTGACTAGGATAAGTTGTTCCTGTTCGGGCGGAGGAGGCATGACATACCCGGCGGGGCAGGTAGACGGCCGACCCTAATTAGTACGGCTCATTGATTTTCGTAGATGTGACGAACTCGGACATGACGATCTCGGTGGACACGATACTTGAAAGGCATAAACATATGTTTATTATGGAAGTAACAAGTTTACTTGAATGTCAACTCAAAATAGTTTTCAATGCCAAAGGATTCCCGTCGGGACATTGCTTTTTAAAACATGTAGTAGCAAAAAACTAATTCTGGCCTCGTTTAATTGTAAATACCATAATTGTCAAATTTAAATTCATCAACAGCTGCGTTTACGGCAAGAGAACAATCACAAATGAAGATTGATATGAAATTATATTAAATGATCCCAAATTATATGAAATGAACACAAATTATATGAAATGATGAATTTAATATTTAAGTGCCGTGGCTTTAAGTACAGTCAGGGTAAACATTGGGCTTGGTTATTTCACCATGACCAGGAGGAGCAATCCGTATGTAGCCGTTTTAGCGAATTTCCCCTACAGGAAAGAAGCTATTTCCGTAGGTCTCATGGTAAGACTTAAGCCTGAGACCATGATAACTTTTCATTTTGAGGTCCCCAAATGCCAAAAACACCATTCGTTCAAATTTGTATGTATGTATATATGTAAAAACAAAACATATGTATATATGTATAACTCTCGTAAAAAAGGTCCGATCTTAATTAAATTTGGTACAAATGTGTAAAGCACCATTTATTTGAACGAGTTCGAAAACCAGACGAATCGCACCATCCGAAGGGGGGTTTTGTACCCCAAAAATGTTTTTTTTTTGTTGGGGTTTCCGCATGTAATTTTTATTTAAATCAAATTTTAATCTTTACCACTGAATTCAGCATAACAAAATTTGGTATTTTGATCATTGCTCTACGTCAATTGGTTACTGAGGTATTGAAAGTGCTAAATACAGTACGTTGTGTAATGTTATTCTTATGGATAAAAATACAAATTGTATATCTCGCTTATTTATTAACATAAACTGAAGAAATTTGGTATATGGCTTCATCTGTTTGTGGTTTATTGTTGTTTGCATAAAAAACAATTTTTCACCAATGGTACTTGGTCCCCATGTTATTCTTATGGAAAATAATTAAAATGTTATATATAGCTTATTTATGAATGTATATGGATGAAACTTGGTATTTGACTTCACTAAGATGAGTTCTATTGATATTTGCAAAAAAAAACATTATTTTGTGTTCCTTGATGCAGCAAACCTCATCCCCAATGTTATTCTTATGGAAAATAATTAATATTTTAAATATCACTTGTTTGTGAATATATTTCTTATCAATCCTGTTAAGTGTTTTAATGTGTTATGTTATATATTCATAGTTAATTCGCTGAGTATGCAGGTTTGCTGCGACGGGGGTATTTATAATTTACTAATGTCGCATAACACAATGCTATTTGGAAACGGGATTGTTTTACTTTTTTGGGGGGTCGTAAACAACGAACAGATTCACTACATAATATGTATATCCCGCATTAGAACATATGAGAGTATGGAAAATTATAGGTAATCTCCTTTAACCGTATGATAATCCACTGCAACATCTCTGCATTAATGTAATTCTGCTTGAGAAGCAACTTCTGTATCACATAAGTGTGAAGGACACAATTATATTTGTGTAAAGTTTTAAAATATATCCCGTTCAGTAAAATGTCGCGTTATGTTTAACTGTGTGACTAAACACAAGAGCAGTTCCACCGGATTGTGGACTTTTCAAGCGAAATTAACAGTCCAATCAATTACTAGAAGGGATTTACGTTGGTTCGGTTTTAATTAAACCCACGATGTCAAATAAATTTGCTCGAAGCTGAATTATTTGCTTCATTCCGTTCGATGTCGACTTATATTATTTAAATTGTCTATGTTAAAAAAAAACACTTTGTAGAATAAATGTGGGTTTTAATTGCGAATCTAAATTGCTCGGGTAAACCAATATTCTAGACCAATCTAGCATAAAATTCAACATGCTAGAACATTACAGTACCAATTCTGTTGAACGCTTGACACATACACTATTGTTAATGCTTCTTTATATCGTATAACATACGACGCGAATGTTTATGTTTATTGCGTATTATAGCGTATGGTTTCGGACTTGCCAATGGATGAGTTACAATTGAAACGAGTTCGCACGCAGCACGCTGACGTGAGGGATGTGAATTCCGCATTAAAACCTTAGAAAAATCTAATAAAGGGTTTAAAACAACACTGGTAACATTTTTTTGAAAAATTTAAAAATTTTATTTTTTGGCTATTCCGATGCTCCTGGTTATATTTAAATTCGCTATTGATGGCATCAATGTTGTAGATTATAAGGTTAGGAGGAGGTGTAGTCAGGATAACAAATTAGTATAGGGGTATTGGGGGTGATAAAACTACATCAAAATATGAAAAACAGCCTTTTCCGGTGTAAAATCCTCATAAGACAACGCACTGTCTTAATACAATTAACATTCTCTTTAATAATTTGGTAAATATTTATGTTACAATGATGAAAGAGGGCTTAAAAGTTTCGCCTCATTAGTCTCCATCTTTTCACATGCAGTAAGTTTTACATCCGGGGCAGCTCTGACCCTTTTTGGGCCTAAAAACTCAATATTAGAAAACTTAAAATCCCCCAAAAAGGAGGTTAGAGTTTTCAGATTGTTTTGCTCCACGAACTTTTCCAAATGATTAAAGAAATGAATTTTCCTACCAAATTTGAAGTAAATCGGACAAAAATTGCGACCGCTAGAGTGGGAACACATATATATAAAGTTTTTAGCGACCCCTCAAAACGTGTTCAGGGGGTCACGTTTGGAAGTTCTAGGGTGGTCCCGGGCTTAAGTCTCACCGTGCGGGTCATGCTAGTAGTTCACTTTTCCTAAGGAAATTCACTAATAACTGACGTTGTGTATTTCATTGATTCAAATAAAATATCAAAAAAACTTGTATTAATTTAAAGGTATTTTTTATCCTTTGTTTTGATAAAATTTGCAAAATCACATTCAATGTGTACTTTATTGGTGAACTGATTTTTGCAATACTTTTGTGTAAAATAACCCAAAATTGTGCATTAACGAATTCATGAATTTTTTACCTGTTTCTAACTAACGCCACAAATACTTTGTTTAAGGGCAAACAAACGCGTTGAAAGAAACTGCTGTTCAATCTCCCTCAACTTGTTTGGCCATCTTACAATCGACTTGTGTTCTTTTAAACCGTAGTCCAATACTTTAACCGTTAGGCTACCGAGACGCTTTTGTCACTTTTCTCAATTCAATTAACTCAATATTCTTAAGAGCCGCTCTAACATTTTCGCCTGAAAAGTTCTTTAAATGAATTTAAACATAAAAATAGGCCAATTTTACCTTTCAAAACACCGTTTATTTTAAAGATAAAAAAATCTAGTGATATCTGTGAGCAAATTTTCGATAGTAAAGATTAACCGTAAGCAAATACAAAGTATTAAATATTTACCGTTTTTATGGGCGTAGTATTTCTGATTTAGAAATTCTGCTCAATGAAATATCCAGGTATTTTTTTTTTTTATTGAGCCGAAAATCAACGACTTTGGACACTCTATTGAGGGGGGCTTTGAAATTTAACATTGGTCAGTAGGGGGCATTGCCCCCTACTTTGGTCTTAGGGGAGAAGCAGGTAGAAGCAGAGAAGGAGCCTCAAGGCTAAGCGGCATCCCAGGTGTACCCAGGGGGATGGACCTTCCGAGAGTGATGTCGGAGGCAACTGATCCTAGCCAATCAATACAAATCCGTCAGTTCGTTTGCTGTCCGTCCGCAACGCTGAAGACGTCGAACCTTAGTCCTTATCCCGTCTGCTGATTCCTCATTCTGCTAATAAAAACCTTCACGTCATTTATTCATCAATAAAATTAAAAACACTCTTGATTTTTGTTCGGTGATTTTAGTCCCCTAAATTTATTATTTCGTATTCATGTTTGGTATCAAGGAAAATCTCTTATTTTCTAGAAGTGCCTTTTGGGGTTTTGAAAAGCCTCCACCTTTAGAGCTTCACTCCATAGGATTTCAAAGTCCAAATGTTAATTTGATGGTGTTATATTTTATTTCGTTAGTCACCTGATTATAATATGAAGAAACCTTTTACAAAATATGGCGCTATGCCTGCTATATACCCGTGCGTAGAACGGAACATCAGATAGTTATTTCTTAAATAAATTATTACCTTTATATCATTCTCTTTGTGAGCATATCTCTCAGGATGTAGCTCATGAGAGGGAAGATCAAAATACCATTTGCTATTGAGCGGTCAGAGTTGAGCTTGCTAGAGAGTAGCAGTACAAAGCCTGCAATCTTTACCAACCTTCCTCTTTGTTAATTAGTCATTCTTGTTTCATACGCTTTGAAAATCCCATAACCCTTCGTAAACTTGTGATTATAAGCGCAATGAAAACATACCAATGTAATTTCGGTAGCATAAATCATTTAAACCTTTTAAAGTTTTTCCCTTAATAATTAATTATAGTCATGTGTAATGTAAGGTGAGCAAAGAATTCCCCGGTGGAGTTTTCCTTTATCTTTGAAAATAAAGGTTTTTGGGTCTCCGAATTCGATTTACAAACTCTATAATAGTAGAAAACTCAAATTTTACTGATTCAAATTAACATCGGATTTTTTAAATTTTAAAATCATTACAGATGATCAAAATCGACTAGTGACTAGCCAAAGCAACACCCACGTGGTACTAATGTACATTTTTCTCAGAGCAAAGCTCGGCCCCCAGACACTGGGATATCAAGCTGTATCCAGCACATAGACGTACATTGTAGAGGGTGGGGTGAGCCCGCCGCATCGTTTACGGTGACTAGCCAAAGCAACACCCACGTAGTGTAGTCATGTACATACAGACTTTTAGAGCAAAGCTCGGCCCCCAGACACTGGGATATCAAGCTGTATCCAGCACATAGACGTACATTGTAGAGGGTGGGGTGAGCCCGCCGCATCGTTTACGGTGACTAGCCAAAGCAACACCCACGTAGTGTAGTCATGTACATACAGACTCTCAGAGCAAAGCTCGGCCCCCAGACACTGGGATATCAAGCTGTATCCAGCACATAGACGTACATTGTAGAGGGTGGGGTGAGCCCGCCGCATCGTTTACGGTGACAGGCCATTAACAAGCCGATTCGCCGTGCTAAATGGGCTTACCGTGTCTGTTAATAGGATTCGGTACTTGATGGTTTATGACTCCATTACAAAGCTGCGAACCTGGGATGATCAACTGCGACTACCTGCCTACTGGGCGAGGAGGCAATAAATACTTAGCAAGTCAGCAGTTTGTCCAACTTAAGGAATATTTCTCTAGATCTCTAGATGGGTACCGTAGCGGTTAGAGAGCTCGCCTCTTGGTCCGAGGTTCGTCAGATCGGTCCTGACATTAATCTTTATCTACGTAAGTGGAAATTTCCTAAATTATCAACGAAATCCTTAACTCAATAAAACACATTTCTTAATTAGCAGGCGTTTGAGCATTTTTCCGAAGCTACTGTTGTTATTGACTTTGCTCTTGATAACTTCTGGGAGAGCACTGAAAGTTGTATACCGTGTATAAAGTATGATTTTGTTAAAGGACGTCTCCTGGCAAGGAACGTTCGCATCGTTACCTCTCTTGAGATTGCAATGAGGGTTGAGATGGCTGTGATGGTCGCAGCTGTGATGGTCGCAGCTGTGATGGTCGCAGCTGTTATGTATTTCTGTAAAAGATTAGTCTATTTAGGATGTGTATTGAAGGAAATTTTAAAATGTTATTTTTGAAAAGGTTTGAAAAGGGCATGTTGTTATGGTCTTAAAATGGTGTTAAAGTACTATACTAAACACAGCTTCTATTTGTCATTGAGTTTATAATTAATGCCACTTTCTAAGTACATGTCGATCTTGGATAGCAATAACACCAGGGTTTGGACCGTTTCCTATCAACACGTTTAACAGTTCTAATGGCATAAATAGACACACAAAAAACACTATTGTTTATAACAAGTAATAAATGTAAGTTAAAAGTATTCTGAATAAAGACAACAACCAGATTGCATTCAGGGCTTAAGCTGTGGTGATTTGGGATTCGAGGGCAAGGAATAAAACATTCTGTTGAACCTTTCATTTCTGCCAAACCTCCCCCTCCCCTTCCCCTCCCCTCCACCCACTCTATGAGGTGGAGCGTTTGTGAGAGAATATTCGGGTGCACTTTAACATGTGTTGCGTTGAAAATATGGCTTCACTGTTCGCAGAAACTTTTACTTTAGGAAAAATGAAAGGGTGGCATTATAAACAAAAGCCTTTGTTTTGTTTATATAGCGGTTGATGGCTGGTACGTTTTCCGAGTGAATAAAATAGAGATCGAACTACGAGTTCAAAACGTGGTGTTTAACACGTTCAGTGTGACGCGCCGGATTTCCCGCGGTTGCCTGAAAAGGAAACAAATGCAATTATCCTGAATATACACGATTAACGCAGTGAATGCGTTAAGAAGTGGTGTAACATAATGGATGTTCGATAGGAAGGAAACTATCAACGTCTGCGTCTAATGAATCCCTGCAAATCGCAACTTAACTAGTCTAGCAGGACTAAAAGAATAATTTTCCCTGTAAATTTAAATATTTAAACTCGCCTTCGGCTTGCTGAAATCGTTGAATCATGCTAAAGAGTACGCAATAAAAATACAGCGGGCTTCATTTCCCTAGAATTATTCATCGAATCCTCTCCGCCGATCCTGGATGACGATCCCGATCCTGATCTGACATCACAGTCTCGCTTAAATATATCATAGTCATGGAGGTGAGGCACCAACATCCTGAAGGGGACTTCGAGACGTTCAACTTCAAGACCGGCTCACGGGCGATCCTGGGAAAACGGACGAAAATTTGCGACTTCAAATCAAGGATGCGCAGAAACTCCTAAGGAAAAGGCTCGACTGCAGACAGAATGCTCTGGATGAAGCCTAGACTCACCAACCAGTGTCACTCTCAAGGTGAGCAGCTGCAATATAAAAAAAATGTCTGAGGGTAGTGGTTTCCGAAATTTGCAAACCCCACTTCCTCTCCCTCTCCTCCCAATAAACTCCACATCCTTTGACTCTCTTCCCGGCAATCCCCACTTCCTTTTCCTCCCCTCACGGCAGACTCCACCTCCTCTGCCTCTCCTCCCGGCAGACTCCACCTCCTCTGTCTCTCTTCCCGGCAGACTCCACCTCCTCTGTCTGTCTTCCCGGCAGACTCCACCTCCTCTGGATCTCCTCCCGGCAGACCACCTCCTCTGCCTCTCCTCTCGGCAGACTCCACCTCCTCTGCCTCTCCTCTCGGTAGAATCCACCTCCTCTGCCTCTCCTCTCGGTAGACTCCACCTCCTCTGCCTCTCCTCTCGGTAGACTCCACCTCCTCTGCCTCTCCTCTCGGCAGACTCCACCTCCTCTGCCTCTCCTCTCGGCAGAATCCACCTCCTCTGCCTCTCCTCTCGGTAGACTCCACCTCCTCTGCCTCTCCTCTTGGCAGACTCCACCTCCTCTGCCTCTCTTCCCGGCAGACTCCACCTCCTCTGCCTCTCCTCCCGGCAGACTCCACCTCATCTGTCTCTCTTCCCGGCAGGCTCCACCTCTTCTGTCTTTCCTCTCGGCAGACTCCACCTCCTCTGCCTCTCCTCTCGGCAGACTCCACCTCCTCTGCCTCTCCTCTCGGCAGACTCCACCTCCTCTGCCTCTCCTCTCGGTATACTCCACCTCCTCTGCCTCTCGTCAAACTGACGCCTCCTCCACCACCACGCTCCTGCAACGGCAGCTCCCCCCAGAATAACATATCCCAACAAAAACTTGTGATCGCTGATCAATCGCATGGTAAGAGAGATGAATTGTATGACTGTACTTTAAAGTAACTTACAAATTCATCTAAATCGTTTCCTAGGTTTTTAAAAAATATGTCGGAACCGTTACCACGGAAATTGTTTAATTTTAGTCGGTTTTTAAATATTTAATTTAAATTATTACTGTATAAAGAAGAGTTATCCATTGCAACTTGACTAATAGGCCTACTAATTTTCCCGCTTGGTCAGCCGTAAAAGTTTTAAATCTATGATAAATGTTCAACACAACAAAATAAACAAAAATCTTTCAAAACACAATTACTATGTCAAACAAAATTTGGACGATATGTTTTCTGAAACAGTGAAAACCAATGATCTTTGTATTTTGTTCACAACATCATCCTCCGGTGAAGCTTCGATTTTCACCCCGGTTGAGTACTCTATATTAATTAAGCTCGGTGGCCTTGATCCTCTTCAAACCAATAGATTATTATTACATTACCTTCTAAAATAAGTCACATAAAATAGAGCTCGAGACAAAACCGGTTGCAGACTCGATGACTAAGCCGCCAGTTTCAAAGACGCTCTCATCTGGCTAAGCGGCTTATTGCGTATTGTGCAGCGCCTCTCTACTTCTTGCCATGTATAGATCACTCCGCCGGCGCCGTGCTCAGGTTTACTGTTAATTTGCTACAAAATGATCTTACAACTAGAGAATGTTCGTGGTTTAAATCAATGTTTGCATTAACAATCAACATTTACTATACAGTAGAAAAACTGATACTCAATTATTTCTCATAAATTGCGAAACCTTGTGTAGATACTTCATACAATAATGTGGTGAAATCTTTTAAAATTTTAGCTTAGATTATTTTAATTTATATCAAATTTACCCTTTAATGTCGAAGTTGTTTTTAAAACGTGAATTACAAGAATTTAATGTATCTTCTCGATAATGTATTTGCAAAGTGAAAAGTGGCTGCAAACCAGTGATGAGCTTTTTCCATTGCAGGAATCTAAAACTGTCTAAGTGAAAAAACATTCTCTCACCCGGCTGCCCACAATTACACCTCCACGGAAAGCCATTAGGAGACTGAGTAAGCTGAATGGGTGGGAGATTACACGGTGGAATCTGTTGCCTTACACCAACGCCACTGGACAACTGTGGGGGGCGAGGAGTGGGGGGGTAGGCGAGGAGTGGGGGGGGGTCATGAGGGTGACAATGATGTGCTGGTCCTGACGGTTAACTGTCAACTATTGGTATTTTATAATCAAAATGGAAAAAACTAATATTTACAACACTCTTTAACATGTTACCTAAAAATGTGTCACCACTGTAATTCTCAAACTATATGTCTTATTACCCTTAGTCACCTTAAATCATATTATTCAAGTACAAATTACTAAATTTACAGTTTTTTCATGGATATACCGTAGCAATAAGACACTTGATCCAACGCACGCCAAAGGTAGTTAGAATCCATGTAAGGATAATATTTGAACTACATGTGCAAAATGATATGTTGCTTTATTTAACAGTACCTGGGGGCCGAGCTTTGCTCGGGGGAAGGCCAGTCAGTTTGTTTAGATGACTTGGACTAATATTTCACCACTCTCCCCTCTACTGATAATCAGATTTGTATAACTCATTTGCCTCTTTTCTACATTTTTAAGGTCCCTCCAGTTGTTATTTATAGCTCAACGTCCCTTTGATTTATTTTACTACTCTATATATGTAATCTTAACTCAAATCTTTTAATCTCTGCTCTCAGGAAACCACATGTTAATAATCATATACAACATGAGTATTACTTTGACAGTTCCCTGGTTGATTATGAACAGCTGTTACAATTCTTTTGTTTTGATTTGAAACTCCATAAGCCAATGTTAATTTTTTTAACTTTTCATTTTAGTTTTTTTACATTATTTGATTTTTCCTAGGGATGAGGCCTGTCTAGAACTAATTTTTATCCCAGAAATTAGTTATTTCGAACATTTGAAGGAAATCGTTGGAGCCGTTTTTGAGATACGTGTCGCAAGCAAGCAAGCACGCAAGCAAGCAAACCTTACTCATATTAGAGTATAGGATATTAGGGTTTTATGGGTATCTTTATTATTAAAAGAATTTCTCGATTTTTCTTCGCAGCATATCGACCCCTAGAAATTTATTTTTCTATACATATTTGGTATCAAATTAAAGCTATATCTCTCTAGATGTGCCGCCTTTTTTGGGTTTGGAAAATATCCCATGAAAAGCCTTCGTCCAGGAGGCTTTTGAAATTTCAGCGAATGTGCTACTATCTGTTGTTAAACCTGTGAACTTTTTCCAATTCACATTTTTTGTTTATAATAAAACATATGGTGATGATTTGATCGAGTTCTTAAGTTTGACCACAGAATACAGCACTTGCATTTATTTATTTGATGAAACTAGTCATTATTATAAAATTCTAGCAAAAACGTTCCCTATTTTTTAAAACTAGGACCTTAAATTGAATACTTTCTTCCCTTTATCCTCTTACTAACTATTAAGAAAAATCGTTTGAATTGTGCGATAAAAATTGGGCGTTTCCAGACGAACGAATACTTTCATTGTCTGGTCTCCCGTTTCGGCTGGCCGCAGCTGTCGTGTTGAAGAGCGCAATCTACAACGCAATACAAGCTGATGTCGTGTTGAAGAGCGCAATCTACAACGCAATACAAGCTGATGTCGTGTTGAAGAGCGCAATCTACAACACAATACAAGCTGATGTCGTGTTGAAGAGCGCAATCTACAACGCGATACAAGCTGATGTCGTGTTGAAGAGCGCAATCTACAACGCGATACAAGCTGATGTCGTGTTGAAGAGCGCAATCTACAACGCGATACAAGCTGATGTCGTGTTGAAGAGCCAATCTACAACGCAATACAAACTGATGTCGTGTTGAAGATCGCAATCTACAACGCAATACAAGCTGATGTCGTGTTGAAGAGCGCAATCTACAACGCAATACAAGCTGATGTCGTGTTGAAAATCGCAATCTACAACGCCATACAAGCTGATGTCGTGTTGAAGAGCGCAATCTACAACGCAATACAAGCTGATGTCGTGTTGAAGAGCCAATCTACAACGCAATACAAGCTGATGTCGTGTTGAAGAGCGCAATCTACAACGCAATACAAGCTGATGTCGTGTTGAAGAGCGCAATCTACAACGCAATACAAGCTGATGCCGTGTTGAAGAGCGCAATCTACAACGCAATACAAACTGATGTCGTGTTGAAGAGCGCAATCTACAACGCAATACAAGCTGATGTCGTGTTGAAGAGCGCAATCTACAACGCAATACAATCTGATGTCGTGTTGAAGAGCGCAATCTACAACGCGATACAAGCTGATGTCGTGTTGAAGAGCGCAATCTACAACGCGATACAAGCTGATGTCGTGTTGAAGAGAGCAATCTACAACGCAATACAAGCTGATGTCGTGTTGAAGAGCGCAATCTACAACGCAATACAAGCTGATGTCGTGTTGAAGAGCGCAATCTACAACGCAATACAAGCTGATGTCGTGTTGAAGAGCGCAATCTACAACGCAATACAAGCTGATGTCGTGTTGAAGAGCGCAATCTACAACTCAATACAAGCTGATGTCGTGTTGAAGAGCGCAATCTACAACGCAATACAAGCTGATGTCGTGTTGAAGAGCGCAATCTACAACGCAATACAAGCTTATGTCGTGTTGAAGAGCGCAATCTACAACGCAATACAAGCTTATGTCGTGTTGAAGAGCCAATCTACAACGCAATACAAGCTGATGTCGTGTTAAAGAGCGCAATCTACAACGCGATACAAACTGATGTCGTGTTGAAGAGCGCAATCTACAACGCGATACAAGCTGATGTCGTGTTGAAGAGCGCAATCTACAACGCAATACAAGCTGATGTCGTGTTGAAGAGCGCAATCTACAACGCAATACAAGCTGATGTCAGATCCACCGAGAGATTAAGGTTCTTTGTAATGGCTGATATTGCTGTCTTGAAGGAGGAAACTAGGTCAAATTCATGCAGATGAAATTATAAAAGGCTTTTTGTCAAGAAACTGCTTTCTAATATTTTTTTAAGATTATATAAAAAAGAGAGACGAGGCTATGTATTTGTTTGTGAAATTATTAAGGTACTTAAGTTATTTTAATTAAAACTGAAATACTTTTACCAATTTTGTTTATAATTTCACTTTTGGGAGACATGAAATTTTTAAATACAACGACTAACAAATACTATATCTACTGCAGTCCATACGGTTCAACCACCAGCAATGCAACTACTAGCTCGGTATTCACACGGACTAAGAAAGATATAACGTTCTATTAAAGATATAACGTTCTATTATTCTAGAATAAAAAAGTGTACAAACCAAACTGATTTACAAATTAAAGTAAACTCTCGTTTATAAATAGAATATCCTTTTTTGGAAAATTCAATTTTGCGATGATTTATTGCTTATCCTTCTTTTCAAGACAGTTACAAGGATAAACATTTAGGCACCAATACAAACTTGAATTACGGAGAAAACTTTGTACCATGCCTTCTCTGTTATTACTCATATTTCCTGTACCCCTCCCACCCTCCACCCGTCCAGCAAAAAAATCGTCATAAGCAATGGAACATGATCATCCACAATTACGTTTCTACAGAAACAAATTATTACGATCTCTTATTTATTTTTTCTCTTTGATTTAAATAAGTTAATAAATTAACAGCTTCCTTAAAGATATGCAGTTAAAGTTCGCAGTTATTTTCGGGTGTCGGTCTCAAGGGATATATATATCAGTCAATCCATATATGAGTAGATTACAAATCAAAATCCAAATATCAGACGATCCATAGTTGCAATGTGCCCGATAATACCGACATCTGAACATAACTTCGAGTTCGAACTGCATCTAGAACTGAAGATTTGTGTGAAATTGCTGGATCTGTGGTAAATCAGTGGTCAGTGCGAATCAGTTCCTGTATAATTAATTTCCTGTACGAAAATTCACCAGCGCATTGTTCTTATAATAATTTCTCACAACAGTAAACCATTGTTCAATATAAATGCCGAATTCGGTTAGCCAAAGAGACACAACGAAACTACAGGTATTCGTAAATATGAATACCCCCTAAAACACAACCGATAGGGAGAATAGTTCAAGTTTATTACGGAACTATTTTCTTTTAAATTAAAACATTTACACATGCTGAGTGCTTAACATAATTTTATTTAAGATTTGTTAGGTTTACACACCTGGTGTGTCGAGTTTCAGCTGTGTCGCGGGGTCCTCTCGTGGCACATCATTGTCCCCTGCCACGGCCCCGCAGTCCTGCCAACAAACAGCGTGAAATATAACGGTTTGTTTATCCAGTTACAAACAATTACCTGGGGGCCGAGCTTTGCTCGGGAAGGTCAGTCAGTTTGTTTAGATGACTTGGAGTAATATTTCACCACTTTTCCCTACTGATTAGCAGATTTGTAAAGCATTTGCCTCTTTCCTGCATTTGTAAGGTCACTCTAGTTGTTTTTTATAGTTCAATGTCCCTTTGATTTATTTTACCACTCTATATATGTATTCTTCACTCAAAGTTATTAGTCACTGCTATTAGGAAAACATACGTTAATAATAATAATCGACATGAGTATTACTACTTTGACAGTTCACTGATTTATTAAAAACAGCTGTTATGACTATTTTGTTTTAATTTGAAACTCCAAAAGCCCAATGTATCTTCTACATATTAAATAATCCTGATTTTGGTTCACTCACGTCCTGAAGTTAATACTTAACCGATTTTTATGATTTTTTTTATTTAAAAGATAATTTCAAGATGTAAGTCACTGTCAAGCCAATATTTCGATTTAGGCCCCACGGGACTTCCAAGTTCCCATGTTATTCATATGGAAGAGAGTTTATGTCTCGTGTGTTTTTTCTTAATTCAATAAATAGCATTTATAAGGATTATATCAGAACATTTTTGCATTGGAGCAGCTAGTTTTTTAACCTTTCAAATTCGTTTTACTACACTGTTTGATTTTCCTGGCGATGAGACCTATATAGAACTTATTTTTAACCCAAAAATTATTGAATTACAACTTTTGAAGGAAATCGTTGGAGCTGGTTTTGAGATCAGAGTTGCTATCAAGCAAGCAAATCGTACTCAGATTTGAGTATAAGATAAGATAAAACAACAGTAAATACAGGATACAATTACAGCAAATGTGTAGTGAGGACGTTTTGCTGATCAATTAATTATAAAAGGATCTATTGAAGTAGCAAATCAGAATAAACTGTTTTAGCCCATCTAGTTTTACAGTTCCAGCACCTAACAGAAGCAGGATTACAATTTCTATTGAGATACACAGGTCAAAGCACATCAGTTTATGGCCGCTTGCCGCAAGTGACGTAGCTAGCTGTACAGTAATAGCACTAAAGTACTAAAGAGAGAGAGAGTACTAAAGTTTCTACTGATATCAAAGTACTGAGTACAGTCAAGACACCTGTCAGATAGAGTAGTAAAGATTCTACTGAGATCAAAGTACTGAGTACAGTCAAAGCACCTATCAGATAGAGTAGTAAAGATTCTACTGAGATCAAAGTACTGAGTACAGTCAAAGCACCTGTCAGATACAGTAGTAAAGATTCTACTGAGATCAAAGTACTGAGTATAGTCAAGACACCTGTCAGATACAGTAGTAAAGATTCTACTGAGATCAAAGTACTGAGTACAGTCAAGACACCTGTCAGATACAGTAGTAAAGATTCTACTGAGATCAAAGTACTGAGTACAGTCAAGACACCTGTCAGATAGAGTAGTAAAGATTCTACTGAGATCAAAGTACTGAGTACAATCAAAGCACCTATCAGATAGAGTAGTAAAGATTCTACTGAGATCAAAGTACTGAGTACAGTCAAGACACCTGTCAGATAGAGTAGTAAAGATTCTACTGAGATCAAAGTACTGAGTACAGTCAAGACACCTGTCAGATAGAGTAGTAAAGATTCTACTGAGATCAAAGTACTGAGTACAATCAAAGCACCTATCAGATAGAGTAGTAAAGATTCTACTGAGATCAAAGTACTGAGTACAATCAAAGCACCTATCAGATAGAGTAGTAAAGATTCTACTGAGATCAAAGTACTGAGTACAGTCAAGACACCTGTCAGATAGAGTAGTAAAGATTCTACTGAGATCAAAGTACTGAGTACAGTCAAGACACCTGTCAGATAGAGTAGTAAAGATTCTACTGAGATCAAAGTACTGAGTACAATCAAAGCACCTATCAGATAGAGTAGTAAAGATTCTACTGAGATCAAAGTACTGAGTACAGTCAAAGCACCTATCAGATAGAGTAGTAAAGATTCTACTGAGATCAAAGTACTGAGTACAGTCAAGACACCTGTCAGATAGAGTAGTAAAGATTCTACTGAGATCAAAGTACTGAGTACAATCAAAGCACCTATCAGATAGAGTAGTAAAGATTCTACTGAGATCAAAGTACTGAGTACAGTCAAGACACCTGTCAGATAGAGTAGTAAAGATTCTACTGAGATCAAAGTACTGAGTACAATCAAAGCACCTATCAGATAGAGTAGTAAAGATTCTACTGAGATCAAAGTACTGAGTACAGTCAAAGCACCTATCAGATAGAGTAGTAAAGATTCTACTGATATCAAAGTACTGAGTACAGTCAAAGCACCTGTCAGATACAGTAGTAAAGATTCTACTGAGATCGAAGTACTGAGTACAGTCAAAGCACCTTTCAGATACAGTAGTAAAGTTTCTACTGAGATCAAAGTACTGAGTACAGTCAAAGCACCTATCAGATGAGAAGTAAAGTTTCTACCGAGGTCAAAGTAGTGAGTACAGTCAAAGCACCTATCAGATAGAGTAGTACAGTTTCTACTGAGATCAAAGTACTGAGTTCAGTCAAAGCACCTTTCAGATACAGTAGTAAAGTTTCTACCAAGATCAAAATACTGAGTATAGTCAAAGCACCTATCAGATAGAGTAGTAAAGTTTCTACTGAGATCAAAGTACTGAGTACAGTCAAAGCACCTTTCAGATGCACTAGTAAATTTTCTACTGAGATCAAAGTACTGAGTACAGTCAAAGCACCTATCAGATGAGAAGTAAAGTTTCTACCAAGATCAAAATACTGAGTATAGTCAAAGCACCTATCAGATAGAGTAGTAAAGTTTCTACTGAGATCAAAGTACTGAGTACAGTCAAAGCACCTGTCAGATACAGTAGTAAAGTTTCTACTGATATCAAAGTACTGAGTACAGTCAAAGCACCTTTCAGATACAGTAGTATATTTTCTACTGAGATCAAAGTACTGAGTACAGTCAAAGCACCTATCAGATGAGAAGTAAAGTTTCTACCAAGATCAAAATACTGAGTATAGTCAAAGCACCTATCAGATAGAGTAGTAAAGTTTCTACTGAGATCAAAGTACTGAGTACAGTCAAATCACCTTTCAGATACAGTAGTATAGTTTCTACTGAGATCAAAGTACTGAGTACAGTCAAAGCACCTATCAGATGAGAAGTAAAGTTTTTACCAAGATCAAAATACTGAGTATAGTCAAAGCACCTATCAGATAGAGTAGTAAAGTTTCTACTGAGATCAAAGTACTGAGTACAGTCAAAGCACCTGTCAGATACAGTAGTAAAGTTTCTACTGATATCAAAGTACTAAGTACAGTCAAAGCACCTACCAGATAGAGTAGTAAAGTTTCTACTGAGATCAAAGTACTGAGTACAGTCAAATCACCTTTCAGATACAGTAGTAAACTTTCTACTGAGATCAAAGTACTGAGTACAGTCAAAGCACATTTCAGATACACTAGTAAATTTTCTACTGAGATCAAAGTACTGAGTACAGTCAAAGCACCTATCAGATAGAGTAGTAAAGTTTCTACTGAGATCAAAGTACTGAGTACAGTCAAATCACCTTTCAGATACAGTAGTATAGTTTCTACTGAGATCAAAGTACTGAGTACAGTCAAAGCACCTATCAGATGAGAAGTAAAGTTTCTACCAAGATCAAAATACTGAGTATAGTCAAAGCACCTATCAGATAGAGTAGTAAAGTTTCTACTGAGATCAAAGTACTGAGTACAGTCAAAGCACCTGTCAGATACAGTAGTAAAGTTTCTACTGATATCAAAGTACTGAGTACAGTCAAAGCACCTTTCAGATACAGTAGTATATTTTCTACTGAGATCAAAGTACTGAGTACAGTCAAAGCACCTATCAGATGAGAAGTAAAGTTTCTACCAAGATCAAAATACTGAGTATAGTCAAAGCACCTATCAGATAGAGTAGTAAAGTTTCTACTGAGATCAAAGTACTGAGTACAGTCAAAGCACCTTTCAGATACACTAGAAAAAATTTTCTACTGAGATCAAAGTACTGAGTACAGTCAAAGCACCTATCAGATAGAGTAGTAAAGTTTCTACTGAGATCAAAGTACTGAGTACAGTCAAAGCACCTATCAGATAGAGTAGTAAAGTTTATACTGAGATGTACGGGTCAAAGCACAACAGTTTATGGTCACTCATGGCAAACGATCCCGTAAGTCAACAAAAACAAAAAAGTCAACAAATCTGACATTGCATTAACAAGTAATATCATCTATAACTTTTAAGTTCCGCAACTCTTACTTACGAGCTTCCTTTTACCTAAATTACTGTGACAAGAAACAAAGTGAACTACATTTCCAGTCCGAGAGAGTCCCATGAAAAGACGTGGTAAATAAATAACAAGGAGTCGCCACCCGTCTGCAAGGCAACGAGAGCGTCTGACAACTGTGTCATATAAACAACCTCCGACCTTCTCAATCTTTGCAACACTCAACTTCTCAATCTTTTCTTTGCTACACTCAACTTTAGAGTGTTTCACATCATTAAAATTTCAAAACTCATTCTGTCTTTACTATTTTCACAGATAGCAAAATAAATATTTTGTACAATTCCTCTTAAGTGACAGCTGCAAAATGTAAGGCAAATTGGAACAACGTATTTCAAGTTTTGCTTTATGTGCCAAAATTGAAGTATTACATTTCAATAAGTTATTATAAATCGTTAAATTTGATCAGTTCGGGTCGAGGTGCTTGGTACCTGGGAAAGGCGAGAAACTACTGAAATTCCTCGTAAGTAAAAGTAGACATTAACAAACACAACCAAAAAAATATTTTAAAATTAAACAAGTGATTTTTGCTTTCTGTTGACAAAATTAGACTGTAACTGTAACACTATCGGTACTAAGCAAAATAGAGACGAAAAGTCATTCCAGAGCATACGCTAACCAGATGCCAACCACTGTGTCTCGTACTGTAATTTGGAATTTATTTTCTTACATATTATATTATGTAAAAGTAACTATGTATCAGCTTGGAATGACTTTGTAAACGAAATATTATTATAATGTAAAAAAACTATACATAATTTAAATATGTTTTATCCATGTTTCAAGATTTACTATAAAAACGGTTTCCATCGCTAACACTTTGTTCTACTCAAGGTGTACATGCTAGGCGAACCAATCCACCCTTACAATTAATTGGTAACAACTGCGTATAGGGAAATAAACTAATACAACTAATACACGCATGTGAATAAAGTTTAATTCAAAATCTCAATGTAACATTTCAATAATCTCTCTAAAACATGGCAGAATCATTTAGTTTAACCAGGCGCTTGGTGGGACACGAATATCCTCGTAATAACAACGTTGGCGTAGCAAAGTCTCAAATGGGGGAATGAGTCGCGAATGTTTCATTAACCCAAACAAAACAACCCGAGAGAGTTGGCAACACTGTCCTGTTAATTAGTGCCCATTTATTTTAATCCCTCCTAAATCATTGCTAAGAATTAATTGCCAGAGATACTTTGGAGTATATTTTAATTTATATGAACACGTTAAAATATGTTGGCTTATTAGGTTGCTCGCCTGATTCAACTTACAATTTGTTGAAACTGATTTTTTTCGAACACTAAAACATATATACAGTCCTGAACATATGCATTTCATCCTGATATAGTAAGCAGAATCATTCAAAGGAAAACCATAGTTCTAACATAAAACTAATTATTTTATCTAACTAACAGCATTTTGTTCCGACCCGACATGTGCAATGGTTTTATTTTTACATCCAATTTTCAAAGTTCCACTCAAAATAAAACTCATAATAAAGTAAAATAATTTTTAAGTATGTCTTATTGTTCAGTTATACCTATGATTAGCATTTCAAAAGTAG